>CM063171.1:62013920-66813920 GCA_031835075.1 Saguinus oedipus | reverse complement strand
TGGGATTATAGATGCCTGCCACCATGCCCAGCTAATTTTTGTATTTTTAGTTGAGATGGGGTTTCACCATTTGGCCAGTCTGGTCTTGAACTCCTGACCTTGTGATCCACCTGCCTTGACCTCCCAAAGTGCTGGGATTATTACAGGCATGAGCCACTGTACCTGGCCTGAAGTGAATTTCTTACAAACAGCATATTATAGGGTCATTAAAAATCAATTCTAGGCTGGGTGCAGTGGCTCAAGCCTGCAATCCCAGCACTTTGGGAGGCCAAGGCAGGTGGATTGTTTGAGGTCAGAAGTTTGGCCAGCCTGGCCAGCATGGTAAAACCCCATCTCTACTAAAAATACAAAAATTAGCCTGGCATGGTAGCGCACACCTGTAATCCCAGCTACTTGGGAGGCTGAGGTAGGAGAATCACTTGAACTTGGGAGGCGGAGGCTGCAGTGAGCTGAGATCATGTCACTGCACTCCAGCCCGAGCAACAGAATGAGACTTCATCTCGAAAACAAACAAACACTCTAATAATCTATGTCTAATAGGTTTGTTACTTACATTTAATGTACTGACATGTTTGAACTGAAGTCTACTGCTTTATTATTTGCTTCCTATTTGTTCCCTCTTTTATTCCTGTGTTTCTTTCTTTACTTTGTTTAGATCTGAACATTTTTTAGTATTCCATTTTAATTTATTTATTGTGCTTTTGTATATATATTCAAATAATTTTCTTAGAGGTTGCTCTAGATTATAATATACATATTTAATTTTTCATAGTCTGCTTAGAATCAGTATTTTACCATTTCAAGTGGAATGTAGAAGTCTTACTGCATTCAAAACCTTTTACCCTCTCTCCCCTTTATAGTATGGTTGTCTAATATACTGCATTCTCATGCATTAAACACCCTACTGAACAATATAATTTTTCTTTTAAACCATCACATATACATTAAAGATATCAAAAGAAAAAAAGTCTATTATATTTACCCAGATATTTATCATATCTGTTGCTCTTCCTTCATTCTTAGTGTCCCAACTTCCTTCTGTTCTCAGATCTCTTCTATCTGAAGAACTTCCTTCAGCAATTTTTTTTTTTTTTTTTTTTTTTTTACTTTTTTAGCAGAATAAATTTATAAGGTAATTTAGGGGTGGGAGCCCTAGTGTCCTAGGCAGATTCAAACTGGCAATTACAGAGGGCCTAATTATGTATTCACCACGGAGCCTTCTGGAACAGCAAAGGCTACAGGATGGCTCTTATTCTTCCTGAGAGGACCGTCTCCCCTGGAAGCTTCACAACCGGCCTTTGAGAGCTTGTGCTTCCAGCTCTGGGCCACAGCGGCAAAGCACCCTTGTCACCGGCACCTACGCCCTGATATCTGCAGAGAACATCCTGACCCTGGGCTGGGAGCCCCAATGTCCCCCAGTAGTCATGAGGTCAAATATTCTTCAGACCAGGAGCCCTGACTTGGATAAAATAAACGTCAAAAATTCAAGACAGGGTTTTGTTTTTGTCTTTTGTTTTTTGTTTTGAGACAGAGTCTCGCTCGGTCACCCAGGCTGGGGTGCAGTGGCACGGTCTCGGCTCACTACAGCCTCCACTTCCTGGGTTCAAGCGTTTCTCCTGCTTCAGCCTCCCAAGCAGCTGGGATTACAGGCGCCCACCACCACGCCTGGCTAAGAACAGGGTTTTTAAAATCTGGCTCTGCCCCATTTTTCCCCAATCCCCCCAGAGTTCTAGATGACCTCTGCAGCTGTGGTACCAGAATGATCATTTCCCACCCTAACCCAGGATGACCTCATCTTAACTGATTACATTTGCAAAGACCCGGAGGCACATTCATAGCAACCGCACTGAGGCCAGATCCCAAGCTGAGTTCTGATGAGATGCAGAAGCCCCCCAGGAAGCTCCCAGCCAAGCAGGAGAGAAGGCTGTAGAAATGATCGTTCTGGTACCACAACAATTCTTTTAGAGAGCAAGACAGTCTCTTCATTTTCCTTCATCTAAGAATGCTTTTATTTCACTTTCATTACTGACATACCTTTTAACTGGATAAAGAATTTCAGTTGACAATGCTTTTATTTCTCCATCTAGCCTCAATGCTTTATGGTGAGAAAATCCACTGTCATTCAAAATGTTGCTCTCTGGCTGCTTTCAAGATTTTTTCTTTGTCTTTATTTTTCAACAGTTTGATTATGATGTAAATAGCCCCACATTTCTTCTGGTTTATCCTTTTGATAAACTTGCTGAGCTTCTACAATGTGCAGGTTTATGTCTTTTGCCATAAAGTTTCCAGCCATTATTTTTGGGTTTCTGAAGACACAAATACTAGACCTTTTGTTATTGTCTAACAGGTTTCTGGGACAAATAATTTTTTAAAATTTTTTCCTTCCATGTTTAGATTGGATATTTTCTAATGATCTCTCTTCAAGTTCACTGACTATTATCTCCATTTGCTATTAAGTCCACTTATTTATTGCGTTTTATAGTTCTAAAATTTCCATTTGGCTCTTCTTCCATTGGTTCTATTTATTTTCTGAGACTTTCTAGCTTTCCATTTGTTTCCAGAGTATTAGCCCTTACTTCTTGGAGCTTTTCTATATCTGCTATCCACATCATCTTGGCACTAGTGTTTTTATTGTTATTTCTGAAGTGGGTTAAAATTTTCCTAATTCTTCATATGTCAAGTAATTTGGGTATCAAGTATCTAATCTAAATCCCATGGAGAAGGTTAATATTTTTGTTTCAGCAGGCCATCAACCTGGCTGGGTTCAGGCCACAAATTTCAAGTAGCCTTCTGTGGTTTATGGTTTCAATGTCAGTACCATTTGCAATGCCTTTGCCAGTAGTACTCAGATATGCCCCTCTGCGGTCCACTCAGTGGCTAGTACAAGACCTTGGCTATGATCTATGTCTTAGTTCGGTTCACAGGGTCTTTGTTATATGTTTAGGATAAGTCTATACATATGAGGTTAAGGGTGAACCCAGGAGTTCATAAATATCTTTATAGGGTTGCTTTCCTGAGTTCCTTCCTCTCTGTGATCAACCTGGTACTTTCTAGTTCCCTAGGGCTCCTCATTTTTGTCCTCTATTAATGCTTGATCTCTAGTTACTCTATTCTACCATATAATTCCCACAACTGTATGAGTATTTGTGACCAAGGGAGGACAGAGAGAAAAACAGGCAATAGGGGTTTGCCCTATCTTCTTGAAACCACAGCCTCTAACTGGAGAGGTTATCCTCCATCAGAGTTTTAGGTGCCTGTGGGTCCTTGGTGCCACTGTTCTTGCTGCCACTGCCATGGGGACACTGCTTGGTGGCTGGAGCATTAGATAACAAAGAACAAAAAAAGAAAAAGAAAACCAGGGGATTTCCCCAACTGCCTTTGAGCATTGTAAGTTCTCTTTCCTGGAACTTAAGCCAGAATTAGAGAGCTTCCTTAAAGCTCTCTCTGTGCACTGGTGCCTACTTCTAGGTTTCTGACTTCCTTGAGTCCTGGCTGCGAGAGAGCAGAGGACAAATGGGAGACTCACTGCTGGTTAGTTGGCACTTCAAATGCTGTCTTCTTTTCCAATCTGCCTGCTACTATTTACTTTTCAGGGTCCTTAAATAGCTGCTCCATACATTCTGTCCAGGTTTTATAGCTGTATTCAGTGGGAGACATGGAGTATGCTTCCTCCATTTACCCAGAACTGCCTATTTTAAAGATTGATTTTCAACTATACTTTGTTTTATATTTTTGCCCTGAATATTAAGAGCAGGAGTAAAGTAGTCTTAGACATTTTAAATTGTAAACATGATTGGCAGATTCATATTAGCTACCAAAGTTTGGCTGATTCACTTGAGTATTCACTATATAAACTTTCCTAGAAATATGTGAAAATAACTTACCAGTTATCTCCACATGTAGCAACTTTGTTAAGAGTCTGTGATACTGCAATGCTGGTTAGATTATCTTTATGGTTATGAGCCTGAAATAACTCTTGACCAATCTCTCCAGTATGAGTAGAAATAACCACAAAATGTCCACGTGAAAAACCAATCATGATGCGGCCATCACCATACCTACAGCAACAAAGGCAACAGCATTGTAAACGAGGAGACTGACAGTGCAACATGGTAAATTAGCAAGTACCTTAAAATTAAGGAATTATAGAATGTAATTTATCAAGGGCCTACTACGTGTCAGATAGTATGCTAGGTAGTTCTGCATACTAAATCACAGACCATAATTCAGAAAATGTTATGTATATAATTGAATGTTACAGACAAAAACTGAATACAATTAGTAAGGAAAAACCTAGATGTCCTTCTGTAATGAGCTTTTTGTACATACCAGTTAGAGCAGACATACCAATTGTAGCAGACAATGTTGCCAAAATGCTGCTGAAATTCAAGATCAACTGGATTATCTGGTTCATTCAGATTAAAAAGAAACAAAGTTTTCTTGCCCAGCACCACACTTATCTGCCAAAAAGATTAGGAGTTCGCAAAATGAGTTACTTTTTCATGAAAATACCAATAAGCAAATCCAACAGCTGAACCCAATTTGTGAAAACAATAAGCCCAACTTAGATGTGCTAAATGCTATAACTAGTACGATAATATGACTGACTACAACAAGGTACTTACTAATACATAATCTGGTAAGCATCCTTGGTTTTACACATCTTCAATATACACTTTCAAATATACTAAAATGCCTTTGCGGAGTGACCTTTTAAACTTTCTATACCCCTCACTAGAGTACTGCACAATACAGGATTGTAAGTCTGACAGTTCCACTACAAATGAATTCATACTTAGATTATAAAGACTCTTCATTCTGTTCTGCTTTTCAGCCATCTGGGATTACAGGTACACACTCCTGTGGATAATTCAGCTCAGCTATTTTTTTTTTTTGTGAGATGGAGTCTTGCTCTGTTGCCCAGGCTGGAGTGTAATGGCGCAATCTCGGCTCACTGCAACCTCTGCCTCCTGGGTTCAAGTGATTCTCCTGCCTCAGTCTCCTGAGTAGCCGGGACTACAGGCATGCGTCACCATGCCCAGTTAATTTTTTCTATTTTTAGTACAGACAGGGTTTCATCATGCTGGCCAGACTGGTCTCGAACTCCTGACCTTGTGGTCCACCTGCCTTGGCTTCCCAAAGTGCAGGGATTACAGGCGTGAGCTACCGCGCCCAGCCCCCAACTTGGCTTTTTATATCATCACTGGTTCCATCACCTGTAGGTTAGTGTTAGCTAAACTAGTGTCTCTCTGCTACTCATGCAAGTAAATTCTTAAATATAATTCCCAGTGGAGGATGTAATTATGTTGGGGAGAAAAAAGAGTGTATTACTTCTTATTTGGGCTCATTAGTGATATAATTCCTTGATTATAAGATGCTCTCAATTGTAAGTCACTATCAATTTAATAATCGGTTTTTAGGAAATAAACAGCTACTACTTCATTAAATATACTCATATTGATTGTGAAAATCATCTGGATTTCAGAATGTTAAGATGTGGCAGGAAAAATTCATCTAAGTATCAACCAAAAGCTACAACTTCAAGAGCTCTGCTAACCAAATCTCATAGAGTAAAAATATAAAAAATAATATACAAATCAGTACTTCTGTTCTGCAAAGTACCCCTACTGTTTTTGCTACTGCAAGAATGAAAAGAACAATTCCAACTGTAACAGAAAGCTGTCCTCATTTGCTGTAATACCAGGTAGCCAATAACAATAACAACTTTTAGGACTAAAAGACGCAGCTCTATCATGGTTTAAAATACAGTCAATGGACATAATTTATTCATCACTATTTGAGTCATCCAAGAAAAGGAAATTACATATTCCACAAAATTACCCAAATGATTTGGACATGGATTTGATTAGAATTCCTACCATGCTTTCAGCAGCAGAGGTTCGGTCATCTGTCTTCATCAAGGAAAACTGCATGTTGCTAGGCTCTGATCTTACTTGTGTCTACAGGAGTAAAAATATCATCACTATAAATGAACCCAATATTTAAATTCATTCTGAATATTAATAGAACAGGTAATTGGTTTTCATTCCTGACTAATTTTGGACTAAGAACCTGAAAATCCTACTGCCACAAATATCTAGAAATTCTCAATGAAACAGAAAGTATATCTTATTAAATAAACAAATAAGCTTGAAAGAAGAAAAGGGAAATTTACAGGGACCATCAGCAAAGATCAAACTAAAACCAGAGTCTGTGCAGAAACTGATGCTGCAGCTACCCAGAGCAGCTAGTAATGGGAGACAATAAGGAAACCCATTTGGTTGGCCTGAGTGTCAAGTCAGACAAAAAAAGTTCATGTCAATAATTTAATTAAAGAATGGGCATGGTGGCTCATATCTATAATCCCAGTGCTTTGGAAGGCTGAGGTGGGAGGACTGTTTGAACCCAGGAGTTTGAGGCTGCAGTGAGCTATGATCAGGCCACTGTACTCTGGAGTGAGACCCTGTCTCATAAAAAAAAAACGAAAAAGAAAGGAAAAAGGATTTAACTAAAGACCTCTTCTCCTATCTGCATTATAGTCTGAGGTTCAAATATATATGTTGGGTGGTTGGGGAGCTCCCAAGACAATAAATAACATAAAATATGGAAGGATCCAGGCTCATATTATCCCTGCAGTTTTGGAAAAAACTAACCCAGAACCTCCACCAAGAGTTTTAAAAAATTTCCACACATAAATCCCGCCAAAGATGAGCTCATACTTCAAAATTACAAAACTCAAAAAGAAACAATACATCAAGAGAAGGAGTTAGCAGATCTAAAAATAAATATAATTATCAGAGAGAGAGAGATAAATTATAAAATAAATATTTTTAAAATGACTAAAGCTGTAAAAGGACTCACAAATATGAGAAAAGAACTTTTTTAAGTTTGGGCAGTTTTTTTTAAGTGCATATATACTTTTGTATTATAGGAGGTGTATATGAAGGGTAGAGTCCTAGAAATGGTATTAAGTCAAAAGGTAAGTACAGATGTAGTTTTATTAGATATTTTCAAATTTTCCTGCAGAAGGGACATACTAATTTTATCTATAG
Source organism: Saguinus oedipus (assembly GCA_031835075.1). Classification (NCBI taxonomy): domain Eukaryota; kingdom Metazoa; phylum Chordata; class Mammalia; order Primates; family Cebidae; genus Saguinus; species Saguinus oedipus. Next base: position 66,806,868 of record CM063171.1, on the reverse strand, counting down.
TTTCATCAACAGAGTATGTTGTCATATTTTATATAATTTTGCCACTCTGATAGGTGAAAAATGGTATTTCAGTGTGGATTTACTTTGTAGTTATTTAATTATAAGTGACTCTGATATTTTTTCATATGTATGAGAGCCTTTTTTTTTTTTGAGACGGAATCTTGCTCTGTCACCAGGCTGGAGTGCAGTGGCTGGATCTTGGCTCACTGCAAACTCAGACCCCCTAGTTCAAGCAATTCTCCTACCTCAGCCTCCCGAGTAGCTGGGATTACAGGCATGCACCACCACACCCAACTAGTTTTTGTATTTTTAGTAGATATGGGGTTTCACCATGTTAGCCAGGATGGTCTCGATCTCCTGATCTTGTAATCTGCCTGTGTTGGCCTCTCAAAGTGCTGGGATTACAGGCATGAGCAAAGCACCCAACCAAGAGCCATTTAAAAAATATTTTTGTGTAAACTGTCTATTCATGTATTTCAGGCAAATTTTTAAAAGAACTAAAAAGTGCCTTCTCTAAACCAGGAGAGTCATTAAAACAAAAAAATCAATGGTATAGACAGATGATTAGACAAATTTGAAGAAAGAATATGTGAACTAATATGAGGAAATTATTTAAAAGGTTGCAGAGGGATGAAAGATAGAAACTATGAAAAGGAGAGATTAAGAGACATGAGAGGGTCAAAAAGATATCTAACAGATGCTCCCAAAAAACAGAATAGAAAGGGCAAGAAGTAATATTCAAAGAGATAATGACTATGAATTTTCCTGAATTGACAAGGCACAGCAATCTTCAGATTCAGGAAGCAAGACAAATCCTGAGCAGGATAAATAAAAATAAATCCAGACAAATAATAACACAGTGATCTGCAGAACACCAAAGTTAAAGCAATTAAGATAAAACACCAAACAAAGCAATGCTTATGATGTATATTTTGCTCACTACATGACAGTTTAAGTAGTATGTATGTCTAATTTTGGAAGCAGACTTCTTAAGGATTAGAAATGAAAAACAGTTATCTTGTACGTAAATAATGGTTGAATTGTAGTGACTTCCTGGAATGCTATGTGGAAAAATATTCTAAGACCATAGTTTGATTCAGTGAAGAGAAAAAAATCCATTATCTATTGGCAATGCCTGATATGAACACAAGAGAGATGATTTGTAGCATTTATACTGTATCTACCATTCTATTTCTAAAGGGAATTGAAAATAGAATTATTAAAACAGATACAGGAATCAGCTTTCTTCTTCAGCCCTATTTTCTATAAATTCCCAATCAAAACCTCTGCCTTCAGTTAGTCCAAGCTTGAATAACCCATGAACAAGCTGTATTAAGTTTTTCCTTGCTGTTCTGCTTGGACTGAATGAGTACATGTTTTGCACTATCTAGTAAAACAAATTTTAGCAAGGTACACAGTTATCCAGGTAGACTAAAATTGCCGCTTTCCTGGCAGCAGGTAGATTTGGACATATGACTACGTTATAGTCACATGATATGAAGGAAATAATAAATGCATCTTCCAGATCAAGTCCTTTACAAACTTCTTACATTCTATTTCTTCTCTTTGTCCTTTCCCTGGAGCTGAAATGCAGATGTGATCCTGGTACACTAGCTTCAATCATGCAGATGAGGGAACAATACTCTAGAAAATGGCAGAGCAATAAGATGGAAGGAACCGGAGACTCTGTACAATTTAGTGAAGAGGTGCATAGGTGACTCTGTTACATGAGAAAGAAAGACAGGAAAAAACCCACCTGACCCATACTATCATATGCTTACAACCCCTGAAATTTTAGGTCTCTCTGTCTCAACAGTTTAGTCTCTACCCTGACTGATTCGGATTGCCTTCTATCTTTCAGAGACTCACAATCAAACTTTCATTCATCTCCTGTGTCTCCCCAATGTTGTAGGACAGGTAAGCTGTACCACAAAATGTGACAATTAATCAATAAGGCCATGTGTATTTTATAATGATTAGTAATATCTTCTTAAGAGTGGGGCCCTATGATCAGCAGCCTCTAAGATGGCCCACAGTGATCTTCACTTTCTGGTTTTATGCCTGTGTAATCCCTATCCCTGCCCTGCTGAGTGTGGGCTATCCCTTGTAATTCACTTCTAAAGAACAAAATATGGCAAAGTGATTCTGTGATTAGGTTATGAAGAGATTTGGTTTCAGTCTTGAATGGCTGCTCTCACTCTCACCAGCTGCTGTGTTATGAGACGCTCTATGGAGAGATCCACGTGTCAAGGAAGTTAAGGCTTCTAGTGAATAGCTAGAGAGAAACTGAAGCCCTGAGTCTAACAAACCATAAGGAACTGAACCCTGTCAACACCCATGTGAGTAAGCCTGGAGGCAGATTTCCCCCACATTTGAGCCTTCACATGAAACTGCAGCCCTGTCTGATATCATGATTGCAGCCTTGTAGAGACTTTGAGGCAGAGGCACCCAGATAAGCTGCATCTAAATTCCTCATCCATAAAACCATGAAATAATAAGTATTGTTTTAAGCTTCTACATTTTGAGGTTAATTTGTTATGCAGCAACAGATTGGCTAATATGGAACCACATTTCATGTTCTTTCTATAGTATATAGCACAGTGCCATGTGCCTAGCAGGTATTCAAACAATGTGTTAGTCAATATTGCTCTAGCAATACTAAATCATAAACAGTACTTGAAAGTGAAATTTTCCCATTGGTCACATTATGTAACTACTGGCGATACAAATTCCCGTAAGGAGGGAGCCTCTGAAAGATCTAATCAATCTTGAGAAATGTGAATAGAAAAATTTAATCCTAAGATTAAAGTTAATTAGGATTAGTTTGGAAGGAATTTATTAGTTAAAGGTATGGGCTTTAGAATCAGGCAGACTTGATTCTGAATTTGAGATCTACCGGTTATAAACATTTGCATTATAAATATACACATAAAATAACAGTTATTTCACAAATACACTGTCTGACCAGAACCACGGAGCTAATAATCCATGTTACTACCAAAGGGAAATATACAAAGGAGGATATTTGGATAACATATTCATATCAAAGAAAAATGTTTTAACACATAAATAGAAAAGTTTTTGAAGTTACATATATATATATATATATATATATATATATATATACATACACATACACAAAAAAAAGATTTTTGAAGTTATATATATATATATACACACATACACATATATGTATATATACATATCTACATACACATATATGTATATATACATATCTACATACACACACATACACCTCATGCAGAAATTTAAAAAATTTGTATAGATTAGTTTGATAGGCAAACTATTTGGAGGGAAAGCTTGACTATATCAGACCAAAGAGATGTTACTATATTACCTGTCTTATCGTGTCACCTTCCTGATTACTAACTGTAATCATTTTATCTTCACCACCTAAAGCAAGAAGATTTTCTGCATTCCAACATCCACAAGTGATTCTCTTAGTATGTTTTCCTGAAAAAGAGATGGTTTTTGTACAGACGTGGATTTCTCAAAGAAAAAAATCTGTGATGCCAATCTGAATATACCAAGAGATTAAAAAGACAAGAATTTAGAATCTCATCAAAGCAGTTAATGTCTGAGTAACCTTATTTAAAACAGTTTATTACCAAGGTGTCAATCAAAATAATAGCATATAAAGGCAATACTGTTTTCCAAATGTTTATCTGGATATAAGCACAGGCCCTAATGTAAAAAGATATTCTGCTCCTTGACAAGTTTTGTTTATTTACCATATAACCAAACCTGCAAAGGTAATGTCTTTTTTTTTTTTTTTTGAGACAGGATCTGGCTCTGTCACACAGGCTGGAGTGCAGTGGTGTGATCTCAGCTCATTGCAACCTCTGTTTCCCAAGCTCAAGCCATACTCTCAACTCAGTCTCCCAAGTAGCTGGGACTACAGGCACATGCCACCACACCTGGCTAATTTTTTTTTTTTTTTTTTTGAGAAGGAGTCTCACTCTGTTGCCCAGGCTGGAGTGCAGTGGTGCGATCTTGGCTCACTGCAACCTTCACCTCCCAGGTTCAAGCGATACTCTTGCCTAAGCCTCCCAAGTAGCTGGGATTACTGGGGCACACCACCACATCAAGATAATTTTTGTATTTTTAGTAAAGACAGGGTTTCACCATGTTGGCCAGGCTAGTCTTGAGCTCCCAACCTCGGGTGATCTGCCGCCCCCTGGCCTCCCAAAGTCCTGGGATTACAGGTGTGAGCCACCACGCCTGGTGTTTTTGTATTTTTTATAGAGATGTGGTTTCACTTTGTTGCCCAAGTTGGTCTTCAACTCCTGAGATCAAGCAATCTGCCCACCTTGGCCTCCCAGGGTGCTGGGATTACAGGTGTGAGCCACCATACCTGGCTCCAAAGATAATGTCTTAAAAGAAGTAAATCCCAAAACAGTGAAGTTAATTTTTCTTATATTCAGCTTGATGGTGTGATAGACCTTTGACCTAAGCAGACTTAACATTCACAGTTTAACTGTTCATATATAACTAAAAGAGTTAGGGGGTACAGTGGCTCATGCTTATAATCCCAGCACTTTGGAAGACTGAGGTGGGAGGACTGCATAAGCCCAGAAGTTCAAGACCAGCTTAGGCAACATAGTGAGACTTTGTCTCTACAAAAATTAAAAAAAAAAAAAAAAAAATTAGCCAGATCTGGTGGCGTACGCCTGTAGTCCCAGCTACTCAGGAAGCTGAGGTGGGAAGATCGCTTGAGCCTAGGAGATTGAAGCTGTAGTGAGCTGTAATCACACCACTGCACTCTAGCCTGGGTGACAGAGCAAGACCTTATCTCTCAGAAAAACAAAACGAGTAACAACTAAAAGATACAAAATAATTTATGAAAATACTGATGTACCTGTATGAATGTACCCCAGCAAGACTTGTGTTAAAAACTGTGTAACTAAGCTAATGAGTAATGTCAGATAACCATTAACTATTGGGAAGCTTTTTCATTAGGCCTTCTAGCCAGTGCAAAACTACATTTTTGGCTGGGCACAGTGGCTCACGCCTGTAATCCCAACACTTTATGAGGCCAAGGTGGGCAGATCACCTTAGGTCGGGAGTTTGAGACCAGCCTGACCAACATGGAGAAACTCCATCTCTACTAAAAATACAAAAAGCCAGGCATGGTGGCGTGTGCCTATAATTCCAGCTACTTGAGAAGCTGAGGTAGGACAATCGCTTGAACCTGGAAGGCAGAAGTTATGTGAGCTGAGATCATGCCACTGCACTCCAGCCTAGGCAACAAGAATGAAACTCTGTCTCAAAAACAAAAACCAACCAAACAACAACAACAACAAAAAAAACAGTATTTTTTCGGGGAAATCACATGCTGTTTAACACTATGAGCATTTTTGAAGGTCTTGGGATAGATAAATCCTCGAGTTCCAAGGGTAATTCTACTAATGAGAATAGTTAAGTGTATAGATTCTGGAGCCAGACTGCCTAGCTTTGAATCTTAGCTCCACTATCTACTGAAAAAAACCTTAGGTAAGTTACTTAACCTTCTTTTTTTTTTTTTGAGATGGAGTCTCACTCTGTTGCCCAGGCTGGTGTGCACTGGTGTAATCTCGGCTCACTGCAGCTTCTGCCTCCTGGGTTTAAGCAATTCTCCTGCCTCAGCCCCCAAGTAGCTGGGATTATAGGAGCCCAATATCATGCCTGGTTAATTTTTTTGTATTTTTTGTAGAGACAGGGTTTCACTATGTTGGCCAGGCTGGTCTCAAACTCCTGACCTCAAGTGATCCACCTGCCTTGGCCTTCCAAAATGCTGGAATTATTGGCATGAGCCACCATGCCCAGCCAAGCTTTCTATTTCTTATTCACTTCATCCATAAATTGGGAAAAATAGTAGGACTTCTTGTAGAGTTGAGGTTCAACTGAATTAAAGCACTGACCAAACTGCTAGGCACATATGAAATGCTATCTAAGTGTCAGCTATTTTAGCTGTTACTGAAAGCAGAGAACACATTCATTTTATTCTTCATAGAATCTAATACAGTACTTATGCAGAAAGCAGGTATTAAATAAAATGGTTAAGTGAGTAGACATTGAGCCAGGAGTTTGCCTGGTGTGTTAGAAGCTCAGAAAGGACAGTATGGTTGCAGCAGACAAATGAACAGGGAAGAACATGAGGTGAAGTCAGAGAGGTTGCAAAGGCCAAATTATAGAAGATTTTTTCTGGCCATTTTTAAGGCCTGTGGCTTTGATTCTGGGTGAGATGGAAACCATTGAAGAGTTCTGAGCACAGGGCTCATTCTGGTCTCTGGGTTGAAAAGATTCTATAGTGGGGCAAGAGTTGAAGTGGAGAGGCCAGTAAAGAGGAGACTGCAGAAATTAAGGTAGGAAATGTTTGAGACCACACCATGGTGGTAGCAGTAGAGGTGGTAAGACAGCCTGGATTCTGGAGATATTTTAAGGTTGAGTCTATAAGATTTTCTGATAAATTAGATATGGAGAGTATGAGAAAGCAAAGAGTCAAGGATGGCCCTAAACCTTGGTCTAAAGATTTGGAAGAATATAATGTCAACAACGGTGGAAAGAAAAGCTCAAGAGGGTTTTGGAGATACTAAATTTGGAGTGATTGCTAGATACCTCATTGAAGATGTTGAGTAAGCAGTTGGATGTAGGAGGCTACACTGTGGAAGAGATATAAATTTGGGAGTGTTCAGGATACAGACAGTATTTCAAATCAGGAGACCAGAACACAAAAGTGAAGGAAATATTCAGAGAAGATACTGGGACTACAGAAGAGATTTTGCTGATCATAGATTATGGGACTTAGGTGTTATACTGGAACTGGGTGTCTAAAGAAATAGGCATTAGAAAGGGGAAAAGACTATACAAAGACAAGTGGGAAGATGCCAAAAACAAACTTCTTTCTATACCCAAGAAAGGGAGAAGAAAATCTCTTCCTCCTCCTCCTCCTCATATATCTCAAGGCTCTTTTGCTTCCAGTGCTCAGAAATCAAGTTAGTCTTAACATCAATAATAACAGTTAATAAACAAATTAATTTAAGGTTGATTTTTGTAACTTAAAAAAATTTATTTTAACTTTTCAAATAGTTCAATGACATTTAATGTTTAGTGATAGCATCAAAAATTAATGCTAAACATTAAAGAGATACATATATGTAAAAATAATTTCAAATGATTATCTTCAATGGAAGGGCATCTCAAGCATCTGTAGGTACCACTATCTCCAGAGTATAATTCCTTTATTAGCAGTAAGTTATACTTTTCTTGGTTACCTGGATGCAATTAAGCCCACTAGGTTCTACCACTCATCATCATGATGTCACAATAGTTGACAAGAATAGATGTTTCTTCTTGGGTATTCAGAGGGCAGATGCCGAGTGACCGGAAGTTGGGGGAATGAAAGAACGGAAACAAGGTCACACGAGGAACGCATAAAAACATCCTCTGGCTGCATACTCTCAGGCAAATGGAACTCATAGTCCATACCTAGATTTAACTAGGATTTGGATTTGGAGAGGGTGAGGGGTCAGAATTAGGAATTCTTGATATAGTCTATCTAAGCAGTAAGTGCTTTAATATGTCTACTATTTGGACTAAAATTACCACATATTGTAATGTAACTAAATTAACTAAAATTAGTAACAAAAATAGCACATATTATCAATATGTGGTCATATGCATATGAGCTATTCTCTGTCCAGAGGTACAATCTGGGTGAGAAAAGACAAATGGAAGCCATGCTATTAATGTCCTGATGTCAAAGGCACAGGCCAACTTTAACTCAATCTATTCTATGTACCCTGGGACATTCTTAGCAAGCAGTGAAGAGGGAGTTTCATGTTTAGCTAAATTTAAGACCTCAGGGGGACACGGGGAGGGGGTTCATACCACAAAATTCCCTTGCAAGATCAGGGAAATCCGAGGCAGCAGAATTTACATTTAGGTAAAGCATCTCAAATATTTAGCAGTGTTTCCAGCTATCACCTACCAAGGACAGAAATCTTTCGAGATGTCTGACGATTATAAATAAGCAAATTTCCTTTAACAGTTCCAACAGCCAGGAAACTTCCAACTTTTGACCAAAGAAGGAAAGACATTGGATCCCTGTAACATTAAGATATAAATTACTAAACAATTCATGATCATAACCTCTAAACAGTCCTTTAAAAAAGTATTCCATGGATAATTTTAACGTCTACTTAGAAGCCAAAGTATAAAATACAACTTAATGCTTTAGGACAAAGATTAAATGCTACAGACATTTTGGAGATGCTATAGGATGATCTGAGGGTCATTTAGACTCAAAATACAAATGTATAATGAATGTAGACTTCAATTCAGTTATGATGGAACCTCAAAATTCATGAGATCACCTATGAGATATTAATTTATTTATTAGTGATAGTTTTAGCTCTAAATGTGATTAAAAATATTAATGGATGGTGAAACCTCATGCTTTAAAAAAGTGGCAACCAATAACATAATACATTAAATGGGAAAAATCACTGGGAATTCATGACCTTAAAAAGGATGTATCTTTTCTAGCTCTGTCACTATTAAAAGTAGCTCAAAAGCAGGTAGAAAACACTTTTTTTGCCAGCTGGGTGCAGTGGTTCACGCCTGTAATCCCAGCACTTTGGGAGGCCGAGGTGGGCGGATCACCTGAGGTAGGGAGTTTAAGACCAGCCTAAACAACATGGAAAAAACCCTCTACTAAAAATACAAATTAGCCAGGTGTGGTGTTGCATGCCTGTAATCCCAGGTACTCGGGAGGCTGAGGTGGGACAATCGCTTGAACCTGGGAGGCAGAGGTTGTGGTGAGCAGAGATCATGCCATTGCACTCCAGCCTGGGCAACAAGAGCAAAACTCCAGCTCAAAAAAAAAAGAAAGAGAGAAAAAAAAAACCCACTTTTGCCCACCACCAGTTCTTACAGTTCTTTTATGCATTCTAGGATTCAAAAGGTTGAAGTGTTATACAATTCCCTACCAAGGAGAAGCAGAACCTCTTGGTGAGTACCTCTTTCCATATATTGAGAAAAGAAATAACAATGAGTCAAGAACAGTGGTTCTCAAAATTTGAAATCAGAACCAGCAGCATTATCTGGGAGCTTGTGAGAAATGCCAGTTCTCAGATCCCAGCCCAGACATACTGACTGAGGAACCTGAAAGTGGCTCCCAGCTGCGTGTGTTTTAATAAGCCCTCCAGGAGATTCTGACGCACCTAAACTTTGAGCACCACAGACAGACCATGGATGGTTTTCAGACAGCAATACTGCTTCCAATAGTGTTGAGGATAGTGATAAAAGGACAAAAGAGTAAGTTTAAAGAGGTTTCCTCTGGCTAAATTAGGAGAATTTGAGGATTAAAATTTATGTACTTAATTGATACAAGTTGAGTTTGTGAAAGGTTGTAAAATCATGATGTTACTTGGAAGAGAAAACAATAAAGTATGTGGAAAAATCAGTTGTATAATAGAAGCATATAATGTTTAGTTAAAAAATTAATTTTAATAAGTAAGGGAGTAGTAAAGTAACATCAGGCTGCTAGGCTCTTCTATTAAGTTTCTACTTTGCAAAAGATAAATATGCATTTTAGTCTTTTTTTCCTTGTTTTAAGTAGGTACATAGCTGCAATAATGTGCCTCTCAGATTTCTCTCTGTCTGCAGAAAGTGTAACTGACCAAGAGCCCCAACTTTGGAATCCATCACCTCAACGAGCCAGGCTGTGCTTTCTCACACGCTCCTCCCAGATAACAACTGAGTGAGGGAGAGATAACTGCTGAGGCCCATTCCTGGGCAGGACTCCTTTGACAGGTAACTTTTGCCCAAAGACTCCCAACAGGCCTAGCTGAACTTTCTTAATTAGAACTGTGCTACAATTTAATGGGCTGGGCATAGTGGCTCACGCATGTAATCCTAGCACTTTGGGAGGTTGAGGTAGGAGGATCTGATCTGAGGTCAGGAGTTGGAAACCAGCCTGGCCAACATGGTGAAACCCCATCTCTACTAAAAATACAAAAATTAGCTGGGTGTGGTTGTGGGCACCTGTAGTCCCAGCTACTTAGGAGGCTGAGACAGGAGAATTGCTTTGACCTGGGAGGCAGAGGTTGCAGTGAGCCAAGATCGTGCCACTGCACTCCAGCCTGGGCAACAGAGGGAGACTCCATCACAAACAAAACAAAAACAAAAACAAAAACCTGTGCTACACACAATTCAAGATGCTTCTACCCAAACTTACTTCTTTCCTTCTCTGATTTATAAGGGTCAGACATGCACTGCGGTCTGACAGCTCTTCCAGTCTCTTCTAACCTCTCTCTGTTCCCTCACAGGCATTTTCTGTAATAAATCTCTTACACATTTAATCCTGTCTTGGAGACTCCTTCAAAGAAAATATGAATAAAAGTAATTTTGCATGAGCTAAAAATAGTATCAGAGAAAAGAACTGTATAACAAGAACAAGATCTGATCAGCAGCAGTGATCATATATAGGATAAACATTAGTCTGTTCAATAGTTTATCAGCACTGACAGTCACACACCAACCAATGAGAAAGGAAGTGTTAAATATTGTGTTCTACGAAGATCAAGTAATCAAATGTCCTCAACAGAAGAGCTAACTGAACAAACTCCAACCCTCTTCTCTTATGAGATAGGGCCTGCAGAAAGCCCTGCAAATTCCAATATGATACTAAAGCATATGTAAATTTCCAGTAACGCTACTGGATCAAGACAACGTATAACAATCCCAAGTATCTCTGGCTAAGCAAAATTTAAAGAATATATTCTCCTAGGGAAATATATAGGTTATAAAAAATCATAACCTATGTATAATGCATGGGCTTAAAGGAATTTTATTAATATGACAACTGAAGGTCAATTTAAAAAGACATTGAGAAGGATGCCTAGTACTCAGGTCCAAATTGCTTTGGGAAAAGCAACCATGTTCTGTGATCCATCCAAGAATGAATTGGTTGGTGAAGCAGATGTTACATATAGGGACCCAAGTAAATGGTAGATGTTATTGTAATTGCCATTAAAATAAAATTAAGGTTGCTTTATTGTCGATGTTTATATTTAATGTCTAAAGGACTTTTGTACATATAAAACCATACCCACTATTGTTTGTTCTTCATTCAAAGGCCAATCTGTTACACTAGTTAGTAAACCAAACAAATAAATATGGTGTTGTACTATTAAGGTGTTCGAATCACCTGGAGGGCTTATTAAAACACAGGTAGCTGAGGGCCACTTTCAAGGTTCCTCAGTCAGTATGTCTGGGCAGGGATCTGAAAACTGGCATTTCTCACAAGTTCCCTATATGTATGTTTGGAAAGAAATGACTATATCCCAGTTACAGAATTAAATGACTACTTCTGTTAAGTCTAGTCAGGAGTAGAGTAAATACTGCTATAATCTTAAAAGAGTATAAAAGCATATACAGGAAAAATAAATGAATTCAACTCATTGAATTAAATGTAATAGTTTAGTTAAGCGCCACCACAGTAAGTTTTGTGATAATTATATTTGGATAAGTTTTGTGTACTATTTAAAGTATCTGAAGTACTCAAAAGACTAACTTCAGATAACTTCTATAAATGGAAACTAAATTGCTTAAAAGCATTTATTTATTAAGGAATAACTGAACCTAGAGGAAGCAAGGTGGGTACAGCAGAACCTTCTTAAATAAAGTACTGAAGAAAAATTGATACTCAAAATTTCATTTGTTAACTAGCAAGTGTAACAGATTGGCCTTTGAATAAAGAACAAAAAATAGTGGGTATGCTTTTGTATATACAAAAGTCGTTTAGACATTAAATATAAACATCAACAGTAAAGCAACCTTAATTTTATTTTAATAACAATTACAATAACATCTACCAATTACTTGGGTCTTAATTTCACGCCTGGCTATGACATACATTTAAACATCACTACAATCCTGAGATGATGTGGAAAAACAGACACTGTGGGGAGATAGAGAGCTGGAGGCAGAGATGCAAGTCAGAAACACCCAGGGATTAATCATGCACTTTTCTCTGAGTCAGAACATGGCCTTACTGTTGCTGAATTTGGCTCAAGAACCAGTACTTGAAGTTTATTAAACATTCCCTTGAACGGAAGCACAGAGTGTGTAAAATCTTCCTGAAAAGTGATGTAAACCCAAAGTGTAAGAGGACAGAGCAAGAAATGAAGGTTCTTAGATTTAGGAAGACTCTACACTGGTAGACAGTATCTTCTGCAGCTACTTGCCTCAACAGCCACTTCGGAGGGTCAAAGGCACTGCACTCACTTGGTTCTATTTGGCCCTGTTCTACATGACCACCTTGCTTTCTCTGGGTTCAGTTATTTTTTAGTAAATAAACTGAAAACTTACAGTCTAAACTCACAGCATGTATATGATCTCTTCCTCCCCACCTGAGGGGTACATGAAGCCGTGAAGCAGATGTTATACCCATGTCATACAGATGAAGACACTGAGGTTTGGAGTGGGGTTAAGCAACTTGTCCAAGGTCAAAACGGTAAAGTTTTAGTTGGAAATACTGACAAGTTTTTCTTTTTCATATTGAAAACTGGCTTCTATTTGAGCAGGTATCTGTCATTTATTCTGTCTGCCCAAGATTTTTTTTCATTTGGGAACTCCCCTGCCCTTCATCCTTCCTTTCACTTGGTGGGAGTACCAATCCACGGCCCCGCCTACTGCACTCAGAAGGCTTTTGAGGATCTGAATGGGCTCTGGTGATGTAAAGGCACATGTTCTTTTCTCTGGCATGACTTGCTGTGAAGAATGACATACACTGATAGCTACCAGTAGTTGTGGGTGAGAATCTGATTTAGAATGGAGTCAACATAGAGAAAAAAAGAGCTGAGCGATGGAGAAAAAGTCTTCGTTGCACCATTATAACTCCTAGATCCAGCCATGCCTACAGTCAAGCCCATCTCTGGATTTTCCTGTATATATTTTGTCTCATCTCTGCACTTCTTAGTCTGTTCCACTGAAAGCAACTGTTTAAGAAGCTATTTATATTTCACAATTATAATAATTTCATTCTAATTGGGTAAAATTAATAGAAGGATTATATATACAATAATAAAATAATCTTTTTCTTTTATAAGAAAATAGTGAAGTATCTTTAAAATTAAAGTAGTAAAGAATTGTTAGCATCAAACCTACAAATATTCATGTCTCTAAGTGAAGCTTTAAAAAATAAAGAAGTTATCTTACCGCATGCTACTGCTGTCTAACTGGCTAGTCTTATTTGTGTTGGCATCCCAAAGATAAATGCAGCTAGATTTCTCAGCAATCACTGCTAGGATGTCTCCGTCTTTATCCCAATCCATGGCAACACAGATGCTTTTTAAAAAGAGACCAAAATATCACCAAACATTTTTTAAAAGTACAATCGCTATTTGTGACTTTTGTCTATAACAAGACTATTCAATCTATTTTGAACAGATAAACTCTGTAAAATGAGAACTACAACTTACTATTCACTGCATGGGTAATACTAACTTCAATTTTTTGCAGTTGTTGAGTGGATGGAAACATTTTATATTTTACTTTTAATACCATTTTCATATGTTACATTAAATTTAACTATGTTTAAGTTAGTTTTCTTAAATCTTATAAAGAAACTGCCTTTTGATAAAACAAACTCATCAAGCACCTTTCCCTTTTTCCCACCTTCTTTCCCTCAAGTTTTGAAAGATTATTTTAGATTGACAGAGAGGAAAAGAAGGCATTAATAATAAACAAAGTTACACCCTAGGCATAGTGGCTCACACTTGTAATCCCAGCATTTAGGGAGGTCAAGGCAGGAGGAGGACTGCTTGAACCCAGGAGTTTAAGAGGAGCCTGGCCAACATGGCAAGATGGGAAACTCTTTTAAAAAAAAAAAAGAAAAAAAAAATGAGCTGGGTGTGGTTGCATACACATGCCACTAAGCTACTCAGGAGGCTAAAGTGGGAGGATAACTGGAGCCTGGGCAAGGCTGCAGTGAGCCATATTTGTGCTTCGGAGACAGAGTGAGACCCTGTTTCAAAAAAATAAAAGAAAAGAAGCAAAGTTATAGCTAGATAAATTGAGTTGGGTAGATGGTAAAAAAAGGGAAAGAGTGAATTCTAAAGTGGTAAATAAGAATCCTTCCTTTCTTCCTCCCTCCCTCCCTTCCTTCCTTCCTTCCTGTCTAGAGTGCCGTGGTAGGATTATAATTCGCTATATCCTCCAACTCTTGGGATCAAGTGATTATAGTTCGCTATAACCTCAAATTCCTGGGCTTCAGTGAGCTTTCTGCCTCAGCCTCCCAAAGTACTGGGATTACAGATGTGAGCCCCTGTTCCTGGCCATTATTTTCTTTTCTTTTTTTTAATTGATGGAGTTTTGTACTTGTTGCCCAGGCTGGAGTGCAACGGCACAATCTTGACTCACTTCAACCTCTGCCTCCTGGGTTCAAGCAAATCTCCTGCCTTGGCCTCTCAAGTAGCTGGGATCACAGGCATGCGCCACCATACCTGGATAATTTTGTATTTTTAGTAGAGATGGAGTTTCACCATGTTGGTCAGGTTGGTCTTGAACTCCTGACCTCAGGTGATCCACCCGCATCAGCCTCCCAAGTGCTGGGATTACAGGTGTGAACCACCATGCCTGGCCCCCACCATTATTTTCATTTATATCTTGGCGAAAAATAAGGAGAGTAATTTGATTAACAATATAGTTATAAATAGGAAATGGTCTATTTGATTCTTGCTATTATCCAAAATGTGTATTATAAAAACCTTACAAATTCTTAAATACTTAATAAAAATATTTACCTTTTCTTCTCTGATGCTATTTTTCATTTAGAGACACTTGCTTCTTGGGTATTAGCTAACCCATACTTTGATTTATATTAAGGACAGCTGGGATTTACTTTAATTATTTTATTATTCAAAATGTTGAAATATGTTTTAGGATCTTCATTTTCTAAAATATATTCAGAGATTTAGGGAATATGGAAGAGGGAAGCTTTCAAATTATTGATAAAATGATCTGCTAATTAAAGATTATGTATTTAACAGCATTTTCTTTATCTAGGGATCCTCTGTCAGTCAAATTCCACTATTATGAATACAGCAAAGCAATCCAGAAGAAATGAGGCCATTATGTAACAAATAGATGTCACAGAGATCATGCAATAAAGCTCACACAATTTACTCAAAGACATTTTTTACCGAATGCCTTCTTTTTATTTCACATATAATTATAGCTTCTTTGACCTCTGTTTCCAGGAACATAGAAACCAGAAGCCATAATTAAGAGAGTTAATGGAAAATGCCAAAATGATGGCATTAGGTGGGTGGGGCAGGGCAGGGGGTAGGAAAGGTTATTAGAGACTGAGAGAAGTAAAACCTGATTTTCAAAACCGGTCAGTAAACTACAAAAAGCATACGTAAATTTTAAAAGCACAGCAGCATAAGTCAGTTTAGGTGAGGACCTCTATCCATCTTAATAACCACTGAGACTATCAGTAGAATAACTAATATAGGTAGTGATTACACTGAATCATTAAAAATGCTTCAATTATGCTTAGTACAATCTAGAATGATTTCCCTGAAAATGGATAAAATCTTTATCCTTTACAAAGTTACGAAAAAAGGGTTTTTCAACAATTTATTAGAGATGAAAAACTAAAGTAGATAATAGGTTTATCTTATCTGCCTATACATACACTAAGATTTGTTTATAATTTAAAAGAATCCCTTCGTGTGGACTCAATGCTTTCACATGGTCTGACTTAAAATCTTGCCTTAAGGCTTCTCTGTGAGTATTTATAGATAGAATAAATAAATGGGTGTTTATAGACAGAAACTTTAATTCATAAACCAGATCTCTATATATTTCACAACTACTTATGGCTAAAAAATTCCCTTTGCAAATGGAAAAAGCAAAAGATTCTATTTGATTATAATTTTAAGGCAGTATTTTTTTAATCTTTTAGGCAACAAAGTTTGACAGGTTTTTTAATCTACTTCTGTACTTACCCAGGTAAATTAATTTCACTTCTTTTTTGACCATGGCGATCAAAGATTTTCACAATATGATCAGCTCTGAAAGCAAATGGATCATAAAGATATGATTTAAAATTTTTTTATTTTGGGGAATGGAGTCTCCCACTGTCACCCAGGCTGCAGTGGTGCCATCTTGGCTCACATCAACTTCTGCCTCCCAGGTTCAAGCAATTATCCTGCATCAACCTCCCAAGTAGCTGGGATTACAGGCACCTGCTACCACACCTGGCTAATTTTTGTATCTTTGTAGAGATAGGGTTTCACCATGTTGGCCAGGCTGGCCTCAAACTCCTGGCCTCAAGTGATCCTGTCTTGGCCTCCCGAAGTGCTGGAATTACAGGAGTGAGCCTAAATGTTTCTTTCATTTATCTCTCGGATGGCATATAAAGGTGCCATCCAAGTGATTTCAGTGTTTTCTCCTGATAGTTTCATAATTTGTATCTAAAAAGTTACTACCAGAGAAAAGGTTCTATGACCTTTGTTGTTAATGGAGATGAATATATTCCTTTTCCTACCATACGACTGTTACGCAAAAACTTTTACTGAGGCCAGGTTCACTTGAACCTGGGAGGCAGAGGTTGCAGTAAGCTGAGATTGGGCAACAAAGCTAGACTCCGTCTTTAAAAAAAAGTAACTTTTACTGAGTAGATGGTGTTGTTACATGGGCATACAACCATTGTTTAAAACATTCATTGGTTTCTTACCCTGTTACTGCAAGGTAGTTTCCCGATGTTTTTTGCCAGGCAAACTGTATTGGTGCACCAAGCCAAGTCTTTTCTAGCAGTGAGAAAACACGCTGAAAAATAAACAAAATTTTTAGTATTTTCAAAACACACAATCAAGTGTTGATCAGAAAAGACATCAAAACATGGTCATAAAAACAATAGGATTCAGGATGGTGAGGATTATGTTAGAGTTTAACCAGAAGTTAACAACGAAACAAATGAAACAAAATCAAACAACCAAACAGCCAAACATACACAACTACTAGGTAAATTATAGGCCTCAAGATATAGGAGAGCCTTTATTGTAAAATTTTTTGGATTTTTAATGTTTCTGAATGTTAATTTTATAAAAATGTGTAATTTTAGTGTTTTGTAGATGTTAAAGATTAAAATAATTGAAGCCTGAATTTAGTTAATTATCTGTGGCATGGATTCCTGGTGATTAAACCAGACAAAAATTCCTATCTTAAACATGATAAAAATGCAAAATATCTTACTCCTTTCAACATTATTTTTTTCCATTAGTTTCATTAGTTATATTTACATCATCAGTAAGTGTTTAACCTGGCTACTGGGTGAACAGTGTTATCAAATCAAACTCTTTCTGTTCATTGAAACGATCTAGAAACGTGATCTCCAATATGGAGGCTACAAATATAAGTAATCCAAACTTTACTCATAAGTAATCCAAACTTAGCTATGCTATAAATAAAAAACATGTATCAGAATTCAGGACCAAAAAGAGAATGTAAACTATCTCATTGATAATTTTTATATTGATTACACGTTGAAATAACATTTTTGATACACTGGGTAAGATAAAATATATTATTAAAATGAATTTTACCTGTTTTCTTAAAAAAATTTTAATGGCCACTAAAAATATGAAATTACATTGGCTCACTACATTTATAGTACACAGTGTTGATCTAGAACATTTAGGAATATGAGTTTGGGTGAAAGAATTTAGATTTTAGTATTAGATTAAATTATAGATTAAGCAACAATGCGCATATCTAGGCATATAAGTTTAGATACTATTACATGAGACTTAGTCTGTGTGGCAACACAAAACTCTTTTAATGCTCAAAATTAAATACAGCCTGGCCAACATGGCGAAACCTCGTCTCGACCAAAAATGTAAAAAAATTGGCTGGGCATGGTGGGTCATGCCTGTAATACCAGCTACTCGGGAGGCTGAGGCATAAGCATTCCTTGAACCCGGGAGGCGGAGGTTGCAATAAGCCGAGCCACTGCACTCCAGCCTGGGCTTTAAGTCAGTTGCTTAAATTGTCTCCAGCAAAAAATTTTCAACTGTAAATCACAAATAATATCTCTTCACTTCTAGTATTTCATAAATCGTAAAGAGCTTTAGAAATAGAAATGGGAGTTATGATTACTGGTCCATCAATTCCAATTTCCACACTAATAGTCACGAATAAGCATGAGAACGTCTAAAATAATTTTATATTTATATTTTTATTTTTATTTTATTTTTAAGATGGAGTATTGCTCTGTCGCCCAAGCTGGAGTGCGGTGGAGGGATCTCCGCTCACTGCAACCTCTGGCTCCCAGGTTCAAGTGATTCTCCTGACTCAGCCTCCAGAGTAGCTGGGACTACAGACACGCGCCACCACACCCAGCTAATTTTTGTATTTTTAACAGAGACGGGGTTTCACCTTGTTGGTCAGGATGGTCTCGATCTTGTGATCCGTGATCCTCGTGATCCGCCCACCTCAGCCTCCCAAAGTGCTGGGATTACAGGCATGAGCCACCGCGCCTGGCCTGAGGACGTCCAAAACAATTTTAAAATTGAGACTTCCATTTCTTTGCCAGAGCAGAGCAAGGGAGGACTGCTGTGATAAATCACAAAGTGGGGTGGACAAGATGCCCAAGCCTGGAAACCGTGCGTGCAGAGGGTGAGGCACATGAGAGTGAGACATCCGTGTGCGGATGCAGATTTCTCGTCAATAATGTAAACTCGCTAGCAGGTGATTGGACTGGTCACAGGCAATGCAATTTGAGATAAGTCTTTGGAAGGCTTTTCATTCTTTTTAGGGCGCTGGGCAGCTGCGCGGTTTGCCAGGGGTTTAGCCCCCAAAAATGAGGTAGTTCGTGACACCGGATCCAGCCAACTTCGCCGCTACCCTCCAGCGTTTAATCGACCCGTTCTTTCCCCGTGCGAAGCTGGGGTATCTTTAGATCCAGTCCGCTCATTTCGTCTAGGGAGGGGTTTCCACTTTCCGCAACGCTTCTACGGCGTCTGCAGTCCCAAAACTGAGAGGCCTCTCTCTCCGCCCTTTCCTTTCCTCCTATTTTCTTCCCTTTCCTTCGTCCCTTCAACTTCGCCCCCGCCCTCTCTGGTCGCTTCGCTCTCTTCCCCGTTTCCAACAAACTCGGGAGGAGGGAGAAGGACAGAGATCCTCTTTTAAAAGAGACCAAGGGACAGTGGTCGTGTTTTCCCGCCCCCCGCCCCCAGAGGATTTGATAGTTATTTACCTTCATCTCCAGGCTCCAGCTGCTACGCGAACTGTGGAGTACGCAGGCGCACCGGGTCTTCATCAAGCAGGTTACCGCGTTCCCGTCACCCAGGAGACCGCGCGAGCAGCGACCAATCAGCGAGCGCCAACTGAAAGGCAGTGCCTTGCGGGGCTGGGCCAAGAGCACCGCCCTCTGAGAGGTGGTCGCGAGGCGGAATGTGGAATCACGTGACACGAGAGACGCTAAGCCCCCAGGAAGTTGGGCATCGCGAGGCCTGGCTGAGCCTCGGCTTCCTGACTGGCTCTGATTGGATGAGACCCTGAGATTCTTTTGGGGGAGGCGGGCTTTGTGAGCCCTCAAAGGCGCGTGCGTGTTTTGGACCGCGATTCTCAACATGTCAGTGGTGGCAAAAAGGTGCGCGAGAAGGGGAAGGAAGAAAAGACGCAGAATGTTGGATTAAAGGAGGCGGGCTGAAATTGACTTATGGGCCAAATACTCCTACACAGTCTACGCCAAGAGGGATTTGACGAGCTCAGGTGTATCTTTTTTTCTTCCAGGTTTCTGGGATAGAAGGAATGAGGCATAAGAGGTACAGTAGTTTATTTCAAGGTAGAATTCAGTTTCACCGAAATCTTTTTTTTCCTTCAATTTCAACAAAATGTGCTAGCTAACGTGGGCAGGAAAAATGAGCTCCAATAGTTTTCCTTTAGAGTTTGGATCTGGTAGCTTCTCCCCAAGTATAATGAATGTCCTGTCGTATGGTATTTGCGCTGCTTTATTTACAGCATGAAAGTGCTTTCTTTTGCCCAGCCGTCTGAAAGTGTTGAAACAATCTATCTTTTGTCTTTCTTTTCTACATCAGGTAGGAATCTGATTGGCTTAGAGAAAGTTAATGATTTGAAATAACTAATGATGGATGTTTGCAATCTTAAGCAGGGTACTGTGCGTTTGCACTGGGGTTTTCAGTTATGTTACAGGACAGGCGTCTGGATTCAGACCCCAAGAGAGGGTTCTTGGATCGCGCACAAGAAAGAATTCAGGGCAAGTTCTCAGTGCAGAGTAAAACTAAGTTTATTAAGAAAGCAAAGTGGTGGTGAAAGGAAAGCTACTGCATAGACAGAGTAGGACATTACTGAAAGTAAAAGGAGGAATGCATCCGCCCTAGGTACGGTGGTTGTATATATGGGGAGATGTGCTCTGCTACAAGGGTTTGTGACAAAAATACCTATGCAACTATCTTGCATGTTCTGCACATGTACCCCAAAACCTAAAACGCAATAAAAAATAAAAAATTAACAAAAGGATTAATTAATTATTTTGCAAGAATCAATATTATCTTTAAAGCAAAGTTATGAATGCCTTTGTTCTCCAGATATCGGGATATCTGGGCACCCCCAGGTCTGGGTCTGTTTTAGTAAACATTATTAATTTGTTCCCTTAACCGTAAACATCTAGAGGCTAGGAATGCCAACCTTTCTGAGAATGCAGCCCAGCAAGTCACAGCCTCATTTTCCTAGCCCTTACTCAAAATGGAGTTGCTCTGGTTCGAATGCCTGTGAGAGTTAGGTTAATTCCTTAAATGTTTACTGAAAGATTCCTCTGCTGAAAA
Organism: Saguinus oedipus; assembly: GCA_031835075.1. Classification (NCBI taxonomy): domain Eukaryota; kingdom Metazoa; phylum Chordata; class Mammalia; order Primates; family Cebidae; genus Saguinus; species Saguinus oedipus. Next base: position 66,786,007 of record CM063171.1, on the reverse strand, counting down.
GGTAACCATTTAAAAATATGCCAGAGCAATCAGTTCTTAACAAGACCTGCCCTCAGGAGAAAGTATTTTACCAAAGCCTAGTCTGCTGGGGTTTTATCAGAGTCTAAACTACCTGGGAAAAGAGAAATACCCAACTCCAATCTCTATAAACTATCCTGTTTCACCTAAGTGTGGCCAGGCTCAGTGGCTCACACCTGTAATTCCAGCACTCTGGGAAGTCGAGGTGAACGGATCACTTGAAGTCAGGAGTTTGAGACCAGCTTGACCAACATGGAGAAATCCTATCTCTACTAAAAATACAAAATTAGCCAGGTGTGGGGGCAGACACTTTTAATTCCAGCTACTTGGGAGGCTGAGGCAGGAGAATCACTTGAACCTGGGAGGTGGAAGTTGCGGTGAGCCAAGATGACGCCATTGCACCCCAGCCTGGGCTGGAGTAAGACTCTGTCTCAAAATAAATAAATAAACACAAACATTTTTTGCAGAAACACTATATGAGGAGTCAAATCCCTGAATATCAGTAAATTGAATTGAGAAATATTTTTGTGCAAGAATGATGAGGAAGTTGGTCCTGTACTATATAGGAAGGAAGTACAGTTGTTTCATGTAGACTTAAAAATTTTTTAGTGTGTTTCATGGCCAGGAGTAGCAACTCAATCCCATAATCCCAGCACTTTGGGAGGCCAAAGGTGGGAGGTCTGCTTGAGTCCAGGAATTTGAGACTGGCCTGGGCAACAAAGCAAGATGCCTTTGCTACAAAAAAATAAAAAATAAAAATTAGCGAGGCATGGTGGCATGCACCTACAGTGTCAGCTTCATGGGAGACTAAGGCAGGCGAATCCCTTGAGCCAGACTTCAAGGCTGCCGTGAGCTATGATCATGCCACTGCACTCCAGCCTGGGTGACAAAGTGAAACTCTGTCTCCAAAAAAAAAGTGTTTTATGTCTTTTATACTGTTTTTAACTAAAGTTATAAAAATGTTTCCAACAAGTTATCTCTCCTTGTGTTTTAAGAATCTAAACTATCTCAGTGAGTTGATATAGGGTGTTTGCAGCTTTCTAATTAGTACTATAAATCTGTCTAAAGAAGAGAACATCCTGGTATACAAAATAATGTCACTGTTTCAAATCAGTCTAGACCAAAAAAAAAAAAAAAAAATTTTTCAGTCAGAAATGAACATCTGAAGAGAAAATAATGCCTCGTTAAAAATAAAAGTATCTTCAAAATAGAAAAAAAATTAGAATTATTTCATAGTCTAATTGTAATATGTTACTAACAGATGGTAATTCTTTTGGGAAAAAAAAACTAATACAAAACCAAGGTAAAACATGTAGATGCACACATGTTATTACATATAGACATTAAATTATGTTTGTCATTAAGCTAATTTTTAAAGATTTTAAAAAGTGAAGACTTTCTGGGCACGTGCGTGCGTGCGCACACACACACATACACACACACGCACAAAAAAAAAGTTGAGAGAATTTGTTGTCAGTAGACCTGCCTTGAAGGAAATGGTAAAGGGAGTTTTTTTTTTTTTTTAACAGAGAAAGTGATGTATGTCAGAAACTCATATCTCCATAAAGAAAGAAAGCAAGCATTGGGAAAAGAATAAATGAAGGTATAATTAATTTTTTAAAAATATTTAATTTATTTAACAGGTAACAGTTCTGAATAATAATAGCAACAATGTATTCAATGACATGCTTATATATAAATATATGCTTATATATAAGGGAAATTAGTGAAAATAATGATTTAAAGAATGGGAGGGAAGAAATAAAAATATTTCATTATAGGGTACTTACATTACCTGTGAAGTGGTAAAGTGTTATTTGACAGTGGACTTGGTAAATGTATATTGCTAAATATAGAGCAACTACTAAAAAAAGTTTTTTGAAAAGTATAATTGATATGCCAAGAAAGGAGAGAAAATGGAGTCATATCAAATGCTCCATTAAAACCACAAAAGGCAGGAAAAAAATGTAGAAGACAAAAATAAGAACGAAGAACAAATAGAAAAGAAACCATACAATGTCTGATCTGAAGCCACATGCACTTAAACTAGAAATCAATAATAGAAAAATTGCTAGAAAATCCCAAAATACTTGGAGGCTGAACAACACACTTCTAGATAAAACATGGATCAAAGAGGAAATCTCAAGAGAAATTTAAAATATTTCGAACTAACTGAAAGTTAAAATACACTTATTGAAATTTGTGGGATGTGGTGAAAGCAGTGCTTAGAGGGGATTTTTTTGTTTGTTTAGTTTTTCTTTTTTTTTTTTTTAGTTGTGCTCTTGCTCTGAAGCCCAGGCTGAAGTGCATTGGCATAATTATAGCTCACTGCAGCCTCAGAACTGCTGGCTTTGTGCTATACTCCCACCTTGGCCTCCCAACATGAAGGGATTATAGGCAGGAATCACCATGCCTGGCCAAGATGGAAACTTATAACATCAAAAGCATATTTTAGAAAAGAAGAAGGCTCTAAAAATCAATAATCTTACCTTCCACTCTAGGAAACTAGAAAAAGAAAATTTTAATTCAAAGTAAGAAGTATAAAAGATATAATAATAATTAGAGCAGAAATCAATAAAATGACAAGCAAATCAATAGAGAAAATACAGAATACCAAAAGTTGGTTATTTGAAAAGAGCAATAAATTTGGCTAGTCTCTAGCTAGGCTAAGAAGAAAAGAGAAAACACTTAAAAATTCCTAATGTCAGCTGTATTATTATATTCATTTCTAATGAATAGCTTGTATCTATGAAAAATATCAATAATTAATACTTTTCTAGGCTGGGCACAGTGGCTTATGCCTGTAATTCCAGGACTTTGGGAGGCTGAGGAGGGCAGATCACCTGAGGTCAGGAGTTAGAGACCAGCCTGACCAATATAGTGAAACCCTGTCTCTACTAAAAATACAAAAATTAGCCAGGTGTGTTGGTGGGTGCCTGTAATCCCAGCTACTCAGGAGGCTGAGGCAGGAGAATTGCTTGAACCTGTGAGGTGGAGGTTGCAGTGAGCCAAGATCGTGCCACTGCATTCCAGCCTGGGTGACAAGAGTGAGACTCCGTCTCAAAAAAATAATAATAATTTTCTGAAAGAGAAAGCACCAGGTTCTGAGGGGTTCACTGGTGAATTCTACCAAACATTTAAGGAAAAAATTATACCAATTCTCTGAAGTCTCTTTCAGAAAATAGAACCTGAGGGAATACTTCATCACTCATTCTATAAGGTCAGCATTACACTAACACCAAAGCAAGACAAATTAGGACAAAAGAAGACTACAGACCGATATCTCTCATGCCTATAGATACCAAAGATTTTCAACAAAATGTTGGCAAATCAAGTCCAGCAACATATAGAAAGAATTATATACCATAACCAAGTGAGATTTATTCTAGGCATACAAGGCTGATTCCACATTGGTTAAGCAATGAATATAATCCATCACATCAACAGGCTAAAGAAGAAAAGCTATGTGTGTATGCCAATAGATGCAGAAAAATCATTTGACAAAATCTAACACTGATTCATGGTAAAAACTCTCAACAAACTAAGAATAGAGGAAAACTTCCCAACTTGATAAAGAATGTCTACAAAAAAACCTACAGCTAACATCATACTTAATGGTGACAAAAGAAAAAAATAGACAACTTGTACTTCATCAAAATTAAAAAGTTTTATGCTTCAAAGGGCAACATCATGAAAGTGAAAAGACAACCCATAGTTTGAAAGAAATAATTGCAAATCATATATCTGATAAAATATTTATATCCAAAATAAAGAAATTTTACAACCCTGAAAGACAACCTATTGAAAATGGGAAGATGATGTGAATAGACATTTCTCCAAGGAGGATATAAATGGCTGATAAACTTATGGAAAGTTTTTCAACATTATTAGTCATTAGGGAAATGCAAATCAAAACCACAAGATGCCACCTCATACCTACTGATGGTTAAAATAAAAAAGACAGTGACAATTGTTGGTATATTGTGATATTGAAACCTTCATACATTGCTGACAGGAATTGGAAATGGTGCGACCATTTTGAGAAGCAGTCTGGCAATTCCTTAAAATATTAAACATGGAATGAACTTAGCAGTTTCACTTCTAAGTATCTACCCAAGAGAAATGAAAGCATATGTCCAACAATGAATGATATGCTAACGTTCATAACAGCATTATTCATAATAGCCCCAAAGTGAGAACAACACAAATGTGTATCAACTGATGAATAGATAAACAAAATGTGGCAAATCCATATAACAAAGTATTATTCATCAGTAAAAAGGTCTGAAGTACATGCTGTAACATGTACCATGAGATGAGCTTTGAAAAGATTATGCTAAGTGAAAGAAGCCAGGCACAAGAGGCCACATACTGTAGAATTCCATTTACACTGTGCATCCCAAACAGATAAATTTGTAGAGACAAAGTAGTTTAGTGGTGTGTGGATGTTTTTATTCTGGGAAGTGACGAAAATTTTTCTAGAATTACATGGTGGTGATAATGGCACAATTCTGTGAATATATTGAAGCCACTGAATTTCACACTTTTAAATGGTGGATTTTGTGGCTTATAAATTACATATCAAGCTGTAAAAAACTGGCAGATACACTTCATAAAACATAGGTATTATGATTGATAAGGAAGATGGTATTTTTTAAACTCGGAGAAGCAAAGTTTGGTTTTTATACACAAAAGTAAACTGGTTAAATTTTATAGCACTTTTGTATAGCAAAATCATCATCATAGGTATTGTGACTCATGTCACTTTAAAAAATATTAATGACAAGCAGTTTCAAAATGTCAAAACTTTTTTTGACAAATTTATCCCTACCATCTGTCAAATGTTATTAATTTGCTAATAGTATGCCAGCAATGTGGCACGAGAAAGTGCATGTGATCAGGGGGTGTGAAAACTTCGTATGATGAGAGAGGGTATGAGAAGCGCCTGTGATCAGAGAGGGTATGAGAAGCGCCTGTGATCAGAGAGGGTCTGAGAAGCATCTGATCAGAGAGGGTATAAGAAGTGTGTATGATCAGAGAGGTTCTAGAGTGTGGAAACTGAGTGCTTATGTAACAAGTTTTTTTTAAATATGAAAGAATGTAGTTTCATTTCTCAAGGTCATGCAGATATCATATGCACATCAGTTGTTATAAAGTCTGTAGCAGTACAACCTGAGATGGAGTGTGTGCTATCAGAAGAATTAAAATAGCACATTTAAGAAGCAAGTTTTAAGCCTATATTTGTGGACCATAGGAACAACAAACTTTCATCCACCAATGGTAGTGTTCAATAGGGCCAACTGATAGGAAAGCATGTAGTAGCATTTAAAAAAAAAATTTGGCTGGGCGGGGTGACTCACACCTGTAATCCCAGCACTTTGGGAGGGTGAGGCAGACTCATCACGAGTTCAGGAGTTTGAGACCAGCTTGGCCAACATAATGAAACTCCATCTCAACTAAAAATACAGTAAGTTAGCTGGACATGGTGGTGGGTGCTGTAATCCCAGCTACTTGGGAGACTGAGGCAGAGGAATCACTTGAACCTGGGAGGCAGAAGTTGCAGTGAGCCAAGATCAGCCACTGCACTCCAGCCCGGGCAACAGTGTGAGACTTTGTCTCAAAAAAAAACTGTTGTTGTACAACAGCAAAATTTAGTGGTCTAAAGTAATAACCACTTTATTATTTCACAGTTCTGTGGTTGACTGGGCTCTTCACAATGGCTTTTCTCCTCTACATGTTGTTGGCATAGGCTCTTGTTATTTATGGGCTTGATTAGTTTGGAATGTCCAAGATGGCTTACTCAGATGGCTGACATTTGATGTTTGCTACTGGCTGCTGGCTATTGGCTGAGAGCCGACCTGGAGCTATTAACCAAAGCTTACTTACATGCAGCTGCTTAATATGTGGCCTCTCTATGTGACTTGGGCTCCTCAGAACATGGTGGCTGGATTCTGAGAGGGAGCATCTCAAGAGTGAGCTCCAAGAGGTAATATTGGAAGCTGTCAATTGGCATGATGCCACTTCTGCCACATTCTTTTGGTTAACCAATTCACAGATTCAGCCCAGAAATAAGATGAAGGAAAAACTGCTCCACCTCTCAATGCAAAGAACCACAAAGAATTTATGGTCATTTAAAAACTATCACAAATCATAATGCAACCACTTCTAATTTTAAACAGATAATGACCAGTAATTTTTCTCAAGCTGCAAAGATTCAAAACTATGCAATTCACTCATTTTAAAGTTTGAGACCTAAATTTTTCTTTAAAAGCTTCATTAAAAACAAACCATAAAATTACTACATAGAAAGACTCGAGAATAATTAGATTTAAACATAAATAGTAGGCCGGGCGTGGTGGCTCACACCTGTAATCCAGGCACTTTGGAGGCAAAGGTGGGTGGATCCCCTGAGGTCGGGAGTTCAAGACCAGCCTGACCAACATGGTGAAACCTGATCTTTATTAAAAAATAAAAAATAAAATAAAAAAAACCATAAATAGTATAAAATACTGGTTTTCTTTCAACAAAGAATTTTTAAAAATCAATGACATTATTGTACATAGTACATTTGTTTTTTTTAACATGTAAAAACAGACTCCATTAACAATTACAGATCTAACATTTGCAGTTTCAGTTGCTTGCAAATGGCTCTGGAAGTATGGAGTATTTGACTTATAAACTTTGAAGCTGATGTGTACTGGCATTAGATCACTTATCTAGTGAGTCAGTTTAGTTTTCTATCTGGCATTTGCAACTTTTTGGAATTCATTTTATTCTACATGTTATTTGTATCAATAAGTGATTAAATTTGTTTCTTTGTGGTAAATAATTCTCAAGAGGAAAAAAAAAAATACAGAGCCAAACTGTGACTCAGAAGAAAGTCAGAGACTGTACAAATGTTGACATACTCATGAATATGAGGTGTTCAACATGGTGAACCCCTATCTCTACTAAAAATACAAAAATTAGCCAGGCGTTGTGGCACGTGCCTGTAATCCCAGCTACTTGGGAGGCTGAGGCAGGAGAATCGCTTGAACCTGGGAGGCAGAGGACACAGTGAGCCAAGATCGGACCACTGCACTCCAGCCTGGGCAACAGAGCAAGACTCTGTCTCAAAAAAAATAAAGTCTCTGGGGTCAATAATGTCAAAAATCCAGTGTACTGTATGAGGGGAGTTCAGAGATTTTTTTGAAAAATGAAATTAAAGGATAAAAATTAAAAATGTAAACATATTTCTCAAAATAACTCCATCAAGTTCAAGATGGTTTTGTAAGCAATGATAGCTACTTGGTCCACCCCTAAAGAATTGAGAATCCTGGAAATTTTACCAAGTCAGTGCACCCTTTTTTACATAATAACCTGAAGGAAAAATAGGTGCCTTTTCAAGGTTTTTCAGGGTTAGAAAACAAAAGGAAGTCAGACAGGGAAAAATCAGGACTGTAAGGTGAAAACCTAATGATTTGTCATTGAAACTTTTGCAGAATTGCCCTTGTTTGATGAGAGGAATGAGTATGAACATTGTCATGGTAGAGAAGGACACTGGCGAAGCTTTTCCAGGCATTTTTTTTCTTTCCTTACTAAAACTTTGGCTTCGTTTCTTAAAGCACTCATAATAAGCAGATCTAATTGTTCTTTGGCCCTTCAGACAGTCAAGAAGCAAAATGCCTTGAGAATCCGTGAAAATTTTTGCCATGACCTTTGCTCTTGACTGGTCTGCTTTTGCTTTGACTGGACCACTTCAACCTCTTAGCAGCCATGGCTTTGATTGTGCTTTGCCTTTTGGATTGTACTGGTAAAGCCACATTTCATTTCGCATTACAGTTCTTTAAAGCAATACTTCAGGATCTTGATCCACATACTTTTTTTTTTAAAGACGGAGTCTCACTGTTGCCCAGGCTGAAGTGTAACAGCACAATCTTGGCTCACTGCAACCTCTGCTTCCCGGGTTCAAGCAATTCTTGTGCCTCAGCCTCCTGAGTAGCTACACCTGGCAAATTTTTGCATTTTTAATAGAGACAGGGTTTCACCATGTTGTCCAGACTGGTCTCAAATTCCTGGCCTCAAGTGATCTGCCCACCTCAGCCTCCCAAATTGATCCACATAGTTAAAATTCCCAATTGAAAGCTTTGTTCTGGTTTGCAGCTGATCTGGACACAATGGTTTGGCACCCATCAACTGGAAAGTTTGCTCAACTTAAACTTCTTTTGTCAGAATTATGTAAATTGAACTAGTCAAGATGTCCATGGTGTTGGCTATTGTTTCTTCTGTAAATTGTTGACCTCTTCAATTAGGGCGGAGAAAAGATTTTTTTTTTTTTTTTTTTTTTTTTTGAGACAGAGTCTCATGCTGTCACACAGACTGGAGTTCAGTGGCATGATCTAGGCTCACTGCAACCTCCACCTCCTGGGTTCAAGCGATTTGCCTGCCTCAACCTGCTGAGTAGCTAGGACTAGAGGCACGTACCACCACACCTGGCTAATTTTTATATTTTTAGTAGAGACAGGGTTTCACCATGCTGGCCAGGATGGTCTCCATCTCCTGACCTCATGATCCACCCGCCTTGGCCTCCCAAAGTGCTGGGATTATAGGCGTGAGACACTGCACCCGGCCAAGATTATTATTTTCTAAAAAGTTGATGTGGGAAGTCTGCTGCTATGGGTTTCACCTTCAACTTACCTCTTCCTAAAATGATTGATCCACTTGTAAACTGCTGATTTCCTTGGGGCATTGTTTCCATAAACATCCCATAAAGCATCAGGATGAGTGATTTTACCATTCTCCCACCCATGCCTTACCATAAAGTTGATATTTGTTTTTGCTTCAATTTCAGTAGCATGTTGCTCAGATTGGGATCTTTTTAAAACTGATGTCTTACTCTTTTTACTTCCTCAAACTAGATCTTGTTCAGACATGTTGTAACAACCTAGTACAAGTTTATTTTGGTGCAAAATAATCTTGCAATCCATGTATACATTTTTCATAATGCACTTTTTTTTGTTTGTTTTTGAGACAGGGCGTCTGCTCTGTTGCCCAGGCTGGAGTGCACTGGTACAGTCCTAGCTCCCTGCCCCCCTGATCTCCTGGGCTCGAGCAGTCCTCCAGCTTCAGCCTCCTGAGTAGCTGGGACAACAGGTATGTACCACCAGGCCTGGTTAATTTCTGTGATTTTTAGCAGAGACAAGGCCTTACTATGTTGCCCAGGCTGGGCTCAAACTCCTAGGCTCACGCAATCCTCCTGCCTCAGCTTCCTGAGTAACTAGGACTGTAGGCACGTGCCACTGCATCTGGCTGACTTATTCATTTAATTATAGAGGTGGGGGTCTTTGTTGCCCTTGTGCTGACCACCTGTTCAACTTGTATGTGCCAGATACTGCCTCATGCCAGTTACAGAGATCAAAGACTCAGTCAGTCTTCAAGAAGCTTTTATACTTGTACAGAAAAGGAGCAAGAAACAAAACAAAACAAAATTAGAAATCAAGCAGGACTCAGGGTTCTGGCTTCTGCAGCTGAATTAGTAAAGAAGATGTACAGATAGGTGAGATTTGGGGAGTATGAGTTTGGTTTGGAGTATATTAAATCATGGGGGACTCATGGGGTATCAAGTTGGAGATGTCTAACTTGGAAGTAGGCCTTACAAGGGGTCACAGCTAAGAATGCTGTCATTAGCATATAATCATCGGCAGTTAAAGCCATGAGGGTGAATAACATTTTTCCCCAGAGGGCAATAAAAAGTGGAAAAGTATGTTTCACTTGGTTTGATTTGGGGGTTGGGGGGTTGGTATTTGTTTTTTTTCCTCCCCTTCTTAAATGTTTGATGGAAGGCATGTAGTAGAACTAAATAGCATGAGGAAGTGAGACTGAATTCACTGAAGCTGGGATAGGGTATAGGAGATCTTTGAATGAGAAAAGAGCCTTAGCCAGTGGAAGTTGGATGGTTAAGTTTCATAAGGTAGCTTAAAGGAGCACAGGAAAAATCCTTTCAAGAAGAGACACCAAGGGAGCTAAGGACAGTTTAGCTTGACTGGAAGAATATAGGCAGTGCTGTAATATGAAGGATGCTGAATACCTTTGGAACTTGTTGTCACTAATGGCAGCTCTACAGTATTTCCCATCTTGTGAAAAAGAGGATGCTACTTTTTGCATTTAGAATTTTCTACAGTGCTCTGAGCAGGCTGGAAGATGTGAGGATGGAACATTCCAGTCTTCCACATGTTAAAACAGAAAGGAAAGTGGGGGACCTGGATTGTTTGGTGTTTTCTATAGTGCCTTGAGTAAGCAGTGCCTTGCACAGAATAAACACTCAGTTTATGTTTTAATGTGAATTGATGGTATTTATTACCTAGGAGTTTTCCATCAATAAGATACTTATTGATATAAGAAAGTTCCTATATTAGCTAGCTAAAAAATGAAAGACTGGATATAATTTTGCTCTTGTCATGTAAAAATGACCTATTCTTTAACCTGTATAATTTTTTTCAGTTGCTTAGTGCTTTAGCAGCACTTATTTTGTATGTAATGTGTTTCATGGTTTTTAGAAATGTGGTGGGTCACCTTGGTCGGCAGAAGGGAAAACAGGGGTAGCAGTAAGATTTACTAGAAAGAGTGTAATGATTTTAGCGTCACTTTTTTCCTTCCTTTTTTTTCACCATTTCTTCCCCTCCCTTATTCCTCCTCATAAACCCTTTCCCCCTCCCCACAAGAAGACAATACATGTTAGCAACTTAATATGAATTCTGCCACATTTTTCCTTTATGGTCATAAATCATAAATGTGGCACACACGTGTGTATGTGTTTGTGTATATGTATCCATATATGTAATGTTTTTTTCTGCCACTGTTGAACAAATGGCAATGTGTACACATTTTTTTTTTCCTGTATCTTACCTTTCTCATTCAATGATATCTTCTGGATATTCCTCCAAATCCAATTTCATCTTTCCCCTGGGAGCACTCTATGCTCAGGATTTTGCTACTAGAACACTGAGGTCCTTATACATATTTTTAACATAATCATACTTTCATTTCTTTTTTTTTTTAATTTTTATTGCATTATAGGTTTTGGGGTACATGTGCAGAACGTGCAAGATAGTTGCATAGGTACACACATGGCAGTGTGTTTTGCTGCCTTCCTCCCCTTCACCCACACTTGGCATTCATCCCCAGGCTATCCTTCCCCAGCCCCCCCCTGCTGTCCCTCCCCCATTCCCCTCAATAGACCCCAGTGTATAGTAGACTGCCTCTCTGTGTCCATGTGTTCTCATTTTTCTCACCCACCTATGAGTGAGTATATGCGGTATTTCTTTTTCTGTTCTTGTGTCAGTTTGCTGAGAATGATGTTCTCCAGATTCATCCATGTCCTTACAAAGGACACAAACTCATCATTTTTGATTGCTGCATAATATTCCATGGTGTATATGTGCCACATTTTCTCAGTCCAGTCTATCATCGTTGGGCATTTGGGTTGGTTCCAGGTCTTTGCTATTGTAAACAGTGCTGCAATGAACATTCATGTGCATGTGTCCTTATAGTAGAACGATTTCTAGTCCTTTGGATATATACCCAGTAATGGGATTGCTGGGACTTTTATTTCTTTGGAATAAATTCCCAGAGTAGAACTGCTGGGATGAGGAGTATATGTATTTTTAATTTAATAGATTTATCAGAGTGATTTTCAAAAAGATTATAATGCTTAATGTTCCCACTAGCAACTTCTGAAAGTACTTTTCTCTCACTTTCTCACCAGAATCAAGCAACAGTTTTCATAGGTTCTCTGAATTTTTGCTGGTCTGATAGGAGTACGGTTTCATTCTTACGTTAACTTGCATTTCCCTGAATGCTAATGAATTTGAGCACTTTTCATATGTTTGTTGGCTAAATTTGTTCTTCTGCTATCGAACTTCATGCAGTTGTTTTTCTTTTTTTTATTGTCAATTTTTAAGAGCTCTTTTTCATATTCTTGTATAGTTAAATATGTTTATTTTAAAAATAGCTACTTGGTTTCTAGTCTTGGTTTTGAAGTTTTTGTCTGCTTATAGAAGACTTTATTGAGTGATTTTAATATTTTTTGTGTGTGCTTAAGTCCTTAAATAGAGAGAATTAGTTTTTACATATGGATCTTCTTTTATACTAAAGTCAGCCCAAACTTCTCTCCAGACCTTCACCCAGGTTAGAGCTTGCCAACTCCTAACTGTATTAAAATACCACATATATTTTTATTATACTCAGGAGGGGGTCCTATAGCCAGGACACCTTATATTTACTTAGTCTATTAGTCCATTTTCATGCTGCTGATACAGACATACCTGAGACTGGGAAGAAGAAATTTAATGGACTTACAGGAGGCCTCACAATCATGGCAGAAGGCAGGGAGGAGCAAGTCACATCTTCAGTGGATGGTGGCAGGCAAAGAGAGAGCTTTTGCAGGGGAACTCCCCTTTATAAAACCATCAGATCTGGTGAGACTTATTCACTATCATGAGAACAGCATCAGAAAGACCCGCCCCCCATGATTCAATTACCTTCCACTGGGTCCCTCCCATGACTGGTGGGAATTGGGGGAGTAACAAGTCAATATGAGATTTGGGTGGGGACACAGCCAAACCATAACACTTAGTTCAGTCTTAGAAGAAATCTTTCCAGAAAGTTAAACTGATGTTCTACTTTTGGCCCAGAATTTTGGTAGAGGCAATAATATAAACATTCCACAGTAGTTTCCTCTTTGTCTTTTTTTTTTTTTTTTTGGATTTTGTTTTTTGTTTTCTGTAAGATCTTAGTAACTTACATAATTCCCCTACTTTCACTGACTTTATTCTATTTTTATTAACTAGCCTTACATCTTTCCCTCTTCTAAGTCATTTTTCTTATGATTAATATTGCCCACTCAACAATCCTTAGTCCTACCAAAGGATTTTTTTTGGAAGTCTTTTAGGAAGGCCAGAACTTACTAATGTATTATAAACTTTTTTTTTTTTTTTTTTAAGAGATGGAGTCATGCTCTGTTGCTCAGGCTGGAGTGCAGTGGCACCATCTTGGCTCACTGCAACCTCTGCCTCCCTGGTTCAAGCAATTCTCCTGCCTCAGCCTCCTGAGTAGCTGGGATTAAAGGTGCCTGCCACCATGCCCAGCTAATTTTTTTTTTTCCTTTTAGTAGAAATGGAGTTTCACCATGTTGGCCAGGCTGGTCTCGAACTCCTGACTTCGTGATTCACCTGCCTTGGCCTCCCAAAGTGCTTGGATTACAGGCGTGAGCCACCATGCCTGGCCAATATATATTTATAAGTGTTTCTGTTGTAAAGTGATATGACTTGCTTAAGGACCACATGGTGTAATAGCGAATTAAACTTGGTCACAAGCTCCTACTGTAAACCCAGTTCATGGCACTTACTAATTCTTTGACCTTCGGAAAGTTATCTCCTCTGAATCTGTGCTCCAATATATAAAATAGGAATAAAAGTATTTACAGAAATTGGTTTTAGAAAGAATTTAATTAAAGAGAAAGAAAACAAAATCCCACTATCAATATATGTAATTTTTTTTGCATATTTCTTTGTGGTTTTTGCTCCATATATATCTATTTTACTGTGTATTAATGAGTATGACATATGTGTATATTTAACACATTTATTTAGGTCAAATAAAAAAAATTAACACATTTATTAGGCTCTTCAGTATAGATCGCAATACAAAAGCATATATAATCTTAATAAAATAGACTTTTAGTTTTCTCATAGCAAATAAGGCAACTTATTTGCGTTTCAAACCCATTCCTGGCTGATGCTGATTTTGCTAGTCCACAGAGCACACTTCAAGGTCCCTGATCTCTAGATAATTATTTCCCAAATCCTGTTCACTTTTTGTTATATGAGGTTACATGAAAAACAGCGTGTATTTTTTTATATTGTTTACAAAGCAACAAATCCTTTCCTACTGTATGCCTTCTGAAAGTCACTTTTCAGTTTATTATTTTTAAGCTCCAAGATGCATTTGATATTTTATACAAATTAGGGACCCTGATTAATGCCTCTTTCTGATTTTTATTATGTATTCTGGTTTTCCCATTAAGCTGACAGAATAGGTAAGATTTCAGTAGGCAGATAAGAGGGAAGGGATATTTAGAGGTAATGAGGTAGAGTGAAAAACACAAGCTGATTTGAACTCAGTAATAATCCTTTAATAACTTGGATAATATACTTTCTCAGCTTCACTTTTCTTATCTATAGTACAGCTAATATCTACCTTAGAGGGTTGCTAAGAAGATGAGATAACATATATGATGGTTGCCAGCCATGCCTGGTCTGTAGTGGGCACTCAGTAAGCAATAGGTGAGGTAATGTTGTTACTGCTATTAAGCAATGAGAAATTCAAGTTTGAAATTGTTTTTTATTTCAACATTGTAATTCATGTATATCGCAATAAAGCTGATAAAGGTATAATATCCATCAAACTTGAAAAGATACCCAAAAATATGAAAGCAACAATAAAAAAAAAGAAAAAATATCCATCAAACTAATAAAAGACATTTTCTAGGTTCAAAAATGACAGATGCAATTTGTTCAAAAAAGAAAATATATGGAGGAGAATATTCAGACAGAGATGACAGGAAACAAGGAGATTACGCAGGATTGGAGTACAATGTTCATAATTGTTAAAGCTGGGGATCATCACATGGGAATTTATTCTACTCTTCTATTCTTATGGATACTTGAAAGTTTTCATAATAAAAGGTTTTAGGCTGGGCGCGGTGAATCACGCCTGTAATTCCAACACTTTGAGAGTAAAAGGCAGGAGGATTGCTTGAGCCCAGGAATTTAAAACTAGCCTGGGCAGCATAGTGAGACCGTGCCTCTACAAAAAAATTTAAAAATTAGCTGGGTGGGCTGGGTATGGTGGCTCATGTCTGTAGTCTCAGCATATTGGAAAGCCAAGGCTGGCCGATCGCTTGAACTCACGAGTTCAAGACCAGCCTGGGCAACATGGCAAAACCCCGTTTCCACAAAAAATACCAAAAAAAAAAAAAAAGGAAGGGAGGGAGGGAGGAAGGAAAGGAAGTAAGGAATATTCTGGATACAAGGGATATTTTGGAAACAAGGGTGGGTGAAAAACAACTGGACATGGTGGCTCATTCCCATAGGAAGGGAGGGAAGGGAAGGGGAGGGAAGGAGGGGGAGAGAAGGGAAAACTGGATGTGGTGGCTCATTCCTCTAGGGAGGGAGGGAGGGAAGGAGGGAAGGAAGGAAGGGAGGGAAGGAAGAAGGAAAGAAGGAAGGGGAGAGAGAGAGAGATTGATTCTCAGCTACTCGGGAGGCTGAGGCAGGAGAATCGCTTGAACCCAAGAGGCAGAGGTTGCAGTGAGCCGAGAGCATGTGATCGCACTCCAGCCTGGGCAACAAGAGTGAGACTCTGTCTCAGGAAAAAAAAAAACAAAAACCAAAAACATTATTGGGACAAGTGATGAAATTTGGATATGGACCATAGATGAGAAAATAGGGCCTGGCATGATGCCTCACAGCTGTAGTTCTAGCACTTTGGGAGGCCCAGTCGGGCGGATCACTTGAGACCAGGAGTTCAAGATCAGTGTGGCCAAATGGCGAAAACCTGTCTCTGGTAAAAATACAAAAATTAGCTGGGCATGGTGGCACATGCTTGTGATCCCAGCTATGTGGGAAGCTGAGGCATGAGAATCACTTGAACCTGAGAGTCGGAGGTTGCGGTGAGCTGCGATGGCACCACTGTACTCCAGCCTGAGTGACAGAGGGAGACTGTCTCAAAATTGTTTTGTATCAGCATTAGATTTCTTTATTTCAGTGACTGTGCTGTGGTTATATAATAAAATGTCCTAGTTCTTAAGAAAATCCATATTGAAGTATTTAGGGCTAAAGAGATACTTTGTGTAAACAGTTGGTAAATCCAAGTATAAGGCAGATGTGAAGTTTTTGTACTATTCTTGACATTTTGTCAGATGGTAACCTCTACAAAAATGCCTTAGGAAAAAAAAATTATCATTTTTGAGAATATTTTATTATTGCCCTAAGTTTTTATTTCAAATTGCTATGTTGAATTTCATAAATTTCTTAATACAAACTTGTATAAACATTTTATTATTAAACATTTTCTTGGGATAATTATTTAGAATTACTTTCAAAACAGCTATTTTATCACAAGTTTGTTCTAAGTGCTGGCAGTTAAAATCATATGTAACCTATTAGGGATATTGAGAAAGAGCAGGGGCCAGCCTGACACTTACTGGTAGGCCTTGGTGCTCTCCTGTTGAACATAAACAGTTTCACAAAACATCAGTGTTAGACAAGGCCAGTCTGACACCATGCTAAAGTGATGTGATACAAGACAAACACACATTTTTTTCTAAATGTACACAGAAATAAGCACTGTGTCACCCACAAAATGCCAAACATCCCCCCTCCCAGCTAATAGGAGTGACAGTTGCTTCATTACCAATTATATAGCTTGAGCTTCGCTCTGGTGCCCTCCCTATAGATAAGATTTATTGAGGTAGCTAGTCACAGAATTGTCCTCACATTCTGCCAACACTCAGTATACACTGAACCCCTGCTTCCTTAAACTCGCCCCCAAATCATAACCAAAGTCCAAATCCATGACAGATTCTAACACCCTCTTGCTGAGGTGCCCCAGGCCTCATGGTGTGCGTTCTTAGTCACTGCAATGAATAATAAATACAAATTGTCCAACTACAGCTGTGTTCCTGACTATAAGACATCGACAATGTCTGATATGATGTATAATACAAATCAGTATGTAATAGGTCACTCACAGACATATATTTCTACCAATATGTAAGTGGCTTTTGATTTTTTTTGGCTTAAAAATAGAAGGTTTATAACTACATGGCTAATTTTTATTAAGATCATTTTGTGGTAAGGAATTTATGGCCTGTATTTCAAAAATCAAGTTCTATGGTACAATAAAACTATGGATTTTCTTTTGTAAACATTAATATTTTATGTGTGGATGGCAAATGACATACAGTTGTTGGCAACCAAATAAAGAAAGATGCTCCATGTTTTCCTGGAAAAGCACTTGGTTCTTGGAGATGATTTAATATTCATATTGCATATCTTTCTTTTTGAGACAGTCTTTCTTTGTTTCTCAGGCTGGAGTGCAGTAGCATGATTTGGGCTTATTGAAGCCTCTAGCTCCCAGGCTTTCACCCCAGCCTCCCAAGTAGCTGGGACTACAGGTGTGCACCACCACGCCTGGCCCCTTTCCCTTAGCGTAATGTCTTCTCGGCTCATCCATGTCATAGCATGTATCAGTACTGCAGTCCTTTTAATTGCCAAATGATATCTCATTGAATTGATTCACCATATTTTCTTTTCCCATTTATCAGTTGATGGCTATTTGGTTTGTCTCCATTTTGGGGCTATTATGAATATTACTGCAGTTAACATTGGTGTACACATTTTTTTGTGTGGACATACGTTTTTATTTGTCTTGGGTAGATACCTAGGAATGAAATTGCTGGGTCATCTGTTAACTATATTTAATCTTTTAAGGAATTGCTATACTGTTTTCCATAGCAGCTGCACCATTTTACAATCATATCAGCAGTGTATGAGGGGTCCAGTTCTCCACATCTTTGCTAACATTCATCTGTTCCTTTTATTATAGCCATCTTAGTGAGTGTGAAGTGATTTTTTTTGTTGTGGCTTTGACTTGCATTTTCTTATGACTAATAATGTTGAGCATCTTTTCATGTGCTTATTGACCATTTGTGTATATTCTCTGGAGAACTGACTATAATCCTTTGTCCATTTTCAAAACTGGGTTATTTAACTTTTTATTGTTGAGTTGTGTTCTTTATATATTCTGGATACAAATTCTTCCTTTATCAAATAGATTATTTGCAAACATTTTATCCCATTCTGTGAATTATCTTTTTAACTTTTTTATGTGTTTTGCAGTACAGAAGTTTTTACATTTTCGGCTGGGTATGGTGGCTCACACCTGTAATCCCAGCACTTTAGGAGGCTGAGGTGGGCAGATCACCTGAGGTCAGGAGTTCGAGATCAGCCAAGCCAACATGGTAAATCCCATTTCTACTAAAAATACAAAAAAATTAGCTGATTGTGGTGGTGCGTGCCTGTAGTCCCAGCTACTCTGGACGCTGAGGCAGGAGAATTGCTTGGACCCAGGAGGCAAAGATTGCAGTGAGCCGAGATCACGCCTTGCACTCCAGCCTCGGTAACAAGTGTGAAAGTCCGTCTTAAAAAAAAAAAAAAAGAAACGGTTACCTGATCCAAGTTCATTCAGACTTACACCTGTATTTTTGTCTAAGAATTTTATAGTTTTTGTTCTTACATTTAGATCTTTGATCCATTTGGAGTTAATTTTTTTTTTTTTTGAGACAGTCTTGCTCTGTTGCCAGGCTGGAGTGTAGTGGTATGATTTCGGCTCACTGCATCCTCCGTCTCCTGGGTTCAAGCCATTCTCCTGCCTCAGCCTCCCAAGTAGCTGGGACTACAGGCACGTGCCACCACACCCAGCTAATTTTTGTATTTTTAGTAGAGACAGGGTTTTACCATTTTGGCCAGGATGGTCTCAGTCTCTGGACCTCATGATCTGTACCCCTCTTGGCTTCTCAAAGTGCTGGGATTACAGGAGTGAGCCACCATGCCCGGCCTGGAGTTAATTTTTGTATATGGTGTTTAGTAGGGTCCAAGTTCATTCTTTTGCATGTGTATAGCACCACTTGTTACAAAGACTATTCTTCCCCACCAGATCATCTCAGCACTCTTGTCAAAAATGATCATAAATGTTAAGGATTATTTCTGGACTCTCAATTCCATTCCGTTGATCAACATGTCTATCCTCATAACAGTACAGCTCTGTCTCAACATCTATAGCTTTCTGATAAATTTTGAAGTGAGAATCCTCCAGCTTTTTTATTTTTCTTCAACATTGTTTTGGCTATTCTGTGTTCCTTAAATTTTCATACTAATTTTTGGATTCAGGTTGTCAATTTCCACAACAAAGCCAACTGATACTTTGATTCAGTAGTTTGGTTTTTAAATTTAAATTAACATCCATTTTTATGGGGTGATTTGGAATTCATAAAAAGGTTTTATTTATGCTTCTTGAATATTATCTCAGCTCTCCCTTTCGCTAAGCATTGTTGTATATTTTGTAAATGAGGGCCTTAACGGTTCAAAGAGGCTATGTAATTAATAGTTTTGTTTTAACTCTAATACTTGTTCTCTATATTGTAGCTTCTTTCTTAATATGCCCTCAAATAGTTATTTAGAGTAATAAAATCTAAATTATAAATGTGATACTACATTGGTGGGAAAATTAGTCAATAGCTAAATTAAAAACATTCTTATTAGGAACATTTTTTCAGTTGGATGATATTTGACTGCTTAGAAAAACTGTGAACAATTTGTGTTAATCCCTTACCTCTAGTTAATTGTCTCGGCCAGGGTTGAGATGACATGAAGTCACCCAGTGAGTAAGGAAGGTAGGTAATGACCAATTATTATTTGTAGTACACTGAATGAAGAATATTTTATTTAAAGGGTACTAATCATTCTTTTTCCAGAATGATTTGAATATGGAACCATACACCTATTAAAAATCACACTTATAAAGAACACACTGATATAATATTTTATTTGTTTTTAAGACAGGGTCTCACTCTGTTGCCCAGGCTGGAGTGTGGTGGTGCAATCCTGGGCTCAAGTGATCCTCCTATCTCAGCCCCCAGGTAGCTGGGACTACAGGATGCACCACCAAGCCTGACTAATTTTTAAATTTTTTGTGGAGATGAGGTCTCGCTACGTTGCCCAGGCTAGTCTTGAACTCCTGAGTTTAAGAGATCCTCCTGCCTTGGCCTCCCAAAGTACTGGGATTACAGATGTATTAGTTTTCACACTGCTATAAAGAACTATCTGAGATTGGGTAATTTATGAAGAAGAGGTTTAACTGACTCACAGTACTGCAGGTTTAACAGGATGCAAGAGTGGGAGGCCTCAGGAAACTTAGAATGATGGCGAAAGGCAAAGGGGAAGCAAGCACCTTCTTCACATGTTGGCAGAAGAGGGAGAGAGAGTGAAGCGGAAGTGCCACACACTTTTAAACCATCACATCTCTTGAGAACTCACTCACTATCATGAGAAGAGCAAGAGAGAAATCGACCCCATGATCCAATCACTTCCAATCAGGTCCCTCTTATAATTCCACATGATATTTGGCTGGGGACACAAATCCAAACTATAACAACAGCTGTGAGCCACCCCGTCTGGCCTACGCTGGTGTAATTAATACAACATAAAACTTACATCTTTTTATCAAGTTTTTTTTTTTCATTATGTAGATATGGTCAAAGAAAATGTCACTAATGTTTGTAAGAGCTATTAAGTTCTACCTGAACTCATTTTTTTTTTAAATTAAGAAAATATTTATTGAGGCCAGATGCAGTGGCTCATGCCTGTAATCCCAACACTTTGGGAGGCTAAGCTGGGCAGATCACTTGAGGCCAGGAGTTCGAGACCAGCCTGGCCAACATGGTGAAACCTTATCTCTACTAAAAATACAAAAATTAGCTGGCCTGTATTCCCAGCTACTTGGGAGGCTGAGGCAGAGAATCAACTGAACCTGGGAGGGAGAGGCTGCCATGATCTGAGTTTGCACCACTGCACTCCAGCCTGAGCAACAGAGTGAGACTCCATCTCAAAAAAAAAAAAGAGAAAAAAAAATTTTTTTGAAGTAAAATTCACATAACAGTAAATTAACCATTTTAATGTGAACAAATGCTGGTTTTTTTTTTCATGTAAAATTTCAAGGATACAAAACAGTAAATAAAATAGATATCATAAATACTCTTATGCCCATCACCCAGATTCGGAGTAATCAGCATTGTGCCTTATTTGAGGACTTTAATACATTTAAAAAAATAAAACCTTATAGATAAGTTTAAGGCTCCATGCCTATTTTTCCTGATTCTTTTCTCAAAGGTAGCCACTTTCCCAAATTTGGTATTTATTATTGCTATGAATATTTTCATACTTTTGCTATGTATGTATATATCTGGAAACACTATACAGAATGTATGGAAAGAATATATAGACTATATAGAATTGTTTAACAGATTTTTATATACACACGGTTTTATACTGAATCATGTTTTACTTTTAGTTAGTTAATTAATTAATTAATTAGACACAGTCTCACTCTGTTGCCCAAGCTGGAGTGCAGTGGCATGATCATAGCTCACTGCAGCCTGGAACTCCTGGGCTCAAGTGATCTTCCTGCCTGAGCCTCTCCCAAAGTGCTGGGATTATAGGCGTGAGACACTGTGCCTGACCACATGCCTTTAAAAAATGCAACATTATGTTTCCGGGACTCAGGTTGACACATACCTTTGTAACTGCTAAACCGTAAGTATTCCATTGTATGGCTAGTCACAATAAACTTATACATTCTTTTTTTGATGGACACTTAGTTCCTACCAAGTTTTTTAAATTAGAAGATGTAATAATGAACATTCTTTTCTTTTCTTTTCTTTTTGAGACAGAGCCTTGCTCTGTCGCCCAGGCTGCAGTGCAATGGTGTGACCTTGGCTCACTGTAACCTCCGCCTCTCGGGTTCAAGCGATTCCCCTGCCTCAGCCTCACAAATAGCTGGGATTACAGGTGTATGCTGCCATGCCCAGCTAATTTTTTTGTATTTTACTAGAGACAGAGTTTCACCATGTTGCCCAGGTTGGTTTTGAATTCCTGAGCTCAGGCAGTCCACCTACCTCGGCCTCCCGAAGTGCTAGGATTACAGGCGTGAGCCACTGCACCCAGCTGAACATTCTTATTTCTAATGCAGCATAGAGGAGTGGTTAGCAGCCAGGGTGCTAGAGCCACATTATCTGGATTTGAGCTGTGTCTCTATGAGCAAATTACTTCTCTGCACTTCTCTTTAGAGCCCTGTTCCCTTTCAGTCATGAAAGCAATGAAGGAAGACAGAACTTCTAACATTATGGTTTCTGAATCGCCCTTAATGAGCCTGTCATCAATGAAATGAGAAACTGCAAACTATTTAAACACTATTTATCAGATTATAACACACATTAGAGAATTTAAATATCTTTGTGGCAGGACAATGAAAGTAAAGTGCAGGCTCTGTTCTGAATATTGTTTGAAGCTGATATTTATTGGTATTTAATACTAATAAATTTAAGTTAGTAAGTAACTTACTAAGACCAATCATGGCATACTATTCAGGGAGCATTTTTCAAAGATCTAATACAGAAACTGTGTTTAATATAACACTAATCATAGTTGCCAGATCCCCATTTTATTTTTCATAATTTATATTAAATGTTCCTGGGTTCATCTATCTTTTTTTTTCCTTCTTTTGAGATGGAGCCTGGCTCTGTTGCCAAGGCTAGAGTGCAGTGGCACGATCTCGGCTCACCGCAACCTCCACCTCCCAGGTTCAAGTGATTCTCCTGCCTCAGCCTCCCAAGTAGCTGGGGTTACAGGCACCCACCACCATGCCCAGCTAATTTTTGTATTTTTAGTAGAGATGGGGTTTCACTGTGTTGGCCAGTCTGGTCTTGAACTCCTGACCTCATGATCTACCCGCTTCAGCCTCCCAAAGTGCTGGGATTACAAGCATGAGCCACTGCGCCTGGCTTCATCTATCTTTTAAGCAGCCCATCTAATGAAAAGGGAGAAGTTAATAGGTGTATATAATTATGGTTTTGTTTACTGTCCCTGGGACCTAGTGCTGTTTTAAATTCACAGTTTGATGGGGTAGAGTGCCCATTTGGCATGTTTGTGTGGGCTTGGCCCACTTAAGCAGGGTCTTCTTTGCCTAGGCTGGCAAAAAAAATCAATTTCAGTAGTACATTTGAGAAGAGGAACAGCCATTACTGGAAACTGCTTTGATGTTTACTTTGTAACTTTAAAGCATAATTTGGTAAACTGAGGTGTTTTCCCCTCCTTTACATTTTCCAGTGGCCAAAGTTGTCTCTCTTATTAGAGAGCTTTTCAATTTTTTTTTTTTTTTTAAATGAGACAGAGTCTCGCTTTTTCACCCTGGCTGGAGCGCAGTGGCACGATCTTGGCTCACTGCAACCTCAGCCTCCTAGGTTCAAGCAGTTCTGCCTCAGTTTCCTGAGTAGCTGGGATTATAGGCGAGCACCACCACACCAGGCTAATTTTTGTGTTTTTAGTAGAGAAAGGGTTTCACCATGTTGGCCAGGCTGGTTCAAACTCCTGACCTCAAGTGATCCATCCTCCGCAGCCTCCCAAAGTGCTGGGATTACAGGAGTGAGTCATCATGCCTGGCCCTTACCTATGGTTCTTGTATCTAAAGTGAAAATTTTTGAAAGTTGATTTCTGTCCAAGATAGCTGTACTTGAAGATTGACCATAGAGTTCCTCTGGGCAGATCTGATATAGTAACTGAATAGGTGGGATTGGAGATGGAGCTATTGTTCCCTTCTTCCCTCCCTATCCCCCACCCTTCTTGGACTGAACCCTAATCTTCAGAGCAAGACTCTTTAGGATTAGGATAAAAGAAAAATTCAGATCTCAGAAATTTGAACGGGCTTGTCACTGAGTAGGTAGAGTGTTTCCTTTGGTGGTTTCAGTGCTAAGAATTCGACTCTGGCTGGTGCTGCACCTTTCTTTTTGTAATTATATAAATCCATTGTCGTTATATCAGTATTCAAAAGCCACTTATATGGGCTTATTTTACACAGATAAAATTAACCATTGTCTTGTTTAAGCTATGTTACTTTCAATTACAAGCAGCCTATACAAATTCTAACTGACACTGATGGATTAAATGACTTTTGGTTCCTTTCTAGTTCTGAAACATGAGCTTAAATATTTTTTGAGGGCCAGTTCTATGCCTGGTGCTATGTTAACTGTCCACATTTCCTTCCTATCCTCATCCAAGATGAGGATGTAAGTGTCTTTGAACTACATGCTTGAAGCCTGAGTTGGCTGGCATTCAGAGACTGAGCGATGCAGCTTTAGAATTTTCTGCCTACCTTCTGACAGTGGGTTCTGATGATCAGTATCTCGGTCTTGCCCATTTTTGTTAAGAACAGAAAATAGCTTAGTTTCTAACCTCAGTATCCTAATTCTGAAGTCCACCCTGACATTCAGATAGTCTGTACTTCTTTAAAAATAATTTTTTAAATTTTACTTTAAGTTCTAGGATACATGTGCAGAACGTGCAGGTCTGTTACATAGGTATACATGTGCCATGGTGGTTTGCTGCACCTGTCAATCTATCATCTAGGTTTTAAGCCCTACATGCATTAGGTATTTGTCCTAATGCTCTCCTTCCCCTTGCCCCCACCCTGACAGGCCTCGGTATGTGATGTTCCCTGCCCCCCGTGTCCATGTGCTCTAATTGTTCAACTTCCACTTACGGGTGAGAACATGCGGTGATTGGCTTTCTGTTCCTGTGTTAGTTTGCTGAGAATGATGGTTTTCAGCTTCATCCATGTTACCCCGGAGCACCACACCTGATGCCTCTGCAGCCTGTGACCACACTGTCAAGGTCAGCCCACTTGTAACCCCCACTTATACACCAACCCCTGGTCTGGGGATTCCCTGTATCTGTCATTGTAACTTCCCTCCCTTGGGGTCGTCCATCTGATTGCCAAGGCTTAGTTTGAAAAACCTGTCACCTACTACTTATCCTTACACATCACCTGGGATTCTACTTGCTTCACCTTCTCTGGGCAGTCCTAGGATGAAACAATTAGGTCCATTCATTTATTAGTTCATTTTCTTATTCCTTCTGCAGTTAGTACCTCGTATTTAATATAGCCAAGGCATCAAGATACAGTTACCCTTGATGAGGTCATCAAGATCTATTTGCTAGAATGCTTTAGATACATTAACTTTTTATCAGGAGGAAGAAAATGGGAGAAGGCCATTGAAGTTCAACGGACAGAATCCATATTTCATCAAATGTGTCCAGATTTGCTAAAGATTGTATTTTTCTGGGTCTAGCATTATCTCTTCCTATTTCTGTCTCACATTCTCCCTGTAGCAAGATACTCAAAGTCAGTGTCTTCCGGGTGATGATGATCCACTGGAGAATCATCACTCTGTCACCTAGGCAAGGGTGCAGTGGTGTGATCACAGCTTATTGCAGCCTTGCCCTCACAGGCTCAGGTGATCCTCCCACCTCAGCCTCCCAAGTAGCTTAGACCACAGGTGTGCACCAGACAGGGTTGTGCCATATTGCCCAGGCTGATCTCGAACTCCTGGGCTCAAGTGATTATCCCACCTTGGCTTCCCAGAGTACTGGGATTATAGGTGTGAGCCACCAAGCCAGGCCTAGTTTCTGTTTTTAGTTGCAGAAAATATCTTCAGATTTAGCCAACTTACAAAACACTTATTTTTAAATCATTTGACACATAATTTATTTGAAACTTAACGAGTATAAAGATGTTTTATTTGTGCTATTCTTTTGAAAATACTTGTGTTGTTTGCAAATGTTGTATCCTTATCTGAGTAATCTTTTGTAAATCTAATTTCTGGAAAAAAAGGGAAATTCAGCTTCCTATTCTAAAATGTAAGAACCAGGAACATGATGGCACCCACTTGTTTGGGAGATATTCATTGAGGAGTTAGTGAAACCATTATACAACCTGTGTGTGTGTGTGCGTGTGTGTGTGTGTGCGTGTGTGTGTGCGTGTGTGTGTGTGTGTGTGTGTGTGTGTGTGGACAGGGGCTGGGGCAGGGAGGGTAATTCTAAGGAGCACAGACCTTTTTTTTATTTTTGAGACGGGGTGTCGCTCCGTCACTAAGGCTAGAGTGCAGTAGCGCAATCTCGGCTCACTGCAACCTCTGCCTTCTAATTCAAGCAGTTTTACTGCCTCAGTCTCCCAAGTAGCTGGGAATACAGGAACCTGCCACTGGGCCCAGCTAATTTTTGTATTTTTAGTAGAGACAGGGTCTCACCACCTTGGCCAGGCTGGTCTCGAACTCCTGACCTCATGATCCACCTGCCTTGCCTTCCCAAAGTGGTGTGATTATAGACGTGAGCCACTGCTCCCAGCCCACAGAGCTTTTTAATAGCTATGCAATTTAGAATTGATTATTTAGGTATAAATAAATACTTGTTACAGTAATTTTCAGAAACCTCTAGTTTATTTGGAAAAGGATGTCATTATAAGAAATTAATATTTGTCAGAATCTGCTATAAAAACTGGTAAAGGGTATTGAAGTTCAACAGAAAGATACTGAAAAAATAGCATAGTTTGCTGCAAACCAGAAAAATTTATTCACAGAGATTGGAGTGGAGGAGGAAGAGTTTCCCAGGTTAAGGGAAAGGGGGATAGCTGTGAGATTGGGGATGGAGAATAATAGCATTTAATACTAAGTACGGAACTGGGAAATTTAGATAGAATTCCCATAAAAATAAATAAATTAGGGAATTTTTTTATTGCATACTACAATTTGAGAAAATGTCAGGATTGTTTCATCATCTTATGTTTTTACTTCCAATATATAATTTAGCCTTGCAGACTTTACAATAAAGGCTATTTGAGGCTGGGCATGGTGGCTCATGCTGTAATCCCAGCACCTTGGGAGCCCAAGGTGGGCAGATCACTTGAGTTCAGGAATTTGAGACCAGCCTGGCCAACATGGTGAAACACCCATCTCTACAAAAAATACAAAATTAGCCAGGCATGGTGGTGTGCACCTGTAATCCCAGCTACTGGGGAGGCTGAGGCAGGAGATTCACTTGAACCTGGGAGGTGGAGGCTGCAGTGAGCTGAGGTTGGGCCACTGCACTCCAGCCTGGGCAACAGAGTGAGACCCCATCTCAAAAATAAATAAATAAATAAATAAATAAATAAATAAATAAATAAATAAAAATAAAGGTTATTTGAGGAAATAAATTATTTTCTACCAATATTACATAGAAAGTAAAAAAAAAAAAATAACTAGAGAGAGTATATTCAAAAATAATATTTAACCAGAGAATGTCAGCTTTCCTTCTGGTTTTCTAGCTATTGGTAGCTAAAAATATTGATGTCATTTAAAATTATTAATTGCTGCTTTATATGATTCATTTCAGCTTAAAATAAAACTGGATATTCATCATTAAGCCAATATTTTTGTTCAGTTCAGTGCCAAGAATGATTCTAGGTACAGATACACAGCTATGAATCAAGTAGCCAAGGGAATTAAGAAATTGAAATTAGTTCTGTTTCCATGACAATTTTAATGATTCGTATTCTGTAGGGAGAAAATTCTTGCACTAACCCTGAGTTCATAGACAGTAGTAGTTCTTAATCCTGGCAGCCATTAGAATTACTTGAGGGTCACTTACAGTGGCCTGAGCTCAACCCAGATTTATTAGAAATAAATAGAATTTCTAGAGATGGAGCCTGGTTACCACCTTCTTTTTTGAGCTCTCTATGTTGTAGAGCCAGAGTTGAGAACTAGTGATTTATTCTAGAATATGCCAAATCCAAGGAAGCAGATGGAAAGCCTACTTCATTTCTGAAGATTCATAGCTTCTTTTAAAGATCGATGCACAGGAATGTAAAATGGCTCTGTTGCTTGGAAACCGGTTTGGCAGTTTCTCAAAAAATTAGACATCATAAAAGTACCATATAACCTGCCAGTTCAATTCATAGGTGATAGACCTTCAAAGAACTGAAAACAGATACTTAAATAATTGTACATGTATGTTCACAGCAGCACGATTCACAATAGCTAAAAGGAGGGACCCGTCCAAATGTTCTTGAGTAACAAATTGTGGTATATAACTACAATGGAATATTGTTCAGCCACAAGAAGAAATGAAGGAATGATTCATGCTTCATCATAGAGGAGTCTGGAAAACATGCTAAATGAAAAAGGCTGACACAAAGGGTCATGCTGTATGATTCCATTTATATGAAATATTCAGAATAGGCAGATTTCTAGAAATAGAAACCATATAGGTGGTTACTGGGGAGGAGAGGAGGGAAGAATGGGGAGTAACCACTAAATAGGTATGGATATTTCTTTTTTTTTTTTGAGACAGAGTCTCGGTCTCTCTCCATGCTGGAGCGCAGTGGTATGATCTCAGCTCACTGAAACTTCTGTGTCCTGGGTTCAAGCAATTCCCCTGCCTCAGCCTCCCAAGTAGCTGGGATTACAGAGGCACACCACCATGCCTGGCTAATTTTTTGTATTTTAGTAGAGACGGGGTTTCATTACATTGGCCAGGATGGTCTCAGTCTCCTGACCTTGTGATCCGCCTGCCTTGGCCTCCCAAAGTGCTGGGATTACAGGCATGAGCCACCACGCCCGGCCAGGTATGGATATTTCTTTTGGGATGATGAAAATATTTTGGAACTAGATGTTGTGGTTACACAACAACATAAATGTACTAGATGCTACTGAATTGTTCACTTTAAAATGGTTAATTTTATGTGATGTGAATTTTGCCTCAATTAAGAAAAAGCCTACCTATAAACGTTGAATCTTTAAATGTGATTTTCTTTATTAAAGAAAACTAGCTTTTCTGGAAATCAGATTAAGGCTTGTCATAAAACACCTGTTGAATCGACTTAATTCTGTGATCCAGGCTTTTTGTTTGTCTCATAATAGCCTTAGGTAGAAGCTGTGACTTGTCTGTATTCTGAATACATCTAAGAAGATACTGTATCTGAAAATTTGAATTTCTTTAAAGCTCCATGTTGAGTCTTCACTGGGGAGTACTCAGGGACTAAAGGGCATCCCTTGTCTCAATAATTCATGCTGGTGATTTAAAATCTTCTGGCCATGTCTTCTCAGGCTGAAAAACTGAAGATACTGCCTTCCCCAAAAGGACAGAGGAAAAGCATGCCAAAAGGAGGAAATCGTTGTATCAAGAAGACACCTGCACATGTATGTGAATTGCAGATATGGAGTCAACCTAGGTGCCCAACAGCCTGTGGATAAAGGAAAGTGTGGCATATATAGGCCAAGCATAGTGGTTCGTGTCTATAATCCAGCACTTTGGGAGACTGAGGCAGAAACTCCTTGAAGCCAGGAGTTTGAGAACAGCCTGGGCAACAAAGTGAGACTCTGTCTCTATTTTTTTTAAGTGGCATATATATATATATATATATATACCACGAAATACTACTCAGCCATAAAAAAGAGCCAAGTAATGTCTTTTCAGCAATTTGGATGGAACTGGAGGCCATTATTGTAAGTGAAGGAGCACAGGGACAAAAAAACAAACACTGCATGTTTTCACAAGTGAGAACTAAGCTATGGGTATGCAGGGGTATACAGAGTGGTATAATGGACATTGGAGATTCAGAAGCGGGGAGGATGGGCCAGCCACGATGGCTCATGCCTGTAATCCTAACACTTTGGGAGGCTGAGACAGGAAGATCACTTGAGATCAGGAGTTCAAAACCATCCTGGCCACCATGGTGAAACCCTGTCTCTACTAAAAATACAAAAAAATTAGCTGGGCATGGTGGCATGTGCCTGTAATCTCAGCTACTGGGGAGGCTGAGTCAGGAGAACCACTTGAACACAGGAGGTGGATGTTACAGTGAGCCAGGATAATGCCAGGGCATTCCAGCCTAGCAATAGAACAAGACTCTGACTCAAAAATAAACAAGTAAATAAATATATTAATTAATTAAAAAGAAAGGGGGAAGGTGGAAGGGGGAGATGAGGGGTAAAAACCACCTATTGAGTACAATGCACACTATTTGAGTGACTGGTGCACTGAAAGCCCAGACATCACCATTCTTCCTCCATGGAGGCAATAACCATTTGTACCCCCTAAAGCTAGCGAAATAAAAAAAGTTTTTTTTAAAAAATTAAGGAGTAGGAGAGAAGATGGAGCTATAGGAGCAACTCAGGATTGCAGCTCCCAGTGAAAGCACAGAGGGTGAGTGGACGCCTCATTTCCAGTCGGATCTTTGTTGCCCACAGACCAGGAGATTCCCAGGTGTAGGAGCCCCACGGGCCGCCAGCGTGGCTGTTTGGGCCAGCACCGCAGCGCAGTGGCACTCCATACAAAATACACTGGTCTGGTTGCCCTGTTAAACTGGCAATTTGAGATTTGGGAAGGCAGATTAGCACATTCATCTGATTAAACGGGACTTAAACAGTAAGCCAGGCCAGGAGAGTCCCGGGCAGCAACATTGTTTCAGCCAGCATGGTGGGTCGTGGCACGGCAAATCACACAGATCCCGGCGCCCTTGCAGCAGGCAACTGGAACACCTGGGAGAGAGTCAACCATTCAACTGAAATTAAAAAAAAGGACTCTGAGGCAGGGAGCCAGGTGATCAGGCTTGGCGGGTCCCACCCCCACAAAAACAAAACAGCAGTTGGAAACGCTCAGGGTTGAGAGTTTCATGACAAGCACAGCTGAACCCAGGATGGTGCAGCTCGGTGGGGGAGGGGCGTCTGCCATTACTGAGGCACTCCACCCTTATGGAGGTACTCTGCCATTGCTGACACAGCCTGCCGTTGCCAAGGCAACCCGCCATAACAGAGTCCACCATTACACAGGCCACCATCGCCACGGCAGTTCTAACCACACCCATATAAATAGGACTACAGGGAATTACACACGGCAGCAGGGTGGAGCCCATGACAGCAGGGCAGAGCCCTAGCAGGCAGTGACTAGACTGCCTCCTTGCTGGGCAGGACAGTGCAATGGATACTCATAAATAAAGCCCTAACTTCCCAGGACAGAGAACCTGAGGAAAAAAAAGGGGCTTTATGAGTTCTGCTGCAGCAGACTTAAACGTATCTGCCTAGCAGCCCTGAATGAACAATGGAGCCCACAGCTCAGCACTTGAGCTCCTATAAAGTACAGACTGTCTCCTCAAGCAGCTCCCTGACCCCCGTATATCCAAAGAATCACCTCACAAAGGACTGATCAGACTGACATTTGGTGGGCATCATTCTGGGACAAAGATAGTAGAAGAAGAAACTGGTAGCATCCCTCACTGTATTCCGCAGCTGTTACAGGTGTACTCCAGGCAAGCAGGGCCTGGAGTGGACCTCAGCAGTCCTACAGCAGAGGGGCTAGACTGTTAGAAGGAAAACTAAGAAACAGAAATACTTCATCATCAACAATCTGGACGTCCACTCAGAGACCCAATCGGAAAGTCAGCAACTACTCAGACAACAGGTGGATAAATCCACAAAGATGGGAAGAAACCAGTGCAGAAAGGAGGAAAACACCTGAAACTGGAACACCTCGCCTCCTACAAGGGACCACAACCCTTCACCAGCAAGGGAACAAAGCTGGATGGAGAATGAGTGTGATGAAATGACAGAATCAGACTTCAAAAGGTGGGTAATGAGAAACTTCCGTGAGCTAAAAGAACACGTCCTAACTCAATGCAAAGAAACTAAGAACCTTGAAAAAAGATTTGAGGAAATGATAACAAGAATGGACAACTTAGAGAGGAATATGAGTGAATTGATGGAGCTGAAAAACACAACACAAGAACTTCGCAAAGCCTGCACAAGTCTCAACAGCTAAATTGACCAAGCAGAAGAAAGGATATCAGAGGTCCAAGATCAACTCAATGAAATAAAACGAGAAGGCAAGATTAGAGAAAAAAGCACAAAAAGGAATGAACAAAGTCTCCAAGAAATGTGGGACTATGTGAAGAGACCTAATCTACGTTTGATAGGTGTACCTGAATGTGACGAAGAGAATGAATCCAAGCTGGAAAATACTCTTCAGGATATCCAGGAAAATTTCCCCCAACCTAGCAGGCAGGCCAGTATTCAAGTCCAGGAAATACAGAGAACACCACAAAGATATTCTGCAACAAGAGCAACCCCAAGGCACATAATCGTCAGATTCACCAGGGTTGAAATGAAGGAGAAAATGCTAAGGGCAGCCAGAGAGAAAGGTCGGGTCACCCACAAAGGGAAGCCCATCAGACTCACAGCAGATCTCTCAGCAGAAACCCTACAAGCCAGAAGAGAGTGGGGGCCAATATTCAACATCCTTAAGGAAAAGAACTTTCAACCCAGAATTTCATATCCAGCAAACTGAGCTTCATAAGTGAAGGAAAAATAAAATCCTTTGCATTTGCCAACAAGCAAGTACTCAGATTTTGTTACCACCATGCCTGCTTTACAAGAGCTCCTGAAAGAGGCACTACACATAGAAAGGAGCAACCAGTACCAACCATTCCAAAAGCATACCAAATGCTAAAGGGCATCAACAAAATGAAGAATCTGCATCAACTAACGGGCAAAACAGCCAGCTAGCATAAAAATGGCAGTATCAAATTCACACATAACAATATTAACCCTAAATGTAAATGGGCTAAATGCACCGATCAAAAGACATAGACTGGCAAATTGGATAAAAAGCCAAAACCCATCGGTGTGCTGTATCCAGGAAATCCATCTCACGTGCAAGGATACACAAAGGCTCAAAATAAAGGGATGGAGGAAGATTTACCAAGCAAATGGAGAGCAAAAAAAAGCAGGAGTTGCAATTCTCGTCTCTGATAAAATAGACTTTAAAGTAACAAAGATCAAAAGAGACAAAGAAGGACATTACATAATGGTAAAAGGATCGATACAACAAGAAGAGCTAATGATCCTAAATATATATGGACCCAATACAGGAGCATCCAGATATATAAGGCAAGTTCTTAATGACTTACAAAGAGACTTAGACTCCCACACAATAATAGTGGGAGACTTTAACACTCCACTGTCAATATTAGACAGATCAACAAGACAGAAAATTAACAAGGATATCCAGGGCTTGAACTCAGACCTGGACCAAGCAAACCTGATAGACATTTACAGAACTCTCCACCCCAATTCCACAGAATATACATTCTTCTCAGCACCACATCACACCTACTCTAAAACTGACCACATAATTGGAAGTAAATCACTCCTCAGCAAATGCAAAACAACTGAAATCATAACAAACAGTCTCTCAGACCATAGTGCAATGAAGTTAGAACTCAGAATTCAGAAACTAACTCAGAACCACACAGCTTCATGGAAACTGAACAGCTGGCTCTTGAATGTTGACTGGATAAACAATGAAATGAAGGCAGAAATAAAGAAGTTCTTTGAAACCAACGAGAACGAAGACACAACATACCGGAATCTCTGAGACACATTTAAAGCAGTCTGTAGAGGAAAATATATAGCAATAAGTGCCCACATGAGAAGAGTGGAGAGATCCAAAATTGAAACCCTATCGTCAAAATTGAAAGAGCTAGAGGAGCAAGATCAACAAAACTCAAAACCTAGCAGAAGACAAGAAATAACTAAGATCAGAGCAGAACTGAAGGAGATAGAGACACGAAAAACCCTTCAAAAAATCAATAAATCCAAGAGCTGGTTTTTTTAAAAGATCAACAAAATAGACCACTAGCCAGATTGATAAAAAAGAAAAGAGAGAATAACCAAATAGATGCAATAAAAAACGATAAAGGGGAAATCACCACAGATCCCACAGAAATTCAAACCATCATCAGAGAATATTACAAAAAACTCTATGCACATAAACTAGTAAACCTGGAAGAAATGGATAAATTCCTGGACACCTGTGTCCTCCCAAGCCTAAACCAGGAGGAAGCTGAAACTATGAATAGACCAATAACAAGGTCTGAAGTTGAGGCAGCAATTAAGAGCCTACCACACAAAAAAAGCCCAGCTCCAGATGGGTTCACAGCCGAATTCTACCAGACACACAAGGAGGAACTGTTACCATTCCTTCTGAAACTATTCCAAATAATCCAAAAGGAGGGAATCCTTCCCAAATCATTTTATGAGACCAACATCATCCTGATACCAAAACCCAGCAGAGACTCAACAAGAAAAGTAAACTTCAGGACAATATCCATGATGAACATAGACGCAAAAATCTTCAAGAAAATACTGGCAAGCCGATTGCAACAGCATATCAAAAAGCTTATTCACCATGATCAAGTAGGACTCATCCTGGGGATGCAAGGCTGGTTCAACATATGCAAGTCTATAAATGTAATTCACCACATAAACAGAACCAAAACCAAAAACCACATGATTATCTCAGTTGACGCAGAGAAGGCCTTTGACAAAATCCAACAGCCCTTTTTGCTAAAAACCCTCAATAAACTTGGTATTGATGGAACATATCTCAAAGTAATAAAAGCTATTTATGACAAACCAACAGTCAATATCATAATGAATGGGCAAAAACTGGAAGCATTCCCTTTGAAATCAGGCACTAGACAAGGATGACCTCTCTCACCACTCCTGTTCAATATATTTCTGGAAGTTCTAGCCAGAGCAATCAGGGAAGAAAAAGAAATAAAGGGTATTCAAATAGGAAAGGAGGAAGCCAAACTGTCTCTATTTGCAGATGACATGATAGTATATCTAGAAGACCACATTGTCTCAGCCCAAAAACTCCTGAAACTGGTAAGCAACTTCAGCAAAATCTCAGGATACAAAATCAATGTGCAAAAATCACAAGCATTCCTATACACCAATAACAGTGAAAGAGAGCCAAATCAAGAACGAACTGCCATTCACAATTGCTACAAAGAGAATAAAATACCTAGGAATACAACTAACAAGGAATGTCAAGGACCTCTTCAAGGAGAACTACAAACCACACTGCAACAAGATAAGAGAGGACACAAACAGATGGAGTAACATTCCATGTTCATGGTTAGGAAGAATCAATATTGTGAAAATGGCTATACTGCCCAAAGTAATTTACAGACTCAACGCTATCCTTATCAAACTACCAATGACCTTCTTTACAGAACTGGAAAAAACTACCTTAAACTTCATATGGAACCAAAAGAGAGCCCACATAGCCAAGTCAATTCTAAGCAAAAAGAACGAAGCAGGAGGCATCACACTACCAGACTTCAAACTATACTACAAGGCTACAGTAAACAAAACAGCATGGTACTGGTACCAAAACAGAGATATAGACCAATGGAACAGAACAGAGGCCTCAGAGGCAACACAACATATCTACTACCAAACAATCTTTGATAAACCTGACAGAAACAAGCAATGGGGAAAGTATTCCCTGTTGAATAAATGCTGTTGGGAAAACTGGCTAGCCATGTGCAGAAAGCAGAAACTGGACCCCTTCCTGACACCTTACACTAAAATTAACTCCAGATGGATTAAAGACTTAAACATAAGACCTGGCACCATAAAAACCCTAGAAGAAAATCTAGGCAAAACCATTCAGGACATAGGAGTAGGGAAGGACTTCATGACCAAAACACCAAAAGCATTGGCAACAAAAGCCAAAATAGACAAATGGGACCTAATCAAACTCCACAGCTTCTGCACAGCAAAAGAAACAGTCATTAGAGTGAATCAGCAACCAACAGAATGGGAAAAAATATTTGCAGTTTACCCATCTGACAAAGGGCTGATATCCAGAATTTACAACGAACTAAAACAGATTTACAAGAAAAAAAACAAGCCCATTCAAAAATGGGCAAAGGATATGAACAGACACTTTACAAAAGAAGACATACATGAGGCCAACAAACATGAAAAAATGCTCATCATCACTGGTCATTATAGAAATGCAAATCAAAAGTAACTTGAGATACCATCTCATGCCAGTTAGAATGGCAATTATTAAAAAATCTGGAGACAACAGATGCTGGAGAGGATGTGGAGAAATAGGAACACTTTTACACTGTTGTTGGGAGTGTAAATTAGTTCAACCATTGTGGAAGACAGTGTGGTGATTCCTTGAGGACCTAGAAATAGAAATTCCATTTGACCCAGCAATCCCATTACTGGGTATATATCCAAAGGACTATAAATCATTCTACTATAAGGACACATGCACACAAATGTTCATTGCAGCACTGTTTACAATAGCAAATACCTGGAACCAACCCAAATGCCCATCAATGATAGACTGGCCTGGGAAAATGTGGCACATATACACCATGGAATATTATGCAGCAATCAAAAACGATGAGTTCGTGTCCTTTGTAGGGACATGGATGAATCTGGAGAACATCATTCTCAGCAAACTGACGCAAGAACAGAAAATGAAATACCGCATCTTCTCACTCATAGGTGGGTGATGAACAGTGAGAACACATGGACACAGGGAGGAGAGCACTACACACTGGGGTCTATTGTGGGGAGTAGAGGAGGGACAGCGAGGGGGGGAGCTGGGGAGGGATAGCATGGGGAGAAATGCCAGATGTGGGTGAAGGGTAGGAAGGCAGCAAATCACACTGCCACGTGTGTACCTATGCAACTATCTTGCGTGTTCTGCACATGTACTTCAAAACCTAAAATGCAAAAAAATAATAATAAAAATAAAAATAAAAATTAAGGAAATAAGAGAATAGGAAAAATCATCATAAGAGATGTGAAAATGTCACAAGTAGCTAGAGACTTCAGGTTTTGAAAACATACCAGAAATCTGAATTTTTCTTAAACAAAATGAAGGATGCTCTAGCAGTATTAAAAAAAATGCCAAACAATGGGATATATTCGGAACCTAGAAAAAAGTTGTTATTTTTAAGAAATAATCTGGAGGAGTGAAAATGGTGGGCAAGTAATGTAACTGATAGGCTGAAACATTTTGTGATGAACAGTCAGGATCAGACTTATGGGGAGGAATAATCAAGGGCCCTGAAACCTGACCTTCGATTGCTTCTATGCGACACCCATACCCTTAGAAGGATGGTAGGTGTAACACAGAGCCGGGGCCTTAATGCACTCTGGTTGCAACAGGTCTTTGAAACCCTGTGGCTATCCCTGAATACAGAACACAGTTTTATCTTCCTTGTTAATATATTAAAAATATACCACTCAACCGGGCGCAGTGGCTCACACCTATAATCCCAGCACTTTGGGAGGCTGAGGCGGGTGGATCACAAGGTCAAGAGATTGAGATGATCCTGTTCAACGTGGTGAAACCTCGTCTCTACTAAAAATACAAAAATTAACTGGGCATGGTGGCACGCTCCTGTAGTCCCAGCTACTCAGGAGGCTGAGGCAGTAGAATTGCTTGAACCCAGGAGGCGGAGGTTGTGGTGAGCCAAGATCGCACCATTGCACTCCAGCCTGGGTAACGAGCGAAACTCTGTCTCAGAATGAAAAAAAAAAAAAAAAAAAATATATATATATATATATATATATATATATATATATATATACTGCTCATAGAAAATGCTGCCATATTGCTGTGGCAATACATAGGGAGCAGTTGCCACACATACCAGCTAGCAGTTCCCTCCCCTGCTCCCCTGCTCATCTTTGTATCTTCAAAAAGTCACCTTAAATATAAAGATTTAATGCGTGTATGTGGGCTTTTTTCTTTTTCTTTTGAAATAAGGATACATTTATGGGAGGTTGCAAAGAAATATCCAGGAAAATTCTCATTTATTTTTTTCTCAGCCTCCTAAATATTACCATCTTTACACAACTATAATGTAATATCAAAACCAAGAAATGGACACTGGCCCAATCCATACAGTTGAATCAGATTTCACCAGTTACATATGCCCTTGTGTGTGTGTGTAACTTTATACAGTTTTATCACATCTATAGCCTTGTATAACCACCACCCCAATCAAGATACTATACTACCATCACCACAGACTGTCTAGTGATAACCCTTCACAGCCACATTCATCCTCTCCCCATACCTCTAACCTCTGACAATCCCTAGTCTGTTCTTCATCTCTATAATTATGTTATTTTGGATGTTACATAAATAGAACCATGTCATATGTACCCTTTTGGGACTGGCTTTTTTTTTTTTTTTTTTTTTTAAACTCAGCGTAATTTCCTTGAGGTTCCTCCAAGTTGCTGCCTATGTCAAGGGTTTGTTCCATGTTACAGCCGGATCATATTCCATGCTATGGATGTCCCACAGGTTCTTTAACGACTCGCCAGTTGCAGGACATTTGAGTTCCCAGTGTTGAGCTGTTATGAATGAAGCTATGGGGAGTCAGTCTTCATTTCTCTGGTACACCATGAGTGACACCAAGAGTGACACCATGAGTGACACCAAGAGCGCCCTTGCCCTGGATCACAGGATGAGTCCATGCTCAGTTTCAAAAGGAACAGCCGGGTGCTTCTCTGGAGTGGTTGCAGTCTTTTAAGGGAGAAAATACTCTCTTTCAGAAATACTGACCTTACCAAAGAAGCCTCCCACATTTCTCTAAATAAATCCTTTTTTTTTTTTTTTGATAGGGAGTTTTGCTCTTGTTACCCAGCTGGAGTGCAGTGGCACGATCAGCTCACTGCAACCTCCGCCTCCTAGGTTCAAGTGATTCTCCTCCCTCAGCCTCCTGAGTAGCTGGGATTACAGGCACCTGCCACCATGCCTGGCTAATTTTTGTATAAATCAATTTTTAAAAGAAAAGGGAAATACAATTATTTTCTTAAAATGTTGTTTGAATATACTGTATTTTAAATTTTATTTGGAACTGAGACATTTTATTTTTCTAGTTTCTCTGTTGTGATTCAGATGTTGTCAGAAAGCAGTCGATGGGTCCTGTGTCATTTGTGACTTTCTGGCATGCTAAGCCTAACAGTAGTGGAGGTGGCTGTGAGTGATAATGGCTCAGAGATAAAAATAATTGTTTATAGGGTACTTTAGTTAAAATAATCATGAAAACAATATTTTCAAAGAAAGCCTTAGAAGATAATATGATTGTTTCTTTTTGCCCACTGAATTCTAAATGAGGTGCTCATGTTCTCCCATGATTCAGAAGCACAGCATCTTCATATAGTCGAATTGTGGCTGCTGCTAGCCTCGACACCCTCTTTTTCTTTCCTCTCTTTTTTTTTGAGACAGAGTTTCGCTCTTTTTGCCCAGGCTGGAGTGCAGTGGTGTAATCTCGGCTCACTGCAACCTTTGCCTCCTGGGTTCAAGTGATTCTCCTGCCTCAGCCTCCTGAGTAGCTGAGATTACAGTCGTGCACCACCATGCCCAACTAATTTTTGAATTTTTAGTAGAGATGGGGTTTCACCATGTTGACCAGGCTGGTCTTAAACTCCTGACCTCATGATCTGCCCACCTCAGCCTCCCAAAGTGCTGGGATTACAGGTGTGAGTCCAGTTGCCACCTTTTCTTTTTAAAAAAAATATGTATGGTGTCTTGCTATATTGCCCAGGCTGGCCTTGAACTCCTGGGCTCAAGTGTTCCTCCTGCCTCATCCTCTCAAATTGCTGGGATTATAAGTGTGAGCCACCTTCAATCCCCTCTTAAGATTAAGAAATAACGAAGGCGGGAATGAAGGAGGTGGAATGTTTAATATAGTTCAGAAATATAGACATTAATGAAACAGGAGGAAGATAGGTTTGGGAAAAAGAGTATTCAGCATAAATGAACCTGTTTCTGGTTCTCTTGGGTTTTTCTTCTTTAAGTTTAAACTTTAAAAGTTCTGTTCATCTTCTCACTTCCTTTGACCCTGTCTCCTTATTACTTTTCCTCCACCCTGGAAATCAAAACTAACTGAAAAGTAAGCTTTTCCCTTCACTGGCTCATCACTGGCAAGCCATTTTAATGTAAATATCATCTTAAACTCATAAAAATGATAATTTTGAAGGTCTCTGCTTCTTTTCAAACCTTTATTTACCTTCTCTTATCTTTTCCACAGGGAAGGGTATCAATTTACTTCTAAGAATTCCCCAAAAGGATCAAACAGAACTTTATGTACTTCATTTGCAATGTCACAAGTATGGATCATTTTCATAAAATTCACCTCATACCCCTGGGATGACAGATTGATGATGTAATGTGTGGAGAACCTTCATTGGCAATCCTGAGATCAGATGTGCAGTTTTCAATAACCAATTATTTGTAGATGATTTTCAACTCTACTAATGTTTCTTATGCATCGGAGGAAGGCAAAATATTTGCTGTGTGGAAGCTGGAAGGCGGAAGTCTAGGGCATATATCAAGCCTGAAAATGGGCCTATTTTTGTTTTCTTACCAAAATTTGAAACAATCAGAGTTACGGAAAAATTGAGAGTATAGTTTAAATAAAGCTTTTCCCCTGAACTGTGTGAGAATAAGTTGCCAGCATGATGGTCCATCACCCTGGAATAGTTTGTATTTCCTACAAAGAAACTCTATCTATAAAACCATGATACAACCATAAGGTTAGGCAGTAAACACTGATACATTACTGTCATCTAATTCACAGAGCCAGTCAAGTTGACAGTTGTCTCAATAATGTCCTTTATAGCAAAAGGATTCAGTCTGGGATTCTGCACTGCTTTTAGCTGTCATGTTTCTATTTTGTTTTGTTTCAGACAGGGTCTCACTTTGTCACTGAAGCTGGAGTGCAGTGGGGCGATCATGTCTTACTGCAGCCTTGACCTCCTGGGTTCAAGCAATCCTCCTGCCTCAGCCCCCAAGTATCTGGGAATACAGGTGTGCACCACCACACCCTGCTAATTTTTGTATATTTTTTAGAGACAGGGTTTTGCCATGTTACCCAGGCTGGTCTTGAACTCCTGAGCTCAAGTGATCCACATGCCTCTGCTTCCCAAAATGCTGGGATTACAGGCGTGAGCAACCGC
The DNA here is from genome assembly GCA_031835075.1 of Saguinus oedipus. NCBI lineage: Eukaryota > Metazoa > Chordata > Mammalia > Primates > Cebidae > Saguinus > Saguinus oedipus. Next base: position 66,745,455 of record CM063171.1, on the reverse strand, counting down.
GCCTGGCCTCATGTCTCTTTTGTCTTTGATCTAATACAGTTACTCAGTCTTTCCTCAGGTGTCATCCCTTAGCACATTTGAAAGTTCCAAGCTAGTTATTCTGTAGGATGACCCTCCATTTTAGTTTGTCTGGTGTTTTCTCATGATTAGATCCAGATTATGCATCTCTGGCAGGAGCATCACAGAAGTGATACTGTGTTCTCATTGCATCCTATCATGTAGGGTAAGATTTTTTTTAAAGAATAGGTTTTGGGCTGGGCGTGGTGGCTCCCATGTGTAATCCTAGCACTTTGGGAGGCCACAGCAGGTGGATCGCCTGAGGTTGGGAGTTCAAGACCAGCCTGACCAACATGGAGAAACCTCGTCTCTACAAAAAGTACAAAATTAGCCAGGCGTGGTGGTGCGTGCCTGTAATCCCAGCTACTTGGGAGGCTGAGGCAGGAGAATCGCTTGAACCCGGGAGGCGGAGGTTGTGGTGAACTGAGATTGTGCTATTGCACTCCACCCTGGGCAATAAGAATGAAACTCCATTTCAAAAAGAAAAGAAGAAGAAATAGATTTTGTTATCTAGGTTCACAGCAAAATTGAGCAGAAGACACAGAGTTCACATATGTCCCCTGCCTTACACATGCATAGCCTTCCCCATTATCAACATCCCCCACAGAGTGCTACATTTCTTACAACTGAGGCCCACATTGACACATCATCACCTGAAGTCCACAGTTTACATTAGGGTCCAGTCTTGGTGTGGTACATTCTGTGAGTTTAGACAAATACATAAGGACATACACTCATCGTTAATAGTGTCATATAGAATAGTTTCACTTCCCTGAAAAAACTCTGTGCTCTGCCTGCTCATTCTTACCTCTCCCCAACCCCTAGCACCCACTGATCTTTTTACTGTCTCCATAGTTTAGGCAAGATTTTCATTTGTCCCATTGTTGATGTGCATTTTTTTTTTTTTGAGACGGATTTTCACTCTTGTTGCCCAGGCTGGAGTGCAGTGGCGAGATCTTGGCTCATGGCAGTCTTGCCTACTGGATTCAAGCGATTCTTCTGCCTCAGCCTCCTGAGTAGCTGGGATTACAGGTGCCTGCCACCATGCCCTGCTAATTTTTGTATTTTTAATAGAGACGATGTGGGCCAGGCTGGTCTCAAACTCCTGACCTCACGTGATCTGCCCACCTCAACCTCCCAAAATGCTGGGACTACAGGCATGAGCCACCACACCCAGCCGATGGTGTGCAGTTTGATAACTTAATTAAGGTGATGTCTGCTAGCTTCTCAATGGAAAGTTACTCTCTGACCTTTGAAAAAAGTAAATATTTGGGGGGAGCTACTTTGAAACTATGTAAACATCTTGTTCCTCATCAAACTTTCAATTTATGTGTTTATTTATATGTGTTCCTATGTTATTCAAATGGTTATAGTTCATGGCTATTTTTTAATTTAATTTTTTAAACTTAAGTTCAGGGATACATGTGCAGTTTGTGACATAGTTAAACTTGGTCCTGGAGGTTTCTTGTACAGATTATTTCATCACCCACCTGGGATGGGTACTAAGCCTAGTACCCATTAGTTATTTTTCCTGATCCTCACCCTCCTCCCACCCTCCACCCTCCAGTAGGCCCCAGTGTCTGTTGTTCCCCTCTATGTGTCCGTGTGTTCTCATCATTTACCTCACACTTATAAGTGAGAACATGCAGTATTTGGTTTTCCGTTCCTGTGTTAGTTTGCTAAGAATAATGGCCTCCAGCTCCATGTCCCTGCAAAGGACGTGGTCTCATTCTTTTCTAAAACTGTATAGTATTCCATGGTGTGCAGGTACATTTTCGTTATTCAGTCTATCATTGATGGGCATTTAGGTTGACTCCATGTCTTTGCTATTGTGAATAGTGCTGCAGTGAACATACATGTGCATGTGTCTTTATAATAGGATGATTTATATTCCTTTGAGTATATACCCAGTAATGGGATTGCTGGGTTGAACTGTATTTCTGTCTTTAGGTCTTTTGAGGAATTGCCATATTGTGTTCCATAATTGTTGAACTAATTTACACTCCCACCAACAGTGTATAAGTGTTCCTTTTTCTCCACAACCTTGCTAGCATCCGTTATTTTTTGACTTTTTAATAATAGTCTGACTGGTGTGAGATAATATCTCATTGTGGTTTTGATTTGCTTTTCTGTAACGATCGGTGATGTTGAACTTTTTTTCATGTGATTCTTGGCTGCATATATATGCCTTCATTTGAAAAAGTGTCTTTTTCACGTCCTTTTCCCACTTTTTAATGGAGTTGTTTTTTTCTTGTAAATTTGATTAAGTTCCATATAGATGCTGGATGTTAGATCTTATTTATTTTTATGCTTAAATTGTCTCCTGTTTGTCCAGTGGAAGCCCATGCAACCTGGCCACCATGTCTTTCTGACATATCTCCATCAGTCTTTGAGCACAGCCTCATTTTTTGTTTAGATAGTAAAATGTTCCTGGTTCACCTTGTATTTTCCATGCCCTAGCTCTGGAATCAGCCATTTCTCCAAGATTTTTCATTCTTTGTTTGTTTGTTTGCTTGAGACAGGATATCATTCCATCACCCAGGCTGGAGTGCAGCAACATGATCATGGCTCACTGCAGCCTCAACCTCCTGGGCTCAAACAATCCTCCCACCTCAGCTTCCCAAGTAGCTGGGACTATAGGTATGCACCACCATGCCCAGCTAATTTTTAATTTTTTTTTCTTTTCTAGAGACAAGGTCTCACTCTGTTGCCCAGGCTGGCATCAAACTCCTGGGCTCATGTGATCGTTCCCACTTTGGCCTCCCAAAGTGAAGATCACTCTTTTATTTTGGGTGGGGGGAAAGTGGTATTTAGAAGCCAAAACCTACACATAAAGTGTGTTTATTACTATTCCCAAGGTGGCTCAGTTTAGAGTTAGGGAATATCTGTTGGTCTATATCTGTTTACCTATCTACACACACACACACACACACATATACACACACACACACACACACTTGCATATGTATTTAGTATCTCTCTCTGTCTTGAGTTTACACCAATATGCTCAATTCCAATTCAATGCCACAGGGATCATTGAAGTTTTTTCCTCTTCTATATTTGTAACTTCCACCAGTGAAAACCTTGTCTTTCATTATCCTTGATAGAATTACTAGTTTGATTAATATCCTTCTACGGAAATAATCTCCAGTTTCTGTAACCACACCCATCCCTGCCCAGATGCCCACGTTTTCCTGGGGCTCCCACTCCCCTTTTCAGGCTGTTCTCCCTCATGGATGGCCTCCTTGCACCCCTTGGGGTCTGAAAGCCCACACTGTGCACAGAATGCTGTCCCCTCTCTCCCTGGGCCTGGCTTGCCCGCCACTGCAGGCTGTCCCCTGCACAGGCACCTTCCCCATCGTGCTCAGGCTCTAACCCCCCGTGCTGGGCTGTTCTCAGGTGTGGATATCTCCCTCATCCTACTCAGGCTCTGACAGTCTGGGCCAGGCTGCCTTGCTGTGTGGACACTGTCCTTACTCTGATGGGGGTCTGAGACCCTGTGCCAGGCCACCCCGCTTTAAGACACCCTCCTCACCCCACTTGGACTCCAGTACCCCATATTGGGTCACCATGACTCCTCCCGACACCGTCGATGCTGTCCTTCCTATACTCTACCTTATAGCTTTACAATTGAATTTTTAAGGAAGGGGCCAGGCAGGGTGGCTCACACTTGTAATCCCAGCACTTTGGGAGGCTGAGTCAGGCTGATCACCTGAGGTCAGGAGTTCGAGATCAGCCTGGCTAACATGATGAAACTCCGTCTCTACTGAAAATACAAAAAGTACCCAGATGTGGTGGTGGGCACCTGTATTCCCAGCTACTTGGGAGGCTGAGGCAGGAGAGTCGCTTGAACTTGGTAGGTGGAGGTTACAGTGAGCAGAGATCATGTCACTGCCCTCCAGTCTGGGTGACAGAGAGAGACTCAGTTTTTTTAAAAAGAATTATGAAGGAAGTGAAATGATTTTTTTTTTTTTTTGAGACAAAGTCTCGCTCTGTCACCAGGCTGGAGTGCAGTGGCGCAGTCTCAGCTCACTGAGGGAGGCAACTTCTGCCTCCCGGGTTGCTGGGACTACAGGTTGTGTGTCACTACACCTGGCTAAGTTTTGCATTTTTTAGTAGAGACGGGGTTTCACCATGTTGGCCAGAATGGCCTCGATCTCTTGACCTCGTGATTCACCTTCCTTGGCCTCCCAGAGTGCTGGGATTACAAATTATTTAAATACTATCTATGTTTTGAATAGATTTTTTTCCTTTTAGCCACCTTAGCTCTGAGAACATAGCAGCGAACACACACACACACACACACACACACACACACACACACACACACGAATGAATTGATCACTTTCCCTTTTCCCTGTTTTCGGACCGTATCGCAGTTCAGCTGTGTCTGGTACTGCTGATAAACTTGTACGCCAGTTTTTTAATTAGCGCTTCTCATCTACAAACCCAGTCTTCACTACCTGCCCAGTGAAAGTGGATATGAGCCCTTTTCTCCCTCACCAGTTGGCACAGTGCTATGTTTTGTCAGTAGAGGGTGCTGGAGACATTTCGGAACGAAGGGGAGAGGCAATCTACCGTGGGTTCTGGGAGCGTTCCGCCCAGTACTATTTACCTGGGTCATTTCTCAGGGTTGTGTTTGCAGTGAGGAACCTTGAGGACAAAGAGCAGGATAGCCTACCACTTACTGTAAAAGCAGTGGATTTCCCAAGCTCCATGGATTCCCACCTGGGATCCTGTCTTGTTCCTGTGGGAATTGAGGGGCACAGGGAAGTGACCCCAATATGATATTCCTATTGCTTTCTGTGCCTTCAATAATAAAATTCTTTTTCTTCAACCCATGGATATCTTTTGCCAGCATCCATGGAACCATAACCGGTCAGCTTATTAGCTCCAGTAGGGCAAAAGCAAATCTCAGATCCTGATAACCAGCCTATCCTTTCTGAGTCCAATCCTCTGTTATGGGACATGATTATTTATTTAAAATCTTCCCTGTTCAGATTACCACGTAGCTTCTGTCTCCCGATTGGACCCTGTCTGATACATCACAGCAGCAGAAGCATCCTCCTTAGGTGGCTATTCATAGTCTTTAGACTTGTGAAACATTTGGTTCCATTCAATTACATTAAACTTCTAATAATGGGTTTATGACTTCCTGCTAATGGCTCTTCCTCTCATTTCCATTCATGACTGCTCGACTCAGCATCCCTGCTCTCTGCTCTATTGACAGCAACAGTCCTCTGCACCCAAGTCATTAACTATGTCATCCTCTCTAAAATGCCCTTCTTTTGTCCTTTCACAGAACATATTTAAAAAGAAAATAGAAAGGCACTTATGAAAGCTCTCTATGTATCCACTAATGCACACAACAGACAGAATTATATAGCCTGTTTCTACCCATTTAAAGTAAAAACTTCAAATGTACTGCAGATGTGGTGAGGACATATCTTGGCATCAAGTATGTATCATCCTGTGTATTGTAGACAGCTTAAACTCACCTCCATGTAGCAATCATGCAAAGATTTGTAAAGCGGCTCTCAGGTCACACAGATGTGGTTGGTTTTGAAATTTGGCTCTGACATTCACTAGCTAGTTTCCATATCATTAACTGGGAATAGTCCTATCTACTTCATACAGCTGTTGTGAAAACTAAATGAGTTAACATACATATGAAATGCTTAGCACAGTGTTTGTCACATAATCAAGTTGACTTAACTTCCCTATATTAAAATAATCAAATGAACAAGTCTAAAGCATTTAATGAAACATGAACTTTTAACTCAATTTCACTGAGGTGCCTCCACAGCTAAGACAGTCCCTAACTGTTTTCAGACCCAGAGAAGACTTTCTCAGAAGCTCTTAGAGACTTTGTCAGGGTGGCCTGACATGTGGAGTTCAAGCCCCCATTCCTTAGTCTTTCACCCTGTGCTCTCTTCTTTCCATTACGTTCTTATCATTGGAAGTTTACATTGGCTTACCATTTTCTTTGCTAGTACTTGCTACCATTTCCTGGCCTCAAGTAATCCTCTCGCCTTGGCCTCCCAAAGTGCTGGGATTACAGGTGTGAGCCACTGCATCTAGCATCCATATATATTAGTCATGTACGACAGAAGGCATGATGAGCATTTAAAAAATAGTTTTATTTATTCTGCCAGCAGCATAAATAAACTTTAACAATAAAATTAATTTTAAAAACAATAAATTAGCGGATAATTCCCTTCATCCCTCTGCACATGTTCCACGCTGCAGTCAGCCTGGGCCCCTCACTACTTTCTGAAGGTATCCTGGCTTTCCCACTTCCTTGCCCTGGCTGTCCACCCCTCTCCTAGTCCACCCGCACCAATGTGTGAACAAGGAAACCACAAGGATTCTTTGTTTTGTTTCAGAATCTGTGATACTATAAACTCACACTCCAATACCTCGGAGATGGTTTACCTCAAAGACCAAGTCTATTTCATATTTATATTCGGTGAATAATTAGTGAAAGCTAGTTATGTGAATAACAATAGATAAAATGCTAAGTGCTGCAGGGAATACAAAAATATACCACTGTACGTGGCCTTAAGGAACTACCATTCTCTCCCCTCATTTGTTTTATCATCTGTTATTATATAGGATCTCAGTCTCCCTACTGTTTTGCTCAATGCCTTATTGATCACAAAGTTTCTGCGATAAAGGGATTCTCTATTGGATTAATTCACTCTCCCAGTCCTTCTCTGCTGCTTTGCTGCTGAGTTTCTGATACAGAATCAGAAATAAGTAGGTCAGCTTTTGCCAAACTTATTACCCAACATTTTTCTTCTCTGAAGTTCTCTCACACCACAGCTATTCTTGTCACTGCACAGAGATGGCTCTTTGAATGACAGCTTCTCCCTAACCTCATCACTCCAGCTACCACTAAGCAGGGACCTCTCTCCTTCCACAAAATTTTGCTCCAGGCCAATGTGGTAACTCAGGCCTATAATCCCATCACTTTGCGAAGAGGAGGCAGGAGGATCACTTGAGACCAGGAGTCCAAAACCAGCCTGGGCAACAATGACAGATCCTGTCTCTACAAAAAATAAAAATAGAAAAAAAAATTAGCCAAACATGGTGGTGCATGCCTCTAGTGCCAGCTACTGACAGGCTGAGGTGACTGCTTAAGCCCAGATAGTTGAGGATGCGGTGAGCTATGATCAGGCCATTACACTCTAGCTTGGGCAACAGAGCAAGACCCTGTCTCAAAACAAAATCAACCAACCAACCAAACAAACCCCAAAATTTACTCTACATTTTAAAAACAATTTTTTTTTTCCTTTTCCCCACAGGCGAACTTTTCCCTGAAAATCATTACTCATTTAAGTTGAACTATTGTTTTTTTTTTGACACAAGGTCTCTGGCACTGAGGCTGGAGTGCAGTGATGCAATGTCAGCTCACTGCAACCTCTGTCTCCTGAGCTGAAGTGATGCTCCCACTTCAGCCTCCCAAGTAGCTGGGATTATTCCTGGCTAAGTTTTGTACTTTTAGTAGAGACAGGGGTCTCAAGATGTTGCCCAGGCTGATCTCGAACTCCTGAGCTCAAGTGATCCCCTGCCTCAGAATTCCAAAGTGCTGGGATTGTGAGTTCTTTATAGCAGTGTGAAAATGGACTAATAATAGGGTATTCATGGAACTTTAAGCAGGAACTTACGGGTAATTTTGATCACATTAAATACATAGGTCATGATAAATGATTACATTTTCAACATTTTGGTGCCTTGATGTCAGCAAGGGTTGCATAGTAACTCAGTAACTTTTGACACATGTTCATTCCGGTGATGTATAGAAATTCTAGTTACTTATATTAAATACATTCTTGGTAAAGAAGGCTGATACTATATGCCAGCTTTAGATAATAGGGCCGTCTAATGACTTCTGAATTCCACAGATAAGGAATTTTGGCTCTGGATGGTCCTCTTATTGGCCACAAGGCAATCTTTGCTGTCCTCAAACCTGTGTGAAAATACCTCAATTAAATATAGTTGTTTATTATCCACAAAGAAATATGGTCAAATGGAACCAGCTTGAGCCTGGGCAAAGATCCAGGGCACTATATTTGCTTCCCAAGCTTCCCTGGTTTTGCTCTCTAGATTGGTACCTCGTTAGCCCAAATAATTACCCAGGGCTAGGGGAAAATGAGGGTGGCAGTGAAGTCTAGCGATGATGCCAAAACCCACATCAGTCAATACGGCATTTCTTCAAGAGGCTCGCAAGATGTTCAGCCTCAAGAGAAGATACAGTACTCTCCTGTGCCTTAGGAATGAGGACAGAGGCTTTGATGGAAGAGTTGGTGCATTCTTGTAAGTTCTTTAAGAGTCAGAAAGATGAAAATGCCAAAAAAGGCCTATAATTTTTTATGGCATTTGATTTTTACACCAGTTAAAAAATAAAATTATCATACGAGAATTTATTATCTAGTCACAGTAAAATTAAATATCATTTTATTGAATATTTGCTTTTCAGTAAGAGTTATCAACAATTCCAAATATCACAGTTTATCAAAAGATATCTACTTCAACTTTTAGAAAACATTTACGGAATGCCATGTACCAGGCATTGGGGAAGTTCCCCGTTAACTTTCCCCATGGCTGTCATTGTTTCTCACTCCCTTCTTAGGTTAAAATGGAGATTCAAGAGCCTTTCTGTCAGATTTTTAGAAATTCATTTATTTGCAAATTACACTGAAAAAAATTCTCTTCCGAATACATATAAATCCAGAGTTTTGATCCTAGTGATGTGTACAGAATGCTTGTTAGGACATTTAAGTATCATAATATAATGTAGCTAATAAAGCTTTTAAAAAATTATGGCAAAAAAAATTATGGCAAAGTTTATGTAAAATTTACCATTAGTGACATTGAGTACCTTCACCATATTGTGCAATTCTCCCCAGTAAGTAGTTCCAGAACGTTTCCATCACCCTAAAAGGAAACTCCTTACTCATTAGCAGTCATACCCTACTCCTTTCTCTCAGCCTCTTACAGCCATTTATCTGCTGTCTTCATGGATTTGCCTGTTTTGGCTATTTCACATAAATGCACTCATGCAATACATTGCCTTTTGTATCTGCCTTCTTTCACTTGGCAAAATGTGCTCAAGGCCATCCATGTTTTAGCATGTATCAGTACCTCATTTCTCTTTATGGCTGAATATTCTATTGTACAGTGTATAGATACCACAGTTTTATTCATTCATCAGCTGATGGCCATTTGGGTTGTTTCCACTTTTTTGGGTATTGTGTCTAGAGCTGTGATGAACATCTGTGTGAAAGTTTTTGCTTGAACACCTGTTTTCAGATCTTTTCAGTATATGCCCAGGAGTGGACTTGCTGGATCATATGGTAATTCTGTGTTTAAGTTATTAATTGCCGAACTGTTTTCCACAGTGGCTACACCATTTAACATTCCCATCAACAATGAATGAAGATTTTCAATTTCTCCACATCCTCTCTAACATTTATTTTCTTTTCACTATTTTTTTTTCTACAGGTGTAGATCCTAGGTCTATTTTCTTTCTTTAAAATTACAGTCATTCTAATGGGTGTGAAGTGGTATCTTCTTGTGGCATTAATTTGCATAATGACTGATGGCATTGAGCATCTTTCCATGTGCTTGTTGGCCATTTGTATATCTTCATTAGAGAAATAGTTATTTAAGTTCTCTGCCCATTTTAAAATTGGGTTGTGTTTTTGTTGTTGAGCATAGGAGTTCCTTATATATTCCAGATATTAGTTCCTTACCAGATATGTAAGATTTACAGATATTTTCTCCCATTCTGTGGGTTGTCTTTTCACTTTCTTTATAGTATCCCTTGATATGTAGAAGCTTTTAATTTTTATGAAGTCCAATTTGTCTTTTTTTTGGCCGGTGTTGCTTGTGCTTTTAGTATCTAAGAAACCATTGCCAAATCCAAGGTCTTGAAGATTTATGCCTATATTTTCTTCTCAGTGTCTTATGGTTTTAGCTCTTACGTTTAGATCTTTGATCTGTTTTGAACTAATTTTTATACATGGTATGAAGGGTCCAACCTCATTCTTTTACATATGAATATTCACTTGTTTTAGCACTATTAGTTGAAGACACTATTCTTTCTTCACTGAGTGGTCTTGGAACCCTTGCCAAAAATCAGTTGACCGTAGTGTATTGACATAATTTATTTCTGGACTTTCCATTCTACTCCATTGGTTTATGTATTTCATACCAGCACAACACTGTTTTGATTGAAGTAGCTTTGCAGTTAATTTTGAAATTGGAAAATCTAAGTCCTTCACCTTTATTCTTGTTCAAGATTGTTTTGAATAGGCTTGAGTACCTTCAGTAACTTGCAATCTCATATAAATTTTAGGGTCAGCTGTTCAGTTTCTATAAAAGGGTCACTAGAATTTGAATGGGAATTGTATTGAATCTATAGACTAACTTTGGGAGTAATGCCATCTTAATGTTGAGTCTTCCATTTATTTAGATCTTAATTTTTTTCAGCAATGTTTTATACTTTTCAGTGCCCAAGTCTTGCACTTTCATGGTCAAATTTATTCCTAAGTATTTTATTCTTTTTCATGTTATTATAAATGTAATTGTTTTAATTTCCTCTCAGATTTTTTTTTTTTTTTGAGACGGAGTTTCGCTCTTGTTACCCAGGCTGGAGTGCAATGGCGCGATCTCGGCTCACCGCAACCTCCGCCTCCTGGGTTCAGGCAATTCTCCTGCCTCAGCCTCCTGAGTAGCTGGGATTACAGGCACGCGCCACCATGCCCAGCTAATTTTTTGTATCTTTAGTAGAGACGGGGTTTCACCATGTTGACCAGGATGGTCTTGATATCTTGACCTCATGATCCACCCGCCTTGGCCTCCCAAAGTGCTGGGATTACAGGGGTGAGCCACCGCGCCCGGCCTTCCTCTCAGATTTTTCTTAAGACTTTTGTGTGTTGATCTTGCATCCTGCAACATTGCCAAAATTTTAAAATCAGCTGTAGTCATTCTGTGGATTCTTTAGGATTTTTAATATATAGGACCACATTTTCTGCAAATGTAGTTTTAATTCTTCCTGTTTGTGATTCATTTTATTTTTTTTTCTTGCATAATTGCTGTGGCTAGGACTTAATAGTACAATGTTGAATAGCAGTGGGGAAAACAGGCATTTTCGTGATATTAGGGGAAAAGCTTTCAATGCTTTGCTATTATGTTGTATAGCTGTGGGTTTTTATGAATGCCTTTATCAGGTTAAGAAAGTTCCCTTTTCTTCCTAGTTTGTGGAGTGTTTTCACCATGAAAGGGTGTTGGATTTTGTCAAATGCTTTTTCTTATCAATTGAGATGATCCTGCTTTTTCCTCTGCATTCTCCTAATACACTCTATTACATCGATTGATGTCTGTATGTAGAACCATCCCTGTATTTCTTTGATATATCTCACTTGGTCATGGTGTATGATCATTTTAATAAGCTGTTGGATTTGGCCTGCTAGTATTTTGAAGTTTTTTGCAGCTATATTCATAAGGGATATTGGTCTATAGTTTCCTTGTGAGCTGTTTGTCTGGCTTTGGTGTTAAGGTAATGCTGGCCTTATAGAATGAGTTACAAAGTGCTCCTTTCTCTTCCATTTTTTGGGAGAGTTTGAGAAGGATTAGTGTTAATTCTTCTCTATATGTTTGGTATAGTTTAGTGCCAGACTTTTCTTACTGGGGGATTTTTGATTACTGGTTTAATCAATCTTTTTACCTGTTATAGGCCTGTTTGGATTTTTTATTTTCTTTTGAGCCAGTTTTGGCAATTGGTGTGTTTCTAGGAACTTGCCCATTTCATCTAGGTCATCTAATTTGTTGGCAATAATGCTTGTTTTTATGAATTTGTTTATAGTTAAGTTGCCTAAAATACCATGCAATTCATCTAATATGTATAAAACTTGAAATATATTATATTGCATCTACTTTTCTAAAGCAAAATATCTAAAATTCTGTAAGAGATTTAAACAAAAATTTTCCCTAACTTGAAATATATTATATTGCATCTACTTTTCTAAAGCAAAATATCTAAAATTCTGTAAGAGATTTAAACAAAAATTTTCCCTAAATACTAAGGAACAAAAATGTTCTGATTGATTGTTACTGGTAAATTTTATTACTAAAGAGCATAAGCCCTCTTTTTTTAAATTAAAATAAATAATTCTTCACATAAAATGAAATCTTTCTTTTTCTACCAAGTGGCAGGAATAGTAAGAGTGAAAACTGCTGAGTGAGACTGCTGTGTATAAATCCGTGCTCTGCCACTTACTTGCAATATATAACCTTGGGGCCAACTTCTCTGTATCCCAATTTCCTTAGCTATAAAAAGGGAATAATAGAACTACCTCCTAAGGTTGTTGTGAGGATTAAGTGCATTGATACATACAAAAACCTTGATTCCTAGTTCACAATGAACAATGAATAATTATAAGCAAATATTATTTTCCATGAGGTCATTAATTGGGGTTAAAATAAAAAGCATCTTAGACATCTTAATGACTTATATCTCATAGGATTTATCACAAAATGTTACTGCCCAGTGCATTTTTGCAAACAATAACAATTCACTGAGAGTAATAACATTCACATATGTAATTAGAGTTTACAAATGTACAAAACTTGGGGTAACAAACACTTTAAACTTATTTTTTAGACATTCAATAAGCCCATTCCCCACCCCAAACTGTTTGATTACAAAGAAGCACAATGGGTTAACTGTGGCAGAACATAAGAAATAAGGCAGGGGGAGGCAGATACAGACTTGAAAACATAAGAATATCCAAATAATTTTGTCAATATCAAAAGACAAAATCAAGAGATCTTTTATAATATAAAACAAATTCATACAATTAAATATGAATTAGGTGAAAGAATATTATAGGGTATATAACATTTTCTCTACATAAATTTGTGTATCTTAAATTTAATGCAAAACATCGTGTTTCAACTTCAACTTAATATCATAACATGTAGTTCTTGGCGAGTCTAGATGTAACTGAATGACTAGTTAAATAGACTTCAAAGATCCTGTCAAGTTTTTATTTGGTTATTGTTGCTTTAAGTCTTTAACGCATTTATTTACTGTACTAAGCCAATTTTAGAAACAAAATCCATAACCCACATGCATATAATGCAGATTTTTCTGAAAAAACTAAATAGTGTTATCTTTAGTATATCATTAAAATAGTGGTTGTGGTTAAACAAACAAGCAAACTACTGCAACTCATGTATGATAAACTTACAAAAAGTAACATTTTAGTAGTTTCATCTGGTGTGTGTTCACTGTAAGAAAATAAATCTGGATGTGAGTAAGATGTGCTTGACTGAATAAATGAAATCCCCAGTTAGCACTGGGTTACGTTCCAGAGCAGTGCATTTGTCCTCACATATTACATCAGGAATGTGTGTTCACAATCCACCAGCTGCAGGTTTTAATTTACTAAGAAATGAAAGGAATTAATCCTGGTCCATCCGCTCCTTCCTCTCTAGTTTTACTATCTTCACTTTGAGATCAGGCACTTTGTGCCCAGGATTGTGACAGTGCACATTTACTAAAAATGCATCCATTGATATAATAATTGTACTAAATGAATAAAGGAAGACGGTGTCTTCATGTAGAAAACAGAACACTAAATTATAATTTTACAGTCACAACACAAGCTCCAGCTCTTCCTAGGCACAGTGGAGCAACCTAAAAAAGAAACAGAGATATGTATTGGGTTTGTAGGTTAAAATGTCAGCACTACTAAGCCAGTTGTGAAATACTGAAATGGTCTGTACTTGTTGGCAAAGGCCTGCTGCCCTGGTACCTGCTGTATCAGAGCTGTTTCTGGCCTAGTCCCCTTCCCAAGAACCACTCTCCATGGCAAAGTTTCACAGACTAAGTTGTTCTTGGTATATCATGATTGTGTAGCATTCACTATTCTTTAAGGGTGATTTTTAAAAACAGCTCAAGAATTAATCTACATGAAACACTCTATTTTAGCCAAAATGATGCACAGTATGGATATGAAGAAATGCTGAACACTTACGGTAACTGTGACTAATATGGAGTCACAGTTTTCCATAGTCACGCTATCTCAGATAGTACACAAATATTCTGACTGCCTGGGGATCTGCTTATTCTAGAAGAACTAGTAATCTCACTAGTTTTTGACTACCTTTTATGTGCATGGCTAAAAAGTCTAAACCTATTCTACTGTTTTTTAGCATCCTACATAAATAATAAATGCTACCCATCTAACTCCCTGAGGAGTGGAAACAAACTCAGTGAATGAGCTCTGCGACAGTGAGATACAGGTGCGGGGAGGATTGCTAGGGGAAGGGATATATTCTTAATTTATGGATAAAGAACAATTCTTAAATCTTTCACCTCTTTTTTAAACAACAGGAACTCTAGACACTGGGTAATTCATAGTGGAAATAAAAGTGTGGACAAAAATAGTTTCTGAAGAATTACTCTGAGCACAGTAATTCTATTCATTTGACCCAAGAGAGTTAAAATATTACCATGGATGGGGGGTGAATAATGCAAAGTACTAAGAAAGTTTGCTTTGTACTTATAAATGTTAAGGTATGTACTAAAATATTTTTGTTAAATGCCAAAATGACTTCCTAATCAGTTTGACCCCCTAGACCAATGAGTAAATTTTAAAAACAGGTCAGACTTCAGTTGTAAGAGAATTCCCAGTAGTTGTCCATCTGAAATCAGTTGTTTTCATCACTGTAAGTCTCTTGGAACAATCAAATAACCTGTTTTAAAACCATATCTATTTATAGCATTATAGAACTGACCTCAAAAATCATTCAAATCAAAATGTCAGTTTGTAATTAGTAGCTTTTCTCAGATCACCCAAGACATTTAGTGTCTACATTGTGAATAGTTGACACTGTCATGACAACCAGCTAGAAAGTGTAGCTTAGAGAATTTGTTAAATACAGTGCAATCACCTCTTGCTTTGAGGTAAGGCTGGTAATGAGGTGGGTAGTGGTTTAGAACTTTGTTATCTTGTTTTAGTGCCTATACAAGTGTCCATCTGTCAGAACACTGAAAGGAAAACTTCAAAATTTTTTTGTTTTGTTTTGTTTTGTTTTTTGAGACAGAGTCTTCCTCTGTCACCCAGGCTGGAGTGCAGTGGCCCCATCTCAGCTCACTGCAACCTCCGCCTCCTGGGTTCAAGCAATTCTCTTGCCTCAGCCTCCTGAGTAGCTGGGACTACTGGGCCACGCTACCATACCTGGCTAACTTTTGTATTTTAGTAGAGACAGGGTTTCACCATACTGCCCAGGCTGGTCTCGAACTCCTGAGCCTGAGCAATTCACCTGCTTTGGCCTCCCCAAGTGCTGGGATTATAGGCATGAGAAACTATGTCTGGCTCAGGAAAACTTATTTTTCAGATACTATGATAATGAGTTCACATTTTTTAGGTGCTTTAACATAGTAACAGAGGTGGCTTGCAAGCAAAATAGCTATGTGGACACAGATTATCAATTTTGATACAGGGTGATTTAGCATAAAGTATTAATTATA
The DNA here is from genome assembly GCA_031835075.1 of Saguinus oedipus. Lineage (NCBI taxonomy): Eukaryota > Metazoa > Chordata > Mammalia > Primates > Cebidae > Saguinus > Saguinus oedipus. Next base: position 66,729,851 of record CM063171.1, on the reverse strand, counting down.
AATGATAACAAGTCTCAGATAACTGGCTGATAGGGCTTAAATCATATATATGTAACTGGACTTAGGGCTTCAGTACATGTCAGGAAAAGAGATTCTTCTCTTTCTGGGCTCCTTGGATGTCATTCACAACTATTTTTGCCATAGTGGGAAGCTGATACTAGGTAATCATTGAATTTCTAATGAAATCTTGTAGCTCTCACTCTAGCTCTCAATCTTATCCCTTCCTCCCCTCCACCAAGTGATCTCACTTAAGAAATAAGATCAAGCCCATACAATCTAAGTCCTTTTTTTCTATCCTTCTCTTCACTTAAAAATCCCCTGTACCTTTCTGCACTGAAATTCTCATCTTTTCCCAAGCCTTGGAAGGTAAGATCTTCCTTTTAGTCTGAGGATGAGCAGTCTGCTTTTTTTTTTTTTTTTTTTTTTTTGAGACGGAGTTTTGCTCCTGTTGCCCAGGCTGGAGTGCAATGGCATGACCTTGGCTTACAGCAATCTCCGCCTCCCAGGTTCAAGCAATTCCCTTGCTTACAGATGCACACCACAACACCCAGCTAATTTTTGTATTTTTAGTAGAGATGGGGTTTCACCATGTTAGCCAAACTTGTCTCGAACTCCTGACCTGAGGGTGATCTGCCCGCCTTAGCCTCCCAAAGTGCTGGGATTACAGGCATGAGCCACTGTGCCTGGCCCCCACTCTTTGCTCTTAATTCTGTTTCCTGCCCTTTTCTAAGAAAGATGATCTTCAGTTTCACTTTCTTTCTTGTATCTGAAATCTCTCTCTATCCTCTTGTCATCTCTACTGTGGGAAAAAAAAATACTTGGCTTCAATTCTAATTCCACCATTTATTTGTTATGTGGCCTTGGGTCAGTTGTTTAAACTCTGTGACAGATTCCTTATCCTGTACAGTGGGAAAATACCAGAACTCAACTTTATATGGTTATTGAAGTTTAAATTCTTTAACATAAAGTGCTTACAACAGAGCCTGGTCTGTAAGATGAGGTCAATAAATACTTCCTATCACCATCATTTAAAAACTGCATGCCTCTCCAGCTCCTATACTCTATTCTTCTGTTTACTTTTTTTTTTTTTTTTTTTGAGATGGAGTCTCACTCTGTCACCCAGGCTGGAGTGCAGTGGCGTGATCTTGGCTCACTGCAACCTCTGCCTTCCGGGTTCAAGCGATTCTCATGCCTCAGCCAAGAGAGTAGCTGGGACTACAGGAGCACTAATTTTTGTATTTTTAGTAGAGACAGGATTTTACCATGTCGGTCAGGCTGGACTCCTAACTCCTGGCCTCAAGAGATCCTCCCACCTTGGCCTTCCAAGTGCCACGATTACAGGCATGAGCCACTGTGCATGGCCTCTTCTGTTTACTTTTTAAACTGTGTGCTGGCTTCTGCTTCTATCAGGATTCTCTGAGGGCCCCCACAACTTTACAAATGATAAATCTTCACTCCTTGTTACACTGTTGGAACTCCTACTCCTCCCTTTAGATGCTCTCTCCATTGTCTTCTGAGAACTTCTCTTATCATTCCTTTCCTGTGTTCTTCAGGGACCACACCTCCCAATTCAACCCAGTGAGTGTGTATATAAAGAAAGATCAACAGGACTTTGCAATAACTCTTGACTCCATCTACAGTGAATGTTTCAAGCCTTCAACTGAAGCAATCCTCTAAATATTTTTCCTTTTATCCATCTCTTACTTCCCCTGCCCCATCCCAATGTACACGACCCCAACTGCGTCATTCTCTTGGTTGAAAGTTTCTGCTAGCTTCTTGTTACCAAACTCCTTAGCTTGGCCTTCACACATCCTCATTCGTTTAAAAAATTATTATTATATAATTAGAGACACAGTCTTTGTCGTCCAGGCTGGAGTGCAGTGTTATGACCATGCTTACTTCAGCCTCAACTCCTGGGTTCAAGCTATCTTCCTGCCTCGGCCTCCCAAGTAGATGGGACTACAGGTGCATGCCACCACACCTTGCTGAGTTTTCAAAATTTTTTGTAGAGACAGCATCTCACTTTGTCACCCATGCTGGTCTGGATTCCTGGCCTCAAGTGATCCTCCTACCTTAGCCTCACAGATTGGGGTCGTTCTGACCCCTCCAATAAGCACTCTTTCTCCTCTCAAGTGTAGATCCTTAAAACCAGCCATACTTCAGTACGTCTTACAGAATTCTGCTCTGGTGACATTTCTTTCACATTTTCTCAGAATTTCTTCTTTCCAATCTTTTTGAATTGGATCAATTCACTAAGGCTTAGTTTAAATCCCACTTCTTTCTCACTAAAGCTTTCCCCATAACTACTTTCTCTCTCTTATTTCCTATGTCGCTTACTGCCTGTACCATGGGACACTAAATACACACTGCCTTGTGTGGTGGATTGTCCCCGTGCACATGTAGAGCTTACATACCCCAGACCTTAGGTTACATGACAGTGGGGCTTCTCAGAAGTTCTGTTTTCTTGACAATACTTACCATTGGTCCTTGTATACAAGAAAACCTTGCCTTAGTTAAGCATTTATTGTCTTTTGTGTACCAAGTACTGAATTGGGTGTTACAAGCACAAATTCCTGATTCTGTTCTTGGTGATGATAAAAGCAAAGATATCAAAAGATCATTCTTAGATGTGCTAGACCCTCCCAGAAATACACAAGGGTAAGATTCCTTCTGTCAGATCAGGTTTCTTACTTAGTGTAATTTAGGGTTGCCATCTTTATTAGGTTATCAGGACTTTAATCTGCTCCCAAATATCAATGGCTTGAGTATTTAAAAATCACTTCTCATGCATGGACAAGTTGTTCAGAGTTTTCTGACTACTATCCCTGTTTTTATTTTCCATCTTCCCCTCCCATTGTTACAGCCCTCCTGTAGTCCTATTGGCTTTAATCAGGTTAGAACACTTCATCATGCAAGTGGGTAGCAGATCATTAATAATTTCTGAGTATTAACTTACCTCTCAAAGGTAATTGTGGATTTTAATTATGTTATAAAATTAAACATTGCCTCTTTTTCTCATCTTTAATCAAGAAGTGATTGTCCTATTTATGCCATATATTTTAGAATTGGACAAGATTGAGGGGATCTGTTTTACCAAAAAAAAAAAATGTTTCAATAAAAAGAGAGTCAGTATGATAATGAAATGGCGTACCTGGGTCCACTCATTTGTCTGGGGATCATAAGCCTCCACGGTATTAAGGTATGCCTGTCCATCATATCCCCCCACAGCATATAACTTATCACCAAGTAAACAGACCCCCACTGCATCTCTGCTGATGCTCATTGATGCTACTGCAGTCCACATGTCTGTTTTGGGATCATATCTGAAAGAAAATTTTAGAACCAAAGCTGACATTATTCTTAAAATATTTTATGTAAAAACAGTTTTGTTCTTCAGGTCTATTTTTTGACTTATTATCTACTATGTAAATCAAATACATTTGAGCATATTTTAGAGAAGAATATCAACATTTTTCTGAAAACTTTTACAGTATTATATTAATAGATCCACTTAACAGATGTATAACACTTAAAAGGAGCTAGTATCAATACTGAAAGCTGCTTTCAGATCTTCGACTACCTACTGAAAATGTGGGGAAATCAATGCATTAAGCTCTCTGTAAGATGACTTACAGTCTCAATCATTGTAGCTGTCCATTTTTGGGCTTTCTTTTCCTTTCATGAGATGTCTTAACTAGAATTGCCTAAAGTTGTATAGCTAAGAACAGATACATCATGCTAAGATGACTGATATTGCTCCCAATATCTGTTGTATCAATGAACAGCTTTCCACTGACTGTAGTAAGACAGCCAGTCCATAATTAATGGGGCAAAGTATATAAACACTTCCACATTCCTTTCCTGGGCAACAGGAAATGAGCATAGGTCTGAATTGTTTTCCCCTCAATATAACTGAAATGCACTTGTAACTTTCCTGCTTTCTTAAACAACACCAGCCAGTTATACAGAAAGCACTTGTTGTGGTTTGGATGTGGTTCCTCCCACCAACACTCATGCTGAAATTTAATTGCCAATATAATAGTGTTGGGAGGTGGGGCCTTTAAGAGGTGATTAGGTTGATAAGATAGATTAATGTTTTTCTCCTTGGTTAGTTCTTGTGTGAATGGATTAGTTCCTGTGAGAGGAGGATGTGTAAGTGAAGTTGCTTTGCATATCTGAATGCTAACTTTCCCTTCCAGTTCTCCAACATGTTATCACACAGCACAGGGCCCCCACCAGAAGCTGCCAGATGCAGCCACCCAATCTTGAACTTTCCAGCTTGGAGAACTGTGGGCTAAAGAAACATCTTTTCTTTATAAATTACTCAGTCCTGGGTATTCTGTTATAGCAACGGGAAATAGACTAAGATGGTACTCATTATCATCAACAAACTTTGATTTTACTTTTTATCTTCTTATGGTCACTTTATCACATCCAACACACACACACACACACACACACACACACACACACACACACACACACACATACACACACATACACATTCTCTCTCTCTCTCTATCACACATGGGCACTCATTAACTTCCTATTTTTCTTTATGATCCAAAGCCCTTAACAATGCCTTAAGGGGTCTACATAGTCTGCCCCCGCCATTTCACCTCCTTTCCTGCCACTCTCTCCCCATCACTCTTTGCCCTCCAGCCACAATGGCTGTCTTTCAGTTTCCTGTATGAATAATATTTCTTTCTGCTTTTAAGTGTTCAGACAAACTCCTATTGATTGTACCTCCTAAATCCATTCAATTCTCTCTATTCCTTTCACTAGACTAAACATAATAAATGGTAACCTGACCTAACATCCAAATCTTCCACTGCTATTTGGCTCTCTACTTGGTGCCATACTTGAGTTTTGTGAGGCTAGTTTGGAGGACTTAAGTTTGGAAGCCTTATTACTAGCTTTTTATTTTATTATATCAAAAGGTACTATCCTTTTCTCTTTTTACTTAGCCAACAGCCTAAGAAATGTCCCTATCCAACACCAAAAGCATTGGCAACAAAAGCCAAAATAGACAAATGGGACCTAATCAAACTCCACAGCTTTTGCACGGCAAAAGAAACAGTCACTAGAGTGAATTGGCAACCATCAGAATGGGAAAAAAATCTTTGCAGTTTACGCATCTGACAATGGGCTGATATCCAGAATTTAAAAAGAACTCAAACAGATTTACAGGAAAAAAACAAACAAGCCCATTCAAAAATGGGCAAAGGATATGAACAGATACTTTACAAAAGAAGACATACATGAGGCCAACAAACACATGAAAAAATGCTCATCATCACTGGTCATTAGAGAGATGCAAATCAAAACCACATTGAGATACCATCTCACACCAGTTAGAATGGCGATCATTAAAAAATCTGGAGACAACAGATGCTGGAGAGGATGTGGAGAAATAGGAACACTCTTACACTGTTGGTGGGAGTGTAAATTAGTTCAACCATTGTGGAAGACAGTGTGGCGATTCCTCAAGGACCTAGAAATAGAAATTCCATTTGACCCAGCAATCCCATTACTGGGTATATATCCAAAGGACTATAAATCATTCTACTATAAGGACACATGCACACGAATGTTCATTGCAGCACTGTTTACAATAGCAAAGACCTGGAACCAACCCAAATGCCCATTGATGATAGACTGGACTGGGAAAATGTGGCACATATACACCATGGAATATTATGCAGCAATAAAAAATGATGAGTTTTTGTCCTTTGTAGGGACATGGATGAATCTGGAGAACATCATTCTCAGCAAACTGACACAAGAACAGAAAAGGAAATACCGCATATTCTCACTCATAGACGGGTGAGAAAAATGAGAACACATGGACACAGGGAGGGGGTCTACTACACACTGGGGTCTCTTGGGGGAAATGGGGGAGGGACAGCCGGGGGGGGGAGCTGGGGAGGGATAGCCTGGGGAGAAATGCCAAGTGTGGGTGAAGGGGAGGAAGGCAGCAAAACACACTGCCATGTGTGTACCTATGCAACTATCTTGCACGTTCTGCACATGTACCCCAAAACCTAAAATGCAATAAAAATTTAAAATTAAAAAAAAAATTCACCCTTAAAAATAAAATAAAATAGCAGTTTTAAAAAAAAATGTCCCTATCCTTTTCTCTTTTTACTTAGCCTACAGCCCTTAAGTCATTCTGCCTAAAATTCATCAAGCTCCTCCTCTTATTAGGTCCAGTATCCTGTATAAAATAAAACTGCCTTGCCTGTAGTACATGCTCAATAAAAACTTATTTTTCTGGAAGAATTAGTTCTTGTGAGAGCAGGTTGTTATAAAGTGAAGTTGCTTTGCATTTGTGAATGCTGACTTTCCCTTCCAATTCTCCAGCATGTTCTCCAAATATACATAAGTACCAGAGACTTATATATGTATTTTTTGTTCCTAGTTTTCCATCACAGGAAATTACCTCTCTACACAGTCTGAGAGTCTGGAAGTCAAGTTGGATGCTGGAGCATCATGCCCCCCTATAGCATACAGCAGTCCGTTCCAGGTCGTCACTCCTACGCCACCTCTCCTTTTTGACATCTGTGCACACAGTGTCCACTTATTAGTATGAGGATCAAAACATTCTACTGATTTCAGACAAGAACTTCCATCACGACCACCAACTGCATAAAGTCTGTAAAAAGAATAAATGAAATGATAAATAAGAACTGTGCTATTATGCTTAGAACAAAGAGGCTATTTTTACGTTATTTCATTGAATTTAAGGTGCCATCAGTTATAAAACACACTGTTAATGTGTGTGCTATTAAAGAAGATATGCTATGTATTTACTGACATATGTATGTATCATATATCACTGTATATATGTGAAAAGGAAAACAAACTGCACATGAAGGCAATGACAACTGTTTCACCACCTCCATCTCTTTGACAAGTCACCATTGATTGTAATGTACACTGAAATTCTAGAGATTTTAAAATATGTGTCTTAGAATAGACAAAATATGGTGTATAAGTAAACCATGGCTGACTTTTTTTTTTTTTGAGACGGAGTCTTGCACTGTCACCCAGGCTGTAGTGTAGTGGAGTGATCTCGTCTTACTGCAATCTCTGCCTCCTAGGTTTAAGCAATTCTCCTGTCTCTCTACAGGCATGCACCACCATGCCCAGTTATTTTTTTTTTTTCATTTTTTGTAGAGACGGGGTTTCACCAGGTTGGCCAGGATGATCTTGATCTCCTGACCTGGTGATCCGCCTGCCTCGGCCTCCCAAAGTGCTAGGATTATAGGCATTAGCCACTGTACCCAGCCCACTTTTCTTAAATAGTTAAGACTTTATTATCAACAAAAGAAACGAATCTTCTCTGAGCACCTACCATAGGCTAGAGACTTTACATGTACTAATTTAATCATCACAGTGATACTATGAGAAACTGTTTGAATCCCTGTTTCATAGGTAAAGAAACAAGGGTTCATGGAGAGTAAGAGACTTGCACAGAGTCACCCAGTAAGAAGCAGAATCAGGACACAGTTTTAGTAATGAACAGTTGGACAGTCAACACAGTCAGGTAGAATATACTTGTGATATTGAAATAGGAGAATAAAAGTATAGCTTGACACAATGGCATAAAAAGTAACATTTGTTACATGTGAATAATGATCCTTCATTAATTTAAATTACTGCAGAAAAGGTATAGATTATCATGTGAATGACCTAAATGTTACCTAGATCAATTTAAATTTATTATCAATCAATACACTGCACTAATTTGAAATAGTCTATTACTCTGAACCTAAAACATTTGTAAAATATTTTAAATATATGAATGCAGGATTCCTTGTTAAGCAAAAATCCTTTTGTATTTACTATTTATTTGGGAAGCTCTCTATAAATATTTTTCTACTAGTTTTTTAAAAGAGTAAATTTACTTTGTTGCTCATCGAATAGATCATACATTTTGAATTTACAGATGCCTTAGTTAATACTTAACTATTTTGATCATTTCTCAAGAAACAATATTTTAACTATTCCAAATTTCTGCCCATTAAAACTTCAGGTATTTATATTTGGGTAAATCTACATACTTAAACACAGATTTCATAATTAAGGTATGTCACTATGTTACTCAAACTGTTTCTTAAATAATAGATGACCATATCTTAAACAGCAACTTATGGCTATAGCAATATCTCGTTCTAAACTTAAACTATATTAATAGTATGAGAATGGAAATTTATTTGAAACTTATCTATTAAAATTTATCTTAAGACTTATCTGTTAAAAACTTTTACCTATTAGTAACTTGTTTCTGTTCTAGTTCTTAGTATTATTCTTATCTTCAGCTAATACTTGGTAGAAGAGTTATCTAAATATAGGTCACAAAACATGGGAAAGCTTCAACAATTAGGGAATATCAATAATTTAAAATAATTTGCACATGCATATGTGTGTGCACATGTGTGCACATCCACAGACACCCACACACAACAGGCTTTAAAGCATAAACCCTCTTGAACAGTGGATTCTTGGGTCTTTACTGTGAAGAATGGTATAATACAACGGTTAAGAGCATGCAGTCTGGAACCAGACTCTGGGTTTGAATTCTGGTTCTACCACTTAGTAGTTGTGACTATGGACAAGTTATTTAACCTCCATCTGAATTTAATCATCTATAAACCCTACTTCATAGGATTAAAGTACTTTGAACACTGCCTAGTACATGATAATCATGGTATAAACATTTACAGAGGAAAATTAATTCTTTCTCTGTGTTATTCTAGAAAATAGCACTTATAGGAGATCGTAAGTGTACAAACAATGTTTATATTCAGCTAATATTAAGGGTTAAAATCAATTGGTAATACTTCCTAAAGAATCATCATCTCAAGCAATGATTTTTAAGCTGTGTTCTAAGAATAGGATTCTGTGAAGAAATTGAGGGAGTCTAAAAAATGGTTCATTTGAATTTCAAATTTTAAAAATTATTTTTAATTTTCAAATATCACCTGGCTCAATTAAATGCCATGTAAGACTCAGAACTCATGTCTCTTCCCCACAATAGAGTCTATTACAATAAAAAGAGAAATATTATGTCAACCTGTGAAAGTATTGTACTACCTATATATATTTAATAATAAGATTTAGGTCTTGCCTGACTTTTAAAATTATGATCAAAAATGCAAGTAGGCTGGGCACAGTTGTTCACACCTGTAATCCCAGCACATTGGGAGGCCAAGATGGGAGAATTACTTGGGACCAGGTGTTCGAGACCAACCTGGGTAGCATAGTGAGATCCTATCTCTAAAAAAAAAAAATTTTTTTTTTAAATTAGCCAAGCATGGTGGTGCATGCCTGTAGTCCCAGCTACTCTGGAGGCTGAGGTGTGAGGATAGCTTGAGCCTGGGAGGGAGGTTGAGGCTGCAGTGAGCCGTAATTGTGTCACTGTACTCCAGCCTGGGCAACAGAGCTAGACCTTGTCTCCAAAGTAAAAGGAATCCAAGTAGTTGGCGGTTATTGCTTGAGATTCAACTTAGAAAAAAAAATTACTACTTTCAAACTATTTGGGCAATTTAACTGAAGAATTTCCTGAAATTCCAATTAAATCACTCTAGCAGTTAAACTTACTGTTACCATTTCAGCCTCTTCTCTATCAATCAAGATTTTCTTCTTATTGGACAATCAAGACAACACACAGAAATAAGCTGAGTGTTCTTTGAAATGTATTCTGTTCTTCAGCACTTACTCTTCTTCACATTTTTATAATAAGTAAATATGATAATATTGAACTTGTAATACATTTTAAACAAGTTTAAAATAAACTTGAACTTCCATTTGCCTTTTAAATATTGTGGTATTTTTAAATTTCATTTGAAAGAGAGATTCAACTGCTAAAAAATATTTGCCAGCCAGTGGCTTAAAGGTAGCCTGAGCAATTGGAAATCTAAATAAGGCTTCTTTCTGTCAAAAATGATAGGAAGAAAAGTTTTAACACTTTAAAAATTTTAAGATTTGGGAGGCCAAGGTAGGCTGATCACTTGAGGTCAGGAGTTCGAGACCAGCCTGACTAACATGGCAAAACTCCATCTCTACTAAAAATACAAAACTCAGCTGGGAGTAATGGTGGGCGCCTATAATCCCAGCTACTTGGGAAGCTGATGAGGGAGAACTGCTTGAACCCAGGAGGTGGAGGCTGCAGTGAGCCGAGATTGCCCACTGCCCTCTAGCCTCTGAGATAGAGTGGGACTCTGTCTTAAAAAAAAAAAAAAAGAAAGAAAAGAAAAAGAAATTTTAAATAAGTTAAAATAGGCCGGGCACAGTGGCTCACGCCTGTAATCCCAGCACTTTGGGAGATCTGAGGCAGGCGGATCACCTGAAGTCAGGAGTTTGACACCGGCCTGGCCAACGTCATGAAACCCCATTCTCTTCCAGAAATTAGTTCAGCATGGTGGCGCATACCTGTAGTCTCAGCTACTTGAAAGGCTGAAGCAGGAGAGTTGCTTGAACCCAGGAGGCGGAGGAGGCTGCAGTGAGCCAAGATTGTGCCACTGCACTCTAGCCTGGGTGACAGAGCCAGACTCTGTCTCAAAATAAATAAATGAATAAATTAATTAATAAATTAAAATAACAAAACCACAAAGATCAAGGCTCTTCATTTTACAAAGTAAAAAAACTGAGGCTAAGAGAAATGATTTGTTCTAAATCACAAAGCAATGATAAGAGAAGATGTATCATTGGTTTTCTTTCATCCAACTGCATACTTTCTACTTATTTCAGATTCTTTAGATGTACTATACTTTCAAAATCAAATTTCTTTTTTTGAGATGGAGCCTGGGCTCCAGCCTGGGAGTACAATGGTGCTATTACTCTGCCTCCTGGGTTCAAGCGATTCTCCTACCTCAGCCTCCTGAGTAGCTGGGATTACAGGCATGCACCACCATGCCCAGTTAATTTTGTATTACGGGGTTTCTCTATGTTGACTGGGCTGGTCTTGAACTCCCGACCTTAGGTGATCCACCCACCTAGGCCTCCCAAAGTGTTGGGATTACAGGTGTGAGCCACCGCACCCTGCTTCACAATCAAATTTCTTAATAGTAGATTAGAGATCCTTAGCTTCTGATATGATTACTTAGGTTGTCTCTGAATTATATTCAATTATACTTCAGGTGGGTTAAGGACTGAAATATTTCTCATTACAGGGTAAGAAAAGGTAAGAAAGTAAGATATTTCTATGCTTAGAAGTCTAAGCTACTATACGTCTGGAAATCAGGTTTAGAGAAGGCAGTTTTTTTTTTTTTTTTTTTTTTTTTGGTCTTCTATTAGAAATAAGGGCTAAGAAATATGCTGCTGAACAAAAATTAACACAATGAATTAATCCCAAAGGTTTAAGCCAAAGGGTCAAAATCAAAACCAAGAAGATACTGTTTCATTTTCTTTTTTTCTCATTTACTAGATTCTTTAATGAGGCTGACTCTTAGCAAAGAGTTTAGAAAGATACGTAGTGATGAATTTTGAAGTGATTTCTTTAGCTAAAATAAACTGGAGGGGCAGGGAGATCAAATACATCTAAAAAGTGATTTCCATCTATCTTATCACATGTAAGAGTGCTAAAAAAAAAACTATCAAAAAGTAGAACATAACTGATAGGTCCTGAAGAAACATGATCTTAGGTCCTAAAATAGAAAAAAAATTCACTTTAAAAAAATTTTTTTTGTAATTAATAACAATGCTATAAATAATTTTAATTCTATTTTAACCTTGATTCATTTCTTTTTCTGGAAACAATGATAAAGCATTCTAAGTGAGCAAAAGGTACCCAACAAATAACTTTTCTTTAACAACCACAGACGGCTTCATTTTAAGGAAGAAGAAAGGACTGAAAAAAGATGTCTATTTACTCTCTGAGTAACTGAGAGCTGTTAGTGACATCTCTACCTATATTTGTTTATTCAGAGCAGACAAGAGGCAAGAGAGAACCTCTTTATAAATCCATTCTAGTTTTCACCAGTTTTCCAAGATAAGAAAGAAAAGAAGTAAAAGTAAAGAAAAATCAGTAGAAAAAATGGAATGAATTTTTAGAGAAACAGACTATACTACTTTAAAAATACCATATATACGGGGACCCGGCAAGATGGCGTCGTAGAAGCGACTCAGGATTGCAGCTCTCAGTGAGGGCACAGAGGGTGAGTCCTAGCCGCATTCTCGGATGGACTTTTCTAGCCCACAGAGTGTTGAAAGTCCCACAGGACGCTAGTAAAGTAAAACCGGCTAATGCAGCCCTCTGGCGCAGCCGCTTAGGCCGGCGCCGCAGCAGGACCCGGCACGGAACTCACTGGTCTGGGCGCCCTGTTAAACCGGCAATCTGAGAGTTTGAAGGGCAGATTGGCGCGTCCATCTGATTGAACGGGACTTGGACAGTGAGCCAGACCAGGAGTTTCCTGGGAAGCGTGATCTGAGCCGGTGAAGTGGGCAGCGGCACGGGAGATCGCACGGATCCCAGTGCCCTATCGGAAGGCTCCTGGGGCGCCAGTGAGAGAGTTGAACTTTAAGCTCGCGGAGAGGCAGGGAGAGAGAGACAGGACGGACTCTGAGGCAGGGAGCTGGGTAATCGGGCTCAGTGGGTCCCACCCTCACAGGGACAAGCAGGGCAATGACTGGAGACGCTTGGCGCTGAGAGTTTTGCTGCCGGCATCTAGGACGGTGCAGCCCGGTGAGGGAGGGGCGTCCACCACCGCTGACACAATCCGCCCGTATTGAAGTACCGCCCAGGGCCGAAGCAGCCTGCCAGTTGCCAAGGCAACCTGCCATAACAGAGAGACTCCCAGGAGACGGGAGCTCTCCACAGCAGAAGGGAGCCCAGCAGCAACAGGGCAGAACCGCACTAGCGGGTCACCGCCCCGGCAGGCAAATAGTGAATAGACTGCCACCTAGTGGGGCAGGACAGTGCAACAGATACTCATAAAGAAAGCCCCAACTCCCTGAAACAGTGCATATAAGGGGGGGGGGAAATAAAAGGGTGGTGTTTTATGAGTTCTATTACAGCAGACATAAACAACCTCCCAACAACCCTGAATGAACAACGGAGCTCACAGCTCAGCACTGGAGCTACTATAAAGCACAAACCGTCTCCTTAAGCAGTTCCCTGACCCCTGTATATCCAAAGAGTCACCGCAAAAAAAGGACTAATCAGACTGACATTTGGCGGGCATCATTCTGGAACAAAGACAGCAGAAGAAGAAACTGGTATCATCCCTCACTCTTCCACAGCTGCTACAGGTATACTCCAGACAAACGGGGCCTGGAGTGGACCTCAGCACTCATACAGCAGAGGGGCTAGACCACTAGAAGGAAAACTAAGTAACAGAAATACTTCATCATCAACAATCTCAGCATCCACACAGAGACCCAATTGAAAAATCAGCAACTGCAAAGACGACAGGCGGATAAATCCATAAAGATGGGAAGAAACCAGCGCAAAAAGGAGGAAAACACCCGAAACCAAAACACCTCACCTCCTACAAAGGACCAAAACTCCTCACCAGCAAGGGAACAAAGCTGGACCGAGAATGAGTGTGATGAAATGACGGAATCAGACTTCAGAAAGTGGATAATGAGAAACTTCATTGAGCTAAAAGAACATGTTCTAAATCAGTGCAAAGAAACTAAGAACCTTGAAAAAAGATTTGAAAAAAAATTCGAGGAATTGATAACAAGAATGGAAAACTTAGAGAGGAATATGAATGAATTGAAGGAGCTGAAAAACACAACACGAGAACTTCGTGAAGCATGCACAAGTTTCAACAGCTGAATTGACCAAGCAGAAGAAAGAATATCAGAAGTTGAAGGTAAACTCAATGAAATAAAACGTGAAACCAAGATTAAAGAAAAAAGCACAAAAAGGAATGAACAAAATCTCCAAGAAATGTGGGACTATGTGAAGAGACCGAACCTACGTTTGATAGGTGTACCAGAATGTGATCAAGAGAATGAATCTAAGCTGGAAAACACTCTTCAGGATATTATCCAGGAAAATTTCCCCAACCTAGCAAGACAGGTCAATACTGAACTCCAGGAAATACAGAGAACACCACAAAGATACTCCGCAAGAAGAGCAACCCCAAGGCACATAATCGTCAGATTCACCAGGGTTGAAACGAAGGAGAAAATACTAAGGGCAGCCAGAGAGAAAGGTCGGGTCACCCACAAAGGGAAGCCCATCAGACTCACAGCAGATCTCTCGGCAGAGACTCTACAAGCCAGAAGAGAGTGGGGGCCAATATTCAACATCCTTAAAGAAAAGAGCTTTCAACCCAGAATTTCATATCCAGCCAAACTGAGCTTCATAAGTGAAGGAAAAATAAAATCCTTCACGAACAAGCAAGTACTCAGAGATTTTGTCACCACTAGGCCTACTTTACAAGAGCTCCTGAAAGAGGCACTACACATAGAAAGAAACAACCAGTTCCAGCCATCCTAAAAGCATACCAAATGCTAAAGACCATCAACAAAATGAAGAATGTACATGAACCAATGGGCAAAACAGCCAGATAGCATCAAAATGGCAGTATCAAATTCACACATAACAATATTAACCCTGAATGTAAATGGGCTAAATGCACCAATCAAAAGACACAGACTGGCAAATTGGATAAAAAACCAAAACCCATCAGTGTGCTGTATACAGGAAACCCACCTCACACACAAAGATACACAAAGGCTCAAAATAAAAGGATGGAGGAAGATTTACCAAGCAAATGGAGAGAAAAAAAAAGCAGGAGTTGCAATTCTCATCTCTGATAAAATAGACTTTAAAGCAACAAAGATCAAAAGGGACAAAGAAGGTCACTACATAATGGTAAAAGGATCGATACAACAAGAAGAGCTAACGATTCTAAATATATATGGACCCAATGTAGGAGCACCCAGATATATAAGGCAAGTTCTTAATGACTTACAAAGAGACTTAGACTCCCATACAATAATAGTGGGAGACTTTAACACTCCACTGTCAATAGCAGACAGATCAACCAGACAGAAAATTAACAAGGATATCCAGGACTTGAACTCAGACCTGGAACAAGCAAACCTGATAGACATTTACAGAACTCTCCACCCCAAATCCACAGAATATACATTCTTCTCAGCACCACATCACACCTACTCCAAAACTGACCACATAATTGGAAGTAAAGCACTCCTCAGCAAGTGCAAAACAACGGAAATCATAACAAACAGTCTCTCAGACCATAGTGCAATCAACTTGGAACTCAGAATTCAGAAAATAGCTCAGAACCGCACAGCTTCATGGAAACTGAACAACTGGCTCTTGAATGTTGATTGGATAAACAATGAAATGAAGGCAGAAATAAAGAAGTTCTTTGAAACCAACGAGAATGAAGACACAACGTACCAGAATCTCTGGGACACATTTAAAGCAGTCTGTAGAGGAAAATATATAGCAATAAGTGCCCACATGAGAAAAGTGGAGAGATCCAAAATTGACACCCTATCGTCAAAATTGAAAGAGCTAGAGGAGCAAAATCAAAAAAGCTCAAAACCTAGCCGAAGACAAGAAATAACTAAGATCAGAGCAGAACTGAAGGAGATAGAGACAAGAAAAACCCTTCAAAAAATCAACAAATCTAAGAGCTGGTTTTTTGAAAAGATCAACAAAATAGACAGACCACTAGCCAGACTGATAAAAAAGAAAAGAGAGAACAACCAAATAGATGCAATAAAAAACGATAAAGGGGAAATCACCACAGATTCCACAGAAATTCAAACCATCATCAGAGAATACTACAAACAACTCTATGCACACAAACTAGTAAATCAGGAAGAAATGGATAAATTCCTGGATGCCTGTGTCCTCCCAAGCCTAAACCAGGAGGAAGCCGAAACTATGAATAGACCAATAACAAGGTCAGAAGTTGAGGCAGCAATTAAGAGCCTACCACACAAAAAAAGCCCAGGTCCAGATGGGTTCACAGCTGAATTCTACCAGACACACAAAGAGGATCTGGTACCATTCCTTCTGAAACTATTCCAAAGAATCCAAAAAGAGGGAACCCTTCCCAAATCATTTTATGAGACCAACATCATCCTGATACCAAAACCTGGCAGAGACTCAACAAGAAAAGAAAACTTCAGGCCAATATCCATGATGAACATAGATGCAAAAATCTTCAATAAAATACTGGCAAATCGATTGCAACAGCACATTAAAAAACTTATCCATCATGATCAAGTAGGATTCATCCCGGGCATGCAAGGCTGGTTCAACATACGCAAGTCTATAAATGTAATTCACCACATAAACAGAAGCAAAAACAAAAACCACATGATTATCTCAATTGACGCAGAGAAGGCATTTGACAAAATTCAACAGCCCTTTATGCTAAAAACCCTCAATAAACTTGGTATTGATGGAACATATCTCAAAGTAATAAAAGCTATTTACGACAAACCAACAGCCAATATCATACTTAATGGGCAAAAACTGGAAGCATTCCCTTTGAAATCCGGCACTAGACAAGGATGCCCTCTCTCACCACTTCTATTCAACATAGTACTGGAAGTTCTAGCCAGAGCAATCAGGCAAGAAAAAGAAATAAAGGGTATTCAAATAGGAAAGGTGGAAGCCAAATTGTCTCTATTTGCAGACGACATGATAGTATACCTAGAAGACCCCATCACCTCAGCCCAAAAGCTCCTGCAACTGATAAGCAACTTCAGCAAAGTCTCAGGATATAAAATCAATGTGCCAAAATCACAAGCATTCCTATACACCAATAACAGACTTAAAGAGAACCAAATTAAGAACGAACTGCCATTCACAATCGCTACAAAGAAAATAAAATACCTAGGAATACAACTCACTAGGAATGTAAGGGACCTCTTTAAGGAAAACTACAAATACCTGCTCAACGAAATAAGAGAGGACACAAACAGATGGAGAAACATTCCATGTTCGTGGTTAGGAAGAATCAATATTGTGAAAATGGCTATACTGCCCAAAGTAATTTACACATTCAATGCTATCCCCATCAAACTACCATTGAATTTCTTCATAGAACTGGAAAAAACCACCATGAATTTCATATGGAACCAAAAAAGAGCCCGCATAGCCAAGTCAATTCTAAGCAAAAAGAACACAGCGGGAGGCATCACGCTACCAGACTTCAAACTATACTACAAGGCTACAGTAATCAAAACAGCATGGTACTGGTACCAAAACAGAGATATAGACCAATGGAACAGAACAGAAACATCGGAGGCAACACAACATATCTACAACCATATCATCTTTGATAAACCAGACAAAAACAGGCAATGGGGAAAGGATTCCCTATTTAATAAATGGTGTTGGGAAAACTGGCTAGCCATGTGCAGAAAGCAGAAACTGGACCCCTTCCTGACACCTTACACTAAAATTAACTCCAGATGGATTAAAGACTTAAACGTAAGACCTGACACCATAAAAACCCTAGAAGAAAATCTAGGCAAAACCGTTCAGGACATAGGAGTAGGCAAGGACTTCATGAACAAAACACCAAAAGCATTGGCAACAAAAGCCAAAATAGACAAATGGGACCTAATCAAACTCCACAGCTTCTGCACGGCAAAAGAAACAGTCACTAGAGTGAATCGACAACCATCAGAATGGGAAAAAATCTTTGCAGTTTACGCATCAGACAAAGGGCTGATATCCAGAATTTACAAAGAACTCAAACAGATTTACAGAAAAAAAACAAACAAGCCCATTCAAAAATGGGCAAAGGATATGAACAGACACTTTACAAAAGAAGACATACATGAGGCCAACAAACATATGAAAAAGTGCTCATCATCATTGGTCATTAGAGAGATGCAAATCAAAACCACATTGAGATACCATCTCACACCAGTTAGAATGGCGATCATTAAAAAATCTGGAGACAGCAGATGCTGGAGAGGATGTGGAGAAATAGGAACACTCTTACACTGTTGGTGGGAGTGTAAATTAGTTCAACCATTGTGGAAGACAGTGTGGCGATTCCTCAGGGACCTAGAAATAGAAATTCCATTTGACCCAGCAATCCCATTACTGGGTATCTATCCAAAAGACTGTGAATCGTTCTACTATAAGGACACATGCACACAAATGTTCATTGCAGCACTGTTTACAATAGCAAAGACCTGGAACCAACCCAAATGCCCATCGATGATAGACTGGACTGGGAAAATGTGGCACATATACACCATGGAATATTATGCAGCAATCAGAAATGATGAGTTTGTGTCCTTTGTAGGGACATGGATGAATCTGGAGAACATCATTCTCAGCAAACTGACACAAGAACAGAAAAAGAAATACCGCATATACTCACTCATAGGCGGGTGAGAAAAATGAGAACACAGGGACACAGAGAGGCGGTCTACTATACACTGGGGACTGTTGGGGGAAATGGGGGAGGGACAGCGGGGGGGGCTGGGGGGGATAGCCTGGGGATGAATACCAAGTGTGGGTGAGGGGGAGGAAGGCAGCAAAACACACTGCCATGTGTGTACCTATGCAACTATCTTGCACGTTCTGCACATGTACCCCAAAACCTATAATGCAATAAAAATTAAAAAAATAAAATAAAATAAAATAAAACTCAAAAAAAAAATACCATATATACTTTTAAACATAATATATAATATAATTTTAAAGTATATTAAATAAAATTTTTAAAGCTATACCAGATTTTTACTGTATAACTTATTAATATTGAACATTAATACACAATGTAAAATGTATTCACTTAACTAGAAATGTATAGTATCTACACATTAAAATGAAAGCCTAACTTAACATTGAACTATTTATATTTACAACTATTACAGAAAGAGGCATTCATTTTCTCATGTATATCTTTAAATTAGAAATGATATAGCTTAATAAATGTAATGCATTGCATTTTAAATGGAACTTTAAATACTTCCTTACTTTCCACTTAGTACTGCCACACCTACTGTACTCCTAGGGGTAGACATAGTGGCAACAAAATTCCACTGGCGAGCCTGAGGGTCCCATCTTTCCACTGTGTTCAGATAGCTCCAGCCATCATGTCCTCCTACGGCATACATGGGACCTTCTAGTACAGCCACACCTATAAGGAGACACAATGACTTCATATTGGCTGCTGTCTTAAAAATCATATTTTAATTGAAGTATAAGTACAATAAGACTTAAACATACAAATTGAACTGAGTAAACATGTATGATGTAGACATGTGTCCTCCTCACTGTTCTTAGTAGGTGGGTGGGGTTGAAATAGCACTGTAGTTCTGGTATTAAAAAGTTCTAGAGACTAGCCGGGTGCAGTGGCTCACATCTGTAATCTCAGTGCTTTGGGAGTCTGAGGAGCAAGGATCATTTGAGGTCAGGAGTTAGAGACCAGCCTGGCCAACATGGTGAAACCCTGTCTCTACTAAAAATACAAAAACTAGCTGGGCATGGTGGCAGGTGCCTGTAATCCCAGCTACTCAGGAGGCTGAAGCAGGAGGATTGCTTGAGCCCTGGAGGTGGAGGTTGCAGTAAGCCAAGATTGTGCCACTGCACTCCAAACTGGGCAACAGTGAGACACTGTCTCAAAAAAAAAAACAAAAAACAAAACAAGTTCTAGAGGCTGGGCATGGTTGCTCAAGGCTATAATACCAGAGCTCTGAGAGGCCAAGGTGGAAGGATCTCTTGTGAGATCAGCTGGGCAACACAGCAAGATTGGCATGTCTACAAATTTTTTTTTTTTTTAAATTGACCAGGCATGGTGGCATCATCTGTAATCCTAGCTAAGTTGAGAAGATCCCCTGAACTCAGAGTTTCAGGTTGCACTGAGCTATAATCATTCCTCTAGCCTGGATGACAGAGTAAGACCCTGTCTCTTAAAAAAAATAAGTTTTAGAGGCAATATTTTTAGGCACAACAGTGAAAAATTATTTTAAAACTGTACCAGATGCATACATTGCTACTAATTAAACCATTTTTCAATAATTTAGATTTAAGATATATTTGGAAAAGTATCTTTATACCTTCCCCCCTATTAATTCAAATTCATGAGATTTTACTGTAATTAGATTTGATACCATAATCTATTGATATACCTCATCAGCAGGGAGCTGAGCTAGATTCATTTGTCAATTTATTCAACAAATAAAGTACCAGACACTCAATTGACTATAAGAGATAAGGGCTGTGCCCTCATAAATCTTATAGTCAGGAAACAGACATAAAATATATTTCAGGTAGTAAGTGCTAATTTAAAAAGTGGTGCAGAGTAAAAGGATAGAGAGAGTCAGGGGAGACCTTTCTGATAAGGTAATTTTTTTTTTCTTTTGAGATGGAGTCTCACCCTGTCGCCCAGGCTGGAGTGCAGTGGCGCGACCTCGGCTCACTGCAACCTGTGCCTCCTGGGTTCAAGTGATTCTCCTGCCTCAGCCTCCCGAGTAGCTGAGAATACAGGTGCGCACCACCATGCCCAGCTAATTTTTGTGTTTTTAGTAGAGATGGGGTTTCACCATGTTGGCCTGGATGGTCTCAATCTCTTGAGCTCGTGAGCCACCCACCTTGGTCTCCCAAAGTGCTGGGATTACAGGCGTGAGCCACCATGCCTGGCCTATCAGGTAACATTTAAGCAGGAATGTGAATGAAGTTGGGAAACCAGACTTGGAGGTAACTTGGGGAAGAGAAGATGAGGTAGAGGAAACGGCACGGCATGTGCAAAGGTTCTGAGGTATGCTCACTGTGTCTGAGGGACAGCAAGGTGGCCAGTCTGGCTAGCCAGGGTGAGTAAGGGGGAAAATGTAAGAGGTAAGGGAGAGTGTAGAGCCAGATAATGAAGGGCAGTCAGAGACTGCAGAAAAGGATTCTGGTCTTATCTCTTATAAGGTCTTTGGATCTCATTCTGATTGAGATGGAGAATGGTCTCCATGATGGCTTTGAGGTAGAGGGATTTAAGGAGGTGCGACATGATCATGGCCAAGTGAGATAAAATATGTGTCACTTGGGGGCCAAAAGAACCCATTTATTACAGATATATTTTAATTTGTGAAGTCACAGCCAGATAAGAAAAATACTTGTCATTCATGCATGACCCAAATCAACATATTATTTCACTCATTTGTTACATATTGTGCCCTACCAGTACTAGCTTTTGGAGATTTATGTGTGTGTATACACATATAAACACACATATATGTGTATATAATATGTATACATATGTTATTTATATGTATATATGTGTATATATACATTCTATATGTGTATATATCTATAAATACACAGTATTAAATACACATATTAAAATATACATACATAATATATACACATACTGCATACATGTTTATAATATATATGTATCTCTAACTTTACATGTATACATATATATGTAATATGTAATATTTCAAAGAGCTGGCAGAAAACTTAAGGGGTTTACCTATTTCAACACATTAAAAAATGGCTTTGAAAAGAAATTTTAAGCCGGGTGTAGTGGCTCACAACTATAATTTTAGCACTTTGAGAGGCTGAGGTGGGCAGATTGCTTGAGCCCAGGAGTTCGAGACCAGCCTGGGCAGCATAGTGAAACCCTGTCTCCACTAAAAATACAAAAATTAGCCAGTTGTGATGGCCCATGCCTGTAGTCCCAACTACCAGAGAGGCTGAGGTGCGAAGATTGCTTAAGCCCAGAAGGTAGAGGTTGCAGTGAACCAAGAACATGCTACTGCACTCCAGCCTAGGTGACAAAGCAAGAACCTGTCACCCCCAACAAAAAAAAAGTTAGCAGAAATCCTTTTCTGAATGAAATTTTCATATAATTACCACATAAAAAGCAATAAAAGGAATGTTTCTTAAATAAAAGTTTGTTTTAGACTGGGTACAGGAGCTCACACCTATAATCCCAGCACTTTGGGAGGCCGAGGCGGGTGGATTACGAGGTCAAGAAATCGAGACCATCCTGGCCAACATGGTAAAACCCCATCTCTACTAAAAATATAAAAATTAGCTGGGCATGATGGCATGCGCCTGTAGTGCCAGGTACTCGGAAGGCAGAGACTGCAGTAAGCGGAGATTGTGCCACTGCACTCCAACCTGGTGACAGAACAAGACTCTGTCTCAAAAAAAAAAAAAAGTTTATTTTATAAGCTTAAATTTATAAGTTATTTAATTGTAAGGTAATTTAATAAGAACATTGCTGTTTTGAATGACACAAAAATTTTAAATTAGGGCCTAAAGAAGACAGTTTTTAGCTATGTGATCATTTTCCTTTCCTGGTACAGTTCAATAAAGTCTTTTGTATGGCACCTGGAACTAATGACAGTATTCAATGCACAGTGTCACTTGCACAAAACAGCCGGACCATGAGCAGCTGCATTCTATGCACTATATTCATAAGAATTTACCCTGTGTTAGAATTACATTTTCTTCCCCATCATAGGGGAGGGGGAAGCACGAAGTTGAATTACTCTATTTACCCTGGATTTTATGGTCAACCCAAATTTCTAAGTCTCATTCATGCTTAACTTATATTTTCCCAGTCTGTGCCTATATAATAATTGATTTTATGGACTCAAGAGTAATGTTTTACAGTTTACTTTGTTAAATTTCATATAGTTAATTTTAAGATCTTTCTCTCAGTGTCTTTGCCTTAACCTTCTGGTTTTATTTCCTTATCAATCTTCAAACTTAAGATGATCTTTCATTGAGAACTAATTACAACTAGTGGAAACCCATGCCTCTTTGATCTTTTACTGTACCCACCACCATACCCATATCAATCTTCATCCGTAGGGAGTTTTCATTACTGTCTATTGTTATTTGGGGGAAGCTTCTACTCTGGTGATCAGTATTTATAAATTGAGTATTGTACAAACTATACTATCTAAACTCAACTATACCTTCCCTGCTATTGATCCATCTTTCGTGTGTGTTTGTGTGTGTGTGAGATAGATCTATTGCCCAGATTGGAGTGCAGTGGCACTCACAGCTCACTGCAGCCTTGACCTTCCAGGTTCAAATGATTCTCCCTCCCCAGCCTTCTGAGTATCTGGGACTACAGGCGCAAGCCACCTAACTTTTTAATTAAAAATATTAAAATTCCCAGTCAATTTTTAAATTTTTTGTAGAGCCTATTTCTTTCTATGGTGCCCAGGATGATCCTCAACTCCTAGGCTCAAGCAATCCTCCTGCATTGGTCTCCCAAATTGCTGGGATTATAGGCGTGAGCCACTGCATCCGGCCTCATCTTTTATGACAACCTATCAGATTCCTTATTGCAACCATCTGAAACCTTTTCCAAACTGTTGTATGTTGACAACATGGCCACAAATTCTTTCTTCCCTGAGTTCATGCCTTTTTGCAATGTGACTCTGTTGTTTCGCCCATCAAGTGGAGAAGTCTATTTCTCAATTCTTTGAATTGATGCTTGCCCATGTGACTTGTGTGGGCAATGGGACATTAGCAAACATAATGCAAGCAAATGCTTGAAAAGCATTTGGGCATTAGGGCTTCCTTCTCTTGCTGCTTTGAAATCCTGTGACTACCACCATGTGAAGGAAGCCTGGGCCAGCCTGCTGAATGATTAGGGCATGTGGCCTGGTTGCCTCTGTTATCCATGCTGACAACCTGCCTACTACTAGACATCCTAGATCATCCAGCCAGCTTGCCAGTCCAGCAGAGATTCATGAAAACTCAGCAGAGATCATCCAAGGTAGCTCAGACCAGAAGAACCTCCCAGCTAACCCACAGATCCATGAGCTAAAAAAAAAATTATTTTAAGCCTCGAAGTTTAAAAATGGTTTGTTATGCAGCAAAAGCTGGGCGATACATATACATTTGAAGCCCTAACTTTATTCCTACTTCCTTCACTCTCATCAAACTATTTCACTGAGAAGAGAGACATCCCTAAATTCTTTTATGCATCATAGAATGAGCTGTCAGTTCGTTGAAGGTAAGGACAGCATCTTCTTCATCTTTGTATACCCCAGAACAAAGAGCATGGCACATGCACGTGCTAATCAATTGTCTTCCCAGTGAATTATTGAATAAAAGAATAAAAAGTCTATCATTACATTCTCTTTGCCACATAAACATTTTTCTGGGTTTTTAAATTCATTTCTGCTTAAAAACTAGGGGATACATATGAAAAACAATAATGCTAAAGATTTTTAAATAAGAATTTTGATTAGGTTAGATAACACTAATTGTGAACACAGACCACATATGTAAAAAGGTGGCCTTTCAGACCATCATGCTACATTAAAATCCTTAGATATCTATGTTTTCATCTGCACTAGTTGCTGCCACATGTATTTAACTGCTTGTGCTTTGAAGTATGCGAGGCATGCTTGGAGCCTGCTGCCGACTCAGCAGCTGCCACACTGGTCTTTTGCCTGGTACAGAATGTAAATGTGCTGTGGGAGTCCACTATGAGTGAACCTGCATAGTTATACTTACCAAGGCCATGTCTATGTGTGGACATCGGTGGCATCACACTCCAAGTTTTTGTTTTGGGGTTGTAGCACTCTACAGTATTCAAAGTCTTCAGTCCATCTCTTCCTCCAACCACATACAGTTTGTCATCCAGCACCGCAACACCAAACTGTAGCCTCCTCCCATTCATATTTGCTACTGGAGTCCACATATTTGTACGGAGATCATACTTTTCAATGCTTGTTGCTCCTTCATAGTAATATATAGAAGTTATGTAAATAAAAATTATACTATGATTTATAATTTTATGAAATTACATATATAAAAATTTTATTAGCATTGAAAATAATCTGATTATATTTAAGGAAGGTCCTGCATGATCTAGTCTCTGCCTACATCTATGACCTCATCTCCTACTATTCTCCAGGGCATGCACCAGGCCTCAGCAAGAAAAGGTCAAATAGACAAGGATTACCTGTCAAAGGAGGGTGAGAACCAACACCCACAAGTGGGGAAAAAAAGCAGAGGAGTTAAGTGTCACGGAAGCCAAAGGAAAAAAGTTCATAGCAGTAGGTCTGCTAACAGTATCCTACTGAGAGGATCCAGTAAGATGAAGACTAAGAAGTATTACTGGATTTAGCTACACGGAGGTCACTGATGACTGCAGGGGGAGGTTCCTTATTCAGTGGCTGAGATATAACTGGGAGGTAAGGAAACACAGACCGTGAGTATAGAAGATTATTCTGAGAAATCTGGCTATCAAAGGAGAGAGAGAGAAATTACTAGAAGAGTTGAAGAAGGTTTTGTTTTGTTTTTAAAATTAGAAAACTCATAGTTTGATTAAATGTGAATGAAAAGGACCTAGTTGAGAGGAAAGCAGGTATAAATACAGGAGATAAAAGGGATCACAATGAACATAATGAAACATGAGGTTCCTGGGGAGGCAGGAAAGCACAGTACCTGGGACATAGGCAGAGGGGCTAGCTTTCACAGGAGGAAGGGAACATACTCTATTGCAATAAGAAAGGACAGGGATAAGTACAGATGAGGTACTTTGGGAACTATGAGGGTAGGGAGTTTAGGAAGTTGCTGCCTGAAGGCATCTATGTTTTTCTTTCTTTCTTTTTTTTTTTTTTAAAGAATTGGAAGATTCTAGGACTCCTTTGTTCTCTTATGAGTAAGACGAATGGATTGTTTTTTTAAAAGGCCCTCTAAAAAAACCCAACCTCCAATTATGAAGCGTTCAACTACAACCCATTTCTCTCTTCTAAGCTTCTAATACAACATGTAAGCAGTGCAAGCTTTACAGAATTATAATCATGACTAACACTTATTCTAAAGTGTTTGTTATAATTTGGTCTCAGAGCACTAGTATTATTGATCATTTCCTAAAATTTAGAAATAGTTTTGTTATATATATACAGTTTCTCATGTTACAGTTTTTATCATTTTTTATTTACCCTACAGAATGCAAAATTATTTGGGATAACAATTATTTGGGATATACATATGTGTGTGTATGTGTGTGTGTATGTGTGTGTGTGTGTGTGTGTATATATTTAAATGTAAACATATTTATATAGCTATAAATATATAAAACATAAACAGAAATATAAATATATAGAAATATAAATGTAAATATTTTATATTTGTGTTTACATATTTATTTATAAATTATATATAAATATATAGTTATATAATATATATTTATTATATATATTTATATTTTTTTGAGACAAGAGTGTTGCTCTTTTATCTAGGATGGAGTGCAGTGGTATGATCTTGGTTTACCACAACCTCCACCTCCCAAGTTCAAGCATTTCTTGATTCTCAGCCTCCCAAGTAGCTGGGATTACAGGTATGCACCACCAATCACAACTAATAATTTGTATTTTTAGTAGAGACAGGATTTTGCTATATAGGTGAGGTTGGTCTTGAACTCCTGGCCCCAAGTGATCCTCCTGCCGTGGCCTCCCAGAGTGCTGGGATTACAGGCATGAGCCACTTTGCCTGGCCTTCACCTATGTATTTTTTGCAGCACCACACAGAGTCCCTTATACATACTATAGCTGTTCAAAAATATGTTTGAATAATTTTTCTTCATAGTTTTAGCTATAGTGAGGTTTTTCTACTTATATACTTATATTATTTGATGTAACAGTATATTTGATTAATTACTCTAAATTTGATCTTAAAACATTCTTCCTTCCATCAAATAAATCAAGTGAAATTAGAAAATTCCCTCCAACAAATAAAAAGCTAATCGTCTCTCTTCAAGAACACACTTAGGAAATATTTTTCTTTTGAATTTTAAGTTATTTCTTTTAGATCTAGTTTACTAAGCAGTATCATAGTTGTATGAATTGGTAACTAAAAGTTATTTTGCTAATTTCAAACATAAAAATATTAAAACATCATCTCAGGTATATATTTAAATCTGAATATCCAAAATTTTAAAAATCCTAATAATTGTAAAATTCTATGTAAATGCTTGGGACATCCCTAATTTATACTGAAGAATTAACCTTTTATACAAGCAAGCACAAATCTTAGTGGCTGTTTGGAGCCATTATTATTAGCTTATTTGTTCGGCCCTATACTAAACAGATATATGAAGGGACCAAAAGCCCAATGGTCAGACTACCATCGGACTTAGACAAATTGCTCTTCCTTATAAAGATATTAGAAATAAGATAAATTAGGACCAGCCAGATAGCTTGAACAGGTCAGAAAATAAAGTTGGTCAAACAGAAGGGCCAGATTAGAGAAAGTCTTAAAAGCCAGAATGAGGCATCTGCATCTTATTTGACAAGAAATAAAGACTGCTGGATTTTTTGAGCAGAATAATCGCATGTTCACTGAAGAGTTAATGGAGTAGAGTATCATCTCCAAAGCCAAAATGCCTGTTTGAATCTTGATCCTATCACTCATCAATTGTGTGATCTTTGGAAAGTTTCTTCAGTTCTCCAAGTCCTAGTTTCCCTATCTATAACAGAGAACTGTTATGAAGATGAAATGAAATAATATAGTCTAAGTGCTTAGCATAATGCCTGCCACATATTAACAACATAATGAATGCCATTCCCTCTAAATTAACATGACCAAAATATGTAGGCTGACAGAAGGCTAACTGGAATTAGAAGGATGGCAGCAGAAATTTATAAGAATTAGACATAAGACCCATTTGAAGAAAGACCTGACAGCTGTCAGAATTTAAGGTTTGAGAGAGAGAATGAGACTTGCTTACTTTTGGTACCTAGTATCTAGTCTCCTTCCCATGCTTGGGGAATTTTCCACTGTATGTATGAGCCTTGATGGGAAGCAGGAACCCATCTCCCAGAAAGCTAAAAAGATTGCCTTTCCATGTACCAAATTCGAGTTAAAAGCTGAGCATCAAATAGATATTTTATACAAGTTGGAAAAATGAGAAAAAAATCAAAGTGAAGGTATTGTAGATAAATACAGAGTTAACAATTAAAGCCTTAAAAAGGAGAGAAAAAGATAGAAGGGGAAGAAGAGTGCTAGTAATGACTATAAAAGCTAGCACCAGTTCCAGGTACATAGATGATACTTAATAAGAATTTGCAGATTATCTGAACAACAGAATGTTGAAATATCCCTAATCAGTTATCTTATTTATTTCTGTACCATGCAGTCATCAGGCCTATGTCTAAAACTTAAGCATCTACAAATAAATAGCATTATGATTATTCCGGTTAGAAAGTGACAGGCAGGAGGCTGCTATTGAATGGTCACAGAAGGCCTCCTTGGTAAATTGACATTTGAGAGATTTGAGTGAATAATTTCTGCTAGGCACTTCAATATCCAGGGCCAGAGCGTGCCAGTGAGAGGATCAGCTAAAGCAATATCCTGGATATGGATAAAATGGCCTGTTAGATTAATGAAAAAGCTGATGGGGTTGGAATAAAAGCATCAGCAAGGGAAGAAGTTTTAATAGAATAAGCTGACATCAGAGAGGTAGCCAGAAGTCAGAGAGAGATTGTAGGAGATTGTAGACTGCAAGTAGTAGGAATTCAAAGAAAGGGGAGATCAATGCATATTAAGAGCTAATACACAGAAAGCTTCTAGCATAATACTGGCACCCAGCAGGCACTGTGCAGTGTTTGTTGCTATTATTTTTAACTATTATTATTTTTTTGAGACAGAGCCTTGCTTTGTTGCCCAGGCTGAAGTGCAGTGGTACATATGGTTTCAGTTCACTGCCCCCTGGGTTCAAGCGATTCTCCTGACTTAGCTTCCTGAGTAGCTGGCATTACAGGCACTTGCCACCATGCCTGGCTAGGTTTTTTTTCGTTTGATTTTTGGTATCTTTTAGTAAAGACAAGGTTTCATCAGGTTAGCCAGGCTGGTCTTGATCTCCCAACCTCAAGTGATCGGCCCGCCTTGGCCTCCCAAAGGGCTGAGATTACAGGCATAATCACCGCCTATTTTTAATATTAATAACTGTTGTTAGTGCGGTACAAAGAATTCTTAGATGTCTTTGACCCAGACTTCCCAAATGTTTACTTTTTACTGTATTTACTATGTAGGGTTTTTTTTCCCGCCTGAACTGTTTTAAGAGTAAGTTGTGGCCCGGTGTGCTGGCTCATAGCTGTGATCCCAGCATTTTGGGAGGTTGAGGCAGACAGATCACTTGAGGTCAGGAGTTTGAGACCAGCCTGGCCAACATGGTGAAATCCCATCTCTACTAAAAATACAAAAATTAGTCAGGCATGTGTAGTGGCATGTGCCTGTAGTCCCAGCTACTTGGGAGGCTGAGGCAGGAGAATTGTTTGAATACAGGAAGCAGAGGTTGCAGTGAGCTGAGATTGCATCACTGCAGTCCAGCGTGGGTGACAGAACAAGACTCCATCTCAAAAAAAAATAAAAAACAAAAAACTGGTAAGTTGCAGAAATGATGCCATTATACCCCTAATACTCAGTGTATCTTCCTCAAAATGACAAATTATCTTCTTATAAGACCAAAATATAATAATCAAAATCTGGAAATTAACTTTTTTTTTTTTTTTTTTTTTTAGACGGAGTCTTGCTCTGTCACCCAGGCTGGAGTGCAGTGATGCAATCTCGGCTCACTGCAACCTCTGTTTTCTGGGCTCAAGTTATCCTCCCACCTCAGCCTCCCGAGTGTAGCTAGGACTACAGGCATCCGCCATCATGTCAGGCTAATTTTTTTGTATTTTTGGTAGAGATGGGGTTTCACCATATTGCCCAGGTTCTATCGAACTCCTGACCTTAAGTGATCTGCCCGCCCCAGCCTCCCAATATGCTGGGATTACAGGTATGACCTACCATACCCAGCCTGAAATTAACATTTATACAACACTATTATCTAATCTACAGACCTTACTTGGATTTTATCATTTGTCTCAGTTATG
Organism: Saguinus oedipus; assembly: GCA_031835075.1. NCBI lineage: Eukaryota > Metazoa > Chordata > Mammalia > Primates > Cebidae > Saguinus > Saguinus oedipus. Next base: position 66,700,028 of record CM063171.1, on the reverse strand, counting down.
TACTTTACAGCAAAAGAAAATCCAAGAGGATGCATTATAATAGCTGTCATGTCTCTTTAGTCTCTTATAATCTGGAACAACTTCTGACTCTTCTTTGTACTTCATGACATTGACATTTTTGAATACTATACACAGATAAGTTATTTTGTAGACTGTCTGTCAACTTAGATTTGTTTCCTTAATATTAGATTCAGGTTATACACTCTTGAACAGCATAGATGTGTGGCTGAGTTTTCCATGCATCCTCTCCTGCACAATGCTGCTGCTTAGTCTGATTTCTGTCAACATTATCTTTGATCATTTGGTTAAGTGCTGTGCTCCAGGTTTTTCTACTGTAAATATACTATTTTACTCTTTGTAACTAGTAAACATGTGGCTGAGAGACACTTTTAGACTAAGTACCCTGTTCTCAAACTTTTCCCACTAGTCTCAGCATCCACTGATAATTCTTGGCTGAATTGGTTATTGGTGGTTACTAAATGGTAACTTTTGTAATCTCATCTTTCCTTCTATATCCTTTCCTTGGCACTCTACTGTAAGGAAGAGCTTTCCTTTTTCCCTTGTTTATTTGTATCAATGTGGAACCATGGATACTTAATGACTTCATAGGATATAATCTTTTACTATCATTTATTTTGATGCTCAAATTATCCCAGAGTTGGACAGTAGTAGGCCCTACAAGCTTTTTCCTGTGTCTTTTGACCTGTCTCCTCATTCTTTGAGCATTTTCTTACTTTGTGGTCTAGAGGATGTTACAGAATTATCTGGTACTTTTTCTGCCTCTGTCCTGCAACCAGCCATTTCTCCAATGAGTTCTTTGGCCATATATGTACTTATTAAAATATCTTTTTCTCTGTTCCTCCCTCTCCCAAATAAAAGATTATTTGATACCTTTTGTTGAATCCATTCCCCCAACTGCAAATAATGTACCAACAGTTGACTTCCTAGGTTTTGTCCGAGGACTTTGTAACATGGGTCTTCTCTCTGGTAATAAATGGTACTTCATTGCTTCCATAATGAGTTTCTGACATTCTATATCGTCCCGGAAAAGTGCATTATTTTCCATGTCTGCCAGGAACTAGGAAAGGAGAGTGGGTATGCATACTGAATGACTAAGAAATCGGTAGGGTTTACAGAAAAAAAAAGACATCGTTCTTAAATGGATTTTACATATTTTTTAAAAATTCAAGTATAGGCACATATTTTTAACTAAAATATGCAACATTTACAGGATTTACATTTTAAATTTCATTGAAAAACAAAATTATAGAGTAGCATAAATGGCATACTCTATAATCTTAGTACTGTAGTGCTATCTGTGGGTAGTAGGAATACTGGTGCTTCTTAAATAAAAAGTTTTTTACTACTTTTCTATAATTTCTAGATTTTCCAAAATAAATAATTTTACTTTTAAAATCAGAAATAATTCTAATTGAAGAATAATTATAAGTGGGAGTTGACTAATTATACTGTGTTCACTTGACTTTTCTAAACAATTCCACTAACAACTGCAAAAACAAAAGTTACAAATTTCTCAAGGGGCAAAGAATTAACAGTGACTATTCTAAAAATATTAAAATCCCTTGTGTGTCATTAAATCTAATTTTATGTAAATGCACAAAACGATTACAACTTGTCTTTTAAAATATGAAATTCTTTTTAAAAATAAAATGAAAATACAATCACATTGGCAATTAAATAAAAAAAAGACTTAAAAATAAAAGTCTTTTCCTTTGGTGCTTGGTTCTCCATCGCCCCTCCCCATCCTGTAATTCTTCCCTGCCTTATAAACAACCTGGTGTGCAGCCTTTCATATTTTCTTCATATTCATGCAATCCTCTGCTGACATAATTCTCATACATTTATATGTGTAACATAAATATATGTAAAAATTTTTAGTTTTTTCTTTTACTAATTATCTTATTATATGCTTTGCTGCATCTTACCATCTTTGTTCAACATTATCTCATGAAAATTTCTCCAGGTCTTCTGAAAAGGTACAGTTCTGATTTATTCTTTTTAATAACTGAATAATACTCCATACTATATAGATATGCTAATTTTTTAGCCATTTCCTTATCATGGACATTAATTTTGTTTCAGTATGTACAGACACATATTCACATGTATGTGTGTGTGTGTGTGTATATATATATGTATATACGTGTATACACACACACACACACGAATATGTAAATATACTCTTTTCTGCTACTAAAAACAAGTCCAGTACAGATGTCCTTATATATTAATTTTTACCTTTACAGGACAGATTTCTAAGAACTGAATTGACTTCAGGTGGGTCAAAGTGTATATGTATCTATGTATGTATGTGCACATATATGTGTATTTGTGTGTGTCTGTATGATAAATGTTGTCAGATTATTTTCCAAAGTGGCTCACATTTCATCAGCCATGTGGTAAGAGCACAACAGCATGACATTCCTGCCAGGAATAAATGTTTTAGCTCTTTTTGTCAATGTTATCATATTTTCCTTTAATTTGAATTTTCCTAAGTGAATATAAGCATTTTAAAATAATTTGGATATTTGCACTTTTTTCATTCCTTTATCTGCCTCCTTTTTTCTACTATCTTTTGATTAAAAATTTGCAAGAGTTCCTTATATGACACGCACTAATCTTTTATTTTTCAACTATAGTTTTCTAGATTTTTAATCATTTGTCTATTAAGGTTGTTTCATAATACTTTGCTATACAAATAATTTTCATTTTTAGGTCATCAAATATGTATCTTTCTTTTCATAGTCCTGGTTAGAAAGTCATTTTGTTTCAGTTTGTGGATGAAGTCTCCTGGATCATCTAGCAAGATTTTATCGCTTTCTCTCATTTAGGCTATTGATCCATGTGAAATGAAAATCCATTTCATTTTTTTTGAAATTAATTTTTAAATAGAGTATAAGTGGAGGAGGATTTTTATTTTCTTTAAGATCAATAGCTAGTTATGTACTACTTATTAAATATCCCCCTCCCATTTTCAACTGAACTGAATCTTGGTCATACATTACATTCTCACAAATTGATCTCAAGCTATATGAGATTTGTTTTTTGATTCTTTATTCTGTTCTATTGATCTATTTGTCTATTCCTATTTCTAAATAGCATATTTTATTACAGTGTCTTTATAGTATATTCTAATACTTGACATTGTTAAGTTTTCCCTCACTGTTAACTTTCATAGTTTTCTTGGCTATTTCTGCGCCTCTATTTTTCACATAAACTTAACAACAAATTTATCCAGATTCGCTTGGAATTCTAATAAGAATGACATTACATTTATTAATTAATTTTTGAAGAACTGACATTTTTATGATATTAAGCCTTTCTGTTCAAGAAGCCTTTCCATTTGTTGTATAGCTTTCTATATATTATACCTTTCTTTATTACATATATTTCTATATATTTTATTATTTTCACTGCTATTGGGAATGGATTTTAAAAGTTTATGTCATATATGTTTTGAAGGAGAGAAAATCTACTGATTACACTTATATTAACCTACTACTTTACCAAATTCCCATATTAAGCTCTACATGTTATGCAAATAATCAATAACCTACTACTTTACCAAATTCCCATGTTAAGCTCTACATGTTATGCAAATAATCATAACTGTCAACAAATAGGGATAGTTGTATATATTTTTCTAACGTGTATGCCAACTATTTTATTTATTTATTTATTTTTGAGATGGAGTCTTGGTCCCTCGCCAGGCTGGAGTGCAGTGACACAATCTCAGCTCAGTGCAACCTCTGACTCCCAGGTTCAAGCAATTCTCTGGCTTCAGCCTCCCGAGGAGCTGGGACTACAAGCGTGCGCCACCACCTCCGCCTAATTTTTTTGTATCATTGACTAATGATGTTGATGATATGGGGTTTCACCATGTTGGCCAGGATAGTCTCGATCTCTTGACCTTGAGTGCTGGGATTACAGGCATGTGCCAACTATTTTATTATTGCAATTGCTTCTAAGGAAGCAAAGCCTTCTAAAGAATGTTATAATTAGGCTGATATAGAGTATTTTGTTTCTTGTTTGAATTGATCTGGTTTTAGTGTTTCATTATTTAGGATAATAGTTGCTGTAACATTTAGTAATCTATCTTTATTATATTCAATAAAGATAATATAGATTTTCATAGATTTTGTTTTTTTGAGACAGGGGTCTCACTGTTGCCCAGGCTGGAGTGTAGTGGCACGATCTCAGCTCACTGCAACCTCTGCCTCCCATGTTCAAGCAATTCTCCTGCCTCAGCTTCCTGAGTAGCTGGGATTACAGGTGTACACCACCTCACCCATCTAATTTTTGTATTTGTAGTAGAGATGGGGTTTCACTATGTTGGCCAGGCTGGTCTTGAGCTCCTGACCTCAAGTGATCCTCCCACCATGGCCTCCCACAGTGCTGGGATTACAGGCGTGAGTTACCATGCCCAGCCCCTTCATAGATTTCTTAACAATCATTCTAGTATTCCTGGAAAAAGACCTTTCTGGTCATAGTGTATCCTTTTGATAAACTGTGGGCTGTATTTGACAATATATTTCTTTATAATTTATTGGGGCATATTTTACATATCCTTATTTATCCATTCCAGGTACACAATTCAATGATTTTTAGTAAATTACCAAATTGTGGAACCATTACCATAAAACAATTTTGAAACATTTTCATCATCTCAATTAGATCCCACATGCCCATTTACTGTTCATCGTCATTGTCATTCCTGTCTTTTGTCCCAAGCACTAATCTATCTCTATAGATTTGCCTTTTCTGGACATTTTATATACAGAGAATCATATAATATGTAGACTCTGGTGTCTTGCTTCTTTCCCTCAGCATACTTTTGAGACTTCTCCCTGCTGCAGCTACTGGTATAAGTGCTTCATTTCTTTTTATGGTTGAGTAATATTTCACAGTCGGGCTATACTTCATTTTATCTATCTATTCACCAGTTGATGGATGCTTCTTAGGTTGCTTCCAGTTTCAGGCTATTATGAATAAAGCTGCCAAGAACGCTTGTGTTCAAGTCTTTGTGTGGACATATTTCTTTCTCTTGGGTAATTATAACCTAGGAGTAGAATTGCTGAGGCATATGGACAATTTATGTTTAACTTTTTAAGAAACAACTAAACTGTTTTCTAAAGTGGTTGCACCATCTTACATTTCCACCAGCACTGTATGAAGGTTCCTGTTTTTGCACATCCTCACCAATTGTTTATTTGTCTCTATTTTAGCCATTCAGGAAGGTGCGAAATGTAGTTTTATTTTGCATTTGCCTTGTGACTAATGATGTTGATGATATATTCATGTTTTTATAGAGGAAGAGAGAAACAGTCTCTAAAAAGAGTCACTGTAAAAACTGTTGGTTGTATCTGGAAACTAGCACTGCATACCAAAGGCAAAAAAGCCAAATTAAGACCTAAGTCCCATGACCTACACCAGAATATACATTTTGGTATTAATTACTCCACATTGTTTCTATGCACACAAAACATAGTTACACTTGTCAAAGAAACAGTTAGTAAATATGCATAAAGTTGGCTCATTAAGGTTAGTTTTAATATTTATGTTACTTCTATTATATGCTATTATTTTAGTCATCTCTAAATAAAAATAAATGTGAAAAAAATGTAGAAAGTAAACTCTTGGGAGACGTAATAGTCACTGCAATTTGAAGCAATGTATAGTTCCTAATATACTGATAGTATCAATAAATTATAAATAAGTAGGATTAATTATATTTAAGTTAAAAAGCTATTAATCCAAGTATCATATTAATCAAACGGGAGAAACCAAATATCATTTAGAAAACTATTCAGAAGACACTGAGAGAAAACTACGAAATATTTCCAGGTACTCTGCATTTTTGGTGAATGCTAAATGCCTTCTCTGCTATAAAAGAACAAATTATTAAAATGAAAGCATTCAGAATACAGGAATCAATTTTCATTTTGTAAATTTTTATCCTCACTCATATTTGCCCACCTTATGACTATTGCTCTAAAACCGTCCTGTCAAACACAAATAGAATGTGAATAATTTATGAACTGTTCAGATGTTAAAAAAACATTTTCGAGGCTGGGCAAGGTGGCTCATGCCTATAATCCCAGCATATTAGGAGGCTTTGGCAGGAGCATCACTTGAAGCCAGGAGATTGAGAGCAGCTTGGGCAACGAAGTGTGACCCTGTCTCTATAAAAAATTTTAAAAAACTAGTCAGATGTGTGGTGGGGCACAGTAACAGTAGTCTCAGCTACTTGAGAGGCTGAGGTGGGAGAATTACTTGAGCCCAGGAGTTTGAGGCTGCAGTGAGCTATGATTGTGCCACTACACTCAACGTTGGGTGGCAGAGTGAGACCCTGTCTCAAAAAAAAAGTTGTTTTAGTATCAAGACCTTGTAAACTAAAAGAATGCGAAAGTAAATATTGACTCATTTTATATTTCTGACTTTCTGTAGAAAACAATACGAAACTGAGATCAGAATAGTGAAGACTCAGATACTTGAAAATTCAGGCTGAACATTGAAAATGTTAATAATTGAGGTGTGGGCCAGGTGCGGTGGCTCATGCCTGTAATCCCAGCACTTTGGGAAGCCGAGGTGGGTAGATCGCCTGAGGTCAGGAGTTTGAGACTAGCCTGAACAACATAGTGAAACCCTGTCTCTACTAAAAATACAGAAAATTAGCTGGGTGTGGTGGTGGGCACTTAAAATCCCAGCTACTCAGGAGGAGGCAGGAGAATCACTTGAACCCAGGAGGTAGAGGTTATGGGGAGCTGGGATCATGTCACTGCACTCCAGCCTGGGCAATAAGAGCAAGACTGTGTCTCAAAAAACAAAAAACAATTTAGATGTCAAAAATCTTTTAGATAATGTATATATGCCCTAGTATTTCTATTCACATGTTTAAAATTTTATCACGTTGAAATGTCTGGAATGCTTTCAAAAGTAAAATAAAATCAATCTTAGTACTTTGAGAAGCCAAGGTGGGAGGATCACTTGAATCCAGGAGTTCAAGGCCAGCCAGGACAACATAGTGAGACCCTATCTCCACAAAAAAATTGTAAAAACTGGCTGGGCATGGTGGCTCACGCCTGTTAATCCTAGCACTTTGGGAGACCGAGGGGGTGAATCTCTTGAGGTCAGGAGTTCGATACTAGCCTAGCCGACATGGTGAAACCCTGTCTCTACTAAAAATACACAAATTAGCCAGGCATGGTAGCATGCATCTGTAATCTCAGCTACTCTGAAGGCTGAGGTGCGAGAATCGCTTGAACCCAGGAGATGGAGGTTGCAGTGAGCAGAGATCGTGCCACTGTTTTCCAGCCTGAGCGACAAGGACTCCATCTCAATAATAATAATAATAATAAATAAATAAATAAATAATTTTATAAAGTGGCTGGGCATGATGGTGTGTGTCTGTAGTCCCAGCTACTCAGGAGGCTGAGGTGGGAGGATCTCTTGGGCCCAGGAAGTTGAAGCTGCAGTGAGTCATGATTGTACCACAGCACTCCTGCCTGGATAATAAGAGTGAGACCCTGCCTCAAAATAAAAATAAAATAAAATGACCACAAATACTTGTCTCCTAGATTATTCAGTTTTTTTAAAAAGCCATACAAATATTGGGCCTGGTGGCTCACGCCTGTAATCTCAGCACTTTGGGAGGCCAAGACGGGTCAGTAGTTCGAGACCAGCCTGGCAAACATGGTGAAACTCCATCTCTACTGAAAATACAAAATTAGCTGGTCGTGGTGGCACAGGCCTGTAATCCCAGCTACTTGGGAGGCTGAGGCAAGAGAATCGCTTGAACCCAGGAGGCAGAGATTGCAGTGAGCTGAGATTGCACTATTGCACTCCAGCATGGGCAAAAGGAGCAAAACCTTGTCAAAAAAAGGAAAAAAAGAAAAAGAAAGAAAAGAAAAGAAGGAAAGAAAGAAAAGAAAATCCATACAAAAATGATCATTCGGTAGAGGATTACAATCACAAGCATTATTTCCTACATTATTTTAAGACTCTACTGTTGGAGACACTATGATAAAATTGCTATATGTAAGTTGAATTCCTTCTACCTGGACTAAATGGAATGTCTCATATTAACAGAGTAGAATAAAATCTCATTTAGTTGGTATCATTGGAAAAGAAACTATTTCACAAAAATAAACTCTCTTGGTGACTAGACCTAATCTCAATTTAAAAAATATTAGTAATTTATTATTTGATTGGCATGTGGCAATTTAATAATTGTTATGTTTTCCTACCTTTTAAAGTAAAACATACAGAATATAATTCAACATTTTCTTCATTATTTTAGTATCTACTTCAAAACTTTATTACTTGATAACTCTAATTCTACAATCTTGCCATTCACTTTTGGCAATGAAAAAAAATCAACGCTGCCAATATCTCTAAATGTCACAATACTGCAGACAGTATTATCACTGAGAGGTAAAGTAACTTCGTTTAAATTATATAGGGCAATGTAGCTCCCATTACCACTACTTATGGTAGAAAATGGTTCCCAAACTTGAGGATGCCTCAAGGCCACTGGAAGACTTATTAAAACACCATTTGCTAGGCCCCAGCCCCAGAGTTCCATATACAGTAGGTGTGGGGTGAAGCCTAGTAATCTATATTTCCAAGAAGTTCCCAAAGGCACTGATCTTCTGTTGGGAATCACACTTTGAGAACCACTGGGCTAACCCACTGGATTTTCCCTCCTTGTCTTCTCTGTAGCATCTGATGATGATAATTCCACCTTTTTGAAGTGTGAAATCAATTTTTAATAACAATCCAATTATTTAGCCAGGTTTAGGAACAACCACTACATATTTTGTTTCCTAGGGTTCCATCCCAAGCACTCTTGTGTACTCCTTGGCCAGTGTCCTTCTCTTTCCTTTGGATTCAACAATCTAAAGAAATAGTTTTCAAAAAAGTCTAAGTCCTTAGACTCTAAAAGGATTAAAGGTGCCAAGAAGCTTTGGGAACATGATTCTTCAACTTCCTTCCCCATCCCCTGAATTAGCTCGTCATTCTATATTCCTTGTTTCAACTGATGGCACCTTTAAATTAACCTAATTGCACAAATCAGAATCATTCTTGATTCCTCTTTTTGTTCACCCTCACCATTCAGTCATTAAGTTTTGTCAGTCTGACCTCATAAATAGCTCTTGAGCCTGGTAATTTCTCTCTCCATCCACTGCCAGAGTGTGCCTAATTCACTTGTCTGAATTCCAAAAGCCTTCCTAATGGGTTTCTGGCTTTGACCCCTCAGATCCATTCTCCACAATGCAATTATAGTAATCTTTCTGAAATAAAATTATAATTACGCCATTCCTTTTAAAAAATCCTTTAGTGCTTCCTCATTGCTTTCAGGATAAAATTCAAACTCCTTGGCATGACTAGAGGTTCTCCACGTTCTGGTCCATTCCCCTCTTCAGCCCCATCTCTTAACTTTACCCCCTTTTATTTCTGCACTCTAGCCATACAAACTACCTTCAAATTCCCAAACACATTATCTTTGCTCATGACTTTATAATGAAGTACAAGCTCCTATTTCTCCTGGGTATCATGCCCCCCTCTTTTGGGTGGCTAATTCATAATGTAGATCAAATAACACTGTAAGAAGTTTTCCCTGCTTTCTCATCAGCCCCTCTCTTTTGGGTGGGCTACTTCTATTATTTTCAGAATGCCACATTCATGTGTCTATCACAGTCTTCATCTCATTATAATGACTGATTTATTTTTTAATCTATTTCTTCCTCCATCTGATATCATCTCCCTGCTATCCCCAGCAATTTTACACACAGTACACTCAAGAGGCAGAATGGTTTAATGGGCAAAGTACAGAACTGTACTTGTGTTCAAGTCCCACCTTGGCCTCTCATTAGCCCTATGACGTCAGCCAAATAGCAAAAGCCAAATAAAACTACGATACAGAAGGAGAGGAATTTATGCAATCACACTGTGATTTTGAACATACGGATTTACTTTTTTAGTCTGTCACTTCATTTGTACAATGATCATTTGTTGGAATAAATGATCTCCAAAATGCCTTTCAACCCTAAGAACTTATGGCTTGGATTAGCAGCACTATCCTGGATAAAAGATATTTTAAAGGTCTATGAGAGTTGTACAACTATAGTATCATAAATATTTGAAACTGCAGAAGTAAAGTCAATTGTCAGGTTACTTAATTGTACAGATTCTTTTCAGAGTCTAATAGAATTTTTCAGATTTGGTTTGATTTCAACTAGAAAGAATTTTTAGGCTAGGTGCGGTGGCTCACACCTGTAATCCCAGCCCTTTGGGAGGCTGAGGCAGGCAGATCATGAGGTCAGGTAATCAAGACCATCCTGGCCAATATGGTGAAACCCTATCTCTACTAAAAATACAAAACAAAACAAAACAAAACAAACAAACAAAAAAAGCTGGGTGTGGTGGCACGCACCTGTAGTCCCAGCTACTCAGGAGGGTGAGGTAGAAGAATTGCTTGAACTCGGCAGGTGGAGGTTGCAGTGAGCCAAGATCATGCCACTGCACTCCAGCCCAGTGACAGAAAAAAAAATTGAAAAAATCTGCTAAGTAGCAGTAAAAATGTAACTCCCTTTAAAAAAAATCTGATTTAAAGAGAAACATTTTATTGTGTTACTTTTCCTGAATTATCATCAACTTACAGAGTTTCAGTCCTATGTATTCATATAATATTTTATATCTGAGGAGGAAGGTCTTACAAAGCATCCACATTGATTACTGTCTTTGTTACATAAAGAACAAACAGTAACTTTTGCTCACAGCAGCAAATAATACATTATGCTCAAGATAACTGCAAATAAGAGAACATTTATGGCACTTTAAATTAAAAAAAGAAAAAGAAAGTCTGACCTTGAACAGAAACAGCTCATTCTTTTTCTGCTTTCAAGACCTCTTTTACCATTCAAGGCCTTGAGATAGGCAGCAAAGTATGCAGGGAACATTTTTATATAGTCCAGTGAAAATTGTAAAAAGGGGAAAACTATTCATGTAAATGTTATGACTGGTTATCTTCGATGCATCAACTAATCTCTAATCTCTCAATTCTGAAATAATATTTTTATTCATAGCACATTTTATGTCATAGAGCATGTTTCTGATCCTTGTAATAATCCTGTGAGATAGTCAGGGAAGACGTTATCTCTACTTCACAGATGAAGGAACTGAGTGGTGTGAATATGACAAGTCACAAAGTTTTAAAATGTCAGTGCTTTGACTATTAATATACCTTATTAATCTTATATATCAGCAGAATTCAATATTTAGTGGTTACTTAATAAACATGTGGCAGAGGAATTAATCTAAATTTTCTGGTTCCTAGAGTCCAGTGTTCCTTTTATTAACAGTTTAGTAATTCTCCTCCAACTGGTATGATAGGTTTGTATCTGAGTCTACTAAATTACTAACCCAAAATCAGGAATGTTACTTAATTGAGGCCCGGCATAGTGGCTCATGCCTGTAATCCCAGAACTTTTGGAGGCCAAGGCAGGCAAATCACCTGAGGTCAGGAGTTCAAGACCAGCCTGACCAATGTGGTGAAACCCCATCTCTACTAAAAATACAAAAATTAGCAGGGCATGATGGCTCACGCCCGTAGTCCCAGCTACTTGGCAGGCTGAGGCAGGAGATTCACCTGAACCTGGGAGGTGGAGGTTGCAGTGAGCTGAGATTGTGCAACTGCACTCTAGCCTGGGTGACAGAATGAGACTCTATCTCAAAAAAAAAAAAAGAATTGTTACTTAATTGATGTAATTTAGGTAGCCATATCTTCTGGATTGAAAACATAAATTTACTATCTTTTCACCTACACATTTCATAGGAATACATGTAAAATTACTTTCTTTGATAGAATAGGCCAAGAAAAATTCCTATAAACAAGCACTTATTAATTACCTGTGGTGCAAGAAGAGGTAGCCTAATATAAGCCAGAAGTTTACTTAGATCTTTCCGTCTCTGTTCCAAATCATGACGGACCCAAGTAAGAAGTGCATTCAATATTGTCTCCTCATTAGGAATATTCATGTCATCACTAGCCAAGAGCTTTGCAATTTCACTGGCTGGTAATAATACAAATTCCTGGTTTCTGATTACTTCCATGAAATGCTCCTAGAGGGAAGAAATAGCAGATAAACAATATTGTTTCTTCTGACCATCACAATTTACTTAGAATAAAGTAAAAGTTTTTTTGTGTTAGATACCAAAACACAATTATATTTTAGACGTTACAATGTATTACTATTTGTTAGGGAACAAACACAGCAGAGAAAAAAAATTAAACTGCAATTATGTTGTTAAAGATATATAAGTAGGATTAAAGTGCTTAAAAAATTAAATGTAATAAAGTATCATTTATTACATTTAAAAAATGGACCTGGGACATTGAAGTATTGCTTCACTCAAGTTAGGAAATACTTCTGGCAATTTTTTTAAGGAAGAGAGAAAAAATGAATTAGACACTGAGAGGTATGATACTCTGACACCAGAAGTGGTTGGATTTGTGGGTGCTAAAGAATTTGGCCAGTGGTAGAGCCAAAAATACCTAGAAAGCCTGGTTACTTCTCTTACTCAGAAATGGCCTCCAGGATGGCTAGATTTCCAAGAACCATTCTAGACCGCAGAAGTTTTCTCAGATCCTCCCTGGAATGAGTATCTGTCCTTAGGGCTATACTACAACCAAATTGGTCTTTAAGGTCGTTTTAATGTTATTTATAAGACCATCTAGGATTTTCGGTCTGTTTTCAAATTTTTAATCTCTTCTAAGGGTCTGTTTTTAAATGTTTAATCTCTTTTAATATAATTTATTTACAAAGTTCTTTTCATCTCATAGGAAAAAGGACCAAAGGGAAAATAAAAATAGTGACCTATAATGCCTTGGGATCAGGACATTAGACTGAAGATGACTCAGTCCTGGCCTCACATTAGAATCAAATCCTCTATAATTTAAAATGGGAAATAAAAATGCCATTAGGTGTGAGATGACCCTGATAGGCTATTATGCTAACTAATCTGAAGAGAAGGCAAACCATCTGATTTGAAAGGTTGTAAGTCTTAATGAATGGATAGTTTACATAGTTATAATATAAGTGCAAATGCTAGACACATATTGTCCCTTAATGTTTTTTTCATACTTCTGATATATTATTGCTGTCTCAGCATTCAGAGGTTTACTAAAGAAGGAAGCTAAGGCTGTTTAAATCAGAGCTAGAGATAAGGACTATCAATAACTATCTTCTATATTAAAATTAAAATTATATTTTCCATATAGCCTGTGGTAACCTGAGTGAGGTACTGATCTAAAATATATGTTAGCTTGACATTCCTATCAGTAGAAGTTCTAAAGGGGAAAACCATTCATGAATAATTAACGAAGTTCAATTGCTTCGATTTATCATAATTTGTTCAAGGATGTCCAAATGAGTCTATTTTAAATGATAGATTATCATTTTCAGAAACATATTTTAATAAAACTTCCATGCTAGAATGGCTTGAAGCAAAAGGTTCTACTGAACTGCATACTGACATTATTTTGGTAACACATAGCAAGAGTTACAAAAATGCTGAAACTCTCAACCCAGTTATCCCACTTGTAGTTTAAACCTTAATAAATAATTCATAAGCAAAAAAGCTAAATACCTAACAGTGATTCTCTGTATTATTATTTATAATGGAAAAAATGGGAAATAGCCTACATGTTCAGTATAGGGAGCTGTATATTACATAGGCATTAAAAATTTCAAAGGCAAAGTTCATGTAGCTACATACATGGAAAGATACTTATAATAAAATGTTAAGTGAGTTTCTGAAGAAATTGAAATAATAATATATATAGTATAATTGACAGATTTATACATTAGTGTAACTATGCTCTACTTTCAAATGACCTTAATTATATTTCATCAGTAACAGAAGGACTATCATGTAAATATTCACTTAACAAATTATTTGTTGATATATCTATTTCAGAATAATGTCCATTCCATTCTAGTATAATTTATATTAATGAAAATTGAGTTTTTTAACAACTTATGAAATACTACTGAACTCAAACACAAAGTACTTTTCAAAAGTATTAATTTGGTTTTGAAGCAGCTACTTTCACAGATTTCAATTTTTTTTTATAAGTCTTCTAGATTGAGAAAGACAATTTTAAGTTTTAAAATTAAATGTTTATATTTGTGTCATAAATTCAAAATGACATTAAATAGTTGTAATGATACAAGCAGTCTTAAGACTCCTTTAGAGGCTAAATGACTTGCTCCAGGTCATGTTCAGTGGCAGGCAGAATGAGAAAACAGGTTTCTAGATTCATGGATCCTGGGGAGGACTCCTCATCCTTTACAACTTGTATTCACACAGGATCAGTGAACATTCCCAGTCCACGCACCATTCACTGATTGAACTCCCTGGCATGGTATTATGCTTTATATTTTAAATCCATATTATAATACACACAACTATCATGCTACCAAACACTTGCTAGCATTGTGACCTTTTAGAATAGTTTTTAAGCAAATGAAATTATGGAGAGATTTATTTAAATTGAAGATTGAATTTTGCTATACGTTTTCATTTGGTTCCCATAGCAACAATTCAAATCAGACAATCTGCCTCTAAATTACTTATTGTTATTAGAATTCAATTTCATGTCTCTGCTGAAACTGAATAATGTTAAAATAATGGCCGTGAGAAAAAAAATCTACCACAACTAATTGACTACGAAAATAGCTTTAAAAACATCCAGCTAATTTAAATTTAATTTCTGTGTTAGTGTTAAAGCAGCAATCATGCCTCTGTAAACAACAGGAGTGACCTAAATGCATACAAATGGTTTCACCTGAATAAAACTCCTTCCCAGAAAAAAGATAATTATTCAAATTATAAACTGATTATAAAGAAAAAAATCTAACTTTATTTATATTCATCTCATTCAAAAAAGTAGTTAAAATTGCAGGTGTATGGTTATAATGAGAATCTACAAAGAATGATAAAGACTAAGGGAAAAAAAAAACATTTCAATGGACTTAATTTTTTAAATGTCAACCTAATAGCATGCTAGGGCTATATATTATTGTCCTGTTGTACAATAATTTCTTATTTTACCAGTTGAGGCTCTGTGGCTATCATAAACAAGAAACATTCCTGAGAAATGATTACACCATAGGGAGGAAAACCAGTTATAAAGGCTGTAGTTTTGTGAGTGCTTACATTCCCTCCCATAAATTCTTACTGTGTTGGATAGAGGAAATCTATATAATGATCATGACAACAATGGAATGAGACTCACTGACTGGATATATGACATGCCAATCAATGTTCTGAATGTTCATCAGAACATCTAATCCTCACACCAAGCCCATTAAGTAGACAGAATTGATCTTCCCAATAGTTTGTAAATATCTATTCTTAGAATTTTTCCAAATATCTATTTCTCTAATGAAAGATTCCTAAAGCATTCTCAATCTCTCAATGGAAAGATGGAGAAGAGCTAGGTAGGCAAAATACATTTTCTAAATGTTGACAAAACTAGTGATATCCATAACTATATACATGTATATGAATGTTTACATTTTTCCTTCTCTTAGAAAATGTATTGCCCTAAATGGAAACATTTAAAGCAACAACAGTCTTCAGTCATTGCCCAGGAAGAACTAACTGCTACAGTGTGGCAACATGATCATTCCTTAAAAATCCACACACCCTCCCTTGCCTGTACCCCTCTATGCTAAGACCACAGAGGCTGGTTCTAACCCTATGTGCTCAACATGCCCTTATTTTTTTACTATCCTAGGTCCATCCATTTTTTAACTTTTATTCAGGGGTAAAAAAAATGTTTTAACAAACATGTGAAGGTTTGTTATACAGATATACTTGCGTCATGGGGGTTGGTGGTACAGATTATTTCATTTTATTATCCTTCAGGCTACTAAATCAGAACCTCCTCTATGATTTATTGAGCATATAATTTGCTATAATGAATAAAAACATCATTCTACATAGCTGTAAATAGTTTATACATAGTCAGATTTATCCTTAATAAAAAGCCTCTCATTTGTCCTCTACCAATATGTTGCAACCTCTGCCACCAATTTCTATCAATGAATATGTGAACAATCCTGAAGAATTTCATCCATGTGCATCAAAGTAAAATGTTTGGGGAAAGTCCTGTTTTAAAAAGCAGCAAATCTGAAAATCTTAATGTAACAGTCCTAGGCCACTGTTCTGCTTCCCAGTGACTGTAATTACTTAGGGCTTGATTCATATTCCCAAGAGAAGTATTACTTGGTGCTTTCCCATTATGACTCAATGAAAATATGACACACTAGGCAATGAAGCTCAGTCTCAAGACACATGGCAGAGCCATGGGACAACAGCAACATGTAGATAAGCCTGCAACAATAAGAAATATGCATATGCAGGATAGGCCTTCTCACCTTCAAAAAATACATACCATAGTATAATTGTGAGCCACTTTATGCAAATCTGTACAACCTTGAGCATCAGCAAAAGAACGAATTCCAAGACAGTTGGATGGATGAAGTTGTTTCATTAAAAACTTACAGCATGCTTCTACAACCTGTGAAAGCTGAAGAAGGCAAGCTGTAGATAACAGGGACTCAATATTATCTTCTTTTAATTCAAGGCGGCCTTAATGATAAAAAGAAATCCCATTAGCTATGGAACTACATTAACCTTATTTTATAAAATAACTGATGTTAACAGTAGTGGTTTCATATAAGAACTCATTACATATATTACAGACCTATATGATTTAAGACATTCCAAAAAGAAAAGGCCTAACTGTGGAAAAATTATTAGCTATTTGAGACATCTACTAAAATAAAAACTAATGGCTTATTTTCAGAAAATTTTTTTTTGAGATGGAGTCTTACTGTGTTGCCCAGGCTAGAGTGCAGTGGCACAGTCTCAGCTCACTGTAATTTCCACTTCCTGGGTTCAAGTGATTCTCCTGCCTCAGCCTCCCGAGTAGCTGGGATTACAGGTATGCACTACCACGCCCAGCTAATTTTTATATTTTCAGTAGAGCTGGGGTTTCACCATATTGGCTAGGCTGGTCTCGAATTCCTGACCACGTGATCCATCCACCTCAGCTTCCCAAAGTGTTGGGATTATAGGCATGAGACACCACACCTGGCCTATTTTCAGAATTTTAAAATTATGTATTAGTTAGTAACTTACATTCTACAATATACCTGTATAACTCTCAATTTTTTTTTTTTTTTTTTGAGACAGGGTCTTGTTCTATTGCCCAGGCCGGAGTGCTGTGGTATATCCAATGGCTCACTGCAGCATCATCCATCCCACCTTGGCTCAAGCGATCTGAACTCAAGCAATCATCCATCCCACCTCGGCTTTCCGAAGTGCTGTGATTTACAGGGGTAAGACACTATACCTAGCCAACTCTCAAATTTTAAATGCAAAAATTTGACACTACATAATTCATTAATCTTTATGTTAGCACTTTAAAGGGACATTCAAAAGCTGAATTATGATAACCATTTTAAAGGTTGTAATATGGAGATTTTAATTTATCACCAGGTTAAATACAAAAGGTAGTGATGAAAATAGAAGAATTAACTGTTAGCAATGGCATGCTTTCTAAAGATAGAAATCCAAAATCTAATAATACAACATCAATCTAAGAGGTTTTAATTTACATTTTCAGACTTGTTACCTGTATAAGCATACTGGATCAAGGACCACAATGAATTTGGTTCTACACCTTCCATTTTTATTTCTTCTTGTCTTGCTTCTCTGACATCATTAGTAAACATGGCAGCAAAATAGTCTGAGACAGAGGAGAGCACCAATCTGAGAACACATTAGGAAAAAAAAAATCAATGACCACATTCAAGTTGATGTTCATTAATAAATGCTGCTGCTGCTGCTTTTTTGTTTGTTACTCCGAGTGCATGGTACTAGGAAATGCATTTTAAGCTTGACAAATTGCTTTATGCTCTACTTCCTTCCTTTTAATAATAAATTACCATTACCAAACTAAATGCTGAGGTGAATGCTTTACCAGCTTACTACTCAAATAATGCTTTATAACATCCAGAAAACAA
Source organism: Saguinus oedipus (assembly GCA_031835075.1). Classification (NCBI taxonomy): domain Eukaryota; kingdom Metazoa; phylum Chordata; class Mammalia; order Primates; family Cebidae; genus Saguinus; species Saguinus oedipus. The sequence continues at coordinate 66,681,906 of CM063171.1, read as the reverse complement.
GCTACAAGCCCATAGCATCAAATCAACTATTTAAAGGAAAAAATGTAAAAGTTATTGTTTGTGGGTGGGCGGGAGGGGGGAGGATCCAAGATGGCTGAATAGAAACAGCTCTGGATTGCAGTTCCCAGCAAAAATGCAGAGGGTGAGTGATCGCCGCATTTCCAAACAAATTTTTACTGCCCACAGACCAGGAGATTCTAGGGCAGAAACGCGCCACAAGTCTCCAGCATGGCTGTTTCAGCCAGTGCAGCGGGTCTCCGCACAAAAACTCACACAAATCCAGGCACCATTTCAACTGGCAACTGAAACACCTGGGAGACAGTCACCTGTTCAACTGAAAAAAAGGGGGCTGAAACAGAGAGTCAGGTGATCTGGCATGGCTGGTCCCACCCACACAAAGACCAGCAATCTGAAATGCTCTGGATTGACAGTTTCAGCAAGCACACCTGGACCCAGGATGCTCCAGCTCTGTGGGGGGAAGGGCGTCCACCATTACCCAGGCAATCCACCACTACTGAGGCAGTCCACCATTACTAAGGCAGTCTGCCATTACTGAGGCAGTCCGCCATTACTGAGGCAGACCACCATTACCGAGGCAGTTCTAACTACACCCCTATAAACAAAACTACAAGGAAGTTCACAAAGCAGCTAGGCAGAGCCCATGGCAGCTCAGCAACACCTCTGCTGGCAGACTGTGACTACGCTACCTCCTTGCTGGGCAGGGCATCTCTGAAAAAAGGCAGCAGAATGACAGGAATTTATAAATAAAGCCCCACCTACCCGGGACAGAGCACCTGGGAATAAAAAGGAGGTTATGAGTTCCACTGCAGCAGACTTAAACCTACCTGCCCAGCAGCTCTGAACAGAACAATGGAGCTCACAGCTCAGCACTTGAGCTCCTATAAGGGGCAGACTGTCTCCTCAAGCAGCTCCCCGATCCCTGTATATCCAAAGAGACACCTTATAAAGGAGAGCTCAGGCTGACAACTGGCAGGTATCCTTCTGGGACAAAGATAACAGAAGAAGAAACTGGCAGCAACCCTTACTCTTCTGCAGCCACTGCAGGTGATCCCCAGGCAAGCAGGGTCTGGAGTGGACCTCCAGCAGTCCTGTAGGAGAGGGGCTTGACTGTTAGAAGGAAGACTAAGAAAGAGAAAGAAATAACTTCATAAGCAACAAAAAGGATGTCCACTCAGAGACCCCATCTGAAAGTCATCAATCACAAAGATCACACATAGATAAATCCAAAAAGATGGGAAGAAACCAGTGCAAAAAGGATGAAAATACCCAAAACCAGAATGCCTCTCCTCCTCCAAGGGATCATAACTCCTCACCAGCAAGGGAACAAAGCTGGATGGAGAATGAGTATGACGAATGGACAGAAACAGGCTGCAGAAGGTGGGTAATAACAAACTTCTCTGAGCTAACAGTTCATGTTCTAACCCAATGCAAAGAAACTAAGAACCTTGAAAACAGGTTTGATGAAATGCTAATGAGAATAAACAGCTTAGAGAGGAATATAAATGAATTGATGGAGCTGAAAAACACAGCATGAGAACTTTGCGAAGCATATACAAGTTTCGATAGCTGAACTGACCAAGCAGAAGAAAGGATATCAGAGATTGAAGATCAACTCAATGAAACAAAATGAGAAGGCAAGATTAGAGAAAAAAGAATAAAAAGAAATGAACAAAGCCTCCAGGAAATATGGGATTATGTGAAAAGACCTAATCTACATTTGATAGATATACCTGAGTGTGACAGAGAGAATGAATCCAAGCTGGAAAACACTCTTCAGGATATTAACCAGGAGAACTTCCCCAACCTAGCAAGTCAGGCCAACATTCAAGTCAAGGAAATACAGAGAACACAACAAAGATATTCCTAAAGAAAAGCAACCCCAAGTCACATAATTGTCAGATTCACCAGGGTTGAAATGAAGGAAAAAATGCTAAGGGCAGCCAGAGAGAAAGGCTGGGTTACCCACAAAGGGAAGCCCATCAGACTCACAGTGGATGACTCAGCAGAAACCCTACAAGCCAGAAGAGATCTTTCAGTAAAGAACTTTCAACCTAGAATTTCATATCCAGCCAAACTAAGCTTCATAAACAAAGGAGAAATAAAAGCCCTTATGAATAAGCAATTGCTCAGAGATTTCATCACCACCAGGCCTGCCTTACAAGATCTCCTGAAAGAAGCACTAAACATAGAAAGGAACAACCAGTATCAGCCACTCCAAAAATGCACCAAATGGTATAAAGAGCATTGACACAATGAAGAAACTGTGTCAACTAATGGGCAAAAACAACCAGCTAGCTTCAAAATGGCAGGAGCAAATTCACACATAACAACATTAACCTTAAATGTCAATGAGCAAAATGCCCCAATCAAAAGACACAGACTGGTATTTTGGATAAAAAGTCAAAACCCATTGGTGTGCTGTATCCAGGAAACCCATCTCACATGCAAGGATACACAAAGGCTCAAAATAAAGGGATGGAGGAAGTCTACCAAGCAAATGGGGAGCAAAAAAAAAAAAGCCAGAGTTGCAATCCTAGTCTCTGATAAAATAGACTTTAAACCAACAAAGATCAAAAGAGACAAATAAGGGCATTACATAATGGTAAAAGGATAAATGCAGCAAGAAGCGCTAACAATCCTAATTATATACACACCCAATACAGGAGCACCCAGATACATAAAGCAAGTTCTTAATAACCTACAAAGAAACTTAAGACTACCACATAATGATAGTGGGAGACTTTAACACTGCACTGTCAATATTAGATCAACAAGACAGAAAATTAATAAGGATATCTGGGACCTGAACTCAGACCTGGACCAAGCAAACCTGATAGACATTTACAGAACTCTCCACCCCAAATCCACAGAATATACATACTTCTCAGCACCACATCACACCTACTCTAAAATTGACCACATAATTGGAAATAATCACTCCTCAGCAAATGCAAAAGAATGGAAATCATAACAAACAGTCTCTCAGACCACAGTGCAATCAAATTAGAACTCAGAATTCAGAAACTCGCTCAGAACCGCACAACTTCATGGAAACTGAACAACAGGCTCTTGAATGTTGACTGGATAAACAGTGAAATAAAGGCAGACATAAAGATGTTCTTCGAAACCAATGAGAACAAAGACACAATGTACTAGAATCTCTGGGACACATTTAAAGCAGTATCTAGAGGAAAATTTATAGCAATAAATGCCCATATGAGAAGCAAGGAAAGATCTAAATTCAATACCCTATCATCAAAATTGAAAGGGCTAGAGAAGCAAGATCAAAAAAACTCAAAAGCTAGCAAAAGACAAGAAATAACTAAGATCAGAGCAGAACTGAAGAAGACAGAGACACAAAAAGACCTTCAAAAAATCAGTAAGTCCAGGAGCTGGTTTTTTGAAAAGATCAACAAAATAGACTGCTAGCCAGATTATTAAAAAAGAAAAGAGACAATAATCAAATAGATGCAATAAAAAACGATAGAGGGGATATCACCACAGATTCCACAGAAATGCAACCCCCCATCAGAGATTACTACAAACAACTATATGCAAATAAACCAGTAAACCTGGAAGAAAGGGATAAATTCCTGGACACTTACACCCTCCCAGCCTAAACCAGGAAGAAGTCAAAACCTTGAATAGGCAAATAACAAGGGCTGAAGTTGAGGCAGCAATTAATAGCTTACCAACCAAAAAAAGCCCAGATCCAGATGGGTTCACAGCTAAATTCTACCAGACATACAAAGAGGAGCTGGTACTTCTCCTTCTGAAACTATTCCAAACAATACAAAGAGGGAATCCTCCCCAAATCATTTTGAGACCAACATCATCCTGATACCAAAACCCAGCAGAGATGCAACAAGAAAAGAAAACTTCAGGCCAATATCCATGATGAACACATATGAAAAATCTTCAATAAAATACTGGCAAACCGATTGCAACAGCACATCAAAAAGCTTATCCATCAAGATCAAGTGGGCTTCATCCCGGGGATGCAAGGCTGGTTCAACATATGCAAGTTTATAAATGTAATTCACCACATAAACAGAACCAAAGACAAAAACGACATGATTATCTCAATAGATGCAGAGAAAGCCTTCAACAAAATTCAACAGCCCTTTTGCTAAAAACTCTCAATAAACTAGGTATCGATGGAACATATCTCAAAATAATAAAAGCTATTTACAACAAACTCACAGTCAATTATCATACTGAATGGGCAAAAACTGGAAGCATTCCCTTTGAAATCTGGCACTAGACAAGGATGCCCTCTCTCACTACTCGTATTCCATATAGTAATGAAAGTTCTGGCCAGAGCAATCAGGCAAGAAAAATAAATAAAGGGTATTCGATTAGGAAAGGAGGAAGTCAAATTGTCTCTATTTGCAGACAACATGACTGCATATTTAGAAGACCCTATCATCTCAGCCTAAAATCTCCTGAAACTGATAAGCAACTTCAGCAGTCTCAGGATACAAAATCAATGTGCAAAAATCACAAGCATTCCTATATACAAATAACAGACTTAAAGAGGACCAAATCAAGAACGAACTGCCATTCACAATTGCTGCAAAGAGAATAAAATACCTAGGAATACAACTAACAAAGAATGTAAAGGACCTCTTCAAGGAGAACTACAAACCACTGCTCAATGAAATAAGAGAGGACACAAACAGATGGAGAAACACTCCATGCTCATGGTTAGGAAGAATCAATATTCTGAAAATGGCCATACTGCCCAAAGTAATTTATAGATTTAACGCTATCCCCATCAAGCTACCAATGACCTTCTTCAAAGAACTGGAAAAAACCACCCTAAACGTCATATGGAACCAAAAGAGAGCCTGCATAGTGGAGTCAATTCTAAGCAAAAAGAACAAAGCTCGAGGCATCATGCTATCTGACATCAAACTATACTACAAGGTTACACTAATCAAAACAGCATGGTACTGGTACCAAAACAGAAATACAGACCAATGGAACAGAACAGAGGCCTCAGAGGCAACACCGCACAACCATGTGATCTTTGACAAACCTGACAAAAACAAGCAATGGGGAAAGGATTCCCTGTTTAATAAATGGTGTTGGGAAAACTGGCTAGCCATATGCAGAAAGCAGAAACTGGACCCCTTCCTGATACCTCACACTAAAATTAACTTCAGATGGATTAAAGACTTAAACATAAGACCTAACACCATAAAAACCCTAGAAGAAAACCTAGGCAAAACCATTCAGGACATAGGCATAGGCAAGGACTTCATGACTAAAACACCGAAAGTACTGGCAACAAAAGCCAAAATAGACAAATGGGATCTAATTAAACTCCAGACCTTCTGCACAGCAAAAGAAACAATCATTACAGTGAACCGGCAACCAACAGAATGCAAAAAAATTTTTGCAATCTACCCATCTGAAAAAGGACTTATATCCAAAATCTACAAAGAACTGAAACAGATTTACAAGAAAAAAAACCAAACAAACCCATTCAAAGGTGTGCAAAGGATATACTTTTCAAAAGGAGACATATATGAGGCCAATAAACATATGAAAAAATGCTCATCATCAATGGTCATTAGAGAAATGCAAATCAAAACCACATTGAGATACCATCTCACACCAGTTAGAATGGCAATCATTAAAAAATCTGGAGACAACAGATGCAGGAGAGAATGTGGAGAAGTAGGAACACTTTAACACTGTTGGTGGGAGTGTAAATTAGTTCAACCATTATGGAAGACAGTGTGGCGCTTCCTCAAGGACCTAGAAATAGAAATTCCATTTGATCCAGCAATCCCATTACTGGGTATATATCCAAAGGATTATAAATTGTTCTACTATAAGGACACATGCACATGTATGTTCACTGCAGCACTGTTTACAATAGCAAAGACTTGGAACCAACCCAAATGCCCATCGATGATAGACTGGACAGGGAAAATGTGGCACATATACACCATAGAATACTATGCAGCCATAAAAAACAATGAGGTCGTGTCCTTTGTAGGAACATGGATGAACCTGGAAACCATCATTCTCAGCAAACTGACACAAGAACAGTTAATCAAATACCGAATGTTCTCACTCATAGGCGGGTGTTGAACAATGAGAACATATGGACACAGAGAGGGAAGCATCACACACTGAAGTCTGTTGGAGGGGACTAGGGCAGGGACAGTGGGAGGTAGGGAGTTGGGGAGGGATGACATGGGGAGAAATGCCAGATATAGGTGATGAGGAGGAGGCAGCAAACCACATTGCCATGTATGTACCTATGCAACAGTCCTGCATGTTCTTTACATGTACCCCAGAACTTAAAATGCAATAAAAATATATCATTTTTAAAAATAACCTAAGCCTTTTTAAAAAGATTAATTATAAGAGTGAATATATGGTAGACATTTGAAAATGATTTTTGCTAGCAAGTTTTAAATTTTTATAATATTCTTTTTTTGGAGACCAAGTCTCACACTGCTGCCTGCCCAGGCTGGAGTGCAGTGGTGCAACCTCAGCTCACTACAACCTCTGCCTCCCGCGTTCAAGTAATTCTCCTGGCATACCCTTCAGAGTAGCTGGGATTTACAGGTACACACCACCATGCTTGGCTAATTTTTATATGATTAGTAGAGATGGGGTTTCACCATGCGGGCCAGGCTGGTCTCAAACTCCTGACCTCAGGTGATCTGCCCACCTCTGCCTCCCAAAGTCCTGGGATTACAGGCATGAGCCACCATGCCCAGCCAATATTCTATTATTATCTTAGTCTATATTTTGTTTAAAATTTATGTTGTAATAACACTATAAAACTGTATTTTTATAATTATAAAATATATTAGCTATACTCGTTTTTGATAGTCATATATAATAAATTTTAAATTATACTTTTTTTTTTTTTTTTTTTAATTTATACAGAGTCTCACTCTGTCTCCCAGGCTGGAGTGCCATGCTGTGATCTTGGCTCACTGCAACCTCTGCTTCCCGGGTTCAAGCAATTCTCTTGCCTCAGCCTCCAGTGTAGCTGAAATTTCAGATGTGTCCATCACATCCAGCTAATTTTTTTTGTTTTTAGTAGAGATGGGGTTTTGCTATGATGGCCAGGTTGTTCTCAAACTCCTGGCCTGAAGTCATCAGCCCACCTGGACCTCCTAGAGTGCTGGGATTACAGGTGTGAGTCATGGAACCTGGCTGTATTTCTGAAACAGGCATTTTTTCACTGGATAATGTCCTGAAGATATTTCCATGTCAGCACACTTGATTCAATTTTAAATTTTTTCATTTTTAAAATATAAATTATGAGAGAGATAATTGTTGGGTCCCCCCTAATTCCATTTTCTTCCCTCCCCATGAGTGGCACTGCTGAGTCATAAGATTGCCAGAGTAAGATACCAATTTAGACCCCACCAGCATTGTATAAGACTAACATTTTCCCCATAATATTGTCAGATGTTAAAAATTTGGGCCATCTATGAAGTGTTAAATGGTATCTCGTTGTTTCAATTTTCATTTGTCTGATTGCTAGTGAGGTTTTTCAAATGTTTATTGGCCATTCAGGTTGCTCCTTCCAAAAATTGCCTATTTATTTATTCATTCATTTAATGAGCAAACACTTAGGTGTGTCCAGTAACTACTGTGTGTCCAATGGGGGTACTGTTCTAGATACCTGAGATGATACATCAGGGTACAAAATAAGACAAAAAAATCCCTTCTCTTATGGAGTCTTACATTTATAGAGGGTAGGGAGACAATGATCAGTAGAAATAAATTCTATAGGATATTAAAAGGTGATAAGCACTAAGGGGGAAAAAGTAGGGTAAAGGCAAATGGGGGAAGTATGGTGAGTTTAAATAGGTCGTCTCACTGGAAGATGACATGGGCAAAGATTTGAAGGTGGTTTAGGATTTGGTTATGCAGGTATCTGGAAACAGTGCCTTCAGGCAGAAGAAACAGTGCAAAAGTCCAAAGGCAGGAGCCGCATGCCTGGCACACACAAGGAACTACAAGAGGTTCTGTGTGGCTGATGCTGACTGAGCAAGAAAGACCAATAGGACAGAATACTAGAGAGGTTAACAGGAGGCTGGATCATGTACGCCATTACATGTACTTTGTCTTCACACTCAGTGTCATGAAGAGTCAATGGACGATTTGATCAAAGAAATGACTGAATCTGAGTTCCACTTTAAAGGATCACTCAGGTAGCTATGTTAAAACAGAATGTAGGGGCAAAGAGTGGAGGAAGGGAGGATCAGTTAGGAGGCTTTTGCAATAGTCATCTAGGTGAGATGTTCATGGCTCACACAAGCATGGCAGGTAAGGTAATCAGTTCAGTTTTGGAAATATAGAAGTTGAGGTGCCTCTAGGAAATTGAGGTTGAAATAGCTTTTCTAACAAACCCATGTTCATAAGCTGGACTTTCTGTCACAGTATACCGTAATATCTCAATAAATGTATGCTGATTGAGTCATTGAAAACTGTAAGACCAAGCCAATTCTTCCTAATGATTGTATTTCCACTTTGGAAGTTAAAAAAAATTTTTTTTTTAATTTTAATAGGTTTTCGGAGAATGGGTGGTGTTTTGTTACATGAATAAGTTCTTTACTGATAATTTCTGAGATTTTGATGCACCCATCCCCCAAGCAGTGTACACTGTACCCAATGTGTAGTCTTTTATCCCTTACTCCCCTCCCATCCCTTACCCCAAGTCCCCAAAGTCCACTGTATCATTCTTTTTGCTTGTTTGTTTTGGGAGACAGAGTCTCACTCTATCGCCCAGGCTGGAGTGCAGTGGCATGATCTTAGCTCATTGCAACCTCTGCATCCCAGGATCAAGCAATACTCAAGACTCAGCCTCCCAGTGGCTGGGATTACAGGTTCACACCACCACACCTGAGTAGTTTTTTTATTTTTAGAAGAGACAGACCTTTGCCATGTTGGCCAGGCTGGTCTCAAATTCCTGGCCTCAAGTGATCCACCCACCTCAGCCTTCCAAAGTGCTGGGATTACAGGTCCTGAGCCACCATGCCCAGCCCATTGTATCATTCTTATGCCTTTGCATCCTCATACCTTAGCTCCCACTTATGAGTGAGAACATGTGATGTTTGGTTTTCTATTATTGAGTTACTTCACTTAAAACAAGTCTCCAGTTCCATCCAGGTTGCTGAGAATCCTGTTATTCTGTACCTTCTTATGACTGAGTGGTATTCCACCATACATGTATACACCACATTTTCTTTATCCACTTGATTGATGGGCATTTGGGCTGCAATTTCGAATTGTGCTGCTCTAAACATGTGTGTGCAAGTATCTTTTTCATATAATGACTTTTTTCCTCTGAGTACATAGCTAGTAGTGTGGGATTACTGGATCAAATGGTAGATCTACTTTTAGTTTTTTCTTTTAACATTTATTTCCTTAAGGAATCACCACACATGTAGTGTTTGTACTAGTTTACATTCCTGCCAACAGTGTAAAAGTGTTCCCTTTTCACCAATATCTATGCCAACATTGATTATTTTTTGATTTTATGATTGTGGCCATTCTTGCAAGAGTAAGGCATTATGGTTCTGATTTGCATCTCCCTGATAATTAGTGATGTTAAACACTTTTTATATACTTGTTGGTTATTTGTATATCTTCTTTCACGAACTGTCTATTCATGTTGGTAACCCAGTTTGTGATGGGACTTTTTTTTTTTTTGCTGATTTGAGGTGTTTTTTTTTTTTTGTAGATTCTGGATTATTAGTTCTTTCTCAGATGTATAGATTGTGAAGATTTTCTCTCACTCTGTGGGTTGTCTGTTAACTCACATTCTTTCTTTTGCTGTGCAGAAGCTTTTTAGTTTAATTAAGTCCCATCTACTTATCTTTGTTTTTGTTACATTTGCTTTTGGGTTTTTGGTCATGAAGTCTTTGCCTAAGCCAATATCTAGAACGCTTTTTTCAATGTTATCTCATTTTAGAAGGTTTAAAAAAAAAATCTTTGGGACAGAGTGTTAATTAGTTTTGAAGGGCATCAAAAAAAAAAAAAAAAGAAACAAAACCTTTGAGAATCATGGTGGTGATTAACAATGAACAAATCAATACAGAATTATATGAAAATGAATTATTCTTTATTAAACAGCTCTTTTATTTTCTTACTTCAAGAAATAATATGTAATTTGTAGTAAAGGCCTTTTTTTCGCTCACACTGCTTTTCATACTTCTTAGAAATCAGCAAACAGAAGTTAGGATATATGTGGCTATTGTAAAAACTCTTAAGACTTTGTGCTACTCCAATTCACCAGCTTTTCTTCTTCTAAATATCCACAAGCTTTAATTTTCATTGAGTTTACTATAAGTATTTAATAGATAGAATATGGCATAAAAGCTTCTTCTAGCAGCTGAAGTCTATACAAAACAATACCAACCTATCTGAGGCCAGTATGTTTTGTTATTGTGCTTTTTTTTTTTTGCCGATCAATGAGAGCTTGTAAGGTTGCTGAGGTTGGTTGGCCTTGAACTCTTGGCCTCGCCTTCGCAAGCGCCACGACATCCGGCTGGAGCCACTTTGGGCCCCTGTTATTGTGCTTTTATAGCAGGAAAATGACCCGTTGAGGATCACCAAATATGTAATAATTTCATTTGAACTATTTTCCTGGTGGAAATTCCATGAACTACACCCCTTCCCAAAAACATAATAGTCAATTGAAGTAGGTTACCTCAATATACATAACCAAATTATCAAGGAAATATTTCACACATACAGAAATATAGAAAACAATTTACCTGTGAGCTGGAATTCTGCGATCACCAGCAACTAAAATTACATCGCACAACTGTTTATGTCTCAAATAGTTTTCCATTTTTTTAAATGTTTGCTCGGCATGATTAAGGGCTTGGAAAAATTCATCTGATGAACATGGCTCCATAGTATTACAGGATGATAATGTCTGACTACTATTAGAAGTCCTGAAAAGAAAAAAAAAACACACGTTTTGAAATATCACTGTCACATTTAAATATCTTTCTTATTAAGTCCTTTGAAAGCCTTAAAATGTAATAGAAGAAATGAATGGTACCTATCAATGTTAATGTATAATCATTCATTGTTTTCGTCTCTTAAAATCTATGATGCCTCAAGACATATGTTTCTTATAAACATTATGAGTGAATGTAAACTGTTAATTAATTGCTATTCACTACTTTGTAGTATCTTTTTGTGAGGTCTTTTCTCTGTTAAAGCCTATGTCTCTACTGAAAAAGAGCTAAGCTATATTCATATTGATAACCATATCTCCTAACATTATATTTAAGGATGTCATTCCCATCTTTGAAGGCAGAAAGGCAATTAAATTATTTTGGAGATACAAATTCAAGTCATCCTTTACTTAAAAATGGGTTATGTACCACAGTTCATTAAAAAATATACTGTCATAAAAACAGTGTTATAAATAATTCTTTTGGTTCTCTGTCCAGTCCTCAAATGCCCAGGTAATCTATAACTTATATTACAGGCTAAAGCAATTTGATAGCCTAATATAGCTATCTAAAAAAATTATTTGAAATTTCTAAATTAAAATTTGAAGAGTATGAATTCTATGTTTGTTTTCATATGATTTACTGATAAAAACTGTGAAAAAGTGAAAAGATGAGGAGTAAGAATGAAATTGTGAGTACACTTTCCTCCCCACCCTCACCACCAGTTCTCCTCTCCAGGATCACAAAGTCGGCTGGTTATGCAATTAACTATAAAACCACTGACTGTGCCATAACTTAGTTTCTCATCAGATCTTCTTTTAAGGATATTATGGTTGTGACAAATGCTTTGTTGAATCAAGCCCCACTATATCTTAAAAGAATCTTGTTCATATACCTAATAACCTTAACAAAAAAGAAAAAGTCATCAGATCTCTTACTTTTAAAGTAAAGGGAACTGAAGCCAAGGAGATTAAGTTCCTTGCCAAGAGTCAGAGTTCATTCATAGCAGAGACAGGGCTATGACAGAGACTGTTATGTGTTCACCAAAATATCCTTTTTTTTTTTGCCCCTGAGAATATAGCTAGACTGCATTTCTCAGCCTCTCTAGCAAATAGGTGTGGTCTTATGGAAATGAACTGTTACAGGACACAGTTCACCTTAAAGTGGCTAAGAAAAGGTATGGCTTTTCCATATTTTCTTTCTCTATCCACAGGTTGCATGGAGAGGACTGAAGACTTAGACAAAGAAGTAAAATACATAAAAGATCACTCAAGCAAGAACACTCACATTGAACCAAGATTTATCTGTTTTAGAAGTTAACAATGCCTTAACTGATAAATATTCCTTCCTAAATCCTCCCAGTCCCATTTATTTTCAGTATCAGACAAACATGGGCACCAGATAAATGCTCTTGGAGGATAATTGTCAATAATGACAACAGAAGTCAAATGTACATTATCTAGAAAGGATGTTTTGCACACTATGAATATTACTGATGAAATGACTTGGAAAATCCAAGTCAAGTAATACTCACATTTAAGATCATTATCATAAAAATAGGTTGATTACTATGTAATAATATATTGTTTATACAAACAAATGAGAATTATAAATCATTTTAAAATTTAGGAGACACTATAACATAAGCAAAAAAATAATGGTGGTTTTGATGAATTATTTGAAGATTTAAAATATTTTCCAATGAAGTTTTATACTGTTAAAATATTGACAAATGATTACAAGAGCATTAGTGACTAAGGAGGGGAGAAAATTATAATATCTAATTTTTATAAGCCATAAATTCAAGAACAAGTAAATAAATCAAGTACTTCTTTCTTTGTATCACATTTCTTGTGCTTCATATCAAATTATAAGTAATGATTAAACAAATAAATTGGTTGAATCTTTCTCGAGTGTGAACTGCCATCACCTAACACAGTTGCTAATCAACGTTAAGTTTTGAAAGAATAAAAGAACTTTGTAATACCATCATCACTGTTATTATTGGCTACTTCTGATGTTGGCATATGCCCAGTTAATAATTTTCTTGTCAAGAACTTTCAGGGTATTTTGGTTCAGATGCTGAAACAAGTCACGATAACCCAGGGAACATTTCAGTTTCAGTGTTCAAGGCCTCATTCCCTGAGACTGATTCACTAGGTCTGAAGCGAGATTTGAACATCATAGTTTAAAAATAACTTTATTTTCAATATATTAACAAATAACAATTATATATATTTATAGGGTACAATGTGATGTTTTAATACATGTATATGTTGTGACCTTCTCGGGAAGCTAATTAGCAAATTAATCACCTCTAATATTTATCATTTCTTTGTGGTGAGGAACATACATTATTAACCATAATCACCTTCCTGTATGAAATCCAGAACTTGTTCCTCCTAATTGTAACTTTGTGCTGCATGCTGACCCAAGTCTCTCTTTGGCACTTCCCACCCTCAGGTAAGCACCTCTGGTAACACTTCCTTACTTTCTTTTTCCTATTACATCTTTTGTTTAGCATGTAATAGGCAAAGAGAATTAAGGAGGTACTGGTGAGCGATTAAGCACATTTAGGAGGTTTCTAGAGCTGTGCTGTCCAATACAGTAGCCACTAGTCCTATGAGGCTATTTTAATTTAAATAAAAATTTTAAATTCAGTTATTTAGTTGGACTAGTCATATTTCAAGTGTTTAATAGCCTCTTGGGGCTAGTGGCTACCAAACTGGACAGTACAGATACGGAATGGAACATTTCCATCAATGCTGAAAGTTCCATTGTGCAGTTCTGGTCTAGATCCTATAGACCTGGGTTCAACTCTCACTCTATCACTCACTATGTGTAATTCTGAACAAGTTATTTAACTTCTCTAAGGCTTTCTTCAACGGTAAAAAAGAAATAAGTAGACACAGTACTATCTTTTAGGGGATCCCTCAAGAGAAGATTACTAAATGATATAATGCATGCACACAGCCCTAGCACTGAGTAAGCACACACTTGAGGTAAGCTACTGTTAGTAGAACCCTGCTTTTCAGTGGCCAATGGAAAGGCCTGTAATGACAGTCTTTTGTCTTTACATAATGTTGTTAGGATGGTTTTTTAAAAAAATGATCCCTGAAATTATCAATTTTTATAACTAAATTTCATACTTCTTATTTAAAATGGCTTTTAGCAAACCCAGTAGACATCCTAACCCACCATACAAACATCTGGGTATGGGCCATTCCTGAAGCTTTTAAAATATATTTCTCTCTGATTTCCATTTGATCTTTTATGTAACAACAGAGGAAATATATCTAACATCTCTGCTTAGTTTTATTTATATAACACTAAGATAATAAATCATATTTCCAAAAATTACATAAGATAATTCAAATCTTTTATATTAGACTTTCACTGTAATGAATACATTGTTGATTATTTCTAGTCTACATGGAAACATTTAATTTGTAGCTTATGTCTTTCTCTGCAGTAGGCAATAAATTTTGAAGTCAGAAAAAGCCTAAACATAGAAAAGAGGCAAGTATCAAATAGAAACAAGTCACCAAATATTCACAGAGCAACTACTAATGTGCATCATTGCACCTGTTAGAAACTGCAGGGATGCTAAGAAAGATATTATTCCCTAGTGAAGGGACTTGGAATTTGAAGAGTCAAGCTTCATAAACTGGAAAAAGTGAAATAGCAATTCTAACTCTTGTAATTCCCCAGATTTTACATGGGCTTACATGTACATGTGCTCACACAATATACACCATGACCAATCCACCTTTTTATTATAAACTATTTAGATTTCTACTTTTATTGCCAGAATTTACCCTAGAATTTCTTAATGGAATAATTTTTTCAAAAGAAGTTTTAAAAATTAATTTATAAAAGTTATACTGTCTATGATTATAAGTAGGGAAAAAAGCTGTTTGGAAACTAAATATTTTGCTCACTCTCTAGGTAAGTGATTTACTCCTAGTTTGTGGCATTCAGAACTCATGTTTTTGCAAAAGTGTGCTTACTGTATTATGACTCTTTCGGCATCTTTTACTTTCAAGACTACAAGTTGCTAAGTATAGGATAGCAGTCTCTAAATTTGATACATATCCTTTGTCAGTATACTTTTAAGAATGTGCCCAAATATGTATTTATTAATTTATAAAAGATACAGATACCATTGTATAATTTTTATATTATATACAGATAAAAATAGAAATTTAAAAGGTAAAATATAAGTTTTAATACATATTTTTAACCATTGCCATGCATCTTTAATTGGAATGTAATTGCTCTTGGAATACAGAAAAGGGGAAGATCAGTATGGGCCAGTGTTTAGAAAGTCAACAAGTAGTAGGCGAGAGTTGAAATATGTCTTGACATTTAGATGGGTGAGGAAGAAGAGGAGTTGGAAATGCCCCTTTATGGAAGTGGTCCTCTCTAAGGAGGGAACAAGGCAATTGTATAAAGAGAAATAGTAAGAGCTAAGGAAAATGGATGTCTTCATCCTTTCCCTCCTCAAGAGAAATGTATTTTGATTTGGAAATTTATAGGGTATTTTTCCTCTGGGATAGTGCCAGAGTATCTGTGATGAAGAGAGTTAAATGCTGTTTATAATAATCCAATTTTCTTAAATAATAACCAGTATGAAATGAAAGGGCAAATGGACATTTTTAATACAATGCTGGTGAGAATTAAAATAGAAATCTTCCTGAAATGACTTTGAGAATACAAATCAAAACCCTCAAATGAGAACATCCTTGGGATTTTTGATGATTCTTTGAAAAGAATCATCAATATGTACAGAGACCTAGCTACAGGGAGGATTTATCACAGGTTGTTTCTAATAGAAAAATACTGGAAACAATACACTTAAAGAAAACAGAATACTGGTTTAAAAAACAAAAGGACAATCCATACATGGAAGAATGATGGAGCCATTTGAAAAGATATAGAATATTTAATGGCCTGGAGAGTTGTTTAGTGGACATTATTTTTGCCTATCCAGAACTCCTTCTTAAAGTGATAAAACCCATCTCTACTTTTTGAGAAACCACATATTCCCCTGCCTCAGTCTAAATGGTCAGAGGTATAGAAGCCAATAAGGCCTGGCCAATAAGAGTATCATATCTCCTGGCAATAACAATTGGTTCAGGTGGGCACACGACCCAAACAAGACCAATCAAAATCAATTTCATGATGTTTGATCACACTCTTGGAAAAATGTCACTTTCTTTCCACTGAGCTTGCTAAGCTGACAAAAACTAAACTTAGAGCAGTTAATGGCCTTTTCACTACCACACTGAAAGATTACCTGAGATAATGCCATCAAAAAGGAAAACTGAATTTAGAAATGGAGAAAAATAGATTATTGGTGTTATTTGATCATTTGGGTCCAGCAATGTCTAAAACTAGACTGTATTTTTGGACTTTTTATTTATGTGAACCAAAAATCTCTAGTTTTTGCTTACGTCAATTTGATTTGGGTTTCTGTCATTTGTACCGAGTCCTAACTTAAAAAACTATATTAGGGCAAAAAAAGCAGGCTACAAAACAGTATGACCAATAAGACTGAGATTTTTATTTTAAAAATATATTATATATGTATAGAAAATATACCAGAAGGGCATTTCCCCAAATTAACAGTTAGTATTTTGAGGTGGCTGGGTTTTTTGGTGATTTTTACTTTTTCCATATTTACTTATCTCTATTTTCTTATGGCTCTATGGCAAGAGAAAAAAAAATTTATATATATATATACACACATATATATACATATACATATATATACACATATATATACATATACATATATATACATACATATACATATATATATATATATATAATGTGATAGGGAAAATTTCACTTAAAAATGAGATCCAAAGAACTCTGAAGGGTTCTATTCAGCTGAATTCACTTCCTGCATTCTGTTGATTATAACCCCAGATCAATTCTTATCTACCACAATAAATGACTTTTAGCTAGAGACATGGCTACCCAGGGTGAGACTCTATCTCTGAGCCTCCTTTGTAACTAATTGTGGCTATGTGACCAATGAATATATGCAGAACTGATATATGCAACTTGTGTCACTTGCTTAATGTCTTCCCTTTCCTCTCTTCAGTCCTTCCTACAGGTTGGAATGCTGAGGGACAGCCAAGTAAGCTTCAGTCATGCAGAAAGGATAACATCCTACAGAATGGAGAAACAATATAACAGGAATCTGGGTCTCTGAATCATGAATCAGAGCTATCTATCTGCCCTGGGCCACTTGCCCACCTGTGAGGTAATAGAGAAATAAACTTCAATCTAATTTAAGCCACTGTGTTTCTGAATCTGTTTGTTATATCATTTTAGCCTATACCTTACTAATATACTTCCTAAAGTTAAATGAGCAAATTATGTAGTTTAGTTATCTGTGAGGGGAGTGTATGTGCACATGCCATTGTTTTCATGCCTAATATATCTGATTCTAAACACTTAAGATCTCACTCTTTTGTTCCAAGTGAAACATAGGTAAAATAAAATGTGAGCAATAAATGGCATAAAAACAGGTTTTCTGCTTAAACAATTTGGAGTTTAAAAGGTCAACTGTATAACTGTAGGACCTATCCTTTTCATATGCGCATTCTTCAGCATTCCCAGCAGTTCTGGGAACTATTATGATTCAATAATTTCCTATTTCTGTTTAAATCATCCAGTCAACTTCAGTTGCTTAAAACTAAGAACTTTGATGGATATAGCATACAGATAGCCTTCAGAGGGTTCATGAACTCCCTGAACCCTATATATTACACACACACACAGAGTTTTCTGGGGAGAGGTTACATAGCTTATGTCGTATTCTCAATGGAGTCCATAAGATGTGGGCATATATGTGAGAGGGGAGACAATGCAATATTATCCTTTGTAGATACAAGATCATTATATAAACTTTTTTGCCACCTTTGGAAACACATTAGAGGATTTTAATTTAAAACTGAACCAGAATTAGTGGCCCAGATCAAACAATAGATGCAGAGACAACATAAAGACCAAGAAAAAGGAGAATGCCCAAGAGGAATGATGATATTATGCAGATAACCTCTTGTTGGGAGAGAAGGAGGACCTATGCCTTCAGGATGAGTTCAAGGGCAGCAAATCAACTGACCAAGGAATCGAAGAGTTTGAGATATTTGCAGTGGAATGACAGAGAGGCAAGCAGCCAGTAAGACAGGTGAGAAGACTGTGGATAAAGTTATGGGGCTGGGTGTGGTGGCTGACACTTAAAATCTCAGCACTTTGAAAGGCCAAGGTGGGCATATCATTTGAGCTCAGGAGTTCGAGACCAGCCTGGCCAATACAGTGAAACCCCATCTCTTCTAAAAATACAAAAAAATTAGCTGGGCATGGTAATATGCACCTATAATCCCAGCTACTCAGGAGGCTGAGGCAAGAGAATCGATTGAAACCAGGAGGCAGAGATTGCAGTGAGCCGAGACCTCGCCACTGCATTCCAGTCTAGCCTGGATGAGACTCCATCACACCAAAAAAATTAAAATTAAAAAAATTTTTAAAGTAAAAAAAAAAAGAGTTCTGGGTGAGTCAAGAGATTATTCCTGTAACCTAGCAAAGTTTGGCATTCTCAAGAACTAAGAGAAGAGAATTAACTGAAGAAAGAAGGTGAAACTGGTTATAATGAATAATTAGCTATGTGCTACAGTTGAACTGTGATTAAATGAATGTCATAGAGGTATGTAGGCAATACGTTAATAGTACAGTGTTCTTTAAGAGCATGAAATCTACAACACTGAGTTCAAAAATGCAACTATTTCCAAGTGATCAAGGTCAATACCAACAGTGATAAGTCAGATTAATGGTGTGTATCTTCGATATAATGTGATAAAAATGGCACTTTATCTCTGTGGTATTCCTCCCCAAAGCCCATAACCTCAGTCTAATTATGGGGAAACAAATATCAATTGAGTAAGGCATTCTACAAAAACCTGATTAGTACTCCCAAAACTGCCAAGGTCATCAGAAGCAAGTAAAATCTAAGAAACTGTCATAGCCAAGAGGAGGTTAAGGAGACATAATGATTTAATGTAATGTGATATCTTAGATAGGATCCTGGAACAGAAAAAGGGCATTAGGTAAGAAACTAAAGAAATGTGAATAAAATACGGAGTTTTGTTAACAATAACATAACACCACTTGTTTATTACTAGTAACCCACGCACCATATTAACGTAAATAACAGTGGACCCTGGGTATAGGGTATATAGAAAATTACTGTACCATCTTTGTAATTTTCCTGTAAATGTAAAATGGTTCTTAAAAAATAAAGTTTCTCTTTTAAAAATGCAGCTATTTTACTTACTAACCTTGAGCAAGTTATCTAGCCTTTCTGTGCCTCACTTGACTCACCTATAAAATTAGAATTAGGTTAGGTTGATAATAGTAGCAACCTATCTCAAGAATTTGTTGTGAAGACTAAATGAGTTAATATAGTAAAGTGCTTAGAACAGTGCCTCACAGTTAGGAAGCACCAGTTTACTATCAGCAATTATTATTTTTTAACACAGATGCTCTTCAACTTATGATGGGGTTATATCTGGATAAACTCATCAAAAATTGAAAATATGCTTTCAACTTACTATATTTTTTCAACATATTGTGGATTTATTGGGATGTACCTCATTGCAAGTCACAGAATGTATTGAATACATGTTGCTTTATCATCATCATAAAGTTGAAAAATTTTAAGTCAGCAAGTGTCTGTACTTGTAAAGTACAGTAAAATTGTATGCAAAAGGAGTAAAAAATAGCCTGATAATATTAAGCTCTAACTTTATAAATGAAATTTGAAATAAAATTCCTCCAGTTGAAAATATGTCAAAACTTACATAATGTCAAGGTCAATAAATCAAGGGAAGTATAAACCATGTTTACACTATGGTTACACAGTGGGCCATCATATAGATTTTGCTAGCCCTGGTATGAATTCATCTTCAATTAAGGACTTAGGATCCTATTGCTCACCTAAAAGGTGACAACTCTGTTACTTAAGATCTAAAATTCCTCATATTATAAGAAGACTAAGTTTGTATTTTAATACCAAAGTAATGACTTGGATGACTCTCAGAGAGAAAAGGTAGCTAGGCTACAGACGCAAGATCAAAGTTAAAAGGCAAGAAACTTTTAAATCACTTAGGTGAATGGTAATAGAAATTCCCAGAAGTCTAAGACTCAGGCAGACATTTTTTCTTGTTAGAATACAATTGATAAAACATGATCAGCATATGCTGCCTCTTAATTCCTGCTTTAAACTGTCCAGATCCACCGTGGCTAATGAGATTCTGAGTATATAAAACCACTTAGCTGTCTTCCCCTTTTTCTAATAACTCAAAATTTCAGTTTAAGTTCTGAAATCTATGTAAATATTATGACGGTTAAAACAAATAATTAGTTTATCATATGTATTTCCTAATTAAGTCTTTAATATTTTAAGATATCAATCTGTAGTATGCTCAAAATGTTTACTATATATTTCATTATTTGCAAATATTATATAAGAAAAAGAATTATTCTTAAGTTACATAAAAAAAATTGACAAGGCCGGGCATGGTGGCTCACGCCTGTAATCTCAGCACTTTGGGAGGCTGAGGTGGCCGGAATGATGTCAGGAGTTCAAGACCAGCCTGGCCAACATGGTAAAAGCCCGTCTCTACTAAAAATACAAAAATTAGCCGGGCGTGGTGGTGTATACCTGTAGTTCCAGCTACTTGGGAGACTAAGGCAGGAGAATGGCTTGAACCTGGGAGGCAGAAGTTGCAGCAAGCCGAGATTGTGCCATTGCACTCCAGCCTGGGTGACAGAGTGAGACACCATGTCAAAAAAAAAAAAAAAAAAGTTCATGAATGTCAGTGTGACATTAACAGTGATAGGCTTTGATTTGTTTATAGGAGATGGACAACTACTTAGAGAAGTCTGACTGCTCGCTTAATCAAAAAGCTGAGGGCAAATAAATGTATCTTTATGATAAAGGTCAAAGACTCAGAGCCAGGGGGCTGAAGGAAGATGTAAGAATTAAATCTATTTAATCTAGGGAAAAAATGGAGAAAAAGAATATACACACAAAGGACATCTGAAAATCTTGAATTTTTTTTCCTTATTTGTAATAAGATTGAAATTTCAAACCATCTGAAATATTAAATTGCTTTGACATATTTCCCCTCATATCTAAAAATCAAAAACATTTTCTTGCAGTACATTTTATTTTTGGAATAGTTTGGTTACTGAAGGTGTAAACTGTCTACATCCGTCTTACTTTGATGAGTCTTCTTGAGTAGAATTTTTTAAAACAACTTCATTTATTTTAGATTTTTTAAAATGTCATTTTATTTTTATATCTCCTATAAATTAAAAATGTCAATTTAAAATTCTTGAAGAATGCACAGAGCAATCTCTCAGTCAAAAAAGGACAATATTTTTCTTTCATAATAAATATCCTACCAAAATATTTCTGTATGCATACTCAAGAATAGCTTAATTTTACTTAAATAATCATTAGCCATGCAAACTACCTTTGTTGTAAGGAATTACAGTAACCAATGTGTGTGTAATTTTTCCAAGATTATACACATATAAAAATTTTATATTCACATTATAATTTCTCCTGTAGTAGATACATGTTAAGAGTTCTATATGTGAATTTACTTATGTTGGTAAATGAATGTTTTATTTTTTTCTAATTTTGTTAAAATATTATTGACATATTTACTTTCAAATGAAACATTTACTCTTTGGTTCTCAACAAAAATAATGAATCTTTTACTATATAAGTTGTTCTCTTTATGGCAACAAGTCTTCAAAGAAAATATCAAACAATGAAACCATATTAGCTCAATTGATCTCCAAATTAAATTCTTAGTGGCTTCTATTTCCTTAAGATATTGTCAAGTCGTGAACTAATTTTTAAAAATTTAAATTGAATATACTATTTACCTACATACAGATATTCCCCTCTCTCCATTAAGCAAATGATGGCAGACAACCAGACTATATATTTTTTATCATTCCAATTCCAAGTTCTTAAGGTTAGAAGAGAAAAAGGTGGTAAATATCCTTAAGTAAGAGATACTTAAATATATAAATTCATTTTGTCTCAATCTATATGTACCTACATCTTTAATAACCAACTTACAAATCAGAAGTGTTATCAAAAGCTGAACAGAAATTTTAAAAGAAAAATATAGTAATTAAGTTAGACAAATGATAAGGTATTTGTGCCTTTAAAAACTTAAAACCATTTTTGAATGAAGATGATTTAGAAAGATGACTTTCATGCTCTAACTTGTTACATAATATCTTATTGTAGTTTAAACTAAATAAGAAAATGCATTTCAAAGATAGACCCAGATTCCAAGATAAAGGTGGATAAAATCATTATAAATTACAATCTTTTTCTTTATTTTCTTTCTTCTGATTTCCCCTTCTTCCTATCCCCTTTTCACCAGATAATCACATCTAGCCCCTCTACATTCCCTTAAACTCTCCACATTCCCTTAAACTCTCCTAAAGGAAATGTCCTTCATTTCCCCAAATAGCACACATTTCAGTGAAAGTGAAGGTAACAGGAATTAGTAGCTGTCATCTTAGAGACAAGTTACTTAGTATTCTCTATATTAGTCTGGAGAGCTGTAACACATACAGGACAAAGAGAATAACCATAAGAAAAATATTGACAACTACAATTGTGTCCAAGAATTGGTAATTACAATGAGCATCTCTTTGTAAAACCTTTCCATTTCATTTAATTAAAAAATGACTATAATCTGTTATAAACTAAAATGTCACATAAAATTTCATACTATAGAAATGTCTTCTATAGTTTTAATATGAATACAGAACGTTAATGAATGAATCAAACCACAGGCAATGATACATAAAATTACTACTATATATTTTTTCAAAGCTGAGGCAGATCTATATATAGAACACAAGATATTTCAAAATGAATGCTATTTGTTGTCTTTGTAATTTTACAGAATATTAGAACATTAAAAAAAATCCTAGCAGAAGTACCACATGTTCATAGCAAGATAGTATATATGTGTATGCAGATGTATACATATAATCAGATTTTAAATAATAAATACTAAATTATTTTAAAACATTATAGAGATATATCCCCACACCCCTTTTCTAACAGTAAGAAAATAATCAACCTGCATGAACTGGAATCAGATTCATTTTCTTCTTCACTAGTGCCATCATCCACTTCTGGTCTATCCAGCCAATGTGCACCGCCACAATCTTCTGCTGTAAACTCAAATGCAGGGACTTCAGAGGTGGATGCCATTGGCCAAGAAGGTGAATTCTGAAAATCCAGTTGGCTGGACCTTCGGTAACCAATTGAAGCCAAAGGCAATTGTAGGCTACATGGATCTAAAAACTTTCTCCCACCGTTTGCTCCAGTCTGTCCTCGGTTCCAAAATTCTCCCTGCTGGCTGTCAACTGTAGAATTAGATGATGCTTGATGGCCAAACCACCTCCATCTGATTTTCAAAATCTGTTTCACATCAAACTCTTTACGAGAACCAGACATCCTCAGAGAAACCAAGTGATCGTCTAGGCAACGGGCAAAAAGCACTGCACACAGATTTGTGCATCCAACCAAGACAAGAGAAGTATATGCCCTGCTGTACACAACAAAAAGATGTAAAGGAAAATAAATCACATTCATATATGTATCTACAATTATTTTTATGTCAATATATCAGATTTTAAAGAACAAAGGAACATGAATAAAGATCAAACACGGTGGAACATTCCGTTCAATCAGAGCAAACTCTCATCCACCTATCCTGAAGCAGCTAGACCACTTTCCAGGCTCTCCTTTCCCATACTGACCATTAGGTCTCACAAACACTGACAGCATTCATTAAAGTCCTTTCAAATGCAGAACACCACCCCCTTTTTCTTAAACCACAAATGACAGAGACAGAAAACACTATCCCTTTGCAGTATCTCAGTCTCTGCTGCTTAGTATATTAACTCTTTTATTGCTGAAACAATGAATGTATTCCATAGCATTTCCCTTTGTACTTAAAACAAATCACTTTAAAACTAAAATGTTTCTATTTTTCAACTAAGTCCTTAAGTGAAATACCATAAAACAAGTATTTTAAAAAGCATTTGTAAAATTAGATGAGTTATAGTGATTTTCAAGCTGTGCTCTTTGGATGAGCAATGAGAAGGAAAAGAGAGTATAAAGGTGGGGCTCCAGATTGCTGCCTTCACCCCATCTTCTCCCTGCCTTCACCCCATCTTCTCCCTTCAGAAAACAAATTGACCTAATTAATATAGTAAGATTATGGGTAAGATCTCACTCAGACAAAAGATAATGAGAGAATAAAAAGTTTGAAAACTACAAAGGATCAAAACGTGACAAATACTCTTTTTCAAATAAACTGAAGCCAGAATTTCTCTATAAGCAGAAATGGGCCACTGCCAGTTAGTATAATATCCAAGTTTCTATGACATTACTTAGGAAAATGAAAGTGTGGCTCAAAAAGCTACCAAGGACTGGGATAGGACTACTGGGTGTACAAGTGCCCTAATGGTGCCCTCTGTTGTTAGCAAAACAAAACAATGGTTTGAACGTGGTTACAGTGAAGGTTACAGTGAAGGCAAATTGATAAAGCAAATAAAAATAAATCAAACTCAAAAATGCTGAGTAGTTATTATCAACAATGCAATCTACTAGGCACTGCCAGGGATACAGAGATATATCCATTTTGGTTCCTAAATTAAATCTAGCTATTGAACCAAATACAAAATATTTGGTAAGTTAAAATAAGAAACATTAAAATACTGCAATATTAAACTGTGATCTATCAATGTGCAATCTGAGTTTTCAGGTGTTCAGTATTTACTGCTTTATCAACTAATTTCATACAAAACGCAATGCCTATCTAGGCTGATCAAAAAACAAAAACGAGAACTACTTTGGAGGCTTACAAAAATATTGTGAGGCATGTATCCTAACCTCACACAACTCTTTAGGAGAATACAAATTATTCAGTGAAACATGAATGAGAAGCATACAAAGCCAAGTATAGTTTCATGCTAAATATTTTGGGAAAAACATAAAAACTGTATGAAAGAAAGGTGATATCAGGATGGTATGGAGTGGTATGGACCAGTTTCATTAGGAAGAAGGCTGCTAAGAATATCAAAATTTTGTTTAGGCAGAATGATAGATTTCTATAGAAAAAGACATTAATAAAAGCATGAAGTGAGCATATCGACAAGGAAGAAGCAGGAAATAATCAGTTTGATTGGCTAGCCAGCCTTACCTAATTAATTTTAAGGCATAATAAGAGATGAAGTTAGATGAATACGATGAGGTAAAATGCCTTGAGCATGCAGCAAAGGCATTATTGAGTGGACTGTTGAACAGGACAATGTTCTAGAAAATTAACTTGGCGGTACTATGTGGGATGCAATAGAGAGAGAAATGACACTTTACCCTCTCCTCTCACCTTTGTCTGACTCCTTCTGATCAACACCCTTCTAACTTCACTCTACCTAGCCAACTTTATTTCTAACTATTTTCCAACATAGACACATCACTTCAACAGTCAAGGTAGTTTACATTACGTTGTTCCCTCTTTTATAACACTCTGCCCCCCAGAGAAACTTTGGTTTAAAAATCCCACTCATCCTTCAAGATTTAGCTCAGTCACGATCATCTTTGTAAACACTTCAGTTACTCTTACTAGGTGGTTCTTAACAAGAGAAGCACCACCTTGCTCCTCAAGGCTTTTGGAAAACGGGGGGTGGTGGTGATAGATTTTTAGTTGTTGGAATGACAGGAGAGTGCTACAGGCATTTGAGTGGGCAGGGGCCAGAGACAGCAAACATCTTGCAATGCAAGATGATACATTTATTTTGTCAATCCTCTTCCACTCATTCCCCTGGTAATCATTGTTGACATTGAGCTTGGTGTATGTAGCCTTTCACACCTCTCCATGTTTATAAATCATGTACAAACATACACACACACATAGGAGTTTTAACTATTGCTGTAAGAGAGATCATACTGTATTCATCTTTTGGCATTTTACTCTTCTCATCTAATTTTACATATACATGAAAATATAAATTAATAATCTTTTTGAGTTACATGATATTTCATTATTGTAAAACACAATTTATTAAACTATTTTCTTACTAATGGCCATTAGGTTGATTTCAGGTTTTTGCCATTAAAATGATGTTGAAGTAGACATCTTTGTGAGGTTTTTATAGCTATAGAATTTATTCCCAGGAGTGGACTTGCTGGGTTGAAGATACGTGTATTTTATTTCTTTTTTTGAGACAGAACCTAACTGTGCCACCCAGGCAGGGAGTATAGAGGTGCAATCTGGGCTCACTACAGGCTCTGTCTCCCAGGTTCAAGTGATTCTTATGCCTCAGCCTCCTGAGTAGCTGGGACTACAGGCACGCACCACCACGCCCAACTATTTTGAGTTTTTAGCAGAGATGAGGTTTCACTGTGTTGGCCAAGCTGGTCTTGACCTCTGGAACTCAGGTGATCTGCCCGCCTCAGCCAAAGTGCTGGGATTACAGGCATCAGCCACCATGCCTGGCCTAATCTGAGATATGTGTATTTTAAATTTGAATAGTTTACTTTCCTAAAATTCAAATTTTGAAAAGTGTACCCTTCTCATCTATTTTCATAGGCCCAACAGTTAGTGATGAGTATTACAATTCTTTTAACTCCAGAGAACTACTGAGCATATCTCACAGGTTTACTGGCCATTTTGACATCTCATTTTCTGAACTATCTACTTATATCCTTTGCCTATTTTTCTCTTGGGCTATTTGTCTTTTCCTCCTCTTCAAGTGGAAACTCTTTGTTTTCTACAGATATTAAATCATTATTTGTCTTGTTTTAGAAATATTTTTTCTGTTTTCCAGATGAATTGCAACTAGAGCCTGTACCTTTAAGAAAATTTTAAAAACAGGCCAGTCACTAGCTAGGCATGGTGACTCACGCCTGTAATTCCAGCACTTTGGGAGGCCAAGGCGGGCAGATTACCTGAGGTCAGGAGTTAGAGATCAGATTGGCCAACATGGAGAAACCTGTCTCTACCAAAAATACAAAAAATTAGCCGGGCATGGTGGCACATGCCTGTAATCCCAGCTACTCAGGAGGCTGAGGTAGAATCGCTTGAACCCAGGAGAGGGAGGTTGCAGTGAGCCGAGATTGAACCATTGCACTCCAGCCTGGGCATTAAGAGGAAAACTCCATCTCAAAAAACTAGGCTAGGTATGGTGGCTCACGCCTGTACTTTGGGAGGCCGAGGTGGGAGGACTGGCTGAGCTCAGGAGTTCCAAACCAGCCTGGGCAACACAGTGAAACGGCGTCTCTACTAAAATACAAAAAATTAGCTGGGCATGACAGCCTGTGCCTTTAATCCCAACTACTCGGGAGGCTGAGGCAGAATCACTTGAACCCGGGAGGCAGAGGCTGCAGTGAGCTGAGATCACTCACTGCCCTCCAGCCTGGGCAACAGAGCAAGACTCTGTCTCAAAAAAAAAAAAAAAGTTAATAATAGAGTTTCACATAGAACAGAGAAGTGTCCAAATCACAAGTACAGCTCAATAAATTATCACACTATGAACACAAACATGTTATCACCACCCAGGTTCAAAAACAGAAAGATTACTACGGCTTCTTCCCAAAGGTAACCACCATTCTTAGCATAAACTAGTATTCTCTGCTTTTCAACTTCATAGAAATATTTTCTTTTGTTCAGCATTATTTTGAAATTAATGTTATTGTCTGTAGCAGCTGATGGTTGGTTTTAATGGTTATATTACATTATACATATGTTATTATGTGTTATAATGTTCCATTATATAATATGTAACCATCAAAATCCATTCTATTACTGACAGACATTCTAGTTGTTTCTAGTTTTCAACTTTTGCAAATAGTGCTGCTATAAATGTATTTGTACATAATGTCTGGTGTGCACATATGTGTACTGTATGTGTGTTTATATATAAGTATTAATGCTTTTATGTATTATATAAACACACACAATATAAACACATGCGCACTATATATCCAGAAATAAAACTGCTAGGTTATAAAGTATACATGTGTTCATCTATGATTGTTACCAGTTTACACTCCTATAAGCAGCACATGAGAATCCCAGTTACTCCACATCTAGCTAACACTCATATTGTCTTTAATTGATTGATTGATTGATTGATTGAGATGGAGTCCTGCTCTGTCACCCAGGCTGGAGTGCAATGGCATGATCTCTGTTCACAGCAACCTCTGTCTCCCAGATTCAAGCAATTCTTCTGCCTCAGCCTCCCCAGTAGCTTGGATTACAGGTGTGTACCACCATGTCTGGCTAACTTGTATTTTTAGTAGAGACGGTGTTTCACCATGTTGGCCACACCAGTCTCAAACTCCTGACCTCAACTGATCCACCCCCGTCAGCCTCCCAAAGTGCTAGGATTACAGGCATGAACCACTGTGCCTGGCCCATATTGTCTTTTTAATTTTAGTCATTCTGAGAGGTGTGTAATGGTATCCCATTTGGTTTCCTTTACATTTTCTTCATTACTAACGTGGCTAAGTAATTCTTCATGTTTACTGGTCATTTGGATATACTCCATGAAATGGCTATTTAGGCCTCTTGCTCTTTTTTTCTATTTAATCTTTATCTTCTTGATTTGTAGTTCTTATATTTCTGATATTTTCTTTACGAAAAGTATGAAGTAAGCTTAAACATTAATGCCTTTATGGCATGAAATTCAGCATTTACTTAACACATTTTCTTGTGTTCCAATAACTTTCACCAAAAATATAAAATTGTTTTGCTTCAAAATTTATCCAGCTCTGATGACAAGTATTTCCCAGGAAAATTATTCACAAAATATCAGTACTTATTAAAAATCATTACATTGCTAAATTATCAAGATGGTCTTCACTGACTATGCTCTGTAAATTAGATCCCTCATCATTCACAAGCCCACTGATCCTCCTAATTTTTTTCATAACACTTACTACCACCTGGCATATTAGATGTTTACTTGCTTATTGTCTTCATCCTCACTACAAAGTAAGCTTCAGTGGGGCTTTGTATTGATCATCAATCTCATCATTTATAATAGAATAGTACCTAGGAGACAGTAGGTGCTCAATAAATATTACTCTAATGAAAACATAAATTATTCAACAATTATAAGAGCAATAATATATAAGAGCAATAATAAAAGTATATACTTATACTGTCTTTTTTAAAAATTATAAAATAAATTAAGTATCCAATTTTTAAATTATAGACATATTTTATCTTTGGTAACAAAACTTTTTTTTTTGAGACAGGGTCTCACTGTCACACAGACTGCAGTGCAGTAGAGCAAACTCAGCTCACTGCAGTCATAACCTGGGACTACAGGCATGTGCCACCACACCTGGCTAATTTTTGTACAGTCAGAGTTTTGCCATGTTGCCCAGACTGGTCTTGAATTCCTGGGCTCAAGTAATCCACCAGCCATGGTCCCCTAAGGTCCAGAGGGGCATGAGCCACGGCGCCTGGCTGACAAAATCTTACCAGTATTTTTGCAACTTACGAGAAAAATCACAACGTGATTCTCAGAATTTCTTTTTTCTATTCATTCTTATGACATAAAATTATATCACTTGAAATCCAATGGCTAAACAGCAGATGTCTTTTCAAATGAACACACTTTATTCAAACTCATTACAAAATTATATTCTGTACCTCTCATTTTAATAACCTTGCTTTACTTTAGGATAAACCTGAAATACAAAATCACTCCTATATTATTTAAAATAGATAGTATGTGTCCATTATGAATACATTTTTCAAAATGTAATTAAAGGACCTATGTGCAATTTCTGTTTCAAATCTGCTCAAATCTTAGTCTGTGAATTTAAAAGATGACACTATTTGGTGTTACAATAGAAACACTGAAATATCATTAAGATAGAGCGAAGGTGAGCTCATTTCAACAGTGTGGTTTTTAAAGCTATGGCTTCACTCAATTTAGATCACGGCTATTTGGTAACTACTTTATATGAATAATCATCACCACATTAACCTCTCTTCACATAGTTTAGATAACAGTATTTATGACTCATCAATTTTAATAAATCTATTTCTAAAGTTTTAAGTGTGTGATATACACTGCATTAAAAAACATCAAGAATTTTACAATACTAACCCAGCAGCTCTCATCTCTCTGTTTTTCCTCAGTTATAAAAAGAGTAAGTTGCACTGAATGATTGTGAAGAGCTCTCCAAAGTTTAATAATTCTGGGATACTTTTTAAACTTTGTCAAATTAGGTCTATCAGAATTTGGTTTATTTAAAATATTTGAATACTAGTATAATTCTACCAACATGTAAATTCCATAACACTTAAAAATGTATGACGGTGGAAAAGTTCAGTTATTTACCCTAAAAGATTTGATATTTACTTTTATTAACTTGACTTTAATTCTAGAAATATACCAGATATTCTGTACCTCTTCTCCATTCTCATAAAAAGCAAACATTAGAAATATAAAAAAACCTGTATTTCTGTAAATTCAACAAATGTTTTGTTCTGTAAGCACAACAGAACACAAAGATGAGGAAACAGACTTGAAAAATGAATCAGGACAGGGACCACTATATCCCTAACAACCTGTATGATGCACGGCATTTAAATAGTTTCTGAATATAAATTTAAAAAAATGAATAAATTCATGGCACAGATCTTGATGAAAGATTTTAAAATCCAGCAACAGAGGGTCTTGAATGGAACTCTTACTGAATTATGAAGAGGTGTGTCCTTTATTTGGGTGAAGTTGAGGTTTTTGAGTTAAGAATATAGAGATACACCTCAAGATTAATTTGGCAATGGTGAAAAATGGATTTTACAAGGGAGGATACCTCGTAAGGAAACCAGTTAGAAAACTCTGCAATGTAAGAGGCACAGTTCAAACTTGACTGGAGCCAACAAGATCTGAAAGGACGGTGGAAGTTTAAGATATTACAGAGACCTTCTTGGATGTCTGTGGGAAATGGAGAGGAAAAAGTCAAAGATGACAGCATTTTCAAATTTGGGTGACTGGAAGAAGAATGGTAATATTAATATAAGTAAGGAAGTAAGAATATTGTTTCAGGAGGATTGAGTGAGGCTTTAGACATGTTTGGTTTTAATTGCGTATCTAGTAACCAAACAGCTAGGATAGGAGTCTAGAGCCAAAAATTAATCTATTTAAGAAACCAGAAATTTAAAGTGTGAACAGATGAGCCCTGGGATAACACTGGTTACTCTCTGGATTCTATTCACTCAATACCACAAACACATGGCACCAAAATTTCTTTTGTAATAAAAAAAAAAACTTACAGTTTGAAATCCAAAATTAAGATTTCTAGCACAATGTTGAATCTTTCACTTTGTTAAAAACAACTGGGAAATAACTCTAATTTAATCAATAAATGAAAAATTTTAAATGTCAGATTTAAATTCTGGCCGGGTGCAGTGGCTCATGCCTGTAATCCCAGTACTTTGGGAGGCCGAGGCAGGTGAATCGCTTGAGGTCAGGAGTTCAAGACCAGACTGGCCAAGATGGTGAAACCCCATCTCTACAAAAATTAGCTGGGTAGAGTGCACATGCCTGTAGTTCCAGCTACTCAGGAGGCTGAGGCAGGATTGCTTGAACCTGGGAGGTGGAGGTTGCAGTGAACTAAGACAGTGCCATTCCACTCCAGCCTGGGCAACAAGGCGAGACTGTCTGTCTGTCTGTCTGTCTCTCTCTCTCTCTCACACACACACACAGACACACACACACACACACACACACACACACACACACACATTTATTTCAGTTGCAATAAACCATGAAAACTCAGCAGTCAAGACCTTTATGCTGAAAAACTGAAGATGATTTCATGGTAAAAGCCATATAATATAGGGATTTTATTTGTTTATCCTAAATAAAAGCACTGTAACAATATGCCTGTAAGTATACATTTATGAGAGAAGATCAAGATGAAAAAGATCAAGGCAAAAAAAGTAAGTGGAGTAAGCTTTAACCTTTAAACTAAACTGTGTTCCTTTGCCATATCACTTACAATGCAGGAACTGACATTAAATTTAAAAATTATAATACAGCATGATAAAGATACATACAGAATGCACAGGGTAAGCTAAGATAGCAAAGCAAGCTTAGACAGCTGCAGAGGTCAAAGATTTATTTCCAGTCAACCTGGAACTCTGAGTACAGTGAAAGCCCCCTTATCAGATAAAACCTATAGTTGTCCATTAAAGAAAAAAGTCAATAATCATAAAAATAATATATACATTCCCTTAAAGATGTTATTTTAACTTGAACATATACATGCACATTCATTTGCAAAGCTTTTCATATAGGGTTAATGCCATATATTTGATAGGGGTCTCCTACTGAGTTTGGGTCCTTTCTCTTGCATAAGCCATACCCATAATGATCCATCATCTACAATTTCCATTTATGGTTTCTATAAATGGAAAGAGAACTTGAAAGCACTTTTGAAAGAATATGAATACAGAATCCATTAGACCAGTGGTCTGTCCACAACAGGAAAAATTTGTGCCAGATTGTAAATTAATGTGTTGCTTTCTTCAAGGAGAAAGTCTCACCATGAAAACAAAACATGTGCTGAACCAAAGAGTGTGCATTAGTTTGCCTAATGCAGTTAATTAGTATTCTAATGTGAGCTCCTTATATCCTTGAGGACCCCTAATAGTCTGAAGACAAGGTAGCTGGTTGGTGGTCTTTGACAGGCACTGCTTTAGACTTTGATGACTTTTTCCCTAGTCTCTTACAATTATCCAGCCTTTGTCTAACTTGATAGAAGATTTTTTAATAACTCATTTATATAGAGGCATCCCAAAGCATTCAACTTAATTTTTTTTTTTTAAGATGGAGTCTCGCTCTGTCATCAGGCTGGAATGCAGTGGCACAATCTTGGCTCACTGCAACCTCCGCCTCCTGGGTTCAAGCAGTTCTCCTGCCTCAGCCACCTCAGTATCTTGGACTACAAGTGTGTGCCACTATGCCCAGCTAATTTTTTTGTATTTTTAGTAGAGATGGGGTTTCACCATGTTGGCCAGGATGGTCTCGATCTCTTGACCTTCTGATCTGCTTGCCTCAGCCTCCCAAAGTGCTGGGATTACAGGTGTGAGCCACCGTGCCTGGCCTCAACTGAACTTTCATAGGAAGAATTCTCTTTTCTTTACACTTTCATCAATTTATATGTTAACTACTATTTTACAATTACTGTAACAAGTATACCTGTTAAAAACACGTTTGTGAATAAATAGAACCAACTTCTGGTAAGTACTCAATTCAATGGGTACACAGAGATGTACAGGTCAGCAGTGGAGCTGCCTACTTAGCCATGAGTGTTGAGTTGGCCCTTGGTATCGGTAAGTACATTTTACATTAGAAGAGTGTGCATCAGGCTAGAGCTATAAATCAGTTCAGAAGGAGCTGGTGGAGAGTGCTCCTGCTGTTATTTTCCCACATTATCACTTATTAATGGCAGCCTAAGTGACACAGCAGAAAGAGCCTGAGTCAATAGCTAAGCCACTCACCAGCTAGCTGTATAATTTGGGCAAATCGCTTCACCTCCCTTGTCTTCAGTTTTCTCTTCATTAATAGGATTAAGTAAGTGGCACATCTAAGTATTGAGTAATGGTCAGGATATGTAGCAGCAGCTACTATTTCTTAAGTGCCCACATGAGCACAATAATATATAAAATACTTTACAGTGGCTGGGGCATTTCATTTTAAGAAAAACTCTGTCAAACAGGAGTCATTCCTGCCCCCTGCTTCCCACTCCCTATAGATTAAGATATTGGAGAGAGATTAATTAACTTGCCTTAATACCCATATCTGGTGAGTGGCAGAGTCCAGGATAGAATCTAAAAACCAGGTACTTTTGAATACATCACACCGCTTCTTGCTTTCAAAGCAAGAATTATTCTCATTTGCTACTCACAAAATACCTTGTGAGGCAGGTGGAGTAGTTATTACCCTCATTGTGTGAATAAGGAAGTAGACTGAGAGTATAGTTGACTTGGACAAGGTTAGATGTCTAGTAGAGAGCAGCAGAGCAGACAAATTCTTTGCCAATATCTGACCAAATTAAAAGCAAGTAAGGCACCAAAAAGGGAAAAAACAAAAAACCAGAGTATTTAAGGAACATGATTTCTCCCAGAACAAAATATTAAGTTCATGACTGCAGTTAAATACCAAAATAACCTTTATTCGCCAAGTATAAGTGCCTCATAGATTTCTCCCTACTCAACTCCCTCACAATTTCTGCTGCTGTTTCTTACAAAGTACTAACCCACAGTAACATCAAAAGAATCATTTTATCCCACAACTACCTATCAGTACTGATACCTGGTAGTAATGCAAGGGACATTTTTAAAAATCAACTCAATTAATATTATATAGCATTTATTTTAAGCTCATCTGTAAAAGTTACTACAGTTGATACTACTATGGTATAACAAAATCGTTACTTCTGAAAATAGTCCTTTGGCTTGATGACTGGTTAAAAAAACAAGGTTCCCTCGCTAGCCACTCCTTAGATTTTGTCAATGTAAGTATATATTTGCTGTGCACAAGAATGAAAACTGTAGTATCATTAAAAAATGATGGAAAACCACTGCTAAATTCTTGCCTGATCCATGATGGTTGGCATGTGCTGAGACACCCAATTATCTTATGTGCCATAAAAAATAACAATCTGGATAACCACAAATTTGTCTTCTACTGACCTGAACCAAATCCAGAAGTGTTTCTGTCTCCACGTAGCTTTATGGTGATGGAAGTTTAAAAAAAAGTAATCAATCCGTACTCTCTAGACACAAGTGTAATCAATTAAAGTTGCCTGGGCTCTCTGAACAGATAAGCCAATCACAGATCAATTTGATTCTGCTGTAGGACCAATCCAGACTTTATAAATCATATATTTTTGTTAGAACAGCCTAAGTTGGGTAGGGAAAGGATAGTGATGGGCAATGTAAGCAATAAAGGGGAAAAAATGTGAACCACTGTTTCTCAACTGCTCATAATTAGAAATGGTTAACCACTACGAACATTGATTAAACTAGTTAACCATTAAAGAAACTGCCTAGCTTGCCCTAAAACTGGGCCTAAAGAAAAGCCACCAATAAACTGCTCAATAATTTAACTCCACCAAAAAGCAAAATGAGGATGCTAGTGGTCAAATGGGGATTAGTAGAGATCAATGGAGGCTAGAATTTCTTAGTGTTAATTATGCAGTAGATTAAATCCTGTGTTCTTAGGAGGCAATTCAGAGTAGTCCTCCCCAACTCCAAAGTGGGGAAGGAGATGACAAATACATTTAGGTCAAACTAGTTCAGGCCTCTACAAAGAACCATGCAGACACCAGGCCAGCAATTCTAAACTCCTGTGGAGCATGAACTTGAGTATTCCTTCTTTCTGCTTATCAGAGAAATAGCTCCCCAAAGAAAGGCAAATATTAAGTAGAAATGAACCAACCAGCCTCAAGTCTAAATCCTCTCTTATTCATTCTCCACACTATCGCTTTCTAAAGTGCAATTCTTGACTACATCATTCAACTTAAAACGTTTATGTTTGTTTTCCATCGGCTACAAGATAAATAAAAGCTAAGATCTTTAGCATGGAATTCAGGATTTTTAATGATCTAATAGTCTTTGCCTGCCTTTCCAGACTCACCTTCCTCTCAACTTACTTCGCTTTATCCATTATAAAAAAAAGAGTAAATGGGGTGGGTGCAGTGGCTCACGCCTGTAATCCCAGCACTTTGGGAGGCTGAGGCGGGCAGATCATGAGGTCAGGAGTTCAAGACCAGTCTGGCTAACACAATGAAACCCCGTCTCTACTAAAAATACAAAAAATTAGCCAGGTGTGGTGGTGGGTGCCTGTAACCCCAGCTACTTAGGAGGCTGAGGCAGGAGAATTGCTTGAACCTGGGAAGCGGAGGATGCAGTGAGCCGAGATGGCACCACTGCACTTCAGCCCTGGCAACAAAGCGAAACTGTCTAAAAAAAATACATAAAAAAAGAGTAAAAACACACTACATCAAAATAAGCAAAAGAAATATTATGGAATACTTCTTAAACGAAAGGCATTGCAGATAATATAGTATGAGTAAAGCTTCAGTTAATAACCCTTTTGGCTCTGTTCCCTGGGCACCTGTAAAGCTTGGTACCTCAACTATGTTACTAGGTAACACTACTTATAATAAAAATGATCCCCATTATTAGTAAATTTGCATCAAGACTCAGCAACTATAAATGAACTATAACCTCATAAAAGAGCTATAGCTTTGACTTCCCTTGAAGTCTCTTAATTAGCATAGCTTTTACAGAAACCCTGGAAATCAAGCCTATGGAATTGGGACGAGACGTTGGCTCCTGTGGGACATGGGTTTTTTTTTTTTGTTTTTTTTTTTTTAAGCCAAGGTAGCTCCTGCACCACCTAGTGTGAGCTTCCTCTGAGGTCCTACCCAGATGGCTATGAGATGCCTGCATTGTCTGCTGCGAAAATCACTCCCACTGCCGAGGAACATTTGATGCTGCCCTGCTGGCAAGCTATGATTCCTGTCTTTCTGAGTAAACAAGCTTTCTGAATTTGAAGTTTAGTTAACCCAAGAAAACCCCTTCATTTGCACAGCAACAAGAGTACAAGCATCTTAATATGACATTCCAGATATTCTACAATCTGAACCTAATCTAATACACAGTTTTTACTCATGTTCTTTTTTTTTTTCTTTCTTCTGGAGAATCCACTTCCAGGTAACATATACCACCTCCCCATTGTTTATCTCTTCAGCCATTGCTGAGGGACGCTGAAGGGGTTATTGCATAGTTTGAAAATACATGGGAACACTGCTAGCAAAGCTAAGTACACAAGTCTAACAGAAAAAGGATGGAAATAAATTAAGAATAAAATTATATTAAGTTGAAGAGACATGGTAATAGCATATTAAAATGTAAAACGTCCAAATTAAAGAGTGTCTAGGAGACCAGTTTGGATGGAAGAAAAGAGCAGAGCTAGGTAGTATATTACATGTGCCCTTCTTCCTGCATTATTACCCATGAAGTGAAGACAGGGAGTCCTGTATCAGGATCAAAGAAGACGATTTTTAAGAGTTAGACAATTCAGTCAATCCTTACCGTGGAAGAGGAAGACGGGATGGATGAAGGGATTATAATGGAGATAGCATCTGCCAGTGTTCAGGAAGGGATATGTAGTTACTTAAGTCAGATCCAGTTGTACCTTCTTATCCTGATTATTGTAATCAGCCTGTCTCACTAGAATTTGCAAGATGATGTTAATTGTGTAGAACCTCAGTTTCTTTACTCTCAGGTTTCTTTGACTAAAAGCTATTATAACTGCCTCTTTCTCTACTACAAAGTTGTCAATTATGCTAATTTGTTAGCGCCAACTGCATTATTTCCTAAGTCTGATGGTTAAGAGCTTACAAAGACAATGCACTTAAAAATTTTTAGATCTTCTGAAATTGCTAAATCCTCCAGTTAGTTTCAAGTTTGTAAACTCTTAGATTAAAACACCCATGTTACAGCAAAACAGAGAAAAATTAGTCAACAGAGAAAAAAGAAGAAAGAAATACAAGTGCAGAGAGAGACACTAGTAAGAAATCATATAGACCTGGAGAGAGAAAGTAACCCTAGCTCCCAGCTTTCTTTATTGGTGCCAGTTGCTTTTGGGGCCCAGCTGTACTTCTTGCCCTTGGACTCTGATATAAACTATATTCCTTTTCTAACATAGCATTCCTTTTGCTTATGCTAATTTAAGTAATACTGTTTAATTTGATTTTTTGCATTTTTATTTTTGAGACAGACTCTCACTCTGTCGCCAGGCTGGAGTGCAATGGCCAGATCTTGGCTCACTGCAACCTCCACCTCCCAGGTACAAGTGATTCTCCTGCCTCAGCCTCCCAAGTAGCTGGGACTACAGGCACCTGTACCGTGCCCGGCTAATTTCTGTATTTTTAGTAGAGACGAGGTTTCACCATGTTGGTCAGGATGGTCTCGATCTCTTGACCTGGTGATCTGCCCACCTTGGCCTCCCAAAGTGTTGGGATTATAGGCATGAGCCACAGCGCCCAGACATATCATTTAATTTGTCATAAAATACTCCTTAAGTCCAAAAAGTGTAATAATTTATATACATTTAGGATTTTTCACTATTATATATGTGTGTATACAAATTGTTTACATGCTGTAAATGATGCCTTAAAGAGAAAGGGAGAGAGAACTCAAGAACAGCTATTTTCCATTGTGATTGTAAACTCCCCATTTTATTTTATTTATTTATTTGTTTTTTGAGATACAGTCTCTAGAGTCTCACTCTGTCTCCCAGGCTGGAGTGCAGTGGCATGATCTCAGCTTACCAAAACCTCTGCTTCTCAGATTCATGCAATTCTCCTGCCTCAGCTTCCGAGTAGCTGGGATTATAGGCGTGCATCACACACAGGTTTTTTTTTTTTTGTATTTTCATTAGGGACATGGTTTCGGTTTCGCCACGTTGTCCAGGCTGGTCTTGGAACTCCTGGCCTCAGGTGATCCACTCACCTCAGCCTATCAAAGTGCTGGGATTACAAGCATGAGTTACCATACTGGATCCTCATTTATCTTTTTATCTTCACAGCCCTAACACAGTGCCTTATACACTTTATTATTTATTTGAGACAAGGTCTTGATCTCCTATAGGCTGGAGTGCAGTGGCCTGACCATGGCTCACTGCAGCCTCAAACTCCCAGGCTCAAATGATCAATCATCCCACCTCAGCCTACCTCCCTACGCCCGCCCTCATAGAAGCTGGGACTGGAGGCACATGCCACTATGCCCAGATAATTTTATTTATTTTTTTTGTAGACACAGGGTCTTACTATGTTGTCCACACTGGTCTCAAAACTCCTGGTCTGAAAAATCCTTCCGCCTTGGCCTCCCAAAGTACTGGGATTGCATGGTCTTGAGCCACTATGCCTGGCCCCTTATACACATTTTACAAAT
This sequence comes from Saguinus oedipus, assembly GCA_031835075.1. Lineage (NCBI taxonomy): Eukaryota > Metazoa > Chordata > Mammalia > Primates > Cebidae > Saguinus > Saguinus oedipus. The sequence continues at coordinate 66,642,806 of CM063171.1, read as the reverse complement.
GTTTATTGAATGGACATGCAATTTAAAAAGAATGAAATTCATCTGGTCAAAATAACAAACCTAATTGCGGAGTTTTCAAAAGCATTTCATTTCAAACTAATAAAAGATGTTCTTTTTATTTCTCATTAGCATAATTCTGTTTAAACACAGTCACATACACAAAGAAATGCTGTTTTCTATTTTCTAAATAGAATACTGGACTGACATAATTTGGGTTTTGATTTATTAAGATTTTGTGTTAGCTCAATAGACTATGAAGCCTCATTAGTAGTCATTCAGACTGTTCACAGACTATTCCAGTTCTCCTCTTTCTGGGCACATGGTAGAAATGCATTTCCCCATCTCCTTGAATTTGGGTGTAGTCAAGTGACTTTTGGCCAATGAAATAGCAGTGGAAGTTACATGTGTCACTTCCAGACAGAGGCCCTTAAGAGCCAATGTATGCCAGGTGCGATGGCTCAAGCCTGTAATCCCAGCACTTTGGGAAGCTGAAGCAGGTGGATCACAAGGTCAGGAATTCGAGATCAGCCTGGCCAACATGGTGAAACCCCATCCCTACTAAAAATACAAAAATTAGCTGGGTGTGGTGGTGGGCACCTGTAATCCCATCTACTTGGGAGGTTGAGGCAGGAGAATCACTTGAAACCGGAAGGAGGAGGTTGCAGTAAGCCAAGATCACACCACTGCACTCCAGCCTGGGCAGCAAGAGCAAAACTCAATCTCAAAAAAAAAAAAAAAAAAAGCCAAGGCACAATCACCACACCCTTTTCTCTGTCCTAACAACCGTGGAAGCACATGTTGAGATACTGCCTCCGGGCAGACTGAGATTGACCATTTGTAATGGAGTTCTCTTGCTGATCTGCTTGGGCATGTAGTATGACAGAAAAAAATTCTTTGCTGTTTAAAATCAATAGGATGTGAGAGTTCTTTTGTTACCCCAGCATAATCTATCCTGCCTGGTATACTGAGTAAACCCCTTTCTCATAAATAAAGTGAAACAATAACTCTGGCCCTCTATTTTCAGAATGGTATCATTTTGTACAGCACTATCATTTAGAGAATACTTTTCTCATTTAGAGAATACTTATCCAAACTCTCATCATCCAAACACAGGAACTGAATGGATTCTGATAAATTTTTAGATCAACACCTCATTCTCTCCTCTCCGTACTTGCCATCTTGAATTCTGGAACCAAATACATTCGGATAGGTGCAATTCCTTGCCTTCCAAACTCTTGCCATCTGCACTCAGGAATGGAATAAATTTAGGCATTGAAGATTCTTGATATATTATTTCATTTGCACTCTTAAAGTTGTTTTTCTACTACCCAGTACCCAGTAGATTCTCAACATTTATTCCATAAATGAATTCATGTGCTGTCATCATTCTAATTTTACAAATAAGGAGATAGAGAGGTTCATCAACTTGCTGGAAACAACCCTGCACACACATTAGTGGCACAATCCAGACTTTCTGGTTTCAAATCTTCACTCTTTCCACTCTGTACTGTGCTTTCTTAGGTCTCTTAGAGTTATGAAATGCTTATGATAGTAAATTAACAGTACAAATAGTATTCGTGATAAAAAATGTCAATCACATATTTACATCCAAGAATAATTAAAGTCATTCCTCAAAAACTTCTAATTGGCTATACCTAGTCTACTTCATAGACACTAAGTACCCTGAAGCACAGAACAAGGAGGTGCCCTAGAGGTCCTTCAACAGGCAACTTGCAGAACAATGAAGAAATGTGAAAGAATCAGGGGGAAAGTAGTTCTCCTTTGCTACACAGTATGTTAAAATCCTGACTTAGATTATCTTCACTTTGGTCCTTACCAAATTGGCTAACCTCAATTCTTTGCTTCCCAATTCTCATCAAACCTCAGTTGTAAGAAATACTAATGAAGAACTGCCCGAAGAATAGACAATTCATCTATTTTTATTTTTTGAGATGGAGTCTCACTCTGTCACCCAGGCTGGAGTGCAGTGGTACCATCTCGGCTCACTGCAACCTCCCTCTCTCAGGTTCAAGGGATTCTCCTCCTTCAGCCTCCCAAGCTGGGAGGAACTATTGGTTCCTGCAGATAGTTCCAGCCGGAACTATCCGGCTACTATTGGTATTTTTAGTAGAGATGGGGTTTAATTGTGTTGGCCAGGCTGGTCTTGAACTCCTGACCTCAAGTGATCCACCTTCCTTGGCCTCCCAAAGTGCTGGGATTACAGGTGTGAGCAACCACACCCAGCTAATTCATACATTTTTATAGGTTCCGTGGTCCTCAATTTGTGTTACATAGTCAAATAAATTTGGAAAAGATCACAAACTATATCCCTCTTTAAAACAGCAACTTGAAAATTAGCATAGTAAATCTTCAAGATATTCTGTAGTAAAACTAGTTAAATTTTCTAATCTAGTTATCTCAAACTTACTTGAGCTCAGAATCTTATTGCAAGAAAGTATTTTCTCATTCCTTAGAACACAGTTTGGGAAATACTATTCTAGATCATTCTAAACAAGAGACTCTTTTAGAGAACTTATTGTTACAGTTTTATTACTCTCCTGTAATGAAAAACATTGTTGTGCAAAATTCACTATTTTTGGTAAGGGTGTTTTAAAGATATTGTCTATTGCATCCCATAGCTCCTTTTTATTAGGGCCCATGAGGAAATCTACCTCTCAGGACTCATTACTGGAAAACACCTTGCTTAGGGCAGAACTGTTTTTTTTTTTTTTTAATCTTGGAATTAGAAACACAATGAAACTTTGTTTTGTTTTTATTGATTTTTTTGAAACAGGGGTCTCGCTATGTTCGCCAGGCTGGTCTTGAACTCCTGAGCTCAAGTGATCCGCTCACCATGGCCTCCCAAACTGCTGGGATTACAGGCGTGAGTCACCACGCCCGGCCAAAACAGGCTGAAACGTATGTTGTTCCTTTTTCTCTTTTTTTCCTAGTTCCTAGGAAGCCCAAAGCCCAAACTGTGACTCATCTCTAGTATAGGATCTTATAAAAATGAACTTGATACTATTTTTTTTCTTGACATTGTATTCTCTTTCTGCTCTACTTCAATTGTCCTAGTTTGTTTTATCCTATGGTACTACATGGTCACTAATTTGCTTCAAATATATCGTTTCTGGAACTATATATTGTATACATTGCATCTTCTTACAATTTCATGTTGATTCCACCCTTCCTGTCCCATGACCCAACAATGTCAGCGTATTCATCTTTGCGTAAAAGTATTCCCTTAAGTCACAACAAGCCAATAGGGCACACATTCACAATGCAGTCAAATCTGTAAATGCTGAAAACGAGGAGGGGTGGGTCATAATGTCTTTTTTTTTTTTTTTTTGCCGCCAGAGGTCTAATAACCAAAAAGTTATTAAACTGTTTCCTAACAGGAAGGAGAATCAAAATTTATTTAGAACCAGCAGCTGCCAGGCACTTAACAGCAGCTCCATTTTTCAAAGCAAGCAGAAGGGGTATTTGCATATATCTATCTAATCTCTGGAAGAAGGCACCAGAAACAATATTGGGAGGGTGCAGGGGTGAGTGGGGAGAGTCTGTCTGTCCCTTTTGTATCTTTTGAATTCTATGAACTTGTCGACTATTAAAGAGTATTTTAAAAAATGAAATGAAGCGATAAAAAACGACAGTAACGCTTTACTCTGACCCAGAAAACTTTTTCCGCCAGCTTCTGATCCCGGAGCACGCACTGAAATAAATGCCTAAACGCAAAAGTTTCACCAGGCACGCCGGGTCTCGGGAAAATGAAGTCCCGGTCTTATTCTCCACCACTCCAGGGGCGACGCTATTATTTAAAAGAAAAACTTAAAAACTTAGGTCAGAATTGCCTGCAAGTAATAAGGAGAGGGGAAAAAAAACCCTCTGAAATGGTTTCCTGTTTTGTTTTATTGGCAGGGACAGTCCACGAAAACAGCAACTTGTGCACAGCAGTCCGCTCCTCACCGCCGGCCACCAGCGCCGCGTCCACAACTTTCCACAACTCGAGGGCGCCCCAGCCGCTGCTCTAGCCCTCGGGGGTGCGCAGCAGGGAGGCAGGGCCGGGGTTCGAGCCCCGGGCGCGGTATGGGGAGGCGCTCCCACGGCCCAGCCCCTCTGGGGCTCTGGACTGAGGGGCCTCGTCTTCCCATCTGGCTCGTTCCGGGCGGCCGCGGCGGGGCGCGAGAGTCGCGTGGGGGCGGGGAGCGGGCCTTACCGCGCGGGCCGGCCCGAGGCGGCCCCCTCCCCGACACCGAGGAGGAAGTCGCACTTACCGCGTCGCGCTCTGGAGGCGGCCGGGGGTCACGGCGGACCGGGGCGGCCAGGCGGGAGGAGCGGGGGAGGCGGGGGCCGGGACCGGCGAGCTGAGGAGAAGGATGCTCGGCCCCTCGTGCGCCCCCAGCCCCGTCCCGGCAGCCTCACCCCCGGCGCCGGCCGGCCCGGAGCGAGACACTCCCACTCCGTCAGGCGGCACCAGGCTGGGGGGTTAGAGTCCCCGGACTGCCCCGGAGGGGGCGGGCGAGTGTGTGGGGGTCGGGGACCGGCTCGCCCGTCAGTCCCGGCGCGGCGCTAGAGGCTGCCCGCCCCGCCCCCTCCCGTCAGGCCCCGCCCCGCCCCCCTCCCGCCATGCCCCGCCCCCTCGGCGGGCCGCGCTCCCCGAGACACCGCGGCCGCCACTGCTCCGCTGGCGGTTTCTTTGCTCCCCTGCGTGGCGTGGGGACGGCTGAGCCGAGAGGCGGGGGAATAGGGGAAGGGGAGCGGCTGTGGCTAGGGGAGTTAGTGGAGGAAGGGGACGTCAGCCTGGGAGGGACTCTGGAGAGGAGGGGGCGTGGCGTAGCGGGCATGACAAAGATTCTGGTTGTTCCCCGCCCCTTGAAACTGGGGTTAGGGGAATTCCTGGAGGTGGAAGTTAGGAAGAGGTCCCTCTGCAGGGCGGGAAGGCCGTGAGAGAGGGGGCCTCTGTTGTCTCAGAGCTTAGAGGGAACTCACCCGGACTCGTCTCTCTTCTCCAGCCTAAGTAACCATTCCCTTTGCAATAATCTGATAATTATTGTGCTTTAGGTGGTGGGTATGTGCCATCGCAATTATGATCCTCAGCACTGTGATCATAATCATTGTTTTCCAGTGTTCGGATAATAAGAATCTGAAAAAGTAGGTTCTTTATTCATTCCTCTACCCAACATTGAACTCTTCCTATATGCTAGGTTGTGAGAATAACAACTAATTTATTTGGCGCCTTACGAAAATACTAAACTACTTTACATGTTAATTCACCATCAGGTTTGAGCAAAACAGCTATGGTCCCTGCCCCCAGTAGCTCATGATGCATTAGGAAGGGAGGGATTTCCGTACTTTATCTCAGAGTGATGTGTAAACCAAATGCCCATCAGCTTTTGGTTCTTAATGCGTATGTTTATCATTCATAGATTGAGTGTTTGCTACTCTGAGCTAGCTGTATGGTGTCCGTCCGTGATGGTTGAATATGGTCATTCTCCCCCAAATAACATTTGCTCAGGAGATTTTCAGTATGTCTCCATAATAAAAACTCAATGCAAGCAAAGCAAGTGGTCCAGAAGACTGATAATCAAATAACATAACCAAACTGTGGTAGCAGCCTGGGGTGGCTGGGAGATCTATTTAGGGATGTTTTGTGCACTTCCACTTGGGGAAGTGGTTAGGAAAAAACAACAATGTAAAAGAATGAAGCTTTGACGTGGACTGCTAGTTCAAAGGGAAGCGGATGGGACGATTTAAGATTGGTACAGTCAGGAAGAAGATGCATCCCAAACTCTCCCAAGGAGGGCTCCAACGGCAAAGTACAGGATACATTTTTTTTTATCCGAGCTATGTGGAGGAGACACCCTCCACCTCCTATGCAATGGACGCCAACACCCGTAGATAAAAATTACCTCAGTAACTTTGTCTTTAAGTATAAAAGACAGTTATGTAAACAAACCCACTGCTTGAATTTTTGGAATTTGGTACTATGTTTCAGCCCTTATTGGATTTTTCAGTGTTAACCTTTGTGTACATTAACAGCAAATGACATTCTTCTCCTAGTTTTTTCTCCCCTCCCTGCTCATAGTTACTTGTTCAGTTTTGGATTTTTAGTTCAGTATTTTTCTTTCAGGTTATAATGAGAAAGACTAGAAAAGCATTGTAATCCAATCAGATTACGATTGCGGTAATTCCTTATTTGGCTGGTGGCTCACGCCTGTAATCCCAGCACTTTGGGAGGCTGAGGCAGGCGGATCACGAGGTCAGGAGTTCCAGATCAGCCTGACCAACATGGTGAAACCCCATCTCTACTACAAATACAAAAATTAGCTGGGTTTGGTGGCACGCGCCTGTAATCCCAGCTACTCAGGACGCTGAGGCGGGAGAATTGCTTGAATCCGGGAGGCAGAGGTTGCAGTGAGCTGAGATTGCACTCCAGCCTGGACGACAAGGAGGCACTCCGTCTCAAAAAAAAAAAAAAAAAAATTCTTTAAATAAAAAGCATTCCCGGCAGGGCGCAGTGGCACACGCCTGTAATCTCAGCACTTGGGGAGGCTGAGACAGGCAGATCAAGATGTCAGGATATCAAGATCATCCTGGCCAACACGGTGAAACCCTGTCTTTACTAAAAATGCAAAAATTAGTCGAGTGTGGTAGCGCGTACCTGCAGTCCCAGCTACTAGGGAGGCTGAGGAAGGAGAATCATTTGAATCCCGGAGGCAGAGATTGCAGTGAGCTGAGATCGCACCACTGCACTCCAGCCTGGCGACAGAGCAAGATTCCGTCTTAAAAAGAGAAAAAGAAAATGAAATAGGCATTCCCATACACGATTTTTTTTCCAGGTGAAATATATTGTTTGTTCTACCCTGAAACCTATTTTATTTACTGATCCGTATTTTCAGCTCATGTGCTCCATCAGCCCAGTCAAAAGGATTAAATAGAACGTCCTTGTGATCCGGCTCCCTCCACTGGCTCTCAGCTGGTGGATAGTGGACTCCTTCCTCTTCTGCTAGCAGGCCAAGTGCTTGCCCATGCAGCCTTCACATGTTCCTCTGTCTAGCACGCTCTTAGCTGTTCTCACGACTAACTCCCTCCTCCATCATGTCCCTTTTCCTGACTATCCATGTAAACCTGTAACCCACCCCCAAACTCCCCACTTCAGCACTGAGCACTACCTGACATATACATCTGTCTCTCTACTCCCACTGGAATGTAAGTGTCATGAGAGCAGAACTTTGTTTTGTCCACTTTTAAAACTCCAGTGCCTATTATTTACCATGTCTGTCACATAGTAGATACTTAACAAATATTTTTAAATGAATGAATGAATCCAAATAGGAGAAATAGCTTGTATTCCTTTTGTAAGGCCAAATGGCTTTCATGCAATTTATCTTATAACTGAGTCATGTGACTCAGATATATTAATAAGGTCTAAAACACAGCCCACATTTACCTTATTTAAAAGTAAAATTTGGCTGGGCATGGTGGTTCACGCCCATAATCCCAACACTTTGGGAGGATGAGGCAGGCGGATCACTTGAGGTCAGGAGCACCAGCCTAGGTAACACGGTGAAACCCCACCTCTACTAAAAATACAAAAATTAGCTGGGCGTGATGATGGGTGTCTGTAATCTCAGCTACTTGGAAAACTGAGGCAGGAGGATTGCTTGAACCTGGGAGGTGGAGGTTGCAGTGAACTGAGATCGAGCCACTGCACTGCAGCCTGGGCCACAGAGTAAGACTCCATCTCAAAAGAAAAAAAAAAGTAGAATATGAAAAGGCTTTTTATCTCTCATTCTGGCAATACTAAGGAACAGGATTTGAAGAATTCACAGATAAGAATTTGTGCTGAGATCTTACAACTTCGCCCATAAATGAATCCACAGAATCAGAGGGAATGATGAATCAATACATGCTGTGAAAGTCTTAATATTTTCCATGAGAGGAAACACAGCCATGATCAGAAAATTTGACAATGCTATTGATAATCTGATACATGATGTCAGTAGGATGTCTTTTGTGAATGCTTAAATTATTTTAATTGATAATTATGATGATGAGGTTAACAATGTTTTAGTCTGGTTAAAGTGTGTTACCAATAGATAGTAAAGAGAACGTAACTCTAGTATGTAAATACCCTTAATAAAGAAATGGTCTGATTTTTCATTTTCTGCTCTGCCTCCTGGGTATGTGGGTGGGGCAGATTAAAAGATTAAGCTATGATTATATACATTATATATGTTCAAAATCTGGATCTCAGGAATGTGATCTCTTTTAGAGGACTTAGGATTTCTTTTAGCAGTATTTCTGCTCTCCAGATTTCGATATGAACAGCCTCCTGTGGAAACAGTCTCATTAAAATAGAGATCTGTAGAAAAATGACCAGGTCATACCCCTGGAAGGCGAATCTCCAAATCAGGAGAGACAGGTTGTCAACCCTCCACTTGAAGTTTACCTCATATTCTCACTCTGGTTTCTCTTGGTTCACTTGGAAATTTGGCCCAAATACAAAAACAAATAAAAAATAAAGAAAAGACAAGAAAGAGAATTTCCTTAGCCCTCTTAACCAAAGCTAAACCAATCTAGAATTTTCTAAGTGAACTTTGCTAAAATCTAAAGGAGAATAAAAATGGAAATTATTACTATTATGGAAAATGTAAGCAACACCAATAACTTTATTCATTTGTTCAGCTTCTCTTCTACAGTTTCCATTATTCTAGGAACAAATTTTCATCCCCAAGGGGAGATATAAATTTGCAGGCAACCTGCCTGGTTTCCTTCTCTCTAGGCTCTCTTTCTCTGCACAGTAAGGTCATTTTTCTGTCTTTTTTTATTTTTTATTTTTAGGGTCTTGCTGTGTTGCCCAGGCGGGAGTGTGGTGGTATGAGCCTCCCACCTCAGCCTCCCGAGTAGCTGGGACTACAAGCCACCATGCTGGCTAACTTTATTTTGTAGAGTCGGAGTCTTACTAGGTTGCCTAGGCTGGTTGCAAACTCCCAGGCTCAAATGATCCTCCTCCTCTGCCTCCCAAAGTGTTGCGATTACAGGTGTGGGCCGTCACACCTGGCCCCCTTTTCTGTCTTTCACATGGGTACCGCAAGCCTATCCCAATCACAGCCAACGCTAAAAGCCCCACTTGTTCTCCCTCACCACTCTTTTGATTAGAGGGATGTGGCATAGTCCGAGTCAAACTGCGGGACTATGTGACTGTCCTAATATATAAGCTACTTCTTTGGGTGAGACTCACTCTTTACACCTGTTGGGAAGGTCATTACCAACCCACTGTCAGGCCACTCCTTGTGGTCCCCACAGCATTCCCGAAAGAACTGCCCCACACGACATAGGGGACATGGGGAAGGAATGTGCATTCTCTCATGCACGTATTTCCATTCACCCATTCATAAGTAGGCCTCCTATAACCAGGCCACGGTTACTGACTGAAGAAAAAGGTCTTAGCAAAAGGACTTTCCATACTTCCTGCCAGTCTCCTTAACCTTTCTAAAATACAAACTTAATTCTGTTCCTCCCCCAGGACCGTGCTTAATATGCTTTAGTGATTCTATTGCTTTCAAGGTGTAAAGTTCAAAAACCTTAGCATTGTTGTAAAGTCCTTTGTAATCTAACCCCTGTTTTCCTCTGCAGCCCTGTGCCTATTCAGCATCCAGAACATATCATTTCTCCCACACCTGTGCTTTTAAATGAGTTTCCTCCATCCGAAATACCCTTCTTTCCAATATCTGCTAGCCCTCAAGACTCAGATCCAGGGTTACCTCCTTTGGCGATCTGTATCCTGAAGTTTCCAAGCTGAGCGAGTTCCTTTATTGTATGAGTTCCTAAAAGTGTTCCACAGTACCCTGAATGCCCCTTCGATTGTAGCAGTTACTCAATGGGCTGTGAACATTGGCTTACTTATCTGTCTCCTTGATTAGCTGAGAGGTCTTCGAGGGCAGGCACTCAGAAATATTTTCTGAATGAATGAATGAATGAATGAGATCTACCCTCCCTGCTGCCTATGGAGTCTTGACAAAAAACAACTTATTTGAGTATGGCCAAATATTTCCCCCTGAGTGTTATAACATATACAGACAGGACCCACCTTTCCTCTAATTTATAGTGTTTTACTACAAGGTTCATGAAACTTTAGAAGGTCATTAACTTAGGATTTCAGAAATTCACAAGGAAAAGGTATGAACACAAAGTACTTGTAGTTATTTCTGGGCATTAAAAAAATTATTCCATACTTCCATGTATTAAAAAAATTATTTCAGCATGTCTATATATTTTTTTACATTTTGAAAATAACAGTTGCAAGACTAGTAATTGATGTTGATGTCTCATGAGTTAAAAATGTTCCAGGATGTATCTTTGTATTTGATATATTACTTCCTGATTCCCTAACAGACCGGAACTACTCAATCTGACTTCTATTTTCATGTTCTGAGAGAACAAGTTCATAACCACTATACAAGTTTAAGCATTTAGGTTTGTTACTGTGCTGACAGTTTGTGTATAGAATACATAAAATATTATGAAGAAGGCTATAGCATAGAAAACACTGCTACTTGTAATGAAAGAATGAATAAAGATGAATCAGACAGATATAGAAACTGAAAAGTTCTTATCAATTATTATTAAGCTGCTGCTTCTACCTCCATTTTGTTCATCTTTGTAAAAGCACATATCCTCTGTATTCACACTTGCATTCTATATTCAGTGACTATACTTAGCACAGAATTCTTGGGGAAAGATTCTGGCTAAGTAATAAGCAGCTGACCTGAAATACAAAAACAGTGAGTGAATAGAAGGCAGCACGCTCTGTACACAGAAGAAATTCAGAGTCAATGGGCTAAGCAATAAAAAGAAGGAAAAAAACAAAACAAAACCAAGCATTTCATTCTCCTTTGCACTATCCCCAAGAATATCAAGAAATGGTACTACATAGAATCAGATGGGCTCTCTTATTGCAGCCAGTTCTATTGTACTTTAGGTTCTGGGGTACATGTGCAGATCATGCAGGATTGTTGCATAGGTACATACACGGCAATGTGGTTTGCTGCCTCCATTCCCCTGTCACCTATATCTGGCATTTCTCCTCATGTTATCCCTCCCCAACCTCCCTACCTACCACTGTCCCTCCCCTAGTCCCCTCAACAGACCCCAGTGTGTGATCCTTCCCCCTTGTGTCCATGTGTTCTTATTGTTCAACACCCGCCTGTAAGTGAGAACATGCGGTGTTTGATTTTCTGGTCTTGTGTCAGTTTGCTGAGAATGATGGTTTCCAGGTTCATCCATGTTCCTACAAAGGACACGAACTCATTGTTTTTTATGGCTGCATAATAATCCATGGTGTATATGTGCCACATTTTCCCTGTCCAGTCTATCATCGATGGGCATTTGGGTTGGTTCCGGGTCTTTGCTATTGTAAACAGTGCCACAATGAACAAAAGTGTGCATGTGTCTTTATAATAGAACAAATTATAATCCTTTGGATATGTATACCCAGTAATGGGATTGCTGGGTCAAATGGAATTTTTATTTCTAGGTCCTTGAGGAATCGCCACACTGTCTTCCACAATGGTGTAATAGTGTTCCTGTTTCTCCACATCCTCTCCAGCATCTGTTGTCTCCAGATTTTTTTAATGATTGCATTCTAACTAGCATGAGATGCTATCTCAGTGTAGTTTTGATTTGCGTTTCTCTAATGATCAGTGATGATGAGCATTTTTTATATGTTTCTTGGCCTCTTATATGCCTTCTTTTGAAAACTCTGGTCATGTCTTTTGCCCACTTTTGAATGGGTTTGTTTTTTTCTTGTAAATCTGTTTTAGTTCTTTGTAGATTCTGGATATCAGCCCTTTGTCAGATGGGTAGATTGCAAAAATTTTTCCCATTTTGTTGGTTGCCGGTTCACTCTAATGACTGTTTCTTTTGTTGTATAGAAGCTCTGCAGTTTAATTAGATCTCATTTGTCTATTTTGGCTTTTGTTGCCAATGCTTTTGGTGTCTTAGTCATAAAGTCCTTGCCTATGCCTATGTCCTGAATGGTTTTGCCTAGATTTTCCTCTAGGGTTTTTATGGTGTTAGGTCTTATGTTTAAGTCTTTAATCCATCTGGAGTTAATTTTAGTGTAAGGTGTCAGGAAAGGGTCCAGTTTCTGCTTTCTACACATGGCTAGCCAGTTTTCCCAACACCATTGATTAAACAGGGAATCCTTTCCCCATTGCTTGTTCTTGTCAGGTTTGTCAAAGATCAGATGGTTGTAGATGTGTGGCATTGCCTCTGAGGCCTCTGTTCTGTTCCATTGGTCTATATCTCTGTTTTGGTACCAGTACCATGCTGTTTTGATTAGTGTAGACTTGTAGTATAGTTTGAAGTCAGGTAGCATGATGCCTCCAGCTTTGTTCTTTTTGCTTAGGATTGTCTTGGCTATGTGGGCTCTCTTTTGGTTCCATATGAAGTTTACAATGGGTTTTTCCAGTTCTGTGAAGAGGGTCATTGGTAGCTTGATGGGGATAGCATTGAATCTATAAATTACTTTGGGCAGTATGGCCATTTTCACAATATTGACTCTTCCTAACCATGAGCATGGAATGTTTTTCCGTTTGTGTCTTCTTTTATTTCCTTGATGAGTGGTTTGTAGTTCTCCTTGAAGAGATCTTTTACATCCTTTGTTAGTTGTATTCCTAGGTATTTTATTCTCTTTGTAGCAATTGTAAATGGGAGTTTGCTCATGATTTGGCTCTCTGTTTTTCTGTTATTGGTCAATATTAGAGTAGGTGTGATGTGGTACTGAGAAGAATGTATATTCTGTGGATTTGAGGTGGAGAGTTCTGTAAATGTCTATTAGGTTTGCTTGGTCCAGATCTGAGTTCAAGTCCTGGATATGTTTGTTAATTTTCTGTCTCATTGATCTGTCTAATATTGACGGTGGAGTGTTAAAGTCTCCCATTATTATTGTGTGGGAGTCTAAGTCTCTTTGTAGATCATTAAGAACTTGCTTTACGTATCTGGGTTCTCCTGTACTGTATGTGTATATATTTAAGATCATTAGCTCTTCTTGCTGAATTGATCCTTTTACCATTATGTAATGCCCTTCTTTGTCTCTTTTGATCTTTGTTGGTTTAAAGTCTATTTTATCAGAGACTAGGATTGCAACTTCTCCTTTTTTTTTTGCTCTCTATTTGCTTGGTAAATCTTCCTCAATCCTTTTATTTTGAACCTATGTGTATCCTTGCATGTGAGATGGGTTTCCTGGATACAGCACACCAATAGGTTTTGACTTTCTATCCAATTTGCCAGTCTGTGTTTTTTGATTGGGGTATTTAGCCCATTGACATTTAAGGTTAATATTGTTATGTGTGAATTTGATCCTGCCATTTTGATGCTAGCTGGTTGTTTCGCCCATTAGTTGATGCAGTTTCTTCATTGTGCCAATGCTCTTTACCATTTGGTATATTTTTGGAGTGTCTGGTACTGGTTCCTTTCCTTGTTTAGTGCTTCTTTCAGGAGCTTTTGTAAGGTAGACCTGGTGGTGACAAAATCTCTCAGCAATTTCTTATTTGTAAAGGATTTCATTTCTCCTTTGTTCATGAAGCTTAGTTTGGCTGGATATGAAATTCTAGGTTGAAAGTTCTTTTCATTAAGAATGTTGAATATTGCCCCCCTACTCTCTTCTTGTAGGGTTTCTGCTGAGTCATCCGCTGTGAGTCTGATGGGATTCTCTTTGTGGGTAACCCAACTTTCTCTCTGGCTGCTCTTAGCATTTTTTCCTTCATTTCAGCCCTGGTGAATCTGATGATTATGTGCCTTGGGGTTGCTCTTCTTGAGGAATATCTTTGTGGTGTTCTCTGTATTTCCTGGAGTTGAGTATTGGCCTGCCTTGCTAGGTTGGGGAAGTTCTCCTGGATAATATCCTGAAGAGTGTTTGCCAGCTTGGATTCATTCTCTCCATCACATTCAGGTAAACCTATCAAACAGAGATTAGGCCTTTTAACACAATCCCATATTTCTTGGAGGTTTTGTTTATTTCTTTTCACTCTTTTCTCTCTAATCTTGCCTTCTCATTTTATTTCATTGAGTTGATCTTCAGTCTCTGATGTCCTTTCTTCTGCTTGGTTGATTCGGCTATTGAAACTTGTGTATGTTCACAAAGTTCTTGTGTTTTTCAGTTCCATTAAGTCATTTATATTCTTCTCTAAGCTGTTTATTCTCATTAGCATTTTGTCAAAACTTTTTTCAAGGTTCTTAGTTTCTTTGCATTGCATTGGAACATGTTCTTTTAGCTCAGAGGTTTGTTATTACCCACTTTCTGAAACCTGCTTCTGTCAATTCATCAGACTCATTCTCCATCCAGCCTTGTTCCCTTGCTGGTGAGGAGTTGTGTTCCCTTGGAGGAGGAGAGGTGCTCTGGTTTTTGGTGTTTTCATCCTTTTTGCGCTGGTTTCTTCCCCTCTTTGTGGATTTATCTACCTGTGGTCTTTGTAGTTGGTGACTTTCTGATGGGGTCTCTAAGTGCACATCCTTTTGTTGATGACGAAGTTATTTATTTCTGTTTTTTAGGTTTTTTCTAACCATCAGGCTCCTCTGCTGTAGGACTGCTGGAGGTCCACTCCAGACCCTGCTTGCCTGGGGATCACCTACAGCAGCTGCAGAACAGTAAGGGTTGCTGCCAGTTTCTTCTTCTGTTATCTTTGTCCGAGAGGGATACCTGCCAGATGTCAGCCTGAGCTCTCCTTTATGAGGTGTCTCTTCTAGGAGCTCAAGCACTGAGCTGTGAGCTCTGTTGTTCCATTCAGAGCTGCTGGGCAGGTATGTTTACGTCTGCTGCAGCAGAACTTATAACTGCCTTTTTTCCCAGGTGCTCTGTCCTGGGAATGTGGGGCTTTATTTATAAGTTCCTGACATGCTGCTGCCTTTTTTCAGAGATGCCCTGCCCAGCAAGGAGGTAGCCTAGTCACAGTCTGCCAGCAGAGGTGTTGCTGAGTTGCCATAGGCTCTGCCCAGTTGCTGTGGGGACTTCCTTGTGGTTTTGTTTATAGAGGTGTAGTTAGAACTTCCTTGGTAATGGTGGTCTGCCTCAGTAATGGCAGCTGCCTCTGTAATGGTGGACTGACTCAGTACTGGTGGATTGCCTCGGTAATGGCGGACTGCCTCGGTAATGGTGGACTGCATTGGTAATGGTGGATGCCATCCCCCCACAGAACTGGACCATCACAGGTCCACTTGCATTTGCTGTGAGACTCTCAATCCGAGCATTTCAGATGGCTAGTCTTTGTGGGGTTGGGACCCACTGAGCCAGATCACCTGCCTCCCTGTTTCAGCCCCCTTTTTTTCAGTTGAATGGGTGGCTCTATCTCCCAGGCATTCCAGGCTCCAGTTGATATGGCTGCCCAGATTTTTGTGAGCTTTTGTGCACAAACCCACTCTGCTGGCTGAAACAGTCATCCTGGACAGTCATGGCGCTTGTCAGTCCGGGAATCTCCTGGTCCATGGGCAGTAATAACTGGTTTAGAAATGCAGTGATCACTCACCCTCTGCATTGTTCTCGCTAGGAACTGCACTCCAGAGCCGTTCCTATTTGGTCATCTTGGATCTGACCCCTCGTGTTTTAGTTTTTAACAAAAAAGTCTTAAAACAATTATGGCACAATAGTGGTGAAAAGTCATCTCAAATGGATCTTTACAAATATGTGACTGGCACAGCACTCCATTATGAAGAAACAAAGATCAGTTAGAAATGGAGCAGCACTTTTCCTAAAAGAGAATCCTCCCTGAGGTAGTCAGAGAGCACAGTCCTGGTTAGCAGTTCCATGCATGGGGGATGGAAACAGCCAGTTATTTTTATCTGAGACTGGATCTATTATGCCTGTTACTTTCGGACTCTGAGCAATTTATTTTACTTTATCTCCTAAATATTCAATGGTTGTTATATTTACCATCATGAAGAATGTTTTGGTTATGCTTTTCTGTCTCTTTATGCATGTAATTAACAAGATAATGAATTCTGTTGTTCGGTTGCCAGAAACTTTGTTCCCAGAGGCTGAAATATACCACAGTGGTCCCAGAATCCATTTCAGGGTGGTTTTCCCTCCTTTCCTCCACCTCTGTGAGTGTAGCTGGGCAGACAAGCCTGACTCATAGTCCTTCTGAGGAAAGAGGCTCCAACAGGTTTTTTCCTGTCTAGGCTGCAATCTCAGTGCAGGGGGTTTTGTTAGTGAAAACAAACTGCTTTTCCAGCTACAGGTGACTGGGGTCAGGACACTATGGGCCAAGCAGCGCTGTGTGGACTGGGCATGAGAAGGCCAGCCACGTCCTGAGTGTGAGGGCCTGGGGCAAACTCTGTTTATAATTGAGGATTCTAAACCCAGTGGTGGCTGGCCAAACCAGACTTTCCCACCTAGAGAAGAAATTCACTGAGTGGGCCGGGCACAGTGGCTCACGCCTGTAATCCCAGCACTTTAGGAGGTGAAGGCAGGCAGCTCACGAGGTCAGGAGTTCGAGACCAGCCTAGCCAACATGGTGAAATGCTTTCTCTACTAAAAATGCAAAAATTAGCCAGGTGGTGGCACGTGCCTGTAATCCCAGCTACTTTGGAGGCTGAGGCAGGAGATTCCCTTGAACCCAGGAAGCAGAGGTTGCAGTGAGCTGAGATCACGCCATTGCACTTCAGTCTGGGCAATAAGAGCAAAATTCTGTCTTAAAAAAGAAAAGAAAACGAAAAAGAAATGCACTGAGTGAACAAAGAGAAGGCAGCTCAGCACCCTTCTGGTTCTTGGAGGGGCTGACTGTATTTCCGGGTTGGTCTGGCTGACTCAACCTGGCTGTCACTTCCGTGTGCATTCATGTCGTGGAGCTCTTTGCAGCAACCTCATTACAGCCACTGAAGGTACCACTGCTGTCTCCTGTTTGCCCACTCAGAGGTTCTCTCTTGATTTCTGATCTATTAAGTTCAAGCTCCAGCCCAGGGGATAGCTGCCAGCCTCAGAGACACCACAGCCCCTTTCTGAATCATCTGTTTCTAAAATAGCAAAGAGGCTATGTGAGTGGAGAGACACAGAATTATGTTTATTAAGTTATAATTTGTATACAGTAAATGATATACACCCTTTCTTAGAGTACAGCTCTAGAATTTTGACTAACACACAGTTATATAATCACCACCATAATCAAGATGTCGAACATTTCCATCATCCTAAAAATTTCCTTGTGTCCCTTTGTCATTAACCCCTCCCTCTGTCTCAGCCTCTGGCAACCACTGATCTATTTTTTGTCTCTGTAGTTTTGCCTTTTCCCAAGTGTTGTATTAATGACAAGGCCTTCATTAACATCCTTATTTAAACCAACATGTGCCCTACCCAACTTTCTGCTGGCACATCTCACCCTCATACTTTGCCTGATTTTTTTTCCAAAACGCCCACATTAACTGAAAATAAATTATTATTTACTTAATTATTCTCTCTCATTGGAATGTACACTCTCACTAGACTGTGTGAGAACCTTGCCTGCTTGCTGCTACATCTTCAGGGTTCAGGACGCTGCCTGATGTCCTGTAAGTGTTTGGTAAATATTTGTTGAATGAACCACAAAATGAATGAGGAGACTGGAACTTCCGGGGACCCTCTCCATACTCAGGCAGACCTTGTTAAAAAGAGATTATTTTTCCCCACAAAAATGTGTTAATCTAAGAATTGCTGTGTTGCCAAAGTAGATGATTATCTGCTAGTAACACAATTAAGAGTAATCAGGGGCCTGGTGCAGTGGCTCATGCCTGTAATGCCAGCACTTTGGGAGGCTGAGGCAAGTAGATTGCTGGAGCCTAGGAGTTTGAGACCAGCCTGGCCAACACAGCAAAACCCCATCTCTACAAAAAATACAGAAATTAGCTGGGCCTGGTGGTGTGTGCCTGTAGTCTCAGCTGCTCAGGAAGCTGAGTTGGGAGGATTGCTTGAGCCCAGGAGGTTGAGGCTGCAGTGAGCCTTGACTGTGCCCCTGCACTCCAGCCTGGGCAAAAGAGCAAGACCCTGTCTCAAAAAGCAAAGATAAAAGAAAAGAAAAGAAAGGAAAAGAAAAGAAAAGAAAAAGAAGTAATTAGCTAATCCAAGTTATGGATTGTCTTTTAAATTTGCTTTCAGGCTGATTAGATTACCTAGAATAGACCGGGCCTGAAGTGACTAAAATGGAAAGGATAGTAACTATTTTATAAGTTACAAAAATTTAATGGTACAAATTGGGTTCGGTGTATACTGCCCAGGTGATGGGTGCATCAAAATTTCACACATCACACTAAAGAACTTACTCATATAACCTGTTCCCCAAAAACCTATAGAAATAAAAACATTTTTAAGAATGACCCATATATAAGTGAACTGTTTCATGCTGCAGTTCTCAGCTAGGAGCTATTTCATTCCCCCAGGGACATATGGCAATATCTAGAAACATTTTTTTCTCTTTTTGGTTTTTAAAACTGGGGTGGGGAGGCCAGGTGTGGTGGTCATGCCTATAATCCCAGCGCTTTGGGAGGCTGAGGTGTGATGATTCTTTGAGGCCAGGGGTTTGAGACCAGCCTCGGTAATATAGTGAGTCCCCATCCCTACAAAAATATTTAAAATTAGCTGAGCTTGGTGGCACCTGTTTGTAGTCCCAGCTACTCAGGAGGCTGAGGTGGGAGGATTGCTTGGGCCTAGAAATTCGAGGCTACATTGAGCCATGATCATGCCAGTGCACTCCAGCATGAGTGATAGAGACCCTGTCTCTTAAATTTTTTTTATTTAAAAAAACTGGGGTAGAGACAGCTGCTACTGGCACCTGCTGTTGAACATCCTACAATGTACAGGATAGACCCCACAATACAGAATGGCCTGTCCCAAAATATCAATAGTGCCACCAGTGAGAAACCCTGGGTTAGTGCAGCATCAGACACATAGTAAAAACTATATTGGTGTTTGCTATGATTATTATTTTATAAGTGACCCTTCTTGACAGATGTTCTCACACAGCCTGTTACTGGAGGTATAATACAACATTAGGTTGAGAGTATTATGTCTGCAGTCAGACCCTCTGGGTTTGACACCTAGCTTTACCCTTTATTAACTATGTGATTTTTGAGCCCTTACTTGATTTCCCTATACTCCATATTCTTTGTCTATATAATTGGAATAATAACAGCAACTCCCTCAGAGAATTGCTGGGGAACTGGATAAAATAATTCGTACAAAACGTTCAACTCTGTGCAGTAGCACATAGTAAATGTTCAATAAATGCCATTGATTGTTGCTGCTGTTCTTGATCCAATAAAGACCTTTCCATTCTATAAAGAATATAGTGAAGATACAGAGGACAGTTTCAACTAGAAAAAAAAATTACTCATATAAAGTATATACAAGTGTATATTTCATATATTAATAAATAACTTTGTAGAAGTTAAATTTAAGCTATCATTTTTAAGGCTGCTATTTATAATTTTCTAAAAAGTATGTTGTTTTTGCTTTCCTAGGGTAGAGCACCTCCTTGATATAAAAGATCCTTTCAATTTTAAACATTTGTATCTAGCACACAATGCATAATTACTTAATTAAGATGTTCAGTCTTGATTAGAAATATAAACACATTAAAGTGTATTTGCGAACCTGAAAATCAGATATGAAATATAAGACTTAGGGAAGTTAAACACTAGTGCTGTAGCAACAACCTCTTGTGTTTTAGATTTGTTAATCTCTTATTCCTTCATTGAAATAGAAAGGAGTAGCTCGAAGTGGGCAAGTAATTGCAGATTTGTAGCCATTTGTAGCAGTTCCTAGATTACCCTTTATAATCTAATATTAGTGGTTTTTAAAAAATAATCTAATATTTGTGAAAGTTCTCTTGAAATTGTAAAACAAAACTATGGAAATGTGGGCCATTAGCATTATCATCACCCTAACAAGGTGTTAGAGGGTCAGATATTGCTACTTCAAGGGAGAGGACCAAGTTTTGATGCATCCCAGGAAGCCAAAATCAGGCTGCAAATAAAGTTTGTATTTAAGAAGAAATGATTAATTGATAAACTATTCATTATTTCATGTAATATAAATACAATGAGGAACCGTGTTTCTCAGCATAAAACCTTTAGATACTTTTTTTTTTTGAGATGGAGTCTTGCTCTGTTGCTAGGCTGAAGTGCAGTGGTGCGATCTTGGCTCACTGCAACCTCCGCCTCCTGGGTTCAAGTGATTTTCCTGCCTCAGCCTCCTGAGTAGCTGGGACTACAGGTGCATGCCACCACATCCAGATAATTTTTGTATTTTTAGTAGAGACGGGGTTTCACCATGCTGTCCAGGATCGTCTCAATCTCTCCTACCTTGTGATCTGCCTGCCTCAGCCTCCCAAAGTGCTGGGATTACAGGCATGAGCCACCACGCCCAGCTGAGATTTCTATTTTATAATCTGTTACAAAATAGTTGTGTGGAAAAACTCCCACCATACACAAAATGAAAAAGCAAATGACAACCTGGGGAAAATACCTGCAAAATATATGCAAAGATTCCACATTTCCAATGGAAAAAGAAATCTTATAGATCAACAGGAAGGATATAAATGCTTCAATAAAAGACATGAACATGTAATTAACAAGAGAAATTCAAATTGCCAGCAAATACTAAAAATTTTCAGAATTAATATCAATCAAAGAAATGCAAATTAAACAATATATATATTTTTTACATTGGCAATGGATAGAAGACTATAATGGCTCGTGTTGAAGTTTTGTGATATATGGGATGGGCACTCCCATACCTAGTTGACAGAATGTATGTAGATACAACTTGCATGGAAGACAGTTGGCTATATGAATTAAGAGCTTCAAAAATCTTTATACTCTTTGCCTCAGTAATTCTACTTTGTAATCAGCCTCCCACAAAAATTTATAAATGTGAATGCTCACATTGTAGTGTTATATTAAACATTTTTTAAATGACATAATTAGAATATGGAATTATGACCTATCTGTGGACCATTAAAAATTGAGTGCAGCCTTTAAAAATAACTTCTGCAGCATTTTTAAGTTTGAATGATGGGAGCAGAGGTTATAAGAGAAGACAGCACAGACACAATGGGCACATTGAAAGGGGAGTGCTGGACAGAAAGGAGAATCCTTATTCACCTCAAATTCTGAGAACCCCCTGGCTCCTCACAACTCTTCAAGGTAAATATATACATTAAATTCTAATATCCCAGAGTCATACACTTAAAGGTTTAGCATTTGCTACAACTCTGTGGTCTATAAATCAAAGCCACACATAACATTGTTAAACAAAGTTTCTTACACAGCACCCAATGCTTGTCTACTTCCTTTTTATTTCTGACTTTTCTGTTGCTGCAATTCTATCTTCAAAATCAAATAAAAAGTTAAATGAAATGAAGGGAAAGCACAATCTTGATTTATTTATTTCTGAGGCACTATCATTTTAAGTTAGATTACCTATAAAAAACTGCAGCTTAATTCTTAAATTTTACTGATTGCTGGAGTTTAAAATGTAAAGATTTGGCTAGGCACAGTGCTCATGCCTATAATCCCAGCACTTTGGGAGGCAGAGGTGGGCAGATCACGAGGTCGGGAGATGGAGACCATCCTGGCTAACACGGTGCAAAACCCATCTCTACTAAAAATACAAAAAATTAGCCAGGCATATGCACCTGCAGTCCCAGCTTCTTGGGAGGCTGAGGCAGGAGAATCGCTTAAACTCGGGAGGCTGAGTTTGCAGTGAGCCGAGATCGCACCACAACACTCCAGTCTGAGTGACAGAGCAAGAGAACGCCTCAAAAAAAAAAAAAAAAAAAGGCAAGGATTTAATAATGTATTTGATATACTTAGCAATTTCAGTTATAAAACATTATTAGTGGGTGAATTACGACAGTGGAAAAAAAGCAAAATATTTTGAACCTTCAATTTGAACCTGTGCTATTGAATCTTGAAAGATTTGACCCATGAGATATTTGGAACTTGTCATTGGCTATTGCTCTGCTATCACTTTAAGCAGTTAGTAACTGTTGGTAGAGTGATGAAAACTTTTCATAAAATTGGGTTTTTGATATACAGAAAAATGGACAAAAGAGATTCCTGAAATATCTGGGTGCATATCTTAATTTTCTCATCATTGCTAAGTCAGAGATGAAACACTGATGTGCAGCAAGTGAACTACAGACTGACTTTGAGACACTGATTCTTACATCCTCAGAGCAGCCAGGCTATGGTCTGGGACTTTGGGTCCCTGGACTGCTCTCCCAACACTCAGCATCTGAACATCTCCAGAGAAACCAGTTGCAGAGCACGAGTCAGCCCTTTGAAAACAAAGGACCCTTGGTACTGCTGGATAATTTTGTTTTTTAGGTGTCCAAGAATAGGATGAGTCTGAGGTCAGACTGGCAGAGGCTGTGTGTGGGCAGTGCAGGTCTGGAAGAAATAGTGTTACAGGAGGTAGCTAGTCAGGTATGCGCAGGGCAAGAGAAGGCTCCTCTCCAACACAGTCCAGGAGTGTTGGGCGACCATAAGATGATGGTCAGGGGCCAGGCAGCCGCCCTGCCCCCACTTCCTTTCATGTTGTCGCTGCCCGTAGGTGGTTGTGTTCACTGTGCCCGGAGGGAGGTGGTGGTGGCCAATAATGCCTGGGAAACTCCTCTGGGGGGACATTATGGAGTTGGAAGCACCCTTGGAGGAGTTCGAGAGCCAGAAGAAGGAGAGGCAAAAGAGCTTTATGGATATCGCAATTTTGGATAAGGGATTATGGACCTGTACTTCCCTTATAGGGTTGTTATGAAGATTTAAACAAGATAAGCTGAAAACACATTACACAATGCTGGAGTGACAGAAGGAAGTCAAGGCACCATTATGATTCAGATGAAAAATCAGAAACAAGAGAAAATGGTGTTACAGATGACCTGGATGCTCCCAAGGCTAAAAAAACTAAAATGAAAGAGAAGCTAAATGGAGACACTGAAGAAGGATTTAACAGACTTTCAGATGAATTCTCTAAATCTCATAAGTCAAGAAGAAAAGATCTACCAAATGGAGATATTGATGAATATGAAAAAAAGTCAAAGCGAGTATCATCCTTAGATAGTTCTACTCATAAATCAAGTGATAATAAACTAGAGGAGACCTTAACACGTGAACAGAAAGAAGGAGCCTTCTCCAATTTCCCTATTTCTGAAGAGACTATGAAGCTTCTGAAAGGTCGAGGGGTAACATACCTCTTTCCTATTCAAGTTAAGACCTTTGGTCCTGTATATGAAGGATAAGATTTAATAGCTCAAGCATGGACAGGAACAGGAAAGACATTCTCTTTTGCCATTCCCTTGATTGAAAGACTACAAAGAAATCAAGAAACAATTTTAAAAAGCCGCTCACCAAAGGTACTCATTTTGGCTCCAACAAGGGAACTGGCAAATCAAGTAGCCAAAGACTTCAAAGATATAACCAGGAAACTCAGTGTGGCATGTTTTTATGGTGGAACATCATATCAAAGCCAAATTAATCATATTCAAAATGGTATTGACATCTTGGTTGGAATCCCTGGTCCTATCAAAGACCATCTGCAGAATGGCCGATTGGATCTTTCTAAACTGCGCCATGTTGTACTCGATGAAGTGGATCAAATGTTAGATTTAGGTTTTGCTGAACAAGTTGAAAATATTATTCATGAATCCTACAAAACGGATTCTGAAGACAATCCTCAGACTTTACTTTTTTCTGCAACTTGCCCACAGTGGGTATACAAAGTTGCAAAAAATACATGAAATCCAGATATGAACAGGTTGACCTTGTTGGAAAAATGACTCAAAAGGCTGCAACCACTGTGGAACATTTGGCCATCCAGTGTCATTGGTCTCAGAGGCCCACAGTTATTGGAGATGTCCTTCAAGTCTACAGCGGGTCTGAAGGAAGGGCTATTATTTTCTGTGAGACCAAGAAGAATGTAACTGAAATGGCCATGAATCCACACATAAAGCAGAATGCCCAGTGTTTACATGGGGACATTGCACAGTCACAAAGAGAAATTACACTAAAAGGCTTCAGAGAAGGTAGTTTTAAAGTTTTGGTGGCAACCAATGTGGCTGCCCGTGGTTTGGACATTCCTGAAGTTGACCTGGTTATTCAAAGTTCTCCTCCTCAGGATGTTGAGTCCTATATCCATCGCTCTGGACGCACAGGTAGAGCTGGACGAACAGGGATTTGTATATGTTTTTATTAACCAAGAGAAAGAGGTCAACTAAGATATGTGGAGCAAAAAGCAGGAATTACTTTTAAACGTGTAGGTGTTCCTTCTACAATGGATTTAGTGAAATCTAAAAGCATGGATGCCATCAGGTCTCTGGCTTCTGTTTCTTATGCTGCCGTTGATTTTTTCCGACCGTCAGCTCAGAGACTGATAGAAGAGAAAGGGGCAGTGTATGCATTGGCTGCAGCCTTAGCCCACATTTCTGGTGCATCAAGCTTTGAACCACGATCTTTGATCACCTCTGATAAGGGATTTGTGACCATGACTCTGGAAAGCCTAGAGGAAATACAGGATGTCAGCTGTGCTTGGAAAGAACTTAACAGAAAGCTGAGTAGTAATGCAGTGTCTCAGATTACCAGAATGTGCCTCCTGAAAGGAAATATGGGTGTTTGCTTTGATGTTCCTACAACTGAGTCAGAAAGGTTACAGGCAGCGTGGCATGATTCCGACTGGATACTTTCAGTGCCAGCCAAATTACCTGAAATTGAAGAATATTATGGTGGAAATACATCTTCTAATTCCAGACAGAGGAGTGGCTGGTCAAGTGGCCGGTTGGGCCGGTCAGGCCGGTCAGGTGGTCGATCTGGCGGCTGGTCAGGTAGACAAAGTCGACAAGGGAGTAGATCAGGAAGTTGACAAGATGGTAGAAGACGAAGTGGGAATAGAAATCGACCAAGAAGTGGGGGCCACAAATGGAGTTTTGACTGAGTATTTGATAATCTACCAGTGTGAGCTTGCCTATTTCTGCCTAATCATGTACATTATCCACCAAAAATTAGGTTATCGTAGTTGAGGTATGTGTCTGCTATTTGCAAAGAAGTTGGTTGTATTTTTTTTAAAAAGTATTTCACAAGAATGGTTGTAAACAAATCTACTTATCCAGTTATACCTTTGAATAAAAAAACCCTCCTTTTATTGTCTCTTTTCAAAAAAAAAAAAAGATGATGGTCAGGCAGTTGTTTCGTTAAAGTAATAATTGGTCACAGCTGGTACAAGGGAAAGGCCGTCTCCTAACAGATAGAAAACACCTGAAAGTGATCAGCAGCTTCCCGATAAGATCTCAGGAGTGGGGAGACGTAAGGCAAGATCCCAGAAGTATGCCAACATATAAAATTCCAAGTGAAGAGGTCAAGCTGGGTACTTAGTGTCTCAAGTTGCCCGCTCGGCCCTCTTCCAAGTTGTACTTTCCTCCTTTTCATTCCTGTCTTTCCTTATTGTTGTAAAGCTTTTTAATAAACTTTCACTCCTGCTATGAAACTTACCTCTGTCTCTCCTTCTGCTTTACGCCCCTCAGTTGAATTCTTTCTTCTGAGGAGGCAAGAATTGAGATTGTTGCAGACATGTATGGTTTTATTGCCAGTAACTCGGGGTAACTCCAGTTCCGATTTCTGCCACCACTAACTATAGTAACACCAAAAAACCCCTCCCAAATCAGTTAATTTTGAAATAGACAAAATAATCAATAAACGAACCAAAATGTTGTTGGAAACTTTACATAGAAAAGAATACATACTAACATAATGAATTTCCCCAAAATTAATAAAAATTCATTAATAGTTAATGAAAGTTAGTTAAAAACTAAAACCTAATTAATCAAAATCAAGGTGCAAAAAATTGGAGTGGCTTAACTACCCTTTTTAGAAGATTTATCAAGAATAAAGGTGAGTTAGCAGTGTCATAGCAAGTCAGTACTTCCGTGATAAATTTCATTTCCATTGGTTAAAATTATGGCTGGAATGCTTGTGTTCAAAAACAAGAGTCAGAACATCTGGGGAATCATAACGGGGTCAAAATGGGAAGTGTCACACCTGTAGTCGCAGCACTGTGGGAAGCCAAGGTGAACGGATCACCTGAGCTCAGGGGTTTCAGACCAGCTTGGGCAACCTGGTGAAACCCCCTTTCCACTAAAAATACAAAAATTAGTCAGGCATGGTGGCGGGAGCATGTAATCCCAGCTACTCAGGAGGCTGAGGCAGGAGAATTGCTTGAACCCAGGAGGCAGAAGTTGCAGTGAGCTGAGATGGCACCATTGCACTCCAGCCTGGGTGACAGAGTAAGACTGTCTCAAAAAAAAAAAAAAAAAAAAAGGAAGTGGATTATTCACTGACTACTTCTTGAAACCTGTAAGATGGAGAAGAATTAAAGAATTAAGGAAGAGGGCCTCCTTTCCCTTTTCTTTTCTTTTTTTTTTTTGAGATAGAGTCTCAATTTGTCACCAGGTGCCAGGCTGGAGTTCAGTGGTGCGATCTCGGCTTACTGCAGTCTCCACCTCCTGGGTTCAAACAATTCTCCTGCCTCAGCCTCCTGAGTAGCTGGGATTACAGGTGCATGCCACCATGCCCAGCTAATTTTTGTATTTTTAGTAGAGTCGGGGTTGCACCATCTTGGCCAGGCTGGTTTTGAACTTCTGACCTTGTGATCCACCTGCCTTGGCTTCCCAATATGCTGGGATTACTGGCGAGGGCCAATGCATCTGGCCTTGACTGTTCTTAGACTCAGGTCCCAATGTGTCTCAACCCATGATTCCCATCTGTTCATCAAATTGTCCAATCAGAAGAAAAGAGTTAATTCATGCTCACAGTGTATTCACAGCACAGCCTATACCTCCTACTTCTTACTCCTACCCACCCATTGCTCCATAGAGCTCTGGTTTGGGTGAGTGATAACAAGAAATCGGATAAATGAAAATGGGTGGGTGGTAGGGGTATAGGAGGGAGTGAACAGAAAGAAAAAGACTGGATATATCTGGTACCATTTTTTTAAAATTGCATTTTAGGTTTTAGGGTACATGTGAAGAACAGGCAAGATTGTCGCATAGGTACACATGTAGCAGTGTGATTTGCTGCCTTCCTCCCCTTCACCTATATCTCCCCAACTCCCCACCCCCCACTGTCCCTCCCCTATTTCCCCCAACTGACCTCAGTGTGTGATGCCTCCCTCCCTGTGTCCATGTGTTCTCATTGTTCAACACCCGCCTATGAGTGAGAACATGCGGTATTTCATTTTCTGTTCTTGTGTCAGTTTGCTGAGAATGATAGTTTCCAGGTTCATCCATGTCCCTACAAAGGACACAAACTCATCATTTTTGATGGCTGCATAATATTCCATGGTGTATATGTGCCATATTTTCCCTGTTCAGTCTATCATCGATGGGCATTTGGGTTGGTTCCAAGTCTTTGCTGTTGTAAACAGTGCTGCAATGAACATACATGTTCATGTGTCCTTATAGTAGAACAATTTATAATCCTTTGGATATATACCCAGTAATGGGATTGCTGGGTCAAATGGAATTTCTATTTCTAGGTCCTTGAGGAATCGCCACACTGTCTTCCACAATGGTTGAACCAATTTGCACTCCCACCAACAGTGTAAAATTGTTCCTATTTCTCCACATCCTCTCCAGCATCTGTTGTCTCCAGATTTTTTTTTTTTTGGTGAATTTTATTTTATTTATTTATTTATTTTTATTTATTTTTTTTTTTTTTAATTTTTATTGCATTATAGGTTTGGGGGTACATGTGCAGAATGAGCAAGATAGTTGCATAGGTACACACATGGCAGTGTGCTTTGCTGCTTTCCTCCCCTTCACCCACACTTGGTATTCATCCCCAGGCTATCCCCCCCAGCCCCCCCCGCTGTCCCTCCCCCATTCCCCCCAACAGTCCCCAGTGTATAGTAGACTGCCTCTCTGTGTCCACGTGTTCTCATTTTTCTCACCCACCTATGAGTGAGTATATGCGGTATTTCTTTTTCTGTTCTTGTGTCAGTTTGCTGAGAATGATGTTCTCCAGATTCATCCATGTCCCTACAAAGGACACAAACTCATCATTTTTGATTGCTGCATAATATTCCATGGTTTATATGTGCCACATTTTCCCAGTCCAGTCTATCATTGTTGTGCATTTGGGTTGGTTCCAGGTCTTTGCTATTGTAAACAGTGCTGCAATGAACATTCGTGTGCATGTGTCCTTATAGTAGAATGATTTATAGTCCTTTGGATAGATACCCAGTAATGGGATTGCTGGGTCAAATGGAATTTCTATTTCTAGGTCCCTGAGGAATCGCCACACTGTCTTCCACAATGGTTGAACTAATTTACACTCCCACCAACAGTGTAAGAGTGTTCCTATTTCTCCACATCCTCTCCAGCATCTGCTGTCTCCAGATTTTTTAATGATTGCCATTCTAACTGGTGTGAGATGGTATCTCAATGTGGTTTTGATTTGCATCTCTCTAATGACCAATGACGATGAGCACTTTTTCATATGTTTGCTGGCCTCATGTATGTCTGCTTTCGTAAAGTTTCTGTTCATATCCTTTGCCCATTTTTGAATGGGCTTGTTTGTTTTTTTCCTGTAAATCTGTTTGAGTTCTTTGTAAATTCTGGATATCAGCCCTTTGTCAGATGCGTAAACTGCAAAGATTTTTTCCCATTCTGATGGTTGCCGATTCACTCTAGTGACTGTTTGTTTTGCCGTGCAGAAGCTGTGGAGTTTGATTAGGTCCCATTTGTCTATTTTGGCTTTTGTTGCCAATGCTTTTGGTGTTTTGTTCATGAAGTCCTTGCCTACTCCTATGTCGTGAATGGTTTTGCCTAGATTTTCTTCTAGGGTTTTTATGGTGTCAGGTCTCACTAGGAAAGTAAGGGACCTCTTTAAGGAAAACTACAAACAACTGCTCAACGAAATAAGAGAGGACACAAACAGATGGAGAAACATTCCATGTTCGTGGTTAGGAAGAATCAATATCGTGAAAATGGCTATACTGCCCAAAGTAATTTACACAATCAATGCTATCCCCATCAAACTACCATTGAATTTCTTCACAGAACTGGAAAAAACCACCATGAATTTCATATGGAACCAAAAAAGAGCCCGCATAGCCAAGTCAATTCTAAGCAAAAAGAACACAGCAGGAGGCATCACGCTACCAGACTTCAAACTATACTACAAGGCTACAGTAATCAAAACAGCATGGTACTGGTACCAAAACAGAGATATAGACCAATGGAACAGAACAGAGGCATCGGAGGCAGCACAACACATCTACAACCATATTATCTTTGATAAACCAGACAAAAACAGGCAATGGGGAAAGGATTCCCTATTTAATAAATGGTGTTGGGAAAACTGGCTAGCCATGTGCAGAAAGCAGAAACTGGACCCCTTCCTGACACCTTACACTAAAATTAACTCCAGATGGATTAAAGACTTAAACGTAAGATCTCCAGATTTTTTAATGATCGCCATTCTAACTGGCGTGAGATGGTATCTCAATGTAGTTTTGATTTTTTTAAAACCAGAAAACAACAACAATGGGAGCAGCAGGTATCTGGATTTTCTAAACAATAATATTTGTTTGCATGTATGCTTTATACACCATACATTCTCTTTACCCTTCGTTTATATTCTAAGACAAAGTATTTTATTTCACTGGGATTATTATAATGAAAATTTCTTTTTTTCTGACATGGGAACTGGGAATGTGGATTCTGTAACAATAATCACTATATTTATAGTCATAATGTTAATGAGTTCCATTAGACTGCTAGAATACAGTAAAGTAGAAACAAAATTTTACGTGTGTCCTCAGTTTATCCTTTTTGTACTGTATTATCTTCTAGATATACTATTTTCTGAACACCAGAATTCAGCACAGCACCTGGCAATAAACAGTGATCGATAGTCATTTATTAAGTAAATGATCAGCCTGGTCAACATGGTGAAAACCTGTCTCTACTAAAAATACAAAAATTAGCCGGGTATGGTGGCACATGCCTGTAATCCTAGCTACTCAGGAGGCTGAGGCTGGAGAATTGCTTGAACCCGAGAGGTAGAGGTTGCAATGAGCCAAGATCATGCCACTGCACTCCAGCCTGGGCAACAGAGCCAGACTCTGTCCCCCCCGCACCCCCCCAAAAAAAGTAAATGAATGAGTGATGTCCATACAACCTAGACATCACTGACATTTGCCCTTTTATTTCTTTCTTTCTTGAGAAGGGGTCTCACTCTGTCACCCAGACTAGAGTGCAGTGGCCTGTCATGGCTCATTGCAGTCTCAAATTCCTGGGTTCAAGTGATCCTCAGCTTCCTGTGTAGTTGGGACTACAGAGGTGCACCACCACACCTAGTTATATTTAAATTATAATAGAGAGGAGATCTTCCTCTGTTGGCCAGTCTGGACTCAAACTCTAGCCTCAAATAATCCTTCCGCCTTGGCCTCCGAAAGTGCTGGGATTATAGGTGTGTGCCACTTCGCTCAGCTCACCATTTTATTTTTGTGAGTATATTGTGGGTTTATATTCATAAATCGGTAAACAAGGGAAAATAGCTTCAGTTTCTCTGGGGAGAAGATCCCCTTGCTTCTTGAGATCATTTATTTACCTTTCTTGCTTAGAAAGATAAGTAAATGGTTTGAAAGTATTTATTGGAGGGTGTTTTTTTTTTTTTTTAAATGTAAAGTGACTCAAAACTGAAGTCTCTCAGTTTAAGGCCTCTTTTTTTTTTTTTTAAGTCTTACACAAAAGGAAGTGAGTATGAGGTGAATTGCATTAACCTAAAGTACTGTCGAGATGAAACTTAAAGCAGGAAGCAACATACGATGAATGTATTGGAAGGGAACACATTTGTGTCATGTGAAGAAACATGACAAAAACAGCCCTCCTTAAATTATTTGTGGCAGTAGTGATCACATTCATTTTAATTTTGCCGGAATATTTCAAGACACTGAAAGGTGAGTATATGATTGTAATCTAGCTTTCCTTTCTTAATTTAAAAAAGTTAGTGTCTGCTAGTAGATACAGAAAAGATCCTCTTTTTGGATACATGCTGCATTGACTGAAGTTCTAGATCTGAAAAACTAATAAAATAAAACAAGATTGCAATTTTAGTCGGCTGTTATATAGGACAGTAACCTAATTCATAGTACATAATTATAGTAGCATACCTAAAAATGAAAATATTTAAAATCTGTAGTCTAGATTTCAGACATTGAGATTACAATAATCTCATCACATGACTGCTCTTTGAAACAGTTTCTTCAAAGCAGCTCTAAGTATGCCTTTACATTCTGGAATTCTTTAATAAAGAAAGTGATATTTATTGTGTTTAAAATGCTAGAATTCCCTCTACTACAACTATTTCACGCAAATAACTTACTGTCATCTTTTGACAAGAGAAAGCATTTATATATTTTGAAAATGCAATTAAAATAAGGTGAGTGAAAATTTAAACAGATTTGTGTGTATGTGTTCGAAACTGGAGAAAAATGGAACAAAATTAACTTTGTGAATAACTGCTAAAGCTTAGATTAGGAAAATAGGTATAAATTTAAACTATTTTTACATGTTAGCAAGATATTTGAAAATTTATTAATATGATTGTTCGGATGGTAATTATGCTCCCTAACATTTAATAAGAAGAAAAGGTGAAAAGGCTATATTTTATCATTAAATAGTCTTTCTATGAATTTGATTAAAATAAGATAAAAACTCATATTTGATGACTTGCTGCAATGAATATTTATTGTTGTATATATGTAATGCTAAATAGCCAGATAAAAATATTTTTGCTAATTATATTTGATGACATTTCAGTGATTATTTGATGTTGCATATACATGATGTCAAATAGCCAGTTAAAAATATATTTGCTAAATAAACACTATGACAAGTTGGCTTTCTGGCATTATGTTACTTAGATGAAGCAATCATAGCACATATTTTTAATGCTGATTTCACTGGGTGAAAAATGTGTTATAAAGAGAATAGTTAGAATAAAGATAACCTATTTTTAAGATATTGTGAGCTGAGAGTAAGCTCATGCAATAGTTATCCAGGGTAGGTTCTCTCTCTCTCTCTCTCTCTCTCTCTCTCCACATAGTACCTCTAGACAATGAAATTGGATCTAATGAAAAACAGGTAATCATCCCAAAAATGACTTAATTAACTATTGGTTAGTATTTTAGAAGAACTGGTGACTACAGGAACGTGTTAAAGGTTTTTATTTTGGGGCAGACACATAGTTCTTTTAGGTTTTGTTTCTCAAAGTGAGAAGCATGGCCTTCTGCGGCAGTTGTGAGCAGAAAGTAGATAGATGAAGTACAGAGAAATTCTTTTTTTTTTTGAGACAGAGTCTTGGTCTGTCACCCAGGGTGGAGTGCAGTAGCGCAATTCTGGCTCACTGCAACCTCTGCCTCCCTGGTTCAAGCAATTCTCCCAAGTAGCTGGGATTGCAGATGCATACCATCCTGCCCAGCCCCCTGCTTTTTTTGTATTTCTTTTAGTAGATGGGGTTTCACCATGTTAGCGAGGCTGGTCTCAAACTCCTGACCTTGTTATCTGTCCACCTCAGCCTCTGAAGGTGCTGGGATTACAGGTGTGAGCCACCACGCACAGCTGAAGCATAGATAATTCTTAGCGGAGGACAGATGGGAGCCCCTTCTTTTGGTGGTTAGAAGGAAGAATCTATCTTATAAAATCCATCTTAGCCAAACTTCCTTGGCCTAATAGTAATGTGTCAGTTCGTCATTTTGTCAATAGTCAACCATCATTTATAATGATGTTTGTTCTCTTGCTTTCAAAACTAGTTACATCAGCTCCCAATACTACCTTTACTGCCTTCCTAAACTTAAAATAGCTGTTTCTGTTCTCCTGGTTCAAGAACAGCATAGTCCAAACTCTTTCTGGGTTGATGGATTTTTTTTTTTTTAAGAGACAGGGTGTCACTGTGTTGCCCAGGCTGACCTCAAACTCCTGGGCTCAAGCAATCGTCCTGCCTCAGTCTCCAACTAGCTGGGACTACAGGCACATACCACCACACTCAGATGGATTTATTGGGGGATTTTGTTTCAAAGGAACCCTACTTGGGGCCAACAAACAAAAATGTTCAAAAACCACTGTTTTCTTTTACATTATTTAGCAGTAGAAGGAATTTTGCACAGAGCTGCCATAAACAAAAAGCTGATTACTAGGTAAAATTATACACATACAATTGTGTAATAACAAGGCTTTATATTTTTATAATGGTTTATGGATCACCAGGAACATCTTTTTATAGCCTCATTTACTATAGTCCCATATTGATTCAATGAAGAAAACTTGAACATAATTGTCTTGCTTTTTAAAAATTAGTTCTTAATCACAATACTAGTTGACCTATGAAGTGAGTTAAATTGACAACTAATACTAAATAAAATAGCTAGTAAAATTATTTATGATAAGCTAAGAATGTTCGAGAAGTACTACAATTAACCTTGTGAAACTCCCTGTCTAGTCTTACCCCATTAGTTACTTGTCTTTTTTTTCACTTTTTCTTATGTTCTATTCACTTTAATTTCTAAGGTAAATATTATAAAATAATTTTTACTTATAAATTATTCACTGATACCCTATCTTTAACATGTCAAATGAATTCAAAAGGAATCTTAATGAGGAATAATATACTCACGAGGTTTAATAGATTTGATTTCAAAATAAGAAACCCTCTGAAGTCCTAAGTTAAAAATAAAGCACCTCGTTTGATCATTTTTCATCAAGAATGTATCTGAGTCTCTGAATAATCATTAGTAGGAATATTCAATGATCACAATTACACAGTGTAAGCTATTTAATCTAACTTTACCAAAAAAGGGGAGCTACTTTACACTGTTTGAGACTTTTAATGAGTTTGCATTGGGTATGTACTAGTAGTAAGATAACCTATTTTATAGCAGTGTTTTTTTTTAACTTTTCCATTTATTTGAAAGGCAGCTAGGATATAGTAGTTAATATAATGGTTTGATGCGTTTGTATTACATGTAGATGATGGAGACACAAAAGGGAGTGGTGGATATATTTTGATTCAGAACTTCTTGCAATTAAGGGAGCTAGCTCACTCCCAAATAAGAGACTTTTGAACCTGCTTTTGTTGAACTTAAAGTGTTTAAGAGAGAGACTTAGCTAACCCTCATGTAAATCTCAGTGATCTTTTATTTCTTTATTTATTCTTTCACCTGTGCTATGAAGCTGGGGCTACAAAAATGAAAGACAACTCTTTCTTCAAGGAGTTTTCAGTTGGGGGGATGACTGACTGGCAAACAACTAAATAAAATACAGGAATTAACTAAAATAGGGAGATAAACAAGATGCAATGGGAACATAAACATTGCTTCCAAGTCTACCTTTGGGAGGACATTCCTTATATTTCCATTTGCAAAGAGAAATAATTGTCAGAGTTTGAATGATCACCTAGTATTCCTTCTTATCTGCTTGCAAAAGCACTTTTCAAGAGAAGAAATGGTGATGATAATTATTGATTTTTAAACAAAACATTCTCATATCAGTATATCAATAGTTCCTGAAACCAGAAATTGCAGTGAGTCACCCAAGTGTACTTCCAATAATTTGTGGCTATACAGGATAGAAATAGCACAGATAAGCCTGGGCACAATGGCTCACGCCTGTAATCCCAACACTTTGGGAGGCTGAGACAGGTGGATCACTTGAGGCCAGGAGTTCAGGACCATCCTGGCCAACATGGTGAAACCCCATCTCTACTAAAAATACAAAAAAATTAGCTGGGGCTGGGCATGGTGTAATCCCAGTACTTTGGGAGGTAGAGGTGGGTGGATCACTTGAGGTAAAAAGTTCAAGACCAGCCTAGCCAAAATTTTGAAACCCTGTCTCTACTAAAAAAACAAAAATTAGCAAAAATTAGCCAGGCATGGCAGCATGCGTCTGTCATCCCAGCTACTCTGGAGGCTGAGACAGGAGAATCGCTTGAACCTGGAGGTGGAGGTTGCAGTGAGCCGAGATTATGCCACTACACTCCAGCCTAGGGGACAGAGGGAGACTCCTTCTCAAAACAAGAGAAAGAAAAAAGAAATTAGCCAGGCATAGTGGTGGCATGTGCCTGTAATCCCAGCTACCCTGGAAGCTGAAGCAGGAGAATTGCTTGAGCCCAGGAGATGGAAGTTGCAGTGAGCTGAGATTGCCCCACTGCACTCCAGCCTGGGCAACAGAGCAAAACTCCATCTCAAGAAAAAAAAAAAAAAAAAAAAAAGGAAAACCACAGATGAAAACACCTCAAACCTAATTTTATCTAGTTGTTTTGACTTCCTCACTTTCTTTTAAGAGCCAAACTGACATAAACTCTGTTTATCAGCTTTCATTTCCCCTTCGATTTCACACTTTGTGATGGAAATGGTGGTGTAATGAAGAGTGAAATTGAAGACAGCAAAGGATAACAAACTATAGGATAAACTGGCATAATATGAGCATATGTTCACAGATTTAAATCTATGTTACAAAGACCAGCACACCAAGGGTAACTGCAATTAATTTCCTGAAAGTGCTAATCTAGTTCTCAAAAATGAATGCTTTTTTCCTTATTCATAAGTATTTAATCAGTAATCCCCAATAAGATTTAAAATATAGCCTTAAGACTATTTAAGCAATTTTTAAAACATTTTAAGAAATACATTTACATGTGCCAGTACTATGCCAAGTACTTTTACATATATTTTACAAAATAATATTTTACACAATAACTCATTATAATGTATTAAATATCTCTACTCATGTGCAGCATCATTCTCAAGAGAGAATGTTCTGAAAATCTTCAGAAAGAAGTAATAAAACTAGATGGATAAATTTACTTTGTGGTAAGATTTTGCTTCTTTTTTAAAACATGTATGTATTTGTTTATTTTTGAGACAGCTCACTTTGTCACCCAGGCTGGAGTGCAGTGGCATGGTCTTGGCTCACTGCAACCTCCAACCCCTGAGTTCAAGCCATTTTCCTGCCTCAGCCTCCCCAGTAGCTAGGACTACAGGCACGCACCATGCCCAGCTAATTTTTGTATTTTTAGTAGAGATGGTACTTTGCCATGTTGGCCAGGCTGGTCTTGAACTCCTGACCTCAAGTGATCCGCCTGCCTCAGCCTCCCAGAGTGTTGTTATTCCATGTGTGAGCCACTCACTGCGCCCAGCCAGATTTTGTTTCTTATTGAATTTTCTGAATCATTACAGTTTTAAAATGGCCACTAATGGACACAGTATTTTTATGTATACATCTTAGACACTGTGTGTTGACAAAAAATGTGTTGAATATAATGTTTTCATCACTTTGACAGAACTGGCTTTCTTCTCTAATCTGTTAAGTCGCAATACCGACAACCCTTGCTTAGGGTGCTTTCTAACTGCTTGTCTCATTGTTTCGGTGGATAAATGTTCTCTTAAATACATGGACACAGGGAAGGGAACATCACTCACTGGGACCTGTCAGGGTTGCGGGGCTAGGGGAGGTATAGCAGGGGGTGGGGGAATTGGGGAGGGATAGCATTAGGAGAAGTATCTAATGTAGATGATGGGGTGATGGATGCAGCAAACCACAATGGTACATGTATACCTATGTAACAAACCTGCATGTTCTGCACATAAACCGTAGAACTTAAAGTATAATAAATAAATTTTTAAAAATGTTCTCTTAATATATCTCTTTTGATTTTTAGTTTTTAAAAAAATTTTTTAAGAGAGACAGAATCTTGCTTTATGGCCCAGGTAATTCCTGGGTTCAAGCGATCCTTCCACCTCGGCCTCCTGAGTAGCGTATCTTTTTGCTTTAATTTTTTAAACATGACTTTCCCTAAGACATTCATAGGGTGATATATCTTTCCCTTACACTGTTCTGTTTCTTTTCTCTTATCATGTATATATTATCACCTATCTAATTTACTTGTTATGCATTTTTAAAAATAATCTGATTTCTCCAAATAGAATGTAAGCTCCATGAAACTGAGGTTTTTGTCTGCTTTGTTCACTGATGTGTTTCAAGCAGTTAAGATAGTGTCTGTCATATTAGGGACATTCTGAGTATCTGTTGAGGGAGTGAACTTGCTGAATCATACTGTTAAGGAAATAAAAAGAAAATCTTGAAGGAAAGATTTCTGATCTGATGTTCACAAACATTTGTGTTTTAGGCAGGCCAAGTGCTATCCTCATATTTTTAAAATATTAAATTTCATCACAAACCTAGAAATTTTAGGTTGTGCAGCCTGTGAAATTTATTTTGCAGAATATTTTACTTGAAAGAGATGTGTCTTTTTACCCTGAGTCATTTTCCTGCCGTTTTCTTTATCTACAGGGAATTTCATAATATTCATTTACTTCTCTTATTTTGACAAGTAAAATAAGTGAGCAATCTCTTATGTCTTAAACCTGCCTTTCAAATCTTGCTATGGTATGTTAAAAGTTATCCCAAACTTTGCCCCCTGCCTCCAGCAAACATTTTCAATGGTCTTTCCCAAATATCCTATGAATAAATTCATAGTCCTTTGCTTCTGATCTGGTTAACACTACAGATATATCACCCATACACAATGTGATTTTTTTTTTTTGCCCCTTTCCTGCTTAGGATTACCAGACAGGCTTCAACGATTGGCCCCAAAATTGAAAAATAATAGATTTTGCTATTGAAGTGGATATTCTTAGAGTTTATTCTAATTGTTAAAGAGGCAGACCTGTGACCAAAGAAAAACATCATATTTAATGAAGGTCTTTGTAAATTAGGCAGCTAAACCATAAACTCTCTTCTATCCTGGCAGCTAATATTTTTAAATTGCTGAATTATGCTATAGAATAACCAATATGTGAAAGGCTTTTTGAAACAATCTATGTGTTTAACAGGCATAATTTACATACAATAAAATGGAAAGATCTTTTAAAAAAACTTTTATTTTAAGCTCAGGGCTACATGTGAAGGTTTATTATACAGGTAAATGCATGTCACAGGGGCTATAAAGATTATTTTATCATCTAGGTATTGAGCCTAGTACCCATTCGTTATTTTTCCTGATCTTCTCTCTCCTCCCACCCTCCACCTTCCAGTAGGCCCCAGTGTCTGTTGTTCCCCTCGATGTGTCCATGTGTTCTCATCATTTAGCTCCCACTTATAAGTAAGAACGTGATACTTGGTTTTCTGTTCCTGTGTTAGTTTGCTGAGGATAATGGCCTCCAGCTCCATCCATGTTTCTGCAAAGGACATGATTTTTCTTTTTTTATGGCTTCATAATATTCCATGGTATATATATACCACATCTTCTTTATGGAAAGATCTTAAGTGTTCAGTTTCATGAACTTTGACATTCATGTGCACCTGTGTAACCACTATCACATACCAGATACAGATCTACTTCACTCCAATAAAGATGCCTCTGGCTCAGGCAGGGGCAGTGGCTCACGCCTGAAATACTAGCACTTTGGGAGGCTGAGGTGGGCAAATCACCTGAGGTCAGGAGTTAGAAACTAGCTTGGCAACATGGCAAAACCCCATCTCTACTAAAAATACAAAAATTAGGCTGGCTGAGGTGGCTCATACCTGTAATCCCAGCGCTTTGGGAGGCGGAGGGAGGCGGATCACGAGGTCAGGAGATGGAGACCAGCCTGGCTAACACGGTGAAACCCTGTCTCTACTAAAAATACAAAAATTAGCCAGGCATGGTGGTGCATGCCTGTAATCCCAGCTACTCCGGAGGCTGAGGAAGGAGAATCACTTGAATCCGGGAGGCGGAGGTTGCATGCAGTGAGTGGACATTGCACCACTGCACTCCAGCCTGGTGACAGAGTGAGATTCTGTCTCAAATAAAATAAAATAAAATAAAATAAATTATTTGGGTGTGGTGGCGCGCACCTGTAATCCCAGCTATCCCGGAGGCTTAGGCAGGAGAATCACTTTAACCAGGGGGACAGAGGTTGCAGTGAGCTGAGATGGTGCCACTTCACTCCAGCCTGGGTGAAAGAGTGAGACTCCATCTCAAAAACAAACAAACAAACAACGAAAAGATTCCTCTGGCTCTTTCCTTTCAAATCTCCTCCCACATCCCCAAGGCAACATCTGACCTGTGTCACCATAAATTAGTTTTGTCTCTTCTATTTCATGTAAATGGACTCATCATACAGTAAATATTTTTGGTCTGGCTTTTTTTGTTTGAGATGGAGTCTTGCTCTGTCACTCAGGCTGGTGTGCAATGGGGCTATCTCGGCACACTGAAACCTCTGCCTCCCGGGTTCAAGTGATTCTTCTGCCTCAGCCTCTAGAGTAGCTGGGACTACAGGGACTACAGGTGCCTGCCACCATGGCTGGATTTTCTTTTTCTTTTTCTTTCTTTCTTTTTTTTTTTTTTGGTATTTTTAGTAGAGATGGGATTTCACCAAGTTGGCCAGGCTAGCCTTGAACCTCAAGTGATTTGCTGGACTTGGCCTCCCACAGTGCTGGGATTACAGGCATGAGCCACCATGCCCGCCCTGGTCTGGCTTCTTTACTTAGCATGTTTTTGAGATTCATTTATGCTATTGAGTGATTCAGTAGGTCCTATCTTTTGGTTGCAAAGTACTCCATTATATCAATACACAATATTTGTCCCTTTATCCGTTGGATTATTTCCAGTTTGGGCTATTATAAATATGCTGCTATGAACATAACTGTACAAATGTTTGTGTCAGTATATGTTTTTGTTTCTATCCAGTAACACTCTAGTCATGGAATACCTGGGTGTCTTACTCAGTCTCGGCTGCTGTAACAAACTGCTGTAGACTGAGTGGCTTGTAAACAAGAGCCTTCACAGTTCTGTAGGTTGGAAGTCCAAGATCAGTGTGCCAGCACGGTTGATTCCGGTGAGGGTCCTCTTCTGGGTTACAGAATGCTGACTTTTCCTTGTATTCTTCACGGGATGGAAATAGAACTAGTTACCTCTCTGGCCTCTTCTTGTAAGGACACTAGACCCATTCATTAGCTCTTCACTCTCATGACCTAACTACTTCTCACGGACTCCACCTTCAAATACCATCATATTGGGATTTTAGGGGGAAGCAAATGTTCAGTCCATTTCACTGGGTATATTTAATTTTACAAGAAGCTGCCAAATGTTTCTCGAAAGTGGTCTATGCTAGCAATATTTCTAGTAGCAGAAAATTCTCATTTTCTCTAGTTTATATTTAATATGCTGAAGCAATAACACTTAGAATATGTATAGTCAAAGAAATAATCTACATTTCTCCCAAAGTTCCCTGACAACTAGTTAATGAGGTCTTGGGAAAATGTGAGTTGAACTAGAGCAGCCCCTGGTATGCCTATTGTCTGTCAACTGATGAAGACTTTATTATAAGTTTTCACTTATTTGTAGAGGTCAACAAATACTTGAGATTTCTTTTCTTGCAGTCATACCCTGAAAAATACTCCTGGCACAAAATATCTAGAAATGTGAAATAAAATGTATTTAAAACTTTAGAAATGTAGAGTTGAACTGATAAGAAAATAAGACTCCTGACCAGGTGCAGTGGCTCATGCCTGTAATCTCAGCACTTTGGGAGGCCAAGGTGGGCGGATCACCAGAGGTCGGGAGTTCGAGACCAGTCTGACCAATATGCAGAAACCCCATCTCTACTAAAAATAGAAAATTAGCTGGGTGTGGTGGTGCCTGCCTGTAATCCCAGCTACTCAGGAGGCTGAGGCAGGAGAATCGCTTGAACCTGGGAGATGAAAGTTGCAGTGAGCCGACATCATGCCATTGCACTCCAGCCTGGGCAGCAAAACTCTGTCTCAAAAAAAAAAAAAAAGACACTAAGACTCCTCCTTGGAGGCAGAAAATGAGTAGGAATTACAAATACAAATAAGAGTGAACAAATTAGTGCCTCAGGAGCATCTACAAATCTCTGGTGGCCTGAAATTTCAGTTTCACTGGGTCATATTTCAGGAGACAGAAGGCAAAGTCTAAGACCGAGACATTACTGATATACTAAAAAGTGATATGCTCCATAAAACAGCAATCTAGGACAAATTCTTTCTGGGTGTGAGGAAATTTGTCTGTCTTCACTTTGGCTATGGGTGGAGAAAAGAAAAAGAATCCTTTGAGAGTTTGTAAACACAGCTGGCCATTGCTTAGATGTCAAGGATCATTACCTGTGAGGTGTGAAAAGTCCAATCCAGGACTGTAGTTAAAGTCACTTTGGGTTAATGGTGCCATTAGACACCCATCAGAGGAAAACACCAGTCCTCTCTGGAGGAAAACATCTTTTTTTAAAAATTGCATTTTAGGTTTTAGGGTACACGTGAAGAACATACAAGATTGTTGCATACATACACACATGACAGTGTGATGTGCTGCCTTCCTCCCCATCACCTATTCTGACATTTCTCCCCATGCTATCTCTCCCCAACTCCCCACCCCCCGCTGTCCCTCCCCTATTTCCTCCCTACAGACTCCAGTGTGTGATGCTCCCCTCCCTGTGTCCATGTGTTCTCATTGTTCAACACCCACCTATGAGTGAGAACATGCGGTGTTTGATTTTCTGTTCTTGTGTCAGTTTGCTGAGGGAAAACATCTTTACACCATTCTTCAAATAATTTCCCAAAGTAAAATTCCAAGGAACAATAGCTATTATAAAAATCATAAAACACATGAAGACTCAATGGACAAAAATCAACAGAAACAACAAACAGTAGAATCAGATTTTCAAAGACTTCAGATATTGGAATTATGAGATATGAAATAGAAAATAAATAGTTTGTTTCAATACATAAAATATTTCATCAAAAAGTATGAGTAAGTACAGAAGAATGTAATCAGACTCATTTCATACCTATATAAAAACCAACTCAAAATGGATTAAAGACTTGAAGATCTAAACTGGAAAACTACTAGAAGGAAATATAGGGAAAAAATATCTATGACATTGGTCTGAGCAATTATTTTTTTTTTGTGACCCATACAACAGGCAACAAAAGCAGAAATATACAAATAAGATTGTATCAAACTAAAAATCTGCATAGCAAAGGAAACAACTGAGTGAAAAGAAGCTTATGGAATGAGAGAAAATATGTGCAAACCATATACTTGATAAAGGTTTAATATCCAAAATATATAAGAAACTCAGACAACTCAACAGCAAGAAAATAACCTGATTAAAAAATGGGCTAAGGACACTGAAGAGACATTTCCTTTTTTTTTTCTTCTTTCCTCTTCTTCTTCTTCTTTTTTTTTTTTTTTTTGAGACATGATCTCACTATGTTGCCCAGGCTGGAGTGCAGTATGGCTCACTAAATAATTGGCCTTCAGAGCTCAAGTGATCCTCCTACCTCAGCCCCCTGAGTAGCTAAGACTACAAGTGTCGGTCACCACACTGGCTAATTTTTAAATTTTTTCAGAGATGGGGGTCTCACTATGTTGCCCAGGCTTGTCCTGAACTCCTGGGCTCAAGTGATCCTCCTGCCTTGGCTTCTCAAAGTGCTGGCATTATAGGCATCAACCACTGCATCAGGCTGACATTTCTTGAAAGAAGACATACAAATGGACAATAGGTATATGAAAAAAATCTCAACATCACTAATCATCAGGGAATACAAATTGAAATCACAGTGAAATATTATCTCACTTAAGATGGCTATTATCAAAAAGACAAAAGATGACAAGTGTTGGTGAGAATGTGGAGAAAAGGGAACCCTTGTACACTGTTGTGGGAATGTAAATTACTACAGCCATTATGACAGACAGCATAAAGGTTTCTCAAAAAATTCAAAATTAGAACTACTAACCAGGTGCACTGACACGCACCTGTAGTCCCAGCTACTTGGGAAGCTGAGATGGGAGGATTGCTGGAAGTCAGGAGTTTGAGAGCAGCCTGGGCAACTTAGTAAGACCCTGTCTCTGAAAAAAAAAAAAAAAAAAGTAGAACTACCATATGACCCAGCAATCCCACTTCTGGGTGTATATTTTAAGGAAATGAAATCAGTGTGTCAAAGAGATCTCTGAACTCCCATATCAATTGCAACATTATTCACAATAGTCCAGATATGGAATCAACCTAAGTGTCTATCAATGTATAAAGAAAATGTGATACATATACACAAGGTAATACTATTCTACCTTTAAAAAGGAGAAAATTCTGTCATTTGCAACAATATGAATGAATCTGGGAGATACTATGCTAAGTGAAATAAACCAGGCACAGAAAGAAAACTGCCACATGATCTCACGTATATACGGAATTGCAAAAAGTTGAACTCATAGTGGCAGAGAATACAGTAGAATGATGGTTACCATGGATGACAGGGTGGGGTGAGGGGAATGGAGAGATGTTGGTCAAAGGGTACAAAATTTCATTTAGACAGATGAATAAGTTCTGAAGATCTGTTGTATGGCATACTGCCTATAGCAAATATAATGGATTATATACTTGAAAATTGCTAAGAAAGTAAATGTTATCACCACACACACACACACACACACACACACACACATGCACAAATGGTATGTGAGTGATGGATATGTTCTTAGGTTTGATTTAATCACTTAACAGTGCGTGTGGGTGTGTGCGTATCAAAACATCACATCATATACCATAAGTATATGTATAATTTTTATTAGTTAATTATACCTTAATAAAACTTGAAGAAAAGAATCTGAAAATATATAAAGTTTAAAATAAAATGTAAGGTACTATGATTGGGAAAATAGCAACAATTTTTACACACAAAGTTAATAGAACAAACAGAGTCATTTATTCTCCCAGCCTAAAAATAATATGAAACAAATTTATGGGGAGGTCTAATACTCTGTCACATTTTTTGATTTCAGAAAACAGTATGAGAAAGAAACAAAGACTATTACAAATTAACAGGCAAATTTGAAAAAGAACTAACTAGTAGTTCTAATTGTGAACATACAACAAATTAGAAATGCAAGGAATGAAATGAACAGATTAGATGCAACTAAATAATGAATTAGTAAACTGGAGTAGAGATCTGAAGAAATTACCTAGAACACAGCACAGAGGTTAAGAGACATGGAAAGCCAATGGAGGTATTTCTAATAAAAGCTGCAAAGGAGAGAAGAAATAGAATAGGGTAAAGGCAATATTTGAAGAGACAATGGCTAAGAACTTTACAGAATTGTTGAAAGACATAAAACCTCAAATTCAGGAAACCTAACAAATCCCAAGCAAAATAAGTGATGAGAAATTCTGCAAAACATGAAATCTAAAGAGAGATATATATATATATATATATTTTTTTTTTTTTTTCAAGATGGAGTCTCGCTCTGTCACCCAGGCTGGAGTGCAGTGGCATGATCTCGGCTAACTGCAAACTCTGCTTCCCGGATTCAAGCGATTCTCATGCCTCCCAAGTAGCTGGGATTATAGGCACCTGCCACCACACTGGCTAATTTTTGTATTTTTAGTACAGACAGGCTTTCACCATGTTGGCCAGTCTGATCTCGAACTCCTGACATCAGGTGATCCTCCCACCTCAGCCTCCCAAAGTGCTGGGATTACAGGGTGAGCCACCGTGCCTTGCCAACAGATCTTGAAATAACCAGGGATAAATGCAGATCGTCTTTAAAAAGTTTAAAGGACAATT
Source organism: Saguinus oedipus (assembly GCA_031835075.1). NCBI lineage: Eukaryota > Metazoa > Chordata > Mammalia > Primates > Cebidae > Saguinus > Saguinus oedipus. The sequence goes on along the minus strand of CM063171.1, from coordinate 66,598,170 downwards.
CTGTGACAGCTCATTTTTCTCTTGAAAACAACTGTAAAAATCAGAAGGCAGTGAAAAATGCCTGCAAAGTGCTCAGGCAAAATTGTTGTTGACCTAGAACTGGTAGGTATCTAGAACATATTTATATTTTCAGATAAACAATGCAGAGAGTTTACAATCATTGGACCCTCAGTGAAAGAACTTCTAAAGAATTAACTTTAGGAGAAGGAACGCAATTGCAGAAGGAAGGGCAGAGATACAAGAAGAAATGGCAGGGGAAAAGCTCTCAACAAATATTATAAATGTGTGAGTACATATAAACAAATCCTGAAAATATTAGTTGCATAAAATTTAAAAACTCAACTAGTTTGTATGTCAATGAAAAAACAAGATAGAATGAAAATGCTGTATAAAAGTAGCATTTAAGTCAGGAAGGAGATGACCCAAGTTAAAGTATTCTAAGATCCTTGTATTGTTTCAGAGAGGCTAACTGTTGATTGACTTTGGCTTTAAGGATGCATGTTAAAAATTACTATGGTCAATACAAAAATAATAGAAATATAGTATCCAACCTCAGATAACTAAAGGAAAAACAGGAGAATGATAAAAAAAATTCACTACATCAATTTAGTAGCTGGAAAGGCAAGAAACAGTAGGAAGTGTGGTACAAATAGAAAGCATTAATAACATGGTATAATTTGATCCCAGTAATTTAAGTGGGCAAATCTATTGAGGTAAAAAGACAAAAAATTATCAGACTAGATTAAAAAAACAATTTCCAGAAATATGCCATTTAAAAGAGACCTATCTAAAGCATTAAGATAAAAGTGAAAAGATGAGAAAAATATATGGAACAAAGAGTAACTGAAGAAAGCACATGCCATTGTGTTAATATAAGATTTTAAAATTAACATCGTTACTAGCAATAAAGAAGGTCAGGATATATGGATAAAAGTTTCAAGTCACAAGAATATGCATCAATTCTAAATTTGTATGCCCCAAACAAGATAGCTTTAAAAAGACTATTATAAATCCATTATTTAGTGGGAGATTTTAAACATACTTCCAAGTTGTAAAATACGACCAGGTGAAGAATAGGAATATAGACGATTCAGACAATTCAAATAGCTAATTTTATCTGAGGGGTATATTTAGAATATCAAACTCAACATCTAGAACATACATTCTTTTCAGGGAATAAAAATACATACTTGATATGGTTTGGCTGTGTCCCCACCCAAATCTCACCTTGAATTGTAGTAATCCCCTCTTGTCAAGGGTGGGACCAGGTGGAGGTAATTGAATCATAGGGCTGGTTTCCCCCCATACTGTGTCTCATGGTAATGAATAAGTCTAATGAGATCTGATGGTTTTATAAATGGGAGTTCCCCTGTACAAGCTCTCTTGCCTGCCACCATGTAAGCCATCTCTTTGCTCTTCCTTCCTCTTCTGCCATGATTGTGAGGCCTTCCCAGCTTTTTCCTTTATAATATACCCATTCTCGGGTGTCTTATTAGCAGTGTGAGAACAGACTAATACAATACTAGACTATAAAAACAAGCATCAATACATTTCAAACAATCTTTAATATACATTTCTGACTAAATGAAATTAGATTCTAGTAACAAAAAGAAAGCTAAAAATAGGTAATATATTTGGAAATTAAAACAATTCCCTTCTAAATAACCTATGGTTGAGAAGAAATTATAATGGAAATTAGAAAATACTAATAATTGAATGACAAAAAATACTATCTGTTTAAACTCATGCAATATTACCAAAATATACAACTTTAAATGCTTATATATCAGAAAAAGAACAGTAAGATAAACCCAGAAAGTAAAGGCAGGAAATAATAAACACAGGAGCAAAAGTCAGTGAACTTAAAAGTATAGATACAGAAAGGATTAATAAAATCACAAGTTGGTTCTATTTTTTTTTTTAGACGGAGTCTCACTGTATTGCCCAGGCTGGAGTGCAGTGGCAGGATCTTGGTGGCTCACTGCAACCTCTGCCTCCCGGGTTCAAGCAATTCTTCTGCCTCGGCCTCCCAAGTAGCTCTGGACTACAGGCACATGCCGCCATGCCCAGCTAATTTTTTGCATTTTAGCAGAGATGGAGTTTCACTGTGTTGCCCAGGCTGGTTGCGAACTCCTGAGCTCAGGCAATCCACCCACTTCCGCCCCGCAAAGTGCCAAGATTACAGGCATGAGCAACCGCGCCTGGGCAAGTTGGTTCTTTTAAAGGTCTAATTGTATGGACAAACCACTGGAAAAATTGATCTGTTAATGTATTAGTCCACTTCCAGCTGCTGATGAAGACATAGCTGAGACTGGGTAATTTATAAAGAAAAAAGAGGTTTAATGGACTCAGTTTCATGTGGCTGGGGAGGCCTCACAATCATGGTGGAAGGCAAAAGGATATCCTACATGGTGGCAGGCAAAGAGAGAATGAGTGCCAAGTGAAAGCACTTTCCACTTATAAAACCATCACATTGCCTGAGACTTATTCACTACTATGAGAATTGGCGTGGGAGAAACTGCCTCCATCATTCAATTATCTGGGTCCCTCCCACAACATGAGGGAATTATGGGAGGTACAATTCAGGATGAGATTTGAGTAGGGCACAGCCAAACCATATCAGTTAGGACTGCTATAACAAATGATCATAAACTTAGTGGCTTAAAACAACACAAATTTATTGTCTCACAGTGTAGGTTAGAAGTTCAGCAGAAGTCTCCTTGGACTAAAATCAAGGTATCAGTAAGATTGTGTTCCTTTTGGAGGCTCTAGAAGAGAATCCATTTTCTGGCTGTTTCTAGCTTCTGGAAGCTGTCTGAATTCCTTGGCTTATGGCCGCCTTCCATCTTCAAAGCCAGCAGTGGCCTGTTGAGTCTTTCTCATATTGTATCACTCTGACATTGAGTCATCTGCTACTCAATTCCACATTCATGATTACATTGGGCTCACCCAGATAATCTGGGATAATTTCCTTATTTTTAGATCAGCTGATTAACAACCTTAATTCCATTTTCCACCTTAATTCCCCTTTGCCATGTTCTGGAACATATTTACAGGTTCCAGGAATTAAGATGGGGACATCTTTGGGAGCCATTATTCTGTCTGCCAAAACTGAATAAAGAAAAATGAGAGAAGGTACAAGTAACTAACGTTAGAAACGAAAAAAATGTTAAGTACAGACATAGCAAAATTAAAGATATAATAAGAGGATATTATGAATAACTTATGTCCGTACATTTAAGGACACATATCTAGGAAAATATAACTTACCAAAACTTAGGAAGAAATGGAAAGCCCAAGGGTTTTACAACAATTAAGGGAACCGAGTCAATGGTTTAATCTTCCCTGTTTCAGAGTATTTTCACACTAGTTTCAGGTGATTTTCCAGGCAAGTTCTGCCAAACTTTCAAGAAACAGACCAAACAGATAAATGCAATTTTATGTAAATTTTTTCAAAACATAAAAAAGAGGAGACATTTATTTATTTGTTTTTAAACAAAAAGATGAAAATTTTATTTACTGGAAAATTTCTGCTGATTTTTTTTTTTTTTTTGAGATGGAGTCTCGCCTTGTCACCCAGGCTATAGTGCAATAGCATGATCTTGGCTCACTGCAACCTCTGCCTCCCAGGTTCAAGCGATTCTCCTGCCTCAGCCTTCTGAGTAGCCAGATTACTGGCATGCACCACCATGCCTGGCTAATTTTTGTATTTTTAGTAGAGACAGGGTTTCACCACGTTGGCCAGGCTGGTCTCGAACTCTTGACCTCAAGTGATCCGCCTGCCTGGGCCTCCCAAAGTGCTGGGATTACAGATGTGAACCACCACACCTGGCTCTTGCTGATTTTTGCATAGGTGTGTGACAAAAGCAACATCAGAATTTATTACCATTCTGTCTACAAATTGGAGAAGATGATTTCATTGGTTTATTAAACCCCTCAGTGTCTTCTACCTGCCCTTCCTAACCTTTACCTTCAAAATTATCTTTCTGCCTATATATCTGTTAGTCAATAATCTTTCTTCCATTAAGTTTATGAAATTCTTCATGACATGACATGGGCTTTGATGGTGCTGTTTTTGATGTCAGAATACATGGCATATTGTCTTGTGGTAATATGACTTATAGTTTATTCAGAGGTCAGTAAACTATGGTCTTTTACAGCCTCTTTTATTTAAAATGGTTGGGAAATAAAGAATATTTCATGATGTAAAAATTATATTAAACTTGAAGTTTAGTCTTCATAAATAAAGTGGAATATAGCCATGCTCATTTTTATATAAATTTTCTGTGGCTGTTTTCATCTTATAAAGTGTGTAGTTCCAAAGAGACAATATGACGCACAAAGCCTAAAACATGTACTAAATGACCCCTTATAGAAACTAAGTTGCAGACCATGGCCTATGTATTTACATTACACTACAGTGATAAAATATAGGTATTTGACAGTGTTTAAAGTTTTGAATGAATAATCTTACATAGTGAAATGTATAGGTGTATCTACATTATAGATATATATTCTTAATTTTTGCCTTTTTTTCAGTTGATTGCTTTAGCTTTTCTAAATACATAATTTTGTCTGTAAATAATTATAACAATTATGCCATACTACTCTTTTTTTGAGACAGGTTCTGGCTCTGTCACCTAGGCTGGAGTGCAGTGGTGTGATCTCTGCTCACTGCAACCTCTGCCTTGCAGGCTAAGCCATCCTCCCACCTTAGCTTCCCTAGTAGCTGGGACTACAGGCGTGTGCCTCTACGCCCAGCTGATTTTTCTTTTTTTTTTTGTAGAGAGGAGGTCTCACTTTGTTGCCCAGGCTGGTCTCGAACTCCTGAGCTCAAGAGATCCACTTACCTCGGCCTCCCAGAGTGCTAGGATTACAAGCGTGAGCCACCACGTCCGGCCTCATACTTATCTTTTCCAACACGTCCAAGCAATGTTTCCTCCATTTACTTATTTATTGTTTTTGAGACAGAGTCTCAATCTGTTGTTCAGGCTGGAGTGCAGTGGTGTGATCTCAGGTCATTGCAAGGTCTGCCTCCTGGGTTCAAGCAATTCTCCTGACTCAGCTTCCCAAGTAGCTGGGATTATAGGAGTGTGCCACCATGCCTGGGTAATTTTGTTTGAGACAGAGTATTGGTCTGTCACCCAGGCTGGAGTGCAGTGGTATGATTTTGGCTCACTGCAACCTCTGCCTCCTGGATTCAAGCCATTCTCTTGCCTCAGCCTCCCAAGTAGCTGAGATTACAGGCATGCACCATCACAGCCAGCTAATTTTTTTTTTTTTTTGTATTTTTAGTTAGAGATGGGATTTCTCCATGTTGGTCAGACTGGTCTCAAACTCCTGATCTCAGGTGATCTGTCCGCCTCAGCCTCCGAAAGTGCTGGGATTACAGGCATAGGCCACCATGCCCAGCCTCCATCATCTATTTCTCCCATCCAAGTACTAACCAGGCCCGACCCTGCTTAGCTTCCGAGATCAGGGTGGTATGGCCGTAGACATCCTCCATCTCTTTCTAATCAATGTTTTCTCCTGATTACATTGGCAGATTTTCCTGGCAAATAATAGGGAAAATTTTGACGTAAATACTTATAGTGTTTGATCACTGAAATATATTTACATGGGTATCCTTAGTGCTATAATATATTGGTAATTTGATCCGAGACAGATAGATTTTACAATGTAAGGTTATTTCTCTTTTACACATAGAATTTATAATTTGCAAATAAATGTGATATTTTTAAAATGGTTTTAAGCATCTAGATGTAGTTTACATTCTTTTAGACTAATTGATGTAATGTATTTCATTAATATATTGTTAAGTATTATATCATTTTAAAATTTTTGATTCAGAGGGTACATGTGCAGGTTTGTTACAAGGCTATATTGCGTCATGCTGGGGTTTGGGCTTCAATGATCCCATTGCCCAAATGGTGAACATATTTCCCAGTAGGTAGTTTTTAAGCCCTTGCCTCCTTCCCTCCCTCTCCACTTTGGGAATATTCAGTGTCTGTTGAGCCCGTCTTTGTGTCTGTGTGTACTCAGTTTTAGCTCCCACTTATAAATGAGAACATATGGTATTTGTTTTTCTGTTTCTGCATTAATTTGCTTAGGATAATGGCCTTCAGCTGCAACCATGTTGCTGCAGAGGACATGATGTCAATCTTTTTATGGCTGAATAGTATTCCATGGTGTATATGTACCATATTTTCTTTATCCAATCTACCACTCATAGATTGATTCCATGTCTTTGTTACTGTGAATAGTGCTATGATAAACATATGAGTGCAGGCATCTTTTTGGTAAAACAATTTATCTTCTTTTAGGCATATTCCCAGTAATGAGATTACTGGGTTTGATGATAATTCTATTTTCAGTTCTTTCAGAAATCTCCAAACTGCTTTCCAGAGGGGCTGAACAAATTTGTATTTCCACTAACAGCGTATAAGCTTCCCCTTTCTTTGCAGCCTTGCCAATCAATATCTGTGATTTTTAAAATAATAGTCATTCTGACTAGTGTCAAATGGCATCTCATTGTGGTTTTGATTTACATCTCTGGAATAATTAGTGATGTTGAGCATTTTAAAGTATATTTGTTGACTGCTTGAATGTCTTTTGAGAAGTGTCTTTTCATGTACTTTGCCCACTTTTTAATGGTTTTTTTTTTCCTTGTTGGTTTGTTTCAGTTCCTTAGATTTTGTATATTAGTCCTTTGTAAGATGCATAGTTCACAAATACTTTCTCCCATTCTGTAGGTTGTTTGTTTACCCTGCTGATAGTTTATTTTGCAGTGAAGAAAACCTTTAGTTTAATAATATTCAATCTATCTTTAGTTAATTTTTGTATATGGTGAAGGGGATCCAGTTTCATTCTTTGCATATGGTTAGCCAATTTTCTCAGCACTGTTTATTGAATAGAGTATCCTTTCCCCAGTGTTTATGTCTGTCAGCTTCATCAAAGATCAGTTAGTTTTAGGTGTGTAGCTTTATTTCAGGTGTCTCCATTCTGTTCCATTGGTCTATGTGTCTATTAATATCTTTGTACCAATACCATGCCGTTTTTGTTACTCTAGCCTTGTAGTAGAGCTTGAAGGTAGAAGATGTGATACTTCTGGCTTTGTTATTTTAGCTTAGGCTTGCTTTGGCTATTTGGGCTGTTTTTTATGGGGGGGTAGTTAATGTGAATTTTAGAATAGTTTTCTCTTCTGAAAAATGACATTGGTAATATGATAAGAATAGTGTTGAATCTGTAGATTGCTTTGGGCAGTATGGACGTTTTGATGATATTTATTATTCCAATCCATGAGCATGAAATGCTTTTATACTTGTTCGTGTTATCTATGATTTCTTTCAGCAGTGTTTTGTAATTCTCTTTGTAGAGATCTTTCATCTCCTTGGTTAGATATTCCTAGGTGTTTTATTTCATGTTTTTTTTTGGGGGGGGGGTTACTTTAAATGGGATTGCATTCTTTATTTGATTCTCAGCTTGAATGTTATTGGTGTATAGAAATGCTACTGATTTTTGATGTTGATTTTGTATCCTGAGACTTTGCTTAAGTCATTTATTAGGTCTAGGAGTCTTTTCACATAATCTTAGGGTTTTCTAGGTATATAATCATATCATCAATGAAGAGAGATAACTTGACTTCCTCTTTTCCTATTTGGATTCCTTTTATTTTTCTCATGCTTGATTGCTCTGGCTAAGACTTCCACTACTATGTTGAATAGGAGTGGTGAGAGTTGACATCTTTGTATTGTTCCAGTTCTTAGGGGGAACACTTCCAACTTTTGCCCAGTCAGTACAATGTTGGCTGTGGGTTTGTTGTAGATGGCTCTTATTATTTTGAGTTGCGTTCCTTCAAAGTCTAGTTTGTTGAGGGTTTTTATCATGAAAAAAATGTTGGATTTCATTGAATAGTTTTTCTGTATCTATTGAGATGATCATATGGTTTTTGTTTTTATTTCTGTTTATGTGGTGAATCCCAATTATTGAGTTGCATATGTTGAAATATCCGTGCATGTTAGGAATAAAGCCCACTTGATTGCGGTGAATTAATTTTTTGATGTGCTGTTGGATCTCGTTTGCTAATAGTTTGTTGAGGATTTTTGCATCTATATTCATCAAAAACATTGGCCGATAGTTTTCTTTTTTTGTTGTCTTTTTGTTTGGTAGATTTTGGAATCAGGATGATACTGGTTTCATAGAATAAATTAGGAAAGAATCTTTTCTCCTCAATTTTTTGGAATAATTTCAGTAGGATTGGTAGCAGCTCTTTCTTGTATGTCTGGTAGAAATTGGCTGTAAATTCATCTCGTCCAGGGCTATTTTGGGCTGGTAGGTTTATTTATTACTGACTCAATTTCCGTATTCATTATTGGTCTGTTTGGAATTTCTGTTCCTTTCTAGTTCAATCTAGGGAGGTTGTGTGTGTTTCCAGGAATTTATACATTTCCTCCAGATTTTCTGGTTTGCGTGCATAGAGACTGTAGTGTCTAAGGGTATTTTGCATTTCTGTGCAATCAGTTGTAATGTTACCTTTGTCATTTCTGATCATGCTTATTTTGATCTTCTCTTTTTCTCTGTTAATCTAGTTATCAGTCTTATCAATCTTATTTGTCCCTTCAAAAACCAACTTTTATTTCATTGAACCTCTTTATAGTTTTTTGGGGTCTAAATTTCATTTACTCTGCACTGATTTTAGTTATTTCTTCATTTCTGATAGCTTTGTGTCTAGTTTGTTCTCATGTTTTAGCTCCTTTAGGTGTATGGTTAGGTTGTTAATTTAAGATCTAGCTTCTTGATGTAGGAATTAGCACTATAAACTTTCTCTTAACACTGCTTTTGTTGTAACCTAGAGGTTTTAGATTGTTTCTCTATTTTCATTTGTTTCAAAGAATTTTTTCATTTCATTCAGGAGCAAGTTGTTCAGTTTCCATGTATTTGTGCAGTTTTGAGAGTGCCTCTTAGTATCCAACTTGTTTTTTAAGGGTAGTATACCTCATTCCTCAAACTCAACAAATATCGGACAAAAACAAAAATTTACAAGCCAATCTCACTTGCAAATATAGATGTAGAACTTTGAAATAAAACACTGAGAATACACAAGCAGCCAGGCGCGGTGGCTCATGCCTGTAATCCCAGCACTTTGGGAGGGTGAGGTGGGCTGATCACAAGGTCATGAGACCATCCTGACCAACATGGTGAAACCCAGTCTCTACTCTACTAAAAAAATTAAAAAATTAGCTGGGTGTGGTGACACACACCTGCCATCTCAGCTACTTGGGAGGCTGAGGCAGGAGTATTGCTTGAACCCGGGAGGTGGAGGGTGCAGTGAGCCGAGCTCGCACAACTGCACTCCAGCCTGGTGCCTGGCAACAGAGCAAGACTCTGTCTCAAAAAAAAAAAAAAAAAATACACAAGCACAATATAGAAAAATAATCAAATTAGATTTATTACTGGAGTGCAAGATTAAGTTAGCATTAAAAAATCTAATAATGTGATTCACTACATTAACAGATCAAGGAAGAAATACTATATAATCATCTTAATAATTGTTAAAAGTGCATTCAATTATATTTAATAGTCCTTATAATTAAAAATTCTTAGCAAACTAGGACTAAAGGAGAATTTGCTTAAATTGATAAAGGGCATCCAAAATGATTGCAAGAAATATTCTCAATGATAACACATTGTAAATATTCTTAAAATCAGGAGCAAATAAGGATGCCCACTCTCCTAATTTCTATTTGACCTGGTACTGGACATTCTTGACATTGCAATAAGACAAGTATAAGAAATAAAAAGTATGAAGACTGGAAAGTAAGAAATAAAGTTATTGGCTGGGCGTGGTGCCTCACACCTGTAATCCCAGCACTTCAGGAGGCCTAGGTGGGTGGATCACGAGGTCAGGAGCTCAAGACTGGCCTGGTCAACATGGTGAAACCCCATCTCTACTAAAAATACAAAAAATTAGCTAGGCATGGTGGAAGGTGCCTGTTATCCAAGCTACTCGGGAGGCTGAGGCAGGATAATCACTTAAACCTGGGAGGCGGAGGTTGCAGCGAGCCGCGATTGTACCACTGCACTCCAGCCTGGGCAACAGTGTGAGAGTCACAGAAAAAAAAAAGGAAGAAAATAATTATTATTTTCAGTCAATATGCGTATTTGCATAGAAAACCTAAAAGATATAAAAAATTTAAGTTAATAAAGAAGTTTAACAAAATGACAAAAAAGAAGACTGATATTTAAAAGTCAATTGTATTTCCGTATACCAACAACTGGGTTAGGTTCTTCACTGAGCTTAACAAGCTGATTTTAAAATATATTGGAATGAGCAAAGGGCCAAGAATTGCTAAGATACTTCCGAAGAAAAATAACAAGGTGGCCAAGTGTGGAGGCTCACACCTGTAATCCCACCACTTTGGGAGGCCGAGGCGGGTGAATCATGAGGCCAGGAGTTCAAGACCAGCCTGGCCAACATGCTGAAACCCCATCTCTACTAAAGATACAAATAATTAGCCAGGTGTGGTGGCACACACCTGTAATCCCAGCTACTCAGGAGGATGAGGCAGGAGAATTGCCTGAACCCCAATCATGCCGTTGTACTCCAGCCTGGGTGACAGGGTGAGACTCCTTCTCAAAAACAAAAACAAACAACAAAAAAAAAACAAGGAAAAGGGACATTTTCCTCTCAGATATGAGAGGTTTTATAAGGTAAAGTAGTTTGTCAGCATGGTATCTTTGCAAAGATGAAAAATTGGACTAACGGAACAAAATTGAGAGCCCAGAAACATGCTTATATATGACAGAGATGTCATTACAGATAAGAAAAGATAGACTACTCAATAAATGCTAGTGTAATTAATTGGTTATACATAATAAAAAACAAATTTGGTTCCACACATCATATTGTATACAATTCTATATCTGCCACCTAGTCTGGAGTGCAGTGGTATGATCATGGCTCACTGCAGCCTCAACCTCTTGGGCTCAAGCAATCCTCCTACCTCAGCCTCTGTAGTAGCTGGGACTACAGGCATGCACCATCATGCCCGGCTATTTTCGTGTGTGTGTTTTTTGTAGAAATGAGGTTTTGCCATGTTGGCCAGGCTGTTTTCAAGCTCCTGGACTCAAGCAATCCACCCACCTCGGCCTTCCAAAGGGCTGGGATTACAGGTGTAAGCCACTGTGCCCAGCCATTCCATTTATTAAGAAATGAAATGTGAAAGGCAAAACTTTAAAAACAACTTTTAGAAGAAAATATAGGTAAAGATCTTTTAAGGAAGAAGGACTTCAGACACAAAGCTCAAATTATAAAGAAAGTAGTTGATAAATTTACTACATTAAGAGCTTCCTTTAATTAAAAGATAATAAAATAGATAAGGTACAAACTGTGAGATAATATCTTGATAAAAAATTCAGAGAATTTATTGAAATTTTAAGTAGAAAACTTAACTTCTAAACATTAATTAGATAAAAAGACAACCTAACAAAAAATCAAAAATTAGAAAAAATAGAGAAAATTAGGAAATATACACTAAAACCATGAAGATATTCTATTTGACATTCATCAAATTGGCAAACCTGAAAAGCACTGGTCAGAAAGAAAGAACTGCCAGGAGGTGGCTCACGCCTGTAGTCTCAGCACTTTGGGAGGCCAAGGTAGGGGATCACTTGGGGTCTGGAGTTTGAGACCAGCCTGGCCAATTTGATGAAACCACGTCTCTACTAAAAATACAAAAATTAGCCAGGCGTGGTGGTGCATGCCTGTAATTCCAGCTACTTGGGAGGTTGAGGCAGGAGAATCACTTGAACCCAGGAGGCGGAGGTTGCAGTGAGCTGAGATTGTGCCACTGCACTCCAGCCTGGGCAACAGAGTGAGATTCTGATTTTTTAAAAAAAAGAATTTTTATGCATTGCAGGTGGGAATATAAATTGATACAAACCATTTTTGTATAATGATACGGCATTTTCTACTAAAACTGAAGAAACACTGAACACCCAGTAATTGAACCCTTAGTGTACACTTAAGAGATGTTCATGAATATTTATAGTATCATTATTTTAATATCAACTTCATTGACATATAATTTACATATAGTAAAATGCTCCCATTTTAAATGCATACTTTGATGAGTTTTGACAAAACTCATCAAACACACCAGTGTACCTACTGCCACAATTAAGATACAGAACATTCTATCACTTCTAAGTTTCTTCTTGCTTGTATTAGTCTGTTTTCACACTGCTATAAAGATACCATCCAAGACTGGGAAATTTATAAAGGAAAGAGGTTTAATTGACTCACAGTTCAGCATGGCTGGGGAGGCCTCAGGAAACTTACAATCATAGCGAAAGGCAAAGGGGAAGAAGGCACTTTGTCACAAGGTAGCAGGAGACAGAAAGGAGAGCCAAGAGGGAAGAGACTCGTAAACCATCAGATCTTGTGAGAACTCACTCACTATCACAAGAACAGCCTGGGGGAAACTACCCCGTGATCCAGTCATCTCCCATCAGGTCCCTCCCTCAACACCTGGGGATTACAATTCAAGAAGAGATTTAGGTGGGGACACAAAGCCAAACCATACATTACAAAGCTCCATTACAGAAGAGCCCTTCTCCTGCTGCCAACGCAGTTTTCCACTTTCTTGAATTTAATGTAAGTGGAATTACACAATATACAGCCACTTGAGTGTGGCTTCTTTACAATGCCTCTGAGATTCATCCGTGTTGTTGCTTGTAGTTTTTACCTTTTTGTTGCTGAGTGATATCCCATTACATGCATACAGCAAGAGTTATTTATGTATTCACTAGATTTTAGACATTTAAATTGTTTCCAGTTCTTGGCTATTATAAGTAAAAAAGCTGCCATAAAAATTCACATACAGGTCTTTGCGTGGACATATGTTTTTATTTCTCTTGTGTAAATTTCTAGGAGGGGAATTTTTGGGTCGTATGGTAAGTATATGTTTAACTCATAAGAAAATCTGTTTTCCAGAGTGATTGTACTATTTTATATTCCCACCAGCAATGTATGAGAGTTTCAGTTTGTGGCAACATTATTCATAACAGCAAAAATGGAACAACACAAATGTTCTCTGTCAGAAGAATGAATAAATAAATTATAGTGTATTCATTCATAAGAATACCATATATAACTAACTACAGCTCTATGCACCAACATGACTAAAACACAGTAAGCAAAGTAAAAGCAAATCACAGAATATATATGGTTTAATCCATATATGTGTATATATTTCTAAACTATGCTATAGTGTAGGGGTGAGAAGAGATAGGGGTGCCTCAAATGTATTGGTAATATTCTGTTTCTTAATCTGGGTGATAGGTACATGGGTATTAGTTATTATTATTTAACTGCCATGATACATTTTATTCATATGTGTGCGTAATATATTTTTACAATAAAAGTTTAAAAAGAAAGATGTTTCTTTAATCTTGCCGTGGCTTTTCTCTAAAAAGAGGAAAGGGAATGACTTGAGCATTTATCCTATAGTGCCACGTATTTTTCCAATTCTCTTTAGTATTCTATGTACTTCCTCTGAGAGGTTGCAGTCTTAGTACTGGAGTAATTCTGGAATGCATTTCCATCCCTGAGAGTGAGCATTTAGATGTCAACTCTCAGCAGTATTAATGGCAGCAGTTAAATTCATAAATCCTTCTTTATGGAGATGAGAATATAGTCCACCTGATAGCAAAAATGATTGAGTAGAATTTATTTCTTAAAATTGTACTGGGGAAGGGTGTGTCTTCTATTTATTTCTTTTCCAATTGAATTATTTAAAGCTGCGGTTTAAAAATCATCATGAAATTACCCCATAGCCGAATATAAAGGATCTGTCATGAATTCTAGAAAGCTCAGTTGGTCACTTATTAAATAAGAATGCTGCAATATTGACAGCAAAAATTTCTCTATCTCTCTTCTAAGTCATATCATAGCAATATAAATTGAAGAAGTTGAAAGTTTCATAAAGTGAAAAGTGCCAGTGAGGAAAATGGAAAGAGGGCAAGAAATCAGTTTTTAATATATTTTAGTGATATTAAAAAAGGTATACATTATGGAATTCCATCAGGTGGTGCATTTCCATATCCTTCCTTGGCATTATTACTGAAGGCAATTTTTTTTTTATTATAGTTACAATCTGATTACAACTTTGATTATAAATATATTAAAACATGATCAAATTGTATATTTGAATAAATTTTTTATAGCTGGAAATTAAATGTGAGTTATTACAGAAGCAATTTGAAATATAGAAGGCTAGTAAATGAGCACTTAATGTATTAAATAATAAAAAAACACCAGTAATTAAACACAGAATTACTATAAAAATACAAATTATACAAATTTTAAAAATGCTTTAATATCAGTCATGAGCTTGATTTTTTTGAAGCTTGAATCAAGATATATAAGTAGTAGTAATTATTTAAAAAAAGAAATAATTCTTTCATTGTGCTCCATATGATTTAGAAATCTTCAAAATATATTTTGCCCCATAGGATTATATGAGAAATGGTGAAGATGCTACGTAAAGGTGAAATTAACCATGTCAGTTGTTTTCTTTTGCTAACAAAGAACTATCAGACTGGGAATTTCTGAAAAACAGGTTGCCTATTCCTTAGCTGATCATAACTAATAAATAGGAATCCCCAATTTTTACACAGTAAACTTTGATAATTCTGTCATAAAGATGAATTTAAAAATTTTACCTTGGAATATAGGTTTGCATTTTACTGTATTTATTTATTTATTTGAGATAGAGCCTCACTCCGTCACTCAGGCTGGAGTGCAGTGGCATGATCCTGGCTCACTGCAACCTCCACCTCTCAGGTTCATGCAATTCTCCTGCCTCAGCCTTCTGAGTAGCTGGGACCACGGCGCCCACCACTATACCCAGCTAAGTTCTGTATTTTGAGTAGAGATGGGATTTCATCATGTTGGCCAGGCTGGTCTCAAACTCCTGTCCTCAAGTGATCCACCCAACTCGGCCTCCCAAAGTGCTGGGATTACAGACATGAGCCACCACACCCGGCCTGGGTTTGCATTTTAAATGACATATATTTGTACAAATTTCAGAAGTGTTTCCATATGTACTTTATAATTTGATGTTACTTTAACTCCATGAGATTAACAGGGTTATCTCTATTTTGCTAATAAGAAAACTAGACTCATGGAGATTAAGTAAATTGTCTAAGTATCTTCACTAATGACAGATATAGCACTGGAATATTTTTTCCTCCTTTTGAGACAGGATTTCCTTTTGTTGCCCAAGCTAAAGTGCAGTGTGTGATCATGGCTCACTGCAGCTTCAAACTTCCAGGCTCAAGTGATCCTTCTACCTCAGCCTCCTGAGTAGTGAGGACTATAGGAGTGTGTCACCACGCCTGGCAAATTTTTGTATTTTTTGTAGAGATGGAGTCGCCATGTTGCCCAGGCTGGTCTCAAACTCCTGAGCTCAAGCAATTTGAGCACCTCCTCCTGCAAAAGGACTGGGATTACAGGTGTGAGCCACCACACCCAGCCTAGAGTGTTTGTCTTTTGCTTCTGAACTTAGTATTATTTCTGTTATACCATCATTTCCATATCTGATGTTTGTCTTCAGACAAAAGTAAAAATTATGGTGTCACCTTGTTAAATTTCATCTTTGGATGTTGTGATAGTCTGTATAATGGCCATCCAAAGACATCAGGTGCTAATTCTGAAAACCTGTAAATGTTACCTTATAAGGAAAAAGAGTCTTTATAGGTGCGATTTAGTTAAAGATCTTGAGATGGGAAGATGATCTTGGATTAACCTTGTGGGGCCTAAATCCAATCACAAATATCTTTATATAAGAGAGGCGGGGCCGGGTGCGGTGGCTCACGCCTGTAATCCCAGCACTAGGGAGGCCAAGGCGGGTGGATCACGAGGTCAAGAGATCGAGACCATCCTGGTCAACATGGTGAAACCCCGTCTCTACTAAAAATACAAAAAATTAGCTGGGCATGGTGGCGCGTGCCTGTAATCCCAGCTACTCAGGAGGCTGAGGTAGGAGAATTGCCTGAACCCAGGAGGCAGAGATTGCGGTGAGCCAAGATCGCGCCATTGCACTCCAGCCTGGGTAACAAGAGCGAAACTCCGTCTCAAAAAAAAAAAAAAAAAAAAAAAAAAAAAAAAAAAAAGAGTTAGAGGGCTAGAGTTAGAGGGCGATTCCACACAGAGTTTTGTAGAAAACAGAGACACAGAGGAGAAAGTAATGTGACTCTGGAGACAGAGATTAGAGTGATGTGGACACAAGCCAAGGAATGCCAGCAGCCACCAGAGGGGCAAGAAACAGATTCTTCCCTAGAGCCTCCAGCGGTAGGACAATCATGTAGACCTCTCGATTTCTGACTATTGAAACTGATGTTGGACTTGTGGCCTCCAGAACTGTGAGAAAATGTATTTCTCTTGTCTTAAATTACCAAGGTGTGGTAATTTGTTGCAGCAGCCCTAGGAAATGGATACAAAGACACTGTTCAAAGTTTTCATACCCTGTTCAACTCCATGCAATTGACTTGAGTCTCTATTTTGGAACAGATAGATTCAGAAGAACCTAAGGTTTATCCATAAAAAATTCTCCAGAATGGAGAATGGTTAAAATGCTGAGATTCCAAGCAACACTACTTCTCTTCCTTCCCCTTCCCCTTCCCCTTCCTCCTCCTCCCCTCCCTCCTCCTCCTCCTCTTCCTCCTCCTCCTCCTCCTCCTCCTCCTCCTCCTCCTCCTCCTCCTCCTCTTCTTCTTCTATACTTTAAGTTCTGGGGTACATGTGCTGAATGTGCAGGTTTGTTAGATAGGTATACATGTGCCATGGTGGTTTGCTACATCCAACACCCTGTCATCATCCAAGCACTTCTTTATAAAGACGTCTGTTCTAAAATTAATAGGGAACGTAAACAAGTTTAAAAAAGAAATGTTGCTGGGCACGGCATCTCTACAAATGCTTTTTAAAAAATTAGCTGGGCATGGGGGCATGACCCTGTAATCACAGCTGCTCTGGAGACTGAGATGGGAGAATTACTTGAGCCTGGGAGATCAAGTGAGCTATGATTGCACCATTGCACTCTAGCCTAGGTGACAGAGCAAGATTCTGTCTCAAAATAATAATAATAATAAAATAGAAATATTTAAATGGAATAGATATTGCTAATTCATATTAAAAGAAAAAAAAAGTATTGGCTGGGCATGATGGCTCACGCCTGTAATCCCAGCACTTTGGGAGGCTAAGGTGGGTGGATCAGCTGAGGTCAGAAGTTCGAGCTCAGCCTGACCAACATGGAGAAACTTTAGTCTCTACTAAAAATCCAAAATTAGCCGGGTGGGATGGTACATGCCTGTAATCCCAGCGACTTGGGAGGCCGAGGCAGGAGAATCGCTTGAACCCGTGAGGCAGAGGTTGTGGTGAGCCAAGATTATGCTATTGCACTCCAGCCTGGGCAATAAGAGTGAAACTCCATCTCAAAAAAAAAAAAAAGTATTGTCTCTGATAAGCTAAAATGTACTGAATATACCTAAGAAAAACTGCCAGCATAATGTGTATTTATTTGAATGCCTAAAACTCAAAACCTTATAGTAAAGAAAGTGTTTTTCTTTTTTCTTTACAGAAAGAACGTTGGAGCTATCATGTCTGGAAGTGTGTTTACAATCTAATTTCACCTATTCACTCTCCTCTTTAAATTTTTCCTTTGCGACTTTTCTGCAACCAGTGAGGGAAACTCGGATTATCGTGAGAATCTTTCTAAATCCCTCCAATTTTCATAACTTCACCAGGACTTGCCGAGATATCACAGGTGAATTTAAAATGTGCTCCTTGTGTTTCATTTGTGAGTCTAAAGGAAACATGGATTTTATTTCTCAGGAACAATCATCAAAAGGTAAACACAAAGTGAAGGTGAGAATAAAATGGTATCAAGTATAAGTTAATTTATTCTGTTAAAAACATTAAAAATATATTCTTTTTATTCATTTATTTTTTGAGACGGAGTCTCGCACTGTCACCCAGGCTGTAGTGCAGTGGCATGATCTCGGCTCACAACATCCACCTTCCACGTTCAAGCGATTCTCCTGCCTCAGCCTCTTGAGTAGCTGGGATTAAGGCGTGTGCCTCTATGCCCGGCTAATTTTTGTAGTTTTAGTAAAGACGAGGTTTCACCATTTTGGCCAGGCTGGTCTCGAATTCTTGCATAATCCACCCGCTTTGGCCTCCCAGAGTTCTGGGCTTACAGGCGTGAGCCACCACGCCCAGCCAATATATTTCGTTTTTAAGTCCAGTGGCATCAGAACATTCAATGGTGTGGCTCTTGATGAGCAACTCTCTGGGCTTTGAGATGTTTCTTGTGTTTAGTTTACTTTGACTTATTGAAAACAAAGTATTCTTAAAATACATCAAAATGCCACTGTAATTCACAAACATGTGATGGCCAGAGGATTATTTAGCATGTATTCTCTTCAAAAGTAGTAAATCTTTAAAAAACAATTTTAAGCAAATCTGCAGTTTCTCATAGTAAAATCAAACTTCGATTTTCCAAGGAATCATTGAGCCCATGCATTTATACCTGCTCCTGCTTAACATGTAGTCATTGTCTGTGAAGTCTTTTTACTTCTCTGAATCTCCAGTGACCCTCTTGAGGGCAGGGCCTTTGTCTTTGTTTACTACTAAATCTGAAGCTTTGCGCACAGTGCCTGACATAATACATAGTAGACACTCAGTAAATTTTTGTTAAATGAGTGAATGAACAAATAAAGAATAACTACATATATTCTGCAGTGCCTAACTGAACCTTGCAGTTATTATGAGATCAATCTATATTATTTAATTAAACCAAATAAAAATGGATCATCGAGAAATTAAATAATTCCTTTACAATCATAAAATATGCTGATGGCCTCAAGGCCAAGCATCACATTTATTACCTATATTCATTCAGTGAGAGAGATTGCCTCCTATATCACTAGATATTGGATTTATTTTTTGGCATTTTTTGTTTTTGAGATGGAGTCTTGCTCTGTTGCTAGGCTGGAGTGCAGTGGTACAATCTCAGCTCACTGTAACCTCCACCTCCCGGGTTCAAGAGATTCTCCTGCCTCAGCCTCCCAAGTAGCTGGGACTGCAGGCATGCCACCACACTCAGCTAATTTTTGTATTTTTAGTAGAGACCAGGTTTCACCATGTTGGCCAGGATTGTCTCAATCTCCTCACCTTGTGATCTGCCTGCCTCAGCCTCCCAAAATGCTGGGATTACAGGCGTGAGCCACTGCTCCTAGCCCTTTTTTGGCATTCTTTGAGAATGGGAATAAAATTTCTTGGCATTTACCTTGTTTTTCTGTTGTTTTCAAGTACTTATTGGGCATTTCTGCAGCTCCTGTTTAAAAAAATATCATTATAGATTCAGGGGGTACACGTGCAAGTTTGTTACATGGATATGTTGTGTAATCGTGAGGCTTGGGCTTCTAGTGCCCCCATCACCCAATTAGTGAACGTTGTATCCAATAGGTAATGTTTCAGCCCTCATCTCTCTGCCCCTCCGCACTGATTTTGGATGAAGTTCTTGCTCAAGTAGTGCCATAACTCTTCCAAGTTCTGGGCTGAATTCAACAGAAAGCAAATTGTGAAAATGCCTCTGTGATGACAGAGAACTAGGAAGTGTTTTAAGGGTTGATAGCTCACAGATCTTCCTTCTCTGACTCATTGAAAGGTGAAAACAGTCCTGGTGCGGTGGCTCACACCTGTAATCCCAGCACTTTGGGAGGCTGAGGCGGGCGGATGACGAGGTCAGGAGATCAAGACCATCTTGGCCAACATGGTGAAACCCTGTCTCTACCAAAAGACAAAAAATTAGCTGGGTGTGGTGGTGCGCGCCTGTAGTCCCATCTACTCAGGAGGCTGAGACAGGAGAATTGCTTGAATCCGGGAGGTGGAGATTGCAGAGAGCTGAGATCGTGCCACTGTACTCCAGCTTGGCAACAGAGCGAGACTCTCAAAAAAACAGGAAGATTACAGGCATGAGCCGCTGCGCCCAGTGTATGTTGTCTTTCTACTGAGGCTAATTTGGGTGTCTTCACATGTGGTCTTAAGGTGTTGGACTTATACATTGTGGTTCAAGGCTCCAGTATTATTTGGAGCCTAGAACTGTGAGACAAACTTCTGTTTTTTTTTTTTTGGTTTTTTTTTTTGAGACAGAGTCTCACTCTGCTGCCCAGGATGGAGTGCAGTGGCGCGATCTTGGCTCTACCTCCCATGTTCAAGCAATTCTCCTGCCTCAGCCTCCCAAGTAGCTGGGACCTACAGGCACATGCCACTATGCCCGGCTAATTTTCGTATTTTTAGTAGAGACAGGATTTCACCATGTTGGCCAGGCTGGTCTCGAACTGACCTCAGGTGCTCCACCCGCTTTGGCCTCCCAAAGTACTGGGATTGCAGGCGTGAGCCACCGCATGAGAAAGCCACTTCTGTTCTTTAAGGCCCCCAGTTTATGGTACTTCATTACAGTAGCCCTAGAAAACTAGTACACTGTGGGATGGGAAATGTTGTGACCACATTGGTCACATGATACAGTCTGTCACACAAGTCACTGGGGAAATGTGTGTATTTTCCTTGAGATCCCCAATCCTATTCCAACACTACCACTACCTCGGTTTTCATGATCTTAAAAAATATAATCACTTTAATAATTATTTTTAGGTTGGCTGCAGTGGCTCATGCCTATAATCCCAGCACTTTGGGAGGCCTAGAAGGGAGGATCCCTTAAGTCCAAAAGTTGGAGACCAGCCTGGACAACATAGCAAGACCCAATCTCTATAAAAAGTTTAAAAAATTAGCTGAGCATAGTGGCACACACCTGCAGTCCCAGCTACTCAGGAGGCTAAGGTGGGAGGATTGCTCCAACATGGGAGAGTGAGGCTGCAGTGAGCCATGATTACACCACTGCACTCCAGCCTGGGCAATGGAGTGAGATCCTGTCTCAAAAATATGTATATGTTTTTAATGTAAGTAACTTCTTGTCTCTACTTTCTTGTACAGAAAGGAAGAGATTTAGTTTTGAATTGTGTGTGTTTTCTTGATGTGTGTTAATATTTTGCAAATGACATTTTCTTACTTTCTAGTTCTTATCAGGAGAGGATCAATGGAATTGAAAGCAAATGATTTTCGTTCACCTTGTCAGCACTTCAACTTCACTGTAGCTCCTCTAATTGACCACTTGGAGGAATATAATACTACCTGTCATCTAAAAAACCACACTAGAAGATCAGTAATCATGGAGGAAGAGCCCAGCAAGGAGAACTCTATAACCCATCCTTGTAGAATCATGGAATACCCGAATGAGTGTATACACATTTCTTTGCACCTAGAGATGGATATAAAAAGTAAGTTTTTAAGGAAACTAGAGGGAAAAGAAATTATCAGATATAGGCACATAAAATTCAGAAAGGGCTCTCACATTAACTGGAAGCCAAAGAGCTGAAGAATTTTACTGATGAAAACAAATAGCCTGTAAGAACGTTAGTCTATTTATCTATTTATTTTTCCCTCGAAATATGCTTTTTATGGGGCCTACCTGTAATCTGAGAAAGAAGAGGCATTTATGGGTCATGATCCAGAAAGACCTTCTGCCCCAGAATACATTTTTTGTTGTTGTTGTGGTGGTGGTGGTGGTGGTTTGAGACAGGATCTGTCGCCCAGGCTGGAGTGCAGTGGCACGATCACAGCTCACCGCAGCCTTGACTTCCCAAGCTTGGGTGATCCTCCCACCTCAGCCCCCTGAGTAGTGGGGACTATAGGTGTGTACCTCCACACCCGGTTACTTTTTGTATTTTTATTTTGCTGCATGATAAATGCAAGGCTGGCGGCTGAATAGCATTGAATAATCTTGGGGAGGCTGAGCGCTGCCATCCCAATCCACCTCCGACCTTTCTCTACTTAGCCGCCTCTCTAAATGAATGTTGAATGTGTATTTAGTGTACAACTGGGTTCCTGTGAAGGGGACACCTAGGTTATGAACCCCACAAAGGCAGTCATCCGACAGTATAAACACGGTATCCATTCTGTTAAGGTGAATAAGTACTAGCTGTGTTTTGTATACAAAGAAGAGCATACACAGGGTGTCTTAGAAAGTCAGTGGACAGTTGTGTGTTGGCTACGATGAGACCACCCTTGTGTAAGTCACTGATTCCTGGTTCTGCTGGCCAGTGTGTCTTTATGAGACCACAGGAGACCATGCTAAGCTATTGCTACGTGGTGACCATCCTTCCCATGTTGCCTCATTGTCATCTGAATGAATGAGTTTATACCTGTATCCTTATTAAATTTAGGCCAGGGCAGCTATGTTTAATTAACACACGCACTTGATCTGACCATTGGCCTCTAAACCACTGTACTTACCACCTATTACCCTGTGGAAAGAGGGTCTGCTTATTCATTGTCCTGGCCACTTGTATGCCTTAGACCAGTCCTTTGACTTTACCTGCCATCATTCTCTTTCTTCCCCATCCTCCTTGTACTCCCTGCACCTTTCAACAAAGAATTCAAAGTTATGAATTCTAAACGGCTCTGATGCTGGGACTGCCGTGTTGCGGTCTTACCCTAGTTACAGCGATGATAGTGAAACTAATATCAGCATAACCTGTAAGTGAAATGAATCCTAGAATTTTGGAACTAAATGGATGCCTGGAAGCTACCTGCTCAAGTTTTCCCATTTAATACCTTGATTTAATATATCAAGAAAGAATTCAGGAGAGCTAGTCACCCTGTGACAGTATGGTCATAATTTCAGCTTTTCAGTTCAGGGCAGAATATGTTGTAGAACTCAGCCAAGCTGTCACATTGCCTTTTATCTGTTGAATAATTTTATTGGGTTTTTCCAGTATTTGTTTTCTTTGCAGGTATCACTTGTTCCATGAAGATCACTTGGTATGTTTTAGTTCTATTAGTTTTTATATTTTTGATTGTCCTCATTATCTACAAAATACTTGAAGGCCACAGAAGAGTGCAGAAGTGGCAGAGTGAGTATAATCCACGTAGTACCAAGGAACTCCTAATCTCTTCTATTTTTAGTTCAATTTAGCATTTATTGTGCACCTACTGTGTATAAGTGGCAATTCTAGGTAATCCAAGGAGTAAGAGCATAGATAAGACACAGTTCCAGCATGCAAGGAGCTTCATTCATCATTCCTCTACTCGGACAAGTGAGTAGGAAAGGAAGAAAGACTGGGTGAACAGGAAGAAGCTGATGGGCTGGACACTGGGCAGGGCATAGTGAAAGTGAGGGCAGGAGAGAAAAGAACAGGAAGTGGGGATAAAGAATTTTAGGCCAGGTGGGGTGGCTCATGCCTGTAATCCCAGCATTTTGGAAGGCCAAGGCAGACAGATCACCTGAGGTCAGGAGTTCGAGACCTGCCTGGCCAACATGGTAAAACCCCGTCTCTACTAAAAATACAAAATTAGTGGGGTGTGGTGGTGTGTGCCTATACTCTCAGCTACTCGGGGGGCTGAGGCACGAGAATCGCTTGAACCTGGGAGTGAAGGTTGTAGTGAGCCAAGATTGTGCCACTGCACTCCAGCCTAGGCAAAAGAGTGAGACTCCATCTCAAGAACAAGAATTTCAGAGTTGGAGATCTTGAGCAGAGTGGCTCTAGGTGACGAGTGCAAGGCAGAGTCAATCTTTAGTAAACATGGGGGTTATCAGATTTTTGGTAGGGCAGAGCTAAAAGAAATTAGAAATTAGGAATCAGGACAGTAGGAATGATGTTAAAAATATTTAATAACTCATATGACCTAGGCATCCACCTATCAGGGTGGACATTGATTGTAAATTACTGATATGGTGCTACTGGTGGGTACTCAGGCAAATACTGGTTCTACTGGCATGTACTCATTCATAAAATGTATGACTATTAGGCTCAATGGACAGTTCCTAGTATGAGTAGCTAGTCTCTTAAAGACAGTGCAAAATGTATCACTATGAGAATAGGCACTGAAAACAAATGGATTTATGTTAGAGTCCTAGTACTACCACTTACTAGTGATGTGACATTAAGCAAGTTATTTAAATTATGTATATCCTTACCTCCTCTGTAAAACAAGGATAATCACCACTACCACACAGGGTGGAGGTAAGGAAACAAAGAGATTACTCACAAAGTTGACCACAGCATCTAGTGCATAATTAGTTTTCATTAAAGGACAGTAGTATTGCGAGGTTGTATCATTTCCCAAGGCTTTCACCTTTTTTACCAGGCAAGGCAGTATTAGCCATTTTAGTAGGCAGAACAGGTGGTTGCCTCTAGGTTTCAGTAAAGTTGCAATTAATTCCTTTGACTAAGCATTTGTTGCAGATGTTTTTGAGAGCAGTTTCATTGCACAGTGGTTAATAACATAATCAATATTGTTTATTTGTAGAATAACCGTTTTCAGAGCATGTTCTTAAACTATGTAAACAGAATATATGCTATTTTTATTTTATAGGTAAAAAAGTCCTGAGACTCAGAGAGGTTAAGTGTTTTATCTAAAGCTGCATAGCTAGCAAAATGTCAGAACTAAGATGTAGGGGTATTTAGCTTGGAAAATTCTATTATTTAAAGTAAATGTGTATTATTTATAAATAGTGCATAGTTCTGAGTCTCTTGACCCATTTTTCATTATGAAAAGCTATGAGCTAGGAGAGATAGAAGTGAGCTAGGAAAAATGTCTAGACAGAGACCAGTAGTGGGGAGTCAAATTAAATTCTTACAGATATCTGCCCAAATGACAGACTTAGTAATTTTGAAAGGCTTGCAAATCCAAGCATACAAAGTAATAAAAAATGTCACACCACTTAGGACATTAAATGTTATTGAATATTAAATATACATTAAATATTCTTCACATCGTGTCCATGTATATAATAAGATAAATGATATAGTTTTCTGTGTGTAAGAGCTGGTGCTTTTCATGAGAAGAGATGGCACAATGGCATTTATGGTAGCAGAGAAGCCACTGGTTTTAGAAAGAACCTGTATGTGTTAATTGAAAATAACTTTATAAGAAAAACTCCCAGAATCATGTTGCAGAAATATCTGCAACAAATACTTAGTCAAAAGAATTAATTGCAACTTAACTGAAACCTAGAGGCAAACTCTTGTTCTGCCTACTGAAACGGCTAACACAGCCTTGCCTGGTAAAGAAGGTGAGAGCCTTGGAAAATAATACAAGCACCACAATACTAGATGTAACACCAGGGGTTTGGTCTAGGTTCTGATGCTCACTGCACAGAAAGTCAATCACTGAGAGGATGAGTGTTGCCAAGGAAGAAGGCTTTAATTGGGTGCTACAGGTGAGGAGCTGGGAGCTCAGTCTCATATCCATCTCCCTGACCAAGTAAAACTAGGGGTTTATATAGCAGAGAAGAAATGTAACAATGTGTAAGAAAACAGGAACTAGGGAGGGGTAAGAAAACAATCATGGAGAATGAAGGGTCTGGCATCTCTGTGTCTGGATATGGAGATCTGGTGAGTTTCAATTCTTTGATACTGTTTTTTGAGAGGAACTCAAATAAAACAAATGTAAGGTTCAAGTTTTAAGACCAGAAGGGTCAATTTCTATGTTTATCCGAAAAACTCTTTTTGGGACTGTTAGGTCAGTTTCATTATTCCAGGCCCTGTTGTGAATGGCTCCATTCTTTCTGGTAATCCTTTGAACCAACATGGGAAATATATGTTAACAGTGTGCTTGTTTATTACTAAATACTTAATATCTTTTCTGGAAATAGGTCATCAAGACAAACCTACATCTGTTCTCTTAAGAGGAAGTGATTCTGAGAAACTGAGAGCACTGAATGTGCAGGTTATTTCAGGTAAGTTCTGTGGCCTGTAAACAGAACAGCGCTCAGGAAATTCCAAAGCTGCATGATTTCACTACAGAATAAACTCAAAATCTGAGATCTGAGCTTATGTAAATTAGCTTTGTATCTGGAATAACGGAGCTGTGGGCAAATGAAATCCAGTTTATTATGTCTTATTATAAGGGAACAGTAGCAATCTAAACCACCTCCTTAAATAATGGAAAGTTTGCCTAATTGGCAAGAAGAAATTCATGTGAGTAGGCAGAGGAGAGAAAGCCATAGGGATAAGCCTTAGATTTATTTTTAAATGAGACAAGACACCATTATTCCCTAGAATTGCAAGAAGTAATTGCAGAATGGGCATGGCTTTCACTGGAGCCTTCAGTTAGCACAGGGTGTTGTTGTGTAAAGTTAACTTCTAACAGCCTCAATTAAAAAGCCCCCCTGTCTTCTCCTGAGAAACAGAAATGGAATAAGGGAATTCTAATTAGAGCAGTGAAGGGGGCTGCTGGCGCAGATGTTGTGGTTCAGCCTCCTTTTGGATTCAAGCTGTCAAATCACGTTAGAAAGAGAAAGAGGGAGAATGTGACATGGACAAAGACCTCTTACGTTAGAAAGAGAAAGAGGGAGAATGTGACATGGACAAAGACCTCTTCTTCAGTAGAGAGACATAGTATCCTTGATCATGAAAACCACGGAATTATGAGTGCTGTTACCAAAGCTCCTTATATACAGCCAGCGAGCAGGCGCCTTGGTACTTTGTGAAAAGTTAGAAAAAAAAGGAAGCGCAGTTGGTGGGGGGGGTGGGGGTGGGGGTGGGGGGCTAGGGGAGGGACAGTGGGGGGTGGGGAGAGATAACATGGGGAGAAATGCCGGATATAGTCAAAGGGGGAATAGAGGCAGCAAACCACCTGGTTATGTATGCACCTATGCAACAACCCTGCATGACCCACACATGTACCCGAGAACCTAAAGTAAAATTTAACAAAAAGAGAGAAACCTAAAAAAAATGTGGGAGGACACTGGCCAAACCTTCAGTCCCCCAGGCTACAGCTGCACAGAAATTAGCATTGCATTTCACTGGGGACCTTGCAACCCTATGTTCACTGGGAGCTTTTGTTAGCTATTTAAATTAGCAGATAAGCAGAACCCTAGCTTGAGTGCACCTAAGGAGCTTAAATATTTAAAAAATTTAAACTTTCTACCCAGCAATAGCAGTAACATTATTAAGCTGTGACTGATAATAAGCATTAGCAAAATAATCATTTGACCCCAGTTAAATGTGGGGTAAGTTAATGGAAATTTTGTCTAGTGATAAATGAAAGTTTTGTTTTATTAATAAGTTAAAAGCCACAGTGTTGGCAAAATTAATTTTTAAAAGGAGAAAATGGCGCTTTTCCCTGTTTTTTCCCCTTAGTATATGTGCCCAACAATGAGGAATGTTTTAACACAGTTCTGTGAGGCTTTTGGTCACCTTAGGAATTCATTTCTATTTTCAAGTCGTAATTTATAGCACTGCAGTCTTGTCTGAGGAAAAGTCCATAGTTCCCTTGTGAAGCCCTCTATTCGAGGGAATCACAAATTTTAAGTACTAGCTAACCACAAGACTAACCTCACAAAGTTGTATTTATGAGCCTGTGACTTTCATCCACCAGAGAAACCTGACTTAGCCATCCTTTCCCTTTAATAGCTCCCACTAAAAATCCTCTGGCTTTATGACCAGGTATATAATATTAATGTTTAGTGCAGGCCAAGGGGTGATGGCCGTTTTTAAAACCAAGAACCCTTTTGAGGCTTAGCATCTTATAGAAGGAAAGAGGCAGAGTCTTTCTTATTTATATTCTTTTAACCTAAATGCAATCTTTTCCTTCCCTATTATAAGTTGCTTTTCTGAGAGAGAAATGGAAAGGAAATCATGTCTCCCTTGAGTGTCGTTTTTAAGGCCTCTCTTTGTAGTGATGGATTACAGGCTGCAGTGAGGATGTACGGGAGAAATGTGTCAGCATGGTTCTCTGGAGATGCAGTAACACGGGTAGAAAAAAAAAATGTAGTTCAAAGCAGCGGTGACTGTGTCACATCCAGCAGAAGCAGCTTGTTGTCGACTCTAGCCACGCATTCCAGGATGTCTCTCCACTTGTTCATGCATTAAAAAGTGAGTTATTGTTATACACACACACACACATACACACACACACACACACACACACACACACACAGATAGAAGGGCTCGTACCTCCAAAAGAAGTTTATTCATCCTACAAGAGAGAAATAAGGAGAGATTACCAGGACGCAGGCACCACATTGTGCCTGGCACATGCCAGGGCACAGTGAACACTGATAGAATAAATGCATCCTGCTGCTGTAGAAGGAGGTGTCATACTGAATCAAGTCCTCATCTTTTATATGTCTGTAATATTTTTCTCCTTGCTTCAAGAAGCGTGAGAGCTTATGTTTCCTGGCTGGGCATTAATCTACTTTCCATCTTATTCGTTTAGCTATTATCTTCACGCGGGTGATCTCTGTCTTATTTATCTGTGGATGGTTGTTGCTAGCATAATATCTGGCATAAAAGCTTATTAAGTCTCACTAACCCTAATGGGAAATGAGTATAGAGTAAAAAGAGCAGATGAGCAAGAAATGAATCTTAGGGATTAAGAAATATGACAACAAATAAAGTGACAGAGTAATTAGAGGGCATAGAATTCCACTTTATTGGCTGGGCCTGGTGGCTCATGCCTGTAATCTCAGCACTTCGGGAGGCTGAGGCGGGCAGATCACCCTGAGGTCAGGAGTTCTAGACCAGCCTGACCAACATGGTGAAACCCCGTCTCTACTAACAATACAAAAAATTAGCCGGGCGTGGTGGCCTGCCCCTGTAATCCCAGCTTCTTGGGAGGCTGAGACAAGAGAATCACTTAAACCTGGGAGGCAGAGATTGCAGTGAGCCAAGATCACGCCACTGCATTCCAGTCTGGGGGACAAAAGTGAAACTCTGTTTCAAAAAAAAAATTCACTTTATTAAGGAAGGCATGGCACACTTTGTAGAAGCGCTAAGGATGTCAAAGTATCATAAAAAACATTGACTGTTGGCCAGGTGTGGTGGCTCACGCCTGTAATCTCAGCACTTTGGGAGGCCGAGGCAGGTAGATCATGAGGTCGGGAGTTTGAGACCATCATGGCCAAAGTGGTAAAACCCCATCTCTACTAAAAAATACGAAAAACAGCCAGGCTTGGTGGTGGGCACCTGTAATCCCAGCTACTCGGGAGGCTGAGGCAGGAGAGAATTGCTTGAACCTGGAAGATAGAGGTTGTAGTCAGTGAGCCGAGATCCTGCCACTGTACTCCAGCCTGGGTGACAGAGTGAGACTCTGTCTCAAAAACAAAACAAAAAAAACATTGACTGTCTTAAAGAAGAGATTTTGAAAACTATGCAAAAGTAACTCTAGGCCGAGTGTGGTGGTCCACACCTGTAATCCCAGCACTTTAGGAGGCCAAGGCAGGAGGATCACTTGAGTCCAGGAGTTCAAGACTTGCCTAGGAAGCATATTAACTCCATCTCTACAAAAAATAAACAAAATTAACCAAGCACTGTGGCATGTACTTATAGTCCCTGCTATTCAGGAGGTTGAGGTGGGAGCTTAAGCCTGGGAAGTTGAGGCTGCAGTGAAATGAGGTCACTCCACTGCACTCTAGACTGGGTAACAGAGCAAGACCCTGTCTCCAAAAAAAAAAAAGTAACTTTAAAATGTACCCCTAGAAACAGTGCTTAATGAATTTACTGTGCTGGGAAACCAAAGCCAGGGGCAGGAGAAGCGGACTCGAATCTGAATCGTTGCCCACTTGACTGACGGCAGAGAGGACATTTGTTGGAAAACCAGTAGGTGTCCCATAGAAACCACAGGCAGGCTCGGGAATCTGAGCTTGGAAAATGAACAGGGATTAAGGGAGCCGGGGGTGGGCAGGAAACCAAAAATACAGCTCAAGTTGCATATCAGGAATGGTCTGGTGAGAATGCCCCCGCTGGTGTCACCACCGTCTGAACTGCTGGGGCTACCCCATGACTACCTTGAGGCTTTGCATCTCTCCTGAGGATTGCAAGCTCCAAGGAGGAGTAGGAGGGGAGGCCATACAGTGGTACTCTGGATGTCAGGAAGCAGGGAGAGGGGATATCTGCCCTTCTGGCTTTCTGCATACTTAGTCATCACCGCTGACATGTCCACATGCTGGACTGTCAAATAAATATCGACACGTCAGGTTTCTAGGATCAGAGCCAGTCTGAGTCCCAAAGCTGAAGAATGTTGGGAGTCCGACATTCAAGGGCAGGAAGCATCCAGCACAGAAAAAGATGGAGGCCAGAAGACTTAGCCAGCCTAGTCTTTCCACGTTCTTCTGCCGCTTTTATTCTGGCCTTATTGGCAGCTGATTAGATTGTGCCTGGGTGAGTCTGCCTTTCCCAATCCACTGACTCAAATGTTAATCTTCTTTGGCTACACCTTCACAGACACACCGAGGATCAATACTTTGCATCCTTCAATCCTGTCAAGTTGACACTCAATATTAACCATTATAAGCATTAAGTATTCAACCAATATTTATTGAACACTAACTATGGGCCAGCCATTATACTAAGCATTGCTGATATAATGGCACATACCGCAGGCACAGTCCATGCCTTTATAGAGCTTCCGACATAGTTAAGGAGATTCTACCTGTGGTTGACATAAGAGAATGGAAACTAATATCTCATTAAGCACCTTCCGTATGTTCTGTTCTTTCATGCACATCATTTCATTTGATTTCAGAAGAACTCCACAATAGTGAACTGGGGGACTTGGAGTTCAAGCCACAGGTCAGAAGTCTTCCTGCTCTTTTACATGTAACACTGGAAATCAAGATGAAACATTTTCTCTGTATAAGGTCGTAAAAGCTTGTGTATGACAATGTGAGTCATCCTCATTGCAGCATTGGCTGAAATTTTCTTGCAATTAGTGTGGGTGGGTTCTAAGGGAACATGAAGCACAAGAAAACGGAGTTTTACTGTGAAAGAGAATTGCTAAATGTGAAAAAGAAGTGGATGACCCAGTAATTTATATTACACCAAAATAAAACTAATGGCAGTGTAAAATTATAATTTGCAACATGTTTATGGCCAGTATAATAAAGACGAAGCAGGTTTCAACTTCCTGCAGATGAGAAGATAAATTACTGGTGCCAGATGTCCTGCAACCAAGCAAGATAACATGAAAATTTAATTTTTACTTGCTTAACTATGTTGTTTATGACTCTTAAAATACAGATTTGAGTTCATAAAACAGGAAAGGTTACAGCCATCTGCTTGGTTACAGAATGAATCCAAGTGAAGAGGATGATTCTCTTTGCAGGAAGAAATTCACAAATGTGACAAATGTGAAGAATCTATAGGCAGAGTAGGATGATTTATGCTAGTCATTCATTGAATGCCTTTATGTGACAGCCATTTATGTCAGGTCTGAAAGAATTGATGGTAAAACGTGCACATAAACGTCTCCTCCATCTTCATATAGATTGTCCCTGCCTGAACCATCCGCCTCTCCTGCCACACGCTACAAACCTCCTTCCCTACCACCCTACACTGTCTTGTTCACTCCAATCTTTCCCTTCTGATCTTGGCTTACTAACAAAGTTGTTTCAGACCTCTTAGACTAGGTCGATTCTCCTTATTATGCACCCTCAGAACAGCATACATCTTTCTTTGCAGCAACAATCACTGTTGCTATTTTACATTTTAGTGCTATTGTGTTTTGCTCTATTATTTAATAAGTGTTTCTCCCATGAGCCAGTTGGCTCCTTGAGGTCAAGGACACTATCTGATGATATGCATCACTGCATCCCCAGCTCATAGCATGATGCATCTATATGGGCACATTGTAGGAGGGTACCCAGTAAATATTTGCCAAATAAATACGACTCTACATTGACTGTTGAAAGAATGGCTGCTGCTGTCTTACAAAAGCCTTTCAAATACTTTCCCCTGCAACTTATAACTTTCGTAAGCCTATCCAAAATAATAAAAAGAAAATGGTTAAACACTTAATCACTTTTATCTTTTGGAGTATTAAAGATACCTGCAGTGTGAATTAACCAGAAACTGAATCAGTGGCTCAGAATATTGGCAGCTGTCAGTTCAGGATTTTTTTTCTTTTTAGTTAATTCTGGAAAATTTTGCAGTCATTTATTTTCTGTCTTCGTTTGATTTTCACATTGACTAGACTTGGAGCAGATGACTAGTTTTAGGATCATTGTTAATAACAGATGGAGCTTTGAACATGGGAGGAAGTTGGCGCCTTGAATAATGGAAATCTATTTTAAGCGGCCATAATTGGTTCTTTTAGCCCTAAAAGGCTACTAGCTATCTTGGGCTTACAGAAAACTGCCAATGTTTTTCTGTGATGAGAAGGTCAGAATGATGTATAGCAATATTGAAGTTCTGCATGTCTATGGTAATAAGGAGACATAATCAAGACTGTAGGGTTTTTTGAAGCCAGATCACAGAACTGAATAAGAATCACTAAACCATCAGAAAAATTTCACAGCTGTCTTTACCTAAGTAATCTATGAAGATTAACCTGAATTCCTTCATTTTTGGAGAATCTCTTGTGAGGAAACCCAAGTACTTTGTGGATAACAGTTTAGACATTTACTGCCATAGTTTCCATGAAGAGTCATGATGGCTGCATCTCTCAAAGTGTGACGGAGGAAAGAAGGAGCTAGGGGCATCATGTCCAAGGTCAGCGACCCACAGGCCTCCCCTGTTGAACATATATATGGCTCCTACTAAATTCTGTCCAAGCCCCCGGGAGGACTTAAAAAGATGCTGGTGAAAATATTTTTTGTGCTTGGCAGTGCTTTCTATCAAAATTCACCATTCTCATCTCATTTTATCCCTACCTTTTTTAACCCCAAGGCAGCCACACTAGCTTTGTCAAAGCCACAGGGAAGTGATCTTGGTTGTGCAGGTGTCAGTCCCCACTGCCAAAACTTTGAATGGAATGTGTGAGGCAAGGCCAGGGCCCTGCCAGGATTGGCTGCTTGGCCACTGCTGCCCACAAGGCTGCACAGGTGCCTCATGTCAGTGAATCTCTCTGGTCCAGTGCTTCCCTTTAGGACTGGGGACTTAGCCTTGTGCAATGGCAGCACACCAAGAATGATCCATTGTATAATGTGGTTCACACCAACATGTTTATAAAACCTCATGGCCAGTGCATTAACCTATAGACAATGATACAATTGAGAGAAATACAGACCAAACGCTTCTGACAGCAAACGTGTATTTTCTCTTCCAAGACAGATCCATGTGGGAAGTCAAATCACAGGAAAGAGTTGTTGGTTAGGTCTTAAAATGCATTCCTTTGCCAGAGCAGGTGCAGTAGCTCACACCTGTAATTCAACACTTCGGAAGCCTGAGGTGGGAGGATCCCTTGAGCCTGCAATGAGATGTGATTGTGCCAGTGAACTTCACCATGGATGACAGAGCAAGACCCTATCTCAAAAGGAAAAACAATGCATTCCTTTGGCAGATAGCTTGAGACCTTTCTTCCCATTTTAGGGGTAGCCTGACAAGCTCATTTTACATAATGGTTTTCACATTTAACAAGCTTTGGATTGGGAATAATTTTTTGAAGATGAATTTGTGTGTTTGTGTGCTGATCGTGTGCTGATTTTATAGATTAAAATCAGAGGACCATTTTATTTTTCTTACCCACAAATTCCTGGGTGGCCCTCTAGAACTGCTCCTTGAGCTGACTGAACCCATGCCCTGTTACTTAGAACAATGAGGCAAGAGGTGTTAAATGATATTCTTTTGATCATTCAGCACATATTTGTTGAGGACCTATTATGTGTCATTCTCTAAAGTAGGTTCTGGGGAATGAATCAGTGCTCAAAATACAATCTTTGTGCTCAAGGAGGCAGACAAATGAGTAATTACAACAGAGTTGGATAAGTTCTCTATTTGGGAAGTGGAGGGCACAGAGGGACATATACTGTGTCGCCACCTAACCCTACTTACTCCTTCTTGGTATTTTTTAAAAGTTACTTTTTACTTTCCAATTTAATAACCACATAAAATGTAGCTGAGCAAGTAGTTTTGGAGATAAGAGTATAAAAAAATTGATGAGGCAAATTCCCTTAGCATCCAAGAGAGTCTGGCTAGAATGAGGAAGTTTTAGATGTGCCTTCATGGGGGGAGATGGACCTTGTCTATGACATGAAAATCATTCGGGACCAGAGTAAGAAAAACACCTTGCAAGTTTCTGTTACTCAGTGGGAATCAAAAGCTACTCGGCAAAGATGAGCTGAGGTTAGATACCAGACGTCATGGATATAAAGCACCTTTGAAAAGCAATAGAAATATTTTTTTTAAAAGAAGGAAAAGAAGAAGCATCCAAGGGCCGCCTGGGCATGGTCATGGATAGTGTGATTGGGGCTTTATTCGAGAGCATAAGGCATGGAGTTTTATTTTTAATCAAAGTTTCTACTGCTGAAAATCCATTTTGTTCACTAGATTCAGCCAGGTCAAAATTCAGAGTGGGATTTTAAAAAAACCTTTTTTTTAAGGCTCTTTGAAGTTTTTGAAAAGAAGTCATAGAAATGTTTGTTTCAGAGATTTGACAAATTCATGAAAAGACTGCTGTGAAGCTCTAAAATATTTCTAACTATTCCTACTGCCTTAACTAGTGTTGGTGAATTAATAATATTTGAAAGAAATTGTATTTCCTATGTAGAACTAGAAAAAATTTCCACCCATTTTAGCTATTCTGAAGAAGTCATTAAAATGACATATATCCTATCTTTTTGCCTTTCAATCAATTTTTAAAAGTTTTGCTATTGCCATATAAGTTACATGACTTTGGATACTGAAAGAAACTGAAGATAATGCCCCACTAGAGAATTACTTTAGACTAGCCATCATTTTGACAGGCAATCTCATTCTGTTGTAAATTACAGTTATATTTTGTGCTATAAACATCAGCAAACCAAATGAATAAGCAAATGATCAGTAGTTTGGCTTTTCAGCCAAAAGATCTCTTGTTAATTTCCTTGGATAATTATTTAGTTTCATGAATAGGCTCTTATTATATATATATTATATATTATATAAATTTATATATTATATATATATTTTATAAATTTATATATTATATATATATATTTTATATAATATATATATGTATATATTTTTGAGATGGAGTCTCACTGTTGTTGCCCAGGCTGTGCCTCCTGGTTTGGGCAGTTCTCCTGCCTCAGCCTCCAAGTAGCTGAGATTACAGGTGCCCACCATCACACCTAACTTTTGTATTTTTAGTAGAGACAGGGTTTCACCATGTTGGCCAGGTTGATCTTGAACTCCTGACCTCAGATGATCCACCCATCTTGGCCTCCCAAAGTGCTGGGATTACAGGTGTGAGCAATATCTTAATCTTTATAAAGAATGATCTCAGCTGGGTACAGTGCCCAAAGTCTGTAATCCTAGCATTTTGGGAGGCTGAGGTGGGCAGATCACTTGAGGCCAGGAGTTTGAGACCAGTCTAACATGGTGAAACCAACATGGTGAAACCCTGTCTCTACTAAAAATACACAAATTAGCCGGGTGTGGTGGTGCACGCCTGTTGTCCCAGCTGCTTAGGGGAGGCTGAGGTGGGAGAATTGCTTGAACCTGGGAGGTGTAGGCTGCAGTGAGCTGAGATGGTGCCACTGCACTCCAGCCTGGGCAACAGAGCGAGACTCTGTCTCAAAAACAAAACAAAACAAAACAAACAACAACAACAACGACAAAAGAATAATCTCAAATCTCAAACTGTGGATTATAAACTGCTTTATCTAAGATCATCTGAGCAATTATTTGCATGGTAAGTTCATTCTGAAGTTTTAATGTGCATCAGAATCAACTTGGATGTCTATAAAAATTCAGGCTTCTAGGCCTTTATGAAGAGAGATTCTTAATTTAATAGATCTGCAACATGCATTTTAAATAACTACCTCTGTTGATTTTCAGGCCAAGGTCTGTCAATCACTATTAGAGACAGAATGCTTGTTTGTAGGTACTGCAAGGAAAAATTAGCGTTCAGACAAAAAGTGCTCTTGCAAGGTAATTTTACTTGCTGCAGAAAGGGTACTGCTTGTCAGCCATTTGCTACAAGGGTACAATGAACAAAGGAAACGCAGGCATATTTATTATTTATGTTGGGTCTTTACTGCTGTGTCTGATCTCCATTTGTGGGAGCTGGACTTGACAATCTAAACTAAACTTGACTGGCTAACAACTTAAAACTTTTCTGAATAGGTAAAGGCAATGGAGAGTAAAAGGAAAAGAGGAAGTCTATATAAGGAAGGGGAAGGAAGTTGCTTACGAAAGAACTCAGAAAAATAACAACATAAATATCTTGGTTAAAGTATAAGGACAAGGACAAGTACTACTTGCCTGTGAGCAGGTCTAGCACAAATATCTTGATTAAAGTACAAGGACATAGAATGCACTTATTCTTTTATATCTAACAGTTACATAGGATAGGGCTTAACGAAGAGTTACTAGCAAAAAGCAAGAAGACTTGAAGAACGCCTTTAAAAGATACTATTATTTCTAACATTTATTATTATTCTTGAACAGGAAGGGAAACGTTGAAGAGCAACTTTTTACTTTCTACAATTTCCTCCTTTTGACTTCATAGTTTTTTTCTTCAAACTTTTAAAACATGTCTTGGCTTAGTTGTTTTGCCTGAGTCTTTAAAAGAAAAATCTTCTCTGGGCCAGGTGCAGTGGCTCCCACCTGTAATCTCAGCACTTTGGAAGGCTGAGGTGGGTGGATCATGAGGTCAGGAGTTCAAGACCAGTCTGGCCAAGATGGTGAAACCCCGTCTCTACTAAAAATACAAAAATTAGCCGGGCATGGTGGCAGGCACTTGTAATCCCAGCTGCTGAGGAGGCTGAGGTAGAGAATTGCTTGAACCTGGGAGGTGGAGGTTGCAGTGAGCTGAGATTGCGCCACTGCACTCCAGCCTGGGTGACAGAGCAAGACTCCCTCTCAAAGAAAAGAAAAGAAAAAGCTTCTCTGGGTAAGATGGAGGAAAGTTAAGGGAGGCTTTAGTAAGAGTTGTTGTTGTTTTTGTTTCTGGTTGATGAAATGCTAGGCTAAAAAGGATAGCTAATTAAACTAGAGCACAAGTACTGCTCTAATTATTTGGCAGAGTGTGTAGTAAGGTTCTCTACAAGACTACTGTACATCCGCTCGGGGATGAATAAGGGCGGGCTGATGGGTCAGCTCTTGGAAGTGTTTGACTTCACTGCATCTTGTTAAGTCTTTAAGGAACGCTAAATTTTATTCTTGTTTTTGGAGACACTAGGTAAAATTGGTCTTACAAGATGGAGGCTGGAGGGACTTCGGGGGCTGACTTACAGGAAATAGTAGAGAGAGAGTTTGGCATGTTGATTATCTTAGGCTGTAGGATTTTGAAAAGAGCTACTATGCAGTCTTTGTTTTGTTGATTAGAGGAATATCTGAGTGGAAAGGGGACAGTCTGGGTTTCTGGCTTCCTGTGTGCACACATGTAACAATCGCTTTTATTTACAGTGCCGATGGAATATTTATTCTAGTCAGGCATTTACATCTTGATACTTTGTCTTAATTGCTATGGTTTGCCTTAGGTAAATAGGACTTAATAAAGGGGAAGAGTTTTTAGATGTTGCAATAACAAAAATAAGCTGTTTAGGATTATATTGTTATATTGACAGCTAGAAGGAGTAATTCTTTTGGTGAAATGGATATATGGTTATAAAGCCTGACAAAGAATCTTGGAAGCAGTCTGTCTGAAACTTTTAGTGTTCTATAGGACATTAGACTAAGCAGAACACAGAGATACTGTTTTAGAGGTACAAGAGTCTGATTCTTATTAATTAATACAGCTACGATTCCTTGTATTACTAGTATCTTTATAGGTACTTAATATGTCTTCTTAGTCTGAGGAAGTCTAAGAGGGACAGAGATATTTTTCTGAAGTAGTAAGCTGTCTTCGGTTATGTAAATCTCTATAAGGCATAACTAAACAGGCATCAAAGGTAATAACTTGAGGTGAGTTAGATCTAATTATATCAATAATAAGATGGGGAGTAGTTAGGGGAAGAAAAGAAAAAGAAAAGATAGATAGACTAAACTTTTCTTAGCTTTAATTTGGTAGGGCTTGATCCTGGAACAATGGCTTATGATTCTGACATTGGTGGTGCTTTCTTGACTTGGGTGTGATGTGTCTTATTTCTTTTCTGCTGTGCTTTTCTGCTTAATATGTCCTTCATGGCCGGGCATGGTGGCTCATGCCTGTAAACACAACACTTTGGGAGGCCAAGGCAGGCGGATCACCTGAAGTCAAGAGTTTGAGACCAGCCTGGCCAGCATGGTAAAACCCGTCTCTACTAAAAATACAAAAAAATTTAGCTGGGTGCAGTGGCCCGTTGCCTGTAGTCCCAGCTACTCAGGAGGCCGAGGCAGGAGAACCACTTGAACCCAGGAGGCGGAGGTTGTAGTGAGCCAAGATTGTGCCATTATACTCCAAGCTGGGCAACCGAGCGAGACTCTGTCTTAAAAAAAATAATAAATAAATAAATAAATTCCCAGAGAAGGTTCTATAGTATTTCTGTACCAGTGTTTGATCATCTTCATGGACAAGAAGCATCATTTTCTTGAATACACTTAAATCCCCTTTTCTGATTTCTCTTCTTAAGAAGCAACCATCCAAACTTCTCTTTCAATTGCAGGTCACCTCATTGTCACCTGCATTCAGGGCTTCATATCAATAGTAGAGATGCCTATGAAACAAAAACTTAATTCTCAATATAAAAGCTAGAAAAACAAGACCATGGATCTCAGGAGAATGAAAGAGATGCCATAATGTAGGAAATAAAGTTTCATGTTCCACCTCGAAGTCGGCTGAGGATAATATTAGAAGAATTTTATAAAGTCACACAGTCATGAGCAGAAAGACAGATTAGAATTAATCTAATTTGTAACTTTGCTTCTTGGTAAAATTGTCCCTGAGATCAAAGACATCATTAATATTCTCCTTAGGGACATATTTCAACAAAATGTGATAGAATAAAATGTTTGCAGTCAGTTTCCAAACAAAGATTCTTTGCTTGCTACTTGACACAGGACTTTTTCTCTCAAAGAAGATGATTATGAGACACTGGACTTTAAATTTGTTCTCTGCATTGTCTTCCTTAAGTAAGCTTCAGGTCTTTGTGCCTAGGACAAGGGGTGAGAAGTTGAGAGAAATGAATGAAGGTGTTAGAGAGGTAGGCAGGAAATTTAGTGAGGGTGAAAAGTGCCAAAATCCTTTCTAGATGTAGAGCCTGGTTTTCTTACTACATTTACTGCATTTGAATAAGCTTGTCTCTTTTTGCTATTTACTAAATATAGACTAAAACAGTTCTCCTTCTTAAATAGCAGAGACCACGCAGAGGCTACCCTTGAATCAGATCCAGGAAGTGCTTCCCCCAATACCGGAACTAGAAGTTACTTTCACAGTGCATCGCAAAGATCAATGTACACGGTGAGTGATGATTTGGCTTTATCGACTTTATTCATTATAAAAACAGATAGATTCGAGGAGGCACAGTCTATCCCCAACTCCATTTCTGTCTGGCAGGAGGTAGAAAGTGATGAATTTGCAAAGTCAGTTCATATGAATTAGATGACATGAAATAAAATCACTATTTTCTCCAGCTTCCAGGAAGGATCAGTAGATGGATGTCTTAGTCTGTTAAACTAATCTCTTAGTCTTTTAAACTGCTCCTGAGATGTTAGCTTATCCCTTGGCCCTGTTTTTCCTGAAGTTGAGTCATAATTTAATCAGACTATGAGAAAATAGAGAATGAGATGTGTAAAGCGAACTGCCTACTCCCCAATTATTGAAATAAAAACTTATCTAAATGTAACATCTGATAATCTAAATTAATGCACATTGATTTCAATATATTTAAGTCTAACAGTATGGTCAAAAGTGTTGAAATGTTTTTAATTCATTCATCA
Source organism: Saguinus oedipus (assembly GCA_031835075.1). Lineage (NCBI taxonomy): Eukaryota > Metazoa > Chordata > Mammalia > Primates > Cebidae > Saguinus > Saguinus oedipus. The sequence goes on along the minus strand of CM063171.1, from coordinate 66,558,264 downwards.
AATCCCTTTTTTTTTTTTGAGACGGAGTTTCGCTCTTGTTACCCAGGCTAGAGTGCAATGGCGAGATCTCAGCTCACCGCAACCTCTGCCTCCTGGGTTCAGGCAATTCTCCTGCCTCAGCCTCCTGAGCAGCTGGGATTACAGGCACACGACACCATGCCCAGCTAATTTTTTGTATTTTTAGTAGAATGGGGTTTCACCATGTTGACCAGGATGGTCTCGATCTCTTGACCTCGTGATCCACCCGCCTCAGCCTCCCAAAGTGCTGGGATTACAGGTGTGAGCCACCGCCCCCGGCCCATCAAATCTTTTTTAATTAGCAGTGATGTTAAAGGCACTAGGAATAGCCATTGTAGGGGGTGTAAAAATTATAACAGGGAAGGGGAGGGAAACTAGCACTCCGCTTGTTGTGCTTTGTGGTAATTGGTCGTATCATTTACTCTTCAGAATACATGGGTGGTTATCAGTCAAGGTCCTATTAGGAAATTGATATTGTACTCGAATAATTTGAGAAGAGTTTAATGAAGGGCATTTTTCATGTTTTTGTTTTGAGACGGAGTTTCGCTCTTGTCCAGGCTGGAGTGCAGTGGCACGATCTTGGCTCACTACAACCTCCACCTCCTAGGTTCAAATGATTCTCCTGCCTCAGCCTCCCAAGTAGCTGAGATTGCAGGCATGTGCCACCACTCCTGGCTAATTTTTGTATTTTTAGTAGAGACGGGGTTTTTCCATACTGGTCAGGCTGGTCTTCAACTCCCGACCTCAGGTGATCCGCCTGCCTCAGCCTCCCAAAGTACTGGGATTACAGGCAGGAGCCACCGTACCCAGCGACGAAGGGCATATTAAGTCAGGGTGTGGGAAAATCAAAAAGAAAGAATGCAGAACCCTGAGACTAGGAATGGGGGGGGGCCGGCTACTGTCTTTAAGACTAAAAGAGAAAGAAACTAAGAGAGACAAAACAGAGAGAGAGGCAGACATGCACACGTTTGCGTGTGCACAGACACACACACAGACACAGACACGCACAGACACAGACACACACACACAGACGCACGTGCGCACGCACACACACACACACACACAGAATGTGTGAGGATGGCTGTCTGATAGGAGCTGTGACATTTGGTCAAGGGTCACTATAGCCTGGGGTCACCCTGAAAAGAGAAAATAACAATCCCAATTTTGGGAACTCTTATACAATGTTGGTAGGAATGTAAACTAGCATAGCCACTACAGAAGACAGTCTGGAGACTCCTCGAAAAATGAAAAATAGAACTACTGTTCCATTTAACTATCCCACTACTGGGTATCTACCCAAAGGAAAAGAAACTACGGCAGGGTGTGGGGGCTCACAACTGGAATTCCAGCACTTTGGGAGGCTGAGGCAGGCAGATTGCTTGAGCTCAGGGGTACAAGACCAGCCTGGGCAACATGGTGAAACCCTGTCTCTACAAAAAATACAAAAATTAGCCAGGAGTGGTGACATGTGCCTGAAATCCCAGCTACTCAGGAGGCTGAGGCAGGAGGATTGCTTGAGCCTGGGAAGTTGAGGCTGCAGTGAGCTGTATTCATGCCACTTTGAATTAGCTTGCAAGGCAAAGTGAGACCCTGTCTTTAAAAAAAAAGAAAAAGAAAATGAATCAATATAGCAAAGCGATGCCTCTACTCACATGTTTATTGCAGCACTATTCACAATAGCAAAGATACAAAATCGACCTAAGTGCCCATCAACAGGTGAATGGATAAACAAACGTGGCACATATACACAATGAAATATTTGCTGTAAAAAATGAAGTCATGCCATATGCAGCAACATGACTGGGACTGGAGGCCATTATTTCAGGTGAAGTAAGCCATGGACAAAAAGACAAATATCACATATTCTCCACTTGTAGATGAGAGCTAAAACAAATGATCACAGGGAGGTGGAGTGGAAAGGTAGAGAACAGAGGCTGGGAAAGGTAAGTTGTGAGGAGAGGATGAAGGGAAATGGATTAAAGGCTACAAACGTACAGTTAGGTAAAATGGACTGTCTGAAAGGAGAGTAGGGTGACAATAATTCATTTTATTATAATTCATTTTATTTTGGTATCTTCGAATTTTTTGTACTTGGGTATTGTACTTGGGTGATAGAGACCCTAAATATTTTGACTTGATCACTAATCACTATACATTATATATATGTAACAAAATTTCCCAGGTATACCATACATTTACACAAACCCCAAGTTTGCTCTTCTCCCTTCCTCTAATGTGCTGGTACTCTCCATTGACCAAACCCAACCAGAGCCAGGGGGCACTGGAGTCCAGTGGAGGCAGTTACGTAAGTTGGTTTTCCACAGCATCAAGCAGGGTGGAAACAAGAGGAGGGCAGATGGGGAGAGGGAGCCAAGGGAATCCAGGGTAGATGGCTCAATATGCCAAACCGAAACTGAGTGCCGAGGATCTGTCTGTGTTCAGGATTAAAGAGAGGCACGACTTAGTGCTTGGGTCTTAGTGCAACCGGGGTCTGCTGTGGCTCAGAAATTCCTGTGTAGCAAGTAGTGTAGTCATATGATTGTGCCAATGAAATATTACTGAACATTACTATACTTGAGAAATACTACTGAACATTATTATACATGAGACCTCTCATTCTGGTCCTTCGTTCTGGGATGCTTATCTTTGCATCTGAAGAGTTCCTCTTTGTTCATTCACCAGATGATTTTTGAGCACCTACTGTATGTCGAGAATTCTACTCGTTGGCAAAAACAGCAATGTAGTCAGTGGAGGAATCAGATTAGAGAGTCCCTCATTTCAATAAAGACTGTCAAGTAACGTGATAGAGGAATTCACATGGGAATTCACATGGGAGGGACTAGGGGAGTACAATAGGGATACTCCGCCTCCAGAGGACAGGATGCCTAGCATTTAGATGTTCAGTCGGGGTTTGTTGAGTGAATGAATAAATCCCAATTTCTATGTCTCTGTGCTAGAGACATAGAATGCTATAATTGAAAGAAACTTGTATGAACACTTACACTTTCATTTGCTAGATATAGAAAATACACCAAACATACCGTAGCGGTTAGAGGAGACCCTAGGTTCCCTTGGTCCTGGGCTGAGAAGTTTATCACTGAGCACATTGTCTTCTTAGGGATATAACGGGGCGGCGGGGGGGGGGGGGGGGGGCGCCATGGCATAACATAGAATCAGAAAGAGCCCTGAATCAGAGACTTGAGGATGCTTGTTGATTGTCTTATGAGGCATAGTTTTAATAAATGGTTTTAAAACTGTTTTCTAGCAATTCTAATTCGAGTAACACTTAACAAAATTTTTGTGTCAATAATACTTTCTTGTTTTTATTAAATCTTCAGAATATCCCTGGGCAATTTGGACTGAGCCCTTTGGAAGAATACTCATAGTTTTATTCTGTGAATGAGTAGACTGGAAAATGTTTGGGTCCAGCTGAGGATGCACAGTTGGAAAGCAGGAGGAATGCTTACTGGTTGATGAAAACTAGCTCAAGAGCATTCATTTGACCCATGAGATCAGGAGAACAAGAGTTTTTGCAAGAAGCCATTATTAGTCATGGAAAACAAGCTGATGAAACCCATGGAAACAGCAAGAGAATTCCTACTCTCTCTCTTTTTAAAAAATCTGTCATTATACAGCACAGAACGGAGCCAAGATTTTAATTTTGAGGAACCAAAAACAGGATCAAGTGTGAAAACCCTTTCTTTTATTGGCCCACGTTGTAGATGCTGATTTGATAATTTTTTCCTATACAGATGGATTATTTCTATTTTACAGATTATTTAAGAGGGCCTGAGTTGTTTGTTAATACATTTGTTTGCGTTTATGAATCTTGCCACCTTTTGGCACCAGGATGTTTTTTAAAATGCAAAGATACCAAAATAAAATGAATTTAAATAAAATACTTAAGTACTTAAATCTAATGGCAAAATGCTTCCTTTGATTCTTTTGGCTTTTATATTTGTTATAGCCATTATTCATGTCAACAATAATTATAGTTATTAATGCCAATTAAAAGCACTTATAGACAAGAGGGCAGCTTTTAACATTAAAATATAAAAATGCTTTCCCAGAGTTAAAGTGGAACTTACTCTCCTGGCCAATTTTCTGTGGTTGAAATTGCTCATCTGAGTTGATTTATAGGGTCAACTGCAGGGTCGGATTTGATCATCAGTGATGGGGTTCAGGACATGCTACCCCAAAATATGGCACCTTGCCAAACTGAATTTTTTAAGCTGAAGGAATTTGAGAAAATGGCAAATTTTAGGTGGAAAGATTACTCTGACCTTCCTCTGCCTCCTCTCTCCCCAGAAGCAGGTAATAAAATCTTTGCTGACCTTCCGCTAAAACACATCATAGGACCTTCATGTGAGAGGTGCTCTTCCTATATCCACAGAGGAAAGGCGGTTCCCTGTCTCCGAAGACACAGGGACGCAGAGGAGAATCTGAACAAATGGGGGTTTATTCCTCTTAGATCTGTCAGGTCTCCATATGCAAGCCTGGAGCCTAAAAGTCTAAAGTCCTGCTTGCCTCAGCTAATGTCTCCTATCCCTGCCTGTGTTCGCCCAATCGAGCTTCCCCGACAAGCCCCTCACCCAACCCTGCCATTTTAACTGTTCTTATGATAATGTAAGTACCTCTCACCCAACCCTGCCATTGTAACTGAACTTGTGGTCATGTATATTCCTTGCCCCTAACCCCCACCACTATAACAACTTACTCTGCAACGACCCCGCCCCCCCAAAAAAACTACGCAAACCTATAAAACCAACTCCTATCCCACTGCCTTTTGCTAATGCCCTTGTCGGCCTTAGCTCACCTGCACCCAGGTGAATAAACAGCCACGTTGTTCACACAAAGCCTGTTTAGAAGGTCTCTTCGTTCAAAGCGCACATTTTCCAACAAGATCTAATACTCTTTTTGCGTGATCATATTTCTCCAAGTCTCTCTCCATTCTTCCTCAAATCTACTACTAAAAACACTCAGGTTTAACTGTTTCCTCTGATCTTCATTTTCCAGTGATGGCCCTTGTGTGATGTAGAACTTATTTAAATAAATCACTATGTTTTTCTCTGGTTAATCTTTTTTTTATAGAGGGTTCAGCTCTGAATTTAAAAGGGTGGAAGGAAAAGATATTTTTCCCTTCCTACATCAGCAGTCTAACAGGCATGAATATTCCAGCACACAGAGGTTTTTTTTTTTTTTTTTTTCTGGTACTGGATTATTTTTTTCTCTAGATCACAAATTGAGATTCTAATTGTAAAATTTAGAGATTGAAGATTTGGCAGACAAAATTCTACTAGTCTCATTTTTTCTTGTCTGTGTATCCCTAAATAATAGGTGGGTCAAACTCAGGTCTGGCATTTTTCACCAGGAGTGTAGGGGCATTATACCCTATGAGGTATGGATATGATGCAATTTCTCAGGAGCCAAATTATTGTTTCCCTACATACCACCTCTTATGTTCTAACAAATGACTTCGAAATCAATGAGAACTTGGCTTGCAAAAAGCATATAAGCTTCGAGTCCTGTTAAATTGTGGCAGCTTTCAGGAAGCTAATTTCACCTATTCATTAAAATAATTGACTTCTAACAGATACTGTGAAGCACACAAAGATGTAGATGGCCTACTCTGCCTACAGAGAATTTACAGTCTTTCAGAGGAGACAGGATTTGTACACCACCGGTGAAAATACTAGACACAATACGGTAAGCTAAGTGTCAATTGCAGGATGCATGCATCCTGCTGAGAATTTACAAGCCAATAGGCTCACTTCCAGTTGGGAAGAATTAGGGCAGGCTTTTGAGAGGGTTTTGAAGATGGCATTCCTGATTTCTCAGAATCACCAAACCTCTCAAGTATATACATTCTCAGCCCCCATAGCCCTTTTTGTACCTATTACTTTGCCATTACTTTAGTGGTTACAAATTAATGTCAGTCTTCCTCTCTAGACTGCAAGCTGCATGAGGACAGGGAACATGCCTGGTTCTGCTCACCATAGTATCCCCAGCAGCTGGTAGGGTGTTCAGCTCACACTAGGTTCTTTGTAAATATTTGGTGGGTAAAGAACTAGGCTTGGTACAAGTGACTCACACCTATAATCCCGGCACTTTGAGAGGCAAAGGCAGGAGGATTGCTTGAGGCCAGGAGGTTGAGGCTGCAGTGAGCTATGGTGGTAACACTGCATTCCAATCTGGGCAACAGATCTCACTCTGTTTATTTATAAACAATAAAAAAGGCCTATTTATTGAGCCTTGATTCTACATCTGGCATGTGCCCTATGTACTCTCATTCTCTCTGAGGAAGCTGAGGCCAAGGGAAGTTCACCAATCCTATTGATTGATACGCTTTAGTCTTAGATTGGTCAGGCTGCAAAGCCTGTGCAGCTTCTACAGTCTGCCCTGTGGTGTAGACACAGGGCAAAGGGAGCAAAATGGATAGAGGGTGCCTGAGAGAAGCGGGTGCAGCTCAGAGCACTGTTGAAGATTGCTTCAGGGAGCGCAAGGAGGCTGAGTGAACTGGGCCCTGGAAGAAGACATCTCACTGGAGTTGCTGTCCGGTCACTGGCCCTGTGTGTCTCCCCTAGACTGACAGTTCTGTCCCCCTCCACATACAACTGGCCTCAACAAAAACCAAGCTGTGGTCCTTGGTACCTGGCATGATTGATGGCTTCCAATTGACACCACTAACCCTAGCTTTTCATGTACCCTGCTTTCCAATTAGTTCCAAACTTGACCTTGACCCACACCTATGCCCCCTCCCTATGACTTATGGCTTAGTCCTGTGTTTGTGGCTCTCACTGCAGGCTTTCCTCCCCAGCCGTAAGCCATCCTCACCTCCTTGACCTCTGCATCCTGCATTCAAAGAATGCAGGTGTAGGTTGCATTTCAAAGAATTCAGGTGTAGGTTGAAGCGGGGAGAGAGGAAACATGGCACCATGACAGGAGGTTGCTGCAGTCATTCGGTCATTAAGCACATAGTGGAATTAGAGTGACAGAAAGAAGAGATATGAGAGGATATGGATGGAGAATTGGTGGTGCTCGGTAAGTGATTCGAATTGGGGTGATAGTCAGGGTGGGCAGAGAAAGGAAGAGAGAAGAGACACACATGGCAACCTTCCAGGCTCCTGTGTGCAGGAAATAAATATCGTCCAAACTTACAGCTGCTAGTTTTTAGTTTCTAGAAGAATTTTTGTTTTCCAGAGGATTTCTACCAAACCCTATAGTTTCATCCTAGCCTGAAGTTGGACTCTTCCCTCTCCTATACTTGGTCATCCTGGGTGGAACAGTCATTCAGACCACCTTCTCTTCCCTGGCTTTTTAATGATTATTACGTTAGCTCTTTTCTTTCATCTTTATAAAATCCTTTTCACCAAGGTCAGATAGGCCACCTTGTCCGTGAAGTGTCCGTAAGTGTCCCTGCTTACCCCAGTTGGAAGAATGTCTATTTTTTCTGTGTATTTCTAGGATTTAGACCTCACATCCTGTCTTGTACCACAGCTAGTTGCATTCTTTTCTCTTTCCCTACTAGACTATTGAGTGGGAACCATACCATCTCCAGCTTCTGAGTATCTGATGATAGGTGCTCACTTCTCTCCAATCTGTTTCTCCCTTGCAATACTCATCTGGGTTAGTGGAGTTAGCCAGATGTTGGCTGTAGATTCAGGTTATCTGCAAGGGGATGGAATTGGAGGCCTACGCATTAAGGCCTTCTAGCACAATGATAATGTTCTTTTATAAACTTGGTGACATGTATATGGGAGTTCGTTGCGTCATGATTCTATATAACTTACATAGATTTTAGAATAAACTTTAGTATCTACTTAATATTTAAAAAAATGAAATTCAAAAATAGACAAATATTTTACTGAATTTCATCCATCCTTACCTCTCCCTCTGTCAGTAGATAACTTCTGTCTGTCTCTCTCCCAACTATCTTCCTTTCCCTTTCTGTCAGACATTGTGGAATAAAGACTTGGACTCAATTTTCGGACACAGTTTATTCTCATAATTTAACTCTGTTTACTTCCTTCTCTGTCTCCTTGTTGATTTTACTTCTTTTTCCATCTACATATTTCTTCGCCATCTCCAACTATTTGTACTATTCTGATGGATAGCAATCTTAGGATAATGGGTGGAAGGGAGTTTTTAAATTTTGAAAATTTAAATAAGGTGTGTTACCAGATCAACCTAGAGCCATGAAAACTAAAATACACTAAAAAATCCTCTGTGAACTGGTAATTATGTACTTTGGCAAGGTTCTGAATAGACATTTTTTTCAAAAGAAGACATAAAAACAGACAAGTGTATAAAAAAAGTTCAACATTATTAATCAGGGAAATAGAAATCAAAACCACACTGGAGTATCATCTTACTCTAAGTCAAATAGCCATCCTCAAAAAGACAAAAATAACGTAAATGTTGGAGAGGATGCAGAGAAGAGGAAACTCCTGTACCCTGTTGGTGAGAATGTAAATTAGTACAGTCATTATTAAAAATAATATGAAGGTTTCTTAAACCACTAAAAATAGAACTACCACATGATCCAGCAATACTACTACTGGGCATTTATCCAAAGGAAAGGAAATTAATATATCAAAGAACTATCTGTATCCCAGTGTTTATTACGGCACTACACAAAGTAGCCAAATATGAAATCAACCTACAGGTCCATCAATGGATGAATGAATAAAGAGAACGTGTTACGTATATGTATTAGTCCGTTTTCACACTGCTAATTAATACATACCCGAGACTGGGTAATTTATAAAGAAAAAGAGGTTTAATGGACTCAGTTCCACGTGGCTGGGGAGGCCTTACAATCATGCAGAAGGCAAAAGGCATGTATTATATGGTAGCAGGCAAGAGAGAATGAGAGCCAAGCGAAAGGGGTTTCCCCTTATAAAACCATCAGATCTCATGAGACTTACTCACTACCATGACAATAGTATCAGGAAATCACCCTCATGATTCAGTTATCTTCCACTGGGTCCCTCCGACAACATGTGGGAATTATTGGAGCTACAATTCAAGATGAGATTTGGGTGGGAGCCAAACCCTATCAATATACACAATGGAATTCCAATCAGCCACAAAAAGAATAAAATCCTGTCATTCACAGCAACATGAATGAGCCTGGAGGACATCAGGTTAAGTGAAATAAGCCGGATGTGGAAAGATAAATACCAAATGTTCTCACTCATGGAAAAGCTAAAAAATAGTTGCGCTCATAGAAGTAGAGTAGAGTTGTGGTTATTAGAGTCTGGGCGGGGGAGAGGGAGGGAAGAATAGGGAGAGATTTGTTAATGGTTTAAAAATTACAATAGAAAGTCACTGTATAGTCACTGTACAGTGGCTATAGTTAACAAAATGGTATTGTATATTTCAAAATAGGTAGAAAAGAGGATATCGGCAGGGCGCAGTGGCTCATGCTTGTAAGTCCCGCAGTTTGGGAGGCTGAGGCGAGTGGATCACCTAAGGTCAAGAGTTCAAGACCAGCTTGGGCAACATAGTGAAACCCCATCTCTACTAAAAATACAAAAATTAGCTGGGTGCAGTGGTATGTGCCTGTAATCCCAGCTACTCGGGAGGCTGAGGCAGGAGAATCGCTTGAGCCTGAGAGGTGGAGCTTGCAGTGAGCCGAGATTGTGCCATCGAACTCCAGCCTGGTGACAGAGTGAGACTCCATCTCAAAAAGAAAAAAGAAAAAAAAGAGGGTTTTGAGGATTCCCAACACAAATAAATGATAAATTCTTGAGGTGATGGACATGCTACCTACCCTGATTTGATAATTACACATGTATCAAAATATTACTCTATATCCCACAGATATGTGCAATTATTACATGTCAACAAAAAAAATACTTATCTGCAAATAGTAGATGGTCCAAGTGAAAGTGATTTAATTGATGAGAAGATTTATTAGGTTATCTAACAGGAAATTCTAAATAGGGTGCTTCCAGGGCTGGTTAATTCAAGACTCATATCATCAAGCACTCAAATTTCTTTCTTCTCTTTCCTCTCTGCCATCTTCAGATTGTTGGTGCTTGTGTTCAGGCTCCCCCTCTCATGGTTTCAAAGAAAGTTTATATTAAATGGTGGGGCCATAGCACCAACAATCATCACATCTTTACATTATGATTTCTTTTTAGTTGCCTAGGCTGGTCTTGAACTCCTGGCCTCAAACCACACTCCAGTCTCACCCTCCTGAGTAACTGGGATTATGGGCAGGAGCCACCACACTTAGCCACAATGTCTTTGTATGCGTGAAGAAACCTTTACAAGACGGTTTCTCTTCCACCCCCAGCAGATTTCTTCTCATGTCAGAGCATCTAGAACAAGGTCACAGAGCCTCCCTTAAATCACCCAATGGCAAGGGGCATGGAACCATCGTGATTAATTCCAACCAATCAGAACCATCATGATTAATTGATTCTCAGGTTTGTGGAGGAGAACTGACCATCAGAATAAAACGAGGGCTCTGTAAACATGGAAGAAGAGGAAAATGACTCTTTGGTGCCTCTGTGAATGTTCCTTCTCATAACAAAGGAGATGTGTAAAGAGAGAAACATTAAAACAAAACATGGATTTGTGTATTTTTCCCCCTAGAACAATTTCTTGCGGCATGTGAAGGCTGTTCTGCAAGCACGTGTCACTGTCTAACATTTCATGATGGGTGGTCACATCTGTGCATGGATACAGTGGTGTCATGGGGCCATTATCTCTACCCAAAGTTACATCTATTTTCAGATGGGCTGTGAAAATAGTCCATCGCTTTTGACTTAGAAAAGTTCTATTTGTGTGTGGTATCACAAAGACAGACACAACATTTGTAGTAAAGAGCTGCCCAGTAGTCATTGTACTTCTCATAATCGTGCCCCAATGTCATCTTAGGGAATTAGCTCTCACACATTGAACAATGTCTTGGTGGGACCATTAATCAAGGTTTCTCACCCACCAGCCAATGAGTGGCATGTGACTTGAGCTAGACTAATTTCACCCTCTGCCTTAGGACTTTCAATTTTGGATTCAGTGAGGTAAGGGGAAAAAATGAAGCTCATTCATTTCAGCAGCATAGATCAGTTACTCCTGCCTCTAAATCCCAAAATTGCCTTTGTTCTATTACTAATCTGTTCTCATGCTGCTAATGAAGGTATACCTGAGAATGGGTAATTTATAAAGGAAAGAGGTTTAATGAACTTACAGTTCCACATAGCTGGAGAGGCCTCACAATCATGGTGGAAGGTGAAGGAGGAGCAAAGTCACTTCTTACATGGTGGCAGGCAAGAAAGTGTGCAGGGAAATTCCCCTTAATAAAACCATCAGATTTCATGAGACGTATTCACTATCACAAGAACAGCGCAGGAAAGACCCACCCCCATGATTCAATTACCACCCACTGGGTCCCTCCCATGACACGTGGGAATTATGGGAGCTATAATTCAAGATCAGTTAGGTGGGGACACAGTCAAACCACATGAGTTCTGAACCCGGCTCTCCAGCATTCCCTTTGATTCTGTGAACTACCAGTGATATCCTTGCAAAAAGATCCTTTTCCTGCTTACATTTCCAGAGTTAGTTTCTGTTGCCTGCTGGATATATTTAGCATCTATTTTTTTTTTCTAAAGTCATAGGATGTCAGAGCTGTAAGAAATCTTATAGATCTAGTTTAACTCCCTCATTTTACAGCTGAGGAAGCTAGTGCCCCCAGAGGTTAAGGGTTTCACCCAAGATCATATCACAGAGCTCATCAGTGATGGAACTTGGAAAGAAGACAAGGTCTCCTTTCCCCAGCGTAGTGCAGGCTGCTTTTTTTTTTCTAAGTCCCTTTTTAGTGTAAAGCACAACCTCTCTTCTCTTTCTCTCTCTCTGTGTATCTGCAATATTTAATGTAAGATAGTGACTTTAAAATCCTCATTTTTCCCCCCAAACTGACAGTTCGCTTCATGTAGTTTAAAGGCTTGTTTCAGAGATAGACCTCTCAGGGACTTGGCATCCGGCAAAGACAGGCATTAGTTTATGTCCCTATATGGAGCCTTGCTTCTTTCCAGCTATCTGTAAATGTTTATTCTCTTGCATTAAATTCATGTTTGGAAAGGAAGTGGCTTGTTCTAGGGAAACATATGGGCTAGAGTTCTGAAAGTGATTATTTACCATTTCTAAGTCTGTCCCTTCTAGCTGTGTGTACTGGGAAAGGATCTTCCTTCACTCACACCAAAGGATATATAGCTGCTCTATTTTTTCAGTTGCTTTAGGGCAGCCATAGCTCATGCGACTGCAGTAAAAAATAGCCCAAGGCTGGGGTAGGGATTGGGAAGGGAATTTAGAACAGTATCGACTATGTGCCAGGTACCATATGAAGCACCTAGCTTGTACTAATTAATGAATTCATATTCTCCTCACAAGGCTAGGAGGTAAGTACTATTATTATTATTACCCTTTTTTATCAGTAAAGAAATTAAGTCAAAGAGAGGTTAAAGAACTTGTTCAAGGTCACACATCTTTTAAGTGGCAGGGTTGAGATTTGAACCCAGGCAGTCCGGTTTTAAAGTCTGTGCTCTTAACCCACTGCTCTGTTGCATCTTAATCACTGAATCATGAAGGTAAAAGTGAATCCTTTTTGTTGGACTCCTGACCTCAAGCAGTCCTTCTCCCTCAGCCTCCCAAAGTGCTGAGATGATAGGAGTGAGCCACCATACCTGGCTATGATCTTAGGAAAAAGAGATTGTTCAATACAGACAAATGCCTTTCCATAAACGTTTCTAGTAAGGAGTTCTGTCTTGTGAATCTCTTGATCCCAACAATTCTTGGAAAGTCTACTTATAAACCATAGTCTAACACAAGTTCCCTACACAACAAACATTCTCTCATCTCTACCCATGTAACAAAGTACCTCAAAGGACTCAATTAATTAGTAGTTGTGAGAAGAATTGCACAAAATGAAGCTCTCTGCTCTGGATGCTCATAAAACAGGATCAATAAGCAATGTGTTAATTGATTTTTTAAGAGAAATTCTTTTAGGTCATGTCGAGATCTTTTGTGGTAAAAAAAAAAATTATAATACAGAAACACCCAAGCAATGATAAGGAAAAGTCATGAACAGAGTATCTGAAAAGTCCCCTTTCCCCTTACTGGGTTCAAATCACATTTTCTACTTGTAATTTCCTGTCTACAGAGAAACAGGAAATCATCGCTATTCCATTTTTATTTTGGCAAACAATGTAGGGTTTCTTTTTAAGTAATTTAGCATTGCAAATTTCCACTATGTCAAACAAAACAACAGTGCTTAATGGTTATATCACAGTGAGATATTTTTCTTGTGTTAGTCTTTATTCAGGGTGGAAAATTCTGTAGAAGATGAAAGGATATTTAAAAAATTGTTGGCCGGGTGCAGTGGCTCATGCCTATAATCCCAGCACTTTGGGAGGCCGAGGTGGGTGATTACCTGAGGTCAGGAGTTCTAGACCAGCCTGGCCAATGTGGTGAAACCCTATCTCTACTAAAAATACAAAAATCAGCCAGGCATAGTGGCAGGTGCTTGTAATCCCAGCTATTCAGGAGGCTGAGACAAGAATTTTTTGAATCCAGGAGGCAGAGGTTGCAGTGAGCCGAGATTGTGCTATCGCACTCCAGCCTGGATGACAGAGTGAGACCCCATCTCAACAAACAAACAAACAAACAAAAAATCCCAAACAAAACTAAACAAAAGTTTATTGTTTGCTTTATTTCTATCAACTTTATTCTAACAGTTAGACTCATACTAGAAGAAAAGTTCTTCAGGATTTAGTAATTGTTGTTTCTTTACAGAAGAATTAGATCAATATAAGGAAAAAAGCCCTCTTTAGATGGAATGTTCTAGTGTCAGCAATTTCATCAGAGACAGAAATCACATGGGGTGTATTCTACAGACTCTCTGCTGGTTAGGATGAGATGGATGGGTACAGGAGCAGTAGGGAGGTGTGTTAGTCCATTCTCATTTACTATAACAATATATCTCAGACTGTGTAATTTATAAAGAAAAGAGATTTAATTAGCTCACGGTTCTGCAGACTGTACGGGAAGTACAGTGGCTTCTGCTTCTGGGGAGGCCTCAGGAAACTTACAATCACGGCAGAAGAAGAAGGGGAAGTGGGCGTCTTACATGGCCAAAGCAGGAGCAAGAGAGAACAGGAGATGCCACATGCTTTTAAACAACCAGATCTTGGGAGAACTCACTCGCTATCATGAGAACAACATGAAGGGGATGGCGCTAAACCATTCATGAGAACTCTGCCACATGATCCACTCACCTCCCATTAGGCCTCACCTCCAACACTGGGGATTACAATTCAATATAAGATTTAGGTGGAGACGCAGGTCCAAACCATATCAGGAGGTAAGAGAAGAAGAGAAGAGCAGATTATACGACTTCTCTTGGGACCCAGTTGTATGAGCCCTGAATATTTAGGCCTCCCTTCCCTGGGGACCCATGTTGGCTCATCTGTATGCCAAGCAAGCCAGTTTCTTTCCTGTTTAGCCCCAACACAATATAGTTGAGCTGCGTGGAGACTGCTCCATCATCTCAGCACTCAGACCTCATTTATTAGCAGTTTTTCCAGTGAAATTTAATGGAAATTTATTCCATATAAAACCCCTGGATGGTCTCCCCTTTGATATTAACATGGTGCTGAAGGAAAGGTCTTTAATTTATTCACCCATTTGTTAATATGACACCTGGCATATACCAGGTACACTCAAGACAGGTAACCCAAACAATTCCAATGTAGTTTGGACAGGGGTAGGCTGGGTCTTCACTCCTTGAGGGATTACTTTTATCCATCTCCGAATTACTAATACCAAGCCAGGTACTTAACATGAAAATTTCCCAATAAGTGTTGACTCAATGAATGGAGCACTGTGGCAGCCCAGACAAGGGGCACCTGAATCTAGGTAGAAGCTAGAAGTGAGGAAAGACTTCCTGGAGGAGGAGACACATCTGATAAGGATAAGTTAAATGATCCTTAAAGGATTAGTTAAAAGATAAGTTGGCCGGGGTGAAGGGAACATATGTAAAGCTACTTCATCAGTGATGTACAGAAAATGAAGCTCTAATTCAAGGTCTACATGTCCTCCAACACACACACACATGCATGAGCGCATGCACACACACACACATATGTGCACGTGATGTGTGGACTCCTGACATTCAGGAGACAGAAGTATACTTTCCTTGCAAATAATAACTATGCCATTTTCTATTCCAAGGACATTCCAGTAATTAATGAGAGAGAGGCAGACTTCGTTACATTTGAGAATGTCAGCGTTCTGTAGGAGAACATTGACAATACTGTGATCTATTGCAATATTTTTATACTATATAATTTGAGCTTGTAACTGCTTAACCAATTAAAGATTAAGCAGGTAGTCCTTAAGTGTTGCTGCATAGCTGAAAGAATGATTTATTATACTGGAATACAGAGAAGCCAGACTGCGTTCAAAGAAAATCACTATGGGTAGCCATTCATCAGTGCTCTGGAACCAGGAACCAGGCTTCCCTGTTCAACCCGGAGAAAAGCTGCTCCTTAAACCCCCCTCTTGGAGACATCCAATGCATAATAACAAACGAAGTCCTGAAGGTTAAGGAAAAACAAGTTTATTAAGGGCTAAGCAAACACATTTTCTAGAAAAATCCTTTGTGTTTTCTTTCCAGTTTTTCCTGAAAACCAGTTCTTGAATCACCACAGTGAGAATACTGAGACACAGGAGGACATATGGAATTGCATTTACTCTTTTGGGGTGATAACACAACCAGATTAAAAAAATAATCCAGTCAAAAATAAGTTCCATTAAAGCACAGTTTCTTTTTTTTTTTTGAGACGGAGTTTCACTCTTGTTATCCAGGCTGGAGTGCAATGGCGCGATCTCGGCTCACCGCAACCTCCGCCTCCTGGGTTCAGGCAATTCTCCTGCCTCAGCCTCTCGAGTAGCTGGGATTACAGGCACACGCCACCATGCCCAGCTAATTTCTTGTATTTTTAGTAGAGACGGAGTTTCACCACGTTGACCAGGTTGGTCTTGATCTCTTGACCCCGTGATCCACCCGCCTCGGCCTCCCAAAGTGCTGGGATTACAGGCTTGAGCCACCACGCCAGGCTAAAGCACAGTTTCATTTGTGCTAATGATGCTATGCTGATTTTAGAAACGCATTGGTCTATGACGTCAATACTATTGAATCTTTTGATGCCTATGAGTCCCTCGTGGTTTGTAATCAATGCATAGTAGTAGCTGCATGAGTTAGGTTGCCACTATCTAGAGGTGAGAGGGCTCATACTGCAGGGGATAACTCACAAGGATTTCTGAGGATTTTCCACTTGAGTCTTGTGGGAGAAATTGATGAAGGTGTCTGAAAAGATAGGCAGGGGCTGGGCTGCAAAGGGCTTTGTTTGGGCATTTTCCTGAATGTTGTGGTGAGCCAGTGAAGGTTTTAAACAGACGAATAACCAGATTTGCACTTTGTGAGAGACTATGCTGACGCTACTGTCATGATGGTTCAGAAGGGAACTGAGACCTGTGCTGAGACCAGGCTGGTATCTATCACACTAGTTTGCAGGAAGGATGAGAAGGAAGTGAAGCAAAACCGAGGCAATGGAATGGAGGAAGACGTACAGAGGAGTAATTAATAGCACTTGGAAACTGATTGTGTGTTGAGAGTGAGGAAAAGCGACAATCTAGGGCCATAGCTGGGCTTCTGGCAAAGGCCACACTGTACATCCAGCTCAGACAGAGAATAAGAGGAGGGGGAAAGAGGATGGATTCAATTAAATACTTAAATACTGATGTACAGGGGTCTGGTAGGAAGTTGATGATAAAGCTGGAATTGAAGAGTGTTGTCTGGGCTCCATGTAGAAATTTGAATGTCATCAGCACATGGTGGGTGGTTGCAGAAACCACAGATATATCCAGTGGACTGCTTTGCTCAAGCTAAAATATAATTTTGGATGAAATAAGTGCAAAGTGAATTTCAAATTGAAACTTATTTTACTCGGGAAATCGTACAACAGTTGCAATAAATGTTTGTGGACTGACTGGATGAACATATGGATAGAGAGGTGATTAAATAAAGAGTACAAGTTCATGAAAATCAATAGATGTTCTCTTTTACTTCATTTCATGATTTACTTCCATTTTAACTCTGGCATGAATAAAAAAGGCAACATTTTGATGCAATACATAGAGATATTTAAACATCAATAGCCCTTTTTTTTTTTAAATGTTAGAAACAGAGTTTCCCTCTGTTCTCCTGGCTGGAGTTTAGTAGCACAATCATAGTTACTGCAGCCTCGAACTGCTGGGTTCAAGCAATCCTCTCACCTCAGCCTCCCACGTGGGTGTTGGGATTATAGGCGTTAGCCACGGTGCCTAGCTGCCTTTCATTTTTAAAGCCTACTATTTCATACCATTTCATATGTATTATTCCTATTTGGTATTGATGACCTAGTAGTGACTGATCAACTACATCTTTTGCAGCAAACACAGATGGAGATGACCAGCAAGTGACAGACTGGGACCTGTTCAGCAAACATGTTATTTTGCACATGACTTCCCTTGAATAAATGTGAGTCTCCACTCTGCAATCCTTGCCAGAGACCAAGTGGTTTTAAAATAAAGAGAGCTGTGTGATACTACACATTGGCTTTTAACACCCATATCTTATATAAATGGCCACACTGTAGTCCCAGGGTCTGCAGAACAGAACAAGACTCCTTAGTCATCAGTCACATCATTATGAAGGCAGTAAACAGGGAAGGGTGGAAATGTGTCTTCCACTGTCATTGATGGAAAATTTTACCTTGACAGGGAAAGGTAGTTCTGAGCCTCCTTGAATCATTGAGGAAAGGCTTAAAATGTACCTTTGTGGTCTAAACTGTCCAAAATGCTTTAACACCCCACTACAGGCATGAAATGGTTTGGGCAATACCAAGTAAATTACAAATCCATTTTTTAGTTTGGGAAGGTCATTAGGACGTAGATTCATTATCTGCTGAGACTTTTTTTGTGGCTTTCCATTTATTACTCTCCTTTGAGTGAAATGGAGCTGTGAGAGCAGAGCAGAGACCTCAGTTCACTCAACCCTGACACATTACTGGTGTCTACAATTTCACCATAAATTTGGAAAGGGAGAGACAGAAATTGCAAATGCAGGGATTTAAATCCCCTGTGCTGCATTTGTCAAGATGAGCAGATTGTAAACTGCCTCTTGCAAATACGATATGCATCTGGGCATCAAGCTAATAATTCTGAACTACAGAATCATTCATTTGTGTGATGCTTCCCTCCAGAAGTTTCTGAAATTGCTTCTATAGTCATTATGTATCCCAGAGCTGTTCAGGTTTAGTCTGAGGATTAGAGAGACTATCTGACTAAGGAAGTTGGAGTGCTTTTCCAATGAGATGGAAATGACAAATTTTTCTGTGTACATCATCACAATCTTTACAAATTATGCATTTGGAATACTTGGTTTGGGCTTTTCTGAGGAAAGCAAGGAGAGATTTGTATAGTCATCACTTTGTCTTAGAAACTTACAGGCACATGGATGACAAATTCAAATCATTCAGACACTCTCACAGACACTTCTGGCTCCTCTAGAAAAACAATCTGTGTATTTTTACACTTTCTGTCTCTGGCAAGGCCCTCCTCTTACCTCCCTGATCAGAAGCAACTTCTTTTGCTTCCTGTTTTGATTTCTATACGTTTAGTTACATAAGTCGTCCACTAATACATTTCATTATGTGAACATAATTATTGCAAATAACATTGCAGTCCCTTTTGATGATTGTGAAATTCTGATGTTTTCCCCCACCAATGGCACCCCCTTTCACTTCTGGTGATTAATTGTTAGCGGCAATGATAACAGCTTCTTGTGTATCCTTCCAGATCTTCTAGAGGTGTGTGTGTGTGTGTGTGTGTGTGTGTGTGTGTCTGTGTGTGTGTAGTATTTGTGTGTGCATGTACAAACGTTATTGTAGATAAACATCATACTATAGCTTCTTTTTTTCAGTCAATTACACATCTTGGAGCTGTCACTACAGGGATCTATTCCATTCTTTTTATTGGTGTTTACTATTGCATAATATTTCAGAGTATTATTATTACTATTGCATAATATTTCAGTGTTTACTATTGCATAATATTTCAGTGCACCACAGTTAACTTCTTTCGGGCTTCTGAATTTTCATTGCAGTCTACCTTATCTTGAAGAATCTTGAAAGACCCCTCAAACAGTGAACTCTTCAAAGTAAAAAAGAGGACATTTTATTAATTTTATCAGGAAAAAGCTTTCACTTTTTTTTTTTTTTTTTTTGAGACGGAGTTTCGCTCTTGTTACCCAGGCTGGAGTGCAATGGCGCGATCTCGGCTCACCGCAACCTCCGCCTCCTGGGTTTAGGCAATTCTCCTGCCTCAGCCTCCTGAGTAGCTGGGATCACAGGCACGCGCCACCATGCCCAGCTAGCTTTCACATTTCTAAGCTCCCCAATCATACTTATGCTATGCACCGAATACCATTAAAATGAGCACAATGACTTCATAGTTAACGTTTCCTAACGTAACTGAACCAGGTATTTTCCCATGAATTACCTTACACTACAGCTGCTTCCATTCTCTCATTCAGCATTTACAGATTATACACACAAGACTTTGACCTATTTGTCCATTCAACAAACAATTATTGAGTGCCGACTATTTGCCAAGCACTGCTGTCAGTGCTAGGAATGTGGTAACAAACAAAACACAGAGAAATCCTTCCTCTCCTGGAATCTACATCCTCGTGCAAGGCCGAGAATAGACAAATCGACGAGATATGAAGGATGTTTGACAGTGGTATGTCCTGAAGAGAAAAAAACGAAGATGGGAAAAGTGCTTTATTTAAAAGGTGGTTTTTGAATAAACACTGTTAAGAAGCAAGGGAGGAAGCCGTGCAGATGTCTGGGGGAAAAGCCTCCCTGACTAAGAAACCCCGTGGGAATAAATGATTCTTTTCTGACAGAGAAAGGGCCAGAGAGTCTTTCTGTCCTGTAGTTCCTCATTTGGGTTCGTGTACTTTATCACTTCTTACCAGTGAAATTATTTTCCCCAGGAGAAAGGATGTTAGACAGTGGTACATTTCCCCATTTCCTGCAGAAATGTCAAAAGGCAATCATATTTTTCAGTGAGAAATGAATCACTCAACATACAAGGTTTATAACATGAGGGAGACCAGGGCATATAGAGTACTCATTTTCTTCTGGGATTAGGGGTGGTGGCAGGAGAAACGTGCTTGGCTCTCTGACAGAGAGATTTGTGGAGCAATTTGTCTCTGCTTCAGGCCAAAGGATAGAGAGAAGCGGGGAGCCTAGATATTAGCTGAAAGAGGGGAACTCAGCCCCAGGAAAAATGAGCAAATTTTCTTCTTTATGACCAGGTAGCTGCTTCTCCATGGCTATGTCTAGAATTCTATATACTGCTTGGATATAAATCCCAGCTCTGCTAATTCGTAGGCGGATAATTATAGGCAGATCACTCAATCTCTCTGAGCTTCATTTTCCATCTGCAAAATGGAAATGATAATAACAGTAGCTATCTCCTAAGGTCGATATGGAGGACTCAATGAGACTGTAGAGGTAAAGACCTTGTACTTTGTGTCTGAAACATAGCAAATACTCAATCAGTAGGTATGCTATCATCATCACATCACTATCACCACTACCATGAGCATCAGTTCCTGGGCTTAATAGGGAAGTTCCTAGGTAGAAAGGCATTATTGAATATTCCTTTTTTTAAAAAAATTTTTTTTTAGTAGAGATGGGGTTTCACCGTATTGGCCAGGCTGGTCTCAAACTCCTGACCTCGTGATCCAGCTGCCTCAGCCTCCCAAAGTGCTGGGATTACAGGCGCGAGCCACTGCACTCGGCTATTCAGTATTTCTTTAAACATCAGTCACTATCTCACAGAGCTTGGTACTGAAGATTCAGCTTCAAGCCTGTCTAGATAAGTTAAAAAAAAAACAACTCACTCTTTGGGAAGGTAGTAGAGGGTTAAGGATTTTCAGGAAGGTGGTAATGTACAAACGGGCTTCCTTGGCACCAGAGAAGGGGAAGGGAGAAGAAAATGGAGATGTTTTTATGACATCAAAGGTACCTGCGAGACAGGATGCTGTGTTCATGATGACCAGGAAACTGCTTGATGTAAATGTCTGTGAAATGATCAGGAGGACTGTGGCGAGAACCACCCAGAGGCCAAATAACCTCACGTGGCTTCATTCTGTGTCTCTTTAGTCCCAGTTTGTTCTCACATGCATGGAAACAACCAAAGCTGACAAGCAAATCTTTCAGCTACAAATCTCCCTCACAGCTCAGAGAGAGCCAATCCAAGCATTCAGGTGTCTCTAAAAATAACCATGTTATATTTCTGTTTTGTTGGGAGGCTCTGTCTAATAGTTCAAAATGCTAGTCAGGCTGAACTGACCTGGGTTTGAATCCTTTTTTTTTTTTTTTTTGCTAGTGTGTAATTCTGGACAAGGTAGATAATGTCTCTGGGTCTCAATGTTCTCATTTGTGCACGGAGATGGCAATACTATCTACCTAATAGGGTGATTATGGAGATGAAGTGGGATAATGCAAATAAAATACTCAGCACAGTGCCCAGCATGCAGTAAATGCATGTTAGTGATTATGACCAAATCTTTTGTACAAATTGTTTTCAGGTTAATGAGGACAGAGGACAAAAAAATGTAGAGGAAGAGAAGGGAAATAAGAGTTATGGAAAAGAGGGGCAGGATGTTAAAAGCTGATCCTGGAAGACAGGTACTTGGTGACTGTCAAAAAAAAAAACAATGCTGGAGAGAGAAAAAGGATAAAGATGGCAGGGACTCAGAGGCAGCCTTGTTTTTTGCCAAGGTTTCATCCATCTGGCCTTGGCTTGTAAGTTTACTTTTCCTTCCAAATGGCAGCTTCCAAGCCTGGTGGTAAAACCCAGGGCAGGGAGATAGAACATCTCTGGATCACTCTACACTTCTGCACTCAATGAAGGCATTTAAGAAATATACACATTCTTCTTTTGCAATATAGAATTCCTTTGAGACTAATATAAGGGACAAGCCTGTCAATTGAGTCAGCAGTGACCACAGGCTGACATAATCCTATTGCTTTTTGGCTGACAGCTCAGGTGGAAAAAAATGCACTCTGATCCAAAGGTAAATGTAGTTTAAATCCCAACACAAAATTCTGACCCTCCATAATTAGCTTCTATTCCCAGTCTGTGATGACCCTAGGCACCAGAAATAGCAGAAACACCATTAATACATTTCTTACTGTTTGGAATGTAATGATTTAATCATTGCTAAAGGTGAAAGGTTCAAAGGGTAGAATAATTCAGATTATTTTTAGGGTCTAAGAAGAAAAAACATAGGCTGGGTGCGGTGGCTCACGCCTGTAATCCCAGCACTTTGGGAGGCTGAAGCGGGCAGATCACATGAGGTCAAGTGTTCAAGACTAGCCTGGCCAACATGGCAAAACCCCGTCTCTACTAAAAAATATACAAAAATTAGCCAGGTGTGGTGGGGTGCACCTGTAATCCCAGCTACTTGGGAGGCTGAGGCAGGAGAATTTCTAGAACCCAGGAAACGGAGGTTGCAGTGAGCAGAGATCACACCACCACACTCCAGCCTGGGGGACAGAGTGACACTGTCTCAAAAAAAAAAAATAAAAAAAAAAAATAAATAGAACGGTGCCTTTCCTTAGAATTGCATAATAGTAGATATTCTAGTGTAGCAGCCAATATAGATGGACATACAGAAAACAAACATAAACTTGTGTAAGTAATGAGATAATCTAGAAAAATAAAACACATGGGTAACTATATCATTTTTTTCTTTTATGGGAAGAACGGCCGGTCTGAATACACTTCTATGGTGTTAGGAATTCTAATCACCTACAAAACCAGAGCGAAATTGAAGTTCTAAGATGGATTTTCAGTATGATCTCTTCCGATGCACCTTTACAAATGCAGTAATTTAAGATACTAACTTGAAGCCTGGATCTGCATATCAAAATGTAGGGCACACTGACTTAGGAGGAAGATCGAAGGGCAGTTTTTACATTATGGAAAAAACTAGCTTGACCCTGAAAAATCATTGATCCTAAATAAAATTAAATATCATTTGAAGTCGTGTATTATGATCATTCCCAACTGTTCAACACACACACACACACACGCGCGTGCGCACACACACACACACGCACATATACGTTTGGAAAGACTAGAAATTAAATGTTCATGTCAAATTTTCGCTAAGTCACTTCCCTGACATGTTACATCCAGGACCTCCAGGATGGCTATGATTGGAATCTGTCTGCCTTTATTTCTTTTTCTTTTTGTATTTTATTACGTTTTAGGTTTTGGGGCACACGTGAAGAACATGCAGGATTGTTGCATAGGTACATACATGGCAATGTGATTTGCTGCCTTCCTCCCCATCAACTATATCTGGCATTTCTCCCCATGTTATCCCTTTCCAACTCCCTACCCCCTGCTATCCCTCCCCTAGATCCCCACCCCCCCCCCCCCGACCTCAGTGTGTAATGCTCCCTGTCTGCCTTTATTTTTAGCATGAACACAGCATGGCCTTCCTGTGTGGAAGGTGACTTTCCGGGTATCTGAGCACCTTGGGGAAGCCGATTTCTACAAACCACAAAGAAACTCACTTCCGTATTCAGGCCCCTACCTTGTATTCAGCACTGTCCTTCAGCCTGCCCAAGGCTGAAACTTCCTTTGTCCCCTGTGAGCCCTCAGATGAGGTCCAAAGTTCCTTAGCTGGTGTTGCTGAGGCTGTAGCACATTCTCGCTCACCCCTGCCAGGGCCTCAGCTCATCACAATGCTCATTTACCTACGAGCTTGATGTGTACCCCAGGGTGACACCCAGAGAAAACAGAGCCTTCTCTTCTCGGTGGGGTACAATATTTCAGCTAAGGCCTATGCTTTACGATTTGGGACTCAATTTTGCGCTTCCAATCTGTCTGTATCAGTGCTTGAAAGCAGTTTTTCTTGAACGCATTTTACTTTGAATTTGAGATCTGCTTTTGATGCTTCTTATTTAATAAGGCACAGGCAAAGGACTACATTCATTATTTAGACTAGAACTTATTTTGCACTTGATGTTAAGAAAAAACTGGCACGCTTGTTCAGGGTAATTGCATAGAATGAAATGAACCCAATTTATGTAAAGGATTATTGAAGGAATAACAAACTTCCAAGGTAAGCCTGTTAAATCATTCATTTAGTAACTGACTGACATTTGCACAGATCTGGATCCTGCGCTTTGCCAGGTTTTAAAGCAAAGAAGCAATTATTTAAAAGTGATGGTGAAAAACAATATTGAAAGAAATCCTGGAGGGTGGATCTATTTTAAGTGATTATTCTCTCTTAAATAATGTAATTTGCAGACTATGGAACTAGGCCCAGGGAATCATTTCTCAGCCTGTCTTCACCTGGCAACCTTGGACATTCCAGCATTAGAAGGTAAGTGCAATGCCAATGATGCCAACCGCTTCTTTTGGAATAATTATGTCTTATTCTTTTAAACATTTAAATTTTATTTTATCATTTAAGTTTTTGCTATGCATGCATTACACAGGTGCAGTTAGGCTTAAAGTCTAAGTCTGGGATTCTAGCTCCTTGGAAAATACTTGTTTCTCTCTCTCTCTCTCTTTTTTTAATTGAGATGGAATCTCCCTCTGTCTCCCAGGCTGGAGTGCAGTGGTGTGATCTTGGCTCACTGCAACCTCTGTCGCTGGGTTCAAGCAATTCTCGTGCCTCAGCCTCCTGAGTAGCTGGAACCACAGGTGCGCACTACTACATCCGGCTAATTTTCTTGTACTTTTAGTAGAGATGGAGTTTCACCATGTTGGCCAGGCTGGTCTCCAACTCCTGACCTCAGGTGATCCACCCACCTCAGCCACCCAAATGTTGAGATTACAGGTATGAGCCACTGCACCCTGCCACTTGTTTCTCCTTATTTCCAGTTAATGTCTAAACCCATCTGATGAAAAAGAAAATAAGAAAGAAAAACTGAGGTGAAGAAACTGTAAATCTAAATCATTTCCTCTGCTCTACACATAAAAAGTCTAAAATTGATGAATAGGTAAATGCAACATTTTCATCAATTAATCAATCTCTAGACTTAATAACAGAAACATTTCGGGCAATCAAAGTAGGGGAAAAAATCTTTAATTGATTTCTCAGATGATTTTTTCCAGATTGTGAATAAAGTGGTCTAATGTTTTCAATTTGGATGTTTCAGGAGACATACAAATGAGATACAGTACATAGACAAACTAAATGCTAACACGAAGTAGGAAGATATTAAAATAGCCCTACTTCACCTGTATGGAACAAAGGCAGTCTACTGCATTGGGGTAATCAAAGCAAAAGTGAATAAGAGGTTTTCACCTTACAAAACTACGAGCTTCATTCGCCCTGGAGAGAGCTACTGGGCAAGGCTTCTCATGACAGTGCCTGTAGTGACGTCCATGGGGCCATGAAGCAGGAGTCTTCTACAGAACACGCACCTGCAATGAAGGCGTGGAGCTCAGGAGAAGCATCCACTGATAATGCCCCTCCTGGCTGCAGGGTCTTCAGCCTCTCGCAGATCAATATACCAGTTAGTTAAAATGCACATCAGTATGTTCTGTCCTTTAGCAACGATGATGGTATTTGCCACCAGTGAGTGTGATCCGTGAAGCAGATTTTAAAATGCAGTCCTGGGATTCTATTATACTGAAACGCCTTTGATTTTCTATTTGAATACTTCCAGCTTTGTAGGTATGTCATCATGCTCTCATAATCATAAGAAATTAATTTTAAACTACTCTTCAATATCCATTTTCATATATATTTTCACTTCATATATAAAGTTTGGGGTAAAACAGTATAAGGAGTATAGGAAAATAAAACAGATTAAATGGTAAGATATTTAAAAAACCACAAATTTACTTTGTTCTTCAAAGTTTTTAAGCTTTAAGAATTTACTGTTTTATTGTTGTTGTTGTTTGTTTTGAGATGGAGTCTCAGAATTTCACTGTCACCCAGGCTGGATTGTGGTGGCACGATCTCAGCTTACCGCAACCTCTGCCTCCCAGGTTCAAGCAATTCTCCTGCCTCAGCCTCCTGAGTAGCTGGGATTACAGGCGTGTGCCACCATGCCCAGCTAATTTTTTTTGTATTTTTAGTAGAGATAAGGTTTCACCTTATTGGTCAGCCCTGGTCTCAAACTCCTGACCTCATGATCCGCCCACTTCAGGCTCCTAAAATGCTGGGATTACAGGTGGGAGCCACCTCACTTGGCCAAATTTACTGGCATTTTAAGCCAGTGGTCCCCAACCTTTTGGTACCAGGGACCAGTTTGGTGGCAGACAATTTTTCACGGACTGGGGGTAGGGGGATGAAGAGTAGGGGATGGTTTCAGGATGAAACTGTTTGATCTCAGATCATCAGGCATTAGATTCATCAGGCATTAGATTCTCACAAGAAGCACACAACCTAGATCCCTTGCATGTGCAGTTCACAATAGGATTTGCACTCCTATGAGACTCTAATGTGGCTGCTGATGATCTGACAGAAGGCAGAGCTCAAGTGGTAATGCAAGCTATGGGAGCGACTGTAAATACAGATGAAGCTGTGCTTGCTCACCCACACTGCTCACCCTCTGCTGTGTGGCCTGGTTCCTAACAGGCCATGGACTGGTACTGGTCTGTGGTCTGGGGATGGGGGACCCTGTTTTAAGCAGTTTAAGAATTATTCTCTTTCAGAAGATCTACCTGTACTGGGATGAGATCATGTTTCTTTACTTTGAGCACATAGTAGGTGCTCAATAAATGTTTGTTGCAAGAATGAATGACCGGCCAGGTGCAGTGGCTCATGCCTGTAATCCCAGCACTTTGGGAGGTCAAGGTGGGCAGATCACGAGGTCAGGAGATCATGATCATCCTGGCCAGCATGGTAAAACTCTGTCTCTACTAAAAATACACACACACACACACACACACACACACACACACACATAGCTGGGCATGGTGGTATGTGCCTGTAGTCCCAGTTACTTGGGAGACTGAGGCAGGAGAATTGCTTGAACTGGGGAGGCGGAGGTTGCAACGAGTCCAGATTGTGCCACTGCACTCCAGCCTGGCAACAGAGCAAGACTCCGTTTCAGAAAGAAAAAAGAAAGAATGAATAACCATATGTCCCTCTTTTTTTTTTTTTTACCATAATAGGTAAAATCTATAAGTAGTGTTATTTTCGCCCGTGACATTTATGTAACAAAACAAAGTTCAGTTTTAGAATTGATTTAAAGTAATATGATAAGAATGGAACATTTAAAAGTTGAAATTTAAAGGATTATAAAAGAAGTCTAAGGTCTGCCATGAATATCTAAATATAGCATGCTTAACCAGGAAAAAGAATATGAATATTTGTAAATAAATTTCAGAAAAAAGGAAATTTTCAATATAAGCCGTGTAAGTTTAAATTAACATAAAGAAAACACAATTGTTTATAAAAACAATCATACACATTGAGAGAAATGATAACTCTCTTTAAACTTGCATTCTCAATATTATCTGTGCAAAATTGCTTGTAGTGTCTTCAAATGGGTGTCTGTGGCCAGATGTACCGAGAATATCCCGTTAAATAGCACATATTGAGGCAACGCAGCCAGCTGTCTCCTTAAACTAGACGGAGTCTGGCCAGGTCACAGCTGTGCTTTCAAACAACTGGTCTGGATATGAGAGACCTGAAGAACAGGCAGCAGCAGCTGAAAGGCATCCTGTATGTATGTCGTGCTGTTGCAGCCCTGCGAGACAAGAAGAATGAGGTTGAAGGGCTATTTTCATAGTTCAGCTTAACAATTCTTTCTATTGGATAATGTTCCCAGTCTTCAACCCCGCCCCCAATCAATACTGGATTATATTCATCTTGCAATGCTGGTGCTTAAAAGCAAGTGTAAACACATGCTTTTGGATGGAGCATGACCAGCTCTTAATTATCTATTAACAGAGAGAAGAATTTATTCAAAATGAGGCAAATCATTTCCATGGACTTTTAAGATCCATCATCAGTGCGTGTACATTCTTGACCCAGGGTATGTCCTATCTCATCTATCCCTTTCCAGATCAACCCTACTGCCCTGAAATAACAGAAAAACACAGTATGAAGGAGGTAATTTTGTCCTACCCTACAGATAGATAACCAAGAATGGTCAACATAAAGCTAACTGGAGATATTATTGGGGAGTCACTCATGGCAAACTTGAACCCTGTTATCCTCCTATGCATGGTACTTTCTGCCTGGTTGAGATAGCTGACATTATTATTCCTGTTTTGTGATGCACTAATACATAGTATTGGATGGAGAGGCCATTTAAAGTTTAGGGTAACTAAAACATGGGAAAATATCTATTGGGGAAATGGAAAAAAACATTTGACTTCATATTGCTCATACTTGACATGGTAAGTTAATTTTATGCCTTCTGGATGGCAAGGGAGAGATTTTTCTTGTACCGAATTCTGCCTCTGACTGCCAGGGTTTCCTCTTAGCTGTGCCTGTCCCTCCAAGACCTTTCCCTACAGCTCCTATTCCTTCGGGCTGATGGCATCCCACTGTGGGGCTGCATCTGAAACAATCATATTCAGTGATATCACTTTGTTATTTCTGTACCTTAGTCATTTTCCTTAACAGTAAGGCACAAATCCCCAAAACAATGCTATAAATATATAGGTAGCTAATATGGTTTGGTTGTGTCACCACCCAAATCTCATCCTGAATTGTAACTACCACAATTCCCACATGTCATTGGAGAACCTGGTGGGAGGTAATTGAATCATGGGGGCAGGTCTTTCCCATGCTATTCTCGTAAGTCTCATGAGATCTGATGGTTTTAGAAAGGTGAGTTTTTCTGCACAACCTCTCTTCTCTTGTCTGCCGCCATGTGAGACGTACCTTTCATCTTCCACCATGACTGTGAGGTGTCCCCAGTCACGTGAAATTGTGAGTTCATTAAACTTCTTTCTTTTGTAAATTGCCCAGTCTCGGGTAGGTCTTTATCAGCAGAGTGAAAATGGACTAATAGAGTAGCCCTCCTGAACTTTTGTAATTTCCAAGTCTTGCAATGGACAGCCACTTCAGAAAGCAAAATCCTATGATACATGCATTGCCCATATTCAAACTGAGCTTGTTAACACCTTGTGTCTTCAACTGGGTGCCCTGGGGCTGTTCCTTATAGTTTATCCACTAACGGAAGATGTTCTTCTACCAATCTTCTACCTTTCCTCTACAGGTAGAACGCAGTGCTTATGATCCAAGAATGAGAATCCTTCCTGGACCTCTTTTCTTCTGTCTTAGGTTACTGTTACTGGCAAAGACACAGCAGTGTTGGCTGGGGCAGCTTTATATCAACACAACTGATGCTGTGAAGTCCTAGTGAGCAGGCAGGCCACAGAGTGTGAAGTCACAGAGGATGGTGCCCCTTGTCATTGACTAGGCATAGGCTGAATGTTCTCCTTGCCACTGTTGCTGGCTTGGAGCTTAGACACAGTTAAACCAAAGGTTATTCTAAATGGAAGGAAGTGCCCATTTTTATGAAAATCACCGTTGAGCAATAACCCTTCATTGTAGCCAATAATCATAGTGTTAAATCTAGTGTCAAATTTGGCAGCAAAAATCTGCTTCTGCTGGAGGAAACAGCGACAGAAATAATGTGCAAGCTTAGCGTTTCTTTTTATAATCAGGAATTCTTGAAAATTAGGTATTGTTGCTTCATCAGAGGGTTTACAGCTGGTTGAGTTACACAAATATACTCAAAAAAAGACTTGATGAGATTTAGAATTGCAATAACATTTGCTGTGGGGGAGGACAAAAAAAAAAGAAGAAGAAGTTCTAACATTTGCTTTGATTCAGAAGCACCTTCTCTCCATAGGCCACTTACCTCCAACAATACACTACCGATCATGGGGTTAAGGACCTCGGCCTTCTTGTTGCTCTGTGGAATCAGAAGTATGAAATTGACAGTTTAGGTGCTCATACTACAAGGCTTGCCATGTAAAATGTAATGCACTGGATTTGTTGAGGGATCTCTTACAGAGGAAGAGGAGGAGAAGCAGAATGCTTCCTACAGACCAGGCTTCAGACCTGCTGCTGCACCTTTTTAGTCTCATTTGATTGCAACAGACATCCTAGGAGGTAGGCAGGTATCATGATAACCCCAATTTAAAGAGGAGAAAACAGGGATCATAGAGGATCAGAGAGGTTGAGTAACTTGTTTAAGATCACACGGCTAGAAATTAAACTGAAACCTTTTTCAGTTTCATTTTGAACTGAAACTATGTAAATTTTGTAGCAGGTCTGGGATAAGAGTGAAGTGAGGGAGGCTGAGTTGTGTAGGCAGAGGATTGGATGCTGTCTTTACTTAAAGTTTTGATAGTTTGATGATCATAATATTTTGGCATTTTATTTTAAAATATATTTCATTAAAACCACTATCTAGATTCCTGAGGTTTGTTTTCTGTTTCTTTTTTGGGCCCCTTTCACTTTGTAGGTGAGTTAAGTCCCTCACTCACCTAACCTAGTCTAAGCCTTGGTCTAGTCTTCTTTTCTTCCTTCTTTTAAATGCAAACATAGGAATTTGGTTATAGGGCATCTTCCAGAAAAGCAGCAAAATTAAGACATTCTTAAATATAACTTGAACACAGATCCACAGATGCATATTTGAAAAACACAAATATATGTAAAGCATAGAGTACAGTGCCTGGTATAAAGTAGGGACTCCAAAAATGAAAGTGTGGTGGCTCAAGCCTGTAATCTCAGCACTTTGAGAGGCCAAAGTGGGTGGATCACCTGAGGTTAGGAGTTTGAGACCAGTCTGGCCAACATGGTAAAATCCTGTCTCTACTAAAAATACAAAAAAAATTAGCTGGGTGTGGTGGTGGGCACCTGTAATCCCAGCTACTCGGGAAGCTGAGGCAGGAGAATTGCTTGAACCTGGGAGGCAGAGGTTGCAGTGAGCCAAGATCACGCCACTGTACTCCAGCCTGGGTGACAGAGTGAGACTCTGTCTAAAAAAAAGAGAAAGTGAAAGGCAGAGTTGGAGTCATTATCTTTGCTTATGCTATCCGTCTATCAATCAATAGTCTTCTCTATCTAAGAGTTCAATCTACTCTTAGACCATAAACCATTAAAAGGATTGACGAGAAAAATGGCGATCTTAATAAGTTAGCTTCTCTTACAGTACCTGGAAGAGTTCATTATAAAGAAAAATACATAAATTAAATATATCTTCTCAGAGCAGCCCACTTTCATTGACATTACTCTACTGGGGGTGAAGTAATGTCTTACTGGGGAAACCATAATGGAGTCTTGGGAGAAACCTCTTTAAAAACCCAGTAATTTTAGTAAGTAACCAGAAAATCCATTATGGTATTTGCTTTCATGTTTATTTGATTATCAATAAACCTCTAAAATATAATCAAATGAGGGCAATAAGATGACATTGGTTTTCAGAATCAATGAGGTATGCAAGCAATTTAAATAGAGCCTAGAGAGCAATTAGCTTCAAGTTATGAATAATGGCTGTTTCAGAGAACAGAAACACTGAATTGATGTAAATGATTCATCACAGCAGAATATCAGAGGTATTGTCGTGGTGAGAGGGCATTTCTAAATTCTATTTTAGATTCAGGTTTTTCTTCCTCAAAATAATAACCTGTGTGGTCCTAATTCTGTTCATGCAAACACTGTACATGTGTGTGTATATATAAATATATATAAGGTCAAGTGTATGGCCATCTGCTAGCACCTTACTACATAAAATACGGACCATGGATCAAGACCGCTGTCATCACCTGACTGCTTACTAGAAATACAGAATCTCAGCCTCATCCCAGACCTACTGAATAAGAATCTTCATTTTAACAACATCTCCAGGTGACCCATGTGCACCTCGAGGTTTGAGATGCTGCGCTGGGATAAACCATGTGAAAAGGAATGGAAAACAATACCATGAATACTACCCACTCATGTAGATACATTAATATTTAACAATATTATGCAAAATATAATACACACAAACATGCACACAGTCACATTCTCGAGCCTACACAAACAAAGAGAACCAAAGCGTTGGTCTCTGTCTGACGTATCTGGTGGATAACCAACTGGAAATTAAGAGCTCTGCTAAGAGGCTTGGGGGAATCAATTCACCCCTCTGGGCCTCAGTTTCCTCACTTAGTAAACTGTGAGAAGGGTAACAAGAGGGTGCAATAGAGCCTTAGGAACTGGAGTCACTAAGGCTATTCCATCTTGATTAAGACCTCCCACCTCTCTGCAAACCTAGTGTTTATATCAAATTCCACGGACATCAGGTAACTTGGACCACACGGAGGGCGCAAATGCATTTTATCCAGCCTATTTTATCAATGAGCTTCTACCTCTCTTGTCATGCTGCTTGTATACAGTGAAGCTCCTGAGGGCCTGATATTAGACAATCCAAAAAGGCGCTATTCTACAAAATAGGAGAAGCAGATCAGCTTTCTTGACAGCAGAATGAATAGGTGGTGTGTAGCTCACCCCTTATTCACAGAGTCACTTACAGAAGGGTGGGGGACAGGCATCTTTTTGGGTGACAGTCAGGTCTATGGTCATTTCTCACTTCTTTTGAGAAATGTTCTTGGCCTGAAGAGGAGGAGGGGGCATGCCCCAGGAGCCAGGTAGGTCTGCACAATGAGACGCTGTCCCCAGTTGCTGCTGAGTGAAGCCAAGGTGGACATGTTACCCATGCTGATGAGCTATTCAAAGCTTCTTACCCAGGAACCAGGAATTTGAATGGAAAGACACAGGGTTAGAAACTGCTGCCACTGAGTCACATTAACAGCAGCACTTTAGAGAGAGTATGTGTAGGCCAGGCACAGTGGCTCATGCCTGTAAGTCCAAGGCAGATGGATCACCTGAGGTCAGGAGTTTGAGACCAGCCTGGCCAACATCATGAAATCCTGTCTCTACTAAAAATACAAAAATTAGCTGGGAGTGGTGGCCCACACCTGTAATCCCAGCTACTCAGGAGGTTGAGCATGAGCATCGCTTGAACCCGGGAGGCGGAGGCTGCAGTGAGCCGAGATCACACAACTGCACTCCAGCCTGGACAACAGAGTGAGACTCAGTTTCAAAACCAAAGGAGAGAGAGTATGCATGAGCTCTGGTGCTGGATCCCCACAGCCGTTCACTTCCCCCACGGCCTTTGGTAAAGCCTCCTTTTTGTCTAAATTTTTTTCGAACGTGTTTCTGTTGCTTCCTGGTATGGGTTGAATTGTGTCCCCTGCAAAAAGACATACTGAAGTCCTAACCTCCAGCACCTCAGACTGTGACCTTATTTGGAGATAAGGTTGTTGCTGGTGTGATAAGTCAGGATGAGGTCATCTTGGTCATGCTCTAACCCAATAGGCCTGGTGTCCTTATAAGGAGGGAAATCTGGGCACAGACACGCATGGAAGGAAGATGATGTGAAGACACAGGGAGAAAGCAGCCATGTCAAGACACACAGAAAGAGACTGGAGTTTTGCAGCCACAAGCCAAGGCATACCTGGGGCTACCAAAAGCTGGAAGAAGCAAGGAAGGATCCTAGAGGTGCTGGAGAGAGCAAGGCCCCGATCCACCTTGTTTTCAGATGTCTAGCCTCCAGAACCACGAGAAAAGAACCCGGTTTATGGTACTTTGTTAGAGCAGCCCTAGGAAACGAATGCATTTGAAACCCAAAACCAATCTAATTAGAATAGGAAGTAACCTGCTGTTTCTCACAGAGAACATCATCAGACTTTGCATCCAGGGTTTTAAAAGAAAAAAACAGGACGGTTAAAGGGAATATTTTCCAGGAGTTCAAGACCAGCCTGGCCAAGATGGTGAAACCCTGTCTCTACTAAAAATACAAAAATTAGTCAGGTGTGGGGGTGGGCACCTATAATCCCAGCTACTCAGGAGGCCGAGGCAGAGAATTGCTTGAACCTGGGAGGTGGAGGTTGCAGTGAGCTGAAATCGCGCCACTGTGTTCCAGCCTGGCGAGACTCTGGCTCAAAACAAAGAAGGAGTATTTTCCAATTTTCTGTGGGCCCACTAAAGTGAAGCTATATAATATGACTTATTTCCAAAGAAAATAATGAGAGGCCACACCTCCAAGTGAATGCTGAGCCTTTCAAACTTGTTATCTTGAGAACAGAAACACTTGAGCCAATCAGTAACGTTTTTCTTTTGGTTAAAGTCAAGTGTGACAATGAAACAAAGAAAACTTTATCTTGCATGGCTTGTAAAGTAGGCTCTGAGGGCAACAGTCAATGAGAATATTCAAAATTAATCATTTTAACAGAGGTTCTGAATTACCTATATCACAGATATTAACTAATTAAAGGAATCTTCATCTGACACTTAAAAAAAAAACAAACAATAAACAGAGGTTTGACAACTCACTCACCCAACATCTTGTATGTCTGAGATGGCAGATTCAAGGCTAGAACCCAGTCAAGAGAGTCCTAAGCTGCCTGTCCTTAGAGAAGTTGCTCTTGGCCTGACTTTAGCTTACATCACGGCATAGCTTCAGTTTTATGGAGAGATTAAAGAAAGTGCTGCCTCTTCATATTTCCTCACAGCCCCTCACAGAACTACTTCCCGTAAAAAGGGTGAAAAAAAATCCAGACTGTAATCTTACCCCAACAGTGGTTAAAGAACGCGTAAACTTCTTTGATAAGGAGGCCACTTCATTGCACATTGCAGTAGTTAATCTGAAATAGAAAAAAAGAGAGCTTTGGATGTTTTCAATAAGGTAAAATAATTGAAGTGTCACGACAATTTCTGATACTAATTCAGTATGACATTTAAAAGAATACCACACACGCTTGAAGATGCTCTACAGAAATGTGCAACCCAATGGTTCCCTCGATAATCTTCCATGATTCACAATCATGGTTTAATCTAATCCTGGTTTTCTTTCCATGCTTAAAGAATAATCATCCAACTCACTTGACCTCTTTTAAAATCAAAACCTTGTGTAGGAAAATACCAGGCTTCAGCTTCACATGTGTCGAGGTATAAACTCTTGCCAGATGGCTGGTTTGCAGCTTTTTGGTCATTTCAAAATAATCATGAACATTCACTGAGGCACTATGTTAAGCACTTTTGTATGCTTAATCATATTTAATTCTCAGAGTGACCTTATGGGTTATATTATTATTTCCATTTTATATAGGTGGAAAATCAGACATTTAAGAAAGTTAGGTGGCCAAGCGTGGCGGCTCATGCCTATAATTCTAGCACTTTGGGAGGTCAAGGCAGGTGGATCACCTGAGGTCAGGAGTTCAAGACCAGCCAGACCAATGTGGTGAAACCCTGTTTCTACTAAAAATACAAAAAATTAACCAGGTGTGGTGGCAGGTGCCTATAGTCCCAGTTTCTCAGGAGGCTGAGGCAGGAGAATCACTTAAACCCAGGAGGAGGAGGTTGCAGTGAGCTGAGACTGAGCCATTGCTCTCCAGCCTGGGTGACAAGCGCAAAACTCTGTCTTAAAAAAAAGAAAGAAAGAAAGTTAGGTAAACTGTTTAGGTGCTTAGAACATGCAGGAGAGGTGGATTCAAATTCAGGTGTCTCTGGATATTTTGATTTTTTTTATTATATGCTTCAAAAATAAAGATCCTATAGAATATGTTTTTAATACTTACACTAAAATTCCAAGTTTATTCTAGGCATTCTACCTCTGGGACTTTATTCCAAGAAAATAACACAAGATACACACAAATATTTAACGAAAGTAACATTTATCCTAACAGTATAGATGATGACAAAAACTGAAAACAATTTAATTACCTAATAATACAGGTATGGTCTACTATTTTTCTATCAATTAGTGCACATAGCTCTCATGAATAGTGATTGAAATGCTATGGGAAAAACAATAACCCCCAAGTCAAGAATCTTTATGTTAAAAGATCTAGTAAAGTCAGTAGAGGTAAGTTTTGCTTTGATAAAAGAGGCCTTATCTAACATATATTTAGGTTTTATGAGCTATATCCATCCACCCATCCATCCACCCATCCATCTACTCGTCCATCCACCCAGCCATCTACCCATCCATCCACCCATCCATCTACCCATCATCCACCCATCCATCCACCCAGCCATCTACCCATCATCCACCCATCCATCCACCCAGCCATCCACCCAGCCATCCACCCATCCATCCATCCATCCATCCACCCACCCACACATCCATCCATCCATCCATCCACCCACCCACCCATCCATTCAAAACTTGTCTGCAGAAAGCATCAAGAGTAAAGCCAGGAGATATCCCAGAGCCATTCAGCCTGTGTTCTTGGGCAGGTGGGTGGGGAGGCACTTATTGTACAGACAAGTCAGGGACTTGGTGCAGCTTGGTAAGGCTGGGACAATCAGGGCTGGGAATCAGAAAGGAGCAAAGAGTAAGGTCCTGTTTTCCACACCTAGGGCTTCTGAACTTTAATCCTCCCCTTTCCAATTAGTACTGCAAAGATAAACCAGCATCTCCAACCTCTCTTACTTTGTCCTTTCCTCTTCTTTCTAAATGTTGAGGCAAGTGTGTATTCTTTCTAGGAATATTAAGGTGGGGATTATGTGGTTCTCAAAATAACTTTGATTTTTACATTCTTAGATATGGAAATGTAGGCTAGATGAAAGATCTCTACAACTGAGGAAAAATGCCACCAGTACAAAGACACTAATGCTGACTTTTTGGAAGATCTTTCCACTAAAAGCTTACTCCCCAACCTACAACACCAAAGCAGTAATAAGCAAAGACTAGTTAGCTAGCAAAGTGGCTGTGCTGAGACCTGTGTGTGTCTGTTCCTGAATATTTTCAGGGCTCTATTTTGACTCCTGTGTCTGTATAATAACACGAGGGTACTTAAGCCTATGTTAATTTTCTATAACACAGTAATGGCTTATTTTTCAGCTTCATACCAATTATTTTCATGAACACTCTGTCTCAACTGTTTCCATGTATATTCACTAGATTGCATGTTCATATCTGTTACATATATAAATATTTTTATTTTACTTAATAAAGTAATGATACTAGCAATTATTTATTGAAGAACATAATATAGGACACCACATATGTACACACATACAACTCAGGGTGAATGGTTTAATATTAGCTACCATTGTTACCAGAGTTCAGAATATGCAGAGCTGGTATATCTTCCCAGGAACAGTGGAGTGTATTTGCCTATTTTTGTGAATCTAGCTAGAAGTTACAATGAAGTGTCCTTTCTCTATTTGTGTGTATGTTGAAAATGTAATTTCTCTAGAAAGTTTTTACTCCTAAGACTATGATCTATTAAATAAACACTTTCATGCCTCTGAATGATTTAATGTGTCTTCCCTTAAATGTCTTCATGAATAATTCCTAGAATGGCTAGTGAAGTCGTCCTCTTCTTGCTAACATAATGCATTTGTTAAAGAAATCCTTATTTCTGGCCAGGCGGGGTAGCTCACACCTGTAATCCCAGCACTTTAATGGCGTATTTTTAAGGGGGCCAAGGAAGGCAGATCACGAGGTCAAGAGATTGAGACCATCCTGACCAACATGGTGAATGAAATCTCATCTCTACTAAAAATACAAAAATTAGCTGGGCATGGTGATGTGGGCCTATAGTCCCAGCTACTTGGGAGGCTAAGGCAGGAGAATCGCTTGAACCTAGGAGGTGGAGGTTGCAGTGAGGCAAGATCGTGCCACTGCACTCCAGCCTGGCTACAGAGCAAGACTCTGCCTCAAAAACAACAACAACAACAACCAAACTAAAGAGAAATCCTTATTTCTTAAGATGATCATAGAACAATAGCATTGGTTGACTTGAAATCTGAATGTCTGGCCAGGTATGGTGGCTCATGCCTGTAGTCATAGTACTTTAGGAAGCTGAGGCAGGAGGATCACTTGAGCCCACGAGTTTGAGACCAGCCTGGGCAACATAGCCAGGCCTTGTCTCTGCAATTAATTAAAAAATAAGCTGGATGTGGTGGCACGCACCTGTAGTCCCAACTACTGGGGAGGCTGAGGCGGAAGGGTTGCTTGAGGCTTAGGGAGTTTGAGGCTTCGGTGAGTCATGATCATACCACTGCACTCCAGTCTGGGTGACAGAGCAAGCTCCCATTTCAACAAATCAAAAAACAAAAACAAACAAAAAGAAATCTGAATATTTTAGTGGCTTTGAGAGTATTGGTGTATATGTGTGTATCTGAATGGTACCTATATATAAAATTGGAAAATAAGAATTTAAAGTAAAATTTATGTACTTTATTAGAACTTTTGCTTGGTCCAGAGCTGGTTTTTCCTCTTCTTGTCCATGAAGAATTAATTCTGCTACTTTATGAAGCTGCTCGATACAGCGCGCTGTTACCTCTGCCAGACTTTCAATGGACAACATGTATACTTCCTGAAATGAATAAATATAAGGAAGAAATTTATTGAGCAGATGCTTTTATTAAAAAATGCTGTGACAATAGAAGTGATATAATTCTTTTTTTTAAAAAAGAACACTAACTATAACATGAAATAGTTAACCTGAAGATTACGAGTATATTGAAGACTTTTTTAAGTGCAATGCTGCCAGAAAAATGAAGTGTTGTCAGGCACCCAGGGATGTGGAGAGCCTGTTCACAGCTGCGTCCCCAGTGCTTACAGCAATGCTGGGCACAAAACAGGCAGGTGCTAAAGAAGGCATGTGGAAGGCTGGCTGAATGCACAGGGCTCAATGGATATTTTTCCTTACAGTGATCTAATCACTGCAACCTCTGCCTCCCGAATTTAAGTGATTCTCGTACCTCAGCCTCCCAAGTAGCTGGGAATACAGGCGTGTGCCACCATGGCCAGCTAATTATTTTTTTCTTTTGTATTTTTAGTTAAGATGGGATTTCACCATGTTGGCCAGGCTGGTCTCGAACTCCTGAGCTCAGGTGATCCACCTGCCTTGGCCTCCTTAAGTGCTGGGATTACAGGTGTGAGTCATTGCACCTGGCCAAAAAGTTACTTTCTTTAAAATTAAAACTCAGATGAACTTAGTACAAACTCCTCTATTGAACATAGGCAAGATATAAATTATGCACACATAAATTTATTAAATTACAGAATAAAAGCTGTGACAATGAATTTTTTTAAAGGCTTCAATTACCTCATTAGTTATGAGACATAAAGACTTTTTATAGTAACACATTTGCATATAAGATGAAATTCTACCCTAAAGATAAATCAACTATGTTCCTAAAGATCTTTTTTTCCCTTTAAATTATAATTGTAAAGCTATGGAGAAAACTAGCAAATTTGTGCTAAACCATGAATTATCTTGGCAGATGGAAATTTCAGTGTTCATTGCATTCCTACTTATATTTCTATAATATGGAACAAATGAAAAAGAAATGACCTCTCCTCACCTAAAACTAAGTTGCTAATAAAATGAACATACTATTATTACCTTGCAGGTGGACACTCTAGAATAAATTTACCTCTATGCTTTTAGTTCTCTTTTCTTCCTTTTTGTCTTCTTGAGGGTCGTGAGGTTTCTCTTCCTTTTCTTCCTTCGTTTCCTCCTCTGACCCTTTTGCCACATCTACCGACACCACGGTCTGATCCTCTTCCACCCAGTCATGGGCCTTCTTCATGGCCTGCAAAGGTCCCCAACCAAACAATTCTTTTATGCTGCAAATATGGAAACTAAGTCATTCCAACCCCAAGACTAGAATCAAGTGGCTCTAAATCTTCAAGAATGGCCGGGCCTGGCATACTGGCTCATGCCTGTAATCCCAGCACTTTGGGAGGCCGAGGCAGGTGGATAATGAGGTCAGGAGATCGAGACCATCCTGACCAACATGGTGAAACCTTGTCTCTACTAAAAATACAAAAAAAAAAAAAAAAAATTTCTGGGTGTGGTAGGCCTATAGTCCCAGCTACTTGGGAGGCTGAAGCAGGAGAATTGCTTGAACCCAGGAGGCAGAGAGATTGCTGTGAGCCAAGATTGCGCCACTGCACTCCAGCCTGGGAAACAGTGCGAGACTCCGTCTCAAATGGATCTCTGTATGTTTAGAGGGTGACGGGTCAGTTTCTCAACCCTCTAAAAAGACAGTCTTGTTGTTGCTTTCTGGTAAATATAAAATAGAAAAAAGGGACAGAATAGAAAGTATGAAAAGAACATTGCAGGCCTGAGGACTCTTTAAAAAGCATTTAAAAATGATATTCCGATAAGAATAAAAATGACAGTCACATTGAAAACCTTTAGCATATTTTTCACTTTTCATGATCATCTCTAAAAGAATAACAGTACTTTAAAAAATATGTGTTAGAAATTGAGCCAGGGCTGTGGCTACAGCAAATGTCCTCATCTGACATATCTCAGGAAGCTCTTAATGTGTCGTGAATCTAATGTGCTGGGAAGGTGAAGAAGGGCTCTGCGTTTCTTGATTCACGACAGGTCTGCCAACCTCAAGTGGGAGAAGAGAAGGGCTGTGGGAAAGGCCTGGGCTGCTCCGTGTCTAATTTCACACGAGTGCGGTTTGCGCACTCTGTGCCCTAAAAAATCATGGCTAAATTAAACAATCAGAAACCTCCTCCCCTATCTGTTATTCCCTGAATTTAGAAAGAAAGGGCAGACTCACTCCAATTGTGTCATGATTGTTTAAGCTGTTTGCTTAAGTAAAAGTTGTTTTGGGGCACAGGCTAAACTTCCCACTTTAAATCTTACACGTCAAAGTTAAAAATATCAGAGTGTTGTATGGTAAGTTAACAGCAAGAAGATCTGGGGAGAGAAAACCCAACAAAACTGTCCTCCGTGTGTCCTCTTTTAGAGACAAAGATTTAACCCTATGCAAATAAGCCGGTGGAATCTCAGAGCCACCACATGCCCCCTCTGAGCAGTGGCAGGTGCCACAGGGAGATGAATGAGGCAATTTCCCACTGTGTTCAAGTCACTGACCTGCCAGAACCAGTGACCCCATCAGAGATAAAGAAATTACTCATCTCACTACCTTGTTCTGCCCTTTTCCTCACCTACTTGGATAAGGGAGTGCCTGTGTAAACCACTGCTTGCTAAAAAGAAGAAAGAGAGAGAGAGAATGGAAAAACGTGGTTTTAAGTAATTAGTGATCATGTCTCCTAAAGAAACTTCACAGCAAGACCTTGTACTAACTTGCAAAACATACTGTGGTATTATTAGAGGAACCCAGCCTGTTAAAGCTGGAATGGTCTTAGACATGATGAAGCCCCTGTGCTCCAGATAGGAGGGACTGTGGAGTTTACCTGGCTGACATGCCTCTCTCTGCCTAATTCTGGCACGTTTCCTTAGAATGGGGGTGGGGGATGAAATCTGAAAAAGCATCTTGGTGGTTCTGCACCTTTTCCCTCCTCTAACCTGATGATAACTACTGCTCTGACATAACATTCTATTTTGCCATGAAAAGGTAAGTGACTTGTTCAAGTTGTAAGGTAATTACCAGTAAAATTACACCTAAAATGCAGATTTCATGACACAGTCTAACATGTTCTCCACCACCACATTCCACTATGTTGCCTCCTCAAATCTTTTCTTATTTTATTTTTTAAAATTTGAGACGGAGTCTCGCTCTGTCACCCAGGCTGGAGTGCTGTGGTGCAATGTCAGCTCACTGAAACCTCCGCCTCCTGGATTCAAGCGATTCTCCTGCTTCAGTCCCCTGAGTAGCTGGGATTACAGGTATGTGCCACCATACTCAGCTAAGTTTTGTATTTTAGTAGAGACGGGGCCAGGCTGGTCTCAAACTCCTGACCTCAAGTGATCTGCCCACCTCGGCCTCCTGAAGTGCTGGGACTAGAGGCGTGAGCCACCACACCCAGCCCCCCGCCCACCCCCACCTCAAATCTTAATTACTGACCTCGAACTTCTCTCCCGGCACTATGCCATATAAGACTTGGGGGTTTTCCGTTTCAGGTGCATCTCTGGAACTTTACAACAGAAAGTCTCCCATACACTCTTTTTTTTTTAAACCAAAAACTATAAATCAGAAAGTGCTGACCTTATTGAGTTTGTCAGGCGTGGCCGCCACATGTAATTCAAAGAGAAGCTCTGTAAGCATGCGAGCAAATTCTTCTCCCTTTTCTTCTAAGCCTAGAAATAGAACACGACAGAAGAAGCGTGATTTATTTTTCCTCCTTCACAATGTGGCAGCTCCCCCAGCGTTCCAGCCTGCAGTTGGGGTAGACTAAGCAGAGGTTGTAGCAGCCTGCCCGCCAGCCGCCAGGCAAAGATGAATGTCTTCCATTCATGAGTGTGGCAGTGAGGCAGCAGATGCATCCGGGTGCGGGCCACTAAAGCCCTGTTACTGGCAGCTTCCGCAGAGACACCCCCAGGCCAATCCAAAGGAAACAGAGGGCAGGGAGGGACCTCGCAGGTCTTGTTCACAGCTATAGGTGGTCAGCTCCTATTTGCTGAAAGAAGGGCTGGATGAACAAATGCATGACCTTTCTCAGGCCTAAGGGACCTGGGACAACATCATATTTATGACTTCAATATTGTGATGCTTAGCATTGCAACCCTAATGATACCCAGGTGCCCTCCTACGTCCACAGAGCCAAAGTGCTGAATGAGCCTAATTAGTCTCAACCATCTCTCTGGAGAAATTTCCCAAGGTTCCCTAGGATACCTGGCTGGTCCTACAATATTTCTAAATAATCTGTCTTCCTTTCACCCTGGAAGCTACTGAGGGACAGACACAGTATTTATTCTGCTCACTCTTGAATTCAGAACATCTAACATAATACCTCACATATAATAGGTGCTAAAATGAATATTTACAGCATAATCCATTAATACATTGTCTAACATATAATAATATGACATATTAATATATATAACATAGTTGACATATTAAAATATCATATATATTATAAAATTAAAAAATTAGGATCCTTGTGGGCAATAAAGAGATTGTTAAAGGTTACAATCTTATTTTTCTCTTTTAAGGTATCTGCAAGCCATGCCATTTTTAACATTTCTGAAAGGTGCTGAAGAATTGATTCCCCAAGGGTTTATTACCAGTTTGGGGGAACATAAAAGCATTCTCTGAGCATCCAGTTCTCAGAGGGGTGTGAAGT
This sequence comes from Saguinus oedipus, assembly GCA_031835075.1. Taxonomy (NCBI): domain Eukaryota; kingdom Metazoa; phylum Chordata; class Mammalia; order Primates; family Cebidae; genus Saguinus; species Saguinus oedipus. The sequence goes on along the minus strand of CM063171.1, from coordinate 66,515,059 downwards.
AGGCTTCCTGGAGGAGGTAATGCCTGAACAGAGCCTTCAAGAATGAGAATGCATTAGGGCTAGACAGTCTCAGAGACAGAGAGACAAAGGTAGAGACAGAGATAGAGATAGAGATGGAGACGGAGACGGAGATGGAGATAGAGACAGAGATAGAGAAAGGGCTGGGCACTGTGGCTCACACCTGTAATTCCAGCACTTTGGGAGGCCGACGTGGTTGGATCACTTGAGGTCAGGAGATGGAGACCAGCCTAGCCTACATGGTGAAAACCCATTTCGGTAAAAGAACAAAAATTAGCCAGGCATGGCGGCATGTGCCTGTTATCCCAGCTACTCAGGAGGCTTGGGCAGGAGAATTGCTTAAACCCGGGAGGCGGAGGTTGCAGTGAGCTGAGATTGTACTACTCTACTCCAGCCTGGTCAACAGAGTGAGACTGGCTGAAAAAAAAAAAAAAAGAGGGAGAAAGAGAGACAGAGATAGAGATTGATTCCATCAGAAGTTGAGATTCTCTCTGCTGGGCAGAGGTCTTGGTCTAATCTTCTTCAGGGAGGGAAAGTGAGAGGGGCGGGGCACACCTGGGCAGCGTCGACAAGGTCTCCTTCCCAAACTGCCTGCTCCTCACGCTGCCTGAGGCGGTGTTGCGGAGCAGAGAGAGTCCTGGGCCAGGAAATGGAAGGCATGGCTTCCATCCAGCTCCTGCCTCTGGGAGTTCTGTGGCCTGGGGTAGGCACAGAGCTTCTTCAGCTTCCACTGCCTCCTCTGAAAATTGAGGATGATAAAACCCACCCATCTCCTCTTTATAGTTGTTATAAGGAGCAAATACTACAACCAATGTGAAAGTGCTTTGTAAACACGGAAGTTTTATGTAAACAAATTATGTGCTCCACTGATACAAACACAGGGAGAGTGAGAGTATTTGGGAGGAATCAACACTAAATTAAGATACAAGCACTTTGTAGAGCTCCAGCTTTTAAAGGTGTATTAATTATGTAAAACATACACCAACAACTTTTGGGAAATATTTTAGAAAAAAAATCATAAAGAAAAATGGAGGTTGATAAAAATATGATAATAAATGTTGCAACAAACAATACCTATTACGGCAACTCTTGGTCTGTACGCGTGGCCAAGAGGATCTTCACAGGAGCAATAAAAATAGAAAATGGCCTTTTAAAATCTCTTCTCAGCCATGGTAAATCAAATTAAGAGATCTATGGCAGTGTGACAAAATTACACGCTGCTGGAAAAACAAACATGCAAATCATTAGCTAACATTATTAAATGCAGAGGAGACCAATATTAAATTCATCTAAAAGATGATAGCTTATTACATTTTCTGAGAGGACCAAATGCATTATTTAATTAGAAGGCTTTTAGGAATGCAATGCTTATAAGGAAAAAAAAAAAAAAAACGGATGAAAATGCTGTTTTCTTCCAGAATTTTGCTCCTGGATTTCCTACTCACCCCCACTGCAAAGATTCCTCTCTATAGCTTTTGCGTAATCCCCGGGAGGTGTGACACTCGATAATTGGATTGATTTCATGACAACGTCACTATTCTTTTCTCCCAGGTTTTCATTAAGTTTCTCAATGCCATTTATTTATTAAATTAAGTTAATTAAAATTAATAGTGTTTTGATAATCTGGAGATGCGCTCTTGGGAAGATTGATGCATTATGGGAGATAACAGGGTTTTGTCAATTAGGGAGAGGCAAACCCACCATTGCTGAAGCGTGCTGTTCAGCACTTCAGGTTTTTGCATGTGTATATGTGTATGTGTGGTATTTAAAGAAGCTGAATTTACTGAAAGTCTACATTAAGACTAGAATACATCACTACAGTGACATTTTCTATTTAACAGCATTGAATTAAGTTTCCCCTCCAAGAAATAGCACCAGTTGGGGATGCAATACTTCTTTAACTGCACTGGCAAGAATATCTCCTTGATGTTAGGGAAATGTGGGATTCTCTTTTTGTCCCCTTCTAAATGACACCCTTAATAGAACCAATGTCTACCTCAGACATCATGATTCTTGAAGAGAAATAACTTGATTCTTTTTGGTGATTGCTAGTCTGGGAAAAGGCCATATATTAGTTCATCCTGGGTCCACAAGGTGAGCCACATGACCTTTGACAGCTAGTGTTTTAGTTTCTTCATTAGAAAGACAAAGACAAGGCTGTCATCCTTTGTGACTCTGGGAGGAAGATACTAATGCTCAAAAACATGATTCCCAACTGGCCTCTTTCTATGCTTCAGTATAATTGATTCTTTTATTTCGATGCAATGAGCATAAATCTCATTAAGCTGAAGGCATCTAAGGTCAGTGTGTGGGGTTAAAGAGAGAAGTGGTATCTAAATGATAGTTTCTGAATGCTTAGAATAATTTTGCCCTGAACATCAAGGCGCAAGCATTTGAGCTTTTGTATTTGAGCTCTGATTAAAGGAATGTTAACATGTCTGGGCACAAAACACTGCCAGCGATTTAAGAATGCGCATTATCATTACTTCGAATGCCAGGTAATAACAACAAGCATAATAATACATGAAAACCATAATTTATTGCACCTTTACTTTTTCCTGGCACTGTGTTAGCACTTTAAGTAATAAGCACAGCTAACATTTTTGAGCAGTTCTATGTGCCAGTCACTGTAATATATGTTTTTACATATGTTACCTAATAGGACCCTTACAATAGCAAATATATATATATTTCTTGGGATATATTGGGATTTCTTGGAAATACACACACACACACACACACACACACACACACACTTATTATTGTCTCCATTTTGCAGGTGAAGATACAGCATTGCGTTTCAGAAAGATTATATAATTTAAGGCCATATAGCAAGAAAGTGGTAAAAATGTTTCAAATGGGACGCTTCCAATGGTCCTAGGAGAAGCCAGCCCTGTCTCTGAGGTTGTCTGGCATAACTAACACGAAACAGCTGTGGGTGGTGGTTGGTTATGACATCAATAAGAAATCACTCTTCATGTACATAGCAAATGTCTTACTCTCGTCTGCTCCCAAATGGACAAACCTAAAGGAATCATTAATCATGCCCAACCTTGAGAATAAGTTTTCCCCTCCCAAGGAAACCTTGCTCCTCACAAAATAAGTTCTAGTCTCCTTGGGTCAAGTTGTTATCTGGCTGGAAGATTACCGGGAAGTGTGACTGCCAACCTGATGTATCATGCCCTGGTGCCCTGTCAGAAAGTGGTACAGCCTTTGTCAGAACTGAACTTTTTAGGTAAAGCATAGGACCTTTGCCAATATACCCTAACTCTTACACCTATAAATTAAAAAGAATGAGAAAAATATGGAAAAAAATTCAGGGAAAGATTAGCCCACCATCAACATTAATCACACTAAATAACTTTCCACGCAGATAAAAATGGTAAGTAGCAGCATAAACTCCGGCCATCAGGGCCGTTTAGCACGTTGCAGTCTTCGTTCATCTGACCATATGCATATGCATTTATTGTACGCCTGCGATGTGCCAGGGATTGTACTGAACACCAGAGGCACGACAGGAGTTCCCCCCCAGTGACAGAGAGTCATCTAAGTCAATGTGACCAGCTCCTGTAACAAGAGCAGATGTGCAGTGTATTTTGGAAGTATAGAGGAGGAGCACTTGAGTGAAGTAATTCAAAGGCTGTGTTCATTAACAGCAGTTTCATAAGGATTATGCCAGTAGTCTGTCTTGCTATTTAACTTGTTTTCCTTTACCTTGTTCTTCTTGATTTTCTTCATTCTCTAATTCTTTGGCTGCAAAGATGTCTTTAATGGAAATTAGGTCATTTTTTAAGAGTTCCAGCTTCTCTCCATCAAGTGATGCTAAAAATGACTGAATCTGAAAAAAAGAAATAGGTCAGCACAGCTGTCATCTTCCCTTCTCATTAATAACATTTACATTCAGTGGTACCCAGTTTTCCCAGGACAGAAGTGATTCATGGTGTAGGAGGTATCGCTTTGTTGAATGTTGGCTTGATGCATATTAACTGTGCAACTTGGGGGATGTTAGATAAGCTCTCTGGGTCTCAGTTTTCTCATGTTTAAGTGAGATTCTTTGTGGAGTAAACGAGATAGAAAATGTGAAGTACATTGTGCAACTGCAAACAGTAGGTGCTACATAAATGGTGGTGGTAGCTCTTCTATCACAGTGGTTGAAAACACAGTTCGACATCAACCCTGAAGTCAAATATCAGTTCTTCACTTACTATGACCTTTGGTAACTTATGTAAGTTGTTATGGAAGGTCAGCTTCCTTATCTGTAAAATGGAAACTAATTGCATCTAACTTATAAGGTTGTTTCGAGGGTGAAATGAAGTAATCTACTTAAAATACTTACAGTGATGCTCAATACTTATAACTATACATGCATACCCATGTAAACATAAATAAATAAGCATTCTATAGATGCACATGTATACTTGCTAGATGTCAGTTTTCATACTGGGGTTACAAAAATGCGTAAGACACATTTTTCTTTTCCACCATCTTACAGTCTAAAGGGTGAGGCTGTGTCAACCAAGAAAGACTCTGATAGTCATGAGAGGAGGGTGCAGTGGAGGGAGGAAGGGCACTGTCCTTCCCCCTTGGGGAACTGAGAGGGCACACACTGGGAGGACTTCACAGAGGAGGTGACGCTGGGACTGATGTCATCCCTGCTCACTGTTTTCAGAGCCTCTCTTTTGAAACTATCTCTGTGCATGGTTAAAAATTATTTGTACAGGGCAGGTGTGGTGGCTCACCCTTGTAATCCCCAGCACTTTGTGAGGCTGAGGCGGGAGGACCACTTGAGCCCAGGAGTTTGAGGCCAGCTTATGCAACAAAGTGAGACCCCCATCTCTATAAAAAATCTTAAGAAAATTAGCCAGCCATGGTGGTGCACGCCTGTGGTCCCAGTTGCTCAAGAGGCTGAGGTAAGAGGATTGCTTGAGCCCAGGAGTTTGAGGCTTCAGTGCATGATTGTGCCACTGCATTCCAGCAAGATCCTGCCTCCAGTATGTACATATATTTGTACAGATGGCCATTGATTCTCTGAAGATTTATTTGCACTTCCAAAATGGTAAGCATGGGAAAGGCACCATTAAAAACATTAATTATAAGTATAAAGTAGTAAAGTTTTATTTTTTCATTTTGCAGGTCAAATTCTTGCTCTGGAGAGAAAGCCAGCAGTGGAGCCACAGTCCTCTTTGGAATAGGTTTTAATATTCATTATGGTAATAGATGAGCACATCAGGATAAGTGAGAGAGGTAGAGAGAGCATCTGAAATACCAGGTCACCATTTTCCAAAAGGTTGCTAAAGCACATTGCCAGGGCCTAATGCAGCCAGCGCTGAGGCCCTGGGAGGAAGCTCTGCAGGAAGTCATCAACACAAAACCCATTAGTGTGGAGTTCAGCAGGTGGAAGTCAACATGCCCAGCCTGACAGCTGCATGCCACCGCTTTCTGCCCTGACCTTCTCGGACTCTTCATTTCAGCTCACACACTCATGTTTGGGTGTCAGCGTCCCAGATGAACATCAGTGTATTCTTAGGCTTCAGATCTATTGTCTAAACAGCAGTTTTCTAACATTCATTACTGAGTAAATGTGTTTGAATACCATGCTTAGTGAAGAGGTATGCAGACCCGTGGAACATTTTGGTTCGCCCATGTCTTCTGGTAGATGGCAATCATCCAGTAGGGAAAGCATTGGGGTTTTCCATTTGGGGCACCCCTGGGAAGGGTTCTCTTTAGCAAAGCACTCTTTCGTCGGCGTGTTTGTACTACAGCATCTCTTCTGCTGTCTCCTAGTTCACTGCATTATGCCAAGGCCATGTGCATTCGATCTTTAGTTCAATCCAATAATAAATAAGACATAATCACGAGCTCCTCCATAAAAACTTGTGGAATGCTGACTATATGCTTGACACCATGCTAAGTGTTGTCCAGGGCACAGAGTAGACAGATTGTCTTATAAATCTTTTCCTTGAAAGGAGGTGTGTGCTGCCATTGTAAAGATTTTTGTTTACTATTTCTAAATATGCAGCATAATGTTGATGAAAATGATTAGTTTTTCTTTTCTTTTCTTTTTTGTTTTTTTTTGAGACAGGGTCTCACTCTGTCCCCCAGGCTGGAGTGCAGTGGTGCAATCTTGGCTTACTGGAACCTCCACCTCCCGGGTTCAAGCGATTCTCCTGCCTGGGCCTGCTGAGTAGCTGGGACTACAGGTACACGCCATCATACACGGCTAATTTTTGTATTTTTTTTAATAGAGACAGGATTTCTCTGTGTTGCAGGCTGGTCTCAAATTCCTGATCTCAAGTGATCCACCCATCTCGGCTTCCCAAAGTGTTGAGAATACAGGTGTGAGCCATCGCGCCTGGCCAAAAAAGATTAGTTTATCTTTAACCTTTATCAAATACCACATCAGCATGCCTGTTGTCACCCTAGAATCAATCCAGTAAAATAGTAACGATAATAATTCCTTATATTGCCATGATGCTGTCTGAGTTTCAGCCAAGGGACTGTCAGCAGAGATGATGTGCATCATTCCTGGGCCAAGGTTTTAAAACATGGCAGTGCCCTCTCTGCACTCTCTCTCCTTATGCTGATGCGATTCAGAAGACAGTAAGGCCTCAGAGGATGGGGAAATCCAACACTGCCTTTATGCTTTGACATAGGGGAGTCCCCAGGCCCAAGAAATGGCCCCCCCCAGAGCCCATATCTCCCTTCTAGAACACTCTCCAGGTCACCAAAGGTTCCCTCTCCCAGCCTGCAAAGAACTCTTCCCTAGGCTAGGCTGTGCTCTTGAAGGTGAGATGGTGCCATTGGCTGTGTATCCCTTGGCCTAAGGGATGGATGGCTGAGAGGTGGCTGTTTACAGGGGGTGTGGGTGGAGCTTGAACTAAGGCATCCTCCCACAGGCACATAACTGTTCCCTGAGGTGAGAGATAGAGCTGCAGATAGGAGGTGGGCAGGCTGAAGGGGAGTATAGAAATTTGAGGAGTCTGGGAATTCGAATGGGAACTTGGCCTTCCAGGTTGTTTGTTATGCAAGTGTATTTGTCAAGGTAAGAAGACAGGATACATTTGCTTTAACAGTCTGTTTCTAAAGTTCTTTGGATTTTTTATTTTTATTATTTTTGAGACAGTCTCATTCTGTTGCCCCCATTGGAGTGCAGTGGCACCCCCACAGTGGTGCAATCTCAGCTCATTACAACCTCTGCCTCCCGGGTTCAAGTGATTCTTGTGCCTCAGCCTCCCGAGTAGCTGGGATTACAGGCATGTGCCATCACACCTGGCTAATTTTTGCATTTTCAGTAGAGATGGTGTTTCGCCATGATGGCCAGGCTGGTCTCGAACATCTGGCCTCAGGCGATCCACCTGCCTTGGCCTCCCAGAGGGCTGGGATTACAGGCGTGAGCCACTAAGCCCAGCCAGCTCACCCAGTTTTGCATCTACCGTAGGCCCAGGTGTGTACCACCATGCCTGGCTAGTTTTTGTATTGTTAGTTGAGACAGGGTTTTGCCATGTTGATCAGGCTGGTCTTGAACTCCTGGTCTCAAGTGATCTGCCCACCTCAGCCTCCCAAAGTGCTGGGATTACAGGTGTAAGCCACTATGCGTGGCCCAAAAGTTCTTTAACTTTTAAATATTTGGGTTGTGTAAGGTTGCCAGATAAAACACAGGACGCCTAACTGAGCTTGAATTTCAGATAAACAGTGAATATTTTCTTCATATAATTGTGTGTCCCAAATATTGCATGAGACATATTTACACTAAAAAATTATTCATTGTTCATCTAAAGTTAAAATTTAACAGTCATCTTGTACTTTTATTCACTACATCTGACAACCCCAGTCTAAGCCTCCATTTGTTTTCTTGCTGGAGACCTGTGTACCTTGGAATGGGTCTGGCAGAGTCACAAGATGGACACAGCCCTGTTCCTGAATCCCTAATTGCGGGAATGCTTCCCACTGACCAGGCACTCCTATCTTGGACTATTACAGGAGTGAAGAATAACTCTTACCGTTTTTGACCCATACATTTGTAGGGCTATTTATTACAGTACCCTGTAACTATCATTACTAAGTTAAGGCAAACATTTATGTTCCTTACTATGAATATCACAAAAACCTCTGGCTAGGGAAAGAACCCAGAGCTTATGGAGGCAATAGGCAAAGTGTGCCCTCCAAGGGCCAAACCTTCTTCCCAGAAACGAAGTCCTTTGGGGCTCTTTTCCAGGGGCCTGGGGCTGTTTCACGGCTGAGAGCTGTGATGGAAGCCATCACAATGGAATCATTCTCCGCTGTGATATCTTGTAACTTTTTTTTTTTTTTTTACAGCAGGGTCATGCTCCCCTGTGATATTTTTAATAATAACAGCAAATATATATGACATAAGAAGGCATAGAAAAATCAAATGTCATAACATGTGTACACTGCGTGCTTACTTACGTGCTGTTAGTCATACTGCTACTAGCTTTCTGTGGTTCACCTCACTGAATTCTGTTAATAATTCTGTGAGGTAGGTTTTATCATTTCCATTTCATAGATAAGGAGATTGAGGTAAGAGGTCTCCAAAATCATACAGCTTTTGTGTGGTATTTCATTAAATAATGTCTGACTCCAGATTTGGCTTTTGTAAGAAAAAATGTGTGCTTTCATGGAGAACTGATTTTCTTTCTTTCTTTTTTTTTTTGAGACGGAGTCTTTCTCTGTCACCCAGGCTGGAGTGCAGTGGCCTGATCTTGGCTCTCTGCAACCTCTGCCTCCTGGGTTCAAATGATTCTCCTGCCTCAGCCTCCTGAGTAGCTGGGATTACAGGCTTCTGCCACCATGCCCAGCTTTTTTTTTTTTTTTTGTATTTTTAGTAGAGACAGGTTTTCATCATGTTGGCCAGGCTGGTCTTAAACTCCTGACCTCAGGTGATCTGCCCACCTCAGCCTCCCTAAGTGCTGGGATTAAGGCATGAGCCACCACGCCCGATTGAGAACTGCATTTTTTAGAGCACATCTTACTGGACTACAGGATTCTGAATTTATGGGAGCAATTTTATGCCTGTAAATTTTAAAGGGCTGGTAACAATGCAGTCATTCTTGTCAATAGTCAAGTGAATGAATTCTGTGCAATGGGAGAATAACCTCTCCAATGTGGAAAAGCGGGTTTGTGTCTTCTGGCACATTCAGATTTCTTTTTTTTTTTAATTTTACTTAAGTTCTGGGGTACATGTGCAGGACGTGCAGGTTTGTTACGTAGGTATACATGTGCCACGGTGGTTTGCTGCACCTATCAACCTGTCATCCACATCGGGTATTTCTCCTAATGCCATCCCTCCTCTTGCCCCCCACCCACTGACAGGGCCCAGAGTGTCATGTTCCCTCCCTGTGCCCATATATTCTCATTGTTTGACTTCACTTATGAGCGAGAGCATGCAGTGTTTGGTTTTCTGTTCCTGTGTTACTTTGCTGAGAATGATAGTTTCCAGCTTCATTCATGTCCCTGTAAAGGACATGAGCTCATTCTTTTTTATGACTGCATAGTATTCTATGGTGTATAGCCACATTTGTATTTCTACATCCTTTACTCCATACACATTTGTGCTTCTGTGGCTTTTCCTTTGAATCATTTGTAACATCTGCCTGGTTCCCTGAATTAATTAATGAGCTAATTAAATTATTTAACATGGGTCATTTTGCATGTGTAAGAGAGTCCCAATTTTGCCATTTTTTAAAAAAAATTATTCTTGAGCAGTTTTAACCGTAAGATGCAGGGGACAATGTCTCCATCATGTTCGGTTCTTGGTTGCCTGTTATGTGGCAGATGTTGCCTTTTTCTGATTAGACAGGCATCAAGAATGGCCCCAAGTCTCAACATAAGATAAGGTCTAGGGAGAGTAAAAAAACTACTTCTCCATTCTAAGGCTCACTGCCAAAGTGAGCTTCCTGTCTGGGGATCTGCCCCTCCTCAGTGAATGTCACTATGGCCCCTCCCTCTCCGGACGTCCAGAGGGTATTTGGCCTCCACTAGAAAACCACCCCAGAGTTGCTGGTTGTGGTAGCTCACGCCTGTAATCCCAGCACTTTGGGAGGCTGAGGCGGGATTACCTGAGGTCAGGAATTCGAGACCAGCCTGGCCAACATGGAGAAACCCCATCTCTACTAAAAATACAAAAAAAAAAAAAAAAAAAAAATTAGCTGGGCATTGTGGCAGTCCCCTGTAATCCCAGCTGCTCCAGAGGCTGAGGCAAGAGAAATACTTAAACTTGGGAGTTGGAGGTTGCAGAGATTGCACCACTGCACTCCAGCCTGGGTGACAGAGCAGGACTCCATCTCAAAAAAAAAGAAAAGAAGAAAACCACCCCAGAGCACAATCAACCTGATATCCACAAAAAAACCAGCTACATAAATAGTTAAATAAGTTAACTGTTTTATGGTATTTAGAATAGTGGCTATATAAGTGTCATACAAGTGCTTGCTACACACACACACACACACACGCACACACTCCATTGAAGATCCTTTAAGGGAAAAAAATCACCAGCCTCTGCTGACTTTTGCTAGTCATCTTTTGTTTTCCTGGGATCAGGTGGGGAAAGGTGAATGTGCAGGGCCATTGGGTAGGCTGGGTTTCCCAGGTGTCTGTACGGAAGCGGTCCCTAATAGAACTTACCCTTCAGTAGGATAAGCCTGCCCTTTGTGGCCCCGGTGTCCTAACAAGATGGCTGAATAAATAACTATATAACCCATATGACAAAATATATTAAAACCCTGCAGTCTAAAAGAAACATCAAGTGCTTTGTTTTCATTGGGTAGGAATGAAGATGTGGGCTGGCAGAGCATCTCAGACCTGGGTACTTCGTCACCAAAGGGAGGCAGAGGGCCAGATTTCTGAGCAGCCACATTTCTGAGCAGCCTTTTGCATCATGAGGTGGGGGGATAGTGGTGGCTCTTACTGTGCCAGCCTTCTTGGGGCTGGGGTGGGGTAATAGCTTGCATAGGACAGAGAAGAGATTAAATGGAGCTTGAGTATCATTACATTGCACAGTATTTGTGATCTTAGCACAACAATAAGGCTCTAAAAATGAGATCTTTTTTCTTTTTTTTTTCTTTCCATATGGACCCTCCCTCTGTCGCCCAGGCTGGAGTGCAGTGTCATGATTTCGGCTCACTGCAACTCTCGGCTCACTGCAACCCTTGTCTCCCAGGTTCAAGCGATACTCCTGCTTCAGCCTCCCGAGTAGCTGGGACCACAGGTGCCTGCCACCATGACTGGCTAATTTTTGTATTTTTAGTAAAGATGGGATTTCACAATATTGGCAAGGCTGGTCTTGAACTCCTGACCTTGTGATCTGCCTGCCTCAGCCTCCCAAAGCGCTGGGATTACAGGCATGAGCTACTGTGCCCGGCCAAAATGAGATCTTTTAATGGCTGATTTTCCAGTTTCTTTCATGCTTAAGCAAACACACTACTAAACATGCTATTTCAAATGAGTAGTGCAGAGGTACCTTGCTTTCGCTTTCATTGGACAGAATTTCCAGGGCTTCCAGGTGTGATAAACCTTGGTATTCATCAAACAGCATCCCGTAGTGTGCAGTTCTCTCCACCGTGAGCTGCTGTGCCAGTCTCTGCTTCTCTTTCTCCTTAGCTTCCCTTAACATCTGCAGAAATACACAATGCTTGTACTCTGGATATATATTTTAAAGCACCATTTCCTGTGTAAGACATGGGGGAGGTGGGGAGGACTGACTCTGTATTGGAGAAGGCGAGATTCTGGTCACTTCGGAATTTCTACAAAATGATATTTTTGATTGACGATACTGATAACTTTTACATCATATCCTACTTTGCATTTTACATGTTCATTATGTGAAAAGCAAAACAAAGCAAAAATTCTATGGCTGGGAATAAACTGGAAAGGAGCACATCAAAAGCTTTAACAGTGGCTTCCACTGAAGTGTTTCCCACGTGTGTCATTCACTTTCTTATTTTATTTATTTATTTTTTAAATTTTATTTTCTTTTATTTTTTTGAGATGAAGTCTCTCTTTGTTGCTCAGGCTGGAGTACAGTGGTACGACCTTGGCTCCCTGCAACCTCTCCTCTGGATTCAAGCGTTTCTTGTGCCTCAGCCTCCCGAGGAGCTGTGACTACAGACCCTTGCCACCATGCCCAGAGAATTTTTGTATTTTTTGGTAGAGACAGGGTTTCACCAGTTGGCCAGACTGGTCTTAAACTCCTGACCTCAAGTGATCTGCCTGCCTCGGCCTCTCAGTGTGCTAGGATTACAGGTGTGAGCCACTGCACCTGGCCAATTTTCTCATTTTCTAAAGTCCCCATATTTTCTATTATGAGCAAGTTTTATGTATGCTTGGAAAGTTGAATCTCTTATGACAGTGTTAACTCCTATACCTATACAGACTTCAAAGCAGAAATAAGCTGGTCTGATTTGTTTTAAGTTATATATATATATATATATATATATATATACACACACACACACACACACATATATATAAAACATATATATTACGTATATAACATATATTATATAAAATATATATTATTATTATTTTTCAAAGAAAATATTTTTTGAGATGGAATTTTGCTCTTGTTGCCCAGGCTAGAGTGCAATGGTGCAATCTTGGTTCACCGAAACCTCTGCCTCCTGGGTTCAAGTGATTCTCCTGCCTCAGCATCTTGAGTAGCTGAGATTACAGGTGCCCGCCACCACACCCAGCTAATTTTTTGTGTTTTTAGTAGAGACAGGTTTCACCATGTTGGCCAGGCTGGTCTCGAACTCCTGACCTCAGGTGATCTGCCTGCCTTGGCCTCCCAAAGTGCTAGGATTATAGGCATGATCCACTGTGCCCAGTCAAATTATTATATTTTTAAAATTGTGTGTGTGTGATTATTACATTTCCTCAATTTAAAAATTAATAAATATAAACTCATAAGTATTTGTCATGAGATACTTACTGTGATTAAGAATATTAGCTTATTAGTTTAGGGCTAGGCGTGGTGGCTCACACCTGTAATTCCAGTACTTTGGGAGGCCGAGGTGGGCAGATCACTTGAGGTCAGGAGTTTGAGACCAGCCTGGCTAATGGTGAAACCTTGTCTCTACTAAAAATACAAAAATTAGCTGGGCATTTTGGTACACGCCTGTAATCCCAGCTACTTAGGAGGCTGAGGCAGGAGAATCACTTGAACCTGGGAGATGGAGGTTGTAGTGGGCTGAGATGGCACCACTGCACTCCAGCCTGGGTGACAGAGCAAGACTCCATCTCAAAACAATAAAACAAAAAAGTATATTAGCTTAGATTCTTAGGCTGGTTTCCAGAAATATGACTGTGAACCAAATTTCCTCTCCCCATTATTTTTTGTTGGTTAAATAAAATGACAACACACAAACACAAGTTCCATCAGTTACTCCCAATTTTCTGCACTTGGGTTCTTTGATTCTAAGCATCTTTTATGTGATTCCTCATTAAGTTTACTGAGGCATTACGTTTATGGGGTTTTTTAATTTCTGTGGAGAGCACTGTAAAGACACTGGCCACCACCAAGAGGTCACAGGGGAAGAGACATAAAGAAAAGATTGTGGTTTTTATTGTGTGTCAGTAAAACAATCAGCCTCATCTCCTTTTGGGTTCTCAAGGTTGTCTGCCAAGAACCCACTGGACTGCAGAGAGAATTCTCTCTCCTGTCTGTCTTTAAGATGAAATTAGTACTCTGAATTTTAAAGTTTTTCAAACAACCCAAGGAAACCATCACTGGAAAATTTTAACACTGGCAGTAAAAACTAACTACCCCCACTGATCTCAGGGCTTGGTAAAATAAAATAACAAAGTAACACTGAAATAACTTCCTTACTCTTGTTTTCTTTTTTTTTTGAGACAGAGTCTCACTCTGTCACCCAGGATGGAGTGCAGTGGTGCCATCTCGGCTCACTGCAACCTGCACCCCCTGGGTTCCAGCAATTCTCTTGCTTCAGCCTCCTGAGTAGCTGGGATTACAGGTGCCTGTCACTGTGCCAGGATTTTCTTTTTTTAGTAGAGACAGGGTTTCAACATCTTGGCCAGCCTGGTCTTGAACTTTTTTTTTTTTTTTTTTTTTTGAGATGGAGTTTGGCTCTTGTTACCCAGGCTGGAGTGCAATGGTGCAATCTCGGCTCACCGCAACCTCCACCTCCTGGGTTCAGGCAATTCTCCTCCCTCAGCCTCCTGAGTAGCTGGGATTACAGGCACACACCACCACGCCCAGCTAATTTTTTGTGTCTTTAGTAGAGACGGGGTTTCCCCATGTTGACCAGGATGCTCTCGATCTCTTGACCTCGTGATCCACCCGCCTCGGCCTCCCAAAGTGCTGGGATTATAGGTGTCATCACTTCCTTTCTCTACACGAGCTTCCACCTCTGAATCGGGCTTTGGGAGAGAGGAAAGAAGGGATAAAACTGAAGAGAAAGGCAAAGGGTCACTCTGGAATGATTCGGATTCACTCAAAACTGGGGAGTAGGCCAGGTGAGGTGGCTCACACCCATAATCCTGCACTTTGGGAGGCAAAGTTGGGCAGATCATTAGGTCAGGAGTTTGAGACCAGCCTGGCCAATATGGTGAAACCCTGTCTCTACTAAAAATACAAAAAATTAGCCAGACATGGTGGCAGGTGGCCATAATCCCAGCTACTCAGGAGGCTGAGGCAGGAGAATTGCTTGAACCCGGGAAGTGGAGGTTGCAGTGAGCAGAGATCATGCCACTGCACTTCAGAGTAAGACTGTCTCAAAAACAAAAACAACAAAACTGGGGAGTGAAATTAAAGATGCCTAAGGGATAACCTTGACAAGGGATGCTGGTTCTATTTTCTCTCTGGAAAAGAAAAGGAAGTGGGTTTCAATAGCAGGGAGTGATCCTGGCCAGGAAGAATTCCTGACTCAGGGAAGCTATGGAACCCCCTGTCACCGTGTTATTTAAACATTATTCCCTGTGCTTGGCTGGGCGCAGTGGCTCACGCCTGTAATCCCAGCACTTTGGTGAGGTCGAGGTGGGCAGTTCACCTGAGGTCAGGAGTTCAGAACCAGCCTGGCCAACATGGTGAAACCCCATCTCTACTAAAAATACAAAAATTAGCCGGGCATGGTGCTGCACACCTGTAATTCCAGCTACTCAGGAGGCTGAGGCAGGAGAATCACTTGAACCCAGGAGGCGGAGGTTGCAGTGAGCCAAGATTGTGCTACCACACTCCAGCCTGGGTGACAGAATGAGGCTCTGTCTCAAAAAAAAAAAAAAAAAAGAAAAGAAAGAAAGAAAGAAAGAAAAAGAAAAGAAAAATAAAGAAAGAGTATTCCCTTGGCCACTGGGATAAAAACACGTGAGTAATTTAGGTAGTGCATACATGCACGCTCCTGGTTTCTAGAGTTCTGTATTTTTTTAGTGTGTAAAGGAAAAATATAACAGACTTCCCTGTTTCAGTTGCGTGAGCTACGTCCTTCCAGTTGTCTGAAAGACCTTAGAGCCATCCCTGACAACTCCTTTTATCTCATAGCTGACATTCACTCCAACAGGAGATCTGGAACTATCTTCAAATTATACCCGGAATCAGCCGTTCCTCACTGTCTACAAGGCCTCCATGGTGCCTGGGGCCACCGTCATAACTTGTTTAGATAACAGCAATTGACAGTGCAATTGCCTCCAATGGAAGGTGTGAGAGTGCAACCTGAATACCTCCCACCTCGCCTACTCCCGAAAGCATAAATGCTGGATTTCGAAATCCAGCCTTCAGCCCCCACAGCTCCTCCCTGCCAATCACAGGTGTAGCAGGGCACTAAGGCAGACCTTTACTGAAAGATGAGGTCTCTTTTGTCAGCAGCGTTTGGCTGATGGGCTTTCCCATGGCTTCGTCCAGCCTTTCCTCTAGGACACTTCCACCCATTTTTCTCTCCCTCTTCCCTTCGCTGGGGTGGTACTGGCATCTTGGTCTAATGGTTCTCTCAGCCTTCCTGGGCTCCCTTCCCATTTTCTCTCACACAAGCACTTCCCCTAATAAAATCCTTGCATGTTTAAGCCCATCTTGGTGTCTGTTTCTGGGAGCCCCTAGATGGATACACATTCTAACCAGTCTCCCTGTCTTGGTCCTCCCAGTCAATTTTCTACACAGGAACTAAAGTGATCTTGTTAAAGCACAAAGCAGATTTTGTCACTCCTTTTCTCAAAGTGCTGCAATGGTTTCCCCATTTCACGAACAGTGAAACCCAAGGTCCTTACAAATGTCCACCGTGATCTGCCATCGCCACTCCCCATCACCACTCTGGTGTCCTTTTCAACAACTTTCACCCGGAGCTCACGCCTCCCGATCACTGGCATCCTGCTGTTCTGTGTTCATACCAGACACTCCCACCTCAGGGCCTTTGCATGAGTTCCCCCTCTGCCTGGAATGAGCTTTACTCAGATTCCTGCATGGCCGACCCTCTCATCAGCTTCAAGTATTTGCTCACATGTCATCATCTGCCCAAGGCCCCCTCACTATCCTACTTAGCACTCGGCCTGCCCCTCACACCCACATTCCTGATTACCTCTTCCTATTCTACTCTGGCTTTTTCCCAAGGCACTCGTCTCTTTCTGAAAAACTAAATAATGTCTGTTTGTCGCTGCTCATTAAAACAAAACCTCTTTAAGGGTAAGAGTTCTTATCCATTTTGGCCACTAATGTATCCCAAGTGCTTGAAACAGTGCCTGGAACAGAGTTGACATCCAAAATGCATTTGTGGATGAATGGATGGATGAAAAATCCCTGTTTCGAGGGAGGTTAACGTCAGTAGTGTTGTGATGATCCAGTTTACACAGACCATGTGAATTATACGTGCAACGCTCAGGTGTGCCCCAGAAGGTTCGGTATCACACTCCCTGCCATAATGGTTCAGATGTGTGATTAAAACAAACACTGCAGATGGCTAGTGTGGTTCTTGGGTGACACATTTCTAAGAGCATTGCTACTGACAATGTATGGGCAGTGCTCCTTTTTAACAGACTGCATGCAAATGTGATAAAAACTGTGACAGTGGCACAAAAGTTATGATAATCTGGGAAACTAACCTAGTCCAATTCTTCATTTTATAGCCAAAGAAGCCATAGAATTAGCCAGTTTTTGGACCCAGTCTCGTTTTTTTCCACCTTATCACTGTCTTAACTTGAATTAAATATGTATGTGTATATACACACATACACATATGTTTGCATGTATGTATGTGCCTGGAACAGAGTTGACATCCAAAATGCATTTGTGGATGAATGGATGGATAAAAATCCATATACAGATTAGGTTGGGCGTGTATAAAAATCCATATACAGATTAGGTTGGGCCTGGTGGCTCACACCTATAATCAGAGCACTTTAGGAGAATGGTGAAACACCGTCTCTAATAAAAATACAAAAATTAGCTGGGCATGGTAGCATGTGCCTGTAGTCCCAGCTACTCGAGAGGCCGAGGCAGGAGAATTGCTTGGACCCAGGAGGCAGAGGTTGCTGTGAGCTGAGATATATACATAAATCTTATAACAAACATATTCCTACATACTCATCAAATATCCTTTTCCTTTCAAACACACAGCTAACCTATCTCTATGTCTCAGCCCTCTTCCGTTCAATTGGGTGGTCTATGTGATAAGTCTTGGCCGATAATATGAGGGTGAAAATGATGTATGCCATTTCCCGGCCTAGTTCTCAATTGGCCCATTTTGCCTTCTACATCCCCTCTCTGTGAAGCTGGAAGTAAGGATTTCAAGATGATGGAGCCAGAAGATGTGGGGTCAGAAGTGAGCTCCCCACGAGAGCCCCCTGGGACAGAGCCTCCTGTGTGAGCAGGAATGTTCATGCTGCACTTTGTGGGAGTGAAAGGTAAACTTTTTGTTCTAAGTCACACCGATACTTGGGGGTGACTGTTCTTTTATGACATCTAGTGTTAATGACCTAACTAATACTAACCTATTTTCTTTATTAAGGAGCAGAAGGGTGACGTCTAGACGATCCTGCAAAGTCCCTACCTGGGCTATGACATCAGAGTGGTCCTTCTTGGGCTATTCCAAAAGAGACAAGAAAAAATAGCCTGAAACAAAAGCTTCTGAGGGTTGCCATGAACATATTCTCAGTGACAGTTGTTCGTGAAGGCAACCTTCACCGGTTCCTAGTACCCAGTCCTGCCTGTGACATTTACAAAATCCACCGCTGCATGAGCTGCCTCTGATTTCAGGAAAGCACAGAGACCTTGTGTGTCAGTCTCAGGGAGGAGGCAGACTGGGGCATGCCTGCACTGTGGGGTAACCTGGGCATGTTCACTGGAAGAGCAAGTTTAATATTAGAGTCCAATGTGGAAAATAAGACAAATACTATTTGTATAACTAACTCGCTTAAGGTCACAAAGCTAGTAAGTGGTAGAGATGAGATGCATATAATGGGATAAGTGGATCATCTTCAAGAAATTCTAATATAAAGTGAATTAAGCCAGGTAAAAAGAATGTGTTTAGTATGCTACCACTGGGTTGAAAAAGTATGTGTGTATTTATGTGTATGTCTACCCACATGCATACAGATACACGTACATATCTGTATATTTATGTATAGCTGCATCTATGTATCTATATCCATATCTAGATGCTGTCTCTGATGGAATTCTTAAGAAACTGATAACAGTGGTTGTCTCCTCTGAGGAATTAAGTGACTGGGAAAACGGGGGTATTAGAAGCTCCATTTTCACTCTCTGTTCGTTGATTCCATTTGCTTTGAATCACATGCTTTAAATTAGCTATTCAAAAAGTTAAAGAAAAATTTATTTACTTTATTGAAAGAAAAAATTGCAAAAGTATACAGTCCAACCTGAGACAAGGAAACGGTTCTCTCCATGAGCGTCTTGGTCCGCCTAAAGCCTGGGTCACTTTCTGCAAGGACGTTCATGGTTTTCTTGCCGATGAATTCCAACGCATCAAGACCTCCAGTCAAGACGCTTTTACCCTGCAGATGAGATAACTGCATGAGATTAGACTTTTAGGTTTTGCTGTTTCACAGCAGTCAGCAACTCCTAGGTAACTGACACTATCTTCAAATATTAAAATCAATGTAAAGTCACAATTTTTTCTCATCAGGAGATTTATCATCCATTTAATCCTATTTTCTTTTCCTTGGAAAAGCATATGTTATATAATTTGTAGGACATACAATCTTATTAAAAAATGATGCTTTGAAAAAAACCAAAGCACATAAAATAAAATTAATCCCACAAAGGGATTAATTTTACTGGCTCTCTGTGTATGAGTAGATGTGTATCTAAGACACAATTAACAGGTGACCCAATTGTTGTTTCTGTTTAAAAGTTTTTAAACCCAAGTCACAGAGTTGCTTGGCGCAGTCTATTCAAATGTCAAATAGTCCTGCTAATTTAGGGAATTCTTTAATCTAGGGCCCTGGAGGGTAAGACCCTCAGGCTGTTTCAGATAGTTCTTGCATCCTTTCAGAAACTAGCAATAACCACCTATTATTAATCTGGAAAACTAACCTAGTCCAATTCTTGAAATTCATATATTCATGAAATAAGACAGGTTGATTTCCTTGTTCTTCTGGATTTAGAAACTGGTCTATTATATAGTTATCCTCCCACAAATCTCTTTTTCAGTCGTTGTTTCCTTTTTTTTTTTTTGAGACAATCTCTCTCTGCCACCAGGCTGGAGTGCAGTGGTGTAATCTTGGCTCACTGCAACCTCCACCTCCTGGGTTCAAGCGATTCTCCTCAGTCTCCCGAGTAGCTGGGACTACAAGTGTGTGCCACCATGCCCAGCTAATTGTTATGTATTTTTAGTACAGACCAGGTTTCACCGTGTTGGCCAGCATGGTCTCGATCCCTTGACCTCGTGATCCACCTGCCTTGGCCTCCCAAAGTTCTGGGATTACAGGTGTGAGCCACTGTGCCTGGTCCATTGTTTCCTTTTTTAAAAAATTAAAATAACCCAGACTTTTTCACATAAACCATTCAAGTGAACAGAACTGTGTACATTTCTTTGCAACTCTTCATACATACACTCCAACTGTATAACTGCAATTATAATATGCATACATCTGTGTTTTTTCCCACCATACATACAAATGATATAAATTGTATTTTATTATGATATTATTATCAATTGGCATTTTCTAAGCTTCATGATTATCATTTAAATAAAAATATTTAATTTCATAGAATTAATATATGTTATCTTCATCTTGGGCATGTAGACTTCGTTTTTAGATTTGGGATCCAACCAGTAATCACACTATAATTCAGATTTTTCAGTGCACATACTTCGGGGGATGATGCCATCACAGCAATTCACACTCCTGCATAATTTGACTTAGTGCCTGCTTATGTCCTACAAGAGATTATTTTATTGAGAATAAAATGGTGGAAGTTAGGACACAGGGATTCGTGTAAAGATAGACCTGGAGGGGCAGTGTCTGGAACTTGGGAAAAAGGGGTCAAGAAGGTTGGAGAGAACACGGAAGGGAATGTGAGGCTGCTGAAGACAATCGCAGACTGCCCTCTTGGTAGCTCAGACAGGCGGTGGATTCATTCCTTATACTGGAGATACTGAAAGAGCTCCATTCATCTCCCATCCTACAACCTGCCCCACATAGGGTTGATTGACTTGTATTGCTATTTGACTTCTAAGACAGATTTGCTGCTCCTCCTTCACCGCACCCCAGTCTAGAGGTCCTCAAACAGCAAGGAGAAGAGCAGTTATTTTCTATATTTCTGTCATGTCCTGATCACAAAGTCTGCGTGAGATACTCTCATGTTTGTCCACAGCCTTTGTCTCTTTCCGAATTACATTGTGTTTATCTGTTCAGTCGCCTCAGTCCTCTGGGATAATGTGCCCTCTGAAGGCTAATCATATTTGTCTTGTTGTTTTTCTTTTAATGAATGAATGAATGGGACACAAGCCATATTTTTAGAAAAACTAGTTAGTTCTATGTAATAAGAAATAAACCTTCAGGTCTGTAATCCCAGCACTTTGGGAGGCCAAGGCAGGCCAATCTCCTGAGGGCAGGAGTTCAAGACCAGCCTGGCCAACATGGTGAAACCCCACCTCTACCAAAAATACAAAAATTAGCTGGGTGTGGTGGTGAGCACCTGTAAGCCCAGCTACTTGGGAGGCTGAGGTGGGAGAATTGCTTGAACCAGGAAGGGAAATGTTGCAGGAAGCTGAGATCGTGCCACTGCACTCTAGCCTGGCTGAGAGAGTGAGACTCCATCTCAAAAAAAACCCAAAACCCAAAAAACAAAAAAACAAAAACAAAACACTTTTGCTCCCTGACCCTGAGGACCAGCTAGCTGCCTTATCTTGAGGTGTTGAGGTGTCTCCCTTTTTTTCATTACTCACCAATGTTTTGCTGCTAATATTGAGCTTCTTGTAAGACGCAGGCAGGGATGCGGGGGGAGGTGGGGGGATACACTTAGGGTGATATGAGGAAGAGGAAGGGTGGGAATGGAGAGGTAGGGATGAGGGAAGAATGCTGGTCTCTGGAAACACTTCAGAAACGTATTTGGCCTGTTTTTCTTGTCTTGTAACTAGTACTTTTTATTGACATGTTTTAATGATTTTTCAAATGTAGGGATAAGATAAACAGAGCATTGAGGAAAAACAGCTGTCCCAGCTCTGACAAAGAGTTCTCTCTCCCCGCAACCAGAGGCTGTCCTTGCCACAGCTGGAAAGGACACTGTTAAGTCAGACTGAAAAATGTTCCTTCCAAACAGCTCTTTTAAACATAAAATATATTTCATTTTGCCCTTATTATTTTGGACCCAAGGTTACATCTACTTTGTAGCAGAAAACATAAAAAAAACCATAATCCAAAGTTCTGAGCAAGGCCATCTTTTCTCTGATGTATCTAGGTCACTGGTAAATGGAAATATCAAAAGAAGGCCCTGGGAAACACGGGGGAAAGGGAGGCAGCAGCCAGCGACTCACTGTGTTTTGAACCACATTGGTGATGGCGGACAGCATCCCCCGGGAGGCTGATGAAGGGGAAGTGGGTGGGCTTTCTGCAGAACCCTGATCTGTGGCTGCATCTGTTATTAAAGGGAAAAAAGAAATCCTTTGAGAGTTCACGTTGCTGATCTGAACTTGGAAACCCTCTGATTATGCACATGGTGTAATAAAGCCCAAGTCTAAGAACCACCCTCAGCAGACACATTACTCACTTTCAGGGACCCCGTTTTCCATATCTGGTTGGGCCCCTTCGGAAGATCCAGAATTTACACTGTGAATCCGTAGAGTGGCCCCTGCTTTTTCCTTGACCGCTGTCAGTCCATGACCTATTGGGAAATAAAAATATGGTTTCTGTATACATTAGAAATCCACAGTCTGCAAATCCTCCAGCTAATCTTACAAGGCTGTTTTCAGTTGTAGAAGTACATCCCCCTCCTTTTTTTTTTTTTTCCTGAGATGGAGCCTGGTTCCACCACCCAGGATGGAGGTTAGTGGCGCAATCTTGGCTCACTGCAACCTCCACCTCCCAGGTTCAAGTGATTCTCTTGCCTCAGCCTCCCAAGCAGCTGGGATTACAGATTAGCGCCAGCATGCCCAGCTAATTTTTGTACTTTTAGTAGAGACGGGGTTTCTCTAAATGTTGGCCAGACTGGTCTTGAACTCCTGACCTCAGGTGATCAGCCCACCTCGGCCTCCCAAAGTGGTGGGATTACAGGTGTGAGCCACCGTGCCTGGCCTATAGTAGTACATCCTGGGCTGGGCAAGGATGCCTGTAAATCCCAGCACTTTGGGAGGCAGAGGCAGGTGGATCATGAGGTCAGAAGTTGAAGACCAGCCTAGCCAAGATGGTGAAACCTCATCTCTTTATTAATTTTCCTAGGTTGGGAAAGTTTTCCTGAATAATATCCTGAAGAGTATTTTCCAGCTTGGATTCATTCTCTCCGTTGCATTCAGGTATACCTATCCAACGTAAATTAGGTCTTTTCACATAGTCCCATATTTCTTGGAGACTTTGCTCATTCCTTTTTGTCCTTTTTTCTCTATTCTTGTCTTCTTGTTTTATTTCCTTAAGTTGGTCTTCGACCTCTGATATCCTTTCTTCTGCTTGTTCAATTCAAGTGTTAAAACCTGTGCATACTTCTCAGAGTTCCCGTATTGTATTCTTCAGTTCCATTAATTCACTTATATTCCTCTCTAAATTGTCTATTCTCATCAGGATTTCGTCAAACCTTTTTTCAAAGTTCTTAGTTTCTTTACGTTGGGCTACAACATGTTCTTTTCACTCACAGAAGTTTCTTATTATCCACCTTCTGAAGCCTGATTCTGTTAGTGGAATGCACTTGTTCTCCATCAAGCCTTGTTCCCTTGTTGATGAGGAACTGTGATCCTCTGTAGAGGGAGAGGCACTCTGATTTTGAGTATTCTCAGCCTTTTTACGCTGGTATCTTCCCATTGTTCTAAGTTTATCCACCTGTCATCTTTGTAATTACCAACTTTCAAATTAGGTCTCTGCGTGGACGTCCAACTTGTTAATTCCCAGGGCCAAAATCTGAGCAACCCACTGCACCGGCCAAAACAGTGGCATTAAGACTGATGGTGCTTTTCTGCCCAGGAATCTCCAGTCTGGCTTCCTTCTTGAGTCCGTAATAGGCGACTCTGCCTTCCCAGAGCTCCAAACGTTGGACTGAAGGGGAACCAGTCCCGTTTACTCTGCACCAAGAGCTGCCGCGCTGAGGCGCCGGCAAAACCGCTGCGCTGGCCAAAAGAGTCGAACTGGTGACCCGCGGGGCTCCTCCACTGTGAATCTTCTGGTCCGTGAGCGATAAAAATTTGTCTGAAAGTGTGGCGTCCTCTCAGTTCTCTGTGCTTTCACTGGGAGCTACAATCCCGAGATATTAGCGATCAGCCATCTTGGATCGTTCCTCCCAAGAACCATTTTTAACCCCAAGAAAAATGTCGCAGGTTTCATGTGGCCTTGTTTATTATTACAAGACCCATGAGGTCATATTTTGTGATTAAGTGTATCCAGGTTGATGAGCTGTTAAATCTCTTATGCAAACACAGTTTTCAAGAGAACAAATGTGATCCTTTAAAATAGGCATACGTGCAGTTTCCAATAACAAACATACATGGTCTCGAAGTTATAGGTCAACAGTTACATTAGATAACCGTGAAAACAAACCTTTACTTATCAGGAAAGCTTTTGACTCTTTTTAGTAAACTGATTTTGACAGAAAATTAGCTTCATTTGCATGGGGGCTAGGGGAGGGACAGCAAGGGGCAGGGAAGTTGGGAGGGAGAACACTGGGAGAAATGCCTGATGTAGGTGATGAGGGTGGGGCAGGGGGGAGATGGAGACAGTAAACCACCATGGCATGTGTGTACCTAGCAACAATCCTGCAAGATCTGCACCTGTACCCCAGAACTTAAAGTACAATTCAGAAAAAAAAAAAAGGAAATACACCCAAAAAAGGTTGATAGTTTGAAACTATGGATCACAAGTTTCAATGCCCTTATGAAAGCTTTGAATGAAAAAGTTGTGGATACAAGTGCTTTTGATAAGTAGAGCTTCTGGTTAGCCATGATCCATTGTTTAAAAAGATTAAAGTGAAAAGTTAGAGAATATTTACCAACCAATTACTGCAACATTAAAATAAGTCTATGCTTTTTTCTGTATCTTGTGCAGAATGTTTCTTAAAAGCATTAGGCATTCCTTTAGGCATGGAGAGTGAAGGTTCTGAAGCCAACATCCCCAAATCAAAGGCAAGTCAGTGGAGAAACCAGGGAGGCCACCCAATAGCCCTGATAGTTGTCTTAAACGATAATGATATAAACCAGCTTTAACAGTAGTCAGGCAGGTGAAAGGCGCAGGTTTTACTCCATCTGAGCAGGGACAATACCCATGTGCCCCAGAGCGTGGCACAGTGGTTACTCAATAACTATTTGATAAATACGGAGTTGATCTTCCTACCCACATGGAAAAACCCCAACCTTTAACCTGATAGAGACATAGTCTGGTCTACATTTTATTCCGAAGAGGTTTTCCTCTCTTTGAGGCCTCCATGATGAGCTATAGCTTTTCTGACTTGTCAAACCCACTGAAGGAATGAATAGGCTACTGATGGTCCTAAGCGGCTGTTTGACTTCTTGAAGGAGAAACAGCATAGGCTGCCATCATCACAGTACTTCCCACCTGCTGAGCACTCACGAAGAAAATGAAAGATTTCTCTAGGGACCTGGGCAACCTCAGGTTGCTAAAACACAAGGCAGTAATATGAGGAAAAATATCCCAAGTCCCAACAGAATTTGAGAGCTAACTAGAACCACCTAGTCTTAGAAGGCACTGTTAAATAACCAGTTGTCCATTTCCTGAATAAGAAAGGGGAAGACATGGATGACTCCCAGACCTAAAGAGTAGTATTTTAGCAACTGTAACCTTATTCATCTGAGTGACCTTAACATAAACAAATATATTTAACAAATATTTAACAAATACAGATATTTAACAAATACAGAAGGAATTATGTCCAATGGAAATCACCTATCATTTTACACTACCTAGAAAACCCTGAAACTTAAACATTATTGACAACTGTAATTATATGTGTTTATATTCATGGGCAGATCATTAGATACATTTCAAATTAATTACTTGAAAAAATAAAGGTGTACTCTGACCGCTAAGGCTTGAATTATCTCTAGCTTCCAATGAATTTCAAGTATTTCAAAGGAAACTGAAGTTTCAATAACACATTTAAGTTAGAGGATAGAATATCTAACTCTTTTACATACTGAGTCCATCTTCTTTACCATTAAAACATATATATATATATATACATATATACATTTTTCAAAGGCTAGGTGCAGTGGCTCACACCTATACATTTTTCAAAGGCTAGGTGCAGTGGCTCACACCTGTAATCCCAGCACTTTGGGAGGCTTGAGGCGGTGGGATCACGAGGTCAAGAGATCAAGACCATCCTGGTCAACATGGTGAAACCCCATCTCTACTAAAAATACAAAAATCAGCTGGGCATGGTGGCGCGTACCTGTAGTCCCAGCTACTATGGAGGCTGAGACAGGAGAATTGCTTGAACCTGGGAGGTGGAGGTTGAGGTGAGCCAAGATTGGGCCACTGCACTCCAGCCTGGAGACAGTTATTGTGGGCAGAGCAGAGTTATTTGCACCTCACAATAACTCAGTGGGGAAATTACATATATATTACAAAAGGAAATAATGTGCCTCCAAATCTTAACCTATGATTCTCACGTAGATTTCTGAGAGCCAAAATCAAGGAAAAAAAATGAGGCCAAGAAGGCTGGGAGGCACCATCTTCTCCGTCTTCTTTGCTTAAGCCACGCAAGAAAGATGATCACACATCCTTCCCTGAGACCGTTTCAGGAGATAATGAACCTTATATTCATTATCTCTTCTTTCACCTTCTCCATCCCTTGCAGGTTAGGACAAGGTCTGGTTCTTTCTGCAGGAAGAACGGCTTTTCACCATCTCAGAACATAAACCATCACAGATATGCATGCATAAGCTGCCTCTAGAAAAATCACTTTGTTTCTAGAAGGAAATATGATTTTATATGCATATAAATGCGATCTATCAGTTTAACAGACATGAAAATAGGCTGCTATTTCATCTACACTTTCTTAACAATTCTTTTTCTGAACTTTTTATTAGGGAAAGTACCCTTTTACTGCATTCTACTAGAAATATAAAGTTCAGCTTAAAAAAAAAACAAAAAAAAGTAATATGAAGTTTAGCTTTATATTTATGTATGAGCTATAATTTTTCATAGCTAAGGTTTAGACACGGTGCCACATCTTACTCCAAAGAGTAACCTCTAAAACTTTACTTAGTGTGACATCTAGTGCCCAGAGCAAGAAAACAATAATATAAAGTCACTGTTGCTTGTTGAGTCATTCATCTCCAGAAGTACTGACTAGGACCTACCAATAAGAGAAAAACAACAAATATGGATAATACTATAGGGTACAGTTCACAGATTAATTTCTTCGCATGTCATCCCAAACCCCAAATATCCTCAAAATCTGAAACTCCTCTAAATTCATCTAAAGATGGAATATCCTCTACTCTTTGGCTCATTGCAATAAAAGAAGGTGACTGCTGCAAAGAAGATGAGAATGTTGTACAAATGCTGTGATAATGTATCATTTAAAAATAAATGCCAAATGACTGGCTGGTGTTTAATTTACTACCTATGCTCGAATGGAAAAGACCTTAAACTTAGGAGTTAGGAGCCTTGTGGAGGATTTCTGCTCCTATCTTATTAGCTGTGTGATGCTGGTGAGCTGCTTAACCTCTCTGAGTCTCTGCTGCTGTGCTTTCTCTTAAAGGAGGATTACCTACCTCTCAGAGTTTTGTGAGATTATTGAGAAGAAAGATGTGAAAGCTCTGCTACGGCCAACATGCGTTGAGCACTTCCTATGTCTTAAAACTGTACTAAATATTTTTAGTACGTACATTATCTCATTTAATCTTCTCAACGACCTTGTGAGGCAAGGGATATTAGTATACTCATTTCACAACTGAGAAAACGGACACCTGGTGAGGTGAAATCACTCTCCCAAGGTCCTAAAGCCAATAAACAAAGGCAGGATTCCAACTCAGTCCTTCTGATTCTAGAACCCACATGTGTAATCACTGTGTTATGTTAAGAAAGTTTTATGTGCCATTTATCATTGATTAAATGTCATTTTAATCCCATTTCTAGAATTCCTTGGAATTCAGATCCTTGGTTTGGAGCGTCCTACTTTTTAAAACACTGTTGTTTTCTAAAATGCACTTGACTTACCTCACCTTGACCAAAGAACAAGGTGAAGGTCACCTGACTCTATCCCTGACTCTAACCCTCTCCCTGCCATCCATGTCTAGTGATGGCATAGCTGAGTGATTTTAGGGTCATCCCTGTGCTGTGCAGGCTGCATTCTCAAGACACCGTGTAGGGCTTTCTTACACATCCACTTTGATTTTTTCTTCCCCCAAAGCACGGTGATTTTTTGTGAAGCCACCTTCTTTCGAATCCCACCAAGATCAAAAAGCCATTCAAGGGAAGTCTCTCCTCTTTCAGGAAAGATGAAATAATTTGAAAAAAGAATATACTGGGCCAGGCATGGTGGCTCATGCCTGTAATCTCAGCTCTTTGGGAGGCCGAAGTAGGCAGATCACCTGAGGTCAGGAAGTTCAAGACCAGCCTGGGCAACATGGTGAAACCCCATCTCTACTAAAAACACAAAAATTAGCCGGGTGTGGTGGCAAGTGCCTGTAATCCCAGCTGCTTGGAAGGCTGAGGCAGAAGAATCCCTTGAACCCAGGAGGCAGAGGTTGCAGTGAGCTGAGATTGCACCACTGCACTCCAGCCTAGGAGACAGAGCCAGACTCTAACTCCGTCTCAAAAAAAATGAAAAAATAATATGCTGGGAAGTTCTTTCTGACCACATGGTAATTCAGGGAAGCAGCAGCAGTTCTATGCAGCAAGCTGGATGACTGGGGACCTCAATGGGTACTTTCTATCAGTCCCATATGTTAAAGGATGACAAGAGGGGCACACGCTGACTCATTAGGAAGTTTCTCTCCTTTAGCTTGTTTTATTTTTAAAATACAATATTTCCTTCTTTTTCTTTTTTAACTTTCTCTTTTTTCTTTTTTAAAAATAATGAATATATTAAAAAGAAACTTTAAAAAATCCCATTGTATCATGTCCCTGATATATCTGGTCCAATGTTTACTCCAGATTTTTTTTTTTTTTGTGGTAAAATGCACATGACATACATTTTATCATTTTTTTTTTTAATTGAGACAGAGTTTTTTGCTCTTGTTGCCCAGGCTGGATTGCAATGTCACAATCTCGGCTCACTGCAACCTCTGCCTCCTGGTTTCAAGAGATTCTTCCATCTCAGCCTCCCAAGTAGCTGGCATGAGCCACCACACCTGGTTAATTTTGTATTTTTAGTAGAGATGGGGTTTCCCCATGTTGGTCAGGCTGGTCTCAAACTCCCGACCTCAGGTGATCTGCTCACCTCAGCCTCCCAAAGTGCTGGGATTACAGGTGTGAGCCACTGCACCTGGCCACATTTTGCCATCTGAATCTTTCCTATCTGAGTAGTTCAGAGGTACCAAATACCTTTACAATAATGTACAACCATCACCATCATCCATCTCCAGAACTCTTCTTTGTGTAAAACTGAAACTCAATACCCATTAAACAATAATTCCCCACTTCCTTCTTTCAGCAGCCCCTGGCAATCATCATTCTATGTTCTGATGCCAGAATGTTCTCAACTCCCGATGATTTTGACTATTTCCAAGTGCTCACAGAAGTGGAATCACACAGTATTTGTCTTTTTGTGACTGGCTCATTTCCCTTAGCATAATGTCCTCAATGTTCATCCATGTTGAAACATATGTCAGAATTTCCTTCCTTTAAAAATATGAATAATAGTCCCTTATATGTAGAGACCACATTTGGCTTTTCCATTCATCTGTTGACAGATACTTGGGTTGCTTCTGTTTTAGTTATTGTGAATAATGCTGCTGTGATCATGGGTGTACAAATAACTCCCTGGCACCCTGCCTTCAATTCTTTTGGAAATACAGTCAGAAGTGGAATTACTGGATCATATGGTAATTCTGTTTTTAGTTTTCTGAGGAACTGTCATACTGTCTTCCACAGCAGCTGTGCCATTTTATAACAACACCAAGAGCACCCAAGGGTTCCAACTTCTCCACATCCTCAACAATACTTGTTTTTTTTCTTCTAATAATAGTCATTCTTATACTGAAATATTTAGTGGTAAAAAAGTTTTTTTAAGTCATTCTAATTGATGTGAGATAGTATCTCATTGTGGTTTTGATTAGCATTTCCCTAATGATTAATGGTGTTGAGAATGTTTTCAAGTGAAGATTTAAAAAATAAAAACATTTATAATACTAGCAAGTCCAAAGTGTATAGAAACATAGATAAGAGAAGGCGGACCTGCCTCTTTTTGTTTAGACAGTTTCCAGTGACATAATAAGCAATAGAGTGTATGAGCTTATAAAGGCCTATGGAAATAATTAAGGCCTGTGGAAACGGTTAGCTTTAAAAGAAAAAAAATAAAATTGCAAATTAGATAATTAATATTGACTTAAATGTATTCGAAATGTGATATTGGACCAGCTGGTCAATTATCATTCAAATAAATTCAGTTCCTACATAGTTATATATATGTATGTGCGTGTATCGTAAATTTAATAAGAAATGTGGGTACATCCTAATGCGTTTGCTCTGACATGGGAGTAACTTCTAAAAGCCTAAAAGTGCTTGAAGCTTTTAAGAGTTAAGGTACTGCTTTCTCTCCCCTCAACCTCTTCCTTCTAAAGATAACAGTTCTAATTGTTTTTTGTGATTCCTTTCAGGAATACAAAAGCATATTTACCTACATGTAAGTCTTCTGAACCTGGTTTTCCCCATTTGGCAGTATACAGTGGAAGTCTCAGCACATAGAGATAGTGGTGGGTGCTGTGCGCTGCCTGGAATCACACAGCTTATTCTCCCTGATGCTCAAGTGTTGTCTACAGACTGCTCTCAACTAAATAAATGACTGCCTTTGAATTGCCCTTGACCAAAGGGAGTTGGTTCCACCAAGACTAGACTACAGTGACTGGTCAATAGGGGAGCTGTTGATATACAGGCCCTGCCCTGGGGATGAATGGAAGACATCTCTGAAGAGTCATCCCAAACCCCAAGCTTCCTATGGGATAGGCTGAGACCTCTCCTGTAACGATACTGCAGTTCAACTTCTCCCTTGGCTCAGTTTGGCTTCCCAATCCTTTACTCTCCTGAAAAGCTTGTTCCTGAAAGCGCTTCACAGTAAAACTCCAGTACACAATTTCTGCCTCATCCTTCTGTTGGACATCCAACCTAGAATGCTGATGTACCTTGGTCCTTTTAATGGTTACATAGTATCCCACTGAATGGAGATAGATATATCTGTATCTGTCTACGTGTGTGTGTGTGTGTGTGTGTGTACATTTATAAATATATATCATATATATTTATAAATATATGTATCTAAAAAAAGTATTGACTGTGTTGCAGACTCTTCTATCAGTCAATTCACGATATTATAAAAAGTTGTGAAGAGCAATTGTTCAGAAAAACACAACTTGATATTGCCATGCTCAACCGAAGTGAATTATAGTGCAGCAAAAAGGGGGTCAATCAGCTTTCCTTTGGAATAGTCTTTCCTTCCATATGAAGGTTGAAGTCCACTCTGTAATCAGATACTTACTTTCCTTTAGGCTCAAAATAGATAAGAAGTGTTATTGAACTGCTGATATTTCCCCAGAAGTCCAACAGAAACTCATTAACTCCTGTGTCTTACTCATAGAATCTAAAGGACGGTGGGCAAACTCTTAGCATTTATCCTATTCTCTTTGTCTCAATGATCCTTGAGAATTTTCACATCATCAGCAACGTCACCTTCAAAAATGAATCCATGTGCTATCGACAGTGATTTATACAGTGACGATTTCTCATTGTAGTACCATTTTGACAAGTCTGTCATTCTCTGTAATAAACACCGTCATTTCTGACAGGACTGGTAGAAGAGTTTCATTAAAATGTGCAGAGGGAAAAAACTATGTACGTTGGGAGAGAATGAGGTAGCGGAACAATGGTAATTTTGAAAAAGTAAATATACAGATCAGGTACATTCCATACACACCAACCCCCAACCTCAGGTACTCTTGCATAAGATGTTTAAACTCATAAAACTGTCAAAATTAGAAATTCAAATAAACATTTAGGCCTTTGGTAGTATCTAGAAATAAATCACTCTATTTTACTATAGAGCTCTTCCTTCTGTATACTTATATATGTTTTAGCATTGTTGACTTTCACTTTGATGACTGGTCTATCACTCTTAGCCTAGTAATATAGTTTAGAAACAAGCCAGGTCTATAAGATGCTGTGGGATTTGGAACTACAAGCAAAACTCTTTTCTTTTTTCTGAGATGGAGTCTTGCTCTGTCGCCCAGCCTGCAGTGCAGTGGTGCGATCTTGGCTCACTGCAACCTCCGCCTCCTGGGTTCAAGCAAGTGTTCTGCCGCAGCCTCTGAGTAGCTGGGACTAAAAATGCGTGTCACCACATCCAGCTAATTTTTGTATTTTTCTTAGTAGAGACGGAGTTTTGCCATGTTGGCCAGGCTGGTCTTGAACTCCTGACCTCAAGTGATTCGCCTGCCTTGGCCTCCCAAAAAATCCTCCGTTCTAAAATGTTTTCTACTCTGGTTTCTGCCTGGAAATAATAACCATGCTTATTTCATTTCACAAACTTGTCCAAAGGCATGGGTGACAGGTGATCAAATCTTCTTAGAATGTGATGATAGTGTAGCTGTAGATGAGCCTAATGCAAGAGTTAAGGCCCCTCCAAAAGTAATTGTTGGCCGAAAAATATTTGATTTTGGATGTGCATTGGGAAGGTCACTTTTTCTCACTTTCCCTTAACCTTAGAGTCAGTATTGAGGCAAAAGATAAAATATAAAAATAAAGGGTAAAAAAAGTTGGAAGAGATCTTAGAATTTCTCAAGTTTTCCCACCCACACTTTTCCATACAAAGAACCTGAGTCTTAGAGAGGTTGAGGGTATGGGTGTAGCTAGTTAGTCACAGTCCCTTGTGATCACAGGTTAGTAGCATTCCGGACCAGGTCTCAGGTCTCATGACCCATGGTACGGTGCTCATTCCAAGAGAGTAGCATTTTTCAATTGTTTCTATTCTATTACTCTCCTGCCAACTCTAAACAGTTCTAAATATTTTAACTGCAGTTTTTCAACAACTGTAAGAAGTATAGGTTTCCATTCTAGTGCTCAATTGACAGCTCTGTGTTTTAGTAAGGACTATGTGTTTTGCACCCGTGTCTGCAACTGGAATTACCCTCGGGGTATACATGAGATTTCTCAGTGGAAATCAATTGCAATTGAACATGTGGTTATTTTCTTTCTTTACTTTCCACAGGCAATTTATAAATCTTCAAGAGCTTATCTACTACTGTGAGTGATCTGTTTTCTAATAAGTTTCTTTGCCTGGTGATAAGAAACTGCTAATGCTGTAAAGCCACATTGGCTCAATGTAGACCACAGATCAGGAAGGCACCCACAACTTTAAAGTCTCTGTCGCAGATCTTTGAGCCGCATTCCAACCTGTTTTAGGATGTGAACCTGGTTCCATGTGTGGGCCACTTATGACCCCTTTTACCTTTCAAGCATCAAGCTCCCAACCACCACAGCTTGTTTCCAGCCTGGAAACCTATGACTTCAGCCTCCTGTTAAGTGACATGTTTTAGTTCTGTATAGGTCTACAAAGACGCTTGTCCAGTTTTGAAATGTATATTGCTCTTGTTTTAGCTACTATTACTATATAAAGTTACAGCATGTCCTGATCAGAAATCTCCAAAATAGGCAATAAGAGTAATTTAGGCAGTGTTTTTGGTCATATTTCTACTGCATTCACGGTGGAGGGGTGGGTAGTGACGATCATGGTGATGAACCATTTTAGTACTGGCTTTTCTAAAGATAGCTCTAAAATTTCTCCAAAGGGATTTTTAGAATAGGCATCAATATTTCAAAATTTTAATGACCTTCCTCATGTACCCTTTGCCATTTTGTAGGTAAACAAGAGAAAAATGCCAAGATTCACTTGCTTTTCAAAAGGCCAGCATGCAGCCAGAGCCATAAACAATACTGAGTCTGGAATTGGTAGTGTAACTGATGAAGCTCTCAAACAGAGAAAAGAGGAGAATTAAGGTAGGCGGAATGCACCGCATGACACACTCTTGGTCAACGACGGGGTCACATCTGTGACAGTGGTCCCAATAAGATTATAATGCTGGATTTTTACTGTACCTTTTTTATGTTTAGATATATTAAATACACAAATACTTGTTATGGTGTTACAGTTGCCTACAGTATTCATACAGTAATAGGCTGTCCTATGTTTGCAGCCTAGGAGCAATAGGCTCTACCACATAGCCTAGCTGTGTGGGCTTGTGTATACTCTGTGAGGTTTGCACGATGATTAAATGACCTAATAACCCATTTCTCAGACGGTATTCTCATTGTTAAGTGAAGCATGACTGTATTGAGAGATGCCCCCAAGATTCTTGTTCCAGATGTATACACCCTATGTGATGTATACACACTCCCTTTGGAGTGTGAGCAGAAATATAAACAGGATGGGGTTTCACTCCTGTGATTAGGTTACTCTATCCAGCAAGGATGAGGAGAATTTCCAGATGTAATTAAGGTCCTTGATTAGTTGAATTTCAGTGACTCAAAAGAGAGATCATCTTAGTGCACGCTAATCAGGAGCGTCTTTAAAATGAAGGGGCCCTTCCTGAAGGTAGTGATTTAAAGCATAAGAGAGATTTTCCTACTGGCTTTGAAGGAGGACCTGAGAGCAGCATCCAGGAGCTGAAAGTGACCCCTGGTCAATAACCAGTAGGAACACAGGGACCTCAGTCCTACAACTTCAAAAACTGAATCTGCCGACAATGTGAATGACCCCAAAAGATGATGTCTTCAAAGCAGAGGTGCCAGCTGAGCAGCTGGCAGAGCTTTGGCCTCAGCCTTGACTCTGGGCTCCCTCCTAGATGCACCAACGTGTCCTCCAGAGACATTAAAGTTATGAGTGCCTTCCTGATCTGTGGACTATGTCGAGCCACTATCTTGGGATTGAGAAAGGCAAGAGAGGCACAACTTCCGTTATGTACAAACATGGTGTCAACCCAGGGCTAGACTGCCTCAGGCAAATGTGAGCCTCAGGTGAGAATACAGCTGGCTGCCACCCTGATTTGTCTGGTAAGACACTGAGCAGCTGTCCCATACCTGAACTCTTGACCCATGGAAACTGTAAAATAATGAATGCATGTTGTTTTAAGCCTCTAACTTCATGATAATTCCTTATACAGCAATAGAAACTGATACAAGAGGGTATATTGAACTTCATTCTGATATTGCATGAGGAATGTGCAAATGTCATACGCTCCCAGAGAAACCATGTGTTCACTCACCTTAGAGAAAAAGTGGCAAGTTTTTCTGTCCATGGACTGACAGCTTGCCCTTTGAATTTACTATCCAGCAGCCTAGGAGCAATTGAGTTTACTACCCAGCATCTTCTTAGGTGTCCTGTTGTAATCTGACTTTTGCACATATGCAGCCTTGGTTCTAGTGGACCGTGCTCCAAGGACTACAGGTTTTCCTACTTGGCTCAAATATAACCAGTAGATGGTGCTGACTTTACTGCTTAAAAAGCAGGATGTGATTTTTCTTGGCACAATGATCATGTGCCATGAAAAATATGACTGGTGCAATGATCACGATGGCCGACAGGAAGTTATCCCTCTAGGCTCTTCTGGATCAATGACTACTCAGAGCTGGATGAGAACCACCAGAATTTATAAATTGTTGTGAGGGTAACAAGATGCAGTATTTATCATCTGCATGGTGGCTTAGACACAGAGAAACTTAAGAGAGCAACCCCAAACATAAGCACAGGCTGAGGATTAGGACAATGAGATGAGAGCAAGTCAAAAGGAACTTGCCATGAAAAATCACATCCTGCTTTTTTTTTTTTTTAAGAGAGTCTTGTTCTGTTGCCCAGGCTGGAGTGCAGTGGCACAATCTTGGCTTGCTGCCACCTCCACCTCCCCGGTTGAAGTGATGTGATTCTCCTGCCTCAGCCTCCCGTGTAGCTGGGACTACAGGCTCCCACCGCCACGCCCAGTAACTTTTGTGTTTTTAGTAGAGACAGGGTTTCATCATGTTGGCCAGGCTGGTCTCGAACTCCTGACCTCAAATGATCCACCCACCTCAGCCTCCCAAAGTTCCGGGATTACAGGTGTGAGCCACCAAGCCTGGCCACATTCTGCTTGTTAAGCAGTAAAGTCAGCATCACCTAATGGTTACATGTGAGCCAGGTAACAAAACCCACAGTCCACTGCAACCAAAGCTGCACGTGTGCAAAGGTCACATTAAAACAGGACACCAAAGAAGATGCTGGATTGTAAATTCAAGGGCCGAGCTGTCAGTCCATGGACAGAAAACCTTGGGAGCATCCAACAAAGCCCCAAATCAAATGAGGTACAGCCACCGAATGAGAAACAACAGCAAATTGTCTGACCAACCAGGGCTAGAGCAGTTACAGGCAGATGCATGTGTGTGCAAAGAGCACCTGTAACTGCTATCGACAGGGCAGATAAGTTCTGTATTTACTGTGGCAGAAACTTATATTTAAAAGTTTAGTGAAAGAGTAAGTCCTCCATCTATAGTAGAACCCTCGAAGCACCAAATTCATTATAAGCCAGAGTGTTTTTGGATACCGTTAAAACTGGAAACATCCAGGACACTTAACTGTTTTATGGTATAAGCCATGAAAACAGCTGTATAATTTTAGTGACCATATTATTTACTTTTCCATGACTTATTCCCATGAAAACAATTTTTTTAGAACCCTTTTTAGTTTTTGGCTCGAAAAGCATGTCACTTCTAAGTGCCACTGGTGGCAAGACCCTTTTGATAGCCACTAAACATTCAAACATTTCTCCAAGGACAGAGGATGCCTGCAGGTGCTTATCCTTACCCTTGTGAAGAGATACTGCCCTATTCAGAAAAACAAATCGGGCGCCTCTGCTTGGATTTGGTTAATTTTGTCATCTGGCATATGTAGTACTCATGGCATACCCATCCCCTTCAATAGGCAATAGAGAAAATCTGCTCTCCAGGCTCTTACTAGAGAGGTCAACATTTATTTGGCCTCTGCTACTTCTTCCCAGAGCCTTCCTGAGAAAACTGATAATTGACAGAGATGGAATTAGAGGAATGCAATCTATCCATTCTTCCAGGCAGTCTAAGCTCTATCAAGTTAGCTATCTGGCCCTTAACACTGTGGTCCTGGTCCATTGGGGTGGGACAAAAGGCCTTAAGACCTTCCTGGTTTGAGGAGTAACAGTGAAGCGGACCAATTCATGGCCCATTGCAAGATCCTCATGGCCATGGGCTGTACCTTGGAACACCTGAAGTGGATGATGTGAAAACTCTGTTAACTGTGCCTTCCCCTGTCTTCTCCTTATCTTCTACCTTCAAGATGAAATGTCTTTGCTAAATTATCTTAGACATATTGATGTTATACCTTCAGTTTTCATGAAGAGAGAATATAAGAAATGGTAACATAAAACATATCCTGACAAATTTACACTCAGTAAGACACTACATTGTCCGTCATATTTTCTCTTTATAGAAGAAATACAGGAAATGTCTTTAAAATTTTAAACCAGAAAAATATATTTACTTAAATTAAAATTTTGTTTTCCAAGAGAAATAAATAATGTACTGGCAGCCAAGAAGCTCAGAGTTGAGGTCAATACTCAATTGCAAAAACTCTATCAGCCTTGGGATACATAAAAAATACATATCCTCCCTACCAGCACATTGTTTTCTACTTATATTTCAATATCCTGCTAATGAAATGCCTTTTTCAAGATACCTCAAATCCTTTTTGGGAGTAGATGAGTTGTACATTAAAAACACTTTAAGTGGGATGATAAACACAAAGCTTTAAGAATACGTTGTATTTTTCTTTTCTTATTTTTGAGACAGAGTTTCGCTGTTGTTATCCAGACTGGCATGATCTCGGCTCACCGCAACCTCCGCCTTCTGGGTTCAAGCAATTCTCCTGCCTCAGCCTCCCGAGTAGCTGGGACTACAGGCGCGCACCACCATGCCCAGCTAATTTTTGTATTTTTTTTGAGACGGAGTTTCGCTCTTGTTACCCAGGCTGGAGTGCAATGGCGCGTTCTCAGCTCACCACAACCTCCGCCTCCTGGGTTCAGGCAATTCTCCTGCCTCAGCCTCCCGAGTAGCTGGGATTACAGGCACATGCCACCGTGCCCAGCTAATTTTTTGTATTTTTAGTAGAGACGGGGTTTCACCATGTTGACCAGGATGGTCTCGGTCTCTTGACCTCGCGATCCACCCGCCTCGGCCTCCCAAAGTGCTGGGATTATAGGCGTGAGCCACCGCACCCGGCCAAGAAGATGTTGTATTTTAAAAGACAGTAAAATACAGTGGCTAAAAGCCATATTACTTGGTTTTTGAATTGCAACCCAGACATCCCTGACTTTGGTCAAGGTCTTAGTCTCTCTCTGAGTCAGCTTCCTTAGCTGTAAAGTGCAGAGAGCAACAGTTCCTTCATATAGGGTTATTTTGAGGAACAAATGTATTGTAGGAATAAATGAAGCACTTAGAATAGTAAGCAGTGAACATGGTTTGCTCATGGGCTAATGTTAAACTCTATTAGTATATGGTAGGATCAAAATGTCCTATCCTATTAGGCTTCGGGACTTTGTCTATTCCGGTGCAACATACAATGCTTACCTACTGTGGCAGATGCTGATGACAGCAGGGATTTGCCCCAGGATCCCCAGCCTGCCCATCCTCCTCCACTTGGAGGGGAATCCACAGCCTGGAGAAAAACAGATTAGCCACAGGTCAGCAATTCAGTATATCTCTGAATGGAAAAACATCTATTGGTTTGAAACAAAGAGGAGGTTTGGAAAAGAATCATCAACAACCGTATCTCATTGGCTTATAGTTTATAAGGGTCATAAAAGAATATCCCGACCTACACTGCAATATGTACTTTGGAACCAAATTTATTAGTGCTGGTGTTGGCTTCTGAAGGCTTGGTTTGAAGGGAGAAGGGAGTTTGATGTTAACTGAGCCTTGATTCTCTCCCATTATCTAGAAGACAAGGAAAAGGGTTATATGGGAAATAGACACGCATGAGGGCACAAGAGTGATTTGAAAAACTTCAAAATGACCTGAACCCAAGCAATTCTTACAGGGCTTTAAAAACTGTGCTCTTCAAGGTAGAGGTAACTTTTAAGGCTCTGGGGCAGTGGGCAGGTGCTTTGGCATGGATAAGAGGCAAAGTGTCTAAAAAGCATCAATAAGCCTAAGATGGACGGGCAGCAGTGACAGCAAGGCTTGCAAGGTAGAAACCTTTGAATCGAGGTGCCTGCTTCACTCACAATGGCCCCTGTAACACAGGGATAAGAGTGTCCCTGACTTCAGTGAATTCCAATTCTTTTGCCTGGGTTTTTGGAATTAGAACTGACAGACTGTGGTTCAGTGTGAACTGTACACATAAGTGGAAGACGAAAACTCAGGCTATGTGGGTGATCATGTTCTACCCACCACGCAGACTAAGAATTAAGAAAAGGCAGAGTGAGTAGAATGGAGATTGGCTTAGAGCTGCTGTTTGGATTCCTGACAGCTTCCTAGTTCCTGGTTTCTGTCCCTCCCCACAGCCCTGCTGCTTGCCAATCTTTGGATTCTATGAGATTCTCTCATCTTCTTGTTCATTCTTTTTTTAAAAAATGTTTTGTTCACTGATATACCCCCAGAGCCTAGAAGAGTTCTTGGAATATAATGAGTGCTTAATAAATATTTATTGAATAAATGGCCGAAATGCATCCATTTTCTCAGTTAGGTGTGCATGAGTTTCTGTTACTTGTAACCAGTAAGTCCTGACTCAAGTAGTGGAACCCCAGCTTTCTCTTTCTGTATGGGAACACATCCTAGAAAACAAGGCAAGAATAAATATACTTAGTTACATATATGGAGAATCATAGCGCTTTTTTACTCACAAGGAAGGAAGGGCAGAGAGAATGTAA
Organism: Saguinus oedipus; assembly: GCA_031835075.1. Lineage (NCBI taxonomy): Eukaryota > Metazoa > Chordata > Mammalia > Primates > Cebidae > Saguinus > Saguinus oedipus. The sequence continues at coordinate 66,475,322 of CM063171.1, read as the reverse complement.
GGAGACAGTGAAAAATTCCTACAGCATAAGGCCAGACACAGTGGCTCAGGCCTATAATCCCAGCACTTTGGAAGGTCAAGCCGGGTGGATCACTGAGGTCAGGAGTTCAAGACCAGCCTGACCAACATGCAGAAACTGCCTCCCTACTAAAAATACAAAATTAATCCCAGTTACTCAAGAGGCTGCCATGCCTATGTCCTGAATGGTATTGCTTAGGTTTTCTTCTAAAAAAAAAAAAGAAAAGAGGCTGAAGCAGGAGAATCACTTGAGCCCAGGAGGCAGAGGTTGCAGTGAGCCGAGATCACACCATTGCACTCCAGCCTGGGCAACATGAGCGAAACTCCGTCTCAAAAAAAAAAAAAAAAAAAGTTCCTACAGTGCCTGTAGATTCCGTAACTTTTGACCCGCAGCTGGTCCCTCAGTCATCCCCAACTCCCTACTCCCTTGCTGTTTTCTACGCTTGCAGATAAGGATGATCATGTGAAACAGTTTTCAACCAATGAGATATATAAATAGAAAAGTTTTTGCTTTCATGATAGTTACAGCAAGTGCCCACTCTTTCCCCTTCTCTTTTTCAAACATGAAGTTTGAAATTGAAGCAGTTATTTTTGCTGCCACAAGGGAAAGGTCAAGAAATCACAGTCACTGGTCCTGGCTCTGCTGAGCTCCTAAACCAACATGAGTAGCTGCCTGTTTCCATTCTTTCTATGAAGTGAGAGAAAAGAAAATCACTATTTTGTAAACTACTATATTTTGGATGTTAGTTACTTCAACTCAAAAGCATTCCTACCTGATTCAAATGCTACCCATCAGTGTAAGGTACTAGTTGAGATTAAGTTATGGAAGTTAAATTGCTTGGGTTTGACTCCAGGATCTGCTGTTTTGGACAACAAATTACTCAAGTTATTTTACACCTTCATTTCTTCATTATAAAATGCAAAGTATAGTAGTATAAGTGCCATAAGTATAAGAACCAATAACCTCACCGGGTGGTTGTGAAGATTAAAAGAGATAATTTATATAAAGTTGTGAGCATAGTGCCTGGCATATAAGAAGTACTCCATAAGTGTGAGCTAGAAATAATGATAAGAAAAAACTATACTTTTAAGACTAAGAAGCAAAAAGCTTTGAAAGTTAGCTGTCATTTTTTTTCTTTCTGTCTGGAAACAATGAGAACCTTGTTAACATGAATTGAAATATACATGAGTCATCACTGCCTGCTTTCATTTTTGGTGTCTACATTGATTTACTTCACTTCAGCAATGGAATCCAGTAGCAATTTTACACCATTATGAAGGCAGATGGAAATCAGTGATTAATATCATTCTTTCACAGGACAAATCACTACCTATGATTAGGAAGAGTTAATACAATTAGAGGTGACAGCTTCTGACTCAAATTTATAATATTTATTATGCTCTGACAGCTGGTAATTGACTAGCAAATGGAAATAAATGTTAAATGAGTCTAGAACTTTTTGCTGTATAAGTGACTACTTCAATTGCTCTATTAATAAAGTCCTTTGACATTGAGCTGTGACTTCTTGATCAGCTATAAAGAATATTTGTTGGCTGGGTGCAGTGGCTCACGCTTGTAATCCCAGCACTTTGGGAGGCCGAGGCGGATAAATTGCCTGAGCTCAGGAGTTCGAGACCAGCCTGGGCGACATGGTGAAACCCAGTCTCTACTAAAATATAAAAAGTTAGCCGGGCGTGGTGGTGTGTGCCTGTAGTCGCAGCTACTTGGGAGGCTGAGGCAGGAGAATTGCAAGAACCCGGGAGGTGGAGGTTGCAGTGAGCCAAGATCGTGCCATTGCACTCCAGCCTAGGTGACAGAGCGAGACTCTGTCTAAAAAGAAAAAAAAAAGTTATTAAATGGAAAATAAATGAATAAGTACACAGATTTAATGTAAAACATGTAGACTAAATGTTAAAGATGAATTATTATATCTCAGCATGAATACTTTTTCCACTTTAAATGGACCTAATGTCACACAATTAGGAGACTCTACAACAGGCAGCATGGAGCTACTCAGATTGCCTCTATCACCAATAGAGGAATTTTAAAAACCTTTTTCTCACTCTCCCTGCCCTGTAACTCCCACCTCCTTCAACAGACAACTTCACATCCTAATTCATAGAGAAAAAATAAAGCCATCAGATGATAACTATCTCAACTGCCTTCCCACTCCCCATAACTCTCAGAAAAATGAACTTATATTATAACAGCAACTCAGATTTAGCTTGATCAAGAAGGATATTCAAAACTCAACTGGAGATCATTTAAACTCAACTGGAGGTCATCTAAACCTTTGTGTGGTCCTAAGAAAGAATGTGGGATTCTATCAAGTTCACAGTCCTTTTTTTTTTTTTTTTTTTTTCGGAAACAGGGTCTCGCTCTGTTGCCCAAGCTGGAGTGTGTGGTGTGATAATACCTCACTGCATCCTCCAACTCCTGGGCTCAAGTAATCTTCCTGCCTCAGCCTCCCCGGTAGCTGAGATTACAGGTGTGCACCACCACAACTAGCTAATGTTTAAAAATTGTTTTTTATAGACAGGATCTCACTATGTTGCCCAGGCTGGTCTTGAACTCATGGTCTCAAGTGATCCTTCCATCTTGGCCTCCCGAAATGCTAGGATTACAGGTGACTGCACCTAGTCTAAGTTAATGTTGTTTAGAAATAGGAAAGAGATGTTCATATCTAGTATCCCATTTAAAGATCTTTATCATTAAACAGAAAATGCATTTATTTTAGGCTATCAAGTTTAAAGGTACTAGATAGAAAAAAATAAAATCTCAGAACTCCATCAAATTCAAAGGTCTTTAACATTTAGATGGAAAATATATGTACCTATCTTAAAGGTGAAGAAGCAACGTAATTGATCTATTTCCTTGAGCAGCTCAAGAATCAGGTACTGCATATAACTTGCATCCAGGGATGTGGGCAATGAAACCTGTGAGTTTTATAACTCATAGGATGATCTACCCTTCTTCATTTTTGTAACTCATGACATAGCTACTCTAAAAAGGGGGTCAGTATAACAGCTGGGAGGATGAGAATTGCTCTGGAGCCCGAAACTCTGTCAAAATATCTGATTGAAAATGGCCTCAGTTATTTCCAGCTAATTGTCTTTCTTTCTTTCTTTTTTTCTTGAGACAGAGTCTTGCTCTATCTCCAGGTCCCAGGCTGGAGTGCAGTGGTGTGATCTCGGCTCACTGCAACCTCCACCTCCTGGGTTCATGCAATTCTGCCTCAGCCTCCTGAGTAGCTGGGGCTACCGGCATGCGCCACCACACCCAGCTAATTTTTGTATTTTTTAGTAGAGATGGGTTTTCACCGTGTTGGCCAGGATGGTTTTGATCTCTTAACCTCATGATCGCCCACCTCAGCCTTCCAAAGTGCTGGGATTACAGGCGTGAGCCACCACGCCCGGCCCTTTCCAGCTAATCTTCTTCCTTGGTAAATATGTGTCATTCAACTCTGGGAGGATTTAAAAATTAAATATAGAAAGGTTTAAAGTATTGAAGACATGCTATTCATATTTTCATGCATATTTGGTTTTTTCTCTACACTAGTATTGAAGGAATATGACCTATTAGAGTGACAGTTTTTGAAAATCAATTAGAAATTAATAATTGAATTATTAGACTTAGGATTTTAAGGTGAAATCGTCCCAAGTTTCTGCATATTATTAAGAGGACTTTAAGTCAACTCTATAAATTTATTTTAATAGCTTATTATTTGAGAAGGAGTCTCTCTCTGTCTCCCAGACTGGAGTGTAGTGATCTCTGCTTACTGCAACCTCTGCCTCCCAGGTTCAAGCAATTCTCCTGCCTCAGCCTCCTGAGTAGCTAGGACTACAGGCGCACCCCACCACGCCTGGCTAATGTTTTGTATTTTAGTGGAGAAAGGGTTTCACTGTATTGCCCAGGCTGTTTGGGAACTCCTGAGCTCAGGCAATCTGCCTGCCTTGGCCTGGCCTCCCAAAGTGCTGGGATTACAGGCATGAGCGCCCGGCCGCTTTATAACAATTATTAAGTACACAGCAAGGTTTTGTCTAAGTAATTAAATAAGGTACTTAAAAAGGAAGTAGAATACATTATAAATGCAGTTTAAAATATTTAAAGGTGTTTAAGTTGGTAAAAAGGACCAAACCAAGCGTTAATCAAAAGGACCTTGAAAGTGACTATTCAATGTTGCTACAGTTCTAAAAAGTGAGATTTGTGAGAGTCGCGTAAAGCCTAAGGATTGGGTTTTTGAGTTTGTCATCTTCATAGAGGGAACACGAATTGTTTAAACCCAATAAAACGTTTGAGTAGTTCTTTTTATGCACAAAAATACACATTGGCCTCCACCAAAAACCGATCTAAAAATAAATCTGCGACTCGCAATTATTTCCTCCCTTCCTCTTAGGTACCACAGCACCTCCCCCTATACGTCTGCTGATTTGGGTAGCTTGGTTATCCTCTCTCCTGGCTTTTCTATACAGACTGCTTCCCTGTACAGGATACTTTTCTTTGTTTTGAGATGGAGTCTCGCTCTGTCACCCACGCTGGAGTACGATGGCATCATCTCGGCTCACTGTAGCCTCTGCCTCTCAGGTTCACATGATTCTCTTGCCTTCGCCCCCCGAGTAGCAGGGATTGCTGGTGCCCAGCCCAGGCTACATTTCTATCCGTGCTTTCTAGATAGGTTACATTTAACCATGCACTTGATTCCTCTATCTTAAAGCCAACAAATGAAAATCACAACATGGACAAAATGTTTCTTTCAAACTTATCTGGTGTCTCCTCCACATCTTTCTTCTTCGTCTCTTAAAAAACTTGCTTTTCCTGGCAGGGCACAGTGGCTCACACTTGTAATCCCAGCACTTTGGGAGGCCGAGGCGGTGAAACTGGTGAAAACTCGTCTTGACTAAAAATACAAAACTTAGCCAAGTGTGGTGGTACATGCCAATAGTTCCAGCTACTCCGGAGGCGGAGTCAGGAGAATCGCTTGAACCCAGGAGGCAGAGCTGAGATTGTGCCACTGCTCTCCAGCCTGGTGTGCTTATCTTCTGTTTTTACCTCCCTTGTCCTTCCTCCCTCCAAAACAAGACTCCTGTGGCCGCTAGTTCATGAAATCGTTCTCATCAAGGTCAAGTGGCTTTCTGTAGTCAAAGCCATGGACTCATTGTAGTGTTGCTATTCCTTACTTGACCTCTTGGTAACATCCAAAGCTCACCTACTTTGACATCTGCCTTAGAGTGTCCTATTCTGATGGTGTCCAGACCTATCTTCTGACTCTCACTTTTTCTTTTAACCATCTTTTAGTATGACAAATGCTTCTACATGCATATTGTGACATTATGGGTGCTTCTTAGATTAACCTACAATCCAAGTACTGTCAGCATTCCAATAAAATATGCATAGTTCAGGTGGTCAGCGAGCATTCCAATCAGGAAAGCCATACTCTGGAGGCAGCTATTATAGAGATTCTATTTTCTGTATCTCTAGTAACATCAGATACTTTGCCAATTACCATACTGAATTGCAAAAATGGGTTTTAATTGGTAAACATGGTGGACCATTTACTAGCATTCTGAATATCTGAAAGGGGTTCTAGATGGTAAAAATAAAGGTATTCAAGGAGCTGGCCGTGGTGGCTCACTCCTGTAATTCCTGCACTTTGGAAGGCTGAGGCAGGAGGATCACTTGAGGCCAGGAGTTCAAGACCAGCCTGGGCAACATGGCAAGACCTGGTATCTACAGAAAAATTCAAAAATTAGCCAGGTGTGGTGGTGTGCACATGTAGTCCTATCTACTTGGTAGGGTGAGGTAAGAGGGTCACCTGAATCCAGGAGTTCAAGACTGCAGTGACCTATGATCTTGCTACTTTACTCCAGCCTAGGCAACAGAGAGAGACTCTATTTTAAAAAAGGGGGGAGCAGGGCTGGGGGCTGTGGCTCATATCTGTAATCCCAGCACTTTGGGAGGCCGTGGCAGGTGGATCATCTGAGGTCAGGAGTTTGAGACCAGCCTGGCTAACATGGTGAAACCCTATCTCTACTTAAAATACAAAAATTAGCCTGGCATGGTGGTAGATGCCTATATTTCCAGCTACTCCGGTGGCTGAAGCAGGAGAATCACTTGAATCTGGGAGGCAGAGGTTGTAGTGAGCCGAGATCACACCACTGCACTCCAGCCTCGGCAATAGAGGGAGACCCTATCTCAAATAAATACATAAGAATAAAAAATTTAAAAGGTATTCAAGATTTGTAGATGGCTAAGTATATTTTAGACTCCCCCTAGTTTTACATGAAGAGGGTGTTACAAAAGATTTTGCCCTGTATAAATGGTCTTCCATCAAGCTTTGAACTTTGGGGAATTCTGGTAACTCCATGCCAGCTATGAGTGATGAAATCTTAGCTCTGAAATCCAGGCAGTTGCCTTGAGTAAACCTTTCACTCACAGTGGAGGTCAAAGCACCTAAACAATGGGATGTTCTCAAGCCTATAAGAGAAAGAGTTCTCATAAACCATTTTCAACTCTCTTAAGTACTATTTCATTTAAAAAATGTCAGTGTGGCGCAATGTGATCTGAGACTTGATTTCGCTTATGGAATGTGGTAGTGGTGAGACTGTACTTCAACTTCTTTGCTAGCTACCATATCTATTTAAAAAACAAAACAGGCTGGAAGCAGTGGCTCACACCTGTAATCCCAGCACTTTGGGAGGCCAAGGCGGGCAGATCTCAAAGTCAGGGGTTCAAGACCAGCCTTGCCAATATGGTGAAACCCCATCTCTACTAAAAATACAAAAATTAGCCTTTTTAAAAGGGTGATGAGAATTTATCAGACATAGATGTACGTGGAATTAAATAGGCTTTTGTACTTGGCTGTTTTCCTGCAGAACCTGCCATTCCTTAGGGGTGGCCTGTGTCAAGATCCAAACAACCACCTTGTAACGAACTTTAGATTCAAGAATTTGTTTTATAGAATTCACTCTGCTCTGGAGAAACAGGGAAAGAGTTGTTTTCATTAATACAAAATGACTTCTTATGAGTATGCAACAGGAGGCAAATAAAATAGAAAAAATTGAACAATAATAAAAAACTAGGCATTAAATTGACTTCTAATAAAAAGATACATTACTAAGAGAGATAGAAGAATCCCTTTTCCTGGTATCTTTAAAAAGAGACTAAATTTGCACCTACACAGAAAGGTTTAACTATGACCTGGGTGAAAGTGATATCCTCTCCCTCAGGCCCTTCCAGCCAGCCTACCGGCCTTCTTGCTCTTCTTGGAACAAATTCACAGGTACTGTCCCCATGCCTTGGTGCACTCTGAGCTTCTGATCCAACACAACACATCCAGAGCCATAGGCCCAACCCAACTCTGTGGCCAGTGTTTCCATTTGCATTCAGAAAATTCCGTGGTGCTCTGTTATTAGGAAATTCTCCCCTTTTCAAGGTCCTTGAAATGCTGCCACTGTTGTAGGGGGTGGGGAAGGTGGAGTTCCGATCCTCTCGGTTCTGCTTTGCTCGGTTCTGCTCCATTCCATATTCAGTTCCATCCCATATTCCGTTCGATTCCATATTCCATTCTATATTCCACTCCATATTCCATTCTATATTCCATTCCATTCCATATTCCATTCAATTCCATATTCCATTCCATTTTGTTTCATATTCCTTTCCACATTCCATTCAATTCTGTAGGGCTGATGGCCCCACAGGGTCGTGGGGTGAGCCTTATGCTGTGCTGAGGTGCAGGATCCGAGAAATAAAGAGACAGGACACAGAAGTACAAGAAAAACGCAGCTGGGCTCGGGGGGCCACACCACCTATAAGCAGAGTCAGGCGAGGCCCTGAATGTCCAGAAGCATGAGTATTTATTGTGTATAGGTTAGGGGACAGGGCAGTGAGTGAAATCATCTTTAAGGATAGTGATAGGGTCGTGAGCAATAAAACATGGGGTCCACCCCCATTAGGTCACCTAGGCTAGGAGGTGGACAGTGCACAGCAAGGGGCCCATTCCCACGAAGGCAAGGGCCTTGCGCAGTAAGGGGTCCACCCCCATTAGGTCACCGAGGTTTGAAGTTGGGCCGTGCGTAGTGTGCAATACTTCTATCTATGGTCAAACTACTTCTAAGAAGATTTATAGGAGGATGTTTTAGGTCACATAGCAGTGACAGAGCTGTCAAGGGTTACTGCCGCCTTCTGGCAGCTTCCAATGGGTTCTATGGGAAGATGCTTTTCAAGCAGCACAGTAGCAAGAGCTGATAAAGTTCACAGTCACCAAGGTGGATTGCCGATCTGAGGGCAGCCTTCCACAAGAACTGGAGCAAGGTCCTACAACTCCTTTAACAGGAGGTGTGGCTCTCGCCCCAAGCCTGCCATACAGAGGGTATCTTTACAATACTGAATGCTGCCACCTGGGCCATGGATTCTTGTCCTGGCATACCTGTTTTTCCCTTAAATCATGCTCTGCACGGTGTCTGCTCTTAGGCATTCCTCTGATTATAAGCTGCTTATTCCTTAATTCATGCTCTGTACTGTGTCCACTCTAGGCATTCCTCCGAATGAACTAAGATATAATTATAGGTATATATGTAGGGAAATATTATTTAGGCACTCATACTATTAACTATTATATGATTATATACAGAGGATTATATAAAGGGATTCTTTAAGCCCTATTTCTATAAACTAATATATGATTATATAAAGGATTATATAAAAGGAAATAGCTGAGTGGTAACACTATAAAGTGAGACATTCCTCAAGCCCTAACTGTGCCAGGGTTCTGCTTAGCTCTCATTCCTCGGTGCCTATATGGGGGGTTACCCACAAATTCCATTCCATATTTCATTCCATTCCATTCCATATTCCATATTCCATCCCATATTCTGTATTCCATCCCATTGCATTCTATTCCATTATTTATTTTTTTGAGACAGATTTTTGCTCTTGTCTCCCAGGCTGGAGTGCAATGATGTGATCTTGGCTCACTGCAGCCCTGACCACCTGTGTTTAGGTGATCCTCCTGCCTCTTCCTGAGTAGCAGGGACTACAGGTGCATGCCTGGCTAATTTTTGTATTTTTCATGAAGACAGGGTTTCACCATATTGCCCAGGATTCAATATATTTTAAATCTCCCCCAGTGGTTGTAACATTCAGCTGAAGTTGAGAACTTCTGGTCTAGGTAGGGGCTCTTAATTATTTAGGGCATCTGAAGATGGCTTCAAAGGACCAGTGACTTCTTGAAACTCATAAACAAAATTTGGTGTATGTTTACCCCATCTGATCCAAACTCCCAGCTGGTCCTCAAATCTCTTCCATAACATCCCAATAAAATGACTGTTGGGCTTTTGTTTAAACATGTCCAGTGAAGGGAAACACCTTGCCCCTGAGGAAGCCTATCTCAGACAGTTCTGAGGGTCAAACCCCTTGAGGGAAGTGGGTGGGAGGGAAGCCCAATCTTGAATACAAGTGTCATAAAACATTAGTCACTTCATAGAGGAAAAAGCTGAAGTGCAGAGACGTTAGGGTGTCTGGCTCAAACTAATGGAGCTTATGAGAGATTGGATGGTGAGAGCCCAGGCCCCCTGGTTTCCTGTTTAGTTCCTGTCCCTCACGTCATGCAGCAGTTACTTCAACGGTGTGATCTGTGATGGCACACTTCAGAATAAACAGGGCTGGGCATGGCTAAGTAAGACCCCAATTCCTCCCTCCTGTACCATCCTTCTAGAAGGCAGGCCATCCCGGACAGGAAGGGGAGAGCAGCCCGTCTCCTCCTTTCGTGTGGGGTGTCTCCCACACCTGCCCGGCCCCACGTGACTGGAGGTGAAGGCTCCAGGAAAACTCTACTGGGAGTCTTCTCGGTGGGCCAGGTGCCAACAGGGAGATCTGACTTATCTCACACCCTGAGAGATAGGTGCAGGCACTGAAGGGAAGGGGTGATGAGTGCGTTCCACCTCTGTTCCCCTGGAAGGTGGTGTGTGATGATAATAAAACAGTGATCTGAAGGCTGAAGGTCTCCACCATGGATTTGTAAAATATGCCAGATTTAAAGTGATCTTAAAGAAACATTAACTTGTTTAGGGTGGAATCAGGCTTGTTAATTATCTGAAGTCATGATGTCTGATATTACAATATCTTCCATTTACAACCAAGTAGCCCAGGACAAGCTACCATCTTGGAGCCTGGCTGTCTCAGCTATAAGCTGGAGTTAGTAACACTCGGCTTCATACTGTTAATGAAGTGAATTACATAATATATAGAGGCTAGCAGAGTGTCGGGCACACAGCTTGTGTCCAGTAATTGGTGGCTGTTATTGTTAATAACGCATTTATCGAAACGCAAATATTATGACAAATTATTTTCATGTATGTCTAATCTCACTACACAACACATTTCTGATGACAGAGGTGTGTCACAGTATATTTTGAACTCCCAATTCCCACCCACAGAGCTCGGTGCTAGCTCTGCACTCAGTATAAGCATGAACTTAGGTCGAAGTGACCCATTCTTACCGGATGATTCTGTTCTTGCAGGGGTATTTCAGATCTGGGTTCTGCCTCAAGGCTGACAGAATCAATACATTCAGCAAGTGTATCCTTAGTCACTTCTCCATTGAGAGGGGGCTCCATGGTGCTGGCATCTTGAGGCTGCACAGGAGGCCCAGTGGCAGCAGCCCCTGTTGCCTGCACAGCTGCATTTTCATGCCCGTCCCCTCTGGGGTCAGCTGGTGTTGGGTCATGTGAAACTGCAGCTGAATCACAGTGTACTTCTGCATCTTCAGGTAAAGAATCACTATTGGGCATCTCAGTAACTTCTGCTTTGTCTCCAGTGGCTAAGGTGTCACCAGCATCATCAGACATTTTAATATCTGTCAACACAATTACAAACACCTCATGCTTTCATCAAATTCCAAAGCTTCATTTCAAAGCCCTGGATAGAGAAATCTGGTAAGGGTAAACTTTTTTTAACCAGTACTCTATGTAACCTTGTGGGAGACTGAATAATGCAAGGGTCCCCAGCCTTGTATTATTCCCTGTATCAGTGCATGGCTGTTAGGAACTGAGCTGCACAGCAGGAGGTGAGTGGCGGGTGAGCGAGCACAGCTTCATCTGTATCTACAGTCGCTCCCCATCGCTCGCATGACCACCTTAGCTCTGCCTCCTGCCAGATCAGTGATGGCATTAGATTCTCATAGGAGAGTGAACCCTATTGTGAACTGCGCATGTGAGGGATCTAGCTTGCCCATTCCTTATGACAATCTAATGCCTGATGATCTGTCACTGTGTCCCATCACCCCCAGATGGGAGCATCTAGTTGCAGGGAAACAAGTTCAGGGCTTCCACTGATTCCACATTATGGTGAGTTGCATAATTATTTCATTATATATTACAATGTAATAATAGAAATAAAGTGCACAGTAAATGTAATGTGATTGAATCATCCCCAAACCATTTCCCTCACACCCCTTTTCACTGATCTGTGGAAAAACTGTCTTCCATAAAACCAGTTCCTGATGCCAAAAAGGTCAGGGACTGCTGGAATAATGAAGGCCCCCAATACAACCACATCCCAATACCTGGAACCTGTGAGTGTTACCTTACATAACAAAAGGGATTTTGCAGATATAAGTTAAGGATCTTGAGTTGAGGGGATTATTTTAGATCATCTGAGTTGTCCTTAAATGTAATCACAAGTGTCCTTATCAGACAGAGGCAGAGGGAGATACCACTACAAAGAGGAAAAGGTGCTGTGATGACAGAAGCAGAGGCTGGAGTGGAGTGATGCACTTCAAAGATGAAGGAAGGGGCCCAAAGCCAAGGAATATGGGTGGCCACCAGAAGCTGAAAAGGGAAAGGAAACCATCCTCCCCTCAGACACTCTAGAAGGAGCCAGCCTGCCAGCAACTTAACTTTAGCCCATGGACGCTGATTTCAGACGTCTGACCTCCAGAACTGCAAGAGAATAAGCCTGTGTTGGCAAAAGCCACAAAGTTAGTTGTAATTTCCATGGCAGCAATAGGAAGCTAACAAACCTACAGGGCTATCTTTAAACCTTCCTGGAGCTCTTACTTGGCATGAAGGACTGAGCCTATGGGAACTAAGAGTATTAGCTGTATCTTTAAAATTATTGAATCTGGCTTTATTAATTATATTTGTAGCAATAATGAGAATAAGCACAGGAAGGGAGGGCACAGTGGCTCACACCTAGAATTCTAGCACTTTGGGACGCTGAGGTGGGCGGATCACATGAGGCCAGGATCAGCCAAGACCAACATGGCGAAACCCCATCTCTAATAAAAATACAAAAATTAGCTTGGCATGATGCCATGCACCTGTAGTCCCAGCTACGTGGGAGGTTGAGGCACAAGAATCACTTGAACCTGGAGGGTGGAGGTTGCAGTGAGCTGAGATTGTGTCACTGTACTCCAGCCTAGGTGACACAGCGAGACTCTGTCTCCAAAAACTAAATATATAAATAAGAATAAGTCTAGAAAATACCTGAGTGCCTATCAAAAAAATACTTGGTATTTAGCTTTTCAATGTCTTTGTCAGAAATTCACAGTGAGAAAGAGACCTATATACACACAGTATGCTTTGTTGGGGACCAGCTGATGAAGGCCCAACACTGGTTTAGTCAAGGATAAACTTGAAGGGTAAGAAGTGAGGTAGAAATCAAGTAGGAAATGTAGCCATTAGAGCACAAAACTCTTTAAAGCTTACAAATTGTTGATATCGTGTAGAGCAGCACCATTCAATGGAACTTCTGGTGGTGATAAAAATGTCTTGTCTCAACAAACTAAACATTGAAGGAACATATCTCAAAGTAGTAAGAGTCTTTTATGACAAATTCATAGCTAACAACATACTGAAGGGGCAAAAGCTGGAAGCATTCCCTTTAGGAACCAGAACAAGATGAGGATACCCACTCTCACCACTTCTATTCAACATAGTAGTTGGAAGTCCTAGCCAGAGCAATCAGGCAAGAGAAAGAAAGAAAATAGGAAGAGAGGAAGTTATCTTTGCAGATGGTATGATTCTACACCTAGACAATCCCAGTCTCTGCCCAAAGGCTCCTAGATCTGATAAACAACTTCAGCAAAGTTTCAAGATACAAAATCAATTAACACGAATCAGTGGCATTTCTATACACCAATAATGTCAAAGCTGAGAGCCAAATCAAGAATGCAATTCCATTCACAATAGCCACAAAAAGAATAAAAGGAAAACAGCTAACCAGGGAGATAAAAGAGCTCCGCAATGAGAATTACGAAACACTGCTCAAAGAAATCAGAGATGACACAAATGGAAAAACTTTCCATGCTCATGGATAGGAAGAATCAATATTGTTAAAACAGCCATACTACCCAAAGCAATGTACAGATTCAATGTTATTCCTATCAAACTAGCAATGATGTTTTTCACAGAATCAGAAAAAAAAATTCTAAAATTCATGTGGAATCAAAAAAGAGCCCAACTAGACAAAGCAATTCTAAGCAAAAAGAACAAAGCTAGAGGTATCATACTACTCAACTTCAAACTATACTACAAGGTTATAGTAGCCAAAACATCATGGTACTAGCACAAAAATAAAACACATATGCCAACAGAACAGAATAGAGAACTCTGAAATAAACCTAAACTCTCTGATCTTTGACAAAACTAACGATAACAAACAATGGGAAAAGGACTTCCTATTCATTAAATAGTACTGGGATAAGTGGCCAGCCATATGCAGATTGAAACTGGACCCCTTCCTTACAGCATATACAAAAATCAACTCAAGATGAACTAAAGACTTAAATGTAAAATCAAAAACTATGAAAAAGCTAGAAGAAAACCTAGGAACCTAGGAAATACTATCCTGGATGTTGGCCCTGGCAAAGATTTCATGATGAAGACTCCAAAAGCAATTGCAACAAAAACAAAAATTGACCAGTGGGACCTGATTAAAAAAAAGAGCTTCTACACAGCAAAAGCAACTATCAACAGAATAAATGGACAACCTATATAATGACAGAAAATATTTGCAACTACGCATGTGACAAAGATCAAATATCCAGAATCTGTCAGGAACTTAAATAAAAAAACCAAAGCCAAACCAAACCAAACCAAAACAAAACACATTTAAAAAATGGGCAAAGGGCATGAACAGACACTTCTCAAAAGAAAACACATATGTGGCCCACAAGCATATGAAAAAATGTGTAACACCACTAATCATTAGAGAAATGCAAATAAAAACCATGAGATACCATTTCACACATAGATTTTCCCAATAACTCAGAGCTGTCATGACCACACTTTCACCTTCTCAAGAATATATAATATCAACAGCTATCATTTATTGAGTGCTTACTGTATCCATGCTCTTTAAATGTATTATCTCCTATGAGTTCAATGTTATCAGCTCCGTTTTACAGATGATGAAACTGAAGCACAGAATTCACATTTTTAGTAAATGGTACATTTGAAATTTGAACCCACGTCTGACTTTGAGACTGAACCACATCAGACCCCTGTCAGCAATGTCATCTGATTCCTTTCTTACAGTCAGCCAGTGGGCAAATCTTAGAGGCTCTTTATTGAGAATCCATATGCTTTCTTCTACCCCTATTCTCACTGCAAGGTTCTCATTATGGTTCATGTTGACTATTTCAGTTTTGGGTTCCCCTGCTCACTGGAGCTCTTCCCCTTACTTCCCATCCTTCCCCTCATGGCTCTAATCACATGGCTCTCCTGCTCACACATCCTCAGGAGCTCCCACTTCCTCTCCTTCCTGAGATGAGGCCACATATTTCAGCTGGTATCCAGGGACCTCTGCGCTCTGATTCCACCAGGCTTACCTCCCACGATTTCCTACAAACCTTGAATGAGACTTTAGGATCTGTGTAATGCCTAGCACATCAGCAGGAGACCCTCAGGGGGCTGTTGGCTTCCATATGTTGTTCTTTTGGCACTGAAGGCCCAATTAAAACAACCACCTCCTCCATTCTTTGTTCCTCTGGATTGAACATTTTCCTTCTGAACCCCCGAGGGCACTTTGTGTTTTTCTCACCTTAGACAGTTAAAATCCTCTTGGATTAGAGTTGCTTCAGTTTTTCTATGATTTGTAAATTCCATAAAGACAAAGGCCTTCTTTGTTTTGTATTCATAATATAGTACTTAACATGGTTTCTTGTACATAGTAGGAAGCTCAACAAATACGCCTGTTAAGTTATATTAATATTTGTGTAGAGACACTCAGGTGGTTCCAAATGACTTGACATTTCCGTATTGTCTTTCCTTTTTACCTTCACCTCCCAGTTAATTGGGTTAAAATGTATTTGTATAAACAAAAGTATCTGCCAGACCTTGAATTCAGTGATAACATTCCTGTAAACAAGTCTACATGTACTCATGACAACAAATGCAAAATTCCCTCAAGCTGATACACAAAGTTTAGGATATTCAAGGTTGCCTGTGGTTGTCAAGGACCTGGGTCCAAGCCTCATTGAACGAGTAAAGAGTGATAGAAATCCACTTTACAGAGAAGGGGTAGTACAATAACTACCCCTTGTAGGTAGTTTGTGGCAGGTGGTTTATGGGAGGTGAGTAGAATTAATGGTGGCTGCTAAAAAGGCTGTTGTCATTTGGAAGTTTACAAAATCTTTGTGAAAACCTCTCTCTGAATCAGGGCTGGCCTAGAGCAGGGGGCTGGCAAACCAGTCTGCTGGTCAAATCTTGTTCTCTGCCTGTTATGGTAAGTACAATTTTATTGGAAGAGAGATACACCCCTTGTTTACATACGGAACTGTCAAGGCTTCTCTGGCACTACAATAGCAAAGCTGCATCACAGCAACACAGACTATATGGCCTGCAAAGTCACAAAGCCTAAAATATTTACTACCTGGCCTGTTTCTGAAAATGTTTGCTTACCCATGGCCTAGGACTTCGCTTGATTGCCACCGCCTAAAGATTTCCCTGTCTTAATTTATTATCCTTGCATGAGCTCTAGGGGCACAACAACGAGGAAAATGAATTCATGAATAAATGACACTTCGCCATCACTTTTATTCTCTTTTTCTCTTTTTGAGACAAAGTCTCGCTCTTGTCCCCTAGGCTGGAGTGCAATGGCCTGATAATGGCTAACTGCAACCTCTACCTCCCGAGTTCAAGCGATTCTCCTGCCTCAGCCTCCTGAGTAGCTGGGATTACAGGCGCCTGCCACCATGCCTGACTAATTTTTGTATTTTTAGTAGACATGGGATTTCACCATGTTGGCCAGGCTGGTCTTGAACTCCTGACCTCAGGTGATCCGCCTGCCTCAGCCTCTCAAAGTGCTGGGATTACAGGCGTGAGCTACCGTGCCTGGCCTGTTCTCATTTTTTAAATCAGTAGCTCGTAGGCATTGTCCGATCTTTTTATTTCTTTGTAAGGTAATTTGAAAATCCTTATTATTAATCCGGAGATTAAGAAGCCCCAAAGGATTTCATTTTCCTATAAGCAGGAACATGAGAATAAACCTGTCTGTGATAAACACTCATGGGCAAATAAAAACCATTATGGAGAACCGAATGTACAAGCCTCGTCCTCAATGTGCTATCTTGTTCATAGCATCCTAAAATAGTTCAGCATAAACTATGTGCCAGGGGCATGTTACTCAGTTTTAATTTACACCCTAAGGGTGGTTGGATAACATCTGAAGTGCCTTATTCAGGAATATATTATCCAGGAGTCTTTAGTAAGCATTTAAAAATCTGTAATGAGGTGTCCACTTCTTTTTAGAGGGTTCAACTACTGTCTTCTCTGATGGGCACTCCAGGGTATGCTAATTAGCATAAGGGATATGAGAAATAATTTTTCACTGGTGACATGAAAGGTGCCTCAGATATATGTATCAACAAGAAATAAGATACAGGTGCCTTCTCTGCTTCTGTACCCAAGACACGAGATTGCATTGAATCCAGCAGCTGACTACCCTTGGGAGTAGAGTTTTTCTAGGGCCTTTAGCTGAGTGCAGGACTCCAAAGCCTGAAGGGGACTAGAAGCCTAGCTGAGTCCTGCCTACAGAACACAGGCCTAAAAGGATAGTGAGCTAGGACTTCCTTGAGCTTATAAGAACAGGCTGGTTAACTAAGCCTGGTTGCTAATGCATGTGTGGGTTTATGGCAGAATTCCATCAGTGAACTTGGATTCATGGTAATTTAGCTCTTGGTAGGGAAGTTGCAGAGGAGAAAACCTATAGCCCTTACCTACTCTGACAGCCAAATTGCCTTAGATCAGTTTATCCCAAATGTAGAAAAAGTGCTGCAATAAAGCTTCTCTGTGGCTGCTCTGCATTCAACCAACATGAACCATCCCTTCAGAACTACCCCAGAAATTCAGCTCTAAGATGTTAAATGAGCATTGTTAAAAATATTTATGGATTATTGTTTAAAACATTTATGGATAATTTATAAATTTTAGAAATACTAGATCTTTACATCTGTTAAATTTAAAAAATGGTCACTGGTCAGGCACAGTGGCTCACATCCCAGCACTTTGGGGGGCCAAGGCAGGCAGATCACAAGGTCAGGAGTTCAAGATCATCCTGGCCTGCTTAGTGCAACCTGTCTCTATTAAAAATACAAAAATTAGCTGGGCATGGTGGTGGGTGCCTGTAATCTCAGCTACTCTGAAGACTGAGGCATGAGAATTGCTTGAACCTGAAGGCAGAAGTTGCAGTGAGCCAAGATCATGCCACTGCACTCAGCCTGGATGACAGAGTGAGACCCTGTCTCAAAAAAAAAAAAAAAGAAAGAAAAAAGTAATGTAAGATCAGCCCTAATTCAATTTCTAATTGTGTGTGTATCTCGTGTATCTCTAATCTATATTTATCTCTACCTCTTACCTCTTACAGGTCTAATTTTCCCCAAATCAAAACAAAACAAAAAAAACCTTTTTTGTTTTTTTTTCGTTTGTTTGGTTGTTCTGGTAGACCTTATCGACTGTGGTTGCTATTACGATGGGGTAAACGTAATTAATTTTTAGACTGTACCCTTCTGTATGAAACCACTACAAACTGTGTGTTTGAAATGCACAGCTGTTTCTGAGCAAGGACTGCTGGAGTCCACCAGGATTACAGTCGTGACAAGCACTGTTTCCTGGGACAGTTTCCATCTCTGTCTGGTTGTCCCATAAGCCAGACTTAGAAACTTTTCCTGATTTATGGTTAGGAACACTGATCACTGTAGCCATGCCTTGTGGTCTGGAGGCTGGGGAGACTCGACCTACAGAAACAAGGAGGCTGCTTCAGGAAACTCTGAGGAGAGGAAGAGTGGCATATAAAGAAGCCTTTGTGGGCTGGGAATAACTTAGTTTTTCATGAGTAAATTCATTCGTCACCTAAAATGCTCCCAGAACTATGCAAGGTATTGAAGCAGCAACATCACAGCTCCAAAATTAAGTAGGAAACAGAAGACATGGTCACTATCCTTCAGAAGTGAATCATGTGTTTGAGGAGCCAACCCAAAGGAGTTAAAAAGTGATGCAAAACAGCACAGCAAATCAAGGACAGATGTGCCTGAACTAGGCTGACCCTGTGTAAGAGAGAAACTTGAAAGTGGCTTTGATGTGGTGATTCAGGCCTGGTGGGATGAGAGCATGTGCAAATGTCCAAGCATCAGGGATGGATTCTAGTGATTCAGAACAGGTGTCTGAGAGGCCAAGACAAGAGGCTGTGTGGAGGGATAATGAGAGGTGGGAGTGATGGTATTCTGAGGTGGAAAGAGTTGTGCCTCGCAGGGTTCAAGAAGTGTGGCCTCTGGGCCCCGCATCTCTTTATGAGCACACAACTCGCTCAATCTTGCTGCACTTCCTCGCCTGCTCCTCTATAAAGCAAAGATGGACAAACTGATCTAGATGCTTTTTTTCCAAACCTCACCTGCAGGACAGGAGCAAGTTGGGATGACAGAGAAAAATGAGGACAAGATTGCAAGTTTTTCAGAAATCTAAATTTATTAAATGTAAAGGACTGCCTTCATCTCGCAAGTGTAGCCTTTGTGCTTTTCCTTGGTATTAAAATGCCTTTCATTTTATGAAATAGTGGTGACAGTGGATGTTTTTTTAAAAACTGGCCTCACTTGGCAGAATACATATTTGGTTAGTATGACATCCTGTGTGAGATCATATCCCCTAGTTTTTTTTTTTTTTTAAAAAGTGGCAGTCAGCGAAGGACCAGGAATAAAAACTCTGAATGAGAGACTCCTAATCAGGTTGCAACAGTTTGTATAAGGCTTGCCAAGTCTATGTGCCCAGTATCCAGTCTAGTCTTTGTGGGCTGCCAGGCATTTTGGACCTATTTGCTCTCCTCTTTAAAAACCATTAGATGTGAATACCTTCACACAGCCCTTTGTAAGCCAGCTGCCATCTCTGTCCACCCTTTGTAAGTCTCAGTACCCTCCATTCCTGCCTCACCAGTCTTTTCTCCGTTTCCCATAACTCTTCCCACCACCCTGCCTTTGCTTACGCTGGTTCCTCTGTTTGGGCTGCCTTTCCTCCGGCTGCCTGGCAAAATCCTATTCCTCTAGACACCCAATGTCTAATGTTACCTTTCATTCTGATTTTTTCCTTAATCTGCCCCACTCCTTCCAATGAATGAACTGCTCCCTCTTCTCTGTTTTTGACATTTTGCACAGATTTCTATTGCCTGTATTCATGGAGTATTTACTTCTGCCATTCTGTCCTCCAGGGCTGTGACCAACAGCACCTAGCTTGGTTTCTGTCCCTCAGATATTTACTGAATTGAAAGATATGTTTGAGATTAATAAAAGAGAAACAGTGTTTGGTATAAGCCCAATCAAATAAAGAACGAAAAGGTTACTTATACGGTCTGAATCGCTCAGATTCAAGGCCCCTTCCCACCCTCAAATTCCTTCTGCACTGCCTCACTTGTGCCTCAAAGCCATCTCTAACGTCTCATTCCTTCACTTAAAGGTTACAACGTGAGAAGTTTATCAGATTCTTTCCCAAGCTCAGACTTGATGGAAGAAAGCGGGGAGGAGCCGCAGGCACACGGGTGGGGTCGGAAAGGAGCCACTTGGCTGCAGAGACAGCAAAAAGAGGGTCTGAGGACACAGCCTGTCTCATTCTCAGTTATCACAGGTTGGCGGAGGTCACAGGAGACATTGATTTAAAAAGCCACCTGCCGGTGTCCTTCAACATGTTTAGGATGGGAACTGATGGGATCAGCAGGGCATAGCTAATGGTCTCACAGCCCATAGAGAGATGTCTTCCTACTTAGGAAAAGGCCTGGTCCGAGGTGCCTGGAAATACTCACAGGCTGGCAGGGGCTAGGGCTAGCCGACTGGGTGGAGGGGGTCTAGGGAGCTGGGATAGGGAGTGGGACCCAGGGGCTGCGAATGGAGGCGGTGCCTGCTTAGAGTGTTGGCTGGACTGGAAGAGCAGGCCGGGAGTGGGTCGGCTGCTGGGGGAGGAGTGAGGCGACGGGAGAGGGGAGGTCAAGGCCCGAGCTTCCCTGAGCCCAGGCCGAGGGCAGGCGCACCCTTGGACGAGGCTTCTGTCTTACAGGGGCCTGCTCCCTCCGTGCTCGGGCTGGGGGACCCTGCAGCCCGCCTCTAACTTGGCCCCGAGCCACTGGGGGCACTTTTCCAGACTTGCTTGGTGCCCGGACTGGATACGTTGGGAGATCGAGGCAGGCTCCGCGGAGGTTTGCGCCGGCCGAGGGGGCAGACCCTGAGTGCGGGCGTGTGGGTGTGTGCATGAGCGTGGACCTGGAGCGACACACACTCACACACACACACTCACACGCCCGCACCCACGCAGGGCCCTCGGCCGCGCCGCCCCGGACCCTCAACCCGGAGCCCGGTCCTCCCTGACCACGGCTTCTCACTAACGCAGAGGGCATGATTCGTGGGTCCCGGACGAGGCGCCACGGTAAGGTGTTCCTACCCCACCCCGGGGTGGCGGCCCCCGCGCTCGCCCGCCCGCCGGGAAGGGGATGGGGATCGGGTGCCCGGGGCTCTTACCGCTCAGGCCGCCGTGTGCGCGCGGGAGTGCCCGGCGGGTCCCGCCCCGCCACGTCGGCAGGGCCGGCGGGGACGCGGCCGGAGGGCGGGCAGGGATCAGGCAGGGGGCGGGCGGCTGGAGAGGGGGCCCCGCCCCGCCTGCGCCCCGCCCCGCGGGGAACGCGGTGGGGACGCCCGGCCGCCCCCACTTTGCGGGTACCCGGGACGCGCTGGGCGAGCCTCCTGGAAACTTGGCTAGTCCCACCCCTGTGCCAGCGCAGAGAGCCAGAGCGGGCCCCCTGCCCACCGCCGGACGGGTGTCGGGGTTCGCCAGATCCCTTTCCTTAAAAGCGCTCGGAAAACCCCCGCCGCGTCACTGCAAAGAGGTCGCTCAAGTTCAGCCAGAGTTTGAGCTCCTGATTCTGCGTTAAGCAGCAGTCCCTGGCCCGGTGGGTGGGAGTGTGATGAATTTAAGACAAACAACGAAAACCCACTTTCCAGAAGGCCAGTTTGGAACTGTGGGTCAAAACTCTGATGCATTAGCTTTGGCCAAGGAAGTCCACATTTGCTCATTTGTCCTAAGTAGGCAGTCAAATGTGCAAATATGTATGTACAAGGATGTTTGCTGTAGTTGTTTCTGCGGGGCGGGGCGGGGAGCCGGAAACAATCTAAATGTCCCCCGGGTAAGACTGGTGAAGTAAGCTACAGTACTTTCAGACATCGAATATGTTGTAGCCTTTAAAAATGAGAATTCGTTGACATAGAAGGAAGGCCACATATTAAAGCCTTCCTCAAATACGGCTTATTATGAACTCAGGAGAGGAGGAAGCGCAGTGTGTATAGTATGAACTAGTTTTGTAAAGATACATGTGTATATCTATTTCATATAAAGGACGGAGAAATACAATTTAAAAAGTGATTCTTTCTGAGCGATGTATTTAAGGCAGATTTTCTCCTCTTTCTCCCACTCTACTTCCTCTTCTTTATAAAAAATTATAAACTCAAAGTTAACTAAAAAATAGCCTCATCCTCTCCCCTTCAATATCACTACCATTTTTTATAGTATGTGGATACTTCTGTAGTTTCCCTAAGCTTATGTAAATACATGTACGCATGAACAACTTTTTGTTTGCTTTTTTATAAAAATGGCAAGATGTTGACATATTTTGTAAATGTCCCCCTATTTATTATATATTATAATCATCTTTCTTAGTCAATACATATCAACCACAACCATTCTTCTAAGACTTGTCTTAGATATTGTAATATGTAATTATATATCGTTCAATCATTCTCCTATTGACAGATGATTAGGTCGTTCCTTATATTCCTCCTTCTTCTTCTCCTTCTCCTCCTTCTCCTTCCTCTCCTTCCCCTTCCTCCTCCTCCCCCTCTCCTTCTCCTTCCTCCTCCTCTTCTTCTTTCTCCTCCTCCTCCTCTTCCTTCTTTTTCTTTCTTCTTTTGAAGTCTTGCTTGGCCACACAGGCTGGAATGCAGTGGCTTGATCTCAGCTCACTGAAACCTACGCCTTCTGGGTTCAAGCAATTTTCCTGCCTTAGCCTTCCGAGTAGCTGGGATTACAGGTATGCGCCATCACGCTTGGCTAATTTTTGTTTTTTTTTAGTAGAAACAGGATTTCGCCATGTTAGCCTAGCTGGTCTTGAACTCCTGACCTCACGTGATACACCCACCTTGGCCTCCCAAAGTGCTGGGATTATAGGCATGAGCCACCACACCTGGCCATATTTTTTATTTAACCGTAACCCTAAATTTTTATAATAAATTTTAAGCTACCAAATATTTGTTATTTATTTATTTATTTATTTATTTTTTTTAGGGGGACAGAGTCTTGCTCTGTGGCGTAGGCTGCAGTGCAGTGATGCCATCTCCATCTCCCAGGTTCAAGCAATTCTCCTGCCCCAGCCTCCCAAGTAGCTGGGATTACAGGCACCTGCCACCACGCCTGGCTAATTTTTGTGTTCTTAGTAGAGATGGGGTTTCGCCATGTTGGCCAGGCTGTTCTCGAACTCCTGACCTTGAGTGATCTGCCTACCTCGGCCTCCCAAACTGTTGGGATTACATTTGTGAGCCACCACACCCAGCCTGTTATTTTTAAAGTCATAGAAAAACTGGAAAGTTATCTTAATGTGAGAGTGGGTAGAAACTGCTTTATATTGAGATCAACAACCTTTTTGAATTGAGCAAGACTTTGAACCTTAACTAACACTTGGCTTCTGTACCTCAGTTTTTCCACCTGTAAAATAGAGAGCATTGCTCTGCGCTATCCCTTCCAGTTCTCGCTTTGTGAGTGTTATCAAATTACGTTCCAGATGCAACAGGTGTGTTCTGGTGTAGTGTATACACAAACGTCTGCATCTTGGACTTCTGCCTGCCCAGAGACATAAGCACCTTTGCTAACCTGCCTTCCCTGCCCTGCTGAGCAGTAACAGTCCAATCAGACATTCCCTTTTTAAAGGGCTGAGTTCCTTTTGTCCTTTGACCCAAACCACACCTATCCAATAAAGAAAATAAACCAAGCTATCCTGGCAACAAGTTTGTTTTTAGTTTTGCCAAT
Source organism: Saguinus oedipus (assembly GCA_031835075.1). Lineage (NCBI taxonomy): Eukaryota > Metazoa > Chordata > Mammalia > Primates > Cebidae > Saguinus > Saguinus oedipus. The sequence continues at coordinate 66,451,761 of CM063171.1, read as the reverse complement.
TGCAAATTTTGCCCTTTTACTCATGTAGCGGGTTCCAAGCCTACCAGATTTTATTTCAGACATTTTACTTTTTTGCATCGTAAAAATTTTCAGTTCATTTAAAAAACTCTGGAGTATTTAAAACATATAGGAAAGTAAAGAATAATATGACAAGTACTTATTTGTGTAGAAAATATAGCGAATATTGTGATGATACCTAGATTTAACAAAATTTTTTTGCAGTATTTATTTTAGAACTTCCTTTTCAAAGAAAACACTTACAGATATGTCTGAAACCCTGTCCCTTCCATTCTCCACCATCTCTGCAGGCAGCCATTGTCTTGAGGCTGTTGTATATCCCTCCCATCCATATTTCTTTCTTTCTTTTTTTAGAGATAAGATCTTATTCTGCCACCCAGGCTGGAGTGCAGTGGTGTAATCATGGTTCAGTGCAGCCCCAAACTCCTGGACTCAAGCGATCCTCATGCCTTAGTCTCACCTTAGTCTCACAAGGAGCTATAACCACAGGGTGCCACTGCACCCAGCTAATTTTTAAATTTTTTGTAGAGTCATGGTCTCGGTGTGTTGATCAGGCTGGTCTCAAACTCCTGGCTTCAAGCAATCCTCCCAAAATGCTGGGATTCCAGGCAAAGTGCTAGGATTCAGCCTCCCAAAGTGCCCGGATTACAGGTGTGAGCCACCATGCACAGCTCCGTCCCAGTCATATTGCTGCACATTTACTGCATATGTCCTCACCTATAATTACATATAGAGTTGTTTTTCAATGTTTTAGAATATTAAGAACATCCTGTACACTTGTTAACTTGCATTATATTTTTGAGAATCATTCATATCATACATGTAGCTCTAGCACATGATTTCAAAGTCTTCATAGGATTATATAAATACGCCACAATTTATTTCTCGATTGAGATACTTTTTTTTTTTTGAAACAGAGTCTGGCTCTAGCTGGAGTGCGATGGTGCAATCTTGGCTCACTGCAACCACCACCTCCCAGGTTCAAGCAATTCTTCTGCTGTAGCATCCTGAGTAGCTGGGATTACAGGCGTGTGTAACCATGCCTGGCTAATTTTTGTATTTTTAATAGAGGCGGTGTTTCACCATGTTGACCAGGCTGGTCTGAAACTCCTGACCTCAGGTGATCTGCCCACCTCGGCCTCCCAAAGTGCTGGGATTACAGGTGTGAGCCACTGCACCTGGGACCCTCATTGATATACTTTAATGTGTTTCATATTTCACTCAATTACATGTAATGGTACAATTACCATTTTGAATATATTTTATAGTATTCTAGGCTAGAAATGGAATAGCTGGTTCCCCTTTACTAGACATTGCTGAATTGGCCTTCATTATGGGTCTACCATTTATTCAACACAACTTTTCTGAAAGCATGCGCTATGTACCAAATACTACTGTAGTGTTCAGAATACAAAAAGAGCAAAGCAAACTCCTGGTCTTCAAGAACTGACACTCCATAGAAAGGGAGATAGACCCTAACTAGGTCACATATGAGGTGGTGGTGTAAAGCAGGCTGTAGAATCTACAGGGTCTAGTCTAGGGAATGATGGGTGGGACCAACTGTGGTCAAGGAAGTCCTTACTGATAAAGCGACATTGCAATGCAGACTTGGAGGAAGAGATGAGCAGTGGCCATATCTGTAGATAGTCTCAGCCAGAGGGCACTACATGAGCAGTTTGGGAGCATGGATGATGCATTCACAGAAAGGCAAGGTAGCCAGTGTGGCTGGAGCAGAGTGAGAATAGGGGAGAGTAGGACATGAGGTCAGAGATGTAGTGGAGTCTGAGAGGGGGGCACACCAAGCAGTGCCTTGCAAACCACAGTAGGCATTTTGGTTTATGTTTTGAGTGAGATGGGCATTCTCATGGCTTTTGAGGATGATTCTAGTATCTGACTCTAGTCATATTGGGATCGCATGAAGGTGGGAGAGGAAAAGATGGAGGCTGGGATACCGGTTAGGAGGCTATTGCAGTCATCCATGTGAGAGACAAAGATGCCTTTGACCACCTTGGGAGTGGTGGAGGACATGAGAAGTGTTTGCTTATGGACACATTTCAAAAAAAAAAAAATCTAACCAATTTTGCCCATGGGTTGGATGTAGAGTTTGAGCAAAAGAGAAAGTAGTCGTTAATTACTCCAAGGATTTTAGTCTGAGTCACTGGAAGAGAAGAAATATTTATTGATATGAGGAGGGAAGCAAGAAGGGCAGGTTTGGAGTTAGAGATAGTAAAGATTCAAGCATTTGGTTTGCAACAATAATGGTTTAGCAAGTATTTAGCAGGCTATTGAATGTGAGAGTCTGAAGTTCAGGGAAGTCTGCGCTGGAGATCGTAAGCGAGGAGATATCAGCAAACAGATGGTTTTGAAGGACCAGGATGAGAGTGCATGGAGTTAGGAAAGTGGTCCAAGACTGTTTTGGGTATTCCATGCCAGAGATGTAAAGATGACCCAGAAGGAGATTGGGAAGGAATGCCAATGAGTTAGCAAGAAATTCAGGGAAGGAAGAATGGGGAGTGGGAGTATGGGAGTGGGAGTGGGGTCTAAGAAGCCAGGTAAGAAAAACTTTTCGAGATCTTTCAACTATGTTAAATGCTGCTAGTAGTTTAAATAAGCTAAACATTGAGAATTGATCATGGATTTAGCAATGAGGTGGTCATCAGTGACCTTGAAAAGAGCTATTTTTTTGACTAGTGGGGAAGGAAACCAGATTGGAGTAGATTTGAGAGAATGAGAGGAGAACAGTTAGAGATAGTCAGTAAACAGCTCTTGCCAGTTCTAGTATATAGAGGAGCAAGGAGGGGAATGTTGTGGATTCAAAGGGAGGGATTTTTTTTAAAGATGGGAGAAATTATTGCTTTAAGAGGTGATTGGGGCCCAGGTGTGGTGGCTCATGCCTGTAATCCCAGCACTTTGGGAGACAGAGGCAGGCAGATCACTTGAGGCCAGGAGTTCAAGATCAGCCTGGCCAACATGGTGAAACCTTATCTCTACTAAAAATACAGAAATTAGCTGAGACTGGGGATGCACACATGTAATCCCAGCTACTAAGGAGGCTGAGGCATGAGAATCCCTTGAACCTGGGAGGCAGAAGTTGCAGTGAGCCAAGATCGTGCCACTGCACTCCAGCCTGGGTTACAGGAGTGAAACCCAGTCCAAAAGGTGTGGCTGGGGGTGGGGTGGGAAAGAAAGGTGATTGGAATAATACATCAGAGCAGAAAAATGTTGATGCAGTAGAGAGAGGATAATTGCAAGGGCGCCTTCCTTGAGTAGGTGAGCAGGAAGGGGATCCAGTGCTCAGTGGGAAGAGGCTGGCTCTTGGCACAGAGACTTCATTCCAAAGGAAAGTGCAGGTAGAACGTGTGCAGGGGGAGCTCGTAGAATTTCAGGGGAAGATGTGGAAATGTTCTTCTGGTAGCATCTACTTTCTTTGTGCAAATGCAGCATCATTACCGGAGAATGTTGGTTTTCAGCAAGAATGCTTTAGCAAATATTTAATAGGCTGTTGAATATGACCTTCTGAAGTTCAGGGAAGTCTGGGGTGGAGCTAGTAATTGAGGAGACATCAGCAAGCAGATGGTTTTGAAGCCATAGACCCGGATGAGAATGCATGGATTTAGAAGAGAAGTGGTCTAAGACTGAGTCTTGGGTATTCTGTCAGAGAGAGAAAGAGGACCCAGACAGGAGGAGATTTCGGAAGGATAAGCAACAAGAGGAGGTGTGAGAGAGGAAAGCAGGAGAGCAAAGGGGCTGGGGAAACCTGGTGAGGAGGGTAGCAGGATTGCTGTTCTCTCTTGAGGCTGGGACCCAGTCGTAAATTTCAAGCAAGCCAGTAAGCATGGGTGTGTATTTTCTCCAACTATGTTCAGAAACTCAAGCTCAGTGTAGTCCAGTGGAGAGTTGGGTTTAAACTGGGTGGAGGAAAGAGGAGTAGGTGGCTGCAGAAGAATGTTTAATAGGATGGAACATGATCTTTCAGTCCAGTGCAGTGAGGCTGGGGAATCAGAGGGAGAGTTGGAGGTGAGAGGTGGAAAGTGGGATTTGGGCCACTGAGATTATGAAGCGGGTGCAGCCATTGCTAATAATGATAACTAGGGTATAATAAGGGAATGCATGACTGAGGTAGGGTGCAGGACAAGATCATTAGAAGAGAGAATTGAAGCGTCTCTGTGGCTATCGAAATCACTAGAATTATGAAAGGGGTGGTATCGGACTTCAATAGTGAGTAGTGCTAGAATACTTGATGAGGCAATGGGGCTCAGAAGATGACTTCAACCAGAAGGAGCAGGTTTGGTGGAAGGAACAGAGATCTGGAAGTAGCAATGAGAGTCAGGAACACCTGCACCAACTCCCAGGCCCTGGGGTGTGAAGGGTGCAGCCGGGAACATGCAGACCACTAGAGGGTGCTGTGCTCAGGCCAGCGTGTAGGTCTCAGTCCCCTGATCTTCATGGGGTTAGAATGGGAGGGGCTCACCTGAAAAGCTTTCGAAATAAAATGTATGCCCGGCCCCTCCCAGATCACTTAGATCAGAATCTACAGACATGTATGTGCGCTCCTGTTTCTTCATGTTCTAGCCACCATTTGATATTATGAGATGTTTTAAATTTTGTCCACTTTAGGGGTGTACAATAGTGTCTCCTGGTTGTCCTAATTTGTATTTTCCCATGTTCTAATGAGGATGCATACCTTTCCATGTGTTAGGGGTAGTTCTATTGTCTTTTCTGTTATCCATCTGTTGATATCCTTTGCTCACTTTCCCCTATTGGGGTTGTTAGTCATTTTAAAATTGATTCGTAGAAAATCTTTATGTATGTTGTACATTAACCCTTTTGTGGTTATACATGTTGCAGATACTTTCTCCCAGTCTATGGTTTGTCTTTTTTTAATTCAGCAGAGAAATTTAGGTTTACGGTCATTACTTAATATATAAATTATCAAAATTGTTTTGAGATGAGTCTCACTCCATTGCCCAGGCTCACTGCAACCTCCGTCTCCCAGGTTCAAGCGACTCTCGTGTCTCAGCCTCCTGAGTAGCTGGGACTACAGGCACCCGCCACCTGGCCCAGCTAATTTTTGTGTTATTAGTAGAGAGGCGGTTTCACCATGTGGGCCAGGCTGGTTTTGAACTCCTGACCTCAGGTGATCTGCCTGCCTCGGCCTCCCAAAGTGCTAAGATTACAGGTGTGAGCCACTGTGCCTGGCCAAAGTTATCAGTCTTATCTCGAATGTGTAGCTTATGATATTGATAATTGTCACAGAACTTACTTTAAAGCTGTTGGTAGGCACAAATATTTATTTATTAATTGTCTGGGGGAAGACAAATAACATTTTTTAAAAAGTAAAAATCATCAAAATAATGTGTTGCCTGTGTCTGTATTGGGACAGTATATTTGCTGGCCTTAGATTATGTTTATGATACTTATCCCACTGTGACACTATTTTTAAAAAATTAAGTAATATATATAGGAAAAAAGGTAATATGTGTGTTATACATATAAAAATAATATATATATTAAAAATATTTAAACAGGAAAAAAAGCATAAAATGGTGAAGAGGCTGGGCAGGGTGGCTCAAGCCTGTAATTCCAGCTCTTTGGGAGGTTGAGGTGGGAGGATTGCTTGAGCTCAAGAATTCCAGACCAGCCTGGGCAACATGGCAAATCCTTGTCTCTGTAAAAAAAATATATAAAAATTATCTGTGCATGGTGGTGCATGCCTGTGGTCTCAGATACTTGGGAAGCTGAGGTGGAAGGATCTCCTGAGCAGGGGAAGTCAAGGCTGCAGTGAGCTGTGACTGCGCCACTGCACTCCAGCCTGGGCCACAGAGCAAGACCCTGTCTCTCCCTCTCTCTCTCTGTCTCTCTCTCTCTCTCTCTCTCTCTCTCTCTCTCTCTCTCTCTCACACACACACACACACACACACACACACACACACACACGCGCGAATAATTTCTCTTAGTTCTCCTGCTCAAAGGTAAACATTTCTTATGTATCCTTTGAGAAAAAAGATTCATATGCCTGTATCAACATAGGTATGTAGACCCTTATATTAAGTTTCCTGTAGCTACCATGACAAGTCACCACAGCTTGTGTAGCTTATAACAACAGACATTTGTTCTCTCAAAGTTCTGAAGCCCAGAAGTTCAAACTCAAGGTGTTCATACGGTGATGCCCTCTCCAGCCTCTGGTGGCTCCAGGCATCCCTGGCTTTGCCTTGTGGTTGCAGCACCCCAATCTCTGCCTGTGTTTGCAAATGCTCCCCTTCCCTCCGTGTCTCTCTGTGAGTGTTAGGAGGACACAGAGTGTCTTATAAGGCAGCATGGTGTGATGCTTAAGTGCATGGACACTAGGGCCAAACTGCCTCGGTTTGAACCCCAGCCCCACCACTGACCAGCAGTGCAAGCTTGAACCATTACCCAGCTGCTCCTGCCCTGGTGCTAAGTGGAGATGGTGTGACAGTACTTATCTCATAGCGCTTTAATGAGAGAACGCTTGGAAAGTAGTCACAGCAATGCCTGGCAAGAAGATAACCTATGCAAATGTGTAATAGACTACATTTTATACAATTGATGCCATACTCTCCTTATGGTTCTGCACCTTGATTTTCTCTTTCTTTCTTTCCTTCTTTCTTCCTTTCTTCCTTCCCTCCTTCCAGGAAGAAGTTAACCTGAGTAAATGTGTAATAGACTAGATTTTATACAATTGATGCCATACTCTCTTTACGGTTCAGCACCTTGATCTTTCTTTCTTTTTCTTTCCTTCCTTCCTTCCTTTTTTTTCCTTCCTTCCTTCCTTTCTGGAAGAAGATAACTTATGTAAATGTGTAATAGACTAGATTTTATACAATTGATGCCATACTTTCCTTACGGTTTACACTTTGATTTTCTCCTCCCCTCCCCCCTCCCGTCCCCCTCCCCCTCCCCCTATTCTTTCCCCTCCCCCCTCTTCTTCTCCCTTCCCCTCCCTCCCCCTCCCCTCCCCCCTCCCCCTTCCCCCCTCCCCACTCCCCCTTCCCCTCTCCCCTCCCATCCCATCCCCTCCCCTTCCCTTCCCTTCCCTTCCTGGAAGAAGATAACCTATGTAAATGTGTAATAGACTAGATTTGATACAATTGATGTCATATTCTCCTTACGGTTCTGCACCTTGATTTTCTTTCTTTCCTTTTCTTTTCTTTTTTGCCAGAGTCTTGCTCTGTTGCCCAGGCTGCGGTGCAGTGGCGCACTGTCAACTCACTGCAAACTTTGCCTCCCGATTCTCCTGCCTCAGCCTCCCGAGTAGCTGGGATTACAGGTGCTCACCATGATTCTCAGCTAATGTTCCTTCTTTTAGTAGAGACAGGGTTTCACCATGTTGGCCAGGCTAGTCTGGAACTCCTGACCTTTGGTGATCCTCCTGCCTTGGCCTCTTAGCTCATGCTAAGATTACAGGCATGAGCCACCATGCCTGGCCTGCACCTTGATTTTCTTCACTTCATAGTATATCCTGAAATCTTTACCCCTCAGTATACAAAAAAGCGTATGATTTACATAGAATTCCAAACTCCTTACTGTTAGGACTTCTCTTCTGTATCAGTCACTACTCCAGCCCCTTTAAATTCATCATCTTTTCTAAAAGTACACCCATTTTGTGAATGAATAAATGGAGGTTAAGGAACTTGTTCCAAGCCTCACAGTAAGTGGCCAAGTAGAGAGTTCGGCCCAGTACTGTCTGTTTCTTTGTTTGCTTAACTGTCATTGCCGTCTTCCCTGTTACTTGATTTTTGTGTTTTTGTCATCCCCTTGCAGACATTTCTGAATTTCTGAGTTATGACAGCCTTGACAAGAATAATCTCCTTGTTCACGAACATTGGTGTTGTGATGCAGTCTCCTAAAGAGACACGTCATTTTGCCAGATCTGCAGTGAAGGTTGTGTGTTTTCTTAAGATTTTAGTCTATGGTTACTTGAAATTCCCTCAAAGCCACACCCAGCCCCTTTCCTTGGCTTGTTTCGCAAATCTGGTTTCCCAGGGTCACAGATACCTGCTGTTTTCTAGCTGTCTGTCTCCTTTTGCCAGTGGAGCCGAGACCCATCCCCTGCTTCCTGAGCCTCCCCAGGCCTGAGGAGACTTCCTGTTATGTTTAATGAGTAAGGATGAATCATAAGAAGCTGGCCTTTCTCTTCCTCCTGAAAGCAGAAGTGATTCTTACTGAGATGTCCAACTTTGTCATTAGCCAAATTGTAAGGTTTTAACTTGTTTTTTATTTTTAATAACGATGAGATCGTGCCAGACAGTGAGATTAGTTATAGAATGATTGCTTCGCTGATGCTGTCTGTTCTTTGCAGAACTTCAGTTCGGTGAGAAGTCTGGGGAAAAGGGTTTACCGGCCACCAGAAGTCTCTGCTTAACCAGACGCTTCTGGTAATCAACCTTTGTTGATCTCATTCTGAAATTCTTCTAATTGGTCTTTAGAAAATTGATTTTTAAGTTAGTCCTGCAGGATTTCAGTGTTATTTACTATTCATAAATTAAAAATCTAAAGCATTTAATAACACCAAATGTTGATCAGAATGTGGGTGTGATTCCTCCTAGATATGGCTAAATTTGTAGCATCAATCAGTAAACTTTCCTTAGAAGTTAATTTTTTTTAAACAAACCCAAATTGTGGAGTTATACTTATTCTATTTTAAAGTATCCCATCCAGCTAAAATAATGCTCAAAAATCACTTGATAATGGTAATTGCAATTGTTCTTGAAATGTTAAATATGGTGATATTAGAAAACAGGCTGTTTAAAACAACTTTCCACTCGGTTGACAAATGTAATATCCAGGCTGCAAACTCTTACAGAGAAATATTACCTTAGAAAAATATTTGTCTGCACATTGAAATGTTTGTAAGTTGCTTCCTCACATGAATTAGAAAAGTTGATTGCTGGTTTAGTCTGTAGCCCAGAAAAAGCGGCTAAGTCACATATCTCCTGACCCGTGAAAGAAAGACATAGGTAGGAGTAATCCCAGTATGGGCCAACAGATGGCACCAATCTGTTTCTAAGGTATCGCTTTACTTACTTTTAAACTAAGGACTTGTATTTGTCAAGCATTTACCGTTGTGTGTCCGTGCATTTACAAGTTACTTTCTCTTCTTCTGAAAAAGAGATCTTGGTAAGTAAAAAGACTTCTGTGGCTTGTTCACATGATGACACAGGTGTTTCAAATAAGCAAATTTGCTAACCATTGAATAGGAAATAGGTAATGTTTCCTTTTGCCGGTCCTTTTGCAAAATGGTTTGAAGTGGTTTCTTTTCGCAGATGTTGCAAATGTCTTTTGAATTTCACAAGCAGATAAAAAGCGGTGTCTTTACAGCTGTCTTGAAATGACAGACAACAGCTAGCACTTGTGATAACTAAGAAAAAAAACTAACTCATGTTATTTATTTCTTCTGCTTTGGTCTAGTCAATTTTCTCTTTTCTTCTTTCTCTAGTTCGTTGTTTTCAGAAACATTTAATAGTATTTTATATATATCACTGATATGGCATCTATATGCTATGTTTTTATAGCAGATGTGTGTTTGATCCCCCTTGTTGCTTGATACTGCAATAGTTTGCTGGTCTTTCTGTCACTAATTCATAAGATTTTCGAAAGCAGGAATTATGTCAGTTCTATTCATATTTATATCCCCAGTGCCTAATGCCTAGCATGGCTCTGGCAGAAAAACAGGATCTGAGTAGACATTTATTAAATGAAGGAAATGGCCGCGACCAAGCCCTTCACAACCTTGAATCTGGCACAGTCTAGCAATTGCCTTCCTCTAGGTCCCTCACCTTAAGTTCGACAAATGAAACAATGTTTCTCTTGCCTATTTGTTGATTATGTGATCTTTCCTCTACTTACCTCACTTAATTCTGTTTTCTGATGGCTTCTTTTTTTGTGGTTTTAATTTTCATAGGTCTTGTCTACCTTTTTTTTCTGAAATAGTTTTTTCATCTTTTACCTCACCCTTTTCATTTGATACATTTAAAAAATAAATGGCTTTTACCTGTTTATATCTTTTTACTTTCTTAAAAAAAACTATGAACTCTCTAATCTTCTCTCTCATCTTCCCATGTTTCCTCTATCCCCCATAAATATAAAAGTTACTGTTTTGTTCATTTAGTGTATATGCTAGGAACTGCCTCAGAATATGAACACCCCTGGAGGAATATTGTGTGTTTGTGGCAGGGTGCTGTAAGGACTGCTTCAGCTTTTCCACCTGGTGGCTGAATTTCAGTCCCATGAACCCAGACACGGTGGGTCTGCGTGTCAGGGACCTGTAGGGTGGGTCCTCATCTATGAATGTCAGTTATCTACTATTATCTGAAAGTTCTGTCTTTATATTTTAATATTCCAAATAAAACAACCATGTTTTTCTTTCTTTCTTTCTTTCTTTCTTTTTTTTTTTTCTCACTCTGTTGTGAGGCTGGAGTGCAGTGGTGCGATCTCCACTCACTGCAACCTTCAGCGCCTGTGAAGTTCAAGTGATTCTCCTGCCTCAGCCTCCAGAGTAGCTGGGATTTACAGACGTGTGCTGCCACACCCGACTAATTTTTGTATTTTTAGTAGAGACTGGGTTTCACCACGTTGGCCAGGATGGTCTCAGTCTCTTGACTTCGTGATCCCACCTCGGCCTCCCAAAGTGCTGGGATTACAGGCGTGAGTCATTGCGGCCAGCCCACATGTTTCTGTAAAGATAAAATATAAAATATTTTTATACAGCTATAAAGACAACTCTTAGATTATCTTAAGATAACTTTTATGGATTATAAAATATGTTCATAATGAGACATTTTAAGGATTTGAAAGTATAAGAAAGAAAATTAAATTCATCTATAATTCAGAGATTCAGAGAACAACTATTAGTATTTGATATATTTCATCACATTTTTTGTCCTCTAGACTTTATGTATGTCATATTTTAATCATATTTTGCAAAATTAGAGTCCTACTACATATATAATTGTGTATTACTGTGTTCATTTAACATTATCTTTTTTTAAAAGTACAATATTTGAGGCTGCATATTATTTAATTATGTATAACTGATTTAACCATTTTCTACACTAGAGATTCTGACATTTTCAATATTTTATTATGTCATGAGTATTCTTATAGTCATATCTTCTGTGTGCATTTTTGACGATTTCTTTAGAAAATTCCTTGTAGTGGAATTGTTAAAATAAAGGGAGTTATATTTTTAAGATATTTATATAAATTACCAAATTGCCCTTTAGAAAGGTTGTACTAATTTTTCATTTCTGCTTAAGTAGTAAATGAGGGTTCTTATTTTAGTTTCCACCTACCAACCTGGATATTATATTTTTAAATTTTCCTAGTTTGATAGGTGAAAATAAAATCTTGCCTTTAAAAAAATCTTTGAAGAAACAGCAATTCCCCTTTGACTCCCTTTATCTTTTTATGCTTAGATATCTTACAGTAAAAATTACAGGCATTCTGGAAACCTATTTCTAAATGCTTTATTCTCTATCTCTAAAAAAATTACATTTTCCTAAAATGGCCAAATAACATTATCAAAAATTAAAATGTATTTCTTAATAGCATCTAGTGGCTGGGCTGTTGTGGAATCTGCCCCCCCTCCTGTTACTAAATATGTTTTATAGCAAGTATGTCTTAACTGAGATCTCATCCAAGATCATGAGTTTCATCTAGATTTTATGTGCTTTTTGTTTTAATATGCAGTTTTAATTTTTGTGAGATTGGACACTTCATTTTATTGGCAATTCATTTTTTGGTAAATTATTCAGTAAATAATATAGTAAACTTAATTTTGAATTTTGAAAGTTTGAAAAATCTAGATTAAAAACTAAGAGGGAAATAAAATTCCATTGTGATCTTACTGTGCAAAGATAATCACTGTTTGTAACTTGGCATGTATCTTATTAATTTTTCCACATGCATAGGTACGTAGTTACTTTGGTATTTTTTAAATAAACTGCTTTTTGCCACTTACATAAAGTGAAAATTTTTTCATGCAATTCGATTTTTGTTATTTTTAAAGGCTACATAGTACTATTTAATTATACAGTGAATCTAACGTTTAGTTGACAACCTGCTACTTTTGAATAACTGAGGGATTTTTATTCAAAATAGAATTCATTTTTACCAGGAGCAGTGGCTTGTACCTGTAATCCCAGCTCCGTAGGAGGCTGAGGTGACAGGATGGCATGAGCCCAGGACCTTAAGCTATGATTGTGCCATTGCACTCCAGCCTGGCCAGTGGAACAAAACCCCATCTCTTTAAAAAAGAGTGTTTAAGAAAATAATAACTGTAAGGTTTATTGCTGAGGTAAAATGAGGAAACCAAGGTGAGTATAAGAAAATGAGAAGCTAATTTATTCAGCTCCTGGGCAAGGTTCTGTGGTCCAGGAAGGGGCCAAAGAAGTCACACCCGGCCGTTTAGGGCTGGGGTTTTATGCGGGGGGGTGGGGGGGTGGGTGGGAGGGAAGGCAATTGATTGGCTATTGGGGAAACAAAGGGAAGGCAATTTTATTGGCTGTTGAGAGGCAGGAAGTGTCTGGAGCTAACTGTCATTGGTAGGTAGGCGGGACTTTGGGTAAGTGGTTCTTGATTGGCTATAGGGGAAACAAAGTGAAGGCAATTTCATTGGCTGTTGAGAGGCAGGAAGTGCCTGGAGCTAGCTGTCATTGGTAGGCGGGAAGGACCTTGGGTAAGTGGGCCTTCTGGGGGCATACAGGGCAGACTGCTACCGGGCAGGGTTTGGTGGGGGCTTCTTTTAAAAAATTCTTTTGTATGTTTTTCAACAGCGGGCTGAGGGTTGGATGCATAGTTTAATGCTGAGTGTGGCCTTGGGTATAATATGCAGAGGCAAGTGTGGGGAAGCCATGTGGTGAGGCCAGATAAGGAGCTTGAGTGATGACATAGTTATCAGGCGTGGAGAGGGATGGATGTGTCCGTTTGACTCCTGGTGAGGCAACCGGCCTTACAATAATAATAATAGTTTATTTTGTGCCAGCCACTTTATTGTATTCTTTTACTCGTGCTAACACTTTTTCAGTGACTTCTGTTTGGTTTTCCACATTGACAGTCTTATCTTCTGAAAACAATGATGATTCTCTTTCTTCATTTCAACATTTCTTCCTGTTATTTTTTATTCTTTATTGCAGTGGCTAGAACTTCCAGAAATAGCCATGTGTGCACTCTTGATGTTGACTTTAGCAGGAATGCCTTGGGGCGGCATATTGATCAAAGTTAGGTATTTGAGGTATTCTTTATTTTGGAAACGGAGGCTCGCTCTGTCACCAGGCTGGAGTGCAGTGGTACAATCTTGGCTTACTGCAACCTCGGCCTCCTGGGTTCAAGTCATTCTCCTGCCTCAGCCTCCTGAGTAGCTGAGACTACACGTGCATGCCACCATGCCCAGCTAATTTTTGTATTTTTAGTAGAGATGGGGTTTCACTGTGTTAGCCAGGATGGTCTTGGTCTCTTGTCCTTGTGATCCACCTGCCTTGGCCTCCCAAAGTGTTGGGATCACAGGTGTGAGCCACCACTCCTGGCCTGAGGTATTCTTTATCAAGTTTTCAAAGTATCTTTTAAATATCTAGTTTAAAGTTGTATTTTTAATCAAAGATGAGGACTGAATTTTATCAAGTGAATTTTTCACATTTTTGGGATGCTTCTCTATTTTTCTTGTTTGACCTACTTGTGTGAATTATTGTTACAGACTTGTTAATGATAGGCCATTTCTACAATTCCAGAAACATCCTAATTATTCATTGTGTTATTTCTTCAGGACACAGATAGATTGATTGGGGTTTCTTTATTCTGAGCTCTACCCCTTCCCCACAAATGACTGAAATGTATTCCTTTCATTTGTATTTTCTCATAATTACTCTTAATTTTATAATATATATACTTATGAATATTTTTCTAACAATATCAGGAGTTAATTGGCATCTATAGCTTCCTTTCAATCAGGCAAGTGTCTTACATGGTTTTAGCACACTCTCTCCCTCATTAGCCCATGTTCAGCCAATTCACTTGTTATCATTGGCAGTTTCTAGCTCGAGATTTTTATTAAAATTTTTGTCATCAATACTTTTTTGGTACTTAGCACTAAATTTTACTACTTTCTTTTGCTAAATAATCCTCCTTGTATCTTATGATTTTGGAGTCAATTTCTTTTTAAACTCTCCATCCTCTGGGAATTCAGGTATGGATCTGTCTTCCATGTCTTTTAGTATTTTAGTGTGTTTTCTATCTCTTTGGCCTCCTCTGCTGAGTTGGAAAATTCTTCCTGGTCACCTCTGTCATTAGTTTTCTCATTTGTGGTGCTATTTGCAACTCAACTCATCCAATGAGTTTTGTTTTGGTAATTGTCTTTAATTTCCATGATTCTTACTCTATTTTTAGAAGAATCTTGCCTCTTTCTGAGGCTATCATAAATTCCTGTTATGCTTTTTATTTCTGTTTGTTGGGTGTTAACTTCTTTCATATCTTGAGTTTGGCTCCTTTGTGTTATGGCATTTGCTTTCTGCAATGTCATGCTTCTTGCTTGTGCAACCCAAACTCTGTTTAAGGCTTTCTGTGAACATGCTCTTGATCTATTTTCATAGCCTGCTTGTTGGGATTGTGGATCAAACCAGTCTTTACTAATTTCCTTTTTTCTTTTTTTCTTTTTGAGATGGACTCTTGCTCTGTGGCCCAGGCTGGAGTGCAGCGGCACAATCTCAGCTCACTGCAACCTCCACCTTCTGGGTTCAAGTGATTCTCCTCCTGAGTAGCTGGGGCTACAGGTGCCCAGCACCATGCCTGGCTAATTTTTTTTATTTTTAGTGGAGACAGGGTTTCACCATGTGGGCCAGGCTGGTCTTGAACTCCTGATGTCAGCTGATCCACTCAACTTGGCCTCCCAAAGTGCTGGGATTACAGAGGTGAATCACTGCACCTGGCCCCAGTCTCTACTAATTTTCTACTGATGCCGTAACAAATTACCACAAACTTTGTGGCTTAAAGCAATATACATTTATTATCTTACAGTTCTGTAGGGTAGGAGTCTGACACAGATCTTGTTGGGCTAAAATCAAGGGATTGGCAAGGCTGCATTCTCTCTGGAGACTCTAAGAGAAATTCAGATACTTGCCTTTTCAGACTTCTAGAGGCTGCTCCCATTTCTTGACTCATGTTCCCCTTCCTTTATCTTCAGAGCCAGCAAGGGTGGACCAAGCTCTTCTCATATCACATCACCCTGGCTTCTGGGTGATGTTCTTCTTCTGCCTTCTTCTTCCACTTTAAAGGATGTTTGTGATTACACTGGGGCCATCCAAATAATTCAGGATAATATTCCTATTTTAAGATCAGCTGATTAGCAACTATAATTTCATCTGCAACATTAACTTTCCTTTGCCATGTAACATACCATATTCACCAAGTCTGGGGATTAGAAAGTAGACATCTTTGGGAGGCCAGTATTCTATCACAAATCAATCTGATTCTGGATTTCAGAGACTTCTCGGTTTCAGTCCCCTAAGGGTCCCCTTGCCTTTTAGTGTGTTATAGATCTATCTATCTATTGATCAACCCATTGATATAGATATAACTGTAATAGATATAGATAAACATTAATATTTTAAAAAATATTTGGTCATTTCAGGAATTTAAGGCAAGAAGAGAAAGCTGAAACATATACAGACCATCCTTTTGTCTATCATGATTTTTAATTTTTTTTATTTGAAAAATGTGGTTTTGTCACCCAGGCTGGAGCGCAGTGGCACAATCTTGGCTCACTGCAACCTCTGCCTCCCGGGTTCAAGTGATTATCCTGCCTTAGCTTCCCAAGTAGCTGGGACTATTGGTGTGTACCACCACGCCTGGCTAATTTTTTTTTTTTGCATGTTTAGTAGAGATGGGGTTTCACTACGTTTGCCAGGCTGGCCAACTCCTTACCTCAGGAGATCCACCTGCCTCAGCCTCCCAAAGTGCTGGGATTACAGGTGTGAGTCACCAGGCCCAGCCTCTTAGAACACTTTTAAGTGTGATTTTAAAGTTTCTTTTATAGTCAGAAATATGGCTTAAACAATTTCTGTTTTGGGATACTTAATTTAAGATGTATGTATTTGACATAAAAAACTATTGATTTTAGTAAATGCTCCATGAACTCTAGAGAATTAGATATATGATATTCTCTTTTTGTAGGGTACAGTTTGTGTCTCTATTAAATCCTTTACTAATTAACTCATTCAAATTTCCACATGTTTATGTTTTGCTACTTGATCTAACAATGACCCAGAGAAATATGCTAAATACTTATAGTCACAATGTCTCCATGTGTTTTGTAATTTTTTTACTTTGTAAATTTTGATGCAATATTATTTGCTGCCTAAATGTTCTTACCTGTTATATTTTCATTGTGAGCTATTTGTTTTGACCATATAACCAGTATAAATTAGTAGCTTCTTCTGTCAGTTCTCTAGTTGTTGCCCAGTTCTCTAGTACTTTGACCAAGTGGAGTATTGTGTATATAAACTGCAATTCCTGATGAACACAGCTACCAGTATTCCACTTGCTGCCCGTATCTGTATCATTGTCTGAGTTACACATCTCAGAAGGCAGTGTGCTCCCTAAAGTGGTTCCCTGCCCCATGTCCAGCTCTTACCTGGTAGTTTCCATCACTAAATGTAAAGTCTGGGGAGTATGGAGTGTGGCAGTCCATAAAAGGAAAGCTCAGTATGCTGATCCACTCATATCAGTACCATTGGGGTAAAAGGGACACTGCCTAGTTACTCGTTAAGTACCAGTTGAAGCTCATACTCAGTGTTTGAATCAGAGATAAACAGAGAAAGGGACAACATTTCTTCCAATGTTTCATCAGGGTGTCTATTTTCCTGAGACAAAGCTTGAGTGTGGCAGGTTTGCCCTAACACAGCTCCGGTTACTTTTTCGTGAGCGAAGCTGCTCCTGGATCCTGCCGTTATGTTTCTGTGTTTCTTTGTTTTCAGTGGCAAAGTGGATTTTCAAATGTATGTGTATCTCAGTGGGTGTTCTGATGGGCAGTTGGGAAAAGATATATGGGTCAGTGAAGAGCTTTTAAGCATATGCTGTTCTGTAATAAAAGTTCCCCAACTCAGAGTTTTCCCTCTTCCAAAGAATGGTTGGTTGAAACTCTACTCATCTCTTGCCTGTTTTACAATTTCCAATATATCCTCTGATGATGAAAAGTGGATCCTTTGTAAATAAAGGACTCATCTCTTGACTGTTTTACTATTTCCAGTATATCCCCTGATGGTGAAAAGTGGGTCCTTTGTAAATAGAACTGAGGGATGAGCAGTGCTCATTTTGGTAATCTACTCTCAATTATTCCTGCAGCTCAGAGACCTACTTTAAAAATGTTGGTGCCTGCTTTTGTCCCCCAGGAACTCGTACATGCTTTCCTGTGCAGAACAGAGCCTGAAAAGGTTCTGAGCCCGCCTAGCAGTTCTAATCTTTTGTCTCAGTCATGATCATGGGGTCTGCAGGCTCCCACGCTTGCCTCCATGCCTTAGCCAGGTAATCTTTTCTTGTTTGCTCAGCATCATGGTCATGAACATCAATGTTTATAATCTGTTGTAATGCAGTGATGCCTTCTGGGCCCTGAGGAAGTAGTTGTCTCTTCCATACAGCAGCTTTAGCCTGACAAACTTTGTTTCATTGTGTCAGTGTGTTAGGTGTTGGAACTTGATGCTTTCAGATGATCATGTGCTGAATCCACCTCCTGGCCAGGCCTCAATGTCCTGCCAACCACCTTTCTCCCCTACCTTTTCTTTTGATGTCACTTTCGCCAAATTGGATTGGGGACAGAATCCTGAAAGTCAGGTTTGGGTCAGAATCCTGAAAGACACAATCCCAAGTGCCATAATCATGAATGTTGAAATCCTGAAAGATCGAAATCCTGAAAATATGATTCTGAAAAAAATAAATTTAAAGATTCTTTAAAAGACATTCATTTACATTTTCAAAACGAAACATATGGAAACATGACAATAGTTTTTAAGTCACTTTATGCAATAAAATAGACAATAATGACATACATATTTTTGCATACGAACACTTAGATATGCTAAGGACAGTGGCATGATAAACACTCATGAACAGATGAACCATACTCACAAATAAATGACTTATATAACTGCTGCCACCCACACCATCAAACCATGATGGACAACCTAAGTCCTTTGATACAATTGATCAACAACTGTGATGGGTCACCACCGCATAATTTTTGTATTTTTTTGCAGAGACAGGATCTCATCATGTTGCCCAGGCTGGTCTCAAACTCCAGAGCTCAAGCAATCTGGTCACAAGCCATCTGCCCACCTTGGCCTCCCAAAGTGCAGGGATTACAGAGCATGAGTTCTTTTTATTGCGTTGATCCTTTTACCATTATGTAATGTCCTTTTTGTCTCTTTTGATCTTTGTTGGTTTAAAGTCCATTTTATCAGAGACTGGGATTGCAACCCCTGCTTTTTTTTGCTCTCCATTTGCTTGATAAATCTGCTTCCATCCCTTTATTTTGAGTCTATGTGTGTCTTTGCTCATGATATGGGTCTCCTGAATACAGCACACAGATGAGTCTTGACTTTTTAATCCAGTTTGCAGTCTGTGTCTTTTGATTGGGGCATTTAGGCCATTTACATTTAATGTTAATGTTGTTATGTGTGAATTTGATCCTGCCATTTTGTTGACATAGTTTATTGATCGCATCATTGGTCTTTACCATTTGGTACATTTTTGCAGTGGATGGTACTGGTTGTTCCTTTCCTTGATTAGTGCTTCCTTCAGTAGCTCTTATAAGGCAGGTCTAGTGGTGAAGAAATCTCTCAGCAATTGCTTGTCCATAAATGATTTTATTTCTCCTTCACTTATGAAGCTTAGTTTGGCTGGATATGAAATTCTGGGTTGAAAGTTCTTTTCTTTATGGATGTTGAATACTAGCTCCCACTCTCTTCTGGCTTATAGGGTTTCTGCTGAGAGATCCACTGTGAGTCTGATGGGCTTCGCTTTGTGGGTGACCTGACCTTTCTCTCTGGCTGCTCTTAGCATTTTTTCCTTCATTTCAACCCTGGTGAATCTTACAGTTATGTGCCTTGGGGTTGCTCTTTTTGAGGAATATCTTCATGGTGTTCTCTGCATTTCCTGGATTTGAATGTTGGCCTGCTTTGCTAAGTTGTGGAAGTTCTCCTATATAATATCCTGAAGAGTGTTTTCCAGCTTGGATTAATTCTCCCCATCACATTTAAGTACACCAATCAAGCGTAGATTAGGTCTTTTCACATAATCCCATATTTCTTCAGGCTTTGTTTATTTCGTTTCACTCTTTTTCTCTAATCTTGCCTTCTCATTTTATTTGATTGAGTTGATCTTCAATCTTTGTTATCCTTTTTTTCTGCTTGATCAATTCAGCTATTGAGATTTGTGTATGCTTTGTGAAGTTCTCATGCTGTGTTTTTCAGCTCATCAAGTCATTTATGTTCTTCTCTAAGCTGGTCATTCTAGTTTGCATTTCGCCTAACCTTTTTTCAAGGTTTTTAGTTTCTTTGCATTGGGTTAGAACATGTTCCTTTAGCTCAGAGAAGTTTGTTGTTACCCACCTTCTGAAGCCTGCTTCTGTCAGTTCATCAAACTCATTCTCCATCCTGTTTTGTTCCCTTGCTGGGAGGTGTTGAGATCCCATCTTCTTGGATATATCTACCTTTGATCTTTGAAGTTGGTGATTTCAGGTGGGATCTAAGTGGACATCCTTTCTGTTGATGTTGAAGCTATTTCTTTTTGTTTTTTAGTTTTCCTTCTAACAGTCAGGTCCCTCTGCTGTAGGACTGTTGGTGGTCCACTTCAGATCTTGCTTGCCTGGGAATCACCTGTGGGGGTTGCAGAACAGCAATGATGGCTGTCTGATCTTTCCTCTGTTTGTCCCAGAAGGGTACCTGCCAGGTGTCAGCCAGAGCTCTCCTTTATGAGGCATCTTTTTGGTTATACAGGGGTCAGGGAGCCACTTACAGTCTGTCCCTTGTCTGCCTGCAGAGGCACTGCTGGGCTGTCATGGACTCAGTCTAGCTGCTTCATAGGCTTCCTCTAGCTTTTGTTTACACAGGTAGGTTTAGACCTGCTTCAGCAACGGTGGACACCCTTCCCTCCACTGAGTTCCATTGTCCGGGGTGGAGCTTGAACTGATGTGCTGGCTGGGAAACTGAAGAGAGAGGGTTTCAGTTTGCTGGTCTTTGTGGGTGTGGGACCTGCCCAGCCATATCACCTGTCTCCCTGCTTTCAGCTCCCCCTCTTTCTGGGGAGCGGGTATCTCTGTCCTGCAGGCGCTCTTGGTGCTAGTCAAAACATCCACCCAGATCTGTGCTGACAACACGAGGTGCTGGCCAAAGCTGCTGCTCAGATCTGTGCAGGTAACTCGTGGCACTTTTCAGCCCAGCAGGGATCTCCTGCTCTGTGAGTTGCAGAGGCCATGGGAGAAGCGCAGTATCTGAACCCTAGTGCCGGGATGGGGGTAAGTCCCCGATCCTCTGATCAGTTGCACTTCCTGGGTGAGGCAGTGCCCCTCCCTGCCTCGGTTTGCCCTCCTTGGGCTACACCCATGGTCCAAACAGTCCCATTGAAATGAACCTCGTACCTTGGTTGGAAATGCAGAGATCACACACATTCTGTGTCTCTCTCACTGGGAACTATGCTCTGGAGCTGTTCCTATTTGGCCATTTTGGCAGAATACCCATTTTTATTAATAAAGTTTATGTTTTAGAGCAGTTTTTAAAATTGTCTATTTAGTTTTTCCTTTCTCAGCATATCATATAGTTGAAATAAAATACTATTTAGCTTTTTCAGACTGACTTCTTTCACCTAGCAAAATGGATTTAAGGATCTTCCATGTCTCCCTCATTTCCTTTCCTTCCCTCCCTCCCTTCCTTCTTTCCTTTCTCTCTCTTTTTTCTTTCTTCTCTCTTTCTTTCTCTCCTTCATTCCTTCCCTCCCTTCCTTCCTTTCTTCCCCTCCCTCCCTCTCTCCCTCCTTCCCTCCCTTCCTGCCTCTTTCCTTCTTTCTTTCTTTCTCTGTTTCCCTCCTACCCTTCCTCTGTTCTTTCCTTCCTACCCTTCCTCCCTCCCTCCTCTTTCTTTGTTTTTTCTTTTCCTTCCTTCCTCCCTTCCTTCTTCTCTTTCTTTCTTTCTTTTCTCTCTCTCTCTCTCTCTCATCTTTCCTTCCCCACAAACAAATCATACATATTTATGGAGGTATTTTGATACATGCATACAGTGTGTCAAATCAGGGTATTTAGGATATCCACCGTCTCAAACATTTATCTTTGTGTGTGTGGCGGGGGGCGGGGGGGAACATTTCAGATCTTCTCTTCTAGCTGTTTTGAAATATACAATAAATTATTGTTAGATATAGTCACCCTACTGTGTTATTGAACACCAGAACTTATTCTTTTTATCTAACTGTATGTTTTTATCCATTAATCAACCTTTCTTCATTCCCTCACTCACCTCTTAGTCTCTGGTAACTATTGTTCTACTCTCTAACTTTCTGAGATGAATATTTTAGCTCCCACAGATGAGTGAGAACATGCAATATTTGTCTTTCTGTCTCTGGCTTGTTTTGCTAATGTAATGACCTCCAAGTTTGTCCATATTGCTGCAAACGACAGGATTTAATTATTTTTAATGGCAGAATGGTATTCCATTGTGCATATATATCACATTTTCTTTATTCATTCATCTGTTGATGGACACTTAGGTTGATTCCATATTTTGGATATTGTAGATAGTGCTGCAATCAACATGGAGGTGCAGGTATCCCTTTGATATACTGATTTCTGTTTTTTATGATAAACATCCAAAAGTGGGGTTGCTGGAATGTATGTTTGTTCTATTTTTAGTTTTTTGAAACACCTCCATACTGTTCTCCATAATAGCTGTACTAATTTACATTCCCACCAACAGCATATAAGAGTTCCTTTTTCCCTTCATTCTCACCGGGATTTGTTATTTATTGTCTTTCTGATGATAGCCATTTACACTAGAATGAGATGATATCTCATTGTGGTTTTGGTTTGCTCTTCCCTGATGATTCATGGTGACCATTTTTTTTCATATACCTGTTGGACATTTGTATATCTTCTTTTAAGAAATATCTATACAAGGCCAGGCGCGGTGGCTCAAGCCTGTAATCCCAGCACTTTGGGAGGCCGAGGTGGGTGGATCACGAGGTCAAGAGATCGAGACCATCCTGGTCAGCATGGTGAAACCGCGTCTCTACTAAAAATACAAAAAATTAGCTGGGCATGGTGGCGCGTGCCTGTAATCCCAGCTACTCAGGAGGCTGAGGCGGGAGAATTGCCTGAACCCAGGAGGCAGAGGTTGCGATGAGCCGAGATTGCGCCATTGCACTCCAGCCTGGGTAACAAGAGCAAAACGCTGCCTCAAAAAAAAAAAAGAAATGTCTATACAAATCCTTCGTCTACTTTTTCATAAGGTTTTTTTTGTTGTTGTTTAGTTGTTTGAGTTCCTTGTATATTGTAGTTATCAGTCTCTATTGAATGATTAGTTTACAAACATTTTCACCCATTTAACCCTGTTATCTCTTTACTCTGTTGATTGTTTCTTTTGCTCTGTGGAAGTTCTTCAGTTTAATATAGTCCCATTTGTCTATTTATGTTTTTGTTGCCTGTACTTTTGAAATCTAGCCATAAAATCTTTACCTAGACCAATGTCCTAAAGCATTTCTTCTGTTTTCTCCTAGTAGTTTTATACTTTTAAGTCTTACATTTAAGTCTTTAATCCATTTTGAGTTGATTTTTGTATATGGTGAGAAATAGGGGTCTAGTTTCATTCTTATACATATGAACAAATGTGAAGCCAGAATCATTTATTGAAGAGTAGCCTTTCCCCAATTATATGTTGTTTGCAACTTTGTTGAAAGTTGATTGGTTGTAAATATGTGGATTAATTTCTGAGTTCTGTATTCTGTTTTCTTAGTCTATGTATCTGTTTTCTGTACCAATACCTTGCTACTTTTTCTTTGTAGTATCTTTTGAAGTCAAGTAGTGTGATGCCTTCAGCTTTGTCCTTTTTCCTCAGTATTGATTTGGCTATTTGGGGTGTTTTGTGGTTCTATACAAATGTTGAGATTATTTTTTATATTTCTGTAAATAATATCATCAGTATTTTGATAGGGATTGCATTGGATCTGTAGATTGCTTTGAGTAGCAAAGTCATTTTAACAATATTAATTCTTCCAATCCATGAACATGGGATGTCTTTCCATTTTTTAGTGTTCTCAATTTCTTTCATCAGTATTTTGTAGTTTTGTTGTAGTGACCTTTTGCCTTCTTGATTAAGTTTATTCCTAGGTTTTGTAATTATCTTGTAGCTATGCAGATAGGATTGCTTTCTCGATTTCTTTTCTTTTCTTTTTTTTTGAGACTGAGTCTCACTCAATTGCCCAGGCTGGTCTCAAACTCCTGACCCTAGGTGATCTGCCTGCCTTTGCCTCTCAAAGTGCTGGGATTACAGGTGTGAGCCACCACACTCAGTCCTTGTCTGGTTTTTGTATCAGAAAAATGCTGGCTTCGTAGAATGAGTTAGGAGGAATTCCTTCAATTTTTTTGAATAGTTTGAGAAAAATTGGTATTAATTGTTAAAAGTTTTGTGGAAGTCAGATGAGGACACCAGGCAGGCCTGTACTCAGGCACCAGTGATGGCAGCAGTGGACTGGGCTTGCCAGTCCTCAGGCCCCTGAGTGATGTATGTGGGCACTGGTGGTGATGGGTCCAGGCAGGAGGTCCTTCAGCCTCCAGGAGATTTATTTGGATACTTGCAGTGGCAGTAATGGACCAAATGAGAAGGCAGGTTCTTGGGCCCTTGCACAATTTGTGTGGCATCAACTGTAGCAGTAGAAAAAGTGGGCCTACCCTCTGGCCCCCAAGTGGCATACACAGGCAGCAGCAGTGGCAGCAGCAGGCTGGGCAAACCAGTCCATAGGACCCCATGTGGCATGTGTGGATGAGTGTTGGCCGTGGCAGTGGCAGGCAGGCAGTAGCAGTAGAGGGCATGGTGGACCTGTCCTCAGGCCCCTTGAAGGCGTGTGTAGGTGTGTGGTGGTCCTGCTGCTAGGGAAGGTGGGGTTGCTGTAATTGTCAGTGGCCCTGGGCAGGTATCTCTTAGGCTCTGGGGAATGCATACTTTGACTCCCTTTGTCCCCGGGAGAGCCACTAGGTGCACTGTGCTTCCTCTTTCCTGGGATGTAGGGCATTGCATGGGCTAGAGTGCTGGGGACCTAGCTGCACTGCTGGGTTTAGCTGGCATTACAATACTGTAGCCCTCTAGGTGGATGTAGGAGAGTATCAGTGAGGCTTCAGAGGTATGGAGATTCAGAGTTGTTGGGCCCCAGAACAGGATGTGTATGGTGAAGGCTGGACTCTTAAAATAGCACTATGCTGAAGCTGTTTGGATCTCAGGGAATGAGTTATGTGGGACCCAATACAAAGTCCCATTGTGAAACAAATGCCATTGTATAGATTCCAGACAGTCTCAGGGCCTGTGAGGGCCAAGGGGCTAGCTCATGGCTAGGATTACAGGAGTCTATGGTGGAAATGGGGACCTCTGAAGATCTCTCAGTTATCCTTTCCCTGGAATGGGGACTTCTGGTTCAGAGCTAGTCCCAGCTAGGCTGGCTGCTTCCCTTCCCTCTTCTTCCATGCCTCAGAGGTCCACTGTCACTGCCCTGCTGAATTCCAGTGTTTTCTCTTAGATGCTCATTTAATGTGTGATTATCTGCTCACTGTTTTAGTTCTTTGCAGAGGGGCGAGTGCTAGGTGCCTCTATTCAGCCATTTTATAGCTTCTCCAGTTCATTTTTTAATTGTTGAATAATATTTTTTTCATGTGAATGTACCAGTTTGTTCATCTTTTTACCGATTGAGGGGTATCTTGTTGCTACCAATGTTTGGCAGTTATGAATAAAGCTTCTATAAACATCCATGTATAGGCTTTTATGTGGACATCAATTTTCAGTTATTTGGTTAAATACCCAGGAGTGTGATTTGCTGGAGCACATGGTAAGACCATGCTTAGTTTTATAAGGAACTATCAAACTGCTTTCCATAATACCTGCACAGTTTTGCATCCCCACCAACAGTGAAAGAGAATTCTTGTTGCTACACACCCTCACCAACATTTGATGTTGTTTTTGGATTTTACCCATTCTCATAAGTGTAGTATAATTTCATTGTAAATTAATCTGCAATACCCAGATGACATATGCTGTTGAATAGCTATCTATATGTGTATTTGCTTTTTGTAGATCTTCTTTGGTGAGGTGTCTGTTTCGATTTTTGTGCCCATTTAAAAACTAGGTTGTTTGTTTTATTATTGTGGAGCTCAAAAGTTCTTTGCATATTTTGGATACAAGTCCCTATCATATATGTGTTTTGCAAATATCTTTTCTCAGTCTGTGCTTTGTCTTTTCACTCTCTTGCAGTTTCTTTTGCAAAGCAAACATTTTAACTTTAATGAAGTCCAACTTAACAGTGTTTTCTTTCTTGGATTATGTTTTTGATGTGGTATCTAAAAAGTCATCACCAAATCCAAAGTCACCTAGATTTTCTCCTATGCCATCTTCTAGAATTTTCATAGTTTTGCATTATACATTTATGTCTGTGGTTAATTTTGAGCTAATTTTTGTAAAAACTGTAAGGTCTGTGTCTACCTTCCTCCTCCTCCTCCTCCCTCTCCTCCTCCTCCTTCTTTTTCCTCTTCCTCCTCTTCTTCTCCTTCTCCTTCTTCTTCATGTAGGGGTCTGCTTTCTCCAGAACCATTTGTTGAAAACACTATCCATTCTCCACTAAGTTGCCTTTGCTCCTTTGTCAAACAGCGGTTGATTATTTTTGTGTGGGTCTATTTCGAAGTTTTGTATTCTGGTAATTTGACCTATTTGTACATTCTTTCACCAAAACCACACTGCCTTGATTACTGTAACTTTGTAGTAAGTCTTAATGTCAGGTAATGTCAGTTATCTGACTTTGTTCTTTTAATTTTTTTCCCCTGTGAAAGAACAGTACTTTCTTGTTTCTTTGCATGGCTAATTTTTTAAAAGCAAATAAATTAGAGATTCCTTTAATGCCAAGTTGCACAATCAAAAAGACAACAATCTCTTTTCATTTGCTTTTTGCAGAGTCTGTGTAACTTCAGGGCAAAATCCAGAGCAAGTCCACTGGGAAATCTGGGGGCTAGTGATTCTTTTTTGTTTTCCCCAGACATTTTAAACACTAGAATGAGGTAGCTCTAGAAATCAAATTCTGTCCCCCTTTCCCAGAGGGTGTTTTTTTTTTTTTGACAGGGTCTCATTCTGTCACCCAGGTTGAAGTACAGTGGTGTGATCATGGCTCATTGCAGCCTCAACTTCCCCAGGCCCAAACAATCCTCCCAACTCAGCCTTCCAAGTAGCTGGGACTATATGCACATGCCACCATGTCAAGCCAATTCTTGTATTTTTTGTAGAGACGGAGTTTCACCATGTTGCCCAGACTGGCTTTGAACTCCTGGCCCAAGCGATCCGCCTGCCTTGCCTTCCCAAAGTTCCAGAATTACAGGCGTGCCTGGCTTCCCTTTCCCAGAGTGTATTGTTGCTTCTTGTGGCTTGTAGTTGCTTGTTTAATTACTTTTCTAAATATTTTTTATAAAGACTTTTCTTTGTCATGTGTGACTATTAAATTCTGTGTCCAGTTAGCTTAGTTAGCTAGTGACTTGAGATTTCTTTAAACATCTGGAGCAAAAACAAAAACAAAACAAAATACCGAAAGCAAAACCCAAAACTCCCCTGATCTTTGCAGATTGGCTGTGTTGGAACACTTCCTCAATGCTTAGCCAGGCTATTCACAACTCCACCTTAGCCTTCACTTTCTGCATGCATGGAAGATAGAGATCAGCCAGGGGTGAAAATTGAGGATTTTCTCAGGTCTCTTCTGAGCATGTGTCCAGGCTTGGGCACATTGGTGAAATTCTAGACTCCCTGGTATATACAGAGATTTCCAAAGCCTTTTTTCTCCCATATATCTTTGCATATTTCCCAGGGTTTCTGGTGTGTCCACTGCTTGCCGCCCCGTTAGCCCTTGCTCAGGTGTATATTTGCCTTTAAATGTTTACAACACTGCTTGCTCCCGCTGTTAGCCCTTGCTCAGGAGTATATTTGCCTTTAAATGTTTACAACAAACACCACGCAGGAGGCTGCTCCAGCCCTAAGAAAGTTTTAAGGTGTGCAAAACAAAGGTAAGCCCCTGAGTGTGACTCCCTCAGGCAGCAACCAGACAGGTCAAAACACACAACCACAGTTCTTTGATAAAAAGGCCTATATTGCTCCTTCTGGCATGAGCAAGCTATATAACTGGTAATAAAAAGTATCATTAAATTATGGGGATGGCCAGGAGCGGTGGCTCATACCTGTAATCCAGCACTTTGGGATGCTGAGGTGAGTGGATCACGAGGTGAGATCAAGACCATCCTGGTTAACATGGTGAAACTCCATTTCTACTAAAAATACAAAAAAATTAGCCAGTGTGGTGACAGACACCTGTAGTCCCAGCTACTTGAGAGGCTGAAGCAGAAGAATCACTTGAACCTAGGAGGCAAAGGTTATAGTGAGCTGAGATTGGGCAAGTGCACTCCAGCCTGGGTGACAAAAGCGAGACTCTGTCTCAAAAAAAAAATTAAATGGACAGAAATGACTCTACTAGTGAATGAATAAATCATTTAGATTTCATGGTTAGTAAGTGGAAGTTTGAAAGTAACCCTCTGATCTTTATTAATCTTAGTGTATATTATATTTCTAGAATTTGGACTCATATCAAGATGCTCTGAAGAATAACAACCCTTTAGGATAGCCACTGCAACATCATGACCAAAGACAACGAACCTATTGGGAAAAGCTCCTGTTTTGTTTGCCTTATGATCCTAATAGTTGGAACCATCATCCAGTTCTCCGACGAAAGTGAATTTGCAGTAGACAAGTCCAAAAGAGGCCTTACTCATGTTCCAAACGACCTACCGCTGAAAACCAAAGTCTTAGATATGTCTCAGAACTACATATCCGAGCTTCGGGTTTCTGACGTGAGCTTTCTGTCAGAGTTGAAAGTTTTGAGACTTTCCCATAATAGAATCCAGCTACTTGATTTGAGTGTCTTCAAGTTCAATCAGGATTTGGAATACTTGGATTTATCTCATAATCAGTTGCAAAAGATCTCTTGCTATCCTGTTGTGAGTTTCAGGCATTTAGATCTCTCATTCAATGACTTCAAGGCCCTGCCCATCTGTAAGGAATTTGGCAACTTGTCGCAACTGAGTTTCTTGGGATTGAGTGCTATGAGGTTACAAAGATTAGATTTGCTGCCAGTTGCTCACTTGCATCTAAGTTATATCCTTCTGGATTTAAGAAATTATTATGTGAAAGAAAATGAGACAGAAAGTCTACAAATTCTGAATGCAAAAACACTTCACCTTGTTTTTCACCCAAATAGTTTATTCTCTATCCAAGTGAGTATATCAGTTAATTCTCTAGGGTGCTTACAACTGACTAATATTAAATTGAACGATGACAACTGTCAAGTTTTCATTCATTTTTTATCAGAACTCACCAGAGGTCCAACCTTACTGAATTTTACCCTCAACCACATGGAAACAACTTGGAAATGCCTGGTTAGAGTCTTTCAATACCTTTGGCCCAAACCTGTGGAATATCTCAATATTTACAATTTAACAATAGTTGAAAGCATTCACAAAGAATATTTTACTTATTCTAAAACGACATTGAAAGCATTGAAAATAGAACATATCACAAACCAAGTTTTTCTTTATTCACAGACAGCATTGTATACAGTGTTTTCCGAGATGAACATTATGATGTTAACCATTTCGGATACACCATTTATACACATGCTGTGTCCTCATGCACCAAGCACATTCAAGTTTTTGAACTTTACCCAGAATGTTTTCACAGACAGTATTTTTGAAAAATGTTCCACGTTAGTTAAATTGGAGACACTTATCTTACGAAAGAATGGATTAAAAGACCTTTTCAAAGTAGGTCTCATGACTAAGGATATGCCATCTTTGGCAATATTGGATGTTAGCTGGAATTCTTTGGAATCTGGTAGACATGAGGAAAACTGCACTTGGGTTGAGAGTATAGTTGTGTTAAATTTGTCTTCAAATGTACTTACCGACTCCGTTTTCAGATGTTTACCTCCCAGGATCAAGGTACTTGATCTTCACAGCAATAAAATAAAGAGCATTCCTAAACAAGTCGTAAAACTGGAAGCTTTGCAGGAACTCAATGTTGCTTTCAATTCTTTAACTGACCTTCCTGGATGTGGCAGCTTTAGCAGGCTTTCTGTGTTGATCATTGATCACAATTCAGTTTCCCACCCATCAGCTGATTTCTTCCAGAGCTGCCAGAAGATGAAGTCAGTAAAAGCAGGGAACAATCCATTCCACTGTACCTGTGAGCTAAGAGAATTTGTCAAAAATATAGGCCAAGTATCAAGTGAAGTGGTAGAGGGCTGGCCTGATTCTTATAAGTGTGACTACCCAGATAGTTATAGAGGAATCCCACTAAAGGACTTTCACCTGTCTGACTTATTCTGCAACATAACTCTGCTGATCGTCATCATCGGGGCCACCATGCTGGTGTTGGCTGTGACTGTGACCTCCCTCTGCATCTACTTGGATCTGCCCTGGTATCTCAGGATGGTATGCCAGTGGACCCAGACCCGGCGCAGGGCCAGGAATGTACCCTTAGAAGAACTCCAAAGAAATCTCCAGTTTCATGCTTTTATTTCATATAGTGAACATGATTCTGCCTGGGTGAAAAATGAATTGGTACCTTATCTAGAGAAAGAAGGTATACAGATTTGTCTCCATGAGAGAAACTTTGTTCCTGGCAAGAGCATCGTGGAAAATATCATCAACTGCATTGAGAAGAGTTACAAGTCCATCTTTGTCTTGTCTCCCAACTTTGTCCAGAGTGAGTGGTGCCATTATGAACTCTACTTTGCCCACCACAATCTCTTCCATGAAGGATCTAATAACTTAATCCTCATCTTGCTGGAACCCATTCCACAGAACAGCATTCCCAACAAGTACCACAAGCTGAGGGCTCTCATGACACAGCGGACTTATTTGGAATGGCCCAAGGAGAAAAGCAAACATGGGCTTTTTTGGGCTAACATTAGAGCAGCTTTTCATATAAAATTAACACTAGTCACTGAAAACAATGATGTGAAATCTTAAAAAAAGTTAAGGAAATCCAATTTAAGAAACCATATTTACTTGGATTATGTGAACAGTATAGTTCTGAGTAACTGTCTGGAGGTGTCTCCATTATCCTCATGCCTTCAGGAAAGACTTAACAAAAAAAACAATGTTTCATCTGGGGAATTAGGCTAGAGGGTGAGGTGATACTCAACTTGCCAGTGAGGGACCGCCCAGACTCTTGGTTTAATCATTATGTTTCAGATTGAAACAGTCTTTTTTGAGTAAATGTTCAGTTTTTCAGTTCCTTTTTCCAAATGGATTCTGTGTGAGCAACAGTTTATATGGCTTCATGGCTGCAAGAAAACAGTCAACTTCAGCATCATGTGCTCTGGCCCTTAGAGTGCGCTGTGAATCCTTTTGGTCTCTGGGTCAAGCGTCATTATTTTCTTCAACTTTGGGGCTTGGGGAAAAAATG
This sequence comes from Saguinus oedipus, assembly GCA_031835075.1. Classification (NCBI taxonomy): domain Eukaryota; kingdom Metazoa; phylum Chordata; class Mammalia; order Primates; family Cebidae; genus Saguinus; species Saguinus oedipus. The sequence goes on along the minus strand of CM063171.1, from coordinate 66,421,000 downwards.
AGATCAGCTATGACATATAAAAAAGTCTTTAGTTTCACATATGTGTAATGGCTTCTTTAATCTTTTATCCTGCTACACAAATATATAATTAACCAATGGGGTCTCATGACGTAATAGTGTAGGTATGTAAAGGAAAATATGGACTTGGTCATAAGCTGTTGATTATGAGGTGAGAGACGTGGATTTAGATACTTTCCAAGAAAACTGAGGCCAAATTTATTTGTAACTAGATATTGAATGGGACTTTTCTGGTTGTCTCAGAATTCTGGCTAAAGCCTTAAAGCTGACAAAAGACAGTAAATACACCCACATGATACTAGACACAGCCAGCCTAGACTTATAAAAAGATCAGAAAGAGACCAGTGACTCCCAGTCCATACTATCCATCTCGAGAAGACTAGAGTCAAAAGAGTGATTAAAGAGTCATTAAGTGGAGGTTCTAGATTAAGAGGGAGATTGCTTTGAATTTCTTACAGAGACAAGTGTGAGGGGGTCTAAGCATGGTAGAAGGTAGCCTGCAATCCCACTCCAAGACTGAAAGCTTGCAGATTAACAGGAACACGCAGCTTCAGTGCAGCAGATGGGGTGTGGCTTGAGAGCTCTTGGAAGAGCTCGATGAATGCTGGAGTTTGGGATGAGGGTGGGCACTGGCAACACAAAAACTGGTAAACAGTGCTTGGCAAATACAAGTGCTTGATAAATATTTGTTGAATGAATATGAGTGCTTCCCACCTGGGAAATTCTGAAGGTGAAAGTTTGGCTTGGGCAACCCAAAATGGCAGGACGAGAGAAGAGAAGCAGTGATAGGAACCTGCCCTTCCATTATTGGCATGGTAAGAGTATGTGAATTTCTTCATATGGCTTTGACTATGGAAGAGTAGCTGGGCTTGCATTGTCATGAGGAGATGTCAGCCAATAGGGCAGCATGTTGTGCAAAAAGACTATAGCAGTAAGAGGACATGGGGTTGGGCAGAAGAGGGGTTCAGGGTGGAGGTTGCTGCAAGAGGTCAGCTATATAATGTGCCACTGCATCATGGAACTGTGCAATGTGGGGTACACTCAAGACCTCCCAATAACTCACAGATGTGCCCTGTGAAAAAGCCAGCATATGGACTCTGCCATGTTAGCAGGCAGGAACATGTTAGCCTGTCTGCCTTATTCAATAGTTAACTACAGGAAGATCTGCTCCGCTTTGTATACTAACCTCTTCCCTTGCAATGACATGGGAACCTAGAATATAGAGAAGACAGGGACAGTGGAGAAAGAATAAAGAAACCGATTACATTCCTTCTTCATTTCACTGTAAGAAAGGCCAAGCTGAATTTTGAATGAGGTGTGACACTGCCGTTAAATTGGACTGGACTGGACATTTTAATCCCTTAAATAGAGGTGCAATGAGTAAAATGAGCTTTGTCACTAAAATTTATGGTATCTTCCCAAGACTCAGGAGTGATGATGGAAGGAGATCCAACAGAACTTTGTTGCAAGGCAGTGGTTAGAGAATAATGAAGCCCTTGCTTTCTGGACTTAGCTCATTCCATAAACTGGTTTTGGCCAGGCACAGTGGATCACACCTGTAATCCCAGCACTGTGGGAGGCTGAGGCAGGTGGATCACTTGAGGTCAGGAGTTTGAGACCAGCCCAGCCAACATGGTGAGACTCCATCTCTACTAAAAATACAAAAATTAGCTGGGTGTGATGGCAGGCACCTGTAGTCCCAGCTACTCGGGAGGCTGAGGCAGGAGAATCACATGAACCTGGGAGACGGAGGCTATAGTGAGCTGAGATCATGCCAGTGCATTCCAGCTTGGGCAACAGAGCAAGACTCTATCTCAAAAAAATTAAAAGAAATAAACTGGCTTCTACCAGTTTACTCTGAAAGTAGAGTCCCCACAGCCGCTCCCCGTCACATTTCTCCACATTCTTCCCATTTCTTTTCTTCACAGCACACATCACTGTATGAAATTGTCTTGCTTGCTTAGTTGTTTACTTGTTTTCTCTTTCTCTCCCCTAAAGTATAAGCTTCAAGAGAACGGGAGCCTTCTCCACCTGTGCCCTGCCTCTCCCCACTGCCAAGGGGACCCTGCGCCTGCATTGTAGATGCGCAGTAAAAACTCTTGGGATGAGCAAATGGCTCTGAAATGGACCCATGCAGGACATGTCTGTGAAGTCCTGGATTTTATCTAAAAAGCCCAGGCAGGCAGGGGCGGGGGGTCCACAGGGCCACAGTTCCACCCTGATCTGCCCCCTGGGCAGCGCCTGCCCTTGGCAGTAAACATCTTCACCTTGCACACTGCTCCTCTCCATCTACCACTGGAGGACTGTTGGGAAAAGCTGCAAAGGAGAAAGGACTTACAGAGTGCCTACAGAATTGGTTATGAGTAACACACAAACAGGGAACAACAACTGTTGAAGGCCGCAGGAGGCCTCTGAGGAGGAAGGCCTCTCCATGCCTCATGTTCCGGTGCAGGGTGGCCTCGGCTCTGTTGCCGTAAGCAATTGTGCTCAAGGACGTAAAACCCCTTCGTAGCATTAAGACGTAACCAGACTTGTAGGCTCCTTGTAAGGCCAGTGTTCCATCAGCTGTGCCTAGATAATAAGCTAAAGATAACCACATGTTCTTGTTTTGTGAAACTCCCAAACTGCCAATGTTATCAATTCTTAGAATGATACACCAGTTCCAGCCACTAATTCACTTTCTGCTCACTGATTCATTCCACCTTCACTCCACCCCTACCCTATAGATCAAAGTGATTGTAATCAATAAACAGTGTGGATGATCAGAGCTCAGTGTCTTCATTGTTTCCTCCAGAGTAATAAAGTGATGGCCCCGTGGTCCCACCTTTTCTCTTAATCTGTCTTTCTCTCATTCCTTTGTCACCACTGAATTTGGGGTACCCATGGGTGATGTGGGGCTCATGGATTCTCTACAAAGCTGGGGCAACTCAGCTCCAGGTTTACCAGGACATTGAGAGAAGGGAAAGGCTTTCTTTTGGAGGTTTGGTGAGCCCTTCTCTGTGCGTCATTGCCCGCCCCACAGTGGCCCTGCAGCTCATCCCATGGGTCCCGTTGCCTGGTAGGACGTGTGCTTTTGTTTTGAGGGTTATGCATCTTCTGTGTTGTCCTTTTTTGGGAGGTTGGAAAATGGGTCCAGAAAGACAGAAAAGAAAGAAACAAGCAAAAACAAACAAAAAACCCCCCAAAATCCATACAAATAAAGTATCTCCTCCATCCGTGTTTGAGCTATTCCTTCTCATGCCCCCATCCAATGCCACAATTTGGTAAGTTTGCCTCAACACATTTTCAGTTCTTAACACTGTGGTGAGAATAACCAACAGATCCTGTAGTAAGATGTCAGGTTAAAAGGAATGGAGCATGGCAAAGATGACTAAGTTCTGAGATGTGTGTTGTTAGGTGATTTAGCCTTTGGTTGAACATCATGGAGTGCACTCACACAGACATAGATGACATAGCTTACTACACACCTAGGCTTATGCTATAGCCTGTTGCTTCTAGGTGATTGTAGCACAATGCTAAGTATTTGTGTATCCAAACACATCTAAACATATCAAGGATGCAGTAAAAATATAGTAAAAAATATAAAAAAATGGTATACCAGTATGGGGGCACTGATGTGATTTGGCTGTGTCCCCACCTAAATCACATCTTAAATTCCCATGTGTTGTGGGAGGGACCAAGTGGGAGGTGATTGAATCATGGGGGTGGATCTTTCCCATGCTCTTTTCCTGATAGTGAATAGGTCTCATGAGATCTAATGGTTTTGTAAGGGGGAGTTTCCCTGCACAAGTTCTCTCTCTTCCCTGCTACCATGTAAGATGTGACTTGCTCCCTCTTGCCTTCTGCCATGATTGTGAGACTTCTCCATGATTGTGAGGCTTCCCCAGCAGTGTGAAAACGGACTATTACAGGCACTTACCATGAATGGAGCTTGCAGGACTGGAAGTTGCTCTGGGTGAGTCAGTGAGAGTGGTGAGTGAATGTGAAGACCTAGGACATGACTATATCCTACTGTGGGCTTTATAAACACTGTACATTTAGGCCACACAAAATGTATTAAAAAGTTTTTCTTTCTTTAGTAATAAGTTAACTTTAGCTTATTGTAATGTTTTTACTTTATCAACTTTTTGCTTTAAATTTTTTTTGGCTTTTTAGTAATAACACTTAGCTTAAAACACAAACATTCTACAGCTATACAACAATATTTTCCTTCTTTATATCTTTATGTTTTTTCCATTTAAATTTTTTTAATTTTTTACTTTTTAAATGTTTCTTTTTTTTTTTTTTTGAGACGGAGTTTCGCTTTTGTTACCCAGGCTGGAGTGCAATGGTGCGATCTCGGCTCACGGCAACCTCCGCCTCCTGGGTTCAGGCAATTCTCCTGCCTCAGCCTCCTGAGTAGCTGGGATTACAGGCACGCGCCACCATGCCCAGCTAATTTTTTGTATCTTTAGTAGAGATGGGGTTTCACCATTTTGACCAGGATGGTCTCGATCTCTTGACCTCATGATCCACCCGCCTCGGCCTCCCAAAGTGCTGGGATTACAGGCTTGAGCCACCGCGCTCGGCCACTTTTTAAACTTTTCTATTAAAAACTGAGACACACACACACATTAGCCTAGGGCTACATAGGGTCAGTATCAATATCATCATCTTCTGCCTCTATGTCTTGTTCCATTGGAAGTTCTTCAGGGGCAATAACACGCATAGAGCCATCATCTATGGCAACAATGCTTTCTTCTGGAAAACCTCCTGAAGGACCTGCTTGAGGCTTTTTTATAGTTTTATTTAAAAAAATAAGTAGGAATACACTCTAAATTAATGATTAAAGTTACCATCTAGTAGATACAGAAACCAGTAACATGGTTGCTTATTATCATTATCAATTATTATGAACTGTGCATATACAGTGCTATGCTTTTATATGACTGTCAATGTAGTGTGTTTGTTTACAGCAGCATCACCACAAACGTGTGTGTAATACATTGCACTACAATGTTACTAGGCCATAGGAATTTTTCGGCTCCATTATAATCTTATAGGGCCATGGCTGTTGAGTGAAAAAGTGCATGACTGTACCACAAACTGAGTAGCTAATAAACAATGGAAATATATTGCTTATAGTTCTGGAGGCTGCAAAGTCCAAGGTCAAGCTGACAGATCTGGTGCCTGGTGAGGGCCCATTTCCTGGTTCATAGATGGTTTGTCTTTTCACTGTATCCTTACATGCGAGAGAGCACTAATCCTATTCATGAAGACTCCGAATTCATGATCTAATTGTCTCCCAATAGCCCCAATTCTTAATACAGCTGTTCCTCCATATCAACAGGACATTGGTTCCAGGAGCCCTGTGGATCCCAAAGTCTGTGACTGCTCAAGGCCCTTATATAAAATGGCATACTTCCAGCCTGGACATGATAGTGAAACCCTATCTTTATGAAAAAAAAAAAAAAAAAAACCAACAAAAATTAGATGGACATGGTGGCACATGCCTGTAGTTTCAGCTACTTGGGAGGCTGAGGTGGGAGGATAGCTTGAGTCTAGGAATTCCAGGCTGCAGTGAGCTATGATCATGCCATTGCACTCTAGCCTGGGCAATAGAGGAAGACACTGACTCTGAAAAAAAAAATGTGTACTATTTACATATAACCTATGTACATCCTCCCATACACTTAAATCATCTCTAAATTTCTTACAATACCTAATACAATTTAAATGTTATATAAATAGTTGTTATACTATATAGTCTTTTATTTTTATTATTTTGTATTATTGTATTGTTGTTATTTATTTATTCACTTATTGAATATTTTCAATCCATGGTTGTTTGAATCTGTGGATGTGGAACCCATGGATATGAAGGGCTGACTATATTATCCCCTTGGGGGTTAGGATTTCACCATATGAATTTTGGGGGGACACAAACATTCAGACCATAGCAAAAGGGATGAGAAACCGAGGTTATTGATCAGGCAGGGCTGCTAGGATGAGCCTTGCTGAAAGGTCTTTCATCAGAAGGATCCTGGGCATGTGGCTGGGAAGGGTCCTGGGCATGTGACTGGGAAGATTCTTCACAGGGGAGGGCACGGTGGGTGCAAAGTTGGAAGTGAAAGAACACTGTGAGCAAAGAAAGTGTCAAGTTGGCAGTGTTGCTGGATGTGTTCGTTTCCTGTGGCTGCCATGACAAATTACCATGAACTGGGTGGCTTAAAACATCAGAAAGTTATTTCTCCCAGTTCAGGAAGGCAGAAGTCAGAAATCGAGGTTGGCAGGTTGGTTCCTTCCAGAGGCTCTCAGGGAGAAGTCATCCCTTTCCTGTTTCCTAGCTTCTGGTGGTTGCTGGCAAACCTTGGTGTCCCTTAGTTTGCAGATGCGTCAACTGCTTCTTAGAATGACCTGGGGTACATGCTCCAATTGTTAGCAGCTTTCTATAGAATGTGGCACATAATATTTCTTTGTCTTTAGTTTTGGACCCAAGTGACAGGAAAAGTTCCAGTCAACACTCTAATATGTAATCTGTAGAACCAACAGATGAGAGGAGAAACCAAAATTATTGGTAGGCTATTGAATTACATGGCAGATGGGCAATCTAAAAAAGTGTCCTAAATTTGGGTTAAATAATCAGTAATCTGTGCCTGTGTCTTCACGTGGTGTTCTCCTCTGATTCTTTTTTTTCCCTTGTCTCCTACAAGGACACTCTAGTTGGATTTAGTGGCCTCCTTAATCCGATGGCATCACATTTTGGTCCTTAACTTAATTCGATCTACAAAGACTCTTTTTCCAATGAGATCACATACTGACATTTCAGAATAAATCTGAAATAAATGGACATGAATGTTTGGAGGGAGGGTGGAGGACACTGTTGAACCCAGTCCTCTGGGGTTGTCATGACCGTCTCTGATGCCCTGGAGACCCAGTTGAGTGTGGCAGCAGAAAAGAAATACTATCCTGGAAAGAGTGAAGACTCTGAAAGAAGCTGGTTGGAAAGTCAGAGGTACAAAGAAAGGAGTAATAGGCAAAGAGAAAAGAATGGATGGATGTAAGAGCATAGGAGAGTGGATGGAGACCTGGGATATAAATGGGAAAAGTGTGTGAGTTTTAAAGACAATGAGACCACGAATATGAGGAAAGGAGGAAGTACTTCTGTCTAGGTTTCTGGAGACTGTTTTGTTTAGAAAGGAATGAGACTAAACTGCTGGGAGTAAAAGACCTGAGGGATTTCTAAAACCACAGGTACTTTCTGAGAGTTTCAATTACAGTTAGTTATGAAGAATCTCAACATCATCTAGTCCAAATGTGGAGTAGTTTTAAATTTTTCTCCAGTCATTCTATCTACTGGATTCTGAAATTCTCCCCTTATCACTTATTCATGATATCTTCAGCAGGTTTAATACTTCTCAGTCCTTTTGAGATGTTGATACTGCAATCTAGTTTAAAACTTGAAATCTCCATCTCCATCTAACGTTCGCTTCTTTCTGCATATCACAGGCCAGGTTTGTAGCTCAACGTTGGCATATATTTTGGAGGTAGGCATGGTTTATCCGAGATACACTCTTCTTGCCCCTTCCTCTCCCCGATCTAGCTTTTCTGATGTGGAGATCAGGGATGAGGGGTAAGAGGGTGGATATCCTTTTCTATAGTTGTGTTGATTAAGGTACAGGCTAACCTGCAGAACATGGAGACCTCAAACACAGAGGCTTAAATAAGAATCAGGTTTCTTTCTTTCTCAAGTAAAAATAGAAAAAAATAGTGCTAAGAGGTCTACAATAGGTAACTTATCTCTACTCCACAAAGTCATTCAAGGGCTCAGGATGGCCAGATGGCTCTGTTTACTATTGCTCTGGTCTTCTCCTATGGCCTCCATTCTCTCTTACTTGGAACCACAGGAATTGATGAAGCCCTCCTCTGCCTTTTTGTATGTGTGTGGCCCAAGGAGCACTTAGGTGGAAACACCCCCTTTCCCAGATACCTGATACCACAGTCTCTAACTGCCAGTTGGCAAGGGTTGGTCCAATGGAAATCTCCAACAGAGTAGACACCAGTCCCTCTACTAACTTACATTCCTGAACTCCAGAGGTCACATGTAATGTTCTCTAAGACTGCTCAGAGGGCTAGGGGGATCAACCTCAGAGGGTGATCCTGCATATTGCTGCATCAAAACAGGCATCCTCTTGAGGAAAGAGATGCCTGATCTCCCTGTCCAGTGTCTATGAGTTATGCTACTGTTATTCCCCTTTCACTTGGCTTGAGAAAGAGGTCATCTCTTGTATAGGGAGAAGAGCTCGCAGGCTTATATCATAAACATTCATCTCCTGGTGCTGCTGACTCTCTTGCCACCCTCTCCAGCATTCTCAGGTGGATGGGGGAAGGTAGGGTGGGGTGATGCCGTAGATGGTGCTATCTGATTCAACTGCTTCTTAGAATGCCCTGGGGGACATGCTCCAATTGTTAGCAGATTTCTGCAGAATGTGGTACATAATACTTCTTTGTCTTCAGTTTTGGACCCACGTCATAGGTAAAGTTCCAGTCAACATCTTATTATGTAATTAGTACAACCAACAGATGAGAAGAGAAACCAAAATTGTTGGTAGGCTATTGAATTACATGGCAGAGGAGCACTCTAAAAAAAGTATCCTAAATTTGGGTAAAATAATCAATAAAAAAGATAATTCATGTATAGTAATAGAAAAAAAGGCAAAGAATAATGGTATGGGTTTATGTCTATTGGTTCAAAAAGTCCACTTTGTAGAATATATATTAAGAAAATAATTGTTCATACACATCCCAAGGAAATATTGCTGCTTATTGCAGAATTGTTTCTAATCGCAAAAATTGAAAGCAATTTAAATATTCAACAACAGAAGATTCGTAAAATACACTATAAACTAAAGTATTAAAAACTACATTATAAATAAAATGGAATATTATCCAGCCATTAATGTCAAAATTATAGATGGATAATTACTGACATGAAAAGATATTTATGATGGATTATGAATTAGGAAAAGCAGATTACAAACAGTATACATAGTATGATGCTATGTGTGTGTGCACGCACTTGAGCATGTGTAAGTAGATAAATTGTTACGAACTTTCTGAATCACAATTTGCAGTAGGAGCCAAGACCCTAAAGAATGTTTATATATCTAGAAAAATGACTGCATGGTTGCTCTAAAAATGTTATTAGTGTACCTCTATTTGGCAAGATTATTGTTGATTGAAATATTTTAAAATTTATATTTCTTGATTTTTCTTCAGTAAACATTTGTTACTTAGATAATTGAAAATTAAAATAAAAAATACATTTGAGAAGGACACATACACATATATATATCTTATCTTGTTATGAAAAAAGCTTTCTAAATCTAAAAGCAGGCTAGCCATGGTGTGCTGGAGCTTGCTTGTACATATTTGTAAAATCTGATTCTAAAATATTCAGGGGCCAGGCATGGTGACTCATGCTTGTAATCCCAGCACTTTGGGAGGCTGAGGCAGGTGGATCACTTGAGGTCAGGAGTTTGCAACTAGCCTGACCAACATGGTGAAACCCCATCTCTACCAAAAATACAAAATTAGCCAAGTGTGATGGTGCATGCCATCTGGGTGCATGTAATCCCAGATACTTGGGAGGCTGGGGCAGGAGAGTCACTTGAACCGAGGAGGTGGAGGTTGTAGTGAACCGAGATCATGACATTGCACTCCAGCCTGGGCAACAAGAGTGAAACTCCTTCTCAAAAAATAAAATAAATAAATAAATACATAAAAATAAAATATTCAAAAATTTTGCAAGAAAATTAGTTGGTAGCTAGCCCTCAGCTATAGTGGGAATATGGACATTGCAGATATCAGCAAATGCTACAGATCGGACTTTCCTTTTGAACCTGCTTTACCAGCACACAGCTGAATGACAGTAATAGCAAAGAAAAGGAAATTTTCTTTTTGTTTTTGAGATGGAGTCTCACTCTGTCACCTAGGCTGGAACGCAATGGCGTGATCTCAGCTCATTGCAACATCCGCCTCCCAGGTTCAAGTGATTCTCCTGCCTCAGTCTCCTGAGTAGCTGGGATTACAGGCGTGTGCCACTGCACCCAGCTAATTTTTGTATTTTTAGTAGGTATGGGGTTTCAACATCTTGGCCAGGCTGGTCTTGAACTCCTGAACTTGTGATTCACCCGCCTCAGCCTCCCAAAGTGCTGGGATTACAGGCGTGAGCCACCTTGCCCGGCTGAACTTACTTGTTTATATAAACATGAATGTGTTTATTGGTTCAAAGAATCTCAAAATGCGAAGGTAAATGATGGGGAAGATGTTTTCAAAAAGTCTGACAGAAAGTCAATGTCAGCAACATAAAAGAGAATATACAGTGTGATATGGTTTGGGTCTGTGTCCTCACCAAATCTCATGTCAAATTGTCATCCTCTGTGTTGGAGGTGGGGCCTGGTTGGAGGTGATTAGAGCATGGGGGCGGAGTTCTCATGAATGAGTTGGTACCATTTCCTTGTGCTGTTCTCGTGATACTGAGTGAGTGAGTTATTGTAAGATCTGGTTGTTTAAAATTATGTAGCACCTCCCCACTCTCTCTCTCTCTCTTGCTTCTGTTTCTGCTATGGAAGACACCCTGCTCCCCCTTTGCCTTCCACCATGATTGAAAGCTTTTCAAGGCCTCCCCAGAAACAGAAGCCACTATGCTTCCTGTACAGTCTGTGAAATTGTGAGCCAAGTATGTTGGGATTCACTTGGGATGGGTGGCAAATATCAGGGAAATATAGGGAAAGTTAGAAGATTATAGTTGCAAACCTTTTGGAAGGCCAAAAGGTTTTAATGGAATGGGCTGAAGGCAGCCAGTTCATTATGCTAGAATTTTAAGTTATAGGGTAAAAGATTAGGATAATAAAATCTTCCCTAGTTAAGTCTGTTTACCCCACATTGCTTTGTTCCTACTCTAATTTGTTTGCTCGTGTAAACTTTGTGCTGGATGGTCCTCTAAGGGGAAGTCAAAGGGTAATTACCTGTTAATGGTGTTTGGCCCTGGAACCAAAAGCCTTTGTCATTTGCAAAACTCTTTTAACTATGTTAATTATCCACAAGCATGTTGACTTAGAACCTCTGTTATTAAATCTATGCTGAATAAATGTGAGGAGGAACAGGGAGTTGTGGTTGGTTAGCTGCAATTGCCCTCTGAAAGCAGCTGAAAACCATTCCTAGCCCACAGATTCACTGTATTCTGGTGTGTGTGAGTGCATTCATTCAGGTCATTAAGTCAGGGTCTGCAGGACAGACCTCCACAGGTGGTGATCAATGTCTCAGGTGGTCACCCCAATGTAATCAAGGTCTCAGATGGTGACCCCAATATGACTGAGGTCTCACAATTAAATTCCTTTTCTATAAATTAGCTAGTCTCAGGTGTCTCTTTATAGCATTGCAAGAATGGACTAATACAGAAAATTGGTATCAAGGCAGAGGTGGGGGTGGGTGGGGGCATTGCTATAAAAATGCCTGAAAATGTGGAAGCAGCTTTGGAGTTGGATAACAGGTAGAGGCTGGAAGAGTGTGGAGAGCTCAGCAAAAGACAGAAAGATGAGGGAAAATTTGGAAATTCCAGGAGACTTGTTAAATTGTTTTGACCAAAATGCTGATAGTGATATGGACAATGAAGTCCAGGCTGAAGAGGTCTCAGATAGAAATGAGGAACTTATTGGGAACTGGAGCAAAGGTCACTTTTGTTAAGTGTTAGCAAAGAACTCAGAAACATTAAGTCCCTACCCTAGGGATCTGTGGAACTTTGAACTTGAGAGAGCTCATTTAGGGTATCTGGCAGAATAAAATTCTAAGAAGTAAAGTGTTCAGAATGTGGCATGGCAGCTGGGTTTCAGACTAGCATGGGGCCTGTAGCCCCATTCTTTTGGCTGATTTCTCCCTTTTGGAACAGTAGTATTTACTGAATGTCTGTACCTTCACTGTTTGAGAGTAAATAACTTGCTTATGGTTTTACAGACTCGTAAGTGGAAAGGACGTGCTTTGTCTCAGATGAGACTTTGGACTTCTTTTGAGTTAATGCTGGAATGAGATAAGACTTTGGGGGACTGCTGAGAAGTGATGATTGTGCATTGCAATATGAGAGGACATGAAATTTGGAGGGGCAGGGGGTGGAATGATATGATCTGGATCTGTGTCCCCACTAAATCTCATGTCCAATTATAATCCCCCATGTTGGAGGTGGGGCCAGGTGGGAGGTGATTGGATGGGGGTAGAGTTCTCATGTTAGTATCAGTCCCCTTGGTGCTGTTCTCATGCTGGTGAGTAAGTGAGTTATCATATGAGATCTGGTTGTTTAAAAGTGTGTAGCACCCCCACCCCCATTCCTGCTTTGGCCATGTTCTTGCTCTCTAATTCACTTTTTGCCATACTTGTAAGTTTCCTGAGAACTTGCCAGAATCAGAAACAACTGTGTTTCCTGCACAGCCTGCAGAACTGTGAACCAATTAAACCTCATTACTTTATAAATTACCTCGTCTCAGGTATTTTTTTTTCAGCAGTGCAAGAATGGACCATTACACAATTAAATTGTAACAAACAGAACCCTGATATAAAAATAGGTAAATGACATGAACAGGTAATTCACTAAAGAGATACATATTGCCAATAAACATGAAAAAACATCCAGTGACATTTATAATGAAAGAAAATAAAATAAAACAATAATGAGATGTCACTCTATATCAATCAAATTGACAGATCTCTAAAATGTTATTTTTGTGGAGGATGTGTAGAATGTCTACTCTAGCACACTCTTGGAGGGCAGGTAAATTGGAACAAACTTTATGGAGAGGATTTGGTGGTAGGTAACATAACAATTCTCATATCCTTCAATCTAGTCATTCTTTCCTAGAAATTGATCCTAAAGCAGAAGTAAAAGATTCAGACCAAGATTGTGTACAAAGGTTCTTATAATATTTTGTGAAATGGAAAGGGCAAATCTCCCCTCAGACAGAGCTGAAGATGGCTGGTCATGACCTAAGATTTACTCAGGTACTGACACATCAGTGGCAATTTCAAAAATTTGGCTGGAAAATTAAGGTTGTTAAGGGAGAATTTATTAAAAGGCAAATGTCCAAGTGATGACACTTCTCATTCCCAACAAGTTTACAGGATGCAGTTTTGAAGTTCTAGGATCAGGTGGGTAAGAAAACTAAAGGATTGTGTAGAGGCAGTAGGGAGGAAAAGAGAAAAAAGAAGATCACTGCTCTGCATATTGATGTGAGTGCTAACCTCACTGTGAGAAGCACCTCACAAATTATGACACTGCCATAGCATTTGTTTCTTTCCTTATTGATTAAGAAACCATACTATCTACTCCTTCATGATAAAAATACACAAGAAGCTAGGAATAAAAGACTTTCTCAAATAATAAAAAGCATCTATGGAAAAACTCATAGCATATACTTAATGGTAAAACATCTACTTAAAACTTTCCCCCCAACATCGGGAACAAGATAAGGATACCTGCTCTCATTACTTTTTTTTGAGACAAGATCTCATTCTGTTACTCAGGCTAGAGAGTAGTGGAGTGATTACAGCTCACTGAAGCCTTGACCTCCAGTCTCAAGCCATCCCCTGACCTCAGCCTCTTGAGTAGCTAGAAGTTTAGGCACACATCACCATATCTGGCTAATTTTTGTATTTCTTTGTAGAGACAGAGTCTCCCTATGTTGCATATGCTGATCTTGAACTCCTGGCCTCAAGTGATCCTGCAGCCTCAGCCTCCCGAAGTGCTGGGATTACAGGTGTGACCCACTGTGCCTGGCCCTGCTCTTACCACTTCTATTCAACATTGTACTGGAGGTACTAGCCAGGGCAATTAGGAGTTAAGAATTCATACCAGAAAGGAAAGAAGTAAAACTGCCTCTATTTGCAGATGACATTATTTTCTTTATAGAAAATACTTAGAAATCTACTTGTCTTAGTCAATTTGGGCTGCTATAAAAAAGTGCTAGAAACTGGGCGGCTTATAAACAACATAAATTTATTTCTCATAGTTCTGGATCCTGGAGGTCTGAGATCAGAGTGTCAGCATGGTTGGCTTCTGGTGAGGGCCCTTTTCTGGGTTGTAGACTGCTATCCTTTGTTGTACCCTCACATAGCAGAACAAGGACTAAAGAGCTCTTTGTGGTCCTTTTTCATGAGGGCTTCATTCTTAAGACTTGATTACCTCCCATATGTACCACTTCCTGATATTATCACATTGAGGGTTAGGATTTCAACATATAAATTTTGGGGGAGCACACAAAGTTAGTTTATAACACCACTAAAAAACAATTAGAATTAATAAACAAGTTCAGCAAGGTGGCAAGATACACATCACTACATTAAAATCAATGATATTTCTTTTTTTTTTTGAGATGGAGTTTCGCTGTTGTTACCCAGGCTGGACTGCAATGGCACAATCTCGGCTCACCACAACCTCCACCTCCTGGGTTCAGGCAATTCTCCTGCCTCAGCCTCCTGAGTAGCTGGGATTACAGGCATGCACCACGATGCCCAGCTGATTTTCTGTATTTTTAGTAGAGACGGGGTTTCACCATGTTGACCAGGATGGTTTTGATCTCTTGACCTTGTGATCCACCAGCCTCAGCCTCCCAAAGTGCTGGGATTACAGGCATGAGCCACCGTGCCTGGCCCAAAAATCAATGATATTTCTATACAGCAGCAATGAACAAACTGAAAATTTGAAGAACAATGCATCAAAATATACTTAGAAATAAATTGAACAAAGGAAATGCAAAACATATACTCTGAAACCATAAAAGACCATTTAAAAAAAATTTAAAGGCCAAAGTCAATAAAAGATATCCCATGCCCATGAATCAGAAGACTTTTTTTTTTTTTGAGACAGAGTCTCACTCTGTTGCCCAGGCTGGAATGCAATGGTGTAAGCTCGGCTCACTGCAATCACCACCTCCCAAATTCAAGTGATTCTCCTGCCTCCACCTCCCAAGTTAGCAAGGATGTAAAGAAATTAAAACTCTTAAATCTTGCTGATGGGAATGTAAAATAATATCAAGACAAAAGTGGCTCCATCTTGGGTGCTAATCCACCATATTGACTTCCAATTAGCTTCAGTCCCATGAATGCCTCCTGATTCCTACTTTAAGGAGGAGAAAACTATCTTTAGTGTTCTTATTATAGATCCTGACTTTAGTTCAAGCAACCTTGACCTTATTACACATATAGGCCATTCATGGATGGGGGTTTGGGAGGTGGTTTTGGGATGAACCTGTTCTATCTCAGATCATCAGGCATTAGTTAGATTTTCATAAGGAGGGCACAACCTAGATCTCTGGCATGTGCAGTTCACAATAGGTTTGCACTCCTATAAGAATCTAATGCTGTGGCTGATCTGACAGGAGGCAGAGCTCAGGTGGTCATGCTTGCTTGCTCACTGCTCACCTCCACTTGTGCAGCCTGGTTCCTAACAGACCACTGACTGGTACCAGTTCACAGCCCAGGAGTTGGGGACCCTTGATATAGAGCAACCTTTCCAGATGGTATGTAAGCCCTGGAGTGGTTTAGTGATTTACCAGCCTTGTTGCTGCCCAATACCACATTTCTGCAAGTTCCCTTAATAAATTACCTTTTACCAACAAACAGGAATTGTCTTTCTCATTCTTCAGGTTTTTTGTCTCCTTCAGCACTTGGGGCTGCTTTGCATACATGACCTGTAGGAGTCAAGGTGGTGGAAAAAATTATAGGAAAGATGCAAACCTTCTTGGAAGGCCAGGAGGTTTTCCAAAAGCTTTGGGAAAGAGTGAGCTGAAGGCAGCTGATCTTACCCTGGGGCAAAAGGCAGCTAACAAGGGAATGTAGAGGAGTTTATCTAAATAGCTTGTTTACTCATGTTGTCCTAAAACTGACCTTTGATCATTCATGTGTAGGATTTCTCTCTTCTCAGGGGTCACAATGTTTATTACCCATAAATTGTGTTTGCTATAGGCCATTGTCATTGAATCTGTACTAAATAAATGTGAGCATTGCCAGCTTATCAAGGTTGCTGCTGACTCTTGCAGGGGTCCCCTAGCTGTACTGACAGGAAAGCCTGTGTCTGCATACTCCGTTCATCTGTTGTTCAGCAAGAGTCTTCAGGACAGAGTTGGCAGCTGGTGCCCTGTGTGAGGAATGCTGCAACTGATTGTGACAGAACCCTCAAAAATGAAGCTGAAGAGAGTATGCAGTCAATAAGTTAGTAAGTCTTTGGTGCCCGCTCCAAATTTCCAAGTTTGAGGGAATTGTTCAAGCCAGGGTTTCATCATGGGAAAACAGTTATCAGCATGGGACATCAGTTACCAGCACAACAGAAACAGTATATGAAAGTATTGAAACAGCTGCTTAAAGCTACCAGAGCCTCAGTTTCACAGACTCAATTAAAGGACCTAATGCAAACTGTTGTTTCCCATAACCCATAGTTCCCAGAAGAAGGCATGCTAGATGTAAAGCTCTGGGGATGAGTGGGGAGAAATCTTAAATGCAATCATGCACAAGGCAATGGGTCCCAGTAACATCTCTAACATTATGGGCCTTAGTCATGGCTGCTTTGGTTCTGCTCTACACAGAAGAGCCCAAAAAGGGAAAGGAAGAGGAACCATCACCTACCTTACCACCTCATCTTCCTCCCTTAGCCCCACCATTACTGAGTAAAAGTTCCACAGAAGAAATGGAGGTTTCCCCTAAACCCCCTCCCACAACAAATTGGAAAAACAACAAGGGAGACACTACAGCTATGGGAAGCTGTCTTAGGCAAAAGGCATTAGAAAGGGAGCTCTTGTCCTGCCCAGTAATGCAGGAACAACAAGGCAATCAGGTATATGAACACATTTCTTTTGATGCTAATAAAGACATAAGAAAAAGCATTAGAGAAAATGAAGCTGCTAGCCCACTTACGAAAGGATTAATTGAAGCCATAGCAGACAACTTCCACATGAGCCCATGGGACTGGTCAGTCCTAGCTAAAACAACTCTAGACGCCAGTCAGTACCTCCTCTGGAGGGCAGAATTTGCTGAATTATGTGAACAGCAAACCCTTTTCTAATAATGACTGCTATTATTCCTCTCCTACTCCTGACGCTCTCAAAATCCTATTTGGGTAAAACAGTGACTTTTAAAGGAAGAGAAATTACTAACATGAATTAGTTGAGGAGCAATTAAAAGCTGGCCATACAGAACCATCTAATAGCCCTTGGAATTCACCCATTTTCATTGCTCCTGAAAGTTATGGCAAATGGAGACTTTTGCATAACTTACATGCTGCTAGTGCTAATCTGCAACCTATGGGGCCCCTTCAACAGGGGCTCCCTTCCCCCAGGGCAATTCCTCAAAATTGGCCTATAGTCATTATTTACTGAAAAGACTGCTTTTATACTATTCCCCTTGCAGAACAGGACAGATAAAAATCTGCGTTTACAATACCAGCTATCAAAAATGAAAGGCCACCTCGCTGATTACATTACAAAGTGCTTCCTCAAGGAATGCTGAACTGTCCTATCAGGTGTCAGTATCATGTAAATCAGGCTTTGCTCCCCAGTAGAAAAGAATTTCCTAACTGCAAGATCATTCATTTTATGGATGATATTTTATTAGCAGCCCCAATGGAGCCAGTATTTTTAAGTTTACATGCCTCTGTCCAAAGGAATACATAGTTAAGAGGTTTACTCACAACACCTGAAAAAGTACAAATGTCCTCTCATTGCAAATATCTTGGATACATACTAACTTTCTGGTCAGTAAGACCCCAGAAGATTAAATTAAATTCTAGCAACTTACATACTTTAAATTATTATCAAAGATTACTGGGTAGGCCAGGAACGGTGGTGGCTCATACCTGTAGTCCCAGCACTTTGGGAGGCTGAGGTGGGTAGATCACCTGAAGTCAGGAATTCGATACCAGCCTGGCCAACATGGAGAAACCCTGTCTCTACTAAAAAATACAAAATTAGGCCAGGTGTGGTGGCTCATGCCTGTAATCCCAACACTTTGGGAGGCCAAGGTGGGCAGATCACAAGGTCAAGAGATCGAGACCATCCTGGCCAACACGGTGAAACCCTGTCTCTACTAAAAATACAAAAATTAGCTGCGCATGGTGGCACGTGCCTCTGGTCCCAGCTACTCAGGAGGCTGAGGTGGAAGAATCGCTTGAACCCAGGAGGTGGAGGTTGCAGTGAGCCAAGATTGGGCCACTGCACTCCAGCCTGGTGACAGAGCAAGACTCTGTCTCAAAAAAAAAAAAAAAAAAAAAAAAATTAGCTGGGTGTTGTTTCAGTCTCCTGTAATCCCAGCTTCTTGGGAGGCTGAGGCAGGAGAATCGCTTGAACCTGGGAGGCAGAGTTTGTGGTGAGCCAAGATTGTGCCACTGCACTCCAGCCTGGTCAACAAGAGTGAAACTCTGTCTTAAAAAAAAAATTACTGGGTGATATTAACTGGCTTCACCCAACCTTGGGCATAACTACTGATAAGTTGCAAAACCTGTTTTCTATCCTAAAGGGCAATACAGCCCTAGGTTCTGCCCGATATTTAACCCCTGCAGCACAAAAGGAAATTGAGGAAATAGAACAAGATACTTCTCAGAGGCAACTAGATCACATAGATCTAAAATATTCAGTTCAATTGTTTTTCCTACTAAACATTCCCCAACAGGATTACTAGGACAGATGACCCCAGGGCTATGCTTCCTAGAATAGGTCTTTTGCTCGCATACTGGAACTAAAACACTATCTCCCTATATCCACCTAGTTAGTAAAGTCATCTCTATCGGCCACAGATGATGCAATCTGTTGCTAGGTTTGAATTCCTTTGAGTAAAAAGCAATTCAAAGCAGCATTGCCTCTATGCTAGATCTTTAGATAGCACTCTCTGATTATGCAGGCCATATAGAGCATGCCCTTCCTGCTGACAAACTACTTCAGTTCTTATCTCCTGTAGTTATGCCTACAAAAGTAGTTAACTCGCCAATACCTAACACTTTAATGCCTTTTAATGACTCTGCTTATTCTATTCATTTATTGCAGTACCTTAAAACAGCCCTCATTAAGTCCACTCTCAAGCCCACCCCACCCTTAAAAATATGCTCAGAAAAACAAAGAAGGGGAATATGACTAAGGACCCGGCAACCCTACTATCACAAGCCTTATTTACCTTGAATTTCTTAAATTTAAATAATACATTTCAATCAGCTATAGAAAAGAGCTTTGCTAACAAGACATAAAACCTGCAGTTTTATGTGAAGATGTGAATAGTAATGTATGGTGTGGTCCAAATGATGTGCTAACATGGAGAAGAGGATATGATTGTGCTCACACCTCCTCTTTAGATTCCAGCATGACACATCAAACCATATTATGGTTTGATGTGGACCCAACCCAGTACCAGAAATGAAGGAAATGATGCTGCAGGACCCACAGCCCCAGACAATGTGGATCCCTTGGATGACACAAGTCCCAGACATCACCTGGGGGATGCTGAAGAAGACGGCTCAGAAGACCGAGCAAATCCTGCTCCAAACACAAACACCATTCACTCCAGATAATTTGTCCCTTCTTTATTCTCTTGCTTTGCCTGCTACCTGTACCTGCCACACTCTAGAAAGCCCATCTTCTAAATCTGCCTTTTTTCTGACTGTTATTTAGGCAGACACTCCCTTCCCAGCCTCTAATAAATTTGAGTGCTTGGCTACAAAGGGTTAACATCCCCCCAGTGGGGTCACTTCATTAATGGCAAACAGTGGACTGAGGTGCCAAGTAACACTACAGGTCACTCCTTGATTGGAAAATAAATGTTACTGATCATACTCATGTTTGTCTCATTATTTACTAATTCTGGGATGCAAAACCAGAACTCTGCTTATAACCACTGCACCTGACATACCTGTTGCTGCACACATCTGTGCTCTTCAATTAACAATACCTGATGCAAAAAACAGAAAAGGGGGAGATGTAGGAGATCGGTTAGGGTGCTGGGAAAAATTATAAGAAAGACACAAATGTTCTTGGAAGGCCAGGAGGTTTGCAAAAGCTTCGGGAAATAATGAGTTGAAGGCGGCTGTTCTTGCCCTGGGGCAAAAGGCAGTTAACAAGGGGATGCAGAGGAGTTTAACTAAACAGCTTGTTTACTTAAGTTGTCCTAAAACCAACTTTTGATCATTCACAGACAGGACTGCTTTCTATTTAGGGGGTTGACAATGTTTATTACCCACAAACTGTGCTTGCTCTAGGCCTCTGTCATCAAAACTGTACTAAATAAATGCGAGCATTGCTGGCTTATCGAGGCTGCTGCTCACTATGGCAGGGGTTCCCTAGCTGCACTGACAGCAAGCCTGTCTCTGGGTACCCTGTTCGTCTGTCACTCGGCCAGAGTCTGCAGGACAGACTCAGCAATGACCCTTTCATGGAAAGTTGCCTGGCCAGTCAGGAGGAGCCAGGAAACCAATGTATGGGTGAGAAGAAGGAAGTATCCTCAGGGGAGATGCCAGGGGCTCTTCTCATCTATGCAGTGTGACATTGCCTGTTTGCTAGATGCCTGTGGACTGCCAGGTGAGTACTGGGGTGCCCTGAAAATGCCAGAGGGTCTCAAAGGCTTGTTAATACAAAGCTCTATGACCCACTGTGGTAAGAAGGGTCACTGAGTGGTGACAACATGGGCTTGCCACTGTTATGGGCTGTGTGAGTGGCCACAGACCACAGGTAGTGGTTGAGGTGACGTTATAAAAGCTAGAGGAAGAGTGACGGGGAAAGCATATGAGAACTTCCACATTTGTGTTAGCAACCAGCTTGGTGCAGGAGCTTAATGAGATGGAAACTCTTAAGAATAAGAGCTTAAGGACTGAGGGAAACCCTAGCCTGCCACTTTATCTGGCTGATAGGGAGGAAGTTGTGCTGGCTGAAATTGTGAGCTGTCCTTGCCAAACGACTGGGATGCCAATCTTTGGCAACCAACTACTGAGTCAGATAAAGATGTAGAGGTTATTTTGGAGGACAGGGATAACTATTCTTCCCTTTTGAGAGCAAGACCACTCAGGCAGAAGAACGCAAAAGCCCAACACATGCAGCCAGGCAATAACTGACTGCCTTCCCAGGCAACCTTAACTGTCCATGAGTACACCTTGGCAGAATTAGTGGGCATAGCAAACACTTTTAAATAGCTGCAAAGAGAAAGCTTAGCCTCATGGATGATGCAGCTGTGGGACACTTGTGGGGATAATGTTTCCTTAGCGGGGAGTGAAGCTGGAAAAATGAGTAACATTACCCACTCATCCTGCTTGGAGACAGTATTTGCACAATACTAAAACAGTGGAGGACAATCATAGTCTTATGGACTGGATTATCCTGCCTATGAAAGAGGCCTGGCCAGATGAAGGAGATTTCCCAGGTCAGATCCTGGCATGGCGCTCTCTGGAGGAAACACAGCAATTTAAGTGAGTTGATGAGCATGCATCAGGTAGTTTATACCCAACAGTTTGCAAAACTTGATAAAGCTATGTTTACTTCGGGCATGAAAATTAAGTTGCTGCAAGCTGGCCTGTGGGAGTGGAACGGCCCTCTCAGGTCCCTGTCGATTCCCCTTGCGGTAAAAGATGTATATGATATGGGAGAAGCTACAGGTGATTTTGGAAAAACTGGAAAGGTTAGAGATAAAGTCTGACTTGTTACTAAAGGAAAAGGGGAAAAGGGAGAAGCCAATTCTGCTGAACTTAAACAGGGAGGCCTAAAAGGCCCAGTTAGAATGACCAGGAAACAAACTGTGGTATGATCTGATCTCAGCTGGAGTAGGCAAAGAAAAAATAGATCAGCAACCCAGTGCCAGATGAGTGGGCCTTTGAAAGACCTGAATTTTGGTCAACAGCTTAGACCCTTCCTACTGTCCTACCAGAAGAAGGAGAAGAAAAAGGCCTCTGTAAAAGAATTCCAGTCTCTGTGTTCCAGGGTGGACTTTTCCCAGCCTAGTGACTAGGGGTGGGGCCAAGGTTGTCTGGGGGCGACCAAGCCACCATGTGGATGGAGCTCGCAATCTGTTGGAGCCCAGAAATAAGCAGAGGACCTTAGCTTTAGTGGACACGGTTGCAGAAAATGCACCATAATTTTGAAGACTTAGAATGAAAACAAATGAAATATCTCATTAATCAAGTTTTATATTCACTGTATGTGAAATAATATTTTGGATATATTAGGTTAAATAAAATATTTTTAAAATTTTTAAAAAGAAGCTGTATTCTCTGAGGATCGCAGTTTTCCCTGGGAGACTAGGCTGTGTTGATGCATGGGTGTACGTGATTACAAGTGCATGTTTGTTCAATGGTGACCCGCTGGATAACGGGGAAAAAGAGGCAGGTGGATGCCTCTGAATTATACATTTAAATTAATTAATTAATTTATTCTTTGAGATGGAGTCTTGCTCTTTCACCCAGGCTGGAGTGCAGTGGCATGATCTCGGCTCATTGCAACCTCCATCTCTTGGGTTCAAGCGATTCTCCTGCCTCAGCCTCCTGAGTAGCTGGGATTGATTACAGGTGCCCGCCACCACACCTGGCTAATTTTTATGTTTTTTAGTAGAGACAGGGTTTCACCATGTTGGCCAGGCTGGTCTCGAACTCCTGACCTCAAGTGTTCCACCCGCCTCAGCCTCCCAAACTACTGGGATCATAGGCATGAACCACCGTGCCCAGGCCTGAATTATACATTTTGAATGGGTGAAATTTTTCATGGTTTGTGAATTATATCTCCATAAAGTTTCATTTAAAAAAAAATACAACTAACTACAGATCACATCTCACTGACAGCATATTTTTACTGCCCTGGATCCAAAAAGAAATGCCCAGGTATGGGCTAGTAGGGCAGAGACACACACACCTGTAATCATGTACACAGCTGCGAGTGGTGACGATGAGTCAGTGGGGAAATTTCGACAGAATTCAGAGTGTTGAGGCAGTTCCCTAACTGCCCTGACGACTTCTCTCCCCTGGGCGTTGCTCCCTCAGCCTGGATTCACAAAGTCAATGCCTTTGGGAGCCAGGAACTAAATTCTTAGTCAAAGACACCTCCCTCCTATCCAGTTATGCGTCTCAGGGAGGAAATGGCAGGTAGGTGATTTCATTCTTTCAGTTTCAGAAAATATTTTTGGACATAACACATTTCCCCTCTTAAATTCTGAAGTAAGGGGAAACAGAGAGAGACAATAAGAACATTGCACGTCAAAAAGGATCTCAGAGTTCTCAGTTTAGGGAAGTTGGCCCACTGGCTGTGTGGTAGAAAAGCTGATGATGGGTGAGGATTATGGAGGGTGGGAATGGAGGCAGTTTTGTCATCCCCACATCCGGTTTGTGACTGGACACTGTATGGGCTGAGATCAAGTTCAGAGGCAGTCAGCTGGAACCCCTTAGCTTTATTTGCCCTTTTTTGTTTTGTTATTTTCTTGTTGTTATTATTGGAGAAGACAAGGGCAGAGCTATCTGAATGCTTCCTTGAATGCTGACTAGGAACCCCATGATTTTTATAAACCCCATGTGAAAAACGTGCTAAGAATCTCTTTTCTTCTTAGCACGTTTTTCACTTAGAGTTTATAAAAATATGGTTTGAAGAAAGTTTGAAAAGATCGGTGGAAAAAAATTCAGCACCAGATTTTCTCTGAAAATCAACTTGTCAAAAAAGACGTGACTAACATCCATCCTGTAACCAGCCCATGAATGATCTTCCCTCTTTACGAATGTGCTTCAGCAAAACTTTAATCTTGACCCCCCGCTTTTCCACTTTTAATAGTGGATGGATGAAAAAGCAAGAGGAAAAACAAAGCCAAAATGCACCCAGATGCACACTTCTGCCAGCATGGCCATCAAGGCATTTTGAATTCAGCCACTTATGATCTGTGGATTATTAACTCTACCTCATTTACTTCATCAGCATAAACAATAGTAAACTGACTGTAGCGAAATACAGAACCATAGAAACATGATTCTATTTTAATACAGGCCCATCAGTTAACCCACAGGCTATGCTACGTATGAATAAGAGAAAATAAGTTTATTCTTAATTATGTAATGTAATTCCAGTGGAATTTGGTAGGTGGCATAGAAGAGCTTTTTTGCTTTGTTTTGTTTTCAACACTAAATGTGGTTAACAGTGAAATAAATCTCCAGGGAAGTGCTTGAGTTTCTTACAGACTGCCAAACGGAACAGACAAGCAGGTTGTCTTGGTAAGCAACATCTTATTTTACTTTGTGAAACAAAATAATTGTATAGCTAGTTATTAAGTACAGAAATTTCAAAAGTCTGTGTAAGTCCTGGGTGTTTTTCTAAGTGGGTTATATTTCTGAGATGTACATAGTTACCATGTAGTTTGTACTGGCATTTGTGTGTCACTTCTGAGTCCTAAACCAGGGAAAGTTCCCCTGCTGCTCCTGGAATAACACCTTGTATGTGATTTGCTTACCAGAAATATTTTTGAGTTGGGAAATAAGTATTTGGGTCACAAACGTCTTCTGGTTTTCTTCCAGAGCAACTGGTAGTTGTTGATTTCAGTCGGCATTTCTCTTCACCCCATCCCGCCTTTCATATTCTCTTTGCAATGTTAAGGAAAATGAGATATAAGTCAGTTCCTCCCAGAGGCAATGCTGCTCTTCAACTCTTCTGCTTTTGTGGGCAGGTTTGTTTCAGTTTTTTCCTCTGGGCCTTTCCCACTAGCTAGTCCTGTTTCTCAGGCCACTAACACTGTTGTGGGAAGCTAGTCAGGTAGAATTGCAGGTTTTAAAAACGTTTCCCAGGCTACACCTGATTTTGTCAAAAGACTTTAAAGTGAATGTGTTTTATATGTCTTTATATCAAACAAAAAGCAAAAGATCACAAGACCACATAGGAAACAAAGCAGAACAGTTCTTGAACTAGCTCAGATTCTTTTAACCTGTAGTTAATAGCTAGTTGGTCTTGGGCAGAGAAGGCCTTTAGTAAATATTTATTGGGACTAAACTTAATAAGCCAGATAAATTGTATAGGTATTGTCCATTAAGACCAGTCTAAGCCTTGCTCTGATGTCCCCAAAGTCTCCAAATAAGACAAATTAAATATATTGATTCATTGTATCACATAATGCGAGGCTAAACCTACCATAATAATGAAAATTGACAGAAACATACCTAGAGGCGTTTTACACTTTCAAATTAAAGCATTCTTTTCTGCTCAACTTGTTTTTTTCTTGGTAGTAAAATAGTATTTTGATCAAAAAATCCTTTGGTCTAGGAAGCTGAGACATTAATTTTCATTGATGTAGCAAGTTTGGTATATAAAACTCAAAGATCCTAGAAAATCACTTATTCCTGTGTATAACATTTTGATTTCTCAATTATAGAAATAATAATGGTTTCATAAACTGAGTACCTGAAATTAATGACTTTAAATGAAAGGGCAAAATGGAGATTGGGCAAATAGAAGATATTTGAGTCAATTAACTTAGCCCAACATAAAACTGAAGCCGTGATTTCACTTGATGCTTGCGTTAGCAGCAGTCAATCCACATGGGTCTGTAGCAACTTGATTCTTGCCCCCTTGCTGGAAAGAACTTGTCTGATGGGCATAAGGCAGAGTGACAGACCGAGGCAAGTTGTAGAGGAAGAGTGACGGTGTCATGCCCAGGACAGGTTCCAGCCCTTACTGAGGTCTGAGGGGAGTGGGTGATGAGCAGACAGCTGAAAGAACACTCAGGGGCCGTAGGCAGGTGAAAGGTGATTTTATTCAGCAGCAGCCTGCATCAGCACCTTACTTACACTGGTCCTCTCAGACTGTCTGCCTTGTCCCAGCTGCTTAGTCCAGTGGCTTCCACATACAGCTGTGTGTCTGGCTCTCTCTTGGCTTCAGGATCAGCAGCTTAACTCTTTCTCTTTCTGGGCACTAGTGAGCCGAGCTGTATCCTGGCTCCCCTCTGTCCATCTGCAAAGACAGACAGCTTTGTCTCTCTCTCTTTCTCTGGGCTCCAGCATGCCTGTATAGTGTCAGTAGGGCAATTATACCTTTTACAGACACTAGTGGCTTAGAGCCAAGTGATGAGGCTTACCTATGTCATGACTATGGTGGTGAGCTTCTCTATGTTACATCTACATGACTATGATAACATGTAGAGTTATACGCCTGCACTTTAAACTTGCTGAGTTATTCTGGATGTATACCTTGGCCTATCCTTGACCAAAGCATAGCCACATTCCTCACAGAGAGTTTGTTAAAAAGTTTTAGGGCCGGGCACGGTGGCTTATGCCTGTAATCTCAGCACTTTGGGAGGCCGAGGCGGGCAGATCATGAGGTCAGGAGTTCAAGACCAGCCTGACCAACATGGCAAAACCCCGTTTCTACTAAAAATACAAAAATTAGCTGGGCATGGTGGTAGGTATGTGCCTATAATCCCAGCTACTCAGGAAGCTGAGGCAAGAAAATCACTCGAACCCAGAAGGTGGAGGTTGCAGTGAGCTGAGATCATGCCACTGCCTTCCAGCCTGGATGACAGAGCAAGAGACAAAACAAAAGTTTTATATCAGGAACGAAAGAAAGTAAAGTATAGTTTGAAGAGGGCCAAGTGGGCAACTTGAGAGATCCAAGTGCCTAGTTTAACCTTTGACTTGGGGCTTATTTGCTGGCAGGCTTGTGGGGTCTTGCGTCTCTTCCCTACTGATTCTTCCCTTGGGGTGGGCTGTCTGCATGTGCAGTGGCCTGCCAGCACTTGGGGGGGGCCGCATGTACACTGTGTTTACCGGAGCTGTGCACATGCTCATTGGAGACATTTTCCCCTTCCCAGACAAGCATTCCTAGAGGAAGATCACATGCCAGTTTAAGTCTGCCATTTTGCCTCTTAGTGTGCATTCTCGAGCCTGCTTGCCCAACTCCTGAGAGTTTATCAGGAGGCTGCTAACCACCAGCTTCAGATGTGTTTTCTATCGATTAGGAGACTTACTTTCCCTGGTGCTGGCTGCAACCAATGATTATTCTCGAGAGACTGTTTAACAACTGCTTGACCATCAAATGATGGTCACCTGATATTCCTGGTTGGGTGGCGGGTTGTGGGGGGGCGGCCTTCTCCTGCCCTGCTCATGTCTGCCTAAGTACCTACTCTAACACTTGGGGACAGGCAGTTTCAGAAATTTATATCTTTTTATGACGATGGCTGTTGTTAAGGGAAAAAGGACAACTTTCATCTTGCTTGTGGTAGGTTCTGTGAGGCAATCACTCACACCCTTGCAGGGGGTCCTGTCTGCCCTGTCTCTATGATCACTTTTTTTTTTGCACTGTCGCTTAGGCTGGAGTGCAGTGGTGCAATCTTGGCTCACTGCAACCTCCACCTCCCCGGTTCAAGCGATTCTCCTGCCTCTGCCTCTCGAGTAGCTGGGATTACTGGAGTGTGTCACCACACCCAGCTAATTTTTTGTATATTTTTTAGTAGAGATGGGTTTTACTATGTTGGCCAGGCTGGTCTCAAACTCCTGACCTTGTGATCCACCCATCTTGACCTCCAAAAGTGCTGGGATTACAGGCATGAACCACTGTGCCTCACCTCTCTGATCACTTTTGCATACTGTGCCTGACAATGCTGATCACTGCTTCCATGAACTCTGGTGTTGGCTAGGAGTTGGAAAGATCCCTGATCTGGATTCAGGCATAGGAATAAGCAGGGGACCCTACTTGGACCATAAGGCCAGACCACTTTTGCTTCGACCTGAAACAGATTGCTCTGTTTTGAGATATCGGGCACTCCACCAGGGTATTATTTTTATTCCTATTATTTTAGTCCATTTGGATTGCCATAACGAAGTACCACAGACTGGGTGGCTTATAAACAACAGACATTAATTTCTCACAGTTCTGGAGGTGAGAAGTCTGAGATCAGGGTGGTAATGTGGTTGGGTTCTGGCGAGGACCCTCTTCTGGTTTGCAGATGCCACCTTCTTGTATTTTCACATGGCAGGAAGACAGCCAGAGAGCTCTCTGGAGTCCTTTTTATAAGGGTACTAATCCGACTCATACAGGCTCTATGCTTATGACCTAATTACTTCCCAATTCTCTCCTGCTGATGCCATCATATTGGGGGTTAGGATTTCAACATAAGAATTTCATGGGTCACAAACATTCACGCTATGATATCCATTGAAGTATTGCTCCTTGAGTGAGTAGCTCTTTCAGGAAGCTGGAGACGGAGAACTGGGAAATTTCTGGGTCTTTCAGTCAAATACAGTCAATGTCATAAAAACACCACCTTGACTTTTAACATGAACTTTCATGTGTGCATCATCTTCCTTGCTCAGGGTCTTCATGAACACTAGTAGGGTTGCCAGGCCCTCTTCCATGTTAGAAGAAATCAGGATAACGAAGGCATATTGGGCTCCTCTGCAAAAGAAATCAGGAGAACAAAGGCATATCGGGTGCCTCTACAAAAGGGTAAGTCCAAGGAAGGCTCCAAAACCTGGATAAGTTTGCATGTCTAAATTGGGGGATTTTGAATTATTTAGGTTCTCTGTGCTCATTGAGATATGGGAGGGGATATGTGAAGAGGAATTTGGTGCTTTGCTGATACTGATGGCTTGCTTGTCTGACAGTTCTAGGGGATTTTGAATAAGTTCCTCGTGAGAACTGTGTAGCTGTGTAATCCCAGCTGAAAGGTCTCTGGAGGTGAGGCATGCACACTCTAGAATTCATCCTAACAGAGCTCCCTCTGTTCTCACATGCCACTGGAATGCTGGCCACAAAACTGTGTCTGAGCTAGAGCAGTTTGAATGCTGGTACAATAGGCTTAACCTAGAACAATGCCTACCACCGCATAGAGAATAAATACATATTTGATGAATGAGTAAAAAAAACTATTCTGAACAAGAGAGAGGAGGAAACAGCTCCCTTTCTCGAAACCTTCCAATGTTCGCCACCCTCTCATCATTCTTGGAATAGAATCCCAACTCCTTGCAATGATCGACAAAGCCTGAGTGATCTTGGCCGTAACTCCTCTCATCTTCCCTCATTCCATGCTAACATTGACCTTCCCACTCCTTCTCAGACAAGCCAGGCTCAATTTCATCTCAGGACCTTCATATTTGCCTTTTGCCAGAAATGCTCTTCCCGCACATCTTCCTATAGGTTACTCATTCACTTCATTCTGATTTCTACTCTAGAGTCATCATCTCAAAAAGGCCTTCTCTAATTCATCACTCAAAATAGCCACCCCAGGCCAGGCTTGGTGGCTTATGCCTTCTAATCCCAGCACTTTGGGAGGCTGAGGCAGGTGGAACACAAGGTCAGGAATTCAAGTCCAGCCTGGCCAGATGGTGAAACGCTATCTCTACTAAAAATACAAAAATTAGCCAGGCATGGTGGCGGGTGCCTGTAATCCCAGCTACTGGGGAGGCTAAGGCAGAGAATTGCTTGAACACGGAAGGCGGAGGTTGCAGTGAACCGAGACTGTGCCACTGCACTCCAGCCTGGGTGACAGAATGAGACTCTGAGTCAAAAAAAAAAAAAAAAAAAAGACACCCCCAAGCACTGTCTCATACCTACTACAATTTACCCTGCTTTATTTTTCTCCATAAAACCTCTCACTACAGGAACTTGGGTTTGGTCATTCATTTATTTTCTGTCTCCCCACTAGGTAAAAAGCTCCTTGGGAATTTGGACTTTATCTTGTTCACTGGTC
The DNA here is from genome assembly GCA_031835075.1 of Saguinus oedipus. NCBI lineage: Eukaryota > Metazoa > Chordata > Mammalia > Primates > Cebidae > Saguinus > Saguinus oedipus. The sequence continues at coordinate 66,391,294 of CM063171.1, read as the reverse complement.
TATCTCCAGTTCCTGAAACATGTTCAGGAGGTGATCAATAACCTCCTGAGAGAGGTTATTTATTGGTTGAATAAATAAATGGATGAATAAATGGATCTTCTGAGAGACCTTTTATCATGATCTAATTACTTTTTGAATAAGACCAAAGTTAGACCCAAACTGTGTATAGGTCATAAAGGGTAATAGAAGAGCAGTCCCAATACCAGCATTTGGGACACCTCTCGAGAAAGTCATATGGAGGTGCATGTCAAAGAATGAAAGTACACCACGTGAGTTTTAGCTGGAGTTCTAAATTATTTTGGGAAACTTGGGGCCAGAGAACTTTCCATGAACCCATCTGTATTAGTTTCCTGAGGCTGCTGTAACAAATTTTCACAAACATGGTGGCTTTTCCTTTATCGATCTGGAAAGCAGAAGTCAAAACTCAAGGTGTCAGCAGGGCTGCCCTCACTCCAGAGCCTCCTCTAACTTATGGTAGCTATTGCTGTCCCTTGCCTTGTAGCTGCTGCACTCGTCTCTGCCTCCACTGTCACCTGGCCTTCTCCTCTATGTCTCGGTTGTCTCTTCGCTTGTCTCTCTGTCAAATATCCTTCTGCCTTTCTCTTATAAGGGCATTTGTCATTGGATTTATGGCCCGCCTGGATAATTTGGGATGATCTCCTCATGTCAAGATCCTTAACTTTATTATCTCTCTGCAAAGACCCCTTTCCCAAGGAAGGTAACGTTCTTGGCTTCTGGGGATTAGAACATGGTTAAGACATAAACATCTTTCGGTGAGCCACCATCAACCTATTACCCTATCCGTATTAAAATTCATTTGATTAGAGCTGGCATAATTATTTACCTATATGTATATATACTTCCCTAGTTTTAGACTGTATAACCAGAAAGAGTGTAGACTTCATTTTATGAGTCTCTAATGAAATGTTTAATGTCAGCCATGACTAATTTAATGTATTTTTAAAATGTATGTAATGTATTTCATCATTTTATGTATTTTTTTTTCTAGAATCTGTATCTGTATCAAGATGCTCTGAAGAACAGCTTCTACCTTTAGGAATGTCTAGTGTTGCAAAATGACTAGCATCTTCCATTTTGCCATTATCTTCATGTTAATACATCAGATCAGAACACAATTATCTGAAGAAAGTGAATTTTTAGTTGATAGGTCAAATAACAGTCTCATCCACATTCCTAAAGACTTATCCCAGAAAACGACAGTCTTAAATATATCACAAAATTATATATCTGAGCTTCAGACTTCTGACATCTTATTACTGTCGAAGTTGAGGGTTTTGATAATTTCTCATAATAGAATCCAGTATCTTGATATCAGTGTTTTCAAATTCAACCAGGAATTGGAATACTTGGATTTGTCCCACAACAAGTTGGTTGAGATTTCTTGCCACCCTACTGTGAACCTCAGGCACCTGGACCTGTCATTTAATGCATTTGATGCCCTGCCTATATGCAAAGAGTTTGGCAGTATGTCTCAACTAAAATTTCTGGGGTTGAGTGCTACACACTTAGAAAAGTCTAGTGTGCTGCCAATTGCTCACTTGAATATCAGTAAGGTCTTGCTGGTCTTAGGAGAGCCTTATGGGGAAAAAGAAGACCCTGAGGGCCTTCAAGACTTTAACACTGAGAGCCTGCACATTGTTTTCCCCGCAAATAAAGAATTCCATTTTATTTTGGATGTGTCAGTCAGGACTGTAGCAAATCTAGAACTATCTAATATTAAGTGTGTGTTGGAAGATAAAGAATGTTCTTACTTCCTAAATATTCTGACAAAACTTCAAACAAATCCAAAGTTGTCAAGTCTTATTTTAAACAACATTGAAACAACTTGGAATTCTTTCATTAGGATCTTCCAGCTGGTTTGGCATGCAGCCATACAGTATTTCTCAATTTCAAACGTGAAACTACAGGGTCAGTTGGACTTCAGAGATTTTAATTATTCTGGCACTTCCCTGAAGGCCTTGTCAATACACCACGTTGTCACTGATGTGTTCAGTTTTCCACAAAGTGATATCTACAACATCTTTTCAAATATGAACATCAAAAATTTAACAGTGTCTGGTACACACATGGTCCACATGCTTTGCCCATTCAAAATTAGCCCGTTCCTGTATTTGGATTTTTCCAATAATCTCTTAACAGACACAGTTTTTGAAAATTGTGGTCACCTTACTGAGCTGGAGACACTTATTTTACAAATGAATCAATTAAAAGAACTTTCAAAAATAGCTCATATGACTAAACAGATGAAGTCTCTGCAACAATTGGATATTAGCCAGAATTCTCTAAGCTATGATGAAAATGAAGGAGATTGCTCTTGGACTAAAAGTTTATTAAGTTTAAATATGTCTTCAAATATACTTACTGACTCTGTTTTCAGATGTTTACCTCCCAGGATCAAGGTACTTGATCTTCACAGCAATAAAATAAAGAACATTCCTAAACAAGTCGTAAAACTGGAAGCTTTGCAGGAACTCAATGTTGCTTTCAATTCTTTAACTGACCTTCCTGGATGTGGCAGCTTTAGCAGGCTTTCTGTGTTGATCATTGATCACAATTCAGTTTCCCACCCATCAGCTGATTTCTTCCAGAGCTGCCAGAAGATGCGGTCAATAAATGCAGGGAACAATCCATTCCACTGTACCTGTGATCTAAGAGAATTTGTCAAAAATATAAGCGAAGTATCAAGTGAAGTGGTAGAGGGCTGGCCTGATTCTTATAAGTGTGACTACCCAGATAGTTATAGAGGAACCCCACTGAAGGACTTTCACATGTCTGAATTATCCTGCAATATAACTCTGCTGATTGTCACCATTGGGGCCACCATGCTGGTGTTGGCTGTGACTGTGACCTCCCTTTGCATCTACTTGGATCTGCCCTGGTATCTCAGGATGGTTTGCCAGTGGACCCAGACCCGGCACAGGGCCAGGAAAGTACCCTTAGAAGAACTTCAAAGAAATCTCCAGTTTCATGCTTTTATTTCATATAGTGGGCACGATTCTCTCTGGGTGAAGGGTGAATTATTACCAAACCTAGAGAAAGAAGCTTTGCAGATTTGCCTTCATGAGAGAAACTTTGTTCCTGGCAAGAGCATCGTGGAAAATATCATCAACTGCATTGAGAAGAGTTACAAGTCCATCTTTGTCTTGTCTCCCAACTTTGTCCAGAGTGAGTGGTGCCATTATGAACTCTACTTTGCCCACCACAATCTCTTCCATGAAGGATCTAATAACTTAATCCTCATTTTGCTGGAACCCATTCCTCAGTACTCCATTCCTACCAGCTATCACAAGCTCAAATCGCTCATGGCCAGGAGGACTTACTTGGAATGGCCCAAGGAAAAGAGCAAACATGGGCTTTTCTGGGCTAACCTAAGGGCAGCTATTAATATTAAGCTGACAGAGCAAGCAAAAAAGTAGATTACACATCAAGCGAAAAATATCCCTCTTGTTGATATTGCTGCTTTTGGAAGTTCCAAGGACTTTATTTTGCATCAACACAAATGTAAACACAAATGTGAGTGTATGATGTAGGTAAAAATACATACTTTCAGGCCCCAGTTCACCAGTTATATGTCGTGTTGAAAATTAATAAAAAGATATAACTTTGATTTAAACAGTTAATTTCTGACACTTGAGGGATACACTTGTTTCTTTGCTATAACTGAGTTCTGAATTTATCATGAAGTCAAGAGAAGTACCTGTTTCTCTTCAGTGGTGTGAGTTTTGGTGTGCCGCGGTCAATAGTGGAAAACTCCATGACTTTTATGAGTGTAGCCGGGATTATATAGCATTTCTCCACAGCTGCTGATGCTTTCTTCATTTCCATGGTGGATTCCACTCAACTTATTGATGGCTACTCATTGATAATACTGGAGACTCTATGCCGGAAGGTTCTCCCCTAACCCACTACCATGATGCCCACACAAAGGGCAATTCAGAAATTCTGGAAGCTGTCCTTGGAAACAGCCTTCAACTAATGTCAGAAAGAGGGTTGGTGGATAAATACCCCAACTTTCTTATTCATTTTTTGAGATAAATCTGGGGTATACTTTACATTCTCCCTGAGTTCCCCAGTAGGATAAAATTCTGGTTGTCCCACAGCAGAAATGGCTTGATAAAGTATTCTTGATTGGCTTCCTTCCTGTTTTTTTCTGATTTACTTATTCCTCTATGGGTATTCCATGGGATCACCCCTGTGATAAACTACTTGTTACTGAATATTTGTCTCAGGGTCTGCTTCAGAGGAAGCCCAGACTGAGAGAGTGTTCCACATCAGTCCAAATGGAAAATCTGAGTCGGGTTTCTATGGCTGGAGATCTTGCTGAGATTCTGGCTGCATGAACTAACATGCACAAGAACCTTTGCTCTCTTGATTAGAAGGAGGAATATAGTTGATACATAGTGCTTCTATATATAGCATCTGTCTCTTTGGGGAACTATGTAAGTAGAGCATGAGCAGATGGGGCAGTGTAAGGAATGGATATATCTGAAGCTTTTTATACCCATCAAACATCCTGTCAGTCGACCTTTTTACTCTGGCATCCAGCTCTGGGCAGGTGTAATCTGACGAGAACCTTGTTATAACTACACCATGTATCTTTCACTTTATGTCCCATGACTTCACTGATACCACTGCATGAGATGCTTATAGAAGCCTGTTAAACCATTCTAATACATGCACAAACCTGGACGTGCCAGGGATAACACTATGGGATGGGAGGCATTATACAAAGGCTTCTTTCTTCTATTCTTAAGCTTAAAAATGAGATAGATATAATCTATATCTTTTCTCAAACAATCCCCAGTGGCATTGAGCTTTACTTACCCACAGGGGTAACCAGCTCAGCAACTTGCTTTTGAATTGACTTTCCCTTCCTTGGTCACTCTTTTCATTCCCCTCACTCTTGAGCCCTGAGATCACCTCTCCAAACAAATAAACTTCCCTTAACTCAAGGAGTCTAGAAAAAAAATAAAATAAAAAGCAACAAACAACAAAAAACCTACAAATGACCCACACACAAAGTTTTCATCTCAGTCTTTACTTTTCTGAGTGGGAAGGAACCCAAATAACACATGCATATACTACTAGCTTCTTGCCTTAAAGAACTTACAATCAATCAGAGAACACTATGTGCATCCAAATAACTAAAACAAAAATCAATGAAACAAAGCTATAAAACGGAAGTTCAGAGGTTGCTTAAATTGAGTGAAAGAAAATCTTCTTGGAAATGTGGCTTTTTTTTTTTTTTTTTGCCATTAGGTCTTGAAGGAAGACTTAACTTTGGATTTTCCAGTGTGTAATGATGAAGAATGGAAAGGCCATTCTAAACAGAATGATAAAGAGCAAAGGCAGGAATACCTGGGCCTATTCTTGAACTGGTGTCTCAGTTTGACTGGCCTGTGAGGTTCATGAAAACAACAGTAGGTTAGGAGTGTGGGAAGTTAGAGTAAGACCACATTGTCAAGGATGTTGAAAGTCAAACCACGGAGTTAGAGCTTGGGGATACGGGAAGGTCATTATTTAAACGTCTTTGAAGCATAATAGTGGGATGCAAATTCAAACCATTAAGTGTATGCTAAAAATAGGAAAACTTGTTCTGTAATGAAATTGCAAAAATTGTAAGAACTGGATTTCCCCATTTTCTTTAGGATGATTGCACTTTCTGTATTGAACCTCAAGCTTTCATAACCAAGTTTCAACTGCTCAGCAAGCAGTTGTACATTCATTTTCAAGTTCTTTTTAACAAAGTCTATTTTAACAAACTGGGTGGCCTTAACAAACAGCTGAAATTTATTCCCGTAGTTCTGGAGGCTGAAAGTCCAAAATCAAGGTGTTGGCAGGGTTGGCTTTTTTTTGAGAGGAGAGAGGGAAGGATCCAGTTCAACGGTGGATAACCCAGCCTCTTTTCTTAACTCATAAATGGCTGTCTTCTCTCGGTCTCTTCACATCGTCTTCCCTCTATGCCTGTCTGTCTCTGTGTCGAAATTTTCTTTCTTTTTAAACAAAGACACCAACTATATTGGATTAGGGCCCACTCTGTTGACCTCATTTTAACTAAGTACATCTCCCGACAACCTTATTTCCAAAGAAGGTCTAATTCTAAGGTTCTGGGGTTCAACACTGCAATATACGAATTTCTGGAGACACAATTCAACGTGTCACACCCTGTAAATCTGAAAAAGAATTCCCTGAAAGGAGCATAAAGTCACTTAGAGTTTCTTTGACAAACGCAAAATGTTTAGACATTAGATCAGTCTTATATAGAAATAGCTGATCTCATAAGTGGTTTTAAGGAAGTTGGCAGGAGGTTGAAATTGTTTTGGTGGAGTCTCCTGCCAAAGAATTCAAAGTTGGAAGATGAAGAATTCAGGCCAAAGTATGGATAAATATCAATGAAAATAAGAAAGATTTCACAGATAAATGAGAGGAAGTATTACAGAATGGGTAAACACGCAAGCCCTGAATTAGGTCTGGGTTTCAATTCCAGCTCAGTCATTTATTTGTGGATGTCCTTGGACAAGTTACTTAAACTTTCTAAGCATAGATTTCATTATTTGCAAAATACAGTCTTAGAGTAGCTAGCCAAGACCTTTAGATTTCAGGTATAATTAAAGACTGGTACAGGTTTCACACAGCGAGCTTTCCAAGCAGTACTGTTGAAGCCCTTTCCCTAGGACCGAGGTCAGGAGCACACCCCACCCAGCCTTCTTGAGGGTAATTAAAACTCATAATATACCAAAACCCGTCTCCAAAATCCTCTTCTAATGTATACCTCCTCTCAGTCTCTCCCCTTTATTGGCTAGAGATGAGTAGTTAGCAAAGGTCACAAAGCCAGTTATCTAGTCTCCCACCTCACTTGGGGGACCTCCACCAAAATGGAGACTAACCTGGTTCCGTTGTATCAGCCTGCTATACTAGCAAAACTGCAGTGGGATGTACATTTCACATGGCAATAATAGGAGGGCAAAGTAATTTGGCAAAAAACATTCCAAAATACTCTTTGATCTATCAGTTCCACTTTTAGGGATCTGTCTTAAGGAAATAAGTTGAAATGCAAACAAATATTTATTTATAAGTGTATTAACTGTAGGGTCATTAGCAACCATAGAAACTTTGAAACACTCCAAATTTCTAACAATGTAGAAATGTGTTCAATGGCATATTGTATAACCATTTAAAATAATGTATAGGATTAAGATGGTAAATTTTATATTATGTGGTTTTTTACTACAATTAAAAAAATGTACTGGGCCTGGTGTGGTGGCTCAGTTTCTGTAATCTCAGCAACTCAGATGACTGATGCAGGAGGACCGCTTGAGCCCAAGAGTTTGAGGCTGCAATGAGCTATGCTTATATTATGACATAAATAAAAAGCATAGAATATAAAATTATATAATACAATATGATTTCAACTAGGTTAAAATATGCATAAAAATGGTCTAGATGAAATATTAAAATATTATCGCTGCTTGCCTGCCACTGGTGTTTGTTCTTGTTTTTATACTTTTCTGTACTTGAAAAACTTACAACCAACAAATAAGGAAATGGGGCTTAGGAGACCAAAAATAGGTCTCTCCCAGTGGACAGTAGAGAATAAAGGTTCTAAAGCTGGGCTTTGTAAACAGACATACTGGGGTTAAATCCTGGCTCCATCTCTCTGTAGAAGAGAAAAGAGAGGGCACAAATCCTCTGTCCATGGATGAATTTCTTAACCTTTCCTAGCCTCCTTTTTCTCATCCACAAAATGAGTATAATACCGGTACCTCTCTCATACGGTTGTTTTAGCAATCAGTGGTACAATGTGTGTAACTGACTTATATCAGGGTCCCGGCTATTCAGTCTAGAGGTGGCAGACACAGTGGGGAAAAGGAGCATTTCAGACCTCAGCCTGAATTTTGCTTCTTCCACCTTCTTCCAGTGACTTTGGGTGGTTATGTACTCCTTCTCTGCTTTATTATTGTGGAAAAGTAAAATGAGAGTAATGAAAATACCTGTCTCATACTATTGCTAGGAGGATTAAATGAGTTAATACATATAATGGCAAAGAACAGTTCCTGGCATGAAGCAAAAGCTCAATAAATGTTAGAGTTATTATGCCATTATCGTCATTTTTCTTATGCTTATTATCTTATACCACCAAATATGAAACTGGAGCTGAAATGCTGATCATGTTTCATCTAGATTATCCTGTGCTTTCTAAGATGGAATAAAATCAGAAAAGAGACAAAACTTACAGACAAAACAACTAAAAATGGCAAATGAGGAAATAAGAAATTGGGAAGTAAACTGCTAGCAAATATCATAGATAAAATTCATATATATCAAGAACTAATAGAATAAAATAGAAAAGCACTAAGATCTCCATTGATATGTGGGCAATAAGCATGGTCAGTTCAAAACAGGATCCAGTTAGAAAACAAACTTATAAAAAAATTTCAACCTCATTAATGCAGCCCAAGTGTCCCCAAGGTTTCTCATTTTACGGGTTACCACTTCCTTTTCATTTTAAGTAAAATGACTCAGGTCCCCAACCCTATAGTTATGGGAAAACAGTTCCTCCTGATGATTTCAGAGAAGAGCTGGACTGCCTGGCTGACTCACATTCTCTCCTTCTGAACTGCTTCTTCTGGTAACTTCCTGTCACTTTGGACTAGAGCTGGCACTTCTCTCCTTGGCTGTCCTGGAATTGAGAGACAGAATTCATCCTACTAAGACACAGTTGCTTCTTGAATTCCCCAAGTAAACATGCACCCCTGTGGATGACAAGCCTTAATAAAAATTCATTGTCAAAGTTAGTCAACAAGGTCCCAAAGCTTGAGAGCCAGGGAACAGAAGTGCCACCTGTAATGATATAGGCAGATCTTTGAGGACATTCGTCTTTCCTCTAAGACAACTTGAAGTTACAGATACTTCTTAGAACTTAAAAAGTTTGATGGTCCCTTACCCAAAGACTTAGAAACATTGGAAAATATATCAAAGGAATTTCTGTGAAATTAGAACAAAATGACTAATTGCCAATGCAAGAGAAAAAATAAGAAGTAAGAGCCTGAGTCTGGGAAGTCCACATCCATCTAATAGGTGTTCCAGAATCAGAAAAAGAGATTAGGTGAAGACATTATAAAAAGAAATAAGACGGAGAAATCCCACTGAAGGACATGAATCTCCTAAAAGTACCCAGTAAAATGAACAGTACAAAGACCCAAACCGAGGCACTTTCTCTTGAAATTTTAGACCACCAGGGACAATACTAAAAGCTTCCAGAGAGAGAGGGAAAGAAAAAAGAAACCAGGTTACATGCAAAGCATCAGAAATCAGAATGGTCATACATCTCCCAACACAATGCTAGAAGCTAGAAGATAATAGAACAATACCTTCAAAAATTGTCTGGGAAAATCATTTGCAACTTATAACTTTATATCCAGCCAAGCAATCCATCAAATATGAGGGATGACATTCAAGTTCTCCCTCCAAATTAACTACCAATGCATTCTTTCAGGAGACTACTGGATGGTGAGTTCCACTATAATGGATAAAAACCAGGAAAGAAGATGCTGTGCATTCCAAGAAACAAGAGATCTAATACGAGAGAGAGCAATGGCTTTCCAGGGTAGCAGCAACTCGAAGTGAGAGGATGTCAGCTCTGCAGAAATCCAGTGCATACTGGAACAAAATGACAGAAGGTAATTTGAGAGAGGTGATTATTTGACAGATTTCATTAAATTACATTTTTTACTTGATAGCTATTTGGGAATATGAGGAAAATTATCACAGAAACATTGAAAACTAACAAAACAAAATGCAAGGCAATTATTAACTAGAAGAAAACCAAAAAATATAATCATAGATTGTAATCATAGTGTATAATGTAGCTTTTAGTGAAGCCCAATACTACATAGATCATAATAATGTAAACACCGAACATCAGTTTAACCAAAAGTTAGAGTTCATATCTAAATCTCTGCCAACATATTGCTCTTTTAAAAAGTAAACCATTGAGGCCTGGCTCAGTGGCTCACGCCTGTAATTCCAGCACTTTGGGAGGCTGAGGGGGGTGGATTACCTGAGGTCAGGCGTTCAAGACCAGGCTGGGTGACATGGTGAAACCCTGGCTCTACTAAAAATACAAAAATTAGCCCAGCATGGTGGCATGTGCCTGTAATCCCAGCAACTTGGGAGGCCAAGGCACAAGAATCACTTGAACCTGGGAGGCGGAGGTTGTAGTGAGCCAAGATCACATCATTGCACTCCAGCCTGAGCAACAGAGCAAGACTCCATCTCAAAAAACAAAACAAAACAAAACAAACCCATAAAGCATTGAGTTGGATAAATGCTTTCTTTTTAAAATTAGATGTAAATGATACCAGCTGCAGTGGTGTGCTGGTAAATGTTTAACAACAGATTCGCAGATAAAAAAAGCTTTGACAAATTATTAACGTTTTCTTCATTACTTTTATAAGTCTAGAAAATTAGGCAAAACAATAAAGTCCTAATTTATAGTGTTTGCCAATTTTATGGTGTAGATACTCCTATTGTGGTTGATTTCAAGGTACCAATGTGACATCACTGAAGGTGGAGTTGGAAAGAGATGTGCAGTATACCATTCGTTGTAAAGTATTTCCACCATACAGATACAGTAGACATAAATAACATGCTGGAGTGCAGTGGCACAATCATAGCTCACTGTAACCTTGAACTCCCGGGCTCCAGAAATCCTCTTGCCTCAGCCTCCCAAGTAGCTAGGAATATGGGCATGCCACTACACCTAGCTCATCCATCTTTAAAATTTTTTTGTAGAGATGGGCTCTTGCTATGTTGCCCAGAATGGCCTTGAACACCTGTCCTCAAAGGATCCTCCTGCCTTGGCCTCCCAAAGTGTGGGATTACACACATGAGCCACTGCACTTGTCCCCAAGTCTAGTTTATTTAAATGCAGGTATATATAATTTCATTTTTAATAATGACTTTTTTTAACAACTGGCTCACAAAATTCTTGAAAATTAAAAAGTGGCTTTTATGAACTGGTGTAAGCTGGCTCTAGAGGAGCCCTGGATTACTGAAATATATCTTAGTAAGCATGATTCAGTGTATAATTTTTCATATTCAGTGCAAGAAACAGTGGCATGTGGTGTGGTGCAAACAAGGAAGTCCAGGGGAATTCCTGATGCTGACATGTCTTTTTTGAAATTTGGTATATGATTAAGCCCTGGAACTCTAAGAGCAATGCTAAGCAACTAATTAATCAAGTTGTAAAGGTATCTAGACCTGGATGAGAAATCCAGACTTTCCTCTTTTCATCTGTACACTTTTCTCTTTACCACTCCCTTTTTTTAGCCTTTAACCCTTCTTTTTCTCTCTGTTTCTTTCTTGTTCTTTGCCTTCCATCCTAATTTCCTCCATTTGTTTTTCCTGTTCTTTCTCTTTTTTGCTTTTTCCTTTTGATCCTCTCTTTCTGGTGCTTTCTTCTTCCATTTCTCTCTTTTTCTATTTAATTTTTCTTTAATATTTATTTGTCCTCCTTTTCTCCCCATCACGCCTCTAATATATACACAATTCCTTTCCTGTCCCTAAAGCCTCTGAGATAATTCCTGAGGACGCAGGTCCTGACTGATAGCTCTTACAAGAGGACCATTTCCAGAGTGAGCAGGGTCAGTTGAAGAGGGAATTGGGAGCTGGAGTCAGGGGGTAGCACACGGTGAAATGAGAGATGAGAAATATCAATATTTGGCAGCATTAGGGGAAGTTTTGTGGGTGCATTAGAGTTCAAGTTTGTTGGCTAATTGTAGGACTGTCATTTATTCACCTGAGGCTCTAGTTCTATTTATCCAATATGGTAGCCACATGTATGGCTATTGAATGCTTGAAATGTGACAAGCCTGAATTGAAATGTGCTGTAAGTGTAAAACACACACCAGGGTTCAGAGACATTATATGAAAAGAGAATGTCAGGGGACTGATCCAAGATGGCTGAATAGGAACAGCCCCGGAGTGCCGTTCCCAGTGAGAATGGCACAGAGGGTGAATGCTCATTGCATTTCCAAAGAAGTTTTCACTGCCCACAGACCAGAAGATTCCCAGGCTGAAAAGTGCTACAAGTTTTCAGTGCCACAGTTTCATCTGGTGCCCCATCAGTGCACAGAAATGCACACAAATCTGGGCTGCCTTTTCAGCTGGCTCCCGGAACACCTGGGAGACAGAGCCACCCATTCAATTGAAAAGGATGGGGCTAAGACAGGGAGTCAGAGGATCTGGCTTGGTGGGTACCACCACCACAAAACAAGCAATCTGAAATGCTCTGGATTGAGAGTTTCACAGCAAGTGCAGCTGGACCCGGAGCATCCAGGAGCGTCCAGCTCAGTGTGGGGAAGGGCATCCCCCACTACTGAGGCAGTCTGCCATGAGCCATGACCAAGGCAGTTCACACAACAGGGCTGAGCCTGCAGCAGCTCAGCAATGCCTCTGCTGGCAGTCTGTGACTAGACTGCTCCTTGCAGGATAGGGCACCTATAAAAAAAAGGCAGCAGCACAACAAGGACTTATAAATAAAGCTGACCTTCCTAGGACACAGCACCTGGAAAAAGAGGCGGTTATGAGTTCAGCTGCAGCAGACTTAAAGGTACTTGCCCAGCAGCTCTGCATGGAATAGTGGAGCTCCCAGCATAGCACTTGAGCTCCTATAAGGGACAGACTGTCTCTTTAAGCCACTCCCCGACCCCTGTATACCCAAAGAGACACCTCATAAAGGGGAGCTCAGACAGTACCCTTCTGGGACGAGGATAGCAGAGGAAGAAACCTGCAGCAACCCTAGCTGTTCTGCAGCCCCCACAGGTGATCCCCAGGCAAACAGGGTCTGGAGTGGACCTCCAGCAGTCCTGCAGCAGAGGAGCCTGACTGTTAGAAGGAAAACTAAGATGCAGAAAGAAATAGCTTCAACATTAACAAAAAGGACATCCACTCAGAGACCCCATCCAAAAGTCACCAACTACAAAGACCACAGGTAGGTAAATCCACTAAGATGGGAAGAAACCAGTGCAAAAAGGAGGAAAACACCAAAAACCAGAATGCCTCTCCTCCTCCAAGGGATCAAAACTCCTCACCAGCTAGGGATCAAAGATGGATGGAGAATGAATTGGATGAATTGACAGAAACAGGCTTCAGAAGGTGGGTAATAAAAAACTTCTCATAGCTAAAAGAACATGTTCTAACCCAATGCAAAGAAACTAAGAACCTTGAAAAAAGGTTAGATGAGATGCTAACAAGAATAAACAGCTTAGAGAAGAATATAAATGACTTGATGGGGCTGAAAAACACAGCACGAGAACTTCGTGAAGCATACACAAGTTTCAATAGCCGAATTGACCAAGTAGAAGAAAGGATATCAGAGACTGAAGATCAACTCAATGAAATAAAACAAGAAGGCAAGAATAGAGAAAAAATAGTGAAAAGAAATGAACAAAGCCTCCAAGAAATATGGGATTATCTGAAAACATCTAATCTGTGTTTGATAGGTGTACCCGAATGTGATGGAGAGAATGAATCCAAGCTGGAAAACACTCTCCAGGATATTATCCAGGAGAACTTCCCCAACCTAGAAAGGCAGGCCAATATTCAAGTACAGGAAATACAGAGAACACCACAAACATATTCCTCAAGAAGAGCAACCCCAAGGCACATAATCATCAGATTCACCAGGTTGAAATGAAAGAAGAAACGCTAAGTGCAGCAAGAGAGAAAGGTTGGGTTACCCACAAAGGGAAGCCCATCAGACTCGGCGGATATCTCAGCAGAAACTCTACAAGCCAGAAGAGAGTGGGGACCAATATTCAACATCCTTAAAGAAAACTTTCAACCCAGAATTTCATATCCAGCCAAACTAAGCTTCATAAGCGAAGGTGAGAGAAAATCCTTTATGGACAAGCAATTGCTGAGAGATTTTGTCACCACCAGGCCTGCCTTACAAGAGCTCCTGAAAGAAGCACTAAACAAGAAAAGGAACAACCAGTACCAGCCACTCCAAAAATGTACCAAATGGTAAAGACCATTGACACAATGAAGAAAATGTGTCAACTAACAGGCAAAACAACCAGCTAGCAACAAAATGGCAGGATCAAATTCACACATAACAATATTAACCTTAAATGTCAATGGGCTAAAGGACCCAATCAAAAGACACAGACTGGCAAATTGCATAAAAAGTCAAAACCCATTGATGTGCTGTATTCAGGAAACCCATCTCACATGCAAGGACACACATAGGCTAAAAATAAAGGGATTGGGGGAAGATTTATCAAGCAAATGGAGAGCATAAAAAAAGCAGGAGTTGCAATCCTAGTCTCTGATATAATGGACTTTAAAACAACAAAGATCAAAAGAGACAAAGAAGGACATTACATAATGGTAAAAGGATCAATGCATCAAGAAGAGCTAATGATACTAAAAATATACACACCCAATACAGGAGCACCCAGATACATAAGGAAAGTTCTTAACAACCTACAAAGAGACTTAGACTCCCATACAATAATAGTGGGAGATTTTAACACTCCACTGTCAGTATTAGACAGATCAACAAGACAGAAAATTAACAAGGATATCCAGGACTTGAACTCAGATCTGGACCAAGTGGATCTAATAGACATCTACAGAAATCTCCACCCCTAAACTCACAGAACATACATTCTTCTCAGCACCACATGGCACCTACTCTAAAATTGACCACATAATTGGAAGTAAATCACTCCTCAGCAAATGCAAAAGAACGAAAATCATAACAGTCTCTCAGGCTACAGTGCAATCAAATTAGAACTCAGAATTCAGAAACTAGTTCAGAACCACACAACTTCATGAAAACTGAACAACTGACTCCTGAATGTCAACTGGATAAACAATGAAATGAAGGCAGAAATAAAGATGTTCTTCGAAACCAGTGAGGATGAAGACACAACATACCAGAATCTCTGGGACACATTTAAAGCAGTGTCTAGAGGGAAATTTATAGCAATAAATACCCACCAGAGAATTGAGAAAAGATCAAAAATTGATCCCTATCATCAAAATTGAAAGAACTAGAGGAGCAACCAAAAAAAAAAAAAAAAAAAAAAAAAAAAACTCAAAAGCAAGCACAAGACAAGAAATAACTAAGATCAGAGCGGAACTGAAGGAGACAGAGACACACACAAAAAATCCTTCAAAAAATCAATAAATCCAGGAGCTTGTTTTTTGAAAAGATCAACAAAATAGACAGACCACTAGCTAGATTAATAAAAAAGAAAAGGGAGAAGAATCAGATAGATGCAATAAAAAAAGGTTAAAGGGGATATCACCACTGACTCCACAGAAATACAAATTACAATCAGAGACTACTACAAACAACTCTATGCACATAAACCAGTAAACCTGGAAGAAATGGATGAATTCCTGGACACTTGCATCTGCTCAAGCCTAAGCCAGGAAGAAGTTGAAACCTTGAACAGACCAATAACAAGGGCTGAAGTTGAGGCAGCAAGTCATAGCCTACCAACCAAAAAAAGTCCAGGTCCAGACAGGTTCACATCTGAATTCTACCAGACGTACAAAGAGGAGCTGGCACCATTCCTTCTGAAACTATTCCAAACAATCCCAAAAGAGGGAATACTTCCCAAATCATTTTATGAGACCAACATCATCCTGATACCAAAACCCAGCAGAGACTCAACAAAAAAAGAAAACTTCAGGCCAATATCCATGATGAACATAGATGCAAAAATCTTCAGTAAAATACTGGCAAACTGATTGCAACAGTACATCGAGAAGCTTATCCACCATGATCAAGTAGGCTTCATTCCAGGGATGCAAGGCTGGTTCAACATATGCAAGTCTATAAGCGTAATTCACCACATAAACAGAACCAAAGACAAAAACCACATGATCATCTCAATAGAGGCAGAGAAGGCCTTTGACAAAATTCAACAGCTCTTTATGCTAAAAGCTCTCAATAAACTAGGCATTGAAGGAACATATCTCAAAAGAATGAAAGCTATTTATGACATACCTACAGCCATGATCATACTGAATGGGCAAAAACTGGAAGCATTCCCTTTGAAATCTGGCACTAGACAAGTATGCCCTCTCTCACCACTCCTATTCAATATAGTATTGAAAGTTCTAGCCAAAGCAATCAGGCAAGAAAAAGAAATAAAGGGTATTCAATTAGGAAAAGAGGAAGTCAAATTGTCTCTACTTGCAGATGACATGATTGTATATTTAGAAGACCTTATCATCTCAGTCCAAAATCTCTTTAAACTGATAAGCCACTTCAGCAAAGTCTCAGGATGCAAAATCAATGTGCAGAAATCACAAGCATTTCTATACACCAATAACAGACTAACAGAAAGCCAAATCATGAGCGAATGCCCATTCACAATTGCTACAAAGAGAATCAAATACCTAGGAATACAACTAACAAAGGACGTAAAGGACCTCTTCAAGGAGAACTACAAACTACTGTTCAAGGAAATAAGAGGGGACACAAACAGATGGAGAAACATTCCATGCTCATGGTTAGGAAGTATTAATATTGTGAAAATGGCCAAAGTAATCTATAGATTCAACACTATCTCCATCAAGCCACCAATGACCTTCTTCACAGAATTGGAAACAAACCACCTTAAACTTCATATGGAACCAAAAGAAAGCCCACATAGCCAAGTCAATTCTAAGCAAAAAGAACAAAGCTGGAGGCATCACACTACTGGACTTCCAACTGTACTATAAATCTATAGTAATCAAAACAGCATGATACTGGTACCAAAACAGAGATATAGATCAATGGAACAGAACAGTGGCCTTGGAGGCAACGCCACATGTCCAACCATCTGACCTTTGACAAACCTGACAAAAATAAGCAATGGGGAAAGGAGTCCCTGTTAAAAAATGGTGTTGGGAAAACTGGCTAGCAGTGTGCAGAAATCAGAAACTGGACCCCTTCCTGACACCTTACACTAAAATTAACTCCAGATGGATTAAAGACTTAAACATAAGACCTAACACCATAAAAACCCTAGAAGAAAACCTGAATGGTTATTCAGGACATAGGCATAGACAAGGACTTCATGACTAAAATACCAAAAGCATTGGCAACAAAAGCCAAAATAGACAAATGGGACCTAATTAAACTCCAGAGCTTCTGTACAGTGAAAGCAACAATCATTAGAGTGAACCAGCAACCAACAGAATGGGAAAAAATTTTTGCAGTCTACCCGTCTGACAAAAGTCTAATATCCAGAATCTACAAAGTACTAAAACAGATTTACAAGAAAAAAAAACAAACAAACCCATCCAAAAGTAGGAGAAGGATATGAACAGACATTTTTCAAAAGAAGACATAGATGAGGCCAACAAACATATGAAAAAATGCTCATCATCACTGGTCATTAGAGAAATGCAAATCAAAACTACACTGAGATACCATTTCACGTCAGTTAGAATGGCGATCATTAAAAAATCTGGAGACAACAGATGCTGGAGAGGATGTGGAGAAATAGGAACACTTTTACATTGTTGGTGGGAGTGTAAACTATTTCAACCATTGTAGAAGACAGTGTGGTGCTTCCTCAAGGACCTAGAAATAGAAATTCCATTTTACCCAGCAGTCCCACTACTGGGTATATACCCAAAGGATTATAAATCATTCTATTATAAGGATACATGCACATGTATGTTCATAGTGGCACTGTTTACAATAGCAAAGGCCTGGAACCAACCCAAATGCCCATCGACGACAGACTGGACAAGAAAAATGTGGTACATATACACTATGGAATACTATGCAGCCATAAGAAATGATGAGTTTGTGTCCTTTGTAGAGACATGGATGAATCTGGAAACCATCATTCTCAGCAAACTGACACAAGAACAGAAAATCAAACACTGTGTGTTCTCACTCATAGGCAGGTGTTGAACAATGAGAACACATGGACACAGGGAGGGGTGCATCACACACTGGGGTCTGTTGGGGGGCCAAGGGAGAGACAGCGGGGGTGGGTGGGGAGGTTGGGGAGGGATAACATGGGGAGAAATGCCAGATGTAGGTGATCGAGGGATGGAGGCAGCAAATCACATTGCCATGTGTGTACTTATGCAACAATCCTGCATGATCTGCACGTGTACCCTGGAATCTGAAGTACAATTTTAAAAAAGAGTGAGAGAATGTCAAATGTCTTGCTAGTTATTTTTTATATTGAATACTTGTGAAATAATATTTTAATGTGGTGAATTATATAAAATATATTATTAATTTCACCTTTTTTGGTCTTTTTAATGTTACCATATCTCTTCAAAATCTTTTAGGTTCCTAGTACATATCTAGGGTTATTTTATTTTTCTTCTATTTATTTATTTAGAGACAGAGTTTTGCTCTTGTTGCCCAGGCCAGAGTGCAATGGCATGATCTCGACTCACTGCAACCTCTGTCTGCCTCCCAGTGTCAAGCAATTCTGCTGCCTCAGCCTCCTGTGTAGCTGGGATTACAGGCACCTGCCACCACGCTGGCTAATTTTTGTATTTTTAGTGGAGACAGGGTTTCACCATGTTAGCCAGGCTGGTCTCAAACTCCTGACCTCAGGCGATCCACCTGCCTTGACCTCCCAAAGTGTTGGGATTATAGGCGTGAGCTACCACACCCAGCCAGGATCAATTTGTTCGTTTGAACAAAAATGTTCTCCCCTCCTTATACTCAAATGTAGTAAATGAATGACAAATTATTTAAATTTCCTAACCATTTGAGAATTTTGTTACTTTTCATTTATTTTTCAGAAATAGGATTCAGGAAAAAACAAAACAAAACAAAACAAAAACAAAATAAAACCTTTGTCACTATTTTCACTTGCTGATACCAGAAATAAAAGTAAAGGAGCTTTCCCCATCTGACACATGTTCCACACTAGACTCTGAGCCACCTGCAGGGCCCTAGGGAGAATGCAAGCCAGGCCCTTCCTCCCACCCAGCAGCAGCTCTACATCATGTGACTTTCCTACCTGCCCTCTTAAAGGCAAGAACTATAAAAATAGGCCAGGCATGGTGGCTTATGCCTAAAATCCCAGCACTTTGGGAAGCCAAGATTGGTGGATCACCTGAAGTGAGGAGTTCAAGACCAGCCTGGCCAACATGGTCAAACCCCATCTCTACCAAAAATACAGAATTAGTCGAGTATAATGGCACACACCTGTAATACCAGCTACTTGGGAGGATGAGGCAGGAGAATCACTTGAACCCAGGAGGAAGAGGTTGCAGTGAGGTGAGATCATGCCACTACACTCCTGCCTGGGCGACAGTGTGAGACTGTCTCAACATAAAAATAAAAATAAAATAGGCTAGCAGACTATACGGTGGTCATGAATCCTCTGCCCAATAGAGATGCTCCATCTTGCATAGTGAGGCAAAGATCTGATCAGATTTCCCGTCTTGGGGCAAGTATTCTCAGAGTGAGCCTCAGCCCTGACTGTAAGCCATGAGCGTGGGAAAAGGCTGTAGGAAGACACATGTAGAAGCAAAGGCAGCAATAAAGAGAAGTGGGTAATAGAAAGAGAAGCAGATTGAGGAAGAATCAAAGAAATGTCAAGTCATAGCTAAAGTGGAGAGCAGCCCAACAAGACAGTCTGACCACCACGGCTGCTCTGGGAGTCCCCAGAAGCCACTGCTCCAGGTCTTTACAGGGCCTGGCTGTGCTGCTATGTTTCCTCACCACCTCTAGTGTCTTTAAAATAAACCTCCATCCCTTTGTGGTAACCGAAGGTTCTCTGTTCATTGCAACTTAGATATGAAGGCAGAATCATAGCAGGCCCATATCTGCAGTAAGAGGAAGGCATAACAGGGGAAGTGAGTGTGTAAGTATGTGTGTGTGTGTGTGTGTGTGTGTGTGCATGCATGTGTGTAGGGGGCAGGGGGATGTTTGTTTGAAATGAATAAAAACATTACATCTTAAAGTTATCAGCACATATGGTTCTGAGCATACTATTCTCGGTTGCTAGTTGTGAATAAGGATTTAAATGTTTTAGAAATCTCAGGTGAAGGCAAACAGAGTATTACATCATCTCTTGGACATGTGGAGTCGTGAAAAAATTGTAGGCTTTGGAATCAGACTTACTTAGATTTGAATCTTGGCTCCATCCTCTACTGGATGATGACCTTGGGCAAGTTCCTTGCTCTCTCAACCAGTTTCTTTAGCTGTCGAATGGGAACAAAGTATATGTTCTAAGTGGTCTGTGGTGATGATTAGCCAATATCTTGTGTGCAGTACTTTCTGCACTTAGGAAGTAAATGCAAGCTTAATGATAGTGATTGATGACACAGACCACAACTCCTTACTTGGCTCAACTTGTTTTTGGTAAACAAATGTAAAAACACGTAAAGAAAACTTCTCCACTTACTGACAATAAAGTATTTAAACATGCTGGTCTCTGGGAAAAGGAAGAATATGTCTTTGGACAACAAAACTCCCAAGTGATTATTTTTCCTTGAGAGGGCAATACACAATGTGAGTGTGCTGATCACAGTAGTTTGAGAATTTCTGAACTGAAAAAGATTTTAGAGTTTAGTTCATCCAACGAGCTAGAGAAATACCCTCTCCAACATTCCCGGGGTGTGCAGCCAGCACCTGTTTTCCCATGTCTGTGTAATGTACACGCTTGTATATGTTTAGGTGAGCAGCAGAGCTGGTTTTGTTTTGCTGTTGTTTTTCTTTATACAGTTATTTATTCTGTGATTTTCCCTTAAAATGTATGTGGAAATACATCCACTATATTTTAATTAAAAAACCCCAATGTGACAGTTAAAAAAATGTATTTTAAGAACCCACCCACTCCCCCATTTTGCACGACAAAATCTGTTATAATCATTCATGTTTAAATTGATCATTCCTCCTGTGGACAAATCTAATTGGAAATTTTCTTCTTTACTTGTGATCTCCAGCAGTCATCTAAATCTTAAGTCGAGTATGAAAAAAACCTCAAAAATGTTGCTTTAAAAATTGGTCTGTACTTTGCAATCTACATTTTTTAAAATATCATGTTTCTTTTACCACTTCACTTCAAGACAAGGCCTCTAGATCAGTCATCTCCAATCTTTTTGGCACCAAGGACCAGTTTCATGGAAGACAGTTTCTCCAGGTTTGGAGATGGAGGCAAGATGGTTTCAGGATGATTCAAGCATATTGCATTTACTTTATTTCTATTATTATTACATTGTAATATAATATACAATAAAATAATTATACAACTCACAACAATGTAGAATCAGTGGAAGCCCTGAGCCTGTTTTCCTGCAACTAGATGGTCCCATCTGGGGTGATGGGAGATGGTGAGAAATCACCAGACATTAGATTCTCATAAGGAGCGTGCAACCTAGATCCCTCACATATGCAGCTCACAATAGGGTTTGTGCTCCTATGAGAATCTAATGCTGCTGTTGATTTGACAGGAGGTGGAGCTCAGGTGGTAATATGAGCGATGGGGAGTGACTGTAAATACAGATGAAGCTTCACTTGCTTACCCACCACTCACCTCTTGCTGTGTGGCTCAGTTCCTAATAAGCCATAAACTAGTTCCTGTCTGTGGCCCAGGGGTTGGGGACCCCTGCTCTAGATAACTCCTTCCCACCCTCTTCCTGCTAGATTGCTGAAATTATGGAGCCACCATTCCTATTCCTGCTAATCATCACATGACTGCTCCTCCAGCTGATGAAAGGGATAACTGAGCTGCACCTTGAAGAAAGGCATCATCAAAGTGCTCTGAGATGCTGTGGAAAACCAGTGTGGTTGTTCTGCAAGAAATTAAACAGAATGGTCATATGATCCACAAATTCCACTTCTAGGTATAGACTCAAAAGAATGTTAAGCACCAACTTAAACAGATGTTTGTACACCATGTTCATAGCAGCATTATTCACAAGAGCCAAAATGTGAAAACAATCCCAATGTCCATTGATGGATGAATGAATGAATACAATGTGGGATGTACGTACAACAGAATAGTGTTCAGCCTTAAAAAGGAAGGATTCTGATTCTCTGTAATAATAATAGAATGATATGGATGAAACTTGAAGACATTATGCTCAATGAAATAAGCCAGTCACAAAAAAAGAAAAACAAAAAAACAAATATGGTATAATTCCACAGACATGAGGTACCTAGAGTAGTCAAATTCATAGAGATAGAAAGTAGAATTGTAGTTTCCAGGGTGTGAGGGGAGGAGAAAATGTGAAATTACTGTTTAGTGGGCATAGAATTTCAGTTTGGGGTGATGAAAAAGCTCTGGAGATTGGCAGCGATGGTAGCTGCACAATGGTGTGAATTTACTTAATGCCGCTAAATTGTACATTTAAAAATGGTTAAGGTTGGGTGCAGTGGCTCACACTGTAATCCTAGCACTTTGGGAGGCTGAAGCAGGCAGATCACGTGAGCTCAGGAGTTCGAGACCAGCCTGGGCAACATGGCGAAACCCTGTCTCTACAAAAAAAGTAGCCAGGCCGGTTGGCATGCGACTGTAGTCCCAGCTATTTGCGGGGCTGAGCAGGGAGGATGGCTTGAGCGCAGGAGGTCGAGGCTGCAGTGAGCAGTGATCACACCACTGCACTCCAGCCTGGGTGACAAAGTGAGACCCTGTCTGAAAAAAAAAATAAATAAAAAGATGGTTAAAATGGTAAGTTTTATGTTATGTGTATTTTACCGCAATTTTAAAAAGTGTTAAGAATATAATGAATATACGTAACATGCAATACCGCTAGCATGCAGTAGAGGGCGGATGGGGTTTAAGCTTTACGGAAAAACTTGATTCATTCAGCTCCTGCAGCCAATTCTGACCCTGTCAACGAATCATTCACACACCTGCAGCTCTGCTGTGACAGTGAAAGCCCGGGGTAAGAACCTTAGCTTTGTTTGTTGTAACTCTCATGGCAAACACATAAGGGCTGCATGGGTCTTTTCTAAAGAGGAGATAATTTGAGCTAATATAGAGGGGAGGTGAGTAGAGTTATTTGGATTTGTGGAATTTATTATTTTATCTAAATTAATGATTTGTGGATCTGAGGAATTTCTTGCAGCTGCTTGAGGGTGTGGGTTTCTTTTCACTGATTGTGGACCAAACCTGGTCAGTCCTTCTATCCAGATTGAACGGTCCCAGGCATTGTGGCAAGTTTTCTCTATCTCTTATCTCTCCATGGTGTATGTTTGCCTCTGCTGGATAAAACCTTTGGCTAGTTAAGGCATATTTCTTGCTCCTTTATCCCGTTGAAAAGTTCTGCCTTTGTGTTGCCTGTCTAAAAGTAGGGGCAGATCTGAGGGATCTTGTAGAACACAGTTCTTGTTCAGTTTCCTTCAGAAGTGGACAAAGAGGGCCATGGGTTGCTGGAAAGAAGAGGACGGTTAACCACCTGTGGGCGTTTGATTTCTTGAAGAGCTTTCTCCCAGACCACCTACATTGAGCTATTAATTAGGAATGCATGCACTTTGAGTTTGACTCCAATTCTTGTGAACTTACAAATTTCCTAAGAATATATACACATGTAGGCAAAGGCTCTTGAACTTTATGGCACCTAGCAGAGTGTCCCATAGCAGCTGCATGAAGCTTCCAAGAGAGGTGCATGGGATGGGAAGGGAGGAAGTGGCCGCCACGGCAGATGATCAGGTCAATGGATTTAACCTTGGTGATTCCATCCTTAGGATGTGATTACATCCTAAGCTCCCTCATTTCAAGGTTTCAGGCGCCTTCCATTTGGGTTTAGCTACCATCCAGGAGGGACCAAACAGGTCTGAGTTCAAATCTCTGCTTATTCACTGGTCATCTTGGGCAAGTTATTTTACCTCTGGGCTTTAACTCCTCCATCTGTAAAATAGGAATAATAATGGTCGCCATTTTGTTGAGTTGTTGAGTGATGAAACAAAGTAATGTGCAGAAAACCCTTAGCTCCATGTCAGCCACGTAGGAAATACTAAAAAGAAGTCATTCTTACTCTTAGGTTCCAAAGATCATTCAACGTTCAATAGGTTCTTAATCTCTTTTCTATTTCTTTATATCACTGGGAAAAGAGAAATTAGATGATTAAATATTCTTTGGCAAAATACTAGTTGTCATTTAATGATTTCTTTGGATTTGACTTTTAAATTATAAGCTATTAAAGACTTATTAAGGAACATCATTCTCTGTTTTTTACCTGCTTTTAGCATAGTAGTAGGAATACGATATTAATATATATACATAGCATTTATAGAAGACATCTTTCATCAAAAGTTTATGTCCTACTTTTAAGTTGGGCACAGTGGCTCATGTCTGTAATCCCAGCACTTTGGGAGGCTGAGGCAGGCGGATCACTTGAGGTCAGGAGTTCAAGACCAGCCTGGCCAAGATGGTGAAACCCCATCTCTACTAAAAATACACAAATTAGCTGGGCATGATCAGAGGTGCCTGTAATCCCAGTTATTCGGGAGGCTGGGGCAGGAGAGTCGCTTGAACCTGGGAGTTGGAGCTTGCAGTAAGCCAAGATCATGCCACTTTACTCCTGCCTGGGCAACAGAGTGGGACTCAATCTCAAAAAAAAAAAAAAAGTTTATGTCCTAGTTTTAAAATTGCTTTAATGAGGCCAGGCACAATGGCTCACAACTCTAATCCCACCCCTTTGAGAGACTGAGGTGGGAGGATTGCTTGAGGCCACGAGTTTAAGACCAGCCTTGGCAACATAGTGAGGCTGTGTCTCTATATAAAAGTTATTTTAATAAAATGTCATAATGCATAAGTATTGCCTGAGAGATAGGATTTTTATTATTATTATATTAAGAGAAGTTCAAAAGGAGTTAGTTCCTCTTCCATTACAGTCCCAGATAAGACTGTGGTATTGGGCAGGGGGAAGAGGTGGATAAGAGGTAGAAACTCTGACATCTCAGCCCAGAGAATTCCAGATAAAGCAACTGGGTTAGATTCTGCTACGTTATTAAGGGGCCATGGCTCTACAACCTACAAACTTAAAGTCCATTGCTACAATTAAGCACTCTGTGAGATGATAACATTAAAAGCACCTTTGTCAACCTAATGATTATAACCGCCAGGGTCCTGCCAAGCCATAATGGAGCCTGAGGCAAAAGAAAGAATCAGTAATACTGATCCTGTCTTTATGAAAAATTGTGATATTTTGTTCAACATAGATTTTTGCATTAATTTCCTTTCTTTTTTCTCTTTTTTTTTTTTTTTTTTTTTGGAGATGGAGTCTTGCTCTGTTGCCCAGGCTGGAGTGTAGTGGCGCGATCTAGGCTCACCACAACCTCCACCTCCTGGGTTCAAGCAGTTCTCCTGCCTCAGCCTCCTGAGTAGCTGGCATTACAGTCGCACACCACCATGCCTGGCTAACTTTTATATTTTTAGTAGAGACAGGGTTTCACTGGGTTGGTCAGGCTGGTCTTGAAATCCTGACCTCGTGATCTGTCCGCCTCGGCCTCCCAAAGTGCTGGGATTACAAGAAGCCACCACGCCCAGCCTAATTTTCATTTTTAAAAGTATTTCATGTGAACATTTTCTTGATTACTGAGTTCCTTGGCATCCTCTTAACGTTTATGCCTTCCTTGACTTACCTGAGTCTTGACCTGATAACTGCCACCGTTTATTAAGCGTGATATGCTAGGCATGGTACTAAGAGATTTATATTCATTGTCTTATGCCTATTCACAAGCCCCATTTTACAGATGACAAAACCAAACCTTCCAGAAGTTAAATAAATGGTCCAAGTTACATAGCTAATGAATGGTTAACATTGGACTTGAACGCAGAGCCATCAATCCCTAAAACCAGGCTCGTTCTTTAGCCATCATGTATCAGGAATTCACAACGTAAATGCATTCATTCAACACGTACTTATGAGAGCATATTATGCATCATGTTGTGCTAATGATTAAAATGTTGAAATTCATACCTGTATGCATTCATTCATTCATATGTGCATTCAACAAATAGTTAATGAGCATGCACCATGTGTCGAGCACTATTCTATGTTCTAAGGATACTGAAGTGAACAAGACAGACGGTGATCCTGGGGATGAGTGCAGAGGGGATAGTCGATAAACAAATGAACGGAAGTTTATCTACTAAAAGGTCATTCAGAAGAGATCATGAATGCACGGAAAATTGTTTTCTGCATCTAGTGGCTTGGAAATTACCAAAATTACCTTACCAAAATTATTGCTTTTTTCCAAGATGTTTGAGAGCACTTACCAGAAACAATAGTTTACAAAATATAAAAATTATATAATCAATGTGGGTAATTAATATTTTTCACAAAAAATTCTCCAAGTGTGTACAGTTAAGGGAGTTCCCACAAAGAATCTATGCTCATATATGTTCTCAAGATCAAGTATAAGATGCTCTCTCTCCTTTACTGGTATCAGCAGCTAATGGAAAACTCAGAAGTGGCCCTCTCACTCCCTATTCTCCATAAGTTTTCTGGAATTTCTTTACTTCAAGAAAAAAACAGACTTGGGAAGTTTCTAGAGAAAGAGAAATCCAGATGAGAGAGAGGTAACATTCTAAGTGGCCTTATGTTTTGATTCTGCCCCAACTTTGTTACCCTGCCATGTTTGTGTGCATGCCTGTGGGTGGCTGTGCCCATCACCTCCCCTGGTTCCTGACCAGCCTCTGAGAATGATGGGAGCATGGCAAGCACAGAGACATGAGACGTCTCTCCACCCCATCATCTTTCTGCTGAGCATGTCTTTTGCTCCCTCTGTCTGTCTATGGGAGTGGAGGTGGAGGGTCAATGTGTAACAGACACATACAAATGGAAGCAGAGAAACTCCCACACTAACTTATCACCTGCCCTCAGTGCCTTCGGAGTGCCCAGTGTGCGGAGACGTAGAGTTGAATTGTTTACTAATTTGAAGTTATCTAATTTGAATAAGTTATCTAAGTTTACTAATTTGAATCTAGCCACTTCTCTCCACTTCCACTGAAACATTCTGGCACAAGTTACTCTGCAGTGTTTCAAGGAGTCTTCCCTGCCAGCCTCCTGGGTCCCAGTCCTTCCCACACAGCACACTTTAAAATGGATGTCAGAACTTGCCCCTCCTGGACTCTAAACCCACTGCTTCCTTGTTTCAGTCAGAGGAAAATTGCCAAGTGCTTTTATTTATGTTGTGGGAGAATCAAAACATAAGGCCACTTAGAATGTTAACCTCTCTCTCATCTGGATTTCTCTTTTATTTATTTCTCTTTTGATTATGTTGTGGGAGGGACCTGGTGGGAAGTAATTGAATCATAGAGACGGGTCTTTCCCAGGCTGTTCTCATGATAGCAAATAAGTCTCACAAGATCTGGTGGTTTTATAACGGGAGTTTCCCTGCACATGCTCTCTTGCCTGCTGCCATATAAGACATGACTTTGCTCCTCATTCGCCTTCCGCCATGATTGTGAGGCCTTGCCAGGCATGTGGAACTGTGAGTCATAACATATAAATGTATTGCTTTGTTTCCAGTCTCTCTTTTTTTACCCTCTCTCTAGAATGTAAGCTGTGTAGAAACAGAAATCTGTTCCCTGGTACCTAGAAAAGTTTCTGGCAGAGTAGGTACTTAATAAATATCTTGAATAATGAATATTGTAAAAATGTTAGTTCTCCAGCTACCTCTGTGTTATGTCTAATCAAATCAGGTGAAGCCTGACATGTTTCCCATTGTCCTCAGAATTCTATATCCATGGTTTCCTCATCTATCAAATGGGAGTAATAGTATTTCCCTCACAGAGTATAGTGATAAATAAATGAGATAATACACACAAAGCAATTAGTGTGCATCTTGGCACATTGAAGTCTAACCTGAAACTTTTGATTCTATGCCATAACAGACTTCAACAGCTAAATATCAAGAGCTTTGAATTCAACAAGAAGTTAAGATATTTATAGTTGTCTAATAACAGACCGAAGATTGTAGCTTGGTATTCACTGGCAGATCTCAGACTTTTAGATCTTTCTCTTTTCTTTTCTTTCTTTCTTTTTTTTTTTGAGACAAAGTTTCACTCTTTTTGCCCAGGCTGGAGTGCACAATGGTGCCATCTCCACTCATTGGAAATTCTGCCTCCTGGATCCAAGTGATTCTCCTGCCTCAGCCTTCTGAGTAGCTGGGATAACAAGCACGTGCCACCACACCCAGCTAATTTTGTACTTTTTAGTAGAGATGGGGTTTCTCCATGTTGGTCAGGCTGGTCTTAAACTCCCTGCCTCAGGTGATCCGCCTGCTTTGGCCTCCCAAAGTGCTGGGATTACAGGTGTGGGCCACCGAGCCCAGCCTAGATCTTTCTTGTGATGACTTTGAAACCATGCCTGTCTGTGAGGAAACTGGAAACATGTCCCATCTGGAAATTGTTTTTTGACATTATTACTATTATTTGGTAGTGATCCAGATTGCTTTTGCCACCAACCTGAAGACATATAGAGGCAGAAGGACAGGAATCATTCTGTTTGTTTCATGTTTTGGAACTTCCATGTATATAGGTAAGTGCGTTGAAAGTCGGATATTAGCTCCAGGGACTTTCTATATCCACAAATACAAAAATTGAGGGATGACTCCATGATATCAAGTCAAAGGCTCACAACATCTGGTATAATAAAACAAATTACTTTCAGTTGTCTTGAAGTCTTCAGGCTATCAATGATGTGAGGGAGGGTGTTGAGTCTGACTGGAAAATGCAGTTCTTAAACAGATGTAATGTAAGCTTCATTGAGAACAGAGACTATTAGTGAAAAGAGACTATTCATTTGATGGCCTTATGAGAGCTAAATATTGCATTTAATTTTCTATTGCATTTAATTACGCTGCTTCTCTCTGAGAATCCTGGCTTGCCTCAACATTGGAGACATGGCACAGTAACCAGCTTGGAGACATGTTAGCCAGTGCTCTAAGATCAAGTCGAAGACCCGACATACAGGTTGGGACCCTATTCCAACCTCTTGGTGTATATAGTCAGATGTTGGCATTTTTTTTTTCCACAAATAAAAATCCTACAGGATTTAACAAACCAAATAAAAACCTAACATTATATACTGTCTTTTTAAGGTTTTGAGCTCATCTTCATCATCCATAGGAGGAAATCAGTGGTAAAATCCTTGGAAATACAATGAGACTCATCGGAAACATTTACATATTTTGTAGTATTGTTATGACAGTAGAGGGTGAGGTTCCAGAGCTGCCAGGAGAAAGGGAGCTGATGACCAACTGCTCCAGCATGTCTCTAAGAAAGGTTCCTGCAGACTTGACCCCAGCCACAACCACACTGGATTTATCCTATAACCTCCTCTTTCAACTCCAGAGTTCAGATTTTCATTCGATCTCCAAACTGAAAGTTTTGATTCTATGCCATAACAGAATCCAGCAGCTGAATCTCAAAATCTTTGAATTCAACAAGGAGTTAAGATATTTAGATTTATCTAGTAACAGACTGAAGAGTGTAAGTTGGTATTCACTGGCAGGTCTCAGGTATTTAGATCTTTCTTTTAATGACTTTGACACCATGCCTGTCTGTGAGGAAGCTGGCAACATGTCACACCTGGAAATCCTAGGTTTGAGTGGGGCAAAAATACAAAAATCAGATTTCCAGAAAATTGCTCATCTGCATCTAAATACTGTCTTCTTAGGATTCAGAACTCTTTCTCATTATGAAGAAGGTAGCCTGCCCATCTTAAACACAACAAAACTGCACATTGTTTTACCAATGAATACAAATTTCTGGGTTCTTTTGCATGATGGAATCAAGACTTCAAAAATATTAGAAATGACAAATATAGATGGCAAAAGCCAATTTGTAAGTTATGAAATGCAACGAAATCTGAGTTCAGAAAATGCTAAGACATCGGTTCTATTACTTAATAAAGTTGATTTACTCTGGG
Source organism: Saguinus oedipus (assembly GCA_031835075.1). Classification (NCBI taxonomy): domain Eukaryota; kingdom Metazoa; phylum Chordata; class Mammalia; order Primates; family Cebidae; genus Saguinus; species Saguinus oedipus. The sequence goes on along the minus strand of CM063171.1, from coordinate 66,361,390 downwards.
ACGACCTTTCCTCTATCTTCCAATTTGTTTGGCATACATCAGTGGAATACTTTCAGATCCGAAATGTGACTTTTGGTGGTAAGGTTTATCTTGACCACAATTCATTTGACTACTCAAATACTGTAATGAGAACTATAAAATTGGAGCATGTACATTACAGAATGCCTTACATTCGGCAAGATAAAATCTATTTGCTTTTGACCAAAATGGACATAGAAAACCTGACAATATCAAATGCACAAATTCCACACATGCTATTCCCTAATTACCCTACAAAATTTCAATATTTAAATTTTGCCAATAATATCTTAACAGACGAGTTGTTTAAAAGAACTATCCAACTGCCTCACTTGAAGACTCTCATTTTGAAGGGCAATAAGCTGGAGACACTTTCTTTAGTGAGTGGCTTTGCTAACAACACACCCTTGGAACACATGGATCTGAGTCAAAATCTATTACAACATAAAAATGATGAAAATTGCTCATGGCCAGAAACTGTGGTCACCATGAACCTGTCATACAATAAATTGTCTGATTCTGTTTTCAGGTGCTTACCTAAAAGTATTCAAATACTTGACCTAAATAATAACCAAATCCAAATTGTACCTAAAGAGACTATTCATCTAATGGCCTTACAAGAGCTAAATATTGCATTTAATTTTCTAACTGATCTCCCTGGGTGTAGTCATTTCAGTAGACTCTCAATTCTGAACATTGAAATGAACTTAATTCTCAGCCCATCTCTGGATTTTTTTCAGAGCTGTCAGGAAGTTAAGACTCTAAATGCAGGGAGAAATCCATTCTGGTGTACCTGTGAATTAAAACATTTCATTCAGCTTGAAACATATTCAGAGGGCATGATGGTTGGATGGTCAGATTCATACGTCTGTGAATACCCTTTAAATCTAAGGGGGACTCGGCTAAAAGATGTTAATCTTCCTGAATTATCTTGCAACACAGCTCTGTTGATTGTCACCATTGTGCTTATTATGCTAGTTCTGGGGTTGGTTGTGGCCTTCTGTTGTCTCCACTTTGATCTGCCCTGGTATCTCAGAATGCTAGGTCAATGCACACAAACATGGCACAGGGTTAGGAAGGCAGCCCAAGAACAACTCAAGGGAAATGTCCAATTCCACACATTTATTGCATACGGTGAACATGATTCTCTGTGGGTGAAGAATGAATTGATCCCCAATCTAGAGAAAGAAGATGGTTCTATCTTGATTTGCCTTTATGAAAGAAACTTTGACCCTGGAAAGAGTGTTAGTGAAAATATTGTGAGCTTCATGGAGAAGAGTTACAAGTCCATCTTTGTTCTGTCTCCCAACTTTGTCCAGAGTGAGTGGTGCCATTACGAACTCTACTTTGCCCACCACAATCTCTTCCATGAAAATTCTGATTGTATAATTCTTATCTTACTGGAACCCATTCCATTCTACTGCATTCCCACCAGGTATCATAAACTGAAAGCTCTCTTGGAAAAAAAAGCATACTTGGAATGGCCCAAGGATAGGCGTAAATGTGGGCTTTTCTGGGCAAACCTTCGAGCTGCTCTTAACATTCATGTATCAGCCACCAGAGAAATGTGTGAACTACAGACATTCACAGAGTTCAATGAAGAGTCTCGAGGTTCTACAGTCTCTCTGATGAGAACAGACTGCCTATAAAATCCCACAGCCCTGGGGAAATTAGGGACCACATACATTGTTGGGATATAAATTGATACAACCTTTATGGTGGGAATTTGGCAATATTTGTTAAAATAGAAAATGGTTATAACCTTTATATCAGTTTCTGGAAGGATTTCTAAGAATGTATCCTATAGAAACATCTTCACGAGTTTATAAGGGTTTATGTAAAAAGGTGTTCATCCCAGCATTGTGTATATTCATGAAAAATGGAAAACATCCTCATGTCTACAAAATAAAGTCTAATTTAATAAATTATAGTATATTAATGTAATACAATATTGCATACCACTAAAAAGAATGAGGTAGCTCTATATTTACTGATGTGGAAAAATTATATTAATGTGTTATAAACTATTAGGTTGGTGCAAAAATAATTGTGTTTTTTGTCATTGAAATAAAAGTGTAAAGAAATCTATACCAGCCAGGTGCAGTGGTTCACGCCTGTAATCCCAGCACTTTGGGAGGCTGAGGTGGGCGGATCACAAGGTCAAGATCGAGACTATCCTGGCCAACATGGTGAAATCCCATCTCTACTGAAACTACAAAAATTAGCCGGGCATGGTGGCACACACCTGTAGTCCCAGCTACTCGGGAGGCTGAGGCAGGAGAATAGCTTGAACCCGGGAGGCAGAGGTTGCAGTGAGCTGAGATTGCACCACTGTGCTCTAGCCTGGCTACAGAGTGAGACTCCGTCTCAAAAAAAAAAAAAAGAAAGAAAGAAAGAAAGAAAAGAAATCTATACTAGATGTAGTAATAGTGGTTTGGGTCTGGGAGGTTGGATTACAGGGAGCATTTGATTTCTATGTTGTATATTTCCAAAATGTTTGAATTGCTTAGAATGAATCTGTATTTCTTTTATAAGTAGAAAAAACAAATAAAGATAATTTTTAAAGCCTACACATCCTACTCATTTGGCTTGATTCTTCTTTCTGGTCTCACAGGTCACAGTAAGAAAACAAGCACTCCTGAAGTATAATTTTTGCAAAATTATATTTCAGAAAAAACCACCATGTCACTTTCCTGCTTAGAAAAATAACATATGGCTTAAACACATGATTCAGGAAGAGAATGTCATGCTCCTTTAAGACCTGACACCAATCTCCTTTTATCTCCTTGCATCTTCTTTATTTTTTATTTCTAGAGACTAGCTCTTTCTCTGTCACCCAGGCTGGAGTGCAGTGGTGCGATCATAGCTCACTGCAGCATTGAGCTCCTGGCCTCAAACCATCCTCCTGTCTTGGACTCCCAAAGTGCTGGAATTACAGGTGTGAGCCACCACACCCAGCCCCTCCTTGCATCCTATCATTGGGTCCTATGGAGCTACTGGACCTTCCCCAGAACTTTCAGTGTTCTTCAATGGTTCCAGAGCCTAGATTTTGCATTGTGCCTGCTGTAATGCCTTCCCCACTTGGGTTTGTTCAAGAAATCTTATAGTTCCCTCAGGACACAATCCACATGTCGACTCTTCTTTGAAATCTTCCTCAGTCTTTCCCCTAAGCATGATGCTTCTTGATTCTCTTCCACACTTTGGACATATTTCTATCATCAACCTAATTATGTACATTTTAAGAGTTTCTCTTTCTCACTAGACTATGAAATCCTCAAAGGTTAAGACAGACTTACACCTGCCCTTGTGTCCACAGCAGTCCCTGGTTCAGAACAGGTGCTCAATGAACATTTATGGAATGGACATTGGGTTGGCTAGAGGAGCTTAGTGGGAACTCAACTGGCTTAAGGATAGGTAATGGAATTTAAAGGAATACTCTGAGTAGCTGGGCAGGAAGAGCAGGAATAGGTTAAACTTACATAAAAAGACAAAGAATCCAGAATTGAAGGATTCCTAAGTAGAGCTCAAGTCATGTGAAATTGCCAAAATTTGGTTGCTCTTGACCTAGAAAAATATCTACTTTTAAAAATTTCATTCCATCTGTATTATTCAGGGTTCTCTAGTGGGACAGAACTAATAGGATTTATACATATATACCCCTTATATAAACTCTCCTTTATATAAAAACTCCCATATATATATATATATTCCCTTTTATATATTTTTTTTAGTTTTTATTTTATGTTTATTAAGGAGTATTGGCTCACACAATTACAAGGTCCCACAATAGGCCGTCTGCAAGCTGAGGAGCAAGGAAGCCAGTCTGAGTCCCAAAGCTGAAGAACGTGGAGTCTGATGTTGAGGGCAGGGAGCATGCAGCATGGGAGAAAGATGGAGGCTGGGAGGCTAAGCCAGTCTAGTTTTGCCATGTTCTTCTGCCTGCTTTTATTCTAGGCACACTGGCAGCTGATTAGATGGTGCCCACCCAGACTGAGGGTGGGTCTGCCTTTCCCATTCTACTTACTCAAAGGATAATGTCCTTGGCAACACCTTCACAGACACACTCAGGAATAATACTTTGCGTCCTTCAATACAATCAAGTTGACACTCAATATTAGCCATCACACTATCTACCGAGACTAACAAATTAAAACTGGATTCCGCATCTAATTTATTTTCTTATACTTTGTGAGCTTATGAATTCCTCATGCTAGTTGTTATTTTAAAAATTGTACTCAAGAAGGCCAACCTGAGAATACAGGGAGGGGACGGGATGTCGATCCGGAAGCCAGGCTGTGCTACCATTTGGCCAGTAGCTGGAGTTGAGGAGCTACAGTCCAGCAGCCTGAGTGCTGAGCAGCTCTTTCTCCTCCCTGGTGAGCCCATGGTCTGTCTGGAAGAAGGGGAAACCCAAGGAAACCAGAGTAGAGTGGGGACAGAGCATGGGGAGGGTGGCTTTCCTAGCGGGACACTGCTGCGAGTGTGGTTCTTGGCTTCTGGAGGAGTGAGACCGGTTCTGCATAAGGGTTTGTAAATCTTGAGTAAATTATTCAGAATGAGACTTTCACCTTTAATTAATTAACTCACCTTTAATTATTTAATGAATTCACTTTTGATTAATTAATTCACCTTTAATTAATTGGGAACATGCAAAGAATTTAAGATTAGCCCTAAAATCACGAGGATTTAGTTATTTGATGGCAGAACCCTCAGTTTAGCAATACCTTGTATAAAATAGGTATGTTTTATTACAATTTTAAAAATAACACGTTAGTCTGAGCTCTCAGCACTTCACAGCTGGATAACCCTTAAATCTTGTCTATCAAGTCATTGTACTGTTGCTGTCTCAGAAACTTAGATGCTATCCAAAATTGCCTAATAGGCTTGATTTTGACTCTCATGATTTACAATCAGAAACAAAGCATTTTACATGAGTTGAATGTTATTTACTTTTGAGGCTTGAAATACAAGTAACACTGAGCCTCATAGAAACCTGATGATATGTTTCTACCCAACGAATTTCAGATTTCAATGAAGACCCACTGCTCTGACTCATGACACTGATGGGGAAGTGAGCATACCCAGAGTGAATGCTGTAACAGCTGCTGGTGTCATGAACTCCAATCACGTTTTAAAAATGACTCTGGAGCTTGCAAACTTTCAAGTTCCTTTTTATTTCCTTGCCATTTGTCAACCTGGAGGTTTTTTTTTTCATTTTTTCCCCAAGGAAACTGAACTCTTAACTGAAGTCTGTCCATGCCTTCCTCAGGGGTCCTTCACAATCTCTCAGCATCTCTCCAGATAAATGGCAATCCTTTCCGGACATCAACAGTTGAGTTGCTGAGAATTCTGTATTCTCTCAGCAGATGTGGTGAAGAGGGCTGTACAGAAATGGAATTGCAATCCTTGAACTCCCAACGGATTAGTGGGAAAAACGAATTTTACATCTAATTTTTGGCAAATGTTGCTCCAAATTCACTCCTTTATCTATCATGACGAACCATTCAAGAGAAGCATAGACTAGGCATATTTAAAGTGAGTGAGAATTTGGAGATTGTCAAGTATAACTCTCACTTTCAAATGGGGAAACTGAGGTTTTAGAATTTTAAATGACCCACCCAAGCCCAAGGTCTCAGTCTTTTAACTCCTAATGTTTTTCCTGACAATCCACAACAAAGTGGCCTTTACGGTTTGCATTTGATTTCTATTCTCTCATTCCTTCTGTTGTAATTCTCAGTTACAGCGCTCTCTGCAGTCTTCCTCCATGGCCAGAGCATCCTGTATTTGCCATCTGATTCCATCCCTGAAAAAAAATATCCTTTTGCCATCAGTAACTTGCAATGGAGGCTGCTCCTCAGATCAGCCACCCCTGGTCTAGGAGCCAGAAAAATGTTCTCTGTGTAATGGATGTAGAATAATGGGGAGCCTGTTCTTCCCTGGAGGTTTCAAAGGCAACTTAATCACTGGCATCCTGCTGGGGATACATCCCCTGGTCCCTGAACTCAGGATTCCACCTGGTGTGCTGTGACCCATGACGTGCTGCCGGCATTGATCCTTTTAACCCTGGACAAGGTCCCTCAGGACCCACTTGAGGGAGGGAGTGTGTCTGGTGGTACATCCTGAAGTCCCCCCGCGGGGCAAGCACAATGAAAAACTCCTGGCTCTGGATCTGGAAGTGGCCTACACCTGCACATCTATTCATCAGCCAGCTACTGAGAAACTGCCCTCCGTCACCGATGGGGGCTCTGAGCTGCCAGACGACACTGTGTTCCAGGTGTCCAAGGACAAAGATGCAGCCACCAGTAGGGGTGTTCAGGGTTAGGGTCAGGGAGGCTGGGTGGGGGCTCCTGGCCAGCACAACTCCACACGGCCCCATGTCTGCCTCTTCACAATGAGAGATGCTTGTCTTCAGAATCTGCCTTGTTAGCTGTGCCCCAGCAGCCTCAAGGGTAACTGTTAACACTCTAACAACACAAAAGCACATTCTCATAATTATTTTGAAATACTTAATGAAAAGCCAGGGGAGTGGACTCTAAATCCATTCACATTTTCCCCAAGACATTTATTTCAGTATTCTTTTTGCCCTTCAAATCTTTGCTCTAATCCCATTTCTGTTGAAGACTTCCTGGATGACCCAGTTTAAAATGGCGGCACTCATTGTCCACCTTCCTTGCTTTTTATTTCTCCATAGCATCTGCCATCTTCTAAGTTACTAAATGTCTTTCTCTTTATCCTGCTGATTTCCTCTCTTCCCCCACGAGAAGGCAAACTCTTTTAGAGTAGAGATTTTGTCTGTTTTGCTCACAGATGTTGTCTCCATTTCTGCCTAGAACAGTTCCTGGCACAGGTCCACTCCCCAAGGATTTTCTTTCTGTGGACCCTTTCTTGATTGGCCCTCTCTGCTCCTCTGAAGTCCAGCAGGGCCTCTGTTGCCAAGGCTGCCCCCTTCAGTGTCAGTCCTTGTTGCTGGAAATAAAGGATACAGATTTTATTTGTAAGGGGGTGTATTCGTCTGTTTTCATGCTACTGATAAAGACATGCCTGAGACTGGATAATTTATAAAGAAAATGAGGTTTAATGGACTCAGTTCCATGTTCCTGGAGAGGCCTCACAATCATGGCAGGAGGTGAAAGTCACGTTGTACATGGTGGCAGACAAGAGGGAATGAGAGCCAAGCAAAAAGGGAAACCCCTTATAAAACCATCAGATCTCATGAGAGTTATTCACTACCATGAGGACAGTATTGGGAGAAACCACCCCATGATTCAATTATCTCCTACTGAGTCCTTCCCATAACATGTGGGAATTGAGAGCTACAATTCAAGATGATTTGGGTGGGGATACAACAAACCATATCAGAAGCAGATCTGGATTTTTACGGACACTTTCTGGGACCAGCCGTCACTGACCTGTTTCTTCCTCCCACCCCCACGCACTTCATGGATCTTCTCTTTGCCTCTTCCTATTAGAAACTGCCAGATCTCAGGGGCTTGCTGTGGGCAGCCCTTTAACTATTTTGGAGTCTGCAGATTATATGAATTACTGCAAATGGGGTGCCTGGCTCCCCCACCCCCAACCATTGCCCCTGTTCTTTGGTGTCTCAGCCTTTTTAGAGGAGATGGGATAGCACTGGACCAACAAAGCCCCTGCCCTGGCCTAGCCTCAGATCTTTCTTTGCCCCAGTGCTTCGGAAGGCCTCCCTTAAACTTTCTGAGTCCTTCTGAGGGCCTGGTACAGCTAGGACTGTCAGTGCTCCCCAAGTGGGATGCCCCAGTCCAGACCCAGACTTATGTAGTCCCAAGTCTTCATTTCTCCCTTTTGAGATGACCTCTGACCCTCTACCCCAAACATGGGGTCAACCGGATATCCCAAGAAACTCTGGAATTCACATCTATGGGGCCCTGCCAGAGACTGGTGTTGGGTTCCCATTTGAGGTGGGTGCCCTGGCAAGCAGTATAGGCCTCCCAGGATTGGGCCTGAGAATGGTGCTGGCTTGTTGAATGGGGCGACTCTCACACTGAACACAAAATGACTTCAGGGTTTTGGTTAACAGCAGCTCATCACTGACCCTTGGCCTTGAGCCACCAGTGTGGACCTGTGTCCATCTGTGTTTTGACTGTGGTGCCACCTCTTGTCTTGAGGGTGGCAGGTGTGCTAGCAGGTGTCCTTTACCCTGTGCCCCCCTGTGCCCCAGCCTCTGGCATCCAGGGCAATAGCTGCCATCACTGCATGCTCTGAGCCATGTGCCAGGCCATCCTTTGAGGATGGCTTTCAAAACTGTACACCAATGGGCCTTCCAATCAACGTCCCCTCTTGTCTCCCATGGTGACATGGTGCCCTGCCAGTCAGTATTAAGCTATGCCTGATGAGGGAGGAATGTTTCTTGCAGGAGTGAGACTGCTCTTCTTTCCTTGTGCACAGACCCCTTGCCTACCCTCCCTGCTATTGGCGGCGTGTGGAAGGCAGGATTCAGTCAAAATCAAAAGTGCTTCCATTGTAGGAATGCAGTGGTTACCAGCTCAAGAGGCCAAGAGAAAATGCAGCTGGATGGTGGGTGGTTTGATGTTTATACTATAAAATTCTGAATGGTAAACAACAGAATCAGAAAACCAATACTGTACAGGCTCACATTTCCCTGCACCCTCTGGGGAATGCTTGCATCCATGAATCACAGTAACAACCTTTGAGAGTCACAGGAAGCCAGGGTGGATGCATGATGTGGCGGCACGAGGAATAATTCAACCAGCGTTACAAACATACTGTCAGGGAATGCAGAGGCAGGAAGACCTACACCGCCTAATGCAAGCAGGCTCTGAAGAGCTGCCTTGTGTTTACTTACAACACTGCTGCCGTCATCTTCTCGGTGAGAGACGCAATTAACCAGGAACAGCGCACTGGACAATAAAATGCATGAAGAGATGGCTCCTGTGTTTGAACAGAAAGAGATGTTGCTTAGATGCTACAGAGAATCCTCACAGGTACCAGCTGGAAAATAAACAATAGGCAAATGACTCTTCTGTACCCATCCTCATTAATAACTCTGGACCTCACATGAGTCCATTCATTTCAAAACCTTTTTTTTTTATTTTGAGGCAGGAGCTCATTCTCACCTGGAGTGCAGAAGTGTAGTGGTACGATCACAGCTCTCTGTAACTTCCACCTCCAGGGCTCCAGCAATCCTCCTACCTTGGCCTCCTGAGTAGCTGGGACTAAGGCATATACTACCGCTCCTAGCTAATTTTTGTATATTTTTTGGTAAAGACAGGGTTTTACCAAGTTACCCAGGCTGGTCTTGAACTCCTGGGCTCTAGTGATCTGCCTGCCTTGGCCTCTCAAAGTGCTGAGATTACAGATGTGAGCCACTGTGCCTAGCCTCAAAACATTTTTTTTTTAGATGGAGTCTTCCACTATCGCCCAGGCTGGAGTACAGTGGCACAAACTCGGCTCACTGCAACCTCCGCTTCCCAGGTTCAAGCGATTCTCCTGCCTCAGCCTCCTGAGTAGCTGGGATTACAGGTGTGCACCACCATGCCTGGTTAATTTCTGTATTTTTAGCAGAGATGGGGTTTCGCCATGTTGGCCAGGCTGGTCTCGAACTCCTGACCTCAGATGATCTTCCCATCTTAGCCTCCCAAAGTGCTAGGATCACAGGCGTGAGCCACTGCTCCCAGCCAAAATATATTTTTTAATCAAATTATTTAACAGACAGGGGCCCTGCAGTCCTGAGAAGGAGTATATCTTGGCTTATGCAGCAAGAATGTGTATTGCTTCTGATTTCTTAGCTGTACGATGATTTGTTTCCATTTCAGAGGAAGTCATTGGCAACAGGACAGTTTTTGTCTTGAGTGCTAATGGATGATGTGGTGAAATTCAGTGGTAAGATGGATTGCTCTGGCAGATTGGAACAGGCAGATTCTAAGACCACAATATTAAGCTTATTGGATGTTCTTCCTGTGACGTTTATTAAAAATGGAAAAGAGACGAGGTCTTTCTTATTTTAGGTCATGGTGGATTAAGGCACCACATTATTAGACTGTGTTCTCCCTGTGAAGAGAGTTAGATCCTTCGTCATGCCCAGGAACTTTCTAGACCTGAGGACTTTAAGTGTCTTTCCCGGCAGCAGTGCCTTTGGCCCGGGGGAAAAACAAGCAAACAAACAAAAGCAGGCCAAAGAAAGCTGCTGAAAGAATCTGTGCTCGCTCTGATATTCCATTGGAATCGATGTCTTTGATTCCGGGACTCACTACCCCTGCGCCCTCAATCACTTTCTGGCTCTTTTGATTCTGGAAAAATGTTTCCATGATGCTGTCGTTAGCATCCTGACCTTGTACTTACCAATACAAGGTGCTAACCTTTCTTGAGGATTTATTTATTGATTTCGAGACAAGGTCTCACTCTGTTGCCGAAGCTGGGGTGCAGTCACATGACCCCGGTTCACTTAAACCTCCACCCCTCCCAGCTCAAATGATCCTCCCACCTCAGCCTCCCATGTAGCTGGGACTACAGGCATGTGCACATGCCACCATGCTCTGCTCATATCTTAATTTTTTTTGTAGAGACAGGGTCTCACTATATTGCCCAGGCTGATCTTGAACTCCTGGGCTCAAGTGATCCTCCCACCTCAGCCTCCCAAAATGGTGGGAATACAGGCGTGAGCCACCATGCGCAGCCCTTCTTGAGATTTCAAATGTGCCAGCACTGTTCTAAGTCTGTCATGAGTTATACTTGTTAAATCACATAGATCTAAGATCTAAACCAAATACAAATAATAAAATTAAAACGCAACTTCCCATGTTGTGGCACGCATCTACCTTAAAGCGAGGGCCTGTCCATACTTACAGACACCCTGCACTGGGTTAGAAGCAGTTTCATTTCATTGGTTGCTCCCCACAGGGTCTTCTCGCTGTGGAAAGCAGAAGTTCATGGGATTAAAATAAATCTCATTATATATGCAAGAATAACACTGCCAGCCGAGCGCCTCTTCCTGTTACTCCACTTCTTCAATTCTAAGCTTGGCCCCTTCCACCCTGACTTTCCGTTTTTTTTTTGTTTGTTTGTTTTTGAGATGGAGTCTTGTTCTGTTGTCAGACTGGAGAGCAGTGGTGCGATCTTGCAATCTTGGCTCACTGCAACCTCTGCCTCCTGCGATCAAGCCATTCCCCTGCTTCAGTCACCTGAGTAATTGGGACTATGGGCACCTGCCACTATGCCTGGCTAATTTTTTTATATTTTAGTAGAGATGGGGTTTTACCATGTTGGCCAGGATGGTCTCCATCTCCTGACCTAGTGATTCTCTCGCCTCAGCCTCCCAAAGTGCTGGGATTACAGGCGTGAGCCACTGTGCCCGCCACCACCCCGATTTTCTATGCACTCTCTTAGGAACGCTGACTCGGGTTGGGGGGAAGCCATGAAGTGTTTGCCGAAGCATCGTGTCACTTTTTGTGTTGTAAATTCTGTAACAAATTCTGGAAGGAGGCCTTGTGTCAGCTGGGAAGGTCTGACCTTCTCCGCAACTCACCTTCACCAGGGCACCTGCTACCTTGAGTCAGTCCCCTCCGAGGGCACAACCACAAGTCTCATGGGACTGAAATGCAAAGAGAAAGCCGCCCTGGTTTTCTTTGGTTGTTTCTGATTTTTCTTTCTTCTTGCTCTTCCTCACCTCCTAAAGGAGCAGAAAGGGGCCGTTTTTCTGGCCTACTTAATTCTCACTCCTGTCCCTAATCAGAAACAACAACAGAGAATTGCTGAAAGCTCTACTTGAGCTAAAACCAGGCTTCAGCATTCACTGTACCTGAGTGACGTCAGAAATGCGGACTTTCAGGCTCCATCCAGGCCTACCAATTCAGAAGCTGCATTTTAGCAAGATCCTGGCTGGATTTTACGCACAGCAAAGCTTGAGAAAGAAGCCTTTAAACACAAACTGAGCCATACAACCTTTTTTTTTGGGAGGGGGGAGTTCAACAGCAGAGTAAAGTGACCAGAGTTAACAACAACATATTGTATATTTCAAAGGAGCTAGAAGAGAGAACATGAAATGTTCCCCAGCACACAGAAATGATACTCAGGGTGATGGAGACCCCAGATGCCCGGACTTGATCATTACATATTTGATGCATTTAACAAAATAGCACATGTACTCCATAAATATGTAAAATATCATATCTTCTTTTTCTTAAAAAATGAACTGAAGGCCTTAAAAAGGAACAGAATAATGGCATTTGCAGCAACCTGGATGGAATTGGAGACTATTATTCCAGGTGAAGTAACTCAGGAATGGAAAACCAAGTATGGTATGTTCTCACTTATAAATGGGAGCTAAGTTATGAGGATGCAAAGGCATAAGAATAGTACAATGGACTTTCGGGCCTCAGGGGAAAGGGCGGGATGGGGGTGGGGAATAACAGACTAGAAATTGGATACAGTGTACCCTGCTTGGGTGACGAGGGCGCCAAAATTTCAGAAACTAAAGAACTTACGTGTGTAACCAAACACCATCTGTTCCCCCGAAACCTATTCAAACTTTAAAAAAAATTACTTTCCTAAAATAAAGGATATTTTTTCAAGAAGTGGCTTCTCCATCTTGTGGCCCTTTGATTGTGATAGCTCTGAAAGCTTTGAAAAGCTTGCAAATACCCGAATTCAGGAATAAATCACCTCCGAGACCCTCACCCTGACTTGAGCATTACACATTTGGGTAATGAAGGCAGGGTACTTCCTGCAACTCCAGGACTTCCCAGTCCGAAGCAGTGCTTCTTAAACTGGACTCTGAGGGCACACTCTTAATGTCACTAAAGTTCTCTACAAAATTCTTAAGTTTTGTGTTTCCATCTCTAAAGATAATCAAAATAATTGATATATGATCAAAAACCAAAAATCAACCGAAACATGGAACTGAGGCTTTTGACTGTTAGCCCTTGTGTGAAATTTTGGGTCGCAGCGCCACCTTGCGGTCACTTTAGTATTTTTCGCTGAGCTTTGCCGCGGAAGAGCGGCGTGAGACAGAACAGCAATCAGTTCATTCCTCCCTCGAGGAAACAGACCGCCCTTGTGCTAGTGCGCAGAGGTCTCCGACTGCGGCCTCTCTGGGCCACGCTGCCAATTGAAGAGATATGGGCCCACTTCCAAGGACGCCTTCTATCCAAGCTTAGAAGAATGGCTCATAGGCTAAGGCATTTTCTGCGTCAGTGACAGCAACAGATCTCAAAGAACGTCTGCTCCCATCACAAGATTGTTCATAGAATTTATAAAGCCATTAAAGCTCAGAGGCACAAAGCATGGCTTCAAAGATCATCTAGATGAGTGAGCCCTACCTTTCAAGAATGAGGATCGCTTTGATAATGGTATTATATATCTGAGACAGAATCCTGCTCTGTGGCCCAGGCTGGAGTGCAGTTGCAATGATGCGATCTTGACCCACTGCAACCTCGACCTCCCGGGTTCAAGTGATTCTTCTGCCTCAGCCTCCTGAGTAGCTGGGGCTACAGGAGCGCCACCACGGCCAGCTAATTTTTTTTAATTTTTTAATTTTTTTAGTAGAGACAGGGTTTCATCATGTTGACCAGGATGGTCTCGATATCCTCGTGATCTGCTCACCTCAGCCTCCCAAAATGCTGGGATTACAGGTATGAGCCACCGTGCCCGGCCTTTACTGCATATTTACTGTGTCCCAAGCACTGTTCTAAACACCTCCACATACGTAGTCATTTGAACCTTAGAACAACCTGAGATCAAAATGGTGATCTCTACTTTGCAGATTCCCGTGTGGCAGTCATTTTGTTCGTAGTATTTGTTGGTTAGGAAAATCTACACTAAGAAGAAACTATTACTATTAATTTAGTAACTCTTGAAAATGAATTTGCATTGAATTAAATCCAATAACATCTACAGATATTCAGGGCAGGGTAGTAGAGGGATATAAATTATGTTATCCACCAAGCCTCAGACCATGGTTGTGGCATAGATAGACTTGGGGTCTGGTGAAACAGCTCCAAAGCTCTCCAAGGTATTCTTAGCCCACAATCTGGGAACCCCCGGTGTAGAAGCACACCCTGAGTGCTTTATAGATGGCACAGAATACAATCCGGAACACAGCTGATTTTATCTGGTCTCTGATGACTAGTGGGATCAGGCTACCTTGGCCTTGGTTGGGAGATTGTGGGGAAGTTGCAGATAAGGAAACTGACTTCAGAAAGTATTATAGTTGTTCTTCTAGCTTGAAAAAGCTACACTATGGAGAAAAAGAGTCCGTGGGCAGTGTCTCCTTTTCATTCTTCAACCTATACAACCTAAGAAGGTTAATTTTCCTAAAACACAGTTCTATTTGGTGATTTTCCCCCTCAAAATGATCCCCAGCTCTGCCTGGCTGCTTATGTAACATCAAGCCACCTTCGCTTCCACAGCAATGTGGTGTCCAAATTGGAATACCAACCAACTTGTTTGCTGTTACTCCGTGGACATCCCTTATGCTCCGCCTGGACTATGTGTGTGACAAGGAGAGTGCTGGCCTTGGAGAAGACTTGGAGGGAAGCCACCTAGTGCTGGGGAAGTAGCACCTGGGTTAAGTAACTAGGAGTGCAGGGTTAGGTGTTATCCAGACATAGGAGGGCAGTTCTGGCGAGCCACAGAGTTGGAAGACCTTCTCTCAAGACCGAGCGTGAGTTCACTAGGAGAAATACGGCTACTGAGTTGTCTAGGCCAGTGCACTTGCTGGCGGCCGTTCTCTCCTGGAGGCCCTCAGGGGACAAAATGGCATCATCAGAAGGCTGCTTGGTCAGCATGTGTCCTAGCCATTTCCGGTTTCTGGCTGCCTAGTGTCAATCTCTTCCTCTGAAAACTACACCATTTCCTTTTTTTTTTTGGCGGGGGGCGGGGGTTAGAGTCTCACTCTGTCACCCTGGCAGGAGTGCAGTGGCGCGATCTCGGCTCACTGCGGCCTCCGTCTCCCAAGTTCAAGTGATTCTCTTGCCTCAGGCTCCTGAATAACTGGGATTACAGGTGCACACCATCATGTCCCGCTAAGTTTTGTATTTTTAGTACGTACAAGGTTTCACCACGTTGGTCAGGCTGGTCCTAAACTCCTGACCTCAAGTGATCCACCTGCCTCATTCTCCCAAAGTGCTGGGATTACAGGTGTGCGTCACCACATCCAACTAATTTTTGTATTTTTAGTAGAGACAGATTTCACCATGTTGGCCAGGCTAGTCTCAAACTCCTGACCTCAAGTGATCCACCCACCTTGGCCTCCCAAAGTGTTGAGATTATAGGTGTGAGCCACCACGCCTGGCTCATCATTTTCTTTTGAGGTCTTCTTTCTTGCCAGGGCTATGGTCTGGGAGACAGTGACCGAGATACCTGTACTCTCTCGTTCGTGGGTGGAGGTAGTACAAGCTAGGACAATTGCATACTCTCTAGTGTTTGGGTCTTGACCAGAGGATCAAAGAAGCAGAAAATAATTCTATTTCATCCTAGCAGTTGTGCCCTCACTTTATGACCCTGCTTTTTACACTTGCCAGTGGTCCTGGAATCCATCCCCGAGAAATATCCTGGTTCCTGCCTATTTCGAAGTCTCTACCCTCTTATGAGCCCTGATGTCCTTTCCTCTCCAAAACAGTTATTACTAGGATAATATTGAAGATAAATCTCAGTAGTTAAGGAAAAAGAATGGTATTTTTCTAACTCACAGTTCTATTGTTCAACCAGGGTGGGTCTGCGTCAGACTTCAGGTCTGGTTTAAGTCTGTGGTCTATACTTCACGTTCAAAGACAGCAATTACTCAGAGCATGCTCACCTCATGATAAACAGAAGAGGCCAAAGAAAACCACACAAGCACATTTCAAATCTTAGGTTGGGGCTGGGTGCAGTGACTCATGCCTGTAATCCTGGCACTTTGGGAGGCCGAGGTAGGTGGATCGCTTGAGATCAGGAGTTTAAGACCAGCCTGGCCAAGATGATGAAACCCATCTTTACTAAAAATACCAAAATTAGCCAGGTGCAGTGGCACATGCCTGTAGTCCCAGCTACTCGGGAGGCTGAGGCAGGAGAATTGCTTGAACCCGGGAGGCGGAGGCTGCAGTGAGTCGGGATCACGCCACTGCGCTCCTGCCTGGGCGACAGAGCGAGACTCTGTTTCAAAAAAAATTTTTTTAAAAAAAGAAAGAAATGCTTCTGTGACCCAGGGTTGTCAGGAAGATATTCAGCTTTGTTTTGTTTTTCACACTGAACTCTTTAGTCCAGGGTATGACTGAAGCTAGGATCTAATTTTGAGCTTTTGCTAATGGCTGATTAATTGCCCCAGTATTATTATTTTTGAATAATTCCTCCTATTTCCACTGACCGGCAATATCACCTGTGCCATTTGTCAAGTTTCTATAAATGGAGGAAAGTCTTCCTGGACATTCTGTTTCCATTTCTTGGTTCTATTTGTCAATCTCTGTGCTGCTCCCACGCTTCTTAATTATTTACCAGTCTTCGTTTAAATCAAACTCACCCAGTTTCACAACATACACAAAAATGCCAATCAGTATTTTGTTTTGAACTACTTTGAATTAAAGAGTTACATGAGAGGAAGAAAAGTGTTCCAGGTAATCAATTTTTCATAAACAACACAGAATAGTTCTCCATTTATGTCAGTCTCTTTAATTCCATTTGATAACATTTTATACTTTTCCTTTTAAGATCATGCACATCATTTGTTAGATTTATTCCGAGATACCTTATGTTTATGCTATTGCAAGTTATATAAGCGTGATCTTTTACAAGTTATATTTTTTCACTATTTGTTGCAGTGTTTAGAATACTATCAATTTTTGCATATTGATCTCAAAGCCGTATCAGAATATCATGCTACCTTATCATAATAGCAGACATTCGTATAACTCTCACTATGTGTCAGGCACTGTTCTAGGCATTTTGCGTGAATGACACATTCAATCTCACAATGACCCAGTGAGGGAGCTCTTATTATTATAACTATTTATAGATGAGGAAACTGAAGTCCAAAGAAGTGCAGAGAGCTTAAGTAGATTCCATCATGAGTGGTGAAGCCAGGATTCCAACTCGTTCTCCGACATGCAGGGCTATACCCACGCTACTGCATTTACTTGGTAAGCTCTGTTACTGATTCTGATACTATGCCTGTCTATTCTCAGGTTTTCCAGGCAGACAACAGTGATAACAAATACTTTAAAAATCAGCTAGCAAACACACACATGGTCAATGCCATATGAAAGTGTGTAGGATGTGTGTGTGTGGAGGGTGTGTATGGAGTGTGTATTGTGAGGTATGTGGAGTGGTGCGTGTGTGTAGAGTGTGTGTGGGGTGTATGTATGGGTGTGGGGGTGTGTCTGCATGTAGTGTGTGTATGTGTGTTGTGTGTGTAGAGTGTGTGTGGGGTGTATGTATGGGTGTGGGGGTGTGTCTGCATGTAGTGTATGTATGTGTGTGTGATTTGTATGTGTGAATGTGTTTGTATGTGTATATGTGTGTGGATGTGGATGTTTAGGGTCTGTGGATGTGTGTGTGTTTGGGGTGTGTGGAGTGTGTGTGTATATCTGGTGTGTGTATATGTTTGGGGTGTGTATGTAGATGTGTGTATGAATGTGTGTGTAGAGTATGTGTGTAAGTGTGTGTATATATGTTTGGTGTGTGTGTGTATGTATATTTGGGTATGCGTGTATGGAGTATCTGTAGTGTGTGGAGTGTGTGTATGTTGGTGTGTGTGTATGGAGTATGTGTGTGGAGTGTGCGTGTGTGTATGTTTGGGTGTGTGTAGTGTGTGTGCATATGTGTGTATGTTTGGGTGTATGTGCATGTTGAGTGTGTGTGTATGTGTATGTTTCTGGAGGTTTGTGTGTGGAGTGTGTGTGTATGGGTGTGTTGTGTATGTTTGGGGTGTGTGTGTATGTGTATGTTTCTGGAGGTTTGTGTGTGGAGTGTGTGTGTATGGGTGTGTTGTGTATGTTTGGGGTGTGTGTGGAGTGTGTGTATGTTTGGGGTGTGTGCATATGGAGCATGCGGGGAGTGTGTGTGTAGAGTGTGTATGGGAGTTGTGTGTGTGTGGAGTGTGTGGATGTGTGTATGTTTGCGGTGTGTGTGTGGAGTGTGTGTATATGTTGGGGGCGTGTGTATAGACTGTGTATGTGTTTGGGATGTGTGTGTAGTGTGTGTGCATGTGTGTGTATGTTTGGGTGTGTGTGTAGTGTGTATTTTACACATGCATGTTTATATTTAGGTGTTTGTGTGGAATGTGTATGTTTGAGTGTGTGTGTAGTGTGTGCATGTGTGTGAATATTTGGGATGTGTGTAAAGTGTGTGTGTATGTGTATGTTTGGGTGTATGTGGAGTGTGTGTGTACGTTTGGGTTGTGTGTGTGTAGTGTGTCTGTGTGTGTGGATGGGGGACGTTATGAAGAGCACCATTCTCAAAGCCCATGGAGTTTGGGAGCCCCGGGAATCGCGGGTCTACTTTCTAAGCAGCAAGGAATATTATGCGTTTCAGCTGTGGCCTTGTCAG
This sequence comes from Saguinus oedipus, assembly GCA_031835075.1. Classification (NCBI taxonomy): domain Eukaryota; kingdom Metazoa; phylum Chordata; class Mammalia; order Primates; family Cebidae; genus Saguinus; species Saguinus oedipus. Next base: position 66,342,862 of record CM063171.1, on the reverse strand, counting down.
TGCATCCTCACAGAGGGCCTGCAGGGTCCAGGGAGGCTTGCACAAGGAGTGAGGCCTGGGCCAAGCCCAACAGAGAGTGTCAAATAACAGGCCTGCCCCTTCCCACTCTCCACCTCCAGATGTGGGCTGAATCAAAGGGCCATTCAAGCCCCTCCCTTACACAGGCCGAGGCCAACGGCAGGTCATCCCCTGAGGCTGAAATGCAGCAATCCCACGGGCTTCTGCTCCAAACAGGCTTGTATTTGAAACCACAATATACTTGGCTCTAGTTTTACACACATTACTTTCCTGGTGCTGGAAAAAAAAAAAAGGAATTAGAAGAATGAAAGGGAGAGTTCTTGAGAGATGGGGAATTCTTTTTCCAGTCTAGTGAATGCGGTTAATAAGTGAAAAAACCACTCTCCGTGAAGGGTCTTTGGAAGGCTTACCAGGACACGACAATTAAAAACAAATTAAAAGGCTGTATCATTCACTCAGCCTCAGTCGCCTCCCACAGCCCTGAGGGAAATGAATCTGCTTCAGTGCATTGGAGAGGGGTGTCCCTCCTGGGACGGCAGTCCATTGGAGAGGGAACTGCTGCTCCTGAATGGTGTCGGGTGGGAGTAGGGACACCTGCGTCTGTTTCTCTGTGGCGTCCCAAATGCTCCTTCATGAACTGAGGAATTGACTGGACAATAATCCCCCCAGACCCCACTACAAATTAGATTTCTGTTCACCTGTTTCAAATGAATGTTTTTTAGTGCTTTGTATAATGTAAAAAAAAAACCACAACCAATAAACTCAGGGGTTGGGTCACCTTGGATGAGTCACTTGAATCTCTGTGGCTCTCAGTTTCTTCCTGTAAAATGAAAGTGTAAAACTAGATCAGTGGTTTTCAAACAGTGCTCTCCTGAGTCCTCCCTGAAGCTGGAACAAGTAGGAGGAAGAGAAATGGAAAAATTCATTTCATGAACATGAGCAATTGAGCCCATGTTTGCGTCTGTCATCTTTGACTTCAGACCATTTGCAGTACAACCTGGTTGAGCAGGTAACTCTAACAAACCTGGTTCTGAGATTGCTAACTCTCAACAACTCCAGGTGACTCCCAAAGCAGGAGCCACAGTCGCTGCCTTGGCTCATATTGCCGTGTTTTGGAAGGTGTGGAAGCTTCCTGCCTTCCAAATGACACAGCATCATGTCATTCTCAAGGAGACCGAGGAAGACTTCCGGCAACCCACGTGGGTTGAGAAGGGGGCCCCTGTGACCCGTGTTGAAACCCACAGATCCACACTGTATTTTCACAAATACATGTGAGATTTTCCATGAGATTATGCAAGAATTTCCCTGTGAGACCTTTCTTAAGTCCCCAAATTAGGTAATGATGAAATGGGAGAGTTCCCTCACCCCTCTTGCAGGACGTGCAACAGGGGTGTGGCTTGTCTGTTCGGTCAGACCCCTTACGGGAGCAGGAGCATGCAGCCCGGCAGGTGCAGGAGCCCAAGGGGGCATGGGCTACAATGTGCTCTTTTAGCCTTGCCGTCTGCGCATGGCTTGAGTGTTAACAAGCAAAGGCAGAGGGCCAGGCCGGGTGCAGTGGCTCACGCCTATAATCCCAGCACTTTGGGAGGCTGAGGCGGGTGGATCACGAGGTCAAGAGATCGAGACCATCCTGGTCAACAAGGTGAAACCCCGTCTCTACTAAAAATACAAAAAATTAGCTGGGCATGGTGGCGCGTGCCTGTAATCCCAGCTACTCAGGAGGCTGAGGCGGGAGAATTGCCTGAACCCAGGAGGTGGAGGTTGCGGTGAGCCGAGATCGCGCCATTGCACTCCAGCCTGGGTAACAAGAGCAAAACTCCGTCTCAAAAAAAAAGAAAAAAACAAAGCAGAGGGCCACTGTGACAGCCTCTGTATCCCAAGCTCTTGTCCAGCATCCTAGAAGAATCAAGTCACACATGGACTTGAAGGAGAAATGTGGGCGTTTTCTTGAATGGTGGAGGTGGCTCTCAGCAAGATAGAGGGGGACCCCGAAGGGAGGTGGAGTAGGAAGCTGCTCTTCCCCTGGAGTTTGGCCATCCAGCAGCTGATCTCCTCTAACCGCCCCCAGCCAAACTCTCGGTGTTCAGACATTCCTCCTCTTTTCTCTTTCTCTGCCGAGCCATTCTGCCATTTGTCTGCTTGTCTCCTTGTCTACTCACCTGCTTCTGGATCCTGGGGTTTGGGGTTTATATGGGTACAGGTTAGGGGGGCATGGGGGACCAAGAAGCAACTTTTTGCATGCAAAAACAGAAACGCCTGTCCCTGTTTAGGGCTGGAGGTCTTTTGCAGGTGGGGTCTTTGCCAGGGAACTGCCCTCTTCTACCCAGTATTTCCCTGTCTCCTGTCATGTCAGGGAGGCTCTTCCTGGTTTCTAAAACACTTCAGTTATTCACTAGTGTAGAACTTAAAATCGTTAGTGTTGTTGCTTGTTAACTTCCTCTGTGAGTCCTCTCTCTTGTCTTGAGGTCAGAAGCCATGGCTTTTCACTGTGAATCCCTGGACCTGGCAAAGTCCTTGCCCTACAGAAGTGACTCTGTTTCCCAAAAATAGAAACGGCAATATTTCCAGTTTCACATATTCTTCCACAAACTTTCCATTTCCCATCATGAGGCAGAATCTATTTCTCTTCTCCCAAGACCCAGGACGGGGGAAGGGCTGACTCCGTGACTGTCTCAATAATTGGAACGCTACAGAATGTTTGACTTCCAAGGCTACATTACAAAAAGCAATTAGGATTCTGCCTGCTGCTCTCTCCCTAGGGATGTTCAACCCTGAAACCAGCCACTGGGTTATGGGGAAGCCTCAACTAGCTCATATGGAGGGTGAAAGATGCCACCATCCAACAGCCAGCTTCACCCACCAGATAGATGAGTGAATGAATGAGCCTTCAGTTGATCCCACCCTCCAGTTCCCAAGTCTTCTAGCTGAAGCCTCAGACATTGTAGAGCAAAGACAATGTCCTTTGGTGTGCCATGCACATCCTTGGTGTGCCATGGCCAAGTCTTGACCCACAGAGTCTGTGAGTATAATAAATGGAGTACACCACTAAGCACTGGGGTTATTTGTTATGAATCCATAGTAACTGCCACAATGGTGGATAACAGACACTGAATGCATTAATGAATGGTTGGCCATGGGCTCCCTCAAATTCCTGAACCCACCTTGGAGGTAGAAAAGGTAAGAGTTATCCTGGGATATGGATGGAAGGGTATTGTGTTTTTCTAAAGTTTTAAGCCAAAAATACTTATAAATATCCAATACTACAGTAGAAAAGATTCTTTTAAAAGTCAGAGTCCCATGATGGGTGCAGTGGCTAGGTCTGTAATCCCAGCACTTTGGGAGGTTGAAGCAGGCAGATCACCTGAGGCCAGGAGTTCGAGACCAGCCCGGCCAGTGTGGTGAAACCTCATCTCTACTAAAATTACAAAAATTATAGGCACCTGCCACCACCCAGCTGAAATTAGCTGGGCATGGTGGCGGGTGTCTATAATCCCAGCTACTCGTGAGGCTGAGGCAGGAGAATTAATGGCTTGAACCTGAGAGGCAGAGGTTGCAGTGAGCCAAGAATGTGCGATTGCACTCCAGCCTGGGTGACAAGAGTGAAACTCCATCTCAAAAAAAAAAAAAAAAAAAATCAGGTTCTATTCAGCCATGAAAAGACATGAGGGTAACTTAAATGCATATTACTGAGTGAAAGAAGCCAATCTGAAAAGGCTACACACTGTATGATTCCAACGATATGACATTCTGGAAAAAGCAAAACTATGGAGGCAGTGGTTGCCAGGAGCTAGGAATAGCTGGTGAGAGGAATAGCTGGTGCACGGGGGATTTTTAGGGCAGTGAAACTTTCTATACGACACCCTAATCGTGAATATATGTTATCATACACTTGTGAAAACCTGTACTATTTGGGTGACAATGATGTGTCAATGTAGATTCATCGACTGCAACGCATGTCCCACACTGGTGGGGGATGTTGATGGTAGGACAGGCTGTGCGTGTGGTGAGTGGGCATAGGGGAAATATGGGAACTCTCCGTACTTTCTCATCAATTTTTTTTCTACTCAATTTTGCTGTGAACCTAAAACTGCTTTAAAAAATAAAGTCTATTTTTAAAAGGGGTCATTTCAAAATGGTCTTATTCATCTAAGGGCCTGGTGCTCTTCCTTTTTCTCTCCTCAACCTTCTCACAAATAAACAGATTGTGCAGTCATTGGCAGAATTTTTGGTGTTTGTATCGTTGCATTGGAGCTCAAGAGTAAAGTTTCATTACGTACACACGAGGAGTTAATTTACCTCGGGACTTATTCTTTCTTTCCTTTCTTTCTTACACGGAGTGTGTGTTATCTGAGAGCTAATTTATTTCTAACGCAACGTAAAGAGTCTTCGTTTTTGCCTGGAGTGGCAGTGGAAAAACTGTCAGCCTGAAAACGTGAATGGTTTAGGACGAGATGAAAACAAAGATTCCAGGGTAGTTTGAATAATGAGCTAAGCATTCATTATTCTTGGTTTTACTCTCTCCAGCGTTTATTAATTAGCAACTGTTTTCCAAAAAGTATCAGTGGAATTATCATTCTTAAAACTGGCCCAAGTAAATGTTATGTTTAATTTTGTGTTTTAATTAAAACTAGATGTTATAATACAGTTTTATTATTGTATTTATTTGTTTATTAAATTTCTTCTCAGAAAATGTGAGCAAATGATCACATATTTCTCAGTGCGTGTTTGAATGGAAGGTGATTGTTCAGGGCTTTTATAGTTTTAAAAGCACTTGTAAGGAGGATTCTTCATATTTTTGTTTAGGCTGAGTCTTTAATCTTACTGATGTGTACACACTTGCTAAAAACATCTTGGAGGAAGAGTGGTTGTCAAGCTATGCCACACAACACCTCCAGCCTCCACGGGGAGAAACTGATGGCAGTTTGGTTGAACTGGGAACCTGCAGGCCAGGGAAGGTCATCACCAGAAGACTAGGCTGACTAGAGGAATGTTCAAGATCTACTTTCTGTGAGTTTTTCACATAGAAATGATTACAACAGGCATTTTTTTTGTTAATTAAAAATGGTTTATTGTGACTATGTATTTATTGATTGTATTAGTTTGTTCTCATACAGTTAGAAAGAACTACCGGAGATTGAGTAATGTATGAAGGAAAGAAGTTTAGTTGATTCACAGTTCCACAGGCTGTACAGGAGGCATGGCTGGGGAGGCCTCAGGAAACTTATAATCATGGCAGAAGGGTGAAGGGGAAGAAAGCATGTTTTCACATGGTGGCAGGAGAGAGAGAGAATGAGAGAGAGAGAGAGAGAGAGAGAGAGAGAGAGAGAAGGGGAAGGTGCCACATACTTTTAAACAACCAGATCTCATGATAATTCTATCATGAGACAGCATTAGGGGAATTATGTTAAACCACTAGAAACCATCTCCATGATCCAATCACTTCCAACCAGGCCCTACCTTCAACACTAGACATTACAACTCAATGTGAAATTTGGGTGGGGACACAAAGCCAAACTATATTGTTCTATCTCTGGCTCTTCCCAAATCTCATGTCCTTCTCACATTCTAAAACACAATCATGCCTTCCCAACTGTCCTCTAAAGTCTTAACTCATTCCAGCATTAACTCAAAAGTCCAAGTCCAAAGTCTCATCTGACAAGTCACTTCACTTCTGCCTATCAGCCTATAAAATAAAAAACAAGCTAGTTACTTCCAAGATACAATGAGGGTACAGGCATTGAGTAAATGCTCCCATTCCAAAAGGGAGAAATTGGCCAAAACAAAGGGGCTACAGGCTCCATGGAAGTTTGAAACCTAGCAGACAGTCATTAAATCTTAAAGCTCCAAAATAATGTCCTTTGACTCCATGTCTCACATCCAGGGCATGCTGATGCAAAGGGTGGCCTCTCAAGGCCTTGAGCAGCTCTGCCCCTGTGGCTATGAAGGGTATAGCCCCTGTGACTTCCTTCACAGGTTGGCATTGAGTACCTGCAGTTTTTCTGAGTCCATGGTGCAATCTGTCAGTGGATCTACCATTCTAGAGTCTGGAGGATGGTGGCCCTCTTCTCACAGCTCCATAAGGCAGTGCTCCAGAGGGAACTCTATGTGGGGGCTCCAATTCCACATTTTCCTTCCACATTGCCCTAGTAGAGCCTCCCCACAAGGGCTCCACCTCTGCAGCAGACTTCTGCCTGGACATCCAGGCATTTTCATACATCCTCTGAAATCTAGGTGGAGGTTCCCAAGCCTCAACTGTTGTACTCTACACACCCACAGGCTTAACATCATGTAAAAGCTGCCAAGGCTTCTTATGGCTTTTGCCCTCTGAAGTAGAGGCCCAAGACACATCTTGGGCCCTTTAACCCAAACTGGAGCTGGAGCAGCTGTGATTCAAAGTGCCATGTCCCAAGGCTGCATAGAACAGAGTGGGGCCCTGTCCCACAAAACCGTATTTCCCTCTTAGTCCTCTGGGCATCTGTCTTTGAAATGCCTTGGAGGCATTTTTCATATTGTCATGGCTATTAACATTTGGCTTTTCTTATGCAAATTTCTGCAGCAGTTTTGAAATCTTCCACAAAAATGGGGTTTTCTTTTTTGCTATATGGTCAGGCTGCAAATTTTCCAGACTTTTATGCTCTACTTCCCTTTTAAATATAGGTTCCAGTTTTAACTAATCTGTTTGCTCACAAATATGAGCATATGCTTTTATAAGCAGCCAGTTCACATTGAATGCTTTGCTGCTTAGAAATTTCTTCTGCCAGATACCCTAAATCTTCTCTCTCAAGTTTAAAATTCAACAGATCCCTAGAACAGGGACACAATACCACCAGTCTCTTTGCTAATGTATAGGAAGAATGACCTTTACTGCAGTTCCCAATAAGTTATTCATCTCCATCTGAGACCTTATTAGCCTGGCCATCTCTGTCCATATCACTATCAGCATTTTGATTGAAACCATTCAATAAGTCTCTAGGAAGTTCTAAACTTTCCCTCATCTTCCTATCTTCTTCCAAAGCCCTCCTCTGCCCATTACCCAGTTCCAAAGTCATTTCTACATTTTCAGGTATCTTTACAGCAATGCCTCATTTCTCTGATATCAATTTTCTGTGTTAGTTTGTTCTTACACTGCTATAAAGAACTACCTGAGACTGGGTAGTTTATGAAAAGAAGAGGTTTAATTGACCCACAGTTCCACAGGCTGTACAGGAGGCATGACTGGGGAGGCTTAGGAAACTTACAGTCGTGGTGGAAGGGCTAAGGTGAAGCAAGCACGTATTTACACGGTGGCAGGAGAGAGAAAGAGAAAGAGAAGGGGAAGGTGACTCACACTTTTAAACAACCAGATCTCATGAGAACTCTATCATGAAAAGCCACTTGGGAGATGGTGCTAAGCCATTAGAAACCAATCCCCACATAATCCAGTCTCCTCCTACCAGGCCCCACCTCCAACACTAGGGATTACAATTCAACATGAGATTTGGGTGGGGCCACAGAGCCAAACCATATCACTGATTGATTAATAAATTATTGAATTGTGTTTTAATAGATTTTTTAGTTTATCAAAGTTTTATATGTACAAAGTTTAACAAGTCAAATGGTTTCAGGCCAAGCATAGTGGCTCACACCTGTAATCCCAGCACCTTGGGAGGTTGAAGTGGGTAGATCACCTGAGGTCAGCAGTTTGAGACCAGCCTGGTCAACTTAGTGAAACCCTATCTCTGTTAAAAATACAAAAATTAGCCAGGCATGGTGGCATGTGCCTGTAGTCCCAGCTACTAACTATTTGGGGGGCTGAGGCAGGAGTATGGCTTGAACCTGGTGGCTGGAGGTTGCAATGAGCTGAGATTGTGCCACTGTTCTCTCACCTGGGCAACAGAGCAAGACTCTGTCTTGAAACGAAACAAAACAAAACAAAAAAATTGTTTTGTAATGTTTTATCTTTTTTTTTTTTGAGAGCCTCACTGTGTCACTCAGGCTGGAGTGCAGTGGTGTGAACATTGTTCATTGCAGTCTCTACCACCCAGGCTCAAGTGATCCTCCCACCTCAGTCTCCTAAGTAGCTAGGACTATAGGTGCGTACCACCAGGCTGGTTAATTTTTGTATTTTTTGTAGAGATGAGGTCTAGTTATATTACCCAGGCTGGTCTTGAACTCTTAGGCTCAAGCAATCCATTCACTTCAGCCTCCCAAAGTGCTGGGATTTCAGGTGAAAGCCACTGCATCTAGCCAAGGTTTCTACTGAAAACTAGCAGACCTCTACATGCCCTTTTCCATCTGATTTCCTCTCCACAGAGGCAATTACTTTCTTTTTCATAGCTGTTGCTTCTGGAGTTTGCCCTCATATTTCTAAATTTATGCTTATATCACTATTTTATATATTCTATCTAGTACAAACATTTTAAAACTTCATAAGATTAGCGTGAGCATTACAAGAAATTCATTCAGGTTGGGCATGGTGGCTCACACCTGTAATCCCAGAACTTTGGGAGGCCAAGGCAGGTGAATCACCTGAAGTCAGGAGTTTGAGACCAGCATGGCCAACATGGTGAAACCCTGTTTCTATTAAAAATACAAAAATTAACTGGGCATGGTGGCATGTGCCTGTAATCTCAGCTACTCAAGAGGCTGAGGCAGAGAATTGCTTGAACCCAGTAGGCTGAGGTTGCAGTGAGCCGAGATTGCACCACTTCATTCCAGCCTGGGTGACAGAATGAGACTGTGTTTCAAAAAATATAAAATAAATAAATAAAACAAAAGGAATTAATTTGTTAAAAATAAGTACTTCTAACAGTGCCTGGCACTATTGTTACATTGAGTTTTCAGTTTTTGTTATTATCTCTTGTCTTTCTATTATAAAAGAATTATGATTCGGTTCTGTTACAAAACACCATTTACGCATCTTTCCCCAAACATCTCTCCTGCCATCTGACACTATATCTCTATTATAAATTTTTAGGATTAATATTTACTGTTTACATAACTCTGATTTAAAAAATAGCTATAGCTGAGCCACATAGAATATTATGATTATATTTTCTTTCTTTTTCAATTATTTGTTTTCACTGGAGTTTATCATCTCATTTTTTTCTTGTTTGCTTAGTTTTCAATGTACAACAAATCCCCCTTTATCCGTGGTTTCACTTTCTGTGGTTTCAGTTACCACATGTTCAAATCCAAAAATATTAAGTGGAAAATTTAAGAAATAAAAAATTTAGGCCAGGCACAGGGTTCACAGCTGTAATCCCAACACTTTGGGAGGTTGAGGAGGGTGGATCACCTGAGGTCAAGAGTTTGAGACCAGCCTGATCAACTTGGTGAAACCCTGTCTCTACTAAAAATACAAAAATTAGCCTGTTGTGGTGGTGCACGCCTGTAGTTCCGGGAGGCTGAGACAGGAGAATCACTTGAACCCAGGAGGCAGAGGTTGCAGTGAGCTGAGATCATACCACTGCACTCCAGCCTGGGTGATAGAGCGAGACTCCATCTCAAAATATATATATAATATATATATATACATCCACAAGGTCTGTGCTCCTGCTCATTTGTTACTTAGCAGCCATCTTGGTTATCAGATCAACTATTGCGGTATCATAGTGCTTGTGTTCAAGTAACCCTTGTTTTACTTAATAATGGCCCCAAGAGCACTATGCTTAATTAAATTTTATCATGGGTCTGTACTATAGGAAAAAACATAGTATATGTAAGGCCCAGACTATCTGTGGTTTCAGGCATCCACTGGGGGTCTTAGAACATATCCCCATGGATAGGAGGAAACTCCTTACCTCTACTGAAATCATCCCAAACCCTGCATCAGAAATGTAAATCTCTCCATATGTTCTGCCAGTGTAAATCTTTTTTTGGAAGAGATCCTTCCTGCAGCTCTCTCTCCTCCTGCTGCAATCTGGACTGGCTGTTCTCAAAATCTTCTGCTCAGCTGTCACCCTGGGATTTCCTTTTCTTAACCTCAAAATTCCTTTCAGTTCCCTCTGTATCGCATCCTTTTTTTTTTTTTTTTTTTGGTCCCATGACACCCTGTTTCTCGTTTCACACTTTCATTTTGGGTGAGCACATCCTCCTGTAGCTTCCAGATCATGAGTATCTGCACAATTCTTTCAACCTCATACATGATTGATATTGGACTAGCTTTAGAATTCTAAATTGAAAATATTTTTCCTTAGAAATTTAAAGGTGTTGCTCTTCTGGCTTCCAGTGCAGCCATTGGGAAGTCTCGTATTTTATCTTTTTAATGAGGCATACTATTTCCTTTCTGAATGCATTTAGAATCTTCTTTTTGTCCTTGGAATTCCAGCATTTTATGATAATGTATCTTGGTGTGGGACTTAATAAACTCATTATGCAGGAGACTCTGTGAGGCCTCTCAATATGAAAACTTACGTCTTTCAGCTCTGAAGAATTTTCTTTTCTTTTTTTCTTTTGAGACAGTCTCCCTCTGTTGCCCAGGCTGGAGTGCAGTGGCATGATCTCAGCTCACTACAACCTCTGCCTCTTGGGTTCAAGTGATTCTCCTGTTTTGGCCTCCTGAGTAGCTGGGATTACAGGTGCACACCACCATGCCCAGCTAATTTTTGTATTCTTAGTGTAGGGGGGAGGTTGGTTTATCATGTTAGCCAGGCTGGTCTGGAACTCCTGACCTCAGGCAATACACCAGCGTTGGCCCCCCAAAGTGCCAGGATTACAGGCATAAGCCACTGTGCCTAATCTGAAGAATTTTATTGAATTTTTTTTAAATAGTTTCAACCCTTCTATTTTCTCTGTTCTCTCTTTCTGGAACTCTCATTTTATTTGAATATTATAGTTCTTCATCAGGTCTTTAATTTTTTCTATATTTTCCATCTCTGATTTTTTTTTTTACTTTCCCAAACTCTGAAAGAGTTTATGTAAAATTGGTACTGTTTCTTACGAGGTGTTTTTGTATATTTTCCATTTCTGAATTTTTCTTTTTACTTTCCCAAACTTTATCTTCTGATATTTTTACTGTATTTTCTATGTCTGCTGCTGTAGTTTTAATTTCGAAGGGCTCAAATTTTGGTCTTTCGATGAGCTTTGATCTAACTTTCTAACTTACTTCATTTTTTCCCCTCTGAGCACATCAATTATAGCTTTTTGAAATTTTCTTCTGCTTTTTAAAAAATTATTTCTGCTTCTACTGAGCTCTTTTTAAAATATTGTTTTTATCTCAGTTTTCTTATTAGAAAGTTTCTCAGATGTTTGTTCATCCTTGACTCTTTTCCCATATTTATATATATATATATATTTTGAGATGGAGTTTCGCTCTTGTTACCCAGGCTGGAGTGCAATGGCGCGATCTCGGCTCACCGCAACCTCCGCCTCCTGGGTTCAGGCAATTCTCCTGCCTCAGCCTCCTGAGTAGCTGGGATTACAGGCACGCGCCACCACGCCCAGCTATTTTTTTTGTATTTTTAGTAAAGACGGGGTTTCACCATGCTGACCAGGATGGTCTCGATCTCTTGACCTCGTGATCCACCCGCCTCGGCCTCCCAAAGTGCTGGGATTACAGGCTTGAGCCACTGCACCAGGCCTCTTTCCATATTTAAAAGTGAAGCACTAGAAAGCTGATTGTATGTTGTGTAGTGTGTGTGTGTGTGTGTGTGTGTGTGTGTGTGTGTGTGTGCATGTGCCTGCACATACATGGTGGTGTTGAGGGCTGGAGGGAGTTTGCCAATGGATGAACTTTCCTTTAGAGTGCTCTTTCTGGGATGTTTCACTGGGAAACGTCCATTTTGCAGTTTCTTTGAGTCCTTTCTCTGAATCTAGACAGGTACCTCAAATCCTTTCTGATTTGAGAATTATAAACCTGACTGCCAGCATTCTGAGACTGGAGTGGAGAGAAGGGGATGAGGGTCCAGAGTTCAGGATGTAGAACTCCAGATGATCCCCAGTTTTCTGTATGGTGCCCTGTCCTGATGCCCCTGAAGCTGGAGTCTCTCTGGCCAACCAACCCTCTTTGGTGGGTCAACTCTGGACTTCTGAGACTGAAGATAGCAGTTGGCAGATCTGGGCACATCTATGCACCTCTGTGCAGGCTTGTAATCAGTCTTCTGCTCTCAGCCTCACTTGCACCCCTGGGGCCGCCAACTCCTGAGTCTTTCTGAGGTTCTGTGTCTCAAATTATCCTGCTGCAGGCTGCCCCTAATTGGCTCCAGCTCCTTTAGTCAGCTAAGCTGGTAATCACTTGTCCTGTGGGCTCTCCAGCTTCCAGAATATTTCCTTTTCCTTTCTACTTTCTTTTCTCTTTGTCCTTGTGAGTTAGTATCTTTTTTGTTGTAAAAAAAAAAAAAAAAAAAAAAAAAAGACTCACTGTTATTTTGATGGGACTGGTGAAGCTGGGGGCAAAACTGTAAATGATGTTTTATTTTATTATTAATTTTTATTTATTTATTTACTTTCAGTCAGAGTCTTGCTATGTCACCCAGGCTGGAGTAAAGTGGTGCCATCTCAGTTTACTGCCCTCCAGGTTCAGGCAATTCTTGCACTTCAGCCTCCTGAGTAGCTGGGATTACAGGCGTGCACCACCATGCCCAGCTAGTTTTTGTATTTTTAGTGGAGACAGGGTTTCACCATGTTGCCCAGGCTGGTCTTGAACTCCTGAGTTCAAGAGATCTGCCTGCCTCAGCCTCCCAAAGTGCAGGTATTACAAGCATGAGCCACTACGCCCATCCCGATGTTTTTAATTTGCCAAATTTAATGGGTCTTTTGGGTGATGGAATTCAAATAATGTAATGATAATATATATAAACTGAGCTGCACTAATTTAATTCTAATTAGACCCGGGTGACAGAGCACATGCCTGTAGTCCCGGCTACTCAGGGGGCTGAGGCAAGAGGGTTGCTTGAGCCCAGGAGTTCAAGGCTGCAATATGCTTGATCACTGCTGTGAATATCTACTATTCTCCAGCCTGGGCAGCATAGCAAGACCCTGTTTCTAAGATGGATAGATAAATAAATAACAAATAAATAAATCTAGCTGGACACAGTCTTAACTTTTAAAATATTGCGGGGGGGGGGATGCAAAATTTGGTTGCTATTATAGAATTTTAAATTTCCACAAGTGTTCTATTTGTGTGAAGTATTTAGATTAGAAAGAAAGGAAAGCTGGCATGATGCCAGTTAGAATGGCGATCATTAAAAAATCTGGAGACAACAGATGCTGGAGAGGATGTGGAGAAATAGGAACAGTTTTATACTGTTGGTGGGAGTGTAAATTAGTCCAACCATTGTGGAAGACAGTGTGGCAATTCCTCAAGGACCTAGAAATAGAAATTCCACTTGACCCAGCAGTCCCATTACTGGGTATATATCCAATGGATTATACATCATTCTATTATAAAGACACATGCACACGTATGTTCATTGTGGCACTGTTTACAATAGCAAAGACCTGGAACCAACCCAACTGCCCATCGATGATAGACTGGACAAGGAAAATGTGACACATATACACCATGAAATACTATGCAGCCATAAAAAAACAATGAGTTTGTGTCTTTTGTAGGGACATGGATGAATCTGGAAACTATCATTCTCAGCAAACTGACACAAGAACAGAAAATCAAATACCGCATGTTCTCACTCATAGGCGGGTGTTGAACAATGAGAACACATGGACACAAGGAGGGGAGCATCACATATTGGGGTCTGTTAAGGGGGAATAGAGGAGGGACAGCGGGAGGTAGGAAGGTTGGGGAGGGATACCATGGGGAGAAATGCCAGATACAGGTGATGGGGAAATGGAGTCAGCAAACCACATTGCCATGTATGTACCTACGCAACAATCCTGCATGATCTGCCCATGTACCCCAGAACCTAAAGTGCAATAACATATATACATAAAAGAAAAAAAAAAGGAAAGCTGAAAAATCAATAAACCTGAAGGAATTAGAAAACAAACAGAAAATTTTACTTAAAGAAGGTATAATGGAAGAAAAAAACAAAGATTTTTTAAAAAGCCAAATGAACTAGAAAACAATGTATAATTTAGCAAAGTGAAAAGTAGGCCTTGATGAGGGTGATCATAAACAAAACAGAGTTGCCAGTACTGGAAATGGGAAAGGAAATAGCTCACTGTACATGCTAATAGATCACAAGATGGTATTATAAGTAATAATATAGCCAAACTTTTTAAGACAAATCAGAGAAATTCTTAGAAAAATAACTGGCCGGCTGGGCACAGTGGCTCATGCTTGTAATCCCAGCACTTTGGGAGGCTGAGGCGGCCATATCATGAGGTTAAGAGATCAAGACCATCTTGGCCAACATGGTAAAATTCTGTCTCTACTAAAAAATACGAAAATTAGCTGGGTATGTTGGCACATGCCTGTAGTCCCATGTGCCAACATACCCAGCTAATTTATATATATATTTTTTTAGTCATGAGGTTGAGGCGGGAGAATCACTTGAACCCAGGAAGTGGAGGCTGCAGTCAGTTGAGCTCATTCCAGCCTGGCAACAGAGCAAGACTCTGTTTCAAAAAACTAAAAATGAAAGAAAGAAAAAAGAAAAATATCTGGTCAAAGTGGACACAAGCAGTCTCATTCGTCTAATAAATACATTTTAAAATTGAATCTGTAATTTAATCCTTCCTACAAAGGAAACTCTAGGCCTCAATGGCTTCACCAGAGAATTTGATGAGGACTTTAAGTAAGAAATAGTACCAATTGTAGGCCTGGTATGGTGGCTGCTGCCTGTAATTCCAGCACCTTGGGAGGCTGATATGGTTAGGCTGTGTCCCCACCCAAATCTCATCTCGAATTGTGGGAGGGACCTCGTGGGAGGTAATTGAATCACAGGGACAAGTTTTTCCCGTGCTGTTTTCATGATAGTGAGTAAGTCTCATGAGATCTGATGGTTTTAAAAAGTGGAGTTTCCCTGCACAGGCTCTTTCTCTTTGCCTGCTGCCATGTAAGACATGACCTGCTCCTCCTTGCCTTCTGCCATGATTCTGAGGCTTCCCCAGCCACATGGAACTGTAACCTCTTTCTTTTGTAAATTGCCCAGTCTTGGGTATGCCTTTATCAGCAGTGTGAAAATGGACTAATACAGAGGCCGAGGCAGGCAGATTGCTTGAGGCCAGGAATTTGAGACCAGCCTGGACAACATGGTGAAACCCCATCTCTACAAAAATAAAAATATTAGCTGGGAGTGGTGGCGTGCTCCTATAGTCCCAGCTACTTGGGAGGCTGAGGTGGAAGATCACTTGAGCTCAGGAAGCAGAGGTTGCAGCAAGCCAAGATCTTGCCCCTTCGCTCCAGTCTGGGTGACAGAGAGAAACCCTGTCAAAAAAAAAAAAAAAAAAAAAAAGACGAAAGAAAGAGAGAAAGTGAAAGAAAAAAAGAGAAAACCAATTTTACACAAACTCTTTCAGAGCATAGAAAAAGATGAAATAATACTTAGGTTTATTAAGAGGTCAGTATTTGCTTAGTACCAAAATCTGACAACAACATTGTAGGAAAGAAGTTACAGGCCAATTCCACGTATATGAAAATGTCCTAAATAAAACATGAGTAACCTGAATTCAGCCATGTATAAAAACATGTATATAAAACATTGTCATCATGTTCGTTTATTCAAAGAGTTTATTGTAGAAATTGAAGGGTGACTTCCTTTCAAAATCAGCGTAAAATATTACCTCAGCAGAGGAAGGCAGCATTTGTGTCTAGGTGACTATTTAAGATGCCCCACTGTCAAGCAGAGTTTCGGGTAGTTTGGTTGCTTTATCCATAACTTACTAATCAAACCAGAAGTAAAGAAATTCTGTCCAAAATCTCATTACAATCCAGTTCACCTAATGTGGCTGGAGAAATGAGAAGCCAGACAGTATCGAGACCCGGACTAAACCTGGATCCTGGGGAGCAGAGGACAGGGAGATGGACCATAACACCCAGCAAGTGAGGCCCGCCATGAGAAGCACATGTCCCTCTCTGCAGACAAACACAATGGCTTCCTGAAGAGAATATGTGTTCTGGTTTTCAAACTATGACAGCGGTCCCCAAGAATCATCCTATGCTTTGTAATTCACGCCTGGTCCAACTTCCTTTTGATAACATCTCAGCTGGGCTTGGCCTACTTCTGTGAGTTAAAGGTATTGGTCATCTCTAACCTGTTGACCCAAATAGGTGAGTGCAATAGGGGCTGACAGGAAAGCACTGAGAGATGACCAGTCTTTTCTCTCCTCAACTACACCAGTCGTCTCCAAGAGAGATCAATATCATGGGGTGATGGTCCTATTTGGAACCTGCTATCCATTATTTCCCAAAATTTGGGGTTTTCCTCTTTTGTTTGACCTACTCATTGTTTCAACAGTTGAAAGCTGCCGGGCATGGTGGCTTATGCCTGTAATCCCAGCACACTGGGAGGATGAGGTAGGCTTGAGCCTGGTAGTTGGAGACCAACCTGGGCAACATGGCAAACCCCCATCTCTAGAAAATACAAAAAAAAAGGTCTGATACAGTGGCTCACACCTGCAATCCCAGCACTTTAGGAGGCCAAGGCAGGCAAATCACTTGAGGTCAGCAGTTTGAGACCAGCCTGGCCAACATGGTGAAACCCTGCCTCTACTAAATATACAAAAATTAGCCAGGCATGATGGCATACGCCTGTAGTCCCAGCCACTTAGGAGGTTGAGGCAGGAGAATCACTTGAACATGGAGGGTGGAGGTTGCAGTGAGTGGAGATCATGCCACTGCACCCCAGCCTGGGCAACAGAGTAAGACTCTGTCTCAAAAAAAGAAAAAGAAGAAAATGTAGTCAAGTGGGCTTGAGCCCAGGAGTTCAGGACCAGCCTAAGCAACATGGTGAAACCCCATCTCTATAAAATACAAAGAAATTAGCCAGGCATGGTGGCATGCACCTGTAGTCACAGCTACTCAGAGGCCAAGGTGGGAGGATCCCTTGAGCCTGGCAGGCCAAGGCTGCAGTGAGCTGTGCTTGCACCACTGCACTCCAGTCTGGACAACAGCGTGAGACGCTGTAGTTGAAACCATGCTTTTTTCTTTTTCAGCATAGGTCTTGCTCTAAGCTATAGGTTAAGGCTAGAGCAGACTATCTGTCTGCTTCTGGAGACAGACAACAGTTCTGGGTTAAATACCCGTGTTGAAACTCACCTGAGTTACTTTGGTCAGACAAAGTTCTTCTCCTATTGTCTCAGAAGAGAGTTGAGTGAGGTAAGTGAGGATTGGTGACTCCCTTCCTCACAATTATGCTTCCAGGTTATAATTCCACTACATTTATTGATTTATTTGCTCATTTATTTAGCAAACACTTATTAGCAAGCAAGTCCAGAGCCATGTCTGCAACTGGCTCATTAAGGCTAAAGAAGCCCCAATTCTCTGTCACTTTAGGTGCTTCATCTACCGCATTGCACGAAAGTTCATCCAGAACAGATGCACCAAACCTCTAGAGACAGGATTCGGTTACCTTGACAGTGGGCACTGAGTGGAGAGCGAGCTGCGATCCTCAGAGTCATGGCTTTACATGGAGCCAGTTAGGGCTTCAGCCCAGAGCTATACCCTCAACAGTGAAGACTACAGGAGTCAAAGGTCATTATGTTCCATCTGTGCAAGTATTTCTAAAATACTTTAGCCAAGCCACATATTTTAAATACCTTTAATGTCCCAATTAGAGCTTATTTCTAAAAATCCATCATGCTATTTAACAGGTCATTAGGATCAGAAATAAAAACCTGTGTCTGACATTTCCTCTGCTGACTGGCGACACAGCAGCTGTTGGTCAAGGTACAAATAACTGAAGCACGTATAGCAGCCGCTGCCTGGGCATGGTAGAATGCCCCATGACCACCTGGGTTAGAATTCTTGCTTAGAATTGACCACCTGGGCCTGACGCAGTGACGTTTGCCTGTAATCCCACCTACTTGGGAGGCTGAGGCAGAAGGATCACCCAGGAGCTCCAGGCCAGTCTGGGCAACATAGCGAGGCCCTGTCTCTAAATATAAAAAATAAAAAAAGAATTGACCAGCTGGGTTATGACTTAAAGCAATACATATGATATCAAACTGTAAGTATGGAAATATTTAAAAGCAAATCAGAGCTTTTGGAACAATCATCTCTGCCACATCCTAATTAATAATCTGGACAAGTTAGTCAACATTCCTGTGGCTTCAATTATTCATTTGTCATGCACTTAGATTTTTAGGTCAATGAAATAAAATAATGTCCATAAAGTACTTAGAATCATGTCTGATGTACAAAAAAAAAATCCAATAAGCGGTAGCTACTAACTGTACATCTACTTGCCTCTCAGAAAGCCTTGACTCTTGTCCAAGTTGGTCAACACGGAAAGAGAAAGCTGAGGTCCACCCAGATATGCTACATGTTAGTGCATACCAGAGGCTAAGTTGCCACAGTACAAAGGCAGGCCCTGGGCTTACAAACTGGTTAACTGATTTTCCACAGTGTCCCCAGAGGTAACTCATGATAAGCTCCTTAGAGACTGATGTATAAGTCAAACTATCAATTTACAAATTATCATGAGAAATTTAGTTTCTAAAGGCAGTGGGTATTTTAGCTCCTAGGAGTAAATGATAATGTATAAAATAAATGAGTTTATTTTATACAATGGATACATTCCTGAAAACTGCATTATTCAAAACTTATGTAACTCAAAGCAATTTTCCCCACATTAATACATTTAAAGTATGGAAGAGTAGATTTCCAGTGCACATAAATCTACACCAGTTGGTACATAATTGCTTTTTAATGGTGCTTTTCATTTCTTCGGCGTGATCTCTTATATTTTGCAGAAATCAATCTGCTGAGTTATAAGCATATCATATCATAATGGCTGTCTGGTCTGTGGCAGAGCCTTTTTATGACAGCTAAAGTGCAGAATAAATGCACTGCTTCTTGGGCTTTTCTGCACCATCACATTATGAATGCTCACATGACATGGCCATAAGATATTAACAAAGTATTTTAAATTATAATAACATTTCAATTGTCACCAACATCACTTGAGCTTCCGAGCTGTGTGAATAGCAGCATAGTCTATGAGATAGCTGCAAATGGAAGGAGAATTTCTGTTTTAGAACTGAAGTGGCACTTGTCTGAGCAGCTTTGACATCAAGCAATTCTTGATTTTATTTTAACTTAGGGGATTGGCACAATTTCTCATTTTGAGTACAAAATGAGTCCTTATAAATGTTCTGTATTAAACAATTTCAAATATGTAGAACTCAAGTTCACTTAAGACATGAGTGTGTTGTACTGACAAATTATTGCCCTTTCCATCTTTTCCTTGTCAAGGAGGATCGCGCAGGAGAGAGACCTTGGCTTTGGAACTACCAGGGAAAACCGCATCTAATTTTGTTCTTTGTCACTTACTAGCTGGGTGGGACTCCGTTTCCTCATTTGCGAAATGGGAATTATAAGTGCCTGTCGTAGAGGGTGATTCTGAAGATGAATGATACCTATCAAACATGTATTGGGGGCTTCCTATAGGCCATCCAATTTACATATATTATTGCATTAATTTTACTGAAATTCCATGGAATCGAAATTATTATTCCATAGAGAAAATAGGGTTCATGGAAGTTAAGTAATCTGAGGCCAGATGGATAAAGAACAGCAGAACTGAGATTCGAATTCGGGTATGAACTGACTTCAAATCAAGACACAAAGACACATTCTTCCTTACTGGAACTAAATGAAATCATGTCTCTATTATGTCCAAGAATAGTATCTGACATGCTGGTTGTAGGATCTTGTAAAAGAAAAAAGAAAATAAATAATTTACAAAGAATAATATCTGACATAAAGCAGATAATAATAAATGGAAATTAGTATTACCAGTATTATGGAAACCTTCCCCATGTCCAACACCCCCCCCCACACACACACACCCCATCTGTACACTAGACTGCCTTAGTCTTCTTCTCTATTCATTTTCCCACACAGAGTGTTTATATACATACACATACACATACACATACCTGCGCATATATAGTATGACAAGAGAAGTGAAATTTCTCAAGGCCTTTCCAGAGAGCTTACAAAGACAAATAGCTACTGCTTTTCTTCCTACAATCGATAACGCTGGCGAAGTCCCCCAGTTATCTGACAATAAACTAAGTGTATGTATTCATTTCTTAGGGCTGCCATAATGAAGAACCACAAATTGGGTGAGAAATAAACATTAATTGTCTTAAGTTCAGAGGCCTAGAAGTCTGAGATCGTGGTGTCAGTGGGGTTGGTTCCTTCCTTCTGTTGGCTGGGAGGGAGTCTCTGTTCCAGCTCTCTCCCCCAGCTTCCAGTGATTTGTTGGCAATTTTTGGTGTTCCTTGCCTGTACACACGTCATCCCAGTCTCTGCCTTCATCTTCATGTGGCATTGTCCATTTCCCTCATGATGTCTCTTCACATCATCTTCCCTCTGTGTGTGCGTGTCTTTCTATCTAAATTTCTCTCTTTCTTAAGTCATACCAGATTAAGACCACCAAAATGACTTCATTTCAACGTGAGGACCTCTGTCATGGACTTTTTTTCCAAAGAAGGTGACATTCTGAGTTACTGGGAGTTAGAACTTCAATGGATCATTTTAGGGGGACACCCAGTGTGCAAGAGGGTTTGTATGTGTTGTGTGTGTGTGTGTGTGTGTGTGTGTGTGTGTGTGTGTGTGAGAGAGAGAGAGAGAGAGAGAGAGAGAGAGAGAGAGAGAGTACATGTGAGCAGAGCTAACGCTGGACAAAGGCATTGTGGGAGTTGAGATGGATTTGTTGTTGAAGCCCGTCTACCTGCTGGAATCACTATTGGTGCCTTGGTGTCTGGCATGTTGGATGTGTTAATTCATAAATCTTAGGACTGCAAGTGACAGAAACTCAACTTGAACTAGATTAAGCAAAGAGGGAATATATTGAGATATATAACCAAACCACAGAAATATCAGGGGTGGCCAGGTGTGGTTGTTCCCACCAGTAATCCCAGCACTTTGCGGGGCCAAGGCGGGAGGATCACTTCAGGTCAGGAGTTCGAGGCCAGCCTGACCAACATGATGAAATCCTGTTTCTACTAAAGGTACAAAAATTAGCCTGGTGTGGTGGTGTGCACCTGTTATCCCAGCTGCTCAGGAGGGTGACGCAGAAGAATTGCTTGAACTCAGGAGGTGGAGGTTTCAGTGAGCTGAGATTGTGCCATTGCACTCCAGCCTGGGCACAGAGCAAGACTGTCTCAAAAAAAAAAAAAGGGCAGAGGAAAAGTAGACTAGCCTTAAAGATCCAGGGACTTGAACGCTGTCATTTCTCTCTCTCTCTCTCTCTCTGCTCTTTTCTGCAGGCTGTCTTCTTTCTTCTGGCTTTCTCCATTGAAGGTGCAGGCTTGATGTCAGACCACTCCCCACTTCCATTCTTGCAGCCCTGTAACCAGACAATTAAGAGCAAAGCCTTCTTGATAGGTTAGGGAAGCATGCCAATAGGCTCTTCTTGGATCGCATGACCTTCCCTAAACCAGCCCCTGAATGCCAACCCTGAAACCAGAGCCATATGCTTACCTCTAGCTAGGGGTCTAGGGATACTCGGATTGGCATTATTGAAGTTCGAGAGGAACAGTTCCCCAAAGAAAGGGATAAAATAAACAAGGTTTTGGGTACATGTGCAGCCCCAGATAGAGCTTCAAAGTTTAGTTTCTTGCCTACAGGGCTACTGTGCCCTAGTGGAGGGCTGAGCTGGGCCTTTGCTGTCCTGGAATCTCACTCCTGGCCCCGATTGTTGGGTATGGGTTGTGGTGGAGACTGCCTAGCTTCACTCACTGCCGCCTTTTTCCTGGCACAGAGCTGCACGATATTTTGCAGGCTACCTTGAAGTTACATCACTGGTAAGCACTGGCCATGTAATTGAGTTCCAGCCAAAGGGAGATTAGAAGTGATGTGTGCCGCTTCTGCATCTGATCCATCAAACCTCCCATTCCCTCATGCTCTTCCCTGCTGCCAGCTTGAAGTCATGGGTTGAGGTTGATGGGACCTCAGGAGGGAAGCAGCACAGGATCCTAAATCTCTTCTTGGAGAAGGCCCATCGCTTACCAGGAATCCCATTTGAGACTTTATGTGAGAGAGAAATACACATCTATTGTTGAAGCAGTTACAAATCTCAGAGTTTGCTAAAGCAGTGAGCATTACTCTAACCAACAGAATTTCTTCCTTTTTTCATCAGTGCTGCTTTCCCAAGTAGCTACAGGGAATACTGGAGCCAACAGAGTTGGTTTGAATCCTGGCGCTGCTACTTACTAGCCAGCCACTCTGTCTTTGGGTGCAGTCTTCTTTATAGAATACTCATGCCTACTTTGCAAGGCCAAAGTAAGCTTTGAACTCTAGAGGGAGATGGATGTCGTCATTGCAGGGAGTAGGTGTGGACAGCATTGTGGTCTTTAACTACCATAGCATCATTTCATCCAAAATGACTTCCCCTCTGGCTAGGGCAGACTTGGAGAAATATCTTCTCAGCTAGGAGGTTCTTCAGTCTCAGAAAAGAGGCTTCCTGACTTGGGAAGCTTTATGTCCTTGGGCTAGGTAAAATGCTGTTGCCACTGATCCATCATCCTACCAAGAGGCAAACCCCAGCAGATGGTAAATCCCCAGCTCTTGCTCTTGCTCTCGGGAACTCCTCAGGTAGGGATAGTTCCCAGCTCCAGGCTTGCAGCCCTCTGATTCTCTTATTCGTTTACTCACTTATTCATTTGTTTATTCATTCATGCATGTGTCCATCTGTCTGCTTATCCATTCATCCAGGCAACAAATATTTACAGCATGCCAATTCTGTGCCAGGCAATGTGCTGAGGGCTGGAGATGGAGGAGTGAAAAGGAAAAGCTCTCCTGACTCTCATCAAGCTTCCATTCTACTGAGAGATCAGAGAGGAGAGTGACAGATGCTATGGTAGAAGTGAGTGGTTACAGAGTGATAGGGAGGCTCAGAGAGGGCATGTAGTCCAGGTCTCAGAAGAGGTGTGCCACAAGTAGTGATGCCAAGCACAAGCTTTTCCTGGTAAAGAATGGCAAAGCTGGTTCTACCACAACCACCAGCTACTCTTGAAATCAACTTTTTGGAATCTTGTACTAGCCTGCTGCATCATATAGATATAACACCACCACGTCTACAACCACCTCCACCACCACCACCACCACCACGTCTACCACCACCTCCACCACCATCACCACCACCACGTCTACCACCACCTCCACCACCACCACCACCACCACCACCACCACCACGTCTACCACCACCTCCACCACCATCACCACCACCACGTCTACCACCACCTCCACCACCATCACCACCACCACCACCACGTCTACAACCACCTCCACCACCATCACCACCACCACCATCACCACCACGTCTACCACCACCTCCACCACCATCACCACCACCACCAGCACCACCACGTCTACCACCACCTCCACCACCATCACCATCACCACCACCACCACCACCACCACCACGTCTACCACCACCTCCACCACCATCACCACCACCACCACCACCACCACGTCTACCACCACCTCCACCACCATCACCACCACCACCATCACCACCACCACCACCACGTCTACCACCACCTCCACCACCATCACCACCACCACCACCACCACCACCATGTCTACCACCACCTCCACCACCATCACCACCACCACCACCATCACCACCACCTCCACCACCACGTCTACAACCACCTCCACCACCATCACCACCACCACCACGTCTACAACCACCTCCACCACCATCACCACCACCACCATCACCACCACCACCACCACCACGTCTACCACCACCTCCACCACCATCACCACCACCACCACCATCACCACCACCTCCACCACCATCACCACCACCACCACCACCACCACGTCTACCACCACCTCCACCACCATCACCACCACCACCATCACCACCACCACCACCACCACCACCTCTACCACCATCACCACCATCACCTCTACCACCACGTCTACCACCACCTCCACCACCACCATCACCACCACCACCACCACCACCACCTCTACCACCACCTCCACTATCACCTCCACCACCACCACCACCACCATCACCTCCACCACCACCACCACCTCTACCACCATCACTCTCACCTCCACCACCATCACCATCACCTCTATCACCATCACCACCACCACCACCACCACCTCCAACACCTCTACCACCACCACTACCACTTCTACCACTTCCACCACCATCACCATCACCTTTGCCACCATCACCACCACCTCTATCACCACCACCACCACCTCCACCTCCACCACCATCCATCACCACCACCACCTCTACCACCATCACCACCACCTCCACCACCATTACAACCATCTCCACCACCATCACCACCATCTCCACCACTACCACCATTACCACTACCATCACCACCACCATCACCATCACCTCTACCACCATCACCACCAACTCCACCACCATCACCACCATCTCCACCACTACCACCACCATTACCACTACCATCACCACCACCATCACCATCATCTCTACCACCATCACCACCACCTCCACCACCATCACCAACTCCACCACCATCACCACCATCTCCACCACTACCACCACCATTACCACTACCATCACCACCACCACCACCATCATCTCCTTTTTAAACTGTACCTTGCTGACATTCCAAATTTCCTGAAAATATTGTCCCCTGGGGAACCCTATGGCTATTGATACCTCTTTCATGTGTGCCTCCCTTGCCACAACCACCAGTGTTCCACTCAAAGGGCATAAACATCTATAAGGCATTCCGTATGTATGTGTATTTGTAGTCTTTGGCCATTGTCGCTGTCTTCTAGACAGTCACTCTGTTGCTCAGGCTAAGGTGCAGTAGTGCGATCTCAGCTCACTGTAACCTCCGCCTCCCAGGCTCAGGCAGTTCTTGTGCCTCAGCCTCCCAAATACCTGGGACTGCAGGTGCATGCCTTATGTCCAGCTAATTTTTTTGTATTTTTAGTAGAGATGGTGTTTCACCATGTTGGCCAGGCTGGTCTCAAACTCCTGATCTTAAGTGATCTACGTGCCTCGGCCTCCCAAAGTGTGAGGTTACAAGTATGAGCCACTGTGCCTGGCCTATATAGTCTTAAACATGCTCACAATATATATGTTTATGTATCTTTGTAAGCATATGCCAAATGTCTAAAATGGAATGTAGATGTATACATGTTTGCATAAATACACATATGTGTATATATACATATGATATATGCATACATGTGAATAGACATGTATACATTCATATGTATAATCTCCAAATTTTCAAGAAAATGAATTGTTAAATTGAGGTTACATGTTGCCACCTCAGAAACCAAACTGTAGTAAATTTTCCCAAAAGCAAAAACAAAAGGCAGTCTATAGATTATTTTGCTATCTGAGACAACCAACAGGCCCAACAAACTTTGGAAGTGCCTGGCTGATATGAAAGTTATTCTACCTTTCCTTCTTTTCTTTTTAATTAAAGTTTATTTATTGAAACATTATTGACAGCATTTTGCTCTGTTGCCCAAGCTGCAGTGCTGTGGTGCGATCACAGTTTGTAGCTGCAAACTTGTGAGTTCAAGTGATCTTCACACCTCAGCCTCCCAAGTAGCTGGGACCACAGGCATGTGTTAATTTTTATTTTTTATTTTTTTGCCGAGAGGGTGTCTTGCTAGGTTGCTCAGGCTGGTCTCAAACGTCTGGCCTCAAGTGATCTCCCACCTTAGCCTCCCAAAGTGCCAGGATTACAGACATGGCCACCGTACTTGGCCTACCTTTTTTCTTTGAGAAAGATCTTTTTTTTTTGAGACGGAGTCTAGCTCTACACTCTGCCAGGCTGGAGTGTAGTGGTGCTATCTCGGCTCACTGCAACCTCTGCCTCTCAGGTTCAAGCGATTCTCCTGCCTCAGCCTTCCCAGTATCTGGGACTACAGGCACACGTCACCACATCTAGCTAATTTTTGTATTTTTAGTCGAGATAGGGTTTCACCATGTTGGCCAGGATGGTCTTCATCTCCTGACCTCTTGATCCCTCAGCCTTGGCCTCCCAAAGTGCTGGGATTACAGGCGTGAGCCACCACACGTGGCCAAAAGATGTTTTTATTGGAATAGTGTTAGTAGTTTCTTCCCTTCTCTTAGTATCTAGAATAATGAGTGGCTATGGGCTTAGTGCGATGGCTTAAGCCTATAATCTTAGCTCTGGGATTGCTAGAATTTCTGATACCCGTGACAGTGACCCTTAGGGCTGGGAGAGAGGAGAAAAGCTTTCTCTTAGGTTTTATTAATAACTAAGAGAATGATTATCATATTAATAATAGCAATAATCAATATGGGATTAACACACAGTGTCTCCCTCTGTGCCAGACACTATTCTAAGTGTTTTGCCATGTTGCCTCATTTGTGACTCAGTGTTTGAGATGTTATCTCATTTATGTCTCGTAAGTACTCTGTGAGGTGGGTTCTAATACGATCATCCGTACTTTATAGATGAGGACGGTGGGGCAGAGGGAGGTTTAATGACCTGCCGAAAGTTACACAGCGGTGGCAGGGGCAGTATTTGAGCCCCAGCAATCTGGCTCTAGAGTCCCCCCTCTTGAAGACTAAGCCACATTACCCTGAGCAGCTCTGCTCTCACGCAAGGCAGTCCTTGAAGGGCGGGAAGAAGAGCCCTCTGAGCCGCGAGGAGGTGCTGAAGAATCCTCAGAGGACCCCAGCCCTAGAAGCCCCACGTGCTTGGGCCTCTCTGTCCAGCAGGGGGCGCCCACAGCCCACATTTTCTGGACTTGGTCTTTAACCACAGATACCTCCGCTTATTGAGACCTGGAACTCCTGACCTTTTGTGGGAAAGGCTCTGATCTTAAAACTGTCTCCACCATTCTTGAAGTATTTGCAGTATATTAATCAAAGGAATGATTCTGTACGTAGACATAACCAAGGGAATGATCCAGTACCGTTCTTGCAGGACCTGCAATGGGCGCTGATGAGCAGAAACCCAGGAAGCCCGTATAGGCCCCAATCTTATAACAGAGCTGCCTGATTCCAGATGAACCACAAACACACCCAGGCCGGGGTGATTCTCACCACACCCCGAAGACATTCTATTAAAATAGCCCTGCTCGTGGGGTGGCCTCCTATGCACGAGTCCTCTCATCTGGTCTGCGCGGTGATGGGGCCGGTGCTGAACTCACCGCATGAGCCCTTTGAAACATGGGCTGAGGTGTTTTCTCTCTAGTGACCTTTGTCACATCCTTTGCAAGAAATTAGCTCAGAGGAACACTCCCGGAAGACCAAATCTCAACCTGTACCCGAGGCAGAGATGCCAGGAGAAGAGGTTTGGTAGAATTTGCACCTCTCATGGTAGTGGGAGGAGGAGAACGGCTCTGTGAAGCTCTCCTTCCACCCTTTTAAGCTCTGCAATAAAGACTGAGTGAGGGGCTCAGGCCTGTAATTCCAGCACTTTGGGAAGCCAGTGCGAGTGGACTGCTTGAGCCCAGGAGTTCCAGACCAGCCTGGGCAACGTGACAAAACCCTGTCACTACAAAAAATACAAAAATTAGCCAAGCATGGTGGCTGTAGTCCTCAGGAGGCTGAGGTGGGAGGATTGCTTGAGTCTGGGAGGTGGAGGCTGCAGTGAGCTGTGATTGAGCCACTGCACTCTAGCCTGGGCTACAGAGTGAAACCCTGTCTCAAAATTTAAAAAAAAAAAAAAAAAGACTGAGTGAGGGGCTAACTTTTCATGGGGACCTCTCAGACTCAGAGGAGGAACAAAGTTGATCGCCCTGAGATTTTAAAAGTCTTCAAAATTTCTTCAAAATCCTATACATTTGTCAGCTGCTCTCAGGAGCCCTAACAGGCTTCAGGCGTCTCTCAGCCCCTCTGCTATGGTCTGAATGTTTGTGTTTCCCTAAAATCCAGATGTTGAAATCCTACTCCCTAAGGTGATGTATTAGGAGCTGGGTCTTTGGGAGATGATCAGGTCATGAAGGCAGAGGCCTCCTGAATGGGAGCAGTGCCTTATCAAAGATGCCCAAAAGAGAGCTCCACCCCTTCTACTTTGGGATGACACGGTGCGAAGACACCATCTATGAACCAAAGGGCAGAAGCTCACCAGATGCCTGCTCTGCCCGTGCCTTGATCTTGGATTTCCAGCCTCCAAGAACTGTGAGATGTGAATTGTTTATAAGACACTCAGTTTATGGTATTTTGTTATAGTAGCCACACATACCCTCCAAAGTGATGCCCTTTTTGTATATACTTTGGCATATGCCATCGGATTCAAAATTAAATGAGAGAAACCATAGAAATACCCCACTGCCAGCTGGCAGGGAAGGGCCATAGAAGATCGCTTGGGTTCAGACTCTGGTTCTGCCTCCTGGGGGCTGAGCAGCCCCTGGGCAGGTGATTTACTTTCTTTGTACCATGGTTTTCTCACCTGCAAACTGAAAATAATAAAACCCATGCCATAGGGTTGTTGAACGCATTCAATGAATGAATGCATGTGGTCCCAAGTGCAGTGCGTAGTCTGTGCAGGAAGGACTCACTGAATCTTAGCTGTTCTGATTCCACCTATTTATGCAGGCCAGGACTCCAGGGGAAAAAGGAAGTCTCCTGCTATTGTCAACTTTATTGATTCCTCTGCAGTTTTTTTCCGCTCTGGGTGGCACTGGCAAACTTCCTGTCTTCTTCCCCAGAACTTGATACCCTTGCCCCCACTTCCCCCAAAGGCAAATGCCCTCTTGCAAGGCAGCAACTGGATCCCATGCACAAATCTCTCCTGGAATCAGGTTCCTGGGTATTTGTCCTCGGGACTAGCCAGCTTGGAGTTGAGGGTAGTTGAAGTTCAAGAGAATCTTTATTCTGACTTTTACTGTTTACTGATTTGCAGTACTTCTAAGCCAGTGTTTGTCCTCCTGGCCTTCAGGGCCAGGGCCAGGGCCACAACAATGCAGCCCTTCTTCAGTGGCCCTGTTACCTTCCGGGAGCAGGCAGGGTGTGGCGAGAACTTCTGGGTGGCAAGAACTCCAGGGTGTGGTGAGAACTCTGGGTGTGGCTGCCCAGCACAGGCCTTGGAAAAAGCAGTTAAGAAATAAGCAACAGGGCTTGGTGCCCCAGGTCTGAATGTTGGAGCCCAAGGTTCTGACTGTGTTATGGAGTAGTTATAGGGACTTAAGTTCTCTGACCCTCATCTTGAACTGTACTTCTATAATTCCCGCATGTGTGGGAGGGACCTGGTATGGGAGGTCATTGAATCATCAGGGCGGTTACCCCATACTTTTCTCGTGGTGATGGATAAGTCTCATGAGATCGGATGGTTTTTTAAGGGGTTTCTGCATTCGTTTCTTCCTCATCTACTCTCTTGCTGCTGCCATGTGAGAAGTGCCTTTCGCCTTCCACCGTGATTGTGAGGCCTCCTTAGCCACCTGCAACTGTAAGTCCATTACACCTCTCTCTTTTTAAATCGCCCAGTCTGTTTTGTACATTGATGTGTCTTTATTAGCAGTGTGAGAAAGGGTAATCCGCAAGCTTAAAGGGCTTTCTCTGGTCTGGCTTCAACCTGGGCCCTCTTGGGGCTGGATAAACCTTGACCCATCGGCCCATTGAAGGTCAATGCCCGCTTGTAGGGCTACATGCTGCCCACCCACTTTTGTGCTTACATC
The DNA here is from genome assembly GCA_031835075.1 of Saguinus oedipus. Classification (NCBI taxonomy): domain Eukaryota; kingdom Metazoa; phylum Chordata; class Mammalia; order Primates; family Cebidae; genus Saguinus; species Saguinus oedipus. The sequence goes on along the minus strand of CM063171.1, from coordinate 66,313,167 downwards.
AAGGCTTTAGACCCTTATTTCAATGTGGACCATGTATGTAGGTTTCCCTGAGCCTGACAGCCTCTGGGCACTCATAAGAAAACCAATCCCCAAAGCAAATGAGCCAGGGTTCCACCAGAAAATGGGTAGTCCAAGACCACATAGCAACAGAACTGGGACCACAAGTCAGTTTTCCTGGCTTCAGTCTTGGGATTTTACTTTTCCCTTTTCCCTGGGTGGGACCCCCAGAGGGGATGGATGTCCAGGGTCCAGTGAGAATGGGGAAGGTGGGCCCAGAGGCCTGGCAATGAGACTGAGGGTAGGCAGGCCTGGTTTTAGAATCTGGGGATCGGGGTTTGAGAGCACATGGACTCAAGGAACCTGCAGGGCTTTGGAGAGATCAGGAAATGGTTTGAGTTTAACAGAAACTGGATGCCAGGTAGGCCCTCAGAACAGGCGTTCTTGGACTTTTGCTGTTAGAGCTGCGAGGCGTTCTGTGGTTAGGGAGAGAAGGGCCTGGAGGTGCTAGCCTGCTTGGGTGTGGCCTGGGAGTTTACAGGGTTGGTGATAAGGCTGCTACCCCACCCACTTCCAAGCCCTGGAGGTATTAGCACAAGACTCTGAGGATGCCATTCTATCAGAAAGGAACTTGGGTTTGGGCCTATTGACAAAGCCTTAAGGGAACAGAGCCTCTGGGGTGCAAGGGGGCCTTCCACTAGAATCCAGGAAATCTGAAAGAGCTGGAAAGCATTCACTGTTCACATTCCATTCCATTCAATCCCATCCAACCCAAGAAATATTTACTAGGCATCTACTGTATACCAGCCTGGGAATGCAACAGTGAACAAGATGGACCGTCCCTTCCTGCCCACGTGAAGATTATAGGATACACAGAGAGACAAAGAAAAATGCAATGAAGTTGACATTTAATGACAAATCCCAGTGCATGCCCTGGGACAGCTGTGACAAAGAATAAAAGAGGAGAGCTGGCGTTAGATGGGGTCATCCAAGGAAGTGACTTTTCCTCTGCCCACTAGCAGGATGAGGAGCCTCCAGGTTCTCCCTTCTCCGGAGGGGGCCCTTTCTAATCCTCATTGCTTCACCCAGCCCTCTGATGCATTTAACAGATTTTTTCTTTTTAAATTACCATAATCTAGACTTTCCAGTTTTTCTTGGCAGGACCTTTGATTTGCTGCCGGCTACTCCATCCTACACAGAAGTGGTAGGTTTCTTTTTCTTTTTTAACTATACAAATTGTATATGAATACAGAGTCTTTGTAAAAATTAGCTTTAAACAGGAGTATATACAGTAAATTGTGACAGTTCTTTTCGTCCCTTTTCACCAGACTTCCTGCCGACATAGGTAACTGAACCTTTTCACCCTCCTCGGTGATTCTCCCCGATGTGGAGTTACAGCACCCTGGCCTCTCTCTCTCTCTCACTTTCTGCGGTGGCTGGGAGAGGAAGGAGGTGGTTTAACCTGGTTGGCAAATTTGGGGAAAATGCTAGGTGTGTCAGCCCAAGGTTTCCCTTTCTACCTCCTTGGAGTTGAGCTGTCTGCAAAAAACACAACTGTCCCTCAGTCTCTACAGACTCTCCCTAAATGTTACCAGCTCAGCCCCGACTCCCCAATCTCCAGGAGGGAAGGCCACTGCCAGTCCTATGCTGCCCTGACTGGGAATACGGGCAGGTAGGCTGGCCAGATCCTGGGCCTCAATTATTAATAGTGTGAGGTCATTTGGACCTCATACTAAGCACGTCCTTCATCTTAGCCTTTATCAATTGAAAAAAGGGAATATTTTGGAAATTATTTGACATGACTTTGGTGGGACCGAATTCTTCCTCCAAATCTCAGCTGCAAGAGAGGCTAGGGAATATAATTTTCAGTTTTCTAGACTTTGCAGTACAAGAAGGTAAAGGATAGCAGAGTTTGCCACCCCAAAATATGCCACTTGGGCATAAGGATTATTTTGGGCTAAAGACAACTGAGAAGAAGAAAATACACAAAAAGGTGGCATCCTTCTCCCTGTTTGCCTAAAATCAGGATGTAAATTTCTACAACAATTAATCACTGACAATGCTAGACCCTTATCAGTACAAAGACAGCACCAGAACGTTCATATAACACATTTTCCTGACTGGTGCTGACCTTCCATATATTTTCCTGTCCACAATATGCTGTCCTAGAAACTCAAAGTCCTTCTTCTTTGTCTTGTTATGGCTTTGAAAAAAAATTTTTTTTTAAGAGAAGATGCTATTTAAGTCTAAGTTCTAGGCAGCTGTTTGGGTTACTCATCCCTGAATTTCTTGCATGTATACAGGAGATACACATGTTAATAAACCTCTGTTGTTTCTCTCCTGTCATCTGTCAGAGCCTCAGCTGAGAACCTAAAAGGTGGAGGGAAGATTATTTTTTCCTCACTTACAAAGGCATATTTAGAAAGAGTAGTCTGGCCAGGCACAATGGCTCATGCCTGTAATCCTAGCACTTTGGGAGGCTGAGGCAGGTGGATCACTTGAGGTCAGGAGTTCGAGACCAGCCTGGCCAACATGGTGAAACCCCGTCTCTACTAAAAATACAAAAATTAGCCAGGCACAGTGGTGTGCACCTGTAATCCCAGCTACTCAGGAGGCTGAGGCAGGAGACTTGGTTGAAACCGGGAGGCAGAGTTTGCAGAGAGCCAAGATCGCACCACTGTACTCCAGCCTGGGCAGCAGAGTGAGACTGAAAAAAGAAAGAAAGAGGAAGGAAGGAAGGAAGGAAGGAAGGAAGGAAGGAAGGAAGGAAGGAAGGAGGATCCAATTCATTATATCCACCATGAGCATTAGTAGTGTGTCTGATAGTTTATCTTTCATCTCTATACCCCTGGGGCAGTTAGTATTTGAAGTAGCCTAATCAGAAGCCCACAGTTGAGATGAGTGGCTCTTAGTGTTAAGGTTGTATCGTCTACCTCTAGTCACTGGAGTCAGTTGAATTTTACCAAGAGAACCTGACAGTTGTTGCCCAGTCAAATTAGTTTGGATCTGTCTGCAAAAGGTTCCTAGAGATTAGATATGTATGGATTAAGTTTTGAGAAACACTATCAAATTATTTCCTAAACGATCTTTGCCAGTCTTCCCGTTCGCATTTTTGAGAATGTCCTGTAGCCTCCACCACCCCGGGCTCTCTTCTCATTTGCATGTCCTTCTCATTCATTCCGAAAGTACAAATAGTGGTAACATAGTGAAAATGTCAACTGTGATGTGTTGAGCAAATTCCAAATGTTGCACTAGGCATTTACAAACGTGATTTCATCGAATCCTAATAGCTCTACCAGCTAGTTATGAAGTGCTCCTGTTTTACAGACCAGGTAACTGAAGCTCAGGGAGCTTAAATAGCTGGTCAGGGAAGATGACGGCAAGGAGTAAAACAGGAACGTGGACAAAGGTGATCTGTTCTGAGGCCTGTACACTTCGGCACAAAGATGTTGAAAAGAGAGACAGTTTTAATGACAAGGGGCTGGGTGTGCTGGCTCACGCCTGTAATCCCAGCACGTTGGGAGGCTGAGGCAGGTGGATCACCTGAGGTCAGGGGTTCGAAAACAGCTTGGCCAATGTGGCGAAAACCCATCTCAACTAAAAATACAAAAAATTAGCCTCTAAGCTACTTGAGAGGCTGAAGCAGGAGAATCGCTTGTAACCGGGAGGTGGAGGTTGCGGTGAGCTGAGACCACGCCCCTCCACTCCAGCCTAGGCAACAAAGCAAGACTAAGTCTCAAAAAAAAAAAAAAAAAAAAGAAAAGATTTAATGACAAGGGTTGCTATCGCTTTAAAAATATTATTTAGTTAGTATTTGATTGTTCAAACGGAATCTCAGGGTCAAAGTTATAGAGTCTTTTACCCTCTGGCTGTGCAGAAATACTTATTTTTTAAATGGAAAGTTCTCCTTAGGATTTAAGAAGCCTCCTAGAACTCCAGGTGGAGTGTGCTGATTTAATTTCTCACCTAAACTGTCTGCATGGGAGGTGAGTGGAAGTATAATTACCTCCATTCTAGAACCCAAGGAGAAGACCCGTGATTCCCAGTTTCTAAGTGACCAGTTCGAGATTCCAGTCGACAGGTTCAGCTACGGATTTAATTTTTTCCCTGATGATAGTAATTTAGAGGAAGACACAGGTATGTGAGTGTATGTTGTGTGTTCCTTATTTTAAAACAGCAGAGCTGCAAAGGAAGAGGCACGATGTGCACGTTTGTGATGGAGGGCAGCAATAGCAGTTTGGAGAAGTTGGCCCTGGCCATTATTTCTTGAAATATCAGGAGACTCTAAAACACTGGTGCTCAATTTTTTGGCTTCCCTGGGCCACATCGGAAGAAGAATCATCTTGCACCACACATGAGATACACTGACACTAACAAAAGCCGATGAGCGTAAAAAACAAAAGCAAAAACATCCCATAATGTTTTAAGAAAGTTTACAAATCTGTGTTAAGCCACATTCAAAGCAGTCCTGGGCTGCATGAGGTCCACGGGCCACAGGTTGAACAAGCTTGCTTTAAAAGATGATGGATGGGACACGAGCCATGACTCATGCCTGTAATCCCAGCATTTTGGGAAGCCGAGGCAGGCAGATCACTTGAGGTCAGGAATTGGAGACCAGCCAACATGACAAAAACCTCATCTCTGCTAAAAATACAAAAAATTAGCCAGGCGTGGTGGCACATGTACCTGTAGTCCCAGCTATTGGGGAGGCTGAGGCAGGAGAATTGCTGGAACCCAAGAAGTGGAGGTTGCGTTGAGCTGAAATTGTGCCATTGCACTCCAAGCTGAGCAACAGAGAGAGACTCCATCTCAAAAAAAAAAAAAAAAAAAAAAAAAAAAAAAGATGATGGACAGTTCACAGGTTGCCAGGACCAGCTCTGAAGAGAATGATTTTAGCAGGCTCAGTAAGTGCCACCTGTCCTCTCCTCCCTCCCACCTCCACACACACCTTACCCACCCCTCTTATAAGAGCTTCCAGAAGCTTCCCTTTTCCCTAACGAAGCAAAATCTGCAGAGTTTTTACCTTGAGGTTGTATTTCTCTAATAGGGCCTGCAGATGAGTTTGATTATCAGTCAGGTTTGCCGGCCTCGAGGGTGAGAGGTGGATTTGCTGTGAAGCTAATGCACCTGCAGCTTTGGGGCTTTCCAAGTCCTGGCACGTGCTGTGTTCCCTTGCCATTGGGGTTTGTGAGATCTATGGAAGTACAGCAAGTCCTCACTTAATGTCATCAATAGGTTCTCGGAAACTGCGAACTTAGAAACGATCTATGATTAAACCAATTTTCCCATAGACTAATAGATAAAAACGAATTAAGTTTGCACGGCATATTCCTGGTCAGAAGAACATCATCAAACTTCTAAATAAAGACCAAAACATGGCCGGCCAGTGGTGGTTTGCGCCTGTAATCACAGCACTTTGGAAGGCTGAGGTGGGATCGAGACCATCCTGGCCAACATGGTGAAATCCCATCTCTACTAAAAATACAAAAATTAGCTGGGCATGGGGGCATGTGCCTGTAGTCCCAGCTACTGAGGAGGCTGAGGCAGGAGAATGGCTTGAACCCGGAAGGTGGAGGTTGCAGTGAGCCGAGATTACACCACTGTACTCTAACCTGGCGACAGAGTGAGACTCCGTCTAGGGGCGGGGGAAGGGCCTGGCACGGTGGCTCACACCTGTAATCCCAGCAGTGTGGGAGACCAAGGCGGGCAGATCTTGAGGGCAGGAGTTTGAGACCAGCCTGACCAACATGGTGAAACCCCACCTGTACTAAAAATACAAAAATTAGCTGGGAATGGTGGTGCACACCTGTGATCCCAGTTACTCGGGAGGCTGAGGCAGGAGAATCCCTTGAATCCAGGAGGTGAGATCGCGACACTGCACTCCGGCTTGGGTGACAGAGTGAGACTGTCTCAAAACAAAAAACAAAAAACAACAGCCGGGCGTGGTGGCTCATGCCTGTAATCCAAACACTTTGGAGGCCAAGGTGGGTGGATCACCTGAGGTCGGGAGTTCAAGATCAGCCTGATGAACATGGTGAAACCCTGTGTTTATTTAAAAACAAAACAAAACAACAACATAAAAAACCCAAAACACTTCTAATATTAAACACTGAAATAAATGTGAGCTATATATGCATTTAAAAATATGAATAAAACAAGTGAAATAATTACTTACCTAATTATTTCAGCTCTGGGTTGCAGGTGGCTGCAGCTGGTTCTGGGAGGGTAGGGCACAAGGTGGGAACCAGCACTGGACAGGCCATCCCATGGGAGGGCAACTCACTACTCCTGACACTCACTTGACCTGGGACCATGTAGATGCCAGTTAACCCAGTGTGCACAGCTTTGAGATGTGGGAGTGGGAAGCAGTGTGTCCAAAGAAAACCCATGCAGACGTGGGGAGATGTGCGACTCTGCATGGGCAGTGGTCCCGGCCAGAAATCTGATTTTTTCTCTCAACATTATATGGAAGCACCGTTGAATGAAATGGTGTTATTTGAGGACTTGCTGTTGGATATTGAAACTGCACATTGGTTAAGACTGCCTTCTCAACACCATTTATGGATTAAAGATTTAAACAAGAACTAACACCATAAAAACCCTAGAAGAAAACCTAGGCAAAACCATTCAGGACATAGGCACAGGCAAGGACTTCATGACTAAAACACCAAAAGCAATGGCAACAAAGGCCAAAATAGACAAATGGGACCTAATCAAACTCCACAGCTTTTGCACAGCGAAAGAAACAGTCATCAGAGTGAACCAGCAACCAACAGAATGGGAAAAAATTTTTGCAGTTTACCCATCTGACAAAGGGCTAGTATCCAGAATTTACAAAGAACTAAAATAGATTTACAAGAAAAAAACAAACAAGCCCATTCAAAAGTGGGCAAAGGATATAAACAGACATTTTCAAAAGAAGACATATATGAGGCCAACAAACATGAAAAAATGCTCAGCATCACTGGTCATTAGAGAAATGCAAATCAAAACCACATTGAGATACCATCTCACGCCAGTTAGAATGGCAATCATTAAAAAATCTGGAGACAACAGATGCTGGAGAGGATGTGGAGAAATAGGAACACTTTTACACTGCTGGTGGGAGTGTAAATTAGTTCAACCATTGTAAAAGACAGTGTGGCGATTCCTCAAGGACCTAGAAATAGAAATTCCATTTGACCCAGCAATCCCATAACTGGATATATATCCAAAGGATTATAAATCGTTCTATTATAAAGACACATGCACACATATGTTCACTGGGGTACTGTTTACAACAGCAAAGACCTGGAACCAACCCAAATGCTCATCAATGATAGACTGGACAAGGAAAATGTGGCACATATACACCATGGAATACTATGCAGCCATAAAAAATGATGAGTTCGTGTTCTTTTTAGGGACATGGATGAATCTGGAAACCATCATTCTCAGCAAACTGACACAGGAACAGAAAAACAAACACCGCATATTAAAAAAACCCAAAAAACAAAAAACAGAAAGCTCTGCACAGTGGCAGTATTGTAGCCAATGAGGTTTATCCGAGGTGCAATTATTGCTAATTGAAAACTTTTCCCAATACTCTGCCATGACAATTTGAAATATAGTCGGCATTGGCAATTTTTGACAGTCTCTACTGAGACTGAATTATAAAAAAAAAAAGAAAAACAAAGAAAAACAAACACTGCATGTTCTCACTCATAGGAAGGTGCTGAACAATGAGAACACATGGACACAGGAAGGGGAGCATCACACACTGGGTCTGTTGTGGGGGAATAGGGGAGTAACAGAGGGGGCTAGGGAGGTTGGGGAGGGATAACATGGGGAGAAATGCCAGAAATAGGTGATGGGGGTATGGAGGCAGCAAACCACATTGCCATGTATGTACCTATGCAACAATCCTGCATGTTTTGCACATGTACCCCAGAACCTAAAATGCAATAAAATATATTTTTTAAAAAATTGCTTACAGTGGTAAGCGAGGCACTCAGTTCTCATCTGCATCTGATTCATGCAGAAGTTCTTTCCTGTCAAGAATCTACTCAATAATGCAACAAATACAGTTAGAAATGAATCATATGACATGGATTTTATTAGAATTTCTATATTTAGGGCACAAACCTGTAGCAGTTCTAGAAAAGTGAGTACATCTATGTGTGAAATCAGTATTTTATGAATCTGATTATTAATAATAAGAAATTTTATGCCAGATGTGGTGTTCATGCCTGGCATAAACTTTGGTGTTCATCCCACTGGCATGAACTTTGGGAGGACGAGGTGGGAGGATTGCTTGAGGCCAGGAGTTTGAGACCAGCATGGGCAATATAGCAAGACTCTGTTTCTACAAAATACAAAAAAAAATAAAATTTAAAAAGAAAGAGTAATAAGGATGGGCATGGTGCCTCATGCCTGTAATCCCAGCACTTTGGGATGCCAAGGTGGGCGGATCACCTGAGGTCAGGAGTTCGAGACCAGCCTGGCCAACATGGCGAAACTCTGATCTCTACTAAAAATTTAAAAATTAGCCAGTTGTGGTAACGTGTACCTGTAGTCCCAGCTACTTGGGCGGCCGAGGCAGGAGAATGGCTTAAACCTGGGAGGCAGAGGCTGCAGGGAGTCAAGACCATGCCACGGCACTCCAGCCTGGGTGACAGAGTGAGACTCTATTTCAAAAAAAAAAAAAAAAAAGTAATGAAAAATAAATTTTAATAATCCATGCTAGGGAAAAGATTGCTTGTCTTTGTAGTCTCTTACAAAATTGATGTCATGGAAAAAGGCTATAAAGGTTATACAGCCAAAAAATATGTAGAAAACGAATCTTGTAGAGATGGTCAGGCTAGTCATTAAGAAATATAATGAGATTTGTCTAGATTTGGCTATATTTAACATATCTATCATCTTTTAAAATCTGTAGTTTATTGAGACTTTTGTTCTCATTTGATAGAAATATAATCATCACTAGTTTCATATTCATATTTTAATATTCTGTTTCTTAAATCTTTTACTCCCCCACTTCCCCTCTACCAAATAGGTAGGCGGCAGGCCGGACAAAACCAGGACCTGCCCCTGAATAAATTACTCTGTACTTCTTTTTTTTTTTTTAATTTTTATTGCATTATAGGTTTTGGGGTACATGTGCAGAACATGCAAGATAGTTGCATAGGCACACACATGGCAGTGTGTTTTGCTGCCTTCCTCCCCTTCACCCACACTTGGCATTCATCCCCAGGCTATCCCTCCCCAGCCCCCACCGCTGTCCCTCCCCCATTCCCCGCAATAGACCCCAGTGTGTAGTAGACCGCCTCTCTGTGTCCATGTGTTCTCATTTTTCTCACCCACCTATGAGTGAGTATGTGCGGTATTTCTTTTTCTGTTCTTGTGTCAGTTTGCTGAGAATGATGTTCTCCAGATTCATCCATGTCCTTACAAAGGACACAAACTCATCATTTTTGATTGCTGCATAATATTCCATGGTGTATATGTGCCACATTTTCCCAGTCCAGCCTATCATCGTTGGGCATTTGGGTTGGTTCCAGTTCTTTGCTATTGTAAACAGTGCTGCAATGAACATTCGTGTGCATGTGTCCTTATAGTAGAACAATTTATAGTCCTTTGGCTATATACCCAGTAATGGGATTGCTGGGTCAAATGGAATTTCTATTTCTAGGTCCTTGAGGAATCGCCACACTATCTTCCACAATGGTTGAACTAATTTACACTCCCACCAACAGTGTAAGAGTGTTCCTATTTCTCCACATCCTCTCCAGCATCTGCTGTCTCCAGATTTTTTAATGATTGCCATTCTAACTGGCGTGAGATGGTATCTCAATGTGGTTTTGATTTGCATCTCTCTAATGACCAGTGATGATGAGCATTTTTTCATATGTTTGTTGGCCTCATGTATGTCTTCTTTTGTAAAGTGTCTGTTCATATTCTTTGCCCATTTTTGAATGGGCTTGTTTGTTTTTTTTCCTGTAAATCTGTTTGAGTTCTTTGTAAATTCTGGATATCAGCCCTTTGTCAGATGTGTAAACTGCAAAGATTTTTTCCCATTCTGATGGTTGCCGATTCACTCTAGTGACTGTTTCTTTTGCTGTGCAGAAGCTGTGGAGTTTGATTTGTCTATTTTGGCTTTTGTTGCCAATGCTTTTGGTGTTTTGGTCATGAAGTCCTTGCCTACTCCTATGTCCTGAATGGTTTTGCCTAGATTTTCTTCTAGGGTTTTTATGGTGTCAGGTCTTATGTTTAAGTCTTTGATCCATCTGGAGTTAATTCTGAAACTCATTTCCAGTGTGGCTTCCTACCCACCTCCTTTCCTCCCACCCCTTCCAATAAAGCTGTGTTTCTCCTTGATTTTTTGGTTATTCTCATTTAGCAAGATAATCTCTTATTTAATCCCGGCAACTTGTGTTCCCATGTATTAAATTCTTGTAAAATCAGCAGAGTGATTTTTGCGATGCCTGGCAGGCAAAATACTTGTAAGCATATTATATTGGGTCTAATTAAAAGCTCAAATACAACCAATTGTTCACTCCATTCTTTATTAGGGGAGAGAAGTCTTTAAAAGAAATTAGCCAGATGACGCCGTCTCATTTCAAATACTCAATTCAGCATTTTGCTCAACCATTTTATTTTTAATAATAAGGAAGTTCTGATTGGTAAGGTTGAAAGCTTTTGCTTATTAAAAAACACAACAGATCTAGGCTAGGTTGCACAATCTGACATGGATTTTCACAGTAGTGTAGAAAAGCAACTAACGTAACTATATGACTAGCATGGATTGGTACTAGACAGACATTTTACAAATGTTTTCTGATGTAAATTGTTTTTTCTGCTGAAAGCTGAGTTACTCATGGCTAGACTAATGATGGCCCTATGCTCTGAGGTGAGGTGTAAGTCTCTCTTATTTTCTTTTTTCCCTTCTTTCTTAGTTTCTATTCCCTTTTTCCTATCCCCATGCACACCAGTTTTAGTGTGTTTAAGTTGTGACCTTAAATATCCATATGTTCTTGTAAAACATGTAGCTTTGTACATATATGTGTTTCTAATTTCTATAAATGATGTGTAATATTGTTTCTCGCATAAATTTGTCCAAACTCAGCTCGTCTAACAAAGGGAGGTTCTGCCTTTAATATTAATACAAAAGTCCCCCATTGTCTCTGGGGGATATGTTCCAAGACCTCCTGTGGATACCTGAAACCTCAGATAGTACCAAACCCTATATATACTATGTTTTTTGTTTGTTTGCTTTTATGTTTTCTTGATCTCATAGCCTAGAGGGCTACGAAGTGAATGACGAGTGCGTAGTGTAGAAAAGCATGGACAGGCTGAACAAAGGGATGATTCATGTCCCAGGAGAGAGCAGGGCGGTACAAGATTTCGTCATGCTACTCAACATATGCAATGAAAAACTTATGGATTGCTTATTTCTTGACTTTTCCATGGAATATTTTTGGGCTGTGGTAACTGGAATAGTGGAAAGCATGAAACTGCGAATAAGGGGAAACTATTGTATTTTTTTCGACTTTTCTTACTCAGTGCTGTTTTTGAGATCATTGATGTTGATTTACCTGTGTTCTTAGGACAGTCCTCGTATAGATTATACGAGGATATATCTTCTACTCTGTTAGCTCCTGCTAACTTTTTCTGCTGAAATAAATTAATTTTGATATAGTCAGACCCATCAACATTTTGCTATGTGGTTTATACATTTTCAGCTTTGTGAATATCTCTCCCCACTTGAAACTCACAATGATAAATGCCTGTATTTTCTTTAGTTAGGTTTCAGCTTTTTTCTTTTACACCAGACATTCATCTTTGCATAGGAGATAAGGGAGCAAATCCAGCTTTGTTCTTCGTTAAACAGTGAGCCAATTCTTTTCATATCATTTCCTAAAGTGCTTGTGTTTTTCTCCATCAATGTTTGGCACCACCTGTCTTACATCTCAAAAGCCCAGAGCTGCAAGGGTGCACAGCATTTCTCACGTGTCTACTCAGTCCCATTGGTCTATTTGCCCCTATCTACTCTAGTATATTACTCAAACAAAATCCCAGATGCATGGAAACTGAATACAATACTACTAAGTAACTCCTAGCTTAACAAAATCATAAGACAAATAAAATGCTTAGGGCTGAGCAACAGCCCCACCTCAGGACTCTCACTACCCCATATGGGATCTCTGTTTGACTCAGACAGAGGCATCTGCTTTGGACAGTAACAACCCTGAGAGCCCGTAAGGAGAGAGCTAGATGTCCTTTTCTGCAAAGAAAAAACATTTCTTCCTTTTGCAGAGAGCTCTTCTCACCAGCTCATCCAGACCTTAGGCAGTGAGCAAAATGGTTTACTCTATGTGGCTATTCTGCCTGTGAGAGTGACAAAATTTAGGGCACTGAATTAAAGCAGAATTTAGAAAGACATTTATAACTTGATATGGTTTGGGTGTGTGTCCCCACCCAAATCTCACCTCAAATTTTCATAATCCCCATATATCAAGAGCAGGGCCAGGTGGAGATAATTTAACAATGGTGGCGGTTTTCCCCACACTGTTCTCACAATACTGAATAAGTCTCATGAGATCTGATGGTTTTAGACATGGGAGTTCCCTGAACAAATTCTCTTACCTGCTTCCATTTAATAGGTGACTTTGCTCTTCATTCACCTTCTGCCATGATTGTGAAGCCTCCCCAGCCATGTGAAACTGTGAGTCCATTAGACCTCCTTTTCTTTATAAATTACCCAGTCTCAGGTATGTCTTTATTAGCAGCAGGAGAACAGACTAATACAGCAAATTTAAATACATTTCTTAAAAAAACCTCATGAACCGGTGTCTGAAAAATAAATAACCCAAGGAAAACTGAAAACAAATGAATTAGGAATTATCTCAAGAAATTAAAAAATATAGCAGCAATACAAACTCAAACAAGAAGGAAGGAGATAGAAATTAGTGGAATAGAAACCAACAAGCTAACACAAAGCACTTCAGGATATTAATTAACAAAACATATTTGGCTGTTTGAAAAAAATTAAGAAGGTAGGCTTCTGGCAAAACTGATCAAGAAAAGAAAGAAGATACAAATACACAATACATACAATAAAAAAGACCTATAGACCTAGAGATTAAAAGAATTATAAAATGCTATTATGACTGTTTTCTAATAAATATGTTAACTTAGATGAACCAGATACATTTCTGGAAAAATATAAAGGGTAACAACTGGTGGAAGAATAGACTATTTCAATAGAATAATGAGTAAAACCTCAAAGGGTAAGAAAGAACCCCCTCTGCCCAGAATTTGGGCCAGTTTTTCAGAGGAATCTTACCAAACTTTCAAGGAAGAATATCTACCTTTTATAAGATGTTCCAGAAAATTGAAAGAGTGAAAGTTGTCCAACTCAGTTGAAATGGTCTGTATAAACAGACAATGGCCAGGCTATACATAAAATAGAATTCTGCCCCACAATCTGCAGCAACTAGCCCAGGAAACTAACCCATTATCTACAGTAGCCAGCCTAGAAAATCAACCTGCAATCTACAAATTAGACTTGTAGGAAGTCAGACCACTATCTCTAGCACACAGTCCAGGAAGCCAAACAATAACCCCTGCAACAATCAGTCCAAAATAGCCAGGACTTAATTAATAATTGACAGTATCCCTAATTTTTTTTTTTTGAGGTGGAGTCTTGCTTCATTGCCCAGGTTGGAGTGAAATGGCACGATCTCAGCTCACTGCAACCTCTGCCTCCTAGGGTTAAGTGATTCTCCTGCCTCAACCTCCCCAGTAGCTAGGATTACAGGCACCCAACATCATGCCTGGCTAACTTTTGTGTTTTTGTAGAGATGGGATTTCACCATGTTGGCCGGGCTGGTCTTGAACTCCTGACCTCAGGTGATCTACCCGCCTTGGCCTCCCAAAGTGCTGGGATTGCAGGTATGAGCCACTGCACCCAACCAACATCCCTGATTTTTGTTCCTGCTTCCAACTTATGACCAACCAGAGAAAGCTAAATATGCACCCTAACCAATCACATAGGATATCCTGCTTTCAGTTAACCTGCTTCCCCAGTCTAACAGCCTCCAATAAGGGCTTACCTGTAGTCTTCCCTTTTTCTTCTCTGAAGCTTGCTCTGTCTTCTCCCTGTCTTTGAATATCTGTCAAAATGCAAGTGCTGGTGGCCAACTCCCTTGCTAGCAAGCTCTGAATTAATTGCCTTTGTCTGTTCTCATCTGGTTGGTCTTCATTCATTTGCACACAGTTTATTAAGCTAATGAAACCTTGATCGGGTAATTACAAGCTCATTTCAGTTATTCCCATGGATATAAAATTCTAAATAAAACATCAGCTACCAAATTTTACATTTTATTGCATTTATTCACATTTACATTATTTATTACATTTATTACATTTTATTACAACTACATATACATATTTGTATATCCCATGTACAAGCAAGCTTTATACAAGAAATGCAAGGATGGTTCTACATAAAAAAAGTCTATCACTGTCACTTGTCATATTAATGGTCTAAAGGAGAAAAATCCTAAAGATATCTAAATAGATGAAGAAAGAGCATTTGTTAAAGTTCAATACTTATTTACATTAAAAACACACAGAAAACTAGAAAAAGAAAGAAACCACTTTTACCCAGGTAAAGATTATATGTCAAAAATCCTAAAACAGAAATCATGCTATTGGAGACATTTTAGACACACTTCCATGAAAATCACTATAAGACAAGGATGCCAGATGGCCGCTACTAATGCTTAATATGGTGTTGCATAATTTAGCCAATACCATAAAAAATGAAAAAAGCATAAAGATATGAAGATCGGCGGGGTTGGGGGGAAATTAAATAGTTATTACTGTAGTTGTTACGGGTATTAAAACAGTAACAGCAAAGCAATAGCGTCATCAGGCAAAGTAATATAATTAGATAGTTCAGCCTGTTTGCCAGATGTAAGATGATATTGTAAAACCAATAATGTTCCTCTATACCAGAAACTAGAAAATATAATAGGAATAAAGAAGGAAAGGCAGGCTTAATCTAAACATTTGTGGAACCTGGGGCAAGAATACAAGGGAAAATACCATTGTGTATTTAAATATGTAAAATTTGAAGTCAAAGATATTTAAAATAAATTATAACTTTATTTATACATTTGTACATTTAATAGTAGTACCTACAAGCAAGCTCACCATTTGCTTGTCTCACTATACCAACATCTGAAAGAGGCGATAGGGGGTCGTTTCTTTCTGCCTCTGTGCCAGTTGGCACATGTCTAGATCGGGTTCCCTGGAAATACTTTCTGAGACAGAGATTTGCATGCAGGTGGTTTAAAGTGGGAAAACACCTGCAATAAAGAATCTTACATGAAAGCAAGGGGAACAGGATAGGGCAGAGGGAGAAGCTAAAAAGTTTCATTTAATTTTTGAATAAAATATTATGTTTTAATACAAATAAAACCATTTGCAATTCTAGTATTTTGTATCTATCTAGTTGTCAATGTAAAAATTCGATACCATGCTTCATGCATGTTATGTCCGACCACTCATTTTTTGGGTCTAGTTTTCAGCAGTTTGATTATGATACATTTGGGTAGAGATTTCTTTGGGTTTAATCTTTCGGGGGTTTGCTGACCTTCTTGAATTTGTATTTTTTTTTGAATATTTCAACAAATGTGGAAAATTTTCAGACATTATTTCTTCAAATATTTTTTTAGCCCTGCACTTTCTTCTCTCCCTTTGGAATTCTGAATGTTAGATCTTTGGTTATTGTGCTACAGGTCCCTAGGCTGTGTCCATTATTTTTCAATCTAATTTTCTTTCTTTTCTTTTTTTTAATGAAGTCTCACTCTGTCACCCAGGCTGAAGTGCAATGGCGCTATCTCCACTCACTGCAACCTCCATCTCCTGGGTTCAAGCGATTCTCCTGCCTCAGCTTCCCTAGTAGCTGGGATTACAGGCGCGTGCCACCATGCCCAGCTAAGTTTTGTATTTTTAGTAGACATGGGGTTTCACCATGTTGGCCAGGCTGGTCTTGAACTCCTAACCTCAGGTAATCCACCCACCTTGGCCTCCCAAAGTGCTGGGATTACAGGTGTGAGCCACCGTGCCTGAATTTTCAATCTATTTTTCTCTCTGTTGTTCAGACTGGGTAATTTGCATTGATTTATCTTCATATTACTGACTCTTTCCTCTGTAACCTCCATTCTGTTATTGAGCCTATCCAGTGGGTTTTTAAATTTTGAATACTATATTTTTTGGTTCTAAAATCTCCTTTTGATTCTTTTTGTGTCTTGTATTTCTTGCTCAGATTTTCTAGTTTTCCACTTGTCCCAGGAGTGTTCATAATTGCTTTTAGGAAAATTTTTATGATAGTAACTTTAAAACTCTTTTCAGATAATTCCAACGTTTCTGTCCTCTGAGTGATGGTGTCTGTTGATTTCTCATGCAAGGTAAGATTTTCCTGGTTCTTGCTATGCTGAGTAATCTCTGTGCGTACTGTTATGAGACTCTGGTTCCTTTTTAAATCTTCTATTTTAGCTGGCCATCCACCCATTTAGATTTAGAGCACATATCCTGGCCCACTTTCGTGGGCTGTGGTTTGAATGTTAACTTAATTTTGGAACCTTTGTAGTACTATTCTGGTCAGCCACACTGTACACAGAGGCCAGTTTGAAAGGTGGTGATATTCCATGCTGTAGTTAATTCTCAAAGCTTCTTCTGTGTTGGTTCCAGTTAGTCCGATGCTTGGGCTACTCAGAGATGAGCCAGGGACTTCAGACATGGGTTTAAAATATCTCTTTCTTCTGCTCCTTGCTCTCTATAATCCTCTCCCCAAGTCTATAATTGAAAGCCAATGCTGTGGCTTATGTGCAGTAATCCCAGCACTTTGGGAGGCCAAGGCAGGCAGATTGCTTGAGCCCAGGAGTTCGAGACCAGCCTGGGCAACATAGCAAGACCTTTCATCTCTAATTAAAAACATTTTTAAAAAACAGTGTTATACTCCAGGTAAGCACCATAAGAGGTGCAGCACCCCCCCTCACCATTGCCCAAAATGTCAGGAAGAGAATGGTTCTGGAGGCTGGAGCCCTTTAATATTAAACTGTTATAGTCAGCCAGGTGTGGTAGCTCATGCCCGGAATTCCAGCACTTTGGGAGGTAATTAGCAGAAGGACTAGTGTGGAATGAATGCATTTATTAATATTGTGACTGGAACTCTTTTCCAGATACCCATTTTCTTAGGGCTTTAATTAATCCTATTATGGCTTTAAACATACTTATACTGTTCTGACAATTCTACCATATAAATTTCTTATGTTGTGCTCTTTGCAGCATCTGTGCTTTTGCTTATAATGTATGTTTCTTTAGGAGTTTCGTTGGCTTGGTTTTTGAACTTGAAGTAGGGCTTTCTCTGTGAAAACTGTGTCATGGGTTAAGTGTGTTCTTCTAGAAGTGTTTTGTGTTGGTTTATATTCAGAGATTTATGTAAAAGGTCTCAGTTTCAACTCTGCATCTCATTCAAAGCCAGGATTTGTCATCTGTCCCTCTGTGACTGCTAAACTCAATCCCCTGCATAGAGCAAGTACAGAAACCCTAGGTATAAATCTAATTAAATATGTCCATAACCTGTACAAAAAACCTACAAAACACTGATGAAAGAAATCAAAGAAGACGTCATAAATGGAGTAATAGATCATGTTTTTACATTGAAAAATTCATTGGCTCTATAAATTCAGTGTAATCCCAGGCAAATTCCCAGCAGGCTTTTGTTTTGAGGGACTGATAAACTGGTTCTAAAATTTAAGTGGAAGCCCAAAGGAACTAGAACAACCAAAAATTTTTTAAAAAGAATAACTATAATTTTTAAAAAGAATAACAATCTTAGCAAATTCAAACTAATTTGAAGACTTGTAAAGCTACTGTAATCAAAACAGTGTGAAAAGATAGATACGTAGACTAATAGAATGCAACAGAGAGCCCAGTAACTGACTCGTATATATATGGTTAATTGATTTTTTTTTTTTTTAAGATAGAGTTTCACTCTTGTTACCCAGGCTGGAGTGCAATCGCACGATCTCAGCTCACTGCAACCACTGCCTCCTGGGCTCAAGCAACTCTCCTGCCTCAGCCTCCCAAGTAGCTGGGACTACAGGCATGCGCCACCATGCCCAGCTAATTTTTTGGTATTTTTAGTGGAGACGGGGTTTCACCTTGTTGACCAGAATGGTCTCGATCTCTTGACCTCATGATCCACCCACCTCGGCCTCCCAAAGTGCTGGGATTATAGGCGTGAGCCACCGTGCCCAGTCGGTTAATTGATTTTTTGATAAACATATACAAATAATTTAATGGAGAAGAAACAGTCTTTTCAATACGTGGTGTTGGGACAACTGGCGATACATATGAACCTTAATTCATAACTTACATCTATGTGCAAAGATAAGCCCAAATAGATCATAGATGTACATGCAAAGCCTAAAACCATAAAGAATCTTGGGAGAAAATAGGAAAAAATGTTTGAGGCCTTGGGTTAGGCAAAGATTTCTTAAATGGAACATAAAAATTGTGATTCATAAAAGAAAAAATTGATAAATTAAACTTTATCAAAATTAATCTCTTCTGTTTAAAAACCATTGTGAAAATGGAGTCGGGCACCATGGCTCATGCCTGTAATCCCAGCACTGAGGGAGGCTGTGGTGGGCAGATCACCTGAGGTCAGGAGTTTGAGGCCATCCTGAGCAACATGGAGAAACCCCAACTCTACTAAAAATACAGAAAATTAGCCGGCTGTGGTGGCACATGCCTGTAATCCCGACTACTCAGGAGGCTGAGGCAGGAGAATCGCTTGAACTTGGGAGGCGGAGGTTGTGGTGAGCCGAGATTGCATCATTGCACTCCAGGTTGGGCAACAAGAGCGAAACTCTGTCTCAAAAAAAAAAAGAAAGAAAGTGAAAAGACAAACCACAGGCTGGGAGAATATATTAGCAAAACATTTCACACATCTAGAATGTACAGAGACTTCTGGGAATGCAATAATAAGAAAACAAATAATACAAAATGTACAAAAGATTTGAAGAGCTTCTCCACTAATGAAGATATAAGGCTGGCAAACAGGCACGTGAAAAGATGCTCATTGTAAGTTGTGAAGGAAATGCAAATTAAAACCACAGTGAGATACTGCCCCACCTATTTGGTTGATCAAACAAAACAAAACACTTGACAATACCAAGTGTGCGTGAGGTTGTGGAGTACTTGGAACTCTCGGCATTGCCGGTGGAAATGCAAAATGGCATAGCTGCTCTGGAAAAGGGTTGGGCAGTTTGTTAAAGGCCTAAATATTTACTTAGCATACAATCTAGCCATTTAAGTATTTACAGAAGAGTAAGGAACACACAACTCAACAATTGAACAAAAAAGGTTAATAATACCTGTACATGAATATTTATGGTGGCTTTATTCATAATTGCCTCAAATTGAAGATAATCCAGATATCCTTCCACTGGTGAATGTATAAGCAGATTGTGGTATACCTTGATTCAACGATGAAAAGGAACAAGTTACTGATACATGTAACCACATCATTGAATCTCAAATACTAATGTGAAACAATACATACCAGAATCAAAATGGTGACACACACATATATAAGAGGTGAAAGTACAGGGAAATGAAATAGGCCTGGAGGAGGGGGTGAATACAAATGAGTCCAAGGGAATTTTTAAGGAGGAATGGAATTGTTCTATGTCTTCATTGTGGATATATACATATATGTATATATGTGGATATATACATACATGTATATGTGTGTGTATGTATGTATTTATATATCTCAAACCTCTTATTTATAGAAACCAGCAAATTTTCCCCTTTCTTTACCCATCGGGGATTTCTGGCTTTGCAAGTACTGAAGAATTAGTAGTATTTTTCTAGTGAAGGAATGGATGAGTGGGGCCTGGGATGAAGGGGAGGGTATGCCAGCAGATGGCTCAGTATGATAAAACGTGAGCACACGTGGGTTGAATTTTGAGAGGAAGCACCAAATGGCCTGAGGGCCATCCAGGCCAGAGACCCATATAATAGTTAAGACAGCAGGCTCTGGACATATGTGACCTGAATTTGAACCTGGTTTTTCTTTTTCCAATCTTTGTGACCTTGGGTAAATTACTTAACCTGTCTGTGCCCCAATTTCCATCTATAAAAAGAAAATGGTAACAGTTACATGCTTTACAGTGTTGAGAATTAAACTAATTAATGCCTGCAAATTGCTTAGAATAGTGCAAAGTATATAGTAAGTGCTCACTTAATGTTAGCTATTACTACCCATTTGCTCATTCAACATGCCTTCCTTGGCACACTTTCCACCATACACCCAGGCACGCTTTGTGCCTGGTCCTGGGCATTGGACACTGGACACCCAGGAGAGAATCATGTTAAAGAGATCTGAGTTCTAGGAGGGAAGTAGACAGACAAACTGATCATGCAGGGTGATAAGGGCTGAAAATTGAGGAAAATTCAAGGATTATGTGGTTACAGAAAGAAGTAGGAAGAGAGTATTTCTGCAGAGAGGATGAGTGGAGTTCATTCTAGGAAAGCATGAAGAAGAGGTGACTTTTGAGTGGGATTTTGAAAAATGAGTAAGAGTTTGGTATCTCCCTGAATGCCCGGTGCCCCCATCAAACTCACTGAACATAGGAAGTGTTTGAAGATTCTTAGGAAAAAAAGGAAAAGGAAAACAAAAGTTAGTTGATAAAAGATGAGGCTTTAAAGGGGGTAGGGCTGAATTAAGAACCAGCTTCAGTAGAGTGAGGACCATGGAAGGATTCTAAGCAGAAGGGCATGACATGGTCAAGTCTTAGTTTGGGAAGGATGGCTTTGGTGGCTAGTGGAGGAGAATGATTGAGGTAAGAGAGTGAAGACACTTCTGTGCTAGCCCCAGTGAGAAACACAGGGGCTCACTGGCAATGAACACGAGAGAAAAGACCCAAAGTGGCCTCAGAAGCGATTAGCTGACTGAGAAGGGGTGAGAGAGAAGTTAGGGCCAGAGGTAGGAGCAGAACTCAGAATCACCTATTCCTTAAACTGAGACGGAGCACCACCTTCTCTCAGGGCCCCCAAGAATGGAAATAAAAGAAATTCTTGGCGGGGCATGGTGGCTCACTCCTGTAATTGCGGCACTTTGGGAGGCCGAGGTGGGTGGATCACCTGAGGTTAGGAGTTTAAGACCAGCCTGGCCAACATGGTGAAACCCCATCTCTACTGAAAATACAAAAATTAGCCAGGCATGGTGGCGCACCCCTGTAAACCCAGCTACACGGGAGACTGAGGCAGGAGAATTGCTGAACACAGGAGGCGGAGTTGCAGTGAGCCGAGATTGTGCCACCACACTTAAGCCTGGGTGAGAGAGAGAGACTCCATCTTAAAAAAAGAAAAAAAGGAAAAGAAATTCTTGAGTTCCTTTAAGGGGAATTCCAGGCACCTAGCTAGCCCTGAGAAGTAAATGAGCAATTTAATAAGCAAGAAGGTAATAGTGGCTTAAAACAATAGTCAAGGAAGTTAGAGTTATAAGATGTTTGGTTCCCTGTATACACTAAAGATAACATCTTAACTCATGTCCCTCAGTTGCTTTTCAGAAACCCAGAACTCCAGCAAATGGAGAATGCCATCTGCTGTAGATCTCAGATAAGGAGGAACTGAGGACTGAGTTCTGACCACAGCTTTTTATTCTAAAGTTCTTCCTGTGGGGCCTGGAGGAAGCCATGCCCAAGGCTTCTGCTGACCCCAGGTCTTCAGATAAATCTCCCCTTCCTTAACCAATTGCAAATCAGAAAATCTTTGAATCTCCCTATGACCTGTACAGCCCCACTTCAAGATATGCCATCTTTTTAGGCCAAAGTATACATTTATGATTTTGCTTATAACTTTTGCTCTCCTGAAATTTACCTTTGCCTTTAAAAACCCTTGCTTAAAAGTCACTGGGGAGGTTGGGTTTTAAGCATGGGCAGCCCAATTCTCCTTGCTTGGTGCCCTGCAAATAAATGCCCTCCTTTCTCCTGCTGCAAAATCTTGGTGTGGATGTTTGGCCTTACTGCTCTGGGCTAGCAGATTCTGGGTTGGTTCAGAAACAAACTACCATCTAACAGAGTCTTCATAAAGATGAGCAAGTCCCAGCTCAGCCATGATGATCTCATTCTGGTGGTGAATGTGTGGGTGAGATATTAGTTTCATTGAGGGATCACATGAGCATAGCTTTGGAGGTGTGTAACTGACAGCCAAGCTGTTGGACATTGCAGCAGGAGGTGATGTCTCTTCTGGAGGAGATCAGCAAGGCTTGAAAGTCCCCAAGAGCCACCTCTTTTAGTTCTTTAGACACCAAATCCTTAGACTGATGGAGTTCTTGAATCATGAGAAAAGGAAGAAACACTGAATGCATGAAGGGTATGCAGTGTGAAATAGCCAAGATCCAGGAGCCTGAAGCTCCAGCTTCTGTTTTCCATTCTTAACCCCACCACGCAGGGTACCTGTAGGGAAGGCAAAACCAGGGAAGTAATGAGCAGAAGCTCTCAAACCAATAAACATATCTGGACTTGGTGAGAATAAACCTCCCACTTTTCTGTAAGTTTAAAAATAATTCTAATTTACAGCGTGTGCCATTCTAATTTGGGAGTCACTTTCTCTATATACTGAACTATTACTGACTACTGTGACTGTGATCAGCTCAGGCAATAGGAAATGGTAACAGGTTCCATTTACATTCTTAAAATGAATGGATGCTTGAACAATTCATTGTTGAGTTTTGTGCATACACACTGGTAACTCAGGTCTAGTAGTTTAACTTTTACATCTATATGTATATTTATTTCTACCATCTCAACCCATTGTTTTCATAAACGAATTGGGAGGCCATTAGGCCAAGACGGCTCCCATGCCTTGGGTTCCTGTATAAGCAAATCAAAGCCTAAATCAGAGTGAATGACTGTAGCCTAGGAAAGCAATCTTAACCAATCAGAAACTGCCAACCAACCTCTCACTGCAAACTTTCGACTTCAACCATCAAATAATTTGTTTTGCTTCTGAGAGCAGCTTATTCAGTCTCCTTGAATCAGCCCAACTGTTTACAACTGGTCCTGCCAGATTCATGAATTGCTGTCTGCTCAAATAAACTCTTTTAAGACTTTAATGTGCCTGAGTTTATCTTTTAGCACCATTCTTCCCTGAACATAGCTATTTCTTCTCTTTCAGATTAGAATTGATAACTTGGCCCTCCGCAAGACTCCTAATCCTGCTTTCTTAATCTAATAGCATTTAAAATATAGTCATCCCTCGGTATACGTGGGGGATTGATTCCAAGACCCCCAGGGATACCAAAATCCTCAAATGCTAAAGTCCCTTACATAAAATGGCATAGTATTTGCACAATTTATGCACATCTTCCTGTATACTTTAAATTCTGTCTGGATTGCTTATACCTAATACAATGTAAATATTATGTAAATAGCTGTTATACTGTGTTCTTTTTATTTGTATTATTATTATAGTTGATTTTTATTTTTCCTGAATATTTTCTATTTGCTCTGGGTTGAATCTGTGAATTTGGAACCCATGGATCTGGAACCTACAGAGGGCTGACTCTGTAGGGCAATAGTTATATATTGCTTTTTTTTGCTTGGAACATCAACTTTATTCAATCATTTCCCCAAAGAATTCAGTTTCTCATGGAATCTACATTTGTCACCATCCTGATCATTTACCTGGGCATAATCCAGCTTGTAACAATTCTTCCTAGAAGGATGGATCTTATTCTGAACTCAGCAAGTGTCAAGTCATGCTTAAGAAACATAGTGGAAGAATTGGCCGGGCTCAGTGGCTCATGCCTGTAATCTCAGCACTTTGGGAGGCCAAAGCAGGTGGATAACCTGAGGTCAGAAGTTTGAGACCAGCCTGGCTAACATGGAGAAATTCTGTCTCTACTAATAACACAAAAATTAGCTGGGCATGGTGGCATGAGCCTATAATCCCAGCTACTAAGGGGGCTGAGGCAGGAGGATCTCTTAAATCTGGGAGGTAGAGGTTGCAATGAGCTGAGGTCATGTCACTGCACTCCAGCCTGGGGAACAGAGAGGCTGTTCCATCTCAAAAAAAAAAAAAAAAAAGAAAAAGAAAAAAAAAAAGGAAAAGAAAGAAAAAAAAGAAAATTAAAAAAAAAAAAAAGGAAAAGAACATAATGGAAGGATTGCCGCCAGTCATCTGGACTAACTCAAGCCAGTATTCCACTAAGTTAACAGCCACATACACTTGCTTTTGAGCTTGCACTCAACTACCTCGGTATATAAGCAGTCAAGTTCCCTAGAGAAGGCTGGAGAGTGCCCGAAAGTCTAAACTTTGCCTTCTCCCAACCTCCTTCCACTCTCCAACCTGTGAAGGTAAGTCATGTGGGAAGTGCAGGCTAGACATTATCTTTTGTTTTGCTAAGATGAAGTCCAGGCTGGAGGAAACTGCTGAGATCTAACAATCCAGCCTCAGTTTCAATTACATTGCAGGGATGCAGAGGGAAGAGGAGAGGTGATTATATTTTGCCTTAAACAAAAGAACTCCAAATCCTTGGCTGGGCTTGGTGGCTCATGCCTGTAATCACAGCACTTTGGGAGGCCAAGGCAGGTGAACCACTTGAGGTCAGGAGTTGAAGACCAGCCTGGCCATCTCTACCCAAAATACCAAAACTAGCTGGGTGCAGTGGCACACGTCTGTAGTCCCAGCTACTCGAGAGGCTGAGGCAGGAGACTCACTTGAACCCAAGAGGCAGAGGTTGCAGTGAGATCACAATACTGCACGCCAGCCTGGGCAACACAGCAAGACTATGTAAAAACAAAAACATGCCAACTCTAGATGCCTCTCAGAAATGACTTCTTCATGTGATGCTGGAGACTGCAGCATCCATGGACACGGTTACTAAAGGCTTGAAAAATATTTTTATCCAGAATTATTTATTTATTGCATTATTGTCCTGTTCCTAGTTCCCCACTCCCCAGCGTGAGTCTTGATATTTTACTCTAAAAGTTTAAAGTATGATACACCCGGGTCTTTTAATACAATACACTGCAAGTGCTTTTTGGAAGTAGGCGGGGGGGGGGGGGGGGGGGATGGTGGTCATAAACAATAAAGTATTTCAAGAATGAACTAGGTGAGTTTCTAGATTTTTGCTGGATTGTCTGCTGTTTTATAATTTGAACCTGGAAGACTTCATGTTGGTTATTTTCAGAAAACCAGGGACACAGCTTGAGGGCTGAGTTCATTCCTTTAGTGCCTCTTCCAGTTAGATCTATTTTTGTCCCTCCATCAACAGTAACTACCCGTCAGAGTAAGCAAAGTTCTAAGCGAAGGTTCTTCAATTGCTCTGAGTTTTGTTGTAGTGATCACTGCATATGAAGTCATCACATGATCACATTTAATATTCTGATGGTTTTATTAACAAGTATATAATATATATTGCATACTGTATATAGTATATGAGGACTGTACAGTACAAATTTATGTTCACAGTTTGACATGACAAAATGTCATTACTGAATTCCCATTGGACTACAGAGTAGAAACAGAGAAGGTACATTAAACATTCACATCTTTAGTAAGAAAGATTACCAAAATGTTTCAGTATCTGCAAGTATACTAATGCATGCTAAAAACCTTTACCCATTCAGTCTTATTAGCTTATAAAATATATTACACTTTATTAAAAATTTCTGCATAGTTTATACAAGTATTAAAGTACTGTAAATGTAATAATCCTGCTATATTTGCAGGTATGGTTTAAGAGATGCTAAGCAGAAAGATTATTTTGACCCTCTAACACTAAGTACATAACAGAAAAAAAGTGCTAGTATTTGTAAAACAATATCGTTGTAGCCCTCGTTTAATGCATGTAAAGATGGCTTTGTAAATGTATTTATTGTTCAGGTGAATTTGCGATCATTTAGCAATTGTTAACCTTGACCAAGAAGAAAATAAAGAGCTCGGAGCAACTTCATGTATGACAGCAATGCCTTCAAGACAACTGTATATTTTCAAGCCAAATTATTTTAAAACCTAGGATCTTTCAGATTGTCTTTAAAACAATCTAATCAGGAATGGTGAGCAGATATCCAGTATCAGCAAAATAGTCTTTCAAAAATCCTTATTAGTGCAATACTGATAGTGCAGATGGGTGTTTAATAAGATATACATATATAGTTCCCCTGTAATTCTGTTCCAAGGCTCTTGAAACTTCTGTGTATTTAGCATCTCCTTAGTTGAATATAGCTATGCTGCTAACACATTCTCCAAACCAAGCAATTTAGAATGTTAATGCCCGTTGATGTAGATTCATAAAACTCTAAAATATGATGGATTCTGATTCTTCTGACTTCTCTAGGATGACACTTGGGTAACAACTGAAGAAACTCTCTAACAAACAGAATTTACATAACACCAACTTCATGTTTACAAATCATTCTCATAAGTTTAAAATATTGCGATTGAAATCACCATTGATAGTAACATGACACATCATTAAAACATGTTCAAGGGCATCTAATCTTGTATTTGACGTCTTCCACAATAACAGCTAAAAATGACTAAGAGGCTAAATTTCTCAACTATCATAGTAAAATACAAATATATATATAAGAAAAGTTTGGTAAGGGCCAATTGGTAATGAAAGCATATTGACCAGCATGGGAATAGAGAATGGCCGCTCTGGGTTGCTTTTGCTCCACAGTTAAAATGGATCTTTGTTAAATGAACTGTTAACACAATCTAAGCAAGCTGGACAGTAACATAGGAGTCTTTGCCAAGTCTTGCTTAAAATCTTTTGAACAAAATTTAAATATGCCACAGCAAACGCATCAATTCCATGAGATGCCCACGAGGCTATTCGCTGAACTCAGGCTCAAAGCTGATCTTAGATCAGTTTTACCCTTTCTCGCCCTTTCCCCGCTTCTCTATGGATTGGAACACACATAAACTGGTGACCTCCATCACAAGGTTTTCCTTGCATTCCACCTTGATTCTTGCATGTTGTGGAAGAACTATCTCAATAAATGAACACTCTGCCATGAATTATGACCAAGCATTTACAATACAGACAATATCTACTTTTCAAAGAGCCATTTTATCACTCAATTCTTGTCATAGTTGAAAGAGAAAACCTTTAGCTTAAAAAAAAAAACAAACCCAATTTGCAGTGCTTTAAAAAAAAGAAAATCAAACCCAAGTGCCAAGATAACACATTTCTTTGCATTTCTCAACTACATGTCTTTACAGCTGGTTCACAGGGCGGATGAGTGGGACCTCTGCACAGTCCCTACAACTTTTATTAACATAGTGCCATCAAAGTAAGCTCCCCACACAATTCACAGGCCTCCAGAATCACCCATTCACAGATGTTTTAAAAATGGCGAAACAATGTATTCCTCCCAGTTAAAGTTGTGTTGGATCCTGAGTTGTGGCTGGGATGAATCTTCAGGATTTCATTCTTCTCTCTTCTCCTCCATTATTGATGAAGGGGAATTTGGTTATATGCACCCACATTTAATGACTGTTGCTCACTTTCTTCAAATTCATGACCAATGACATTTCTATGTATGAATTATTTTTATTTTAGACTATGATGCTCAAAAGCCTGCTTTTGAATAACTTCCCCCAATAAATGGTGCTATTTATCTTCAACATAAACACGAGCCATTATTTTCAGTTTCTTCTGACACTGAAATAAGTGATAGAAAATTGCCAGCTCTAACAGTAAACTTTTAGGAATTTTTGAGCTACATATACGAATCCCTGATCTGTGGTTTTCTATATTTTTTCATAAATTCCCAAAATAAAGGTATGTGTGCTTCACAACTAGTTATATTTACAAATAGTGTCACTCAGATCTTAATTAAATCAATCTATTAAAGCATTAGCAGATGCTTTATGGTATGCGTCATGAATACAAATGACAGTCAATTTGGCACCTTACAGCTCACACAGAAGAGTTTCTGTATAAAAGCTATGTGATTAATTTGATAAGGGAATACAAGTACCACTCAACATTTCCCTGTTTACACACAAAAAAAGCTCTAAGCAGATTGGGTAAAAGAAGAACCATCCATACTCTTACCCAAAAGATGTCTTACCATTACTGGGCAAATATTCCATGGAGTCCCTACTATCGATGTTTGATGATCTCATGTTAAGGACATTGTAGGAATGGAGACAGTTGCATGGATAACCCCATCGGCGTATGGCTTTGCAGCAGGGTTCTGCAAAGCTGCGTATGCAGAGCCTGAAGCTCTGGGAATGCTGCACACAGCTAACCAAATGTTGAAACCACACTGACAACCTCTAGCCCAGGAGGAATTGCCTCTTCTGCTCCCCCCTGCTCAGTGGCCCTCTGCTCCGACTCCATGCTATGAAAGCACAGCACCCTTCCCTTGAACTCTACATATCATCCGCCCACATTGAAAGCCTGGGCTCATCTCCCATTGGTGGCAAAGACCTCCATATGAGCCGCAGTCACAGAAGAGGGCAAAGAACTCGATTCAGCTGCAGGTTGACAAGATTGTGAAGAATGACGGAAAAGGTGACCGCGCTAGCTTGAAATCTTGCTGTACTTCTAGCTAACCAGTGCGAGGGGCCACCCTTCTTTTCACTGTCAAGCATAAAATATTAGCACAGGGCAGAGGTAAGAATGTCTCTGGCAAGGACTAGCAGTCTGGATACTGTATTTCTAATACATTTACTCTGACATTCTTTTGAGGAATACATGAAGAACTGACAATTGGTTATGTTAGTTTACATGTTCCCTTGTTCTTATTACATTAAACGTATCTATAAGAAGGGTTTGCTTAGCATCCCCAGAAAAAAAAAAAGTGTTCACATTCTTTAGGTCTGACCCGTGGTAAGGAGAGGGAGGATTAGAGAACATCTACTACTGACCATATGGAAGTTTTGGATGATATAAATCCAGAGATTCAGACCAGCTGAATCAAATTAAAATGTACATGTAAAAAATGTGTTAGATAGTGGGAGGCAGGAGAGAGAGAGAGCCAGGTGAGTGGGGAGTCACGCTGAGGCAGGACACAGGGGCATTCAGACTAGCATGTGGCGTTTCCTATGAAGGGCAAGATGGTCAGAACGGGAGAAGCTGCGGTCACAGTCCGGGCACTGGAAAGGTTTGATTCCAGTGTGTTTTCGGAAATGTCTTGTTAGTTCATCAGACCGAGCAAACTTCCACGTGCATCCTTCCCATGTACATTTGTATGGTTTTTCTCCTGCAAAAGGCAAAAGAAAAGAGCTAAATTTTTTGGTAAAGGCAGTAAAGATCTTTGAGCTCATGCTTGATGAATAGTATTTCCAAGATATGTTCATACATTTGTTCTTCAATAACACAGTGCATTATAAACTACTGCAGGTGAAGCAAGAATAAGAAAGGAACTATCTTATGTTTTATTTTCACCGCTGAAAACACGGGAGGAGAATTTTAAGAGGTCTTAAAACAGAGTCACTGAAATCCATTAGGAGGGACCAGCACATAGTGAATCAACACATGGTGATGTGTTTGCACATCTCCAAATCTTAAACCTGCTCGGGACCTTAGTTATACGCAGTGTTATTCACTTAATGAGAACTCCAAATTGAAAGTTAGTGGGATTTTCTTATTCTTCTCAATAGTTTTCTAAAAATATGAAGTCACTAACAATTGAAGTATCTGTTAGGGATTAACATCGTATTATCTTGTTCAGTCAATAACAATTATGCATAAGTATAATGCTTTAATTCAGGGATACTAAAATATATGAATTCCTTCCCATCTGTCCTGAGCCAGGATTTTACAACCCCCTCCTGAAGGATAAGGATAATTTACAGATGAGGAACAGAAGCTCCTTGTGAGAAAATCATAGGGAGAACCAGGATGCAGGGAGAGGCTGTTCTGGCAATCTTACACTTTAAATTAGTAATAAGGGTCATGAGTATGACAAATTAACTCCCACTTAACACCCCTTGTTCTCTAGAAGCCTTGAGGGACTACCATTCCTTGGGCATTTCAATGAGATATTTAGGATTTTTATTATCTGCTTCCTGGTACAGAATATACTCACAAAGAAGCATTTTTCCTACATCGAAACTGTCACCCAAATATTCAATGTCTTTTTAATTTTAGGCTGGAATTTGGTAACATCTACCTCTTGGGCCCCACTCATGCCCCAGCGATGCCCTCAGTAATCATCGATTGGCCTCGCTGTTTGGGCGTTCCTCTAGACACAAGGCTATCACCCTTAGCTCTCTCTGGCTGTTAGCTTTCTCTGCCTCCTCCCAGGATTCACTTAAAAACTTCACTTCCATTCTGCCAGACGCTTCCTTCCCTTTTCTCTTCCAAACCCCTGATTCTTCCTTGTTAAGTTTTCTTAGTAGAAGTGATTTGCAAGAGCTCAGAAGAGCAACCTACACTGTTAAGGAAAATGCACACAGATGTAAACTGCTTTCAAACTAGAATTTCACCTCGAAGAGTCTGGGGTGAGATGAGCCTTACTGTATATACATCACCACCATGAATAGACAATTAGGCTGTTCAAACAGCTCATTTTAAATTTTTTTAAGAGACAAGGCCTCTCTATGTTGCCCAAGCTGGACGTGAACTCCTGGGCTCAAACAATCCTCCTGCCTCAACCTCCAAGTAGCTGGGACCACAGGTGCATGCTGCTGCATCTGGCTGTTAAAACATTTTTGTATTATTTCCTTAAGATGTTTGACTACCAAAATGTTCGGCACTGAGACCAATTTCATATTTTTCTTGGCTATATAATAACTTTATTATGATCTGGCTGCTCATGCTCTATATTCAGTATTAGGCAAGATGGAAGAAATCCTAGAACCAATATGATAGGCAATGGCGGAAGAATTCCTCAATTTTAGATGATACATATTATCCAAATGTCTTCACTTTTCCTTCCTTCAAGGACAGTCTTCTATCTGAATTGTGTTAAACTGTTGCATTATTATTATTATTAGTTTCACTCTGTCGCCAGGCTGGAGTGCAGTGGCACAATCTCAGGTCACTGCAAGCTTCACATCCTGGGTTCAAGCAATTCTGCCTCAGCCTCCCAAGTAGCTGGGACTAAAGGTACCCACCACCATGCCCAGCTGATTTTTATATTTTTAGTAGAGACAGGTTTTCAATATGTTGGCCAGGATGGTCTCGATCTCTTGACCTCATGATCCTTCCGCCTCAGCCTCCCAAAGTGCTGGGATTATAGGTGTGAGCCACTGTACCTGGCCCCATTGCATTAATTTGTGCTGCACAAAGACTGTTCTTCACTCTCAAAAATTTACAATGTATACATGTGAAATAGCTCATATGAAGGCCACATGGTCGTCTGTTAAAGCAGTTCCCCTGTTCCAGCAGCGAAGGCTCCAACTCTTTCTCCCTCCTTTGCTAGAGAGCACAGAACTGCAAGTGATTGTGAATAGCCTTATTACGGGGATTACTTTGAATCTATTCTTATTACAAAGGGAAATCATTAGCAACGTCTTCATTCTGCACGACCCATCTGGAGACGACAACCATGTTAACTTTGAAGATGCCTGAAACAACTTTCATCGGAACAACCTTTGTATTCTATTTTAATACACCTTAAGAAGAAAGATAAAGTGTTTCTCATACCTGTGTGTGTTCTTCTGTGTGCTTTCAAGTGGGAGCTTTTAGTGTACACTTTGTTGCATCCATCATAATCACATCTGTGTATCCTCCGCTTCCTTTGAGTATCTGGGGATTCCACAGGTAAAGGTCTTTTCCCAGGCTGCACAATGACCGAAGGGTGATTCCTGTGAAAGCCAAGGTTAAAGGCAAAATGTTGAGAGTACGCTCTTCCTTTTTCATCAGTCTACTAAAAGCATTAACAACACTGGGCAGAAACAAACAAAAAATCCCAACAAAATAAACAAAAAGAAATTAGCTGATCGACCCAAGAAGCACTGCTATATTCATTCGACAAACATTGAGTGGGCACCTACCATGAGCCAGGCACTGTGCTTGGCACCGGGACACAAAGATGAATAAAAACAGGGTTCCTGCCCTCGAGGAGCTCACACTCTAGGGGGAGACAGACATGGAGATAAGTAATGACGGTCAGAAGGGTTAGGTGCTACTCTAGAGGCAGTCACCGAGTGCTGGGGAGGCTCCTTCCCTCAGTCAACATTTGCCTATTTATAGAATCTTGTGGTTCCAGGCAATGCTGAACACTGTATTTTTCCACAGGCTGCTCTGATTTTCATTATTGTTCACTAGGGAAAAATGGAAAAGATCAAACTCCTAAGTCTCAGGAAACCACATGGTAGAGTATATCTACGTTTTTATCCTTTATGTAATTGGCATTTAATTGGAGTCCCTTAGAGACTGCCAATTCACATGCAATTTTCAAATGCCAGCTCTTCCAAAGGAAAAAAAAAAGTTGGCATTGCTGTCTTCACAAACTCAAACCTCCACTGTCACTGTGATTCCTGCATGAGGGTGAACTTCAATACAGTGTGGTCACCCATGATGCTGGCTCACGTGGTGCCAGCTCCCTCATGGGACTGCCGTTCTCCCTGCCTGATTTCTCTCTCACTCCTGAGTCTGCACCTTCCCTGGGTGGATTCGAAACCAAACCCTGTTAAAAATCTTACAATCTAAGCTTTCTCTTTTTCCACAAGAAGATGGTGGAGAAAAAAGGGAGCTGGAGGAACTGAGAAAAGTCTGCCAGGTTTTCTCAGGCTTCCCCTGCTGATCAATGTAAGTAATTAAAATGTTCTAATCTGCTCATTCACTTTCCTAGTGACTAATTACTTGATACATCACAAGTGTACGTCATTGGCCTCTGTCATGAAAGACTTCTTTCTCTTTCATGTTGAATCTATAGCTCCTGAAATGTTCCAGATAATGCAGGAATATTTTGCATAAGTGTGTTTGGGGAGAAAAATAACATGGGTAAAAAGGAAAAAAGAATATGATGAGAGTAAACACGCTTAACTCGTGAGCTTAAAAAGAAAAGGATAAAAAGAATTTACCCATAAAAATCAAAAGGGAGTCTCAATATAAAACTTGTCTTGGGAAATATTTGAATACACATCCCTTGTCAATAAGTTTTTCAAGTATGCTAAGAAGTGACTACAAAAGAATAAAAGGTGTTTTTCTTATGTGATCTTACTTCTCACGCTTTATTATGAGCAAAGGAAACTGTCAATTTTGACTCTCACCTTCCTACTCTAATATCTGGAAAGGGGGTAGTGATGGATAAAATAGGCCAAGTTTAGATACAAGGGAAAGTGAACATAAAATAGTAAAGAGGGGGAGAAGAACAAGGACTTCAATTATACGTGTATGTGCAAACAAACAGCAGAGCACAGCAAAGTGAGAGGTTTATAGACACAGTTTTTATAAGGCTGAATTATTCTTTAAAATCCTTCAATAAAAAGAAAATAGTTCAGTTTATTTTTAACTTTTTAAAGCCACAACGAATATGGACTTCACAAGTGCCAAACAGTAGTGAAAGCAGTATCTCAACTCTTCGTACTATTCCCAGTGGTGAAAGATGGTCCTTTTCCACCTCACAACTGGCATTTTCTTTCATTACCTATGGTGCAGGCAATCAGTCAACATGTGACAGGGCTTTAATGCCATCTAATGAAAATGTTTCATCTCCATTAAAAGAACTTCAGGAAATAAAATGCAAGGGGAAATTTCATGATTAACCATAAAACTTGCAAGTCTTTGGGATACTGGGAGACTATCTTTCTCAGATAACTTTAGAAATCTCTCCCAATTATTAGATTTCATGGGTTGGGAATCTAATCATTTCTGTGTGGTAATTCTGACTGCCCTTTCCAGTTGTTTATTTTACATATAAAGGTGTATCCAAAGGCTGTGAGCTCCAATTACAAATCCCAGCCCTGTCACTGACAGTCTCTGTGATCCTGGGCCAAGATCTCACCCTCTCTGTCATGGTTTCCTTTCTGTAAAGTGGGGATGATGATAATGTTATCTCAGAAGATTCTATCTCAGAACAATGTCTGTTCCCAAGATAAAGCTACTAAATGGTAGTCATGAATACTGAGCTTCGAAATAATTCTATTTGTAACTTTGTACCCTATGGTTGTTTAATTTCATGAGTTGTTTGAGGATGTCCCCAAACCAGGTCACCTCTGCGTGCTGTGTCCCTCAAACATTCTGAGCACAGTTAGCTGTCACATCTCTTCAGAGACTGGTGTTGGTTCCGGCCAAGGCTGGATTAAGAGTGTTGGGATCTCACACTTTTTGGTCTCCACTCCCATTTTCAAAGAGTAATGGTTTGGGATCATTACAACCAAAAAGTTAGAGAGCTAATACATGTACCTGTCCACTGTTTTGAGAGGAGACAGCCCATCTTTAAGGTTGCTACAGTTCACACACACAACTCAATAGGGAAATCGGATCCTTATGCCTTTTGTTCTAAACATAATTTCATATATTTGGAACAAATAAATCTTTTTGTAAATCTGTAACAAAAGGAATTTGATGTACCTTTGAGTGCCTTTATAAATAATCCTAAAGCTGTAACACCACAATCAAGCAAATGGACTTCAAAGCTGTACTTTGAAGCCTGCCTCTGGAAAGGGTTTCCTAAGGCAAATATTATTGGGGCTGCTTCACTGCAGTGGTACTAAGTGCCTAGTTTCAAGTGATTCTTTCCTGGCTAGCTGGTTTCCTACGTGGGCTGCTACTGGGCACACTCCAAGACATTACTTAATCACATCTGTGGGAACATTACTTAAAGAGTACATGTCCCAGCTGTGGCTAATCTGTTGAATTCTTCTGAGATGCAAAATGCATTCTTAGGACAGCATTAAAATAAGCGTATTACTCATTAATCACTAAAAGCCACTGGGCTTGAGATCATCAAAAGAATATTACTTAAAATAAGAAAACAGTATTATTATTATTTTTTTGAGACGGAGTTTTGCTCGTTACCCAGGCTGGAGTGCAATGGCGCGATCTCGGCTCACTGCAACCTCTGCCTCCTGGGTTCAGGCAATTCTCCTGCCTCAGCCTCCTGAGTAGCTGGGATTACAGGCACGCACCACCACGCCCAGCTAATTTTTTGTATTTTTGGTAGAGACGGGGTTTCACCATGTTGACCAGGATGGTCTCGCTCTCTTGACCTCGTGATCCACCCGCCTCGGCCTCCCAAAGTGCTGGGATTACAGGCGTGAGCCACCACGCCCAGCCTCTTTTGAGCAGCATTCAAAGCAAGAAATATTGCCTTCAAATCTTCTTCTGTAATGTTTTACATTGTAATTTGCAACATGCCAGACTTTGGAATAACATTTGTCCAGTCAACGGATCACTCCCTATGGAGGCACTTGGCTTTATTCAGTTTTATAGCATCTT
Source organism: Saguinus oedipus (assembly GCA_031835075.1). Lineage (NCBI taxonomy): Eukaryota > Metazoa > Chordata > Mammalia > Primates > Cebidae > Saguinus > Saguinus oedipus. Next base: position 66,277,748 of record CM063171.1, on the reverse strand, counting down.
TTTCATCACCCATGCAGGAACAACTATAAGTGCATGCCCTTTTGCTAGTTATCTTGCCAGAGACATCCCTCAACATAAAGAGTTAATTCCACCTATAAGATGTGTCCACTTTGCTTAGTCATGTTTTCCTTTCACTTGAGTGCATGGGCAGATGCAATGGGTTGGATATGACAAGATGCCAGGAAAAGCCCTGATTTGGAAGCAGGAGATCAAACCCAGGTTCCCTCAGTTGTTAGCAGTGTGATTACAGGGGAGTCATCTAATGTCTTAGGTAATCAGTTCACCTTTTGCTCTGACTCCCACATGCTTGTTGTGGAGGAATGACATAATTCCTTCGAAAACACCTGGGAAGGTTTTTTTGAGGGAAGAGGGCACTATGTGATTGAGAGGAATAACAACATACAATTTTATCAGAGACTCTCTCTCCCTACCTGCTCATGCAGCTGGCTGAGAGTCATTCATTCTCTTCTTCATCTATCAGGGAGCATATGACAATCCAAACTAAAAAGGACTATTGTTGGGTGCAGTGGACAACTAATCCATGAGCTACTACAAAGGTACCTACCCAAGCTGAATATGGATACAAAACTAGGATATATTTGAAGTTACCACAAAATAACTATTCTAAAATCAGAGAATTTGCATTCTGCTGCAGAGTTAATTGTGAGAGGGACCAGGGCGGAGGGGCTGGAGAAGATAAAGGAGAAAGGTGGGTAGAACATTTATTCAAGTTGGAGGAAAATGAGGCAGGAAGATGATGGAAGGGGACCTGGTGGAGTTAACTGTTGCCCTTGTACTAGGAAGCTGGCCGCTGAATCCGATGTTGAAGGACCCGTAACACAAGATAATTACAACAACTACAATCAATAATGAAAATAGAAATGAGGGCAGCAAGATCAAGTGACTAGTCCAGATCATACATACGGTAAAGAGCAGAGGTGGGATCCTTGTTGGACCCGAAGACCATCTTCTTAGCAACTATAAACCCCGCTCTTAGTGTAATCACTGGTAGAGGTCAAGGTTATCTACAGCAGGATCTTACAAATGAGGTGACTGAACCCGTGTGTGGCACTACCACCTTATACCATGTTAGACCTACAAGAACCCACCATTCAGGTGGTTGGATGCTGACCAATACTGCACAGCCTTCCTACTGGATGGCAGTTCTATAGGATACTATACACTTTGTAGGCAGATATAATTAAAAAGACCAGAAAATAGTTATTTCAATGCTGGGCTTCCCTGAGCTACACAGATGACTTTTTTGTTGCCACCACTATTTCCAGGACTTGTTCTGGAGCATCTCTTTTGGGCTTGTGGTTGGCCTGCAGATGGTGATTACAGACATTCCCCATAATAGAAACAATATACTAGGTTAGAAGTGACAGCTGGGAGGACTATGTGTGTACACATGAAAACTTTATATGACCCAGAGAACACCAAATTTAATCTACACAAGGATTCTCATCATGGAAGAACTATGTACACATAGCCTAGAAGAATGGAAATAAACAAAAATAATTCATGTGGTTAGGTACAAAATCACAGATGGCTGATTCAATGAAAACTTGATGTAACTTTTATCATAATGTTGTCAGTGTAACAGAGAGCATACTGTTTTTGGAGAGATTCTCCCATCTTGGCCAGTGATACCCAGCCAGTGGCGGCCACAGACAATAAGCCATTCCTGGTCATTCATACCACATCACGTATGTGAAATCTTGTGCTTCCGTTCCAGGTTCCAAGATGCATGCTACTATGCAAATGCCGGGTAGACCTAAATATACTTACTCTTGCAACAATGCTTGCGGGGGGGACACTGAGTTCATTAAGGGGGGTGACATTTCTTCAGGATAATAATCTGTCCTCTGTGGTTCGATCCCAGGTTCTATTTTAATTTTTTTCTGTGATATCGGCTTCTCATATGATTCAATTACAGGTACTAAAAAACAAAAATAGAAAAGTCACTCCATGTATAATTTACCAATTTCAGCTTATAAAGGCTTACTGCACAACTCCTATCTACTATACAGATATGAGAAATTTATTTGCCTTTGGCAGAATTACAGCAGGAACAAATCTGTGGGAGATTCTTGCTTCTCTTGACCATCATTTTGCCGGTAAGCAGCAAATACAGGGACCTGGATTCCAAGACACCAGCCCGGAAATGATTCGTTCTTACAATTCTGGATTATTTCCTTAATCCTATAGTCTTGTCTATGACCAGTAGTAAACAAGGTGGCTTTTGATCAGCATTAGTTTTCACCACGATCAAAAAGTATTTATTAAATGCCTTTTGTACCTAGAACCACGTTGGTATTCAATAAAGCAACCTCAAGTCAAGGTTCTTTCTATCCCCAGGTTGACTATTACACAGTGAAAGTAATCATGTCATGGTATCAAACAGACAAGCCTGATTCTTGGGATCTCTTCCAGTATCAACACTTTAGGGAAAAAAAAAGGAAAAATGAAATGCCTTAGGCAGATGAGTATTTCCTTTGAAGAGTTCAAAGTCCTTGCCCCGTGCTTCCTCACCCAGCCCGTCTGGTGAGGCGCCAGTATGCTAGGCAAGTGCAGCGGCATGGAGCAGAGGCAGAATTTACCTTGCATGCTACTGCTGGAATTTTCCATTTCTTCTGACAAGGAGACCATGAGAGGCTGCTGGAGGTGACTCGTGTACATAAAGGGGACAGGCTGCACCACCACTGGCTGGATGACGGGCAGGATCCCCGGGCTCCGTATTCCATGGCGTGAGAGGGCAGCTGCCATCACCGGCGGCATGGACAGTGGCACACTGAAGGGCTGCACGCCTGGAGAAGGGGGTGAGTATTTTTTTATTGGTGGACTAGAAGAAGGCATGCTCAATCCTGGCGAGGCTCTCCGGTGTGAGGACGGGAACTTCAGAGAGGAGGGTGAATTCCCAGCCGACGAAGGGGGTGAACTCCGCTTGTTCACCGTGAGGTCCACTGGCTCCATCTGTATTCCGTGCGACAGGCCTTCTGGAGTCTGAAAGAACTTATCAGGCAAAGGTGTGGAGTAGATGACCCCATACTTGTTGGGCTTCATGGATTCCATGTAATTAGATGGGTATGACTATAGGAAACGAAAAGGAAAACAACGTGTCAACAGCCAAATAAGTGCATTTACTTGAAACACGAATTAAGACAAAAACATGCTAACAAGGCACTTAACATTCCCATGGGCTTTACAAAGTGGTTTAGATTTCGATATATACTTGACCTTAAAAATGCTCTCGGAGAAGTGGTCTCAACAACATTAAAAATGCTACCAGAGCTGGGCGTGGTGGCTCATGCCTGTAATCCCAACACTTTGGGAGGCTGAGGTGGGCAGATCACCTGAGATTGGGAGTTCGAGACCAGCCTGACCAACGTGGTGAAACCCCGTCTCTACTAAAAACACAAAAATTAGCTGGGTGTAGTGGCGGGTGCCTATAACCCCAGCTACTTAGGAGGCTCAGGCAGGAGAATCACTTGAACCTGAGAGGTGGAGGTTGCGGTGAGCCGAGATCACGCCATTGCACTCCAGCCTGGATGACAAAAACAAACAAACAAACAAACAAACAAACAAAAAACCCCAAAAAACAAAGAACAAAGAAAATGCTATGAGAGCAGTCTCTTAAACATTAAAACTAAGATCAAGGTGGTCACTACTGCACATGAAAAATCTGAAATTTAACCCCAAGATGATTCCTGTGTCAAACATTAAGGCTGATACCTGGCAAAATTTTAAGACAGGTGCTAGCACAGGCATGGGGGCCATTATCATTAGGAGTCAGAGCTGGGGTTCACCAAGAACCAGCCAAGCCAAACCAACCTGTTGCTTTTCTGATGGGGTTTCTTGATAAGCAGAAAATGCTCTCTAGCTTTAGTCTCCAACTTCAGCAGGACATTGATTTCTCAGGATAAGTAGTGTCTTTAACTTCAGCAGGATATTGATTGCCCATCATACTTGTATATAATAAGGAAGAATGGGGCTGCATAACAGACAGTATCTTTCTTTTGAAGGGCTTCAGCAGCTCAACAATCCATGCCTAGGATTGGCCAACAATCCTAGTCAGCCTTAACTGTCCTGGTTTCAGCACTGAAAGTCCCACATCCCATGAAACTCTACAGTCTCAGGCAAACCAGGAGGGGGTCAGTCACCGTACACACCTCTGTCCTGAAGGCCACCCTCACTGGGGCAATTATGTCCTTGGCCCTAACTTGCTCCGTGTTCTTATTCAGAATCTGAATGAAGCTGTAGACTTGAATGCCAAGTCTGTGGGTGACACAGAACTATAAGAAACAGCTAACGTGCTATGACTTGAATAAGGAAATGTGGTGGTCAGGGTCATTCACACAAGCTGAGGCCCCGTGTTCTCTCCTCTACATGTTGCTACCCATTCATCAAATGAGGCTGGGGGACAAACAAGGGAGAGAAGGGACAAGAGTCTGTTTCCTTCCCAAGATCTGATACACAACTGACCTCATTTATCTTCAAACACCTTTCTCTTTTAAAATATCACGATAACCTAACTTTCATCTGCCAGCTTTAAATACAAACCAATCATAGTAATTTCACACTACAGGCACTATCCTTGACCATGGAGTTCGCCTAAATTACTTCTATTCCTTAACTAACATTTTGTTGTAAATTTTCTTTGTGGAATGCAACATAATTTTTAATTTTTTACAAAATTAAACAAGACAAACCAACTTCTTCGCTCGGCCTTTTAGGGAAACTGAAATTTTGCATGTCAAGCCTGCTTACCTGCAGAAAATTCTTTGTACCTGAATGGGTGACATTGACAGTGATAAACAACATATGGTGCTTCACTTCCAGCTCTAAAATCCTACGTGTCTGTGATTTAGAGGCAATGCCAACTCGGGATGCAACAAAGAAAACCCCCAATGGCACCTTGTAATTAAACAACCTAAATGTGCTATTCATTTCTGGGCCTCCTAAGCCCCTGTAGGGGCCACTATTGTGAGTTATGATTGTGGGACAGCAGTGGTTCTGACAGGGATTCCTACTGAGATTACCCCCTTTCCTCTCTGGGCTTGGTCTGGGTGAATCCCCGGCTGGTCATGCATCAGAATCATCTGTGTTTCGAAAATTCCAGATGCCCAGTCCCTGCTCCAGGCCTGTAGAGCGGCACGCTATTGAGGAGGAGCAGTGAAACTTCCTATCACATCACTGGGTTTATTTTTGTGTGTTTATCTTGTGGTTAGGATCATGCTTTGTTATCTTCTGTTCTTTCTTTCTTTGTCCAGACTGTTATAATCTGTGTAACTTCTTAGAACAGGGATTCCTGCAGCGTGCTGCACATCACTCGGGGCGTACCTGAGATGGTTTTAGGTGGGGTACACGATGAGCATACCCTAAGTTAAATTGTTATGTGTTTATTTGTATGTGTCAGCAAAAACTGTTACATGTATATTTTGTAGCAGCAGCACCAAGTTTGTCTTTAAATTTATTATGTGAAAAAGCAATTCTGTAAAAGAAGGCAGGAAAAACTATTAACAAAATATTAGGAGTGCAGGTGCTATGTGGCAGACCTGTTAAGCTTGTTCTGAATCCCCACCTTCCAGGAGCTTGTGAGGTTATGGGATAACCTATGCAACGAGCTTAACACACGCTGTCCTAGAAGTCCCTTCCTGTTCCTGCTTATACAAGAAATGCTCACTGTCACCAGCTCTGCTGCTCCCAACCAGAGCTTCTCAAACTTTACTGTGCACATTCATTTACCTGGGGCACCTGTTAAAATGCAAATTATGAATTACTGGGGAGCGGAACAAGGAGCCATAGACTACCTTTTGAACAGCAACACTCTAAATGACAGAGATATAAAACAAAGACACTAAAGGTCTATTTAAAGGAGGGAAAAACAATTTTCTTTTCTCTCTTTTTTTTTGAGATAGGGTCTCACTGTTTCTCAGGTTGGAGTGCAGTGGTATGATCATAGCTCTCCGCAGCCTCGACCTCCTGGGGTCACATGATTCTCCAGCCTCTGGAGTAAGTGGGACTACAGGCATGTGACACCATGCCTGGCTAATTTTTGCAGTTTTGTAGAGCCTAGGTTTTGTCCAGGCTGGTCTGGAACTCCTGGGCTCAAGTGATCTGCCTGCCTGGGCCTCCCAAAGTTCTAGGATTACAGGCATAAGCTGCCATGCCCAGCCAGTTTTCACACTAATGCTGCTTAAAAACAAGAAAATGAAGGATATAAAAACCACAAAACACAAAATGAATAAAAGCAGCTTTGAATTATATATCAAGGATCAAATGAAGGAAAAGCTTCTCTTTCTTTAAAGCCAGGCACGCAGAGTACCAACACAAGAGGTCCAAAACATAGCAACATTAAGAATTAAACGGATTTAAATTTAAATATTAACATAGGTAATATTAAAAGAGGCACAAGGTTCATTAACAACAAAAAAACACTATAAATCATTACACTGGAGAGTTTCAGGGAGTAAATATAGGAGGGAGAAGGATTTCCCCTAGTCCTCAAATCTAATGTGTTTCATATAATTTCTCCAAAGGGCAATCTTTCTGGTATTAGAAAAAACCTTTAGGAAATGGGAGGCATCATTTCTTCTATTGACCAAAATGTAGCTTCTCCCTTATGTTCAATCCAATTCTTCCAAGACCTCCCTATGACCTAGATTTTAATGCCAATAGTTATTGGCAGCTAAATGGGAAGCAAAATGAGGACATAGTTTTATGGCTGTCATTGCTGGATTTTTCTATGCATGGGGCGAGTTTTGGAAGAGAAGGAATTTAGAACCTCCAGATTTGCAAATTTAGTAATATTCTCAGGTTTCTCAAGCTATTAAGACAGAAAAAGCTACACATAAAGCTAAGTTTTATCAGTTTGCTGATATGTCTGTTCTCATATGAATGCCCTCACTCCCTCTATTAGATGTGCGATTATTGTAAGGCATAAGACTAACTGTGGGAGACACATTTGCATACAGATACCCAACTCCGGGCAGATAATTAACCGTTTCTAGCCCAAGGCCTCACAAAAGCATGAAGACATGTGGCCCCTCAAACGGTTCATGTTATCTGGGTGGGTAGAGCACACAAGCTTTTGGAATCAGCTTCCAACAATCCGGTGCGGTGTAGGGACTGACACAGGGTGTGTGCCCTGGGCAGGTACAACCTGGTAACAGTCTTCCCCTCTGCTCCACACCATTCCCATGTTCTATCAAAGCAATGCACACAAGCAAAAACTGTACTGGCCGCAAATCCAAATCAGAGACAAGTGTTGATGAAGCAGAAAACGCGCCTCTGGCCACGGATGGACCTTCAGTGTCCTCTGTGCATGCTGCTTAGCTCCAGAGGCCCTGTGTCCTGGAACAGAGCAGTCCAAAGACAAGACACAGACAGGGGCTTTCCCTTTCAAAACTCTGGTCCCAACTGGGGATCACAAGGGCTTAAAACACAAGGGCTGGGTCAGGCACAGTGGCTCACACTTGTAACTCCAGCACTTGGAGAGGCTGAGGTAGGAGGATCGCTTAAGGCCAGGAGTCTGAGACCAGCCTGGGCAATACAGTGAGACCCCATCTCTACAGAAAAGGCAGGAGGATTGCTTAAGGCCAGGAGTTTGAGGCCAGTCTGGGCAACATAGTGAGACTCCATCTCTACAGAAAAAACAAAATGTAGCGGGGTGTGGTGGTGCTTGCTTGTAGTCCCCAGCTACTTGGGAGGCTGAGGCAGGAGGACTGCTTGAGCCCAGTGATCTCACCACTGCACTCCAGCCTGGGCAACAGAGCAATACCTTGTCTCAAAACCAAAACAAAACCAAAAAACAAACCAAAACAAACTTCCCCCGACAAAACCACCAATCTGCTATAAGGAAAAGTTCTTTCTGTCTGTAACACGCACTCAGATGTTCATACGCCCAGTGTGCATTTATTGACTGACTGCTGCTTCTCACTGCAATGTGAGGCGATGAGGGCCGGGCATAGGTGCTCAATGAATACTTGATGAATGTGGAGTAAATTAACACACTCTCTTAGCAGGGTTTTACAACTGACAAGGTAAAGAAAAATATACCAATTATTTTGAACTTTGAGAAAATGATTTTAATTGTGACAGGGAAGGAGGTACAAGGTTTAGATAATTTCCCAAAGCTCTATCACTTTATGCTAAGGTGATAATTGCATACGTTTCTTGTTTTATTAGGAATAGTTTTGGTGAGTTTTCCATTGTAAGAGTTTCAGTGGATAAAGTGACTGAAACATGGATGAAATCTCTATTTCACTATTCATCAACATGAAAAAAAGTGAATGTCTGTGACAGGCAAGTCAAAGGCATCTTCATCCAAGAGAGGGTTCCAGGCTCAGGAGGGCGTGGTGCATGTATAAACACACACCCTGGAAAGAGCAAATGGCATGCACCCCCATGGAAACAGAGGTAGAAAGCTCTCTTTCTACCAGGCTTGAAAGTGCCATGAAGAGTTTCTGTTAGAACACTGCAGATGAAACTACTCATTTGACAAACTTTCCTATCCATAAGGAGTCTGTTAGATGACAGAATATTATTAATCCCATCTTCAAAAGTAATCTTTCTACAGGAGTAGAAGAGTACTTTCTGTTTTATTTTTGCAATTTGTTTTCTTGCTAACTTCCTGAATTAAATCCTTTAATTTTCAATCTTTTGGGAAAGTATAAAAAAAGAAAAAAACCACAATTTATGTACATGTGCATTTTTTTTACACACAGTTTCATATTTTGTAATTTTTCAAAAAAGAAAAAAAACCCCAAAACAAAAAAAACCCATAAAACCAGAAGCTCAGGTTGCTGCTGGTGATTTGCCAACACTGGGTGGACAGTGAGCAGCAGAGATTTAAGGCACAGACTTGGGGAGGCAAAGTCTACTCTGTTCCTCATTCTTGCAAATTTTAATAGCGTGACCCCAAGCCTCACGCACAAGGCTTAGTGGAGAACAGTATGAGGGCTTGTATTTGGTTAAGAGGGAAATGACACGTAGCAAAAGACCAAATGAGCAGTTTGCTTCTGCTGTGCTGTCCTTTTAGGGGACGGAAAGAGGTGGAGAAATAAGTTATCATAAAATATTTTTATTCATATGTAGAAATTAAAATGTTTTTACAACGTCCTATCGTGCCTTAATGTTTACAACACTGACTTGAATAGCCAAAGACTTTGATCTTCAGGTCAAAGACTGAATTTAGAAAAAAAAAGCAATAATCAATTAGGTTTAATATCTTTCACCTATGAAGGCAGAAAAGATGAAATCTGAAGATTTAAGAGTAGGAACAAAAGCTTTTTAATTTTTTAAAGTAAAATCATTTTAACACCCCACTCCTCAAATGTTTCTGTTAACCGACGTTTCACTGAATTAAGAAAAAAATACTTCCTGCTGAAAAATGTTAAAACCAAAAAAAGAAAAAAAAAACCAAAACACCTTCATTTTAAGGACTGGCAGTAACTTTTGGTGAAACTCAATTCTAAAAATGCCAGTTACAGTTGAAATCTAGCACATGAAGGAGAAAAAGATCATTAACTGCAAAAACACTTCTACATATTTTAACTTCGTGTATTAAATGTTATAACAATACAGGTTTAACAGTTACTTCAAATTCATTTTACTCTACATTTTTTTCAGTTAAGTGCATTTCATCGCACTTAATTATACATATCACACCAATTTAGCACTGTGGATCTTCCTTTTAGCTTTCTATTGGACTCTTGAGCCTGATTTTCATGCTTGATTAAAAGCACTGGAAGTACACTGAACAGTAAAATGCATCACTGATGGCTCTGCACCATTTGTAAAATCAATCATTCTCCAGTGCTAAAAACCTATTCCTATTTCAAGAATATAATTAATGGGGAAATTTTATACCTTCATTTTCCTCTGACGTGATCATGCAGTAATGACGGGGAGGGGGATTTGATGAATACGATGACAGTAACATTCGAAGTAATTTAGTTTTCTGGCCAGGCTCGGTGGCTCACGCCTGGAATCCCAGCACTTTGGGAGGCTGAGGCAGGTGGATCACCTGAGGTCAGGAGTTCAAGACCAGCCTGGCCAACATGATGAAACCCTGTCTCTAGTGAAAATACAAAAATTAGCTGGGCGTGGTGGTGGGCGCCTCAGCTACGGGGGAGGCTGAGGCAGGAGAATCACCTGAACCCTGGAGGTGAAGGCTGTAGTGAGCTGAGATCACACCACCGCACTTCAGCCTGGGCGACAGATCAAGACTCCATCTCAAAAAAAAAAAAAAAAAATTTAGTTTTTTGATTAATAAAATCCTTATTACTCGGTTGCTACCTTATTCAGACACTCGGCTACTCAGTTATCATGCTGGAATGTAAATGTTATTTCCTTAAAGCCCCTCTGTCTTAACTCCCATTATAGATACTGGTAAACACTTCACTGGCTTAGTAATATCCATGGCAACTCAGCTCTAAGGGCCTTGGAGTGACCCCCGTGTCTTGTATAAACATTTTTGGCAGGAACCTCCAGAACCAATGCATAAGGATGATCTAATTTTGCAAGCGTGTTATTACCAACCTTCAGATACGCAACTTGGGCCAAGCTTTCCCCCTTGTGAATATTTTCCAAGCCCGTGGAAGAAAAGAGCAAGACAGAGTGGGGGCGTTGCCTTGTTATTCAATAGTCACTCAAGCAGATCTGTCGTCGAAACCACTCCTGTCTCTGAAGTCAAGACACCTTTTTCTGTCACCATGTCTCCCCTCCATGGCACTGATGTTGTACCTACAGAAACCTTGCTAGTCCCTGGTGGCCTAAAAGCAACTAGTGGCCTGGCTCACAGGAGGGGCTGGCTTGGCGCTAAGGTGCTGAAAAGGACAATGAACTTAATTCCCACACAGCCACTCTTCCAAGTAAATGAGATTCTGTCCTCGCTGCCAAGTTCTTTCTCTCGCTGGCTTCCCTCAGTCATCTCTCATATAGTCACAGCTCCATATGGCTGTTGTCATTGGTTTTAAGCAATCATTCTATTCTTAATATATTTTTACACACAAAAGGGCTGAGGAATTTTTGTAAACTTACTTCTGTCCCAAGAGGATTTGCCTATGGCCTAAGTCCTATGCTGATTATATCTTACGGGGATGCCAGGCATAGGTCTTAAGGAAGCACAGAACCCATTTATTAAAGGACCCATAGCAGCTAGGACAGCATTTCCCTCGCTCATACCTAGGGATGTTGAGAAAAAGTTTGCCTATGAAATGTCTGTCAAGTAATGAGTGATTTTAAGGAACAATTCAACACACAATAATGTTATCATCACTTGGAAAAAATAAGGTGAGGTGTTCCATTTTGGAAAACTTACCACTGAGACAGGGTCCATGGCCTCTTGCTTGACAGGAACTGGGTCAAACATGAGCATTCTTTTAGTTAAACCTTCTAGGGTGCTCTGGTGTGTGGCCTAGAAAACAAAATAAGGTATCCATCTAAATCTCAAGGTTACTTTAAATACAAACTAGTAAAAATAAAATATAGGCTGGGTGCGGTGGCTCACCCCTGTAATCCCAGCACTTTGGGATGCCGAGGCAGGTGGATCACCTAAGGTCAGGAGTTCGAGATCAGCCTGGCTGACAAGGTGAAACCCTGTTTCTACTAAATATACAAAAATTAGCTGGGTGTGGTGGTACATGCCTATAATCCCAGCTACTTGGGGGGCTGAGGCAGGAAGATTGCTTGAACCTGGAAGGCAGAGGTTGCAATGAGCTGAGATGGCGCCACTGTAACTCCAGCCTGGGTGATGTAGCAAGACTCCATCTCAAAAAAAAAAAACAAAAACATAAATAAATAAATAAAAAGTAAAATAAAATATAATACTCCTCATTCCACCTTTCCACTCCTTTTTTCCCCCACCCCTAGAATGGCTGGAATTTGTTTCCCTTACCTACGAAAGATGCCATTTACATAATTAAAATCAGACTCCTTGGTCATAACCAGATGAGAAGCAACCAGCATTTCTAACTCAATACATAAACCCTGACATTTCTGGAACAGTATGTATGGCCCCTTCTGAGTCGCAAAGCTTGTTTGGATTGCTGGGCAACTCTTTATAGAGGTTCACATTACATATGACTGTTAAGCACCTTCCCCTTTCCCCTTATGTTGGTTACAGGAAAATTAGGGGGCAAAAAAGACAAGCAAAAAGAAAATCTAGAACCAACCATCATTAAAATCTCACTTTCATGCTAACAAACCCTCTTTAAGAGTGGGCTCACAGTGTACATGCTATTTAGTGCCTATCATTTCACTGAACAATTTATTGTGAAAACATTTCTTTTTCAGTAAGTCTGATTCTGAATCAAATCTCCCGTGCCACTGTGTGAACACATCAGTTTACTTAACTTATGCCTTTTTAGTGGGCACTTAGGTTGCTCCTAAATTTTCACCATGACAAGCAGCAATGAGCCTTTTAAATATATCCTTCGCACACCATTAATTTTTAAGATAAATTTTCTGTACGGGAATTCCTGGGTGAGAAGTATGTACATTTTCCAAAGCAACTGATGCATCATCTGGCACAGATGAACTATTATTTTCATTAATAAAATACAACCTGTTTCCCCAAACCTTTGCTAGCAAAATGTGTTATCACGTGTATTATAAAAGATAAAACACCTTGCCAACCTGTTAGTCTGAAAAATGGCAAATGATTTTTATTCTAAATTGATTTGGTTATTGAAGTTAATTTTTTCAGCTTTATTGACCATTTGTATTTCTTCTTTTGAGAAATGTCTACTCAGGTCTTGACACCCCTGTACAACTTCTTATTGTTTTCTAAGCACTTTTCACATATGAAGAATATTAGCTTGCTTTCACTCAGATTTCTCCTCATTAGAAGATGAGCCTACTGTAAAGGAAATGCCCTTTTCTTCTGTTGTTCTCTGCTTGTCGTCCCTTCTATTTTCTTCTGTGTTCTGTATAGCCCACTCCTAACAGTAATCTACATCAAGCCAACTGCTTCTTCACAAGACGAAATATTCAGTCTGCTCAACATTCAGTTTGTCTCAGTTTCAGAAACACTGTCCTGCTATTAGACACATTTTCAGAAATGGACTTCAGGCACTCACTAGTCAAATCTGGTTTAGGTGCTTAGTGCTTTGGTTAGAGGTAAGGCCTTTATAGATCACCCTGGTTTGGGTGGCAAAGTGAACAAGTTCTAGAGCAAGTTCCAGCTGAAGAAGCTGCAGGAGTCCCGGGTTCTGGATGACTTCTTGCATTTCAGTGTTAACAACCCCCATCCCCATCTCCATGAGGGCAGCCCTGTAGTTTGTTGTGCTGGTGCTCCATGGGTTATAATAAGATATCTTTCACACACAGTTATGGAAGTAATACTATGAAGTTCTTGTGCTTCATTGATTCGCTGAAGAAAGTCTGTTTTGAATCTCATGACAAATATGTGAATTTCATCAATAACTTGACATAAGGCCCTGACTTCAAAATTGTATTTTCCTACATCACAGGGCGCATTATAATCTGCAAACACAATTTGATACCAAGCTGCTCAAATCAATGGTGCTACTGCCCTCTTATGTATTCCAGCAAGAACAAACCCCAACAGCCAGTGAAAAATAGATGATTTCATAATGAGGGATGAAAACGCTTTTGTGTCTTGGGATCTATTATTAACCAGTTCCCAGCCTAGCAGCTGTACGGATGAACGTGGGTCTAAGAACAGTCGTCCAGTGCCCAATAGTGGACCATAAACAAAAGATGTGAGATCTGCTTACATCAATGAGGTCAGATCATTTAGCAGCCCTGACTCACGGCTGGCCACCCTGTGGCAGCCTCCCACCTCTGCACCCCCAACTTTTTACACTGAATTCACTTTTCCAGGCTCATCTATTGCACTAGACCGTATCTTGATACAAATCCCCCCTTTTTTTGAGATGGAGTTTGCTCTTGTTGCCCAGGCTGGAGTGCAATGGTGTGATCTCAGCTCAACACAACCTCCACCTCTCAGGTTCAACCGATTCTCCTGCCTCAACCTCCCGAGTAGCTGGGATTATAGGCATGCGCCACCATGCCCAGCTAATTTTTTGAATTTCTAGTAGATACGGGGTTTCTTAATCAGGTTGGTCACAAACTCCCAACCTCAGCTGATCTACCTGCCTTGGCCTCCCAAAGTGCTGGGATTAGAGGCGTGAGCCACTGCGCCCGGCCGCTGCACTCGGCCACAAATCCTTCTAAATAAAAGCATTCACATTCTCAGTTGTTTAAGTAAAGAGCTACGGTCTTGAGACTCAAGCAGAGACTGCAAACTAGCCCAGCCACGGGGTAAGTGTGATCATTTGCAAAATGTAGACCATGCCTCCCTTACCTACTTCTCAAGGATTTAGGTCTATCAAATGAGAGTAAAAAACACATGCACACACTTTTTGCCCTCATTTATAGCCACAGGCACATAAATTTTGGCTATATATTCTGTACACACAACACTAAATGTGTTTGTTCCAACTTGTGGAGCAAAAATGTCTGGGTGTTTGCCTCTTTGCTAACATACCCTCGCCTCAGAGGTCTATCCCCCATCCTTAAATAAAACTCAGACTAGATTCAAAGTTAACAGCTGCCTCCATCCTGTATGAGGTCTCCTATAAGGCCCTGTCATTTCACAACTGTACTACTGCCACAGCTTCTGCGCGAGGCCACCATCTCCACACTTCATGTTACCCTGCACTCTTTACTACCACTAACTGCAGCACAGGAGAATAAATGAAGATGATGGGCTCTGGAGTTCCTTTTGGTTCAAATTCTAAGTCCACTATTTAGCTCACAAAGCTTTCAATGACTTTGTCTAATGGCCACAGCAACGAATACTGAATCCTTTTAGAAATGAATTACACATTAACCTGCTATATCTTTTTTCATCACTAAGACGTTATTTAAATCACTATTGTTCTTTAACTTTTTTTTTTTTTTTGAGACTGAGTTTCGCTGCTGTTACCCAGGCTGGAGTGCAATGGCGAGATCTCGGCTCAGCGTAACCTCTGCCTCCTGGGTTCAGGCAATTCTCCTGCCTCAGCCTCCTGAGTAGCTGGGATTACAGGCATGCGCCACCATGCCCAGCTAATTTTTTGTATATTTAGTAGAGACGGGGTTTCACCTTGTTGACCAGGATGGTCTCAATCTCTTGACCTCGTGATCCACCCGCCTCGGCCTCCCAAAGTGCTGGGATTACAGGGGTGAGCCACCGCGGTCGGCCGTAACTTTTTGTTTTATCTAAATTTAAGGAAATGCAAGACTTGTAATCCCAAGAGAAACATAAAGTCTAGTAAAAACCACTGGCACAAACAAAGCCTGATTTGCTTTTATTGAAAAATAATTACAAAGCTATGTTTATTTGCTCAGAACCGTACATCAAAGTAATCCAAATGTTGATGAACGAATATTCTCATTACAGAGGTATTTCAGTTAATAAACAAAGGAGTGATAGGATTAGAATACCTAATTTTAAAACTCCTAACTGGCGGCCGGGCGCGGTGGCTCAAGCCTGTAATCCCAGCACTTTGGGAGGCCGAGGCAGGTGGATCACAAGGTCAAGAGATCGAGACCATCCTGGTCAACATGGTGAAACCCCGTCTCTACTAAAAATACAAAAATTAGCTGGGCATGGTGGCGCGTGCCTGTAATCCCAGCTACTCAGGAGGCTGAGGCAGGAGAATTGCCTGAACCCAGGAGGCGGAGGTTGCGGTGAGCCGAGATCACGCCATTGCACTCCAGCCTGGGTAACAAGAGCAAAACTCCATATCAAAAAAAAACAAAACAAAAAACAAAACTCCTAACTAAATAATGAATCCCTGGACTTTAAAAAAAAGGTCTGTGCAGAATTCAAATATCACAATGAATAGAATCAAATGCACTCACTATGTAACAGGTCTAAAAGCACTTTGTTCCTAACTGGGTAGCTTCTAAAATAGCTTTTACATGACGATGCTTTTAGTGATAGTCACAGGATATAAAACAAGAAGATAAAGGACATGCAAAGAAAACGCCTGGAACCACACACCCAAAACTGTTAACAGGAACTTCTTGGGAGTAGTGGTGGTGGGTGGGACAGCTTTCTATACATCTGTGGTCTATTTTTAAAGTTTTTTATTTCTATTTTTTTTTTCTTTTGAGATAAGAGTTCTACTCTGTCACCCAGGTTGGAGTGCAGTGGCATGATCTCAGCTCACTGCAACCTCTGCCTCCTGGGTTGAAGCGATTCTCCTGCCTCAGATTCCTGAGTAGCTGGGATTACAGGTGCATGCCACTACTGCCCAGCTAATTTTTGTACTTTTAGTATAGACGGGGTTTCACCATGTTGGCCAGGCTGGTCTTGAACTCCTGACTTCAAGTGATCTGCCTGCCTCGGCCTCACAAAATGATGTGATTTTAGGCATAAGCCACCGTACCTGGCCAAGTTTATTATTACAATAATCAAAACTTGTAATAAAGACAAGATGGGGAAGCTAAGCTAGGAAGGAACAAAATTTAGAAAGAAAATCAAACAAATGAACAGAAATTGGGCTTTTGTTTATGTATTTGCAAAAAGATTCCACACTTTGCACCCATATCTCTGAGTAGAGGGACCACTTCTGTCATTGGTATGGATTTGTTTACAGGGTCTGGTCTAGAATCATAAAAGAGTGACTGTAAAGTCTTCAATGTGCTTTCCACATAACTGAGAAGTAACTTAAGCATTGGAAGAATTCAGGTCCCTAAACTTGGTGGTCTCTGGTATCCATGGGTGGCTCAGTGCAATAGGGTCATTATCACTCTGTAAGAATGCTAAATAAACCACAAATGCCTAGAAAATCTATTACACAGCACTGACGGCAATCTTAAGTATAACCAGTAGGTGGCGCACTAAAACAGGCATTAGAGACCAGGACACCACAGTAAAAATCCAGTTTGCCAACGTTGGGGTCTTAAAACCTACTGGGTTTTAACCAGGCTCAGGAATTCTATTAATCATTTTATGTGAGTATCACAGAGAGGAGGAGGCCCTAAATGTGGTTCTATTTTTTTTTTGATGACAATTTTCCAATCCTAAACACATTTATATCTTCATTACATTTAACTAGCTTAACAAGTCTTAGAAACACATTAGCTAGTCTTAGAAATACATTCTAGGGCTAAATAAACTAAGCAATACCAGGATAACAAAACTGCATCTAAAAGGTGGGGGGGGGGGGGAAGGGGAAAACTTTTTATCAAACTTTCTAAGTTATCGAGGTGCTTAAAAGCAAAAATATATAGGAACATCACCACTGCCAAAATAATTTTCCGTAACTGGAGCTAATGCCATCTTCCCCAGCTGTGTTATTTTGCACAGAAAGGCCAATAATACTGAATGATCCTCAAAAAGGAGAAACGGATTTCCCTTCACACTCTTTCCACCTATACTTCTGACTTTTCCCATGTTAAAATAAGGGTCAAATTTCTGTCAAAACGCAAGACATAGCTTAAAGGCCTTGAAGTTTAAAAGGCTTGGTGAATCACTGACATGAAAGTTCAGAAGTAATGCAGTCCTGCTTTGGAACCCCATCCAGTGGTCCTAGGCCTGTGCACTGCTGCTCTGTGGGGTGGGGGCGGTGCTGCAGGTGAGCAGCAGGGCTTAGAAACACACGCGCAGTCCTTCATGGAAGAGGAGGCTAGGAGGTTACTAAACCTCTGAAAGCAGCTTGCCTGGAGGCTACAGCATGATTTATTACAGAAACGACCTTAGAGATGACTGCCTGCCCCTTCCTGAGGGAGGAGGGAAGAGGAAGGTGGAGAGACAATGTGTACCTATCAGAAGCAGTTTCCTCCCTGTTTTTTGGGGTTAGAGCAAGGCCTGCCTCTGACATTCTCCCTTCTTATCTCCCTATTTATTCCCTTTTCCATGCCCTCATTTCTTCCCGGAGATCCTCAAAGTGTCGCTGCATTATCCTCACCAACCCAGGACTGACCGTGAACCTCCAACTCACCTGCCTTCCTCCAAGCAAACCTCAGTCTCCCTGACCTCAGCTAGGTGTACAGAGCAATACGGCAACACACCATCACTAGGCGGCCCTTTCTATTCTTCCAAGTGTTTGAATTTTTAAAAGAGGAAACATGTTATCTTCCTCCACCCTTACTCCCCAAAGGAACTTTAGAGAGAAAAAAAAAGGCTGTGTGTGCACGTGTGTGTGTAATTATTGCCCAGGAGGACCAGGCAGGCAAGCAACATCCTTGGAGCTAAACTTCCTGTCCAGAGAAACTTTTCTCTCGTTTCTTTACCCAAATTTTTCAAAATCTCCCTAAGGCTCGAATATTTACCAGCAGTTACCCTGGCCAGAAATACAGGGGACAGGCAACAGATTATTAAGCTGGCATTTTTAAGCCGGAGGTTCCCTTAAGAAAAGCTAAGCACGATGGCACCTACCTGGAAATTCTTGGAAATTTTCATGCCACTTGGAGATTTTCACCTGCCTTACTCTTCTATCGCTGGTTTGAGAAGTAGAAAACTTCCATGGGATGTTTCTAAATCTTTGCCCCTTTTGAATTAGTTATTTTGCATTAATGTGTATTGTAAATGGGAAAGAAGTTAATTATTTCGTTTCAGATGAAATATAATGATCCAGTGAGCAAACAGCCCGCCCTCTCTCCTCTCTCAGCTAACAAGCCACCCAATTTTACTTTCCTGCTCCACCCATCTGCTCCACCCTATGGAGGGTTGCCAAGGCAAGTCCAACTTGTCCAAACAGGACATGGCTTCAGATAAGATTCTGCCCACACCCTGTACTTCGGAAAGACCAAGTGAAGCAATTGATTTTGCATGTCAATAAGGACAGGTGCAAAGGTAACAACCAAGCAAAAGCCTGACGCCTTTCCAAACGGGAGGCCCAGCAAAGCAGGGCTGGGGGCGGGACACCCACACCCATGCTACCCTGGCAAGTTCAAGGCCATCTGGCTAGTGGCATTCCACACCCTCCTCGGAGAAATTACAGCAAACTCAAGTCATTTTCCCTACTAGGGTTACACACTTGTTTATGCTCTCTGACAATTTTGTGTTTTCGTTTTCAGGGCAAGCAACCCAAGCTAAATTGAAAAATACCCATAATGTCTAATCCTGCTGTGTACATATCTCACAAGGCCTCGCCTAAGCCCTCACAATTCTCTTCTGTGAAGCGTTATATAATCAAATCCAGAAGGTCTGCGTGAGGCCACGCTGCCTCTCATCTGCTTCTGCTCAGTGCCCTCCCTATCACTGGAGACCCACCCAACTCCACCCTCAGGAGCCTCCACCCATGGGGCCCCACCCTGCAGGGAGTAGGAGGCTGGGAGGGACCAGTTGGCGCCGGGCAGCAGCCAGTTCCTGGAAATTCCGGCCTGAACAGGGATGGTTGGAACCTTAAAAACAACCAGAAGGAACTGCGGGGTGGTGATCATTCCCCCCACTCCTGAGGATTCTCCATTGAAGGTCCTCCCAGAAAGCCACTGAACCTCTGGATACAAAACTATGAGCAAAGCCTGCCCTCTTCCTTTAAAAATAAGCAGAAAAGAGAAAAGCATTTGGAACCACTGTGTTCAACGTGGCCCAAGCCCACCCTACTCCTCTTCGTTCCTGCCACTAAGGCTGCCCCTCCCCACCTCCCACTGGCCTTATTTTCTGGTTCTTCACCATGGAAACCCAGAGGCCACCTCCAAATCCGTCCTCACCTCCTTAGCTCTCCCCATTTCCACTGCTGTCTTGGGGGCCTGTGTAGCTAGCTGCAGCTTCTCTGCCACTGGTCTCTCTCGGCCCCTCCAGTCCAGCCCTTGCCCCTGGCCACCGACGTTTTTCACAGTCCTCTTCTCCTCCTGTCCTTTCCCAGCTCACAAACCTCCCTCCTATGCACTTCCCAGGTCTGACAGTCAGCTCAAGCGCCCATGCTTGGCACCCCGTTCCCCAGCAGCTGCCCCCTGCTCCAACAAGTGCCCTTCATGCTGGCTGCCCTGCCCACCCCCCAGGCCTTTGTTCATTTTTGGCCCTGATGCTGGGCAACCAGTGTGGAATGCCCCCTCCCCTTCCGGCTTATCTAAATCCTCCTAATTCTTCAAAGAGCAGCTCAAGGCCCTCCCCATTTCTCGCAGCCAGCTGATTGCTCCCTGGGGGAATCCAAGGCCGCCTCTTCTTACCTAGATACGCTGGGCCTTTTTGCTTTCCCAGTGGTGCGTGCCACACTGCCAGCAGCACTGGGAAGGACAGGCAGGCAGGCCTCAGTCTTCCTGAGAGGGCCCCCTCCCCACTCCCCACAGGAGATCAGACTTGTTCCCTGAATGAAGTTTTTATGTCAAGCTGAAGGAGCTAAGGTAAGAGCAGTTAGCTCATAGTAGGAGTTCCACAATCATTTCCCTTTCCCTCTGAATGCACTTGAAATCTCTCCCTTAAACAAGTAATAGGGGTGAAGGGCCTAACTCTAAGGGAGACCTAGTAAACCAAACTTCCTAAGAACAAGTTACTGCCCCTAACCTTAGCCTGCCCCTCACCTGTACTCCAGAGACCTTATCGGTACCATCTTCAAAGAATTTATTAACCACTCAGTGAGGTCTTCTAAACAAGTCTAGTGTTGAGCTCTCAACTCTGTTTTAAAATCTAAAATAGAAAACAGAGAGCGAGAAAGGGAGGAGAGGAAGAGGGGGAGGAAACTGCCGGGGAATGGGTGTGTACACAAACAGGTTTTTGAAAAAGGACCAAGGAGAGCAAGGGGCTACGTTATGTCCCAGGGTTCCTGCCAATCACTACCACCTTCAGGACTGGTAATCACCAGGTACTGTTCTTTACATGAACTCTGTCATTTACTGCCTATGAGGTGGTTACTACCTTCCCAGTTTACTGAAAAAACAAAACAAAACAAAACCCTGAAACAGAGAGGTCAAGTGATCTGCCCAACATCACACAGCTGCTAACTTGTAGAGCCAGGACTTGAACCCAAGGTAGTTTGACTTCAAGACTGGTAGCCTTGGCACATCATTCTACCGCCTCCCCAAGCAGAGGACATGACACCACCAACAGTAAGTGCAGGATAGTGATTTCTGTGAACAGGTTGGTCCCCGGAGAAGACACAACGTGGGGACAGTCTATTTACAGTAGTGACCATTTCCACTCCTCCCAACTGGCCCCTGCTGCCACCCTGTCTCAGTATGCACACTTGGATGCGAGATCAAAAGACAAATTCTGAAGGCCCCAAATTAGGCGATTATTCTTCCTAGCCAGTGCACCTGCAATTGTCCATGTAACTGCTGAGAAAAATTGGCAGCTTGACCCAAGTAAATACGGAAATCCTTATAATAACTGTACAAAGGTGGAAGGGTCAGGTCCTCATCCCCATTTTAGAAATGAGGAAATGGAGGAACAGAGGTGAAACGACTTGCCCAATTTCACAAAGCTGGTTGGAGCTGCAGCCAGGAACAGAAGTGTTTCTGCCTGCAGACCTGGGCACTTTCTGTTCTGCTTCAAAGCCTGTGCTGTGGGACCGACTTTTAGGTAACATCTCCTCATGCTGGGGTCACTCCCCAGTAGGGAGGGTGTGGGTGTGCAGGGCCACAGTGGCCCATGGGAAGCAGGGCCCGGGGAGGTTCCAGCAGGCAATTAAGATTTCAAAATGCCTTTTCAGGTTAGATCACTGCAGGTCTACTCCATTCTATGGTACAACTCAGAGTAATGATTGCACATAATTTGAGATTAGCTCTAATAAGTAGGTACTCAATAAATACTTGTGAGATGAATAAATGAATGGATGTCAAACTACACTTCTCACGTGCTACCATAAATTAAGGGCAAGGGCCCTGGAATGATGGCCACCAGGTGTCCCACATGGAAACGCTGTCCAGCGGCTAGTGAAGCCAGCCGGACATGCCATCTTCTAAAACTCAAAGTAAACGTGAAAACTTTGGGAGCCCAGGAGAAAAACTCCCTAGTTTGGAAACTCAGCAGAACAGGAACTTGATCTTATAAACGAAAGTGGCTTTGGAGTGTGAAGCTTTGGAAGGTAGCAGGGGTGTAAAGTACAGGGAAAGATAAAGGAGTGGATCTCAGTGATTACAATTAAACAACAGTAGTAGTAGAAAGAACAACATATAGGCCAAAGGAGAAAAAAAACCCCATGCTTGATTCACAGGTCGCTCTCCAGGGTAGAATCCGCTGACCTCAATATCCGTTTGATCTCTTATGTCAAGATTTGGCCAAACTCCACTGATTTGGGTTAAGACTAGCTCTGGGCCATCTGTGGCGGGATCCCCAAGCCTTCCAGAGATTGGCAACCATCTTGAGGATGTCCTGGGCTAAGCAGGGCAATTCTGGGTCCTCCTGCAAAGGGCCTGCCTCAAGGAGCAACCTCTTACTGGAAACAGGATAAGAGCGAGACCCAGGAGATACATGAAATGCATGGGCTAGAGGGCCACTGAACTTGCTCTCTTCTGTCTCTAGCCCTTCCAAATAATTAAAATGGAGAAATGATAATGAATTCAGCCTGCCGACACAATGGAGTGAGTTTCAAAAACCTCCAGGAACCTGTTTAGCTAAAGAAAGAACTTTACTACAAACTCTGACCAACAGATACAAAACATACAGATCATTTTCTTTGTTTTCAAATGTTCCATTGGATATGGCCACATTACAGAATCAGGACAGGGCCAGTTAAGAGGACATCCTTTTTTTGTGAGGTGGAGTCTCACTCTTGTTGCCCAGGCTGGAGTGCAGTGGCACGATCTCAGCTCACTGCGACCTCTGCCTCCTGGGTTCAAGTGATTCTCCTGCCTCAGCCTCCTGAGTAGCTGGGATTACAGGTGCATGCCACCGTGCCCTGCTCATGCCCAGCTAACTTTTGAACTTTTGGTAGAGATGGGATTTCGCCATGTTGGCCAGGCTGGTCTAGAACTCCTGACCTCAGGTGATCCGCCCACCTCAGCCTCCCAAAGTGCTGGGATTATAGGGGTGAGCCACCACGCCCGCCTGAGGAGACTTTTTTTTTTTTGCTTTGGAGGAGATTAATCCTAGTTCCAATTCAGAAACTGTCAACAGCATTCTGCCTCTTCTATGACTACTAAATTTCAAGGAAGGAGAGCTGAGTTGGGGGGAAAAGTAGGGCTAGCCCCTTCAGACAATGCTGTCCCTTATCAGGGCAGACTGCTGTCTGGCTTCCTGTCTCCAGCTCCGGCATGACTGCTTAAGATGGGAAACAGGGTCTAAGAAAGGAACCGAGTGGTCTTGAAAACGAGAATGGAGCGACCATCACAATCCAACTCACTCCCAGGAGGAATTCTGACTAGAATATCACATACTAGCGAACCAGACATCAATTGTTTTAAGGTTCTACAGATTTACAGATTTATTTTTTAAAAAAGCTAGAACCAATGATGAATGAAGCACATTAGAAAGAGTCCACGTTCCAGAATAATTTGATTCTCAGTACCTTAAAAAATGAGGTTGCCTATATTTATTTTTCTTTAACACAACTGGGTGTGAAAACAGAGAACAAGAAATACTACCCAAGAAAGCTGTCATTTTATAGCAAAAGTGTTGATTTGAAAATATTAAGAAGGCAAGTTCTCAAGGGGAGATGGAGACACAATGGAAGTAAGAATCGGGGTTTATTTATATGGTCAAATAAAACTCTTATTCCCATTTTTTTTGTAATTATAGCCACTATAAGATAGTATAATTTTCCTCAACTCTTCAGCTTCACATTTAAAAGCTTGCAGAATGTTTTTCTGATAGACTACATTAGACCCTGATCACCTCTATCAACCACTTCATCTCCCTGCAAAAGGGAGAGGAAAGAGTTTTCCAAAAGCCAAATATAGACTCTGTTTACCAAACCTAGTTAGACTGTTAACAACTTGGGAATCAAAACAAACAAACAAAAAATCTGCTTCCATTTAACTTACTTATGAATTTTAAGCTTAAAAGCCTCTTGTCCTGCAGGTCAGCTTAGTATTTCAAGATGCTTTTCCCAAAGGAGAAAGAACTTCTTAGGACTTCCGAAACTCCCGGCCTTTTTCATAGAAGGTTATCAGTAGCCAAGTAACTGATCCAAGTAACTCTCTTAATACCATATTTTATACTTTCCATTTGTACATAAAGAATGTGGTGGAATGTAACATTTAAAACCAAAGCACCATTATCGATTTTGGGGAGCAGAGGGCCTGATCTGCTGCTTCAGCAACTCTTTGAATTAATTCCATGGCGACGTTGTAGATTATTCCTTTCGATTAAAAAAGAAAATCCCCAAATAAGTTTATAGAAGAACTTTCCAAAACTTTTCTTTTTCAACCAAATATTTCCTTAAATCTTAGTTTCTCAAGAACCAAAAGAAAAATAATATTAAGATAGGTCTTAAATAGTTAACTCAGAAATTCATTAACCCACAACTGACAGAATATTTAAAAAATAATGAAAAATGTTATTGCAAAAAGAAAATGAGAAGAGCATTCTTCTTCTGTTTTCAAAATAGAAGATTAAAATTTTCCAAACGATCTATCATTGAATGAATTTGTTATTGCCAGTTTTCCTTTTCTTTGAGCTTAATTCTTAAGAACGGGTTGAAAGTGAGATGTAGAATATTGTACATTGAAATTTTTGTCCTTAAAACATTATCCTGATATTTAAATCTTTGTCCTTAGAAAGAAATAATCCTGGGATTTTCTCAATGTCATATGCTTTGCTTCAATGATTTTTCCAAAGATTTCTTCTTCCAAACACAAGCAGGACTTTCAACTAAGCCCAGGCTGCCAACACTGCTTAAATCCTCCATCCACCGAAGCCACCTGGAGCATCCTGGGTTAAATGTGAACAAGAGTGGGCCACATCTTTCAGATAATGCTAGGTCTTCTAAACTGCAAGGTGTTAATCCTGATGCAAAATTGACAGCTTCAGGGCAAAATGCCTATCTTAAAACAAACACCCTAACCACCTCAACACAACAATCACAAACAAAAACAAAACTCCTTTAGGTTTCTTTGCCAAGATGGACGGAAATTTCCCCCAATTCACAATGTGGCAATGAAAAATTTAAGAAGGTAAAACCATTTATTCATCCAGACAAATGCAGTGGAGCAAAGGGTGGACGTAAAAAGCTTAACTGACTTCTCATTATGACATAACACAGGCATCTTAAGCAATATCAAGTGTGTAGAGACATGATAACTCCATGGGTGGGGATACGGAGTTTAGGGGCAGGGACCTCAGCCTGCTCTGGGCTACTGATCTACCAGAAAACAGCCTGAAACAGGAAAGAGCACACATATGCCACTTGGAATGTATGACGCAAACCCCAGCCTTGAAACAAAGAACAGGAAACAGCTCTGCTGGCTGTGCTGGAGAGAAAGCACAGAGAAACATTTAGCCGGCCCTCCCTGACCCTATATTCATGAGCAGCTGGAGTTTTTTAAGACAACAACAGGGGGGTGGAGGTGTTTGTTCTATGGGTGTGAATAATAACACCAGCTTTATACAGGGGACTTGCCCTATTTACAAATAAGAGCTGCCACATACAGTAAACATAAGTGAAATGTGATTTTATCATATTCAAGCAGCAGAGACCTCCCTAATGAACACTAGCCTCCCTCCTGATTTCTTTTGTCCCTTTCTGCCCCATCCCAATGGGCGAGTCCCTAGCTCTGGTCAAATTCCGGGTTAAGGTAATGATTATGGTTCAGCCTCAGTGCATCAAGAGGAAAATGAAGATAGAGCACTGTGTTAGGAATTCAGATTACAATTTGGGTACCCCACAGAACTAAAACTGGAGCAATGGTAAGCCTCCTTTAGTCACAGAATTCCAAGACAGACTGTGGGACATCTAGAGAAACCCAAAATTTTCACTGTCTTTTTCAAATGCAGTTATACACATTTTTGCAGAGCTGCTCATCTGTTCAGCATATACACACATTTACAGAAATTTATCTTTTAAGAATGTGATTCTGTTTCTGACATTTAATCTAAAAATTATTACATAATCTGTACGCCAGAGTACTAATTTCTACAAGACATTCTAAAATGTCTATTTTCCCTTTGGGTTATTTTTAAGATAGTAAAATCCATTCACAGTTCCTTTTCCATTATTTCTTTACTTTGTTAGCCAGGACTGTTTAACTCAAGCTTACATTATCAGAGATATAAGAATCTGGTGTGTACAGATGTAAATACAGGTAAGGAAAAAAAGAAGCATCACTGTGCCCATAGCAACAAAACTGGGTTTTAATTTAGAAACTTTGCAGTGAATAAAACAATAGCTTTCTGCAAAGCTCCGTTGTTTTGTATCTGACAAGGTTTTGTGGTCTAAGTAGCTGCTTTTCTTTGTTATTTTCATGTTGAGATTTTCATACTTGCATTCTCTTTCATGCAAGCTAAATGTTCTTTACAATGTATCATCATTCAACTTACGATAGATAGTACATCAGGTTTTCTTTTAATAAATCGCAGCAAAGCCCACTGACTGCAGAAATGAAGAAATCAGTTTCTCTAGGGAGTTTAATTTAATCAAACATCTAATTTCAGGTTTCTATTAACAGCCTAAAGTCAACTAACAAACCTCTTTTCAAACCAGAAGAAAACATTCGTGGACACTTTCTTTAAACACTATTACAAACTCAAAAAAAAAAAAAAAAAAAAAGGAGATATTAATGCTAACAGACTGTTTTTCCTCCTAAAAGCAAGTCTTTCCTAGGGTAAGACAGATCATCCAGATGAATTTCTCTTGTACAAATGCTCCTCAAATTCATACAGAATAGGATAGCACAAAACTGCTGTGTAGAAAAATCTATAATGAACAACTGGCCTATTCCCCACTTGATTTTGCTGGCATATTTCACATACTTGTCAGAATACCACTTCATACTTTTCCCCATAAACCAGACTCTTATGAGAAAATAATCAATATATTTAAAGTGTCTTGAGTTATATTAATGGAAACATAAATTCTGAGTAAGAAATTCAGTGGTTCAGTGTAAAATGTTTATTTTAGTGAAATACAAGAAGGTGAGCAATTTCCAATTTCCGTTTAACTTGACTTATTAAGTCCCATTCACATTCTTCTAGTATTATTGTATACTGCTATAAAATTTAAACCAGAAAAGTGTTTCTCCTTGTTAGTAGTAATCTGCCCAAAAATGAATATGACAATTCCAAGTCTTATCTGTCATCTCTAAGAAAGCCACTTGGAAATGTTAGGTAAGTCCCATGGGTCCTGGTCCAGGGATCTGTCCCTGGGTCCCCACCACGCTCGGCTGCAGGCAGTTGCCTAAGGCGTCCTCCGCCTTCAGCCACGCTGCAATCCTTGCTCCAGGCACTGCGGCAGGTTCTCTCCATGCCCCCAGGAGGACTCTCCAAACCCGGCCGGCTCATTTCTCCTGCCCCGGAGGATCCAGACGCCTTGGCAGCTCCTGGGCTCCAGGACGGAGAATGGGATGCTGCCTCCAGTCCTAATTGCCCCAAGTTTCTTTCCGGGAGGGCCCGGGAAGCTGCTCCAAGTTTGCTCTGCCCGGCAAGCGACCAAGCGCCGGGTCCCGTGAGGGGGGCGGCGGGGGGCGCGGGCGGAGGGCGGGGAGGGGAAGGACGCGGGAGCCGGGGTTGGGGGGGCACCGGGAGGGGGAGGAGCAGGAGCGCGAGGCCTCGGCGCTACCTTTCTCCAAACAACGTTGCCACACGCGGAGAGCACAGAGATTTCTGGGGCTTTGGAGGGAATCGTGAGCGGGCGGGCGGAGGCCGGGGACCACACAGGTGAGCCCCCGCCTGCGCCCTGTCCCGGACCGCGGCGGGCGCTACCGGCCCCACTCCTACGTACCCATGGTCTACACGGTGCCTCGCCTCAACCCCTCACTTTCCACTGCGAACCTGTGGCCCCCTTCCCCGTGCTCGCCCTCCGCCCCCACCCCGGCTGCGAGGGGCTGCCGCACTTTCCCAAGCCCGCAGGCGCACCACCCGCCCGCAGCGCTGCACCCCCAACTCATTCCCTGCGGCCCCCTCCGGGGGAAAAAATGAAACCAGAGCGGCCGAGGAGGCGGGCGGCAGGGGCCGGGGCGCGGAGCAGAGGTGAAGGAGAGAGGACTTACTTTGCGAGGCGCGGTGCGGGCACCGCCGACGAGAAATAAAGGCCCGAATCCGGGCTGCCTGGAGCCCCTCGAGTGCAGTAATGTCAGGGCTCCAGTCCGGGCGGCGTTGGCGGCGGCGGCCGCAGGGGACGGGGACGGGCGCGCGTGCGGCGGGCGCTCTCGTTGCGCTCCGGCTCGGGCCCCGGCTCCGCGCGGCTCCGCTCCTGGCTCCCCTCTGGCTCCTGGCACCAACTCCGGGCAGTCACATGACGCCGGCGCCGCTCGCTCTGCGAGCCTCCCGGGGCTGGCGGGGTAAGTAGAGGCTGGGACCCGGGGTGGGAGGGTCAGGGAGGGGAGAGGGAGCCGCCGCGGCCGCCCGGGCTGGGCGGGTCCCCACCCACTTGGGTGGAGGCAGCCGCCGGAGGGGTCGGCCGAGTCACTCGCGCAAACACGCACCCCGCCCTGCGCCCTTCCCCCGCCACCCCCGCCTCCCGCGCCGCCTCCGCCCCGCCCCGCCCAGTCACCCGGGGACGGCCTGACAGACACTCATTATTCCCCGGAGCCGGGCGCCGCCCCGCCGGCCCAACCTGTCCCGCGAGGCGCGGCGCGGCCGTGGGGCAGGGCGTGCGCGGCGCGGCCTCCGCCCCCCCTCCAGTCCGCCCGGCCCCGCGTCGCCGCCCGCGTCCCCTCCCTGCGCCATCCGCCCCGGAGCCCGCGCCCCGCCCGCTCGGCCCCGCCGCCGCGCCGCCGCCCGAGCCCGGGGGGAAGGAAGGGCGGCGCTGCCCGCTCCGGGCGTCACACGGCCGCGGCCCGCTGCGCAGCTTCCAAAACATACAGCCGAGCTCCCAGGCGAGCCGGGGCGGGGGGCGCGGGCGGCCGGGGCCATCAATCAGCCGGCTCCGGCGAGAAGGGCGGTCCCGGGCGCGGCGGGAAGGGCTGGGCCCCACGGCCGGCGCAGCCCCTCCTCGGCCGAGCGCATTCAGCTCCCTGCAGGAGAAAAGCGGAGCCGAGGCGGCCGCGTTGCAGGAGCGGGTGGGCCGGGCGGGTTCGGGAGGCGAAGAACGGCCGCTGGGGCGCGCCGAGCCTCCCTGGCCCGGAGTCAGCGGGGTCAGGGGACACCCTGTGGGCGCGCTGTTTCTTTGTGCCCCGGGGCGCCAGGTCCCTGTGGCCCACGGCCCAGGCAGCGCCCCCGGCCTCATGGGACTTTTCTTTGAAGGCCTGGAGACCCCCGGGGCAAAGCTTCCTCGGGCCAGGCTTGTCGCTGGAGCGAAAAAGCAGCATTTGCGCAGCCGGGCTTGCGTGGAAACTTGGCAAACTTTGGTCGGATCCTTCCCTGCAGAGCGAGGGCCCGGCCCAGCAATTCCTCATTTCAGGTCGCTTCCTAGGGGTGGAGCCCCCCAAGCTCAGTGGCTTTCTGGGCGATGCGAGTGGGCGGCACAGTAGGGCGTTTCGTCCAAGCCAGGCCCCTTCGAGGACTTTGTGTAGATTCGTACTGAAGTTTAATGCCTTTTGAGTTTCTTTTTAAACAGTATTAATGTAATCACGAATGCAATAAAAAGAACAAAGGACAAATTGGTTCAATTGTTTCAGTCCTGTGTAATGTTTAAAACCGCCGCAGCTTCAGTGTATGGCTTGTTATTGCTTCAAGATGTTTTAAAGGCCCTTTAAGTTCACCCTTCTCACTTTGTTGCTTCATCCAGACATGGTGCTGCTTAAAACGGAGTGGTATAGTATATTCTGAGCCGCTTCATGTAGCTACACAGTATTGTAAATTAGTACCCGATGACCTCAAGTAGTGAAATCGCATATTGTAAATAACGCGAGTCTGGGAAAGGCCACGTGGAGGATACCCAGAACTGACACTGCTCCTGGGCCGGTAGTGCTGTCCCGTGAGCTTCATCTTTAAAATATAAAGGGTGTGGGTTTTTTTTTTTTTTTTTTTTTTTAATAATGAATAAAAGACCTTCAACAAAAAAAAAGTTGGATTCGTGTCAATTACTAATTGCAATTTATTGATCACTGACATCATTAAATGTCTGATCGGCTGCCTTACGGTTTGCATTAGCGGAACACAGTGTTAGGAATGGCTGGTGGAACTGACTCCTAGTAGTTTCTCAAAAAAGTATGGATTTTTCTCTAGGAACACAGTGATGAAAACTAGAAGCACATAAACCATGTTTTTTAAATTGTTCATGTGGTTATGGACACAAAGGGGAAGAGCGAAATAGGCCTGTCGGAGAAAAGTGTGACCCAAGATAAGGGAGTGGTTTTGCTATGAAAGGGGCAGGCAGCAAAGGAGAAGAAAAGCCATTTAAAAAAGTTAATTAGTAAACACAGCGTGTTCGGTGCCCTGTGGGAAGCTGCTCAAACGCAACTTGTACAAAAATGATACCATCCAGTGCTGGGTAGCTCAGTGAAGGACACCATCATTCTTTAAAATGCGCAACAGGGTGGGGCGTGGTCGCTCACACCTGTAATCCCAGCACTTTGGGAGGCCGAGTTGGGTAGATCGCTTGAGGCCAGAAATTTGAGACCAACCTGGCCAACTTGGCGAAACCCCATCTCTATGGAAATTACAAAAATTAGCCAGGCATGGCAGCGCACGCCTGTGATTGCAGCTAGGAGGGAGGCTGAGGCAGGGGAATTGCTTGAACCCAGGAGGTGGAGGTTGTAGTGAGCTGAGATCATGTCACTGAACTCCAGCCTGGGCAAGAGTGAGACTCTGTCTCAAAAACAAAAAGCCCAACAGAAGTACCTGAAATTATCCTCAAGTCCTCCTTCTCGAGGCATACATAGCGCGTCGTTCACTGAGTCCTGGACCTCTTTGATTACTACCCACTCTCCGGACACTACACTGGTCCAGCCTGTTGCCATCGCATCTCGTTGGTTATCCTGTTGGCAGTATGGCTAAAGCGTGGGAAAGGCATTAGAGTATGGGAGTAAGAGTGCCCTTTTCAAAATGCAAGCCTAATCATGTCAGTCCCTCAGTGGTTTCCCTTGGGATGAAATCCTAAGCTTTCCACCCCTATTGACCTGGCCTCTGACTGTCATTACAGACACTTCTCCCTCTTCTCTCTTCCTACTCTTTTCCATCAATGCTGAACTTCTTTCTGCTCCTTTCTTCCAACTCTCTCTTCCCACCTCTGGCCCTTTGCACATGCTCATTTTTCTAGGTAAAAAAGCCTTGCCTTCTCCCTGAACTCGCGACCTCTACTCCCATTTCCCTAAATTCTATTCACCCTTTCAGCCTTGACTTAAATGACATTTTCTCCAAATATGTATTCTCTCACTGGGCCTTTGGATAAGTTGAAGTGCTCTGGTAACATCTGGTGGGGGCTGCTGTTTGGGTCATCGGAGTGGGTCCTCCGATTTCCCCTCGTGTAACACTTTTCATCTTTGTAATTGGCTATTGAATGATCTCTCTGTAGCACTAGACTGGAAACTATGAGGGCAGGCACCTTGTCTTTTCAGCAGAATTGTATTCCCAGGGCCCAGATGTCTGATGAGTATTTGTCAAAGGAATAAATGTGGTTTATGAGTTGAGAAGAAGGAGGAGTCATTCTGAGCTGAAGAGATGAGCAGAGGCTACAGGGAGGCAAGTGGCTGTGAACTATATCTCCATCAGTCCAGGGACTTTGAAATGGTGAAGAGGAGGGAAAAGGGCGTTACCCTCACTGAGTGCTCTTTTTTTTTTTTTTTTTTTTTTTTTTTTTGAGATGGAGTCTTGCTCTGTTGCCCAGGCTAGAGTGCAGTGGCGTGATCTTGGCTCACTGCAACCTCTGCCTCCCAGGTTCAAGTGATTCTCCTGCCTCAGCTTCCTGAGTAGCTGGGATTACAGGCACCTGCCACCATGTCTGGCTAATTTTTGTATTTTTAGTAGAAACAGGGTTTTGCTATCTTGGTGAGGCTAGTCTCAAACTCCTGACCTCGTGATTCACCTGCCTCAGCCTCCCAAAGTGCTGGGATTACCAGCGTGAACCACTGCACCTGACCTCCCCACTGAGTGCTTTTAAGCAGCAGAGTGAGATAGTGAAAGTGGTGCCTAGGTCTTTTTAAAAATTCCTAACACTAGCACAGTACCTGGAACATGGTCAGGTGTTCAGTAAATCCTGCATGACAATCTCAAGTGTGATCTTTGTAGAGGCTGCTTTGCCCTTTTTCCTTGCTCATGGCAGGCCAGTCTGGTTGAGGTGTACGAAGCCTGTGCTCAGTGAAGGATACCCCTGCCTTGTCCCAGCAGAAGAGCCCTGGTTACTCCCAGCCAATCCCAGTCTCTTTTGCCAGTGACTGGTTGGCGGGTAGGCGTGCAACCTAGTTCTAGCAAGTGGGACATGAAGGGAAGTGTTCTGGGGGTTTGTGGGAAATCTTTTTCTTCCTGATACAGGGAAATCCTCAGACCTGCTTTGGAAGTTGTTACGCGAAGATGTGATGCTTGAAGCTGTGGCAGCCATCTTGTATTCTTGAAAGAAAGCCAAAGTTTTGATTTCCATGTGGATAGTTCTTTTCTTTTTTTTAAACCATTTAGTTTTCAGCTCAAATGTTACCTCCTCAGTAATGACTTCTTTGACCAGACAATTTAAAACATACTCCCCTTCCTCTTTGCTGTGGTTCCGATATTTGTCCTCTCCAAATCTCATGTTGAAATATGATCCTTATTGTTGGAGTTGGGGCCTGATGGGAGGTGTTCAGGTCATGGGAGTGTGTCCTTCGTGGACAGATGAATACTCTCCCTGAGAATGGGGAATAAATGAGTACTTCCTTTGTTAGTTTCCAAGAAAACTGATTGTTAAAAAGAGCCTGGGTCCACTGCAGTGACTCAGAGCTGTAATCCCAGCACTTTGGGAGGCCCAGGTGGGCAGATCACCTGAGGTCAGGAGTTCAAGACCAACCTGTCCAACATGGTGAAACCCACATCTAATTAGCCAAGTGTGGTGGTGTGCTCCTGTAATCCCAGCTACTTGGGATTACAGGAGTATCGCTTGAACCTGGGAGGTGGAGGTTGCAGTGGGCCAAGACCATGCCATTGCACTCCAGCCTGGGCAACAAGAACAAAACTTCATTTCAAAAAAAACAATAATAATAAAATAACGAGCCTCCCTCCTGGCTCTCTTGTTTCCTCTCTTGCCCTGTGATCTCTGCACATGCTGGCTCCCCTTCACCTTCCACCATGTGTGGAAGGAGCCTGAGGCCTTCACTGGGTGCTCAGTCTCCCAACTAGCAGAACTGTGAGCCAAATAAATGTTTTTTCTTTGTAAGTTACCCAGCCTCAGGTGTTTCCTTTACAGCAACGTGAAATGGGCTAAGATGCCCATTCATTGTCTAGTCTTTGTCCCGTTTTACTCTCTTTTTTTGCATTTAATTAACTAAAATTACTCTTTTCTTTTTTTTTTTTTGGTTTATTTGCTACCTTTTTTTCTTATTAGAATATGAGCTCTGTGAAAGCAGGGGCATTGTTTTAATTCACTTTTTCCTCAAGTTTCTAGAACAGTGTCTGACAAATAGAAGTAGATGTCCATAAGAATTTGTTGATTAACGTATAACAACTAAGCTATCCCAGGACAATAACACCATATTGAAATGGATTCAGGGGCTAGTGGACACAGGCACTGCAATCCTCCACTTTCTCTTTTGTGACTTACATCACAGTTCGTTCCATCTCAGGCAATCTCTTCTGGCTACACAAATACATTTTCTTGAGATTCCTTCTTTCTTCTCCATTCTACATTAGAGCTTTTCTATTCCTTCCCAGGGAATTTCTCCTCCTCATTTGATGACAGAAAAAGCTACCAAGGCAGAAAAGTGTCATGCGCTTATGAATTTATGAGCAGCACAGATACATTTACCTTAAAGGAAAACAAAGCTGTATGTTTTGAAGTAAAATCAGAAATGCTAGGCTAAGGATTATCCTTCTCTAAAGCATTACAAAAGGTCTCTAGATTCTCTGCATCATCTCTACACTTTTCCACTCATATTATCTATCCATCCATCCAGTTTAGTATTTCCAGGAAAGACTGACATGGAGTTAGGTGACCATGAGTTCTGGTAAAGATCAGACTGGATGTATGATCCACCCCCACTTCCAGAAGCTCTTAGCATTTCTACGGCAGGTGGACAGTTGTCTTGGATTGTGTTTGGCAAGCCAGTGCAATCCAAGGACTGTGGCATGGTGGAAATGTTGGTTCTTAGAATCGAAGTCAGAGAAGTA
Source organism: Saguinus oedipus (assembly GCA_031835075.1). Lineage (NCBI taxonomy): Eukaryota > Metazoa > Chordata > Mammalia > Primates > Cebidae > Saguinus > Saguinus oedipus. The sequence continues at coordinate 66,243,514 of CM063171.1, read as the reverse complement.
AAACAGAAGAAGTCTGTAGAGAAGTTGGGGTCTTGTGGCTCACACCTGTAATTCCGGCACTTTGGGAGGCCAAAGCAGGCAGATCACAAGGTTAGGAATTCAAGACCAGCCTGACCAACATGGTGAAACCCCGTCTCTACTAAAAATACAAAAATTAGCCAGGTGTGGTGGCGCGTGCCTGTAATCCCATCTACTCAGGAGATTGAGGCAGGAGAATCGCTTGAACCTGGGAGGTGAAGGTTGCGGTGAGCCAAGATCATGTTACTGTACTCCAGCCTGGGCAACAGAACAAGACTCCATCTCAGAAAAAAAGAAGGAAAAAAAGAAGAAGAAGAAGGCTGACGGTAGAGAAATAGCCAAGGGATTGGTGAACTGGACATTCCAAATAGGTTGAAGAGTGGATGTTTTGGGAATAATGGAGTGAGTGACCTGGAAGGTTAGGAGGTGAGTTGTCAGAGAATGGGGACTTACGTGCAAGTTTAGTATTCAGAAGTGTAGCAGTCCTAGGGACTAGTGTGGTCCAGGGAGTGCCTGTGGAAGTGGGAGAACTAGAAGGGAGTGGAGAAGGTCCCTGGAGATAAAGAGACGAGGGAAAGGAGTGACTGGGGTGTTGAACATGGTTCCATGTGGATCCTGAAATTACTCAGAACTATGGCCAGGGTAAGATTTAGGCCCTCAAGTCATGTCTTCATTCCTTGAAAAAAAAAAAAAAAAAGCCTCTGAGAAACGTGGATGATGGGATAGCCACCAGGAGAGAATGGTTAGAAAAGATCCTCCTTTTTCTATAGTTAAATCTGCTTTCCTTGAATCATGACTATTCATGTTAAAAAGAATCACTTGGGCCAGGTGCAGTGGCTCACCTGTAATCCCAGCACTTTGGGAGGCTGAGGCAGGCATATCACCTGAGGTCAGGAGTTTGAGAACAGCCTGGCCAACATGGTAAAACCAATGTTTTCCTACTAAAAATACAAAAATTAGCTGACACGGTGGCATGTGCCTTTAATTCCAGCTACTTGGGAGGCTGAGGCAGGAGACTCGCTTGAACCTGGGAGGTGGAGGTTGCAGCAAGCCAAGATTGTGTCACTGCACCCCAGCCTGGGAGATGGAGCGAGACTCCATCTCCTCGCTCCCCCCCAAAAAATCGCTTGTATTTCATCGTTTATTTTATTGGTTATTTTGCCAATAAAATATGTCGGTAGTTTTATTTTCTACTTTTTATTGAAAATGTATTATTTCTGCTTCATTGAGAGTTTCAGTCAGCTTTTGGAGACATGTCAGAGACCTTAGAATGTTATTTATACTATGACTTCAAAGGGAAATGATTTATGATTTCCAAGTCAATGTCCTACACATAGAAAGAGACTGAAACTTCTTGCTGAGTTCGAGAGCACCTAGATTTTTCCTGTGCTGCTAGTCAGAGTAAGGAAAGAATGGGAGACCCACAAAGTAAGAAAAACCACCTCCCTTGTTTTGGAATGAGGTGGTTTTCTTTTTTTTTTTTTTTTTTTTTTTTTTAGCTATTTTGGAGTAAGGTGGACTCTTTATGTTTCTAGCCCTGTCCTCTATGTTAAGGAGGAATTATTGGCATTTAAATCTTGAATTTAATCTACTTCAGTTAGTATTGCTTGAACATTTACCATAGGTCTGGGTTGGGGTGATAGTGCAAGAAGTATGTATGACATAATCCCTGCATTCAAGGAATTAGAGAGAATATATGTATTATTCTGCTGAATTATTACACAATGCAGAATATAAGAATATAATGAATAAAATTTATTTATTTTATTTTATTTTCGAGACAAAGTTTCACTCTGTTACCCAGGCTGGAGTGCAGTGGCAGGATCTCGACTCACTGCAATTTCCGCCTCCTGGGTTCCAGCTCTCCTGCCTCAGCCTCCCAAGTAGCTGGGATTACAGGCACATGCCACCACACCCAGCTAATTTCTGTATTTTTAGTAGAGACAGGGTTTCACCATGTTGGACAGGCTGGTCTTGAACTTCTGACCTCAAGTGATGCTCTTGCCTTGGCCTCCCAAAGTGCTGGGATTACAGGTGTGGGCCACTCTGCCTGGCCAAGAATATAATGAATAAAATGTAGAAAAGGACAGTGATATGAGAGCTAAATGGATAAAAAGGTAAATTTATTTGTTCAAAAAATGAGTAGTAAAGTGACGTTTGGTTTTTGTCTTCAAGGAGCTTACAGTCTCACAAAAGAAATCACATCCGGTCAGGAAATCCTCAAAATCTTCATGGAGGAGGTAATATCTGTGTTAGAACTTCATGGCTGCAGAAGGGGCTACACATCACATTTTAGGGTCTGGAAAGGGCATGGAGGCAAAGGGCCCAACAGGAACCTGGGTCACTTAGGAATGGAGTGACACAAGGCAGGAGAGGTCAGTCGAAGCTATGTTGTAATGAAAATTGGAATTGACATTGGGAAGCCATGGAAGGTTTAGAAGCAGGTGAGTTGCATAATAGCATGTCAAAATGACGTGAAGTATTATGTTAATATAAAGCTCCAACAGGGCAGAGCAGGAGGCAGCAGCCAAAGGGTGCATACATTTATTCATGTATATATACATATATCATCTCTCTCTCCCACTCTGTACACACATGCACACATACATGTGCACGCATGAGCATTTTTCTGTCTTAGCAACTAAGCCAGCAAAGAGACAGTATGTACACTGTGCCCTAGGGAAGTGGTCTTGCCACCTTTTCTTTTCTGCTCATTCCAAGATCATTGCATGCCCACATTTCCAAAACCCTGAAGTTTGAAGCATTTCCCTCTGTGTAAAAGCTCAGTTGCCCAGGCTTCCCTTGGCTGGGAAACAGCCTTTTATTCCTTGGTCTCCCAACCTGGCAAGCCATTCTGTACTCACGAATGCTTTGGAAGTTTTGCTGATCTGTCCTAGAAAAAAATAAACACATAATTGCACTACATGAACAGTGGAGAGTTCTTCATCACTCTGGTAATTAAGCTCATATTGAAGTGATAGGAGTAGAGGGGATACTTTTTCTTTGCCTTTCAATATTCTGTTTTTTTTTCTTTAATGAGCATGTAATCCTTTTGTAATAAGAAACAAGTGTGTTTTTAAAAAAATAGCTAAGATGCTGGGCACAGTGGCTCACGCCTGTAATCCCAGCATTTGGAGAGGCCGAAGGTGGATCACTTGAGGTCAGGGGTTCGAGACCAGCCTGGCTAACATGGTGAAACCCCTGTCTCTACTAAAAATACAAAAATTAGCCAGGTGTGGTGGTGCATGCCTGTAATCCCAGCTATTTGGGGTGCTGAGGCAGGAGAATTGCTTGAACTTGGAAGGTGAGTTTACAGTGGGCTGAGATTGTGCCACTACACTCCAGCCTGGGCAAGAGAGTGACTGCCTCAACCAAAAAAAAAAAAGAAAGAAAAAGAAAAAAAGCTAAGAAATAAAGAAATGGGCAAGTTGTGTATAATTAAGTGTTGGATCTGAAGCACAGTTTTGCAAGTTGGCCCTTTGAAAGCACCTCGTAGTCAGAGGTTCAGTCCTTTGGGATTTTGAAGGTGGCTGAGTCTAGCGGGGCAGGAGGTGTTGAAGAGGGAGGCTCTAGGAATTGAGGGCAGTGAGACAAGGTTGAACATCTCCTTTTATTGACTCTTTTGCTTTTTTTTGAGACAGAGTCAGGCTATGTCACCCAGGCTGGAGTGCAGTGGCACAATCTCGGCTAACTGCAACCTCTACCTCCCGGATTCAAGCAATTCTCCTGCGTCAACCTCCCGAGTAGCTAGGATTATGGGTGTGTCCCGCCACACCCAGGTAATTTTTGTAATTTTACTGGAGACAGGGCTTCACTGTGTTAGCCAGCTGGTCTCAAACTCTTGACCTCGTGATCCACTTGCCTCAGCCTCCCAAAGTGTTGGGATTACAGGCGTGAGCCACCACACCCAGCCCACTCTGGGTTTTTAAAGACTGCTTGGATACTTGAACCTGTGCTGGTTCTTGTAACTGGAATTTCTTCTTCAAGATAATACGTACAGTATTTACTTGACAAATCTTTCCAAAGAGAAAAAAGCTAAAAACAAATAAAAAACAAAACAAAACAAAAACGCCAGCAAACTAGAATGAATAGAGCTGAAGTTCCTATTTCTGAAGATACAGGAATATATTAATACTTCCTGGGGCAGGGTCCATTCATCCTCTCAGGGAGTCTTTTGCCAGGATCTGTTGGTTCGACGGGAAACAGAGGTGTCAGCAGTTGTGGATGTGAGTATGTGAGAGATGACCCGCAGCCCCCAAGCACCATTAACGCTCTGGTGCGTTGTCTCAGCAGGAGGGCCTTCTAGCTGCTCCACTATTTCTTTCTGAGCTGCTTCTGTTTGTCTGTTATTGTTCATAAGGTTTTCTGGGTAACTATAAGCAACGGCCTAGTTAGTTCCTCTTGAGATTGCCCACTACTCCCCACCCTTATTTCTCACCTCCCAGCATCCTGTTTGTCTCCCTGACTGTTCCCCACCCTGTCCCCACCCTTACAGAGCTACCAGCCCTTTTAGCCATGCTTTTCTTCCCTTAGCTCATTAATTTTAACCTTTTTTAAGTGTTCTCACATCAAACAAGGCACACCATCTATCCACTTTTTTATTCATTGATTTGTGCTTTCTTATATCATGAATAATTAAAATATGTCTAGATATATATTATAGTGTGTTTTCCCTTCCTCCCCTTGTCTCAAAAATACTGTATTTCCAGAAATTCTAAAATGATGGAAAGGGAGAAAGGAAGCATGGACAATTTTAAATTACGTAAAAAGATTTTCTGGGGGTGCTTTGCCTACTTAAAGTTACTTGGTTATGATAGGAACAAGAAATCTACAACATACCGTGTGTTCACACTCACATCAAGATGATGTTTAGTTTATTAGATTTTCAAGAATATTTTAACCAGTCAATAATTTTATATGAAGTGTTTGGACTTACATTTTAATTTTTCTCGTTGTTGCAAATGGATCCGTAGACTGTGAAACATTATAGAGTCTAGCACTAAGTTTTACAGGTTTATGAGAAATATTTAAACCTTAAAAAAAATGCCATCATAAAAGAAGTCATCAGTGCCCCAGCACAAGTAAATACGTAATTTTGCCTAGTAGTCATGGTATCTTCACAACAGAGAAAATTCATTTTAGTCCAGGCATGGTGGCTCACGCCTGTAATCCCAGCACTTTGGGAGGCCGAGGCGGGCGGATCATAAGGTCAAGAGATGGAGACCGCCCTGGCCAACATGGTGAAACCCCGTCTCTACTAAAAGTACAAAAATTTGCCGGGCGTGGTGGTACGCGCCTGTAATCCCAGCTACTCCGGAGGCTGAGGCGGAAGAATTGCTTGAATCTCCGCCCAGGAGGCGGAGATTGCAGTGAGCCGAGATTGCGCCACTGCACTCCAGCCTGGCGACAGAGCAAGACTCCATCTCAAAAAACAAACAAAAACAAAACAAAACAAAACAACAACTATATATAGAGTAAATTCATTTCCTGAAAAAGAGAAACATTTAGTTTCTAAGCAAGGAGGGAAACACTTTCAGAATTTGAGTACCGCTTTTGCTACACAGTAATCTATCTCATCAGTTTCCTTTTCTGCACTAAAGGTAAGGAGAATGGATTCAAAAGAAGCAGAAATTGATGATGATGGCATTCTAAACTCATATCAATATCTTATGTTTCTTTTGTTATTTCCTCAATATCTGAAACATAAGTTTCCTTCCCAGATTCACACGAATGTGTCTCCTTTTCCATGTTTGTTTATTTTCTTATGTGGCAAATTGTTTCAAATGTAATTTATTTTCTTTCATTTGGTACTATGAAGATGAGGGCATCTTAAAGGAGTTCTCAGGATTCAGGAGGAAACAGAAGTCTTGAGCATTTATCATCACGTCCCAGGAGAGAGATTCTTGGTAGGATATTAGCTTACTTTCTCAAACCACGTATCTCAAGGTATTCCCAGTTGTGATGCTTTTCAAAGTACCTGTCTAAATAAAGTTCAGTCCTCAGAACTTTAAAATTTTCATTAGGTGGTAGTTATCGCATGAGTAGGGTGATTTGGGTAATGACAAAATTAGTTACATTTCTTACCGTATTTCCCTTAACACTTTTCTGTACCTGAAGAAGTATACCCTTAGATCCAAACAAACAAACAATAAAAACCAATAACAAACCCAGTTAATTTAATCTAGACCATTTGGTACAGATGACTGACAAAGATGCATTGTATAAGAGAGGCCTTCCCTAATTACACTGTTTTCCCCCCAACTCAACCCCCTCTGAGACGGAGTCTTGCTCTGTCACCCAGGCTGCAGTGCAGTGGCACATCTGGGCTTACTGCAACCTCCGCCTCCCCAGTTCAAGCAATTCTCCTGCCTCAGCTTCTCGAGTAGCTGGGATTACAGATGCCCACCACCACACCCGCCTAATTTTTGTATTTTTATTGTAGAGACGGGGTTTCGCCGTGTTGGCCAGGCTGGTCTTGAATTCCTGACCTCGTGATCCACTTGCCTTGGCCTCCTAAAGTGTTGGGATTACAGGTGTGAGCCACTGTACCTGGCCAACACTATTGATTATGTTATTACTTTAATTGGAGATAACAGTCTTACTTTTCTTTCTCTCTCTCTCTCTTTTTTTTTTTTTCTGAGGTGGAGTCTTGCTCTGTCACCCAGGTTGGAGTACAGTGGCTCGATCTCTGTTGACCAAAATCTCTGCCGCCCAGATTCAAGCGATTCTCCTGACTCAGCCTCTTAAGTAGCTGGGATTACAGGCACGTGCCACCACGCTCAGCTAATTTTTGTATTTTTAGTAGAGACGGGATTTCAGCATGTTGGCCAAGCTGGTCTTGAACTCCTGACATTGTTATCCACCCGCCTTGGCCTCCTAAAGTGCTGGGATTACAGGGGTGAGCCACCGCACCAAGCCATATAAATGCTTTTTAAAATTTGAATTTATTTCTCCATAAATAATAGGATGCCTATTTATGTATTGATTTGTATTTTTATATCTTATACTTTATGGTATATCATTTGCTTTAGTACCTCTGTTATATTCCTAAAAATATAAACTTAAAATAGTATAAATAGTATAATTTAAAGCCTATTTCCCAAGGAAATTTAATTATAATGTTTAATAATTGCATATTATATTTAAAGGATTATAAAGAGTTTTATGTAAAATGTCCTATTATATCACATAAAAATGGATGTCCTAGTGAAATGAAAAGAATTCCCTTGTCCCTTTCTCAGGACATGCAATGGGGTGTGGCTTGGGCTCGCTTCGTTGGTGCCCAGCTGCTCAAAACCTCTAGGGGTGGCTGGGTGGGTGGCTCATGCCTGTAATCCCAGCACTTTGGGAGGCTGAGGTCGGCAGATTGATTGAGATCAGGTGTTTGAGACCAGCCTGGCCAATATGGTGAAACCCTGTGTCTACTAAAAATACAAAAATTAGCTGGGTGTGGTGGCACATTAAAACCCTGTCTCTATTAAAAATACAAAAATTAGCTGGATGTGGTAATCCCAGCTATTCAGGTGGCTGAGGCAGGAGAATTGCTTGAATGTGGGACATAGAGGTTGCAGTGAGCTGAGATCACGCCACTGTACTCCAGCCTGGGCAACAAAGCAAGACTGTCTCAAGAAAAAAAAAAAAAACCCTAGGAGGAACAGGCAGATGGGTAGGTCATGGGGAATGTGGGCTCCAACCTCACGGCAGCATCTAGGGGTGAACGTTTACAGCTCTTGAAGCCCCAGTGGGCATGTGTTACTGTGTGCTCTTTTAGTTTAGCAGTCCGTAGGTGGCTTGTGTCAGTCAGCTCAATTGGACCCCCTGCCTTGTTGCAAGGACAGAGGGCTTTCTGTATGTTGGGGTTTCTTGCCTTAGTGTACTGGAAGAATTGGATCACATGTGGGTTTGGAGAATGAGTGCAAAGTTTTTTGTTTTGAGACAGTCTTGCTCTGGAGTGTGGTGGCACCATCTCGGCTCACAGCAACCTCTGCCTCCTGGGTTTAAGTGATTCTCCCGCCTCAGCCTCCCAAATTGGTGGGACTACAGGCATGTGCCACCACACCCAGCTAATTTTTGTATTTTTGGTAGAGATGGGTTTTACCAGGTTGGCCAGGCTGGTCTCGAACTCCTCATCTCAAGTGATCTACCTGCCTCCCAAAGTGCTGGAATTATAGGCGTGAGCCACCACACCCAGCCTGAGTACAAGGTTTTATTGAGTGAAAGTAGCTCTTGGCAGATGGGGGAGCCAGAAGGGAGATAGAGCGGGAAGGTGGTTTTTCCCTTTGAGTCCAGCCCCTCAGCAGCCTGGGCCCACCTCTGACTGCTCTGGCCAAACTGCGTTGTTCTCTAGTTAATGGCCTGCCAGCATCTATTGGGGTACTCTTACACCAGTGTATTCCTATCAACATCCAGCTGCTTGTGTCTCTGCCTGCTCTGCTGTCAGGGTTTTTATAGGCACAGGATGGGAGCATGGCAGGCCAGGGTGGTCTTGGGAAATGCAACATTTAGGCAGGAGAACAGAAATGCCTGTCTTCAGGTAGGTCTGTGGGCATAGGCTCAGGGGTAGAGCTCTTGCCAGGGACCACACCCTTCCCTTCCCTGCACTTCCCTGCCCCCCTCTTGTATCACTGTTATATCACATAAAAATATTAGACTGGGGATTAAAGGAGGAATGCTTATTGAAATAGCCAAGGACTGACATTCATGCTTATGTGTGAGGAACCACCCTCCTGCCTCACCCTAACTACCTTTATTTATCATATTGCTTAGATGCAGTTATATGGAAAGAAACATAGCAACAAGATTTTTAAAGGTCACATGAAGATGGGATCAAGTGGCTAGAAAGCCACTTGAGGAGTATTACACTCCTTTTTCCTAAAGGGTTTGCATTAAATTAGAGAAAAGATTTTTTTTTTTTTTTTGAGACAGGGTCTCCCTCTGTCACCCATGCTGGAGTGCAGTGGCACGATCTCAGCTCTCTGCAGCCTTGACCACCCAGGCTCAAGTGATCCTCCCACCTCAGCCTTCCAAGTAGCTGGGACCACAGGCACTACTATGGCGCCATGACTGGCCACTTTTTTGTTTTTTTCGGCGTGTTGTCTGGGCTGGTCTTGGAACTCCTGAGATGCCTCGGCCTCCCGAAGTCCAAAGATTACAGGCATGAGCCACTGTGCCCGGCCAAGAGAAAAGAATTTTTTTGATCTTGGCTCATGTTTTATATCAAATGAATCAGAAGAATCAGATAGTGGAGTAAAAAAGTATTACTTTATGGTATTTCTTCTACTTATGATTGCACAAACACACACTAACTGTTTGCCAAAGCCCACAAAACAGAGCTGAAATGTATTTCTCAGCCCTGCTGCTGATCTGGTTATCTGAGGCAATGAAAAAAACAGCAAGAGGGGGACCAGGAAAGGTGGCTCACACCTGTAATCCCAGCACTTTGGGAGGCTCACTTGAGCCCAGGTGTTTGAGACCAGCCTACTTACTATGTTGAGACCAACATAGTGAAACCCTGTCTCTACAAAACATAGAAAAATTAGCCAGGCGTGGTGGCATGTGCTTGTAGTCCCAGCTACTCGAGAGGCTGAAGTGGGGGGATCCCTTGAGCCCGAGAGGTTGAGGCTGCAGTGAACCGTGACTGTGCTACCGCATTCCAGCCTGGGCAACAGAACAAAACCTAGTCTCAAAAACAAGATACAGAGCAAGCAGCAAGAGGAATAGTATGAAATATTGGGAAGGAAAAAAGCAAAAAAAAAAAAAAAAGAAAGAAATATTGGGAAGGAAATGCCCAGCATTAATCAAATAGATATTCAAAAATAGGGCATGATGGATATTTATTATGCTGATATTAATGGTAAAGCGATGCCTTTTGGAAGCCACAACATCACTGTGGACCATGTTATTGCAGTTCTTCTCTATTTCCCACTTTGTGCTCAAGTTGTTAATGTTAAGAGACTTGGATTTGCCAGTGTCTTCTCTGGCTCTCTGTGCTGTCAAGGCCGGGGTCGGGTGTAAATGCCGACTGTATGTTTTCCAGTGATTTAATTAATATCTATTTATAATATTTGCTGGATTCCTACCTAGATAGGGTAGAAGTAAGTGTTTTCAAAGGTTCCTGTCCTCAAGGAGTTTTTACTCTAGAATGGAAACCAGAAAGACTCACACAATGATAACTAATAGTATGAGGAAGTAAGTGATACATTAAAAAAATTGAAGTCTCTAAAGTAAGTGGTATCACTTTGGTTTCAGAGGGTGAAGAAGGCTTTGTGTGAGAAGAGGGGTTTGAGCTGAGCCTAGCAGGATGGTATTTCTGGAAGTGATGCAGAGACCAGTGTGGTTTCAGCAGATGGATCCTGTGGGGGACTTGGGGAAATGAGGTTGGATTGGCAAGAGAGAGAGAGAGCTATGGAGTGCTTTAAGTTTAGGCCAAGGAGTTTGGACGTTAAACAGTTAAGGACCTACTCTACCAAAATTGGAGTTTCCAAGACCAGCTTTGATTTCATGACATTATCTCCCTTTCAATTAAGGTGATTTAAGTGTGACAATATTTAAAGTTTAACAAAGCTTACATACATACATTTAAAAATCAGGTAATATATATATTTTCAGACTGTGTTCTAATTTGGTATTTGGAAATAGAATCATTTAGCCAGTCTCAAATGTTTGCTAATTATCTGTGCCAGGCTCAGGATTGGACATTTATGGAATAGTTCAACAGGTATTTATTAGGTGCTTACTAGGGGCCAGGCTCTGTTCTAGGCACTTAGGGTACAGTGTAGAGCAAAAAGAAAAATACATGTCACCATGGAGCTTTTATTTTAGTGGGGTATTAGTTTGCTAGGGCTGCCATAGCTGGGTGGCTTAAACAACAGATACTTATTTTCCTACAGTTCTGGAGGTTGGAAGTCTATGATCAAGATGGTGTTGGCAGGGTTGGTTTTTTCTGGGGGGCTCTGCAGAAAGGATCTGTTCCAGACTTCCTCTTGTTGACATGTCAATGGCTCTCTTCTCCCTTTGTCTTCACATCATCTTCCCTCTGTCTGCATCCAGATTTTCCTTTTTTTTAGTTTGTTTGTTTTGAGACAGAGTCTCACTCCATCACCAAGTGCCAGGCTGGAGTGTAGTTGCGCGACCTTGGCTCACTGCAACCTCCGCCTCCTGGGTTCAAGCAATTCTTCTGCCTCAGCCTCCCGAGTAGCTGGGACTACAGGTGTACACCACCACGCCTGGCTAATTTTTTTGTACTTTTAGTAGAGACGGGGTTTCACCATGTTGGCCAGGATGATCTCGATCTCGACCTCGTGATCTGCCCGCCTCGGCCTCCCAAAGTGCTGGGATTATAGGCGTGAGCAGATTTTTCTCTTATAAAAAAATCAGTCATATTACATTAGGACCTACTCTAATGCCATCATTTGAACTTAATTACTTCTATAAATACTGTCTCCAAATACAGTCACATTGGGCTGGGCGTGGTGGCTCATGCCTGTAATCCCAGCAATTTGGAAGGCTTAGATGGGCAGATCACTTGAGTCCAGGAGTTCGAGACCAGCCTGGGCAACGTGGCAAGACCTTGTCTCTACAAAAAATATAAAAGTTAGCCAAGCGTGGTAGTCTGTGCTTGTAGTCCCAGCTACTTGGGAGGCTGAGGTGGGAGGATTTCTTGAGCCCTGGAGATTGAGACCAACTTGAGCAATGTGGTGAAACTTTGTCTCTACAAAAAATTAGCCAGGTGTGGTGGCATGTGCCTATAGTGCCAGGTATCCAAGAGGCTGAGGTGGGAGGATCACCTGAGACTGGAAGGTCAAGGCTGCAGTGAACTGTGATCACACCACTACACTCCAGCCTGGGTGATGGAGTGAGGCCTGTCTCAAGAAACAAGCAAACACAACCCAAATGCAGTAACATTCTTGGATATGAAGGGTTAGGATTTCAACATGAATTGTGGCTAGGGACACAATTCCACCTATAACAAGTGGAAATTGGTGATAGAGTAGTGAATAAACCCTAGAATTTGGGTGGTCTTGTTTGCAATGTGCAGGCATTGTAACCAGCATGCTTGCCTGCATCATTTCATTGAATGCTCGTAACCAACCTGTGAGGTAGGTGTTGTTATCTCCACTTTGCACTGAGGAAACCAAGGGCAGACCACATTCATTCGTAGGGAGGTTTGCTTTTGTGATAGTGTGTTTAATGCCTTCATTGGGTCAAAGCCTTGGAAATAGAAATGGAGCTGCAGCTAAATGTGTAGGGTATATATTTGTGGCAAATTCCGATTCAGAACAGACCAAAGTCTGGATGGTAAAATAGAGCTGGGGGTGGGGAAGGTTTGTTTGTTTTACATTGGGTTCTAAGAATAAAACCAAAGATAGGAGTGTTGTTTTTTGTTTGTTTGTTTTTTGAGACAGAGTCTTGCTCTGTCATCCAGGCTGGAGTGCAGTGGTACAATCTCAGCTCACTGTAACCTCTACCTCCCGGGTTCAAGCAATTCTCCTGCCTCAGCCTCCCGAGTAGCTGGGACTACAGGTGTACACCACCACGCTTGGATGATTTTTTGTATTTTTAGTAGAGATGGGGTTTTGCCATGTGGACCAGTCTGGTCTTCAACTCCTGACCTCAAGTCATCTGCCTGCCCTGGCCTCCTAAAGTGCTGAGATTACAGGCATGAGCCACACACTCGGCCAGGAGTAATCTTTACAATTAAGTATCTTTTACTCTCTGTAGGCAGTCCAGTATATTATATAATAACATTTATATATATAATAATAATTATACAAATTTATGATAATTCTAAATAATTATCATAAATATATAATCATTTTACATATATCCTACATTTTATGTAGTACTGATCATTTCCTTTTGATTGTCTAGATTCAAATAAGTTTACAGGTCATTTTTGAACTGTCCCTTTTGATTTATCTCCAGACTAGCAGCCTGCCTGGGCACTCCTCCTGTGGGAGAAACCCTCTTTGCATCATCGGCTTTGCTTTTGATTCAACTCTGCTGGGCATATCTGGGCATATTCAGATTCAGCAAACATGAAGGTCCTGCCCACCATGCAGCAGGTCCTTTTACATCAATCAATGTTTCTCAAAAATATGGAAAAGCAAAGGATAACATGATATGTGTTCTATGAACATACATTTGATTGATTGATTGATTGATTGAATTTTGAGATGGAGTTTCGCTGTTGTTACCCAGACTGGAGTGCAATGGCACGATCTCGGCTCACCACAACCTCCGCCTTCTGGGTTCAAGCAGTTCTCCTGCCTCAGCCTCCCGAGTAGCTGGGACTGCAGGTGTGCACCACCATGCCCAGCTAATTTTTGTATTTTTAGTAGAGACGGGGTTTCACCTTGTTGACCAGGATGGTCTCGATCTCTTGAGCTCATAATCTACCCGCCTCGGCCTCCCAAAGTGCTGGGATTATAGGCGTGAGCCACTGCGCCCTGCCTGATTTCTTTATTTTATGAAAGAAAGGCTAAGTTAACTGGTGAATAATTTAAAACATAATTTAAATACTGAAACAATGCAGGTATACATGCAAGAACTTTTTGCATGAACTTTTAAGATAAAACCTATTTCAAAGAAGTTGCTTTTTTTTTTTTAGTGTACCTTGAGTTCAGCACAGATGTGAATATCCCCTTCTTCCAGAAGGGTTCTTGGGACAAAACATTTGAGAAGTTCTAAGCACTTTTTTTTTTGTTTTTTTATGAGATGGGATCTAACTCTGTCGTTCAGGCTGGAGTACAGTAGTGCAGTCATAGCTCACTGCAGCCATGACCTCCTGAGCTCAAGTGGTGCTCCTGCCTCAGGCTCTCGAGTAGCTGGGACTACAGGCATGCACCACCATGCCCGGCTTGAACACTTTTTCATCCAAGTTTCCTAACAACCGTGTGAGGTATATGATCCTCATTTAAGAGTCAGAATACAGAAGCTGAGATAAATTATCTGTCTTAGTTAATAAAGTCAGCCAATAGCAGAGGCAGATGTGAAGTTTTCTGGCTCTAATTCCAGGGCATTTTCTATTGTACTACAGCCACTCCTGGGATGAACAGGCTCAGTCCTCATGGGGCTGAGTAGGTCTTGCAGCTGTGCATTTCCGCAAGTACCACCCTCCTTCATTCAGGAATTCATGCATGTACGCATACCTTTACTCAACAAATATTTATTGGGAGGTAAATTTGGGCCAGACTTGATTCCAGATCCCGATGACAAGAGGGTAGTGATGAAGGCATACCCTCACGGAGCCTACCTTCTAGTAGGAGAACATACATTCAACGAATAGTTATCAAAACATTTTTAAAGACTGTAATAAGTGTTGTAAAGGAAAAATACAAGGTGCTAGAAGAGGAATAAAATGGGTGCATTCACCTAGACTGATGCTCGAGGCCTGTTTGAGAAAGTTGACCTTTGATATGAAGTGTCAAGCATGAGTTAACTGGGGGAAAACTTATTTGCACTTAAAATAGTTACAAATTATCATCCTACAAAACCCTTCACAACAATTCTGTCTATCTTTGTTAGACTTCTTCTCTGGTTTACAAGATCAAATACTCACTCTCAGGTATCATGCTTATTCTTTTCTATTATATTGTTCCTAGTGTCCATCCATCCATCCATCCATCCATCCATCCATCCATCCATCCATCCATCCCTCCATCATCTATCTAATAAACTTCCTTGAGCACCTAATATGAGCCTGGCACTGTTGTGCCTCAAGTTCTTTTTTTTTTTTCTCTTCTCATGTTTTCTTTTTAGCTGCTCTCTTCTCCTTTTTTCTTTTTGGCTTCTTTTTTTCTTTTTCTTTTTAATCTGTCCCTGTATATGATTCTTGAATCTCCTATTTTTACGCCCATCTTTGATATTATTCTCTTCCCGGTTCTCTTCCATTGCCTCCATCTTGACTAAGACTCCAGGTACTTATTCTATTTTCAACAAATGGGTTCTTCACATTTTTATGAAACAAATATTTTTCTAATCAGGTTCAAGAAAATAGATACTTACTTGTTTTTACTTTTAATTTCCTTTTCCATTTTATCGGCTTATTGTAGTTTCTATCTCTTAATAAATAAATGCCACTAATATGAAACAAACTTTTTGGGGGATATCCATCTATTTATCTCTATCATTTATCTGTGTTTTGGATCAGTTCTTTCTTTTCATTATAAATGCCTGGAGGTAGACAACTCTGTTTGTTTCACATAATATAGCATCCAGCACTAATGATAATTGCGTCCTAAACTTTTCACATGCTTTAAGAAGAGGTAGATCTCTTCTAGGCCTGCTAATATGCTTGTTGTACCTATGATATAAATGTACAAATAGATTCAGAAATGCACAGATCCAAGCTAACCTTCTTTCAGCTTCTTCTATAAAGTCCTCTTTGTCTTCTCTATCGTAACCTGGACGTGAGACATTCTGGTCCACGGTAATATAGCATATCATCAACTATTTAGGCAAACCTCAGGAAAAGTTGTATGCTTTCTTCTCTAGCTCCATACAAATCAGTCAAATCTAAATCTTTGTAAAGTCTGAAGACCCAGAGTATACTACATAGTAAGTTCTACCTATCAAATGACAAGTAGAGGGGACGTCACCTTATAGTCATGATCAGAAAAAAATGAAAGATGTAAAGAAGAACCAAGAGGGACTTCTAGTGATGAAAAAACACTGTATCTGAAATGAAAATTTCACTAGATGGGATTAATAGCAGATTAGGCAATGCAGAAGAAAAGATTAGTGAATCTACAAATATAGCAACGTTATCTATGCAAGATGAATCACACAGAGAAAAAAAAGACTAAAAACAAAATTAGTGAACAGAGACTCAGTGATTTGTGGGATAATATCAAGCAATCTATCATACATAGAGAAAAGGAGAAGGGACAGAAATAGTATTGGAAGAAATAATGGTTGAAATATTTAGAAATTGGATGAAAACTGTATTTGATAAATCTAAGAAGCTTAATGAATCAGGAGCTGAAAAACATTCATTTAAAAAAGTTAAGGTCTAGGCACAGTGGCATGCATTTTTGTCACAGGTACTAGAGAGGCTGAGGTGGGAAGATTGTTTGAGCCTAGAGTTTGAGACCAGCTGGGGAAGCATAACAAAACCCCATCTCCAAAACTAAAATGAAATAAAGCACATAATCAAGTTGTTGAAGACCACTGCTGCACAGAAAATCTTAAAGGCACTCAGAGAAGAATACACATTATGTACAGAACAGACATTAGAAGGATCACAGACTTCGCCTCCAACTCTGCAAGCCTAAAGACAATGAAATAACATCTTTAGTGTGCTCAGAGAAAAAAGGCAGCCTAGAATTCTATATTTAATGAAAACATCTTCAAAAACAAAGATGAAGTAAAGTTATCAGACAAAACTGGAGGGAATTTGTTGTCAGCAGACATATACAATAAAAAATGTTTAAAGGAAATTATTGAGGCCAAAGCAAAATGATACCAGATGGAAACTTGAAATACACTGTGCCAGAAGTGGTAAATATGTGGGCAAATAGAGAAGACTTTGTGTTTTTGTTTTGAAATTTCTTGAAAAGTGAATTGACTGTATGAAACAAAAGCAATAATGTATTTTTGAGATATGTAAAATATGTATTAATAGAAGTAAAATATTTGACAACAACTTGAAGGACAGGATAGGAAGAAATGGAAGTCTATAGAGATGCTCCTTAATTTATAATGGGGTTACATCCTGATAAACCCATTGGAAGTAGAAAATGTCCTAAGTCAAAACTGGAGTTTTATGGACATGATGGGATGCAAAACCACAAAACACAGTATCCAAAAAACACTGGCAGCACAGTACACTGTAGAGTGTCTGCTGTTTACCTTCCTGACTGCACAGCTGGCTGTGAGCTGTGGCTTACTGCCACTGCCCAGCATTGCAAGAGTCTATCACACAGCATATCGCTAGCCAAGGAAAAGATCAAAATTTAAAATCTAAAGTATGTTTTCTACTGAATGTGTATTGCTCTCCCACCATCACAAAGTCAAACCATCATAAGTCGATAGCTATAAGAGTTTTACATTATATATGAAGTAGTATACTCTTAGTTGAACATGTATTATGAGTTAGAAATGCAGATTACAAAATGTAGGAAAATTATGAAAAATAAAGAGGTTTTATACATATACATAAAAATGTGTGTGTCTAGCCAGGCGCGGTGGCTCAAGCCTGTAATCGCAGCACTTTGGGACACCAAGGTGGGTGGATCACAAGGTCAAGAGATCGAGACCATCCTGGTCAACATGGTGAAACCCCGTCTCTACTCAAAAAAAATACAAAAAATTAGCTGGGCATGATGGTATGTGCCTGTAATCCCAGCTACTCAAGAGGCTGAGGCAGGAGAATTGCCTGAACCCAGGAGGCGGAGGTTGCTGTGAGCCGAGATCGCGCCATTGCACTCCAGCCTGGGTAACAAGAGCGAAACTCCGTCTCAAAAAAAAAAAAAAAAAGTGTATATATACATATATATGTACCTCCAATAATAGAGATAAAATGAATATTAAAAGGCACAAATTAATTCCAAAGAAGCAGAAGAAAAGAAACAATAACAAGGATGGATGAGTGTAAGAGAAAACCAATAGCAAATAGTAGATTTAAATTCAGCCATATCGATAATTATGTGAAATGTAAGTGGTCTAAACACTCCAATTAAAAGTCA
Source organism: Saguinus oedipus (assembly GCA_031835075.1). Taxonomy (NCBI): domain Eukaryota; kingdom Metazoa; phylum Chordata; class Mammalia; order Primates; family Cebidae; genus Saguinus; species Saguinus oedipus. Next base: position 66,225,809 of record CM063171.1, on the reverse strand, counting down.
GAGATTGTCAGACTGGTTAAGAAAAGTGAGGTCCTATCATGTGCTGTGTACAAGAAAATCACTTTAAATTTATGGAATGGAAAGTTAGAACTAAAAGTATGGAAAAGATATACTATGCAAACATGAATTACAAGAAAGCTAGACTGGCTATGTTAATATCAGACAGAGCAGAAAATATAAAAAGGAATATTACTAGGAATAAGGAAGGACTTTTCATAATGATAAAGGCATCAATTCATCAGGATGATATGACAATCCTAAATGTACTAGAGCTTCAAAATACATGTAGCAAAACCTGACAGAACTGAAAGGAAATTTTAAGAAAACCCACAATTATAGTTACAGATTTCAACAGTCTTAGTAATCAATAAAGAAGACAGAAAATCAGCAAGGATATAGAAGACAGCATCAGTCAACTGGACCTAATTGGGCTCTGCTTAATGACGGCAGAATATACATTCTTTTCAAGTTCACATGGAACATTAACAATAAGAGACTATAGGTTAATCATAAACAAGTTCCAACAAGTTTAAAAGTGTTGAAATCATAGAGTGTGTCCTACGCCCATAATGAAATTAAATTAGAAATCAACAGCTATTTGGGAGATCTCCAAATATTTAGGAAGTAAATAATAGATGACTAAACAATACATGGGTCAGAAAAGAAATCACAAGAAAACTGAGAAAATATTTTGAACTGAATAGAAATGAAAACATGCATATCAAAATTATGGGATGTAGCTACAGCAGTGTCTCCAGGGAAATGTATAATATTAGATGTTTATATTAGAAAAGAAGAGTCAGATGCACTGGCTCGCGCCTGTAATCCCAGCACTTTGGGAGGCTGAGGCGGGCAGGTCACGAGGTTAGGAATTTGAAACCAGCCTGACCAACATGGTAAAACCCATCTCTACTAAAAATACAAAAATTAGCCAGGCGTGGTGGCATGTGCCTGTAATCCCAGCTACTCAAGAGGCTGAGGCAGGAGAATCTTGAACCTGGAAGGCGGAGGTTGCACTGAACGGAGATCGTGCCACTGTACTCCAGACAGGGGGACAGGGTAAGACTCTGTCTCAAAAAAAAAAAAAAAAAAAAAATCTAAATTAGCAATCTAAGATACTACTTTAAAGAATCAAGTCACAGAGGAGGACAAATTAAACCCAAAGAAAATGGAAGGGACAAAATAACAAAGACAAAAGCAGAAATCAATGAAATATAAAACAAAAATAATAGAGAAAATCAATGAAACCTAAAGCTGATTCTTGGAAAATTTCAACAAAGTATATAAACTTCTAGCTAGATTTGTTAAGAAAAAAGGGAGAAGACACATAATATCATACTAGAAATGAGAGTAGGACAGATGCTATAGACATCACGAGGAAAATACATGAATATTATGAATAACTTTATGTCAATAAATTCAACAGCTTAGATGAATGGACAGTTCCTTAGAAACTACAACATACCGTCTGTGACTGAGAAGTAGAATAGCCCTATATTTAGTAAAGAAATTAAGTGTGTAGTTTAAAAGCCTCCCACAGAAAAACCTTGAGGCCCAGATGGCTTCAGTTGTGAATTCTATCAAGCATTTAAGAAAGAAATATACCAGTGTTTTACAAACTCTTAGAAACTAAGAGGATGAAATGCTTCCCAGTTCATCTCATGAGGCCAGCATCATCTTGGTACAAGATCTGACAGATATTACAAGGAGAAAAAAGAGAAAAACAGCAACTAGAAACTAACGTCCTTCATAAACATAGATACAAAAATCCTTCCACCACTTTGGGAGGTCGAGGCATGTGGATCACAAGGTTAGCAGTTCAAGACCAGCCTGGCCAATATGGTGAAACCCCATCTCTACTAAAAACACAAAAATTAGCTGGGCCTGGTGGTGTACAACTGTAGTACCAGCTACTTGGGAGGCTGAGGCAGAAGAATCGCTTCAACCTGGGAGGAGGAGGTTGCAGTGAGCTGAGATCGCACAACTGTACTCCAGCCTGGGTCAGAGAGCAAGACTCTGGCCACACACATACAAAAATAATTTGAAAAAAAAAATTCTTAGCAAAATACTAGCAAATTGAGTGCAACAATTTCTTAAAGAAATAATACGTCATGGCCAAATGGGGGTTACTGCAGGAATGTATAGGCAGCTAGAGGAAGACCATCGAAGGTGCGGGTATATGGCAATGGGAAGTACAAATAAAAATATAAAAATAAAAAGAAGCATCTTTGGCTCCAATAGTCCTGATTTCTATTTTGACTGTGACCAACATTACTGAGCATTTACCACATTGCAGGAAACATGTTCAGAGCTTTATGTGGATTCTTCTGTTTAGTCTTTATTAGAATCCCCTAAGGTAGGTACTGTCTTATGGGCATTTTATAGATGAGTAAACTAAGGCACAGATAAATTTGAAAATCTGTCTGCAGTCCCCTGGCTGTTAAGATTTGGAACAATGCTAGTCTGATTTCAGACCCTGTAACTCTTTATTAATGCACCTCTTTGCACAGAACTGCTCATTTTCTTTGCTTTGGCCTAGCAAGGCTTATTTGTTTAATTTTTTAAATTGCATTTTAGGTTTTGGGGTACATGTGAATAACATGCAGATTGTTGCATAGGTACACACATGGCAATGTGATTTGCTGCCTTCCTCCCCATCACCTATATCTGGCATTTCTCCCATGCTGTCTCTCCCCAACTCCTCACCCCCCCACTGTCCCTCCCCTATTTCCCCTGACAGACCCCAGTGTGTGATGCTCCCCTCCCTGTGTCCATGTGATCTCATTGTTCAACACCCACCTATGAGTGAGAACATGCAGTGTTTGATTTTCTGTTCTTGCATCAGTTTGCTGAGAATGATGGTTTCCAGGATCATCCATGTCCCTACAAAGGACACAAACTCATCGTTTTTGATGGCTGCATAATATTCCATGGTGTATATGTGCCACATTTTCCCTGTCCAGTCTATCATCGATGGGCATTTGGGTTGGTTCCAGGTCTTTGCTATTGTAAACAGTGCTGCAGTGAACATTCATGTGCATGTGTCCTTATAGTAGAACGATTTATAGTCCTTTGGATATATACCCAGTAATGGGATTGCTGGGTCAAATGGAATTTCTATTTCTAGGTCCTTGAGGAATCGTCACACTGTCTTCCACAATGGCTGGACCAATTTACACTCCCACCAACAGTGTAAAAGTGTTCCTATTTCTCCACATCCTCTCCAGCATCTGTTGTCTTCAGATTTTTTAATGATCGCCATTCTAACTGGCGTGAGATAGTATCTCAATGTAGTTTTGATTTGCATTTCTCTAATGACCAGTGAGGATGAGCATTTTTTCATATGTTTGTTTGCCTCATGTATGTCTTCTTTTGTAAAGTGTTTGTTCATATCCCACTCCCACTTTTGAATGGGCTTGTTTTTTTCTTGTAAATTTGTTTTAGTTCTTTGTAGATTCTGGATATCATCCCTTTGTCAGATGGGTAGACTGCAAATTTTTTTTCCTGTTCTGTTGGTTGCCGATTCACTCTAATGACTTTCTTTTGCCGTGCAGAAGCTGTGGAGTTTGATTAGGTCCCATTTGTCTATTTTGGCTTTTGTTGCCAATGCCTTTGGTGGTTTGGTCATGAAGTCCTTGCCTACGCCTATATCCTGAATGGTTTTGCCTAGATTTTCTTCTAGGGTTTTTATGGTGTTAGGTCTTATGTTTAAGTCTTTAATCCATCTGGAGTTAATTTTAGTGTAAGGTGTCAGGAAGGGGTCCAGTTTCTGCTTTCTGTACATGGCTAGCCAGTTTTCCCAACACCATTTATTAAACAGGGACTCCTTTCCCCATTGCTTGTTTTTGTCAGGTTTGTCAAAGATCAGATGGTTGTAGATGTGTTGTGTTGCCTCCAAGGCCTCTGTTCTGTTCCATTGGTCTATATCTTTATTTTGGTACCAGTACCATGCTGTTTTGATTACTGTAGCCTTGTAGTATACTTTAAAGTCTGGTAGTGTGATGCCTCCCACTTTGTTCTTTTTGCTTAGAATTGGCTTGGCTATGTGGGCTCTCTGTTGGTTCCATAAGAAGTTTAAGGTGGTTTTTTTCCAGTTCTGTGAAGAAGGTCATTGGTAGCTTGATGGGGATAGCATTGAATCTGTAAATTACTTTGGGCAGTATGGCCATTTTCATGATATTGATTCTTCCTAACCATGAACATGGAATGTTTCTCCAACTGTTTGTGTCCTCTCTTATTTTGTTGAGCAGTGGTTTGCAGTTCTCCTTGAACAGGTCCTTTATGTTCCTTGTTAGTTATATTCCTAGGTATTTTATTCTCTTTGTAGCAGTTGTGAATGGCAGTTCGTTCTTGATTTGGCTCTCTTTAAGTCTGTTATTGGTGTATAGGAATGCTTGTGATTTTTTCACATTGATTTTGTATCCTGAGACTTTGTTGAAGTTGCTTATCAGTTTCAGGAGATTTTGGGCTGAAATGATGGGGTCTTCTAGATTATAATCATGGCATCTGCAAATAGAGACAATTTGACTTCCTCCTTTCCTAATTGAATACCCTTTATTTCTTTTTCTTGCCTGAATGCTCTAGCTAGAACTTCCAATATTATATTGGATAGGAGTGGTGAGAGAGGGCATCCTTGTCTAGTGCCAGATTTCAAAGGGAAGGCTTCCAGTGTTTACCCATTCAGTATGATATTGGCTGTTGGTTTGTCATAAGTAGCTTTTATTATTTTGAGATATGTTTCATCAATACCTAGTTTATTGAGGGTTTTTAGCATAAAGCGCTGTTGAATTTTGTCAAAGGCTTTCTCTGCATCAATTGAGATAATCATGTGGGTTTTGTCTTTGGTTCTGTTTATGTGGTGAATTATGTTTATAGACTTGCATATGTTGAACCAGCCTTGCATCCCCGGGATGAACCCTACTTGATCATGGTGAATAAGCTTTTTGATGTGCTGTTGCAATCTGTTTGTCAGTATTTTATTGATGATTTTTGAATCTATGTTCATCATGGATATTGGCCTGAAGTTTTCTTTTCTTGCTAAGTTTCTGCCGGGTTTGGGTATCAGGATGATGTTGGTCTCATAAAATGATTTGGGAAGGATTCCATCTTTTTGGATTCTTTGGAATAGTTTCAGAAGGAATGGTACCAGCTCCTCTTTGTATGTCTGGTAGAATTCGACTGTGAACCCATCTGGACCTGGGATTTTTTTTGGGTGGTAGGCTCTTCATTGCTGCCTCAACTTCAGACCTTGTTATTGGTCTATTCAGTGTTTCGACTTCTTCCTGGTTTAGGCATGGGAGGATGCAAGTGTCCAGGAATTTATTCATTTCTTCCAGGTTTACTGCTTTATGTGCATAGATTTGTTTGTAATAATCTCTGATGATGGTTTGTATTTCTGTGGAATCTGTGGTGATATCCCTTTTATCGTTTTTTATTGCATCTATATGATTATTCTCTTTTTTCTTTTTTATTAATCTGGCTAGTGGTCTATTTTGTTGATCTTTTTGAAAAACCAGCTCTTGGATTTATTGATTTTTTGAAGGGTTTTTTGTGTCTCTATCTCCTTCAGTTCTGCTCTGATCTTAGTTATTTCTTGTCTTCTGCTAGATTTTGAGTTTTTTTGATCTTGCTCCTCTGGCTCTTTCAATTTTGACGGTAGGGTGTCAGTTTGAGATCTCTCCTTACTTCTCATGTGGGCACTTATTGCTATATATTTTCCTCTAGAGACTGCTTTAAGTGTGTCCTAGAGATTCTGGTATGTTGTGTCTTCATTCTCATTGGTTTTGAAGAACATCTTTATTTATAACTTCATTTCATTGCTTATCCAGTCAACATTCAAGAGCCAGTTGTTCAGTTTCCATGAAGCTGTGTGGTTGTGAGTTAGTTTCTGAATTCTGAGTTCTAACTTGATTGCACTGTGGTCTGAGAGACTGTTTGTTATGATTTCCATTCTTTTGCATTTGCTGAGGAGTGATTTACTTCCAATTATGTGGTCAGTTTTAGAGTAGGTGTGATGTGGTGCTGAGAAGAATGTATATTCTGTGGATTTGGGGTGGAGAGTTCTGTAAATGTCTATTAGGTTTGCTTTGTCCAGGTCTGAGTTCAAGTCCTGGATATCCTTGTTCATTTTCTGTCTCATTGATCTGTCTAATATTGACAATGGGGCATTAAAGTCTCCCACTATTATTGTGTGGGAGTCTGAGTCTCTTTGTAAGTCATTAAGAACTTGCCTTATATATCTGGGTGCTCCTGTATTGTGTGTGTATATATTTAGGATCATTAGCTCTTCTTGTTGCATTGATCCTTTTACCATTATGTAATGTCCTTCTTTGTCTCTTTTGATCTTTGTTGCCATAAAGTTTTTTTATCAGAGACGAGAATTGCAACTCCTGCTTTTTTTTTTTCTGCTCTCCATTTTCTTGGTAAATCTTCCTCCATCCCTTTATTTTGAGCCTTTGTGTATCCTTGCATGTAAGATGGGTTTCCTTGATACAGCACACTGATAGGTTTTGGCTTTTTATCCAATTTGCCAGTCTGTGTCTTTTGATTGGGGCATTTAACCCATTTACATTTAGGGTTAATATTGTTATGTGTGAATTTGATCCTGCCATTTTGATGCTAGCTGGCTGTTTTGCCCGTTAGTTGATGCAGTTTCTTCATTGTGTTGATGCTTTTTACCATTTGGTATGTTTTTGGAGTGGCTGGTTGTTCCTTTCTATGTTTAGTGCCTCTTTTAGGAGCTCTTGTAAAGCAGGCCTGGTGATGATGAAATCTCTAAGTACTTGCTTGTTCATAAAGGATTTTATTTTTCCTTCACTTATGAAGCTTAGTTTGGCTGGATATGAAATTCTGGGTTGAAAGTTCTTTTCTTTAAGGATGTTGAATTTTGGCCCCCACTCTCTTCTAGCTTGTAGGGTTTCTGCTGAGAGATCTGCTGTGAGTCTGATGGGCTTCCCTTTGTGGGTAACTTGACCTTTCTCTATGGTTGCCCTTAGCATTTTCTCCTTAATTTCAACCCTAATAAATCTGATGATTATGTGCCTTGGGGTTGCTCTTCTTGAGGAATATCTTTGTGGTGTTCTCTGTATTTCCTGGACTTGAATATTGGCCTGCCTTAGCAAGGTTTATTTCATCAATCTGAAACACTTACCCACTTTTTGGGTCTCTGAGTTAAGATGCTAGCTACTTTCAAATGCAGAATATTTCCAAAATAAAAGTATGTTTCTTAAATTGCAAAAGTCATAATATGACAGTGGGAGGTGTATTCCATTATCCCCTCCTCAATTTTGATGTGGTTACAAACATTGTGGTGTCCAAGAAGAGAAAAAATAAATCCTTTCCCCTGCTATGTGTAGAACAAAATGCTTTTACTTTCCACTGTGTGTAGACCTAGATTTCAGTGCTGGCACAGTGGCTTGATGGCACGTAGACTTGGGCAAGTTCTTTCAGTCCTGTGAGCTTCATTCCCCATTTGTAAGATGGAATGGTTCTGCCTTCCACACAGGATAGTGTGAAAATTAGCAAGCTACTTCGGCATACTCCAGGATTCTTTTCTTCCCTCTGCTTTTGCCTGGCTTTTCCTCCTCAATGCTGTTTTGCCAAAGTCTCAGAAGTTTGAAGCTCTCAAGAAAAGCATTTATCAAATTTTAATTTTCTTTTTCTATATTCACCTTATCTTATATAATTGCAAACTTTTTTTGACCATTGTCCACTGTAAGAAATATGCTTTACATCATAAATCAGTATATACATAATACACAAATGTATGTATAATGAACATAATCAACCAATTTATGGTACACATTGGAAAAGTTATTATTTTGAAAGTGTAACTATGCTGGGCTAATAAGAATAAAGCAGGTTATTCTGGGCAAATTGGGCCACGTGCCCCCAAATCACTTGACCTTATGTATTTGGATGCACTCTCTTATCTTGTATTCTAGCTAATTTTAAAAAATGCTTTTCAGGACCTGTTACATTAATTTTGTAACCCACTAATGAGTCTAAACCAAGCATTTCTGATTACCTCTAGAGAATAACTTGTCTGATACTCCAATATTCTTGGAGTATTCAGACATGCTGGAGATGAACACACACACGTGGAGAATTTCTGGAGAATTCAGCTGCTCAGACAAGGTGCATCTTCCAATTGCCAGAATGACACTCATTCTAACTCCTTTCATTCATTCTCTAGCCATTCTTTCATTCACTCATTTTGCAAATACTTTGAGTGCATTCTGTATTACTGAGTGCTGGGAGTTATCAGACACTGGGTGCTGGGACATGGTTTCTGCTCTGGAGGAGTTCCTGTGTTCTAGTGGAGCTGACACAAAAATAATCACAGGACAGGGAGATGAGTGACACCTTAGAGGTGAACAAAAGGCCTTAGGAGCATGGAGGAAAGATCCACCAGCTGTGGCAGGGAGAGGGAGTGGGTTTTGAGAAATAGAGTTAACATTGAAATTGATGAAGTTCTTGAGCAAGATGTGGATGCGTTCAGAGAGTCAGAGGAGCGACTCAAACTGGCCACCACGCTGCTCAAGGCAGCTCACACGCAGGTGTGCACAATACTTTACTATCAGAGTTAGTATGTATGTGTGTCTCTTTCTGTTGTTTTCTCAAACTTAGTTTAAACTTCATGAGCACACACTTATGTCACTTCATGACACCCCTGCTATGTCTGTCTCCCCAACCTAGTTTTTTAACCTACAACAAATGGGTGCAGGTTCCCTCTTCTCCTTTCTTCTTTTGTCCAACTTACCCAGCTTTCTTTTTCTTCACAGCACTTTTCATTTTCTAAGTATACTATATAATTTACTTATCTATGATGTCGACTGTCTGTTTCTTCCTAGAATGTAAGCTCAAGGAGACGACTGGTCTGTTTTTTGTTTGTTTTTGTTTTTTCTTTTTCTACTGTGGTATCTCCTGGTTCCTGGAAAGGTACTATGTAGTAGGTTCCTGATAAATACTGGGAATGCTTTGAAAGGATTAGCAGATTTCTGTATCCAGGACATAGTCACTATCCTCTTATGTTGGAAGGAAAGTGTAAAGAAAAATAAAGGCCTACAAAGGATCATTTATGAAAGCATCCTTTTCCTCTCCCCGCTTCAACAGTACTTACTGGTCATCTGCTCTGGGTTAGCCTTGCTCTGGGATTTCAAGAAGAGCAAAACAGATCCCATCCTATTTTCATGGAAGTCTCCTGCCAGAGTGGAAGCAGATGTTAACGAACTATATTATTGAAAATTTGGGATAACTGCTAAGAAAAACAAATGGAGTATTTTATGCTTTTGTTATGAAAGCATGAAATAGCAGCACATGACTTGGCCTGGGAAGTCAGGGAAGTTATTTTTAAGCCGAGTGGAAGTCAGCTCAATGAAAGAAAGGAGTGGGAGAGAGAGCATTCAGGCAGAAGAAATAAAATGACAAAGGTCATGGCATAGGAGAGAGAATGACTGAGTGTCCCAGGTGTGGTGGGAGCCAGGGTGAGGGAGGAGGGGCCCAGCATCATAAAGGAGGTAGGTCAGGCAGACAGCACAGCGGGGCACATGTACCAAGGGGTTGACCCTTTAGCCAGAGAGCAAAGAGGAGCCATGCACAGGTTGTGAGCTGGTGAGTGAAGAGATAGTTTTGGTTAAAGAATCGACAGTGAATTGGAGAGGATGGCAGAGAGTGTAGGGAAGCAGGGTAGGATAGAGGGAAGCCATGGTCAAAGCATTTAGTGTGATAGTTGGAGTGGAAATGAAGAGAAATGAGCAGATTAGAGAAATATTTAGGAGATGGAATTGAAGTTAATGGCTGTCCTGATTTCCAAAAAAAAAAAGGGTGGCAGCTTTAAGGTTTTGAATGTGTCTATAAACCAGAATGTAAATAAGGCAGCATCTTGAATTGTTTGTCCTTATTCTCTGTGATATGTACAAACATATTAGTAAAGAAATAAGCCCAATCTGCAGTAGATCTAGAAGCCTGCCTCTGGCTGGTGGGCCTTCTGGGAAGGAAAATGAGAAAATACTATTGGGAAAACCTAGTGTAATTGAGGGAGGAGAGAGGTAATAAAAGGGGTGTGTGTGCATGCACACTCTTTAATGGAAACATAGAACCCTGCCTCACCTCTTTTACACCCTTTCTTCTAGACCTACTTCTTTCTTTCCACATATACCTTTCAGCCTATACATGTTAAAATCAGTGGTTCTTTATTTTTGTATTTTTTTATTTATTTGTTTGGTTTATTTTTATTTATCCTTGCCAGCAGGAAGTTAAAAATCAGTGGTTCGTAATGTTCCTTGGTCCCTATCCTGAGAATAATGCACAACCAATAAGCACAGAACATTTTACATCATGTATCAGGGGCCTTGGGAACACAGATTGAGAATCTCGGGAGAGCAGAGTTTATAAAAAAGCAATTCATAGACAAAAATGCCTTTAGTCAATAAATGTGAGAAAAGCTGGTCAAGTGCATTAACAACAACAAAAAAGCCAATAGAACCAATCATGAGATAACATTTTTCATCTCTCAGATGGGCACAGTTTCAAAGGCTTGATACTACCCACCTTTGGCCATTGTGGGTGGATTGTGCAGTCTTGTGTAACCCTGGACGAACATAAAATGGAACAACTTTTTAGAAAGCAATTAGGCAATAGCTTTCAAAATTTTAAATGCGTATGTTCTTTAACCTACTAATTCAAAGTCCAAGAGACTGTCCTTTAGGAACACAAACATACATGTGAAATAGTCATGGATGTTCGTTGCAGCAACAACTGGAAAATTAGGAACTGATTGAATGACCACCAATGAAGAAATGGTTCAATTAATTTTTAAATATACCCATCCCATACAGTGGAATGCTGTGTAGTCAAAAATAATGAGATCTGTCTGTACTGATAATTAAGTGAAAAAGGCAAGTTGCAGACCAACATATGTGGCACAATGTATTTTCTTTTTTTCTTTTTCTTTGAGAGGGAGTTTTTCTCTTGTTGCCCAAGCTCAAGTGCAGTGGTGTGATCTCAGCTCACGGCAACCTCCGCCTCCCAGGTTCAAGCAGTCCTGCCTCAGCTTTCCGAGTAGCTGGGATTACAGGCATGTGCCACCATGCCTGGCTAATTTTGTATTTTTAGTAGAGACGGGGTTTCTCTATGTTGGTCAATCTGGTCTCGAACTCCCGACCTCAGTTGATCCACCCACCTCGGCCTCCCAAAGTGCTGGGATTACAGTTGTGAGCCACTGCGCCTGGCCGTCACAATTTATCTTCTATTAGAGAACTCACAAAACCTTATTTGTGTTGGACATAAATGCTTTTGCAAATATTTGTATATGCTTAGATAAAATATACATAGATTTCCCTGAAACTCATAATAGGGATTAACTCTGGGGAGTAGGATTTGGTTGAGGGGATTGAAATATTTTCCTTTTAATTTTATGTACTTCTATACAGTTTGAACTGATTTTAACAGGCTTTACTGCATAACCTTTTTTCTTAAAAAATAAAGATAACATAGGAGTTTCTGACCTTGAGATTCTTTTCTGAAATAACACTGTTTTAAAATTTGAGCTGGGGGAAGAGGCAAACTGTGAGATGTGCCTCTGTCTCCTCCCCTGATTAAAATAGTTCAGTGACATCCCAGTGTCTTGGGGATCAAGTCCAAACTCCTGAATGTGGCACTGTAGGGTTTCTTGATCTGGCAATGTGTCTACCTCTCCAGTATCTTCTGCAACTCTCCAACGCATAGACTCTGTTCTCACTGGAACTCACTAGGATGTGGGGTTCCCCAGGTACTCTGTCACCCAGGCTGGAGTGCGCACAATATCGGCTCACCGCCACCTCCTCCTGGGTTCAAGTGATTCTCATGCCTCAGGCTCCTGAGTAGCTGGGACTACAGGTGTGTGCTACTAGACTGAGCTAATTTTTTAGTAGAAACAGGGTTTTGCCACGTTGGCCAGGCTAGTCTCAATCTCCTATCCTTAAGTGATCCACCCACCTCGGCCTCCCAAAATGCTGGGATTACAGGTGTGAGCCACCTTTTGCACCCGGCCAGGATTCTCCCTGACTTCTGACATGCTTTAGCTTTACACAGGATGCTCATGGCCTGTGGTAGCATCCTCAGCTGCCAAGGTTCAGTGTAAGTGTCACCTTATCCAGAAGATCTGGCCCACTCGCCTTCTCTACCTGTCTGAGTACAGAGCTGCTCCTAAATGCTCCCAGGTACCCAGGTGTACCTCCTGTGTTATATCACTTGTGCCCTCCTGGGTTTTGGTCTCCTGTTGCTCCTTAGGTGACAGCACCCTGAAGGCAGAGGCTGTGCTTTGTGTAGCTGTGTCCTTATTGCATGCATGGCTCACTGCCTGGCCCCAAGAGGCTCTCCCTCAGAAAGCATCCACTCCTGAAATATCCTTCATGGGATCCACTCGTTGGCAGCCTCAAAGAAGTAAGAGAGACTGAATTTTAAAAGACCTTGCAAAGGCCGAGCATGGTGGCTCATGCCTGTAATCTCAGCACTTTGCGAGGCTGAGGTGGGTGGATCACGAGGTCAGGAGATCAAGACCATCCTGGCTAACACAGTGAAACCCCGTCTCTACTAAAAATACAAAAAATAAGCTGGCTTGGTGGCACGCCCCTGTAGTCCCAGCTACTCGGGAGGCTGAGGCAGGAGAATCACTTGAACCCAGGAGGCAGAGGTTGCAGTGAACTGAGATCGTGTTACTACACTCCAGCCTGGGTGAGAGCAAGACTCCTTCTCAAAAAAAAAAAAAAGTCCTTGCAAATGACTTATTTACATAGGGCCTAAATTAAAATTTAGAATCACAAAACACCACATTTTAGGACCTGGGAAGGATTTAGGAGTTTTCTAGGAGGGAAGTTGTTTTCAATCAAGAGTTGGTGGACTAGTACAAGTCTGAGACAGTTTTCACACTCTAGGGCAAAATGAGAAAAACATGAGCAATGGAGCAGAGCAAAAAATCAGGTTAAATGCATTAGGTTTAGTGATGCTTTCTTATTCAGAGATTATGGTGCCCTCCTCCCATTGAAAGGTTATTTATGAATGATATGCTAGTAGGTGGTGCTGTTTTGTTTTTATTTCCTTGGTACCCTGCATTAGTTGTTATTTTTTTCTTGTTTTTTTTTTTTAGTTTAATTGGTCTATTAAATCTAAAAGTCTGGAAACCCTAGCTCTTGTGTCTTTCCCCTCAGAACTGAGATCCAGAGAGATGATGACTTCGCCCATAAACCAAGCACAGAAATACATGTTTCAGTCCTGTGTCCTTCTGCTATGGTATGTAGTGCAGTTGTGTACTTTAAACAATATTGTCTATAGTTGGTGTGATTGGTTTTCTGTTCAGCATTTTAAATTCAGAAATGAGCCAGTCAGTTAACATATTTGTTGTATTGCAATTGGAAACAGGCTTTCTCTCTCAGAAGCATCTATAACCATATGGTATTACTGTCTGTCAGTATTTGGTGAGGTTTTAAGACGTGAGAGTCCTGAAGTTATATATTAAATATATGTAATGTTATTATTGACTTCAATATGAAAATAAAGACTGTTCTCTTTTAATTTTTGAATGCTAAGTTTGAAGACGCTGTAAGCACCTTAAAAAAAGAATTTAAATGACTGAATTTGGCTATTGCTGTAATTCTGCTTTTTAACATCTGAATACTGTTCAACTGAGAAATTCCACTTCTAAGAGTGTATCATAAGAAAATAGTGAGAGATCCATTGTGCAGAGAAGTATGCATAAAGATGTCCCTGAAAGCATTTGTGTTAAAGGTCAGAAATATTATAAATGCCCAATAATAGAAGGTGGTTAAACACATTTTGTTGTAGTCATTCAATGAAAAGTACTTTAGTTACTAATAATGGCTGTATAGTGGCCCCTTGAACAACATGGGTTTGAACTCTGCAGGCCTTTCCACCTCTGTTACCCTTGAGGCAGCAAGGCCAACCCCACCTCTTCCTTTTCCTCCGCCTGTTTAATGTCAAGACTATGAAGATGAGAAGATGAAGTTTTTTTTTTTTTTTTTTTTTTTTTTTGAGACAAAGTCTCACTCTGTCACCCAGGCTGGAGTGCAATGGCATGGTCTTGGCTCACTGCAACCTCTGCCTCCCATGTTCAAGTGATTCTCCTGCCTCAGCTTCCCAAGTAGCTGAGATTACAGATGCGTGCCACCATGCCTGACTAATTTTTGTAATTTTAGTAGAGGTGGGGTTTTGCCATGTTGGCCAGGCTGGTCTTGAACTCCTGACCTTGTGATCCATCTGCCTCAGCCTCCCAAAGTGTAACTCCCAAAGTGCTGGGATTACAGGCATGAGCCACTGCGCCCGGCTGAAGATGAAGACTTTTATGTTGATCCATTGCTACTTAACGAATGGTAAATATATATTCTGTTCTTTATGATTTTCTTAGTTACATTTTCTTTTCTCTAGCTTACTTTATTGTAAGAATACAGCATGTAATACTTTTAACATACTAAATATGTATTAATTGGTGGTTTATGTTATCTGTAAGGCTTCTGGTCAGCAGTAGGCTGGCAGTACTTAAGTTTTTGGGAAATTGAAAGTTATCTGCAGAATTTTAACTGTGGGATTTGTGGGAAATAGGCACCCTTAACCCCTGTGCTGTTCAAGGGTCAACTGCATTTTCATCTTTTATGTTCTTGTCTAAATGTTCTGATTTTATCTACCGCGATTATATTGTACTTACATAACCAAAAAGTGATAAAATTTGACTAGCTCCATGCTTTGTGCAGAATAATGTTCTTTGTTTTTCATTTGCTGTTTTTCAACTTGACATTGTTGGTTAATATAATTTGACAGCCAAACTTCGGTATATGCAGACTCTTAAGTTTTAATTTTTCAGTTTCACCTTTTACATCTTCCGTTTTTATGTAGTTTTTCTTTTTAATACCTGAGATCGAACTACTGTAAATCAGCACATAGTCCAATGGAAGCTGTCATTTTCACTTCCAGCCTTATGCTCTCATGCAGGTCCTTATTGGATGTTCTAATTAAGTATCAGTAGCAACACGCAGCATAAACTCAAAGATCTAGAAGACATTCGGAGAAGTAATTGTCTAAATATTTCTTTTTTTCTCTAGACACAACAGCATCTTAGCTCAGAGTAGGAATATTGGCCATGGGATTTTCTAGGCTTGCAGACCATTGGCCTAAAAATGAGAAAGAATAGCATCTTTAGTGTTTCCAGCCCCAAAGGAGTTTCCTTGAAAAAGGAAGATAGTAGGAGCCTGATTATATTGTGGCTGTGTATGCCTGTGTATGTGCCCACTTGTGTGTGTGCCAGAGAGGGAGGGAAGGTGAGTTGGAATGGGTGAAGGGGTTTCTGATATCTTTGGCACTAGGTTAGTTTGCCCTTTTATAGCTCACAATCTCCAATCAGTCTTCCTAGTAGCTATCCTACTTTTAAATAAAGAATTATGCCTGTAATCCCAGCACTTTGGGAGGCTGAGGTGGACGGATCACCTGAGGTTAAAAGTTCAAGACCAGCCTGGACAAAATGGCAAAACCTCATCTCTACTAAAAATACAAAATTAGGCTGGATGTGCTGGCTCATGCCTGTGATCCCAGCACTTTGGGAGGCCAAGGTGGGCAGATCACCTGAGGTCAGGAGTTCAAGACCAGCCTGGCCAGCATGGTGATACCCCGTCTCTATGAAAAAAAAATTAGCTGGGTCTGGTGGCACATACCTGTAATCTCAGCTACGCAGGAGGCTGAGGCAGGAGACTCGCTTGAACCTGGGAGGCAGAGGTTGCAGTGAGCCGAGATCTTGCCACTGCACTCCAACCTGGGCAAGAGTGAGACTCTATCTCAAAAAACAAATAAACAAACAAACCACAAAAATCCCACAAAAATTAGCCAGGCATGTGGTGGGTGCCTGTAATCCCAGCTACTTGAGAGACTGAGGCAGGAGAATCACTTGAACTCAGGAGGTGGAGGTTGCAGTAGGCTGAGATCACACCATTGCACTCCATCCAGCCTGGGTGGCAGAGTGAGACTCTGTCTCAGAAAAAAAAAAAAAATTAATTACTTGTTCTACATCTGATTATCTAGATTGGAAAAGACGCAAGGCCAGAACCATGTCTTTTCCTCTCCCCCACTCTTTCTCAGGGCCGTTTTGTATAGGCAGTGAAGATTTCATAAATATTTGTTGAGTAAATGCCAGTATGGGTCTTAAAAACCTATCTTTCTCCCTTTCCTTTTTTTTTTAACCTTGGCTAACAGCTTCTATGGCCGTTGTAGTTTTTCTTCTTCTTCTTAAAGCCATTTCTAGAAGAGAACTACACCATTAAGCCTGGAGAAGGTACTGGGCTGCTTCTGCAGCAGAAGGTAGGCCCACCCTCCACCTGTAGTTATCTCAGAAGCGGGGATCCAGGCCTCTGCCTTGTTTATGGATTGAGGTTTGCTTTTAGCTGTTCGTATGCTCTAGGTGCTTCTGTGGCAAAAGCCAAGGATCTGTCTCAAGGTCTGCAGTAACACAGGGCTGTCCTAAACACAGTTGCCTTATTAGGAAAACTGATTTGGATGAGAACAACCATCTTTAATTTGTGCAATGTACTGTGTTTTATCATAGGAGAGCATGGTGAAAGCAGAGGGTTTCTACCCTGGAGGACCGTGCATGAATGCCAGCTCTGTGGGCCCTCAGCATCCACTGGCTGAATGAGTGAGTGAAGGCTGGAATGTCCTCAGCACTGCTGTATGTCTGTGTTTGAAGTGCTGTTTCAGCTATCATTCGTCCAGTTAAGAACTGGAAATGAGTGCTATTTATGACAAAGGCGACACTTTGCTCATCCTTTCCCCAAAATTACAGTTCCAAAATTTTTCTATACAGTCCTTCTAAATTGGATGACAACTTGACCATTTTCCTTTTCAAAATGTACCAAAATATTAACATTAGTGACCACGGGCCAGGGAGTATGATCTTAATAAATTTACAAATCTTCTGATCAACCATAGACTTCACAAATATAACAAGTCAATTTTTTTTTTTTATAAAATGCTATATATATGTGTGTGATTTAGTCTTGCTTGGTCGCCCAGGCTGGAGTGCAATGGTGCGATCTTGGCTCACTGTAACTTCCACCTCCTGGATTCAAGTGATTCTCTGGCCTTGGCCTCCTGAGTAACTGGGATTACAGGCATGTGCCACCATGCCTGGCTAATATTGTATTTTTAGTAGAGATAGAGTTTCACCATGTTGGCCAGGCTGGTCTCAAACTCCTGACCTCAAGTGATCCGTCGCCTTGGCTTCCCAACTTGCTGGGATTACAGGCGTGAGCCACCACACCCAGCCAAATGCTCTACTTTTTAAATCAATGTTTTCTATAATATGGATTTTGCTATGTGCTTTAGAAATTAGAGAACAAATGGTGATAATATATGCTAAACTTAAAATTAGTATGCCTCCTTTTATAGACAACAGGAACTTTGTCACTTCCCAGTTTGTCTTGTCATTCAGGAGGCTCAGAGCTACGGTCTGTGCCCACTCGTGCTGCCTATTCTTAACTTTGATTTCATCTCCATTTCCCCTCATCACCTTGTTCTTTTAACCATTTAACAACAGCATTACATTTTGTTGAAAGTGGCCTCAAATTGTTTTTGGTAGAAGGGAAATTGTAATTTGAGAGAAGAACATTTTCCTAACTATTCTCAGGTGCATTTAAGGGTTGCATTCCATGATGCTATCAATGCCTTCTTTCAGCTCATAGCATATCAGACCTCTTAATGAGCCTGATGTTGTTAGTATCACAGGAACCGGAAAATATGCACGTTATGTTGGAGCATGAGAACGCAACAGAAAGAGCCCTGGGCTTGGAGTGTGCGGAACTGGTTCTTGTTAAAACTCCTCTCTTACTAAGTAGAGGAAGTTACTTAGCCTCTTTGGACAAGTTACGTAACTTTTCTATGCCTCAGTTCTCTTCTATTGGGTATAAATCACGTGTGGTACCTACTGCAGTGGGTTCTCATGATGTGAAATGACATAATACATGCCAGTGTGTTTTGTAAACATTGCAGTTGTCTGCACTTTTGTGTCCCCCACAAGTCTGTAAGTTTCTCAGCATCAGGGACTGCATCTTGTTCAGATGTGTGCTCCCAGGGCCTGGTTTCGGTTGACCTAAAGATGCACTTTAAGAGAAGGTCCGGGTGTGGTGGCTTATGCCTGTAATCCCAGCACTTTGGGAGGCTGAGACAAGTGGATCACGAGGTCAAGAATTTGAGACCAGCCTGGCCAACATGGTTGAAACCCTGTCTCTACTAAAAAGATAAAAATTAGCTGGGCATGGTGGCACGTGCCTATAATCCCAGTTACTCAGGAGGCTGAGGCAGGAGAGGAGGAGGAGGTTGCAGTGAGCGAAGATCATGCCACTGCACTCCAGCTTGGGCAACAAAGTGAGACTCCATCTCAAAAAAAAAAAAAAAAAAAATAGGGAAGGTCCTAAATGTAGCTGACACTACGTTATTCATTGTTTTGTTGCAGAAAAGCCTGCTGGTGTTTATTCACAAACCAGATCATTGGTCAGCTGGGTTTCGTTAAGTGCCTTCTGTGTGCATTCTCTTGCTCCTAGGGTGTTCAGCTGAGGAAGAAGTATGGATGATGAACACAGAAAAATGGAAACACACACGTTATAGATTCATATGTGTCTGAGGTGACAAAATGGTGACTTAAGGGAAAAATCTGCTTCTAGATATGCTGTCTTTGGCTCAAACACTAATTTTTAAAAATGTAAACCAACAATTTAAAATCCAGAAGTTTGGGTTTTGCTTTCTCTTGAAAATATGAAGAGCTGCTCACACCAAGTCAGGCCCTCCATGGAGACAATGGAATAGTGCAGCACGGCTGCAGCCACTTCAGGCCTTACCATGGAGGTGGCCCCATCACTCCTCATCATCTCTCGAACACCAAGGCAGATAGGAACCGCCATTACCATCACACTTGTGCTTGCACTTAGGTATCATTTATTGCATACCAGGCAGTAGTCTGAGCACTTTAGTTAATTATCGTCCATCCATCTGTCTATCTATCTGTCTATCTATCTATCCATCCATCCACCCACCCACCCGCCAGCCCGCCTGCCTACCTACCTACCTATCTTAAAGGTAAGGAAGGCTGGGTGTGGTGGCTTATGCCTGTAATCTCAGCACTTTGGAAGGCCAGGTGGATGGATTACTTGAGTCCAGGAGTCTGAGCAGCCTGACCAACATGGCAAAACCGTGTCTCTACAAAAAACACAAAAAATTAACCAGGTGTGGTGGCAAATGCTTGTAATCCCAGCTACTTGGGAGGTTGAAGTGGGACTATTACTTGTGTCTAGGAGGTCAAGGCTTCAGTGAGCCATAATCAGGCCAGTGCACACCAGCCTGACCAACAGAGCAAGACCTCGTTTAAAAAAAGGCCGAGTGGGTGGCTCATGCCTATAATATCAGCACTGTGGGAGGCCAAGCTGGGTGGATCACCTGAGGTCGGGAGTCTGAGAGCAGCCTGGCCAACATGGTGAAACCCCATCTCTACTAAAAATACAAAAATTAGCTGGGCATGGTGGCGCACATCTGTGATTCCAGCTACTCAGGAGGCTGAGGCATGAGAATTGCTTGAACCTAGGTGGTGGAGGTTGCAGTGAGCCAGGATTGTGCCACTGCATTCCAGCCTGGGTGATAGAGTAAGACTCTGTTTAAATAAATAAATCATAAATAAAGGTAAAGAAAGTGAGGCACAGTTAGTGTGTGGTGGTCCAGGATTCAAACCCTGGCTATCTGGTCCTCCAAGTTCTTGCTCTTAACCACTCAGCTATTTGAATCTCAGTACTCCTGTTGTGGGAAAGATATCAGGCATCAAGCCTAATAGAAGTGTAAACTTGTACGTAAGACTCTTTTCCAGGACACCATGTTCTGTTGAATTAGAGAAGGACTCATAAAAGAAGTGATTTTGTAGAATTTATTTTTATTTTTTTGAGATGGAGTCTTGCTCTGTCACCCAGGCTGGAGTCCAGTGGCATGATCTTGGCTCACTGCAACCTCCACCTCCTGGGCTCAAGTGATTCTCCTGCCTCAGCTTCCCGAGTAGCTGGGACTACAGGTGCCTGCCACCACGCCTGGTTAATTTTTATATTTTAAAGTCGAGACAGGGTTTCACCATGTTGTCCAGGCTGGTCTTGAACTCTTGAGCTCAGGTGATCCACCCACCTCGGCCTTCCAAAGTGTTGGGATTACAGGCATGAGCCACTGCGCCTGGCCAATTTTGTAGAATTTTAAAGATAAAAAGTCCAGGCCTGTTAAACACACCATGCAAAGGCCTCTTTGGGGATCTGGGAGTAGCACAAACTGAGAGAAAGCAAGGTTAACTTCACTGAAGACGGGTGCAGACAGAAGATAAGCAGGAGGGGAGCTGCCGCAGTGAAGACCCATGACTTGCAGCTCAGATCAGATACCTGAGGAAAGTAGACTGACCTGGGTGCGTTAGGGAGGGCGGCAATAAGGCTGAAGTCCTGTTTGACCAAGGTGATGGGAGCTGAATCGGCATCCTTACAGGAGGCCTGTTGAACTTCATTCATTGCTTTCACAACGTAAGAAAGTCGATTTTGTAACACAGGTGTCCCTATAATACTGGCCTGACTGTTTACTTCTGCTTCAGTCCCTAAGTATATGAGCAAATACTTCAGGCACTATAACGAGCAGAAACTTGAGACAGAGCTTATCTTGTAATGCTGGGTCTTGCATCATATCCAGGGTGTGGTGTTACTTTACAAGGCAAGTTAAATAATTACGTGTTTTCAGATTGAGCAAACAGTGCATGTGCTCTGAGAAGGCTAAGGACCTATACTTTGAGAGCCCAGTAAATTAACTTACTCAGGGTGACGGTAGGCTCATACCTGGGTATGTGAAATGGTCTCAGTATATTATATGTAATACATACACATACATATCTATACACACACATATATACATATATATGTGTGTATATATATATATATGTGTATACATATATATGTGTGTGTATAGATATGTACATATGCATGTGTAAGCAGAGATATATACATATGCTTATATTAAATATTTATGTATCACTTTGTATATAATTATACTTACTTACAGAACAGCCCGGGAGAGCTTGGAGATGTTAAGTGAATCAATCAAAGCTAATTCAGGCAAGACTCAGTCATTGGCCCACCCAATGTGTACTGTCTTTGTGATATGTGATATATTTAATACAGTATTTTTTTTTTTTTTTTGAGACAGAGTCTTGCTCTGTTGCCAGGCTCCAGGCTAGAGTGCAGTGGTGCCATCTCAGCTTACTACAACCTCCACCTCCCAGGTTCAAGCAATTCTCCTGCCTCAGCCTCCCGAGTAGCCGGGACTACAGGTGTGCACCACCATGCCCAGCCAATTTTTGTATTTTAGTAGAGATGGGGTTTCACCATGTTAGCCAGGATGGTCTCGATCTCTTGACCTCATGATCCACCCACCTCGGCCTCCCCAAGTGCTGGGATTACAGGCTTGAGCCACCACGCCCTACCAGTACTTTGTGTTTTTGATGTTCCCTAACAACATAATAAAGTGAAAGAAATTACTGTTGAAAAGCATTAGGGTCACCCTAAACTCCCTTCTTTAGAAAATACAAATGTGACATTCTTTTATTAGTTACATTATTCTCTTATTCTATTATAATTAATTTGTTACATTCTTTGAAATAGCTACATTTTTATTCTCTTATTCTATTATTATTTCTTTCTCTTGGACAGAGAGATTGGAACTGTGTCTAACCCTGTGTTTTTAATAGCGTTTGTCAGCTATTGTCATGTAGTAAATCTTCATAAGCATCAGTAGCCATGATCTGGAGCCCCACCCCTGCCTAGTCTCTGTTTCCTTGGTTTATTGCTCTTAGATAATTTCTTCCTTTTCTATTTTTGCATATTCAAGAACAATGCAAGGCATGATAGTTATCTGATTCAGGACTTTTCAAACACACTTGAAATATGATAATTGCTTGTTATTCTAGCTTGATAACAAATCTAAGGGCAAGCTATTGAGCACTGATTTGTCCTTTTCTTCCTCATTCCAGCTACTGTGGACCTAAAGTGGAGGGCTTTGAAATTACCTACTTAATTGGGCTGCATGTCATTGCTGCCTTAGAAGTGCCTCTGGGATGCTGATGTTGGTTTCTTGGATCTCCTTTGCTGGAATTTTTATATGTCTTGTTTTGTTGTTGTACCAGCTCTATGGAGCAGGCAACATCTTTGCCTGCCCGGGGGGAAGTGGGGCAGGGCACATCGTGGATTGCTCTGTTCCAGGGGTGTCCCATCTTTTGGCTTCCCTTGGCCATGTTGGAAGAAGAAGAATTGTCTTGGGGTACACATAAAATACACTTTCACTAAAATAGCTGATGAACTAAAAAAGAAAAATCGCAAAAAGATCTCATAATGTTTTAAGAAAGTTGATGAAGTTGTATTGGGCCACATTAAAAGCTGTCCTGGGCCACGTGTGGCCGAGGGCTGTGGGTTGAACAAACTTGCTCTATTCCCTTTGAAGTAGATGCCATCTGAGTGTAGGTCTCCTTTGCTTGGGTCATTCAGGTGTTCCAGACTTTCTATGCTCCTTCTGGAAGGTCATCAAATGTCTGCATAAAGACTTTTGGTGCACTTAAAGCTACGCTAGTGGAAACACGAAATCACCTCCTAAAGGATGTGGGTCCTGCCTCCTCAGAACCAGGAAAGGGGAGCCCGTAACTGGAGCAGTAACCTACTGCAGCCAAGCCTCAGTTTCCTCATCTGTAAAGTGTGAGAGTCAGGCAGAATTGCCCTCAAGATCCTTTTCTGCTCAAATATTCAATGAGCCAAAGAAGGTTAAGAACACATATAAATTGAGAATTCTGCAATTTTGAGATTCATCTGGAAAAATGGTGCCTCGGCACCAGCCATCAGTACTAAGATGGAGAGTTTGCAGTCAAATGAAATTAAGGTTGAATCCAGTTTTGCTAGTTCCTTGCTCCAGAACCCCTAGAAAATTACTTCTTTCTGAGCCTTTGGATTCTCCCTCTCTTATTTATTTATTTATTTATTGAGGCGCGATCTGGTCTTACTGCAACTTCTGCCTCCTGGGTTGAAGCGATTCTCATGCTTCAGCCTCCCTAGTAGCTGGGATTACAGGTATGCACCACCATGTCTGGCTACTCTTTTGTATTTTTAGTAGAGATGGGTTTTTGCCATGTTGGCTAGGCTGTTCTCGAGCTCCTGACCTGAAGTGATCTGTCCTCCTTGGCCCCCCAGAGAGCTGGGGGTATGAGACACAGCCGCCTGGCTGGGATTCTCTCTTTAAAATGAAAATACTACTATCTACATAGCAGCATGGTTGTAAATATTTAGTACATGTTCATAGTACATTTGAGGTGTTACAGGCATAGCTGCCACATAGCAGTCATTCTGTAAATGGTAAAAGTTACTAGGATGATAGAAATCTTGTGACTCCGTGGTTTTTGGACTAGCTAAGGGTTTGAAATAGAGTTGATCTAAGGAAGATGACATATGCAGAAGTCTATTAAGTTAAAGAGGGGCTAAGAATCACTTTGAGGATAGAGAAGCTACTGAAATAAATGATGCAAAGGTTGTGATTTTAAAAGTTCAGATGAGGGGTTGGGCATGGTGGCTCATGCCTGTAATATCAGCACTTTGGGAGGCTGAGGTGGTGAATCACCTGAGGTGGCGGATCACCTGAGGTCAGGAGTTCAAGACCAGCTTGGCCAACATGGTGAAACCCCATCTCTACAAAAATATAAAAATTACCTGGGCTTGAGGGTGGGTGCCTGTAATCCCAACTAGTTGGGAGGTTGAGGTGGGAGAATCACTTGAACCTGGGAGGCAGAGGTTGCAGTGAACCAAGATTGTGTCATTGCACTCCAGCCGGGTGGCAGAGTGAGACTCTGTCTCAAAAAAAAAAAAAAAAAAAAAAATCAGATGAGGGGCTCTGATAGGCAAGATAATTTATTCATTTATTACCTGTGTATATACTTGTTAACAGTGTCAATATTTTGATGAGAAAATCTAATTATTGTGCCTTGTCCAGGATTTATCTAATGGACACAGTCCTTCTTTGCATTCAAAGATAGTGATAGGCCAGGCATGGTGGCTCATGCCTGTAATTCCAGCACTTTAAGAGGCTGAAATGGGGAGACCACTAGTGCCCAGGAGTTGGAGACCAATTTGGGCAACATAGCGAGACCCCGTGTCAAAAAAAAAAAAAAATTAGCTGGATGTGCCTGCACCTGTATCCTCTCAGCTACTTGGGAAGCAGAGAGGCAAGAGGATCATTTAAGCCCAGAAGTCAGAGGCTGCAGTGAGCTATGATTGTGCCACTACACTCCAGCTTGGGTGACAGAGTGAGACTCTTTTTTTTTTTTAAAGATGGTATATGGATAACATATTGTCTTAGTCTATTTTGCGTTGCTACTCAATATCTGAGGCTGTGTAATGTATAAAAAAAAGAGGGTTGTATGGCTGATGATTCTGTAGGCTATACCAGATGCATGGCCCCAGTATCTGCTCTGATGAGGGCTTCAGGAAGCTTCCACTCATAGCAGAAGGTGAAGAGGAGCTTGAGGATGCAGATCACATGGCAAGAGGAGGAGCAAGAGAGAGGGAAGGGAGTTGCCAGACTCTTTTTTTTTTTTTTTTTTTTTTTTGAGACAGAGTCTTGCTCTGTCGCCCAGGCTGGAGTGCAGTGACTCAATCTTGGCTTACTGCAACCTCCTCCTCCCGGGTTGAAGCCTCAGCCTCCTGAGTAGTTGGAAGTACAGGCGTGTGCCACCACTCCCAGCTAATTTTTTGTATTTTTAGTAGAGATGGGATTTCACTGTGTTAGCCAGGATGGTCTCCATCTCTTGGCCTCATGATCTGCCCACCTTGGCCTCCCAAAGTGCTGGGATTACAGGCATGAGCCAAGGAGCCAGGCCCAGACTCTTTTTTTAATGATCGGATCTGGTGGGAACTAACAGAGAAAGAAGTCACTCATTACCATGAGAAAGGCACCAAGCCAAGCTTCCTGTTTGGCCCCCAAGACCCAAACACCTCCCAGCGGTCTCCACCTCCAAACACTCAGGATCAGATTTCAACATGAGATTCAAAGGGAACAAACTATATCACATATGGTTACTTTTGTTTATCCTTAATAGACATAAATGTATCTGAAAAGTCCAACCCAGGATAAGCAGTTCTTTCTCCAATACCCAAATATGAAGAGTGGCTTTATTTTGCAGCTACTATCAATATTTATTACACCTGTCAGGTTTATTGTTTCTGCAAACATCTGGACTCTTACCTTAGTTTAGATCTTCTTTGCCTGAGCTCTCTCTTAGGAGATTTTTCATGTCCTTGAAATACTTTGCAGAATTGCATGTATATGAGCATATTTGTATTTTGAGGGAGTGCTGGCCAGAGAAAAGGGATCAGACTCAAAATAACAACAACAAAACACAAAAAAGCAAAGAACTGCTGCTGAGTGTCTCAGACTAGGGAAGAATTAAAATAATGTCACAAGATGGAAAGATGGCTTAACACAGGCACAGAGAGGTCCCCAAGTACTCATCCGCTTCTGCAGCTTTCATATAACTTCCACATATTCTGCTCCCTCTAACACACAACGTAATGGTTGAGTCTCTTTGGCAAGGTTTTCACGGTTTCAGATCAGCTCTTTATGACATAATCCAGGGGCTGGTTGAATGGTCCGGAGGATCACTGCTGAGTGGATGTGGAGACTTTTCGCATTTCCCTTTGTCCCTAGAAAGGGCACTTTTGCTGTTTTACAGGAAACTTAAAGTGTCAGAATAAAGTTTCCTGGGAAATAAATGAAAATTGATTTTGACAACAGCAACCTAAAAGTGTAAAGTAAAAGTAGCAGGATGAGATTAAAAAGAAAAAAAGAAGAAGGAAAAGTGCTTGTTTTCCAGGTTTCATTTGAAAAGAGAATAAGTCCTTTGTGTCTGGCTTTGCCCGAAGGCCAGCAGGGGCCCCAGGGCCACACCCTAAGGTGATTTTGGTTCCACTCTCTTCCTGCTCCCTTCTCCTCTTCTCTCTCTCTCTTTCTCTCTCTCTCTCACACACACACACACACACACACACATACACACACACACCTTTAAAAGGCACAACAAGGGCTGGGCATGGTGGCTCATACCTGTAATTCCAGGACTTTGGGGAGGTCAAGGCACATGGATCAATTGAGGTCAGGAGTTCGAGACCAGCCTGGTCAACATGGTGAAACCTTGTCTCTAGTAAAAATACAAAAATTAGCTGGGTGTGGTGGCACGCGCCTGAAGTCCTAGCTACTTGGGAAGCTGAAGCAGGAGAATCACTGAATCCAGAGGCAGAGATTGTGGTGTGCTGAGATTGTGCCAGTGCACTCCAGTCTGTGTGACAGGACAAGACACTGTCTCAAATAAATAAATAAATAATAAATAATAATAAAAGGCACAACCTTTATTAGATCCCTAGTGTCAGGATGTGGAACATCTTAAGGAGATGTTAACTGCCATAAATCTAGATTGGGAAAGGAAGTGGATTTTAGATGAACCTGATCTGAAAATACAAAAATTCTCTTTTAAAAAGGGGAAAAGATAAATAAATAAATAAATAGAATTTGCTGAGCCTCTGTTGAATCCAAAGCTACTATTAATCTTTGAGGGAGTCAAATGTGTAAAGTTCATTCATTCAAAAAATTATTCTATAATGCATTCTGGACGTGGAGGTCTGGAAGTTTACCTTCCAGACTGGGAGACAGACCTCACATACATGAAACAACTAAGGAGTAATCTGGTACAATCAGAGAAAGGGGAGTTGGAAGAATATATCAGATTATCAACAGAAAAACACCCAATGTCCATCCACAAGAGGAAGGTGGTAGTTTCAAACGATGGACTATTCAGCATCCGGAAGTAATAGATTTAGTTCATTATTTTTAATGTGTGTGTGCGTGTGTTTCTTTTTAAAGGTTTGGAAGAAAACACATTGAATTCATGATCATGGTTAACCTTTGGAGAGGGAGAGGAGACCAGGATGAAGGAGCCATTTGAAGATATCTTTAGTTTGATGTGTTTTGTGCTGATCTTGTATTTGGTGTTTTACTCTGGTGACTGGGAGTCTGGAGGCCCAGCTTTCTTCTGCAGAAAGCAGTTGAGGATTTTGTAAATATCCTGCCTTCTTTTAATAGACCACATGACTTCCTGGTAGTCAGAACCTCTCAGAGGTCCAGAGAGCTGGGTCTTTCCATTTTTTGAAGGTTCCAGCATATTAAAAAATGAAGAAACCCAAAAGAATGTTACAGCCAGCACAGGCACAGTATGTTTTTAATGTTTATATTTAGCTGTTAAACTTGCGTGATGAATCCTTCCCCTTGACTCTTGTTCGTATGTCTCTATGAGACCATCCAAAGACTGCATTTTAAGCCTTGAGCCAGTGGCATGCCTCTCACTCCTCCAAGTGGCCCTGCTGCTGGCCCCAAGGAGTCAGAAAAAGGCGTTGTATAAAACAGGCTGGCTGACTGGTGATGGGAGGGTGGTGGAGGAAGTTCTCGTGCCTTCAGCCTTTTCCCCAGGTTGTAAGTTCTCTCCTAGGCCTGACCGTCGGATCTAGAGCTTCTCTCCTGCAAAATGGGTTTATTTCAGAACTATGTGCTGTTCTACAACAATGAATGGAAAAAATTTTACCTTCCTAACCACCGTCCCCTTCCTTCATTCAGAGCATTTAAGATCAAACAGGCGTTTAATACACACGCTGGGCCTGTCCAGCCCAACTCTCCCTTCCCCTGTGCCCAAGGAGAGAATTTGGGCCAAATGTATCAATACAGTTTAATAGACTTATACAGTGTCCAACCATTTTATTTTTGAAGTAGGAAATGTTCATCCTGAGAAAAAGTTGCAAAGAGATATAAATATTAAAAATATGCATCCATTTCCCTTTATAAAAGGGAAATGGATCTCATTTTAAAGTCTAAAGACTTTAAGTCTGCACTTGGTAAATTTTTTGCATCAATATCTAGAGAATTAATAGCTTCAGCCAATTATGAACACACTTTTGAGATGTTTTAAAGGAGTCTGTCCCTCCAGTCTACCTCTTTTTAATATCATATTGAGTTTTATATCATCTAAAGTGTTCTCATTATGAAAGCACTGACTTGTCATTTGAAAGAATAGATTCATCGCAGCAAATACCTCCAAAGTGAGCCAAATGCGAATGCACAGTTTATTGGATGAAAAGACAAACAACACAATTATACTTGAATTTCAGGGAATCAAAGGTAATGAAACAGCATGTGCACCAGACTTCAGGGCAGGGTTTGTAAGTTAGCCACACACGTGCTCATTTTTCCAAGCTGGGGTAGTTTGCTAAAATGAGCTGAGGGCTACTTCACCAGACTGACAAAAAGGAAAATGTCCATCAGTTTTTCTTTTGTTCTTTCCAGGTCCTGTTCAAGTATACACTGAGCCAGCAGGTTCACCAGAAAGCTATTGAATGCTTGCTGGAACACATTATGCAGGGTGGATTTCTTCTGGAATGTTGCCAAGGATTTTTTATGCTTCTGTGGCAGGCATTTCTTGAACGTTGTCATGTAGCCAAGCAAGGAACATTTGCTTAAAGGATAGAAAATGTTTAAAAATTTTTGTTTGTTTAAAAATAGGTTAAATGGCAATCTGATCTCAGGATAATGCAAAGAAAAGCACTTATTTCTGTAGGTGATCTGAGTAGGTTAGTGATCTTTTGCCTTTAAACAGATTCGTCGTTTTCCCTAAAGTATTACTATATTAATACTGTCTTATAGAAAGTTACCCCCAGTGCCTACTTTTTTTTTTTTTTATATCATTAGCTGTTTTCCAAACTGAATTTGTTCTTCAGGGATTTCTCATATATTTGTGCGTAAGGAACTACTGGTAATAGCCAAGAAAATTTGGAGGTGCAGAGAACATGCTGAAATATAATTTTTCACTTTCAATTCCAGAACTATGCCATAAAAAATAAAAAAGGAAAATGTAAAAATGTCTTTATATTAGAGCAGATATTTTTAAAGTATTGCAAATTCAATTATAAATTCTAAGGTTAAAATTGGATGCATCCAAAATACAATATATGAATACCTCCCCAGAAATTATTATCTAATGCATAGTAAAAGCTGACTACAAATCATGTCACTTTAACAAGGGTTCAGTTAGTACCAAGATTCTCATCCTGTTCTCTGGCATACCCCATGATGTACAAGGGTTCTCTCTAAATATGGGGAGGAAAAATTCCAAATATAAGGATTTGAATCTTCCCTTTGCCATTCACTAGGTGTGTGATCTTGGGTACGTTACCTGGCTTCTCTGAGCTTCATTGTCATCTGTAAAACAGGAATAATAATACCTAGCTCATGGGGCTGCTGTGATGATTACAGGTGTTTGTAAAGTAACTCAGTAGTGCCTACATATTGTGAAGGCTTATGCATATATTAGTAACTTTCCCATCTTCCTCAATTCATTCCATCACTACCCGTCAATCTGGAGTTTAAAACAGGTGAAACGGTGATCTGCATTAGGATGGGGTTGGTTGAGTGGTAGGTGATTTCTGGCTGCTTCATTTTATATTCATATTTTAAATATACAAGTTTTTGTAAACATTCTTAAAACAAATCTGTTTTTATTTTGATGAAGATCGGACTGATTCTGATATAATGTTTGGAGAACTAAATTATACGCAGAATTTTGTCCCTGAAGAGTTAACTCTGTAATGAAAATGCAGTCAGTGAAAAGTAAACATGATGCCCTTTCCCTACAGGGTATTTGAATGGACGCATATGGAAGAACATGACAATGCTTCTTTTATGCCTGAATCCTATGGAATTTGTCACCTCCTGTATTCAGGTTCGGTCTGTGACGGTAAACTTGGTTCCCTTCAACTGAGTGTTGTTACATCCTTGGCACGTTCCCACACCCGAACCCCCCATCTGTAAGCTGCATCTGCAGTTCACAGATTCAGCTCGGAGAGCTCTGTACTTCCGGGCCACTCAGGTACTTGTAAGTGCAGACTGTAAGTTTCTACCCCACAGTTTCTCCGCCAGTTTAGATGCTGCAAACATTTGGGTTTTGCAGTTCCTGCCATTTTTGTTTGGGTTCTTTAAAAACAGCTCTTCCCCCACCCCTGGCACACCACCATCTCTCCAAGGCACTCATTGTGAGATGGGAAGCCTGGTGCCTGTTGTTTCTATTCCAGATAGAAACTAACAGAATTGAGATTTTCCTCCCTTTTTAGTGCCATGACAAAAGAGGAAATGACATATATTTATTGTTTGGTAAAATGCAGAAGTATCAATTCCAGGAGACACTGGATTTCCCTCATTTTTGCCTTGAGTTGTTTATGTGAACTATGGCCCCGTTTGTAATAGACAGGGAGAAAGTACAAATTTGGTGGGAATGACAGGGGGAGGAGGAGGTGGTGTGGGAAAACAACTTCTTTATCCTTTGCCATGAGGCATTTGATTCCTGGAAAGAGCACGGTTAATGGCAAATAAAATTTCCTGGTCTTTGGGGCCAAGACTTTGTGTCGTGTGAGTGTGCTTTATGTCTGTTGCTGCTAGATGCAGGCTTGTGCTTCTATGGCTGTCCTTAGCCTTAGCTTTTGTGGTTCTTCCACCTGGACAGTAAGCTCTTCTAAGGCGACTGTGGCTTGTTGAGAGACCAGGCTAAAGCAGAATAAAGCAGATAAACAAATTCATAGGAGTTAACAATTTGATTTTTATTTTTTTTCGAGGTGGGGCTTTGTTCTGTTGCCGAGGCGGGAGTACAGTGGCATGAGCATGGCTCACTGTAGCCTTGACCTCTGGGCTCAAGTGATCCTTACACCTCAGGACCCCATACCCAGCCCCCGTAGTAGTTGGGACTACAGGACTACAGGTGCACACCACCATACCTGGCTAAGTTTTAAAATTTTTTGTAGAATCAGCATCTCCCTGTGTTGCCCAGGCTGGTCTCAAACTCCTGAGCTCAAGCAATCCTCTGGCCTCAGCTTCCCAGAGTGTGCGGATTACAGGCATGAACTGCTGCACTCAGCCACAATTTAATCTCTTTTAAAAAAAGTTTCAAAAGAGAATGTCTGAAAAAGATGTGGCCAAACCACACCCTCCCTGAAACAGATTCTTGATTGAGAGGTAGAGCTGGAGGCAGACATAATATGTCACTAGGGGTTTTTAAATATTCTAAAATAATTCTTAGAAAGATAGTATTGAGGATGGATGGGTCAATAGGATGCTTCTTGGTCACGCAGAGGCTTGAGTTAAGGTCTAGGGAGTTTTCAGCACTGGCATCCAAATTTCTTTTCACCCTCCTTTTGTTCCCTCTGCTCCTTTACAATGGTTTGAGACACATCTTCGAGTAGCTTGTGAAAGAGTAAAGGAGTACTTCGAACAAACAAATGCAGATAGCCAAGAGTGGAAAGGGCTGTAGAAGGGGTGTGTACCTGCCACATTCAGAGCAGCCAATCCAGAAAGGCTCCATTGAGGTGGTGTCTTGCAAATAGCTAGATAAACAGGAAGCGAGGAGGAAGTGCTGGTGGTGGGATCCAGTGGAACTAGTTTGGGCAAAGGGAAAAAGCATATGAAAACTAAGAATAATACGAGTGCCTAGTCCTTGCTGAGAGTTTATTACAGGCAGCTGCTCTGCTAACTCTTTTACATGGATGATCTCATTTAGTTCTCACACACACACAAAACCTTTGGGGCCGATTTCGTCCCCATTTTAATTCAGAGAAAATAGAGCAAGGCTTTGCTACTTATCCTCAGTTGCACAGCTAGTAAGTGGTAGAATCAGGATTTGAATCTCAGAGTCCAGTCTCTTAATCTGTTTGCAGAAAGGATCTGCTCTGTTTGGACTCTATTAAGGCGCTTGATAAACTTAGAGCCTTGCCTGCTTTCTAGGTGGGAGATTGTTGAATTTTTACTTGGGAAGTGCAAACCTGATCAGAATTTGCAACTAGGATTTTTGGAGTTGGGGGCCAATGAGGGATGGGAGGGTGTAAGTGAGACTTTAGTGATATAAAAAATACTTTTGTTTATATTTATATATGGGAGTAACATTTTTCCTAAAATTTTCTTAATTTTTCTTCTAGGCATATGTGTGAAAGTAACTTGTAGGTGACCTGGGAAATTAGTTGTGTGTGGGAGGGCATGCTTGGGAGCAGGGGCACAGTTAGAAAGCCAGAGATATTGATGATGTTGATGATGACAGTGAATATTTAAGTAAGCACTTATGTACAGTGGAACTTATGTGCTACTCTCTTCTTATTTAATCCTCTCAATGGCCTGAAGAGATAGATAGTAATATTCAATTTTCAAATGAAGAGACTGAGGTTCTCAGAGGTGAAATAACTTGTCCAAGGTCACACTGCTGGTAAGAGGCAGAGATAGGATATGGGTCAGTCTGATTTCAGAATCATTTTTTTTTTTTTTTTTTTTAAGATGGAGTCTTGCTCTGTCGCCCAGGCTGAGGTGCAGTGGCATAATTTTGGCTCATTGCCACCTCCTGGGTTCAAACGATTCTCCTGCCTCAGCCTCCTAAGTAGCTGGGATTATAGCTATAAGCCACCACACCTGGCTAATTTTTGTATTTTTAGTAGAGACAGAGTTTCACCATGTGGGCCAGGCTGGTCTTGAATTCCTGACTTCAAGTGATCCACCCGCCTTGGCCTCCCAAAGTGCTTGGATTACAAGTGTGAGTCACTGGGCCTGGCCTGATTTCAGAATCTTTACCCTTAAACTCTGACAGCATGCTCTAGTGAGGGAGGCAGGCATACCCTGAGAGATCTTACAGTGCCTGAGGTGCCGGGAGAGCATAGAGATGTTTGGGAAAAAGTATTATACATGTATACATTTGGAAACTTGGAAACTGACATACAATAATGGACTCTAGGAAATAAATGTGTAGAGGAAGAAGTTGGGTGATGCTGGTGTCCTGGGGACCACTCCACGGAAGGGAGGACACTGAGAATAAAAGATCTTTGAAAGTGTCCTGAGGGGCATGAAGACCCCAGCCTGGGCCCACCACTTATTCACTCTCACCTGGCCTCTCAATCTCTGTATCTGTAAAAATGAAGAAAATAATCCACCCATCATGAAGCTGGATGACTTCATGAGCTTTTTTGCACTCATCAGTGAGGTACTGTACATAGATGTGCTGTAAGGACTGAAAGTTCTTCACATTAGGATGTGTAGGAAGGCAAGCAGGGAGCAATGGAGGAGGCTGAACCCAGAACATGGGCTGAGGATGCCAGGGGAACAGGGATGGGGGCTGAATTCTAACAGGGGGAAGCTGTTGAGCTGCTCCTGTAGGTTGGGCCCAGATGGAAACCCTGGAAGCAATAACTCCCTAATAAAGACTCAAAATGTGGGATGAGAAGAGCAAGAACCAGGAACAGAAAAACTCCAAGGAACATAAGGGAAGAGGTTGGTGCCACAGAAGAGCATGGTGGGGGTCTGTAAGTCAGGGATTCCTGCCCCAGCTCTGACCCTAACAGGTTCTTTGACCTTGAACGCATGGCTTCCACTTTTTGGGTCTCGGTCTTCTCCTCTGTGAAAATGATAAAGTTGGCATAGATGAACCCCACAGTGCCAACTGGGAATGGCAAATACTGCTACGTCTTAGCCCAGATCCAGGGCTGTGTGGAAGTGATACGGGAGGGGAGCAGGGAAGTGCTGGGTAGAGAAAGGCAGGGTCCCTGGCAAGGGCTCCACCCTTGGGCCTGTGCCCACGGACCTAGGTGAGGATAGGCACTCCTGTTTTCTCTCCCAAATGTTGCATTTTCCAAGACCACCCTGGTCTGTCATGCCCCGATCCTGTGCCTATAAAAACCCCAAGACCTTAGCAGGCACATACACAAACAGCTGGATGTCAAAAGGAGCACCTTGGCAGAAACACACACCCATGGCTGGACATCAACAGGAACACGCGGGCAGAAGAACACGCAGATGCCAACAGGCCATCAACAGCAGAATGACACAGAGGGTGGTTGGAGGAGAGCCCAGCTGCTGAGCTGCCCGACTCCAGGGGAAGACCACCTTCCCACTCCATCCCCCTTCTGGCTCCCCATCTATCTGCTGAGAGCTACCTCCACCGTTCAATAAAACCTTGCACTCATTCTCTAAGCCCACACAGGATCCGATTTTTCTGGTGCACTAGGGCAAGAACCCAGGATACAGAAAGCCCTCTGTCCTTGTGATGAGGCCGAGGGTCTAACTGAGCTGATTAGCACAAGCTGCCTGGAGACGGTAAAGCTGAAAGAGTGAACTGTAACACACACCCACTGGGGCCTCAGGAGCTGTACACACTCAACCCCAGATGCTGCCGTGGGGTCGGAGCCTACGCTTCCCATGACCTGTCCATCTGCCCACTCCCACTAGGGGTTTGAGCAGCAGGCAATGAAGAAGTGGGCCACACTCCCATCGCACGCCCTTTGAGGGGGATGAGGGAACTTTTCCCATTTCAGAGGGTTGTGTTGAGAGGGTGGCAAGGCTAACAGAGCAGGTGTCAGGATGGAGGAGTGGAATTGGCTGTCAGCATGTAGTCAGGGAGGTGCTTCATCGGGTCTTGCATTTGTTCCCTCTGACCCCGGCCTGGGAGAACAGGACATTCACAGTTCAGGAAACTGCCAAGGGTCAGAGCAGATGCCTCACTTGGCTATAGCGTGGTCCCACAACTCCAGGGCAGACCTAGACTCATGGGAAAGTCCCTGCTTTGTCAGGAAGCTGAAAGAGGATGAGTGGGGAGTGGCCAGAGGAAGAAAGGTGACTCCCAGGGTCTGGGCCAAGGAAGGGTTTTGGACAGGAAAAGGGACTCACAACAGGGCATGCTTGGGAGGAATTGTTTAAGGCTTTCAACCCTTGCCAAGGCGAATAACACGAGACAAGACCTGTAAGTTACTTTAGCTATATATAGCATATCTAGTGTGTAACCTCAAAATGCCTCCCCTCGCAGCATTTATGCTGTTGAACTTACAGTGAGTCCCTCTGTGGAGGGTGGAGTGGGGGAAGGAGTTCTGCTGGGGACAAAGGTAGGGAAGCACTCACTAGCTTTGAAGAATTTCCTGCCTTTTTATGCCTGGGATGTAACCAGAGACCAGTGTCAACAAGGAATCTGGCTCCGGAACGCTTCAGTCCACAGCCCTCCTTGGAGGTGACTTGCTCTTTCAGAGGTCAGTGAATCGTAAATTGTGTGATTTCAGGATCTGCCTTTGCAGGGTCAGGAGACTTCTGAGGGGGTTGGTGGGAGAGGCGTGGGTGGTGTCACTCAGACACCTAGGAAACTCTTGACCTGGTCTATCTTTAAAGACCAGGCCAGCCACATGAAATCCTTACGTTCACAGGAGAGCAGAAAATATATGTGGTTTTGGGTGTTAACATCTGAATTTGCTGTAGCAAACGGATTTCTGGCAAGTCTCTGACATAAAGTAACATCCTAAGTTGAAAGGGGGCAAAAGCAAAACAATCACTTACCCGGTAGGCTTGACCACACTTTTCTGGTTGTAACTGTGTGTTGTGGCCTCATGAAAGACCACACCCTGTGCTCTGGGGAAGGGTACCTAATGGTTGGGAGGTCCTAAAGTTTGGGGCTGAGTCTTGATCATTTTTAATCTGCATTCAGCTCCTCCTCTGCCTTCAGCTTAGCAAAGGATCTGACATTCACGGTGCACTCTCCAATACCAATTTGGCATATCTCTTCTTCCAGCCACTGTGTTAAGTCCTGGGGCCATAGACACATACAGAACAAATCAGCTCTTTCTGTCTCCAGAATTAATCTACCGGGCTAGGGGGAGGCAAACAATGAAATTGGCATGTAATATGTCAGGTGGCAAGACATGCTACCAAAAAAAAAAAGGGAGGATACAAGAGATAGAAGAGGGTAGTATCTCTGGGGAAGGAAAATTGGAGCCAAAGTGTGGGAGCCAGGTCTGAAGCAGAGGAAGTGTTCTGGGAAAGGTGGAGGGAACGTGGCAGGAGGTGAGGTCAGAGGGGAATCAGACGCAGAGGCCATGTAGGCTCTGTGGGCCTCATGGGTCACTCTGAGGACTTGGATTTTTCTCTTGATGGGATGGGGAACTTGTGGAGGGTTTTCAGAAGCAAGACAGGATTATGCTGGCTGCTGTTTTAAACAAATTGAAGAGGGCAAGGCTGGAAGCATGGAAACAGGATACAATAATCTAAGCAAGAGATGATGGTGTCTTAGACTAAGGATTTACCAGATTCTAAATATTTTGAAGGAAGAGCTGGCAAGATTTTCTGATGGATGGGATTGGAAGGACAGAAGTCAACTTCTTCAGTCTGAACAGCCGGAGGGATGAAGCTGTGGTTTACTAAGACGGGGAAGGCTGGTGGAGGAACAGGTTGGGAGGTAGGAGATTCAGGATTTGGTTTTGGAATTGTTAAGTCTGAGATGCCTCACAGAGGGGAGATGTCTAATGGGCTGTTGGATACAGGAATCTGGAGTTCAGGTGAGAAGATGGGGGGCCATAGATATAAACTTGGAAGTGGGCAGTCCATGAAAAATTAAAGCTATGGATGGGACAGAATCACCTCAGGAAAGAGAGTATAGGTAGACAGAAAAATTAAAAAAAAAAAAAAAAAAAAGTGACTGGTCTTGGGTGGTTTGGGGTAGGAGAGGAAACCAGCCACGGGGATGAGGATAACCAGTGAGACAGGAAGAGGACTGGGAGAGAGTGACATCTTGGGGAACATGGGGAGAAGCTGTTTCAATGAAGGAGTGTCCAATTAGGTCAGATGCTGCTGACAGATCAAGTAGGAAGAAGACTTTAAATTGGTCACTGCATGTACAACATGGAAGTCATTGGTGAATTTGTAACAGTGATATTAGTGGAATTGTGAGGATGAAAGATGAAATCGTTTCAAAACAGAATGGAAAAAGAACAGGTGGCAATAGTGAATATGGAATTTTTTTAAAGGAATTTTATATAAAGGGAGGAAATAAATGGAGGTGTTTGCAGGAGGGAGAAATGCACAGTCTCTTAAATGGCTCAATAGCAATACCAGGGGCTGGTTTTCAAACAGTGGGTTGTTCTATTTTGAGGCAGGTAGCTCCAGAAGAACCCTAGGAGCCTCGCCTATGACTCTACGATGGGGCTCGCTAAACACTATTCACGGCGTCCCTATCTGTCACAGATCCTCTGGCATCATTGGATTGGCAGATCATATGAGCTAAGGGCACCCGGCATGGCAGCTTGGATCTGCTCCAGAGCTCTCCGTGTTCTGGGCCCCACACAAAACTGACAGCCTCTGAAGTCACTCAACACATTGGTGGGAGAAGTATTCCCCAATACAGCTTATCGTTCTCCAAAATCCAAAGAGGCTCACCAAGCCCTGTATCTCCTTCTTAGTCCTAGTAAGTACAGGGTGTAATGACTTGTTCTTTATCTTACAGGGCATGTCCCAACATGGCTTAGACCACTGAACCCCTAAACACTTCACTAGCGTGGGAGGCACTGCAGGATCCCTTCACAAGAGGATGCAGCCTGTGGGGTCTGAGAACTGGCTCAGCTCTGGAAACTGTGGGTACATCAACCTTCTTGACAGCTCTTGATATTTTAAATTGTTCTACAAGTCATGCAGTACCCTCACTGGCTGCTCAACTAGCTCACTTGTAGGAACATCGCAGTCTATTAGGCATCATTTCTGTGGACTGAAGCACTCTGGCCTTGCTGGCTGTTATGGTTTATATTCATCTTGACTCTGATGGTTAAGAGCAGACACCTGGTCTTTGTTTTTTTTTTTGAAATCCCAGCATCTTCGTTGGCACAAGGGAGTCCAGGTAAATGGCACAATCACCTATTCTTATCCTGGCCTAGAGTTGACAATCATTACTAAGCTTCCCAGAGATGTTGTCATTCCCACACCGATAAATGTGGTTGCCCCTCACTGACATATTTGAAGGGAATGTCCCTGAACCCTCCCAGGGAGTCTAGGTGTCACTTAATAAGTTTGTTCCAACAGTCCTATCTCCCTGAGCATTCTGACCCCTTCCTCTGCCAAGGCACTGCAGCCTCTTCCTGTAATTTAATGTGAGGCATTGTCATGTCCAAACCTCAAGGAACCATTCAGAAACAAATTAATAGTACCTCCAAGACAGTTCCTGAGTCAGTAGTTCCTCCCTCTCCTGTTTATCACCTTCCAAACCGTCCCCACTGCATCCCCCTAGTTCATGCTAATACCAAGCCAAGCCCTGCAGCTCTTTCTGAACATAAGATGTTTTCTTCTGTATCTAGGTCTGTATTTCTCTACTTGGACTACCCTGAGAGCTAACCCCAGTTATTGGTCTGGAAGCAATGAATGAAGCCTGGGGCAGAGCCTGAGCGGGCATCGTTTCGTCAGTCACTATCAAGAATCTAGTTGTAGGCGGGGTGCTGTGGCTCACATCTGTAATCCCTGCACTTTGGGAGCTAAGGTGGGTGGATCTACCGGAGCCCAGGAGCTCAAGACCAGCCTGGGCAACATGGTGAAACCCTGTTTCTACAGAAATTACAAAAATTAGCAGAGTATGTTGGCACATGCCTGTGGTCTCAGCTACTCTGGAGGCTGAGATGGGAGGATTGCTTGGGCCTGGGAGGTCAAGGCTGCAGTGGGCTGTGAGCATGCCACTGCACTCTAGCCTGGGTGACAGAGCAAGACCCTGTCTCAAAAAAACAAACATCTAGTTTCACCTAGATTTGCAGCAGAAAACAGAAGCAACATTAAAATTAACACCAGTCAACCAATGGAATATTTTGGATGAAGTAAGAGAAGCCAAGGAGGGTACCCTTGGGCTCTGGGCTTCTTCCTGAAAGGCTGGGAAGAAATTTGGAGGAGGCAAAGTAAGAGCAAGTCAGTTGGAAGAGACATTATGGGTCGGATGGGTGAGAACTGTGGAAGGGAGGTTCAGGGTGCTTCATTTGGCAGGATTTTCATGGTGCCTGTGCAGTCCAGGCTCTGATTTCTGTAAGCAGAATGATGTCATTCATTATTTTATTCATCAATTTATTAAGTCAACATTTATTGAGAGACTCTTAGGCTACTCACTCTGCTAGGTGCTAGGGCTCAACGATGAATAAAACACTGTTTCCTTTTTTTTTCAGAAATTCATAGTGTAGTGGGAGGTGGACAGAAGTGCCATTGAGTATTGATTGTCTGGCACTGACACACGCTAAAATAGAGGAATATACAGGATGCCCTGGGAGTCCAGATGAGGTGAAAAACCCAGTCTTATTGGTGTGTGTGCACACAGGAGGTGGTATGTAATGCCTTGTCTGGTTTTCTGTCCTGGCACATTCCCATTCCTCATTTCTAGAGCTACTTGACCATAATGGCTGGTCAGGGATAATGTAAAGAATCTTCATTTGGCGGCTCAGAGGACTGCCCAGTCAACCTTCCCTTCCGTCCTCAGCATCTGTGCTAGTTTCTTACTCTGCTTTTGGGACCCATCTTCTCTTGTACCCTAGACATCTTTTCTACTTTCATACCTGTTGTAATCTCAAAGATCTCTTGACTCTCTCTTTCCTAACCCTCTTTGAGGTAAATCCTACCTTCTTTTCTCTATACCTGCTTTGGGAGAAGGGGAAAGTGTCTTATATATGCACTAATTAGGCCCCTTCATCATCTAATGTCAGGCTTACATTGTTTCATTTCATAAATGAGCCCCAGGGAAGTTCAGTAATTTGTCCAAATTCACACAACTAGAAAAGAAAAAAGAAAAAAGCAGGACATTGAATGTAGAGCCAATATTCAGAGTACCTGATTTTTTTTGTTTTTTTGAGACAGAGTCTTGCTCTGTCATCCAGGCTGGAGTGCAGTGGCACGATCTTGACTCACTGCAACCTCTGCCTCCTGGGTTCAAGTAATTCCCCTGCCTCAGCCTCCTGGGTAGCTGGAACTACAGGCACGCACCACCACACCTCGCTATTTTTTTGTGTATTTTAGTAGAGATGGGGTTTCACCGTGTTGGCCAGGATGATCTTGATCTCCTGACCTCAGGATCCGCCTGCCTCAGCCTCTCAAAGTGCTGGGATTACAGGTGACAGCCACCGCATGCCTGGCCAGAATACCTGATTTTAGGTCCAGTATTCAAAGGACCGACTGCTATGGTCTGAATGTGTTCCCTCCAAATTCATGTGTTGAAATCCGAACCCCCATGTTGATGTATTAGGAGGTGGGACCTTTTCAGATGTGACTGATCATGACGGTGCAGCCATCGTGACTGGGATTAGTGCCCTGTCTCAGGAGAGACTGCAGAGAGCTAGCCAGCTCCTTTTACCATGTGAGGGCACAGTGAGACAGCCCCGTCTATGAGGAAGTAGCCCTCACCAAACACCTTCTGGCACCTTGACCGTGGACTTCTCAACCTCCAGAACTGTCAGAAATAAATTTCTGTTGTTTATAAGTGACAGAGTCTAAGATAGTTTGATAGCAACAGGAATGGACTAAGACATTTACCAAAACTTTGAAGGCTCCCAGATGATCACATCGAAAACACTCAGTCACAATGTTTTTCTATTCAAAGTCTCCAGCAGAAAAGAGAAAGCACTATAAAGATTGCCTTGTAATAGAATTCCTTCACTTTTTCTATCAAAGGTCCTGTCTGCCCCATGCACCTAGAGGCTCACAAGGCACTTACATTTCTGCCTTGTGAGCCTGGAGGTGCACGGGCACAGGACCTTTGATAGAAAAAGCAGGCATATGCGCGTGCGTGTGCACACACACACACACACACACACACACATATTTCTGCTTAGTAGATATCACCAAACAATCTTCCAAAGTAATTGTATCAACTTACATTTCCACCAGCAGCATAGGCAGTAATTATCTTCGTCAACATTTGGTATTGTCAGTCTTGAATTTTAGCCATTCTGGTGAGTTTGTAATAAAATATCATTGAGATATTAATTGCATTTACCTAATTATTAATGAGAACGAGCACCTACTTTAATAAGTATAATGTAATAAGTATAATATTTTCCATAGTTTTTTTAAGATAGTGTCCCTCAAATTAGAGATGTTCAAGGCCATAGAGTTTCTTTTAGCACAGCTTTAGCTACATCAAACAAAATTTGATTTGTCATATTTTCATAATTATTCTGTTCAAAATATTTTCTAACTTCCTATTGTTTTTTCCTCTCTGAATCTTTAGGTTTAGTTAGAAGCATAGTTAGAAATTTCCAAACATATGGCTACTTTGTGAATATGGTTTTGTTACTGACTTCTACCTTAATTCCCCTTTGGTCATTTGACATACTCTATGATTTCAGTTCTTGAAATTTGTTGAGACTTGCTTAATGCCCAGCATTTTGTAAGTTTTGTGTGTGAACTAAGTGTGTATTCTGCAGATATTGGGCACAGTATTCTATAAAGACCAAGTCAAGTTTACAAATGTACACTCCTGTTAATATGAACTGATTTTTGTCTTGTTACTCTGTTAGAACTCAGAGAGAGTAATACAATTTGAGTCTATGCTATTAGTTACATGTAAATTTAGAATTGTTATGTCTTCTTGACAAATCTAATTTTCATCATTATGAGATCACTTTCTTTGTCGTTAGGAATGCTTTAACCTTAGTGTCTAGTTTGACATTTTTGTTAAATCTTTGAGAATTCTGTTATTTTAGTCTTGTGTTTTGTAAGTAGCATAGGAAATTCAGTGTTATTCAGGATAACAATCTGTCTTTTAATCAGGGAATTTAAATATTTTATTATCTAATTTCTGATATTTTGGGGTTTAAATCTACCATTTTGCTGAGCTTTTCCATTTGTCCTGCTAGTTCTATGTTCATTTTTTTCATTTCTTGCTTTCATTTGCATTGATTGAAAATTGTATAAAGTTATTTGAGTCCTATAAATTCTCATGATGATTACACCAAATATTGCAATGTGTGTATCTGATAAAAAAATAAAATATTATTTGGTTCTTTTTTTCTCTTCTGGGGAATGTATGTACTGTAAAAATACTCTCAGTCTCTTTCTCTCCTGATATAATGCTTTTTCAGTGTACTATAATTTTCTATACAATAATCCATAAGATACTACTTTGGTTTTATATAGTCAATATTCATTTATAGCTATCATGCCTTTCTGCATGTCTGACCTTCTACCTGGAATCTTTTCCTTTTGCCTGAAGGCAGATTTATGTATATGTAGATAAATAAATTCAAGTCTATTGGGAATGAACTCTACCACTTTTGGTTTGTCTGCACATGTCTCTTTTTATTTTCATTCTTTACATGTGTCTCAGTATCTTGGGAGCGGAATTCAGGATTGGCATTTATTTTTTTTCAGCACTTTGGAGCTATGATTCCATTTTCTTTTGGCTTGGAATATTGCTGTTGAAGAATAAGTTGTAAGTCTGATTATTGTTCATTGATGTCAATCTTTTTCTCTGGTTGTGTTGAAGATATTTTCTTCATTCATTTTTTTGTTTTTAGCAGTTTTACATAAAGTGCACATAGGTTTTCCCTAATTTAAGTAGTTTTTGATTTCCTGAATCCATCATTTGATGTATTTAATTAGTTTTGGAAATGGCTCAGCTAATTACTCTTTAAATGATGTTTCTGTTCCATTATTTGTCCCTGTTTAGTACTTCAATTAAATATATATATCAAGGCTTTTCATGGATCTTTTGTATGAGTGCCATGGTTGGAAAAAAGAGAAGTACAAGATTGAGATTAAGTATTCTGAAGCCAATTGGCAGAGTAATTTTATGTCTTTTGAATCCAATAAAGATTTGGGCATATATTCGGCTTGTCTTTTTATTATTTCATTGTTCTAATAATTCAATTAAATTATATTTTACAAAGGTATTATTTTATGACATTTTGGATTTTTTTTAAGTTTGGAAAGTGCTTTACTAGGTTCCTTAACCTTCTTATAATTTTTTTTTTAGCTCTGTCTTTTAGCTTTGTGGTTTGGATATTTTCTTCTATACTACGAATTCCCTCTTCAACTATTTGTAATTAACTGTGAAAATCTGTTGTGTTTTAATTTTTTTTTTTAATTCTAGCATTTTCACTGGCTCTTTTAAAAAACAGTTTTCAGTTCTCTGTCAAAAGTCTCAAGGTTGACTTTTGTCTCTCTGAACAAATTAAGTATAGTAAAAGTCAATACATTTTTTTTAAGTTTAAAAACTCTAATTTCTGAGCAATTGTAATGTATATCTGTTTTCTTGGCTTTCATTTGTGTAGTCTTGTTTTTCTGTTTTTTTCTTTCGTTGTATTCAGATATTTGTACTTAAAACATTATTTGTAGTCATAATTAGAATTCTATAATAATGTCATTCTCCAAAGTGAATTTATATTTACTTCTGCCAGGTACTTGGGGCCTCAGCATTATGGGATCACTTTAATTCAATTTCAGGTACAGTGAAACTGAATTTCTGGGGCCTTCTTTTGGTTTATCATTGTTTTTAGGGTACTCTCCTTCAGTGGCCCATTCAAATGCAGAGATTCACCAGAGTTCTCCTGACTTGGTGATGCTAGGCCCCAAATTTAGCCTTAGCTCTGTGAGACACTTTTTAACCAACTTCCTGATCAGCCATTTGGTCTCTCAGTCCTGCTTTTAGAAATTGGCATATACTGGGGGCCCAAAGTGGCTCCGGCCGGATGTCGTGGCGCTTGCGAAGGCAAGGCCAAGAGTTCAAGGCCAACCAGCCTCAGCAACCTTACAAGCTCTCATTGATTGGCAAAAAAAAAAAAAAAAAAAAAAAAAGAAATTGGCATATACTGCTGGGTGCATTGGCTCA
This sequence comes from Saguinus oedipus, assembly GCA_031835075.1. Taxonomy (NCBI): domain Eukaryota; kingdom Metazoa; phylum Chordata; class Mammalia; order Primates; family Cebidae; genus Saguinus; species Saguinus oedipus. The sequence goes on along the minus strand of CM063171.1, from coordinate 66,182,029 downwards.
CATCTGTAATCACAGCACTTTGGGAGGCTGAGGCAGGTGGATCACTTGAGGTCAGGAGTTCGAGACCAGCCTGACCAACATGGTGAAACAGTCTCTACTAAAAATACAAAAAAATTAGCTGGGTATGGTGGTGCACTATAATCCCAGCTGCTTAGGAGGCTGAGGCAGGAGGATCACTTGAACCCAGAAGGCAGAGGTTGCAGCGAGCCAAGATTGTGCTACTGCACTCTAGCCTGGGCAACAGAGTGAAAACCTGTCTCAAAAAAAAAAGAAGGAAAGAAAAAAAAAGAAAAGAAAAAAGAAATTGGAATTGGCGTATTGGCATATTCCGTAGAGAAAGCTTCTCTACGTGCCAGACTCAACTCCCATGGTCTCTCTCCTTTACCAAATCCTAACCCAGTAATTCCACACCATCTTGTTTGCTCTCTAGCACGTTGTAGTAGATTCTTAAAATATATTTTGTTTTGCTGATTGTCCTCAGTAGGAGGGATGGTATGAATTATTGTCTCCATTCCTAGAACAGGAAGTCCTATATAATCTAGGTTTAACCAAACATTTCCCTTAATGAGTAAGTAATTGTAAAGATTTTTCAAAAAGAAGTTGAGTCAGAAGATTTCCCTAATAATACAAATTTAACTGAACAACAAGAAAGGGCAGAGCTGTCATTTTTCTAGCTCCTCATATAAGTACTTCTTTAACTACGTTAGCAGAGAAAGCCATGAACAAAATCATTTGGCCAAAAAATTGTGAAATTATTCAGATAAACATGATCTTTTAATAAGTGAGGAAGTAACCACGTTTCATGCTATGAGTAGAGCATTTTGAAAATGGACTTTTGGAAAATCTCCAATAGTTATGTGATTTTTATTGCCAAAAATGCAATGAATATGCCTCTTTAAAAACTTTCACATCTACATACTTGGAAATAGAATTTTTAACCTTTTAAAAATGATAAATAAACAGTCTAGGGGACTTTGAGTCAATTTTTTAAAAGTTTGTATTAACAAGTAGTTGACATTAGGGAAGATAAAAATTTACTAGCCAATTTTTATTGGAAACTTTATCTAATTGATGAATAGGGTTGAAAAGCAAGTATCATCACACTTTAGGGAGATGAGCAATAAAGCTCTTCTCTTGTTTTAATCAAAGTGTTTTAGAGGTATCTTTTCCATGTCTGATGACTATTAAAACCAAACACCAGGCCAGGTGCTGTGGCTCATGCCTGTAATTCCAGCACTTTGGGAAGCTGAGGTGGGCTGATCATGAGGTCAAGAGATGGAGACCATCCTGGCCAACATGGTAAAAACCCCGTCTTTACTAAAAATACAAATATTAACTAGGTGTGATTGCACGTACCTGTAGTCCCACGTATTTGGAAGGCTGAGGCAGGAGAATCACTTGAACCTCAGAGGCGGAGGTTGCAGTGAGCAGAGATCATGCCACTGCACTCCAGCCTGGCAACAGAGCGAGACTACATCTCAAGAAACACACAGACACACACAGACACACACACACACACACACACACACACACAACTAAAAAAATCAAGCACCAAAAGAAATGAATGTAGAATCAGACCTTTTATTCATAGAGGTTTAATTGATGAAGCATATTCAATCACATAGTTCTCATCAAAATATTATTAAAATTTCAAAGGTAAGTGCAAAATAGTTTTTTGCATAATTAATATGAAAATTTAAAATATTTTAGATTTCAAATTTTATCTTTTTACTTTTTCTATATATTATACATAATTTGTTTTCTATATATTAAGTATACAATGTCTATATTGTATGCATATATGTATAAATATATACATATGTAAAGTTTAAAACTGAATAAAATATATATGTTTTGGGAGTGCTTACTCAAAAGTTTTTACTGATTAGTCTTAAAAACTTGGTGATCATTATTTAAGGTTACCTCTGGAAAGTTGCCTTCTAGGTTTTACCAGTTAGGATGAGTACATCTCTACCCACTACCCTCGCCCCATTTTCTTATTTATTTATTTGTTTGTTTGTTTATTTTATATATATATTTTATTGCACTTTAGGTTCTGGGGTACAAGTGAAGAACATGCAGGATTGTTGCATAGGTACATACATGGCAATGTGGTTTGCTACCTCCATCCCCATCATCTATATCTGGCATTTCTCCCCATGTTATCTCTCCCCAACTCCCTACCCACCACTGTCCCTCTCCTAGTCCCACACAAGAGACCCCAGTGTGTGATGCTTTCCTCCCGGTGTCCATGTGTTCTCATTGTTTAACACCCACCTATGAGTGAGAACATGCAGTGTTTGATTTTCTGTTCTTGTGTCAGTTTGCTGAGAATGATGGTTTCCAAATTCATCCATGTTCTTACAAATGACACGAACTCATCTTTATGGCTGCATAATATTCCATGGTGTATATGTGCCACATTTTCCTTGTCCAGTCTATCACTGATGGGCAGTTGGGTTGGTTCCAGGTCTTTGCTACTGTAAACAGTACCACAGTGAACATACGTGTGCATGTGTCTTTATAATAGAATGATTTATAATCCTTTGGATATATACCCAGTAATGGGATTGCTGGGTCAAATGGAATTTCTATTTCTAGGTCCTTGAGGAATCGCCACACTGTCTTCCACAACGGTTGGACTAATTTACACTCCCACCAACAGTGTAAAAGTGTTCCTATTTCTCCACATCCTCTCCAGCATCTGTCGTCTCCAGATTTTTTAATGATTGCCATTCTAACTGGCATGAGATGGTGTCTCAATGTGGTTTTGATTTGCATTTCTTTAATAACCAGTGATGATGAGCATTTTTTCATATGTTTGTTGGCCTCATAAATATCTTCTTTTGAAAAGTGTCTGTTCATGTCCTTTGCTCACTTTTGAATGGGTTTGTTTGTTTATTTCTTGTAAATCTATTTTGGTTCTTTGTAGATTCTGGATACTAGCCCTTTGTCAGATAGGTAGATTGCAAAAATTTTTTCTCATTCTGTTGGTTGCTGGTTCTCTCTAATGATTGTTTTTTTTTGCTGTACAGAAGCTCTGGAGTTTAATTAGATCCCATTTGTCTATTTTGGCTTTTGTTGCCAATGCTTTTGGTGTTTTAGTCATGAAGTCCTTGCCTATGCCTATGTCCTGAATGGTTTTGCCTATGTTTTCTTCTAGGGTTTTTATGGTGTTAGGTCTTATATTTAAGTCTTTAACCCATCTGGAGTTAATTGTAGTGTAAGGTGTCAGGAAGGGGTCCAGTTTCTTGTTTCTGCACATGGCTAGCCAGTTTTCCCAATAATATTTATTAAATAGGGGATCCTTTCCCCAATTGCTTGTTTTTGTCAGGTTTGTCAAAGATCAGATGGTTGTAGATGCCTCACCCATTTTTCTCCCACTGAACTCTGTTTATATTGTTCATAGTACTTATCACAAATTATTATGATATATTTATTTGTTTGTTTACTTATTTATTAGATTATGAGCTCCAGGATGGTAAGGATTATGTTTGTTTCATTTACCAAGAATACCCAGTGTCCAGGACAGCGTCTGGAAATGGCCGATCCTTCCATATTTACTGAAGGAATAAATAAAGAGATTATATGTTTCAAAGTGAGGCAGACTTGGTGTGGTAGCCATCCTCCGGGATGGCACCCAATGATTCCACCTCCTGATATTCATCCATTTGTGTAGTTTCCTCTCACACTATAGTAGGATTGGTCTCCGTGACCAAAAGAGTACAGCAGGAGGGATGGCATGTTACATATAACGTGGGCTTATAAAAGGCACTGTTGCTTCCAGTGTGATTGCTATCTCTCTTTCTTCTATCACCTGCTCTGGAGGAGGCCAGTTGCCATGTCATGAACTGCTCTATGAAGAAGCCTATTTGTCAAGGATCTGAAGCCTCCTGCCAACAGCTGCATGAACGAGTTTGAAGATCTAGTTCTAGCCCTTCAGATGACTGCAGCTTGACATCAACCTCATGAGAGAGCCTGGGACAGAACCACAAAGTTAAGCCCCTCCGGATCCCTGACACTTAGCAACTATGTAACAAAATTTACTCTTTTAACGACTTAGTTTGGAGTCATTTGTTACTCGGCAATAGATACATAATACAGTTGGGTTTGAATACTAGCATTGTCCCTTACTAGGTGTGTACCTGAACATGTGACTTCATCTCTTGGAGCCTGTTTTGTTTTCTCAAAATGGTAATAATGTTTACTTACAGTGCTATTGAAGCAACTTCCCTGATATTTAGTAACTACTTCATATAGAGCTACCTTAATTTTTATTATATTTATTATTAAGTAAAGTGAATGCTTAAGAACAAAAGGAGCTGGCCAGGTGTGGTGGCTCATACCTGTAATCTCAGCACTTTGGGAGGCCAAGGTGGGCAGATCATGAGGTCAGGAGTTCAAGACCAGCCTGGCCAACATGATGAAACCCCGTCTCTACTGAAGATACAAAGAATTAGCTGGCCGTGGTGGCAGATGCCTGTGATCCCAGCTACTTGGAAGGCTGAGGCAGGAGAATTGCTTGAACCTGGGAGTTGGAGGTTGCAGTGAGCCGAGATGGCACCGTTGCATTCCAGGCTGGTTAACGGGGCAAGACTTCATATCAATTTAAAAAAAGAAAAGAAAAGAAAAAAAAAAAGAACAAAGATTGCTACAGAACAGCTAAAAAAGGAAGCTTCTAAACCCCAAAAGAATAGCTACCTTGGGCCATTATGTTTAGGGGCAACTAGCTTTGTCAGCTTTACTCGATACTAAGAGCCTGATTGTGTCACATGCCATGTGGGGTAGGGGAGGGGGTCATAAGTTATTCAGCAAAGGCTAGTCAGAATTTATATACTGTACTGTTTATTTCCATTCTTTTACAGAGAAACCACACTAAAATATAGAATACACATATCTTTGTCTTCCTGAACAATGTATTTGTGTTAAAGGATGTTTCCACAGTCTAGGAAATCCTTTTCTCTGGAACAGTGGTTCTCAAACTTCACCATGAATCAGAATCACATGGAGGGCTTATGAAGGCTGGTTGCCCAGCTCCCACCTCCTGGGTGTTTCATTCAGCAGGTCCATGGTGGAACCTGAGAGTTTGTGTTTTTAACCAAGTCCCAAGTGGTGCTGACGTTGCTGGTGTGAAGACCACATTTTGTGGACCATTGCTCTGTAACATCATAGTCTCTGATAAATGAAACTCCCCAGTGCTAAAGAATTAAGAGTAGTAGGCCAGGCGTGGTGGCTCATACCTGTAATCCCAGCACTTTGGGAGACTGAACTGGGTGGATCACCTGAGGTCAGGAGTTTGAGACCAGCCAAGGCCAACATAGCAAAACCCTGTCTCTGCTAAAAATACAAAAAATTATCCAGGCCTGGTGGTGCATACCTGTAATCCCAGCTACTTAGGAGGCTGAGGCAGGAGAATCATTTGAACCTGGGAGGCAGAGGTTACAGTGAACCGAGATCATGTCATTGTACTCCTGCCTGAGCAACAGCGTGAGACTCTTTCTCAAAAAAAAAAAAAAAAAAAAAAAAGGAATAGTAATGTTTAGGTAAAATATGGAGTAAAATCAGTCCACATTCCTTACTGTAACATATGAGGTCCTGCACGATGTTGCCCTACTTTGTCTCACACTGTGCTTCTTATATTCACCTTGGCCTTTGTTCTGCTCCTTAAAGACACCAGGCTTATCTCTGCTTGTGTGCATTTGCTACTCTTTTTGCCTGAACCTCTTCTCTCTTAGATTATGACTCTTTTTATGTCATCGTCGAAGGCCCAGCTCTAATGGTCCCCTTCCTAGAGAGGTGCTCTCCCTGAAGAAGCCCTTCTCTCTCATGCTTCCCAGCTCTAATGGTCCCCTTCCTAGAGAGGTGTGCTCTCCCTGAAGAAGCCATTCTCTCCCATGCTTCCCACTAGAGAGGTGTGCTCTCCCTGAAGAAGCCCTTCTCTCTCATGCTTCCCACTCTCCTAGTTTATTCTGTTCCCATCACCTGTCCTGATCTGAAATTGCCTTTTTATTTGCCTGTTGGAAAATTTCAATATAACAGACACCTCCCTCATCTCTTAGGTTCTTTGCTGTCTCCAGGACCTGGATCAGGGCCTGGTATGTGGAATGTGCTCAACTAGGTATCTGTTGGTTGCAAACACGGGTGCGTGGCATAAGACTCTTAGTTTCTAACTTAGTTTTGAGGGGAAATGAGCACTGAAGAAGGAACATGGGAGCCTGGGGAATATGAAGGCAGCCTACACACCCTCCGCGCCCGTGTCACCGCTGCCGGGATTCTGCTAGCTCGCAGTGTGAAGGGAAGAGCTTTTCACTCTTTCCTGCTCCCTGCAGTGTCTTCTACGCCCTTGGTTGCCTCATGACAAGACAACATGGGGACTTGGGCAATACGTTTCACTCTCAGGATTCCAGAGAGTTGCTAAATGGGTCACTTTTTCATGCATCTGGAACACTTGTAACTTGTGTAAGTGATTGTCTTCAGGCCGGCTTGACTCTGTCCACTTGTCCCTAGTGAAAGCAAGGGAAGGACGGCTGCTTCCCCACCCCTGTTGGGTGTCAGGTGGGCTCTGTCTGCAGATGTTTGCTCCTGGTGCTTCTAGCTGTTTGAGATCCCAGGTTAGGAACGAACTCAATCCAACTCATTGCCAAGGACATGTGGACACTAAGATGAACAAAGAAGCCAACTTGGTTACTCAGATAGTTTAAAGTTGTATTTGTTTTTCTTCCAATGGTTTGCTCATTAAAAATTCGGTGCCTGTGCCAATGCTAGCTTAGACAAGGCCTGGACATTCTCTCTGCAGACAATTGCTGGTGGTCTGAGCTGACTCACCCTCACGCCCTCACCTCCCATGGCTCTGCCCTCGGCGCCTGGTCTTGGGAGGTTTGGATTCTTGCAGTAATCTCGGGTTGCTGCCATGAGCCATAGGCAAAAACAACAGGACTTTCTTTAGGGAATTCAGGAGTGAGTCTCATGGTCTAGCCACTGGCTTTTACTGCATGAGGCTAGGGGAGGGTTTTTCCCAAATAAGGAGACTTGAAAGTCCTCTTGGTTGGGGATGCTCTTGACCTGCACAGCGCTGGAGTTGGAAATGTTTATACAAATGCACTTCACGTTTTCTCTGTTCTTTAGATAGGCCTGTAGAACATTCCAACTGCACTCACTTCTTTCGCTTCTGTCCTTTATCCGTGTTAAAGCCAGTTAGAGACACTGGTATTTAACTAGTGACTTTGGCATTGCTTGCACACCTTGTTGTGCCAGGAATGAACTCAAGATGTATTTGACAAGAAGCAGAGGTTGTGGGCGGGGAGGCTTTGGCAGCTCCCAGAGGAGCTTCCTCGGGGATTTTGCTAGAATGTCTCATCCTCCTCTAGAGCTTTCCTGTGTTTATGTGGGAGTTTAGTTCAACAACGACTTGTTAAGCACCTACTCCATACCAGGCACTGTCTTTGTCTTCAAAGAGCTCAGAATCTTTAAAGGAGATGAACCAGTGGCCGTGGCTTCAAGATGGCCACACGTTCTCCCTATTCCTTCTCTTGAATTTGGACTGACCCTCTCTCTCACTAGCTTTGACCAATAGAATGTGGTGGAAGAAATGTGCAACTTCTGAGGTTGGGCCTTCAGAGATCTATAGCTTCTGCTTCTGTCACATCTAAAAATGCTGCTTATCAGGAGCATTTGTCACCCTGTAAGGAGCTTGACTTATAGGGGGGCCACCATGCTGTGAGGAAGCCCAAGCTGGCCACATGGAGTGAAAGTTTGAGAAGAACACTGGGGCACTGGGCATGTAAGTGAACCAACCCTTCATGGACCTAGAATGGCATTGCTCTAGCTCAATGCAGCTGAGTGAATGAACATCAGCCAATGCCCTGTGGGGCAGAAGAAATGATGAGACAAGCTTTGCCTAAATTCTTGATCCACAGAATTATGAACGAATAAAATGGTTGTTCTCTAAACCCAGTAGGTGTTGGGGTAGGTTGTGACACAGCTAATAGATCATTCAACACACACACGTATTCTTAGATAATGATGGAGATATGCATAGGATGCTACAGGAGCACAGACGAGGGGTCCCCGAGCCAGCCTGTGGTGATGATGGGATAGGCATTGAATGCTTTCCGAAGAAGATTGGCTTGAGTAGCAAACTTCACATCTCTAAAGACCTAGATGCAAACCAAACTTCAGGGAAGGTGAAGGCTGTCTAGGTACAGGAAAACAGAACAAGATAACACGGAGGTGATGAACAGCATGGTACATATGTGAGGGCTTTTCAAGCAGGTGAAAGCAAAAAGTAATGGATAAGTTTGAAGAGGTGTCATCATCATCATCATCATCATCATCATCATCGGGACAGATGCCATTTATTGAACACTTAATATATGCCAGAAGTGGATCTAAGGTTTTCTCTGTGTTAACTCATTTAAATAATTCTAACAGCAACCCTATATTATTATTACTTTTTTACATTAGAAGAAAATGAGGCACAAAATGATTAAATGACTTGTTCATGGGCACACAGCTGGCAAGCACAGAGTAAGGATTTGAACTCAGGCAAGATCTCGAAGAACATTCTGTGCCTCTTTAAAGAGCTTGGTATTTGCTCTGTAGGGATGGAGGGTGACCCAGAGGTTTTAAGTAAGGGAGTGGCTTGGTCACGTAAAAAGATTCTACTGTTTTGTAATTTCTCCTACTTCGGTTATTTTCATTGTCCGTTGTCTATTTCTCTATAGTGACTAGCAATGAATCTCTTATAACAAGCAGAGCCTGTGAGCTCATCTTTGAGAGGGTGTAAGGAAGGAGGGAGGGACATGGGTCATGTGCAACTCCACAGCTGGTTGTGGGGGTGGAGGGAACAACAGAACGCCCAGGGAGAGAATGGGTGTGTCGGCCACCAAGAGAGGAAAGCTGGCCACATCCTTGACCCCACAGAAGAATGAGGACAGCAGCTTATTGGAACCAGTCTGTGCTAAGCTCTTAGGAGCCGAGACACAGTTAGGTTCCTAGGCTTTGCAGGCGCTCTGCCTTTCTCTCTGCCTTCTCTCCATGGCCCTTCAGGTGATTAGCATCAAAATATTAAAAACAGCGATTGAGTTCCTAACAGCAATTAGCAAGGAAGAGAGCATTCCATGGAAATCCAGAATGTTCACCTGGCCTTGGCTACTGGTTTCTGAAGAAGTCCTTGTGGGCAGCTGTGGAGTCACCAGTCCCACATACACCACACCCATGTTCTTTCTGTCCCTTGCTCTGTCTCCATGTCTAAGCGTACCGAGCAGACCCAGTGGAGTCTGAATCTCTGTGCAGATCTGTCAGATTCTCATTCCAGCAGCTTTTTATGCAAGGAGGGAAGCAACAGAGTATAGAAGAAGAAAGAAGCATGGCTTGTAATCCCAGCGCTTTGGGAGGCCAAGGCAGGTGGATCACGAGGTCAAGAGATCAAGACCATCGTGGCCAACATGATGAAACCCCATCTCTACTAAAAATACAAAAATTAGCTGGGCATGGTGTTGCACACCTGTAGTCCCAGCTACTTGGGAGGCTGAGGGAGGAGAATCACTTGAACCTGGGAGGCCGAGATTGCAGTGAGCCGAGATTGCGCCACTGCATTCCAGTCTGGTGACAGAGTGAGACTTCATCTCAAAAAAAAAGAAGTTTGGCTTGGGCCTAGGAGAAGCTAGGACACCTAGCCTCCAACTTAGCTTGACTGATATTTGCAAATATCTGAAGTTCTCTAGATCCCAAAGTTCTCATCTGCAATATGAGGGTGTTGGATGAAGATTAATTTTACCACAAAGAATAAAAATTACCATAGCTGAGGTTTACTATGCATGGACTAAACCTGACACTTTGCTAAGCACTTTTTATACTTTAGTTAATCCTTACAATAACCCAAGCTTAATGAAGCTTACTGAAGCCTTCCCTTGCCTATCCAAAGCTCCCTGTATGCGTTTATCTATTGCTGTGTAACAAATTACCAACTCTTCATGGCTTAAAACAATAATAAAATTTATAGTCTCATAGTTTCTATGGCTGGGTGGTTCTGGCTTGACATCTTTTATAATTTTGCAGGCTACAGTCTTCTTCTGAAGCCTTGGCCAGGGTTAGAGTGTCACTTTCAACGTAGTAGGTAGGCTCTGGCCATTGGCCAGGTTGGTGCTGGCTATGGGCAAGAGGCTTCATTCATCACCACCTCACCCTAGGACTGTCTGTTAGATTATTTGAGTGTTCTCTCAACGTGGCTGTTGGTTTTCCCAAGAATGAGTGATCCAAGAGAGTGATTTGGTAGCTGCAGTGTCTTTCATGACTTGTCCTTGGATATAACATCCTACCATTGCCACAATATCCTGTTGGTTACCTGGGTAAGTCTACTCAACATGAAGAGGAACACACAAGGGGATGAATAACAAGAGGTGAGGATTGTTAGTGGCCATCTTTGAAGCTGCCTACCGCATCTTCCCCCTACATTTCATATTACTGTGTTCTAATTTTAATAGTATTTATCTGAAATCATTTTTTAATAGAGACCCATTTCATCCCCATTAGAAGATAAGCTTCCCAAGAGCAGAAATTTCATCTTTTTTTATTGCTGTACCCCCAGCACCTGAACAATGATGGTTACATAGGTGATACTCAATATTTAGCATGAGATAGGTATGACTATGCCAATTTCAGACACAGAACAAGAGGCTCAGAGAAGTTAATTTGCCTGAAGTCATGTGATACTAAGTGGTGGAGCTGAGAAACCAACTTATGCCTAGGGAATGATATGCATAGCCTCCTTGGCTGGCTCTCAGCAACTCCAGTGCTGTCACTATGCAAGTGGAGTGAAGTCTGCAGGTGAAGAGCAGGACAGCATCTAGGAGAAGGGCCAGGAGAACTCCTGGCTAACTGGGAAACACCAGGAGGAAGTACATGAGTGTCTATATGAATGAATGCATGTGTATGGTTGAGATGGCCGCCTGTGTATGTGTATATTTGTATGTGTAGCAGACAGAGAGAAAGAGGGAGAGAAAGAGAGAGAGTGAATATGTGGATGTGTGGGTAAGGTAACTGGATCAAAAGGGAGATAATGTATTCTGGACAGCTTTTATGACACAGACCTGGAGATAATATTTTGACCTTAGTCTTATTGGTCTTCTTTGAAAAATTTATCTCCAAGGAATATTCTTATTAAAATGACTAAGTAAATTTTCCTTTAAAAATCCCACACACAATTTAAGTGATTGATTGACTAGCAAGCCTATTGCCAAATTACACATGGATTACTAACTTGATTATGATTGTGGGAATTATCACTTTTCTGGATTATTGGCCAGAAAAAGAATAATACTGTCTGTTGGCCACCCACTCTCCTTCTCCTTTCCACCCTCCTGAGGGAGGGGCCCTGGTATTCATCAAACACTCAATGTGGTTGTCTTAGAACAATGCCTTACCAATCCCCTCTCCTGGCTTAGGAGCTGAAAATGTTGGGAAGAAATGAAAGGAAATGGTTATGAAAGTCACTCATTTACTCTCCCTCCTCTGAGGCTGTTCTGGGTGCTGAGTTTTGTAGCAAGAGATGTTGTGTGTATAGTAGAGAGTTTTGATCTTTGAGTGAGAGCAGAGTGGAATCTAGGAGAAAGGCCACATAAGTTTATTGCTGAGGCTGGCTCTGATCTAGCATCGAAGTGAAGGTGGTGGTGGGGTCCCACAGTTCCTTTAAGGCCCAGCCCACTTTATCAGAGAAAGCAGAGAAATATTCTGTGTGGAAGGCCTGCTCAGGAAAAATGAGTTTGTATTCAGCTTGAATGTATCCTCAGGAATGTGTGGGTGGCTGTGGCTAGCTGGACCAAAACCAGACCTGGCTGAAAGACTGAAGTTAACTTCCTCCTCAAAGAGTGAGTTTGTCTCCGTCAACAGTATCTAGACGGAGACTGAATAGGCGTGTGTGAGAGAGAATGCCATTCTCCCAACTGGTGCTTACTAGTCAGGCCAAAGTTCATTCAAGGAAGGTTCTACTTTTTCCGTGACTGCCCAGTGAGGAGGACATAGCACAGTGGTTAAGAGCACAGGCCGTAGAGTCTGTAAGCTTCCATTTGTGCCCTGGCTCTGGCACTTGCTAATTATGTGACCTTAGGCAAGTTACTTAATTTCTCTGTGCTTCTATTTCCTCAGATGTAAATGGGGATTAAAATTGTTCTTACTTCATAGAATAGTTGTGAAGATGGAACTGGGATAATACATGTAAAGCTCTTGGAACAGTAGGTTACATTCAAGAATTTAGTTAACCAATATATATGGAGTAATATAGATTGCTATGTGCCAGGCATGGGAAAATGATGAAGGAGACCCAGTTTTGCCCCTCATGAAACTTACCTTCTAGTGCTTATGGGGTAGTAGGTAGAATAATGCCACCCCACAAAGATGTCCATGTTCTAGTCTCTAAAACCTATGGACATGGTAGGTTACATGGCAAGGGGGAATCAAGGTTGCAGGTGGAATTAAGGTGGCTCATCTAGTGATTTTTGTGATAGATGGTGGCCTGGATTATCCAGGTGGACCCAATGGAATCACGAGGGTCCTGAAAAGAAGGAGGAGGGAGACAGGAGAGTGAGTGTCGGAGTGATACCATTTGAGGAGGACTCAACCTGCTGCTGCTGACTTTGAGGATGGAGGGAGGATTCAAACCAAGGAGTGCAGAATCTTATTCTATAAGACTGAAAAAGAGGCCAGGCGTGGTGGCTCACGCCTGTAATCCCAGCACTTTGGGAGGCTGAGGAGGGTGGATCATTTTAGGTCAGGAGTTCGAGACCAGCTTGACTAATATGGTGAAACCCTGACTACTAAAAATACAACAAAATTAGCCGGGTTTGGTGGCATGCACCTGTAATCCCAGGCACTCAGAGGCTGAGACAGAGGAATTGCTTGAATTTGGGAGGTGGAAGTTGCAGTGCGCCGAGATTGTGCCACTGCACTCCAGCCCGGGCGACAGAGCAAGACTGTCTAAATTTAAAAAAATAAAGGGTGCGGTGCTTCACACTCGTAATCTCAGTACTTTTGGTGGCCGAGGCGGGCAGATCATGAGGTCAGGAGATAGAGACCATCCTGGCTAATATGGTGAAATCATGTTTCTATTAAAAAAAATTCAAAAAATTAGCCAGGCATGAGCCTGTAATCCCAGCTACTCGGAAGGCTGAGGCAGGAGAATCGCTTGAATCCGGGAGGTGGAGGTTGTAGTGGGCTAAGATTGCACCACTACACTCCAGCCTGGGTGACAGAGCAAGACTCCGTCGCAAAAAAAAAAAAAAAAAAAAAAAAAAAGACTGAAACTGAAAAGGAAAGGATATGAATTTTCTTCTGAAGCCCTGAGAAGGAACACAGTCCTACTGACATCTTGGTTCCAGTGAGACCCATTAAGACCCATCTCAGACTTCGGATTCCCTGAAGTGTAAGACAATACATTTGTGTTGTATAAGCCACTACGTTTGTGATAATTTTTTGCAGCGGCAACAGAAAACTAATACTAATGCAGATAAGAAGTGAACAAACAAATATAAAATGTAATTTCAGGTAATGAAAAGCACTAGGAAGAAGACGAAGCAGGATATGGAGACAGAGCCTTGGGAGATTAGAAAAATAAAAGATGAAGCAGGATAAAGGGAACGATGGAGTTGGGGGCTCTCTTAGATGGTCAGGGACAGCATCTCTGGGAAGATGACATTTGAGAAGATGTTTGAATGAAATGAGAGGACAAGCCATGGATCTACACTCCAGATGGGGGGGATGGAGACTACAAAGACCCTTAAGAGGGGAGAGCTGAAGAAGAGTTACTGATCAGTGTGGCCAAGGCATAGTGGGCAAGTGAGAAAGTCATAATGGGTGAGAGCAGACAATGCAGCGGTGAGATACTACAAGCCCTTGGAGTTTAGATCTTATTCCCAGTGTGACAGGAAACCATCAGAGGCTCCCCTCCAGTGGAGGAAGTGACAGGACCTGATGTACATTTTATGAAGCTAGCTTAGGCTGCTGTGTGAGGACTACACTGGAAAAGGTAGAGAGTGGGGAAAGCAGGGTAAGTTAGAGGATACTGTGGAAGAAGATGGATTACACTCAGCTGGTGGCGACAGCAGTGGGGAGACATATCTTGGTTGTTAGAGCTGATTGGGCTTTATAATGGTTTGGATATGGGGTTTGAGAGACGGGAGGAAATCAAGGATGTCTCCTAGGTTTGGGCTGGAGCAGCTAGGTGAGGGGACAGGCTTTTTACTTACATGAAGAAGACAGGAGAGGAACAAGTGTGGAAGGTTAAAATCCAGAATGTTCATATAAGAAATGTTTAAAAATTATTATCTGCATTTGATACTCCTGACATACCAGTCTATTGTTTTCTCTCTATATACTATGCTCATAATTCCTCCATCTGGAACTTTCTCCTCCCTCTTTACTTTTAAGTGTTAAATGCATATCCACCCCATCTCAACTCACTGCAACCTCTGCCTCCTGGATTCAAGCAGTTCTCCCAACTCAACTTCTCAAGTAGCTGGGGCCACAGACATGCTCCCCTATGGCCAGCTAATTTTTGTATTTTTATAAAGATGGGGTTTCACCATCTTGGCCCAGGCCAGCCTTGAACTCTTGACTTTGGGTGAAGTGCCTGCCTTGGACCCCCAAAGTGCTATGATTACAGGTGTGAGCCACCGTGCCCAGCCCGTATCCATCCTTAATGGCCCATTTCCGATGCTACCTCTTTTCCTATTTCTGCTCTAGGAGAGATCTCTCTTCCCTTGAACTCCTAGTATTTAGGACTAGTATTTGGGTCTCCTTAGCAGTTTGCTTTGGGATATTATTTATGGAAGTCTCTTACCTTCCCTACTGAATGGTAATCTCCTTGAAGGCAGGGATGTTCATTACTCTTCTTGAATTCCCTGCTGCATAGTCACTTGCACATAAGATATATGCCATAAATGATTGCTAAATGGGACCAATGTTATGAAGAAGATGACTGCATTGAGTTAGGGAGTGGGGAAGTTGAACTAGGTGTATTCTGAGGCTTTCTGCTCTAAAATTGTTATACTTTATTTGACTGCAGTTTGCATGTCCCTACCTCTCAGAAGATTTCTAAGCTGGGTATTCTGCACTTGATTACTGAGTGCATGGAAAATGCAATTTACCCTCAATGCCAGTCCAAGGACAGAAGAAGAGATTGGGTTCATGAACGCACAAAAATATGGTTTTCTGATGCCAAATATAAATGGTTTCAGATTGTGCACAGTTTTATACTAGCCATCCTTCCTTTCTATTCTCTCCTCTCTCCCATTAATAGGAACAACTTTACAGTAGGTCTAAAACAGGAAATGATGGGAGGACGCCATTATTGCCTTCAATTGTTCCATTTCCATACCTGTGCAAGAGTCTCACCTGTACTATACATTTAATTAAGTTTGGCAGTACGTATATGTATCTATTTCCAATTCCAAGATAAATATATACTCAATGATTATATAATAAAACATGCAGTTAAGGGGAAGTTGTCGTGCTTAGCAATAACCTAGATTTTTACTTTTATCTATGTATCAATTATCTTTTGTTATGTCATAAGTAATCCCACAACACTGTGGTTTAAAATAACAACCACTTATTTAATTCTTAATTCTGTAGTTTGGCAATTGGGCTGGGATTCTTGGGCAGTTCTGGTCTGGGCTGGCTTGGCTGATCGTGGCTGAATTCACTTATGTATCTCTGATCAGCTGATAAGTTGATTGGGGCTTGGTGGTTTGACAGCTCAGCAGAGACAGCTGGGAAAACTGGGTCACTCTCCACAGGATCTCTCTTCCTCCACAGTCTAACCTCATTTTCTTTATTTAATGGCATTTGGAGTCCACAAGTGGGAAAGGAACTATGCAAAGCCTCTTGAAGCCCAGGTACTGAACTTTTCACTGTTACTTCTGCCACATTCTGTTACCACAGGCAGGTCACAAGCCTCACCCAGATTGAAGGGATGAATAAACTGTCTCTTGAAAGGAGAGGCAGAGTTGCATTGCATAGGCTATAGATACAGGGAGAGAAGAAGAATGGTGGCCATTTTTGCAACACCTCACAATCGGTTGGGTTGCCTTCGGTTAAGTAACAGAAAATAACTCCAAGTTGTTTAAATGATGAAAACACATTATGTATCTCTTGAAATACAACATTAGGAGGAAAAGCGATTCCAGGGTTACTTCAGCTGCTTAGCAATGCCGTCACGGTCCTAGGGTTTTTTTTTTTTTTTTTTAATTTCACTTTCCACTCTGTCATATCCAGTACGTTGGCTTTTGTCCACATTTTAACAAGATGTCCATGACAGTTTCAGGCCTTACTTACAGATGATAGAATCCAGAGGAGAAAAATGGAATGGCTCTGTCTTGTGTCTTCTTTTGCAAAGGAGGAAAATTGACTCAGAAGTCCTTGCAGTATTCCCATTGGTCCCATTACATCACATTCCTATGCCTGAGCATAAATGGATTGAAAAGCTCTGTTCACTGACTTCATACTACTAGCTTTTGAGGTGGGAAGGTGGGAATTGGGTGGTGAGCATTTTCCTCATGGGATATAGCAGTTTAGGAAGGTTGAATGTAGGGCAACTGGTTCTACTCAGAATAGTAGATTGAGGTTTATCCTTCTGGATGGTTCCTATCATTTGCAGTGATTTCTTTAATAATAATAATAACAATAACAACAGCAGTAATAGGTGGTAAACATCTGTGCAAGCTTAACACTAATTCATCTGGTAGGAGGTGAGTGGGTCAAGGCATTTCAAGTAAATTAAAACAAATAGTTTCTAAAATGTTCTCTTTATGTGACAATTTTGACTACTTATATAGACTCCTTGAGCCATGTAATAAGAAGTAGGTTTCTTTAAATCTTAGAGGCAACTATGAGCTCTGCGTTTTGCAGCTTAAACAGTCAAAAAGTTCAGGTCTGAAAAATAGACACTGGCTAGGAAACTGGGAAACTTTTGTTTACAGAGTACATTGTCCTTAATTTAATTAAACCTCACAACGTCTATTTGTTCTCTTATCTTTAAAATTTGACCTGGAGTGGCATATATGGCAAATTCACGTATCATTTTTCTAGAAAGTCTCAAGTGAAAAGTGCTTATTCTTTCACTCTTCTCCATAAACGAAGTATCTTTAAAAGGCCATCACCTTGGCAACTGTCAACTGAATCAGCTTGATGAAGACAGAGCAAAACAGTGAGTAAACCTGCAGCCAGGGCGTGAGTAAATTATTTTGCCATTAAAGAAAGTGAAATTTGAAAAAAATGTGACTTCTGACTATGCTTTGTGAAAGATTAAACTATGTAAATTTAAAGTAAACACAGTTTAAATTTAGAAAAAGAAGAAGTTACCCTGAAAGGCCGGTTTGAACATTGCATTGTTCTCCAGTTTCCTTCCATTTATGATTTGTTTGAATGTCTATTTTCTCTCCTGGTTAAACTGCTTACACTTCAAAAGCTTTTCCCCTTTCTATAAGTATCACTGTTAAAGTGAAATCAGCCAGTGGTTTAGTGCATTCCACACTCTGGGTTTTTAAAAAATAGTGTTGGCGTTGACTCTCTGGTAGGATTTTGTCATTAGGATGTGTATGGGTACGAGGGCTTTTGGGTTGTCAGTCCTCTTGCCTATATTGACTTAGATATCCTTGGACTTTGAAAGGCAAACCACAATGATTTCAGAAAATAATTAACAGAGTGGGCAATCGGTCACTGCTCAAATATTGGTAATAAAAGTATAAATTTAACATGTGATTGACTTAAAATACATCATTTTCTCAAGTCACATATTGCAGGGGTTACAACAGGTCAGACATTAGATCATGAGGCCGGTTAGTAGGAAAATTTGGGGGGAAAATTTTACTTGAGAATGCTGGGTATTTTCTAAGAACCAAAAGCTATGCCAAGAAACATAAAGTCATCTTTGCATCCCAACCCCAGCATTATGCATGGAAGAGGCACTGGAGGAACAGTTCGGAGTCAGTATTTCTGATGTGGATCCTATATGGGGCCAGTTTTCCATTGTGTGTGTAGTTTGGCTAGAGTGCCTTAGGTGTCTGTGGAAGTTGCAAGGGGAGACCCTTCGTTGCTCACTGCATAGCAGCGTGGTTGTGGTTACATAAACTAGGCTTGGACACGGACACTAAAATTCCAGGACTTGGATAATGGCACTGAAACAGGACTCAGTGAGACAAAGAAGCATCTCGGGTGCTGGGGTAACATTTAAGGAGGCCCTCATTCTCAGAGTCACGCAAGTGCTGATCTGCATTTGTACGCCCCTGAGAGTGAGTGCCTGCTTAAATGGTATGCCCTAGGCTGCTGGCCTGCCTCTCCTAGTTCCACAACCTTGGTGTGATACTTGGGAATTCTGGAAAGTCAGCAAGTAGATCATCACAGTGTTGGTAGCAGAGTTGATGGCAGTGCAGTATGCTGTAGTGATAGGACTAGGGACAGCAGAAACAGTGACAGTGGTGGCCATGGTTACAGTGTTGCTGATTCCAATGGTAGCTTCAACGCTGGGATAAGCTTAGCTCTGGTTCTCATGGGAAAGACTCCTGGCTCTCCTGCCTTTGGTTTTGGCCACTCCTTGATAATTCATTTGATACAGTATGTTTCTGCCTAAGTGCGTTAGAGTTGGTTTCGGTTGCTTGCAACCAGGTACTCTCACTAACAACGTGGGATGGTGAGCAATTAATACTTTTTTCACCTTAATCCTTTATCTTTGTTTTTATTTTTTGCATATTAATAAGCAAATTGATTTTTCATGGAAGGCCAAAACTTGTGGTCAATTTGTTTTGTCATCAAATAGATCAAAGTGTGTACAGCTGGCTCTCAATTGGATCCACGAGGCAGTTTAGTGATGTTAACATCAAGACCCTGGATACTTTCCATCTCTCCATTGTTCCATCGTTGATGTGGCCTTCATCCTCAGGTTACTAGCAGTCTGGCTATGGCAATTCTGGGAGTTACATGCAGGAACGGCAATGCCTAAAGGAAGAAGAGATGAGCCTCTTCCTATGGTGCTTTCTTAAGAATGAAGAATAATTTTCCAGGAATCTCACTCTAGGGTTCTCTTTACTTTTCTTGGCCAAAATCAGGTCATGTACCTAAACATGAGCCATAGATCAATCAGACCCATTCCTAAAGCTATAGTGTTTGTTTCCCCCAAGGAACATGACTCTGTAGGAAAGAGGAGATTATATGAATAAAACTAGGCTTCTCTTAGGAAAGAAGAAGAGTAGAGTGGAGGCTGGATAGTCAACCTGCAGTATTCATAATGTATTTGATTGCTCTTTGAGTGTTTTGCTCACCTTTGGATATGTGGCTGTAATCTGAGTACTAATGTATATCTTGGCTTTCTTAGGCAACTATTTGTCCTATCTTCTGATACCAGTTTTTGTTGTTGTTGTTTTATTTTTGAGATGAAGTTTCACTCTTGTTGCTCAGGCTGGAGTGCAATGGTGTGACCTTGGCTCAGTGCAACCTCCACCTCTTGGATTCAAATTATTTTCCTGCCTCAGCCTCCCGAGTAGCTGGGATTACAAGTGCCTGTCACCATGCCCGGCTAATTTTTTGTAACTTTAGTAGAAACGGCGTTTCACCATGTTGGCCAGGCTGGTCTTGAACTCCAGACCTCAGGTGATTCACCCTCCTTGGCCTCCCAAAGTGCTGAGATTACAGGCACGAGCCACCACGCCTGGCCCTAATACAAGTTTTAAAATGCTGGCTATAACATAGTTAAACAGTAAAAAATTAAACATAGAATTAATACCTGAGCCAGCAATTCCACTGGGTATATACACAAAAACTAATTAACAACAAGGATTTGAATAGAGACTTACATACTAGTACTCATAGCAGCATTATTCACAATAGCCAAAAGGTGGGAGCAACCAAAATGTCCATTGACAGATGAACAGAGAAACAAAATTTGGTCTAGACATAGAATGGAATATTATTCAGCCTTAAAAAAGAAAGAAATTCTGTCATATGCTACAACATGGATGAAACTTGAAGACATTATGGTAGGTAAAATAAGCCAGTCACAAAAAGACAAACACTGTACGATCCCATTCATAAGAGGTACTTAGAGTAGTGAAATTCACAGAGACAGAAAAGACAATGGTGGTTGCCAGGGGCTGGAAGAGAGGAACATGGGGAGCTATTGTGTGATGGGTACAGAATTTCAGTTTGTAAGATGAAAACAGTTCTGGGGATGAATAATGGTGATGGTTGCACCATGTGAATGCACTCAATGTCATAGAACTGTGTACTTAAAAATGGTTAAGATGATACATTTTATTTCGTGTGTATTTTACCACAATTTAAAAAATAAAAGGAAAAAAGCCCATTTTGTTAGTTAATTTTATGCACCAACTTGGCTAGGCTATAATACCAGTAGTTTGGTCAAACACTAGTCTAAATGTTGCTATGAAAGTATTTTTTAGATGCGATTGATATTTAAGTAGATAGACTTGGAGGAAATCAGATTACTCTCCATAATGTGAATGAATATTCTTTAGTTAGTTAAAGGCCTTAAGAAAAAAAAAAAAGAAGAAATTCTGTCTCCAGATTGCTTCTGAACTCAAGATTGCAACATCGACTTTTTCCTAGATCTCCAGGCTGCTGGAGATCTGCCCTGCAGATTTTGAACTTGCCTGCCCCCACAATTGGACGAATCCATTCCTTATTTTAAGCTTTCAATCTCCCCCAACTCTCTCTCTCTGTGTTTATTTGTTTATTTATATACATCCTATTGGTTCTGTTTCTCTGCAGAACACTGACTAATACACCCATGTTTTTCATAAACCTTTTATGATATTTATAAAACTTTTATAATTAAACAAACACTGCCTCTATTTTTGTTATCAGGGTATGTGGGAAACCTGAAGACTCAAAGCTGTAAATCACAGAAGCCCTTGACCAAATAAATGGCCATGAAATGGGTGGAAGTTGTATAGGAATAGATGAGGAAGTGTGTGTGATGGGGAAACCCCACAGAGCTTTTCCCCTTGGCCTAGAATTCCCTTCCCTTACATAGTCTCTGGTGTATTCTTTATAAAACCACTCAAAACAATGGCTGGTATAGCAAGCACTTGAAGAATGTTACTGGCTTTTATTATTATTTGTGAATGAGATGCATCTTCCCCACTCATAGTATTTCCTAGGTTGAAGGAAGCTCTACTTGGGGAGTAATCTGGTCTCCTCCTGCTGTCTCCACTTACAGCCCGCAGAGTTTAGGAGAAACTGAGTGTATGGCTGCTATAACAAATTACCAGACACTGGGTGGCTTAAAGCAGCAGAAATGGATTTTCCTGCAGTGCTGGAGGCCAGAAGTCCAAAATCACTGTACGGACCGGGTTGGTTTCTTTTGCAGGCTCTGAGGAAGAATCCATTCCCTGCCTCCCTCCTGCTTTTGGGTGCTGGGTTTCTGAAATCCTTGGTTTGAATCCAGGTTTCTTAACCTGTAGATGCATCATGCCAATCTCTGCCTTCATCTTCACATGGCTTTCTCCTGTCTGTCCTCTGCCCTTATCTTCTAAGAACACCTGCCATTTGATTTAGAGCCCACTCTAATCCAGGATGATCTCATCTCAAGGCCCTTAACTTAATGGCATCTGCAAAGATCCTTTTTCTAAACGAGCTCACATTTACAGACTCTGTGTGTGTATGTGTATCTCTCTCTCTATATATACACATGGTATGTGTGTGTGGCGGGGCACACTCAACCACCACACCAGGCGCGCGCATTTCAGCTTCTTCCTCTCCTTTTCTTCTTGGAGTGAGTCTGCCTGTTGAGAACACGTGTTCTGCTCTGAATCTCCTATGTAGGTTTTCCAGGGGCCTTGGCCTCCATTCTAAAGCTTGCTGTGGTCTAGCAATCCTTATGACTGGATGGACAAATCTGTCTATTTCTGGGTTCAGAATTGGAAACCCACTTACCTGAAGCTATAAAGTCTTCTTCATTATCAACTTTATCCAGTAAAAGTGATAATTTGGTCTCCCATCTGCTCTATTCTCTGATCTTATTTCTTAATCAGCTGAGAATTCAAAAATGGAAGAAAGGTGCCCTTTTTTGGGGGGACTCCCTTGAAAATTCAATAAATATTACTTAAGCCTCAGCTCAAAGGTTGGTAACTTTCCAAATTTTTCCCCTCCTTCTCGCAGGCAGAGTTAACCATGTCTTCTGGGCTCCCAGACTCCTTTGAACAATGTTCTATTATTTCCATTTTTTCCTGTTGGATTATAGATGTCCGAAGGCCACCTCCCATGTTGCATCCACCAAATAGAATTGCATTTTGACAACCCAGATATCCTCCTAAGAGCTACAGCCCAGGACTTATAAGTAGGCACCATGCATCCTGTTACTCTGTCATGCTTCTGACTTCATTGTCCCCTTTGTTTTCTTTGCTAATATAGTTCATGAATAAGAAAGGAAATGTTGCTTCTTTACTGGAAATGGGATCCGAGGTATCTTGTGCTTTTTGTGAAATCAATTTATGGGTTTTGCCTACTAAAAAAATGTGGTCTCATATACTGCTTTCTCTATCTTATAATTGAGAGCTACTTTTTTTTTTTTTTAGCTTTTGAAAGGTTAAGAAGTACAATGAATGCATAAGAAAGAGCATAAAACTCACACATAGCCCCACCATCAATAGTCACTCTCAACTTATCTTTTCAGTTTATTCTATGTTCTATAGGTGAATGTGTATCATTAATTCAGTAATGATACTATATAAAAGTCGTGTACACTGACTTTTATTGAACATTATATCAGTGAGCATTTTCCCCTTGTTATGATGTTCTCCAAGTCATATTTTTGAACGTTCTATAATATTTCTTACAAATATATCAAAACGCATTAAGTATTTTCTTTTTATCTGGTATTTAAGTTGTTTTTAATTTCTGGTTATTTTATATTTTGAGACAGAGTCACTCACTCTGTCATCCAGGCTGGAGTGCAGTGGTGCAATCTCAGCTCACTGCAACCTCTGCCTCTTGGGTTCAAGCAATTCTCATAGCTCAATTACCCAAGTAGCTGGGATTACAGGTATGCCCAGCTAATTCTTGTATTTTTAGTAGAGTTGGGATTTCACCATGTTGGCCAGGCTGGTCTCCAACTCCTGACCTCAAGTGATCTGCCTGCCTTGGCCTCCCAAAGTGAATTTTTGTTTTTTTTAAATAGCTCTAAAAATGTGTTTTCAAATATCTGTCATAGCTCTGATATGATTTGTAGCAAAGCTGAATGGTTAACACAAAGTTCGGATGGCAATCAATATGGTGAGATATTGTGCTGGAGAAAAGTCAGTGCTGGCATGAGTGCCAGCCTCAGCCACACCGCTCTTGGGATGAGAGCTGCTATAGACAGTGCTGTATGCGTGGGTGGGCGTGATTTCTGCCAGGACCCTGCTTCCCTGACTACGGTGCACTGAACCGAGAACTGATGCCCGACCCAAAGGCAGCCATCCATGGAGAGTGCTGTGGCCAGTGACTGATGCCAGAGCTCCACCCAGCGAGGTCACTGCACCCTGGATGATGAGTGGCCAGTCAAACAAAGCCTCTTTCACACATTTTCAATTTGAGACTTATCAGAGGACTAAGCTAAAAAGTTGGGCCGAAAAAGGCAGATGCCCTGAGAGAAGTCTGCAAGCCGTATCCACACGGCAGTGGGAGCCGCAACAAAGCGGGAGCCATGGAGGAGAGAAAAGGAATGCAGAGAGGATTTAGCAGCACGAGCAGAGAAAGCAGAGCAGAGCGAGGCTGAGTCATCACACTGGCAGAGCACTAGAGAAGAAGCAACAGATGCTTGCCGCTGAAGCAATGTCAAGAAGAACAGGTGGATGGAGGTATACTATGTCCTGAATGACATTCCCGGCTCTGCCAGACCCGCCAGGCAGCTGCTAAAACTGCTTCCTGCTCTTCCCTACTTCCTCGTGTAGCCTCATAATGAACCACATTAAAGCAAGTCACCAGAGCACATCTCTTTTCTTGGCAACCCGAAAGAGCCTAATCAACACTGTGTAGTGTAGTATTCGTATCTCTCTTATGGCACACATCAGGTGGTGTGATGATGATTTGAGTTTTTATGATTCTTCCTGACTAGACTCCTTGAGGTCAAAGACTAGATTTAATGTCTTTCAAAAAATATCCTTAGCAATGGGGACAGTTTAGTAGCAAGTAGTAGGTGCTTCCTAACTGTTTGATGAACGAATGAGGAATGTAAGTGGCCCTGTGGTCAAAATTGCCATTGGAAAACATTTTTGTAGAGGAGATAAGTTTTTGATTTCTTGTTTTGTTTGCTATTCATAAGGGGTGTAAAAACTCTTACTCTCAAGATTTTATTTGAGGCTTGGCTTGGTGGCTTATGTCTGTAATTTCAGCACTTTGGGAGGCCAAGAGTTCGAGACCAGCCTAGTCAACATGGCGAAACCCGTCTCTAGTAAAAATACAAGAATTAGCTGGGCATGGTGACACATGCCTGTGATCCCAGCTACTCGAGTGGTGGAGGCAGGAGAATCGCTTGAACCCAGGAAGCGGAGGTGGCAGTGAGCCAAGATTGCACCACTGCACTCCAGTCTGGGTGACAGAGTGAGACTGCATCATAAAAAAAAAAAAGAAAAAATTTATTTGACACAGTGGCTTGGTGAAAATTTCTCTTTAATTTTCTTTATAAATAAAACACATCATACACACACAAATACATATGCGTATATTTATTCACCAAACATTTACAATCTAAGCTCTGAGTGTACATTACTAAGCACAATAGAGAGAAAGCACATAGTAAGAGAGTTCCAGCCCTTGCAAGGCTCTCAGTCTAGGAAAAGAGTCATGTTAGCCCAATCAGGAAAAATAAAGCTATGCCAAATGAGCTAAAGTGGCGCGAAGTGCTGAGGAATTTTCTTGCTGAAATGTGGTTTTGAGTAAGATACGGCAACTTGCGCAGAAAAGCACTAGCTATTAAGATGTATGAGCATCTCTTAAAACAGGGATTAGTATTTCCTTTACATTGTCAGCTTAATGAGAAAGGAGATGTCAATTTCAGCCTTTCTATAGTTTTTGGGAGTGTATTGGATAGTGGGTTCCACTGTGTACTCTTCCTGGCAACACTCATCAACTATCTTGAGGCAAGGTGTTATGACAATTTCAAATGAGACAAGAAATTGCTAATTACTGTATCCCAAATGAGACTTAGCAAACAGTTCTCTGATACAACAGAGTTGTATCAACTTACTGATGTTTTTCAAGAAACTGAATGAGTTCAATTTGGCAATATGAGGTTGCAATACCACCATGCTTACGTTTACCGATAGCATGTCAGCAATCAAGTTGAAACCTAATGTTATGAGTCCAAGGGCAAAACATTAATTTTACCATACTCAAGCTTCGAACAGTAGTTACCGAGATATCTAAGTTTAAAAAATACGTAACACTGTACAATTTCTTGTCAGCTATTACAGGTATATTTGAGAAACAACTTCCCAGTGAACACTTAAATTAACAGAGGAGATTGTTCATGGTTTACATAATTAAACTTTGACATAAAATTTCCCGTTACTCAGACTTTCAACCTACTTACACTTTGGCACAAGTTTGATTTACGACTATTTTGAATGTTCCAGATAAATTTTAAACAGATATGCTGTTTAAAAAACAGTTACCAGTAATGAATCAAAATTTTCTTAATACCATGCAAATAAAGTACACAAACAAATTGAGTATTAAAACTGATATAAGCCTGCAATCCCTTATCCTAAACTTAAAAATTTCTTTATCCAGTCTATCACTGATGAGCATTTGGGTTGGTTCCAAGTCTTTGCTATTGTGAACAGTGCTGCAGTAAACATACGTGTGCATGAATCTTTATAATAGAATGATTTATAATCCTTTGGGTATATATCCAGAAATGGGATTGCTGGGTCAAATGGTATTTCTATTTCTAGATCCTTGAGGAATTGCCACAGTCTTCCACAATGGTTGAACTAATTTACACTCCCACAAACAGTGTAAAAGCATTCCTATTCTCCGCATCTTCTCCAGCATCTGTTGACTCCTGATTTTTTAATGATCGCCCTTTGCAGGAACATGGATGAAGCTGGAAACCATCATTCTCAGCAAACTGACGCAAGAACAGAAAACCAAACACTGCATTTTCTCACTCATAAGTGGGTGTTGAACAATGAGAACACATGGACACAGGGAGGGGAGCATCACACACCAGGGCCTGTCGGGGCGTGGGGAGGATAGGGGAGGGATAGCAGGGGGCAGGGGTGTTGGGAAGGGATAACATTAGGAGAAATACCTAATGTAGATGACGGAGTGGTGGATGCAGTAAACCACCATGGCACGTGTATACTTATGTAACGAACCTACATGTTCTGCACATGTACCCCAGAACTTAAAGCATAATAAATAAATTTAAAAAACATTTTTTAAAATTTCACATTAGTCAAAATAGAGTAAACTGTGTTGTTTTTCCCTGTGTGTCCTTCTTCTGATGACAGCAGCTCAATTTCCCTACGACACGCCATCTCGCCTCTACTCCCAGTCCATGGAGACTCTGGGTGTATGCAGAACCCACTGTGCTCATTTGGGATGCACCACTGTCTTGGCCAAAGGTTCAGGGATGGGTACGTGAGCTGGGCCAGGTTGCTGAGACTTAGTTCTGGGACTGTGGTGGGCTTTGGTAGGAGAGAGAAGATTGCAGCTTGTAAAGATGATTCTAAATCCAGCGTTTCTGGGGACTACCACAGGGAGGATGCTCACGCTGAGAAGGACACAGTCACTATAGAGGGATATGGAGCTGAGAAATGAGCTGAAAGCTTTCATAATAGTCTTTCAGTCCCTCAATCAACTGATTCCTGAATCCCAGAACCCCTCCTGGATTTATATGAGTAAGAAATCTTCTTCTTCTCCTCCTCCACTTTTTTTTTCCTGAGTCACTTTGAATTTTCAGTCACTTGCACCTCCCTTACCCCCCAGAATCTTGACTCATATGCAATGGATTAGAATAATTGTCATTGGTTAACTTAAGAATAGGCACATTTAATAAAGTTGAGACTGTAGAAGCATGTTTGTACTAATAAAACATCACTTGCTTGTTTTTGTTGTATACATTCACATTTTACATAAGGATTACTTGAAAAAAGTTCTGTTGAAATATGAAAATTAAAAAATAAATATATGAAATTATAAAGCCTCTCCAATCCCCCGACCTATGAAATAAAGTCAAATGCATGTGTAGCAAGTCATTCCAGACCTTTTGTGTGGGTCCTGACCCTCTCTCCAGCCTGAGACCTGGCATTCCTTCCATGCCACATTTCTAGACTCTGTCCAACTTTCTCAGCTTCTCCACTCTTCTGCTTCTTGCTCAGTGTCTGTTCTCTGCTCAAAACACCACCTTTTTCTGGTTCTTTTATTCACTCACACTTTAAGGTTCAGCTAAAGAGCACCTGCTTGTTAAAGTCTTCCAGAGTCTCCCCATGTAGAATTCATTGCTCTTCCTTCTGCTTAGCCGTCCTCACCGTCCAACGTGTATTACTGCTAAGTGGACTTAAGTGCATTCTGTCTAGTCTGGAGTCCACAAGCAGGGCCTGCATTTGGTTCCTCTGTGTATCCCTCCTGCTTCAAGACTATCTGCCATGTAGTAGGTACTCAATGCATATTTGTTGAATGAAATTTCAATGTGTGCCATCAGGTTGCATATTCTCTTGTTTACTCTCCTACAGTCTGCAGGCAGGCTTTTCTCATCTAGGGTGTAAAAGAAGCCGTATATACTCAGGAGTAGTTTTGTCAGCATTCACAGTCACCAGACACCATAAATGACCCATGTTCCAGCCATTCAAAGAGTCCCAGTCCAAGGGTGAACTTTTATTAGCTCTATTTATTGGCCCAAAAATAAACTCCTTGGTTTCAATGGGGCCTTGAGCTGAATATAGAAATGTGCAGATCAAAGGGGCTCCAAGGTCAGTCAGTCTTGTGCACATTATCATTCTTTATCGATTCCAACTTCAGTTTAGTGGTTTAGTACTTTTCCCTTGGTAGTGTTTACTTATCACAAGAATGGGAGATGCTTACCCAAGGAGTTTACAAGTGTTTCGAAACATGTCCAGCTATCAGGAGGCTTGCTTTGTAACCAGCTACACTGGGTGTGTCACCTTCTTTGGGCATCACTCATGCCTCGTGTCACCTCCATTGGGCCGTTTAATTGACTTGCGTGCTTTGGACCATCCGACCTGATACTGACTTCCCATATTTCCTGAATAACTAATGATAGATATTATATTTACGAGGATTAACCACTCCCGATTTCAGTTGGACTTGTTGGGCAACATTAAATGCTCTTAAACTGGCCTTCTCCTTTTCCTGATGGAGTTTCTTGGGGATTAAGCTTCTATCCACTTCACTTTGTATCACAGTCACAGCATCCTCACGCTGAGAAGAGAATTTGTGTCCAGAAGAGCTTACGCATTTAACTGGAGGACAATTCATGGTAGTGACCTAGTTCCTATTGAGTGATTAGGAATGCTTTCTTTGTGAAAATCAACTGCAGAGAAGTGAAGATACAAAAGTTAGGTTTGTTGGGATGGCAGAGGATCAGTGCAGAGCTCTCAAGTCTAAACTCCCATCTTTGAGACTGAATTCTGCCGGATTGTTAGTGGGAGGAAGAAGGAGGGGTTGGCAAGAGAGAAGACTCGGTTCCACGCCCTTGGGCAGTCAGTCCTTGTTGATTGGACTATGCAGGCAAATTATAGGTTGGAGGACACTATTTGGGACATGTATTGACATGTTAAAAAGACATGGCTGCTCTGATTTTCCAGCAGTCAATCCCATCTTAAACCATTTTATTTTCAAGTTTACCTTTCTATGTTGATTTGGTTGTCTATTGGTGACCCTCTCTGGGTTTATCCAATTGCTTCTTCCTAGCAGTCAAGGCTGGGGAAACATCACAAGAGTCATAAACTCAAAGGAGACTGTTTTTTTAATGTGCTTGGTGTGGATGTGTTGCTTTTAGTGATTAAAACCTGAACAATTTAGATAACTTTACTCCTATTCTCTTTAGATCTTTTTGTGTTATTTTCCTGATAATGTGCAATTATACATATTTTAGAATGTAGAATAAAATAATTAAGAAAATATGATCATGAGTGACTATTTTCTGATCATAAATTACAGAGATGCAGGGACAGTGTGTTGTTAAGGAAAGGGCAGAAGCTTTGGAATCTGCTGAACCTGGGTTCAAATCCTATCACTGGCTCCTTCTCAAGTATAGAGTGGAATATTATGAGGTTCAGAAAGGGAGAATATGTGAATATGTGTTGTAATATCCTATTCTTTTTTTTTTTTTTCTTTGAGACAGTGTCTTGCCATGTCATCCAGGCTGGAGTGCAGTGTCACCATCTCAGCTCACTGCTCCCAGGTTCAAGTGATTCTCCTGCCTCAGCCTCCCAAGTGGCTGGGATTACAGATTACGCCCAGCTATTTTTTTTTTTTGTATATGTAGTAGAGACAGGGTTTCATCACATTGGCCAGGCTGGTTTTGAACTCCTGACCTCAAGTGATCCGCCCCCCTCGGCCTTCCAAAGTGCTAGGATTACAGGCATGAGCCACCGTGCCTGGCCAATACCCCATTCTTGATAGTGTAGTTTGTTGTACAATAGGCACATTTTTAAAGGTAAAACTAAGTGACGAGTATTTTTCCTGAACTTTCGGTTAGTATATGTAACATGCAAGAATAAACTGCTTACTATTCCCAGAGATTCTGCCATTTCTGTAAGAGGTGGTCATGGGTAACACCTTCTTTGCTTGCAGACTTCCTCTTGTTGCATTTTGATCTTGAGATTGGTGGATGTCTTCCTGTATCCTCAAAGGACTTATGGTTTAGTGGACACTGAGAGTAGCGTCTACTTATTCCTGCAGAGATTTGAAACAAGGGGCTTATTGGCCATCTCTCTCAAAAGGCCCTGGCCAGAGAGAAGGAGAAAGAGGAAGTCAAGAGATTTGGGAGTTGGAAAGAGATGAGTGCTCTCTGTATCTGCCTGGCAGAGTAAAAGCTCCTAAGTGCAGAAAACATAATGACTGCCTTTGTTTGCTGGAAGGTTGCTGGTGTCTTTGGTTTTCAAGTTTCAGCCTGCTTTATAGAAGCAGGCAGAATGCAAGAGATACTAGATTCCCTTGAGTTCAGCAATTCGTAGTGTCGTGATATTAAAAAATTTTTAATTCATTGGCATACAAATTCAGGAGGAAAACAGGGAATTGTTGCATAAATGCATGGTATTTTTAAACCTAATAGATCAAAAGCATTATAACTTGGTGAGAAAAACTACAAAATGTGAAACATCTCGTTATTAACCCAGCAAAATCATCTTAATCATGTAATGTGCACTAAAAATATTACAGAAGCTAAATATTCTTCTCCCTCCTCCACGTTTCCATTAAAAGTGGGGGAGGGTGAAAAAAGTTTATTTCTTCCCTTCTATGGATTAAAAAATATTTTAATAGCTACCTTTGTATAATTTATTAACATCTAGGGGATAAAAGTACTAATGCTGTCTCAATTTGAATGCCAACTCCACCTTTTATTAACAAGCCTCTTAACCTCTCAGTGACTGGTCCCTTATTAGTTAGGGTTGTTATGAGAATTAAATAAGTGAATATATACGAAATGCTTGGCAAGTAAGCATTAAATAAGTGTAATACTTCTTCCTCTTTTTTTTTTACACCATCAGTTTATCTTCACAAAATTTTTGTGAAGAAGATAAAGCAGGAGTCCTCGTGGAGAATGTAAAGCTAAAAATGACAGAGTAGCTGCTTTGGGATCAAATATTTAGTTACCTACAAAAGTTGCGCTCAAATTGAGGCATCCTGGCTTGCCACCATATCATCTCTTAGTTCAGGAAATTGTACACTTCTACTCGGTCTTCTCCTGAATGCCCAGAGGGTGAATTAAGCACAACTCTTGACTGAGTAGGCCTCCTTCCAATATGCATTTATTGACTAGATAGAATAGCTAAGAGGCAGGTATTGCATAAAGTAATATTTGGCTAACATTCCCTGATATAATATCACAAACATTTAAGCATTTTATAGAAGAAATTTCCCCCCGATCCCAGAGTAACCAAATGTTTACTGTTATTACTCCTTCGGTTGGATGGGATAAAGTCATTGGTGCCACATTCAATAACTAAGTGTGAACAGGCCCACACACCTGATGATATAACACAAAAGTCATATTACCAATGAGGTAGTCATTGGAAATGAAACATTTGCACAATCTGAAAGTATGATTAATCATACAAGAGATCTATTTCCATATCTCTTGTCTACAACACGGCTATCACTACTTTTAATCAAAACACCGAAGCCTGAATCACCCTGATAGGGCTTGAACAACAGCAACTATGACAGGGAGCAAAATTTAGAAAGAAACCCTCTCGTTTTGTTTACGTGTTTACTGGACGCTCCAGCAGTGGGAGGGGGGAGCCACGAATGGCGATGCGTGTGGAAGAGAGATAGGTGGTGAAACTGACTGTAACAGTGGAGGAGCGAAGCGAAGGAAAAAGGCCACCAAGGGC
Source organism: Saguinus oedipus (assembly GCA_031835075.1). NCBI lineage: Eukaryota > Metazoa > Chordata > Mammalia > Primates > Cebidae > Saguinus > Saguinus oedipus. The sequence continues at coordinate 66,150,455 of CM063171.1, read as the reverse complement.
AAAGTGCTTGTTAGTAATAGACAAACGTTGCCATAAGGAAGTATATTGTATTTCTTTCAGGTTTTAAAAAATATTTCTAAGTCAATTTCACATAATTTTATAACTGAGAGAAACCTTAGGACTTATGTGCCATATTGTTTAACATTTTTGGTCAAGTAGGCAAAGGAAACTCAGGGAGGTTAAGTAATTCCTCCAATGTAACACAGCAAGCTAACAAGTATGGTAACTGCCAAGTCAGCAGTAAGTTACCAAGCTAGCTTGGTAATTGCTAAGTCAAAATAGGGCTTTTGACTCCTGTTTTCATTCAGCAGTAGCTCCCTACATCATTAGCACTCCACAAATATTTGATGAATAAAAGAATGAATGGCTCCCTGTCTCTCACGACTTTTGTTTGTGGACCATTTTTGTACTCCAGACTGGGGAAAAGGCTGAGGAGATTGCAATGTGCTCTGTAGCTGGGCATGGTGTTTGAGAAAGCGAAGTTTCTAATCTTGGCACAAATTCAGAGATACCAGAAAAATGATCCCACTTCTTTTTTATTTTTGCCTTTGCCAAGGGGGAATAATTCAGCAGAGACGTGGCTGGTTCTGAAGTCAAGCCCAAGATGAGAATCACAGGTAATCAAAACTGCCCTTGCAACTCTCCTAGGGAGGTGTCATGTCAGAGACTCGCACACTGTTTCTCAGCCAATTCTCCCTCCGTCACTGGAAAGCAGGGCTGTTTTCTTGTTTGAGTATCAGTGAAGCAGTTTGCTTGAATTTTGGGGTCATGTGTATGAGAAATGTATATTTTAAGCTAGAGACTGCACCATGAGTAATCTACGAGCGTGGAGACAGACCAGGCACAACAGATTCATAGACAGACCAGGCACAACAGATTCATTTCTCGTGTTCACTCTGGAGCACGTGCTTTTTAAGACCAACCTTCTCTCTCTCTCTCTCTCTCTCTCTCTCTCTCTCTCTCTCTCTCTCTCTCTCTCTCTCTCTCTGTCTCGTATATAATTGAACTTACAAAAGTTGAGTGCATGTAAGATTCAACTTCACCATTCTACTTAGTTCATGAGAAAGACTGAACAAAATACTAATACGGTATCCTCGAATCAAAATCTATATGAAAGGTGTTTATTTTATTTTGTGGAGCTTCCTAAATAAAGATATGATTGCTGAACTTTAGAAGTTGATAAATTCCTTGGCAGTGCTATGATTTTTTAAAAATATTTTTGCTATGGTGGCTTAGAAAGAAAATGAAAAAAAAAAAAAAGTTTTGTTATGGATATGGCTGGAAAAAGGAGAATAAATTACCTGACTACTGAATTTAGAGAAATTTAAATGTAAGAGAAAGTCATTCTCTAACACCCCTCCCCTCTGTTAAAAAAACAAAACAAAACAAAACAACCTTGGTTCACTCACACTTACCCTTCAAGACTTGGTTCAGGCATCGAAACCTTCTATGTCTACCAATATCCTCAACAGGATGCTGGTTCTCTGGGCACCTCTCTCCCTTCCATTTTCCCTTTTCATCTACACGTCTCTACTCCCATATCTCCTTTTCCACTCCTGTTTATATTGCAGTCTCACAGTGGACACAGACCATGGTCTCATGGAGGCCTTTGTAAGAAGTTATTCAAGTTACTAAAACTAATCTGCTCCTATAGACATTGAAGGAGGACTTCGGACAGAGATACCTACTTGAGTTCCTGGAGCAATACCCAGGGAATTACTCTTTTGGCTCTGAGAGGATGGTATTTTGAGTTGCTACATATTTGCTGATCTGGAGATTGCTGGAACCATCCTGCATGCACAGGAAGCTTGGGCTCTTGGCCCAAATCGGCTCAGAGTCTAAATATTTGGAAGATGAATACTCGGAAATGCATTTAAACATTTAAAGCATTTTATTTGTTTTTCCAGTGAGTCTCATTGTTAGTGCAGTACACTTCTGCAGCAAGACTGTATCTGTTGAAGACATGAACCGTGTGGACAAGTCCAGGCCGGGGTTCCACCTCAGGTCTTGGCAGGAAGCCAGAGGTGCATGTCTACTGGCTAATGTCCACACTCCTAAAGTGGGCTATTATTACAATCCCTCACCTTAAACGCCTGCATTCTAAAGTCATGCTAAGGTTCTGACTCAAATGGAACACTGGAACACACACACACAGGCTCATGCACACACACACACACACACACACACACATACACACACACACCATTTTTCAAACCAAATGTTGCAATAGTTCTTTCCTTTGTCGGTAGTGAGTCTATATTGTTATTGTCAACTGTCAACTCTACACTGATGATATGCTGTGGTCAGTTTCCCTCTCTAGCCTTCCAGCCAAGATATCTTTTGGCTGGCATAGGCTTAAAGGATGCTAACTAATATGAATGTATTAGATTATGTAAAACATAATTAGGGAGGCAAGTTTGCTGTAAAAGCAGCCTATGTATTTATAGAACTCAGAGGAAATTATAAGCAAGGTCGGGGGGAGATTTCATGTTCTTTAGACCCACAGATAAACTCTGGGACCTAAGTGATTGGAACTATTTCCCCATCCCAATCAAATGATCTAGATAATTACCAAATATCTACTTTGCTATGCTACAGAGTCACAAACGCATGTTGTCTCAATGGCATGGGAAGAAGCATCAGCTTCACTTCTAATAGGTGAAGTAGAAAAAAGGGGTAGGCTGGGGTGGGGTGAGTATGGGAGTGCACCTGGCTTGGTAATTGCTACTGTAAGGTGTCTTAGACGACAATGATAATAACCATCTCAATAGAATTTGGGATGCCGTAGCAACAGTAAAAATTATATTAAACTGGGCCCCGTGCCCAGACTATCAGCCGCAAATAAACAAAGTACAAGAAAAACATTTCAAGAGGGACTAACTTGTGAATCAAGGAAGCTAAATAAGCCAGAGACGTGCTTGCTGAAGGAGATAATGCTTTCACCTCCTTGAAAGAGCTTTTGCCCAACCTAATTAAAATGCCCATCTAATTAAAAATCTAACCATAATCCCACTGGCGGCTCCTAGCTCCACCCCTTTCCATTGTCAAGATGCTCAGTTGAGCCCCCTTAGCTGAAAAATTATTGAACCAGAGTCGATTTGAGCACACGGGCATAATTCCCAGCCTACCACAGAGTTGGAGGAAAAGACACTTAGTGATTTGCACAGCGGATGGTGGTGTCTCACTCAGCAATGATGTATGACACAGATGAGTGCAGAGCGGCCATCTGCTGTTGGAGGAGGGTGACAGACAGAGTCTGTTCCACTGTGGCAGATGACTTTCCCAATGCTGGCCAGCTGGCATAGAGTGGACAAAGTTGGACAGGGCAATGATGCCCAGCAACTCTCTGGGGAAATAACTCAAGGTCTTCTCTCTTCTGTGGGTATATTTATCCCTTTCTTCTTTACACACACCCATGCATAATAGAGCTGATATGATCAAATACAATTTGGAACATGGAGAAGAGGGAAGAAGCACACACCTACCTTAGGGGTTAAAGTTGCTGGTCTTGAGCATGAGATGTATTTTTGAGTTTCCTAGTAGCCTGGGCAAAAAGAGAAAACCTGGTAAATCATATGGCACATGTTACCTGGGAAAAGAAGAAAATGCATTCCTAGAAGAAATAAAGTTTTCCTTAACAACCTTTCTAAAACCTGGGTTTTGGCTTTTTTCACTTTTGACTTAATAGAGAGGAGAAATTGAATTTCTCAGGGTGTGTATAACAAAATGTCAAACTGCCAGAGTGCTTGGCCTATTGATAGGGAAAAGACTAAAACATGGCTTGCTCCGTCACTAATGAGAAACAGGTGGCATTCAGCAGTACCCTGGGACTGGCTGATGTAGCCTTACCTTTTCAGAACTAATCAAATCATGATTTTTACCTTTTTCTTATTGCATATCTGTATTTTCTCAAACTTCCACAGTGAGCATGTATGACATTTGTCATGCAAATATAGCTAGTTCTGGACTCTTTGACGTGAGATCCTCACCCTTCCTTCGCTGCTGTGTATTGTCAGGGGCCTGATCCCTCCAGGCTGCAGTTCTTAGGCCCCTGTGTTAGCTGGCTTCCACCTGAGTTTGGCTAATGGGAGACTCTGGTGGGAGTCTGATGGGCAGGAGGAAGGAAGACGTCAGGGTGTTTTCCCTCTCCCTCTGTCCTGGGGTGGTATCTCTGGCAGCTGCTCCCTCTCTTCCACGACTCCAGTTTGCACAGGAAGCCTGTCATGGTTCCAGCTTCCTCTGGGTAATCCCAGTCCCTGGGCTCTGCTAGCATCACCTCCTCCCTTTGTCCCTCCAGCCTAGGAGTGGCAGCAACTTCCTGCTGCTGCTGGCCTCTGGATTGCCTCACCATGCCTTGTTTGGCTTCTAAGTTTCTTTCATCTCATTGCATTAACTTTCCTCTGTTTTAAATATTCAGAATGATTTCTGTCTTCCTGGTTGGGCTCTGACACAAAGAGAAAAACATGTTTGAAACAAAAATGAATGGGGCAAAAGAATCTAGAGGAACATGAGTTAGAGAAATAACCAAAAAAGCAAAAGACTTCACGCATCATGGTGGCACACATGAAGAAATATACAGTGTTGGTGTGCAGCAGCTGGAAAAGACTTCTGGTCACCTGAGGGCCTTTTTACGCACGTTTATACACAAAAAATAGCAGCATTACTTGGAGCCATAAGATCTAGAAGTGAAGGACAACAATATGTAATGTATAGGAAAGAAATCCCTAGACTCTTATTTAGTCGTAAGCTATGAATTCAGGTCCTTGCTTGTGGTTTACTCTCCAGCATCCATTTTTTTTTTTTTTTAGATGGAGTCTCACTCTGTCACCCAGGCTGGAGTGCAATGGCGCAATCTTGGCTCATTGCAACCTCCACCTCCCAGTTCAAGCGATTAACCTGCCTCAGTCTCCCAAGTAGCTGGGATTCCAGGTGCTTGCCACCGTGCCCAACTAATTTTTGTATTTTTAGTAGAGACGGGGGTTTCCCATGTTGGCCAGGCTGGTCTTGAACTCTCGACCTCGTGATCCACTTGCCTTAGCCTCCCAAAGTGCTGGGATTACAGGTGTAAGCCACCATGCTTGGCCTCTTCAGCATCCATTCTACCCCTCCCACTTGGCATAAAGCTACAAGACTTGGATGCTACTGGTCCAACCTTTAGCCTCTAGGTTGTAGCCTTAATTGACATGGGCACATTGGCTTATGCATGGATATATACCCTAGGCCTGTTTTGACATTCTCTGCCTACTGGAACAAGAAAAGGAAAGTCTATGACTCTTATTTGATAATTGGAAAAAGAAATGTCATTTCTCCTGGATGGTGTGGTGGGTCCTGAGACTGCTTCAGTATTGTGCTACTAATAGAAAGAGAAGCTGAGAATAAGGCTGGCATAGAAAGCAGGGTAAATCCAAGACAACTGAAATTAAACAGAGCTGATTTTCTGATCAAGCTATTCCTGAAGCCCACCATACCACTGGACATTTCTGTAACATATGTTTATACATTCTCATTACTGTTTAGAAAGCATGGTTTGATTTGGGGTTTCTGTTACTTGCAACAAATATACAACAATGTCCCTTTATTGTCTCTGTGTCCTTGGGTCCTGTTAGTCTGTTCTTACATCATTATAAAGAAATACCTGAGACTGGGTAATTTGTAAGGTAAAGAGATTTAATTGGCTCACAGTTCTGAAGGCTATACAGGAAGCATAGCTCTGGCGTCAGCTTCTGGAGGGGCCTCAGGAAACTTATCATCATGGTGGAAGGCGAAGCAGGAGCGGGCAATTCACATGGCAAAGCGGGAGCAAGATGATTAGCCTCACAAAAATAAAGACAGCAGGAGCAAGAGTGTGTAGGTGGGGAGGAGCCACACACTCTTAATGAGATCCCATGAGAACTCACTATTGGGAAGACAGCACCAAGCCACAAGGGATCTGCCCCCATGATCCAAACTTCTCCACCAGTCCCCACCTCCAACACTGGGGATTACATTTCAACCCGATATGTGGGTGGGGACAAATACACAAACTGCATGTCAGCCACTTTGCCTTTCTGATCCTCAGTTTCCTCATCTGTAAAATGGGAATAATAAGATAATGTACTTTGAAAATTTTGTGAGGATCAAATGAAGTAATAAATGAGATGGTACTTTGTAAATTATAAGAAGCCATTTGAATCTTATGATGACACATGTAACTTATTTCTATTGTTAATGCATTTTATGTCTCTCCTATATAGAAATAATTTATTTTATCAAACATGCAGTTCTATAATACTTACTTCATTGCAATGTTGTGTTTAACAAGATCAATCAGCAATAACCACTATTTCACTCTGTACAGCTCCAAATAATTTACTTTTGAAGTCCCAGGTGACTATGCAAGCTTCAAAGGGTTTACCTCAAAACTCTTAGTCAAGTGGAAACAGATTGAGTAACCCTTTGTGTGATCACTCATAACTCACTTGTAAAATGTGTGGTTTTCGCTGCCATCTGGAGCAGCCTGTGAAAATGGGTGTGTGACATTCCTGTCACCGCGTGAAAGTTCAGGCATGTCCAGAAAGGACCAGCTGGTCAGTCGTGCCCTTGCCTCTTCTTGAAGTTGCTGCCCTGGGGTGGTTTGGTGACCTGGGAGAGAGGTTTAGGCACAGACCTTTCAAAGAGTAGAAAACTAAGGCCCCTCAGGAAAATGGCATATAACGTTTAGCTTTATATAAAGGCAAATATCTCACTATAATAACACATTATTAAGAGTAATTAATTTCCCCAGCCTGATTAGATAAGGTCTAAAAACACAGTAGAAGTATGCAGTGTGTGTTTTTCTTCTAGTCATTGGTACATGTGAGGCCAAGTGTATTAGGCTGGAGCAGGCCTTGGGGATGGGGGCGGTGATACTTCCCACCAAGCCCTGTAATCTACCTCCCAAGCAGACTTCCCACCTCCCCTTCTCTGTCTGTCTTGCCACTGAGCCTGGTCAGGTCCCCATCACAGATCACCTGTGCTAGTCTCTCTTCCTCCAACCTCAGCCTCCTCACTTTGCCTCTATTCTCTCTCAATCCTGCTATACGAGTTGTCTCTTAGAGTTACACCATGCCTCCCTGCCTCCTCTCTACCATAAAAATTTCATTGGTTCCCCATAGCTTGTCCTATAGAGCCCAGACTCCTTAGCATGACAAGGCCTGTGGGATCTGACCCCTATTAGCCACCGATCCAGCCTCTCTGCCACCACCCCTGCACACACTCCTCATTCACTTTCCAAATCTAATCATAGACCTGGGGCACAGCTCTGTAAGGTTGACGGTTATGACATTTTTGTGATCGTAAGAATGACTGTCCTGAATGGTTTTGCCTAGGTTTTCTTCTAGGGTTTTTATGATGTTAGGTCTTATGTTTATATCTTTAATCCATCTGGAGTTAATTTTAGTGTAAGGTGTCAGGAAGGGGTCCAGTTTCTGGTTAAAGAAAATGTGGCACATATACACCATGAAATACTACACAGCCATAAAAAATGATGAGTTCGTGTCCTTCATAGGGACATGGATGAATCTGGAAACCATCATTCTCAGCAAATTGACACAAGAACAGAAACCAAACATCATATGTTATCACTCATGTTAGAACATGTGGACACAGGGAGGGGAACATCACACACTGTGGTCAGTAGGCAGGGGCTAGGGGAGGGACAGTGAGGGTGGCAGGGTGGGGAGGGATAATGAGGGGAGAAATGCCAGATATAGGTGGTGGGGGGATGAAGGCAGCAAACCACCTGGCCATGTATGTACCTATGCAACAATCCTGCATGATCTGTACATGTACCACAGAACCTAAAGTACACACACACACACACAAAGAATGACTGGAGCTTGTTTAAAATGTAGACACATCCTCAGCTACATCCTCACAACAGTATGATCCAGGGTGTCAAGGCTGGAAATCTGAAATTTCCTAAGAACGTTGACAAAGTCAGTGCAGGTGGTCCTTGGACCGCCTTTGGAGAAAATTTGTGTGATCCCCCTCATCACAATGTAACTTGTTTTCTTCCACATTTGCCTCCACCTAGAACTCTTTGAGGGTGAGCCTCAAACCACGCTCAGCTTTGTTTTCCCAGGACATAGCACAGCTCTGCACATACCAAGCTCTCCTATTGTGTTTATTACGTCGAAAAATCAATTACAAAAGAGCCGATATCTTGATGCCTCGGTAGGAGTGGTATCATTCTCAGTCCTGGACCAGGGGACCCCAGCACAGGGGCTGGCTGCTGGGACCCCAGCAGCTCAGGAAATGTTAGAGAAGCAAGTGCATTGGAGGAGTGATAGCAAAACCCTGGTCAGAGGTCAAGGGTCAAAGGTCAAAGGAGGATCCTATATGCTGTTGGGTGGTAGGGGAGGGGAGGGAAGTTAACGAGAGGTCCCTCAAGGCAGTGGCTCATGCACAAGGAAGAAGGAACCGGTTAGCATAAGAGAAGCCAGAAGCACTGCACCCTGCAATCAGCATCAGACTGCAGGAAAGGGTGGCTAGGTACTGAGTCCCAGATCATTGCTCTAGAGAACAGCAGTTGGGAATTTTGTCTGCATATTAGATTTGCTTTTGAAACCAAATGAACAGGTGAATGTCAGATTTCCAAGTTCCCATCCAGAATTTCTGAATGAGCCTGAATATATGTGGAGCGGATTTCAGAACTCTTTATACCAGGAGTTCTGAAACCGTATTGTTATGTGTCCATGTATCATTCTCTCACCCCTAATTAATGCTGGTGGTTACTCAGTGGGCTATTTCTATTTTTTAAAAAAATCACATTTTGGCAGGGCTTACTGGCTCATGCCCATAATCTGAACATTTTGAGAGGCCAAGGTTGATGGATTGCTTGAAGGCAGGTGTTTGAGACCAGCCTCTACAAAAAAATTATAGAGGGCAACATAGTGAGACTCTGTCTCTACAAAAAACATACAAAAAAATTTTAGTGGGATGTGATGGTGTGCAACTGTAGTCATAGCTACTTAGGAGGCTGAAGCAGGAGGACTGCTTAAATTCTGGAGTTCAAGGCTGCAGTGAGTTGTGGTGGCACCACTGCATTCCAGCCTAAGTGAAAAGTGAGACCCTGTTTCAAATAAAAATAAATACGTATCACATTGGGGTTTTTTTTTGGCTCAGGAAAATATTTGTTATTATTATTTCTTTGCTCGTTTCTTTTCCTCTGTCTCTCTAGTCTCTTTGAATGTAACTTCTATTAGATGAATGTTGGCATTTCTGGGCCAAACTTTTCTGTCTCTGAACTTTTGTTATAGTATTTTCATTTCTTTTTCTTTTAATATAGTATTCTGGAACAATTTCTTAGCATACCCCACAATTATATTCTATACTCTTCACTTATGTCTATTCTATTACTTAGCACATCTATTAAGATTTTTAGTTTGATGATTGTATTTTTAATTTCTAAGGTATCTAAATGCTCATCATCATAACAGCTTGCTCTTGCTTTAGAAATATGATAGCATCTTTTAATTCTCTAGAAAGTTCAATATTTGGTATATCCTCAAAGTTTTCATCTGTTTTATTTACTCTGTTTCTTTAGGTGTTGGTTCTGAGATTAGTTTAGTTGTGTTTTCCTTTCATGATGTTGGTTTTCTGTAAATATTGTGTGGTTCTGGATTGTGTACTCATTTTTGCATGTGATTATTTTGGCTTCATCTGCATAAAAGCCAGCAAACTATAGCCCATGGCTCCTGCCTGTTTTGAACATAAAGTTTTTTTGGAACACAGTCACACTTATTCACATATCTCCCCTATCTCCAACTGTGCTACCATGGCAGAGCTGAATGAACCATAAAACCTAAAATGTTAACTCTCTGCCTCCTTGCAGAAAAAGGTTGCCAACCCCACCTGGATCTAACCAACCGTTTTCTTACAGGAAACAGAACTCACAGAGGAAGATGGTAAGCACTGCTTGGCTGATTAATACATCAGTTAGAACAGAATGGGAGATAGTCTGTAAAACAAAAGACTTAGCTTCTTCATGAGGATATGGCATCAAAATAAAAAACAAAAAAACAGAAATTCATGTGGATCAAGACAGATTTAATAGAAATATCAGCCAAAATCCATGTGTGATCTTTGCTTGGATCCTAATTTAAACAGGCCAAACATAAAGGCAAATTTTTGAAACAATGAGGGAAAACTGTGAACTGGTGTTTCTAATTTTTATGGATATGAAACCACATTACAACCTAATGGCATAAAATAACAGCCATTATGCTCACAGGTCCTGTGAGTCAGGAATTTGGACAGGCCGCATGGAGATGTCGTCTCTGCTCCATGCTATTGGGAGCCTCAACTGGAGGACTTAAATGGCTCAGCTCTGCTGGAAATGCTGATTGGACATCTACACATGGCCTCTCCATGTGGCTGGGCTTCTCACAGCACGGCGCCTGGATTCTGAAAGGAACCATCTTGAGAGGAGACCTCTGGAGAGTAAACATCGCAAGAGAACCCAGTGGAAGTTAAGTGGCTTCCTGATCTCCCTTGGAAATCAGACAGCACCTCAAATCCACATTCTATTGTTCCAGCCAGTGCTAAGTCCACCAGGAGTCAAGAGGAGAGGAGTTAGGCCTCACCTCTTCATCTCAGAGTGGCAAGTTCACTTGTAGAAGATAGAAGGTGCTGCCACAACATTTTTGGAAAGTACAATCTGCCACAACTGCTTATTAGATTATATTGATAACTTGCTGTCATTGGAGGGGACTGTGTGTGATAGTTTTCGATATCCTAGAGGCCTACTTTTGGGCACAGATTGGTGGAGAGATGCAACCTACCAACCAGCTTGGCAACAATGGATTATAATTTTGAGAGACAAAGAGAGAGAGAGAGAGAGATCATTTTTTAAAAGTTCTTTTTGTGTTAGAAAGTCACACTAAGTATGAGTAAAATGAAATAATATTTGAGATTTCCCAATCCTACTGAAATTACTCCAAAATATAGAGAAAGAGGGAATCCTCCCTAAACCATTCTGTGAAGCCAGTTTCATCCTCATACCAAAACCAGGAAAGGACACAACAGTAAAAGCAAACTACAGACCAATATCCCTGATGAACATAGATGCAAAAATCCTCCGCAAAATACTTGCTAACCGAATCCAACAGCATATCAAAAAGGTAATACACCATGATCAAGTGGGTTTTATACCAGGCATGCAGGGATGGTTTAATGTATCCAAGTCAATAAATATGAGACATCAAAAAACCAGAATTAAAAATAAAAATTATATCATAATCTTAATAGATGCAGAAAAAGCATTTGACAAAATCTAGCATCACTTTATGACTAAAACCCTTAGCAAAATCGGCATAGGAGGGACAAACCTGAAGGTAATAAAAGACATCTATGAGAAACCCACAGCCAACATTATAGTGAATAGGGAAAAGTTGAAAAGCATTCTCCCTGAGAATTAGAACGAGATGAGGATGACTACTTTCACTACTTCTATTCAACACAGTACTGGAATTCCTAACCAGAGGAATCAGACAAGAGAAAGAAATCAAGGACATACAAATAGGTAAAGAGGAGTCAGATCGTTGCTGTTTGCCAATGATACGATCGTACACCTAGACAACCCTAAAGACTCATCCAAAAAGCTCCTAGATCTGATAAATGAATTCAGTAAAGTTTCAGGGTACAAAATCAATGCACACAAATCAGTAGCACTGCTATGCACCGATATCAACCAAGCTGAGAATCAAATCAACAACTCAATCCCTTTTACAACAGCTGCAAAACCAAACCAAACCAAACCTAGGAGTATACCTAACCAAAGAGGTGAAAGATCTCTACAAGGAAAACTACAAAATACCGCTGAAAAAGAAATCATAGAGAACACAAACAAATGTAGACATATCCCATGCTAATGAATGGGTAAAATCAATATTGTGAAATGACCATACCGCCAAAAACAATCTATAAATTCAAAACAATTCCCTTCAAAATGTAATAATTCTTCAAAGAACTAGAAAAAACAATCCAATCCTGAAATTCATATAAAACCAAAAAAGAGCCCACATAGCCAAAGTAAGACTAAGCAAAAAGAACAAATCTGGAGGCCTGACATTACCCAACTTCAAACTATACTACAAGGCTATAGTTACCAAAACAGCACAGTACTTGTATAAAAATGGGTACATAGACCAATGTGACAAATAGAGAACCCAGAAATAAAGCCAAATACTAACAGCCAACTGATCTTTGATAAAGCACACAAAAACGTAAAGTGGGGAAAGGAAGCCCTATTCCACAAATGGTGCTGGGATAATTGACAAGCCACATGTAGAAGAATAAAACGATCCTCATCTCTTACTTTATACAAAAATTAACTCAATATGGATCGAAGACTTAAATATAAGACCTGAGACCATAAAGATTCTGGAATATAGGAAAAGCTCTTCTTGACATTGGCTTAGGCAAAGACTTCATGAACAAGAACCCAAAAAACAAATGCAACAAGAATAAAGATAAACTTAACTAAACTTAAAAAGCTTCTGCACAGCAAAAGAAATAATAGTAGAGTAAGCAGACACCCCACAGAGTGGGAGAAAATCTTCACAAACTATACATCTGATGAAGGACTCATATCCAGAATCTACAAGGAAATCAAACAAATCAGCAAGAGAAGAAAACATACAATCCCATCTAAAAGTGGGCTAAGGATATGAATACACAATTCTTAAAAGAAGATATACAAATAGGCAGCAAACATATGAATAAATGCTCAACATCACTAATTATCAGGGAGATGCAAATCAAAACCACAATGTGATACCACCTTACTCCTGCAAGAACGGCCATACTTAAAAAATCAAAGAAGAGTAGATGTTGGCATGGGTGTGGTGAAAAGGGTACACTTTTACACGGCTGGTGGGAATGTTAACTAGTACAACCACTATGGAAATCTGTATGGGGACTCCTTAAAGAACCAAAAGTAGAACTACCGTTTGATCCAATAATCCCACTACTGAGTACCCAGAGGAAAGTAGTCATTATATGGAAAAGACACTTGCACGTGCATGTTTATAGCAGCAGAATTCACAATTGCAAAAATATGGAGCCAGCCTGAATGCCCATCAACAAACAAATAGATCAAGAAAATACATACCATAAAATACAACTCAGGCATAAAAAGGAGTGAAATAATGGCATCTGCAGCAACCTGGATGGAGTTGGAGGCCATTATTTTAACCACAGTAACTCAGGAATGGAAAACCAAACATTTTATATTCTCACTTATAAGTGGCAGCTAAGTTATGAGAACACAAGGGCATAAGAATGATATAATGGACTCTGGGGACTGAGGGTAGGGGTGTGAGGTGGGTGAGGGATAAAACACCACCCATTGGGTACAGTGTACACAGCTAGGGTGATGGGCGCACCAAAATCGCGGAGATCGCTGCTAAAGAACTTATCCAAATACTACCTGTTCCCCAAAACCTATTGAAATAATATTTTTTTAAATGAATGAAAATTAAAAAAAAAATCCGGACAGACAAACAAGATACTCTGGAAGAAAATGAAAGGTTGTAATGGAGATGTCTATAAATCAAGAACGGGAGAATGCTGATAGTTGTTGAAGTTACTGGATGAAGACTGATTGCTTCATAATATTATCTTTAATTTGCATGTATTTGAAATTTTCCTATGTAGAAAAAAGAAAGAAAAATCTGGTCTTGCCTGCTTATAGATGTTCTTTCTTTTTACCTTTGGAATTGTGGGTAAGTCAGAGTCCTGGTAAGGGGTAAGGAATGCCAGGAGCTTAACTCTCCAGGTGCCACAGTCCCTGTTCCAGCATGAGGTGAACTTGGTGCACGTAGACAGAGAGGAGGAACCTACCAGCTTGGTGACCAGGAATGGGTTATTACACTGTCCCTGTGGCTGTCCATGACTCCCCTCCTGCTCTTTGTATCTGCCACCTCTGTGTTTAGGGCACACAAGGAGCCATTTCTGCATTGGCACAATGTCTCCCTAAACATGCTTTAGGATGTGATTTCTCTTGTCAATATGGTCCTCTCTGCTTTCTCTATTTTAAGGATGACTTAAAATATCTGATCTGATAATAGCATGCTCCCCTTTTCATTGTGTTATGAATTCCATTTTACCGACTGACATGGTTTGGCTCAGGGTCCCACACAAATCTCATCTGGAATTATAATCCCCATGTGTTGAGAGAGGGACCTGGTGGGAGGTGATTGGATTATGGGGGCATTTTCCCCTTGCTGTTCTGTGATAGTGAGTTCTCACGAGATCTGATGGTTTCATAAAAAGCAGTTTCCTTTGTGTGCTCTTTTTTTTTTTTTTGAGGTGGAGTCTCACTCTGTCACCTAGGCTGGAGTACAGTGGCATGATCTTGGCTTACTGCAACCTCTGACTCCTTGGTTCAAGTGATTCTCCTGCATTAGCCTCCCCAGTAGCTGGGATTACAGGTGTGAGCCATCATGCTCAGCTAATTTTCATATTTTTAGTAGAGACAGGGTTTCACCATGTTGGCCAGGCTGGTCTTGAACTCCTGGCCTTAAGTGATACATCTGCCTCAGTTTCCCAAAGTGCTGGGATTTGCATATGTTTGAAATTTTTCTATGTAGAAAAAAAGAAAGAAAAAGCTGGTTTTGCCTGCTTATGGATGTTCTTTCTTTTTATCTTTGGAATTGTGGGTGAACCCCTGACCTCAAGTGATCCGCCCACCTCGGCATCCCAAAGTGTTGGGATTACAGGCTTGAGTCACCACACCCGGTGTGTACTCTCTCTCTCTCTCTCTCTCTCTCCTGCTGCTGTGGGAAGACATGCCTTGCTTCTCTTTTCACTTCCATCATAATGAGTTTCCTGATGCCTCCCCAGCCATGCAGAACTGTGAGTCGACTAAACCTCTTTCCTTTATAAATTATCTTGTCTTTGGTAGTATCTTTATAGCAGTGTGAAAACGAACTAATATACCAACAATAAACAAATTTGTTTCCTGTTATTTTTAGAGATATTGGTTGGAACAGAAAAAATATTTGTGAGTGCTTAGCCATTTTGACTCAATACTCTCATGCTTTTTCAATCCGTTATAATCAAACAATATGTATCCAACTTTGCACCTCCTCAGTTTTAAAAAATCTATATTAGAATTTACATATTTTTAATTTTATTAAAAACTGCTTGCAATAAAAATTATTCATGCTTACATGATATTGTATCTTATATGTATGCTATAATTTATAATTTCTGAACATTTACATTTAGAACATTTGTAACTTAATACTAGGCATATTTACTGGGATAAGTATCTCTTTCAATATTCAGTCTCAATATTTTGTTTCTTTAGGATGTGTTATAAATTGTGGAATTATAATGAAAGAACTTGACTTGAAAAATTATAACTGATATGTATTGCCAAGATTACTTGCAAAGAATTTCTGCCACATATGGTTTTTTTCCCCATCCCCAGCAATGTAAAAGTCTCTATTTAATTTCTACTTTGTAACATTATTAGAACTGTTTTTTGTTTTTGAGACAGAGTCTCACACTATTGCCCAAGCTAGCATGCAATGGTGTGATCTCAGTTCACTGCAACCTTCGCCTCCCAAGTTCAAACGATTCTCCTGCTTCAGCCTCCTGAGTATCTGGGATTATAGGCATGTGCCACAATACCTGGCTAATTTTTTTTTGTATCTTTAGTAGAGACAAGTTTTCAAGACGTTAGCCAGGCTGGTATGGAACTCCTGACCTCAAGTGATCCGCCCACCTCAGCCTCCCAAAGTGTTGGGATTACGGGCATGAGCCACCTCGCCCAGCCTAGAACTGTTTTCATCTTTACTAATTTGCTAAACGATATAAGATGTCTTATTCTCTCATGCTTTCCTGTTATTTTTCCAAAGGAACTTCAAAAAATAATTTTACTAAATACAAAGAAAGCAAAAGTGAAGAAAGAAAGAAAAGAAAATGAAATCATATCCATTAGGATTTTTATTGGATTAAAAAAGCCTACATTGCTTAGAAATTACATATGTAATAAATGAATACATGATTATTTGAAAAATAAATCAGAAGTATATGGAGAAGCAAAAATTTAATTTAGTCTTCCTTCATTCTTACATTCCCCTCCCTTCTTTCAATTGTCTTTCTCCAGAGGTAAAATATTTAGTGCATCATAGTAGGCTTTAAGAAAATTCATATGTGGGGGAGGGACAGCGGGGGGGGGGCGGAGCTGGGGAGGAATAGCCTGGGGATAAATGCCAAGTGTGGGTGAAGGGGAGGAAGGCAGCAAAACACACTGCCATGTGTGTACCTATGCAACTATCTTGCACGTTCTGCACATGTACCCCAAAACCTAAAATGCAATAAAAATTTAAAATAAAAAAAAGAAAATTCATATGAATTAATATTACATATAGACACAAATGATTTCTGTTGGATTAATTTTTCTGATTCTTTTTTCTAGTGCTTTGAAAATTATCATAATATTTCTATAGCTCTAATAGTTACAGCTAAAAATATAGTACACTTATTTGAACATACTATTCTCTCAATGTCTAGAGTTAAGCTACGGCCTATACCTTCCCAAATAATAAGATAGAACCCTTAGAAAATTTTTATTTTTATTTCCCCCTTCCTCCTGTCTCCTACCATATGGAAATCATCTGGTGTTTCAATTCTAGATTCAGGAATTCTTACAGTGTATTTTGTTTAGACATAATTAGCCATCTTTCTGCCTAAGGATTTTTGTGCCTTATCTTCTCTGCTTGTTTGTTTTTTCTTCCCTACAGCAAACTTCATTTTGCTGAAATATGTTCTCAAGTAATTCTTTTGGAAAGGAGCTGAGGATGATAAAAACTTCCTGAATCCTTTTATGTTCAAGAAAGTATTTTATTCTCCTATTTAAATGCTGGCTGGGTATAGAATTTTAGGTTGAACATTTTTTCGCCTTATAATTTTAAAATTTGCTTTATTATCTTCTGTTGTCCAATGTTGCTGATTAGAAAATTCTTGCCAATCGAATTCCCAGGTTTTTAGGAAATAAGTGACTTTCCCCTCTCTGTAATTTTTAAGGCTTTATTTTTATGATGTAAATGCATGACTCTGAGAGTGAGAACCCCCTTGTGTCTCCACCCCAGATGTCACCAGATACTGGCTCAGCCCAGGCCCAGCCTGAAGCCAGGAACTATATATTCTCTAGAAGTACTATGGTATATTAGTCTGTTTTCATGCTGCTGATAAAGATATACCTGAGACTGGGTAATTTATAGAGGAAAAAGTATTCAATTGGACTTACAGTTCCATGTGGCTAGGGAGGCCTCACAATCATGGCAGAAAGTGAAAGGCATGTCTTACATGGCAGCAGTCAAGAGAGAGAATGAGAACTGGGTGAAACAGTTTTCCCCTTGACAAACCATCAGATCTTGTAGACTTATTCACTATTGTGAGAACAGTATAGGAGAAACTGACTCCATGACTCAATTATCTCCCATCAGGTCCCTCCCACAACAAATGGGAATTATGGGAGTGCAATTCAAGGTGAGATTTGGTGGGGGACACAGCCAAACCATATCACATGGAAAACAAGGTAGGCATGGTCACTGCCTATTTGGAGGTTAAATATGAGGGTTGGAACCAAGAGAGACAAGACAATAAACAAACAAATAAACAAAATTAGTAAAGAAAATGTAAAGAAGGAACATGTTGCAATAATAGATAAACAATGGACTGGGTATGCAGCTCCTTAAACTGAAGTGACATTTGGAAACTTCTAGAATTTTTAAAAAATTATAATTGCTAGGCTTTTAAAATTTGACAGATTGTGACTGTCTTCAGGTTGGGGAATTTTCTAATTCTATTTAAGGAAATTTCCAGTTTCACTATGATATGTCTTTATTTATTCTGTTAGGGCTTATTGATGTTCTCTTGTGACTGCCACTGAATATCTATGAGAACTTTTCACTGTATCCTGTGTGTCTTATCTTGTCTTTTCTGTTTTCAACCTTTTGCCTCTCCATGCTGCATTCTGGACATTTTATTCTTATACATATTTTTAGTTCACAAATTCTTTGCTGCTTTGTCTAAGCTGCTCTTAAACGTGGGCATTGAGTTCTTAATTTTGGCCATTGTATTTTCAGTTTTATAATTTTTATTTAATTGTTTTTCAAATCTGCAATGTCACTTTTATAGCTTATAGATTTTTGCCAAAAATTTAAAGTTTTTTTTTTTTTTAATCTCTTTGAACATAATAAGCATAGCTGTTTTATAGTCTGCGTCTTTTATCTGTTGGAATCTGGAGTCTCTCTGGGTCTGTTTCTGTAGTCTCTAATTTCTGCTGGTTCTTGCTCATGGTGTTTTATCTTTTTCATGTGCCCAGTCATTCTTGTATCCTAAACATCCTGTTTTTAAAAATTATAGGAATAATTTGAAGTCTGGGAAGATGTTACGTTTCTCCTGAGACAAGTTTTATTTGTTTCTGTATCACATGAGTGGAATTAGCAATCTGGAAACACTGGATGATAGAAAACAATAGAGCAGACCTTCAAAGTGTATATTGATCGAAACTTTGGAGCCCTCTGGATAATACAAAATGAGGTTGTATTCTGGGCGAGGACCAATTTACTTCCCATTACCCACACTTCGAGTGCAGTTCCTCAGGATCTCTACTCAAAGTAGGATTGGGAATATATTTTATCAGAACACTGGGCTGACCCTGTTCTTTGATTTTTTTAAAAAAAGTCTCATCCCTGAGAGGCTATCAGTAACACACTCAGCCACTCAGCCTTTTTTTCCAGACTGACAAATGTCCCCTCTACAAAAGCAGTCCTGAGTGTCAGCTAATTCTCTCGACTCATGTCTTCTTCTGGATCCTGGTCCTAAAACTAGAAGTCTCTCTCTGTAAACTGAAAACAACTACTTTCTGCAAAAAAAAAGAAAAAAAAGAATAAAATCTCCCTCTGAAATGTGGACTTCCCTTGCACCGTAAACTGGGGTTCTTCAACTTGGCTGATTAGCAGAATCATTTGGGGAGCTTTCAAATGGCCCAACCCTGGGATATGAGGACCTTGGTAAAGAAAGAAAGACCCTTTAAGAGTCTGTGACCACTAATGATTTTAAGGTAATTTCCAGATCCCTGATGTCTGTGCATACTGTTTTCTAAGAAACTGCCTGTGATGAAGGTATCCTCTCTCATATAACCATTTTCTTACTAACATAAGAAAGGCAGACTTTTCTCCTGTATAGGCTCTTAGCTGGTACAGTGCTCCAGGATGCAAAAACCTCTTGGGCACCAACCAGAGTGATTTAAAATATTGGTGTAGTCATTACAGAGCATGGGTCTAAGGAAAGGGTCAAAAACTTCTTTGCAAGTCAGGTAGTTTTGTTGGAAGGACTGATCACTTTGAAAGCACTGATAACGATGTGATCTTTGGTTTTTAACTCACAAAGAATTTAAATAATTGAGAGACATTGCCTTAAAAAAACCCTCCATTGCTCTCTATGTATTTATATATGAGAACAAATTTTTTCAGAGTTTACATGTATAATTACTCTAATTTGATCATTATACAATTTATAAATGCATTGAAACATCATGTTGTACCCCATAAACATGTAAAATTATGTCAGTCATAATTTAAAAAAAAACACTTAAAAAAAGAAGGAAAAAGAAATATGAGAAACCTTATTTTATCCATAAATGCTAATTAGCATAATTATGAATGCCATGTTTAACTACACAACTAGTTATTTGTTTAAATAAATTATTAAACTTTGTTTAAATAAATTATTAAACTTTGTTTATTTAAATAAATCATTTATTGAATGTAGGTAAGGATGCAATTAATTATTATTAGAAATACTAACATTAATTTTTCAAAAATATGCCCTATCCATTTCCCTAAGAGGTTTCTGGTAGTATTTTACTTTTTATACCTGGCATTTTGCAACACTTGTAATATATTTATTTTTAGATACTCTGCACACTAATAGTGATAGTAATTCAATCAAGAAGAGATTTTTAACACTTAGATCCCCATTTACTGGAAAATTAAAAAATTAAAATGACAATTTATATATAACTTTTGTGACATAATCATATTATAAGGCAATCAATGAAAGATGTACAAGCAGCTGGGTGCAGTGGCTTACTCCTATAATCCCAGCACTTTGGGAGGCTGAAGTAGGTGGATCACTTGAGGCCAGGAGTTCAAAACCAGCTTGACCAACATGGTGAAACCCTATCTGTACTAAAGAATACAAAAATTAGTTGGACATGGTGGCACATGCCTGTAATCCCAGCTACTTGGGAGGCTGAGGCAGGAGAGTCTCTTGAACATGGGAGGTGGAGGTTGCAGTGAGCTGAGATAATGCTACTGGACGCCAGCCTGAGAAACAGAGCAAAACTCCATCTCAAAAAAGAAAAAAATAGATGTACAAGCATAAATATTTATCATATTTAGATAAAATTTCTGTGAGGGACATGGAATGGAAATATAAGTTCAAGCAGTAACAACAGCAACATAAATTTTCTCATTGTTCTAAAGATCTTTATGTATATTTATTTATTTATTTATTTATTTATTTATGTATGTATGTATGTATGTATGTATTTTTAACAGTGGATGGTGGCGAATATCACCTTGATATGGCATTTATAAACCATTAGATACATTTAAGAGAATATTGTAATAATTTTATTTTAAAGCATCAATGTTAATAATCTATCAGAAATTATGTTCTCTGCAGTGAATTTAACTAATGATAAAAAAGTTTAAATGCCAAATTTAAAATGTGTTGAGGGTTGACATAATTTAATGTAATTGTTTCAGGGAGTTCGGGAACTAAGAAGTTGAAGATGAGTATCCAGGAGACTGAAACCCAGCAGGTCTTGGTTAGGGCCCCTGGAATTTACATATTTAAATCCTCCCCTGGGGATGCTAATGACCAACCTGATCGGGAACATGGCTTTCTTTTGATTTAGGTGGGTGTGGTGATGACACTGCTTCTCCATTTTTTTTATTTAAACTCCTTACAATCCTGTCTCATCCATTTTTAGTAACTTGAAATTTAGGTTTTTAAAGAGACCCTGCTATATTAAAGGTTGCACATAATTAAACTACTTCACCCAATCATCATTCATCAAACTCATTTGGATTTCTTCCTAAGGTAGTGACTGTTATGGTTTGGCTGTGTCCTCACCCAAATCTCATCTTGAATTGTAGTTGCAATAATCCCCATGGGTTGTAGAGGGACCAGGTGAAGATAATTGAATCATAGGAGTGGTTTTCCCCATCCTACGGTCTTCTCATGATAGTGAGTTCTTGCAAGATCCAACGGTCTTATAAGGGTCTTCCTGCTTCACTGCGCACTCTCTCTCTCCTGCCACCCTGTGAAGAGGTGCCTTCTGCAGTGATTTTAAGTTTCCTGAGGCCTCCACAGCAATGTGGAACCAATTAAACATCTTGCCTCTATAAAATCCCCAGTCTTAGATGGTGAGAATGGACTAATACACTGACTTTAGAAAACTGCTCAGGTGGTCTCTTACGATGCTGTTTCCAAATGGCAATTTTGAGGGTGATAAATAAAATGCTTCCTTGCATTGTATGAATGTGAAATGTTCAAATCCCCCAACTGGAGTACAAGAAGCTGGGGTTGCCCCCCTCTTCTGGGTGTGGTGTGCTCTCCAGGCTGTGTCACTTGAGTTGGTACCAGGCAGTGGGACAATAATGAACCATCCCCTTCTACAAAGGTGCCAAGAACATACATTGGGGAAAAGACAATCTCTTCAACAAATGGTGCTGGGAAAACCAATATCCATATGCAGAAGAATGAAACTAGATCCTTATCTCTCAGCATATACAAAAATCAAATCAAAATGGATTAAAGACTTAAATATAAGACTTCAAACTATGGAACTACTTCAAGAAAACTTTGGGAAAAGTCTCCAGGACATTGGTGGGCAAGAGTTTCTTGAGTAATACCCCACAATCACAGGCAACCAAGGCAAAAACGGAAAAATGGGATCACATCAAGTTAAAAGCTTCTGCACAGCAAAGGTAACAGTTAATAAAGTAAAGAGACACCCCACAGAGTGGGAGAAAATATTCGCAAACATTAACGTCAACAAGGGATTAATAACCAGAATACATAAGGAGCTCAAACAATTCTATAGGAAAAAAATCTAATAATCCCGTTTAAAAATAGATAAAAGATTTGAATAGACAGTTCTCAAAAGAAGACATACAAATGGGAAGGAGGCATATGAAAAGTTGCTCAGCATCATTGATGATTAGAGAAATGCAAATTAAAAAGTGTACAAAGCCCCTGACTGGGTTGCAGGAAGGTGGTCTTGCTTCCCTCTTCTGGGTGTGGTGCATGTCTTACAATGCACTCCTGGGATATCAGGATATCATCTCACTCCAGTTAAAATGGATTTTATCCAAAAGACAGGCAATAACAAATGCTAGTGAGTATGCAGAGGAAAGGGAACCTTCGTACACTGTTGGTGGGAATGTAAATTAGTACAACATGATGGAGAACGGTTAGGAGGTTTCTCAAAGACTATGGAGTTACCATGTGATGCGGCAATGCCACTGCTGGGTATATACCTGAAAGAAAGGAAGTCAGTATATCAAAGAGATATCGGCACTCCAGGTTTGTTGCAGCACTGTTCACAATGGCCCAAATTTGGAAGCAACCTAAGTATCCCTCAGCAGATGAAAGGATAAGGAAAACATGGTAATTATACACAGTGGAGTACTATTCAGCCATAAAAAGAATGAGATCCTGTCCTTTGCAACAGCATGGATGGATCATCATGTTAAGCTAAATAAGCCAGGCACAGAAAGACAAACGTTACATGTTCTCACTTACTTGTGAGATCTAAACGTCAAACAATTGAACTCATAGAGAATACAAAGTTGGTTACCAGAAACTGGGAAGGGCAGTGGGAGGGTCGAGTGGGGGGAGGTGGGGATGGTTAATGGGTACAAAAAAAAATAGAAATAATGAATAAGACCTCATATTTGATAGGACAACAGGGTGACTGTAGTCAGTAATAATTTAATTGTCCATTTTAAAATAATGATAAGAGTATAACTGGATTATTTGTGACACAAAGGATAAATGCTTGAGGGGATGAATACCCTCCTTTATGTAATATGATTACAATAAATTGCATGTCTGTATCAAAACATCTCATGTACCCATAAATCTATATACCTATGTACCCACAAAAATGAAAATAAAAAATAAAATTATCCTTGTGAGATGGGCTTTCCCTGAGAAATAAATAGGAACAACTTTCAGTGAGGCTGGAGATGTCCAAATGAGAGGATGAGGACGAGAACGTGGAGGATGCCCAGAGTCTGACGAGCAAGGATGACCAGTGAGCAAGTGCTGAGGCGGCGGTGTCTGAGTGGCTCCAGCATCCTGTGCACCTCATATTAATTTAAAACTGTTGGCTGCATTGTAATGTGCCCATATCCCATTACCTCCAGCCTTCAGTAGATCCTGCAGCACACGCTTGTGTTAGTTGTACTTTGAGGAAAGAGAATTAAAGAGGAAAATGGCAGCATGGCATGTTTCAGATGACCCAGGGTTGAGAAAATAGAACTTCCACAGGAGATGAGACCCAGGGCAGTTCTGAGAATACAGTGCAGGTGGGAAGTCCACACAAGTGTTGACCAGAACAAGCACATGTCCTCGAAGATCAAGGGTGACCACGGTGCCTTGAGCTGCAGTACGTGAAATAAAAGGGCCAACCGGCTGCAGAATGACATTGAGAGACTGTTATTCTTTATTTTCTTTCTTTCTTTGTTTATTTTATTTTTTATTTTTTGAGATGGAGTCTTGCTCTGTCACGCAGGCTGGAGTGCAGTGGCACAATCTTGGCTGACTGCAACCTCTGTCTCCCAGTTTCAAGCAATTCTCCTGCCTCAGCCTCCTGAGTAGCTGGGATTAAAGGTGCATGCCACCATGCCTGGCTAATTTTTTGTATTTTTAGTAGAGATGGGATTTCATCACGTTAGCAGGATGGTCTCGACCTCCTGACCTCGTGATCTGCCCACCTTGGCCTCCCAAAGTGTTGGGATTACAGGCGTAATCTGCACCCGGCCTAAATTTTTATTCCTTTATTTTATTTTAAAGGTAACAGGGCCAGGCGCAGTGGCTCAAGCCTGTAATCCCAGCACTTTGGGAGGCCGAGGTGGGTGGATCACAAGGTCAAGAGATCAAGACCATCCTGATCAACATGGTGAAACCCCGTTTCTACTAAAAATACAAAAAATTAGCTGGGCACGGTGGCACGTGCCTGTAATCCCAGCTTACTCAGGAGGCTGAGGTAGGAGAATTGCCTGAACCCAGGAGGTGGAGGTTGCAGTGAGCCGAGATCACGCCATTGCACTCCAGCCTGGGTAACGAGAGCGAAACTCTGTCTCAAAAAAAAAAAAAAAAAAAAAGGTAACAAACACATAAGGTAAAACATTCAAACAATATGAATAGGGAAAAAAATTATGTGTAAATGTGCCTTTATCCTTAAATAAATGAGAACATTATATATTTTCATTTTTTTTTCTTTAAATATTAAAAGGAAGGATGATCCTAGAAGCCTGAAGGACTTGGTGACAGGGGGCAGAGCTGAAGCTTGGAGTGTCCCTACATTAACTAGCTTCTCCCATTTTATGAATGAAGAAATGCATATGTTCAGAGATATTAAATGCAGACCCATCTTGTTTTATTGTGTTTTGCTTTGGTATGCTCCACACATATTTTGTTTTCTGCAAATTGAAGGTTTGTGGCAACCCTGCGTGGGGCAAGTCTAATGGTGCCATTTTTCCAACAGGATGTGCTCACTTCATGTCTCTGTGTCACATTTTGGTAGTTCTAGCAATATCTTACACTCTTTCATTGCAATTACATCTGTTGCAGTGATCTGTGGTCTTTGATGTTATTATTGTAATTGTTTTGGGGAGCCACCAACCATGCTCATATAAGACAGTGATCTTAGTGAATGAATGTCATGTACTTTGCCCCAGACTGGTTGTTTCCCATCTCCCTCCCTCTCCTCGGGACTCCCTATTCCCTGAGACACAACAATATTTAAATTAGGCTAATGAATAATCCTACAATGGCCTCTCAGTGTTCAAGCGAAAGGAGCAGTCGCACGTCTCTTACTTTAAGTCAACAGCTAGAAATGGTTATGTTGAGTGAGGGAGGCACGTTGAAAGTCGAGCCAGGTTGAAAGTTTGACCTCTTGTACCAAACAGTGAAGTTGTGAATGCAAAGGGAAAGTTATTGAAGGAAATGGAGAGTGTTGCTCCAATGAACACACAAATGATAAAAAAGCAGAACAGCCTTATTGCTGACACTGAGAAAGTTATGGTAGTCTGGATAGAAGATTAAACCAGCCACAACATTTCCTTAAGCCAAAGCCTAATCCAGAGCAAGGCCCAACTCTCTTCAATTCTGTGAAGGCTGAGAGAAGTGAGGAAGCAGCAGAAGAAAAGTACGATGACAGTAGAAGCTGGTTCAAGAGGTTTAAGGAAAGAAGCCTTCTCCATAACAGAAAAGTGCAAGGAGAAGCAGCAATGCTGATGTGGAAGCTGCAGCAAGTTATTCAGAAGATCTAGGATCATTGATAAAAGTAGCTAAACAGTAAATTTCCAATGTAGACAAAAAAGCCTTCTATTGGAAGAAGATGTTATCTAGGACTTTCATAGTTAAAGAGGAGAAGTCAATGACTGGCTTAAAAGCTTCAAAGAAGAGGCTGACTCTCTCTCTTAGGGGTAAATGCAGCTGGTGGCTTTAAGTTGATGCCAGTGCTAATTTACCATTCCGAGACTCCAAGAGCCCTTAAGAATTATGCCAAATTTACTCTGTCTTTGCTCTATATATGAAAATACAAAGGCTGAGTGACAGCACATGTTTACAGCATGGTCTACCAAATATTTGTTTGTTTGGTTTTTGAGATGGAGTTTTGCTCTTGTTGCCCAGGCTGGAGTGCAATGACATGATCGTGGCTCACTGTAACCTCTGCCTCCCAGGTTCAAGTGATCTTCCTGCTTCAGACTCCCAAGTAGCTGGCATTATGGGTTCCTGCCACCACATCTGGCTAATTTTGTATTTTCAGTAGATATGAGATTTCACTATGTTGGCCAGACTGGTCTCAAACTCCTGGCCTCAGGTGATCCACCCACCTCAGCCTCCTAAACTGCTAGGATTACAAGTCTACTGAATATTTTAAGCCCACTGTTGAGACCTACTGCTCAAAAAAAAAAGATTCCCTTCAAAATATTACTGTTCATGAACAATGCGTCCAGTTACCCAAGAGATCTTATGGAGATACAAGGAGATTAATGCTGTTTTCACAACTATGAAAACAACAACTGTTCTGTGGCCCATGGATCAAGGAGTAATTTCAACTTTCAAATCTTACTTTTAAAAATATATTTTATAAGGCTATAGCTGCCATAAATAGTGACTTCTTTGATAGATTTTGGCAAAGTAAATTAAAAATCTTCTGGAAAGGATTCACCACTCTCTTTTTTTCTTCCTTTTTTCCCCCTATATAGCACATTACTGAATAAGGATTCACCATTCTCATTGCCATTAAGAACATCTGTGATTCATTAAGTTCTCGTGTTGTATTTTTCAACACGTGTTGTATTTTTCAACATATTTCACTTAGTGAAATATGCACAAGTTTGAATAGCCGAATTGATCAAGCAGAAGAAAGGATATCAGAGGTCGAAGACCAACTTAATGAAATAAAATGAGAAGACAAGAATAGAGAAAAAAGGACAAAAAGGAATGAGCAAAGTCTCCAAGAAATATGGGACTATGTGAAAAGACCTAATCTACGTTTGATAGGTGTACCTGAATGTGATGGAGAGAATGAATCCAAGCTGGAAAATACTCTTTAGGATATTATTCAGGAGAATTTTCCCAATCTAGCAAAGCAGGACACTATTCAACCCCAGGTAATACAAAGAACACCACAAAGACATTCCTCAAGAAGAGCAACCCCAAGGCACATAATCTTCAGATTCACCAGGGTTGAAACGAAGGAGAAAATACTAAGGGCAGCCAGAGAGAAAGGTCAGGTTACCCACAAAGGGAAGCCTATCAGACTTACAGCAGATCTCTCAGCAGAAACCCTACAAGCCAGAAGAGAGTGGGGGCCGATATTTAACATCCTTAAAGAACAGAACTTTCAGCCCAGAATTTCATATCCTGCCAAACTAAGCTTCACAATTGAAGGAAAAATAAAATCTTTTATGAACAAGCAAGTACTCAGAGGTTTTATTACCACCAGGCCTGCTTTACAAAAACTTCTGAAAGAAGCATTACACACAAAAAGGAACAACCAGTAATAGCCTTTCTAAAAATATACCAAAAAGTAAAGAGCATCAACATAAAGAAGAATTTACATCAACAAATGGATAAAATAGCCAGTTAACATCAAATGGCAGTAATCCTAAATTTAAATTGAGTAAATCCCCCAATCAAAAGATACAGCCAAAACCTAACAGTATACTACATCCAGACCCATTTTATATCCAAAGATACACAAAGACTCAAAACAAAGGGTTGGAGAAAGATTTGCCAACCAAATAGAGAGCAAAAATAAATAAATAAACAAAAAGCAGGAGTTGCAATTCATTTATTTGATAAAACAGATTTCAAAGCAACAAAGATGGAGTGGTAAAAGGATCAATGCATCCTAACACCCAGATATGTAAGACCCATAAAGAGATTTAGACTCAATGAGACAGAAAATTAATAAGAATATCCAGAACTTGAACTCAAATCCGGAACAAGTAAACTTAATAAGTACTTATAGAGCTCTCCACTTTAAATACACAAAATATATATTCTCCACTTTAAATACACAAAATGTTGATCGGCCATTATTAATACCCATTCATAGAATAAAGCAATATTCCTGTTCTCTCTCCCTCTTTTTCTCTCCTTCTTTCCTTTTTTTTTTTTAAAAAAAAAAAGGTGTGTGGTCATCTCATAATCTGTCCCCAACTTACACCCCAGCCCTCCAGCACCTTCCATCGCTTTCCCTCCTCCACTCCCAACAACAACAACAAAAACTTCTCTCATCAAGGGCTCTTCATCCTATTTCTAAATACAGGAAGGTCAGGCTGACATTTTACACATGATTGACTGAGAGAGCTATGCTTGCTTCTGGATTGGTGTGTGCATGTGTGTGTGCAACTGTGTGTGCACATGCCTAGATCTGCACTCCAGCACGTGTGCCTACCTACGGCTGTAGCTCAGCCAAATCCAAGATTCACACTTGTTTATGCAGAAATCATGAGTTGCTGAGGTTAGAAGCTGCCTAGAGCCTATTTGCAGAGATTGATTTGCATGTGCCAAGGGAAGTTGGGAAGATAGCTTGGAGAGGACAAAAAAAAAAAAGAACATCTGTGATTCATGGGAGGAGATCAAAATATCCACCTTAACAGGAGTTTGGAATAAGTTGACCTCAGCTCTCATGGATGACTTGAAGGGGTTCAAAACTTCAGTGGAAGAAGTCACTGCAGATGTGGTGAAAATAGCAGAACTAGCATTAAATGTGGAGCCTGAAGATGAGGCTCATTTGTTGCAATCTCATGGATAAAACTTGAATGACTGAGATGTTGCTTCTTATGGATGAGCAAAGGAAGTAGTTTCTTGAGATGGAATCTACTCCTGGTAAAGATGCTGTGAACATTGTTGAAATGACAACAAAGGATTTAGAATATTACATAAACTTAGTTGATAACACAGTGCAGGGCTTGAGAGGATTAACTTCAATTTTGAAAGAAGTTCTACTGTGAATAAAATGCTATCAAACAGCATTGCATGCTGCAGAGAAATCATTTGTGAAGGGAAGAGTTGATCAATGTGGCAAACTTCATTGTTGTTTTATTTTAACAACTTTCCGTAGCCACCTCATCCTCAGCAACCACGAGTCAGCAGCCATCAACATCAAAGCAAGACCCTCCACCAGCAAAAAGATAACAACTTGGTGAAGGCTCCTGTGATTTGTAGCATTTTATTTATCGATAAAGTATTTTTAATTAAGGTATGTACATTTTTTTTTGATGTAACCACTGCACCTAATAGAGTACAGTATAGTGTAAACATGACTTTGTTATGCACCAGGAAACCAAAGCAACGTTTGTGTGACTTACTTTGTTGAGGTGAAACTAAAACTGCAATCACTCCACGGTATGCCTACAGTTTGTCCAAAGTCACATGGCTAGAAAGTAGATATTAGAATTTGAACCCAGATAAAGCTGGCTCCTAAGTCAAAGTTTTCCCCACTTCACTATGCTGAATGCCTTTCTCTGGCACAGGGTGGGGCCTGTCACCCTCTTAAAATTCAAATGTGATCATTGGGAGGAAGCCAGAACAGCAGGCAGGACCTAGCATCAAACATATGGCATAGGAGGTAGTACACGGAGCATTTAAACTTTTGTTAGGGGAGGAAATCTTACAAGAAGTTATGGGTGTTCTAGTCACAGAGTTGAGAAACCATGGCAGGCAGACAGGAACAGAGAAATCTATCATCATATACTTGCTTAAGGCTATGGGACAGGATACCAGATACTAATGATAATATTTGGCTAGTGCTGGCCAGGATGTGGGGAGACTGGTTCCCCGTTACTTCTGGAAACAGACCCCTCTCACTGTGGAGAATGCATTCCACGTGCATGGGTTAGCAGAGGGTGCTTATTCTGGCCTTTCTCTCTTAGCTACCTGGGTGGACATGAAAACCAAATACTGCCAATCAGAGTACTGGCTTTAGTGATCAGTTTCAGTATTTACATGTAAGAGAGTCAGGAACAATTAGGATCCTACCTGGGATTTTTTATTTCCCAAGCGCTATTAGAAAAAAAATGTGGACCTTCCACTATGATTGCTGAGGTGGGGGATGTGAATCTGGCATTGCTGGTGGCCATTCTGCCTTCTCTATAGAAAATCTTTCTTTTTTTTTTTTGAGTTGGAGTCTTGTTCTGTTGCCCAGGCTGGAGTGCAGTGGCACAATCTCTGCTCACTGCAACCTCTGCCTCCTGCATTCAAATTATTCTCCTGTCTTAGCCTCCTAAGTAGCTGAGATTACAGGCATGTGACACCATGCCCATCTAATTTTTGTATTTTTTAATAGAGACAGGGTTTCACTATGTTGGCTAGGTGCTGGTCTTGAATTCCTGACCTCAAGTGATCTGCCTGCCTCGATCTCCCAAATTTCTGGGATTACAGTCATGAGCCACTGCGCCCAGTCAGAAAGCCTTTCTAAGACACAAAGAAAGCAAGAGAGAGAAATGGATCCCTGGCAACATGATGCAGCTTCTGGATCTTGCTGTGCTGGACACCAGTGGCATATCTGGGCTTCACAGTTAAGTGAACCAACATTTCCTATTTTTTGTACATCAGCTTTTGGGATTGGGTTTGTATCACTGGCAAATAATGAATATGCTGTGTCGTCATTCAAATACTGGTGTGACTAGGTTCAGAGAAGGAAAGCAGATGTTCAGCTGTGATATCTGGGACATAGGGTCTGGGAGGACCAGAAGCACAGTATTGGGCATTGAGAGCATGAAGTGTAGTCAGCACATAGACCAATCATCCCTATCCTGGACTTGTAGAAGATGTTGTTGGTCTATCACACCATTTTTTTCTCCAGAGTCAGGACAAGCCATTGCAACCTTGTTCTTCTCAACATAGAGCTTCAGGGAGTCACTATCATTGATTTGATGTTGTGTGTACATTTTCCACTCTAGAATTAATACCTACAGAGTGCAATGCATTTGTCCAGGAAGAGTCAATCAGCTTGGAGGTTAACTCAGTTTTATGGGAATTTTTTCCTTGTGCATTCTTTCAGAATATTACATGGTCAGTTTATCAAAACTTCTATAAATGTGAATCATGATAAATTATTGAGCTTGCTTTTTATGTATTTAATTAAGTTAATTAATTTGTTTTAAAACAGAGTCTCCCTCTGTTGTCCAGGCTGGAGTGCAGTAGCATGATCTCAGCTCACTGCAACCTCCACCTCCTGGGTTCATGCAATTCTCCTGCCTCAGCCTCTTAAGTAGCTGGGATCACAGGCTCCCGCCATCATGCCCAGCTAATTTTTGTGGTTTTAGTAGAGACGGGGTTTCATCATGTTGGCCAGGCTGGTCTTGAACTCCTGACCTCAGATGATCTGCCCACCTCTGCTTCCCAAAGGGCTGGGATTACAGGCATGAGCCACTGGGCCCAGTCTCGTTTTATATATTTTAAAAACCTATGTGTAACTGTAAATTTGGTTCCTGAACCTACATTCTTCCATTGGTGTCTTTGCATCTCTTAGTTGTTCCAGAGTAATGATATTTTCATTTGGTTTTGAGCACTGTCAAGCACTCCTGTTTTGGGAGTTGTCTCTGCCATTTACAGAGAAAGCCCAGGAGATCTTGAAGCTGATACAGTGGCATTTCATTTCGCAGGTACAGATTTTCCTCCTGTATAGAACAATGCTTCCTTTTGCTAACCACCTTAATTTCCTGCCCTTATCAATCTGAAAGTCAATGATTATAGTTTATTATGTGGGTTTTCATTAGCCTTTCATGTTTAAGTTCAACCATTTCCCCATAAGCAAGCAAGCAAATTTCCTACTCAGGTAATTCAAGTGCAGTTGCTAAGAGAATTTATAACAGAGTTCCATGGGCCTTAGCCATCAGCTAGGACAGCCTAACATCATTGAAGCCTCTACCTATTTTCAAACCACCTTAAAATTTATTAAATATTACAAAAGGAATGCAAATTGCATTATGGCTGTGGAAAGGGTTGCTGTTTTGTCTTGGGACTTTAGTTGACACATAGATTAAATTTAAGATGGTTTAGGACAAATATAAAAGTCACCCAATGCAATGGTAAGGTTGAAAGTGCCTTCACTTTGGCCAATTACAGTAGTT
Organism: Saguinus oedipus; assembly: GCA_031835075.1. Lineage (NCBI taxonomy): Eukaryota > Metazoa > Chordata > Mammalia > Primates > Cebidae > Saguinus > Saguinus oedipus. The sequence goes on along the minus strand of CM063171.1, from coordinate 66,118,518 downwards.
ACTATTATTCATTGTCTTCAACATTAATTCTAATAGCTAACATTTATTTGACATTCAACACTGCCAAGTGCTTTGGTTGCATGATTACATTTAATCCTACCATAAGAAAGATATACTTTTATTTTATTTATTTATTTATCTATTTGTTTTTGAGACAGAGTCTCACTCTGTCACCCAGGCTGGAGTGCAGTGGCGCCATCTTGGCTCACGGCAACCACTGCTGCGCAGGTTCAAGCAATTCTCCTGTCTCAGCCTCCTGAGTACCTGAGATTACCAGTATGCACCATGACTGGCTAATTTTTTTTTTTTTTTGAGACAGAGTTTCGCTCTTGTTACCCAGGCTGGAGTGCAATGGTGTGATCTCGGCTCACTGCAACCTCCGCCTCCTGGGTTCAGGCAATTCTTCTGCCTCAGCCTCCTGAGTAGCTGTGATTACAGGCACGTGCCACCATGCCCGGCTAATTTTTTGTATCTTTAGTAGAAACGGGGTTTCCCCATTTTGACTAGGATGGTCTCGATCTCTTGACCTCATGATCCACCTGCCTCAGCCTCCCAAAGTGCTGGGATTACAGGCTTGAGCCACTGCCCCCGGCTGACTGGCTAATTTTTTTGTATTTTCAGTAGAGATGGGATTTCACCATGTTGGTCAAGCTGGTCTCGAAATTCTGCCCTCGTGATTCTTCCCCCTCCGCCACTGAAAGTGCTGGGATTACAGACATGAGCCACCATGCCCGGCCACTTTTCTGTTTTACAGATACACCTGAGAGGTGACAGCCTGAGTAACTTACCCACTTTTATAACTATTAATTAATTAGTGTATAGCCTGCATTCAATCCTAGATGTGTAGGAGTCCAGAGCCCATGTAGATTAAATGTGACTATAAAGACTTGCCTATGTATGCATTAGGATCAGATGCAAGTAACAGGAAACCTCAAACTTGCAGTGGGTTAGTTTATCCATTTCCTTTATGTTCAGGGGGTGTGGAGAGAATCATCCAGAGCTGGTATGGCATTCACCTGGCACTGAATGGCATAAACAGCAGTTTCTGCTGATGTTCTGTTTTCAGCTACTTTTCTATAATATGTCTGAGTACCAGAATTTTATATTTTTGTATCCAATAATATTCTTATCATTGCTTTACAAAATCAACTTAGAACTTCATTAAGATGCTGTGTATTATTGTACATTCAGACATTTCATGAGACAAATTGGAGCCTCAAACCAAACATTACACAAAACAAAAGCTTGACATTATCATTTGTCTACTGCACAAGGGTCAGTTCTGCCTTTTAATACAAACACAAGAAGGGGCTTCTGCCATTGAGGAATATTCTCACAGCCAGGCTTTTATGTTCTTGGTAATTATTTTCCTACCTCACGTTTTGACCAGAAGCCATGAGACAAAAACTTTGCTAGCCGCTGACCTCTCTCATTTATATTGTGCCAAAATCTGAGCTGGAATGCGGATCATTCAATTACAAATTCCAGGTACTGTGCTAGGTGTCTCATTAGCAACACAAATGCTAAGATAATTCACTGTTCTTGTTTACTGGTCAGAGGGTTTCACATGCCTGCCATCTGCTTTGATTCTCGAAGGATGAGTATATTTTTCATTTGACAAAGTTCATGCTCCCACTCTATTTTAGGCACTGTTTAGATGTGCAGAGGAGAGATCCAATAAACAGCCTCTCTCTTTTCACTACCCACGTTCAGAACCAATTCACAGATAAAATAAAGGAGGAGGGCGGATGATAAAGGAAAATCATCTTTATTTCTGATACTGGTTGTGTGAAGGCATGGCTGGGGTGTGGGGCATGGTGGGCTTCCTAATACTGAAGGCTGGAGTTTGGCAGGCCTCTCGTTCCATCTCAGGCAGTGTTAATGACCATAGGTTGGTGTCAGTTTGGGCTGCTGTCACAAGGTGCCATAGACTGGGTGGTTTATAAACAACAGAAATTTCTTACAGTTCTGGAGGTTGGAAGTCTGAGATCAGGGTGGCAGCATGGTTGGGGTCTGGTGAGGGCCTTCTTCTGGTTTGTAGGTTTCTTGTATCCTCACATGATAGAAAGAATAGGAGCTCTCTGGGGTCCCTTTTATAAGGGCACTAATCCCATTCATGAGGGTTCCACCCTCATGACCTAATCACACTCCAAAGATTCTACCTTCTAATACCATCACCTCGGGGGTTAGATTTCAACATATCAGTTTTGGGGGGGCACAAACATTCAGTCCATTGCAGGTGATCAACAAGGGGTCTGCCCCTGTAAAACCAGGGGGATGGAGGAACCAATCAGTGGTTTAAAAGGGAGGAGGGAAGGACTGAGATAAATTTCCTGGGGGAAAGCTGAGGCTAAACTGAGTGCTGTGCCTTCCCATGGAAGGAGACCTCAGGAGTGAGACATGTCCTCCCCCGACCAGTCTCTGCCCCCATAGAGATCAGACCAGAAACATCAGAGGAAGCTCCCCTTGATTTTCAGAGAAACTCAACTTCTGGTCTCTCCAGCTTTTCCCTTCACCAACCTCCTGCTCCTCTGGTAGAGGCAAAGGCTTCCTTGAGGCTGAAGTCCCCTCTTATGCCTTCAGTATATCATCTCTGTGACTGTCCCTGCAGTCAGATGATCCATATCTTTGTATCACCCTTCTCCCTGACTGCCTTTCCCTGAGAGCAGGCTGTGGGCATTTTTGGTTTTGGATGCTGAGATGTAGGTGGACATTTCCGGGGAGAGGGCCATTCTTAGCCTAAAAGGTAGATCCTTTCTAAAGCACAAAGTTCTTTTGGCCCTTTGCTCTTCTTTTTTCTTCATGCCTTGGAGGGGAGGATGGGGCCCAGAGGGACATAGCCATCTTGTGATGAGAAGGCAGCTGATACAAGAATGAGAAGGAGGGGCCTCCTGCCAAGGACATGAAGCAGAACTGGGAAGCACTTGGATCCCTGGTGACACTGTCCCTGATTACATTGTCCCTGATGACATTGTGGAGATCCCAGAGGGGACCTGGACCAGTGTCCCAAAGATCCCCAAAGGGTATGATCCTTGTGGTATATCAGAACCTAGGAATATTACATTTTCATGATCAGGTGCTATAGTTTAATTTTTGAAATATTCTTTTGGAGACAAATACTTTATTCAACATATTCTGATGTCTAAGGCAAATGAATACTTTTGCAGCTAAAATTATTTAATTTTCTTTTTTTCAAACTTGTATTAATATAGCTTAAAGGTCAAATGGAAGAGGAGGATCAATGGGCTAGAAGACTGAGAACAATTTGAAGGACAAACCTGTATCTTTAACACTAACGATTCCTAACTATGCAAGCTAGAAACTCAGGGAGCTCCTACCAGACATTCTCAGACTGTGTTACCTGGTGCCTTGGACTTCCGTGGAGGTGCTTTAGGCTTCCCTAAGGGGCTGTAGGGAGGCTGAGTGGATGGGCTCCGGCCCCACTCCTGTTCAAACAGAACACCTCCACTTTTATCTGCACTCTCTACTGAGCTCATTACTCTTTGACATGGTTTGGCTCTGTCCCCACCCAAATCTCACCTTGAATTGTAATAATCCCCATGTGTCAAGGGTGGGACACATGATTTGATCTGGGGCTCCAATTTGCATGAAATGTGTGAATGTACAATAATACACCACATCTTAATGAAGCTCTAAGTTGATTTTGTAAAGCAGAGATAATTGAATCATGGGGGCAGTTCCATCATACTGTTCTCAGGGTAGTGAATAAGTCTCATGAGATCTGATGGTTTTATAAATGGGGGTTCCCCAGCACAAGCTCTCTTGCCTGCAGCCATGTAAGATGTGCCTTTGCTTCTCCTTTGCCTTCCATCATGATTATGAGGACTCCCCAGTCATATGAAACTGGGACTCCATTAAACCTCTTTCCTTTATAAATTACCCGGTCTTGGGTATGTCTTTATTAGCAGCATGAGAACAGATTAATAAATGCTTGTAACAATTCAGGAGAAAACTATGGAGAAATTTTATGTTGTTAAATTAAGTTCAAACTTTGTTGTTAAGTCAAAACTAAATTTTAAAACATGTATCTGTTCTAACATCCTTATTTTGTAAGTAAGGAAGCTGACACCCAGCAAAGTTCAAATGATCAAATGATTAAGCAGCCGACTCAACTTAGTTTCCAGTACCTCCCTTCCCATTCCCTGTGAATGCTCAGCTTTCACAGATAATGAAAGAGGGAGTTTCTGTCAAGTGTTCATCTCTATAAGACTACATTTCTCTAGAATAGCTCACCATCCAGGAGCCTCACAGTAGAAATGCCACAGGGCTCTAAACCACAGCCATAGAGAAAAAGGATATAACAGAAATGAAAATTCCAGACATAGCTGGACTTCAGGTTTGATCAGGGTTCTCATTCTGTAAGCTCTGCTGTCTTCTATAGGCTAATTCAGAGCAGTTCCTCACCTGATAGTTGCCTGTGGGGACAAGCATGGGAATCCTAAAATCCTGAAATAATCCTGACCTTTGTTCTGACTGGTGTATCTACAAACTGATAACTACTGCAAGCCATCTTTGTTTCTAAAGATAACAGCCAGGGGTTCTTGCTGCCTGCCTAATATTCTCTTTGTCTTACCTGTGGTTATTCAGTTTTAAGAGTATTTCTCTTACTGAGTTATCTCATGTGATCTAGTGATAACTTTCCTTGTTTTTCCCACCTCTTTTTTCTGGGAAACCATTACCTGAAGTGTTTCTTCCTACTGCTTTGTGATTCTGGAGTTTCATGTTATGCCCCTTCAGTGCTGGCTTCATTTTGTCATTGTCTGTATTAGTTAGGGTTGCCTAGAGAGACAGAACTGGTAGGATGGATGTATATGTGAAGGGGGGTTTATTAAGGAGAATTTACTCACACAATCACAAGGTGAAGTCCCACAATAAGCTGTCTGCAAGCCAAGGAGCAAGGAAGCCAGTCCAAGTCCCAAAACTTCAAAAGTTGGGAAGCCGACACTGTGGCCCTCAGACTGTGACTGAAGGCCTGAGAGCCCTTAGCAACGCACTGGTTTAAGTCCACGAGTCCAAAAGGTGAAGAAGTTGGAGTCTGATGTTGAAGGGCAGGAAGCATCCAGCATGGGAGAAAGATGGAGGCCACAGGACTCAGAGAGTCTGTTCAGCCCACTTTCTCCTGCCTGCTTTATTCTAGCTATTGGCAACTGATTGGATGGTGCCCACCCAGACTGGGGGTGGGTCTGCCTCTCCCAGTCCACCGACTTATATGTTAATCTCCTTTGGCAACACCCTCACAGACACACCCACGAACAATACTTTGCATCCTTCAATCCAATCAAGTTGACAGTCAATATTAACCATCACATTGTCTAACCTGAAAACCTGAGTGGATTTGCTCAAAACAGCATTCGCCATCTGAGTGATCTGGAGAGTGGCCTGTTTATCTTTTCTGATGGACAGAGTTGAGTTTATATTGCCTCTGCCACGTTTCTTGGGCGTCCTCTCTGTGGAGGCGACTGTGATGTATGAGGCTGAGGTGTAGGGAAATAAGGAAAGCCCCTGAGTGAGCCCATGTTGCTCAGGGGAACAAATCACACCAGATGTCTCTGGCTTCAAACACTGTGTTTGCAGGCCCTCTCCATCCCTGGCCAGGAGCGAGGAATTGGGAACGGAGCTGTGGATTACGTCCAGATTCTGAACTTTTACAACATCCCTGTGCTTTCTATTTTGTCTGGATTAGTAGCAAATCCCTTAAATCAAAATGACCTGTTTCTTTGTTTCCAAAGGACAATAAAAAAGGATAAAGTTGGCTTGGGGAAAGGAGCCCTAAAGCATGACTCAGGGAGGATGAGGAAGCGCAGAAAAAGGGCTGAGAGCAGTCCCAGCAGAGGACTTAGCCACGGAAGGTGCGGATTCTTGACAGAGTTCTTGGTCCTAAGGGTATGTAAAAGGAGGATAAGAGGGGAAGAGACAGAGGGAGGCTCTTTGAGGATTTTAAGGAATATTTCAGTGAAAACACTACGCAGTTGGAGTTTTATTTGCAGGAACTTAAGCAAATAAATCGAAAGAAGAAAAACATACAAGAAATATTTTTTATGGGCGTGTATATGTAGCTGTATAGAATATTGTATTTGCTGTAATAGCAAAAATGAAAAGCATTTTGAATGAAGACAGAGAAACAATAAATAAACCAAAATAGCAATACAATTGAAATTTTATGTATCCATTGTGAGAAACACAATGACTCTCTAGAACTGTGTCAGCCAAGTGGCTACTGAAATTCCCTTTTGAATGAATTACAATGAAATGAAAGAAAAGATTCAGTTCCTCAGTTACACTAGCTTTTCGGGTGCTCAAAAGCATCATGTGACTACTGTTGTAGGCAATGAGCATTTTCATTATCACAGAAAGTCCTGTTGGACAGCCCTGCTCTAGAAAGCTGGGAAAGTGTTTACATGTGGCTGTTCATATGAAGCAAAAAGTAGCATGAAAAGCAGCACATGTACCAACATACAAATGACATACACGCATGCAGAAAGATTAGTCAAGGCCAGGGAGCATTCAAATTATTTCCACTAGGGAAATCAATGCGTCGGGTGAATTTACAAGTCACCTTTTAGAGTACTCTAGAGTTCCAAGACTAATAAATAATGTTTTTGAAAACTTTCTTCAGGAAGCCAATTGTAACTGAGGCTGCTGGGATGAACACTGAGAAGCATCAGGGGATGGAGCAAGGTTCTAGTGCTGGCTTTGTGACTAAAATAGCTCTAAGATCTCATGGCAGTCACACTAAGTCTACTGGCCCCTTTTGTCAGATGTTCTCTAAGGTCTCTTTCAATGTAAAGAAATGGGGGTGGTTCTGCCATGTTCTCACTCACAAGTGGGAGTTGAACAATGAGAACACATGGACACAGGGAGGGGAACATCACTCACCAAGTCCTCTCTGGGGATGGGGAGCAAGGGGAGGGAGGCCATCAGGACACGTACCTAGTGCATGGGGGGCTTAAAACCTAAATGATGGGTTGACAGGTGCAGCAAACCACCATGGCACATGTATACCTATGAAACAGACCTACATGTTCTGCACATGTATCCCGGAACTTAAACTTTCAAAAAAACAGTGGTTAAAAAAACAGTATGTAGCACCTCCCACCCTCTCTCATGCTCCTGCTTCTACTGTGTGGAGACACCTCACTCTCTGTTTTCCTTTTGCCGTGACTGTAAGCTTCCTGACGCCTTCCCAGAAACAGAAGCCAGAAGCCGCTATGCTTCCTGTACAGTCTACAGAACTGTGAGTCAATTAAACGCCTTTCATTTATAAATTTAAAAAAAATGAGTGTGTTTGTTTTCAAGTGGAGTTTGTTTTGGCTGTTTATAGGAGAAGGAGAGACAGGGGCCGGTTATCAGGTAGCAAGGGTCTGCAATCTGGTCACATGAATCCTGGGGGCAAAGGAAGAGAGGTAGGAATCCCCAGGACAGAGAAGCTGGTCAGTGACAAGACAGGGAATTTGTATTCCAGACACTCAGGGGGATATAAGAAAAAGTGCATCTGTTCTTATTAAATTTTAGAAATGACTTTGAACAGAATCTAAGTAAAACTGCAAACACAGCTGAGGAAATCCCAGCTCTGTCTGATTCCTCAGAAACTCCACCCCCTCTTTTTGCAGAAGGCTCTCTAGTTACAACTGACTTACTAAACACCCTCCCATTGGCTTGTTTCTAATACTCTGGAGTAAGACAATTCTTCCATTTATTTAACTATTTCTCAGATGTCAGATCATAAAATTATACTTCTTGAAAATCACTTATTCTTGAACACTTCCTCTCTGAATTGATTTTACAGTTATAGCATTTTCTCTAAACCATTTTACATTTCTTTCTTTCTTTTTTTAGAGACAGGGTCTTTCTCTGTCACCCAGACTACAACTGGAGTGCAGTGGCACAATTATACTCACTGCAGCCTCTAACTCCTGGGCTCAGGTAAACCTCCTGCCTCAGCTTCCCAAGTAGGGGAAGCTTTTTTTTTTTTTTTTTTTTTTTTTTTTTTTTTTTTTTTTTTTGCTGTTGCCAAATGTTTATTCAAAATCCTGAACCGGTGGTGCCTGGGCAGGCGGCACACTTGGCCCACAGCAGTGTGACCATCAGCTCCCAAGCCCCGGGCGCACGGCCACAGCCAGCCGCCCCTGCCACTGATGGACTGCCATTCAGGGTGCCTGGGGCTGAGGCCAGCTGGAGTAGTGAACCCCTAGCCCAGGGGTGAGCAAGGAGCGGCGCCCCAATGTCCTGTGCACCCCAAGCTGGCCAGGAGGCCGAGGGGGGCCTTTGACTCTGTCTGCACTGGCCACCCCGTGCCAGACATCACAGCTGCGTGAGTGGGTTTGCGTGTGAGAGCGTGTCGGGGCCTGACTGACCCCTTCCTAAGGCCTAACTGCTACAAGCGTCTCCACCTCTCCCTCTCGGAAAAGAGCCACAGGGCCTGGGTGATGTCCTTGAGGGGTCCCAGTGGCTCCAGCGCGGCCAGCACCCCTCAGCGTCTCTGGCTGGCAAGTCAGGAGAAGAAAGCGCGAGGCCGAGGGCGAGGGCGAGGCGCCTGGAGGATGCATGGTGCGTGGTGAGCGCCAGGCTTTGATGGTGGCGTCGTCGCTGGCCGTATAAGCAGCAGCTGCTCCTGGGGACTGAAGGCCACTGAGTTGACCACGTCGTCATGCCGCAGCTTGGCCAGGCAGATGTTGTAGTGGCGGTCCCAGATGTAGCCGTGCTGGTCCTCCACCCCGCTGGCCACAAAGTCCCTGCTGACGTCCAGGAAGATGAAGAAGCACTCGTCGTTGGGCGTGTAGGCGCGGTGTGCACGCAGCGCCCGCCTCACCTCCCGCATGGTCTTCAGGTCGAACACCAGCAGGTCAATCTCCTCCGCGATAGGCGGCGGCTGCATGGGGTCAGCTACCACCGCACCGCTGGGCCAGGCACGGCTGTTCACGTACAGGTACCTGTTGTCGGGTGACAGGCCCATGCCAATGATGTGGCCATGCACGTCTATGACGTGGTCCAGCGCGTTGAAGAAGGCGTCCGAGCCCTGGCCCTCGCCCAGGACGGGTCCCGCCGTGGTCATCTGGTGTGGCAGGATCTGCTTGATGCTTCTGGTGCCTGTGGCGCTGTGCTCAGGGGGCTTGGTGTGGCCCTGGGCCAGCAGCTCGGCCACCTTGGTCTCCAGCACGCGGTCCGACAGCTGTGGCTGCGCCCGTCCCTCCAGCACGCTGTCCAGAAAGTGCCGCAAGCCCTCCTTGGCGTGGGCGGGGGCTGGGCTGGCCACCTCCTCCTCGTTGTCACTGCCCAGGTCAAAGACACGGCAGGGGGATGTGCCCGGGTCGCCAGCGTCCAACAGGAGGTCAGGGCTGTCCAAGTGGCTACAGTTGCCCACCATCACGGTGCGGATGGCGCTGGAGTTGAGGTTCTGGATCTTGAACAGCCGCTTCACCACGTTGACTTCACTGAGTCACTGGGGCAGCGCCTGCCCTTTGGGCGGTTGTCTGGAAGGCCGTCCCTTTTCTGTGCCTGCCACACTTGCGCCACAGTCAGAAACGCCGTTGGACATTTACAGAAAGAGTAGATGCTGCTGAAGACCCGATCCATTGCCGAGGGTTTTCAGAGCGCGGACAATTGCACTGGGGCGCTGGGCCCGGGAAGAACTCAGAGAGAGGCCTGACTCGCACGTGGGACAGTGATTGGCGCAGAGGCTGGGCCGGAGAAGGAGGCTGCCCGGAGCGGGCACCCGAGGCCGCGTGCAGGGGCGGTCCTGGGCCACCAAGCCCTGGAAGCTGGGCCAGGAGCTTCAGAGCGTGGGTTTCTGTTGTCGCCCCTCTCGCCCTCAGGCATTTAGTTACCCGCCCCACGGAGTCTTCTCACTGCGCGGTGTTCGGCAGAAATTACAATGATGCCTGACTAAAAGAAAAAAAAAAAAAATTAAAAGCTACTTTTAAAATTTTTTGTAGGGACAGGGCCTCTCTATGTTGCCCAGGTTGGACTCAAACTCCTGGCCTCATGTGATCCTCCTGCCTTAGTCTCCCAAAGTGCTGAGATTACAAGTATGAGCCACTGGACCAGGACGATTTCTTTTAAAAGTCTGAAGATAGGTAGCATTTTAAGCCTTTGTTTTCCTTATATATTTTTCTATTAAGCATTACATGGAGGAATGCTATTGATGAATAATCAAAATAATCCTCCACCTTTATGATTTTTGATGCATAATAACATAATCTTCACATCTTAGATATGTATCATAGATACCATGCTGCATTTCCTGTTTATATTTTTCTTATCCATTTAAATAAACTACCTGAATCTGTATCTGCAAAACCCTTTAATAATGCAAAATGTATGTGTGAATTGGTGTACAAGGACATGTGTGATCTATACATTCATTGAATAATGAACCACTTACTATACACCATGCTATGTGGGAATTCAAAGCTGAAAACACATAATCCTTGTCGGCCAGGGATACTGTATCAAATGGACATGGCCATGACCATTTCTGAAAAGTCCCAAATGAGAAAAATATTGGATGCCAAGAGCATATCTTAAAGCCCCTGGCACAGAACTCAAAATCGTTTTCCTTTATAAAAATTTTATATCTCTAATATAAGTTGTCTCCCCCAAATGACTGAATGTATACTATACCTCAGATATAACTAGATTAGTGTCAGTTAATTCAATTTGCCAATACATTTATGGTTTACTTTGTGAGCAACTAGAATTCAAAAGTGAGTAAGACTTGTCTCCTGCTCTCAAGCAACACATAGTCTGGTGGGTGAGGTGAACCGGTAAACACATGACTGCCAACAGGCACAGTGGATGCAGTCGGTCTGAAAGCCTTCATGGAGACCACTGGTCACCTATGCACCAAGTATAGGATGCTGTTGCTAAGCGACCGACCAGGAGGCTGGGAGCACATTTCCCACTAACTGAGCTCTGGCAGTAGAAGAGGAAGGATCTGTCTGTCCTGCTCTTCTGATTTGCTGATCAGGTATGGAGTAGCACCAGCTCCAAGGTGGTAGGTCCATGGCCCAGAGCACAGGCTGAATGACTTGTCAAACCAGGACTTCCTGCCAATGCAACTCTGCAGGCTAACTTCCTGTTTTTGTTTTTGCGTTTTTTTTTTTTTTTCTTTTTTCAACAGGAACCAAGAAGGGCAGCTTGGTTTTCTTCCACTGACACCACCATTGATTTCTTCCCTTCTTTGGCCCATGGTGCAGCTGACAGAGGCCCAAGAAACCCATTAAGAGCTTCCCACTGCCTTCAGGAGACTGTGTAACCTCCTTTCAGGACTCGGTCTCCTCTACCTCTCCCTCTTGCCCTCAGCCAGGCTGTCACGTTCTCTCTGCTGCAGCCATACCACGCTCCTTGTGCTTCCTCAGACATGCCACACTCTCCAGCCTTTTCTCTAGTCTCTTTTACATGCTCTTCCTTTGGCTGAAACTAATTTCCCTCTTATTGTTGTCCTGCTGAAGCCTCATCAAGCTTCAGACCTCAACGTGCATGTCATTTCCTCAGGAAGGTCTTTGCTGACCTCTACAATGAGGTAGCTCCCAGATGACCCAGCACTTCCCTTATCTGAGGCCTCATTAAACCTCATGGTGACTGACTGTTCCCTTCATGCCTTTCTTCTCCAAGCTGCAGGGGAGGGCACAGACCGCATCTGACTGGCTCACCCTTGTATTTCCAGGGCCTGGCCTATAATTTGGTGGATTCAGGGACAGCTTCCTGGGTGGGGAACCTGTGCAGTCACACAGGGACTCATGCTTAGACAAGTGGCTTAAATGCTTGGCTTAATGCTATCGCCGTCTAGAAACTTATTTATTTATTTAGTTTTTGAGACAGGGTCTTGCTCTGTCACCCCGTCTGGAGTATAGTGGCATGACCTCGGCTCACTGAAACCTCTGCCTTCCATGTTCAGATGATTCTCTTGCCTCAGCCTCTCGAGTAGCTGGGATTACAGGTGCCTGCCACCACACCCAGCTAATTTTTTTAATTTTTAATTTTTAGTAGGATGGGGTTTTACTATGTTGGCCAGGCTGGTTTTGAACTCCTGACCTCAAGTGATCTGCCTACCTCAGCCTCCCAAAGTGCTCAGATTACAGGCGTGAGCCACTGTGCCTGGCCGCCATCTAGAAAATTCTTAATTTTTGAACAAGAGGCCTCATATTTTCATTTTGCACTGAGCCTCATATATTATGAAACTGATACTATGTGAATGAGTAAATGAATCAATGGATATGTATTAATCCTTACAATATATTGAGCCAAGGAAATTAAAGCTTCTGAAGTCCTCATTTTGAACAAGATAGAGTAATTTAGGAAAAGTTGCAATGTATTACGCAGATTGCTTTATGATCTATTTTGCTATTTTTCACATGCTATTTGTTCATATGAGGAAAAAGAAGCCTTACCTGAAAGATATGTGCTGTCTCTTCTGTGAGATGTGTATCCATCAAAACTTACATTTTATTCAACTATAACCATTATGAATTAAAAAAAGAGAAAAAGTAAGAATGATTTGCTGTGTCTTATACCTGATTCATTATCACTGGAAAAAAAGGTATAACTTCTTAAAAAAGAAAAAAAGCAGAAAAAAATTTGCAAATAATAAATGTTACCTAGATGTCTACCTCTGTAAGATTGAATGAATATCAGCAGAAAGATCTAGTTGTATAGTAAATGCAATATTAGAAAAGCATGACTCTCAAAGGAAAAAGATGCAAGGTATGGCTATTCCATTCATAAATCCAAGGAGGTTCATTCAAGAGAGGCCATTTCTGGGCTTCGAACTTTTAAGGCCTGCAGAGAACCTCCTGGTAAGTATTATGCAGGCAGTCCAGGAGTGTCTTAGTCAGTTCAAGCTGCTGTAACAAAGTACCATAAACTTAAAAACAGTAGAAATTTGCTTCTCACAGTTCTGGAGGCTGGGAAGTCCGAGATCGAGGCACCGGCAGACTCAGTGATTGGTAAGGGCCGCTCTCCTCACAGATGGCATCTTCTCACTGTGTCCTCATGTGGTAGAAGGGGGGATGGAACTTCCTCAGGCCTCTTTTCTAAGGGGGTTAGCTCTATTCATGAGAGTTCTACCCTCATGACTTAATCACCCCCCCCCCCAAAAAACCTCACCTTCTGATACCACCACCATGGGGGGGTAGGATTTCAACATGTTAATTTTGGAGGAACATAAACATTCAGATCACAGCAGGGCATCCTCCAACAACTTTTTAAGGGTCTCTCTCAGCCACCACTACCATCTGCAGCAGGGAGCAATGGCTGTCTTTACCTTCTTTGATGGATTGTGAAGAAGGCAGCACAGGGGAGGGTGGGAAGGTGAATTCCAACACAACAGGGCCCAGAGTCTCTTACCATTTGAGAAGCTGATTTATTTCACACTGGTATGGGTCAACAGGACCAGATCCTCTAACTACGATGATCAATCTGTCACTTGTGTGATTCCATTCTTCAGCTCTCAGCTTTCTCATCCATAAAACAGGGTAGATAAAGGTTTTATGTATCACCTCCTGCCTGTCTTTCCAGTACCCAAGTCTCCATTAAAGGACATTGCTTTCCTTGTTCCTAGGAGTGTGAGTCTACATCCTTATCTCATCTGGATTTATGATCACTAAATCCCCATTTTCCAATTCCCGAACCCATTCTTTCTTGTATGTGCTATTACCTTTGTCCATGTGTCCTACTGAACGCTCTCCCTTCACTTTCCTCACTTCCTCGATTTCCCTACCTAATGCTTCTCATTTTTCAAGAGGTTGAATTACGCCTCACCCAGAGCTCTCTGGGGTGGCACCCTCTACCCCACGTTCTGCAAGGTCAGGCATGGAGACACCCCTGTGCTCCCACAACACGTTCTTGCCTCTGTCCTGGTTCTCATCACACTGTATTGTCACTGTCTGTTTCCTCGCTTGTTTCCCTCAGGAGTCCCAAGGTTCTTTGTGGGGCTGGACTCTGCCTCTTCAACATCTAGCACAGCCATTGGGACATAATACATGTTCAATTCATGTTTGTAGAATGAATGAAGGAAGGAAGGAAGGAGTGAACGAAGGCTTCATTTTCACCTGTTGTCGTTTAGAAAGCCTCCTGTGGGCACAGGGAAGGTCAAGTGGTAGAAGCTGCCTGACCGGTGGGAGAAAGGCTGTCTCTGCCCTCAGCTGGCCATTCTGCATGACCTAGGCCCAGCTGGCCCAGTTCACAGTGCCCTGTGGGCAGTAGCAACAGAACGCATTAAAAAGCTTCTTGGATTTTATTGACTTCCCCTGCATTTGCTGGGATGTCCTCACCGTGTCTTGATGGGATTGGCAGTATGAAGTAGGGGAGAGAAACAGTTCTCCTCATTTGATGTAGCTTCTGCCAGGCTGGCAGGATACTTCCTGCAGTTAGAGCACAGTAGAGACATGATCACCAGGCTTGGCCAGGACAATGACATACATGGCGAAGTCATGTATCCAGTGAATGTTCATTGAGTGCCTGCTTTGAGCCTGATGTTAAGCTGGTGCTAGCTGGTTACGTAGAGCAGCCAGCACAATACCTGGCCTCAAGAATAGTCTATTCAGAGAGCCAGACTAGGAACAGAATATTATAGCGAAATGATAATTAGGTGACCCTTTTCTGCCCTCAGGGTCTAAACAGCTAAATAAGCCCAAAGCCCTACTTTTTTGAAAATGGAAACATCAAGCTGATATCAGAAATTTTAAAATTAACCAAGTCCTTTTATTTACATGATCCTTAGACCTCATGAGTATAAGTGTCTTCCTTTCAGATAAGAAAACTGAGGCTTAGAGACATTAAGCAATTTGCTTAAAGTCATCCAGTTTTCAAGGGTGTGTTAAGATCAGTACCATTCAGATTATTCTCCTGACTACTCCTGTACTTTCCATTTTCCAGAAGGCTTGGTGCTTAGGAAGCCAATTCTCAGGCTTCCTAAGATCCTGAGTTGCCTCTGAAATGATTAAAGAGACAGTTAGACTCAATATGGTTAAAAGTGTGTTTTTTGAGTTTTGGTTCTTTGCAAATTAGCCATTCATGGAGGGCATGTGACATAATGGGAGCAGATCTGGGCACAAGGGCAGGAACTGCCACAGGGAGGTGGGTAGTAGGGAGGGAGATGAGATGCGGAGCTCCTCTGAGCAGTGGGTGTGGCCTGGAGCTCCTCTGAGCAGTGGGCGTGGTCTGGGACTCTACTCTGGTTGTAGAGGCCGGGCTGGGGAAGGAGGCCCAGTGGCCCGAGGGGTAGTGGTCAAAGGACAGTGTATACTCAGGCAAAGTTGAGACCAGCATCGGTACCAGTTGGCATTAGTGAGTGTAATCCAGTCATTGGGGACCAGCCAGGATCACTAATCTGTGTCCCCAAGCTCAGCAGCCAGTGCAGCCAGGTGAGCAGGGCAGCCCAGTGGGAGGAGAAACTCACCCTCCTGCAGAGGAGATAGGCCCCAAGGCAGGGAGAGACCATCCTAGAGGGAGGAAGAGAGATTGGGATATGGCTCCGGATTATTGAGCAGGTTGTGATGTGGGGGATGAGGACACAAGGAAAGAACCAACATTCACTGATCTACTCTGTGCCAAGTGACTTTACATGCATCATTCCCCAGTTCTTTCAACAGTCCTGAAAGAGGGTATTGGTGTCCCCACTTTACAGGTAAGGTCACAATTTGCCAGCAGTCATAGAGTAATCAGAGGCCATAGTAGAGGCTGCAACTGAGCACACATCTTCCTGACTCTTCATCCCCAATGCAGGGTGGGCAGGAGTTTCCCAACGGGCTCCAGGACTCCCAGGATCCACACAATCCAGCTCCGGTTGACTTTGCGCCTGAATTCCTTTTTCTTGTTTTGAGACATGGTCAACCCATCACCCTGGCTGGAGTTCAGTGGCAAGATCTCGGCTCACAGCAATCTCTACCTCCTGGATTCACACAATTCTCCCACCTCAGCCTTTTGAGTAGCCAGGATTACAGGCGCCCGCCACCACGCCCAGCTAAATTTTGTATATTTAGTAGAGATGGGTTTTCATCGTGTTGGTCAGGCTGGTCTCCAACTCCAGACTTCAAGTGATCCACCAGCCTTGGCCTCCCAAAGTGCTGAGGCTTACAGGCGTGAGCCACTGTACCCGGCCTGTGCCCGAATTCTGAAGTCCCGCCCACCATGGTCTATCTCAGGCCACTGACTTATTGCCCCACCCAGAAAAGGAGACAAGTCTGGACCTGCAAGTTGGTGAAACTGACAGAGGAGCTGGCACAGGGAAAGGAAGAAGGGCTGTAGAGAGTGTGTGGCAACTTGCAATTAGGTAGAAGCGTCAGTTACTCAGAATACCACATGCCCCAACCATGCCGAAATGAGTTTACTGTAATTCCAGATAAAAACAAAACTGTGGGAGTGGAGACTTAGAGACTTGAGGCAGGGTTGGCTTATTTTTTTTTTTCTATGGTTTCGGTATAATTCAGCACTTTCACTTTGTGAAGATAGACCTGACCTTTATGTGGTCTGCAGAATGCTGACTCAACATCAGGGTAACCAATGGTGCACTCATGACCCGAAACAAGACTGATGGTAGTCAGGGTTTGTAAAGCTCCTCACTTGAGCTCTCCACAATCTCGGAAAATCGTGCCTTTATCAGAAATGGCAGCCCTGGTTCAAACAGAGGTCTGGATTGGTGCACAATCATTTCAAACATTTTTTTAAAAAGATTTTTTCCCGACTTTGTAAGAGGTAGAGTAGGATGCTGATTTAGCATAGGTCTTTTTCCCATTTCCTACAGTAGTACAGATGGCGACTGAAAGGCAGATGAAAAAAGAAAAGGGGAAGGAAGGGAGGAGAAAAGAGGAAGAGGGTATGGGGGAAGAAGGATGGCCAGCAAAGGAGGCCCACTTTTACTTCCTTGGAAATATTTTGTTCATTTTGAAAACTCAAACTCAATGTTCTCCTGGAAATGAAAAAGGCTTGAGCTCTCCCAAATGCCTATTGGTGTGATTTTTATCTGGCTCCACTTTTTGGTTTTTTAGGAATTAAACCATGAACTTAATTCTTCCTCCTGTTTGAAAACCATAGGCAAAAGTCCTACCCTCTTTTCCAAAACAAAATGCAGCGCCCGTCCCCCTTCCCCCACCACACCTCAAAGCCCCAAAGTGACGCTTTCAACAGACTTATCATAAATCAAATCTGCTGTGCACACCAGTAAATAGTGCCAGTAAGCCATGTGTAACCCAATCAGACTTTTCAGCTTTGACTTCCAATGGTGAGAACAAGGATGAGCTGACCTAGGAAAATGACCAGGCATGGGTGCCCTGCACCGGCCCTTTCAGAAGACGTAAAACCCTGCAGAGGGTGGAGCCTGGAATGGGGAGGATCTGGAATCAGTGATGACCCAGTAGTCTTGAGGGACAGCTGAGAAATCCGATGGGTTACGCTTCAGAATTTCATGTGCTTGTGGTAGGCCCTCTGTTTTCTCTGCCAAAGTGGATGTTGAACTCTGGTGAGGATAAAAGGGAAGGTCGCAGAAATGACCTATTCTCTTGCTGGGGAGATCCAGCATCTGACTCAAGCCTTAAGCAAGAGTCCTCTCATCACAGTCTTCATTTTGGACTCTCCATGAAGGCAGATGTCATGGAGAGGCCAGAGAAAACATACCACACAGCTCATAAAATGTTGCTAGCATTCTGACCATTGTAAAATTATCTCTAGGAGCCAACTGTGTTCTGGAGAGTTATGGAGTAAACGGGGGGTTGGGGGGGTATAAGATAATGGGTTATAGGAGATTGTGAAACCGTTGGATCAAAAATGTCATATTTCTAGCCAGGCGAGGTGGCTGATGCCTGTAATCCCAGCACTTTGGGAGGTCAAGGCTCAGGGCCGATCACCTGAGGTCAGGAGTTCCAGACTAGCCTGGCCAACGTGGTGAAATCCTGTCTCTATTAAAAATACAAAAATTAGCCAGGCATGGTAGCAGGCACCTGTAATCCCAGCTACTCAGGAGGCTGAGACAGGAGAACCGCTTGAACCTGGAGGTGGAGTCTGCAGTGAGCTGAGACTGTGCCATTGCACTCCAGCCTGCAGGACAAGAGTGAGACTTCTCAAAAAAAAAAAATAAAAAATTTCTGGCCAGATGTGTTGGCTCACTCCTGTAATCCCAACATTTTGGGAGGCCAATGTAGGAAGATTGCTTGAGATCAGGAGTTCAAGACCAGCCTAGGCAACATAACAAGACTCTGTCTCTACAAAAAAAAATTACATTTCTCAGTTAACCATGGATCTGAGCCTTTGCTTTTTTTTTTTTTTTTTTTTTGAGATGGAGTTTCACTCTTGTTACCCATGCTGGAGTGCAATGGCGCGATCTCGGCTCACCGCAACCTCTGCCTCCTGGGTTCAGGCAATTCTCCTGCCTCAGCCTCCTTAGTAGCTGGATCACAGGCATGCGCCACCATGCCCAGCTAATTTTTGTATCTTTAGTAGAGACGGGGTTTCACCATGTTGACCAGGATGGTCTCAATATCTTGATCTCGTGATCCACCTGCCTCGGCCTCCCAAAGTGCTGGGATTACAGGCTTGAGCCACCACGCCCGGCCGAGCCTTTGCTTTTAAGGGTTGAAAAATCTTATCAAAATCATATTTTAGGGAAACCATTATCTTTTGTAAGGTCATAATAACACAATCCTTGGGGCTTATATGGTGCTTCAAAAATGAAGGAGGGAGGAGGCCACTTTTCCATCACCTGTGGTCATCTGGTGCCTGTGGGACACCGAAATCCAGGGGTCTCCTTTCCTGGTGGCCTGATTTATTATCTGCAAGCTTTGTCACAGACATTCTTCCAGGATTTGAGGCTGTGGCTTGCGGAATCTAACATGATAACACCCCGATGTCTGGGAAGCCCTGTGTAAGTGGGGCAAGGATTTCAAAGAAACTCCAAGCCTCCACCCTGCTTTGTAACACTGGGAAATCAACCTCCAGGGTTTAGTTCTTTGCCCCTTCCAACTCAGAGCACCTGCTCCTCTATCCTTCTGCTCTGGGGCAATCCAGGTGAACCCCTCCTCTTTGTCCCCTTTATTAGTTTGCAAGGACTGCCATAACAAAATACCACAAACCAGGTGGTTTAAACAACAGAAATTTACCATCTCCCACTTCTGGAGTCTGGAAGACCGAGATCAGAGTCTTATCAGAGTCAGTTCCTCTTGCAGGTTGTGAAGGAAGGATTTGTTCTAGGCCTCTCTCTTTGACCTTGGCGGTGGCCCTCTTCTCTCTGTGTCTTCCCTCTATGCATAGCTCTTTTTTAGGAAGACACTAGTCATAATGGATCAGTGCCCGCTCTAATGGCCTCACTTTCACTTGATTACCTCCGTAAAGACCTCATCTTCAAATAAAGTCATCATACTGAGGTCCTGGTGTTAGGACTTGACCATATGCATTTTGAGAGTAAATAATTCAACCCATAATGGGCCCTGAACATAAGGTGGTGACGAGGGGCAAGCCAGAGCTCAAACCTTTTTTTTTTTTTTTTAATAAACTTAACTTTTTAGAACAGTGCTAGATTCACAATAAAATTGAGAAGATAGGATAGAGTTCCCCTGCACAGTACAGTTTGTCACCCAGTTTTCCCTATTGCTAGTATCACACATCCTTGTGGTGGGCT
Organism: Saguinus oedipus; assembly: GCA_031835075.1. Lineage (NCBI taxonomy): Eukaryota > Metazoa > Chordata > Mammalia > Primates > Cebidae > Saguinus > Saguinus oedipus. The sequence continues at coordinate 66,098,891 of CM063171.1, read as the reverse complement.
CGTTACGACAAATGAACCAGTATTGATACATTTTATGAACCAAAGTCCATAGTTTGCTCAGATTTCCTTAGTTTCTACTTAATGCCCTTTTCCTCCCTCTGGACTCCATCCAGGTTTCCACTGGCACTTATTTGCCACGTCTCCTTAGGCTCCTGTTGGATGTGACTGTTTCTCAGACTTTTATTGTTTTTGGTGACTTTGACAGTTTTGAGGAGTACTTATCAAGCATTTTGTAGGATACCCCCCTCCTGGAATTTATCTGATGGTTTTCTCATGATTAGACTGGGGTTATGGGTTTTTGGAAGGAAGATCACAGGGATAACGTACCATTCCTGTTACTGTGTATCGAGGGTCTGTGTTCTCAACATAATTCATCACTGTTCATATTGTCTTTGATCAGTTATTAGTTTGTTTTCATGCTGCTATAAAGACATACCTGAGACTGGGAAATTTACAGAAGAAAGAGCTTTAATGGACCCACACTTCCATGTGGCTGGGGAGGCCTCACAATCATGGAGGTAGGTGACAGGCGTATCTCACATAACGGCAGACAAGAGAAGAGAGCCTGTCGAGGGTAACTCCCCTTTTAAAAACTATCAGATCTGGTGAGACTTATTCACTATCATGATGGCATGGGAAAGGCCTGCCCCTGTGATTCAATTACTTCCCACCAGGTCCCTCCCACAACATGTGGGAATTCAAGATGAGATTTGGGTGGGGACAGAGCAAAACCATATCAATCGCCCTGTTGAAGTAATGTTTGTCAGGTTTCTTGATTGTACATTGACTCTCCCCCCACGCTTTCCCTACAGTACTCTTTGCAGGGGAGTTACTATGTGTGGCTGACACAAAAGGAGTGAGGATTATGTTCTCCTGCCTTGAGGGTGGAGTATCTACATCAATTCTTCAGAATTCTTCCACGTGGGAGATTTGAATTCAAAATAATTGAATTATTTACTCTCAAAATGCATTTACTCTCCTCCCCATTTGTTAATTTATCTAATCATTTATTAATATCAATATGGATATATGGATATTTATTTGATAATTTGTTCCAGTTTTGACTATTGAGAGCTCTTTCAGTTGGTTCCTGTGGCCTTTTGACATATCGCTGTCAATGCAGGGATTTTTAAATTTGTTTGTTTGTTTTTTTAGTACCTCCTTTCTTTCTGGAACTTTAAGATGCCAAGCTTGCCTCTTCTCAGTCCCGACTCTGAGCTCAATTTCTATGTGTAAACTTTGAACCTGTTCCTGACACCCACACCCCACCTTTTGTTCTTGTTCTAGAAACTCCATTCTGCATTAGTCCTTGATTCCCTCCTTGCCTCTACTTACATCCCATCTGCTGACTGCTCAGCCACTTCCTTGTGTTGGTCACAGTTCTGCTTTGATTTTTCCAGTTTGGCCTCTTCTCTGTTCCCCATTTCTGTGCTGTCTTCCTTTCTCAGCCCCTCACACTCCCTAAATTCAGCCTCAGACCTCCCTCCAGCTGAGTCTCTTTAGGGGCAGGCAGGTCCCTCACCACCAGATCCCCTCAATCATTACCTCTTCCCATGAAAATTCATTTTATCATCTCCATAAGGAAGCCAACCCAAAACAGCATTTTCCGTAGCATATTTCACATCGTGATCTGTAAAAATAAAACTCTAAAGTCAAATCATGTGATTGTCATCTCTTTTATTTTCTTAATTTACCTTAGCATATTACAGACATGTCCTTAGTGAAAAAGGGTTTTGCTCTGTAAATCTGACCATAGAATCTTTTTGTTGCCATCATTGCTGGTATTATGCCTGGTGTTTCTAGTGCCTACCTTGGGAAACGTCACCCTTACTGCTAAGAGTAGTGGTTAGCCCAGAGGTTAAGTGCTTTGACAGGGCACCTCACTTTCTTTCTTTTTCTCTCTCTCTTTTTTTTTTTGAGATTGAGTCTAGCTTTGTCGCCCAGGGTGGAGTGCAATGGGGCTATCTTGGCTCACTGCAGCCTCCACTTCCTGGGTTCAAATGATTCACCTGCCTCAGCCTCCTGAGTAGCTGGGATTACAGGCATGTACCACCAGGCCCAGCTAATTTTTGTGTTTTTAGTAGAGACAGGGTTTCACCATGTTAGTCAGGCTGGTCTCGAACTCCTGACCTTGTGATCTGCCCACCTCAGCCTCCCAAAGCTGGGATTACAGGCGTGAGCCACTATGCCCAGCTTACCACACTGTCTCTTATGAGACATGTACCTTGGATAAATTACTTAATCTCATATTCATTTGTAAAATCAGGCTGATCATAGTTTATTGCCTTATAAAGATAAAATAAAATAATTAAAGCAAGGTGCTTAAACTGGTAAGCTGGAGTATGTTAACTACACAGTATGTGACTTTTGTTATTATTATTATTTTTATTATGCATCTTTGGGCCACTTCCAGTTCTAGTCTACAATATCTTCAAGGTACTCTTACTTGGCAATAATGAATATCCAAGAACCCTTAATTCTGTGCAATCATTTTGGAAAACTTCCTTATAATTTATGTTCTTACCTGTATATATATTATATATATTAAGTCTCTTTGCCGTATTTTTGCTCACTCACTCTTGCAACCTCAAGAGATTTTCCTGCACTTTGTTTAGTCACTTCAATACTGTGCCAATTAAAATAAAATCTCCATGATGGTTGGGGGAAAAATCAGCTTGTATCTCTCCCACAAAACAGATGGGAAAAATGATTCAGAACAAGACAGACTCTAGAGGTACAAATAGTGCCCTTTCCTTTAGGAGAGAGAATGACTTCTTGTTTTGTGAGAATGCCAAAGTCTGGGATAAAATTAAGTTACTCCTTGTTTATTTCCATTTTCCTCTATTATCTTCAGCAGTCTGATGACTCGGCCCATTCTTAGTGCAGGCTCCTTTCTCTACTTGGAGGTTATAGCCCAAAAGAAATGATCTCTTTCAGAAACAAACCCAAAATGATGAATTTTAAAATCTACCTTATTTGTAATTGCAAAGTAACACATCAATATACTCTCTTACATGTAATGCTGAAGTCTTCACTGACAATCACCCCAATCTTAGAGTGCATATGGTGTGCATATTAAGTGCATATAATGTACGCTCTGAGATTGGGTTGATTGTCAATTGGTCCAGGGTAAAGCCTCGCCATCATAATTTTTTTTTTTTGAGACAGAGTCTCGCTCTGTTGCCCAGGCTGGAGTGCAATGGTGCTAACTCGGTGCACGGCATTACACAGTCACATGCACTTCTGCACACCCACACGTGCACACACACCTTGACATTGTTTGTGTTTGCTGTTGCATAATTGGCATGCCTTTTTATTTTTAATCTATAGTCTTTGTTTAAAAAATATCTTCCATGGTGATTTAAGTGATTCAATGTTAGCCATTATCATTCAAAGCTATAACCTAATTAAAACGCACTCCAAGTATTAATAGTTAATATCATTAGTACGTCTGTGGCAATCTTTTCTGATTAGATTGCCTGGGTTGTTGATTCTCAGACTTTGCCACATATCAGACTTAACTGGGAAGCCTTTAAAAATTATGATGCTGGCCGGGCATGGTGGTTATGTCTGTAATCCCAGCACATTGGGAGGCCAAGGCAGGTGAATTGCCTGAGCTCAGAAGTTTGAAACCAGTCTGGTCAACATGGTGAAACCCCATCTCCACTAAAACTACAAAAAATTAGCTGGACGTGGTGGTGTGCACCTAACTACTCGGGAGGCTGGGGCATGAGAATTGCCTGAACCTGGGAGGTGGAGATTGCAGTGAGCTGAGTTAGCACAACTGCACTCCAGCCTGGGCAACAGAGCGAGACTCTGTCTCAAAAAAAAAAAAAAAAAAAAAATTATGATGCTGAGGCTTTACCCTGAGCCAATGAAATTAGAATTTTGGGAGGAGGGGGCACATAGAGGCATCAGCAGTTTTTAAAAGACAGGGCCAGTTGATTCCAACATGCAGACAAGTTTGGAAACTAGAGGCTTAGGAGGTATCTGGATCCCATCTCTTCAAACCTGCTTCCTGGAGATTTCTCATTCAAATCCACATGTAAACAGAGGTTTTGAATTTGTCATTCATCCCAGCTCTGGAGGGATGAAACTGTCTGCCCAGGGAGATGGAACCTGCTTTTCAAATAAGGTCACTGTCAAGAAGAAAAGCTGGAAGTACTACTGTAGCTTTTAATCTGTTCTGTGATGTTCTGGAAATATTGTAACAGGTTCCTTTGAGCAGTCAATGCAACCTAAGGGAACAATTGGAATCCCTGTGGAGGCTTGAAACATTTCTTTTTTCTAATTTAAAACTTTATGTTTAAAACTGATTTATCAAAAGAGATTTGTTTTCCAGAACCCTGGGACAAGTCTGTAGAACTATCTTGTAGATGCTGTGTTAGTGACAATACCCGGGGCTAAAGTAGCACTCAGGCATGAAATTCCAGGTGTTCAGCTCATACAGGAAATAAAGGGGCAATGCTTTAGGATACACAGGAGGCAGAAGAGTGAAGGGTGAAAGCCAGTGGCTTACCTTTAGACAGACTCATGTTTAAATATTGGCTCCACCATTTTACCCACATCTTGGTCATCTTTTTAAGGCTGTTTCCTCACCTGTAGTGTGAAATAAGCACAATATCGCCTACCTCATATATATGTTCTGTTGATTGTTGAAATTTTTATGTAAAGCACCTAACAGTTGTTGGTACCTAGTAGGCATTCAGCAAATGTTATCTGAGCTTTCCATGTCAAAGATGGAAAATAATCCATTATCCAGCTGTTTGGTTGTATACACAGAATTCAAATATTGATTTCCCGTTATTTGCATTCCACAACTCTAAGAGAGGTAAAATATCCATGGGACAGGAAACAGACAGTTTTTAAGGAGGAACTTAGCAGAGGAGACCAAGTAGAGGTGAAACATTTATAGCACCATCGGGTCTCATTTTGTCTGGTTCTGATATGTACAAATTTTAGTTTGGCAAAGTTTAGTTAATTAGCACTAGACTTCTATTGCATCTGACCTCAAATCTAGAGGCAAATCTAAAGAAACTCTGGGAAATACTACAGTAGCTTTTAATTGTAATCTCTTCTCTGATATTTTGGAAATATTGTAACAGGTTCCTTCTGAGATGTCAATAAGGAACAATTGGGATCACAGTTTACCTTTCAGTTATCATGATATATTAACTGTGAGCAATTGGAAAAATACAGTCAATTACAGGCATTGCCACTAGCTCTTCAGTCCACAAATCCCTACACAAATAATAAATGTGCAATACAACCATGACTAATCACGTTACTTCTTTCAAAATCTGCTCTGCGCATCTGTTGTTAGGTTCATGCACAGACTGCAAAGTCTGTAGTTGTATTGCTTCCTTGTTTCCTGGTGATAAATCCATGTAACATTTTACATAAATAGAAAATCAGAAGGAAGGAATTGGCCTCGAAAAATAAAAATGGTGCTCGCTTTGGCAGCACATACACTAAAATTGGAACGATACAGAGAAGATTAGCAAGGCCTCTGCACAAGGATGACACGCGAATTTGTGAAGCGTTCCATAGTTGAAAAAAAAAAGGAAAATAAAAATGAAGCAAGAAAACAAAAAGGGAGAATGCTAAAAGCGATTTAATTTTTAATTTTTTTAATTTTTAATTTTTTAGAGACAGGATCTCATTCTGTCACCCAGGCTGGAGTTCAGTGGCACAATCATAGCTCACTGGGGCCTTGAACTAGCAATCCTCCCACCTCAGTCTCTCGAGTAACTAGGACTAGAGGCTTTCAATTTTTTTTCCTGTGTGGGGGTGCTGGGGGGGATCTCACTATGTTGCCAAGGTTGGCCTTGAACTCCTGGCCTCAAGTGATCCTCCAGCCTCAGCTTCCCAAAAGTTCTGGGATTACAGGCATGGGCCACTGTCCCCAGACCTAGAAGTGATTTCTAATTGAGAAATAGAAAAAAACACCTGAGTGTAAGAGTTTCCAGCTATGAAGCCAGAGAAACTTAGTGAAGGTAAAATTATTGACAAAAATGAGGAAAGTGGTTGTGATGAAAAAGATGAATGAAGATGCCTAGAGAAAATAATACTGTCAAAAAACTTCATATCAAAGGTATTCTTGGATAGGATTTTACAATGAAAATGCAAAGGAGAAAATGTTGGAAGCTGCTCCAAACTTAGAAAAGAGTATGACAATTTGCCAAGATGTAGGAAATATTCTTGCTCTATATCAAAAGTTGTACAATGAAAAGCAAGCATTGTTCATACCACTCACATGATACATTTTTTATGAGGAAATAAAATACTTTAATTCTCAATGTTTCTAATGTTTTAAATTACCATCTACTATATAAATATTAGTTTTACTCATTTTTTCATTTCCTTGTACATTTATAATTAACAGTAAGAGTTTTTTTCAACATTTTGAGAAAAACCATTTTTATTATTTTAGAGACTGGGTTTTGCCTTTTCACCCAGGTTAGAGAGCAGTGCGTGGTCATGGCTCACTGCAGCCTCAGACTCCTGGACTCAAGTGATTCTCCTGCCTCAGCCTCCCAAGTAGGAGGGACGACAGGTGCATGCCACCTCATCCATGCTATTTTTTAAATTATTTTTTGAAAGACAGGGTCTTGCTATATTGACCAGTCTGGCCTCAAACTCCTGGCTCGAATGATCTTGCCATTTTGGCCTCCCAGAGAAAAGGCATAAGCCACTATTCCCAGTCTGAAAAAGAAGTTTAAATATTATAAAACAAATCTAGTGAGGTTTCAGCTTGCATGGTCATTCTCACGGTCCCGTGCTGCTGTGCATGGTCATTCTCACGGTCCCGTGCTGCTGTGCAAATCAAGGACTGCCTATATGAAGGGCGATGCAGGATGTGTGAAGATGTATAAAGGAGAACCCTAGCTGAGTAAGTGAGATTCAAAACAGTCAGCAGGAAGCTTGCTCCTCCCTCTGCTACTTCTGGGGAAAGCAAATACGAACACCTGTGCACTTCCAAAGCCACATGTTAGAGAAACCATGGAAAACTATTTCAGTTCTTTCTGAAGGTTAATCCTTTCCTAAGAAAATCTTTAAGGTCTGTGCTGTGAATTGTTACATCTGCTTCCACAGAATCAATCATCAGCTTCTAGAGTCACAGGCAGAATTGGGTTGAAAGTACACCTATGGCCGTGCGCGGTGACTCAAGCCTGTAATCCCAGCACTTTGGGGGGCCGAGGCGGCTGGATCACGAGGTCAAGATATCAAGACCATCTTGGTCAACATGGTGAAACCCCGTCTCTACTGAAGATTCAAAAAATTAGCTGGGCATGGTGGCGCGTGCCTGTAATCCCAGCTACTCAGGAGGCTGAGGCAGGAGAATTGCCTGAACCCAGGAGGCGGAGGTTGCGGTGAGCCGAGTTCACGCCATTGCACTCCAGCCTGGTTAACAAGAGCGAAACTCTGTCTCAAAAAAAAAAAAAAAAGAAAGTACACCTATAAAGTATATGCATTATACCTGACATGTAGTAAATATTCAATCAATTATCATTATTATGATCATGAATCTTTTTGTTCAACTATAGGGTTATCAACTGTCCCTTTGGGACTTATGTCCCCTTTAGGACTCTGCCCCCTTTAGGACTCTGCCCCCTTTAGGTCTCCTTACCTTGGTCTTTCTTTCAACCTTTTTCTCCATAGTCAAGGAGAATCTGGGAGCCTCCCTGGTTGCTGGTGAAGCCCCAATTTTTCTTCTTGCTATTTTGCTGTAAACACTCCCCTACACCTGATATTAAAAAATCAGGTGTGTGACTCTCTACAAGGTCCTGTAGTCTGACACAGGGTCTTTGACCCCTCTGTTGATGTGTGGTCAGGAGCTTGCCACATGGATCCCAGCATCTGCCCACACCGCCATGTGCCTGTGTGAGGGCTGGCTGGCATTTGACCACAGAGAGGCTTTGCGACTTTGAGGCCTGGTATAATTCCTAAGACCAAAACATTGCAAACGTTCCACTGATTTGCGGTTTCTTCACCCCTGGGGCTGGCCTATGCTGTAGGATTTCTGCTGCTTAGTCCACTCACACTACGACGTTTCCTCAGTAGTCCTCACCTCGGTAGTACCCACCCCTTCCCAAATGTCTACAGCTTCGGGCAGCGCTGGCTGCATTGTAAGCCCCATAGAAGGACTCCAGGCTCCAGGTCAACCTAGAGCAGCAGATGAGGCTGCAGCCAGGGAGTGAAATTCACCCAAGCATCTCTGCAGTGGTCCTGTCTTCACCTTCCAGGAAATAATCCAGTTTTTCAAGAGCTTAAGTGTCTCCATCAAGAGTTCAAACACCACCCTCCTGTAGTTTTATGAGGGAGTTTCTTGGAGAAAGTGCTCCTAGCCTTATATCCATGAGCAATTCTCATCAAGTTCCAGATGACCTTTAAAAGGCAGTGCCAACAAAGCCAGGGCCATCTCGTAGCTTGCCTCTGCCAGGGAGGTAGATTTGAGGACCTCCATGACAGTGCCAGCTTGGCCTCCGCCCTCTCTGGCAGTCGTGACAGAGGCATTCACCTACCTCGCATCTGAGATGAAGGTGGCTCCTCTGCCTTAAACATCCTGGGTGGGACCCAGAACCATAGCCCAATATGGTTGACTTCTCACAGGAAGCCTCTAGTTTCACCCCACAGCAACCACAAAATAGGAGTCAATACCTTTTCATATCTCCAAAACAAAATCCACTTCGTAAAGCGCATCCAGTAATACAGACATTTGATGAGGAGGAGAAAAGGGCTTACGTTGTACTCTCTATTCATCACTTTGGTTTTTCATACCTCCTGCCAATTAAATTTCCTCTTCAGCCATCACCTGCTTGCCCCTTCTCCTCTCTGAACCCTTTTTCAGAACATGTGTGGTCTCCAGTTGTTTAATGTAGTTAGTATTTCACGCACATTAATAAGGCCAAATTAGTTGGTAGCGCTGTACAAATCCTCTATAGCCTTTCTGATTTTTCATTGTCTACCAGTTTTATCTAGAAGTGTTAAAATCTCCAGCTATGACTGTCATTAATCAATTTCTCCCTCTATGGATGAATGGGATTCGTCAATGATTTCTCCACTTATTTTGATGCTTTGTGATTAGGTGCATACATAATTAAGATGTTAGACCTTCTTGGTGAGTGAATTCTTTGATTATTATGAAATGTCTCTCTTCACCTCTGGTATTATTCTTTGCCTTGGCGTCTACCTTGATATAAATATAGCAAGCTAGCTTTCTTATGACTAGCATTTGCATGTGCTCTGAGTCTTTACACTTAAAATATTTCTCTTGTAAGCAGTATATAGGTGGGTTCTGCCTTATTATTGAGATTGACCATTTCTGTCTTTTGCTTGAATTATTTAATCTATTTACATTTAATCTAATTATTGATGTTTGGGTGTCAGTCTGTCCTCCCTAATATTTGTCTCCTTTGTTCTTTGTTCTCTTTATTTGTTGCCTTCTTTTGAGTGAACCGACTCTTTTTTAACTGGTCGTTTTCTTTCCTTTATTATATTTTTGTTTTAGTCGTATCTTTGTGCTATTTTTCAGTGGTTGCTCTAGGATTTAGACATGTATCTTTAAGTTGTTAGAGTCTACATTCAAATATTGTTACATCTCAAAGAATGCAAAGATCTTACAATCATGTACTTTCATTTAGCACCTGTCCTACGAGGGGCACCACCTTCTGCCATGCTGATCGTGTGTGTGTGTGTGTGTGTGTGTGTGTGTTTGGGGGTGAGGTCAATCTTTTTTTAAAATAGAGTCTTGCTCTGTTACCCAGGCTGGAGTGCAGTGGTGCGATCTCGGCTCACTGCAACCTCTGCCTCCTGGGTTCAAATGATTCTTCTGCCTCAGCCTCCCAAGTAGCAGGGATTACAGGCATGTGCCACCATGCCCAGCTAATTTTTTTTTTTTTTGTATTTTTAGTAGAGACGGGGTTTCACCATGTTGGTCAGCCTGGTCTTAAACTCCTGACTTTGTGATCCACCAACATGGGCCTCCCAAAGTGTTGGTATTGCAGGTGTGAGCCACTGCGCCCAGTCAGTCAATCTTATATGTAGTTGTCCTGGGTCCGGCCTCAGTTGTAACTTTAGTTAGATGTAAGTCACCACCAGCCTCCAATATCATTAAGACCACTCGAGTACTTTCCCTTCAGCAGATTTCTAAGTGCCAGCGAAACCCTAGGGATCCCTTTATGCTCTGCAGTTAACTGGTCAGCTTTCTAAACTGCAAGTGACCTCTTTCTGCTTTATAACCTGACTGCCAGCTTTTGGGGCTGCTGGGGGGTTTTCTTTGCTGGTCAGTCTTACCCCAGCTGTCCATGCATTCAGATGCCTCTCTCTCTCTCTCTCAGACCTTTTGTCTTGTCCCAGACCCTGATGTTTGCTGTGATGCACTTGAAAGTACAGCTGTGCCTTAAAAAGATGTCTTTAGCTCTACTGTCCCACCTCAGCCTGCTGCAGACACTGCCTTGGATTGGTGAAGGCTCAGGGGGCTTTGGAGAGGTCTATCTCAGTTCACCTGTCCTGCTTCTCCACAGGAACAATCTCTCTCAGCTCTCCTGCCCTGTCCCCAGACATCTGTGTGCTACCCACACACACTTGATTGATGTGGAAGGTGCTGGCAGATAGGTGCAGCTTTGCTGGAAGGGTGGGGTCCTGAGGATGCTGCTGTTTTGCTAGTCCATATGCAGCTGTTCAAGGTTTGTTAACAATTTGGCTAAATTCTTATTCCTATCTATGGCACAGTTTTCCTCCTCCTACCAATCCCATGATGGTCTGAATGCTTGTAACCCCTCAAAATTCATATATTGAAGCCTAACCCTCAAGGCAGTGTATTAAGAGGTAGGTTTTTGGGAGGTGATTAAGTAATGAATGCAGAGCTCTCCTCACGGCATTAGTGCCCTTTACCATGAAATACTGTGCAGCCATAAATGGCATTAGTGCCCTTAGGAGCACCGTGGAATACTATGCAGCCATAAAAAAGAATCAGTTCATGTCCTTTGCAGGGACATGGATGAAGCTGGAAACCATCATTCTCAGCAAACTGGCACAAGAACAGAAAACCAAACACTGCATGTTCTCACTCATAAGCGCATGTTGAACAATGGGAACACATGAACACAGAGAGGGGAACTTCACACACTGGGGCCTGTCTGGAGGTGGGTAGCTAGGGGAGGGATAGCAGGGGGCAGGGGAATTGGGGAGGGATAGCATTAGGAGAAATGCCTAATGTAGATGACAGGGTGATGGATGCAGCAGACTACTGTGGCACATGTATACTTATGTAACAAGCCAGTACATTCTGCACATGGACGCCAGAACTTAAAGTATAATAAATAAATTTTAAAAAGAGAGAGAGACGGGAAGGAGCATGTTGGCCTCTTTTGGCCCCTCCCTCATGTGAGGAACAGATGGTGCCCTCACCAGACACCATATCTGTTGGTGTCATGATCTTGGACTTCCCAGCTTTCAGAACTGTAAACAAAAGTTTCTGTTGTTCATAAATTACCCGATCTAAGATATTTTGTCACAGCAGTCCAAACAGACTCCTGGGATGTAAGCAAATGATGAAAAACTTAGCGCTTTCTAGAATTTAGTTCATTTAGGTTTCTTTGCATTCTCAGCTCTAGGATGGGGTCTAATAAACTATCACCTTGTAATTTTCTCGGCTTTTTCTTATTGTGAGTATAAGAGTAACCATGTCTTACCACTTACGATACAGTCTAGTAGAAAGTGAAACTCCCATAGTAATTTTTTTATCTTTTATATGTGACCAAGTTTTCCTATCTGATAATTTCTAACATCTTTTTTCTACCCACAGAACTCTGAAATTTCACCATGATATGGAGGTTGGTAGGGTTTCTGTTGTTGTTTATTGTGTTAGGTATGGAGTAGCCTCTTTAAATATATCAGTTCTGCAAGATATTCTTGTAGGATTGCCTTGATAATTTTCTTCCCTCCCTTTTCGCTGTTCTTTTTTTCTAGAACTCAAATAACTTGGGTGTTCAACCTCCTCTCTCAATCCTCTGTGTCTCTTAGCTTTTCTCTCCTCTGCCTATATCTTTTTATTCTACTTTCTTGGAAGATTTTTCAACATTATTTTTCAATCACTTACAGTTTAAATTTGAATATATATGTACATAATTTCCAAGAGCTCTTTTTGGCTGTTCTCCATTTTTCTTCTTCCTTTAAAAACATCAATCTTTTCTTGCTTAATGGAAAAAATTCTCTTTGAGAATATGACTTAGAGTCATTTTCAAGTTTTCTTTTGCCCCTTCTACCTACACTGTCTATTTCTTCTGAGTTCCTTTTCCATTTCTCTGTTTCCCTGGTTTTTGGTCTCTTCCTTCTCAAATGATGATCTTGGGTTGTCCTTTTAGAGGTAAGAGTGAGGCATTCTAAAGAGCTACAAAGCTCTGTGTATCCATCTGCACAGGGTTTACTGATTTGTGGGCTAGACCAAAAGGTGGCTAGATGGGACCCTGAGTGCCAGTATTTCTACATGGATTTTTTAAATTGCAAGTTCTATAAAGTGGGGGAAGGCAGTTGTGGCTCTCATTGTACAGTATGCACTTGGGACACTTTTGACTTCAATAGGGTGCTCCTGCTTCACTTCGCTGTCCTCCACAGAACCTTCCGGTTTGGTTACTCTGGAGAATAAACCCAGCAGGGGAGCTTCCTGACTCTTCAGGGTGAAGGTAGGAATCTGGGAATTGGACTACTGTTCACTACAGTTTTGAACCAATCCTGACATTCGGTCTTACTCCTACCCTCATGCCTGATGCCAAGCGGGGCTTCCAGTTTCGGAGCCTTTCCAGGGTGCTGCCATTTGAGTTGGTTTGCTTTCTCGTCACCTTCCCCTTGCCCTGATTCCACTTTCTGTACCTTTTCACCTTCATCTTCTTTGTCATTTTTTATTGGATGTCTAGAAAAATAAATTTATCAGTGGATGATAGACATAAGGGAGAAAAGGGGGTTTTGAAAGATTTACAAGGGAATTGGCATTTTGACTGGTCTTGAAGAACCCCTTGGATTCTGCTTATTGAAAGATTGGCTGGAATATTAGAATGTAGGGGGAAATTTTAGGTCAAAGAAACTGCATGAGCAGATAGGGATCAAAGTGATTTAGGTTAAATGGATTCTTCACTCTAAGTCAGTTACCAATTTCACCATCACTTTCCACTTTCCATATGCAAAAATGTGTGTATCTCTAGCTCACCGATGTCTCTTCTCCTATACTTTGATCTTTTTCGAGTTTTGATCCTTTTAAATACCTGTCAGTTTAGTGGGCCTTGGAGGTGGAGCAGTAGTAAATGCATTTGTTTAACCCAGAGTTTCTCAACCGTGGCACTGTTGACATTTTGGGATGATGGTTCTTTGTTGGGGAGTGGGGGGTGCTGCTCTGTGCATTGCAGGAGGTTTAGCAGCATCCGGACCTCAACTCACCAGCTGCCAGTAGCTCCCACCCCCAGTTGTAATAGCCAAAAAGGTCCCTAGACATTGCCGAGTGTCCTTTGGAGGGGGACATCATCCAGTATTATTGAATTAAAAACAGATTCATCATTAAATGATGGAGAGAGTGAGAAAAAAGGGACTGACAGGTTTGTTAAGAAATTGGCGTTCTGACTTCGTCTTGAAGAATCAGTTGGATTTTGACTAGTGGAAGATTGGCTGTAGTGTTAGAATGTAATGAAGGAAATTCTTGGTGAAAGAAATCACATAAGCAAATAAAGCAAAGGGATTTGGATTAAATGGTTTTCTATAATCCCAGTGTAGATACCATGATGCGGGGAAAACTGCGAAGGTAGGAGGCGGGTTATGAAGGCCTTGAATACAAACATATGGAACTTGGGTATTATCCTGCAATGATATGATCACATTTTTTTATTTTGAGTAACAACTCCAACTTTAGAAAGTAGAACCTAGGCCAAGTGTGGTGGCTCATGCCTGTAATCCCAGCACTTTGGGAGGCTCAGGTGGGCAGATAACTTGAGGCCAGGAGTTCAAGACCAGTCTGGTCAACATGGTGAAACATCATTTCTACTAAAAATGCAAAAAATTAGTTGGGCATAGTGATGCACACTTGTAGTTTCAGCTACTTGGGAGGCTGAGGCAGGAGAACTGTTTGAACCTGGAGGCAGAGGTTGCAGTGAGGCAAGATCGTACCACTGCCCTCTAGCCTGGGTGACAGAGTGAGACTCCATCGAAAAAATAAAAAAGAAAGTAGGACCTGAGTGCTGGTAGATCAGTGAGGTATCTATTGCAGTGGTGAGGGGTGACGGGAGTCGGACATAGAAGCTTCAAGTGTCTTCATTTCTTCCATAATTAAAAGAACCAAAGAAGATCCAGTAGATAAATAATGGGTTAATGAAGCTTTCTGACATACATATTTGCATATTTAAAGAAAAACTGTGTCTTAATTCAAGGAAAGTACCTCACCAGTGGGATTTTCAGGAGGTGGATACCCTTAAAACCACACCCATGAAACAACAGCCTACTTTATTGGTGTTTTGTCAGCCTAGGATCCAGTTATGGTAATTGCCTATGAAAAATGGCATTGATGCTTGAGGCTAAAAAGGGAACTAACACTTTCTAATGAGGACCGTTCACATTTGCATTAGGAGGTGATGTGGTCTAAGAAGAGCTGAAACGCTTTCAGAGGGAACATCACTGCTTGCTACCCTTGACACCTCAGTTCCTAATCTTAGTAAGAGAAACGGAACTACCCTTTCATCTCAGGTCTGCTTGGAAGATCAAGCCAATTTGGTTTTCTGACAGCTACTGCTATTTCTTAAAGAAAAAAAAGTAATTGTAGAAACTGTCTTTGAATCACTTTGTTTTACAAGTAACAAATTCAGTAAAAGCAAAGAAGAAGGTAAGAGAGATAAAGAAAGAAGCTGGTCAGAGATACTGGAATTTGGGGGATTAAAGAGGAGATATTTATAGATGGAGACTTTCTAGAAGTAAAATAGCAAATAAAAAACTGAAACTGTGGTTGTCCCTCCCAGGGGACAGGTGAGGTGCCCCCGCCATAATGGGGGCAATTTCCCCCTCCCTACTTTCAATTTCTCCTGCCACCCTATCCTCTTTATTAGTGAAATGATGGGGAAGTTTTGGTGTAACCTGAATACTTCCTGATTTGAGTAAAATAAGAAAAAAGTACAGAAAGGAAATATGGTTTTAAGTGCAAAGGGAAATTGACTAAATGCGAAATCTTTCGTGACTGCATTAACTTGGGAGTGTCCATTTTGAATTTCATTGTGCTAAAAGTTCTTGAAGACCCGGGTACCGAGATCCTCACCCCTAGCAATGGAGTGAATCAGGCATGATTTATGTGTCTCCTTCTGACATCTCAGCTTGGATTTTATTTGGCTGACTTCCCACTGGAAGATGTGTCACACAGTTGACTGCTGCTGGGATAGAAAGGTTTTCTTTTCTTTTTTAGACAGTCTCTTACTAGTTCCCGGGGCTGGAGTGCAGTGGTGTGATTTCGGCTCACTGCAATCTCTGCCTCCTGGGTTCAAGCGATTCTCTGCCTCAGCCTCCAGAGTACCTGGGATTACAGACACCTGTCACCACTCCCAGCTAATTTTTTGCACTTTTAGTAGAGATGGGGTTTCACCATATCGGCCAAGCTGGGGTAGAAAGTTTTTCTGTCAATATCAAACATAGTGATATGAAGTTTGAAGATTTTGGAGGTACAAATAATGCTAACAGTGACTTGCTGCTTGAAAGGATAAAATTTTATTAGATGTTGGAAGATATGTGTTAACTTAATTTCATATTATTTTCTCTGAACTGCACAGGATGTGATCAGATACATTTTCTTTTCATTGAGATGGGGGCTCACTCTGTTGCCCAGGCTGGAGTGGCATGGTGTGATCATGGCTCACTGCAGCCTTGAACTCCTGGGCTCAAGTGATCCTCCCACCTCAGCCTCCTGAGTAGCTGGGACCACAGGCACATGCCACTTCGCCTGGCTAATTGTGTGTGTGTGTGTGTGTGTGTGTGTGTAGAGATGAAGTCTTATGATATTGCCCAGACCAGATACATTTTAACAAATGATTCTTAGTCCAAGCGTGTTCTCTTTCTTTTAACAAATGATTCTTAATCCAAGCTTGTTCTCTTTCTATACAAAATTCCCAAAACAATTGTAATCAAACAGGTAGTTTTCTACTAGTTTTCTGTCCTTGTTTCAAAGTTGATCTTTGCTTTCAACTCAGCAAAAGCTTTTATTTTAGTGCACGGTGCCATGTTAATGGTCCAATGCTTTGCTGGTTGCAGTTGGGTGGAGGTGTAATAGTGTACATCCGTAAATTGCCCGGTGTGCGTTGGTGTTTGGTATTATAAGGGATTATGCCCATTGACATAACTGTTTGCAATCATAGTTTGCTTATTGAGAAGGGTGCTGTTTTCTAAAAGGCACTAAGAAAAAAGTAAACCTTATATGAATTTGACTTAGGAAGAATATAAAACAAACGTTGGCAACTTTACCATGATCAACAATTACTATTTCAATGTTCTCTCAGTTGCTCTGAAGGAGAGTCGTTAGCTAAATAAATGAGCTGGAGGATGAAAACCCTAACACCTATATGGGCTCAATCTATGATTTGCTAATCGTTGCTAGACTTTAGCTGAGTCAAAGACACTGGCTTTGACAGATACAGCAACGGGAGCAGTGTGGCCAGATGGCCGATGTCTTCTTTTATTCTTTTAAAATTCTCTTAATTTTTTTTTTTTTAATTCTCTAAATGTTAATCATTCACTAAAATCAGTAAGCCTCTTGAACGGATTTCTTGCTTTTATGATAGAATAGGGTGCCTGATGGGGATCAGATCTTATCTTTTTGCAACCTGAAAATCTGCCCTGTGGAGGATTGAGAAGTACTTTCTGCCTTTCTGATGACAGAAAGGCAGCCCCTTGGGAAGGGGCTACTTTGGGGGACTACACGGCAGGCCCAGATATCAGCAATAATGATGGCCTTTAGGTAGTGCTCACCATGTGCCAGGCACCTTTCTAAGTGCCTTACAAATGTGCATTCATAGACTCCTCAAAGGGCCCTTCGATGCGGCATTCCTATTTTGTTGATGAGAAGACTGAGGCACAGGAACATGAAATACCCTTTCAGATCTAAGTTGTCTGATGCCAAAGTCTGTGTTCCTGAGATTGTAGTTCCCTTTTAAATGATTTATACCAGGGTAGACAGGGATGTGCCACTCAAAGGGACAAGCATCAACTAGCACAGGCTTGTGGAATATGGAATCCCAGAGACTCCCAGAAAGAAGTGGTCAAGGGTAGGACACAGGGAAGAGCATCTGACATCCCCAATGTTGAAGCAACTATTCAGACTATTTGGGACTAGGGAGATTAGGGGTATCTGAGCTGCATATGTTTTTGTAGTCTAAAATCTGAACTAGGCTACTTATTTTTGGATGTGATCACAGGGGGTGATAGGAAAAGGGTACAACTTATTTAGTTTATTTGCTTACTCAGCACATATTTATGGAGTGTTTACTGTTCTTTCTGCACCAGACAGCTACAGTGAGGACACTGGAGCATTCCATTGATAGGTGAGCATCCCTGACCTGTAAGTCTGGAGACAGCCTCTCTTATGATGATAGTTACAGTACTTTCCAGGTGCCTATAACCAGCATTCCCCACATCCCTTCAGGCCAATGAATTACTAATGTGCTGAGATATTTAAAATATAAGATACAATTACGGGACATAAGGTATTGTCTAAAACCTACCTAGGTTGTTGAGAAGAGGGAAATAAGAGGAGGAATGATGACTTAGAATGTGGAGATGGTGCTTTATGTGCTCAGAAGAAAAAGGGTGAGAAAGGAAGAGGAGAGTCGATTAAATGCAGAGGAACATTTATTGAATGTCTATTATAAGCCAGGTCAATTTGCAGGTGTCATCTTGTGTTATTCAACCCACAGCTCTGTGATATCTGTTATTATTCCTATTTTAGATTTTTACAGACTCGACCATAGTTACACAGCTAGTAAGCACTGCTAGTTAAGTGGCAGAGCCTGGAGTTTACTGCATACCTCAGGAGGGAATGAAAATTGACACCTCCTAGAAATACAAGGACCTTCCTTGGCACAGTCGGACTAGGCAAAAAGGGTATACGAAAAAGATGGCTGGGATGTCACAGATAATGATGGTTTTCAGATGTCAGATTCTTTTCTATTTTGGCAGAAGATGAGACAGTAGGAAAGGGCCAGGGTGCCAGGACAAGGGGAGAGATCACCTCTGGGAAGGCTAAGAAGTTGTAGAGATTGGCAAGCCACCAAGTGCTAACTGCAAATAATCTATGTAAAGTTTTCTCCAGGCTTGCTCTGCTTACTTTTGATTGTATTAAAAAAATAAGAAGCAAGTTCTTCAGATCCTTTTGTTTAACGGAAGCCATGAATGTGAATAGTTCAAGAAGACCATCAGCCAGCCCTACTGATGCCTGTGAATGTCATGCAAACTTTATTTTATAAGAGCTTCATACTGAGAGAGTCCCTTTAATTAGGACACCATATCCTTTAGAATCAAGTAGTCAAGAGTGGTCTTATGTTTAGGAGAAGGAATTATGAATACTTCTTCCATTATGAACGTATACTGTTCTTCTGATGATAGCACCTAGAACTATAACTATGTGGTAGATAAGAGCATGGCTTTGAAATTAGGCAGAACTGGGTTCAAACTCCAGCTCAGCTATGAAGCAGGTTAGGATATAGGTTGGCTGTATTAAAAAAACCCTGAAATAATGGAGGTTTGAACAAGCTAGAAAGCTATTTTCTTTTTTACTTAACGGTTTGAGATAGGTGGTCTAGGACTGAGAGAGCTGGTCTACACTGTGCAACTGTCCCGGAATTTAATCTTGTTGCATTGTCCATAGGATGAGGTTTTCAAACGTGAGGTTCAAGATGCCTCATTTCTTCATCAATATTCCAAGTAGCAGTATGGAAGAGGGGAATGTGGTGGTGGGGGAGCACTTTCTATTTAAAGGCAAGTCCAGGAAGTTACCCATATCATATCATTTCTTTTTATATTTCATTGGCCAGATCTTACTCTCAGGTCTGTACCTGGCTGCAAGGGCAGCTGGGAAATGTAGTCTTTATTCTGAGGGGCCATGTGGCTAGTCCAAAATCAGAGGTTCTATCACTGTGGGATCTGCTGAGTGACTTTGGACTGGTTAATTAACCTCTGTGTCTCAGTTTCTGCCCCTGTAACATGGGATAATAAAAGTCTACCTCACAGAGTTGGTGTGATGATTAAAGAGGAAAATATTCAAAGTACCTATTAAGCACTCAACAGAGATAGCTGTGATGATTATTGGTTTATTGAGGCTGGGAGCATTTCCAGAACCCTCTACCTCACAGGCTAGGACCCTGAGCTTGTCACTCCTTTTCTATGTAGGCTCATTTTGAATCCTCTAAAGCAGAGCTGTCCAATATTTTGCCTTCCTTGGGGGCACATTGGAAGAAGAAAAATTGCCTTGGGCCACACATAAAATACACTAATGATACCTGATGAGCTAAAAAAAAATTGCAAATATATCTTATAATGTTTTAAGAAAGTTTACAAATTTGTGTTGGGCCACATTCAAAGCTATCCTAGGTGGCATGTGGCCCATTGGCCGCGGGTTGGACAAGCTTGCTCTAAAGGCCCTGTGGTTAGAATTTAATGACCAAAAAATTACCTACCAACAACGGAAAGCAAAAGGTCCATTCCACAGAGTCCCCAAGAGAAAAAGAGTTGGCAGTGGCTATGATTCCTTTCCCCAGCCACCAGGCCCTGAAGGACAGAGGTGGCAGATGAAGATGAGGAGCACAGTCTGGCTTTATCTCTTGCTGCCCAGCTATGCTCAAGGCTTACCTTTCATCTCCGAAATCCAGTGCTCCAGTTTCAGGCTGAAGTATGCCAGCTCTTCACTGGTGTTTTTGCCTCCATTCTCCACAGCCTGGTATCTGTCCAGTCCACCCAGAGAGCCAGCCACATTTAGATAGAAGTTAGTGATGAATGATTCGTAGAAAATAATTTTTACGATTGCCCTGTTCGCTCTTTGCTGGCTTTGTTTTCAGATGCTGGGTAATAATGCAGGTGCTAAGGCAGATGCAAAGGTGCTTCTTCCTTCCAGAAAGTACACAGGGCTCAGACACTTGTTCAGAATGTATTTGCACTATGAAGTGGCTGATCCATTCTTAAGACCTTGTAAAATACCTGCCATTAACAGAAGTTACCTTAGCCTCTCTGAGAGGTAATTCCTGCTATGGTTTATAAAATATCAGCTCTTTCCTTACATGTGGCCTGAAAGACATTCTTTTGCTTCAGCTAGCCACAGATTTCCTGACTACCAGCTACTCAAAGTCCAGAATCCTTTGTTGGAGGCCTACTGTATGCCAGACCCTTTTAGAGTAGCCCTTAGCTCTCCCACCTTCTCAGAGTGGCACTATCTGCCTCTCCGTGGATGAGCAAACTGATCATGTAGCACATTCTAGGGTAATTCTTACTGCATTTCAAGATGTGTTTTCTTGCCCTGATTCCTCCTCATGGAAAGAATTATCTCTGTAACTTCATCACTGTATCTGGCAGCAAAAAGAGAGAGCCTGTGGTAGTTGAAAACATGCATATATTTTAAATCAACAGGAGTTTGATACTCTTCTTCTTGGCTGTAAATCATCAAAGAATTCCTCAGTTGCAAGAGTTCCATTATTAACACAGAAAGAGGCTAATAAAAGCTCTTATATACCAACAGCTTTCTCTTATTTCCTTCTCTCTTTCCTTTTCCCTTTCTACTTTCTTGCTTCCCTCCCTCCCTGTCTCCCACCCTCCCTTTCTTCCTCCCTCTCTCCTTTCCTCCCTCCCTTCCTTCCCCCCATTTTTCTTTGCTTCCCTTATTTCCTTGGATGATGTAAATCACAGATTGCAATAAACAGCCTAAAGGTTTTAGGGTTTCAGTGAACTAAGATTTACAGATCACAGCTAATCACTAGTTTGTCCTTACTACAGTAAACTTAACTTGTTGCCCTCTGTGCGGTTAAGGGAACCAAAACGAATTCAACTCCACACTCTCGTTATCCACAATGAGGTCCTGTGTCTTGACATGCATCACTTACAGTAAAAACTTTGGTTTTCAAATTGATTCAGTGTCCCTCAATTCCATCTGGAGAGTAGAAGTTGTCATGTAAAACAAAGACAACTCTGGTTTCTTCATAGAACAAGAGCCATATGTGGAACTGAAGGCATTACTTTTCAAAGTAGCTTGTTTCCAACAACAGCTTGGGGAATCTCCTTTTGTGATAGCAAGCAAAGTTAGCACAAGGAAACATAGGTTCCCCCACCAACCACCCAAATCCTTTAATCTTTTCATGTTGAATCTTTGCCACTGAAACCTAAGGAAATAACTGGGTTTAAATATAATAGTTATGCGTTACCATAGCCTGATGCTAGGTGGGGTTTTGAAGCAGTTTTTGTTTCCAATATATGCCCTTTGATAACAGAATAACATGACCCTTTTAGTAATTAGTAATAATTAGTAAGTGCTTTTCAACAATTGCTCTCACAGAAGAAATTGGCGTAATTTTACAAGTCTGAATTGTTTCATATTAATATTTGTATATAGACGCAGGGAAGATCTTACAGGCATGCAGAAATGCTATACTTAATAACATAGAAACAAGTAAAACCCCGATTGGAAAGCTTCTCATCCTCCTGTCAGACTGAAAAAACCAAAAGCCTGGAGAACTATGGCACTATGTATTTTTGATGGTTTGCTCATTAAGAAAAAAAGTCATATTTCTTCACAGAAGTATATAGCAGAACATAAAGGTTCTGGTAACTTGAAAAACTGCAAAATTTCTCTTCTAAGCTCACAGAAATTAGCTTTAACTATTTTCTTTGTAATTCTAAGAAAAAGACCATATGCTGTGATAAGATAGTAATAATAATAGTAATATTAAGGCATTATTCAAGGAATGGGGAGAAACATTTTACTTTCATCGACTTTAACATCAAAAAGTTTGCAGGAAATGCTCATAATTTAAAGTTAAGTATAAGAAAGCAAAATAAAAAATATCATGAGCCAAATTTTGTAAAAGCTGGAAACGTACATATTAAAAAGATTAGAAGGATACATACTAAAATGTGAGCATTTGTTTCTCTGCATGTTGAGATTAATTATTGGCCATGCTTCCGTTCTTTATTCTTTCATGCTACTTTCCACTTCTACAGTGATTAGGTTATATTCTTTTTAAGATAAACATATTAGCTTTAAAACACACAAATTAAAAAGTAACAGAAGGCCCTCTCTATTAGTAGAAATCAAACAGGAGAAATGTAGAATATAATGTTGCTTTGGAAAGTCAAACTTTGGGTTTTTTGTTTTCTTTCTTTCTTTTTTCCAGAGGTCGGCAAAAGCCCTTTCCCTTTTTCTGTAAAGGGCTCTCTAAGTATTTTGGGCTTTGTGGTTCATACAATGTCTATTTCAACAATTCCGCTCTGCCATTGCAATGCGAAAGTAGTTGGATCATATGTAATGAATGGGCATTGTGTTCCAATGCAATTGTATTTATTAACACAAATTTGAATATCATATACTTTTGTATATTGTGAAATGCTATCCTTCTTTTGACTTCTTTCCCCACTATTTAAAAATGTAAAAACCGTTTATAGCCTATGGGTCATATAAAAACACATCATAGGCCAGATTTGGACCTCAGGTCATAGTTTGCCAACCTCTGCTCTACTCTGTTATTCCACATTTTCCAGAAAATTAAAAATATAAATTATCTTTCAGTTTTCTTTTTAATAACATCAGAAAAATTTAAAATGGGTGCCTGTGCTCAGATGGCTCAGATTACAAAAATGCGTTCCAGTGGATAGGAACCAGATTGGTTTCTGCTCCTGAAACTGAAATCCTAGGTCTGTTGGGGCTAGGTCTGCACTAATTAGAATTCCATTCAGGCTGATGAAAAAGGGGCTCTTTCCAAGCAAGCCTGGCAATTCTAGAGCTGTCCATCGCCACGTAGCTCCAGGTATCTGCCAACTGTTTCCACAACATTCTTCTGAGGCTTCACCAGGACCTTAGTGTAGAGAAGGCAATAACTCTCCCCTCTGGCCACCACAAGGGCTGAACTGGAGGCACTTTCCCCAGGGTATGACTCAGAAGTAACCCCACACTGGGACCTCGCTGGTTCAAAGAGGATGCTGTTACACCCACAGGAGATAGGTATGCGAAGCCAGAGACCATTGCAGTTCAGCATTGTGATCGTGTGGTCCTTTTGAGTGACTACTGCAAGCTGCAGTGATGCTGGGGAAGGAGGGAGTGGAGTTAGACCCTGCATGTCTCTTTCAAGTGTTAGTGGACTGTTTTGTTGAAGTCTTGCTTATTCCTGGAGTCTTTTGTTATTGTGCTTTTGTTATTTTTTTTAAATACTTTTTTTGGTTTTTAACTGCTTCATTATCTAGTCCAGTAGTGAATAGATTCATCCAAACTGAATTTACTGGGAGGTCGAGGCAGGCAAATCACTTGTGGTCAGGAGTTCAAGAACAGCCTGGCCAACATGGTGAAACCCTGTCTGTACTAAAAATACAAAAATTAGCCAAGCATGGTGGCACACGCCTGTGGTCCCAGCTACTTGGGAGGCTGAAGGAGGAGAATTGCTTGAACCCGGGAGGCAGAGGCTGCAGTGAGCTAAAATCACTGTACTCCAGTGTGGGCTACAGAGCGAGACTCTGTCTCAAAAACAAAAAACAAATAAACCCTTCCAAACCGCAACCAGACAACTCACAATAACTGTGGAGACAGAGGCAGTGGGTGTCTTGGGGAGGTACACAGTTGTGGGAGATGGAAATGCCATAAAAACCCAACATAGAGGCTGAATCAAAGAAGGCAGAATGTAGAATTCAATCAATCAATCAATCACAAAGCACTTATTAAATACCTATCATGTTCTAAATCTCTGTGATCCCTGTCACCATTTATTTGCTTTCTGTGCTTATGATTGGACAGACACGATGTGCTTCCAGCGCTGAGGGAGGGCCATTGGAGGAGTACATGGAACATTTTTTTTAATACAATTTTACAACTTAGTGAAGACTCAAAATTTTGCTTATCAGAAGAGGACTTTATTCAGATGATATAAGAGTACTAATTAGGATTCTTTATTTGTGTAAGAAAATGTTTCTTTTTTGCGATGGAGTCTGGCTCTGTCACCCAGGCTGGATTGCAATGGCACAATCTTGGCTCACTGCAACCTCTGCCTCCTGAGTTCCAGTGATTCTCCTGCCTCAGCCTCCCTAGTAGGTGGGACTACAGGTGTGCGCCACCACGCCCAGCTAATTTTGGTATTTTTTAGTAGAGACGGGGTTTCATCATATTGGTCAGGCTGGTCTCGATCTCCTGACCTTGTGACCCACCCACCTTGGCCTCCTAAAGTACTGGGATTACAGGTGTGAGCCACCGTGCTCAGCCTTGGAAGTGTTTCTTAATAGTTCATGTTAAAAAACACCAAAAACATGTCTACAGGTTTCATGTTTTATTTGGCAGAGAAAAGTCCCACTGTACAAGGCAGACTTAAAAGGATTTGAACATAAGGAGAAGAGTCTGATGCATTTGCTTTTCTTCTCAGGGAGAAGAATCCCTGACTTCAGAACCCCTGAGGTCCTGAAAGTGATTTGTATTAGAGCCTCCCTGCAGTTGACTGTCTGACAGTTACCAGATGCTGGATTGATCTGTAAGTGCCAGAAGTGCGCAAAAGACATCACTCCAGCAAGAAAGAGCTCTTGGGCTGGAGTGTGACTCCAGCACCCTGGAGGACTGGTAGGAAACATCACAAACTTTCTTCCTCTTTGACAGATCTGCTGTTTTAGTCCTTAGTAAACCAGCAAGGGCTATAGGTAATCATCTTGGTCGAAGAAATGGATTTAGATGCCAGGACTCCTTCAGATCTAGGCAGAGCTGGGGTGGGTTGTGTGGGCACAGGGGATGTTAAAAATGCTTTAGATTTTGGCAGGCTGAGCTGAGCTTGGTTTCTCAGTAACAAAGGGCAAACTTCTCACTCCTTATCAGAGATGAAGGATGTTTCAGTATTAAACTACATCATTTCTCATTAGGTCAAAACATTTTGTAAGCATACATCTCTGGAATCACAAATGGAAAAATTTAACTTGTTTTGCAGAAATTGATTTTATAGTTTTTTTTCAAGAACTTTTGTTTTCTTTTTAAGGTAAGGTAGGTATCCTTGTATTATTCTTCTAGCTTTAATGAACCTCCTGTTTTCCGGGATTTTAAAAATTCAGTGAAACTGACCTGGAAAAGGTGATCAAAAAGAAAGATAGCAGTCTCTCTCTCTCTCTCTCTCTCTCTCTCTCTCTCTCTCTCTCTGTGTGTGTGTGTAATTGTGCAGGTGTGATGAATGAGAATTGCTGCTACATAACAGGCAAAACATAGATTTGTGAATCAGATAGGCACAGCTAAAATTCTAACTCCAGCACTATTAAGTAAGTGTTTTGGTGCAAGTTAGATGACCTCAGATTTCTCACCTGTAATATGGGTATAATCTTATTTATTTAGACCTCAGATTTCTCACCTGTAATATGGGTATAATCTTATCTATTTAGCACAGTATTTGGCACTAGCACGCAGAAGAGGTGCTCAAGAAATGGCAACTTTGATTATAATAACAATTATTATTATGCCTTTTAAATCAATAGGCTCAGGAAAAAGTTCATGAAATTCATGGTCCACACTTACAGTTTTAGAAGTTCTATAGCTTTTGACTTTTTGCTATTTGGGTAGTGAACCTTCATGCCTGCTAATTTCTGTTTTGGGACTCCAGACTTTGAAATGTGTATAGATTTTATGCCAAGGCGATCAAAAACTAGGAGCCGAGACTCATGGGTTGGGGATGTGAGGGCTGGCCAATCCGTTTGTGTATCATTCATAAGCCTTAAATTGGTCATTCTTAAGGCCTAATAATGCCGTTGATCAAGATAACTTGGAGTCATTACAGTTAACTTCTTTGCAAATAAGTGAATAAAAAAGAGTATAGTTACTTGAACTTTCCTTCAGCTCAGTCCCACAACAATGGAGTGAAATTTGATAGAATGGGACTCAGATAGGAACGTTTTTGGAAAAGCTTCTCTGGTGAATCTCCTGCACACCCAGATTTGAGATGCACTGACTCCAAACATTTTAAATTTAAGTTATTTTTAATGAATTAATTGCCACTTCTTAACAGCCAGGACTGTAAGTCTTTTTTATTTAACGTTTTTCTTTCTCTGTTGTCAGTCTCAGCTGTCCTATCTCTGGGGCTGTTTGTCCTTTCTCCTCCTCTTCTGTATTCCAGTTGGAAACATCTAATGATGTTTCTGATATCTAGGGAAGCAGCTAACCAAACTTGTTAGAATTGAGGTTCGACCCTTCTACCCATTTCGCTGGTGGCTTTTTGGTTCTCTGAACTTCCAGTTTCAAGGTTACCAAGTATTAAAATGTCTGTAGTTTGTAGGTCATGGGGCCTGGAACTAGGAGCCTGGAAACATGAATCATGAGAAGAGAGTCAGCCAGTCCATTTGGTACTCAGTGGCTTCACAATTCTTAAATTGTAGCGCTTGAGCAGGAACCCCAGGGAATGCACTAGGTACTGAAAGGCAGAGCAGAAGCCATGGAGAACATGGAGGGCTGTGTTTTAATGCTACCTCCATCATTAGCTTGGGCTAATGGTGACCTTGGGCCAGTAGTTTACCTCGCTGGACCTCTGTTTCTTTTCTTGTAAAACTAGGTAAAAATTTATGAAATATTTCCAGCAGAAAAATCATAGAGAAGAGAATAATGTAACAATTACATGTCTACCTACCACTCACTCTAATAAATCCTATTACTTTCCAGGATGACTTCTTTATATGTTTGAAGATAATTTTGAAGCCTCTTTTGAACCCCCTCCCTAATCTTATTCTCTTTCCTCCACCCCTAGAAATAATCATTATCCATTAATCATTACTGGAGTTTATCATTCCATGTATATTTTATGTTATATCTATACCTGTTTACAATGTATAGGATCATCTTACTGGTTTCTACCAGTGAGTGAGTGCTATGACTATTCATATTATTCTTCAATGTACCTTTTTAAAATTTACTATCATGTGTTTGAGGCCAATTCATGTTGATGCATGTGGCTCTGGTTTGTTCTGTATAATGTTCCATTACATGAACATACCATTTCACATAGCCCATTCTTCTGTTGGTGAATCTGAGGTTATTCAGGATAAAGAAATTTCAAGGTCCCCTCCAGTTTGAACTTTCTAGGATCTGGCATGAAAATGTAATTTTTCTGAAGACGTTTTGTAGCAACACCTTTGGCCATTCCCACTGTCTCAGGTGTCCACTCTTTCAAAGGGCACCTCGTGGGCATGTGGGAGATTGCGGAAGTCAGATCTTTGGCTGCTGGGGTCATCCCCGTGTTTAGTGAGCACAAAGAGGCCATTATCATGCAGTGGATCAAAAAGCACAGACTTTGGAATCAGTCAGACTTTGTTTTACATCCTAACTTTGCCACCTGTGAGTTGTGTAATCTTGGGCAAACCAACTAGAAAATTAGAAACCCATGGTCGGGCGTGGTGGGTCATGTCTGTAATCCTAGTATTTTGGGAAGCTGAGGCAAGCTGATTGCCTAAGCTCAGGAGTTCGAGACCAGCCTGGGCAACATGGTGAAACCCCATCTCTACTAAAATACAAAAATTAGCCAGGCGTGGCAGTGTGTGCCTGTAGTCCCAGCTACTTGGGAGGATGAGGCAGAAGAATCGCTTGAACCCAGGAGGCGGAAGTTGCAGTGAACCGAGATGGCGCTACTGCACTCTTTCCTGGGCAACAGAGTGAGACTCCATCTCCAAAAAAAAAAGAAAAGTAGGAAAACAATTTTTCCTGCTTATGGTTGCCATGAGGATTAAAGACGATAATGTATATGAAGTACTTGGCAGCATGCATGCGTTCTAGTAAGTGCTTGATAAAGTGATAGAGCATATAGCGTGTGTGTGTGTGTGTGTGTGTGTGTGTCTGTGTGTGTCCTGTGTCTGTGTGTGTGTGCACGTGAGAGGGAGAGGTAGAGAGAGAGAGGATAAGAGAATGCCAAGGCTCTGCCAGGACCAGTGGGCATCTTCCCAAATTATTTCCCCAAGTTATTTCCAACTTAAGAAGCCTAGCACTTAGTTTGTACTTAATAAATAACTGATTACAAAAATGAATAAACAAGTATGTAAATATATGAGTGAAACAATTAGAAACCTGCATTGACCAGTGTGATCACTGGAAGAAATGACCACAGAGCAGCTTTTCAATAGTTTCTATTAGTAGGGGGTGACTCAGAAAAGTTAAGAACATTTTTCCTGAAGATCAAATATTCTATTGTACAAATCGGTCACTTCTTTAAATTCCCTAAAACAATCCTGCTGAAGTTTTAGACAAATGGTGGCCCCAGAAGCAGCCTCCAGCTCAGATATGCCCTACACTTTCCTATTTGTCACTGTCACAACTCTCTGTCCTAATTATTCCATCCTGTTTGATCAGCGTTCATCCTCTAGACAGCCTGACTTCTTAAGTGAATGTCCACGTTTACACTAGAGCAGCAGGCACTTCCTGGCTGGCTCCTTCCAGACAAGGAGCCTCTGTTCGCCTTGGGACTGGGGAGCAAACAGCCTCTGACTGTCCCAGCTGGTGAGCAACAAGCCCAGTCCTGGGACAGGATATTTCACGTACATATTTCTGAGCAATAAGATGGGAACCAAACCAATTGGTTATAATATTGCCAGCCTTTGAAAAAGCAACACTCAGCAATAGCATTTACAGGCTAATGTTTAAGAAAATAAAACCTGTCTATCTACCCAGGATTCCTTTTAAGTGGTAGAGAGTTTGCAAAGGTGTACCATTTCTAAATAAAGTGCTTTTGACAGGAGCTCATGCTGAATGATGGTAGAGTATTGTTATGGTTCTGTTTTACTTTCGAGGCTGTGTTTATGTCCTGTCTGAAGCCTTTAAAAATACTGTATAGACATGTAAGAAACCAGTTTACTTGACTCCTATTTAAAAAAAGAAGGAAAAGAAAACTCACGTTTCTGCTTGACTTAGAGGTTAGTAAATTGAGTGTGGCTGGTTTGTGGCCATTGGGTTTGCTTAGGCTAAATGGATTCAAATCCCTGCTTTGAATCCGCTTTGGCCTGTCTTGGGGGTCAGATTGGGGCCTTTTGTTCAGGGCCATCTTGAGTGGCAGGAGGGCCAGGGAGGTGGAGAAATGACAAGTATTATAGGACTGTGGGTTGCTATTGTCTCACACGCAAGCTTCCAGAGCCCAACTATTTTCTTCTGTTGAGGGAAAAGCTGGAGAGGGAGAGAGGAGAGAGAGAGAGAGAGAGAGAGAGAGAGAGAGAGAGAGAGAGAGAGAGAGAGAGAGAGAGACAGAGAGAGAGAGAGACAGACAGACAGAGACAGAGAGAGAGAGACAGAGAGAGAGAGAGACAGACAGACAGAGACAGAGAGAGAGACAGAGACAGAGAGAGACAGAGAGAGAGAGAGAGAGAGAGAGAGAGAGAGAGAAACAGAGGAGAGGTAGAAGGTAAGGACCAGAGCAGCCCCAAGCCTGGCCGTCCCTCACTGCCTCCATCCCCCACCCCGCTAACCCATCGCCTTCTCGCTGACCCAGACACAGAATATAAATGAAACACTTTGCCGGTGCAGGACACTAACTGGCAGTGGCCTGCTTGAGCTAAGGCCATTTTCCAAGCAACTCACTAATCAGAAGTGACTGAGGCTCTGAAGAGAATACAGCCCAGCCTGGGATCCACCCTCCATGCTAATGAAGAAGGCAGTGAGGTGGATAATTAAGGGCAGTGATGTGAATAATTCCAAACTGATAATTCGAAGGTAATGAAATGCATTAGGAGTTTGGGGGCAGCAGATTTCCCTTTCCAGACAGGGCTGTTTTATGATGAAATGAGCTTGCCTTTTTTAAGCACAGACCACCTGACTCTGAGTGGAGCTGGCCTGGGAAGACTGGGGTTGCAGGGAGGAGCTGACCCGGGATTAGGAATTCATGCAGCCATTCAAGACAATGTTTAGGAAGCTTACATAACCACATAGGGAGACACGTGTGGTATGATTTTAAGTGAAAAAAGAAAGAAGCATGCTAAGTGAATATTTTGGCCAGCTACTGCAATGTATAATACAAACAGAACCAATAAACCAAAACTTTATGTATGTGGAAGACAGATCAGAAAGGACCCTATTACAGGTTGAATACCCTTATCTTAAATGCTTGGACAAGAACTGTTTTGGAGTTTGGATTTTTTTGGATTTTGGAATATTTGCCTTATACTTACCAGCTAAGCATCCCAAACTGAAAAATCCAAAATCAAAAAAACTCAAAATGAGAATTTCCTTTGAGTGTCACGTTAGTGCTTCTAAAGTTTCAGATTTTGGAGCATTTGCATTTTGGGGTTTTGAAGTTTGGATGCTTAACCTGCATTAAAAAGTTTAATAGTAATTACCTGGGTAACGGAGGCTGGGAGCGGTCTTCAAGCCTGTAATGATAGAACTTCGGGAGGCTGAGGCAGGTGTATTGCCTGAGCTCAGGAGTTCCCTACCAGCCTGGGCAACATAGTGAAACTCCATCTCTTAAAAAAGAAGAAGAAGAAGGTAGTTGTCTGGGTAGTGGGACTATGGGTTATTTCTTTTATTCTTCTCTCTAATATTATTTTCTAAATTTTCTTACATTAACTCAAACCATTTTCATAATGTAAAAGGTGAACATACTAAAATAAGAATTAGCTGTGGCATAATTCTTCCCCAGAATGGACAGCAGAGATCTGACAGATGCTAACTTTGTGACTAGCGAGTGGGGTGTGCAGTCTAGAGAGGCTACATTTTGTTGCGTAAGTTGTTAGAGGTCCCGGCAGCCCTATTCTGGATAGAAATATTTCCTCTGAGAGGTTTGGACTGTGGTTGGGCATGGTGGCTCATGCCGGTAATCTCGGGAATTTGGGAGGCCGAGGCAGGAGAATCATTTGAGGCCAAGAATTCGAGATGAGCCTGGGAAACACAGTGAGACCCACATCTCTACAAAAAAAAAAATAATAATAATTAGTTAATTAAAAATAAAAAATAGCCAGCCATGGTGCATAGCCCCAGCTACTCCAGAGGCTGAAGTGGGAGAGTCACTTGAGCCTAGGAGTTTGTGGCTGCAGTGAGCTGTGATCACACCACTGCACTCCAGTCTGGGTGACAGAGTGAGACCCTATCTCTTAAAAAAACAAAACAAAATAAAATAAAAAAGAAATTCAGACTGTCTATAAAATCTCGCTGGCTCAGCTTTTCTAAAAGCTTATGAGATGTTTTCAGAGACTGTGGCTTTTTGGCTACTGTGTATCCATGTTCTCCTTAGGATAGAACCCATTTCTACCATATTTATTAGCTTTATGGAACCTCGTCCTCCTCATGCGTCTTTTTCCAGTCTTCTAGTTTTAGAACTAATTACGAACATAACACTATCAAATTTACATGGACTCCTCAGTTTACTAAATCACTACAATCAGTACTTATTGTGATCTTATTGTGTAGTTTACTAAAACCCTACAGCCGGCCAAGCTGTAGGGTTTATGAGAGATAGTTGGGAGGTGATGACTGATTATTTCTCATTCTTACCGATGAGACTAATGTAGACTTGGTAGTGAATTACTTATTTTACCAAGATTTTCATTTAATGAAGGTGACCTACTACCTCAAAATAAAATCCATGCTTCCTTCTGCAAATTTTTGGATTTTTAAACATAAAGTCAGTTATGGTCTAAATGTTTATGTCTCCCCTACAAAAATTCATATGTTGAAATCCTAACTCCCCAGGTTATGGTATTAGGAGGTGGGGCCTTTTGAATGTGATTAGCTCATGAAGATGGACCCTTATATTATAAGGGGCTGAAGAGACCAGAGTTCTTCCTTTCCATCATTTGAGGACACAATGAAAAACAGACCTTCACTGAACCTGCTAGCACCTCGATCTTGGACTTCCCGGCTTCCCGAACTGTGAGAAAAGAATTTCTGTTGTTTATAAGCCACCTAGTTTATGGTATTTTGTTATAGCAGCCTGAACGGACTAAGAGGACCGCCTTAGGAACTCTTTGATACTAAATCTCACAATGTTGCTTTTGGTACTGAATCTGCCAGGTGTTTGTGCTGCCGTTAGCCATGACCTTGTTTAGGGTTGGGAGAGTGTTAAATTATTGCGCATTGTTGGAGAGTTAAGATCACTCTGTCTTACTGAATTGAGTTGCTAACAGTACTTATTGTGATCTTATGATACAAGCCAGATTCCAAAGTCTTGTCCTAAGAGTTTAACCTATCTCGTTGCTCTCATGTGTAATCATTTCATAGTTGTATATACTGCAACTTTTGTAACTTAGAAATTGAGAACAACAATCCTCACCTCAAAAGCTATTAAGACAATTAAGTACAACAGTATGATTAGTATCCTGCTTGGCAGATTGTAAGTGACATATTGGACCTGTTAGGCAGATGCATGCTGGTTACAATGCTCGCTCAGACAAAGCCAAAGGATGTTTACCAAACCCACAGCCCCTTCTGAGCACTTCCTCATGTGGAGGCCACTATGCTTATATTCCAAGGACCTGCCCTGTTGAATTCTGAGGATTAGACTCAGGGAGGGCATTGGACCTAAAAATAGTCATTCTCTAGCTGATCAATAGCTTATGTAGTTATACCTG
Source organism: Saguinus oedipus (assembly GCA_031835075.1). NCBI lineage: Eukaryota > Metazoa > Chordata > Mammalia > Primates > Cebidae > Saguinus > Saguinus oedipus. Next base: position 66,066,140 of record CM063171.1, on the reverse strand, counting down.
TCTCTGCCTATCTGGAATAATAGTGGCTAGCCCACTCAATCAGGTCCTGTTTTAGAGAGCTGGACTCATGACATACTTGGAGGGTCCAGCAACAGGAGCAATACAGACTGAGCTATAGCTCTTCTCTGCCTTGCTCTTTTTCCTCTCTCCCCTTTCTTCTGGAAACAGACCCCAACCTTCTAGCCATAGCTACCTTAGCTGGGTCAAGGTACTTCCCTTGGATTTTTCTGATTGGGTTCTGGTTCTTCTCAGGTTAGGAGGTTCTGTGCAGCCAGGCTTCCTATGCACATGCCTGCAAGGGCCAGGTGGGTAACTTCAGTGAGAATTGACCAGGTGCAAAAATAATGGGGCTGGGAAGGTCCCAGGGCCAAGCACAAGCATGTCCGCCAAAGGCAACCAAATTAAAGGAGCATGTGTACCTGTCTTGGCCAATAAAATAAGTGAAGTTTTAATGTAGTCCCCACTGCCAGATAATGTTAACTCAGAAGCCTAGTGTAAGATCCACTCACCCTAAAGATGGACTTTCTCCAGGAAGAGAGACCATGGCTACAAGCACTTTATGGAAGGTGGCTCTTTAGTAACTGTCTGTCTAAACAATATCAAAGATGGAAACCCGCCGGGCGCGGTGGCTTAAGCCTGTAATCCCAGCACTTTGGGAGGCTGAGGCGGGTGGATCACGAGGTCAAGAGATCGAGACCATCCTGTTCAACATGGTGAAACCCCGTCTCTACTAAAAACACAAAAAATTAGCTGGGTATGGCGGTGCATGCCTGTAATCCCAGCTACTCAGGAGGCTGAGGCAGGAGAACTGCCTGAACCCTGGAGGCAGAGGTTGTGGTGAGCCGAGATTGCACCATTGCACTCCAGCTTGGGTAACAAGAGCAAAACTCTGTCTCAAAAAAAAAAAAAAAAAGATGGAAACCCTAATGGAGAAGATGGATCTATGTGTCTGAATAAATAAAACTTCTGTAAGTTAAAAAATAATTGTAAATATAAATATATGTACATAATAATATGCTATACAATAAATAATATACAATATGTAAATAAAGTATAACTAAATTATAAGACAAATGATAAGCTTTAAAAAGTACTTACATTGGTCTACGTGTCCGTTTTTGTATCAGTTCCATGTTGTTTTGGTTACAGTAGCTTTGCAGTATGGTTTGAAGTTGGGCAGTGTGATTCTTCCAGCTTTGTTCTTTTTGCATAGGATTGCCTTGGCTGTTTGGGCTCTTTTTTGGTCCCATATGAATTTTAGAATAGTTTTTCTCTAGTTCTGTAGGAGCCCAGAAATAAAGTCACACACCTGTAACAATCTGATCTTTGACAAAGCTGACAAAAACAAGCATGGGAAAAGGACTCTCTCCTCAGTAAATGGTGCTGGGATAACTGGCTGGCCATATGCAGAAGATTGAAGCTGGACCTCTTCCTTTCACAGTATACAAAAATCAACTCAGGATGGATTAAAGATCTAAATGTAAAACCTAAGACTATAAAAACCTAGAAGATAACCTATGAAATACCATTTTGGATGTACAAACTGGCAAAGATTTCATGATGAAATGCCAAAAGCAATTACAACAAAAGAAAAAGATTGACAAATTAAAGTGCTTCTGCACAGCAAAAGAAACTTTCACCAGAGTAAGACAGGCAACCTGCAGAATGGGAGAAGATGTTTGCAAAATATACATCTGATGAAGGTCTAATATCCAGAATCTGCAAGGAAATTAAACGTGTAAGCAAAAACCAAACAACCCCATTGAAAAGTGGGCAAAGGACACAAAAAGACATCAAAAGAAGACATACCTGAGTCATGAGTCTACCTATGTAACAAACCGGCATATGTACCCCTGAACCTAAAATAAAAACCATCTTTTTAACAATTACTTAGAATAGATATTTTTTGATGCTGCTCACTATAGCTGATACTAATACTGTGTCCCATTTATTTGTTTTCTTTCTGTATCACTTTATTCAGGTAGACAAATCTAGGCAACCTTTTCCATGAGGCAGCAGGATACCAATTATCCCGTGGGTCTTATGTCCTACTCCATCTGAGCAACCAAACCCCTAAATCAGTCTGATTTAGACTGATTTAAGACTGCTAGGAGAAGTTCAGTGCTTGGTTTCTGAACTTTTTCTTGTCATTTCTATGATACGTTATTGTCAAACTGGACTCTCAGATAATGTATAGTGAGGGGAACTTTGAAACATACATTTGTTTTCTATTATCTGCCATTTTTGGGGTGCAACAACAAAACTCTGCTGCCGGGTGGGGAAGGATGACCTTGTCTCTTGTATGTCCCTGGCTCCCGGTCACACCGTTGGAAGGATGATTATACCTCCTTGCACAAATGAATGATTCTCTGCAAGTATGCAGTATTTAAATGAGCTCAGTTCAAAGAAACTGCCCACAGCCCTTGTTCTTGTTGATAGTATCTTCTAACCTGTGAATTAATTAAAACACCTGGGTTTTAAACTGGCAACATCATTCCCCAGCTATAATTTCCTTTGTGACCCAGGAAAGCCCCTAAGTTATAGATCTACTTCATAGAATTAAAAATCCTTGTTAATATTGAATAGTACAAGCATGTTGCTCTACTTAAAAAATGTGCCAGACGTTGTAACTTGGTCTACAACATCACAGAACTTGGACAGCTTTGGGAAATAGGCTATAATTGGAAGACAGAAAGACGGTTTAAGGAAAGCAGAATATATACACACAGAGAAATTCTCATTGTGGAACTGTTTGTTGAGATATTCTTGTAAAAGGATTTTTTAAAAGACACAAAGCAAGAAAACTAGAGGGTAAGCAGGGGAAATCATCACTTTTTTTGGTAGATAAGATAGGGTTAATTCATGGTAGAACCCTTAGGCTGCACCTCTCTAGTTTTAGGGTCCTTTAACGCCAACGTCTGGGAAGATCTCTGGAAGGGGGAAGGGAAAGCAAATCATAAAGTTGAAAAACAAAAAGGCCTGTCATTCTGGTTATTTTATATAATAAACCACCTGAAAACACAGTGGCATAACACAGCATTCAGTATTATCTCATGATTCTGAAGGTTGACATGGCTGGAAGACCTGAGGGCTGGTGGATCATCACTCTCCATAGTAGCCTCTCCACGTCGCTAGCTTGGGCTTCCTCACACTATGGAGATCTCAGGGTGGTCTGATTTTTTACATGCTGGCTTGCCTGTGCCGGAGCAAGTGTTCTAAAAAGCCAAGGTGGAAGTTGCCAGTCCTGTTAAAGGTGAAGGCCAACCTTGCAGAGTATTACTTCTGCCATTCTGTGTTGGTCACAGGCCAGCCATGATTCAAGAGGAGATGAAACTAATCATACCTCTTGATGAGAAGTGTCAAAGAGTTTGTTGCCATCTTGAATCCACCATCATCATCAAAGTGATCTTGAAGGGCAGGAGAAGAACCAAATTAAAGCTCAAAGGAGCTATGTGGAAGGATGGCCTTTCTTTTCCATTGTGCTCAACTTTATGGTACTTTTTTTTTCACTTCAATAATTGGAGAGGGATATAAGAAATTTGGAGAAGTTTCAGAGAGAAGAGGACCTCACGAGATGATCAAAATGTTGGGAATAGGATCTGTACAGAGGGATTAAAAGAAGTAGGTTTGATTTGGCCTGAAGCAGGGAAGGCTGAGAGGCAGCCAAATAATCATCTTCAAATACATGAGGGTTGGTATAAAATTGTTGCATGACCAGAGAAAGCTGAGCTTAAAGGAACTGGGTTGAAAACACTGAAGAATTTCTTAATCAAGATCTGAGCATCTCTGAGATGTGAAAGAAATTCCCTTTTCTGAAGCATTTGAAAGAGGATATGTGTTATGTGCCTATAAAGGATTTAAGATTAGCTTTATTGGAGATAGAAATGGTAGATCAGATTATCTCTCTTTCTTTTGGTAGCCGAATTAGTTTTTCAAGTAAAACCTTATTTAAAAAGCATGAAAAGTGATGTTGTTTGATTGAGGTAAGGGCACAGCTGAAGCCACACTCTTCTCTTTCCCATTCCTTATCTTCCCAAGTGGCTCCAAAGGTCACTGTAGGAGCCACAGAGACCCAGCTAAAAATAGTTTGAAAATCACTAAAATGGAGAGTGAGTTTTCTGTTTTGTACAAGCTGTGGGTACTTGGAAGCTTTTTCCAAATGACATTTAGGCTTTGAAATTTTGTAAAATTGCTGAATTCTTTTCATGGTTCAAATGGGTGAGATTAGGTTATTTCTGAACTCAGGTTCTATTTTCTTGTGTATTGTCAGACAGCACTCATGTATTCTTTTGTTAGTAGTACGTTTGTTACTAAGTCTAAGAAAAGCAATGATTAACATTTATATATCTTTTCATAAATACTTCTGTCTAATTTGCTATTCATTGGTAAATGATGAAGAGTAAACTAGTCATCAAATTTACTAAATTCAAGTAAATTTACTAAACTTTGACTGTACTAAATTGAAGTAATTTACTAAACTTGAATAAAGAGAAAATCTTATTATAACCCTCAAGTCTATCACCCCAGTGTTATTATGTGGATAGTTTCATGAATCATCCATTTACTTTGGATTATTCCAGCACCATTTTAATACACACACATTTTATTTTCTTGAATAAAGTTTAGTAAATTACTTCTGACATTCTGTGTTAGTCACAGGCCAGCCATGATTCAAGAGGAGGTGAAATTAACCATACCTCTTGATGGGAAGTGTCAAAGTGTTTATTGCCATCTTGAGTCCATCACCATCATCAAAGTGATCTTAAAAGGCATTCAAGTAAATTTACTAAACTTCATCCAAGTTTAATAAATTAGATGAACTTACTGAATTTACTAAATGGAGTAATTTACTAAACTTGAAGGAAGTTTAGTAAATTCAACGAATAGTTTACTATTCATCATTTACTAATAAATAGTAAATTAGATAAATGAATTTACCAGAAGATAAATAAATGTTACTCACTGCTTTTTTAGTACTTGGGTAGACGTAGTAACAAATGAATATAAGAGTGCTATGTGACAATACACAAGAAAATAGAACCTTGATGAGATTAGGTTATTTCTGAAGCTTGAATAAAGTTTAGTAAATTACTTCTGCCATTCTGTGTTAGTTCAGAAAGAACCTAATCTCATCAATTTGAATTTAATAAACTTTATTCAAGTTTAGTAAATTTACTTGAATGAAGTTTAGTAAATTAGATGAATAGTTTTACTTCATTAGTGGTTTAATTTCATTAATGGTCAATGAAATTGGCAGTTTGCTTTATTAACCTTTAAATTAAATCTTTGTAAAAAAGAGAAAATCTTATTATAATCCCCAAGGCTATCACCACAATGCTATTATCTGGATAGTTTCATGAATAATCCCTTTACTTTGGTGTATTCTAGCACAATTTTAATATACACATGTATTATTACAACTTTAAGACTAAATCAAGCTTACATTAAAACATTTAGGTATACAAAAATTTCATGGTTGGCACAACTTCTGGTTTTAAGATGGTGAACTGAGTGCCTGCTGCATCTCTCCTTTTCTCATACCAAGGCCATATAATTAGGAGAAAATATATTTTTAAAAGATACACAACTGCATTGAAAATCACATACAGCCCGACTGGATTAAAAAGCATAAAGATATGGCCAAGCACAGTGGCTTATGCCTGTAATCCCAGCACTTTGGGAGGCCAAGAGAGTTGGATCACTCGAGGTCAGGAGTTCCAGACCAGCCTGGCCAACATGGTGGAACCTCATCTCTACCAAAAACACAAAAAATTAGCCAGGCATGGTGGTGCGTGCCTGTAGTCCCAGCTACTCAGGAGGCTGAGACAAGAGAATCACTTGAATCTGGAAGGCAGCAGTCAGTGAGCAGAGATAGCACTACTGCACTCGGCCTGGGTGACAGAGCAAGACTCTGTCTCAAAAAACAAACAAACAAAAGACAAAATAAAACTGAAAGAACATAAAAGCCTATCAGTTGGTGGTTGGCTAAATAAGCTGTTGAATATTAATACTTTGAAGTACTTTGTAACAGTTACAAAAAATAAAGTTGATTTATATACTAATAGAGCTACCTCTCTAAAATGCATTGTTGACTGAAGAAGCAACTTGACAACAATACAAAACCACTTACATTAACACACATACAAACAATGCGATGTATATTCCTTGGGTACAGATATCTATTTATGTAAGTAAATTAAAAATTATAAGAGAACACATAGAAGAGACGTACACTTGCAGTTACCTCTGGGGATGGGAAAAGAGGTGCATGAGGATTGGAGATGCTTAATCAGAAAGGACTTCAACCTTATCTAAAATGCTTTCATTTTTTGGTAGAAAAAATTCATTTTTTTACTCATGTTATTAAATTTATTTAAAAAGATTCCATGGTTTCAGAAAGTTTTGACAGCCCTATACTAGTTTTAATGTGTCAAGTTGATGCATTTGGCTGCAAGTAACAGAAAACTTAATCCAAACAATAAGCCTTGAACAGTAAGGGAGTTTAGAATCCCATATGACAGGCTGCACAGCAGGGTAGAGGGTTGAATGATCCTGAAGTTCAGCCACGTCACTGAAGACTCAGGTTTTACTTACTTATTTATTTATTTATTTATTGCTTCCGTGGATTCTTAAGAACATTGCTTCAAATTTCCTTGCATCCTTGGAGTTTATGTAATCCTCAGGCTGACAGCAAGATGGTGCTAGCAGTGGTAAGCAAACAACATTCATATGGTACTTACTCTATGGGTTCATATACATTGTATACATTAACTCATATTTTCTCCCTTAAAACTCATTTTACAAATGAAAAACACGGAGGCATTGAAAGACTAAGTAATTTGGTGAAGATACATAATTTGTAAGTGGTAGATTCAAACCCAGGCAATCTGGCATAAGAATACGTGCACTGATTCTCTGGGCTCTACTCAATACCTGCTTTTCCTTGTGGCTTCCCACCCCACCTTCACCTGCCCTTCTTTCCTGTCTTTTCTTGTAGCTCTTCGAAAACTTTTCCAAAAGCCCTCTCAGCAGACAACTCTACAAATGTCTTCGGCACGTTTGGTTCAGTCCTAAACCAAATAGACTATCCTTAGCCCAAACAGATCACCCCTGGAATTGAGAATGGGGTCAGCTTTCCCTAGGGACATTGTTGGGTGGAAAGGCATACATACATGAACCAAATCTGTGTTCTCTTTGGAAGGAAGAAAATAAAAATGTGAAGGGGAATTAATGCTAAGGAGATAACCTACAGTATCCAGTAAAGGTAATTTCTACTAGTTCTTTGTAGCTCAATGACTTACGCATTTGGATTCCTGTTATGTTGGACACCCAAGTGAAAATCCCCAGGAAGCATTGGATACATGGTTCAAATCCTGAAAAAAATCTGGGTTAGAGATACAGATATGGACTTCAGATATAGATCTGTGTGTCATCAACACATAGATTATAATTGAAGTCATGGATGCTCAGAAAGTTCCCATAGGAGAATGTGTAGAGGTTTGAGAGAAGATGATGTACAATAAAATTTAGTGCTTTTCTCTTGCATGATATTAGATAAAATGTTTTCTTCGGACTTTAACAAAACTATAACTGCGCTTACTATACATAACTGTTATTCATAATACGGCCACGTGTTTGTTTATGTAATTTATTCTAAACATCATAAAGACTCTTTTATTTTGTAAGTACAAGATGTTAAAGGGTCTAATAATGAAACCTTTGAAGGAACAACTTAAATTTGTCCCTGACAAATAAGAGATGAAGCAATCTTGTACCATCGATGGTAAAAGAGTTATGCCCTAGTATACACAGCCTATCACTTCGCTTTGGATGTGTCTTGTACTTGCAATCTAAGAGATCACTCCTCAGTGCATGTTAGCCCCATATCTCAGTGGTTTGGCCCAGTAGTTATCTCTTGTTCACCTTGCAGTCCAATATGGCAGAGGGTCTTCTCCCTTACCTAGCACCTCCACCAAAGTCTTTTTTTTTTTTTTGAGATGGAGTTTCACTCTTGTTGCCCAAGCTAGAGTGCAATGGAGTGATCTCAGCTCACTGCAATCTGTGCCTCCCAGGTTCAAGTGATTCTCCTGCCTCAGCCTCCTGAGTAGCTGGGATCACAGGTGCCCACCACCACACTTGGCTAACTTTTTGTATTTTTAGTAGAGACAGGGTTTCACCATGTTGGCCAGGCTGGTTTTGAACTTCTGACCTCAGGTGATTCACCTGCCTTGGCCTCCCAAAATGCTGGAATTACAGGCATGAACCACCACACCTGGCCTCCACCATACTCTTAAGCCTTGAAGTCCTCTGCTGGATCCTCAGCATATAGCTAGCAGATGAGAAAAGAGAGAAAAATCATGGTGGATTGCATGAAAGGCCTAGGCCAGGCATGGAAGTGGTGAACATGGCTTCTGACCCACATCTCATAACCAGAACTTAGGGACAAGGCTCAAGGTAACTGCAAGGAAGTCTGGGAAATGTAGTCTAGTTGTGTGTCCAGGAGGAAGAGGAAAATGGATTGGTGGGTGCCTGGCTTGTCTCTTACACATAATGGATAGACTGTGTTAAAAGAAAAACCTTAGACAAATCAAATTTAAAGAGTTTATTTGAGCAAAGTACGATTCATGAATTGGCAGCCCCTAAACCAGAATTGGTTTGTAGAGATTCCAGTGCTACCTTGTGGTTGAAGATTTATGAACAGGAAAAGGACAGTGAGTACAGAAAATGGAAGTGAGGCACAGAAACAGCCAGATTGGTTACAGGTCAGCATTTGCCTTACTTGAACACAATTTGAACAGTTAGCCACCTTTGATTGGCTGAAACTCAGTGCTTGGTGCTAGAGTTAGAATCTGTCTACACATCCTGTTAGGTTACAGTTCACTATGTACAGAGAAATCTTTAGACCAAATTTACAAGGAGACCACTTTAGGTTAAACTTAACAAGTGAAACATTTTCATTATGTCAAATTTTAATGTCTTTACTTGGCACCTGTTCAATATCTGGTTCCTGTTTATAAAAGACTTTGCTTCTGCTGTATTCTTTCTCACTGATTACATCTTGGCAATTATTAATTTTCATATTTCTGTTTATTTGGAATACTCTCATTTTCGCTCTTGTTATTTCTGGTTATTCTATTCTTTTTTTTTTTTTTTCAAAATTCTCTGCCTTCTATTTTGCAGACTTGCATTTCAGTCAGAATGCATTCCATCTCTCCTCCAGTGCCTCAGTGTTTTCTGTGTTTCTTAGAGTTCTTACATATGGGTCAGTGATTTTTATGTAAGGTAAAACTTCTAAACTTTGCAGTAAGTGATCAAACATTAAATTATTGGATTCATTAAATAAACACACACAACTCATAGAAACCCTTCAGTGTACTATGAGGTCAAAGCCAGCAACTTGTATTTAGGGAGTTAGTTACCTGCTTTGACCAGGAGTTGCAGAAGACATAGCTTAATTTTTAAAAGATTAAGTAAATAAATGCTCAGAAACACATATAATTCTTGACAGTCATTATGTGCTCATCAACTGTCATTGCTGATGTTTAAAAATTAACCAGCATGGTTTTCATGTGATCCTGGCACGATTAGGTCAAAACCACACCCAGCTTGGGGAAACATCCTTGAGCATTTTAGATATTTTGATATTATCTTTTCCATTGTTGTCATTAATGTCGGATCAACAAGGTGCTTAGGGACACATTAGGCCACAGCTGTTGCAATTAATTTCACCCTTATGGCCTCAAGAGACAAGCCCCAGCAGTGGCCAGCTTAGTCCTAGGAGTGACAAGCCCTAACAGGACACTTTGGCATGGTGTTCTGTGGATCTCTCCCTGAAGATAATCGGTAGCTTGATCAGGTGGGACTGGGGCCAACCCTGTCCTAGGGCTGGGGCTGGGCTGGGGCTGGGCTGGGGCTGGCTGAGTGGGGTCAGTCTCTTCAATGCAAGACTTTTCATTGGCTTAGCTGTACCCCTTGCAATTACTCTGGCTGGGTGACTCGACTTTAAGCAAAGTGAAACAGCCTGGGCACCACAAACAGGCTGCCTGACAATTAGCTGCCATTTTATAAGAGTGGGTCTTAGGAACATCAGTTAGCATTTTCTAGGAAGGCAACTACCTGCTCACCATCACCGCCAGCAGTGAGTGGTGGCTGAAGCCCTTCCATGGTAGACCAAGTGCTGTAATGCTGGATTTTGCTGAAAATTGTGACCCTAATCTGCCCGAAATTGGATCAGTGTTCTACTACTCACATCATGTCACACAAATGGTGTGTAATAACTTTGTTGTTTTTTTCAACTTTGTTGAAGTGACCTATTTTATGGCTTGCTTTGAGGCCGGAATTAGACTCTTAAGTGATATATGAAAAGAAATCTAAGCAAAATTAATCTGAACTGATTTGATTATCTGCTGAATTTAAATACATTTTTCTTACATTGTTCTTGCCTCAGTGGAGTAATTAATTAGTAATTCCATTAGGTGTTTGTGGAAAAGAAAAACAAGGTTTGGGGGTAATCCCATGCCAAACAAATGCTCAAAATTAAAAATAAGAGCTCTTCATTTTATAACCTGTCTCTCTGTAAATGTAAATCAGGGGAAATGGAGAGTGAGATTTTAGCAAACAGGTTCACAGTGTGTGCCAAGCTGTGAAGGAAGGGCGATGGGGAGGAGGGCACTGTGAGTGTTGGGAGGTGGGACTTAAACAGATTTGCTTTTTGCTGTTTCTTTCTAGATGGAGTCTGCTTGCTCTGCCTCTGGATTGTAAGACGTAGTCATTCAGCTCCTATTAAACATGTCACTGCTAACAGTGAGCAAAAATAGAAATTGCTCTCAGTTGAAAAGGCAGAGAGACAAGTAGGAAAATTTGGGTTGGTCTAATGGAACCTCACCCACTCCTAATGTTCTCCATACCAACTTAGCAAGTGTCTGTAAGGAAAATGCTGTGAATACAGACACACATCAGGAATGGGCACAGGATTGCGGGTCTGGCTTTAAAAGTACATGATATTGTACATGACCCCAGCCTGGAAAAAAAATATGAAAGAAGGAGGAGACATACCAAAGTGTTAGGTGATTATGAGTGGGCTATAAAGTAATAGGTTTATTCTTTATATTTTTCTAAGTTTCCATTTTTTCTATAGCAGTACACACACACACACACACACACACACACACACACACACGCTCAAAAGCAATAATGAAAACGTTAGAAAGCTATCTGAGAATAAATAAGGAGAAACTGTCCTTGAGGAATCTTGGCTTTCAGAAGCAAAGAGGTCAGGGAAAGATCTGTTCTTCCCCAACCTGTGAATAAAATCTTCATTCAGTAAAGACAGAACTGTGGTGAAAGGAAACAAAAATATGCTTCTGGTTTTCCTCTAGTCAGATTAAGTGCACAGACTCTGGAGCCAGATTGCCTGGAATGAAATACAGAACTGCCAATTACTAGCTAATTAATCCCTCTGAGCCTCAGTTCCCTTATTGGTAAGATCAGGGATAAAAATAGCACCAAATTTATAAAGTTATTGTGAAAATGAAATGACTAATTTGTGTATCATTAAAATGGTGGCTGGCACATGGTAAGTGGTAAATAAATCTTAGGTAATTATTTCAATAATAATCTTATTAATGTTATCATTACCAAGTAGAGCTTATTGAAACAGTGCCACAGTCTACTACTGTATAGATGTTGCTAACTCATTAACATTGAATTTTCAAAAATGGGTACAGTAATATTTACCTTGCAAGTGTTGTTTATAGAATCAGAGCTAATGCAAGTCAAGTGCCAAGAACAGTCTCAATGGATTTTGAGAAATGGTTATTATTTCTAATTTAAGTGAATATGTTTTGAGCCAAAAATTTTCAAGCACTTACTATGTGATGGGCATCATGTTCACTTTATGGCCCATAATGTGGTCTATTACTGTATGCTCCATGTAAGTTTGAGAAGAGTATGTATCTGTTGTTGGACAGAATATTCTATAAATGTTAATTAGATCAAGTTGATTGACAGTGTTGTTCAGGTCAACTCTATCCTTACTGATTTTCTGCTGGCTGGATCTGTCAATTACTGACAGAGGGATGTTGAAGTCTCCAACTCTAATAGCAGATTTGTCTCTTTTATCTTTCAGTTCTATCCGTTCTTGCTTTGTGTATTTTGATGCTCTGTATTAGTGTGTTCATCACTTTTTATTCATTTCTTTATGTGATTTTCACAAAATCAATATGAGGCATGAGTTAGTGGAAGATGTGCAAATTTATGTTAGTGAAATAAAGAGTTCATCCAATGTTATTATAGGTGGTAAATGGCAGAGCCAAGTTTTGAACCCAGGTCCGTCATAGACCATTACCATCTAAGCAACCAAGTCCATCACTCAATATAATGCCATAGGCCAGAGATTTTAACTGCTGAAAAATGGAAAATAAAGTGTGTGACATATATATAAAGTATGGGCTGTATTCATACAATAGTGGTTATTTAAAATATGGAATAAGGAAAAAAGAAAACTAACCAGTAAGTTTCACCTGATTTGGGTTGAGGATCAAGGAAGCTGATATAAGATGCAGCTCTCAATGTGGAACTGAGTGTGTGTGTCTCTGTATGCATTTTTTTCTCCTACCTGGCTCAGATGTCTTCAACTGACCTTGTGTTAATTGAGTCCTTCTTTCACACAGTCTCAGGTGACTGTCTAGGTTCATGGGGGAGACCCATCAGCTCCAGTGGGGCTGGCTGCCTCAGGAAGTGGAAGTTCAGCTATGGCAGGTAGAGACATAGCTGAGATGTTTTTTTCCCCAAGGATTGGCCTATGGTTGGACCGCTCAGGGAAATTCTGAGTTTTTTTCTTTTGGGGACCATGGGGTGGAGCTGGAGAAGAAGGGTCATGAATCAGGATTTGGCTGGGCAGGCTCTGAGTCATGTATCTTCTTTCTACAGATAGCACCCAGCATGCTAGGAAGCTACATCACCAACATTTCCAGCTGTTAGCATCAGGGTGTTAGCTGGTAGTTTTCCCTTCAGCACCAATTAATGTTCATCTGGATGTTTTGATTTGGATACTTTTGAAATCTCTTCTGTCAAGGTACTACTTAGCAGTTTAGGTGCTACAAGAAACTGGCTATATTTATGTCTAAAAAGTTTTACAGTGCCTTTTAAAATGTTCTCACCAAACCATTCAAGATTGTATCAGCAGTAAGTATGTCATCCACATGAATATCTGTGGAGTCTCACCGTGAATAACATGATTAAGGAGCATAATGTGTGGACGCCCAGCCCGTCGGGAGCTCCATCAGCCTGACTCTTTCAGTGAGTTCCTGGGAGGAAGCAGCATCAACACCCTTCAAGACGGCCTCTGTCTTGCCCAAGTATTTTTTTCTGCCAATAGTAGGACCTACTATGGGGGAAAGTGGAAAGATTATTATTTTTTAATTAATAAAATTTCTTTTTTAGAGCAGTTTTAGATTCACAGTAAAATAGAGCAAAGAGCACAGAGATTTCTCATGTGCCCTTGTTCCCACACATAAACCACTTCCCCCAATACAGACATCTGATATCACAGTGGTACATTTGTTATACTTGATCAACCCAGATTGGCACATTATCACCCAAAGTTTATGGTTTTCTTTAGGGTCCACTCTTGGTGGTGGTGTACATTCTATGAGTTTTGGCTAATGTGTAATAACGTGTACCCATCATTATAGTATCAAACAGAAAGTTCTACTGCCCTAAACGTCCTCTGTGATCTGCTTATTCATCCCTCCCTCCCACCTACAGTTGAAGGATCTTAACATTTTATTTAGAATATATGTGTGTGTGTGTGTGTGTGTATGTATATATATATACACACACACACATGTGAGACAATTCTCCTGTCTCAGCCTCCCAAGTAGCTGGGGTTATAGGTGCTTGCCACAACACCCGGCTAATTTTTGTATTTTTAGTAGAGACGGGGTTTTACCATCTTGGCCAGTCTGGTCTTGAACTCCTGACCTTGTGATCTACCTGCTTCAGCCTTCCAAATATATATTTATTTATTTATTTATTTCTTCTTCTTCTTCTTCTTCTTCTTCTTCTTCTTCTTCTTCTTCTTCTTCTTCTTCTTCTTTTTTTTTTTTTGAGATGGAGTCTCTCTCTGTCATCCAGGCTGGGGTGAAGTATAGTGGCACGATCTCAGCTCACTGCAGCCACTACCTCCCAGATTCCAGCAATTCTCCTGCGTCAGCATCCCAGGTAGCTGGGATTACAGGCATGTGCCACCATGCCTGGCTAATTTTTGTATTTTTAGTAAAGATGGGGTTTCACCATGTTGGCCAGGCTGGTCTCGAATTCCTGACTTCAGGTAATCTGCCAGTCTTGGCCTCCGAAAGTGCTGGGATTATAGGTATGAACCACCATGCCCAGACCAGAATATATATATTTCTTTCTTTTTTTTTTGAGATGGAGTTTTACTTTGTCACCCAGGCTGAAGTGCAGTGGCACAATCTCAGCCCACTGCCACCTCAGCCTCCTGGGTTCAAACAATTCTCCTGTCTCAGCCTCCCAAGTAGCTGGGGTTATAGGTGCTTGCCACAACACCCGGCTAATTTTTGTATTTTTAGTAGAGACGGGGTTTTACCATCTTGGCCAGTCTGGTCTTGAACTCCTGACCTTGTGATCTACCTGCTTCAGCCTTCCAAAGTGCTGAGATTGCAGGCGTGAGCCACTGTATCCGGCCATGAATATATATATATTTCTTTAATAGGCTGAGGAAATTTCTCCCTAGAGAGGAGATCTCAGGTGTCTTTCTGGTTGCCTATCCCCCTCTCCTTTCAGCCTCAGAGGAGAGAGTGGCAGTGATTGGTGGTGGTAGAGAGAGAAGATGAGAATTTCCCATCATTTTCCATAACTGCTCTGCTCTATCTGATCTCTCATCCATCTTGGTCCAGGGAAGGCAAATTTTTATCCCCTGTAGAATCTGACAAAAGAGACTTTACGAAGCAAAGAAAGATAAACACTCCAACCTCTCTCCAACTCTCCAGAACAGAAAAAAAAAAAGGAAACTCTAAAGATTGACACATTTGCAGGAGCCTGATCCTGTTTACAAGCACAGCTAAGTCTGGACAGGGCCTGCCTCCTCTGGCTCCCTTTATAGAGCTTGCCCCACAGTCCCACCTGTCCTCATCCTTTTTTCCATAAATTCTGCTAACTTTGAATATAAGGTAAAAAACTCAGGCACCTGTTACTACAGACTTACAATAAAAACAGCAGCAACAACAAAACATTTAAACCAGCAGCAACAATAGGAGGTCAGAAGAAGTAGGTCACTCCTCACAGGTCCTTCTCTGGGATGGAAAAGCCAAAGTCATCAGCATGTGCCTTTTTTCACAGTGTGACCCAAGTTTTCTGCTCTTGTCATAGTCTATTCAAAGACTTTATGGCAAAATGTGTAACCTTATGTGTAAAGCTGACATTCACAAGCACTCACTACATGAGTGCACTCCTCTGAGCACCCCATTCTAATTTCCTCATGAAGTTTCACGGTATCCCTCTGGGGCCTGGGAACAGATGCCCATGATTGATTTTGCCACTTTATAGTTGAGTAAATAGAGGCATAAAGCAGTTGGGGAACTTGGACAGAGTCGCCAGGGCCGATCCATTGTAGACTTAGGTTTTGAACCAGATCAGTCAGTCTTTTTGAACCGAACCAGTCTGAGTTTGCACTCAATGACTACAAGGTGGTGGCATGGTCTGTTAAAGTGGTGCTGTCCAGGGAAGGTCACTGAGGTTAAAGTTGAGAACTCAGGACCTGGAAGAAGCTGATGGAGATCTTATCTAGCAACTCTGGTTTCTGTTACTCTATTCTTTTGTTCCCCATCTCCAACACAGACATCTTAGCAGGACTATCTTAGCTACTAATTCGTGGAGGCCTGTGAGCTAAACATGCCACACTCCTTGTTCAAAAATGATTAAACGTTTCCAAATGGGAACCGTGAAGGTGGCCTTGCATCTAGCCCTGATTTAAGTTGGTTAGTCTGTTCTTCCAGCATTCTGTCTCTGGAACATTCTAAAGAAACCCCATAGGTGAGGCCCCCTGCCCCACAGCAGGAGGGTCCAGGAAGTGGGTCTCTAGATATTGCCAAGTTCCAATTGGTCCTAGTTGCCTGTGGCCCCAGTCAATGAGGCATGTTCACGTTGCCATAATCACGCAGGCAAAGTGATGCTGCACACATTTTAAACTGAAACAGTTAATACAGTTTTTTGTTTCAAGTAAATAGTTGGCAATATCTAATTCAATGGACTTTGGATAAAATGGCCCAACTTTATGGCTCCCCAAATACAGTAGTCCTCCCTTATCTGCAGTTTCATTTTCTGAAGAGGAGGGGGGAAGGGGTTACTATATTTGGGGAGGCATCAAGTTGGCCATTTATCTGCAGTCAACCACGATCCAAAAAATATTCAATAGATAATTCCAGAAACAAACAGTTCTTAAGTTTTAAATTGCACACTGCTCTGAGTAGCACGTTGAAATCTCTCGCCATCCTTCTCCCGCCTGCCGGGGAAGTGAGTCATAGCTTTGTCCAGTGTATCCATGCTGCCTATGCTACCCACCCGTTAGTCAATCAGCAGCCATCTCAGTTATCAGATCAACTATCTGGTGTCAGAGGGCCTGTGTTCAAGTAATCCTTATTTAACTTTACAATGGCCCCAAAGCACAAGAATAGTGATGCTGACATGTTGTAAATGTTCTATTTTATTATCATCTATTGTTGTTAATCTCTTACTGTGCCTAATTTATAAATTGAACTTTATGTATGTATAGGAGAAAACAGTATATATAGGGTTCAGGATTACCTGTGGTTTCAGGCAACCACTGGAAATCATGGAACATATCCCCCAAAGATAAAGGCAATAGCTTATAGCTAAAAGAATAACATACACATCCACTTATTATATTTAGTTTATGCAAAATCTCTGGGTACATAAACAAAGAGCAGTTTTGAGGGCAGTGGTCCAGGCTCTGAGTTTTTCTGTAGGGCTGAGAGGGTGGTTTAAGGCACCCGGAGGCATTCTCACAGGCAAAGCCTCAGGCAAGCACCAGCTTTGCTCCAAGGAAGGGTGTCTTCTGCCAAGACAACACCTGGGAAGGGTGTGGGCCTTACCCAGTAGGCGAGGCTTCAGGGCAGACTTCAGGCCTAACAGGCAGCTGGGTCAGAGTCTCCCTGTGCAAGGCAAACTGGCCAGGGGAGATTGCAGAAGGCCTGCAGAGACGTGCTTCAAAGCAGACGATCCACACTGCCAGGGTGGAGACCCCTAAGGGTCTCAGGAGACCAGGGCAGGACCTGGGTGGAGTCAGATCCACAGATGAAGATCTGTAGGCCCTACAGCTAATAATAATATTTAACACGGATGGAGCAGCAGTATGTGCCAGGCACAGTTCTCTAGGCATTTGATGTGCATTAATTAATTCATTGGTTCTCAAACTTGAGTATGCATCAGAATCAAGGCTTGTTAAAACACAGATGGCTGGGCCACCTCCAGTTTCTGATTCAATAACCTGTGTGCTCTCTCTCTCTTCTTTTCTTTCTAAAGCTGTCTATCCCTCATGTCTTGTTTGGGTCACTCCCTTGCCAGGACACCATACCTGCCCATGCTAGCGCTCAGCTATTCCTCCTCCGAACTCTTCTACCTAAAGTATGTGGATTGAGGGCATGACTAGATCTAGGTTTGAATCCTGGCTCTACCACTTACTGGTTCTATGACCTCAAACAAGTGATTTTATTGTTCTGTGCCTCCATTTTTCTTATATGAAAAATGGGACTGATACTACCTACTTCATAGAATTTTTATAATGATTAAATGAGTATATATGTGCTATAATAGTATAAGAAATGTTTTATATGTATATGTAACATTTATATATGTAAAATGCATACTGCGTATAATTTGTAGAACAGTGTAAGAAGGTAAATTTTACTTCTCATTTAGCTGTGATGTTATTTCCTTATCCTTTGTGAAAATTAGAATTGTAATAGTTAATACATATTGAAGTGTCTTTACTATTTTTTTTTTTTTTGAGACAAGTCTCACTCTGTGGCCCAGGCTGGAGTGCAGTGGCGTGACCTCGGCTCACTGCAACCTCTGATTCCCGGGGTTCAAGCAATTCTCCTGCCTCAGCCTCTCAAGTAGCTGGGATTACAGGCACCCAAAACCACACACAGCTAATTTTTGTATTTTAATAGAGATGGGGTTTCCCCATGTTGGTCAGGCTGGTCTCAATCTCCTGACCTCAGGTGATCCAACCACCTTGGCCTCCCAAAGTGCTGGGATTACAGGTGTGAGCCACCATGCTTGGCCACATCTTTACTGTTAACTCCTATAGTGATGGGATCTGAGAAGAGAATCCAGGATAGGAAGTGAGGGAGAGGATGCTGGAAAAGGGGACAGAGCTACTAACCCAGGCAGGAAGGTGTTGGCCATTCATTGGCTGAAGGAATGCCAATCATGTCTGCTCTGCCAATGAGCAGCTCATTAGAGGCTTCTTTCAGAAAAGACAGAGGAAGTGAAAGGAGCAGATCCTGGAGAAGAGACTTTAAAAATGAAGAGATGGAAAGTCCTCTGGCAGACAGAGAGGATGATGTATTGCAATCAGATTCTGGAACACAGATGACAGTCAAAACAAGCCTGTGCTGCCATGTGAATGACCAAACAAAGATTCCAGCTTAGAAGACTATGGGAAAAAGCTACCTCCCTCTGAAGAGTAGAAATTAGATTAATAACCACTTCAGGCCAGGACATTTGTTCTGGCAAATCCAACAGGCTAGAGAAAAGTCATGGACTTGTCATGGACAAGGTCAATGCCTAGAGTTAATTTAGCATCATAGATTCCACAAGGTGTGATGGGTCATGGAGGCTGCCAGGTGGTCACTAAACACTGGCCTGGAACTCAATAGGGAAGACTTCTTGAGGTCAAGAAAAAAACCAAGATCCTTGGTTTTTTCACTCCAAGGATCAAATATCATGACAGGAAGGGTGTTACAAGCAGGACCAGCTACATAATTTGTAGGACCCAGTGCAAAATAAAAATGCAAGACCTCTTGTTCAAAGAGCATGACAAAAGATGTGTTAAAGATATTAAAATATAAGACATTTTTCTTCCAAGTTCTCTCTGTTAATCTGTCATGATGTTTTTGTTTGTTTGTTTGTGTTTTGTTGATGTGTTACACACAGGGACACTTTTATTAGGGCAGTTACTGACTGTCAGTTACCTGTCCCCTAACTTGAAACACATAAACCCTTGGCCCACCCGTTCCCAGGTTCTTCCTCCCAGCCACCATGAAGCCAACACATCATCCCTGGCCAGGAACAGGCAGGTGGAGGCAGACATCTCCCCTTCCCACAGATCTACCACCTCCCCCCACGGTGGACAGGCTGGAGGGCAGTGGTGCTATGTCAGCTTACTGCAACCTCTGCCCTGCCCCCAGTTTAAGCGATTCTCCTGTCTCAGCCTCCCAAGTAGCCGGGACTACAGGCATGCACCACAACACCTGGGTAGTTTTATATTCTTACTAGAGACGGGGTTTCACCATGTTGGCCAAGATTGTCTCGAACTCTTGACCTTGTGATATGCCTGCCTCGGCCTCCCAAAGTGCTGGGATAACAGACGTAAGCCACCAATAAATTGTTTAAGAATTTTAACATAGTGACTGTAGAGCATTAAAACCCAAGCCCCAGGCCCTTCTGAGCATGGCCCTTCTGAGCATGGGGCTGTGTACAATGGCACTGGTCAAATGCCCATGAAGCTGGCCCTGATTGCAAATGTGAGTACTTAGCTCAGGGCCAGAGAAGAGAGTTTAAGGTGAGCAGGGGACCAGGAAGTAGTTCTGAGACAGACTTGGGCTCTCATCAGATAGGAAAGACTTATCAAGCCACATCTACTTTGGAGGGAAAAAAAACAACTTTAGCATCCATCCCAGATAGGCAAGGTAAAGGGAAAAAATTGGGGCATTTATCTTGTAAGCTGTGATATCAATCTCAGTTCAGGTAAGTAAGGCTTAACAACCTGTACTCAGTGAGCTCATCAACATTTAGTCTCTTGGGAAACTGTTTTTTTTTCCCTTTCTTAGTTTCATTAGTAAAAATTTCTTCAGTGGATTGCCAATCTTGATTTGGCTGGACAAAAAGGACAAGGATGTTTTCCACACTTAGCTGGGTATACAGGGCCTCAGTGTCTCTCTGGAGACCACGTGCAGGGGAAAATGGGGACTGAATCATCCCCAGCACCGGGAGATCAGAGTGGCTGGATGGGTAGTGTGGGAACCCCAGAGGCTATGAGTGCTGCTCTGTGTGGCCTGGACAGCTTGCTCCCACTGGCATATAATTATACACAAGGGGCAACAATCACGGAAGAAGAACGGTTTTCAGCATTCCCCGATACACACGGGTGAGCATTTTTCTTCCCAGAAGTCATCTCGAGGCCTGGGCACACACTCCAATATCCTGAAGGTTAGTGTGGTAGAGGAGAAAGCTTATGGACTTTTAAGGAAGTCAGACCTAGGGTAGATTTGTAGCTTTGATGTGTTTATAATTCCTCCTTCCTTCCCTCCCTTCCTTCCTCCTTTTTCTCCCTCCCTTTCTCCTTCTCTCCTCCTTCCCCCAGTCCCATCAATTCATTCACCAAATAGTTATTGAATTTCTACTTCCTGCTAGTCTGTGCTAAATGCTGTGATACAGTGGTGAACAAGGCAGACACACAATCCCTTCTGTGATGGAACCTACCGTGGGGAAGGCATTGAACAGTTATGCAGAGGATGTGTATAATGACAGGCAACTACTGGGCGCTATAAAAGGATGTTGTGAGGGGATTCAGCTAGGTGGAAGCATCATGGACAAAGTCCTCATCTCTTCATTGACCTCTACCCTAAATTGTGAGAATTAGAAATAATGTAACATGTCTACCACCGTGCCTAGTCCCTGATGACATGTGAGTATTCAATACAGCTTTGGGATTCTTATCGGGAAGTGTCACCAGAGTCCATTTCCGGCTGCACTGATGGTCATTTCTTTATTATTCTCCATTGTCACTTTTTGTACTAATTATCTTTGCACTTTGATGCCCTTCTAAGATTGGGATTCCCTGGAGGGTAGAAACAGGTAGTTACCTTCTTTGAGTCTCCAGAGTGCCTGTAACAGTGCCCAGCACATAGTAGCTGCTCAGTAAATGTTACTGGATTAAAATGAATTAAACCATAAAATGAGAAAGAATCCCAGCAACAGGGAACCTAAAGGAGAACGTTTTGTAGGGAAACGCTGGAACTGATTCTGCCATTCTTACATTTTCTTTATAACCTCTTGGGAGAATGAAAACCAACACATATCACATTCCTTGCCTCATCTTTTCTGCTGCTACTAGGGACAGAGAAATAATAAAAGAAAGAATATTTAGTTGGGGTTTTTCTCCAAAGGATTCTTCTTAATTATGTGAGGAGGCATTAATTAAAAATCGAATTAATCAGATTTTCAGAGAAAAAGAAGCTATAGGAGCTCTGAGCTACATGCAAAAATATATCTAAATAGATGGTGACTCTCTGAGCAGGCAATCCTTTTGGTGGGCCAGTTGGAATTGCCTCTTACAGGCTCATATACAGAGATGGATTTGCTGTGGAGTGAGTGAATGAAGCTGGAGCTTTGAGCCCCATACTTACATAGGCCTTTCCAAGGCTGTGGTAAGGGCCCTCAAGGTATATTTGATCATGTATGTATGATATGGTTTGGCTCTGTTGCCCCACCCAAATTTCATCTCCAATTGTAATCCCCATATGTTGAGGGTGGGACCTGTAATCTCCACATCCTGGGGAAGACAGGTGATTGGATCATGGGGGTGGTCACCCCATGCTGTTCTCATGAGTGAGCTCTCACAAGATCTGATGGTTTTATAAGCATCTGGTATATCCTCTGCTTGTGCTTTTCTGTCCGCTGCCAAGTGAAGAAGATCCTTGCTTCCCCTTTGCCTTCTGCCATGATTGTAAGTTTCCTGAGGCCTCCCCAGCCATTTGGAACTGTGAGTCAATTAAACCTCTTTCCTTTATAAATTACCCAGTCTTGGACAGTATCTTTATAGCAGTGTAAGAATGAACTAATACCATATGTATGTATGTGTATATGTGTGTGTATTATATAATAATACTATACATACACTATATATTATTTAATTGTATAATAATACTTTATAATACTATGTGATTACTACATATAGTATTATGTAGTAATTTACTATATTTATTACTGTATGTCAGTAGGGGAAATCCCAGTTTTATTGTGTGAAAATGTCTTATAAGTACACATGAGCTAATATGTATGTGCGTGTATATATATATGAACTAATACTACATATATGTGTGTATATATATGAACTAATACTATATGTATGTATATGTATGTATATATGAACTAATACTACATATGTGTGTATATATATGAACTAATACTGTATGTATGTGTGTGTATATATATATATGAACAAATGCTACATGTAAATGTGTATATATATGAACTAATACTGTGTGTGTGTATGTGTGTGCGTGCGCGTGTGTGTATATATATATAAACTGATACTATATGTACTTCAGCTTGGCCATGGTTCCTGAACTAATACTATATCTTACAAGTTATACACACATACGGTTTTAGTTCATGGGTACTTGTAAGATATTCTCACACAATAAAACTGGGATTTCCCCTACTAACATGTCTCCTAGAAAGGTCTAGAGTCGGAGGCGCAATGTGAATAAGGAAGATAATCTTGATGATGACAACGTAGGTGTGATTGGATGAAGAGGGAATGGAAAGAGGAGCTGCACACAGCCAGGAGAACATGTTGGAAAATTGTTTCGGATCAAAATGGATGATCCAAAAAGGCCTAAAAGTGTCTAAAAGTCAATTCCTCCAGGTCAGGCACATACTAACCTCGAGGGCAGGGTCTTAAGCTGGGGTTCGTGGAGGGGCTTCAGGGATCCATGAGCATCCTGAAATTGTTTGCAAATTGTTTGCATAAATGTTTGTTTGTTTTTCCTGGGAAGAGAAATGGTGCTCACAAAGTTGGGGAACTCTGAAATGAGCATGAGAAAGAATGGATTCTGTAAGATTTTAGTGTTTAGGGAATAAAATATAATGGTAAGAGGGAATGGAATTTATAAGCAAAAATAGTACGTGACATAATTTGGTTCTCTCTTCACTAGTTCCTGTTCGAGTCCATGTCTTGGGGAAGGTGCAGTGAGACAGGCTGGCAGCAACCTCCCATTGGGTGGGCGGCCTGGTGTGGGGTAGAGGGGTTGCTCCTTCAAGCTGGAGATCAGAAAGAAGAAAGCTTAGAGAAGCCTCTTAGGCTGCCTCCGTGTGAGGGTCAGCAGCCTCATTTACGTCCAATCCAGCTCACAGGGGGAAGACAGAGAAGAACCAGGGACAAAGAGGAAGATATCCACTGGGGGTCTTTTGTGGTCTGAGTTGACGGAGATGCCAACACTGAGGATCCTGGCCAAATCTCCTGCAAATCATGATTTCTTCCTATGCATCAAGGCCAGAACCAGGGATTGAAAGAATGGACTGGAAAAAAAATTAAAAAAAAGAAAAACAAAATTCTTAGTAACAAGTTAATATCTGTTGCCTAGAGATTTATTTTAACCAGAGGTTGAAAATAGCAGGACTGGGTCCCAAAGAGAAAACTCTGCTTCTTTCACAGCCAAGAAGGGGATAAGGTTCTTACCAGCTCTATCAGGACCAGGAGGATTGATCTTAGACACAGGGTGAAGTTTGAACCAGTCCAGGAACCATGGTCAAGCTGAAGCCACAAAGTCAACGTCAGACTGAAAAATGGGCTGGGAAGAAGAATCCTTGGACTCCAAGGAAGGAGCCAGGGAGTTCATCATTCATGAGGTCAAGGAGTGGCATTGGATCAGAACCCAGATCTGTAGCCAGAAACCAGGTGCCTGCCTGTAGTTTCCACCTACACACCCACCTGAGCCACGTGGAGCCACTTCCCTGCCTGCACCTGCACAGGCTGGGCTGGCGGAGCTCAGGGTCTGGTCCCACCCCACTTGGAAGCACAGGGGAGCTTCCTGCCCATGGGCAAACGTGGCTCAGAGTCAAGTTCTCCTTGCTATTCTTCCCATGTGTGTGCCTGGCCAGCATGGCCAGCTCTTGGACCACCTGCTTCTCATACTCCTGGCCCCACCCCAATCTAGACCCTCACATTTTGTCTGGACTTCTCCAGTGCCAGCCTCTTGCACTCTCCCTGTAACCCTGCAGTCCTATTCCCTGCATCAGGAAACACAGCTGGTCTCCAATGCTGAAGGAAGAGAATGGGATAAAGGCCATGACTCAGGCAAGGTTAAAAAAAGAAGTCACCCCTTTGTTCATTCCCAATAATGTCGATAACATGTTAATTCAAAACCAAGAAGCCAAAGAGGTGAGGAGCCTAGCAGAAGTACACATTTTGTCACACTTACCCCCTGAGCAAAGAGTGAGGGATAGTCAAAAAAATCTCTGTAGTGTTCTGAGACATCACAAAAGCCTGTTTACCCAGATTGTGTATATGCTTCTGAAGAAGGAGTTACATACAAAGAGAGTCTATTCTCTTTCTTCAGCTCGGGAAGTATGTGCTCAATCTGGGCAAGGGTTAACCACTTCAGGAGATTATATCAAGCTTGGGTTTAACTTTTAAACAAGATGCTAGAGGGCATGTTTTAACTGTCATGTTGTATTGTGAATTTAGAGCTTGGGTGTGGAAGAACTATGTCTCTCTGCTTTATAATCTACACAGGTGTTCAGAGGACTTCAAAGCCTAGTTTTAGAAGGAGGTTATTGAGAATTACCTCTGGGGAAGAAAGAAAGAAATCCCACAGAACAGATGCCGAGAGAGGCAAACTAAACTCTCCTTGCGCGGTTGCCTTTACATTAGTTTTAAAATTTCAAAACCTTTTTCTTGAGATCTTCTTGCTCAAGAATAGGGACTTTCCCGTTCCACAGTATGATTTCATATTCAAAAAAACCTCTATTATTTTCTGAAAGTGATTCTAACAGAAAGTTTACCCAGGGAAATTTTAGCAGCACGTTAGGCTGCTGGATAGAACCCAGCTTAGGAGCACACTGCACATTCATTCTCAGACATTGCTTCTTCCTAGTGTACTAATCATCGACTGTAATTTCATAATGGAGAAGGTAAAATGTGGTCACTTTAGCATTGATTTCTCTTCTATAATAGCAATGAAATACGTGAGCATAGAATTCTTTGTAACGAAACGACAGTGCTGCCTAATTGACTAACATTCCGCGGGGCATTCGGTTGTGATTTTCAACAGTGATATTGGCGTTGACTGTTGTTAGCATGTGAGAAAAAAATTCCTCCTTCCAAATGTCAATATTTGAGTCCTACTAAAAGCTGAGGGGTATGTATGCATTTAGGCAAAAGCATATTCTACTTTTTGGTATTTTCAATGATTTGTGGCCAATGAATCATAACAATGAAATCTTAAAACCCCAAGAAACCACCAAAACCAAACTAGGCATTTACGTATTTCACGGTAATTATTTCTACCCCACTCCAAGTTGAAAATGTCTGTTTCCTCCAATTTGTTTGCTTTTTCATTTATTGGCATTTTGAGAACTTCCGGATTAAACTGCCTGTTCCTCTGCGAACAGGATAACTGAACCTGGAGTTTGGAAAGTCCTGTTTAGTTCAGTCAATCCCACTTTTCCTCGGAGAACAGGAAAGAGAGTAATAGGTCTCATTTCACAGAGGTTTCTCACTTTTTTTTTTCTAGGAAAGGCTATTTCCACTATATTGGTTCATAATTGTAATATCTAGTACTTTAAACAATTAAAACTTGTAACTCTGATTTCTGGTTAAAGCATCTACCAAGTTTAGTCATTTATTTTCCAGGCAACAGCTACAGCAATTGAATTGGTTTAATCATGTGTCATGTTACCCTCTAGCTTGCTATGTGGCAAAGCTATAGATATCCTCTTATTCTCTCCCCCATTTCACTGTAGCAGTTTTTCCTATTCTTGCTAGTAATTCCTAATGCCTTTTAATTGAAGCGGGGGGCTTCTGTCTTTTTTTTTTTTTTGCAAGTTTCTCGTTGCAGAGACGCTTAGTCAGTTGTCCTGCATCCATTTTCCACTAGTCCCTAGTGACAGAACTCACTGCTAGTTTAGCAAAGTACATTGTTCCACTGTCTTCTCCTGACCTCCGAAGTAAGATTGACACCCCCAGTCTCCCTTGCAGCTGGCTATGATCATGTGACTAAGCTCTCACTAATGGAAGGTGAGCAGAAGTGACGAGTGATGGGCACAGCTTGTGTTCACTGCCATAAAAAGATGCCAGTCCACTTCTTCCCTATAGGGTAGGCTGGAACTTGGATGTGGCACTGGCAGGCCAGATAGCACCATGCAGACAACAACATTCTAGAGGACAGAAAAGCTTGAAAGTAAAAGAAACTTTGGTGTTTGAATAAGTCACACATCTGCCCATCTCTGAAATGTTACATAAGAGAAAAAGACATTTCTCTCTTATTTGAACAATTACCTTTTAAAGCATTTTTGTTATGGCAGCGTAACTGATACCTTAACCCCGACAAATGCATTTCTTAAACAAACAGAGGAATGCTACTATCACACTCTATGCTGGTCCAGTCTTACTTGGGGTGTAGTATTCTCATCTGTGAATTGCTTTGCAAGAGACGTAAAGACAAAATGGAGGTGTTGAGATAAGAGCAACATGATTGGTGAGAAATTCAAAGTTGAAGAAACGGGAAGAGCAGATTTAGAGTAAGTAGGAGTACCGCTTTCAAATGTCTGAGGAACTGGCATGAGGAAGAATGATAAACTTTGTTCTGTGTAGTTTTGTTGGATAGAAGTATGGTTCGATGGGAAAACAGATTTTGCTTAAGACAAAGATTTCTGGTTGTCAGGTCTGCATAGACATTGGAAGCATTGAGTTCTCTGCTCACGGAGACGCTTTTAACAGAGACTGGATAATCATTTGTCTGGATTTTGTAACAACTGTGTGTCATGCAGGTATATCACTTAAATTGCCTCAAATTCTTAGAACAATGCTGATAATTATATTTTTTAATTTCCATTTGATAGAAAGGAAATATTAGTCTTAGATCAGTTAAAACTTCTCCAGGATCACAGACCCAGTTGGTAGCAGGGTCCATGTTTTTTTCTACCAACCACTGGTAAAGCTGATTTACAAAACGGTCTAAAAATTTCTCCCAAATCTGAATTTGATGAGTCCCCTGGAAAATCGTGTTCCCCAAATCTTCCCTTGAATTCTGGAGTATCGGAGCCAGTGATATTTCCTGAAGTTGGTGTGCGTAATCTCCCACATTTTAACCTCACAGACGGCTTACATGGGGCCCCTCTTTATGTGTTACAGATTGCCAGCTGGTCACCAATCCATTTTCTCTTCCTTCTTGGCACACCATGAGACTACATTTTCTAGCTTCCCTGGAAGTGAAATGTGAGCAAAAATGATGCCAGCCACTCCCAGGCCTGGCCTATAGAAACCTCCCATATTCTTTCTTCTTCTGCTGCTGGATATTGACACAGGGGGTGACTTTGAAAGCTGAGTGTTGAAGACAGCAGAATCTGTCTTTCAGCCTTGGTTCTGGAACAGTATGTTCAGCAGATCCCTTGGTAATCTGGAGCTGCCCTGCACTATGTAAGTGAGGGAGATACAAACTCTTACTATGCTTGAGCCATTTTATATGTAACAGCAATTAGCTTTCCTTGCTTAATACTCTTTATCCCCTGCCACTAAATATCAAGAACTGTAACTCTAGATCATAGGACTATGTGAATAGTCATTATATTTGTCAACAACTCTAACAGGCTGAACATTTTATTCCTCAGTTATTTAAAATTGCGGTAGAATACACATAACATAAAATTTACCATCTCACCCCTGTTAAGCACACAGTTCAGTGGTATTAAATACATTTGTAGTGCTCATATGTTTTATCGCCACCATCCATCTCCAGAATTCTTCTCATCTTGTGAAACTGAAACTGTGTACCCATTAAACAGCAACTCCCTATTCCCTCCTCCCCACCAGCCTCTGGCAACCACTGTTCTACTTTCTGTTTCTGTGGTTTCGATTATTCTAAGTACCTCATATAAGTGGAATCATGCACTATTTGTCTTTTTTTGTTGTTGGCTTATTTCATTTAGCACAGTTTCCTCAAGGTTCATCCATGCGTCAGAATTTGCTTCTTTTTTACAGCTGAATAATACTCTATTGGACGTACGTACCACATTTTGTTTATCCGTTCACTCATCAGTGGACACTTGGGTTGCTTCTACATCTTAGCTCTTATGAATGATAGAGTTTGAGTGTGTGTGCCCGCCCAAATCTCATACGGAAATGTAATCCTCAATGTTGGAGGTGGGGCTTGGTGGGAGGTGATTGGATCATGGGGTGGATTTCTCTGGGATGGTTTAGCACCATCCCCCTTGGTACTACCCTTGTGATAGTGAGCATATTTTTGTGACATTTGATTGTTTAAAAGTGTTTGGCACCTCCCCTCTTCCTTGCTCCTACTTGTGCCATGAAATGTGGCTGCTCCTCATTTGCCTTCCACCACGACTAGAAGCTTCTTGAAGCCCCTCTGGAAGCAGATGCTACTAGGCTTCCTGCACAGCTTACAGAACCATGAGCCGATTTAACCTCTTTTCTTATAAATTACTCCCTCTTAGGTATTCCCTTATAGCAATGCAAGAACAGCCTAATACACTGAACAATGCTGCCATAAACATGGATGTACATGTTTATGTTTAAATATTTATTTGAGATCCTGTTTTTTACCATCCTTTTGGGTATATACTCAGAAGAAAATTGCTAAATCATCTGGCAATTCCATTTTTAATTTTTTGAGGAAGCTGGGCTAAACTTTTTTGAAACTGCAGATACTGAATGAGTTTTTTTCTTTACCAAAAAAGCAGAACTTTAATACAATCTAATCTATTTCTTCCATCTCTCTCTCTTGACTTCTGTATAACCCTGTCCAATTGGTAAAGAGGAATCAACTTCTTTATACAAGAGTGGCAGAGAAGTTCCACAATACGGAGTCCTGTGATAAATGTAATGCCAAAATTCTGTCCAATGGTGACCTATGGTTCAGTCCACTGATTTTTGCTTTTTAAACTCTTCATTGTCCTTCTTATTTCTGTTTCTAAAGTTACTTAAACTACCAGGAAATTTCTCATGGGAAAAAAATCTGTATCTTCAGATTATTTTACACATTGGAAGACTTAGAACATATATATCAAAACCAGCTGGTAGCCTGGTACGGTGGTTCATACCTGTAATCCCAGCACTTTGGAAGGCCAAGGTGGGTGGATCACCTGAGGTCAGGAGTTTGAGACCAGGCTGCCCAACATGGCGAAACCCTGTCTCTACTAAAAGTATAAAAGTTAGCTGGGTGTGGTGGCAGGCACCTGTAAACCCAGCTATTTGGGAGGCTGAGGCAGGAGAATCACTTGAACCTGGAGGCAAGGTTACATTGAGCCAAGATCGTGCCACATCACTCCAGCCTAGGCGATAGAGCGAGACTCCATCTCAAAACTGCCAATTGGACAAACAAACAGCAGGCATTTGGGGGTCATCTTTAGACAGGTCGTATCTTCTCCAGTCCTACAGACCCAGAGTCCCTTTGATCTCTAATGCTGGCATGCAAGTCAAATGCCAAGTGTCTTTGTGACGTGGCTTTTTCTAAATCTGGTCCTACAGGCTATTTGTACCTGTGATCCCTGGTATCAGTGCAGTAAAATCAATGATTAACTAAGAGCTACTCTCTGGCCCTTTCCTGAGAGCTTGTTTTGAAGAAGTTAGAACTTCTTTGCAAGGCAGTAAACCCTTCCTGGGAGTTGGCAGGAAGAAGTAGGAAGTCTTATTATTGGGCACTGATCCTCCTTGTGGGGGCGTATATCTAGCATACCCAGATTTACTCTCTGCAGCCCCCAACTTCCTGTCTGTTACACAAATGTAGGACATAAGTGAAGCTTTGTAAAAAAGGAGGATAGAATGTGCTGTTCTGTTTTTAATTGAAAACCCAAATAGCGATGGACTGGTTTGATTCCACCAGAGTTAAGCAATTTCCTTCCACATCCCCAAATCCCCAACTATGCAGAGCTGCAGCAGTCACCACCGGCCTCCTGAATGTTTGCAGGTCCAGCTGACACACCCACCAGCTGGTGACCAGCAGAGCAGAGGAGGAAGAGGCACAGAGGACCTTAACCTCTCCTGCCAGGTGTGGGTGCCAGTCAAGGCTCCAGACTTGGAAGGAGGCATGAGAGGATGCTCCGGCAGATATGCTGCTTGCTTTTAAAGCTCTGGAACACAACAAAGATGTGGTTTTCTGTAGATGTGTGCATGATTTTCATATATAAGGGTTTCCTTTTTCCTGAAGTCTAGAAAACGAATAGTAACAAGTGAATCACTGGCCTCCCAGAAATTTTTCTATGCTCATGGTATGCACTGGTAGAGGGAGGCGAATAAGGCAGGGCAGCCGAGCTGAGTACTTAAAGCTGGTTTTGCCCAATCTGTGGTATGGGTGCTAATAAAGTAAGCATGATAATTTAGGGGGGACACACAAATATACATTTAAAAAGTTAATAATGTGATGTTTACACATGGAA
This sequence comes from Saguinus oedipus, assembly GCA_031835075.1. NCBI lineage: Eukaryota > Metazoa > Chordata > Mammalia > Primates > Cebidae > Saguinus > Saguinus oedipus. The sequence continues at coordinate 66,035,474 of CM063171.1, read as the reverse complement.
CCATAGATGGGAGCAGCAGACACTGGGGCCTAGCAGAGGGTGGGGGGTGGGAGGAGGGAGAGGATTGGGAAAAATAATTAATGTATACTAGGCTTCATATGTGGGTGACAAAATAATCTGTACAACAGGCCAGGCACCGTGGCTCATGCCCATAATCCCAGCACTTTGGGAGGCTGAGGCAGGTAGATCACAAGGTCAGGAGTTCAAGACCAGACTGGCCAAGATGGCAAAACCCCCTCTCTACTAAAAGTACAAAAAGATAAAAGATAAAAATAACAAGGACCAAATTTAGCCTCCTGCCTGAAAGAGTCAAAAATGTGAATATACATATGAAACAATAGTACTTAAGATTTTGGGCACAAGACAATGAAGAATAAGGATCCATAATTGATGAGAAACAAATGATGTGGACCCTGTGATTCCCTGAGCTCTTATTACCTGGAGAATGTTTCTAGATCATGATGCAGTGTTGGGGAATACAGGCAGAGCTGAGTGGTGGTTTTCCTGATTCCAGAGCCAGATTTGGGAAGCCAGGGAAGCCAAGATAGCTAGAGTTCACAGGGCAGACTAAGAGAGAAAAGAGCTGCACAGACAGCGTTCCAGATAATTGACTGTGTATAAAGGAGCCTGACCAGTGATGCATGGAAGAAAATGATCACAGGCTGAGGAAGGAGCAGCCGAAAAGATGAGAGGGAAAAATGTCTGGAAACTATAGGTTTTCTTTTTTCAACAAATGGTCTTGGAAACCTTACTATCTGTGAGCACAAATGTACTAACCCTTTGATCTGGATCTCATCCTAGATACAAAAGTTCATTCAACATGGATCAAAGACTTACATGTACAACACAAAACTGTAAAATTTCTAGAAAAAAACATACGTTCAAGTGATTCTCCTTTGTAGCTCTGGGTTAGTTAGACAAAGATGACTTTTTAGACACAACACAAAAAGCACAACTCATAAAAGATAAAAAGTAGATAAATCAAGCTTCATCAAAATTAAGAACTTTTCCTCTTAGAAAGATACTCTTAAGAGAATTTTTTTTTAAGTCACAAACTGGGTAAAATACTTGAAAATCTCATATCTGCTAAATGACTTGTCTTTACAATAAATTAAAAACTCAACACACAGAGAGGCGGTCTACTATACACTGGGGACTGTTGGGGGGAATGGGGGAGGGACAGCAGGGGGGGCTGGGGGGGATAGCCTGGGGATGAATACCAAGTGTGGGTGAAGGGGAGGAAAGCAGCAAAGCACACTGCCATGTGTGTACCTATGCAACTATCTTGCTCGTTCTGCACATGTACCCTCAAACCTATAATGCAATAAAAAAAAAAAAAACAAAACTCAACAATAAGAAAACCAACAATTTAATGCTGGACAACAGATTTGAGGAGACATTTTACCAAAAAAGTTACTATGGATAGTAAATAAACCCATGTAAACGTGCTCAACACCATTAGTTATTAGAGAAATAAAATTGAAACCAGAATCAGATACCAATAAACACCTATTAGAATGCTTAAATTAAAAAGACTGACCACAGCAAGTGTTGGCAAGTGTATGGAGCAACTGCAACTCTCATACATTGCTGGTGGGAATGAACTATGATAAGTCGATTTGAAAAACAGTTTTACAGTTTCCTAAAAAGTTAAATATACAACTACCCAATGACTCAGCCCTTTCACTGCTAGATACACAAGAGAAATGGAAGCATGTGTTTCTATAAAGACTGGCACAGACATTCATAGAAGCTTTATATGTAACAGCCAAATATTGAAAACAACTCAAATGTCCATCAAGGGAAATGGATAAACAAATTGTGATATACCCATGCAATGGAAAACTTCTCAGTCACAAAAAGAAATACATTACTGATAACACATAACAACATGGACGGATTTCAAATTAATTATACTGAGTTAATGGAGCCAGAATAGTACAAAAAGATGAAAAGAGAGTGCATATTGAATGTGTCCATTACTATAAAATTCTGGAAAATGCAAACTACTCTGTAATGATAGAAAGAAGACCTGTGGCGGTCCGTAGATGAAAGTCAGAGAGAAGTGTGTGGGAGACACTAGAGTGGTACAAAGACACTTTTTGGATTGATTAATATGTTCAGCGTTTTGATCATGGTAATGATTTCATGTGTGTATATGCATGTCAAAACTCATCCACCTGTATACTTCAAACATGTGCAGTTTACTATCAATTATACTTCAATAAAGCTGTTAAGAAAATATGAATATAGCTGAATATGACAAAAATTATGAGGGTAGCATGACTAAATTTTGGAAACACACCATGAAATCGTCCTATTTGTTACAATTTTCCCATCCTTCTTTCTTATTCTATTTTTCTTGTATGTCCTTCTTTTTTATCCTCCCCTATTTTCTCCAAGAATAGGTGATAATAGTTTGGTACCACCATATATCAGAATGTATAAGATGCCCCTGGCCTCAATAGAAACAAGGGCTTTCTGGCAGTTTCTGCTCTCTAAAAATTCAATACAGGCTGGGTGCAGTGGCTCACACCTGTAATTCCAGCACTTTGGGAGGCTGAGGCAGGTGGATCACGAGGTCAAGAGATCGAGACCATCCTGGCTAACATGGTGAAGCCCTGTCTCTACTAAAAATACAAAAATATTAGCCAGGCATGGTGGCACATGCCTTTAATCCCAGCTACTTGGGAGGCTGAGACAGGAGAATCGCTTGAACCCAGGAGGCAGAGGTTGTGGTGAGCCGAGAATGTGCCATTGCACTCCAGCCTGGGCAACAAGAGCAAAACTTCATCTCAAAAAAAAAAAAAAAAAAAAAAAATTCAGTAGAATAATCTGCTTCATAAAACAGGGAGAGCTCCTTCTCAGGGATCCTGCAGCATAGACTAAATGAATGCTTGGTAGGAATACAGTAGCATTGGGTGAGATGGTGGGCCATATCGGTGCCTTTTAAACTTGTTTATTTGCTTTTGTCTTTTTAACCCATAAAACTCTTCCTGCAAATAAATGAAAGCTCAGGTGGAAGACAAATACAGAGAAGAAAAACAAGGCAGCTCTTTGTTTGAAAAAAGTTGGGGCTCAGATCCTACATACTTGACCCCGTCTTAGACCTACTGTTGTGTCCCCATCCACCTTTTCTTGGGTAGATGACTCTTACTTGTTCCAGCTCTGAAATTCTATAAACTTTTAGTTGCAGTGGGAGTAATTGAGGGCTATGAATAGGAAGTTTTTGCCCAAATGATCCCAGTAGAGGAGTTGAGGTGAAGGTTAGACCACTTCTTAGTCATCTGAGAAAAAGTGGACACATTTACAATAAAAAGGGCTGTTAACGTTCCTTTCAACCGAAACATGTAATTATAACATTGATAATCTTTTTCCCAGATGGAGTATAACACAGCTACTATTTATCCAAACATACCAGCCCATTTTCCTTTTCACTTTCTGAGAAAGAAAGGGTTTTAAATAATGGTTTGGTTTAGTAACAGTTTGGTCTGTTCTGTCTCTTTCCCTTTTTACACTGTGCATTTTTTTCCCTCCCTTTAACCCTGAGTGTGCCAACTGTGTTTGACCACATTTGCGGCAACAGGAGAAGCCATGCTGGTTTTTTCATATACTAAGAATGACAGAAACATTTCAATCTGAGGAGGGGCCAATATGGCTGAATAGGAACAGCTCCAATCTGCAGCTCTCAGCGAGACCAATTTTCTGCATTTCCATTCGAGGTACCCAGTTCAACTCATTGAGACTGGTTAGGCAGTGATCCAACCAACAGAAAGCAAGCAGAAGCAGGGTGGGGCATCACTTCACCCAGGAAGTGCAAGGAGCCCAAGGACCTCCCTCCTCTAGCCAAGGGAAGCTGTGAGGGACTGTGCTACCCAGCCAGGTTACTATGCTTTTCCCATGGTTTTTGTAATCTGCAGATCAGGAAATTCCCTCATGTGCCTACACCACTAGGGCCCTGGGTTTTAAGCACATAACTGGATGGCTGTTTGGGCAGATATTGAGCTAGCTCCAGGAGTTTTTCTTTCATACCCCAGTGGGGCCTGGAACCTCAGCAAGACAGAACAATTCACTCCCCTGGAAAGGGTCTGAAGCTAGGGAGCCAAGAGGTCTTCAGATCCCACTCCTACAGAGCCCAGCAAGCTCAGAACCACTGGCTTGAAATTCTCGCTGCCAGCATGGCAATCTGAAGTCAACCTGGGAGAATTGAACTTGGTTGGGGGAGGGGCATCTGCCACTACTAAGGCTTCAATAGGTGGTTTTCTCCTGACAGTGCTAAGAGGCCCAGAGGCCTGGAGGACTTGGTGGAGCTCACCATACTGAGGCAAAGTGGCTGTGGCCAGACCGCTTCTCTAGATTCCTCCTCACTAGGCAGGGCATCTTTGAGGGAAAGGTAACACCCCCAGTCAGGGGCTTACAGACAAAACGCCCATCTCCCTGGGACAGAGCACCTGGGAGAAGGGGTGGCTGTGGGTGCAGCTTCAGAGGATTTCATTGTTCCTGCCCACCAGCTCTGAAGGGAGCAGCTGATCCTAACAAAAGGGATTCTCCCAGCACAGTGCACCTGCTCTGCTAAGGGACAGACTGCCTCTTCAAGTGGGACCCTTCCACTTGATCAATTCAGCTATTGATACCTGTGTATGCTTTATGAAGTTCTCATGCTGTGTTTCTCAGCTCCATCAGCTCGTTTATGTTCTTCTCTAAACTGGTTATTCCAGTTTGCAGTTCCTATAACCTTTTATCAGGGTTCTTAGCTTCCTTACCTTAGGTTAGAACATGCTCCTTTAGCTCAGAAGAGTTTATTATTACCCACCTTCTGAGCATTACTTCTGTCAATTCATCAGTCTCATTCTCCATCCAGTTTTGTGCCCTTGCTGGAGAGGAGTTGCGATCATTTGGAGAAGAGGCATTCTGGTTTTTTTTAATTTTCAGCATTTTACACTGGTTTTTCCTCATCTTCATAGATTTATCTATCTTGGATCTTTGAGGCTGATGACTTTTGGATGGGGTTTCTGTCAGGGACGGGGACTTTATGTTGGTATTGATGTCATTGCTTTCTGTCTGTTAGTTTTTCTTCTAATAGTCAGGTTCCTCTTCTGCAGGTCTGCTGCAGTTTGCTGGAGATCCACTCCAGAGACTGTCCACCTGTGTATCACCAGTGGAGGCTTCAGAACAGCAAAGATTGTGCCTGTTCCTTCCTCTGGAAGCTTCATCCCAGAGTGCCACCAGCCTGTTGCCAGCTGGAGCTCTCCTATATGAGGTGTCTGTCGACCCCTGTTGGGGGACCTTCAATAAAATTCAACATTCCTTCATGCTAAAAACCCTCAAAAAATGAGATATTGATGGAACATATATCAAAATAATAAGAGCTATTTATGACAAACCCATAGTCAATATCATACTGAATGGGCAAAAACTGGAAGCATTCCCTTTGAAAACCAGCACAAAGCAAGATGCCCTTTCTCACTACTACTATTCAACATTGTATTGGAAGTTCTAGCCAGGGCAATCAGGCAAGAGAAAGAAAAAAAAGGTATTCAAGTAGGAATAAAGGAAGTCAAATTGTCTTTGTCTGCAGATGACATGATTGCATATTTAGAAAACTCCATGTCTCAGCCCCAAAACTCCTTAAGCTCATAAGCAACTTTAGCAAAGCATCGGGATACAAAGTCAATGCACAAAAATCACGAGCATTCCTATACACCAAAAATAGACAAGCACAGAGTTAAATCATATGTGAACTCTCATTCACACTTGCTACAAAGAGAATAAAATACTTAGGAATACAACTTACAAGGGATGTGAAGGACCGCTTCAAGGAGAACTACAAACCACTGCTCAAGAAAATAAGAGAGGACACAAGCAACTGAAAAAAAAAATCCATGCTCATGGATAAAAAGAATCAATATCGTGAAATGGCCATACTGCCTGAAGTAATTTATAGATTTGATGCTATTCCCATCAAGCTACCATTGACTTTCTTTGCAGAACTAGAAAAAAAACTACTTTAAATTTCATATGGAACCAAAAATGAGCCTGTATAGCCAAGACAATCCTAAGCAAAAAGAACAAAGCTGGAGGCATCATGCTACCTGCCTTCAAACTATACTACAAGGCTACAGTAAACAAAACAGCATGGTACTGCTACAAAAACAGACATATAGACCAATGGAACAAAACAGAGGCCTCAGAAATAATGCCACACATCTACAACCATCTGATCCTTGACAAACCTGACAAAAACAAGCAAAAAGGAAAGGATTCCCTATATAATAAACGGTGCTGAGAAAACTGGCTAGCCATATGCAGAAAACAGAAAGTGGACTCCTTCCTTATACCTTATACAAATAGTAACTCAAGATGGATTAAAGACTTAAATGTAAAATCTAAAACTGTAAAACCCTAGAAGAAAACCTAGGCAATACCATTCAGCACCATAGGCATGGGCAGAGACTTCATGACTAAAATACCAAAAGCAATTGTAACAAAAGCCAAAATTGACAAATGGGATCTAAACTAAAGAGCTTCTGCACAGCAAAAGAAAGTATCATCAAGATGAACAGGCAACCTACCGAATGGGAGAAAATTTTTGCAATCTATCCATCTCACAAAGAACATCCAGAATCTACAAGGAACTTAAACAAATTTACAAGAAAAAAAAAAAACAATCCCATCAAAATGTGGGTGAAGAAAAATTTTGCAATCTGTCCGTCTGACAAAGAATACCCAGAATCTATAAGAAACTTAAACAAATTTAATAGAAAAAAACAAATAACCCCATCAAAATGTGGGCAAAGGATATGAACAGACACTTTTCAAAAGAAGACATTTATGAGGCCAACAAACATATGAAAAAAAGTTCCTCATCACTGGTCATTAGAGAAATGCACATCAAAACCACGAGATACCATCTCATGCCAGTTAGAATGGCGATCATTAAAAAGTCAAGAAACAACAGATGCTCAAGAGGATGTGGAGAAATAGGAATGCTTTTACACTGTTGGTAGGAGTGTAAATTAGTTCAACCATTGTGGAAGACAGTGTGGCGATTCCTCAAGGATCTAGGACCAGAAATACCATTTGGCCCAGCAATCTCATTACCAGGTATATACTGAAAGGTGTATAAATCATTCTACTATAAAGACCCATGCACACACATGTTTATTGCAGAACTATTTACAATAGCAAAGACTTGGAACCAATCCAAATTCCTATCAATGATAGACTGGATAAAGAAAATGTGGCACATATACACTGTGGAATACTATGCAGCCATAAAAAAAGAATGAGTTCATGTCCTTTGCAGGAGCATGGATGAAGCTGGAAACCGTCATTCTCAGCAAACTAACACAGGAACTGAAAACCAAACACTGCATGTTCTCACTCATAAGTAGGAGCTGAATAATGAGAACACATGGATACAGGGAGGGGAACATCATACACTGAGGTCTGTCAGGGGTGGAGGGCAAGAAGAGAGAGAACATCAGGACAAATGCCTAATGCATGCGGGTCTAAAAACCTAGATGATGGATTGATTGACCCATCATGCATTAGGTATTTGTCCTAAAAGCACATGTTTACCTATGTAGCCAACCTGCACATTACCTATGTAACCAACCTATTTGTCCTAATAGCACAGGTTTACCTATGTAACCAACCTTCAAGTCCTGCACATGTATTCCAGAACTTACGGTTTTTAAAAAAAAGAATGATAAAGTAATCATTTGAAACTTTAATACACATGATAAAATGAGCATTTACTGAGGTCTTAGTAAGTGCCACTCATTGTGTGATGATGAATTTTATGTGTTACTTTGGCTGGGCCACTGTATGCAGATATATGGTCAAATGTTATTCCGGATGTTTCTGTGAGGCAGCTCTTGAATGAGATTTACATTTGAATGTTTCGATTTTGAATAAAGCACATTGTTCTCCATAATGTGGGTGTCCTCATCCAATCGGTTGAAAGCCTGAAAGACCGAAAAGCAGATGTTTCTTGAGCCAGAAGGATTCTCCAACAGACTGCCTTCAGACTTCATCTGCAGCATCCGCTCTCCCTGCTTCTGCAGTAAACTGTCCCTGGACTTGACCGCAACTCTTCGTCAAGTCTCCATCCTGCTGGCTTCGTCTATGAGATTTTGTACTCACCAGGCATCCACAATCACATGAGCCAATTCCTTAAAATAAATCTCTTTCTATACAGATTGCGGCCTATTGGTTCTGTGTCTCTGAAGAACACTGACTAAATACACAATGGGAAAAGTATTTTAAATGTATTGATGCATCTAATTTTCTCAACAATCCTATGAAGTCTGAACATGGTACTTTAAAAGGTGTTACTAACTCACAGATAAAGGAATGGAGGCTTAGTGAGATATGCCACCTAAGGTCTTCCAGCTGGTAGGTGGCAGAGCCATGATTACAATGCAAAGTTCAGAGACCAAACCACTTTGCTTTGTTGCAGTAATCAGCCCGTGAGATTTCTTGGCCTTGGTAATTTTGCATAGGCCTCTGCACCAGCCGACTGGAATTCAGCTTTGACCAAATTCTTCCCTCCTGTCAGGGGGCTCCTGAGAGACTACTTGGTGTCTGCCTTGGAGCCAGAAACTCCTGACCACTCTTTGGCAAACTCAGGCTTGATTCTTTCCTTGCTAAGCCTCAGTTTCTTCATCTACAGCGGGAGAGTAAGTCACTTCACCAGCCTGTTGTGAGGGTTGAATGTGAGTGTATATGGTGTCCATCTCACTGCCCGCAGGCACTAGGCACTCAAATGCAAACACCCTCCCCTCCTACCGTGCCCTAACATGCATCCAAATGACACAGGTTGGATCTTATACACACCAAACTCTTTAGAAGGCGAGTCCGTCTGTATGCCATCTGTATTAGTCAGCCAGGGCTGGTAACAAAATCCCACACACTGGGTGGCTTAAACAACAGAAGTTTATTTCTCATAATTCTGGAGGTTGGAAGTCCAAGGTCTGGTTTCTTCTGAGACCCCTCTCCTTGGCCTGCAGGTGGCTGCCAACTCCTCTGTGTTTGTGCATTCCCATTTTCTCTCTGCGTGTCCAGATTTCCTCTCCTTATAAGGACACAAGTCATATTGGATTGAGACCCTCTTTAATGGCTTCATTTTAACTTAATCACCACTTTAAAGGCCTGCCTTTAAATACAGTCACATTCTAAACTGCAAGAGATTGGAGCACATTCAGTCTCTAATACCATCTTACCCCCCAAGTGCCAAAGACAAGCTGCCCAGGAAATCCACTCTGTCCCACCTTTCCTGCTTTCCCCTACTGAGACTGATGCACAGGACTTTTCAACACTGGTGCCTTCAAACTGTCCACCAGTTCGGCATAATTTATTCAGGATTATGCTAAGAGACTAGCCAAGTTGGGCAATAAAAGGGAAGTACTGTGGTTCCTTCAAATTCTGTGAACTTGCCTTTGTCCATTGGTTATGGACAGTTGACCAGAACAAGTAACAGACACTTCCATAGAAATTGCTTTAATTCTTTGTCAATAAAGTGCACAGCCTCTCACCACTACCATAAAACACCCCCAAATAGCCTACTAAGAAAACTACTCCGGGGAACAGAGAGGCATTGTGAAGTATTTTTCCAATGAATAGTTACAGTAAAGAGCATGATCTCATGAGAGCCATTACTCTTGACTCCAGGGACTCTTGCATCCTTTACATTGACTCCTAGTTGTCTCTGAGGGAGCTATCCCTGCTCATGCCAAGGTGCCTGTTAATTTTGAGTCTATGTTTCTGAGCCCTACTGTTTTGCTTTTGTTCTTCCTAACGTCTCTGTGACCCCAGGAGGTCAACACACAACATCCAACATGGAACACCCTTACTGATAAGAGTTCTCAGGCCAGGTGCATCATGGGCCACAAGCCTTCATTAGGTCTAACTTGCTTCTGTCTGCCTTTGACTGAAGCACCGATACTAGGTCCTTAGCATCTGGGGTGCTTAGGGAAATAGAGTCTCACAATACAAATACAGTGACTTATCTAGAAGAAACTTGTGTGAACAATTTCCAAAGAAGAGCAAGTGAGTAGACAGGCATCATACCTCTGTCCTCACTCTGGGGCACCCCAAGATCTGTTGTGCAGACTCATACTATGTCAGCAGAGTAGCTGCCACATTGGCAAATCTCCTTTCCTTTTGCTAGTAGCCTGCTCCAAAATATTCCTGATCCATTTTAGAGAATAAATGAGCTTCCCAACTCTAAGAGTTGAATTTTATAAAACTGGATAAAACACGAACTTCCATTTTTGTCATTTGAAATCATTTCAAAGATACATAAAACCAAGTTACTAATGGGTAGGGCATGAGCAGAAAGGATAATTTGATATTCCAGGGGAAAAAGAAACCTACAGGAAAAAGGAGTCCAGAGTCATTGTCCCCTCCACCCCTTTTTTTCTTTTTCTTTTTTAAACAACACTTTAGATAGAGTATGCACTTCTATAGTTGAACTTAAAGCAGAAAGAGAACAGGAAATCAATGGGAATCACATCTTAATGCAAGGTTTCTAAAATAGTCCAAGAATCCATAAGGGACTCATTCTGTATTGGATTTCTGAAAGGAGTGGAGTTTGTAACCCAGTGATGGATGCCTGCCATCAGCAGCACGTCTCTCCCTTTCCTCCCTAAAAGGCTTAGACAAATTTTACCTCATTCAACAAGCTCTCAATCATATTCATGTAGTCAAGACTTCAAATGGGGCATGATTACAACTTTAATAGCTATTTCAGGTAGAACTGATTCGCGTAATGTGGGATCTTGGCAGCAGTTTAATTACTTTAGGGTAATGATGTGAATCTCAGTGAGGGGCCAATTTTGGCTTTGCTGACTATTACGTGCATTAATACGATTAAGTATGCTGCTTTACGTGCTCTTTTATTCCCCTCTCTCTACTAATATGTGGGGCTTGTCTTCTGAAACTATTGTTGGTTAAAGTTTCCTTCCTCTCACTTTTATTGGTAGAGCAGAATGTATTCCTGAGAACATGAGTGCATTTATTTATTGATAAAGAATGTTTTCTGGAAACCTTTTGCAGAGATGAAAAAAAGGAGGGACTTTCTTGCCTTCTTCATTCTCTTTCTCTTGTCTCCTTCTTCCTTTACTTACTTATTGTTTGTTTTTGCTGCCTTTACCACTTTATGTGATTTTGTGGCTCTTCAACATGAATTCACCTTTCTAAGCATTGATGCAATGACTTTAGCTAATAATAACTTAAGTTTGTTGATTGTTTACTGTGTACCAGGAATTGCTGTAAGGGCTTTACTTGTCTTATTTCATTACATCAAAATTGCAACATATTCCTGTTTTACGGAAAAAAATTGCCTGAGATCACATGCCTGGTAAGTGATGGCACTGGCATTTCAATCCGGATGGCCTGTGAGTCCACAGTGGGAACCTTCCCATTCTAATTCCTATTGAAATCTGGTAGTTGTGAAAATAACTTCTCTCTCTCAAAATAACAGTCATTCCCACAACTAGTATTCTGCATATATATATGTTGGAGGTTTATTATATGCCAGGATTGTGCTGGAGGCTCAGAGGCACAAGAGAACACTAGACAGAACCCTTGTCATCAGGGCGGTCATGCCCTTCTGGAGGTCGTTAGTGTAGCATGTCATAACTGCTGTGGAGTGACGTCACACAGAATGTCTTCTAAAATTATAGCAACATGGTCATTCGGAGGGATTTGATGTGTGCCAGGAAAATCTCAGTTACTTCGAGCCAACTTCCTGCAAAAATGTAAAAAAAACCCAAGGGTTCCGATGTAGATGACAACCTCACTATCATCGAACATTTGCAGTAGCCAATGGTCAAATGAAAAGCCTACGGATTTTGGAATCATATAGACCTGACTTCAAATTTCTGCTGGGTCCCTGAGTAGCTGTGTGACTTTGAGCAGTTCACTCAAACTCTCTGAACTTCTATCTGTTCACCTATACAAGCAGAGGAAAAAGCTCTCACCTCTTCTAGTTGCTTAGATCAAGGATTCACCAACTTTTTCTTAAAGGGACAGATAGTAAATATTTTAGTGTTTGTTGGCCATACAGGTTCTGTCACAGCTACTCAACTCTGCCACTGTAGCACAAAAGCAGCCGTGGACAATATGCAAATGAGTGGTGTGGCACTATTACAGTACATTTTATTTACAAAAACAGACAGGCTGAATCTGACCCCTGGGGTATAGCTTGTTACCTCCTGGTTTAGAGCATTAAATGAGATATTGAAAGGAAAATGTATATAAAGTTCTCTGATCTACTGTAGTAGACAATTATTGTTCATTTTCCTTCCTTCCTGCAATTTATTTAATTAGGCTGATGGGATACAAAGGTGGACACAAACACTATACCTTTCTCTTGAAGTGCTCATGGTCCACTTGAGGTGCCAAGACAGAAAATATAGAGGGCAATACAGTTTTGCAAGTGCCAAATGTGAAGGAAACAGCAAACTGCAGAATGATAGGAACTGAGGGAAGGGAACAACGACCATAGGAAAAATGGCTAATGTCAAGTGAAGGAAGAAGAAAGGATTTCCAGGTAGGAAATCCAAAGGAGGCAAAATGCTCTAAGCATCCAGAGGAAGCTCAGTGAAACCACTTGTCTGGAGAAGAGAGGGTGTATATAAGAAGTGCAGGCCGGGCATGGTGGCTCACGCCTATAATCCCAGCACTTTGGGAGACCGAGGCAGGTGGATCACGAGGTCAAGAGATCGAGACCATCCTGGTCAACAAGGTGAAACCCCATCTCTACTAAAAATACAAAAATTTAGCTGGGCATGGTGGTGCGCACCTGTAGTCCCAGCTACTCAGGAGGCTGAGGCAGGAGAATTGCTTGAACCCAGGAGGCGGAGTTTGCAGTGAGCTGAGATAGTGCCATTGCACTCCAGCCTGGGTAACAAGAGAGAAACTCCGTCTCAAAAAAAAAAAAAGAAGTGCGTGTGGCAGTCAAGCTTAGCCACGGCCGTGTAGGGCTGAGTGATGGGTTCAGGAGTTTACATCTTTATCTGTAGATAGCACTCAATGTGCTACTGAGGTTTTTTTTTAATAACATAGTAGGCATTCATCAGATATTTGTTGGATGAATAAAGTCATCTTGAAGTGATTTGTGGGATGGTTGGGCAGAAAATGGCAGCTGACGGATCAGGGATTGATGGCAGTTAGAATCAGCTGGAAAGGACAGATCAAAAAGGCACTGTGAAGGAAGTCCTGACGTGACCCAGTAACCAAACTGCAGGCAAGAGGAAGGTTCTATTTAGAGATAATGCTGAGGTTTAAATCTGGTGACCAGAAAAATACTATTGTTGTGGATTAGTATTTTTGTGCTGCTATAACAAAATGCTTTAGATTGAGTAATTTACAAATAATGGAAATGTATTTCTCATAGTTCTGAAGGCTGGAAAGTCCAAGATCAAGGTGCTGGCAGGCATGTTTGGTGCCTGGTGAGTGCCTGGTCTTTGCTCCTAAGATGACACCTCAAATGCTGTGTCCTCTGGAGGAGACAAATGCTATGTCCTCATATAGCAGAAGATATGGGGGGAAAAAGGATCCAGCTAGTTCCCTCGAGCCATTTTATAAGGTACTTATTCCATCCTTGAGGGTAGAGCCCCTATACCCTAACTGCCTCCTAAAGACCCCATTTCCTGATACTGTTGCACTGGGTCTTGAATTTTGGAGGGTCACAGACATTGAAACCACAGCAGTGATCAAATGAAGGGTGTCACGGAAGTTGCTTTCTGGAGGAAACATTACAAATTTAGTCTTAAGCACTTGAATTTAGCATATCTGAGAACATCCAGGCGAACAAATTTGATACGATAAGGTAGGCTCAAGAAAGAGATTGAACCTGGAAGCAGACAGAGATTTAGGCATCAGCCTCATAAATGGGTGTGTCAGGAGAATGACTGACGTCTTGATTCTGGATGAAATTTGAGAACCAAAATGAGGATCTTGTGTTGGGACTGACTCAGAGAGAGGGGTTCTCCTTAGAAACCTCAAAGCATCTCTCTAGTTCATCCTAAATATTGCGGCAGTAAAAGTGCTGAGAGATTGATAAGGTCTCATAACGTTTTAAAATGTGAAAACAAAGATCAGAAAAAGAATTGAATAAACTTGGGATTCTGATGTCCTGTCTAGAACCTTCTTCCATACAATCCGGAAGAAAAGACACTGAGTGTGAACTCCTACACTATTTAAATGCAGTAAGTACTCCTGGTACAGAGTAATCCCATTGATTTCAGTTAATAGAAGACATGGAAACGTGTCACCAATAATAATCATAAGCCAACTCTAAGACATTCTCAGCACTTTTCCACATGTGGCTAATGCAATCATTACTTAGCAAAGCTGTTTTCAGATATACATCCAAATGTGTTGCTCTGTTAAATACAGTTTTATGGCAAATCTTTTGCAATTTTCAATAGATCTCAACTTGATCTACCTCTCTTGTCTTGCACCTGCCTCAATTTTCTTGATACTACTGTGAGGGAGGGGTTTTCCTTTGACTAGAAAGAGAAGTGATTTATGAGGCAAAAGGCAAAAAGAACAAAATGGATCCATCTAGAATAGAGTTTTTATTATATTTTCTCTAAGTAAAATCAGAAAAGTGTTACCCAGAGGCATTACGATCTGGCTGTGTTAGACTCTGACTCCTTATGAAACGGGTGAGTTATGGAGAAGGTGTTACCGTCCGAAACCATTTTTGAAGGGGCTCTTCATTTTCCTCTTCCCATTGAGCTATTTCTTGAAGCTGATGAAATACGTAGTCCTTAGGATACTGCAGGGTCAGGCAGGACATTCTGTTTAGGGAATACATAGCAGTGAGTGAATTGCAGAATTTTTAAATCTGGCATCAAAGCTTGCCAAGTTTAAACATCCAAATTTGTATAAAAAGGGAAAACTCAGACCCAGAGAGACGAAATGACTAAAAGACTCAGAGTGTGCTGCAGAACCAGGTCTGGAACCCTAGGATCCTGGCTCCCAGTCCATTACTTCAAGTACGGCTTTTTAGAAATTCACATTGGCCACCAGTAGATTCTCCTTGCATTGTAAAAGAGCATTTAGGCCACAACCAGCAGAAACACTAAGCTGTGGATTTCTGTTATCTTCTGACAATATTTTCCAAGGACTGGGACAGCATCAGAAAGCCGGGCTAGAGACCGGGTTATTTCAAGGTGGAAAACAGAAATCCTAAGAAGCCCAGTCATAGACTTTTTTTTTGACGGAGAAGCTGAGGGACCCAAGAGGCAGCCCTGAGACCTTGATATTTAAAGCAGTTGTCTCTAGATATAATACCCTTGTTTGATCAAAGGTTTGGGCCACACAATCCCAGGGAACAGGAAGGCTGACAAGGGGGGAAGGGCTCTTTGTCCAGGAGGCCTGGAATCCGGATGCCCCGGCTGGCTGGCGGGGCTGCCGGCCGCGCGGTGCCGGGGAGGGGCGGAGGCCCAGTCTGTGCCGAGTTCCTCCCCCTGCCCTCTGCTGGTCCCCACACCACACCGAGAGATCAGACAGAGGCTGCTCTCTCCCCACACTCAGTATCCGATCCGTTTTCCTGAGGACATTAATAAAATGAATGTATAGGCTTTGCTTGAATTTTTGTTGATGTTTAATTCTACAATCAGAAAAGGTAAGCGCCCCAGTTTAACTCTTTGAGTCTTTCTCCCAGCATGTGGCTTCCTAAACAAATATTTCATCTATCGTTCAGGTCACATTCTTGACCTTGTTGTTTCAGGTGCCTGATAATTCTGGGCTAATGACGGCCTGGTGAGCACGTTGGTTCCCCCCTCCCCCGCCCCAACCAGCCACCACTCTCCAGTGCACCCTGCCCTCCCTCCTGTCCTCAGCAGCTTTCCCTGGGCCCATTTTCGTCCTGGCCCCTTTCCCATTAATTGCTTTTCCCTCGGCAGTCTTTCTTTTCTTTATCAAAGTGCTCGCTCTGAGGGCTTCTACTCCAGATTCCTGCCCCCGTGCCCTTGGCCTGTTCATTATTTAATTCTGCTTTCAGTCCCCTGCCTGTCAGGCCGTGTCTGCACACTGTGATTGTTTTCATTTTTTAAAGTCTCCAAACAAAGATCGCAGCCTTGTAGATAAGCTTTAAAAATATTATAATGATTTCTGGTGTGCACATGCGTGTGCCTGCACACAGACATAAATAAGTTAGAAAAATGTTCTTTAAACCCACCTACGTTCTCTGAAGCGCAGAATTTGGTAAAAGGACTGCATGCACTGCCCCCTGAACCTGCCAATAGCCCTACCCCGATGCCTGTCCTCCTGCTTTGTAAGTTGCTGAGATGGGTGTTTTCCTCTAGTCATCAAATACATAAAGTAACTTCTAGAGCTTTTCGGCCTTGTACTAAGTTGGCTGAAGGCATTTTAGAGATCCAGTCTAGTAGAGGGGTTTGCACTAACGTGGAATGAAGCAACACTGTATGACAGCAACTGACGTAGATCTAGTCATGCAGTAGAGCATTCAAAATAATCAGGGGAAAGGATAACAGATTGAGCCTTTGGGGATGAGTGGTAGCTGAATTCAGGAACGTTCTTCTGATTTTTCTTTTTGACCCCTAAACGTCAGATATGTTCAATGTTATTAGCGACTGAGTTCTATTCCCCCAAAATGTGTATGCTGAATCCCTAACCCCCAGTATCTCAGAATTTGACTGTGTTTGGAGACAGGGTTTGAAAAGACGTAATTAAGTTAAAATGAGTTCACTGGGGTGAGCCCTAATCTGATCTCTCTGGCGTCCTTATAAGAGGAGGAGATTTGGGCCGGGCATGGTGGCTCACGCCTGTAATCCCAGCACTTTGGGAGACCAAGGTGGAAGGATCACAAGGTCAAGAGATTGAGACTACCCTGGCCAACATGATGAAACCCTGTCTCTACTAAAAATACAAAAATAAATAAATAAATAAATAAGCTGGGGGTGGTGATGTGTGCCTGTAGTTAACTTGGGAGGCTGAGGCAGGAGAATCACTTGAACCTGGGAGGTGAAGGTTGTGTAGTGAGCTGAGATTGTGCCGCTGCACTCCAGCCTGGTGACAGGGCAAGACTCCATCTAAAAAAAAAAAAAAAGATGAGATTTGGACAGACCTGCAAGGAGGGAAAGGTACATGAGACACAGGGAGCAGAAAGTCATCCTCAAGCTAAAGAGAGCGAGCTCAGAAGAAGCCAACCCTGACAGCACTTTGAGTTGGTACTTGCAGCCTCTGGAACTATGACAGAAGCAACGTCTGTTGTAAGCACTCACTGTATGGTACCTTGTTACGGCAGCCCTGGCAAACTAATGCAAACATTTCAAGATGGCGTTAATTCTAGATGAACAATGAAATTAATCACTTAGCAATTTCCGGGCAGGAAGTGGCTTTTCTGCCCCTGGGTTTCCAAGCACTTAATTCTTATTTGTGAACAACTGGTAGATATTCAGCGTGTTTATTAGGTACTTCCTTCATGCCACACGCTGCACTAGGCCAATGAACAGAGATTCAGAAGCCTATGTGTGTCTAGAGTCTCGATGAGATGAGCTTCTCAAACTGGCAGTGGATGCATGTTGATGAGGGATTTCCAAGGCAATCTTCTGCCTAGGACCTAATGGCCACGTTGTAATAAGACTTTTCTTCTTTGGTTGCTAATTTGATTCCTAACTAGACTGGATCTCTAAAATGCCTTCAGCTGGTATTAGGTAGAGCCATGTAAAATAGCCTTTTTGTGTGGATCAAAATGTTGAATTAAATGCCATGTGGAACAGAGAACAAGATTAGATTGCATTCTGGAACAGAAAAAAGGCATTAGGGAGAAAAAAAGAAACCCAAATGAAATAGTTCAGCTAATAATAATGTACCAGTGTGAATTTCTTAGTTTTTCTACATGTATCTTGGTTATTTCCATGGTTTGAATGTGTCCCTAAAGTTCATGTGTTAGAAACACAATCCCCAATGCAACAGTGCTGGGAGATGAGACCTAATGGGTGATTAGGTCACAAAGGCTCTGACATCATGAAGAGACTAATTTCATTACATGGAGGTGGTTTGTTAGAAAAGTCAGTTCAGGCCAGGCATGGTGCTTCACACTTATAATCCTAGCATTTTGAGAGGCTGAGACAGGAGAATTGCTTGGGGCCAGGAGTTCCAGATCAGACTGGATAACATAGTGAGACCCTGTCTGTACAAAGAACAGCAACAACAACAACAATAACCACAAATTAGCCAGGTACACACCTATAGTCCTAGTTACTTGTGAGTCTGAGGTGGGAGGTTTGCATCAACCCAGGAGTTTGAGGCTGCAGTGAGCCATGATTGTACCACTGTACTCCAGCCTGGGCAATAGAAAAACATCCTGCCTCAAAACAAACAAATAAACAAACAAACAACAACAACAACCAAAAAACAAGTGAGTTCAGCCCCCTCCTGCTCTCTTGCCTTTCTACCATCAGCCATGTGATGACACTGCATGAAAGCCGTCACCAGACTCTAGCGCCCTGCTCTTAGACTTCCCAGCCTTCAGAATCATGAACAAAATAAACTTCTCTTGTTTATAAATTACCTAGACTCAGATGTTCTTTTATAGCAACATGAAATGAACTCAGACCATTGTGTAATATGCTAACATTAGGGGAAATGAGGTAAATGATGTATAGGAACTCTCTTTACAATCTTGCCAACTTTTCTATGAATTCCACAAATCAAAAATTATTCCAAAATTAAAAGCTTATTTTAAGAATGTTTGAATATTGGCAATTTTACATGGCTCAGCGCAATAGGTAAAAACCCAGATATGTAAATATAAAGCTATCTGATGCAACCTTGTGATGATATAGTAGTAGGATTTACAATTGTTTTAATTGTAGATGTTTTTAGATAATTGATAGGCTTTTGTGCTTTGGCCGCCCAGCTCCTGGTTGCCTAGCCAGTATATGTAAGGGTGAGAACTAAATGAACTTCTAAAGAGAAAGGACCCAATAGCCATTACTGAGGGACAACTTGGGCTGAGACCAGCTAATGGAGCTTCTTTCACTTCTCTGACTAGACAAAGATAAGCTGGGGACTCTGTGCTGATGGAATGACTGATTCCTTCTGTTCTTGGGAGTCAGTGGACACCCAACACAGCCTCACTCAAAGAGAACTGGTCACTTTCAACTCCCTTCCTCGGCACAGGATCCTTCCTTCCTTCCCCACTGGGTCATGTG
Source organism: Saguinus oedipus (assembly GCA_031835075.1). Lineage (NCBI taxonomy): Eukaryota > Metazoa > Chordata > Mammalia > Primates > Cebidae > Saguinus > Saguinus oedipus. The sequence goes on along the minus strand of CM063171.1, from coordinate 66,016,272 downwards.
AGGACAGAGGATTATGCTTTATCAGTTTTGTTCTTTTTCCTCTAAATGAGAATGTGGAATTCTCATGTAAAGGAAAAAGAACCTGCTTCCAGTTTTACCCCTGGAACTTGAACATTTATCTTTAATCAGACCAATACCATTTAAAAGACTTGTTTTGTTTGGCAAGCAAGTACTTGAAATTTCAAAGAATTATTTGCCACACTTCCAAATTGGGAAATTTCACAAAAATGTCTGGATATATGACTTCTCTTAAACAATAAGAAGTTTCAGCAACAGTTCTAAGTATATTCTGACACAGAAAAAATCAACTGGAGCTGAACAGTTGTGCCCTTTCAAAGGGCCATATGCTGTGTATTTACCCGTAGTCTCCCCATAGCCCTGTCCGCTCACTCATCCAGCTGCTTTCAGCATTTGAGTTTACAACCCTGGTGTAGATTAATGTTTTTCAAACTACAGATTCTCCCATTGTGGGAGTCACGAAATCAGTGTCTTGGATAACCACTATGATATGGTTCGGTTCTGTGTTCCCACCCAAATCTCATATTATAGCTCCTATAATTCCCATGCATTGTGGGAGCAACCCAGTGGGAGATGGTTGAATCATGGGGGGAGGTCTTTCCCATGCTGTTCTAGTGATAGTGAATGGGTCTCATGAGATCTGATGATTTTGAAAAAGTGAGTTTCTCGGCACAAGCCCTCTTTTTGCCTGCTGCCATCCCTGTAAGATGTGACTTTCTCCTCTTTGCCTTCCACAATGATTGTGAGGCCTCCCCAGCCACATGGAACTGTGAGCTCTCCATTAAGCCTCTATCCTTTATAAATTGCTCAGTCTCAGGTATGTCTTTATCAGCAGCATGAGAAAAAACTAATATGGTAAATTGGTACCAGTGGAGTGGGGCACTGCTGAAAAGACACACAAACATGTGGAAGCATCTTTGGAACTGAGTAACAGGCGGAGGTTGGAACAGTTTGGATGGCTCAGAAGAAGACGGGAAAATGTGGGAAAGTTTGAACTCCCTAGAGACTTGTTGAATGGCTTTGATCAAAATGCTGACAATAATATAGATGATGAAATCCAGTCTGAGATGGTCTCAAGTGGAGATGAAGAATTTATTGGGAAGTGGAGCAAAGATGACTCTTGCTATGTTTTAGCAGAGACTGGCAGCATTTTGCCCTAGAGATCTGTGGAACTTTGAACTTGAGAGAGATGATTTAGGGAATCTGGCAGAAGAAATTTCTAAGCAGCAAAACATTCATGTGACTTGGGTGCTGTTAAAGGCATTCAGTTTTATAAGGGAAGCAGAATGTAAAAGTTTGGAAAATTTGCAGCCTGACAATGCAATAGAAAAAAAAAATCCCATTTTCTGACGAGAAATTCAAGCCTGCTGCAGAAATTTGCGTAAGTAATGAGGAACTGAATGTTAATCCCCAAGACAATGGGAGAAATGTCTCCCGGGGAAGTCAGAGGTTTTCACAGCAGCCTCTCTTATCACAGGCTTGGAGGTCTAGGAGAAAAAAGTGGTTTCCTGGGCTAGGCCTGGGGTCCCTATCTGTGTGTGGCCTAGAGACTTGGTGCCCTGCATCCCAGCCTCTCCAGCTATGGCTGAAAGAGGCCAATGTAGAGCTCAGGCCATGGCTTCAGAGGGTGCAAGCCCCAAGCCTTGGTGGCTTCCATGTGGTGTTGAGCCTGCGAGTGCACAGAAATCAAGAATTGGGGTTTGGGAACCTCCACCTAGATTTCAGAGGATGTCTGGAAACACTTGGACATCCAAGAGAAGTTTGCTGTGGGGCAGGGCTCTCATGGAGAACCTCTGCTAGAGCAGTGTGGAAGGGAAATGTGGGGTTGGAGCCCCGACCACAGAGTCCCTACTGCTGCACCACCTAGTGGGGCTGTAAAAAGAGGGCCACCATCCTCCAGACCCCAGAATGGTAGATACACTGACAGCTTGTACTGTGTGCCTGGAAAAGCCACAGACACTCAATGCCAGCCTGGGAAGGCAGCCAGGACGTAGGGTGTACCCTGGAAAACCACAGGGGTGGAGCTGCCCAATATGATGGGAATCCAACTCTTGCATCATCGTGACCTGATGTGAGACATGGAGTCAAAGGAGATCATTTTGGAACTTTACGATTTGACTGCCTTGCTGGATTTTAGACTTGCATTTAGCCCCTTGGTTTTGGCCAATTTCTCCCATTTGGAATGGCTGCATTTACCCAATGTCTGTACCCTCACTGTATCTAGGAAGTAACTAACTTGCTTTTGCTTTTATAGGCGCAAAGATGGAAGGGACTTGACTTGTCTCAGATGAGACTTTGGACTGTGGACTTTTGAGTTAATGATGAAATGAGTTGAGACTTTGGGGGACTGTTGGAAAGGCATGATTGGTTTTAAAATGTGAAGATTTGAGATTTAGGAGCAGCCAGGGGCAGAATGATGGTTTGGCTCTGGGTCCTCACCCAAGTCTCATCTTGTAGCTCCCATAATTCCCATGTGTTGTGGGAGAGACCTGGTGGCAAATGGTTAAATCATGGGGGCAGGTCTTTCCTGTGCTGTTCTAGTGATAGTGAATGGGTCTCACAAGATCTGATAGTTTTAAAAATGGGAGTTTTGTTGGGGAGAACTAGGGGATGGACAGTTGGGGAGGGATAACATGGGGAGAAATGTCAGATATAGACATTTGGTGATGGGGAGGAAGGCAGCAAACCACATTGCCATGTATGTAACTATGCAACAATCTTGCATGTTCTTCATATGTACCCCAGAACATAAAACACAATAAAATATATATATATTTTTAAAAATGAATTAGTTACCAGCATTATAGGCTCGAACCACCATGTATGGCTATTTTCCTGTTTTTTTCATGGGAAGAGAGGGTCATTAAAAAAAAAAAGGTGGGGGGAGTTTCTCCACACAAACTCTCTTTTTGCCTGTTGCCATCCACGTAAGGTGTGACTTGCTCCTCCTTGCCTTCCGCCATGACTGTGGGGCTTCCCCAGCCATGTGGAACTGTGAGTTCTCCATTAAACCTCTACCTTTTGTAAATTGTCCAGTCTTGGGTATGTCTTTATCAGCATCGTGAAAATGGACTAATACATAGTACTACAAAGAGGAAAAGGAGGAGAAAGAAGAAGTTAAGAAAGATGAGGAAGAGGAAGAAATAGAAAATATCAGAATATTTACATGTAGTAAGGACTGGTGTTATTTTGTGAAACCTTTGTTTCAATTGTGTTTATGTGTGCTTGTACTAGGTTACAATATAAAATATATTTCTTTCTATAAATTGCAACAAAATAATTTTGAAGGCCAAGAATAATAAGAATTTAAATAATCCAACCTCTTGTTAATCATTTAGTTTGACTCATTTGCTTACTGTTTTGTTTTGTTTTTCTTTATATTACCTGAGAGGGTAGGTGTTTGTTGTATAAGCATATCCACTGAATTCACACGAGTGACGTGGATCTCTGTGAATGCCCATAGAAACTTTCTAGTGTTTATTAGACCCATGATACATCCAATTGCCAAGTTGTATAGTTATTCTATGGTAAGTTAGATCATATTAAATAATAATCAGATTTATTTATATAGGTTATTTAGGGCAACTAATAGTCTAAAATAGATCAGCGCTGTCTCATAGAACTTTCTGTGATGATGGAAGCCTTCTGTACCTGCATATTCAATATGGTAGCCTCAAGCCACATGCAGCTCTTTAGTACTTGAAATGTACCTAGAGTGATTGAGGACCTGTATTGTAAATTTAAATTTTAATTAGTTAATATTTAAGCTGTACATGGGCAGTGGCTACCATGTTGGATAGCATAACTCTAAATTCTAGAATTAGTATTTTGAAAAAGCAGATGGCTATATTTCTTGTTTTTCAGGCTAGACAGTCAACTGGTCTGATAGAATCATTTTATTCAGGCATCACTTACCAAAGAGTGAGAAGAGCTAACATTCCATTGGCTGGGCACAGCTTACTTTTCTTGGTCTAGAGTATTACTAGAGACAAATGACCCCACTTCTAAATGTAGAATTTGTAAGTTCTTACCCCCATTGATTTTTTTTATATTGAAAATTGCAATTGAATTGCAATTGATGCAAATTATGTATTTGAACTTTATGGATTGAAAACTATAATAATTATTATTTGATAATTATAATAGTAACTAGAATAGCAAAAATATGGTTTGGATCTGTGACCCCACCCAATATCATGTTGAAATGGAATCTCCAGTGCTGGAGGTGGAGTCTGTGGGAGGTGATTGGATCATGGGGGCAGAGTTCTCATGAATGGTTTAGCACCATCCTCCTTTGGTACTCTATAGTAAGTGAGTTCTCGTGAGATCTGGTTGGTTGAAAGTGTATAGTACCTTCCCCCTCACTCTCTTCCTCCTGCTTCCAGTCATGTGAAGTGCTGGCTCCTGCTTTGTTTTCTGTCATGGTTGTTTCCTGAGGCCTCCCCGGAAGCAGAGGACATGGTGCTATGCTTTCTGTACAGCCTGCTGAACTGTGAGCTAATTATATCTCTTTTCTTTATAAATTACCCTGTCTCAGGTATTTCTTTATAGAAGTGCAAGAACAGACTAACACTAGTATTAATAAAAGTAACGAAAATAGTAGCAAGAATAGTAGACACTTATTAAATGCTAACTATGTATCCAGCACTGTGATAAGCCTTTTGTATACCTTATTCCACTTATTCTTCACAAGAATCCTATGAGAGAGAGAGATATTATCCTACATGAGGAAATTGATGTTTGTAAAGGTTATGTAACTTACAGGGTTGCTCAGGTAGTGACTGAATGAGCCAGAATGTGAATCCCATTCTGTCTGACTACTAGTCCCTTATGATAACCACTATGGTGTTCCTACAGGGTTCTAATCACTTAGTTTTTCCATCAATTCATTATTTCCTTGATAAAACATGTCCAAGATGAGTTACTAGTGACTGTGCTAGGACTAGGGCCTGGGTCCTGTGATTCTGATGTGGGTATTACCCACTGCAACACTCTTATCATAAATTTATCATCAATGCTGTTCCAGCCACATTTGCAGGAGCATGCTGGTGGGCTTCATTGGGACCTAGGCATTTTTTACTTTGGGAGGCCCCTCATAATATCAAAAATTCTATCTTCCTTTGTTGGTATAAAGGCAAACATTCTGATCTTCTATATTAAACCATTTTATTCTATCCCAGAGTTTAACTTTTTCTTCTGGTTTTGGAAGAAATTGAAACGTTTTCATGGGCCCACCCAGATTGAGAGTGGATCTGCCTTTCCCAGCCCGCTGACTCAAATGTTAATCTCCTTTGGCAACACCCTCACAGACACACCCAGGAACAATACTTTGCATCCTTTATCCAATCAAGTTGTCAGTCAATATTAACCATCACACCCCATCACTGTCTAGGACCCCCTTCCCCTCCCCACCCCAAATACCTAGCATCAGAGACATTTTTGGTTGAAACTATTTGCTTTCCCTAGGCTTTGGGATTCTGCGCCACAGAAGCTACATTTGAAAGAGGATGAACAGCATCTGGAGAAGGTGCAGTGAACGAGAAGAGAAATGGGAACCCAGAGTAGAGAGAAACCGAAAAGGAGCAAAAACATGAATCTGAAGATACCAAGACAGGGAGGAAGTTGTTTTTTTTTTTTGAGACGAAGTTTTACTCTTGTTGCCCAGGGTAGAGTGCATTGGCACGATCTCAACTCACTGCAACCTCCCCCTCCCAGGTTCAAGCAATTCTCCTGCCCCAGCCTCCTGAGTAGCTGAGATTACAGGCATGTGCCACCATGCCTGGCTAATTTTTTGTATTTTTAGTAGAGACGGGGTTTCTCTGTGCTTGTTAGGCTGTTCTTGAACTCCCGACCTCAGGTGATCCACCTGCCTCAGCCTCTCAAAGTGCTGGGATGACAGGCATCAGCCACCGCACCCAGCCGACAGGAGGAAGGTTTTAAAAAGAGAGAGAGAAATTACAAAAATGAAAAGAGACACTGACAGAAGAGAAGTTGGAAGTAAGTAAGCAATGTGCAGTTTTGAAGAGACCCAGGCGGAAAGGTAGGGGAAGAAGAGAAAGAGCAAAACCAACAGTGGGCCTAAAAGTAAACCTCCTTCTCTTCATAACTGACACTGGGTGCAGAGCTGAACGCTACAGTCCAGAGGCCATCTGAGGTCAATCCAAGCCCTGCCCTGCTGCCATGGCCAGTGGGAGTGACCCACATGGGACAATGGCAGAATGCAGCCTGAGAAACAAGGGGCTCCTATCCCAGCAAGGGCTGCATTTTCTCTTTTCACAAAGCTGCTGCTGACATCAAAGTGACTCCCTGCGACCCATGATGCTCACAGCCTAAACTTGGAACCCTCCCTCCCAGCTCAGTCTTAGGCCTTTTTTTTTTTTGCAATTGTTTCAACCAGTTTTCTTTAGGAACTAGGCCTTATGCCCAAATTTATAGATAATTTCTACATTGACTAGGGTGTGCACGGTTGTCTGGTTTAATGCATATAGCCAGTGGGCTCCAGTTGATGTTTCCACCTCTTAATGTCACAGGCTAAAGCACTTAAAACAGAAAAAAAGGAGAAATTATTTTTAAAAATGTATATGCATACAAACATATATGTATATATTGAATATGAATATACTGAATATAAAGATGTTATGTAGTCATACATACATACACACATGCATACATATATACCCACATAAGGCATCTGTATGCAAATTTCTAGGAAGTAATAACAAAGCATTGCAGGGCACTTTTTAATAAGTCCAGATTCCCTCTTTCATTTCCATTTGTATTTTTTTAGAGAGCACATCTCACAAAAAAATGCATTTCCGAGCTCTCTAAACGATTCACACGGACCGAACTTAGACGAACCTTTCTCTCGGTTTTCAATTTCAGCTGACTTTTACATATGTAATCACTTGTTTCCGCAGGCTTTATCCAAAGAAGTTTTTCAAAACAAATTTTCCTCATGCAGTTTTTCATTGTTCTAACCCCAAATTGTGTTTGGTACATGGATATTCCCAGGGGGCTGGGCTTTTGGCTTACATGGGTCTCTCTTCCTGGGCTGACACTGGGCGGTCTCTCTGACATGTCTGGTTTTTAGGTATCACCAACAGCTCTGTTTTATGTTGTTCACACAGTTCCCTTTTCCATCCTAGTTTAGGGATGGAGATACTCTTCCTTGCTCTTTCTTTTCTAGTGACTTGTTATTTTTCATGGAGGAGGGCATTTAAACACTGTCACCCAGAGTATCAACTCTGTGCACAGATGAGCAGACAAGATGGTGAGCAATGTGACTTCTTCAACCTTATTTAAAAAATTAATTTTTATTGTCCCTGCCCTGAAGTTGGAGAACAGAAGTGTTGATACGCTTTAATCTTTACTTAGGCAATTTATTTAACAACTACTTACATTGTGCTTATCGTGTCAGGTACTAGTGCTCAGTGCTTTACAAATATTGACTGATTCAGTCACCAGAGCAACCTTCTGAGGATGGTGCTAGAATTCTCCATAGTTTGTAGATGAGGAAATGGTGGCATGGAGAGGTACGTAATTAGCACAAAGCCACACATCTGGTACGTGGGGGCTGGGGGGTGGGGGCAAGGATTCAAATCTAGGCAATCAGGCTCATATCCAAGCTGTTAATCAATACATTAGAAAAAAATAACAAGGCACCGAGTTCCTGCTTTAAGACGTCCTTAATGGGTCAGTTTCATGTTCCCAGGACAAACACTGATTTTGTTTCCATTCACATCAGATTCAGATTGCTTTTTTTTCAAAGTATTGTTTAAAAATTACTTCAACTCATAGGAAATGAGTCCTATAAACCTGCTCAGGTATTTTATTTGGATCTTTCCCTGTTTCAGGCAGTCAGGTGGGCTGCGTTCATGGCTCTGGGAAGTCTGATGTCATTTGCGCCTCTTTTCACCAAGTTATTCGCATCACCTCCCTCTGGTAGCATTTCAAGAGTTTTTTCACCAACATATAAGGCCTGATTTATGTTTTGGGAGCCACACCTTTTTCAACAAAACACACGCAGATGCCATACAGAAATAGAAAGTGACCTTTACCCATGAAAAGAATTTTGATGAATTGCAGGAAGTAATATACTGTGCAAGGAAAATAGTCTTTTGATCTTTTTTTTTTTAATGTAAATCACTTCCCATGAAGGACAGTCTGAGTCTAATGAGGTTCTTTAAGTGGAGAGTACAAAGACCCCCAGAGTATTAGAGAAGAATTCCACTGTGGACATGTCCAATGTACTCCGGGATGTGGATACTGGGAGTAGATGTGGATACTGGGAGGGAGGAGGAGGTTGGCGGCTGCTAGAGGGAATGACCAAAAGCATTTGGAGTAGTCAGTCAATATTTCTTGGTTATTGAACATGGGCTGGACTCTACAGCAATGTTTTCAAACTATGGACTGGGACTCATTAGTGGATTCGGAGATCATTGTTGAAAGAAATAGGAAAATTACAAAAATAGAGGTAAATAAAAAGCATCAGAGTGTATGAAAGCATAAGGATAGATAGTGTTTTGTGAAATTTTTCTGAAGATGTGTGTATAATGTGCATACTAAGTTGCAATGTAAAATGTACTTCTTACTGTGTATCATGTTCAAAAAAAGTTTGGAAAACACTGCTAAATAGAACCAACCACAGGCATTCTTTCTGCCCTCTCAGAACTTAAACTACAAGGCGAAAAATGACAATTCTTAACATTTTTAGCATGTTAGGGAAATTTTATCCAGGTGATTTGGAGAGCAGGAGTGAGAAGGTTGTCTCAGGCGTGCTGAGAGGGGCCCATGCAATAGGAACAAGTGACTCTATGCTTTGTGCTAATGAGGGTGAATTTTTGAGATAAAGTCAAAGAATCCTAAAGACAGAAGTCAGAGTCTAGGAGATATGAAGTGGTGGCTCTAACTTCATGGGCTGGGAGGAGAGGCCCAGGAATCTGCATTTTAAATGAGCCATTCAAAGTATGCTTTTGCTCACTACAATTTGGGAACCACTGGGACAGGGCAGATTGTCTCCTACCAAGTGTGCTAATGTGAATGTCTCCTGTTTTATTCACTAAAGCATAACCCTGATCCTAAATCTTTGTTGTTGTTTTTTTTTAAATAAAGAGATAGAGTCTGAGTAGGTTCAAGTGATCCTCCTGCCTCAGCCTCCCAAAGTGCTGGGATTACAGGTGTACACCACTGTGCTTGGCCACATTGATCATAATTGATGCTTTAAGATAAAGATTGATTTTACAGTTATCATGATGCAGCTCCAGTAAAAAGGACGTAAGGTTTTAATACTTGTCGGAAGGGAGGCTGATCTAGTGGAAACCTTTCATCGACCTGAGTAAACAGAAACTCACAGAGGCTAAAAGAGTTGCCTAAGGTCACACATCTGAGGCAAGGAGGCAGCTGTCCCCACCCCTGTCCTGGGCCCTTTCTTCCAAGGATTGTGTCTAGTACACACTGAGGCATGGAGCATTTGGTCTTGACTGCAGGAAAGACTGATAGAGTTGTACACAGGGACTTCAGTTCTCTGTTTGTGAGCCTATTCCCAGGTCTTAGGGACAGACATTTTTACTTCCCTTGTCAGATGGGACAGGGTCACACTTTCTAGGGTACTCTCTCACAAGTTCCAAGAGGTAACTAGCCAGGAAAACACTGGTGACCCCCAGGCCTGGGTTCCTGCCAGCTGTCTCCCATGCTAGTCTGAGCCTATTATGGGTGCTGAATCCTTTGAAGCCAAACTGACTTTTTAAAAGTTGACTTCCTGAAGTGAGGAGTAATTATTTTCATATGTGAACCTGGAGAAATGTAGATAATGATGACGATGAACAAATGCAGGTTAAAAAACATAATTGCCTCACTGCCAAAAGAATTCTTTCAGGATTCTCTCATATGTTTCATGTCTTCCCACAGCAAAAGAGCTTAAGGCGAGGCAAGTTAACTCAACTAGAAGAAAAACACTTAAGATTTGCTAAAATGCGACGAGGATCCTAAATTGGGTAATATGCAATAACTAGGAGTACTGACTTTCCCTCTCAGGCAATAACTAGGAGTATTGACTTTCCCTCTCAGGTTTCCTGCAATCTACGTTATTACCTTATGTGAGAGAGAGAGAGAGAGAGAGAGAGAGAGAGAGAGAGAGAGAGAGAGAGAGTGAGAGTGTGTGTGTTATCTTTTACTGGGCTAAGATGAATTTTTTTTTTTTTTTGAGACAAAGTCTCACTCTGTTGCCCAAGCTGGAGTGCAGTGGTGCAATTTCAGCTCACTGTAACCTCTACCTCCCAGGTTTAAGTGATTTTCCTACCTCAGCCTCCCAAGTAGGTGGGACTACATGCCCGCGCCACCATGCCCGCCTAATTTTGTGTGTGTGTGTGTGTGTGTGTGTGTGTGTGTGTGTGTGTGTGTGTGTGTGTATTTTTTAGTAGAGGCAGGGTTTTGCTATGTTGGCCAGGCTGGTCTTGAACTCCTGACCACATGATCCGCCCACTTCAGCCTCCCAAAGTGCTGGGATTACAGGCGTGAGTCACCATGCCTGGCTGAAGATGAATATTTAATAATTGTACCTACACAATTGATACAAATATTTGTGCTTATCTGATTTAGAATTGTCCAGCAATTCAAGGCAAATGATTCTCTAAGATCTGATTTGCCTCAACTGACTTTGGTCGAATAAACACAATCACTATCATTTCTCCCTTGTATAATGTGACATATGGACAGAGTTAGAAGTTATCCTGTCCACATATATCCTAACAGTATATCATCTGGAAAGTTATTTGTTGCTTTAGTTTAGATTTGCTCCTCTTGGTTCTGTTCTCCTCACCCTATGGGGTACTCATAGTTGTAGGCTATAAGTAATAAGATTTATTTTTCTATAACTCTTCCCCATAGTGAAGGACCCTAACTGAAATCTGCTTTTCTTCTATTGTAATAACTTTATATGTCACTTCTTGTTTTTTTTTGTTTTTTTTTTTTTTTTTTTTTTTTTGAGACGGAGTTTCGCTCTTGTTACCCAGGCTGGAGTGCAATGGCACGATCTTGGCTCACCACAACCTCCGCTTCCTGGGTTCAGGCAATTCTCCTGCCTCAGCTTCCCGAGTAGCTGGGATTACAGGCATGCACCACCATGCCCAGCTAATTTTTTTGTATTTTTATTAGAGACGGGGTTTCACCATGTTGACCAGGATGGTCTCGATCTCCTGACCTCATGATCCACCCGCCTCGGCCTCCCAAAGTGCTGGAATTACAGGCGTGAGCCACTGCGCCTGGCCTATATGTCACTTCTTACTTTGCAACTCACACACACACACGTACTAAGTTCAAGATACTTCAATGAGTCTGTGGCTGAAACAGGTTTCAATTCCCAAGATTTAGTCACAGAGCTTTCCAGGCAACCTACTATAGTATTTACAGTAGTTGCAAGAAATGCCTCAAGGATGAGACAGGTCACAAAAAGGAGTAGAGAAAGCAGGAGGAGAAAGCAATGAATGGTGGGGCCACAGGGTCTGACAGCAAGGCAGTCCAACTGAACTCTCCGTGCTGGTGGGTGTGGTCTAGACCTATGCGTCCAGTGTGGTAGACACTAATTACATGTAATTATTGAATGCTTGAAGTCTGGTTATGGTAACTGGGGAACTGGATTTTAAATTTAATTTTAATTTAAAGAGCCAGCTGTGCTACTTGCTCTCCCATGGGACAGCTTGGGAGGGAACTTTTGCTCTTTGGCTCCAGCCCACTGTTGCCATGTATGAATGCTGGCTCAGAGGTGTCAAGTCTTCTGATTTTTCTAGAGAATTTGGAAATCCCTATTTTTATGGGAATGTCATAATTTTTAAAATATCAGACCAGTCAAATCTGACACGAGCTGGTTCAGTTTGGGTTGACAGGCATCGTTAATCAATGTAGGTGCATCCTCCTCACCCTATCGCCTCTTGCATCCTGTTGCCTGCCCCCTACCAGGAGAGCATTTTCTCCATCTACCTTCATCAGCCATTTGCAACTTGGCTCCTCTGCTGCTGCTCCTCCGCTGTCACACACCACACTGTATGTCAACACTGCTGACTTCGTCCTCCCCACCGTCCCCACCCCAGGGAAGCAATTCCAGTTTCTCTAGCCGTGTTCCCAGCATCAAGCACAGGGCCCAGTGAAGGGGGAGAAAAGGCCAAGTGGTAGCAACATTGAGGCAGAAGGGCAGGGAGAAGGCAGAGTTGGGGTGGGGAGGGCACTCACCCCTTAGCTCATTCCTCATCTTCTTTCAGACTCAGAGAACGCTTTCTCAGAGAGGTCTTCCTTGTCCCTGAACTAAATTCTCCCACTTTTATTATTCTCCCAGAAAACCCCATTTTTTTCATCATAACACATAACAATTGCTAATTACCAGTTTATTGGGCTCCTTTCTTGCTTATTGTCTGTTTCTTCACCTGAATTATAAACTTTGAGGGGGCAGGAGTCTCTTCTGTGCTCCATTCAAAGTCCCAAACAATGCTTGTTGGTGCTCAGTACATATTTATTAAACAAATGAATGAATGCTAAAGTAAGCCTAGTAATTTCCATGGGCTGTGACGGCAGATCCCAGCTCCAAGTAGAAGTCTGGATCACTCCACTCACCTCTTCCCCCATCCCCTACCCGACTGTTCCCACAGCTGTCAGGAAACTCCCATGCCAGGGCAGAGTAACAGCTCTGATTGGTATTTCTGGGGACACCTGCCAACTGATATAAAAATAAAGTCTTTACTGGATGACCTAGGATCTTAAAAAATGAGACCATAACCCCATATAGAGGATGATGGTTTTACCTCAATAATTCATTTTTTAAATGAATTAATAATAATAATGACCCTCATTTTCTAAGCCAAGTACATGATGATACCCAGTCTTTATGGCGCATGTCCCATGTGCTTAACACTTAAAATTACTTCATGCTTTATTTCATGTAAGCTTTGAAAAAACCTAAAGAGCTGTTATTGTCATGTGACAGCTAAAACTGAGCTCAGGTAAGTTGTATCTTTTGCTCAAGGTCCCACAAACAGTAAGTGGTCATGCAGGATCAAGGCGCTCTGTCTGCCCTCAAAACCCATCGATCCATTTCCTGTCATCCATTTTCAAATCTTCTCTGGGGAGGAGGAAAAGGTGGGCTCATCATCCCTAGGTGGGCGTGATGAGCAGTTCTCCCCTTTGTGGAGGTGAAGGAGGGAAGAGGTAAGAAAATGAATATAGGTTACTTTCCTACTTTGGGCCAGGCATGATGGCTTACACCTGTAATCCCAGCACTTTGGGAGGCCGAGGTGGGTGGATCACTTGAGGTCAGGAGTTAGAGATCAGCCTGGCCAACATGGCGAAGCCCCATCTCTACTAAAAATACAAAAATTAGCTGGACGTGGTGTTACATGCCTGTAGTCCCAGCTACTCGGGGGTCTGAGACAGGAGAATCACTTGAATCCAGAAGGTGGAGGTTGCAGTGAGCCTAGGTTGTGCCATTCACTCCAGCTTGGGTTACAGAGAGACACTCCATCTCCCCCACCCCCCAAAAAAAGAAAAAAGAAAAGAAAAAATATTTTTCTTCTTTATACCAGGCACATGCAACACTCATAATCAGAAATTACAGTCTGTCTTTTTCTTAGGGGAGGAAATAGAGCCCCACAGGAATTGAATGACTTTTTCTAAGGAGCAGACCCAGGCCTTCCTACATTCTACTTTCACGTTTGGATTTACCCTAATGTGAATCCCTGTGCCTAACTCAGGTCTCAGACACTTTAGGGACAGTCTGGGCCTGAATTTTCTAGTCCCTTGCATGCTTCCTTTGACAGGAGCACCCTGCAGCAATGTGGCTGGGTAATGAACTCTGCTTAGTAAAGTGACCGAAATAAATACATTACAATTTTGACTCTGTCTTAATTCTAGAGTAAATTCTTTGTTGTATCTCAAGGAAAGTTGCTATTATCCAAACATATCCCAGGATATACAACTTTGGTAATGCCTTTGTTTCTCAGAAACCGTGGAGGTGAGACAAGTACTGTTAGTCACAGGCAGCAAATCCTATTTGCTTTGCACAAAATTATGTGCCTTAGAGTATGAACATTTTACATTTACATCGTATCTTTCCACTCTTTCTCTTTCCTTCTTCCCTCCTTTCCTTCCTCCCTCCTTTCTTTCCTTCCTTCTTCATCTTTTCATCCTTCTTCTTTCTTTTAAAAAGATACTCTTAAGAACCCACCAGAGAGTTAATGGGAAGAGAGATCCAAGATGGCTGATCACTAGCAGCTCAGGCTTGTAGCTCCCAGTGAAAGTGTGGAGAACAAGAGAACACCACAGTTTCAGATGAAATTTTGTTGCTCACGGACCAGGAGATTCCCAGCGGAGGAGCACCATGGGTCACCAGTGCGACTCTTGTGGCCGGCATGGCGGTTCTTGGTGCAGAGTAAACAGGACTGGGTCCCTTTTTGGTCAACTTTTGGAGCTCCAGGAAGGCAGAGTCGCCCATTCAGCTTATTCAAGAAGGGATTCAGGAGGGAAGCCAGACCCAAGACTCCTGGGCAGAAAAGCACCAAGAATCTTGATGCCACTGTTTTAGCTGGCACAGTGGGTTGCTCAGATTTTGGTGCTGGGAATTAACAAGTTGGACGTCCACTCAGAACATTAATTTGAAAGTCGGCAATTACAAAGGCGACAGGTAGATAAATTTACAATGATGGGAAGAAACCAGCGTAAAAAGGCTGAGAAGACCCAAAATCAGAATGCCTATCCCTCTACAGAGGATCACAGTTCCTCATCAACAAGGGAATGAGGCCTGATGGAGAACGAGTGTGTTCCAATAACAGAATTAGGCTTCAGAAGGTGGATAATAAAAAGCTTCTGTGAGTTAAAAGAACATGTTCAAGAACATGTTCTAGCCCAATATAAAGAAACTAATAACCTTGAAAAAAGGTTTGACGAAATCCTAACAAGAATAGACAATTTAGAGAGGAATATAAGTGAATTAATGGAACTGAAGAATACAATACAAGAACTCCCCGAAGTATGCACAGGTTTTAACAATCAAATTGATCAAGCAGAAGAAAGGATATCAGAGGTCAAAAACCAACTTAATGAAATGAAACGAGAAGAAAAGATTAGAGAAGAAAAAGTAAAAAGGAATGAGCAAAGTCTCCAAGAAATATGGGACTATGTGAAAAGACCTAATTTATGTTTGATAAATTCTGAATGTGATGAAGAGAATGAATCCAAGCTGGAAAATATTCTTCAGGAAAACTTTGCTAACCTAGTAAGTCAGGACAATATTCAACTCCAGGTAATACAGAGAACACCACAAAGATATTCCTGAAGTAGAGCAATCCCAAGACACATAATTGTTAGATTCACCAGGGTTGAAATAAAGAAGAAAATTCTAAGGGCAGCTAGAGAGAAAGGTCAAGTTACCCATAAAGGGAAGCCTATCAGACTTACAGCAGATCTCTCAGCAGAAACCCTACAAACTAGAAGAGAGTGGGGGTTAATATTCAATATCCTCAAAGAAAAGAATTTTCAACCCAGAATCTCATATCCAGCCAAACTAAGCGTTATAAATGAAGGAAAAATAAAATTTTTCATGAACAAGCAAGCACTCAGAGATTTCATCACCACCAGGCCTGCTTTACAAGAGCTTCTGAAAGAAGCACTATGCACAGAAAGGAACAACCAGTATCAGTCATCCCAAAAACTTACCAAAAGGTAAAGAGTGTCTCCATAATGAAGAATCTATATTAACTAATGGGCAAAATAGCCAGATAGCATTAAATGACAATATTAAACTCACAAATATCAATATTAATCCTAAATTTAAATGGATTAAATGCCCCAGTTAAAGACACAGACACGCAAACTGAATAAAAAGTCAAAACACATTGGCACTCTGTATCCAGATCCATCTCATGAGGAAGGACACACAAAGACTCAAAACAAAAGGTTGGAGGAAGACTCACCAATCAAATGGAGAGAAACAAAACAAAACAAAACAAAACAAAACAAAACAAAACAAAACAGGAGTTGTAACTTTCATCTCTGACAAAATAGACTTTAATAGTAACAAAGACTAAAAGAAACAAAGAAGGACATTACATAATGGTAAAAAGATCAATGCAACAATAGGAGTCAATGATTATAAATATATATGCACCCAATATAGGAACACTCAGATACATAAGACAAGTTCTTAATGACTTATAAAGAGACTTGGACTACTGCACAATAATAGTGGAAGACTTTGACACCACATTGTTAATATTCGACGGATCAACAAGATAGAAAATTAACAGGGACATTTATGATTTGAACTCAGACCTAGAACAAGTAAACTCTGGATATTTATAGAATTCTTCACCCCAGGTCCACAGAACACATTTTTTTTTTTTTAGTATCACATTACACCGTTTTGAAAGTGACCACATAAATGGAAGCAAATCACTCTTCAGCACTTGCACAGCATTTCACAGATTTAAATGAAATATTGGTTGGCTGTTTGTTTGTTATTTTCTTTCCTTATTCCTTCCTGTCTCCACTGTTAAGCACAATTATCAGCATAAAAGAGGTTTTTAATACCTACTTTTAGATTGCATTCCAGCCTGGGCAATAGAGCAAGACTCCTGTTCTCTCTCCCCCTTTTCTCTTTCTCTTTCTTTCTTTCATTAAAAAATAAATAAAATAAAAATAAAAAGATACTCTTAAAAATTAGATGTTGTTTGCAGAATATTTAACTTTGAACTGTCTTGACCTATTGAAAAATAGTTATTATTAAATTATAGATTTGACCATGTACTGTTAGAACGTTTGACAAGGGCTCTGGCTGAACTTAATTCCAGATGCATTTATTTCTTAATAAGACCACTTGGCCTGCAGTCTAAGGTGGAGTTCTGAATGTATCCCAGAATCGTTCCAGAGAGTTTCTTCTCAATAATTTAACTTTTCAGTGCTTCCTCGGAAAGTCCAATTCTCAAATGGGATATCTTATCTTTCTGCTCTGATATTTCTCTGTGATTTCAGAGGGAACTCAAACCATGCAAGAGAAACAGCAGGAAGAACAGATCAGCCAGATCTGCTAATCTTAAGCTATTTCTCCTATATCTTGTCCCCAACCCCCCATCTATCTCCCAAGCTTGGTTTCTTTACTGTGTTTCATCCAAAAGACAGATAATCAGCCGGTAAGGGTTCAGTCCTTTAGGCTTAACCTGGGAGCTAGGGACTACCTGACCCTGAATTGGCAGCTAGTAAGAGAGATGAAGACGGAAATAATGTCTTTTATAAAACATTCACACCCCAGTTCACAAGAACACTGATCAAAGCATGCACAAATTCATAGCACATCATGTTTGAGAAAAAGATGTGAGTTATAATAGATCCCATTTCCATAATTCTAACATGCTGTAATTTCCATCTGATGAAATGTGACTATAAAATTAAAAGTGCCATTTTATGTGAGAACATTCTAAACCTAGTCTAAAACCGGAGGAAGATATCTTTTAGAGTTCTGAAAAGAGGGTAGAAATATGGCAGAAATAAGAGATACACTCTAGAATGTATCAAAAATTTAGATGGTATAGTAAGAAAAGAAACCAAAACGTTTCATGATCATAAAGAGAAAAAAAGTCTTTAAAGATGCTACCATGTCACTAACTCTTGGAACAGTGCCTGGTATATAGTCTGACCTCCGTATAGACTCAATGAATGAATTCATTGAGCACAAGTTGGGGAAGAAGGCAGGAGGGAAAGGACAGGGAGGTCTAAGAATCAGACTTTCTGAGAACCAACAGGAAAGGTCTTTTGGGGAGCTGAAGAGGATATGACAGTTGGACTTCCGAGGTAGGGTGGATATATTAGTTTATCAGGGCTGCCGTAATAGAATCCTCTACCACAAATTGGGTGGCTTCAAACAACAGAAGTGTATTGCCTTATCATTCTGGAGGCTACAAATATAAAAATCAAGCAGGGCTATACTCCTATTGAAACCTATAGGGGAATCCTTCTTTGTCTCTTTCTAGCTTCTGATAGTTTGCTGGCAATCTTTAGCATTCCTGGACTTAATCTATGTAAGTCCAATCTCTGCCCTTATAGCAACATGGTGCTCTTCCTGTAGACAGAGGTCTTCAGATGCCATCTTCATGTAGGGACAGTAGTCATATTGAATTAGGGGCCCACTCTACTCCAGTATGACTTCATCTTAATTAAACACATCTGCAACAACCCTATTTTCAATCAAGGCCACAATCTGAGGTAGTGCATGTTAGGACTTCCGTGTATCTTTTTTTTTTTTTTTTTTTTTGAGTTGGAGTCTCCCTCTGTAGCCCAGGCTAGAGTGCAGTGGCATCATCTTGGCTCACTGCAACCTCCACCTCCCTATTCCCAGTTCAAGCAATACTCCTACCTCAGCCTCCCAAGTAGCTGAGATTATAGGCATGAGCCACTATGCCCAGCTAATTTTTTTTTTTTTTATTTTTTAGTAGAGATGGGGTTTTGCCATGTTGGCCAGTCTGGTCTTGAAATCCTGACCTCATGATCCTCCCACCTCGGACTCCCAAAGTGCTGGGATTACAGGCGTAAGCCACTGCACCTGGCCCCATGTATCTTCAACTATCTTTTTGCAGGCAGCATAATTCAACTCATAATCGTGGCCATTGAAAAGTCAAAATGAGACCCACATTAGGATGGCTATTGTTTTTTTAAAAAAGAAAGAAAATAAGCAATGGCAAGGATGTGAAGAAACTGGGAAGCTTTGTGCATTGCTGGTGGGAATGTAATATGTTGCAGCCAGTATGTGGAAAATAGAATGGTAATTTCTCAAAAAATTCCATGTAGGGCTGGGCACAGTGGGAGGTTGAGGCAAGAAGACTGCTTGAGGCCAGGAGTTTCAGACCAGTCTGGGCAACACAACAAGACCTTATCTCTACAAAAAATTTGAAGTTAGCCAGGTACGGTTGTCCATACCTGTAGTCCTAACTGCTCAGAATGTGGGAGAGCTGTTTGAGCCCAGGAGGTCAAGCCTGGAGTGAGCTATGATCATACCACAGCACTCCATTCCAGGCAATGGAGTGAGACCCCCTCTAAAACAAAAACAAAAACAACAATAATTGGATGTAGAATGACCGTATGACATAGCAAGTCCACTTCTGGGTACATATTTGAGGAAATTGAAAGCAGCGACCCTAACACATATTTGTGCACTCATGTTCACAGCAGCATGATTCACAATAGCCAAAAGCTGAAAGCAACTCAAGTATCCATTGACAATAAATGGAGAAACACAATTTGGGATATTCGTACAAGGAAATATTATTCAGCCTTGGAGACATTATGCTAAGTGAAATAAGCTGGTCATGAACAAATATTATTTGGTTCTACTTAAATAAGATGCTTAGAATAGTCAAAGTCATAGAGACAGAAAGTAGAATGGTAATTGCCAGGTCATGATGCAAGGGTATATTAGTTCATTTTCACACTGCTAGAAAGAACTGCCTGGGACTGGGTAATTTATGAACAAAAGAGGTTTAATTGGCTCACAGTTCCACATGGCTGGGGAAGCCTCAGGAAACTTACAATCATGGAGGAAGGGGAAGGGGAAGCAAAGCACGTCTTACCTGGTGGCAGGAGAGAGAGAGAGTGAAGGGAGAAGTGACACTTCTAAGCCATCAGATCTTGTGAGAACTTACTCACTATCACGAGAACAGCATGAGGGAAACCACCCCCACAATTTAATCACCCCCCACCAGGTCCCTCCTTTGACACACAGGGATTACAATTCAAGATGGGATTTGGGTGGGGACACAGAGTCAAACCATATCAGAGGGGTACATGAGGAGTTAGTGTTTAATGGCACAGGGCTTCAATTAGGGAAGATAAAAAAGTTCTGGAAATGGATGTTGGTGATGATTGCACAAAAATATGAATGTCCTTATGCCACCAAACTGTACATTTCAAAATGGTAAATTTTTGTTATGTATATTTTACCGACCAGACATGGTGGCTCACACCTGTAATCCCAGCACTTTTGGAAGCTGAGGTGGGTGGATCAACTGAGGTCAGGAGTTCGAGACCAGCCTGGCCAACATGGCGAAACTCCATCTCTACTAAAAATACAAAAATTAGTTGGGCGTGGTGGTTGGCACCTGTAGTCCCAGCTACTCTGGAGTCTGAGAGAAGAGAATGGCTTGAACCTAGGAGGCAGAGGTTGCAGTGAGCTGAGCTGGCACCACTGCACAGCCTGGGTGACAGAGCAAGACTCCGTCGCACAAAAAAAAATTACTTTATATATACATATTTTACCACAATTTTTAAAAATCAAAATGAGGATTCAATAAAGGGATTCCTCAAGACAAAGAATTGGGATTAGAAGAAACATATGAAAGTGCTTTGAAAAAGTAAAAGAAAGGGCAGCAAAATAAGAAAGCTAAATGATAGTACATTTCTTTAGTTTGGAACATAAGGCTTTTTGAAGGTCAAATTTCCCATGCATTGTAGTAGGTATTATTATCTGATGAGGAACTAGTCTCTAAAAACTGTGCCCTTCAGCTAGGTTGTACACATATGTAGGCCCTAAATTCTCTGATTGAAAGTTCGACTACATAACTTTCAAGGTCACTTTTGATTCTTGGAGAGTCTCTCATTTTAGGGAACTTACCTGAGGCAACACATGCTGTGCCCAAATTGGGTCTATTGTGGTTGATGAAAAGAGCCCAGAACTTAGATCGCAGCCCTGGTTTGGGTCCATGCAACAGTTTCTCTGCCTTTAATAACGCTGTGTTCTCATCTGTGAAAGTACACTAATAATGCTTAATTTCTCAGGGATTGTGGGGATGCAATGATATATATGAAAGCAATTTTTTACCAACTCAAGAAGCTATTTATTAGACCTTATTTGGGACTATTCATAATTCACCTCAAAAGTTCAGGATATCTAGTAATATATAGCAAGGACACCAATCTTGCTTTACTGAGTGACTGTAAAGGCAAAATACATATAAATTGTATGGTGAGAAGCGCAGGTAAAGCCTCGCCCACCATCGGAACCCAATCTCACATTAGAGGGCTTAGGAGTCCTCACAGGTTTCTAGCTTCACTCTACTTGTATGGCATGGATCTATAATTGCTCTTTGCACTATATGGCCCAATAATACATTTTTGTTTTGCAAGAATGGTACAGTGAATTTTTTCCTGAATGAGTTTAGAGTGAGAGGTCAACACAATGCTTCATCACCTTCAGTATTTGAGTGTGATTTTCTTTTTTCTTTTTTTTTTTTCAGATGGAGTTTCACTCTTGCTGCCCAGGCTGGAGTGCAGTGGCCAGATCTCAGCTCACCACAACCTCTACCACCCGGGTTCAAGCAATTCTCCTGCCTCAGCCTCCTCAGTAGCTGGGATTAGTGGCATGTACCACCATGCCCAGCTAATTTTTCTATTTTTTTTTTTTAGTAGAGACAGGGTTTCTCCATGTTGGTCAGGCTGGTCTCGAACTCCCGACCTCAGGTGATGTGCCTGCCTTGGCATCCATAAGTGCTGAGATTACAGGCATAAGCCACCACACCTGGCTGAGTGTGATTTTCTAAGATGCAAGTACACGATCCTACATAATCACAACACAGCCTAAAAGTCAGAAAATTAACATCGATGTGTCACTACCATCTAATCCACAGGCCCACTCAAGTTTTGCCAATTGTCTCAATAATGGCCTTTACAGCAAAATAATTCAGTCCAGGATCACATATTATATTTAATTGTCATGTCTCTTTAGCCTTCTTCCAATTGGAATAATTCCAAGGTCTTTCATCAACTTTCATAACCTTAATACATTTACACTTTTAAATAGGACAAATCCAGTCTGATCATTCATCTTTGGAAATAAAATTTTATCAGAACACGGTTATGTCCATTCATTTACATGTGGCTGCTTTTGTGTTACAGCAGCAGAGTTGAGTAGTGGTGACAGAAACTGTAAGGCCAACAAAGCCTAAAATATTTACTATGGGGACCTTTGCAGTAAATGTTTGTCAGAAATGAAAGGCATAAATGTTGGAAATGAAGAAGACTGGCTTTGATTTGTTTTCTTGCTTAAGTCCTAGGAATCTATATAATTAACTATTAAAAATTGTAAATAAATTTAGAAAAGTTGGAGGATATAAAATATTTAAAATGTCTATTTCATTTTTGTATGTATTAACAACACACATTTGGAAAATAATATGTTAAAAATATTAAAGTAGCATTAGGAAACATAAAATACTTGGAAATAAATTAATGAACAATGTACGGTACCTCTACACTGAAAACTAAAGAACATTGCTGGAAGAAATTAAAGGAGAGCTATATAAAGAGACATACCATGTTCACCCATTTGTCAAAATAGATAGGATATCAAATTTTCCCAAATTGATTACAGACTTAATGCCATCTCAGTAAAAATTCCAGCAAGATTTTTTTAAAAAGATGCCAACACACTAATTCTAAAATATTTATGAAAATGCCAAGCAATCAGGCATAGGGGTGTGCACTCTAGTCCCAACTACTTGGGAGGCTGAAGCAGGAAGATTGCTCAAGTCCAGGAGTTCGATGCTGCAGTGTGCTATGACAGCACCAGTGCACTCCAGCCTAGATGTCAAAGCAAAACCATCTCTCGAAAAACAGGAAGGGAGGAAGGAAGAGAGAAAGGAAGGAAGGGAGGGAGGGAGGGAAGAAGGGAGGGAAGGAGAAAGAGAGAGAAAGAAAGAAAGAGAAAGAGGGAGAGAGGGAGGGAGAAGGAAGAGAAAGAAAGAAGAAAGAAACAAAGAAAGCAGAAAGAAAGAAAGAAAGAAAGAAAGAAAGAAAGAAAGAAAGAAAGAAAGAAAGAAGAAAGAAAGAAAGAGAAAACAAGGAAGGAAGGAAGGTGAAAAGAATCTAGAGTAACCAAAACTATCTTGAAAAAGAAATGCCTAGTCAGATGACTTACACTATATGACATCAAGATGGTAGCCAGCCTACCAGATGGCCCCCAATGACTGATCCCCACTTTCTGATATTCACATCCTTGTGTAGTGCCTTTCCACAGTACATCAGGGTTGGTCTTTGTGGAGAATAGAATATGGCAGAAGTGGTGGTATGTTGCTTCTGAGACTGTTATAAAAGACACGGTGACACCCATCTTAGTGTCTCTTTCTCTCTCTCTCATTCTCCCTTTCTGGCCACTTGTTCTGAGGAAAGCCAGATACTCCATCCTAAATAGCCCTGTGGAGAGGCCCATATGATGAGGAACTGACACCCCTGAAGAATAGCCGGCAAGGAATTGAGGCCTCTCCCAACAGCTACATTAGAGGCTTGAAGCAGACCCTCCATTTTCAGTCCAACGTTTGGGTGACTGCAACTCTGGGCAATAGCTTCACTGCAACCTCAGGAGATCCTATGAGAGAACTACCCAGGTTGGCTGCTCTCAGATTCCCGACCCTCAGGAACGGTGTGAAACGATAAGCATTTGCTGTTTAGCACGGCTGCATTTGGGGATGATTTATTATGCAGCAAATAGATGTATTTACTATAGATAATGAATATAAAGACTTCCTTTTAACCAACAGTATTCAAGACGATGTTGTATTGATATAAGGATTGGCAAGGAGATCAATGGAACACAAAAGAGTCCAGAAGTAGAATTCACACACATATACTCCATTGATTTTTGACAAAGGCATCAATATAACTCAATGAGGAAAAAAAATTGTCCTTCCAAAAAATGACTGTAGAAGATAAATGGTCTTCATGATAAAACACAGAGAATATTTTGAAGTAAAAAGGGTTTCTTAGGGTAATAAAGGCACAATAATGATTAATTTGGGGTTGACTTGACTGGACCATGAGATACTCAGATATGTGGCCAAACATATTCTGGTGTGTCTATGAGGGTATTTCAGAGTTATTAATATCTGAATGGGTGGACCGAGTAGAGCATATTTCCTGCTCTATTGTGATGCCTTTTATTCAGTTGATTGAAGATCGGAATAAAACAATGACTGAGTAAGAGGGAACTTTTTTGGCCTCACTGCTTGAGTTGGGACTGGTCATCTTTTGCCCTTGGACTAGAATATAAGGCCATCAACTGTTCTGGGTCTCCAGCTTCAAATCTTGGGACTTCTCAGCCTCCACTAATATCATGAGTCAATCCTTTATACTAAATATCTCTCTAGCTATATATATACACACACATATGTACGCACACACACACAAATATATATGCTATTGGTTTTGAGAATCTTAATACAGGTACTGATCACAAAAGAAAATAAAATTACCATATTGGATCTCATCAAAACTAAAAACTCCTGCTCCTCAAAAATACCATTAAAAAATGAAAAAGCAAACAGAATGAAAGAAACATTTACTTAACAGGAGATTTGTGTCTAAAATATATAAAGAATTTCAACAACTTAATAGTTAAAAAGGTAAGACACTGCATTAAAAATAGATAAAAGATTTGGATAGATACTTCACAAGACACACAAACTGTCAGAAGCACATGAAAAAGTGATCAATGTAATTATTCATCATCAATATGCCAATCAGAACAACAATGAGAAATTATTTCACACTGATTAAAATGGTTAAAAGTATAAACACAATGTTGGAGCACCCAGATTTATAAAACAAGTACTTCTAGACCTACGAAAAGACTTAGATAATTACACAATAATGGTGGGGAACCTCAACACTCCATAGAAAGCTTTAGATAGGTCGTCAAAACAGAAAACTAACAAAGAAATCCTGGACTTAAATTCAACACTTGAATGAAATTCAACACTTGACTAATTGGGCATAGGAGACATCTACAGAATAGACCACCCCCCAATAACAGAATATACGTTCTTCTCGTCTGCACATGGAACATTCTCTAAGACCCACCATATGCTTGGCCATAAAGCAAGTCTCAACACATTTTTTTAAAAGTCAAATTTATATAAAGCATACTCTCAGACCACTATCGAATAAAAATATAAATCAATACTGAGAAGATTTTTCAAAATCATACAATTACGTGGAAATCAAACAACTTGCTCCTGAATGACTTTTAGGTAAACAATAAAATTAAGGCAGAAATAAAAAAATTCTTGAAATAAATGAAAAAAGAGACACAACATATGAAAATCTCTGGAATGACGCAAAAGCAATGTAGGGAGGAAAGTTTATATTGCTGAATGCCCACACCAAGAAGTTAGAAAGATCTCAAACTAACAGCCTAACATCACACCTGGGGAACTAGAAAAAAGGAACAAACTACCCCAAAGCTAGCAGAAAGAAACAAAGAAGTAAAACCAGAGAACACTGAGACCCAAAAACTCATACAAAGAATCAATGAAACCAAAAGCTGTTTCTTTGAAAGAATAAACACTATTGATGGACTGCTAGCTAGATTAATAAAGAAAGAGAAAGAAGATCCTAATAAGCACAATCAGAAATGACAAAGGTGACATACAACTGTACAACTGACCACACAGAAATACAAAAGATCTTCAGAGACTACTATGAACATCTCTATGCACATGAACTAGAAAATCTAGAGGAAATTGACGCATTCTTGGAAACCCACAATCTCCCACAATTGAACCAAGAAGAAATTGAAACCCTAAACAGACCGATATTGAGTTCCAAAATTGAATCAGTAATAATAATAATAATAACTTAACCACCAAAAAAAAAAAGCCTCAGACAAGAGAGATTCACAGTAGAATTCTTCCAGCCATACAAAGAAGAGCTGGTACCAATTCTACTGAAATTATTCCAAAAAAATCTAGGAGAGACTTTTCCCTAACTCATTCTATGAAGTCAGCATCATTCTGGTACCAAAACTTAGAAGAGACACAATGAAAAAAAGAAACCTACAGGCCGGTACACTCGATGAACCTAGTTGTGAAAATCCTCAACAAAACACTAGCAAATCAAATCCAACAGCACATCAAAAAGGTAATTCACCATGATAAAGTAGGCTTCACTCCTGAGACATAAGGTTGATTCAACATACACAAATAAATGTGATTCACCACATAAACAGAACTTTAAAAACAAAACTATATGATCATGTCGATAGATGTGGATAAAGTTTCTGATAAAACCCAACATCCCTTCATGATAAAGGAAAACATCAAAGAAACCAAGCACAAGAGGAACATATCTCAAAATAAGAGCCGTCAATGACAGACCCACAGTCAACATCATACTGAATGGGAAAACTGAAAGTATTCCCCTGGAGAACTGGCACACAACAAGAATGCCCACTCTCACCACTCCTATTCTACATGGTACTGTAAGTCTTAGCCAGAGTAGTCAGCTGAGAGAGAAATAAAAGGCATTCAAATAGGAAAATAAGTCAAATGGTCTCTCATCATGGATGATATGATTCTATACCTGGAAAACCCTAAAGTCTTCACCAAAAAGTTCCTGGAACTGATGAACGACTTCTGTAAAGTTTCAGGATATAGAAATCAATGTACAAAAATTAGAAGCATTTCTATACACCAATAATATTCAAGCTGAGAGCCAAAATCAAGAATTCAATTGCATTTACAACAGCCACAATAAAATAAAATACCTAAGAATACATCTACCCAAAGGAGGTGGAAGATCCCTACCAGGAGAACTACAAACCACTACCAAAAGAAATCATCGATGACACCAACAAATGGAAAGATATTCCATGCTCATGTATTGGAAGAATCAATATTGTTAAAATGGTCATATTGCCCAAAGCAATATACAGATTCAACACTATTCCTTCTAAGATACCAATGTCATTTTTCACAGAATTAGAAAAAAATGGCTCTAAAATTTATATGGAACCAAAAAAAAAAAAAAAAACTGAATAGCCAAAGCAATTCTAAGCAAAAAGAACAAAGCTGGAGGCATCACATTAGCCAATTTCAAACTATACTATACGGGTGCAATAACCAAAATAGTGTGGTACTGGTACAAAAACAGACATATAGACCAATGCAACAGAATAGTGAGCCCAGAAATAAAGCTGCAGATCTATAGCCATCTGATTTTTGGCAAAGTTGACAAAAAAAAAAAAAAAAAAAAAAAAAAAAACAGCAAAAAACGAAATGAAACAAAAAATCAGTGGGGAAAGTCCTTCTTATTCAATAAATGGTGCTGAGATAGCTGGCTAGCCATATTCAAAAGATGGAAACTGGACCCCTGCCTTCGACCACATATAAAAATTAACTCAAGATGGATTAAAGATTTAAATGTAAGACCTCAAACTATAAGAATCATAGAAGAAAACCTTGGAAACACCATTCTGGACATTGACCTTGGGAAATAATTTTTGACTAAGTCCTCAAGAGCAGGGGTCTCCAACTTTTTTTGACATTAGGGACCGGTTTTGTGGAAGACAATTTTTCCATGATAGTGGGGCAGGCTGGGGGTGGTTTCAGGATGAAACTTCCACCTCAGATCATCAGGCATTAGATTCTAATAAGGAACATGCAACCTAGATCCCTCTCATGTGCAGTTCACAATAGAGTTCACACTCCTATGCGAACCTAATACCACTGCTGATCTGACAGGAGGTGGAGCTCAGGTGGTAAGGCTCTCTTGCAGCTCCCCTCCTGCATGCAGCCAGGTTCCCAACGAACCACAGACCAGTCCCAGTCCACAGCCCAGGGGTTGGGGACTTCTGCTCAAGAACAATTTCAACAAAAACAAAAATTCACAAGTGGAACCTAATTAATCTAAAGAGTTTCCACACAGCCAAAGAAACTATCAACAGTGTAAGTAGACAATCTATAGAATGGAAGAAAATAGCAAACTATGGATCCAACAAAGATCTAATATTCAGAATCTATAAGGAACTTAATTGAACAGGCAAAAAGCAAATAACTCATTAAAAAATGAACATAAGACATGGACACTTCTCAAAAGAAGATATACAAGTAGCCAAGAAACATGAAAAAATGCTCAACATCACTAAACATCAGAGAAATGCAAATCAAAGCCACAATGAGATAACATCTCCTACCAGTCAGAATGGCTACTACTAAAAAGTCAAAAAACAACAGATGCTGTAGAGTCCTCAGAGGAAAGGAAACACACAGTCTTGGTGGGAATATAAATTAGTTTAGCCACTGTGGAAAACAGTTTGTAGATTTCACAAAGAACTTAAAACAGAGCTACCGTTCAACCCAGCAGACCCATTACTGGATATTTATCCAAAAGGAAATAAATCATTCTACCAGAAGACACATGCACGTGTGTTCATCATCGCACTATTCACCATGGCAAAGACATGAAATCAACCGAGGCGCCCATCAACAGTTGGAATACTATGCAACCATGATAAAAAAATATCCTTTGCAGCAACATCTATCCAGCTTGAGGCTATTGTCCTAAGTGAAGTAATGCAGAAACGGAAAAACAAATACTGCATGTTCTCACTGATAAGAGTCAGACACTGAGTACTGATGGAGATGGTAACAAGAGAAACTGGGGACTACTAGAGGAGAGAGAAGGAGGCAGGCAAGGCTGAAAAAGTAACTACTGGGTACTATTCTGGGTACTTGTGTAATGGGGTCAATTACACCCAAACTCCAGCATCACATAACATCCAGTAACAAAACTGCACATGTACCCCCTGGATCTTAAAGAAAAGTTGAAATTACTGAACAAAAATGGTTAAAAGTAAAATGCTTAATATTAAGTGAGAATGTAGAACAACTGGACCCTTCACACATTATTGGTGGGAGTATAAAATGCTACAACTCACTTTGGCAAAAGTTCTGATAATTTCTTATAAAACTAAACGTATACCTCACTATAATCCAATTCTACTCTTAGGTTTTTACCTAAGAGAGGTAAAAGACATATATCCACAAAATTATTTCCATAAAAATATTTATAACAACTTTATCATAATAAACAGAACCTGGATATATGACACATACCCATCAATAATCAAACAGACAAACAAATTTCAATATATTCATACAAGTACTACTCAGC
Organism: Saguinus oedipus; assembly: GCA_031835075.1. NCBI lineage: Eukaryota > Metazoa > Chordata > Mammalia > Primates > Cebidae > Saguinus > Saguinus oedipus. The sequence goes on along the minus strand of CM063171.1, from coordinate 65,987,289 downwards.
AAAAAACAAAAATAAGAAGCAAACAAACAAAAAAACCCAAAAACATAGTATTAATATATGCAGTAAAATGAATGAATCTCAAAAATATGTGGCAACAGAAAACCCAGACATGCAAGAGTATATACAATACATACTACAATGCGATAATATCTCATGGCTATTATCAAGAAGACAAAAGATAAGCATTGGTAAGAAATGGAGAAAAGGGAACCCTTGCACACTGTTGGTGAGAAATTGGTACAGCCATTATGCAAAGAGTATGTGGATTTCTCAGAAAATTAAAAATAGAACTGCCATATGATTTGGCAATCTTCTGGGTATAGATCCAAAGAAAATGAATGAATGAATGAATGAATGAATGAGAGATGTCTGCACTCCCATGTTTGTTGGAGCATTACTTATAATAGTCAAAAGATGTAATCAACCTAATTGCCTGCTGATGGGTAAATGGATAAAGAAAATGTGGTATACATAATGGAGTATTATTCCATCTTTAAGAAGAAGGGAAAAAAAGAAAATTTTGCCATTAGGGATAACATGGATGAACCTGGAAGAGACTCTTTGAGAATAAGGAGAGTGTAGAAAGAGAGAAGCCCAGCCAGGCGCAGTGGCTTATGCCTGTGATCTCAGCACTTTGGGAGGCTGAGGTGGGTGCATTACTTGAGGTCAGAAGTTCGAGACCAGCCTGGCCAACATGGTAAAACCCCCCATCTTTATTAAATATACAAAAATTGTCAGGGCTTGGTGGCTCATGCCGGTAGTCACAGCTACTTGGGAGGCTGAGGCAGAAAAATCACTTGAACCTGGGAGGCAGAGGTTGTAGTGGGCTAAGAGCATGACCACTGCACTCCAGCCTGGGGGACAGGGTGAGACTCCGTCTCAAAAAAAAAAAAAGAGAAAAAATAAACACAAAAGAAAATGCTACAACTCACTTTGGCAAAAGTTCTGATAATTTCTTATAAAACTAAACGTATACCTCACTATAATCCAATTCTACTCTTAGGTTTTTACCTAAGAGTAGAACCAAAAGAAAGGGAGAGAAAGAAAGAAAGAAAAGAAAAAGAAAAGGAAAGAAAGAAAGAAAAGGAAAGAGAAAGAAAGAAAGAGAGAGAGAGAAAGAAAAGAAAGAAAGAAAGAAAGAAAGAAAGAAAGAAAGAAAGAAAGAAAGAAAGAAAGAAAGAAAGAAAGAAAGAAAGAAAGAAAGAAAGAAAGAGAGGAGCCCAAATGGAAAAGAAACACAAGTGAAAGAGAAAGTTGTTCACTTGGCATTGGATCATATGCTGCCTTGGATTCTTTACACTTCTCCTATGCCTTCTCTTAATGATGAGATTTGAACTCTTCAAGGGTGGTGATGTGTCTCATAAACCTTTGCATTTCCCAAAGCTCCCTGTACTGTCTGACATACAGACAGAGAGACAGAAATGAGAGGGAGCTGTGATTTAGAATATTTTCCACTGGATTTTACATGTCATGCCTGGAATGGCTGACTGTAAATTTCATGAGAACCAAGACTTCTATGTTTCCCAGAGCCTAGCACAGCACCTGACACATAGAATAGTAAATATTCATTGATTAACTGAAGTGTACACTAGAGAGAAAAATAAATGCTCTCTTCTCAAGGCCTTATTGTCTCCCCACCACCATCTCTTAGCAGCGGAAATGTTTAAATATGCTTTTTGGTGTTTTACAGCCCTTTGCATTTAAATTGGGTGTGTTGTTATCACATTTCATTAGCTATTCCTCATACCAGCTCTGTGAGGTTGGCGCTGTTATCTACATTTTACAGGCAAGGGCACTGAGAGGTGAAACAACTTGCCTGGGATCAGATGGCAGAGTGAGCTGCTGGAAGAAGTGGATTTCAGTGTACACCTTTGCCTTCCAGCCTGCTCGGCTCGTCCACAGAGATCTGTGACTTCGATCACAATCACAAAATGTAGACTTTCTGTATTAGACTTTGAAAATCATTTTGATGACACTAATTCCAGAAAAGAGAATGAGGTCAGATTTTAATTCTTTGATTATTTTTTATGAGGAGACTTTTTAGATACTTTAATTGGGCTGCCTAGACCTAAGGTCCTTGAAATGTTCACCCTGTCCAGAGATGCAGCACCATTATTTCCTCCTCAACTGCACTGCCTCTCTGAAGTCCCACTTTCTTCAGCACACCCATATAATGGAACCTTTAAACAATATTTAAATAGGAGTAAAATAATTTCATGAAGTTGGAAGGGATTCAGGGCTTATCTATTTAAGAAAAATTTAACATGGCCCATGAACTTCCTAAAATTCTATGTATAAACAATTATCAGTGCATATGCATATGGCTTTTTTTTTTTTTTCCTGAGAAGCTTTTTGGGTCATTCTTTTTTTTAAAAAAAGTGGTTATTTCCTTAACAGACTGGGAAATTGAAATTCAGCAAGCTTAAGAAACTTGCCTTAAGCATCACACGGCAAGGCAAGAACAGTGCTCAGTCCAGAACCTCAGCTCTCCCCTGAGACAGAAGAACTCTGACCATTATCTTGATTTCTGGAACACGCATTTAGCTTGAAGAATTACACACATGGGCTCCTTAAGCCATTTACTTTATTCTAAAGAATAGGCTTCCCCAAAATGGTATCCTCTATCAAGATAAAGCCACTGGCACTCCCGGGAGGACAATTGACTGAGGGAGTTTTTATCCTTTCCCTTAGTAGCAGAAAGGAGCAACAGCAGTTTCCAGACTTCCCAGTTCTGATAACTCTACCCAATGTGATTAACAGTCCTATAAGTCCCTATGCGATACCAGATGATCCAATTAAGACAAGTGATTTTCGACCTTGGCAGCACTTTAGATTCACCCAGAAGAGCTTTTAAAGATCTCCATGCCCATGCCCATGGCCACACCACACCCTGGACCAATTAAATCCCAAGCCCTGGAGGAAGGACTCAGGCAAGAGTTTTGTTTTGTTTTGTTGTTTAAAGATCCTCAAGTGACTCCAATGTGCATGCAGCCAAAGTTGAGAACCACTAATAGAAACAAGAGAGGAAAAGAAATCATATTTCTAAGGCACCTATTACATACCAGGTGCTTTACATGTGTTAGTTCACTTGCTCCTCACTGACTCAGAGAGGCTGTATAACTTCTCCAAAATCACACAGCTGGAAAGTGGCAAGGTCCAATTTTAAATCCAGGTTATTATAATTCCTAAGGCATGCTTTTATCACAGGAACAGATGCTTTCTTGAAGGCTATCGGTAAAACATAGATTTAGTGAGGATTAAATGAGGTGCCACCCATTAAGTACTTGGCACATAGTCAGTGGGCCTGAAGACTCTTTCTGTCTCCATCTGTCAGCCTATCCATTTTTCCTGAATGCTCCTCCTGACCCATGCTATGACATGACACCAAGACTTTAGGTCAGGGAACTTCAAGTTAACCCTAGCAGCTATGCAGTTATAACACCTTTATACACAAATCATGTTTATTAGAATTTCATTGTATGGTGATGTTAAATTTCAGGGAACATAAGTTGATGGAATGTGTAACTGAAAATATGTCCTACCTATTGTATGCATTTCATAGAAGCTCTTGGGTTTATATACTTTAATGTCCTCTAGTCATTCTCTTGTCGTTATGGGATAAATGGAATTCCTCATTTAACTGATGGGAGAGTTAGCAATGGTGGGATGGCCCAGTTACGCAGTTGAAACCTTCTGTAAAATTTTAACCATCCATCCATTCATGCATCCATGCATCCATCATCTGTCCATGCATTCATGCATCCATCCATCCATCCATCCTCCCATCCATGCATCCATGCATCCATCCATCCATCCTTCCATCCATGCATCCATCCATCCATCCATGCATCCATTGATCCATGCATCCTTCCATCCATCCTTCCTTCCATTCATGCATCCATGCATCCATCCATCCTTCCATGCATCCATGCATCCATGCATCCATGACCTTCACAAGATAAGGGCAGGAGGCTGTGCCCTATCAGTTGTAAAGATTTGATGTCTCTTCCGGTCTAGATGTGAGAGTCATAAACCATTAAATTTGTTTTTTTCTAAATTAGTAGCATTCAGTCAAACAGTCCTGGATGGAGCAGGATCCTCCTCAGGATGAGATCTGTTCTGGCATCTGAGGAGTTGAGGCAATGGCTTTGTCCACTATGTCTCTCTGTGCTAACCAGTGCTGAAAGAATAACAGGCCAGGCATTGTCCTCGATGCTTTGTGGCAGGAGAGTCAGTCAGTATTCAAACCCAGCAGTTTGTATCCAGAGTATTGTTTCTATGTCTAGAGCTAATCTTTGGGAGCAACCAGACAGCTGGGGGACTGTCACTGAGGGAGAACCTCAGAGGAGATGGGCATAAGGCATGTGGCTGGTCATGTTCATGCCCCTTTCTTTCCTTTGTCCCCTGTTCCTCCAAATCACTGTTCACCAACCTCTTTCTGAGAAAGAAGGAACCACAAGGAATCAGAGACAGTCTTCTCTGAAGAGAGGAGAGGAAAATGACCAACAATCTATCTCATCTTCTCACTTTATTCATTTCTTCAGCCTGCATTGAGTGCTGGCTATGTGTGTGACATGGTTTTCAATTATTTGCACACATTAACTGAGAGTGCAGTCATTTGCCCAGGGGTCATTGCTATGAGGGGTGATCCTAAAGGAGACCCATGCAATCTGACCCTACAGTTGTGCTCTGAGCATAGGTTAATGCAAGCACCAAACCTTATAAAACTGATGACATGCAGTGCCAGGCTTCTGACTTCTGGTACTTCTACTCATTTTAAGGAATTTTTAAGAGAGCTTTTTGGTAGAATTTAATAATTCATGTAAATGGAAATTAAATTTTAATCAGAGAAAGATTAGTGACCTTATGTATTAGTCCATTCTCACATTGCTATAAAGAAATACCTGAGAGTGTATAATTTATAAAGAAAATAAGTTTACTTGGCTGATGATTCCACAGGCTACACAGGAGGCATGGCAGCATCTGCTTCTGGGGACACCTCAGGGAGCTTTTACTCATGACAGAAAGCAAAAGAGGAGCAGGTGTCTTGCACAGCAGGAGCAGGACAGTTTGGGGGAGGTGACAACCACTTTTAAACAACCAGATCTCATGAAAACTCACTGTGCCATACCAAGGGGGGAAGGTGCTAAACCATTCATGAGAGCCTCACTCCCATGATCCAATAACCTCTCTCCAGGCCCCAGCTTCAACACTGGGGATTACAATTGAACATGAGATTTGGGTGAGATCCAAATCATATCATTCAACCTCTGGCCCCTCCCAGATCTCATGTCTGTCGCAAATTGAAAAATACAATCATGCCTTCCCAGCAATCCTCCAAATTCTGAACTCATTTCACCATTAACTCAAAAGTCCAGAGTCCAAAGTCTCATTTGAGACAAGACTAGTCCCTTTGACCTATGAGTGTGTAAAATCAAAAACAAGTCAGTTACTTCCAAGGTACAACAGAGATATAGGCATTGGGTAAATATTCTCATTTTGAAAGAGATAAATTGGCCAAAAGAAAGGGGATACAGGCCCCATGCATATCCAAAGCATAGCTGTGCAGTTGTTAAACCTTAAAGCTTGAAAATAATCTTATTTGACTCCATGTCTTACATCCAGGGCACACTGTTGCAAGGAGTGGGCTCCCAAGGCCATGGGCAGCTCTAACTCTGTGGCTTTGCAGGGTTCAGCCCCCAAGGCTCCTCTCATGGGCTGGTGTTGGATGCTTGCAGCTTTTCCAGGCTCAGGATGCAAGCTGTTGGTAGATCTACCATTCTAGGGTCTGGAGGATGATGGCCCTCTTCTCACAGCTCCACTAGGCAGTGAACTAGTGGGGACTCTGTGTGGGGGCTCAAACCCCACATTTCCCCTCTGCACTGCCCTGGTAGAGATCTTCCATGAGGGCTTTGCCCTTGCAGCAGCCTTCTGCCTGGACATCCAGGCATTTCCGTACATCCTCTGAAATCTAGGTGGAGGGTCCCAAGCCTCAACTCTTGCATTCTGTGCACACTGAGGCTTAACACCACATGAAATCCTCTGAAGCAGTGGCCTGAGCTGTACTTGCTTCCTTTGAGCTATGGCTGAAACCGGAGCATTTGGAATGCAGGGAGCAGTGTCCTGAGGCTGCACAAGGCGGTGGAGCCCTGGGCCTAGCACATGAAATCATTCTGTCCTTCTAGGCCTCTGGGCCTGTGTTTGGGAGGGACTACCAAGAAAGTCTCTAAAATGCCTTCAAGGCCTTTTCTTCATTGTCTTGGCCATTATCATTTGGCTCCCTTTTTGCTTATGCAAATTTCTGCAGCCTGCTTGAATTCCTCCCCTGAAAATGGACTTTTCTTTTCTACCACATGGCCTGGCTGCAAATTTTCCATGCTTTTATGCTCTGCTTTCCTTTGAAATGTAAGTTCCAGTTTCAGGTCTTTTCTTCGCTGACACATATGAGCATATGTTGTTAGAAGCAAGCAGGTCACATCTTGAATGCTTTGCTGCTGAGAAATTTCTTCCACCTGATACCCTAAATCTCCTCTCTCAAGTTTAAAGTTCCACAAATCCCTAGGGCAGGGGAGCAATTCAACCTAGCTCATCCCTAAGGAATAACAAATGTGACCTTTGCTCCATTTCCCAATAAGTTTCTCATCTCCATCTGAGACCATCTCACCTTGACCAACTATATCACTATCAGAATTTTGGTCATGATAATTCAACAAGCTTTTAGAAAGCTCCAATCTTCCTTCTTCTTTCTGTCTTCATCTGAGCCTGACAAACTCTTCCAACCTCTGCTCATTACCCAGTTCCAAAGTCACTTCCACATTTTCAGATATCTTTTTAGCAATGCCCCACTCCTTAGTATCAATTTTCTGTATTAGTTTGTTCTCACATTGCTATAGAGAAACACCTGAGGCTAGGTAATGTACAAAGAAAAGAGATTTAATTGGTTCATGGTTCCACAGGCTGTACAGGAAGCATGGCAGCAACTGCTTCTTGGGAGGCCTCAGGGAGCTTTTACTCATGGCAGAAGGCAAAGCAAGAGCATGCATCTTACATGGAAAAAGCAGGATCAAGAGGGAGGGGGGAGGTGATAAATACTTTTAAACAACTGGATATCATGAAAACTCACTCATTATACAGTACCAAGGAGAGATAGCTCTAAACCATTCATGTGAACCCCACCTCCATGGTCCAGTCACCTCCCACCAGGCCCCACCTCCAACAGTGGGGATTACAATTGAACATGATATTTGGGTGTGGACACAGATCCAAACCATATCACCTTAAACCAGAAGTGCTACTTCTGGAGAAGCCTCATTATGCACCTCTTTTGTTTCTGTCAATTCTGGTCTGGGTCCTTGTCTGAATTTTGCATGCATATGTTTGTTCCCTGTGTTAATGAGGGTGCCCAGCTGCTATTGCAAAGTTCTAATATATATATTGCTTAACAACATCAGCTTTTATTTTACATTTCCATGAACAGCTAAGGCAATTTCAAGTCAGGCAGGATTAGATGGAGTAGGGACTCTGCTCAAACACAGACAGACAGGAGTTCCATCTTTCTCAGAACAGGGATCTTGAGGATGCTGTATTAGTCTGTTCTCATACTGCTATCAAGAAATACCTAAAACTGGGTAATTTATAAAGAAAGGTGGTTTAATTGGCTCATGGTTCTGTGGGATATGTGGGCTTCTGCTTCTGGGGAAGCCTCAGGAAACTTACATTGATGTTGGAAGGTGAAGGGGAGGTAAGCACCATATTCACATGACCAGCAGGAGAGAGAAAGTGCAAAGGGGCAGGTGCTGCACACTTCCAAACAACCAGATCTCATGAGAATTCTATCACGAGACAGCACTAGGGGGATGATGCTAAAGAATTAGAAACCCAATTATCCAATCATTTCCCACCAAGCCACACCTTCATTCAACATTGGGAATTATAATTCAACATGAGATTTGAGTGAGGACAGAGAGCTTAACCATGTCAGATGGTCTGTTCATTGACATTGAGCTGGCAAAGGGGAGACAGCATGGGGGAATGCACGTGAGAGGTTTCTATAGGCCAGGCCTAAAGGTTGTGCTTCTCATTTCTGCTCACATTTCATCAGCTGGCATTCAGTCCTATGATCACACCTTAGAACATGGAGGGCTGGCAAATGTGCCCAGCCATGTGCTCAACAAGGAAAAAGGTTTTATTTTATTCCTGTTCCTTTTCTTTCTTTTGTTTTGTTCTTGGATTATATGGTTGTTGTTTTATGGCCAGTAGTTTGAGGGCTGAAAGTTGCCAGTAGAAAAAAGGATATGAAGTAGAATCTCCTGGTATAATTTGTGTAAAATATTAATTCTAAATGTGAAATAATCATAACTCATTTTTATTGTGTGCTTACTATGTACCAAGCTGTATAAGAGCCTTCCACTACATGGCTGCATTTAATCCTATAGCAACTTTGCATGGGGTTTTAAAATATATCAACAGTTCATTGCAGCACAATGTGGTTCTTCTCTTCTAAAGGGAATAGGGAGCAAATGGGCTGGAGCACTGCAGGTCCATTTACCACCCTACTTTCCCTTCGTGTGTGTCTGGAGGTTGATTTTCACAGACCGTACTTCCAGGCTTCATTGTCCTCTGGCTGCTGGTAGGATCTGGCTAGTAGGAATGCACCAATAGGAGATCAGAGTTGGGTATAATGTCTCCAGGCTGCTCTGTGGTTTGACAGTAGCTGTGACTCTATGGTCACATAGCTGCCACTCTTCCACTGCTGCACATCTCACCAGATTGCCACAGAGGGCCCTCTTTCTGTCCCATCCAGGCCTGGGATTACAGCAGCTTTCTGCAGCTGATTCTGCCTTGGTGTTTCTCTATCCCTTGACTGGTTCCTTCTTCCTCCCCACACCACACATAGTGCTTTCCATAAACTCTCTTCAATTACTCCTTGGAGAGAGCTGTCTCTTTCTTACTGGTTCCTGACTGATTCAACCAGAACTTGGAGAACTTATGTAGCATCTTTTTTTAAAAAAATCAGAACTTCATTTATTATAGTTTCTGCTTTGGAGTCAGGCAGACCTAGTTATGAACCCTAGTTTGATCCCTTACCAGTTTGTGTGATCTTAAACTAGTGACTTATCTCCTTACTATGAGTCAGCCATGGTTTACTCACTCAAAATAAAAGATAATGGTTTGTGAGGATTAAAAAATATATATATATATGCTAACTACCTAGACCAGTGTTTGGCATATAATAGGCAATTCATAGAATTGAAAATGGGAAATGATGTCATGGAAATATGTTTGATATGCTTTGGTTGTTTCCACGTGTTGTGGGAGGAGCCCGGTGGGAGATAATTGAATCATGGGGCAGGTCTTTTCTGTGCTGTTCTCATAATAGTAAGTGTTATGAGATCTGATTGTTATTTACGAGGGAGATTTCCTGCACAAGCTTTTTTGCTCGCTGCCATCCATGTAAGATGTGACTTGCTCCTCCTTGCCTTCTGCTGTGATTGTGAAGCCTCCCCAGCCATGCGGTACTGTTAAGTCCAATTAAACCTCTTTCTTTGGTAAATTGCCCAGTCATGGGTATGTTTTTATCAGCAGTGTGAAAATGGACTAATACAATGTCAAACAATAAATTATTAAATTAGTTTAAATTAATCTATACATTGCTTGTTGAGCTAACAGACATTTTTAAATTCCAGTGTTGACAATGCTATAACAAAAAGGCACACAATACAAAAATCTGGTAAAACCTTTCTGAAGGACATTTTGTCTACAAGTCCATAAAGCCTAACAAATGTCTATTCCCTTCAATCCAGCAATTCAGAGCAATTTTTGGAATTTATCTTAAGGAGAAATCAGATAAAGATGCATCTATAAACATTCACACTATTATTGCTTACCATACTTAAAAATAGAAAATAACAAATATTTGACAATAGGGAATTAATTGGTTAGACAAACCTTGGAACGTCCATGCAATGATAAGCAGATGAATGATTGAGATAGAAAAATGGCCATAGCACATTGGTAAGTAAAATAATCAGCACAAAACTACTTCTGGAGCATTACTCCATGTTTTTGTAAAACAATAAAAAGAGGAAAAATGGAAGGAATATATGCTGAAATATTGATTTTGGTTGTTTCTGGATGGTAGGATTACAGATGCTATTTCCCCCCATTCTTATTATTTTTTCCTGTATTTTCTAACTTTTTAAAATAATGAACTTTGTAAAGATAAGATTGTCATTGTCTGCAAGTAACAAATATTCAAACAATAGTGGTTCGGCAGCTCAGCAATGCTAAGACCAATGTCTGAAATGTTTATGGCTTTTCTTCCATGGCCTTCATATGGCCATTGTACCTACCAGTTATCACATATGCATTCAAAGAGAGAGGAAAGAGAACAGGAAGGACTGTCTCAGGAAAACACGAATGAGAACGCCATCACAGATTTAATCCTCACTGGCCAGATTTGTGTCACATGGCCATCTGCAGCTGGAAAGTGGAAGGAGGGATGGGAGAGTATGTGTGTTAGGAATTGGGGCTGAGTCAGCCATTTTGCAACATCTGCTTATAAAGAGGTATCACTTTGGTTATTTTAAAAATTAGAGTTACTAAAACGTTAAAAACAAGTTATTTCTTTTTTCTTCGACTACTTTAATGCCTTCCTTCCTCCAGTCACCCTTCCACCCACTTAGGCTGCAACAGCCAGCAATTTCACATTCACCGAGCCAAGGCAGTGAAGAAGAATGAAGAAACCTGAGAGGAGGCTGCACCCTCCTCGGTGGTGGGAGTGGAGAGAGGGCAGCATGCCAAAGGACTGGAAATCAGCTTGCTTGTTCAGTCAACCTCATCTAGATCCCTCTGGTCTGAGGTCCTGGCTCTGAAAGCTTATCAGCAGAGGCTTTTGCAATTTCAATACTCCTGGCCCTGCTGTTAAACGGGCCCTGGTGTTTCATTTGGCTGCTTTGGTCTCAGCAGGCCTTCCCAAATAAATAATATACCCATGAGACCTGTGAGGGAATGGACTAGATTGTCTGGGTTCAGTTCCTGGCTGTGCATGTACCTGTTATGGTCCTTGGACCAGTTACTTAAGCTCTCTGTGTTTCTGCTTCCTCAAATGTAAGATGGGAATAATAAATAATAGTATATATTTCATAGGGTTGTTATGAAAGGTTGGATGAGTCAGTGTTTGCCAAGTGCTTAGAATATGCCTATCACGTAGTAAGCATTATACAATATTTGTTTAAAAAGTAAATAAATATCAGAAAGGCTGAAACAGCCATAAGCTGTCTGGGCCTTGTTTGTTTGAGGTAATGACTTACTTGACATAAAGCTGAGGCATCTAAAGCTACAAAGAGGGCCAAATTTTCTTTTGTTCCATGCTGGCGGAACCATGTGGTCCCAGCAGAGGGAAGGAAAGAGACGGCTTAGGAATCTAAGAGCCATGGAACACCTGCTGAGTGGCAGAACATCCTAGTGGCTTTCTGTGTAGCAGCTCAGTGAAGTCTCATGAGGCAGGTGCTGTCACTGCCCTCATTTTACAGACGGGGAAACTGAAGCTCAGAGAGGAGAAGTAACTGGGCCACAGTCACAGGCTATGAGTGGTGAAGCTGAGATTGAACCCCAGCAATGTGTGACTTCCAAGTGTGGATATTCCATGTTAAGAATGTTTCCATATTAAGAACCATGTAACTTTAGAACCATAATCGCATTACATGGTTCTATTTGGTTAAAGTATACATCAATCAGTATTTTAAAGATACTGAAGGCACTTTTATTTCAGGCTCTAGTAGCAAACTTTCCTGTAAAATGCTTAATTTCTCTATGTTTTATTTAGCTTGGCAAGCTTGAATTTTTGTGTACTGTGTTTTCTTACAGTATAGTACATCTCTATTGTTCAAAAAATAAATTTCACGCCTGGAACTTACCTATAATTCTGAGGTTCTGTGGGTTGTCCTTAAAAAAAAATTTACCTCTTTTCTTCCTTTCTTTCTTCCTGCCTGCCTTCCTTTCTTTTCCCTCCCTCCTGTCCTTCCTTCCTCTCTCCCTCCCTCCCTCCCTCCCTCCCTCCCTCCCTCCCTCCCTCCCTCCCTCCCTCCCTCCCTCCCTCCCTCCCTCCCTTCCTTCCTTCCTTCCTTCCTTCCTTCCTTCCTTCCTTCCTTCCTTCCTTCCTTCCTTCCAAGTCAGGAATACTTGATCAAAAGATCTATGTCCTTCTAAAATAGCTGAAACTCAAAGCCATTACTAGCAAAACAATGGCTATTTTTGTTGCCAGTTCTGGGCACATTGTCTTGAAGCTCAAAGCCTGGCCTAAATCAGCTGAAATTATCAATAATTAACATCATGAATGTCTCACAGGTCCAAATTCCTCCACGATTTAACCACAGAATTCCTTTCTGTTCTCTGATCTGTCAATGCCAGCTTTGCAAATGCCAGTTCCAAAGAGACAGAAACAAATATTGCTCAATGTTTTTATTAATGACTATGATCATGTTCAAGCAAATTGTAAATGTTCAAGGCACATTCCCTGTTCTTTCTCTTTAAGAAAAAAACCACTAAGCCCCACCCTACCCCACCCTTAGCTTCGAAAGGTCTGAAGTCAGTGGTGCCTGAGATAGAGCCAAGATAAAACGAATGGAAAACAAAATGAGCTTTTTTTTTTTTTTGAAACTTTTGTTCCCAGCTTATAGACACTCCCACCTCAAGTTGCAGAATCCCAGGGATCTGACCCAGTGTCACCTCCAGCCCCACTGGGGCCTTCTCCCAGGCCCTGGCCTGTCCTGTGTAGACTGTGGCCCCTCCCAGGTCAGTCCCTACCCCCAAAGAAGGCAAGTTAACTCTTTCAGGGGAAGATGCGTGCTGGCTTCCAACATGCCAATCTTCCTACTCTGGTAGCTAATCTTTTCCCCTTTTATGCTTTTGGCTTCATAATAGTTCTCATTCTTCTGCCAGAGGGTTAAAGGGTACAAATAGCCAAGGAGCAGTTGCAAGAAGGCTCTGAAGTGCACATCTTGTGGGTAGGGCAGGCAGTAGGCAGGAGAGACCTGGGAGAGAGATTAGGTGAAACATTAGCCACAACCTTTTGGATTCAGTCCAGTGTCTTTCAATTATTTCTTTATGTGCTTTGGGTACTGGGCTTACTTGGCATGAGACAGGCATCCATTAGACGATTTCACAATGATCTGCCATGTTACAGTTCTAAACATGCGAACTCATCACCAAAGGAAATTTATGTTTTTACCGCCTTTACCTCCCACCTCTCCCTGGGGAGCTGCAGGAAAAAGCAATCCAAACGAATTAATCAAAATGACTAGGTAATGCTCTAAAAATAATAAACGTTGCTGTAATCTGGATCTCTTTCAAGTTTGAGCTTATTTTGTAAGCTTGAATATCCATATGTCAAATCGAACGTGTATGTATACATTTTTATTAGAGGGATATGGACTATTGCATGAGGACAGGTAAGTTATTAAGACACATAAATGCAATTGCTCTCATAATACTAGACTGCATTTCAACTAAGGTAATTAGGCTACTTGGCCAACTAAGAGGCAAAGGGTAGGTGCCTAATGGTTCCTTAACTTGTCTCATAAGACAGCCTTGCAAATTAGGATAGGCTACAGAACTTGAGCTCTGAAAACAAAGCAAGACAGAAATTGAGGTGCAGACTTAGAACAACAACAAAAAGGAAAAATACGCGTTGTGTTTCCTTGAGCCTCCCTTACCTACTACATAAGAGATACTATTGTTAGACAAAAGCAAAAGAACTGGAAATAGTGGAAAATTGATTTAAAAAGTTAGTAAATAATAACAGAAAACAAGCAAACAACAAAACTGTTATTATCATCTTATTTTCAAAATATCTTTGAAGAGATCAGCTCCAGAAGAATGTTTTCATATAAAAAGAAACCTGTAGCTGAATCCTGAGTTTTCAAGGCCTTCATCTATTGTGAGAAGGTGATTACATAAACATTAGGGTGAGGCTGAGAGGGAAAAATCTGCATTGAAAAAAAGGAAAGAGGTGATGATGGGGTAGATTCTCTTCTTACTTTAAATGATGAAGTTCTCTGATTTTTAATTGACCTCTTTTCCTAAAATATGCCCCAAATATCCACAAGCAAGATCAAGATTCAAACCATCCACAGCCCTTGATAATTTATCCATGTCAAGCAGGGCGATGAGTGATTGTGAGAAAAAATTAAGAGCAAGGATTCCCCAGCTTCACTGTGCATGTCCTTTGTCTCCGGATCTGATCCTTGATGTTACTGGGCTATATCTCAAGGTTATTTCCCACCTAAGAAATCTCATCTGGCTTGAGAATGCTCCTTAGATAATTTCAGCGTCTTTATTCTCCAAAAAAGGTTGATTGCAGTGTTACTAACCCCAGCCTACGTTAGCCAGTCTCCATTAATCATGGCTGGCAGGAGTGACTAGAGGGTCATGGGTAATTGAATTCCAGCCGACCTTCAAACCTAATTCAAGTCAACCCTTTGACCTCTTTGCTGACCAAATCTGCAGCCAGAGCTAGTAAATTAATATTGTTTTTTAATTAGAAGAACCCTTTTTCGAGAGCCTACTGTGTGTTAGCATTATGAGAGAGGCAACCATTATCTCGCTTCGTTCATTCATTCTGTCCACACTTCCACTGGAACCCAGACACAAGGAATTAACAGATAGTGGAAAGGAGTATAAAGGTCATCTTGGGGTCAGCCCAGTGGGAAAATATGTGCTCTGCAGACACCCTGACTTCCTATCTTTGAAAGAAGATAGATCTTTAGCATTGACAGAAAGCCTGAAGCCCTTTCTGCACAGGAAAGTGGAATGATAAACATTTTCCCCTCTCTCAAGGAGAAGCCACGTAGGATCTTCCCATTCCAAAGACTTCCATTCAAGTCCTCCCTCCGCTACATTTGACATGCAATGTCAGGTAGGTGATTTTACCTCTGTGGGCCTCAGGGCCCTCACCTGTGACGTGGAACAGGGTGTGCACCACTCACCTGGCAAGGCCATTGCAATACAGTGTGTAGGGAAGCTCCTTGTAAACTGTTGGGCTCCAAACACACCGGGGATTGTTGCCAACGGCTCTTGCATGCTCTCTGTTAAAGCTGCCACCCAGCGCTGAGCCAAGTCAAAGACAGGGCTGGGGAACAGACACCTGGACAGAGAGTACACACTCATTTTAAATAACGAAATTTTAGCTAAATTTTCTCAGGAAATTTGCTTCTTTTGATTTTCTTGGTCTCTGGATCACCACCAGACCTAAGTATACACATGATCTGGAATTTTTTATTTTTTATTTTTTGCCAGAATGCTTTTGTGGCATTCAGAAGTCTCCAGAAAACATGAAACTTACTTTTCCCTTTCAGAGGAGGCCACCCCACATTATACCACTGATTTCTCATCCTCAGACAATTAGAAACCAGCTCACTAAGGACTAGCAGTGTTCCACTATCACCAACCCTCAAATTCATGATAAAGCGAGCACTGAATTGCTACGAATAATTTTCTCAGCAGCAATACTTTTGGAGGAAAATGATGAGTCAAGGATGTGCAGGGGTTTGCTCAGAAAAAAAGCCAAGTGTGCTTGAATAATTTACTCTCTCATTTTAATTCCAAAATGATATGAGGCCCCTAAGGCTTAGCAAGCAGCCAGGGGACCTGAGCAGCCTGGAGAGGCTGTGTTTAAGTGGTAATGTTAATGGAATTATCCGTTGCTGCTGGAGAACTGTCTGCTGTCGAGAGATAATTACCCAGGGAAAGATGAGGTATCATTGAAGATAAACACTGAAGCAGAGACCTCAATGTTTATTTTCCATGCTAGGGTGTAATCTCCTCCACTGTTTCACTTCATTAGCATCCCTGCTAACCCCGGGCCACACAATTTCACTTAAAAGAAAGAAATTAAATAACCCGAACATACATGTAATTGTAAACAAAGTGGCAGAAGATGTGGGTTGAGCTGTTTTTGCTGCTGCAGTCATTGGCAAACAAGTCTTCTCTTTTACCCTATCCATCTCCCTGTGCGATGAAAATGAAGCACTGTTTGTTGAGTGCTTACTGTGGGCCATACCTTGTGTTAAGTGTTTTATATACGTTGTCCTATTTAATCTCCACACATAGCAATTCCAGAAGATGAGTACTAGCAGAGGAAACTGAGCGTCAGAAAGATTAAGTGACTTGTCCAAGGTCACAGGACTAGTGAGTCATTGAGTGAGGGTTGCAATCCTGGCAGACACCCTGACTTTCTCTCTTTGAAAGAAGATACAGAAAATCACCGGACCACGCATATTCCACATGGAACTTCAGCTTGATCTTCTTGACTTCACAGCAGAGTCCAGGCGATTTAGTTACCACTACAGCTGCCTAACTTTATTGGAATGACTGCCAAATCTCCCATCCAGTCCTTGGTCCAGTTCTGTATTTCTGTTTAATTGAGAAAGAATTTGCATTCAACCCCATGTGGTCAAGACCGAGCTTTTTAACTCATCCCCAAAGGCTTTCACATTGGCCAAGCTCCCAGCCTTCTTTGGCCAATCTGTAAGCAATCACGGTCTCCTCACCCCAGGCTCTTTTACCCAAAACTTATTATTATGAAAATTACATGCAGAAAACCCAAAAGAATATTTCAGTGCACAGCTGTCTAGCCTCCACCAGATTCAACAATTGTTAACATTCTGCCGTGTTTAATTTACAAACCAGTTTTTAGATTTTCCTTTCTGAACCATTTGAAAGTTAGTTTCAGAAATCATGACACTTCAGCCCTAAATGCTTCCCCAAGCCTCTCTGAAGAGTGTAGAACATTGCCTGTGTGATCACACTAGCATTATCAGATCTGAGAAAATTAACAATAATTCCCTTGTTATCATCAATTATCCAATTCATAATCATAGCCATTTCTTAACTGTTCTCAACGAAGTATCATGCATCATACTGGTAGTAATGTCTCTTTAGTCACTGGTAATCTGGAATATCTCTCCAATACCTTCAGTTTTTCCCTACCACGTTTAATTTTTAAGGAAGCACTCTAATTTTTGAACAGTTGAATTGTTTTCTGTTCAGAAGCGTTTCAGGTGATCTGTATCTTTAGCTCTCAACCAGTCCTTAGCAAGATGGTGGCTCCAGAATTTCTACATGTGAAAGGCTTGAGGAGAGATGCAGTCTGGTTAAGGAGTCTGGGTGGAAGCCTTCTGAATATGAATAACATGTTTTAAAAAAAACTTAGATTGTTGATTTTTTTTTGTTTGTTTCTGACATGGCTGCTGCCTTAACATAGAGATACTCTGTACTATAGAAGAGGTGATAAATGGTAATTTATGAGAGGTGCAGATTTTGAGCAAATTGCATAGGTTCAGACATCAGCTTTGCTGCTTCCAAGATGTGTGACCTTGAACAAGTTACTTAACCTCCCTGTTACTAGTTTTATCATCTGTAAAATGGTGATGATAATAATAATGGATTCTAAGTCACAGAGTTGTGCTAAAGTGAATTAATAAACACAAAGCAGGAGAATCCTGCTTGGAACAGAATATTATCTATAAATGGTAACCATTATCATTGTTAATGTTCTTCCCCTACTTTCTGTCCACTTCCTTCTTAGAACTGGAGCAGCTAACATTCCTGGCTGCCTGCTAGTTTTGCCTGTTGCCTTTTCACTTTATGTTCAATTTATTCGGGTTGGCCCAGGGAATTCTAGTTTGCCTTCAACTTCATTCCTCTCTCAAATCCCCTGTTGATGTTATTTCCAATAAAATTGTTTTAAAAATATCCATTTGGTTCTAGTTTCTTCTATTATCTTGTACGCCTGGTTTAACTTCTGTCCTTTTTGCAGTGAGACATAGATTTATCCTTGGATTTAAGATGAAATTAAATCTGGTGATTCTAGTCCAGGAGTACTTCCCTACCTAAGTGACCCATGACGTTTCTGGTTCCTATTCATTTATTCACTCACTCAGTTAGTTATTCAACACACTTCTGAGCCCCCATGGGAGCCGAGCCCTTGGCTGACAGCAGGGCTACAGCAGTGAACTAGACATGGTTCTGGCTGTGGAAAAATAACCAAGCAATTGCTCAAAGTGAATCTCAACCAGGTAGTTCTGAAAACTCACCGCACCTCACCACATGTGGTAATTCTGGGAGAGTGATTGAAGGGGAGGTGAATAGATTCCCTTTTGCAAAGTATCCTCTATAGTCCTCAAATTTCTCCTAATAAAGTACAGTCATGCACTGCATAATGACATTTTGATCAACAACAGACTGCATATACCACAGTGGTCTCAGTGATTTCATAAGATGATAATAAAGCTGAAAATTCCTATTGCCTAGTGACTTTATAGATGACAGTCTGTGGAACTGCAGTCATTTAATTTTTAAAAATATATTTAGTGTGGCCTAAGTGTACAGTGTTATAACGCCTACAGGAGTGTACAGTAGTGTCTTACGCCTTCACATTCACTCACCACTCACTCACTGACTCACCCAGAGCAACTGCCAGTCCTGCAAGCTCCATTCATGGTGAGTGCCCATACAGGTGCACCATATAAAAAATTTTATACTATATTTTATTGTACTTTTTCTAGGTTTAGATACACAAATACTTAGCATTGTGTTACAAATTCCTACAATATTCAGTGCAGTAACAGGCTGTCTAGGTTTGTAGCCTAGGAGCAATGGCTCTATCATATAGCCAAGGTGTGTAGTAGGCTATGCCATCTAGGTTTCTGTAAGTACACTCAGTGATGTTTGCATAAAGACGAAAAGGCCTAATGATGTGTTTCTCAGACTGTATCCCCGTCATTAAGAGACGCATAACTATACCACTAAATAATAGTAGCTAGAGTGTCACTTCTTGTTTTCCTCACAAGTCCTTTAAGCATTTCTGGGCCAGGTGTGGTGGCTCACACCTGTAATCTCAGCACTTTGGGAGGCAGAGACAGACAGATTACCTGAGGTCAGGAGTTCAAAACTAGCCTGGTCAACATGATAAAACCCTGCTTTACTAAAAAAAAAATACAAAAGATTAGTCGGGTGTGGTGATGTGTGCCTGTCATCCGAGCTACTCGGGAGGCTGAGGTAGGCAAATTGCTTGAACCTGGAAGGCAGAGGTTGCAGTGAGGCAAAATTGCACCACTGCACTCCAACCTGGTCAACAGAGTGAGATTCCGTCTCAAAAAAACCAAAAATCAAAATTTCTAGAATCATTTAAAACTTTAGCAATGACTGCTTATTTTCACAAAAACATGTGTATCATATTAGAATAACCATTACTTGGCACAATTTTTTCATATGAAGAATGGGTATTATACTACTAACCACTTTATAGGGTGTTCAAAGATTAAATGTGTTAATATTAGTAAAATACTTAAAACAGAGTGTGAATTTGTGTGTTTGGTAAATAAATAAAAGTAAGGTTGTTGAGAGATCATGATAGAATCAAAAGAGAATAAGACTCAGAGAAGATGAGCTTTGAGAGGGATTAAGGGAGGAAGGTAGAAGCTTGAGCTTGACTCAGTTGCCAAATGAGTAAGGAATCATTTGAATACATTTGAAGAGGTCAGAGGGAAAGTAAAGATTAACTCTGACTACTTTATAGTTTTTTTAAAAAATGTCCTTCTTTATTTTCTTTATTCTGAGTTATGGACTCTATAATCAGCCAATTTCAGAACAAGCATGTCATCATGTGGTGTGTATTGGGAAAGAAACTTGTTGGGAGACAATTGTCCATGAGTTTCTCTAGTTTCTGCACATCTTATAAGCAGAGAGACTGAGTATCTTTGCTCCAGAATATCTTTTTGAGAATATTTGTATAGTGAACAGCCTTGGAAAATGGAGATAGTCCCTCTCTCTCCAGTCAAAGGGCAGAATTTTTACTGCTATTACAAAAGATTCAGGTTCCCTAAGTTCAAGTTCCTCTTCTGTAACAAAACTCCCTGTGTGAATGGTGTCACCTGGCCCTTTTCTCTTTACCCTGTGAGAGTTGGGAATCAAGAAGCTGACAAATGTTGATAGTGTGGCTGCTATTATAGGTGTAAGTACTAAGTGTAGTACATTAATAGTCCTTTATCTCTGATCCAGGAGTCTCATGTCTTCTACCAGTATCCATGAAACAGTGGCAGGTTAACTTGTTAGCTTCCAAGTAGGGTAAAACCTCAGCTCCTTCACAGTTCTTGACACAGTGGTTTTGCAGCCCAGGTTCTTTCTTTTCTCTCAGTTACTTGCTGGAGCAAGTGGTCATAGGTGGCTGAGAGGGAGAGGCCATGTTCTATGCCACTAATCCCGCTAATTGGACAAGGACAAGCATTTGAACTAAATCACTAGGCTAGCCAGTGCCCCATGGGGTGGTTTAACATGCAAGCTTTGTCCATTAGAGGCAAGAGTGACTAACTGAACCAATCAGATCCTCTGTTTCAGGAATCTGAACTCAGGATACAGAGAGTATGTCAGTTACAGGAGTGGAAGCAGCCGAGGAATGAGCCACAGAGGCAGAGGCAAAGAGTAGCTGGCACAGGCTAACGGGAAAGCACTGCTATAGTGAAGAAGCTCTGTCAGTAAGGAGGCAATGAGAAACACGTTTGCAAAAACTTCTCTCTAATTCCCAAACTGTGACCATTTCCGTGAGCCCTGACCTCAAGCTTGTTCTGTCTCCTGCCTTTCTCCTGGTGAAGCCTGAAAGTACAACAATTTCTATTTTCTTTGAGGCTTTGGAAAGGGGCTGAGAGAGGCATCTATTTTTCTTATTCTCTTGCCTTTCTTTATAATAAAGCAAGGGAGCATGATCACAGCTCACTGTAACCTCAAACTCCTGACTTAAGTAATCTTCCTACCTTAGCCTCCTGAGTAGAGAGTACTACAGATGCATGCACCCAGCTATGGCAGCATAGCTTTAAATGGCTACATGGTATTATATTGTGTCAATAGTTTCTAAGTTATAATACCTACTGCCTGTTTTATCCATTTTGGTTGTTTCCAATTGTTAATTTTTTACTATCATAAACAATGCCATAAGAAACGTAAATTTAAACTACAATGAGATATCATCTTAAATCAGTTGGAATGGTTATTACCAAAAAGAAAAAAAAATAGATGTTGGCAAGGATATGGAGAAGAGGAATGTTTATACACTGTTGGGAATATAAATTAGTACAATCTCTATGGAAAATAGTATGGAGAGTTCTCAAAGAACTAAAAATAGTACTACTATTCCTTCCAGTAGTCCCACTACTGAGTATCTACCCAAAGGAAAAGAAATCGTTATATTAAAAAGATACATGCACTCATATGTTCATCACAGCCCTATTCACAATGACAAAGTTATGGAATTAATCTGCCAATCAATGGATGGCTGGATAAAGCAAATGTGGTATGTATACACAATGAGATATAATTCAGCCATAAAAAGGAATGAAATCGTATCTTTTGGAGCAGCATGGATGGAACTAAAGGCCATTATCTTAAGCGAAACAACTCAGACACAGAAAGACAAATATCACATGTTCTCACTTATAAGTGGGAGCTAAAAATTCATACACATGAACACAAAGTGTCAAATGATAGACAGTGGAAACTCTGAAGGGTGAGGGACAGAGGGGGAACGAATGATGGAAAAATTATTTGAAGAATACAATGTACACTATTTGGGTTATAGATATACAAAAAACCCAGACTTCACCGCTACACAATATAGCGTGTAACGAAATTGCACTTCTATCCCTTAAATTTATACAGTATTAATAATAAAACCCAATGCTGCAGTGCACATCCTTATCATACTTCTTTGAATGCTTGTCTAACTATATTCTTGAGATAAATTTCTAGAAAGCGAATTTTAAGCCAAATGGCATGCATATGCTTAGAGCTTAGATACGAATTACAACCATGCCCTCCAGAAAGTTTCAATCAATTTATAGTCCCACCAGCAGTCAGATTGGATTTTTGAACAAAGTTCAAGCTCCATTCTAAGGAGGAGTGTGAGAATCACTTGCTGCTGAAAACTCACAAGATGGTTTGAAATATGGGCAGAGTGAGAAATACTATTGTTCATACGAGGCTCTTCTTTAGTGCTATGACCTAAGTCACTTCTACCATAAAGAAAAGAGCATCCTTGTGTAGGTAGGTGTAATACACATTGATGATGAAAACAACAAAAGACCAAGAGTTTTCAAACTCTTGGAGAGATAAACTCAGTACAAGAATACCGGTTCAGAAAAGTAAGTTAGCAAAAGCAAGGGTATGCATTTTTTTTTAATTATTGCTACATAACAAATTGCCACAAAGTTAGTGATTTAGAACACACACTTATTATGGCACAGTTTCCAGCACAGCTAATCTGGGTCCTCTAAAAGGCTACAATAAAGATGTCTTCCAGGGCTAGGTTCTCATCTGGAGATTTAAAAGGGGAAAGGTGTGCTCCCAAGCTTATTTGGTTTATTTATTTAATTATTATTTATTTTCTTGCAGCTATACAACTCATGGGAACTTGATTCCTCAAATTCGTCAAGGAAAGCAAGACTTTATACCATGTCTGCTAACAAGACAGTCTTACATAATGTAATGTGATTAGAGGAGTGATATCCCATGTTCTATTGGTTAGGAGCAAGTCACAGGGTCTAACTACGCTCAAAAAGAGGGAATTATATAAGGATGTGAATTCTAGGAGACAGGGATCATAAGCCCACCTTAAAGTCTGTTCATCATAGTAAACAACTCTGAAATCTCTTTCCTTAAAATGCTTTCCACGAGAGTAATCAAAGAAGTTGAAAACTTGGGAAAATGTAAAATCTGAAACATGTTGACCAAAAAATATTTATTCTAGGTCTCTCATTTCAAGTGGTGGTAGATAACATAGCATTCTATAAATAAAATGTGGCCTATGATAAATGTGATATTTTCAAAGGTGTACAGTGGAGCATGTGTTTTGTTTTTCCTGGGGAATTCACTTCCACATCCCTATGACTAAGATATTTTCTCCAAACTTTGTCTTTTGGAATGAGGTGGCATATTCCCAAACCCATGTCGTGATGACCACAGTTGAGACATTTTCCATGTGAGAAATTGTGCTAGCTATTCTTATGTCTCTAATTACTATGTCTCCCCAAGACCTAGCCATACGTCTCCATGGCCTTTTAAAAAATATAAAGGGAGGCAGGCAGTTAAAAATATTCTTTTAAAAAAGTAATATGAATCATGTTATTCAAAAGGAACCCTAAAGAAGGTCCTTACTGATATCCACATTTTTCTCTTTATAAACCTCTAAGGAAAGTTCATGCACTGTATTTCATACATTCCTCTTTAGTCCACTTAATTATAGCCTAAGTTGTAAAGTAGCTGTAATACATTTTCTTGAGAAAACATTGTGCATTTGATGCATCTTCATATTACCCTTCATAATTAACATTATTTGAGAAAGCATCAAACACTTGGAGGGGAAGGAAGAGCAGAGGAGAAGATTCCCCTTTCAGTATTTAGTCTTTAGTTCCCTTCTCATCTTCCAACTGATTTCCTTCCTAGACCTTCTATTAGAGGAAAACAAACTGTGATGGTCCATGAATGAGTAATAGATGACCAATGACCAAGAAGGAGTGTGAGCTTCTCATTCAATGAATACTGCAGAGATTTCTGAAGACTAGAACTCTGTGTATCTGTTTTATTAATTAAATTATTCCTTCAAGGGAAACAAAAAGGTAATTTTTTAGTCACACAGAAGATGGTAATGGTTGGATACAAATGTTTCCTGGTTGGTGGTCAGAGCTTGTCCTCTTCCCCTTCCTGCTTAACTTCCAGGCCCTGCCCCCCGGCATTCAGATTAGCCTGAGAAACCCTGAAAGGGAAGTAGAGGAATTACATTCCCCAGGGGGCTGGCAATGGGGAGCGGACCTGGTCGGGAACAGTGTTTTGAGTGTTGTGCTCTTTTTGGACAGGAGAGGTGAAAGAGGAACTAAGGAGGGGAAACAATGTGTTTGGATTAAAGGGTCTTGGACTGGGAATTGGGTAGGAGAGCTGGAAAATAGGGCAGGGGCAGGCTGGACCTTCTAGTAATAATTGCTCTAGACTTTACACTTGGACCCCTTTAAATGTTAGAGTGTGTTATTCTCGAAGACTGGTGTTCCCATTTAGCCTGGGTTTATTTAAGTGTTCTATCATTCTGACCCCTTATAAGCATGTGTTCATTTCCTAGGGCTGCTGTAACGAAGTTCCACAAACTAGGTGCCTTAAAACAACAGAAATGTATAGTCTTAAATTTCTGGGGGCTAGAAATCTGAAATCATGCTCCCTCTGAAACTAGAGAAATCCCTCCTTGCCTCTTCTTAACTTCTGGTGGTGGCTGGCATTCCTTGGCTTGTAGACACATCATTGCATTCTCTGCCTTTGTCATCACATGCATTGTGTGTGTGTGTGTGTGTGTGTGTGTGTATGTTTGTGTGTGTGTATGTGTGTGCACACACGTGCGTCTTTTCCTCTTATAATAAAGACACTAGTCATATGGAATTTAGAGAATACTAACCCAGTACGACCTCATTTTAACTAACTGCCTCTACAAAGACCATCTTTCCAAATAACAGCACATTCTGAGATTCCTGGTGAACTTAAATTTTGAAAGGATACTCTTCAACCAGTACAAAGTAGAACAAATATACACATACAATTAAAACTACTGGCCAATTAATGTGAGTTTTGATGCTCTAATGAGTTAGACTCAGAAAGAAAGCCAGTAGTACTCCACTTGGGAAAGGAACTGAGCTGAAATGTTCAACTGCTCTAGGTTTTTCCAAGCCAGCAGACCTCACCTTAAGCAATGTGCTCTGCTTTCTGTTGATTCTGTTCTTCAGCCACCTCCTTCCTATGCATCCTACACACTCAGGCTCCACCACTAGCAAGGACAAGCAAGACTTGGATGACTATGTACGTCTTCATCTCCAGCACCCATAGACAAAGCATTTTGCTTGCCCTGTTTTGAAGAAGCAGGACACTGGCCCCATCAGTGTCCAGCATCACAGAGGTAAGGTTGGCCAGAAGCAGTGTTGGGGGACTGGAATACCAGGGGCTACTGGGTTATCTTGATGTAGGAGCCCAGGAAGGTGAAAAGCGTACAATGCTGTTGGAATACAACTCCAGTAGTTGAAAACTCTCCACTCTCCTTACTTAGTTAAGGAAGGCTTACAAGAAACGAATTTACCAAGTGCCAGAAGATGTTTAGGGCCATATTTTGCCCAGCCAAGCGGTCTGCATGATTCAGGACAGGTAGAGTTCAGTGTCAGACTTACTCACACTGGGCTCAGATGTGCAAAGAAAATGTAACATCTTAACTCTCTATAATTTTATGGTCCTTTAATGTTTCCTAACCCCCACACCACTGACTAATGAGAGTTTCTGGTAAACTGAATTTTAGACCAATCTGGTAGACTTAGGCGATTCCAGTAAGAAGTCTCTTTTGAGTGAGTCAGTTTTTCCAATTTACAGTATTCTTCCTGGTTCTCTCTAAGATGGTATCCGGGCATGTGGAAGGAAGGCACTTTGCGCCAGTAGGGGAGAGGGTGGTCCCTCAAATTGTGCTAGTCCATAGTTGTGAGCCAGTTGGCATTTGTGGGGGAGATTGGGCTGCTATTCACACAGGCTGCTCAGAGGAAGTGCCCTGCTGATGTATGCAGCTGGGTCACTTGTGGTCTGTTTTCTCCTGGCTTGGACAGGGTTCAAGGTCCTCCCGGCTGACTCAGCTCCACCTCAGCCCTCTCTGGCACTCTGGACTCTCTGGGATCTAGCTGGGATTCCTTTTCAGGCCCCAGCTTGGTGGACAGAGCCACAATATACTCTAGCACGGCCATTCTTCCCTCTAGAGCCAGGCGACAGGTATAGCAGGGCTCTCGAGAGCAGAGCCGCTGGCTCCATTTGCCCCAGCCTGAGCTCCTTCTCCCTCTCTTTGATGGTCTTAGTTATATCCTCTGGCCTGGATCAAGATAGGAGCCTGAGAAGAATGCAAACCAGGTACAGGTTGCTGGGCGGCGCTGGCTGGCTCCACTCTTGGAATCCTGAGATTGCTCAGAGACTGGAAATGGAGTAAAGGTTTAGGTGAAAAAGAAAAGCAGAAAACATCTTGAGAGAAAGTCACTCTGCCCCCACCCCATCCCTTATATAACTGTTTGAATATGTAGTCTATAATATTGGGAAGATACAAGTTGTGTAAGTAAAAACACAAATCAGAAATTAAGCATTGAACTCCCAATCAGATATTTCTATGTAATTCTATGTAATAGAAATTTCTGCAATGATGGGCATATTCTGCATCTGTACTGCCCACCGCGGTAGCCACTAGCCACATGTGGTAATTGAGCACTGGAAATGTGATTGGTGTTACAAAAGATCGAAATTTTGACTTTTATTAAATTTTAATTAATTTAAAGTTAAATATAAATAACTACATGTAGGCTAGGTGTGATGGCTCATGCTTATAATCCCAGTGCTTTGGGAAGCCAGGTTGGGAGGATCCCTTGAAACCAGAAGTTCAAGACCAGCCTGGGCACCATAGTGAGACCCCTGTCTCTACAAAAACCTCAAATAAAAAACAAATTAGCAGGGCATGGTGGTACATGCCTATAGTCCTGGCTACATGGGAGGCTGTGGCAGGAGGATCACTTGAGCCCAAGAGTTCAAGGCTGCAGTAAGCTATGATCATGCCACCGCACTCCAACTTGGGTGATTGATTTTGATTATATGATTTATACTGATAATAAAGTCATGTAGTGAGACTCCTGTCTCTAAAATAATAATAATAATTTTTAGAAGTACATGTGGATAGTGGCTACCATTTACAGTTTGGCTCTATACATTAACCTTTTATGTGCCCTGTTCTGATGATCTGGTAAAGCCCATAAACTCCTTCTCAGATTGTGTTTTTAAAAAATTATTATTATTATTAATTTTCTTTTTGCTGGCAGGGGGTCTCACTCTGTCACTGAGGTTGGAGTGCAGTGGTACAATCACAGCTCACTGTAACCTCTGCCTCCCAGGCTCACGTGATCCTCCCACCTCAGCCTTCTGAGTAGCTGGGACCACAAGTACATGCAGCCACATGTGGCTCTTTGTCTTTTTTGTAGAGACAAGGTTTTGCCATGTTGCCCAGGCGGGTCTTGAACTCCTAAGCTTAAGGGATCTACCCGTCTTGGCCTCCCAAAATACTGAGATTACAAGCTTGAGCCACTGCACCCTGCTAGACTAATGTTTTTAAATGCATAAAATAAAATATATAGAATTACAATGGGAATCAATTTAGTATTTGTATTGTTCTTTGGTTTTTAATTAGATTTTTTAAATTAATTAGAAAATTTTTATGATATAATACTTGGTGTACATATTTATTAATACATTAAATATCAGTCTAGCAGTGAACCTAATAACTATCACAATTTTGAAGCAGCAATGAATATAAATGGTATCTTGACATATCTGATACATACCATAATGTGATGTGAAAATGCTTATGATTTATATTGATAATGAAGTCATGTGTACGGCTAATATCACTTTGGTTTGGGTTCAGTTAGGAATTAGTGAAAGAAACGTAATTTTTTTCCCCATCTAAGTTCACAAGCTCCCTGAATTCTCTTCACAGGTTGGGAGTATATGAACCCAGGTTAAAAATCCCCACTCTAGAGTTTTGTAAATAAGGCAGGTTGATTAACAAGATTAATTCCTTCTAGAAATATGTATGGAATGCCTACTACATGCCAGGTACTAATCTAGACACTTGGGCTGCAGCATGAATAAGAGAGGCAAAGCTGGAGTTCTCAAAAGTTTGTATTTTAATGGAGGGGGACAATAAATTAACATTCAGATAGTTTCAAATAGTAATAAATGCTGTGAAGAAAATATAATAGGGTGATCTAATAGAAAGTGACTGGAGAGAAAGTGGCGATTTGAAATTGGATGATGAGCAAGGCCTCTCCAGGAGGCCATTTGAGTTGAAGTTTGATTGAAAGATGGAGCCAGCCTCACACAATCTGGAGGCAGCACCTTCTGAGCACCGAAGGCCCTGTAGCTAAAGGCCCCATAGCTGAAACGGGTGGGTGTGACTGGAACAGGATAATGGACAGAGGGAGTGCTGTAGAAGATTGAGGTCAGAGAGGTGGAGTGGAGTTGCAGGGGGAGGCCAAGTCAGTGCTGGAGCACTGAGTTTGTGAGTAGTCATCATAGACAGCTGGGAATTTAGATTTTATTCTAAATCCACTTAGAGTCAAAGGTGATGGTCTTGGTAAAGGATGGATTAAATGGTAAGAGGGAGCTGGGAGCTCATGCAGAGCCTATTGTAATAGCGCAAGTGTGATAGTGACTCAGGAGGGGATAATGTAGAAGGAGAAAAGTGAATGGATTTAGAGAATCTTTTCAAATAGGGCTGATTAGCCACAGGCAGGAAGCAAGACGCCCCAGCACAACTCCACTCGCAGTGTGAATTTCCGAAATGAAAGAGTGGTGGGGGAGGAGATTTGGGGGCAGAGTGAAGATTTCTGTTTTGGTTTAAATAATGTCTTAGGTATCAAAGTGGATGGATTTAGATCTATGAATCTGAAGTTCAGCAGAGAAGTTAAGGCTGGTGCTATAAATGTTGCATTCACCATCATCAAGATTGGGGTTGAGAAGATTAACTAATAACAGTGTTGTATAGAAAAGAAAAGGGTGGTTCTGAACCCGTGGAAATTGAGCATGTGGGATTAATTGTTTGATTATTTACTGTGCACCTATTTTTGGTCCAGACTTTCAGGTTGACATGTGCTTCCAAAAGCAGTGCACCATTCTCCAACCAAAAACAGCTCTTCTACTTATCTGGTATATTGACTGTGGGTTAAGACGACGACTCTGTGAAGACCTCTGATAAAATGTAATTGTATTCTTGCAAGGATCCATTACCGAATATTTTCATAAAGAATATCACCAGGATGCTTCCCAGGGATTTGCATTTTCTTTTGTTGTTGATTCCAGTATCTAAATCTCCTTCCCACATTTGAAGATTTCCCCCACTTTATGAGTCCCATCTTGCTCCGTAGATTTCCCAGGGAGCTATGTTAGCGAGTAATCTGAGGCTTTGTTTCTTAGAACCCCTTCTCCATGCCTGGCTTGCTGGCCTTCCTAGAGATCCTGTGAGCTACTTATTATCCTTTAATAAATTCCTTTTCTGCTAAACCAGTGTTGATGTTTGAGTTTCCCAGGAAACAGACTCCAGGACAGAAATTTTGTAAGGCTTTGCGGGGAGTTTCCTCTGGATCAACATCTGTCCCCTGGATCACAATTCCTTGCAAGAGAGGGCAGAGAGAACTTGAACTGTGATGATGTTCCAGTAAAATTCTCATTTGATACCATGGGGAGCTCAAGAGCTGGAGGGCCCTTTATGGGGCTGGGATATTTGTATTCCTTCTCTTATTCCTGGTCACTGAATTCAGGCTTCCCCAGAAAGAGGGCATGTCCTCGGATGAGGTGACTCTTAGGCTACGAGCCGTATCAGGTCAGGGATACAGCTGAAACCTATCACCCACTTGCACTCCTAGTCTCCACAACAAGCTTTACAGTTTACAAATCCATTCTTCTCCTGGATTCTAGCAACAATCCAACATGTTCTTCATGGTTAGAATGAGAAACTGAGGCTCAGGAATAATAAATGAACATCTAGAACAAGCTCATGCCACCCACGACTCACAGGCCACACGCAGCCCAGAATGGCTTTGAATGCTGCCCAACATGCATTTGCAAATGTTCTTAAAACATCATGAGGTCTTTTTTCTTCATCAGCTATCATTAGTGTTAGTGTATTTTATGTGTGGCCCGAGGCAATTCTTCCCCCAGTGTGGCTCAGGAAAGCGAAAAGTTTGGACTACCCAAAAGCAACGCAAGCGCCACCCTAGATGTTACTGACAGTAGACATCTGCTTCTACCCTCCTGGCATCTGGAAAGCAGCCAGGGTTCTGAGTGAGATTTCAGTCCTACCAGTGAAATGCTATTGATCTAGAAAGAGGTAGAGGTGAAATGCAAACCCTGGTCCTATGATTCCAAATCCTGTTTCTTTGCCTGCACCATGTTGAACATTGCTGCAGAGAACAAACAAACTTTTGAGATGGGCAAACCATCCAAGAGCCTGAGTAGGGCCTGAGCACTTCAAAAATCTTGAGCCATATCACTTTTGGATCTTTCCTCAGGAGTTCTCAGAATTTGGGACAATGAATTCCTATTGAAGCCACCATTTGTGAAGGAGTCTCACTTTATCCTCCTATAGGAAAAAAAAAAAAGGTCACTGCACAGCCGCCAAAGTGCCATACTAGATATTATCGCTGAAAGTCGACATCCACTCCCACCCTCATTTGTGTTGCCTCCTAGGGTCTGGAAGGCAGCCAGCGTTCTGGGTGAGATTTAAGTCCTGCCAGTGAAATGCACTTTCACGCTATTTGGAAGGCACAGGGGAGGTGGAGACTGTTTTCTCACAGCTGTGACGGCGGACAAGAATGCGCCAACAAAAGCAAGTAGCAACATCTGAGCTCTGCTCGCCACTCCCTGGTCACCAGCGTCTGGAGCACAGGTGGCAGGAGTGCACGTTTTCTGACCTCCAGCTTACAGCAAAAGTAGTGGACCTTGAAATCAAAAGACCAGAAGCTGATTTTTACTCCTCCTTCCCTTCTAAAATTTTGTGAGCACTGAATTTCCTAGATGAAGCCAATCTCTTTCTGCTTGAAATACTATATTTGTAATGGTTTTCTTTTTCCCGTGCTGAACCTGATATAGCATCCCAAGGGTGAAGCCAGAGCCAGTGACTCCTCTTTCCACACCCAGACATGATATAACCAGAAGAAAAATGCTTTTTACCCAGAGAGCAACATGGAGAGTACCATAAAACAAACTGATTTCAAAGTGCTGGGATGACTCCTCCAGGGACACTAGTGACCGTCGGCCCATTAGAGATTGTTTAGATCGTTTCTTTGGCCCATCGGGGATTGTTTCTTAACGTAGGTGGGATAAGATCCTTGTCCTGCTGTGTGGATTGTAATACTTAACCTTTACCACCACAGCGCTTAGTCCCAGCACAGACCTATCTTCTGCCTTTTTGATCCAACATCCTAATGTCACAGAGAGAGAATACATGAAATCTCACCAGGACATTTGCTCGCCCACCATATTGACAAGGTGCCTCACTAACAGAGCAGAGGCACAAGAGCCCATGACCATGGCAGGAGCCAAGTGTCAGCTAAAGTCAAAGACAGCAGAAGCAGTGTACACAAAGGAAGAACACTTTACAGGCATCATGAATCCCACCCCAAAGAATGCAGACAGGCAGTGGACTTTTGGAAATGGAGTCTCTTGGATTTGTAGCCATCAAAAACAAAAAGGCTTTTCAAACAAAGATGTCATTTTACAGAGGCAGAAAGAGCCAATGCTGCAAAGAGTCTTCAGCTCTGCAAATTCAAGCATGAAATGGATATTCAAGGATAGCCTGCCCATGAATGCAGAAGCTGGGACACAGAAGACCCACGAAATACGCAAAATGCATCTTGAATGAAATAAAATGTAAGCAGTCATTCAGAGAATGCGCAAACACCTTCATTTTTACAAGAATCACTATAATATCCAGTTTCTACTTCATAAGGCTGTTTCCATGTTCCAGGCAACAGCTGGTCCCACTTTATTGCTGTGGGTACAATGAGTTCTAGTAAATCCTGTGTAATAGATGTATTCATATGCTCCGTCCTTTTAACAATCTTCTTAATTAGGGTGCTGTCCTTTTAAGCAAAGCATTTATATAGTTATTTTATTGCATTTGAATACAGTGTTAGCTCCAATAGACTTAATATAATTTTATGGATTTTTTTTTAAATTGCTTTACAATGAGGGGAATTTATTTTATCATCAGTGTGGAGTTATTCCCATGGACATTTAAGAGCCTTTGGTACAGTGTTTATGAATCACTGTGGAGGAGGAAAGAGCCTAAAGATGTCGTAGATGGTGGTGGTTCTGCCACTTACCCTAACTTTGGAGAACCTCAACTTTCAAGTCTATAAAACAGAATTAGCATCTTCCTCACCTGCTTCATGGAAAAAGTATGAACCTCAAGTAAGCGATTATATATGAAAGGGCTTTACAAAGAATCGAGAGTTATGTGCATTTCAGGGCCACTACTCCCCCACCCCATGGAAGCCCCCGTCCTAAGTCCCATGAGGAGATGGTGCTGGCGCATGGGTTTTAGGGTAGACTTGGACTTTCAGGACACATGGACAGGGGAGAGCAGAGAGAGCCTGGGTTGTTTAAGATGATGGGGGTACACAGAGAGGAGAGCTTCAGGCATTGTGGGAGTGAAGGCAGAGGGCCAGGAACAACAGAGGACAGATGTGAACTTAATTAGGTGTTAGCTATGGGTACCTGCTGACATTCTGGTACCTAAGACTGGGCCTCCCCTTCATTACCAATAGCCACCAAGTTATTTTCCAGGCCTCCACCTAGTCCTTGTCACTCAAATCCTCATTCTCTCTTTCATTAGAGTTCAGACAAACAATTCTTTACTGAAGAGATGGAATGCTCTGGAATATCCTCTATGTACCCTAGAGCACTAGGATTCCATTTGTTGGGGTCAAATGTCCTAATATCCACTCAAATGTAGATAAAATGGAACATGGTCAATATCGGGTTTCAGCTGCCCGTGCACAGCACAGTTAGACGTATCCTCAGCTGTGTAATTTTCAAATGTGACAAGGATTTACAAAGTGGGTCCTAATGTCCTTCAAATGATATTACATCACCATTCCCGCAACATAAATCTACATTCTTTTCTTTTCTCTTTTTTTGAGACAGAGTCTCCCTCTGTCGCCCAGGCTAGAGTGTAGTGGTATAATCTCAGCTCACTGCAACCTCTGCCTCAAGCGATTCTCCTGCCTCAGCCTCCCAGGTAGCTGAGACTACAGATGCCCACTGCCACTCCTGGCTAATTTTTTGTATTTTTAGTAGAGATGGGGTTACAGCATGTTGCCCAGGATGGTCTCGACCTCCTGTCCTCAGGTAATCTGCCCGCCTCAGTCTCCCAAAGTGGTGGGATTACAGGCGTGAGCCACTGCACCCGGCCTGCTTTACTTTCTTCACCGTTGTGCATCACAGAACCAAAGGAGCGTTAGTAACACTTCAAATCATGCCATGAAATCCATAGTGTTGTCCACCATATGGACAATAAGAAAATTCGATGTCAAGCTCAGCAGTTTTACCTACTTCTTTTAAAAATATTCACATTTCAGTTTATTCTCAAGTATATAGGCTGGGAGGCAGTAGTAATAGAGTAAAAAGACCACAGTACTTGGAATCAGAAAACACAGGTTTTGTAGGGGAGTGAAAAACTTCTCTCTTCTAGGTTCCTTGGCTGGGCTGCAAATTAAATGGACATATGACAGATTAACAGAAGGAAAACCATATTTAATTATGTGCATATACATAGAAGTTCTACAAAATATGTCTCAAAGAAGGGTCAGATGATTGAAGCTTATATAGCATCCAGAACTACAGAGAGGAATACAGGCTTGGGGCTTCTAGGGGCTGGTAGAGACACAGAGAATGGGGTTCCTTGGCTGGGCTACAAGTGAAACTGACATATGACAGATTCACAGAAGGAAAACCATATTTAATTACATACATACACATGGGAGTTCTATAAAATATGAATTTCAAAGAACGGTCAGATGATTGAAGCTTATATAGTAACCAGAGCTACAGAAAGGAATAGAGATTTGAGGCTTCTAGTGGGTAGTGGAGACACAAGGAATGGGAATGGGAGAGAAGGCAACACAAGGTGAATAAAGCTGGTCTTGTTCTGCAGATTGCAAGACTCTGTACCCCTCAGAAGAACAGGTGATAGTCAGGGCCTGGAGTTAACCTGCAGTCTCTTTTCTTGTGACTGAAATTAATCTTCCCTGGTTGATAAGATTCCCAGGGAGAGGAAATAACAATAGCGTTCCTTTTGGGGATCTGTCTTTAGGTGGATAAGGGGCACTCAGAGAAGACGTCTGCTGCATCACTGTTCTCCAAGTGCCCTCCACTTCAAAGTAATCAGCACACCAAAACGTGTTTCCTGAACTCCTTTAGTTTGAACCCCTGATTTTAACACCCTGGAGAAATTTGAGCAAGTTTCTCTATCCTGCTGGGCCTCAGTTTGCCAAACTCTTAAAATGAGGATGATATAAGATCAAATTTGATAATGTGGATGAGAAAGTTTGGGAAAAATTAATGTTAAAGCCTTACTGTATCGATTATGTGTTATGGTCATGGACACATGTCCTTATTTATTGGTATCTCATTGATACTGGAAACTCGCCACTATATTCCTCCACAGATACTGATTTACAAACTTCTTAGCTGCAGATCAAGGGGGTTGGGAGCCGTCTTTTTCTTCTTGGCATCTCTCTCCTTCTCTCTAGTTTTAATATCTAATTTAATCGTGGCCATGCCCTTCTTGGCTGACCTCTCAATTAAAGATCAAAGCACAGAGTCTCATTGCCAATTTCATGTCCATCTAACTGCAATCCAGATAAGGAAGATTTTATTTATTTATTTCCTCCTTTTTTTAGAGGTGGGGTCTTGATATGTTGCCCAGACTGGAGTGCAGTGTCTATTCACAGGCTCAATCACAGCACACTACAGCCTCCAACTCCTCAGCTCAAGGGATCCTTCCACCTCAGCCTCTGGAATAACTGAGATTACAGGTGTTTGCCACTGTGCCAGGCTTAGACACCTTAATATTCCCCAGCACAAACCTAAGAATGCACACCACAGGAAGAGTAAAGGGAAATGTGAACAGTCTTGGACCTCTGAGTGAATGAAGAGGAGTGTGCAAGGCCTGTGGCAAAATGTCAAGGCCAAATTATGTCCCATAGTCATAAGATTCTGCAGCCCATTTGTCTACATAAGTCCAAAGCCAAATACCAGCATGTTTCTTTTAATCCAGTGCAAGGTGAAGGAAATGCTGACATGAAGGGTAAGTAGAAAACAATATGAAAACGTATATTCTATCAGAGGAAACTCGCTACTGCCTAAGTGTCTGTTGAAGCTTGTGGAGGGTGTATATTGGCCTGTTTTCTAACAGAATATCTGAAGCTGAGTAATTTATAGAGAAAAAGAATTTATTTCTTACTGTTATGGAGATTGGAAAGACAGAGCTTGAGGGGTCGTATCTGGTGAGCGCCCTCTTGCTGGGGGCAGCTCTCTGAAGAGTCCTGAGGGGGCTCAGGGCATCACATGGCAAGGGACTGGGCGTACTAACATCCTAGCTCAGGCCTCTCTTCTTTTTTTTTTTTTTTTTTTGAGACGGAGTTTCACTCTTGTTACCCAGGCTGGAGTGCAATGGCGCAATCTCGGCTCACTGCAACCTCCACCTCCTGGGTTCAGGCAATTCTCCTGCCTCAGCCTCCTGAGTAGCTGGGATTACAGGCACCCGCCACCGTGCCCAGCTAATTTTTTGTATTTTTAGTAGAGACGGGGTTTCACCATGTTGACCAGGATGGTCTCGATATCTTGACCTCATGATCCACCCGCCTCGGCCTCCCAAAGTGCTGGGATTATAGGCTTGAGCCACCGCGTGGGGCCAGGCCTCTCTTCTTAAATGTCACCAGTTCCCCTCCCATGTTAACCCATGAATCCATTAACCCATTAGTCCATTAGTCTATGAATGAATTCATTCATTCACAAGGACAGAGCCCTTGTGATTTGATCACCTCTTGAAGGCCATGTTTGTCAACACGGCCACACTGAGGATTGAATTTCAACGTGAGTTTTGGAGGAGACAAATATGCTAATCATAGCAGGAACCACTAACTAACACCACTTTTCCTTTCCCGTGTTTGTGTGTGTGTGTGTGTGTGTGTGTGTGTGTGTGTGTGTGTGTGTGTGTGTGTGTTTATTTATTTATTTTTTTTGAAGCGGAGTCTGTCTCCGTTTGCCCAGGCTGGAGCGCAGTGGCACAATCTCAACTCACTGCAAGCTCTGCCTCCCAGGTTCAAGTGATTCTTGTGCCTCAGCCTCCCAAGTAGCTGGGACTACAGGTGTGCACCACCAAGCCCAGCTAATTTTTGTATTTTTAGTGGAGACGGGGTTTCACCATGTTGGCCAGGCTGGTCTCAAACTCCTGACCTTAGGCAATCCACCTGCCTCAGCCTCCTAAAGTGCTGGAATTACAGGCGTGAGCCACTACACCCAGCCCTTGCTTATGTTTTGAGCCAATTGAGGAAAAAAAATAGAACCAAAACATCACTCTTATTGTTGATGATGTTAATATTATGAACATGGCTAATAACTGCAAATAAGTGGCTTCCTAATGCTAACATTTTAGAACATGCCTTACAGGTACATGCAGGTGGGCTTCCTACCATAGACGCACATCTAATCATAGCCAGGTCTCCCCTGCAGGCTTCTCCCATGTCTGAGAGCAATAGTGACTTATTTTCTCTGCAGGTGGGCTCACTCCCAAGAGAAACAGAAGAGGAAGGAGCTCAGGAATGCATGTCGGGTCCTCTTTTCAAACCCAGCCCGAGGAAGAATAAAGGATGGAGAGCAGAGAGAACCCAAGAATATCATGTTAGTAGAAGTCCTTCTGCAGAGATGGAAGCTTCAATTCTGGGAGAGAAGCATTTCTGAATAGCAGATCAGTCCTTCTTTCAGCCTAAAAGTAGATTCCTGTAAGAGCAGTTAACTCGGAACATCCACAGTATGTAGCAATTGTGTTTCTTAAAGATGACAACTGGGATAGAACATCCATATTTAAAGAATATTTTGTATTGAAAAATATTTGGCTGCCACATCTTTCATCTCTCTTCTTAAAATGCTTTTTCCTCTAGGCCGTCTATCCTGCCAATTATAAGCCCATCTATCAATCCAAGACTAGGAAGACAATACTTGAAGAGTAGTTGGAAATAGAGGGATTGAGAGCCATGGCTGTTTTCCAGATCACAGAGTCAATGCTACGAAACACTTTGCAAGATGGCATGTTGTTTTTTTTTTTTTCCTCCCTCAGCCTGGATTATTTCTTAGTGTTCCTGATTCTGCTGGCAGGAGTCCTGTTGAATTCAGGAAAACCATATGAAACCCATCCCGGCTGTTGCCAAAATAAATTGTTAATCATATCAGATGTAGCACCAAAGAGTCTTCCATCATAGTCAATTTTCTGTTTTGCAACTGTTCCCTTTGGCTCCATTCAGGATCTGCCAAGAGGAAAGGAAGCCTCCATTGTGCACGCCACATCTTGTTATCTGCTAGAGGAGAGAGGCCAGTGGGGAAGGCTCATTGGGTCAAGTTGAGGGTACCACTAACACTAACAAGAGGTGTTTACTACAGCCCAATTTAAATGATCCTTCTGGGCATAATAAGAGGGTGGGATCCTGAACTGTATCCAATACAGCTTGAGAGCATGAGAATCTCACGAAGGTTCAATTTGCACAGCGTGGGGATGGCCTGTAGGATTTGTACCTGCTTGTTTCTCAAAGGCCTCTTTAGACGCAAAAGTTATATAAATTGACTGCAATCATCTCCTCTATCTGATTCAATTTAATGAAGCTAATTTACCTGAGCATGTAGTTATCTGGACTATTGTCTAGAGGAGAAAGAAAGGAGCAAATGACAACCATGTTGGGAAGCCGTGATCCATGTGTTTTTAAAAAACAGAACAAAAGCCAGTAGGTAAGCAGTAATTAAAATCTGTCCTACAGGAAATCATATCAACACATCCAGTCTGGTCATAACGGATCCTTGGGAAACATCCCAAATTCCTTTGAATTGAATCTGCACCCCCTCCACATTTACAGTATTCTATAGGTGTTGACATGAGCATGCTGGAGGGCTAAGCAGTTCTTGAATGTTGATCATGGCATAGGACCTTCCTATGTACCAGGGCTAGAAAATGAACTGGTATGTTCAAACAAGAAGGAGATTTTGTCCACACCTCAGATATCCAGATAAACAAATTTAGCATCCCTCTTTGGCCTCCATTTAACTGAAGTGCAACTGCTTTGCAAAATAGAACACAAAGGTTGCTCTGCTGTCTTTCTCAAAGCATTCCAGTTCTAGTGGCTCTCATCAAAACTTCTTCTGCATATAAATCTTGATTTTAGTCTTATTACAGCAAGTTCTATTCAACAGGCTTCATTTCCATGACTCATTTAAAGAGTGGTTCTTGTGTGCCAATTTGTTTTGATCTATGTATCTCATTGTTCTTCTGGATTCAGAAAGGCATCTTACCTGAGCAAGGATCAAGAATCCAAGTCTAGAGCTGAACTATCATATTGCAACATTTCTGAAACTCCACAAAGTCAATCTAAGTGTATTAGCATACCAAAGGGTTGGAGATATGACACCTGAAGACGGTTAGCTGTTATGTGAGGAGAAATTTATTTATTAAAGCATAAAGGAAAAATGAATCCCAGCAAACCAGTGTGGATACAACTTTGCTATATTTTTAACTTGAAACTTCCAAATATGAAGTTTTAATCCACCAGCTTAGGTTTTAGCAATGATGTTTCTGTGTATCTGTGGTGTGTGTGTGCACGCGCATGCATACCTGTGTGTGTGGTGGCGGGGGGAGGTACACATTTTCTTTGGAGAATTTGAAAACGATAATAAAGCTGATGAAAAGATGGTTGCTAACCTGATGACGGAGTGAGAAAAAATGGAGAAAAGCATGCAAACATACAGCCTATGAGAGGCTCAAGAAATTAAAAGAGCACGAGTTTAAAAGGTGTAAGAACATCAGTGTGACTAGATGGAGCATATAATTTAGGGTGCAGCAGGTTTTGAAGGACTGCAGGGGTAGGCAAACTATGGCCCTCAAGTCAAATCAGAGTCCCTACTTGTTTTTGTAAATAAAGCTTTATTGAAACACAGCTGTGTCCATTCTTTTACATATTGTTTACAGCTGCTTCCTCATTTTTTGTTGTTGTTGTTGTTTCATTTTTTAAGACACAGTCTCCATCTGTCGCCCAGGCTGGAGTGCAGTGGCAAATCTCAGCTCACTGCAACCTCCGCCTCCTGGGTTCAAGCGATTTGCCTGCCCCAGCCTCCCGAGTAGCTGGTACTACAGGCACACACCACCACACCTAGCTAATTTTTTGTATTTTTAGTAGAGACAATGTTTCACCATGTTAGCCAGGCTGGTCTCGAACTCCTGATGTCAGGTGATCCACCTGTCTGGGCCTCCCACAGTACTGAGATTACAGGTGTGAGCCACCACTCCTTGCCTGCTTCCTCATTTTTTACTATAAAGATGAGTAGAGACAGAAACCCCACGGCCAGCCTAAAATACAGACTCTCTGGTCCTTTACAGAAAAAGTTTGCAAACCTCTGCTGTAAAACATACCAAGAAGTTTGACTTTTATCCTATAGTTGAAAAGAGTGAAGGATTTTTAAAAGTTAGGAAAACCAGAAGGGCGTCCCTGGCAAGTTTACTGCACAAACACTTGTCTCAATTCCTTAAAGGTAAAAATGATTTGATGTGCCACCTAACCCATATACATCAAGGAAGACAATGTCATGGCAGAGTACATATGAGAGTCTCAGAATTAACTGGATACCAAGACATGAGTTGGGATCAAATTATCTGCTAGGTACATTTGAGATGGGCTCTGGGCCACTATGTGAGGATGTGAGGAGGGAAGAGAGTGGCTGGCATATTTTTATATGCTTAAAAGAATCATTTTATACAGCTTTTTGTATGTCCAAAAAAAAAGAAAGAATGGTAATTAAAAAATAAATTCCTTTCATATATCCTGTTTCCTTCTAAAAGTAGGATTGTTTTACATTTTACGTTTGAATGCATAAATCTGATTCATTGTGAATTCATTTTTTGTTTAAGTTATAAAGTTTAGGTCAAGATTCTTTTTGGAGGGCTGTGTGCGTGTAATGGCTACAGCACCCCAATGTTGAAAAATGAAAAATACTGCTCTTAAAAAAATTAAGACATGTTATACTTCTGATGATTAATTTTCTTGTGGATAGTTTTCTATGCGTCTGCCCCTGCTCTGCCGCTTTCTGAATTGAGATTTTCCCAGGTCTTAAACTTGCCCATATTATATTTCAGCAAACAGAAAGAATCATGTTTTGTTTGTTTTTTAAAGAATCATTTTGTGGCTGGGTGCGGTGGCTCATACCTGTAATCCCAGCACTTTGGGAGGCTGAGGTGGGTGGATCATGAGGTCAAAAGATCGAGACCATCCTGGCCAACATGGTGAAACCCCCTCTCTACTAAAATTACAAAAATTAGCGTCACATGGTGGCACCCACCTGTAGTCCCAGCTACTCGTGAGGCTGAGGCAGGAGAATCGCTTGAACCCGGGAGGTGGAAGTGGCAGTGAGCCAAGATCACACCACTGCACTCCAGCCTGGGGACAGAGCAAGACTCCATCTCAAAAGAGAATCATTTTGGGTGGCATTCCCATGTTTATGAGGCATATAGATAGCATAGTCATTAGGAGCATGGGCTCTGGAGTCCGTCTCTTGGTCAAGTACTGTCTTTGGTCATTTATCAGCCATGTGCCTTTGGAGGCAAGGCTCAGTGTCCTCATCTGTCAAATGGTAATAATAATAGGACCTACCCTATCATAAGGTAGTTGTGAAGGTTAATGAGTTATACAGTTCTGCTCACGTAGGAAGCACTCAGTAAAGCTTCACCCTTCCCCTTACTAGAAGGATTTAGGCGGAATTTAACCCTGACCTTAGGACATGACATTACATCATATCACATTACTTGACATTGCATTTCATGACATTTTAATGTAAAACAAGAGATTCTCTTCTGTTCTAGTCTCTTGACAGCTACAGAAATAAGAAACTGGTTATAAAATTCCCTGAGAACAGAGGGGACGGGAAATGATATTTGAAAATGGTTAATCTTTTTTGATCCAAGACCCAGCTCCCAGATTTTTTTTAAGTAACTGTATTATTTTTCTAGAGTTGCCATGACAAATTCGCACAAACTCTGTGCCTTACAACAATAGAAATGTATTCTTCTGTAGTTCAGGAGGCTACAGTCTGAAGTCGAGGTGTTGGCCAGGCCCTACTCCCTGCAAAGCTGCTTATTTCAGCTTCTAGTGGCTTCCAGACATCCGTGGTGTTCTTGGCTTTTAGCTGCATCCCTGCAATCTCTGCCTCCATCCTCACGTTCTCTCCTTCTCTGTCTCTGTGTCTTGCAGGAACATCAGTCACTGGATTTAGAGCCCACCCCCACCCAGTAAGACTTCATCTTCTGATCCCGTCACCTATGTAGTGAGCATAGTGTCTGATAATTTTTGAACATTCGCCCTCTCCACCCTCCTCCCTCTGTTAGTCCCCAGTGTGTATTGTTGTCATCTTTGTGTCCATGTGTATTTGATGTTTAGCTCCCATATGCATGTAAGAACATGTGGTATTTGGTTTTCTGCTCCTGTGTTATTTCACTTATGATGATAGTGTCCAGCTGGGGCATCCATGTTGCTGCAAAGGACTTGATTTTGTTCTTTTTCATGGTTGCATAGTATTCCATGGTGTGTGTGTGTGTGTGTGTGTGTGTGTGTGTAACATTTTCTTTATCCAGTCCACCACCAATGGGCATACAGGTTGATTAGTGATGTTGAACATTTTTTTTGTGTTTGTTGCCTAATTGTATGTCTTCTTTTGAGAAGTATCTCTTCAAGTTTTGTGCCCATTTTTAAATAGGGTTATTTGTTTTTTGCTTGCCCAATTGTTTAAGTTTCTTATAGATTCTGGATTACACCTCTGTTGGATGCATAGTTTAGGAATATTTTCTACCATTTTGCAGGTTGTCTGTTTACTCTGTTGTTAGTTTTCTTTGTGGTGCTGAAGCTCTTTAGTTAAATCAGGCTAAAAAAAATTTACTTGTCAATTTTTGTTTATGTTGCAAATGATTTTGCAGACTTAGTCATAAATTCTTTGCCAAGACCAATGTCCAGAATGGTGTTTCCTAAGATTTTTCTAGAATTACTATAGTTTTAGGTCTTATATTTAGATCTCTAATCCATCTTGAGTTAATTTTCATAGATGGTGAAAGGCAGGGGTCTAGTTTCAATCTTCTGCATATGGCTATCCAGCTATCCCAGCACCATTTATTGACTAGGGAGGGAGTCCTTTCACCATTGCTCGTTATTGTTGACTTTGTCTGAGACGAGATGGTTGTAGGTGTGCAGCCGTGTTTCTGGATTCTCTATTTTGTTCCTTTGGTCTATGTGTCTGTTTTTACGCCATCACCATGCTGTTTTGGTTACTCTAGCCTTGTAGTACAGCTTGAAGTCAGTTAGTATGATGCCTCTGGCTTTACTCTTTCTGCTTAGAATCGCTTTGGATACTTGGACACTTTTTTGATTCCATATGAATTTTAAAATAGATTTTTCTAATTCTATGAAAAATTTTGTTGGTAGCTTGATAAGAATAGTATTGACTCCATAAATTCCTTTGGGCAGTATGGCCATTTTAACAATATTGATTCTTCCTACTCATGAGAATGGAATGTCTTTTCATTGTTTGCATTGTCATCTGATTTCTCTCAGCAGTGTTTTGTAATTCTTGTAGAGATCTTTCACCTCCTTGGTATAGTCCCAGGTTTGTGTGTGTGTGTGTGTGTGTGTGTGTGTGTGTGTGTGTGTGTGTGTGTGTGTGTCTATTGTAAACAGAATTGCATTATTGATTTGGCTCTCAGCTTGAATGCTATTGGTATATAGAAATGCACTGATTTTTGTTCATTGATTTTGTATTTGGAACCTTACTGAAGTCATTTATCAGTTCTAGAGGCCTTTTGGTGGAGTCTTTAGGGCTTTCTAGGTATACGAATCATATTATCTGTAAAGATTCATAATTTGACTTCCTCTTTTTCTATTTGGATGTCTTATCTTTCTTTCTCTTGCCTGACTGCTCTGGCTAGGACTTCCAGTACTGTGTTGAGTAGGAGTGGTAAGACTTGACGATCTTGTCTTCTTCCGGTTTCAAGGGGAATGCTTCCAGCTTTTGCCCGTTCAGTATGATGTTGGCTATGGGTTTGTCACAGATGGCTCTCATTATTTTGAGGTATGTTCCTTCAAAACCTAATTTTTTGAGAGTTTTTAAATATGAAGCAATGTCAAATTTTATCAAAAAACTTTTCTTCATTTATTACATTGATCATTTCGTTTTTGTTTTTAATTCTTGTATGTAGTAAATCAACTGTATTGATCTACGTATGTTAAACCAACCTCGTATCCCAGGAATGAAGCCTACTTGCTGATGGTGAATTAACTTTTTGATGTGGTGTTAGATTTGGTTTGCTAGTATCTTGTTTAAGAATTTTTGCATCTATGTTCATCAGGGATATTGGCCCGAAATTTTCTTTTCTTTGTTGTGTCTTTGCCAGGTTTTCATATCAAAATGGTGCAGGCTTTATAGAACGAGTTAAGGAGGAGTCCCTCTTCTAGATTTTTTTGAATAATTGCTGTAGGATTGGTGTTAGCTCTTTTTTGTACATCTTGTAGAATTTGGCTGTGAATCCATCTGGTGCAGGGATTTTTCTTTTATTGGTACTTCTTAAAATTACTGATTCAATTTTGGATCTCAATATTGGTCTGTTTAGGGTTTCAATTTCTTCCTCTTTCAATCTTAGAAGGTTGTTTTTTGGGAATGTATCCATTTCTTCTAGGTTTTTCTAGTTTGTGTGCATAAAGGTGTTTGTAATAGTCTCTGAGGATTTTCTTGTATTTCTGTGGATCAGTTGTGTTGTTTGCTAGTTTTTATATAGACTTGAATATGTAGTTGTTTTGTAGTGTCAATGGGCTATATATAAAGTGTATTTTTTGTGGTGAAATGTATCTTTCTTTTCTTTCAATGTTTAGCACTCTCTTAAAGATCTCTTGTAAGGCAAGTCTTGTAGTAACAAATTCCCTTAGCATTTGCTTATCTGAAAAAGATTTTATTTCTTTTTCTCTCATGAAGCTTGGTTTGGCTTGATATTAAGTTCTTGATTAGAATTTCTTTTCTTTAAGGATGCTGAATATAGGTTCCTAATCTCTTCTAGCTATATGGTTTCTGTTAAAAGGTCTGCCATTAGCCAGATGGGGTTTCCTTCGTACCTGACCTAACTC
The DNA here is from genome assembly GCA_031835075.1 of Saguinus oedipus. Lineage (NCBI taxonomy): Eukaryota > Metazoa > Chordata > Mammalia > Primates > Cebidae > Saguinus > Saguinus oedipus. The sequence continues at coordinate 65,943,220 of CM063171.1, read as the reverse complement.
TTCTCTCTAGTTGCTTGTAATATTTTTTTATTTCACATTGACCTTGGAACGTCTGAAGAGTATGTGTCTTGGGGATGAAGATCTCATATAGTATATCCTGCTAGGGTTCTCTGAAGTTCTTGAATTTGCATGTCCACTTCTGTAGTAACAATTTGTTGAGAAAATTTTCGTGAACAGTATCCTCAAATACGTTTTCCAAGTTGTTTTCTCTCTCTCCCTCTCTTTCAGGGATGCCAATGAGTCATAGGTTTGATCTCTTTGCATAATCCCATATTTCTCAGAGGTTTTGTTCATTTTTTAAAATTATTTTTTTCTTTACTTTTGTTTGCATTGATTCAAAGGAGCAGTCTTTGAGCCCTGGGAGTCTTTCCTCAACTTGGTCTATTCTGTGGTTAATACTTACAGTTGTATTATGAAATTCCTGTAGTAACGTTTTCAATTCCAAAAGTTCAGTTTGGTTCTTTCTTAAAACAGCTGTCATCTTTCAACTTTGGGATTGTTTTACAGTTTCCCTTTGATTGGATTTCAACCTTCTCCTGTATCTCCTTGAGCTCCTTGCCATGCAGATTCTGGATTCTGTCTGTCATTTAGGTCATTTCATCTGGTTAAGACCCATTGCTGGGGAGCTAGTATGGTTGTTTGAAAGCAAGAAGACACTTTGGCTTTTAGAGCTGACAGAGTTCTCACACTGCTTCCTTCTCAACTGTGAGAGCTGATGTTCTTTTATCCTTTGAATTTGCTGTCCTTTGGATGGGGCTTTTTGTTTTTATGTTCTTTATTTCTCTGGAGAGTTTACTGTGGTATAAGTTGGATATAATTGACTGACTTCATTTATGAATATATTCAGCGGGCCCAGGTTCATCTTAGCACTGTTGGGCTGCAAACTCTAACCCTGGAGAGCTGTGACTGGGCCTGTGGTTTTGTTCTCTGGACACTCATGGTCAAGCACTGGCTGCACTGTGGGGATCGAGGTGCTCCCAGGCCATTGACAAAGGCACTTCATCAGGGGCCACTGGCTAAAGTGTTCTATCAGGGGTTGCTAGCAAAAGTGCTATAACACAGCAGTGGAGGCTGCATTGTGTATGCATTCCCATGAGAGTGGCCAGGTAGGAACCAGAAGAGGGGCTGGTGGATGGGGGCGGGGGTGCAGATCAGACTTGCCCCAGTCCCATAAAAAAGATAGCCCTGCTCTCTCCAGATCTGGCAATTAACAAAGATGAGAACCACCTAGAGGAGTATGAAGAGCCATTGGCAATGAGTGCCTATGACTATGTTCCCTTGCACCTGTCCCTGTGCCAAACTCCCTGGGCTCCATAGAGAGTTGTGCTCTGCCAACGCATCTGCCCAACTCAAATGTCCATGGGGTCTCCTGCAACTAGATCCCAGAGGTCCATGGTGAGAGTGAGCTGCTCTGCAGTTACCTCGCTTACCCCTTCCTTAGGAGCCACTTAGGGCCAGAAATGAGTCTCAGTGTTCAGCAACCCCTTACAGGGTTCCTTGCTTCCTCCTACTTCAGCCCTGGTGTCTGTGTAGTCTCTCCAGCCACCCTCAATGCATTCTCTCAAAATATCTGTTTGGCCAACTTGATATTCTGGTCTCTCTTGGTGGGAGAAGCTCTTCCTGGCTATGTCTAGTTGGCCATATTTTCCTGCCCCCAAACTTCATCATAATTTAAGAAATTACTGGCCGGATATGGTGGCTCACACCTATAATCCCAGCACTTTGGGAGGCCGAGGCGGGTGGATCACGAGGTCAAGAGATCGAGACCATCCTGGTCAACAAGGTGAAACCCCATCTCTACTAAAAATACAAAAATTAGCTGGGCATGGTGGTGTGCGCCTGTAGTCCCAGCTACTCGGGAGGCTGAGGCAGGAGAATTGCTTGAACCCAGAAGGCAGAGGTTGTGGTGAGCCGAGATCGTGCCATTGCACTCCAGTCTGGGTAACAACAGCAAAACTCCATCTCAAAAAAAAAAAAAAATTTAAGAAATTACATATGCAAAAGCATTGTTTCCAGATAAGGTCACATTCTCAGGTTCTGGACAGACACACATTCTGGGGTGGGGGGGGCCTATCTAACCCGTTGTTTATTTTCCCTTTTGTGGCTTCTGGACATCACTATCTTTTATGGCCCTCTGACATTAGCTATCTCTATCCCTCCTGCTCCTGATGCCCCTTGAGAACTTCTGCCATGGAGAACTTCCAGAAGCCAGTCCCTCACTGTTTCACCTCTTCCTTGGCAAAGCAGAACATGAGTGGATAATTCTTTGCATTGGGGCTATGCTTTGCTGTATGGAACAGTATCTATGGAAAATGCAATGTTTTCTCTTAGAAAATACATGACAAGTTGCAAACAGTCCATTTAAAAACTATTTTTAGGAATGCTGTCAGCTTGAGGTTGGGCGATGCATGTATTTTTAATGAGATATCACACAGGGCTTGAGATTGTGATTGGAGTCACGGTGGGGTTCCTGCTTTAGGATAATCCATACAAATAATGTTGTCTGTTTGATTTTTAAAAACTGAGTATCATCATCAAATATGAAATTTTGTGTTTGGAAGACCCATACAATTAAGCACATTTATTAGACAATATTCTAATGTGAAAATGCTTTAAATATTAGATTTCTTGGGGTGTGGGTTCTTTTAAAACCAGAGTGTGGAACAAGATCTTGGGTCCAGGTGGTTTATTTGGGAAGTGACCCCGGAAGGAGGCATGAGTGAGCATGGAGAATGAAAGGGACACACTGAAGGAAAAGCCACAATGAGGACGCATAGTCAAGATCAAAGTCACTACTGTGGGCAGTACAGGCATGATTCCCCGCGAGTCTGGAAAAAAATGTAGAGAAATCCCTCCCCATATCATCCTCCTGAAAGACTGGAGGCTGGGGCATCCCGTTTGCTTCCTCTCTCCATCAAATGAGGACTGCCTTTGGGAACATTAACTCTCTCATACTTGCTAACCTGTCCCTTCCTGAGAGAAGATGCTACAGCAGAATGTTCTTAAGATGAGGAGCTGGCAACAGGTGATAAGACTGAAGTCATGTCTTTTTAATTTTGCATTTTATTTTACTTTTGAGATGGGGTCTCACTCTGTTGCCCAGCTTGGTATGCAGTGGCACAATCACAGCTCTTTGTAGCCTCAACCTTCTGGGTTTGAGCAATCCTCCCACCTCAGCCTCCCAAGTACCTGGGACTACAGGTGAACACCAACAAGCCCAGCTAATTTTTTTTTTTTTTTTTTTTTTTAGAGGCAGGGTCTCACTATGTTGCCCAAGCGGGTCTCAAACCTCTGTACTCAAGTTATCCTCCTGCCTCATCCTCCCAAAGTTCTGGAATTACAGGTGTGAACCATTGTGCCCGGCCCAAAACTCATATTTCAATGTCCACCACAGCTGCAGTTTCAGTCAGAGGTGCACTGAGGAAAGGTGGCACAGGTGCCAGCAACATCTGCTCTATTGGATTTCTTCTTTTTATAGAGGATATAATCTTCATTGAACTCATCATCTAAAATTTAACTGCCCTATGAATTAGGAATGGCATACTATATATTTCTTTTACAGGTAAAATATAATTAAGGCATTGTAACATGAGCATAATTTATGCACTGTTATACCAGCTAGTATGCTTTAGGCTGCAAGTACAAAAGGACTCACCTCAAGATGGTATAAAGAGAAGGCTGGAGTCTGCTATGGTACCTGCACTGTGAGATCAGGATCTCTTCATCCTTGGCGGCCAGATAGAATCCTTGGGCAGGTTGTCTCCTGCTATAAGCAGCCTTATGGGGGCTTATCACAGGGTGGCCTGAGTGGTAATGGTTTCCATTCCTCCACCACAACACGTGAGTGTAGCCGAGGAGGGGTTTTACCAAGACACGGACTTCTCCAGTGCTGCTGCTGGGAATTTGCATGTTCTAGGTTCCCAAAGAATATGGCATGAAGTCCAAGCTCTGGGGAGTGGAATAGAGGGTAACGCAGACACCCCTGGCAGGCACAACTCCCACTAGTGGTGTGAACATTTGCCTTTATGTATGATAGACACTTCTGTCCTTTTATAGCTGATATTACCATTTAGCAGCATCTGAGTTAGCTGCAGTGTCCCTGTTTTAATAGTGAATCTATAGACTTTTAAATTGTTTTGACATATTTGATGTAAAAATTACATTAGATGAGAAATTCATTTGCATTAATATAAGAAACTTTAGCATTAAATTAATGAGAGAAAAATTTGCTATTCAACTTGTCAAATTTATTTCAACAATTTTTTGTTATGGTTTTTAAATTTTTTACTTCTTACTTTTGCAGTTTCTTGTTGACAGTCATATTCAAGTATTTAAAGATATCATAAAAAATTATCAGTAATTTCAAGTAGCTGTTTTAAGCATAAATCTCTGATTTAGATATGTTGTATTCACAGAAGCAAGCCGCTCAAGTTCCTCATGAAGGAAACTTAAAATTTTTGAAATTTTATTTGGAAATTTTATATAAATTCTGTATTATATTCTCTAGTAATCTGCATTTTATTTTTCCTATCTTAACTGTATATCATAAACTCCCACAGTGCTCATATGCCAGCGTGACATGCAAACATTACCTGTAAGCACTGATATGGTTTGGCTGGGTCCCCACCCAAATCTGGAACTGTAGCTCCAATAATTCCCACACACTGTGGGGGACCCAATGGGAGGTAACTGAATCATGAGAGTAGGTCTTTGTGATGCTGTTGTCGTAATAGTGAATAAGTCTCACAAGATCTGATAGCTTTATAAAGGGCAGCTCCTCTGCACATGCTCTCTCTCTTGCCTGCCACCATGTAAGACATGACTTTGCTCCTCCTTTGCCTTCTGCCATGATTGTGAGGTCTGTCTAACCAGTGGAACTGCATGTCCATTAAACCTCTTTCTCTTTATAAATTACCCAGTTTTGGGTATGTCTTTATTAGCAGCATGAGAACAGACTAATACAGGTGCCATGTCATGAAAACCAAGTGAGAACCCTTGAGTAAATATTTACTTCACATAAGAAGTTTGGGAGAAGTGCAGTTCCTGCACTGATTAAGTTGGATGCCTGATGACATCTTCAGGTCCCTCTGTTCTTCCCTCTCTGGCTCTGCCATTCCCTATGCTTTAATCTTTGTTCTCAGTTTGTCCCTTCCTGGTTGCATCATGGCCGTAGCAGCTGCAAATATCCTAACTTCATTAACAATATCCAAAGATTAGAAGAGAGAATTCTTCTCCTTGGGCACATTGTAAGGGTGAGGAAGACCTTTATAAAAGTTTCCAGCAAACTTTCCATCACATCTCAATGGCCAGAATGTAATCATGTACCTTCTCAGGAAGGAAATCACCACATATATTAGTCAGATCTCTTCACTGTAGACCTCAGAAGCTGATTCTAGTGGATAAAGACAGGTTTCTTTAAAAGACAGTGGCCAAAACCCACTAATCAATGTTAGCACCACTAGAAGGAAGACCCACCAATGTTCATCTTGCGATATGAAGCAATACAAGTACACCATTTCCTAGAAAGTACTCTTGCCGAATGGTAAAATTGATCCTGAACCTTGTCAAGGCTTCAGATCCAGCTACCAGTTTAAAGGAAATGCTGGGGGTAGAGGAATTAGCTAAGCATCAGTGCAAAGGAAAAATGCTCTAAATCTGGGATATAGTACATTCTATAGAGCAAATCATCTGGTTTGTCCAACAAATCAGTTTGTTGGAAAATTGGGAAGGCAACTATTAGAATAAGAGAGAATTAAGAGACATCACAATCAAACACAACAATGCGAACCTTTTTGGATCAAGCCAGACAACTATAGAAAGACATATTTATGACAATCGAGCCAGGCACAGTGGCTCTCACCTGTAATCCCAGCACTTTGGGAGGCCGAGGCAAGCAGATCACCTGAGGTCAGGAGTTTGAGACCAGTCTGGCTAACATATAGCGAAATCCTGTCTCTACTAAAAAATACAAAAATTATCTGGATGTGGTGGTTCACACCTGTAGTCCCAGCTACTTGGGAAACTGAGGCAGGAGACTAGCTTGAACCCAGGAGGCAGAGGTTGCAGTGAGCAGAGATTGCACCACTTTACTTCAGCTTGGGTGACAGTGAGACTCCACCCCTCCAAATAAAAAAAAGGACAATCGGAGAAAATAAAATATGGACTGGATATTAGATAATATCAAGAACACTGGATACTGTTAACTTTTGCATTTGAAATGGCATGGTAAGATATTTATTGGTGAAATGGCATGGTACCTTGTATTTGCTTTAAAATAAGCAAAAAAAAGTAGCGGAAGGGATTAGATAAAGCATAAATGGCAAAATTTTTCAAGATGGAAATGAGTACGTGGTGGCTCATTTTATGACACTTTCTACTCTTATGTAGCTTTTAAAGTTTTATAGTACAGTATAAAATATTAAACAAATACCAGCTAGCTCTCATTATTTGGGGAGAGGACCTTGTATTCATCTGTTTTCATACTGCTGTAAAGAACTGCCTGGGACTGGGTAATTTAGAAAGGAAGGTGGTTTACTTGACTCACAGTTCAGCACGACTGGGGAGACCTCAGGAAACCTAGAATTGTGGCAGAAGGAGAGAGGGAAGCCAGGCACCTTCTTCACAAGGTGACAGCAAGGGGAAGTACAAGCAGGGGAAATGCCAGATGCTCATAAAGCTATCAGATTTCATGAGAACTCATATGACAAGAACAGCTTGGGGAAAAGCATCTCCATGATACAATTACCTCCACCTGGTCCCACCCTTTACATGTGAGGATTATGGGGATTACAATTCAAGATGAGATTTGGGTGGGGACACAAAGCCTAACCATATCAGGCCTGAACACTTGACTGAAAGGTAGTCATCTAACAATGAAGTCTCTAAACTATGCCCTAGAACTGACCTGCTAAGGAGGCAGCCCCAGTGGTTTCCACTGAGCACCAGAGGAAACTGCTGCACCCGACTTGTGCCTCTTCTGCACTAGGAACTCATCTTTGAGACCACAGAGAAACGAATGCTTCTGATGCAGCAGCCACTGAAAGCCAGACACCTTGATTACACCTTTGAGCCAGTAAACGATGGAAATGCCATACAGAGCCTGTTACCCACACTGCTCCCTTCGGAAGATTTACACAGGTGCATCTGAGAGACAGAGTCTGTATTGTGTCTTGGCTGCAAGGGAGTCTGTGAATTTCTATTCTCACTTATCCATGAACAAGCCAGAATTACAATACCAGCATGTATGTAGCATGTCCCAATTTCTCTTAAATATAAAAAAGTTATCCAAAAGATGATGAGTAGCCATACCCATGACAGATACCTACAACCCTCTACACCTTAATCTTAACCCCTGGGACTTGGGACGGACTCAACCTTTCCTGAAACACGTGGATGCCCCACACCTGATTTAAATAGGGTATTGATGGCAAGGAAGAAAAGGAAAGGGGCATGGAGGGCAGGGAAGGGTGACTATTGGATAGAAGCCCAGAGCATGTGCCACAGACGATAATGCATCTGCATGCCACAGCTGCAAGTGTCCTGGTCAGGAGACTTGCTAATCTTGAGTTAGTTATAGCCTTGAGTTAGTTACTTAACCTGTCTGCCCTCAAGTCCAATAGGAGAGCTGACTTAGATCAGTGATTTTCCTTTCTTTCTTCCTTCTTTCCTTCCTTCCTCCCTTCTTCCCTTTCTCCTCCCCTCTTCTCCCTTCCTGTCTTCCTGCCTTATTTCCTTTCTTCCTTTTTCCTTTTCTCTCTTCCTTCTATCCTTCCTTCCTTCTTTCCTTCCTCTTCCCTTCCTTCCTCTTCCCTTCCTTCCCTCTTTCTATTCAGCAGGACATGCTTTTTATATTAGCTAACCTTAGATAAAACCACAAACAGATCACAAGCAAACTGTCATAGTGGAAGTTGAAGGGCAGAACAGGGGGAAACGGGGAGGTCTCAGAGCCCTGTTCTTTCTCCCTCTCTCCTTCACCTCAGAGGAACCCTTGGAAGCTACATCAACTTCTAAAAAAATTCTATACTAGGTGATATTTTAGTTACTTTTCCTTCTATTCTAGTATTTTATTACTCAGTGACTCCCCGTTGGATCAATTTATAGTTTATACTTTGCTTTACATTAAAGACAATAGAGTAACAGTAGAGCTAATTGTTCTCTTAAAATAATATATAATAAACTGCGGGATCACAGCAGCTCAGTTTTACTCTGTCCTGACACTTTTTCTATGATGAGTCATTTATCTGTTCTGTAGCTCAAATTTTCCAGCAGTAAATTATTCAGGTCCCCAGTTTGTCAGAATGTAAAGTATACATATATATGCTTTCAGTTCATACTCTCAGTTTATAAACTCCTTGGGGAAGAGGCTCTATCTTATGCAGAAGAAAGATAATGCCTCTTCCTATCTGTCAGTCCTCCACAATGCCTTATACACAGAGTATGCTTAGAACTTGTTGGCTCATTATTTGATAATACATAAATATAATATTGATGTTCTGGGTAGTTTATATCCTCTTAATTTGTCACTAGTACCTGTACCTATGGAGACTGGCTTGGGAGAGGGTTCCTCCAGGCCATGGGAGCAGAGCCAGGAACCCATTTGAAGCTACTGACACATAGAAGCATTTTTCAACACTGGAGAAGTAGCAAGCAAAGCTGCATCTCTGACCATCTCTCGCACCTGCTACCCTACACCTTGGAAAATGGATTTGTGAACTCTTTTGCCTATTTCCTCAGATCCTTTTCTTTTTAGTCCACACATCTTCCATGAACACCCCAGCATTTTTCCTAGTTAGAATCAGTGAAAAATTACATAGGTGGGTGAAATCCAAGGAAAAACTGTCTTCATCACCAGCGTTGACGTGGCTAGCATTTTTCTTACGAGCATCAGACATGTCAGGAGCCATTAAGACGCTATGATGCCTCTTTGATGGTCTTGCCGATCACAAAGAAGGGAGCAAAGGTTACAAAAAAACTACTTAGCATTCTGCAATAGGTAGTCCTTTCAAATACAATTAGTTTCACACAGTATTCATCTGTTCTTGCATTTGCTAAAAGACAAAGTGGCCTATTAGCCAATCCCGTCTCTCCTCTGCCTTTCTAATCACGTTGAATGTTTTAGCAGAGGAGTGAGCTGCACTCTTCCCTATAAATTGTATAATCGGAAAGCAATAAATTTAAAGATCTAAAAGGAGCAGAATAAAGAAAGTGTCAAACAATGACTTACCCTAATTAATAACCATTTAGGTCTCCCATTTGGTAAAGTGCTTTGCAATTGTCATCACCTTTTACCTTAGAGCATATTTCATTTTGTGAGTACAATATGATTTCATTTGTGAGAATGAGAATTATATATGGCTTTTAAACAACCTGGGGCTATTTAGTATTTAAGAGCTCACTTCTGAAAATTACAGCAATACAATGAACAGTTAATTTGCGACACAGTTATAAAAATCTAATCTCACTGGAAGTTAACATTTTATTTATTTCTAATTGATAAAAGAATTAAATATATACACACATTGTAGAGTCGACCTTGAACAATTAGAAGATTACGGGAGCCAACCCACCACACAGTAAAAAATCCACATATAACGTTTGACTCCCCAAAAACTTAACTACTAATAGCCTACTGTCAACCAGAAGCCTTACTGATAATGTAAACATCTGATTAACACATATTTTGTGTGCGTATTATATACTGTATACATATACATGTAGACTATATACATTGTATACTGCATCCTTATAATAAAATGAGCCAAAAAAGAAAATATTATTTTTTTATTTTTATTTTTTTATTTTTTTTGAGACGGAGTTTCACTCTTGTTACCCAGGCTGGAGTGCAATGGCGAGATCTCGGCTCACCGCAACCTCTGCCTCCTAGGTTCGGGCAATTCTCCTGCCTCAGCCTCCTGAGTAGCTGGGATTACAGGTGTGCGCCACCATGCCCAGCTAATTTTTTGTATTTTTAGTAGAGACGGGGTTTCACCATGTTGACCAGGATGGTCTCGATCTCTTGACCTCATGATCCACCCGCCTTGGCCTCCCAAAGTGCTGGGATTACAGATGTGAGCCACTGCGCCTGGTCTGAAAATATTATTAAGAAGATCGTAAGGAAGAGAAAATATATTTGCTATTTATTAACTAGAAGTAGATCATCAGAAAGTGTTAGTCCTCTGTAGGCTGAGGAGGAGGAGAAAGAGGAGGGGTTGATCTTGCTGTCTCATGGGTGGGTTAGTCTACAAGTTTTTTCAAATTGTCACAAATATCCATACAATTTTTCAATACATGTATTGATAAAAATCCACATGTAAGTGGACCTGCATAGTGCAGACCAATGTTGTTCAAGGGCCAAGTGTATATTAAAACTGTCACAGTGCTTAAGGTTCTCAAACTTTAGTGGTATTTTGGTAAGTCATGTCTTTAGTCACAACTTGATTTTTGTGATTTATTGCTTTAAGTACCAAGCTGCTCCAATTAGAACCAGCCATGCAATTATTGATATCCATCTAAGTAAAATTTCTAAAGATATTGCTAATATGAATAGTTTCACATTAACAGCATAAAATGTTTAATATCTGTCCTACCAGGAACAAATGTCATTTTTTGAAAAGGCTAGTGATATTTTTTCTAACTTCCAACTGGTTTGCAGAAATCTTCGTTTGAAGTTTGTTTGTAAGAAGTACAGGCCAGATGCAGTGGCTCATGCCTGTAATCCCAGCACTTTGGGAGGCCGAGGCAGGTGGATCACTTGAGGTCAGGAGTTTGAGAACAACCTGCCAATATGGTGAAACCCTGTCTCTACTAAAAATGCAAAAATTAGCTGGATGTGGTGCTTCACACCTATAATCCCAGCTACTTGGGAGACTGAGGCATAAGAATCACTTGAATCCGGGAGGCAGAGATTGCAGTGAGCTGAGATCGTGCCACTGCACTCCAGCCTGGATGACAGAGCAAGTCTCCATCTTAAAAAAAAAAAAAAAAAAAAAAAAAAGAAATATGTTGAAGTTGGGAAGATGTGGCCATTTGAATGCTGGAACAGTGGCATATGGGAAGGGGTTTGTAAGTTTTACTAGATTCTCACTGCTAGTGCGGTCCACGCAGAAGTAAGAATGGTAGCCTTTTTCCCTCCAATGTTTTATTATTAAAATCTTTAGACACACAGAGAAAGAGTTTTACAGTAAACACTATACATCCATCTCTAGATTCTACAATTAAGACTCTATATTTGCTTTATCGCATAACTGTCCATCTACGGATTCTTCTCACCATCCATCAATCCAGTTTAGTATTTTAGTAAAATTCAAAGTAAATTGCAAATGCTAATATGCATTCCTTTAAATACTTCAGCATACATATAATTAGCTAAGCTTCTGTATTTACAGTTCTTTATGACTGTTTTCTGTAAAATGTATGTATATTGAAATAAACATACATCTTTAAGTGTTCCGTTTGATTAGTTTTAACAAGTGCCTGTACCTGTGTATCTGAATAAATTATGAAGATACAGAACACTACCATTACTCCAGAAAACTATATGCGGTCCCCTTCCAGTCAATTCCTGCCCACACTCCCCCTCCCCAGGCGATTACTGTTTGGATTTTTTTTCCACCATAGTTTCATTTTACCTACTCTAGAACTTCATATAAATAGAATCGTAGTGTACATATGTTTCTGTGTACGGCTTTTTCACTCAGCATAATGCTTTTGAGATTCATCCATATTTTGCCTATTTGCAGTTTGTTTCATTTTTATTACATTGTAGTGTTTCTTTGTATGAATATGCCAAATTTGTTTATCTGTCCTCCTGGTGATAAGACAGTTAGATTGTCTCCAGTTTGGGGCTATAATGAATAAAGCTGCTGGTACAAGTTGGGCTTGTTGGTGTCTGTGTGTGGATCTATTCTTTCATTTTTCTTGGTTCCCTAGAGCAGTGGTCCCCAACTTTTTGGCACCAGGAACCGGTTTCTATATTATATAGAAATAAAGTGTACAATAAATGTAATGCCCTTGAATCTTTGTAATATGCAATGAAATATACAACTGGCCATGATGTAGAATCGGTGGCAGTCTTGAGCTTGTTTTTCTGCAACTAAATGGTCCCATCTGGGGGTGATGGGAGACAGTGACAGATCATCAGGCATTAGATTCTCATAAGGAACATGCAACCTAGGTCCCTCACATGTGCAGTCACAATAGGGTTTGTGCTCCTATGAGAATCTAATGCCATCACTGATCTGACAGGAGGTGGAGCTCAGGAAGTAACATTTGTCTTATTATTGAGTTGAAAAAGTTCTTTATGTATTTTGAATACATATGTATGTGGTGAGCTTTTTGTCATATGAATGTACTATGAATTTTTTCTGAAAATGTGCCATTTTTATTCATTTAAAAAATATTTAATGAGCAGAAATTTTAAAACTTTCTCATGCTCAGTTTTATAAACATAATTTATTGAAAATTTTTTTTTCTTCAATGTATTCTTTTAGCATCTTTTTCAAAAACCGAATGACCACATAAGTGTTGGTCCATTACTGGGATCTCTATTACTTTTTCTACCAATTTATTTGTCCTAGTACCACCCTGTCTTGATTACCACCGTTTTAAAAAGCATCTTAACATCAGGTAATTAAAGTTCTCTAAATTTGTTCTTTTTCAAAATTTCTTTTAATATTGAGTCTTTGGAATTTCTATGTAAATCTTAGAAATAGCTTGCCAATGTTTGCAAAACTCCAAGTGGGAATATGATTTGAATTAAATTATATCACTAGAGCAACTTAGGAAAAATTAGTATTTTAACATTATTGAATCTTCTAATCCATTGACATGATATATCCCTCCATTTGTTTGATCTTTAATTATTCTCAGCAGTGTTTTAGTTTTCCAATGCAGATCATGTGTATGTTTTACTAAATTTATTCTTGAGTACGTGTTTTTTGAGAATACAATTTTAAAACTTTTATTTTCAATTATGTGCTTTTGATATATGAAACCACATTGATATTTGCATACTGGTACAAATCCCTTAACTAAATCTATTTGTAAGTTCTAGTAGTCTTTTTCTAGATTCCTGAGGATTTAATTGTGAACATTTAAGTTGTCTGCAAATATAATAATTTTTCATTCTTTCTTTCTTGTTCTTAAGTACTTTATTTTCTTTTTCATTGCTTAATTGCACTAGCTTCAACCTCCAGCACTATGTTGATTCAGTTTTAAGACCAAACAATCAGCCGGGCACAGAGGCTCACTCCTGTACTCCTAGCACTTTGGGAAGCAGAGGCAGGAGGATTACTTGAGGCCAGGAGTTTGAGACCAGACTGGCCAACATGGAAAAACCCCATTTCCACTTAAAAAAAGAAAAAAAGCTTCTGGCGAGGTGGTGCTTTCCTGTAATCCCAGCTACTTGAGAGGCTGAAGCATGAGAATTACTTGAATCCGGGAGACAGAGGTTGCAGTGAGCTGAGGTTGCATCATGCCACTGCACCCCAGCCTGGGCAACAGAATGAGTCTCAGAAAAAAATTCTTGCATTATTGTTGATTTGTTGACCTTGGGGGGAAGTTTTTAGTAGGCATGAAACTACCTATAGGTTCTTTTGTAGATGCTTTTATCTGTTTGAGAAAGTTTCCTTCTACTACAAATTTTCTGAGAAGTTTTTTGTTTTGTTTTCTTAACATAAATGAGTGTGATTTTGGTCATCTATTCATGACTTTTCTCCTTCACTTTGTTAATATAGTGAATTAAATTGATTTTAAAAAGGGAAATCAACCTTGCATTCCTAGGACAAACGCAAGTTGGTCTTAATGCATTATTATTTTCTACATGTTATTGAATTAACTTTGTTAATATGCCGTTATGAATGTTTATGAAGAATATTGATCAGTAATTTAATTTTGTTTCTCATCAGGTTTTGGTGGGAGGTTTTTTGTTTTGTTTTGTTGTCGTTGTTGTTTGGGTTTCTTTTTTTGCTTTGGAGACAGGGTCTTGCTCTATTGTCCAGTCTGGTGTGATCATGGCTCACTGCAGCCTAGGCCTTCTGGGGCTCAAGCAATCCTCCCACCTCTGCTTCCCCAAGTGGCTGGGACTACACTTGCATGCCACCACACCCAGCTCATTTTTGTATTTTTTGGTAGAGATGAGATTTTATCATGTTGTTCGGGCTTGTCTCAAACTCCTGGGCTCAAGTGATCTTCCCACCTTAGCATCCCAAAGTGCTAGGATTACAGGTGTGAGCCACCACACCCAGCCTGTTTCCCATGTTTTTAAATCAGGTTTTGGTATCAGGGTATGCTTTTCTCACAAAACAAGCTTTTGAAAAGAATTCATCTAAAATTGGTGTTATTTCTTCCTTAAATATTTGATAGAATTCACCAGAAAAACCATCTAAACCTGGAGTTTTCTTGTAAAGATTTTAGATAAAAATTTAATTGACATAAAGCTATTCAGATTTTCTATTTTATTATGTGTCCATTTGGGAAAGCTATATTTTAAAAAATGTTTTTGTTCTACATTGTCCAATTTATTGCAAAATTTTCTCTGAAATATTTCTTATTCTTTTCATCTCCATAGGCTCTCTACCGGTATTCCCTTTTTAGCTCCTAATATTCACAATACGTATTCTCACTCTTTTATTCTTGATCAATTTATCTATAGTTCTACCAATCAGAGGAAACTGAGAAGATAAAGATATTGCAGAATTCAGAGAGCTTTAGCTTCCTTGTAGGCTAAGTCCTGACACGGACTGACATGGATTATTTCCAAAAACTCTCTACTAGAAGGTCATATAATGAGACATTTGTTGTATGTAAAATCATGCAACGATTTCATTATTTCACAGAATGTATTCATTTACTAATCCATAGATGATGATGCATGAACACATGAGTTATGTGACTTAAAAAAAAAATTCAGGTTGACCAAAGTCTATCATCATAGCATCAAGGTTAGATAGTATATGCTAGTAATTAAGTGCTCTGCCTCTGGAAATCAGACAAAATTGTGTTTAAATTCTGGATATAGCTGAGTTGAGTGGATGGCTTGAGCTCAGGAGTTTGAGACCAGACTGGGAAACATGGTGAAACCCCATCTCCACCAAAAACACAAAAATTAGCCAGGTGTGGTGGTTTGCACCTATAGTGCCAGCTACTTGGAGACTGAGGCAGGAGGACAGCCTGAACCAGGAGGCAGAGGTTTCAGTGAGCTGAGATCACATCACTGTACTCTAGCCTGGGTGCTAAAGTAAGACTCTGTCAAAAAAATAAATAAATAAAAATAAATCCTGCCCATAGTGCCTGCTTGCTGGGGATTTTAACCAATTTACCTTATTTTTCCAAGCATTTAATGTTGTTAGGAGTAAATAAGATAATACATTTAAAGTATTATGCAATTATTAACTCAGTGTACACAAAAAATTTTTGGCTGTTATTTCTATCATTACTACCACTATTAGTATCTGGTCAGATTTAATCTTAGATAACAGAGTTTCACATATTTGTGTGTATCTTAGTCTGTTTCCTGTGGCTTATTATAGAATACCTAAAACTGGGTAATTTATAAAGGAAAATAACTTATTTCTTATTGTTATGGAAGCTGAGAAGTCCAAGGTCAAGGGGCTGCATCTGGTAAGGGCCTTCTTGCTGGTGGGGACTCTGCAGAGTCCCAAGGCAATGCAGGGCATCACACAGGGAGGGGGCTGAGTGTGCTTGCTTGGGTCTCTCTTCCTCTTTTTATAAAGCCACCAATACCACTCCCATATAACGTATGAATTCATGAATCTATGGATGAAGTAATCCATTTATGCAGGCTTTGCCCTCATGACTCAATCACTTCTTAGAGAACTTACCTCTCAATAGTGCCACATTGGAGGTTAAATTTCAAAATGAGTTTTGAAGGGGACAAATATTTAAACCATAGCAGTGTGTGTGTGTTTGCATGTGTGTGTGTTTGCACACCTGTGTTTGTGCACACCTGTGCATGCACGCATGCACTTTCTCCAGTTGCATCATCTCAGGAGCCTTTATTTCCTGTTCTAAACTTTGTAAAATGCTACTCAACACCCATTATTTTACCAGTGTTGTGATTGTAAATTACCTTCAGAGAAAGTTTTGATATCAAATGGAATGTAGTCTTTGTTGATAGAAATGATTTCTGCACCATTTTCATTTGCATAGTTCTTTGCAATTCTTTGGGGATGATGGGGGTATTGCCAAGCCTTTTTCCATATGTTCTCAAAAACTATCTAACCAAGACCAAAAAGACATTAAAATATAACCCCAAGCAAACAGGAAACTGACTTTTTCTTTTGGGAACTTAGTCAAAAGCCAACTCTTTGTGGTTTATGTGAAGGTTCCTCCCGCGAAGTTCAGAAATTCATCTTACATTTTCAGTCTTTTATTTTCCAGGCTACCTGCAAAGATATTACCTCTTCTTTTACCTTACAGAAGCTGACTCCAGAGACACTTGCACAGATTTTTTTTTTTAAATACTTTCTCCTCTTCTTACAAAACTTCATTTCTTTTTGAGATGAACACAATCCCATAGAAATACCAGACAGCCATACTGTCTTTACACAACTATAAATAATTTCTCCATCCAAAAACAAACACAGGTACCTGGAACATTGTTTATATAGCCTATTAATCATTATTTAGTCAAGGAAAAATCAAGCAATGGACAAGCCTGAACAGATGATGTGTCTTCTGTGGAAAGAGTCATTGGCTTATTTATGAAACGACTCACGGTTTGAAGCCATCATGTTCTAGCATAAAACAGTCAAGCTATGCATCAAACTCATGGGAATTTTTTGACTTTAAAAAAGTGACATGCTGGACAACTTTATTTGGAGAAAGTGAGGACTTAATAAGCACACACATCTCATTTTCCTCATTATGAGCTATTTTCCCATCTTTAAAAATATGTATTCATATGGCTGTGATCTGGGTGTGGGCATTGTTTTATGTTCTGTTTCTTGCGTGCTAATACGTTCTATGCACAATTCCATATAATGACAAAGACTATGTATTTTCCATCATTGCCTAAGTAGCAATCTATCAATCATGTTAAGATAAATGTAAGGTGCTTTTCCGTTTCTAAATGGAGACTATATCAATCTCCCAAAATTAGGAAGGTAAACCAATTCACTCATGTGAAAGCTTGATTTGTATGCTGCTTATCACAATCGGATTAATAAACTCTTAGTCTTCCCAGCATAGAATCCTATCAAATATCTTATCATTAAAAACATTATTTCCTAATAGCAAAATGATCAAAGGTCATAATTTAAAATTTCAGAAAGTATGTAGGTTGTCTTCTATGCATCAGGCACCATTCTCAACATTGGGATAAAGCAATAAGCAAAATAGGTAGTCTCTGCTCTTGTGGCTAACATATATTTAATTAAAATGTTCATTATTAACCATCGAACATATGCATAAAGAAAAATAATCATATGATTTTTTTTTTTTACATCAAATCAGTTCTTTAAAATAAAAAGAGAAAATAGTCGAGGTCTGCGCACATGTGTGAAAGTGATACTTTTATACATTACAAGAGGAACTGTGATAATAGAACCTGCTTCTGAGAAAGAAATTTTGCAATATTGAGAGAGAGACTTAGAAATCTTTACATGTTTTGATTCAAAAGTCTCACTTCTGGGAACGTTTCCTAACAAAGAAAAGGGTATATTCACAGATGTTCATGTCAGAGGTCTTTGTAACAGTTTTTTTTTTTTTAGAGGAAGGGTGATGATGAGAATGATGAAGAGAAATTCATGAGGCAACCAAACAACAGAATAAAGCGTAGGTTTTCAAATATGATATTTGGTAAGTTTCCTGCATCCATTATCCCACAATCATACCCATCCAGGGAGAGTGGAAATGAATTCTGGTAAAGGGCTCAAGAAAACCTTCTAGAAGAAATTTCCTCATTCAGGCTTGCCTTTCCATGACTACTCCGTAAACTGTGTGTGGGTTTATCAGGACAGAAAGCACTGTGCTGCAATAGCAGGATTAACTCAAAGTTAAATTTGGCCAGGTCAGGAGAGCTCTGGGGAGGGACCTGAGTAATGGGGGTTGGGGTGGTAAGGAGCGGGGAGGTTATGATGCTGACCAGCTGTTCTCAGGGCCTTGAGAGACTTCTGATGACCTTCCCCTCCTCTCTGCCAGTCACTTCTGCTTGTCTTTCAGGAGCAGTGTGGCTGTAAGGATCACTGATTTAAACCGATGGAATGAAACAGTGGAACAAACCTTGGCTATTGGTGGAAATATCACCAAGTGTCAATCTGTTGCTGATCTATGGTGAATCCTTAAAGAAAAGCCCTTCGTGAGCCACTTTATCTTTAATATTTCCCTATAGTTGGAAACATTAGGAAACCATAGTTCCAAGGTATGTATGGATTTTATATGTTTATTTTGTTTTTTATGAATCCATGTTTATATATGTAGATCAATGCATCATTTAGCAATCATATTTAGAACAAAATGTTATTTTACTATACTACGTAAAACCTTTAAGATGAAACTAATCCAGAATGCTCCAGTGTTTTCCAAAATAAAATATTTAATTTAATTCAACTCAGGATTCTAAGAATTTGCAAAAGTTCTGTGCCTCACATCAAGTATGTTCTACCAAAATGTTTGTATTCAATTCAAAAATGTGCAGCAGGCTGGCCATGGTAGCTCACGCTTGTAATTCCAGCACTATGGGAGGCCAAGATGGGTGGATCACCTGAGGTCAGGAGTTCAAGACCAGCCTGGCCAACATGGCAAAACCCCATCTCTACTAAAAATACAAAAAGTTAGCCAGACATGGTGCTGGGCACCTGTAATCCCAGCTACTTGGGAGGCTGAGGCAGGAGAATTGCTTGAACCCAGGTGGCAGAGGTCGCAGTGAGCCAAGATCATGCCACTGAAATCCGGCCTAGGCTACAGAGTAAGACTCCATCTCAAAAAAACAACAAAAAAAAATGTTCAGCAAAGCAGGTTAGGGACTCATGGGACACTGTGTAAGATAATCTGGACTGGCTAACTAGCTGCAGAGTTTGGGAAAGGTGATTCCCAAACTGTAACTCTTTACCTTTGAGTTACAACTTCTGTACCTATAAAATGAGGGTGTTGAATCAATAGATTTCTAAGTCCCCTTCCAGTGCTCTGACAGAGCTGATATGCTGGGCTCCTAGGAATCCATGCATCACCCATGCTAGCTACCAGGACCTGAAGGGCCCAGACTCTTGCCTCTCACTATTCCAGATTTCTAAGCATGTGCTGCGATTATGGAAGTATCTGTGTCCACAACTCCAGACAAGCACACATAATCCAAGGTCTAATAATAGTGAGACACAAGGGAGGGACAGGAGCCAGAGTGAAAATGGTGGTTCTGGTATTAAGGCAGGACCAAACAGCATGCAGTAGACAAACAGAACCATAGAGAAGCAATCCTGAACACTTCCAGCTAGCGCTGGATGAGCCTCCGTCAGGGCCGATTCTAACGCTGTCATCCCTTAGTGAGGACCAATTTAGTCTGCTCTCACTAAGAGTAACCAGTCCCTTTAATCCTCCATACTTCCGAGGCTGAGTCAGGAATAGCAGAGCCCCTAGGGTTCAGAACTGGACCTCAAAACTCCAGCAGCAAAACACATGTAGCCTTATAACAGCCTATAGCAGTAGAGTTATTTGTTTGTTTAACTGGTCCTGGCTGAGCATCCTTCTATTGCCAGGAAAATTTTGGAGATAGAGGCATGAAGAGAATGCCCCCAAGAATATCCAAACTCAGTAGTAAGAGCCCTACATGTAACCATTAACTGGTTTCTCAATTCCAGAGTATTTACAACCTATATAGTCATCAGAGACGTGATCATGCAGTACCTAGAGTGATGTTTTTGATCTTGCCTCCTGGGCTGGTTAGCAAGTAGCTGTCATTCAGTTCGAAGTCTACTTTCTCAACTCTGTTTTATGATGCTGAAGCTGGGTCCCTGCAAACATATTTCTGCTTTGCCAGCTGACACCGTGTTGGGCTCTGCCAACAGAAAGGCTACAGGGAGGCTGGAAGCCAAAGAAGGAAGCAGAGACTTGCTCTTTCCTGTCTGCATCCTTGTCCCGTGAGTGTCACCCAGCACCGCTCCTTCACTCTGGCCGTGGCAGCTCCTTCCCATTTCAGTGGCAGAATGCAGTTGGCAGTTTTCCCAACACTTACAGAACCAGCTTGGTTGCACTGCCCTCCAAAATGTGGACACCAGGCTTCTCAGAGTCTGAGCCTCAGACTCCTCTCAGCTCAGAGACATTAGCACCAGCAAGTGGCATCCGCTCTTCAGAGGCCCAAGCTCCTGCTCCACAGGGCCCATCCTCTAAATTCTAAGTTTTCATAATTGCAACTTCTTCCTTTTGCTTCCCCAGCCTTAGGGTAGTAGCTGCTTCCCGCAGTTGTTATCTTCTTGACACCTCTAAGAGCTCTCTTTACACTCTTTCAGTTACCTAGTGAGCAGCTTAAAATAAGGGGTCTGGTTTCCATCTCCTGATAAGACCCTGACTGATAAACATCCCTGGCTAAATGGAGAGGTGGCACAGAGTAGTGGAAAACACAATCAGCTTTGGAGGCATCCACATCCAGATCTGAATTCTGGCTCTTACAACCTGCTAGCTCTTTGACTTTGAAAGCTACCTAATTTATTTGAGTCTTAATTTGCTGGGAATAAAAGATGGGGTTTCCAACTGTTGTGAGGGTAGTGAAGTGCTTGGCACCCACGGCCTGCTCAGTGATTAGTAACTATTTCTAATTACCAGATTGCTATCTTCTAAGGCCCAGGCCTAGTTCTTGTGTATCTATCATTCCCAGCAGGGCATATCATAAATTTATTTATGCAATACATGCTTAATAAGGATCTTTTGAATAGAAAAAGTGCTTAAGATCATTATCGCTCACTGGAATAATGGAGTAATTAACTTCCACTGATCTAACATGAAACCCTCTTAGTGGTCAGGTTTTTTTCTATAAGTTATGGTTTAAAACATCTTTTTCAGCCATTATTTTAAAGTGAGGAGTAATGAGTTTACCTGTGTGATAAGAAAAGAAACCAGTGTCATTCATTCTGCTTCCTGCCTGGCAAACCTTCTGGGAGACTGCACGATAATATGTGGGAATGCACCATCTTTTCCAAAAAGAAGTGAAATCTGGCAGGTGCAGGATATACTTGTGACTCTTTCTAGCTATAAAGTAGACACTGGCTTGATTTGGTTTTGTTTTTTATGGAATATCTCAGAAGAGAAAGGATTTCGCCTACTCTCAGACAATCAGTGACATCTCTTCTGAATGCTGAATTCAGGATTGTTATATAAACCCTGAAAATGAACAAGGTCCCACAGGAGCGTCCTGGGCCTTCACAAGTCAGTGTGGATAAAAGTTGTTCCAACTCGAAGGATGAGAACAAAGCATCTATTCTTTCGAGTACAAGAGACAGACAGACAGACACTCAAGCTGGATAATGGCTGTGTACACAGGAGGAGGAGGAGGAAGAGGAGGAGGAGGAGGAAGTCAGCAGTGCCTTCTTGTTGCACATTGGGGTTATGTGGGGCTGGGCCTGATAAAGGCATTTGTGTCTGAGGCTGCAACGTGTACGGTCCAAGCCAAGACTTTTTCAGTCTCAAAGGTCTGCATGGGGATGTGAGGGAACTCAGTTTATTCTAGAGCGTTTCCTCTGCACAAAAACCTAAAACTTCTCTAAAGAGAAAAACACCTGCAGAAGATTCAAAATCATTTATTTCTCTGGCAAACAAACCCTGAGTCATGCAACTAACCAGGGAGGCAGGTTCAAGAGAACCAGAGTTCACCAGCTTCTTCAGGCGGCTTTGTTAGCTTCAAAGTAGCTGTTCATCTCCTTGCAGAAGGGTGGTGGCTCCTAGACAAAGGCAAAAAGACCAGCGGTCTGATGGAAGAGCCTGAGAACAAGGCATTCTGTTTTCAAAAGTTCTTGTCTCCACGCTTATTTGTTTGGGCGTCCCCATACCGTATCTTCCAAGAAGGCTTTTCTGAATGCACTCTTCTTCTAGTTCAGGTGAAGACTTTTTTGCTGGATGTCATTTGGAACACTGAATCCCACTCCTGGCTGGGTGCGGGCACTGTGTCTTCTCTGTTATAGAAATACTCACAGACATGGATTCTCAGCCGTTTGGCTAAGAGCAAGTATAGAGACACAGACACAGACACAGACACACGCACACACACACACACACACACACACACACACACACACGCATGCACCCTGCAAGAAAGCAAGAAAGAGAAGAGAAACAGAGAGGGTGAAAGGAATGGGAGGAGGGAGAAAGAGGAGGGAGGAAAAAGAAGGAAGGCAGGAAAAAGAAGGAAGGAAGGGAGGGAGGGAGGGAGGGGAAGTAAAGAGAAGAAGAGGAAAGACAGAATGGACAAAAAGAGGGATGGAGGGTGGGAGAGAGAAAATCACCCAGAAACAAAAATGTATCTGGCTATAGGAGAGCCAGCCTTCTGCAGAGACCGCTGTACTACTATAAGGACTAAGACTGATTTCTCTGGTTCATTATTCTCCTGGCTGGAGATGAAATGCCAGAATCATTGGAAAGCACCTGGGGAAATTAGAAGTCCTCTGTAATCTGAGAAGAGAAAGGCTTTGACATTCCTTCAGCTGGGATGTGTCTTTCACCTTTGCTATGCTAATTAGCTTCCTGATGGAGGTTTTCTATAGGCCTGGATGCTGGACTGGTGCTGATTCACTTAGGTTAGGACACAGATTTATAAACAGAAAGAGGCTGCAGCATTGAGTGAGCCAGGCCCAGGGTGGACCCACTGGCTGGCATGAGACGGCAAGGAGAGGAGGCCCGGGTACTAGCCTAGATCAAAGGCAAACATCACAAAAGCTGAGCTAGTGGAACCATCCGTTGATGAATACGCCTCGCCCTGGGCAAGTCTAAGAACAACTGGATGAAGGCCAGGAGAGGCACCAAGGGCTGTGTGGCCTTTAAGGTGAGCCTGCGCGTCCTCTACAGCCTTGGCTGGGCCTTTGTGATATCGGGACAGGACACTAACTCCATGCTCTCTAAGCCCAGCTATTTCATTCCCTTGTGGTTTCTGTTTCCCCTTGGTTTCCTACTCACAGTTTGGAAAATGTTAACACTTTCTCAGTTGAATGAAGGTATGATGGGTATGCCTACATCTTAGCTAGGAAAAATAAAAACACTTCCCCACACCCCACCAAAAAATACCCCATGAATATCAATCCAATTCCTGCACTCTCTGTCTAGGGTGTAGAGGCGGGAACCGAGTATCTTTAGAGTCAGATGAACACTGTTTAGCCCCAGCTCTTCCATTAACAGCTTGTGTGACCTTTGACAAGTTAACCTCTCTGAGACTCGACTTCCTCATCTATAAAGTGAGGATACTTGTATCCAACTCTCAGGACTGTATGATAATAAAGATCGGAGAAGTTAATAGATTTGTGGCAGACACTGCTCCATGACTACCTAAATACGTATTCTCTTTTTTTTTTTCTAGTAATGGATTTTGACCTGGGTGCATGGTAGCTTGAATAAAGACTGCATTTCTAAGTATTCTTGTAGCTGTTCATTCTATTTAACTACATTCTGGCCAGTGACTTATAAAAGGAAGTGCTCTGATCAGCTTCTAAGGAAGGCCCTTAAATTGGGAAACAATAGTCTTACCTGCTTCCTTTTCCTGCTGGTTGGAGAGTAGAAGTGATAGCTGGAGCTCAAGCAACCATCTTGGTCCAGGAGGCAGCACAATAAAGATGGTAGAAGACTAAGAAGAAAGGAGGCAGGGCCTCTCTGAAGCTTCATGGAGCCATCAGACAGCCCTTACACTGCTGGCCTGTGGATTTCTTTTAAGAGATTAATCAACTAACCTTTAAAAAAATCCATTTTGAGAGTTTTCTGTTATTCACTGTTGAACTTAAATCTCACTTGAGCCGTTTGACATGTAGAGTGTATAGGACAGTACAAGTAACATTCCATTGTTATTTTCCTGCCTTTTAGGAAATACATATCAAAGATATCAAAATTGCAGACATAAAGCAGAAGGACCAAGAAGGCCGAAGAGGAGATATTGGCCACCCCTTCCTGGCTTTGGCACCGTGCCCAGGGCCATGTGAGTGGGACAAGAAATATAGTCCTTGCCAGGCAGCAGCTATGGGCAGGATGGAACACCCTGCCTCCCGGCCTCACTTCATTCCCTCTGCTAAGCCTCTGCTGCAAGGAGGAGTATAATCTGGAGAAGTGAAAAAAAGACAAAAGGAGCTCCCAAGAAACACACAAACTTGGTCGTAAGTAGAGCTGGGTTTGCCTTTTGGCTCTTCCACCTACTGGCTGTGTGGCTTTGGGGTAGTTACCAAACCTCTCTGAGCCACAGCCTCCTCATGTTACAATGAAACACGAGCTAATACTGCCCCCTTAATGTTGTTGCTACACTTAAACAAGAAAATGTCAGTCAAGAGCTGAACAGCGTGCCTGACATATTATAAGTGTTTGAGAAATGTTTAGAAATGAAACCTACCATTTCCAACCCTCACCCAGGCTTCACTCTGATCCCTGTGCTAATTACCCCGGCATGGACGGTGTCCTTTCCCAGTGCTGTGCCTTTTGCTCACTAGGTCTCTATCTAGAGCTCCATCACTCCTTTCCGTCTCTCCTTATCTTCTGCAAACTTTGAGGGCAGCTTTAGGCCCTCTTTGACTACAAGGCCTGGGTGATCTCTCTCCTCCTCTGAACAGCGCCAGCATTTGATGTCCAACCACTCATTAGCATTTACTGCCTTGTATTGGTATTTAATGTTGAGGTGCCTGTGTTGACTTGCCAGCCATACAGCATGCTCTGCAAGGGTGTGGATCATGCCTTTTCCCTTTACATCTCCACAACCCTTCACTCACTGCTGTGCTCAGACCTCAGTGAATACTTGCTGAACAAGTAAACCACATCCAATTATTCAGAACCCCCTCGCTATTTATTTTTCAGAATCCTTTTTGATCTGATGGGCCTATTGCCTTTTTATGTTTCTCAGACTTCAAAGCACCTTGATGATGGTGCCTTCCTGTAATATCATCAGGTGCTCAGTTAACTTTGCACAGCATCAAACCTAGTTCAACCAGCACAGATCGCTTTTCTGGCCGTGGTCAGTCATTGGGCACATGGGGAAAAGGTGAGGGAGGACCTCACTTAGAAGAAATCCATTTCTACAGTCAAGGAAATATTTTGAGTGGTGGGTCAATACCACTATTTGAAATTTGGGAGCTCATTTGGTAGCCTAACACTATCATGATGAGGATGAGAATGCATTTAATTTATCTTTTTAAACAGTTATGTTGGACTTATTTCACATATATGTGCTTAATTTGCATGCTGCCCCCCTCCACATACAATGCCTCAAGGAAATGAACAAAATAGCAGTAAGCACCAACCTGGTAAACTCTATAGGGTTCTCCCTTAGGAAAGGAAGTACTGCCTTCCTTCTAGCAGGCTAGGAAGGCCTGCAACTGTGATGCCACCCTAACTGTGTAGTAGGTTGAGAAATACTACAAAAAGAAATTCTAGCACTTTCACTATTGCTTTTCAGTAGGGAGTTAAGACTCACAAGGGAATGCTTATTAGAAATGTGCATCCCCTGGTTTCTAACCTCACCCCACCCCTCATGATTTAGTGAGTCTATGGTGGGGCTCAGGAATCCTCCTTTTTACCAAAGACTCCAGCAATTTTGATACAAGAGGTAATACATGGACCACACTTTGAGAAACACTGTTTTGGAAGGAGATGTTCCCTTCTCGAGGAGCCATCATCCCTTTCCCTCTTACAGTCTTTTACTTTACATGTGGCAACAGTAAAGTCATAATGAATTCGTAATCTGTGTTCCAGTGTAGACACAGCAATAACTTCAGTGTCATTTTGGAGTAGAGATCTTCTGATCCTGGATAAATGGGTGGCCGGTTCTGCTAAGAGAGACTGCACTAAAGGGTAGGTCAAAATGGGGTGTGTGTGTGTGAGAGAGCGTGTGTGTGTGTGTGTGTGTGTGTTTTTGGGGAATGGGGACAGGCCCTGGAAGGGCTCCTAGACTGTGAAAGAGAGAAGTACATTGGCCACCAGCTGTTCTAGGAGAGTGACTCATCCTCCTATGTGGCAGCAACCAAGGGTGGCAGAATCACTCCCTTGACCATGGGGGGTGACAGGGAGGTGGTGGGTGTGGTTAGAGAGTGCAGGGTACCGTTAGGAGTGGTGCATTCCAGAGGGGAACCAGACCCCCTGCAAGGATGCCAATCTGTGCCGTCAGTCTCCTTGGCAGCTGATGAAGGAGGGAGAGGGAGGGTGTAAAGGAACAGACTCATCAAGACCACAGAGGCACTATTTAGTCATTGGTATTAAAAGTCTTGTGTTCACTATCCCCGGACTCACCCTTGTCTCCTCTTCCTCACCTCTAAACCCAATTGCTAAGTCTGGTCAATTCTACTTCTACCTTTTTTTTTTTTTTTTTTTTTTGAGATGGAGTTTTGCTCTTGTGGCCAAGATCTCAGCTCACCACCTCTACCTCCTGGGTTCAAGCAATTCTCCTGCCTCAGCCTCCTCAGTAGCTGGGACTACAGGCATGCGCCACCACGCCTAGCTAAATTTATATCTGTAGTAGAGATGGGGTTTCTCCATGTTGGTCAGGCTGATCTTGAACTCCCGACCTCAGGTGATCTGCCTGCCTCAGCCTTCCAAAGTGCTGGGATTACCAGCGTGAGCCAGCGCCCAGCCAATTCTACCTCTTTAATGACTAGTAGGTATTCCCTTTGTCTCTCTTCCCTTTCCCCCATGACCTATCACGCACCTTCCCCATCTCCATATTCTTACCACCCTGACTCCAGCTCAAGGCCCTATCATCTTTCACTTGGACCCAGTAGGCACTTCAGTTTCATTATTCTGCTTCTTGTCTTCCTCCCTCCATTCCATCCTTCATCCAGCCACCAACATGTTCTCTCCAAAAATGCAAACCTAAGCAATGTATTATCTTAAAATCCACAGCTTGGCATGACTTTGTGGTTCTTAAACTCTAGTGTGCATCAGAATCACCTAGAGGGCCTGTTAAAACCCAGAATACTGGGCCTCATCTAGAAAGCTTTTCCCTCTTCCACAGTTCCCTCTTTCTCCTGCTGAATTCCTCAGTGAAGCCTTTTCTATCTCTTCCACCTTCACCTCCACCATCACCATCACCATCACCATCACCATCATCACCACCAACGCATATTGAGTGCATCCCACTAAATCCTCAGGAAAAAAAAAACACAGAAACCCTGGCAATAGGGAATGTGATTCTCCTCATGGTATATAGAAAATAAAACTGGGGCTCAGTTAGATCTGGAAACTTGCCCAGAGTCACACAGCTAGTAAATGATGGAGCCAGGATTCAATCCTGGCAGGCTGGCGCCAGTAGTGAGGCTCCTAGCCCCAGAACCTACTGCCGTATCCAAGCAGAGTGAAGCCTTTCTTCCTCAAAACACTCCTCCCTGTCACTTACAAATGGAAACACACGTACCACAAAATGTAAGGTCTCCCTTACCAGAGTGAGTTATTCAAGGGTGGATCTTTCTTTCCTTTTTATTTTTTATTTTTTTGAGACAGAGTCTGGCTTTGTTGCCCAGGCTGGACTGCAGTGGCATGAACTCAGCTCACTGCCACCTCCACCTATTGGGTTCAAGCAATTCTCATGCCTCACTTTCCCAAAGTAGCTGGGATTACAGGTGTGTACCACCACACCCAGCTAATTTTATAGAGATGGGGTTTCACCTTGTTGGCCAGGTTGGTCTCAAACTTCTGATCTCAAGTGACACCCCAGCCATGGCCTCCCAAAGTGCTGGGATTACAGGCGTGAACCACAGTGCCCAGTCTCAAAGGTGGGTCTTAATCTTTGTTTCCTATGCCTAGCACTTAGAGGGTACTAAGTTAATGGTAATTGTTAATTACCTGAGCTAGAGTGTTTGCAAATGTAAGGTGAATTTTCTGATGGGTTCTTGGCATGAGAAGTGAGAACTGTTATCAAAAGACTCTAAGTTCCTTATGTAGATAGCACTTTATATTGGGGACACATAGATATCTCTATGATGATACATAAGAATGACACACAGGCATCATCTTATATTAGGGGAAATCTCGTGAGCGGTGGAGATCCAAAGATGATTGCCATCTACTCTTAGTGGGTCCACACCTTGTCCATTTACATCTCAGCTACCCTGACCACTCCTTTTTAACTTATTCAGGGTGAAGGGAGGTTTTACCCCAGAGCAGAATGAAAGCAGAGATGCCTAGCTGGTAGTTTTACAGGAAACTTTGGTTAACGTCTTTTCTACTGGTCTAGAAAAATACCCTAGGAAGTCACCATTTTAAACCAAAAGAAAAACAAATCAGGAACAGGAGCATTAGAGTACCGAGCCCATGTGTATTTGGAACCAAGACCTACGTTTTCTAAAACTAACCACCATCAAAAAGAGAATATCAGTTGTCTTCTATATCCAAATCCAAAGTGCAGGCAAACATCAGCTTTTGGTTCTTCTCTCTTGTCCTGGGAATGAAACTGTTGCCAGCCAGCCCTCGGGGTTCTCTACTGCTGCAGTTTTGCAACTTTTCTTTCCCAGGTGAAGAAACTAAATTGTGACGGAGAAAGGTGAAATGAGAGAAAGCTACACCCCAGAGTAGAGGTGACCTGCCAGCGCTCCAAGTTATTCCAGCCCTAGTGCGAGCTCAAGCTCCTCCCGGTGTCAGTCTGGCCTTGAGGTGTTTGCTTCTTTTCCACCTGACTTCAAGGCGCTTTACAAAGCGCACCCAAGTTAGCCTCTGTCAATGTGAGTACGAGGAGCCAAGCCAGCCACCTGCACTGTTCCAGAAGCCAGGGATACAATGAACACACACACACACACACACACACACACACACACACACACGTTTCTTGCCATGTGCCGTGTACATTCTAATTCTTTCGCTAGGGACTGTACAAAATCCCGTCTTCTCAGGCAGGTTTCGGGTGGAGACCATGAGATTCTTGGATCCAGGACGGCCCATAGTGCGGGCCTCTGCGTCCTCTCCCCGTCACACGGGGCGGAGGCCAGGAGGCCTGGATCCTTCCCCGGCAGCCCTGCGGAGGTTTCACTTCCTCTCATCCAGTGGACACAGGAAATCTTTTTCTACAGCTCCCCGAGGCTGGTTTTTCCCACCCTACAAATCAGTAAGCATGAATTTTTGCAGAGAAGCCTGGAGCCATGGCTTCCAAGCATTCAGGCAGCAAAAAACTTAAATTTTCAACCGGAGCCCGGTGAGGACACATGGTCTCAGACGCTTCCTGCCAGAGTTGGAGCCGCTTTCCTCCTCTTGCACACATGCTCCCTCTACTGGCTGACGCTGGAAGTGCAGCCCCGGCTACGCGGCAGCAATGAACGCCCCAGCTTGGTCCTGGGATAGCCAGGGTGAAAGAACAAGGCAGAGCAGAGAGGTTGCCAAAAACATAAAAAATAAAAATAAAAAGAGCAACAGTACATCCTTCATAATTCTCTCTCTGCTCTGGGGGAGGCATCAAGCTAAGTCTTTTCTTTACATTTGAAGAATACACTCTGTAATAAAGGCTGAATAAAAGTCCTCCCTGAAGAAAGTTTTGCCAAGTAAGTTAAAGTTAGGCCTACCTTAAGGCTTCAATCAATGAAAAGGACTTCAGTGTGGGATTCAGACCTCGTGAAATCTCCCAGCCCCTTTGGATTTCAGACCCGCAGATCCAGGTTTTACGCCTTTATGTGGTGAGTGAACGTGGACACCTTGTTTCATCTTTTTGAGCCTCAGTTTCCTTATCTGTAATTTGGGCATGATCATATTGCTGGTCTCACAGTGTTGCTGTAGAAAGTAAATGAAAGAATGTGAATGATGCGTGAGAAAAGCGTTTTACAACGGAAAAATAAATGTGAGCCGTTTCCCTTCCAATCCAACGCGCACACACCCCTTCTCCATCCACCTAAGTGGAAATGGCCTCGAGGCAGCCTAACCCCCTAAAAAAGGAAGTGGGGCAAGGAAAGCCCGGTCACAAACAGGAAGTAACAGAAACGCCACTGAGAAACACTGTCTCAGCCAGAAGAAAGAAAGAAAGAAAAACAGATTTAGTTAACGATTTGGGGTGTTGCCAGCCCGGCTTGACCCCTAAATAGGGGGTTTTCAGAGATGGTTAGGAAATTCTTGACCTAGATTTGACCTCACAAATGGGAATTCTCACTCCGCAGTTTAGGAGCGCTGCCGTTGGTAGGTTCCTGCCTTTTTAAATGTAGGTCTCTCCTCCTTTTCCCCTGCGGCCGCGGGAGGGGCCGAGCGAGTGAGCGAGCGAGCGCTCGGCCGGCCGGGAGGAGCTGGGGCTGCGCCGCTGGCCCTTCCTCGCCCTGGGGAGCCGCCCTGCAGCGCCTCTCGGGTTACCGCCTCCCTTCCTGGCTTCACAAACTCGCCACACGGTAGGTTGGCTACTTAAGGGAATGTAAGAAAAAGCACTCAAGTGGCGGCATACAAGGAAGTTTTACGGCTCTGAAGATCACGTCAAATTTTCCTTCCAAATTTCTGCTTAGAGGAGACAAGATCCTAGATTTTTTTTTTGAAGGAAATGGAAAAAAAATCCCACAAAACGAAAGGGAAACATTAACATATCAGGACACATTGTGGTGGTTATTCTGTTTTTCTTTTATCATTTTTGAAAGCTCTTTCCAGAATCACACCGCCTTTCGTGTCTTTTCCTTAATTTTGTGTTTTTAAGGTAGGGAAGGGAGAGGATTAGAAGCCCGTGAATTTTGTCAGGCCCAGGCCTTCCTAAGCTTTTCATTTGTTTGCAGAACCAGAGTTCCTTCTTTGGTCCAGATGAAGAGGCTGGTTCCTGCCTCCTTCACCTATATCTCTTATTAAAGGACTCCTCCAACCCTTGTCAAAATGCTTGGTCCAAGTGAGAGTTGGAAAGTCAGGAGATCCACATCCATCCTTTGAGGGACCCTAGTCCACAGACAGTGCTGGAGAAACATACAAATTTTCTTAAGATGCTATCATGTCCCATCTTAGGCTTGGTATGTCTTTCAGTGGCCTCCAAGTGTTTGCTTGTCACAGGAAAGGAGTTCCCTATCTAGACCCCAAGAGAGAGTTCTTAGATCTCACACAAGAAAGAATTCTGGGCGAGTTCATAAAGTGAAAGCAAATTTATTAAGAAAGTAAAGGAATACACTTTGAGAGGCTGAGGCAGGTACATCACCTGAAGTCAGAAGTTCAAGACCAGCCTGGCCAATATGCGAAACCCTATCTCTACTAAAAAAAAATATATATATATATATATACACACAAAATAGTTGTGTGTGGGTGGTGCACACCTGTAATCCCAGCTACTCGGGTGGCTGAGGCAGGAGAATTGCTTGAACCCATGAGGCAGAGATTGCAGTGAGCTGAGATTGCACCACTGTACTCCAGCCTGGGCAACAGAGCCAGACTCTGTCTCAAAAAAAAAAAAGAAAAGAAAAAGATATAAGAGTATAAATATAAGAATGGCTACTCCATAGATAGAGCAGCCCCGGGGCTGCTGGTTGCCCATTTTTATGGTTATTTTTTGATGATATGCTAAAGAAGGCGTGGATTATTCATGCCTCCCCTTTTTAGATCATCCAGGGCAACTTCCTGACTTTGCCATGGCATTTGTGAGCTGTCATGGCGCTGGAGGGAGTGTAGCAGTGAGGACACTACACTCTTGTCGCCATCTTGGTTTTGGTGGGTTTGGGCTGGCTTCTTTACTGCACCCTGTTTTATCAGCAAGGTCTTTACCACCTGTGTCTTGTGCTGACCTCCTGTCTCATCCTGTGACTTAGAATGCTTTACCTGTCTGGGAACACAGCCCAGTAGGTCTCAGCCTCATTTTACCCAGCCCCTGTTCAAGATGTAACTGCTATGGTTCAAACACCTCTGACCCCATGGCTTCCAGTTGTACGTGCAAAACTGAAAACTCCACCATGAGGATGATGATAACGGTGATTTCAAAGTGTTTTCACAGTTGAGCCAGATAACAGCCTATAAGCACACGAAGCAGGTAAATTGAGCAGGTGTCACAGATGAGGAATTGAGGAACAGAGAGGCACAGGGATGAGTCCAGGGCCACTCAGCTGGCTCCCTAGGAGGCCCAGACTAAGAGATCAATGTCCTGGGATGCCACTACATCATTGAATGCCCATTATGGCACTGTTACCAACAGGTTCTACAGGCCCAGGTTTAGGCCAAACAAATAGACTGTCACCATTATTAAACATAGGGTGACATAGCATTTAAAGCAAACTACCTTTTGACAAATTGCATAGGATGTGTTTCCAGTGCAAAAATGGGACACTGGGCCCCTTTTTCATAAATAGTACATTTTGTACGTAATACTACATTTTTTTAAGTTGAAATTTTATTTGAGTGGGTCATTCACTTACGTGACTCAAAAGTCAAAGTTCTAAAATATACACCTGAGAAGAATACTCACTGCCACCTCTTTCCCTTAATCCAGTATTTCCTTTTCCTTCTCTCCCTTGTTGGTAAACCATTTTTGTTACCTTTTTTTTTTTAACCCTACCTATGTTTCTTAATGAAAATACAAACTGTGTATCCTTATCCTTATTTCTTTATAGTCTTATAATAAACAGAGTGTATCTAGTGCATTTTGAATTGGTTTTCTGGAAGTAGTGGTGGGCTTTGCTAAACCATCCCCCTCTTACCTGGGAACTGCAGGGATTGTAGAATTGATCTCCAGACAGCTCAGCTGTGACAGAGAACCCAAGAGTTCAGGCCAGGAAGGCTCCAGTTGGATCTGTTTGCCTGTAAACCTGGGTCCCTCGTGAAACTGAAACCAGACGTGGCTGTAGCCAAGGGAAGCCTGGGATTTTCTGCCAACCACTGACTGAGGCAGCCAATCGATTCGTAGAGAAAAGCTGTCTAGAAGCTGCTCTGGACTCAAGAAAAGACACAGATCAGACCAGCACGGACTGTCTCCCCACTCACTGATTATGGGTTTACCACAGTGGCTCATGAGGAGGAACTGGAGACAGAGCTGGGGCCCTGCAGTCTCCATGCTGTTGATGGCAGGTCCCAACGAGAGGGCTGACAGGTTGGGGACAGTGTGCATTACAGAATCACTGTTGTCCCTGGTATTCGTTTGCCAGGGCTGCCTTTAAACACAAACTGTGTGGCTTAAACAGCAGGCGTTTATCGTCCCATGGTAACGGAGGCTAGAACTCGGAGATCAAAGTGTCTGCCTGGTTGGTTCCTTCTGAGAGCTGTGAGGAGCACATGTGTTCTAGCCTCTCTCCAGGCTTGTAGACGGCCCTCTTCTCCCTAGTTCTCTTCACATTGTCTTTCCTCTGTGTGTGTCTGTCTCTGACCAAATTCTCCATTTTTACAAGGTCATTAGTCACCTTGGGTCAGAGCCCACCCTAAAGATCTCGTTTTAACTCAATTACTTCTGTAAGGACTCTAACTGCAAATAAAGTCACATTTGGAGGTACTGAGGGTTAGGACCCCAATATATCTTTCTTTCTTTTTCTTTTGAGACAGAGTTTCACTCTTGTTACCCAGGCTGGAGTGCAGTTGTATGATCGTGGCTCACTACAGCCTCTGCCTCCCGGATTCAAGAGATTCTCCTGCTTCAGCCTCCCAAGTCGCTGGGATAACAGGCATGCACTATCACTCCCGGCTAATTTTGTATTTTTAGTAGAGACGGAGTTTCTCCATGTTGGTCAGGCTGGGCTCGAATCCTGACCCCAGATGATCCACCCACCTCAGCCTCCCAAAGTGCTGGGATTACAGGCAACGAGACACAATCCAGCTCATATTCATTTTCGGACCCACAAGTGTTCTCTCCAGAAGCATTGGCCTCACATCCCCATTCCACCGTTGAGAAAAAGACTATAGAGAGCCTGGGGAAGTGCCGTATTTCTCGAGTATATTGTGGAGGGAGGGAGGCAGTGTAAATCCCCTGCTTTAAAATGTGTTGCATGTAATTCTCTCTATACTGAATATAATATGTTTCTCATTACGGAGAGTAGGCTCTGTCATTTTCAACAAATCCTTTCTTTGTCTTTATAAAGTCGAAGGCAGAAACAAAAAATCCCTCCAACTATTGTGCTATAGAGCAAGCTCTTCTCACCAGCCTTTCTCCTCACGCACGGCCCTGACTGGAGCTGAGACCCCGATGCCCAGATCTTCAAAATCACATACTGCTTTTACTCAGAAGTAAGATTTTCCTTTATCTTACATTTTCGAATAGATACTAGGCTGAGAGATAGATCACTCCCTACAGCCGGGCTTTTGCTGCTGTTGATCACTTTAGCTTTGTTTCTGTTAAATCCGGCCTGACGTCTTTGCTGAGATGCTGCTACAGACACTTTGGACCCACGACTTGCACAGCCGGGCGTGGCTTGGCCTGCCGCTCATTGGGCAGGTGGAAACAGCCCAGGTCAGTTCAAACATGCTCCA
Organism: Saguinus oedipus; assembly: GCA_031835075.1. Taxonomy (NCBI): domain Eukaryota; kingdom Metazoa; phylum Chordata; class Mammalia; order Primates; family Cebidae; genus Saguinus; species Saguinus oedipus. The sequence goes on along the minus strand of CM063171.1, from coordinate 65,908,729 downwards.
GGGTTTTGGCACCTGGAAATCCCCACAAAGCTAATTCCATTCCAGATCTTTCTCAACACCCAGTGGAGGGAGTACAAGGCCCAATTGTCCTTACAACTTTCCCTGCCCACAGTTCTATACACTGGGGCAGTCAAGGGGACAGGGGGTGAGGAGGACCGCATATTAATGAGTGTGGGGTCTCAAGTCAGAAAGTAGATTTGATGCCTTAGCAGAGCCAGAGACCAAAACATCCCCCACTGTAATTCTGAGGGAGGACACTGGGTGACCGTAGCCCACATCAAACCTTCTCCACCAGGCTTAGGTCAAGACACATTTTTCACAGGGCTGTGGCCTTTGTGATTCAAATCCCTTGTTGTTTCCCGTCCTTATTGTTTTCTTGGGTTCCATCCTTATTTTCCACGTGTCTTGGGCTCCATCCAATGCTGCGTAATGAGTCAGAGTCAGAAGTTTTGAGGAGTTAAACCACTGCTCAAAGAGGGGAGTAACTCACAGCTCCAGGCACCACGTGTTGGGGCCCCTTCCTGACCCACAGTTTGTGGCCTCAAGGTGCCCATAGGAGGAGTTGGGTGTATTCAGGGTGGGGTGATTTGTTCTCTTTTTTCAGCCTCTCCTCCCTCTCTGGTCTTCCTGGGGGAAGTCTCTTACTTCACACAAGACATAACACCCATAGGGTATGGCTGTCCTTCCTTCCCTCCTCCCTGTCCCATCCTACACCACCCCAGGTTCATCTTTGGAAAGTTTACAGTCCAAAGTGCCTTGGGGCAAAGGAAAGGTCTGAAACTGGGATGGGTGTGACAGTTTTTCCTTGCATGACCTTGGTCTGTGACACATTCACTGTACACCCTGCTGGCCCCAACTCCTGGTGGGTGGATGCCTGCACTGGTCTGGAAATAAAACGGGCCTGAAAGGAGGCCTTAAGTGAGGTGCCAGACACTAGAGTGAGCTCCCAACGTGCTTTATGCAACAGGATGGCAAAGAGGAAGACAGTAACAACCACCAGCATTTGCCGAGTGCCTTCCCCGTGCCAGACACTGTTCTATTTAAGCCTCGACATAATCCTATGTGGTAGGTCCTGTTACTATTCCCGTTTTTCAATGAGAAAACTGTGTCACAGTGACACTCAAAATCACACCATTAATACAAGGTGGAGCCAGGATTCTAACCCGGCCCTGGAGTCCGGCTCTGGAGTTCACACTCTTAGCTTTGTATTAACAAAAACATGGATATTAATCAAGTGCCTTGCCCATTTCCACACTGCCAGGGAGAAACAGCTGGGCCAGACACCCAGGAGTCTGACTCTTGCCCACTGCCCAGCTGTGGGGCGGGGAAGCCACGGAGGCATGCTAAGAGTCAGGATGTAATTGCATCCTGCGTGCCCTTCTCCACTCCAATTTCTACCTTCCTCCTGAAGCTTTGAGCTCTCCTTTCAGGTAACAGGAAGCTACTAGAAAAAGAGCCAGCTAGGGAGTGAACAGGTGAAGAAATCAGAAACCTGCACCTGCCAATCCAGGAATCAGTCCAACATGCCTTATGGAACTGACACCTGGCTGCCCAGGTGAAGAGTCCAGATGCCCTGGGCAGAGGGAGGGGAACATTAGAGGAAGTTAGTTTCCAGAAACAGGAATGTGGAGTAGATGAGAAAATAAAGAGGGCCAAGACATGATGAAATAGGTTGAAATCAGAGACCCTTTTAGTAGAAAAGAACCGCAGAATATCATGAGTCCAAACCAAACCTCTTTTTTTTTCTTTTCTTTTTTTTTTTTTTGAGACGGAGTTTCGCTCGTTACCCAGGCTGGAGTGCAATGGTACGATCTCATCTCACCGCAACTTCCGCCTCCTGGGTTCAGGCAATTCTCCTGCCTCAGCCTCCTGAGTAGCTGGGATTACAGGCACACGCCACCATGCCCAGCTAATCTTTTTTTTTTTTTTTTTTTTGTATTTTTAGTAGAGACGGGGTTTCACCATGTCGAACAAGATGGTCTCAATCTCTTGACTTTGTGATCCACCCGCCTCGGCTTCCCAAAGTGCTGAGAGTACAGGCTTGAGCCACCGCACCTGGCTATATTTTCTTTTAATTTTTTTTTTTTTTTTTTTTTTTTTTTGAGACAGTTTCTCTCTTGTTACCCAGGCTGGAGTGCAATGGTGTGATCTTGGCTCACCACAACCTCCGCCTCCTGGGTTCAGGCAATTCTCCTGCCTCAGCCTCCCAAGTAGCTGGGACTACAGGTACGCGCCACCATGCCCAGCTAATTTTTTTGTATTTTTAGTAGAGACGGGGTTTCACCATGTTGACCAGGATGGCCTCAATCTCTTGACCTCGTGATCCACCCGCCTCAGCCTCCCAAAGTGCTGGGATTACAGGCGTGAGCCACCACACCCAGCCTCAAACCTCTTGTTTTATTAATAATGGGAGCTAACATTGATTGGACACTTATCACATGCCAGGCACTGTGGCAAGTGTTTTCCTTGTACCTAGAGCAATCCTATGAGGCAGAAGCTATTTTTTTCCTTCGTGAGGGAGCTGAATTAGAGGTTAATTGGACCAATAAGAGTAGATCCAGGCAGTCTTCCTCATTCCAAAGCCCACATTCTTTCACACTCTTTAACTTTTTATGATGGAACATTTTAAACATACACAAAATTAGAGAGACTATTATAATGAGAAAATATTATAATTAGAGAGAATATATCATAAACCCATTGACCAGTTGCAAAAATTATCAACCCAACCCAGATCTTATTACATCATCTCTCTCCCTGTCTGTCTTCTACTGCTGGATTATTCTGAAGTAAATTGTACACATACTATGTCTGTATCATATCATTCTGTTATTATCCATACATGCTTTAGTATGTATCTCTAAGAAGGACTTTCTCAGTGGCACTGTCAGTGTTACATCAAAGAAAATAACAATAATTTTTAAAGTCATCAAACATCCAAACCCTATTCAAATGACTCAGATTTCCCATAAATTTTTTTCTACAGTTGCTTTGTTTGAATTGGAAGACAAAACAGTTCACACATTGCATTTGGTTAACTCTCTTAAATCTCGATCAACTATGTGGGGCTCCTTGTCTCCCTGACATTCTCTTGTTAAAGAAAGAGAGTGCAGCTACTTGGGAGGCTGAGGCAGGAGAATTACCTGAACCCAGGAGGCGGAGGTTGCAGTAAGCCGAGATCGCGCCATTGCACTCCAGCCTGGGTAACAAGAGCGAAACTCTGTCTCAAAAAAAAAAAAAAAGAAAGAAAGTGATTTGCCCTGTACATTTCTCACCTTTTAGATTTTGCTGATTATATCACCATGGTGTCATTTAACATGTTCCTCCATTCCCTGTATTTTCTGTAAACTGGTAGTTAGATCTAGCAGTCTGATTAGATTCACATTGAATTATTTGGCAAAGATACTTCATAAGCAAGACAGAATCAAGGACCTTAAGCTTAAGCCCACTTGTTTCTAGAAGATGAAGTGTTTAACCCAAGCCCACAAAGCTAATAAAGGACAAAACGAGGCCTGGAATTCAATCTTCTGCCTCTAAGTTCCTGTCCTTCCTCTCCATCACAGGACTTGAATCTAAACTCTCCTCTTTAGAACAGAAGGGTGGTTCCATTGTCATTAAATCTTTTACCTCCATTATGAGAGAAGGAGCAAGAGAGGAGCAGCGGGAAGGTTCAACCCTTCCTTTGACATACGGCACTATTTTTATTTTAAACAGATGCTGTGGGGAGAAGTCTCCTCAAGCCTGGGTGAGGCTATGCAGACTCTGCTTTTACCAGAGGACTGGAAGCACTTTAGACAGAACTCTGGCACAGAGCATCATTTTTGTTCCCCTCTCTCCTTTTAAACATTGAGAACCAATTTACCTGAGTGAGTGCCGAAAGGAACATTTCATCCCTTTGGCTTACTCATTTTAATTGGAGGAAAAGAAAGTGTGCTCTTGCTCTCTGGCACTAAGAAGACGCATGGAGTTTCTCTTGGGTGAATAGAGAAAGAATAGCTAATGAAGGTGGCAACTATTCTCTGCCTTTCAGAAGTAAATACTTCCTCCTCCCTTCCTGCTACACTCAGCATGCAAATGCCAGAACCAAGACTGTATAACACGGGTAAATGGAAATATTCCCATCTCCAGAGGAAGAAACCACTCCCTACCCAAAATGAGGGGTGGGAGGCAAAGGTGGCTCAAATAGGCAATAACAGTGAGAGTCCACCTTTACAGAATACTTAAAACACACCAGCCACTTTGTACACAGTATCTCATTTGGTCCTCAAAACAACCCTGAAAAGTAGAAAGCAGGTGCTTCTATTTCCTGAGTCTGCAGATAAGGAGATCACACAGATATTATTTTAGTGAAGGCAGAATTCTAATTCAGGCTTTTCTCATTTAGCTTCTGTAGCTTCACCCTTAGGCTACAAAATTAGCTAAATTAAGATACTTACTTGGGAGAGGATAGCAATTTAGATGGGAAATTTTGTTGGGTTTAGGGGTGGCTCAAGTAATACACCTTGAGATTCCCAGCCTTTGGGAACTGTCGTCTTCCATCTTACAGCAGGTCTCCGAAATCCATTAAGTGAATTTCACAGGTGCAGGGACAGAAAAGTTCCACAAGGAATTGACTCTGGGGAAGCAACAGCTAAGCACTCTCTAGCTGTCTTCCTGTCAGGTCAAGGCTCTTCACTCAAAGGAGTATCAGGAACCTATGTGGCACACACAGCCTTCGTGTGAATTCAAAAGTAGCACCTCTTCTGGATAAGATGAGTTGCAAAAATCTGCTCTTTTTGGGAGGATCCTTCTGGAAGGGTGATATCCACACTAGGCTTCACTGCTCTCCAGGGGTTGGGCCAGATTTCAGCCCCTTTCATGCCCCTGCAGCCAGGTTCAAGAGCACAGCAGAGCCCAAGTTAGCCACGCTTCCTTTCCAAGCAAGTACTCTGCACCTGTTCAGCCCAAGTCACTCTTGCTGAGCTGTTACCATCTTTGGTGGTTGCCTGTCAACTCAGGAGAGGGCAGAACCCAATTACTAGATTACTCAGAGTGCTGGTTTTCTGTATTTCTTTCCTTCCTTTTTCACCACACTCAAGGCTGTGGCAGCCAAAATTTCCCCCTAACTCCCTGGTTTGACTCACGAAGCTAGGCTGACATTGCTGTACACAGACCTCTGGGAGATGGTGACCATATTATACTATCTTTTTTCAACAGGGCTAACGAATTTCACTGGCTTGATTCTGTCACTGGATTGTGTAAAAGAGCATGAAAAATAATTGGTAGTGGATAAACATTTTTCAAACCACGCTAAAAACTCAAGGTAAATGTGAATCAATTACAAACCATGGGGAAATAAATCTGGTCGTAACTTAGTCATTTCACTTTGAGAAATTTATAGTAAGAAATAATGCTAAATATAGAAGAAAAACAAAAACCTCTACAAAGATAGTCACTACTGCATTATTTGTATTAATACTAAGGAAAATTGGAAACTAGCTGTCTTTACAGGAGAGCTTGTAGGTTAGGTAAATTATGGTATATACCACATAATAAAGTTTTACACCATTTTTGGCATTTGTGTTTCTGAAATGTTTGTTGGAACACATATAATGTGGATGCTGTTATGGGAAAAAAATGTCAGGAAGCAAATAAATACAAATTATAATCACAACTATGTCAATAATGCTTAGAAAAATTTAGAAAGATGGCCAGGTGCGGTGGCTCATGCCTGTAATCCCAGCACTTTGGGAGGCCGAGGCGGCCAGATCGCAAGATCGAGACCATCCTGGCCAACATGGTGAAACCCTGTCTCTACTAAAAATACAAAAACTAGCTGGGCGTGGTGGCACATGCCTGTAATCCCAGCTACTTTTGCAGGAGAACTGCTTGAGCCTGGGAGGCAGAGGTTGCAGTGAGCTGAGATTGTGCCATTGCACTCCAGCCTCGAAACAGACAGAGCAAGACTCTGTCTAAAAAAAAAAAAAATTTAGAAAGATGATACATTAAAGCAGTCCCATTAAACCTAGTGAGAACAACTACTAGGTTTACTAGTAGTTGAGTTTTTACTATGTGTGAGGTACAGTGCTCAGTGTTTTTACATACCTATCACAATCCAATGACAATTCCTTTATCTATAAAATGGGAATCATAGTAACTGTACTTACTATGTACTTACAAGTACAGTTACTATGATTCCCATTTTATAGATAAAGGAATTGTTGCAGAGCTAAGTTAAATAACTTGCCCAAGTAATGTAGCAGAAAATGTAAAGGCTGGATGATGAATCCAGGAATCCTTAACAACCGTGCCTCCTAGCTGTTGATCAGCTAGTTGAAAAATAGAACAAAAGATAATATGGAGTGATATCATTAAAAATAGGACATTACATAGGACAGGGTGAGCCTAGACTATGATGGGGTAGTGTTAAAAGTGCCCAATAACTAACTGGAAGAAGTCCTGTTTATCCAGCTAAAGAGAATACAGTTCAAGCATCCATAACTACAGTAGACTGAAGCACATCAATATTTGCGAAGTTACAGGTTTAAAATTAGTCAGGGAAAAAACCCTCATCAGGCACCTTTAGAGAAGCTAGGAAACAGCTCATTTTCTTTGAAAACTGGTAAATAGAAGATAACCAAGCATTTTTCCTGCTTTTCTGTGCAAAACTTAGGGTAACTAAAGAGTTGATGAGGACAAATTTCATTTTATGAAAATATTCCGCATAATGAATGAAGCAGGAATAATAGAATACCATCCCCTAAAATAAAGGATCAGGAAGGGTATTAACATTACAGAAACAGATATAACCAGACAGTACGTACTTCCTGGTGGGATTATCACACCACCACCTACGAAGTATTAATGACAAAAAAATCAAAACCTGAATCAGATTGTACCTCTATGTATGACTCCCGGTTTGTAAGAAATGCAGGAGAGAGACAGAGAAATGGTTTAAATGACATCAAAGGAGACAAAATCAGCAAAATTCAGACTGTGGAACTCTTTGTAGGGCAAAGGACCTGTTTTCTTTTAACTTATAAATTGAAAGGGGAATAGGGAGGGGAGGGGCATGTAGATGAAACAGACTATAATGATCTTACTTGGAATCTATTTGTGGGGGAAATCCCTCAAAACAATTTTGGGACAATCAGAGCAACTGAAATGCTGCCTGGATACTTGATTAAATTAAGGAATTTTTGCTCATTTTTAAAGTGTGACGGTGATGTTGTAGTTTTGGCTATGCTTTTAAAAATAAGGCCTTGTCATCGCTTTTTGTTTTTTTGGCTAAGATCAAGTGTAGTTAAAAAGAAGTCCTTGTCTTTTAGAGGTGCATTCTGGAATATTTATGGATGAGAATATATGATTTCTTAGATTTGTTTTAACATATTCCAAGAGCCAAGAGGAGGTGAATGAGGAGAGATACAATAAAGATTGGCCATGATTTGATAATTGTTGAGGTTGAGTGGTGGGTAAGTGGGTCTCATCACACTCTCCTCTCTACTTTTGTACAGGCTTGAGGATTTCCAAAATAAATTGTTTTTAAAGGTACAAACATATGTTAATTGAGTTTTTACTCAATTTAAAAGATTGCTGTAGAATCAAGGGCAGTATAAGCAATGTCTGAAGGGAGGGACTAAGGACCAGGCTACCTGTGTTTAAATGTCTGCTCTATTACTTACCAGCTGGGTGATCCAGGGTAAGAAATTTCATATTGCTGTACCTCAGACTTCTCATTTGTAAAATGGGATAACAATACCACTTACTTTCTACTTCATAGAGTTATTATGACAATAAAATGAATAAAATTTCTCCAGTGCCTGGAACAGTCCAAAGCACTTAGTAAACACTGTGTGGATTTCCGGTTTTGTTGTTGTTGGGTTTTTATTTTTGTTTTGGGAGTATCTTCACTCATTTTATATTTCATACCTAACAATTCAGCCTCACATCTTTAATGCATCAGCTACAATTTTCTAGTTTCTTTAGACTGAAACAAGAACCTAAAGATACCCTTGAAGCAATCTAAGGACAAATCTTCTAGATTTTAATGATTATTCTCAATCTTTTATAGTTGCATATCCACACCTAATCTGATGCCATTTGGTGATGGTGGGGAGAATGTTCTTTCTTGTTATATTTTCATCCATTTACATAATTCCTAATTACATATTTTTCACTGCAAACTTTATAAACACATCTGGGAACAACAAAAAAAAAAACCTGACTCCTGGTAGACCATACAACTGGTGGGAGATGTGTCCAGATGCACTGTGAGAATGCCAGTGTCACATGGTGGCTTTGCAGATAGAATAGAGGTTGCATCAATTAATCTGGTGGTTTCCTTAAGTGGAGATGAGTTAAGGGAACCTATTGTATGCAAGTCAACAATGATTGTGTTTGGGTTGCATAGGCTTCCTTCTCATCTATTTTTTTTTTCTTTTTTTGATGCAAAGTCTTTCTCTGTCACTCAGGCTAAAGTGCAGTGATGCAATCATGGCTCATTGCAACCTCAAACTCCTGGGTTTAAGAGATCCTCTTGCCTCAGCTTCCCAAGTAGCTGGGAATACAGGTGCCTGCCCCAACAACCACTTGATGTTTTCATTTTTTTTAGAGACAGGGTCTCTCCATGCTACCCAGGCCTCCCAAAGAGCTGAGATTACAGGCATGAGCCACTCCACCCAGCCTTATTCCAATTTTTAAAAATGATGAACATGTATTATGGCTCTTACCTGCCAAAGGAAAAAAAAAATCAACACTTCATGTTTTGGAAAGTACTTTTTTAGTAAATCCATTCACAGATGATTAGAATGCAAACACAAAGAAAATGTGCAGTGAGTACTGTGAATTCATGCACCCTTGTATCCAAACAATGGGTTGCTAGATTCTATAGAAAACTAGGATCTGAGCATCAGCAGTCAGTGTTGTTACTTGATGAAAGGACAACGCATATATTGATTGCTGCTGTTATAAGGCATAACTTCCTAAATGCTACAGCAGTAAGAGGGGAATCCAGCTTTATACTAAGAGGGTCACATACTCTAATATTCACATTCTAGTTTCATTTTGACTCTAAAGTTACACAGAAACCAAATGATCAAATCTGCATTTCCTTCTAAATTTGTAGGCAAACGGTGAGGCAGGGATTCCCCGTATAGTGGCATTCTTTAGCAGAAAGGATTCTGGACAACCTCAAGGTCAAACTGCCTTAGCACCAATCCAATCTAGCTGAATTGGACACTTCCTGTGTTTTGCCAAATTTCACAGATCTCATTGCAAGCTTACTCCTCTGTAACATATCACTGTTACTTTGCTTTCTGATCAACTCTTAATTCTCACAGTCCTCCTTGATCAGAAGAGAGGAAGTGAGAGAGGTGTGCAGTTATTGCTGCATTAATTATCATCACTTGACAGATGGAGAAGTCAAGGTTACAAGCCAGGTTTGTCTTTAATTGCAATGGGGCATGCCATATCTCGCCTCTGTCGCAGAGATTTGATTGTAGGACACTTTATATGGTGTATTTTCTTTTCTTTTTAAAATTTTTTGAGATGGAGTCTCACTCCGTTGCCCCGGCTGGGATGCAGTGGCATGATCTCAGCTCAATGAAATCTCTACTCCTGGGTTCCAGCAATTCTCCTGCCTCATCCTCCGAAGTAGCTGGGATTATAGGCAGGGGCCACCATTCCTGGCTAATTTTTGTATTTTTAGTAGAACCAGGGTTTCACCATGTAGCCCAGGCTGGTCTCAAATTCCTGATGTCAAAATGATCCATCTGCCTCAGCCTCCCAATGTGCTGGTATTACAGGGATGAGCCACTGCGCCCAGCCCATAAGGTCTATTTTCAAGCAAACTGTATGACTGAAGCTCATCTCATCACAGGGACAATGGCAGGAGAGTGTAAGAATGCCAGTGCAAAGACTTGGCTAGGACCTACCTTCTGGTCTTATCCCTCAGCCCGTCACCACATGCTTTGTCTCAGCCTGAAGTCCTTTCAAAAGAGTCCCCCCCCCGCCCCACTTAAAAACTTGTGCAGACCAACCAAACTGAAAGAACCTTGTTCCCAGGCTTCTTAAATGTGATGATCGGCCGGGCGCAGTGGCTCAAGCCTGTAATCCCAGCATTTTGGGAGGCCGAGGCGGGTGGATCACGAGGTCAAGAGATCGAGACCATCCTGGTCAACATGGTGAAACCCCGTCTCTACTAAAAATACAAAAAATTAGCTGGGCATGGTGGCGCATGCCATTAATCCCAGTTACTCGGGAGGCTGAGGCAGGAGAATTGCCTGAACCCAGGAGGCGGAGGTTGTGGTGAGCTGAGATCACGCCATTGCACTCCAGCCTGGGTAACAAGAGCAAAACTCTGTCTCAAAAAAAAAAAAAAAAAAATGTGATCATGTCCCTTGTACATAGTATATTCACAGACCATCACATTCACATTTAACCTGAGGAGTGGGTTTCCTAGTTACATCAAAGTTCCACGTGATAGCCATATCAAACAGAATAAAAACCAGAATGGAAAAGACAGCAGCTCCTTCTGAAGAAACTTCCTCCATCTACACATCTCCTAAAACGTGCTCCCCTCATTATTTCATTCTTTTGTCAGCAGATCATGTTTTTATAAACTGAAAACCCACTGGCATTATTCATACTAACTCTAAACCACAAATTTTGGGGGAGGGGTTCTCTATTGAAGTATAATTGACAAGATAAAAATTTAAGAGGGACAATGTAATGTCTTGTTATACATATATATTGTGAAATGATTACTACAACCTAATTAACATTTCCACCATCTCATATAAGTCACCAATTTTTGTATGCAGTGTAGTGAGAACATTTAAGATCTATTCTCTTAGTAAATTTCAAGTATATTCTACAGTAATATTAACTACAATCACCATGCTGTATATCTCCAGAACTTATTCATCCCATATAACTGAAATCTTTTATCCTTTGACCAACATCTCCTCATTTCCCTCACTCTACACCCTCCAGCCCTTGGAAATCACCATTCTAATCTTGACTTTTAGAAAGTTGACTTTTTATAATCAACATATAATTGAGATTGATGGCAGCAGTGGGCCGTCTGGAGCAGCCACTGCCATCACTCTGGCTGCAGCAGGGAGGTGCAGCCAAGGTACATGCCCCACAGAGCAGGCAGGAGCCCTGAGTTGGGGCAGGAGCTCCTCGGGTGCCGCTGCAGCCACCCAAGACATGGCTGTGAACCCAGGCATCCCTGTGCTCTCATGGAGCAGGTGGGAGTCCCACTCTCCCAGGTGCAGCTGCAGCTGCTCAAACTGCAGCTGCAGACCTGGGCCTCCCACTCCATGGAGCAGGCAGGAGCCCTGCCCCTGGCATAGCTGCAGCTGCCCAAATTGTAATGGTGGACTGGCATCCCTGTACTTTTGGGGGCCTGGGAAGGACCCCCACCCCACCGTCCCAGGCTCATAAATGCCTGCTCCCACTGCCTGGCTTTTTGCTGTTAGTGCCCACTCTGATCTTGGAACAAAGTTGAGACTTAGTCCAGGCACTGTCACAGCCCGGCCAGGTGTGCAAACACTTGGGGCAGTGCTAACACACTGAATCCCTGCCACCTTGACCCCCTCCAGATTTGGGGGGCCTATGAGCATAGGAGAAAAAGTTGGCAGAGAGCTGAGGGCAGGTTGATGCTGATCTGCAGGTACCCCTTGGCCCCTACAATCTGGGCACCATGAATGTCAGCAGGAGGCAGACAGTTTCATGGGTGGAAGGGGTTGGGGCTCTGGTGGGACCCCACCTTCAGGCCAGGGAGAGCCCGAAGGCTGGGAGCTGGGCTGCCAGTCTCATGGACCAGAGTGGGAACTTGTGGTGCCTTTTCCAGGCCCACCCATGGCCACCCATGGACCAATTGGCCTGTACTTCCTTCCCTCTAAGGCCCATAGAAGCCCCCTACTCAGCCAAGAGCTGAGCAGGCTTCAAGATGGCTGGCTGCAGAAAGTAGATACCCACTCCAGGGCCTCCTCTCTGCTGAGAGCTACAGAAGACAGGAAAACCAGCTGCAGAAAGAAGCTACCCTTTCTGCTGAGAGCCAGAACAGACAATGGGACAACCAGCTGCAGAAAGGAGCTACCCTCTCTGCTGGGAGTGAAAAATTGTTGGGACAATTTGCCTAGCAGAGAGAAGCTACTCCTGAATGTAAAACAAAAGTTTAAGTAAATAAATAAAGCAGTTGATTTTTGTATCCTGCAACTTTATAAAGTTTATTAGTTCTAATAGCTTTTTGGTGGAGTCTTTAGAGTTTTCTACATACAAGATTATTCCACCTTCAGAGACAATTTTATTTGTTCCTTTCCTGTTAATATTTGGATGCCTTTTGTTACATTTTCGTGCCTGAATGTTCTGGCTAGGACTGCCAGTACTACATTCAATACAAGTTCTTGTCTTCCTGGTCTTAGAGGAAAAGCTTTCAGCACTTTGCCATTGATTCTGATGTTAGTTTTGGGCTTGAAATATAGCCTTTATTATGTTGAGTTAATTTCTACTATACCTAATTTGTGGAGAGTTTTTATAATAAAAAGATGATGAATATGTCAAATGTTGTATCTGCATCTATTGAGATGATCATATAATTTTTATTTTTCATTCTGTTAATGCAGTGCACCACATCTGTTGATTGTATATAATGAACTATCTTTGTGATGGGGTACAGGAGATGCCCCTCCAAAATGTGGTACCTCGACATTTTAAAGATTTTAAGCTGAAAGAATTTGAGAAACAGCATGTGTAGGAAGGTCTCTCTGACTGTCCCCCATCTTTCTCCCCTGAAGCAACCTATAAAACCTAGAAAGGATTTTCTGACTTTCTGCTGAAACAGGTAATAAGACCCTCGTGTGAGAGATGCTCTCTCTCTATCTGGAGGAAAGAAATATCCTTATATTCATCTGTCACAGAGAAGAATTTGAACAAGCAGGCCTTACTAAGTTTCCTCCAACTTATGACCATTAGATCATACCTCTTTTGCCCTATATTTCTCCATGACTATCTACTCTTCATCAAACCTAGCAAAAATATACAAAGGTTTAACTGTTTCTTCAGATCTCCATTTCCTTATGAAGGCTCCCATGTCAAATAAAACATACATTAAATAAATGTGTATGCTTTTCTCTTGTTAATCTTTTTTTTGTTATGGGGATGTAAGCAATGAAACTAGAGAAGAAGGAAGATATATTATTCTTCTCCTATACTTGCAAGTTAGGGAGAAAGATATATGAACCTTTTAATGTATTTGCTAGTATTTTGGTGGGGATTCACATATTTATGTTTATTATGGATATTGGCCTATAATTTTCTTTTCTTGTAGTGTCCTTATCTGTCTTTGATATCAGGGTAATGCTGGCCCTATAAAATGAGTTTGAAAATGTTTCCTCCTCTTCACTTTTTTTGGGAGGACTTGAGAAGGATTGGTATTAATTCTTTTTTTTTCTGAATATGTTTGTATGGCATTAATTCTTTTTCATATATTTGGTAGAATTCACCAGTGAAGGCAACAGGTCCTAGGCTTTTATTTTCTTGGGAGCTTTTGATTAGTGAAATAAAATCCCTATTCATCATTGTTCTGTTCACATTTTTTAATTCTATATAATTCAGTTTTGTTAGGTTATATGTTTCTAAGAACTTATTTCTTTTAGATTATCCAAACTATTGGCATATACTTTGTTGATAGTGGTTTTTTATGATTCTTTGTGTTTCTGTGGTCTCAGTTGTAATATCTTCTTTTTCATTTATAACTTTCTTTATTTGATTCTTCTTTCTTTTTTCCTAGTAAGTCCAGCTGAAGGTCGGTAAATTTTGTTTATCTTTAAAAAAACCCACAACTCAGTTTTATTGATCTATTTTATCATTTTTATGGTCTCTAGTTCATTTATTTTCTATCTGATCTTTATTTCTTCTTTCTTAGTGTAGACATGTATTACTATTAACTTCCCTTGAAACTTTTTTTGCTGCATCTAATAAGTTTTGGTATGTTATGTTTCTATTTTTGTTGGTCTCGAGATATTTTTAAATTTCCTTTTTGGTTACTTCTTTGATCCATTGGTTGTTCAAGAGTGTGCTGTTTTATTTGTGACTTTTCCAATTTTCCTCATGTTATTGATTTCTTGTTCATAGCATTGTGGTTGAAAAAGATATTCAATATGATGTCAGTCTTATTAAATTTGTTAAGAGTTGTTTTGTGGGCCAACAGAGAATCTATGTTGGTGAATATTCTGCTGTTGTCGGATGGAATCTTCTGTGTATATCTGCTAGGTCCCTTTGATCTATAGTGTTGTTCAAGTCCACTGTTTCCTTATTGATTTTCCTAAGTTTTGTTAATATTTACTTGCATATTTAGGTTCTCCAATGTTGGATGCACATATATTTACAATAGTTATATCTTCTTGATGAATTGACCTCTTTGTCATTGTATAATATTTTTTGTCTCTTGTGACATATTTGACTTAAAGGCTATTTTGCCTGATTAAAGTATAGCTACTTTGTTCTCTTCTGGTTGCTGTTTGGATGAAATATTTTTCCATCGCATTACTTTCAGCCTATGTATGTTCTTAGAGCCAAAGTGAGTTTCTCATAGGCAGTATGTAATTGGATCCTGTTGGGGTTTTTTCTGTTTCTTAATCCTTCCAGCCACAGTATGTCTTTTGATTGAAGAACTTAATTTATTTATATTTAAAGTAATTGTTAATACATAAGGACTTACTGTTGCCATTTTGTTAGTTCTTTTATGATTGTTTTGTAGTTTCTTTCTTGCTTTCTTTCTGTCTTGCTGTCTTCCTCCGTGATTTGAGAAAATTTTGTAGTGATAAGCTTTGATTCCTTATTTTTTTGGTATGTCTATTACAGATTTTTTCTTTATGGTTATCACGATGCTTCCATAAAATATCTTACAGTTACAACAGTCTTTTTATAGCTGATAACTTAACTTTTACTGCATACAAGAATTCTACACTTTAACTTCTCCTCTCTCTACACTTTGTTTTTGATGTCACAATTTACATCTTTGGTAGTTATGTATTCATTAATAAATTATTGCAGCTTTCATTATTTTTAATGCTTTTGCTTTTTAACTTTTATACTAAAGTTAAAAGTGATTTATACACCATCTATATGATATTATACTATTCTGGATTTGACTATATTTTTACCTTTACAGTGTTTAATTTTTTCATATATTTTCTGTGGATAGTATCCTTTTATTTTAACTTGAAGAATTCTCTGTTGCATTTCCTGTGAAGTAGGTATAGTAGTAATTAAACTTCAGGGATTTTTTTTTTTTTTTGAAAAGTCTTTATCTCTTTTCTATTTTTGAAGGATAGCTTTGCTGGGTATAGCATTTTTAATTGACAGCTTTTTTTTTTAGGACTTTGAATATATTATTCCCTTTCCCCTAGCTTGCAAGGTTTCTGCTGATAGTTGTGTGGCAGGGGTGGGGGAGGTTCCCTTGTATGTAACAAGTTGCTTTTCTCTTGTTGTTTTCAAAATTCTCTCCTTGTATTTGACTTTTGAGAATTTGATTATAATGTATCTTGGTGAAGATCTCCTTAAGCTTAATTTACTTGGGGTTCTTTGGGCTTCATGGATTTGTAAATTCATTTTCTTCTTCAGATTTGAGAAGTTTTCTATCATTATTTCTTTAAATAAGTTTTCTTCCCCTTTCTCTTTCTCTGCTCCTTTTTTGATTACTGCAATGTGTATATTGGTTTTCTTGGTAGTGTGCCATAAGTCCTATAAACTTTCTTCACACATTTTAATTTTTTTCTTTTTGCTCCTTTGACTAGACAATTTCTATTGAACTCCCTTTCAGCTTATTCTTTCTTCTGCTTAATTCAGTCTGCTGTTGAAGCTCTCTATGAAATTTGTTAGTTCAGTCATTGTATTCTTCAGCTCCAGGATTTTTGTTAGGTACTTTAAAAATGATTTCTATCTCTTTGTTGAACTTTTCACTTTATTCACATATTGTTTTTTATTATTTAATTTACCTATCTATTAGTGTTCTCTTATAGCTCACTGAGCTTTCAAAAAATAAATATTTTGTAATCTTTGTCAGGCAGTTTGTAGTTCTACATTTCTTTTGGGCCACTTACCAAAGGTTTATTTTGTTCCTTTAGTGGTATCGTGTTTCCTTGATTATTCATGATCTTTCTTGCCTTGTGTTTGTGTCTATGCATTTGAAGAAGTAGGCATCTCTTCCAATACTTACAGATTGATTTTGGCATAAAAAGTTCTTCACCATTTAGCCTGTCCAGAAATTCTGGATAGGCCAGCTGGTGGGGTCTATGGGAGTGCTTGCTGTTGGAGTCCTCAGGTAGACTGTCCTGGTGCCTGAGTCCACAGGAGCCAATCTGGCACTGGGATCCACTGGAGTGGGCCTAGTGACTAGACCCTGAGGGTTTGCAGAAGCCAACTTAGTGCTGAGGTAGGCCTAGTGCCTGGGTTCTTAGGGGTAAACCTGGTTTTGAGTCTGCAGGAATTGGCATTTTTGCAAAGTCTAATAGGGCAGGCCTTGACTCTGGGTCTGCTGATACCTGTCTCTGGGGGCTGGACTAATTCTGGGGTTGGCCTAGAGCCTGGGTCTTCAGGGTGAGCCCAGAGACAGGAGTTGTAGGAGCTGACCTAATAGTATAGTCACAAGACAGGCCTAGTGCTAGAGTCCATGGAAAGGTTGGAAGTTCATTCACTCTTATTCTGCCATGTGGAAGGAGTCTCTCTCTGCATTGTGCTGCATGGGCTTAGAGGAGGAGTGAAGCAGTTTATGTGAAAATGTCCTTTCTACCCTATTCAATGCATTTTTCTTATTTCTGTGCTTCAGGCATGTGCTATAGTCTCTCAGCTGGGTTTCTTAGATCTTGTAAAGATATTTTCATGCATGATTGGTTGCTCAAATTGATGTTTATGTGAGGGAATGAGTGCTGGATATTTCTATTCCACAATGTTACCCTAAATGACAAATATTTACCTAGCATTACATTCATTCACTTGCTTAATGATTGTTTAAGGATCACCAATAACTTTGCAAAATGCATGAGAGCTAGGCTTTGAAAAGAGAGATTATCGTGGCAGTGCTATTTTTGAAGTCAAAGAAAAATAGTATCTGATTTTGGCAATCAGACACTTCTGAAATTATTGTTATTCTCATTGGACTCTACATGTATCAGCATAGTGAGCATATGTATGTGTGTGAATTTCTGCAATACAGAATTCTAATTAAAGGCAAATGTGAAAATATTAGGAAATATGTATACTGGTCTTTGCACCCACTTCCGTATGTAGAGCACTTAAGGTCTTTTTAGATAGGACTGCTAGGAGAATCTTTCATTAAATACTTTGTCTTTGACCCTGGCTCCTCACATAGATCTCCTAAGAACTCTGTAATGCTCACTAGGAGGATGTAGTGCAGAGTTCCTACATCCCTTTTGGAGCATCTTTTGTTCTAATGAGGCAACTCAGTGGGCTTCTGGATCACCTCAGGATCAGGGCTGATTGCTAGGGGAACAACCATGTGGTTGGAGGGTTGGAACTTTCAGCCCCACCCCGCCTCATTTCCAGAGAGGGAAGAAAGGCTTTAGACTGAGTTAATTACCAATGGCCAATGGTAACCAGTCATGCCTGCATAATGAAGCCTTCATAAAAAAAAATGACAGAATGTAGAGAATGTCTGGATTATTAAACACATGGAGGTGCCTGGAGGGTGGTGCCCTCAAAGAGGCTATGGAAACTCCTCACCCCTTTCCTCAGACCTTGCTCTATATACCTCTTCATCTGGCTGTTCCTCTGTAGCCTTTGTAATATCCTTTATAATTAACCAGTAAGTGTAAATGTTTCTCTGAGTTCCATGAGTCACTCTAGCAAATTTATCAAATATGAGAACAGGATATGGGAACCCTGGTTTATAACTGGTCAGTCAGAAGTATATGTGACAACCTATTACATCTGATTAGTGTCTTTGAGGGGTTGGTGGGGGCAGTCTTATGGGACTGAGCCCTTTACCTATGGATTCTGACTGTTAACTCCAACTTCAGATACACAGTGTCAGGATTGAGTTAAATTGTTGGAAACCCAGGTAGTGCCCACTGGAGAATTCCTTAGTGTATGGGGAAAACGCTTGTATATCTGATGTCAGAAGTGAAGTTTTGAGAGTGGCAAGTGATTTGAAAGTGAGAAAAACAGTTGTTTCTTTTATCTCTTACAGCAAACACCCTAATGTTATAAGAGTATGGAGTATTACTATGGTGTCTTTTGAAACCTGGGATCAATAAATAATCTAATAGAATACAAAATATGTAAGTTGTTTTAATCCAAAGCCTGTAAAAAGGGTTATATTTATCATAAATGTGTTCCTCAAATTGCAAAGCATTTCTATAAAATGATTTGGTTTTAATTTCATCATTTGTCTTAGTACAGAATAATGATGATGACGATGATATGATAAACTACTAATTAAAAGGTGAGAATGGGGCAAATTCTACTTGTATTAGGTTGTTTTCAAAGATAGCTACAAAAATTTCTCCCACGTTCTGGACATTGTGACTTCACTGCTCCTCCAGTGAACAAGTAGTTTGTTTTTCCCTCTTTTAATCTAGTTGACTTAGTGAATTGTTTAGACCAACAGAATGTGATAAAAGCGATGATGCATAGCTGGGTGCAATGGCTTATGTCTATAATCCCAGCACAGACTGAGGCTGAGATGGGCAGGTTATCTGAGCTTGGGAGTTCAAGACCAGCATAGCCAACATGGTAA
Source organism: Saguinus oedipus (assembly GCA_031835075.1). Taxonomy (NCBI): domain Eukaryota; kingdom Metazoa; phylum Chordata; class Mammalia; order Primates; family Cebidae; genus Saguinus; species Saguinus oedipus. The sequence continues at coordinate 65,889,984 of CM063171.1, read as the reverse complement.
AGCCTCATCTCTACTAAAAATACAAAAATTAGCTGGGTATGGTGGTGCACACCTGTAATCCCAGCTACTCGGGAGGCTGAGGCAGGAGAATCACTTGAACCTAAAAGGTGGAGGTTGCAGTGAGCCAAGATCATACCATTGCACTCCAGCGTGGGTGATAGAATGAGACTCCATTTAAAAAAAAAAAAGTGATGCTGTGTGAGTTCTGGGCTTAGGCCTCAAGAAGCCTTACAGCCTTCTTAGAACACTACCTGTAGTTTTTTCACACTTCTTCCTTCCCTTACATTTTGGTATCAAATGTCCTCTTCATTTTTATTGCCCTTGTCTCTTTTAGTTCATGCTAGAGATAGTTTGCTAATACTATTCTCTTAAAATTTTGTGGATCTCCTTTAAATAATATTGATGCTTACTACATTAGTCAAAGGCTACATTTACAAATTTCTTTGAGATAAGCATTTCTAAGTCTTGAACTTTTGCTGGGACTGCTCAGGGATATCACACATAAGCTTGTTAGAAGCCCTGTTGTTGGACCCAACAATTCTCCAAGGAGACACTGCCTTGGATTTTTCTGAGTCCTTAACAAAGTATTTGACAGTTACATTGTATGCTTCATCTTTATACCATGCTTTCCTGAGAAAATAAAGGGTTTCATCTTTGCCTGGAAGTCATTTCTAAATATTAGTATCAGTTGACATCCAGAAAAGCTAGAAATTTTTAAATCCTGGGTTTTACTTTAATTTAAGAGCTATTATTTTACGTTATTTGTCTCCACTCACATTTTACAGCAAGACTTAACCAGGGGGCACCATCAGTACTCTGCCTGGAAATCTCCTTAGTTAGATTCACCAGTTCAATAGGTGAATTTTCTTCCTTTAATATTACCACAGGTGATAGCACTGCTAACATTTTTTCCACTACATAACAAGGATTCCCTTTTCCTTCATGTCCAACAACGTTTTTCTTACTTTTCATTAAGCTCCTAATGGCAACCTCCTCAAAGGACATTCGGTTTCTGCTAACAGACTCTTCAAAGTCCTTTAGTTTTTCACTTAATATTCTCCTTAAAATTCTTCTGGATGCTAAGAATTCCAAAGTGTCTTCCACATTTTGATTTTTGTTACAGCACTCCAGGTATAAAATTTAGGTACAAAAATCCATATCAATTAATATTTCTGTATAACAAATTAGTCAAAATTAGTGGCTTAGAGCCACAGTAAACTTCTTTGTAATCTCACACAGTTTCTGTGGTTAGGAATTTGGGAACAGCTTATCTTGGTGATCCTAGCTTGGAGTCTTGTGTTAATTTGTAGTCAAGATGTTGGCCAGATCTGTAACCATCTGAAGGCTTTACTGGGGCTGGCAAATCCATTACCAGCATGACTCGCTCACATGGCTGGCAAATGGTATTGATTGGACAGAAGCCTTAGTTGCATGCCACATGACCCACTCCATAGGGCTACTGAGTGTCCCCATTGTCACCAGCTTCCCTCAGAGTCAGTGATCCAAGAAAGCAAGGTAGAAACTATACTATATTTTACAATCTAGTGTCAGAGTTCACACAACATCACATAATCTGTTGGCTACACAAATTAACCCTGATACAATAAGGAGGAGGAGGACTACCTTATTCCTTTAGCAGGAGGTAAACATCATTGGAGAACATCTTAGAGATGGATACCACAGTATTTATATTTGGCTCATGTGCCTATGTATTTTTATTGTGGTACACTGTTTTTTTTTTTAAACAAGGATTTATTGAGTATCTGCCATATACACTGTTCTTATTGCTAAAGAAATACTAATTTCCAAAGCCTACAAAACCCCTACTCTCATGAACCCTAATTCCTAATGTGAGGAGACAGAAAATGACAAAATATATAAACAAACTCTGTCAGTTGATGAAAAGGCTACAAAGGAAAACCAAAGCCAGGCAGAGGCATTGAGATTGCAAGGGGTGGAGCAGAGAATTGTACTTGAAATAGCATGGTTGGAGAAAACTTTGGGAACAAGATGACATTTGATCAAAAATCTGCAGGCAGAGACAAAATGGTATTTGAGGAAGAGCTTTCCAGGACAAAGAGGCAGAATATGCAAAGACCTTCAGGTGACAAAATCTTTGTGATTTCTGAAGAACAGCAGAGGAAATTGTAGGGCTGTAGATGAATAAGCCTAAGAGTATTCGTATTGTAAGAGTATTAGTAATGAAGTATTAGTATTAGTAATAAGTGCAAGAGTATTAGTAATGAGGTTAGAGATGGTAGGTGGGGGGAGGGTTTTATGAGTAATGGAAGGGACTTTGCTTTTTGTGCTGAATGATTTGGGAGGCCATTGGAGGGTTTTGAGCAGAAACGTGACAGGTTTGAACTTAAATTTTAAGAGGATCACTGTGGAGGTTGTGCTGAGAAAGTCTAAGAGAGTTAAGAAATAGGAAGTCCAGTAATTAGGCCATGGCAATAATATAGGAGAGAGATTATAGAGCCTTGAACCAGGAAGGTGAAGAAGGTAGTGAGGTTGGCAGATTATATTTCAAAGGAAGAGCCAATGAGATTTTCTGACAGATTGAATATGGAGTATGAGAAAACAAGAACAGTCAAATTTGACTGAGGATTTGGCCTAAGCAAGGAGAATAAAGAAACTGCCTTTTATTATGATGGGGAAAAGAATAGGGGTGGTGAGGTTGGGGTGAGGGGCTATATATTAAGAGTTCTGTCTTGGACACTCTTAGCAGGAGATGTTTGTTAGACATCCAAATGGAAAGTTAACTAGGTGATTGGATATACAAGTCTGAAATTTTAGGAAGTCAGTATAGCTACATGTAAGGTCCAAAGATTAAACCCTAGTCACTCTGATGCTCAGAGGCTGGTCAAAAGAGAAGGAAAAAGCAAAGGTGACTAACAGATGGTGCAGTCCCAGAGGCAGAAGGAAAGCCAACTGCATGTAATGTTCTGACAGCAAAATGAAAGGATTCATCAGTTGTATCTAGTGTTCTACTGAAAAGTCAGGTGTGGTAAGGACTGAGAATGGACCACTCTTTTTACCCCTAAAATTAGAACTTAAGTTAAAATTTTTTAAATGGTATAGTGGTTTTTGCATTACTATATGGACGAATATTTTTATATTTAATTTAAATTCTACGTATGCTTAAAAATAAGTGTAACTATATATACAAACACATCCAGACATATAATTATTTATAAATACTTCCCTAGCCTATTTAGTGAATCAAAATTACATGCTTCTTATTATAAGCTAAAGTGGTGCTTCTCAACTGTAAACCCCAGCCCACCCTGTCATCATTCAACCCTAAGTAAACTGCAATTTATAACATTCTTCGAAAGAATAAAACAATCAACTTGAGTGCACCATCAGGAAATGAATCAGCAGAGTACCATCTGTAGGAAACCAAGCTAAAGATATGGCCAAGAAAGTTAAAGGCATCTTTTTGCTGGAGTATTGGGAATATTAAATTTCCAACCTTATGCATACTTTGGAAGTGAATGCTTGCAACAGTAGACACAGAGCATGAAGATTTTGTGCTTATAAACATACCTGGAATCAATGTAGGACAAATATTAACCTGGCTTAAAGTCGATTTTCACTTAGAATGTGAGTGGAAGTCCATATGACTTATGTCATTTGCAAAGATTGACTATTAGTTCACGAGATTAGATTTTTAAGAAACATTCTGAATTGAGATATTCACAGGAGTTTTGTCCTTCAACAGAAAAATTATATATTAATTCCAGTAGTACAGGTATTTAACAACTGGCATAGCAGAGCACCAATGAATCAATGAGACACTCAACCAACAAAAATGGCTGCCCAACCGATTAGAACAGCAGCAAGTTGTAAGCAACCAGTGAGTTCATTCAGAGCAGCCTGGCTGTGATATCCACCATCATTGCAGAGAATATTTTTGAAACTCTCCATCTGATGCCACAGATGCATTTATGACCCAAGCAAGAATGTCGGCTGTGATATTTGTTATAGTTATATGTAGCTTGATCCTGAACAGCAATTCTCCCACTTGATCATAAACCAGATTCACCAGAACTGGCCCCAAATGGCCTGGGCTTTTTTCTAAATCTATTCTAAAAAAATATTCACAGGCAATGCAGTGAGCCTAGAAGGAAGGACCCACTGGTGGGCATACTCTGCTGGGGGTCTGCCCTTCTCCAGCCTCCTTTTGTTCTCCCTGCCAGAGGCAAGGGGAGTGGAGGCAGGTCCTGGGAGTCAGGCTGAGTGAGGAGGGGCATCTACCCGGGTATCCCAGGAGTGAGTTACTTAAATAAAGAGATAAAGTCTGTAATTCAGAGGCTTCTTTCCAGGTCCTTTGTATGGTAAGAAAATGCAGGCAGATCAGAGTTTCTCAAGGGTGCTTCTAAGATGCCTAAAACTGAAAGGCAGGGTTTCTTAAAATTGTAGATTCCTTGGCCCTGCCCCATCTCTAATGAATCAGAATCTCTGTGAGAGAGGCTGAGTTCTACATTTTATACCAGTTTACCAGGAGATCTCATGCAGGCTAAAGTTTGAGAACCATTGAGACTACAGAGTGTGACTTGGAACAGGAAAGAGACAGACAGATGTAGTGGCTGTGTCAGGTAAGGCCACATACCTGGCACCACGCAACAGGGCCAGTGTAAGGGACTGAAAGGTTTCCTAAGGAATAGAATATATCTTTTCCTTCAATTATCATAGATTGCCTAGAACCTACGTAGTTTCATTATAAAAGTGACTTCACCCAGCTATACTTTCCAAATCACTTCTGAAAGCAGAAAGCAGAATGAAAAGACATTTTATAGCAACTCTTCAAGGGAGAATAAAAATGCTTTGAATAATATTCTTACTTTACTCTTACTCTGATTTTTTAATCTGAAATATAAAGTTAAAAGATGATTATGCATAAGAATGAACTTGAAGGCATATTACAGAGCCACCCAAACAGATCGACGTGGCTAGTTTAGAGAATGAAAATATTAACTGCTCTTCCCTAAGAATTTACCAGGAGTGGTGTCCAGGTGGTCTACACCTGCTAGGAGATGAATAGCACGGTTCTGGGTTCCTATGACAGCGCTACAGATGTGCAACACAGAATGTCCTACTTTTTTTTTTTTGAGACGGAGTTTCACTCTTGTTACCCAGGCTGGAGTGCAATGGCACGATCTTGGTTCACCACAACCTCCGCCTCCTGGGTTCAGGCAATTCTCCTGCCTCAGCCTCCTGAGTAGCTGGGATTACAGGCACACGCCACCATGCCCAGCTAATTTTTTCTATTTTTAGTAGAGATGGGGTTTCACTGTGTTGACCAGGATGGTCTCGATCTCTTAACCTCGTGATACACCCGTCTCGGCCTCCCAAAGTGCTGGGATTACAGGCTTGAGCCACCGCGCCCGGCCTACAGAATGTCCTACTTTTAAAAAAAGTCACCGTTTATAAAAGCCAAAAGTTGTAAGATAATGTAACATCATGAAAGCCACAACCTGATTGTGTCAACTGAAATCACTTATGAAAGTGACATGCTACGATGAGAGCTTATAGAGCAGTGAACGAGAGCCCGGAGAGTTTCTGAGAAGCCTGAGCTGCTTCTATTTTTGCAGATTTTAGAATATTAAAAAAAAAAAAATGAAGAGACAATGAAAAAATTTTAAATGCCGAAACAAGATAACAGAAACTGTGATATATTTTAAATATACACATGTAACAAATTATCTTTTCATAGCAACAACAAAAAAGTAAATGACATAATATAATTGTTCACACAATAACAGAATTTATTTTTTAAGTGTTAATTTATAATAATTTATATATAATAATATATATAATGCTTCAACGATGGTGTGGTCTGGTTGTACGGTCATGGGATATAGGTTAAAAGTTACATTAAAGACAATCTAAATCTGTCAGTTTATTGCTTTGATCATGTATGTCATAGACTGTTCGTGTGTTGCTTTGATCATATACATATGTCATTTGAGGATAAAGGGAAAAAAAAATCACTAGAATAGAACCCTTAGTAATAAGAGGTCCAAGCCAAATGCCCCACCACTCACCTTCAACTGGGCCTGGTAGTGATGAGTTCTCTGGGCTGAACTGATTCTCAGGACACCAACTAGAAGCAGAACCTTAGGCAATTCGTCTATGCGCTGTGTTACCTGGGTATCCCAATCTGTAAAATAGGGGAACATGATTATGGAGGTTCCTTCTAGCTCCATACGTCTATTATATTTTTATCCATTGTGGTTTGTTTCCTCTGCCTTTCTGCAGTATGTCTCCTCTTGCACCAGAAAAGTAAGTTGCTAGAATTTCCTTGGTGCCAGTGAACTGTGTAAAAGCTTATTCGTTCCTTTTATTACCCTTCAATTTAGTCTCTTGCTCTGGGTTCTTTTCTTTGCCACTGGACCAGCTCTTTAATAAACATTTCACGAGTTGTCCCAATAATTAACAACTAATTAACAAGAAGGCCTTGCTGCTAGGGGTTAGTGCTTTCAAAAAGAAATGAACAGGAAGGTTGCTTTGCTTTCTATATTCACAAGGTCCCGCCATTGTCATTGTAATCTGCTGGAGATGGTGGTGCCTGAATAGTGTGAACAATCTCATTAAAGAGCTCTGCTGGAACAATCAATTTACTGTCACCAGACCATATCGATCCTCGAGAACTGTCATTGAGTTCCAGGGTGTTTGTAAAAAATTGACAACCGGAAGTGTGCTTCCATTTGGGCTATTTATTTCTCTGAGAAACACATTATAATCAGATGATATCTAAGTGGCTCTCTCGGTTGCTCCTGCACGCTGAAAATGCTGATGAGAAGTTTCCTGACAAACGTTTTCGCAGGATGCCCTTTCCAGACACACCAGACCAGCATGCAAAGCACCTGCTGATTACTCTGCCCCCTCCTGAGATGCCCAGCAAGGTGTCCTCTTTGAAATTCCTTAGGTTTCAAGCCTTATCTCACAGGGTCTTGCTCCTTTGGTCACAGCTGACTGGACCAGGGATGAGCACATGATCCAAAGGGACCATCTATCCAGTGACCTAGGAGAGAAAAAATATAGCCTCGCTGGAGGTGGTAAATGCAGTGGAAGCAGAAAGGAGGTCATGAAGTCTCCACAGTGGTGAATCACTAAACTGGGTAGCAATAAACCTGTGTCAAGACAATTGGTTACCTGAGCAGTGCTGTGCCTGGAGCCACAAGCTTGTTCTCCTTCGGGGCCTGTACAGTGCAGGGAAGCAAGCATTTCATGTCCCTATCATGATGGTGGTAACTTGGACATGCTGCTGTCCTGTGTGATGATCGCTGAGAGAACCCACTGCTGCGACACCACCACCAACTCCAAGACCGCTCTCCCGAAGTTTTGAGTATGAAGCATTGTGAGTTTCAACTTTATTCTCTGAAATGATGATACTAAAAATAGGCCCATACCTACACACATTGAATTTGCCTTACTCTACCTATAGTATGGTACTTTTTTATTGAGAAAAATATAAGTTGATGGCTGCGTGTGGTGGCTCAGCCTGTAATCCTAGCATTTTGGGAGATCAAGGTGGGAGGGTGGGAGGAGCACTTGAGCTCAGGAGTTCAAGACCACGCTAGGTGTGTGACCTTGATGTGGCCAAGGTCAACACCCTGATTCAGCCTGATGGAGAGAAGAAGGCATATGTTCCACTGACTCCTGATTACGATGCTTTGGATGTTGCCAACAAAATTGGGATCATCTAAACTGAGTCCAGCTGGCTAAGTATAAAGCCAGCAAACTTGACCACCATAGCAGACCACATCTCAAAAAAAAAAAAAAAGAAAAGAAAAATTAAAAAAAAAATTAAGTTGAAAACTCTGCCATTCCAAGGGTACCGATTGAGTGGGGAAAATGAAGAATAATGATCAACATTAAACAGAAGCTCAGCTTCTGGCAATGGGGCTACTGAAAGCATTGCTTTCGTGTTTACAGGTAGTCAAAGGACAGACGTGGAAGGTCATCACTTTGCACATTAGGTTCTTATGAAGCATACGTGTCTGCAATGCTTGAACTACTGTACAAGGAGATGTAAGCAAGGATGTCACCATTTATAAATGCCAAACGTTGTAAGATAATGTAAATGTAACATCATGAAAATGGTTGAATGAATAACAGTCCATCCACACTACGGATTACTACGCATCAGTTTTTAAAAGTGAGGTTGACCAATACCTCCTGATACGGAATGAGTTACAAAACATATTGTTAAGTAAAAGAAGATGATGTCTTCTTTTTATTTATTTTTTTATAGAAGACTATAAAAAATAAAAGCCAAACTATACCTTTGTTTAGTTTTCACATACATATGTATATAAATATGTAGAAGATGGTCTGAAAGGGTATACCCTAAAGTGTTAATAGTGGGTATATCTGGAGGGAAAAATATGATGATAGGATGGGGTGTAAGGCAAGACAGAGTTTTTCTTTTCACTCTATATGTTTGTGTTGTGGAATATTTGTAATTAGAACATGTTCTTCTGTTTTTATTCTAAATTTTGTTAATACCTATGCGACAATCCTGCATGATCTGCACGTGTACCCCAGAACCTAAAGTACAATAAAATATATATATAATATAAAAATTTAAAAAAATAAAAAGAATAAATTCATTAGTATACTGATCTCTCTCAAGGTTCTCTCATAGACATCTATTTGTCTCAGGTTTAAGATGATCAGCATGAATTCAAAGGAAAGAACATGCAGTTTTTGACATTCAAAATAAATTTAGTGGTCTGCTTTTACACAAGATGGTGCCGAAAGTGAAGAAGGAAGCTCCTGCCCCCGCTAAAGCCGAAGCCAAAGCCAAGGCTTTAAAGGCCAAGAAGGCAGTGTTGGAAGGTGTCCACGGCCACAAAAAAAAAGAAGATCCGCACATCATCCACCTTCCAGCGGCCCAAGACATTGCAACTCCAGAAGCAGGCAGCCCAAATATTCTCGGAATAGCGCCCCCAGGAGAAACAAACTTGACCACTATGCTATCATCAAGTTTCCACTGACCACTGAGTCCGCCATGAAGAAGACAGAAGACAACAGCACACTTGTGTTCATTATGGCTGTTAAAGCCAACAAGCACCAGATCAGACAGGCTCTGAAGCAGCTCTAGGACACTGATGTGGCCAAGACCAACGCCCTGATTCGGCCTGATGGAGAGAAGAAGGCCCATGTGCTACTGGCTCTGGATTACGACATTTTGGATGTGGCCAACAAAATTGGGATCATCTAAACTGAGTCCAGCTGGCTAATTCTAAACATATGTATATCTTTTCACTATATATATATATATATAAGAAATTTAATGGTCAAGATAGTAATCTTGAAGGCCAGTCTGAATCTTCTTAACTCCCAATACGTATCACATTCAAGATTAGAAGACTCTGGTCTAATTTCTTTCCCAGTGCAAAGAAAATACCCCGTTCACTTATGATGGTGGTAAAGAAAGTAGATCAGAGCTAACAGCTCAGGGAAGAAAACTCAAAATGAGGATGGGATGCTTTAGAAACATCCGGTCTTGGGGGAAGATAAAAGATACTGGGAGGAGACAGCAGATGACAGTTTCTCCAGGACTCACACAAGGAGGGTGTACGCTTTAGTTTGAGGACGTGTTTAACACCATTGAATAATAATGATGTGGAAGTGATGGAAGGCAATGAATGAGTTTAAGGCCATCTTTCCTGCTCCTCACAACTGGAGGAGCCCTCACACTCCTGAGAGAGGACCCAGAGCTTCTGAAGAAACAAGCGGATCAACAAAGCCTTGGAAGTGGCAAGAGAGGCCACAGCGAGCCAGGACAAATGATCAGGACTATGGGCCCCAGCAATGGTGTCAGCACATGTGGCTTCTCAAGAAACCAGACAGAACCAGGCCTATTAGCAGTCACCAGTTCAAGGAGCTGGTCGGGCCAGACAAAGCATGAGGGAAGAGAGAGTGCCCCTCTTCCCCCATGGTGCAGACACCACCCTGGGAAGGGAAGGAAAAAGGCATGCTCTGAAAGGTTATTTATCTCACGAGACTTCTTATATCCCACCAGCTGATGCCCAGTTGAATAGACTGAATGGTTCAATGGAAAGGAGACTTTAAATCAGAAGAGACTGGAATATTGTTTCTTGGCAATTCTAAGTTTTCCTGGATTCCCCAGGGAATAAGGCTTACGCGAAGCTCAGCAGTTTTGAAGAAAACAAAACCTACTTTTTTTTTTTTGGCATATCTTGGTTGTGGTGAGAGAATGTTGTTGACTCACTGTATTTATATGTTTTTAAAATCTGCTTTTACACTAAGTCACAGCCACTCTTTGAAGAATAGTCCAATAGGTAGCCTTACTTTTTCTTTTATTTTTTGGAGACCCTATCCCATCTTTTTAAAGGAAGCCAACCTGCTTGTAACTCTTCTCTTTTCAATTCATCTGTGTTTCCCTCTACTGCCTCCGACCGTGCAGCACACCCCACCCCCCAATCCCCTTTCCATTTCCATTGTTCTTGGAAGAGGTCATTTATCTCTACGGGAAAACTGTGTCTCTTCTGAGAAGTAGCATGAGTCCCAAATAGCACAGAAATTAAATTTCAACACAAACCCTCTCCCCCCAAAATTGAGCAAATTCATTTGGGATTTTAAATGGAATGCATTTATTTTTCTTTTGAGTTGAATGTATTTTGGGGCTATTGGATAGAGCTTTTGAAAGAAAAAGATATATATGCATGTGGATACACACATACATATATATGTATGTATACATGCTTGGAGATTTCTGGTTATTTGTTACCATAGAATTTGATCTATAGTAAAATAAGTGAATATGATAGCATTGGTGTTAAAAATACTTCTTGAAAGAACTAGATATTCTGTAAGGAAGTGAAAACATGAGAGTGAGATTACATATACATTAAATATTCAGAAATAAGACAGAATCATTATTTTATGCCTGACAACATGAAGTGGTAGAAAGACTCTCTGGACCTAGAGTCATGGGATGCATTCAACTCTTTTCCATCCCCTGATTAGCTGTGTGAATGTGGGCTAGTCATCTGACTGCTCTGAGTTTCAATTTCCTCACCAGACAACAACACGTAATCCACCATCCCACAGAGTTGCTATGGCTGACAATGAAATGACACAATGCATATGTAGGAACATGGTAGATGATGATAGGATGGTGACCATCATCATCATCTGAGACATTGAGCTGGAGGGAGGGCCAGGTCTGGCTGCCTTTGCAGCAAGTTTCCCATTTTTTCCTTCAAAACCCTGTGACTATTCTGTAACAATTAAGCTGTCTGTAACCAATTTTGGAACACATGTAAGATGATGACAATATTGTCAGTGAATAAAAGACTTGGCTAAGGGGAGCCAGATCACCAGCTTCTACCCATATTTTCCACCAAATTGGCCCATGACATTGTTTTCACAAATCGACTAGCTAGGGTCAGTAGAAATAAGTTAGCTTTTCTTTTTTTGAGACGGAATCCTGCTCTGTTGCCCTGGCTAGAGTGCAATGGTATGATCTTGGCTCATTGCAGCCTCCCCCTCCTCGTGAGTTCAAGCAGTTCTCCTGTCTCAGCCTCCTAAGTAGCTGGGATTACAGACACATGCTACCATGGCTGGCGTTGTCTCCCCCCCACCGCCCCCGCCCCACAGTAGAGACAGGGTTTTGCTATCTTGCCAGGCTGGTCTTGAACTCCTAACCTCAGGTAATCCACCCGCCTTGGGTTCTCAAAGTGCTGGCATTACAGGCATGAGCTACTACGCCCAGCCATAAGTTAGTTTTTCTTGAGTGCTTTCTGTGTGCCAAGCATTTTACATATGCAATTTCATTTATTGAATAATAGCCACAATAAGATGGGCATTCTTTCTATTTTACAGATGGGGAAACTGAGGCTTGGAGAAACTGGGTCAAGATCACAGAGGTAGCGCGCAGAGGTGTCATTATTCACACCTGGAACTGCCGTAACCGCTGCATCTTTCTTCTACAATGCTGCCTGCCTAAATACCCAGCAGCTGACATAAAGGCAAATCTTAATTTTCCACAGAAACAGAAGAGTGCGAACATGGCTGATTGAAATCACAGATGCATATCGGTCAGTACTTTCACTCTTCTTTCAACCTTAATTAAAAACAAATAATACATCTGATGCATTGATTCTCTTTTTCCATCTTCTGATGTTCAAAATCCCCCTTGAATTTTGGTGGAAAATTTCCACTGCCTATTAATGTCCTGGCAGAGACCTGAGGAAGCACCCTGCCCTCTGGCTGAATAGGGATAGGCTGTAGAGCTGGAAAGGCCTAAGGAATCACACAGACCAGTTAACTCCTTTTATAAGGAAGATGGTTAGAGGCCTAGTGAGGCAGGAGCATCTACTTAAGATTACTTAATTGAGTAGAGCCATAGCCCAAAGCAGAATACAATTGTCCTTCTCTGGGTCAAACACCTGCTGGCAATAATGACTTGCCATGAAACAGGCTTACTCAAAAACTCAAGAGTGTTAAGAACATTAGTAAGGGCTGCATTAGGTCATAAATCTCAAAAATAAAACTTTTCTGCCTAGCCAGGTGCAGTGGCTCAAGCTTATAATACCAGCATTTTGGAAGGCTGGTGAAACCCTGTCTCTACTAAAAATACAAAAATTAGCCAGGTGTGGTAGTGCATGCCTGTAATCCCAGCTACTCAGGGGGCTGAGGCAAGAGAATCTTGAGCCTGAGAGGCGGAGGTTGCAGTGAGCCAAGATTGCACCACTATACTCCAGCCTAGGTGACAAGGCGAGACTCCGTCTCAAAAAACAAAACCAAAAAACAAAACGAAGCAAAACAAAAAAGGCTTCTGCCCTAAAATAAAAATATGAAATGCACAAGCATTGCAGTTCTAAGGATAATCTCAAGATTCACTTCCCACCTTCATCCCCTAATTTTACAGGACGCCAGCATGTGTAGGCACATGCTGCATAGTAGAAATAATCAGTGAACAAGAGAGAGGAGGAGAGAGGAAAAGAGAGGAAGAAAGGAAGTAGAAGGAGAAAGGAAGAGAAGGAAGAAGGGGTAGGAAAAGGAGAAGGAGGAGAATGAAGAGGAGGAGGAGGAGGAAGAGGAGGGGAGAGGAAAAAAGGAGACCAGGAGAGGAGAGAGAGGAAGGGGGAGGGAAGATATTAAACTAATAGTCATATAAACAATAAAGTGCTTTGAAGAGAAGATACAGACTGCTAGGAGACCATGTAACAGGCAGATTAGAGGACAGAGCAGTTGGCTTTTGGCTTTCTTCCCATCCCCAGATGAATTCTCAGGGGTAGAACATTCTCTTACAATAATGTTTGTCACCGTGTGAATACCACATCCTAGAAGCCAGAGACCTACTGAATCCTTGGGGTATTACCTCAAGGATAGACTGCTAGAATCCTTAGGGAAAACTCTGACAACTTTTCAGAGACACAGGCCACATCTCCGGAGCAACCCACGGCTCACTTTTATAGGAAATGCAGTTGCTAATGCGAGGAAAATGTTACTTACTGGGAACACGTTCCTCTGTTCTTTTAACACAAACACAGGGACAATCGGTAGAATGCAAGCCCCAGGAGGCAGGAGTTTTGACTGTTGCTGGTTCTGTCCTTAGCACCTGGGGTCTGCCTGGCACACAGTAGCTGCTAAAGCACCAGTTTGTACAGTGAATCACCTGTCATGAAGAATTCCCCTGTTCTGACCAGATCGTGTCAGGAAACCTGAAGCCAGGAATGAAAGCACTCACTATGTGCCCAGGAACCAAAAGAAAGCAGGGGACGGCTGGGTGCGATGGCTCACGCCTGTAATCCCAGCACTTTGGGAGGCCGAGACGGGTGGTTCACGAGGTCAAGAGATCGAGACCATCCCGGTCAACATGGTGAAACCCCGTCTCTACTAAAAATACAAATAATTAGCTGGGCATGGTGGCGCGTGCCTGTAATCCCAGCTACTCAGGAGGCTGAGGCAGGAGAATTGCCTGAATCCAGGAGGCGGAGGTTGTGGTGAGCTGAGATCGCGCCATTGCACTCAAGCCTGGGTAACAAGAGCGAAACTCTGTCTCAAAAAAAAAAAAAAAAAAAAAAAAAAAAAAAAAAAAAAAAAAAAACGGGACATTCAATGGGACTTCGGCAATGGAGACGGATGTATAAAACAGCCACGTGGAAACTCCCCTGCAGCTCTTTCATCATTCACCCACACAAGCCAGGTCTTACGCTCTGGCAAGCCAGGTCAGTAAGCTCAGCAAACGGGGTGACCTGGCAGGGGCTGCCGCTGTCCCCAAGGGAAATAGCGCTAGGTATACCCACTCTGTTGAACAGGTTTCCATCCATGTGTAGGTCAGAGCATTTCCCTGATCCTAGCCACAAGCCGAGAGAGGGGCAGGCTGTGGCCACGGCTGGGTGTCTCCCACTCTGTCTCTTTGGGATTCTGGGCAGTATCACGTTTGAATAAGCTGCAGCTGCGTACCTTTTTTTTTTTTTTTTTTCCTCTCTGAATAAGGCTCAGGTCTTTTTTTTCTCAGAGTGGCTTAGCTGAGGCCCTTGGAATCGGTTTCCGAATTGACTCGGGCTCTTGGCTCTGCCAGCTTGGGAGAAATCAGGTCAGTTTAATCACCGCTGATGTCATAAAACCAGCTTACTTAATGGGAGCCTTAATGGAGGGTGGGGCAGGGAAGGGAGCTGAGATCACCCTGGAGGAGAACTCCACCGCTGGGCTGGCGGCTAACAGGGGTTTGGAGAAAGGTGGGCCCATGGGTGGTGGCTGCCTTGTGGCCTTTGAAGTTTCATTTGCAGTGTTTTATGACCCCTTGCTGGAGTAAATTGTACCTGCAGGCTGCTGCACTTGTCCTCCCGAGCCAGAAGAGGTGAAATTCACACTAATAAGGTCTGGTAGGAGGCAAGAACTTGGGATCCAGGAAGCAAGGAAGCTGTAGAATTTGGCTGGCCCCGACCCTGCGTGGGAACTCAGCATCCCTCTGCTCAGCCCGGCAGGGCTCTCTCTGCCACCAAGCCACCCTCCCTGGGTGGTTCGCTCAGGCTTTGGAGTGCCTGAGGTCCCACTAAGATGAGGAGGAGAGAGGAACGGTCATGGGACAAGCATTTCATGTTTCAGATAATGGCACTGATTCTGTACGAAATCAGCATGGAGGCGCAGGTGATCTGTTGAGGAGTTGTTTCCTTTTGTGGTTTCAAGCAGTTGTGTCCAAACACCTGTGCATAAACCACTGGCCTCAGAATGAAGCCACCCCAAACATGCAGATTCCTGGTTCGGCAGGCCTGGGATGGAGTCCACCCTTTGTTGACAAGCACCCAGGTGAGGCTGATGACCCATCAGATTTTGAAAGCCCTTGCCTAGAGCCCTAAATGCAGAGGGACCCTAAGGAGGTGGTGGTCTCTGATGAGTGGGCATCCATGGCTACCTATGTGCATGCTCCCTGCCAGCCAATAACATCACCTAGTGGGAGCTTGTTAGAAATGAAGAATGCCAGGCCTTCCGAAGCGGAACCTACAGTCTAATCAGCTTGCCAGGTGATTTGTATGCACATCAGGGCTCGAGACCCACTGGTCTAGACTCCGTGTCATTGAAACGGCTATTACCTGTTAGCTTCCTTGTTGGAAAAGGCTAAGTTGGCCTCCGTGGGAGGTGGGTCTTTGAACTATTAATAGCTTTCTGATTCAGCAGTGGAGAGGTCTGGTTGCCAGGAAGAAGGCTGCTGCTGGCATTAGCTTTTGCAGCTTGAAGTTGGATATTTGCTAAGACTGAAACACATTAACAAATCAGATACATTGTATTTATTTCCTGTTGCTGCTGTAACAAATGAATACATTACCACACATATAGTAGATTAAAAGAACACGTTTATTATCTTACAGTTCCAGAGGACAGAGGTCCAAAATGGGTTTCACTGGGATAAAACCAAGGTGTTGGCAGCTCTCCCTCTGGAGGCTCTAGAATGCATTTTCTTGCCTTTCCCAACTTCCGGAGGCTGTCTACATTCCTGGGCTCCTGGCTCCTCCTTCCATCTTCAAGGCCACTAGTGTAGCATCCTCACATTCTCTGACCCTCCTGCTGACCTCTTTCCTTTCTAAAGACCTTGAGATTTTGCTAGCCCCCACTTAGAGAACCCAAGATAATCTCCCCATCTCAAGATGTTTAATCACATCTGCAAAGATGCTTTTACCGTGTAAGGAAACACCTTCTTGGTTCTGGGGATTAGGATTTGGACCTTTTGGGGATGCCATTTTCTGCCTACCACAGTCATGTAAAACAGCCACAATGAAGGCAATCAGCCATGTGCCTGGCACTCATGTACCTAATAAATATCAATCTGCCTGCTGTCAGGCTTGGCCCAATTCATGGGTTCCAGAACACTGGTCACAGTCCCCTTCTGCTACTGTAGCAGTTTTCAGTTCAGTATGTGTGAGGTGGGGCCTGAGGCTTTGCATTACTAACAAGTTACCAGGTGATCCTGGTATCACTGGTTCCAGGATAACAGTTTGAGAACTACTGGGCTAGGGAACAGGGAGTGGGCTTTTAAACCAGGCAGACCAGGGCTTGAAATCTGCTCCACTGTCTGAGAAATTAAACACCGTGGGACTCATTTTCTCATTTGCAAAGGGTTCTCGTAAAGTTTAAATGATTCAGAATGGAGCATAGTGGCTTGTACAGAGTGAAAGTTTAATCACTTATTGAGCCATATGTTGTAGATTTTTTTTTCTGTTTATTGCAGTCATAAGATTTTCATGTTATTGTGTAACATAGGCCTTGTAGTGAGAGACAGCTCCTGCTCTGGGTTAAATCATGCCCCCCACCTCTGAAATTCATATGTTGAACTTCTAACCTCTCGTACCTCAGAGTGTGACCTTATTTGGAAACAGAATCATTAAAAGTGTAATTAGTTAAGATAAAGTATTTAGGGTAGGCTGTAATCCAACATGACTGTCCTTACAAAAAGGGGAAAATTTGGACACAGAGACAAACACAGAAGGAAGACAATGGAAAGAAACAACGACAACATCATCTGTAAACCAAGGAACTACCAGAAGCCAGGAGAAAGGCCTGGAGCAGATTTTTCCCTAGCACTATCAGAGGGAGCATGGCCTGGCCCACATCTTGATTTTTGGGCCTTTGGCCTCCAGAACTGTGAGATAACTAACCTTCCTTCCTTCCCTCCTTCCTTTCTCTCTTTCTTTTTTTTTGAGATGGAGTCTCGGTCTGTTGCCCAGGCTGGAGTACAGCAGCATGATCTCGTCTCACTGCAACCTCCACCTCCTGGGTTCAAGCAATTCTTCTGCCTCAACCTCCCAAGTAGCTGGGACTACAGGCATGCACCACTACACCCAGCTAATTGTGTATTTTTATAGAGGCCGGTTTACACCATGTTGGCAAGGCTGATCTCAAACTCCTGACCTCAGATGATCCACCTGCCTTGGCCTCCCAAAGTGCTGGGATTACAGGTGTGAGTCACCGTGCCCAGCTGAGATGATAAATTCCTTTTGTTTAGGTCACTCTGTTTGTGTTCCTTTGTTACAGCAGCCCTAGAAAATTTATATAGCACTGATGGAAAAAATTTCTTTGTTTCTTCATTACTTACTTAATTAATCCAGTGAGGGTCAAGAGCTCAGAGGAGCTTCCCAGCGAAACCACCACACCCACCTTCCCATCTTCCTGAGCCTTCTGTGAAAGCACTGGTATTCCAGCCTCTGAAGGGCCATGGGCCCAGCACCAGGTGCTCTCAGCTCTGAGGCTGGACCATCACCTGCATTCAAGATGGATGCTGGCTCGAGAAAGTATGTCCACAGTGCTGGTCAGCAGGAAAAGGGTTGTGTTTCTGGAAGGGTGAATCTAACCCAGGGATTGGTGAGCATTTTCATAACCCAGGGCCAGATAGAAAATATTTTTGGCTTTGCCAATCATATAGTCTCTGTCACAGCCACTGCACTCTACTGTTTTAGCACAAAAGCAGCCATAGGCAATACATTTAAAAAATGAGCATGCCCGCGTTCCAGTAAAATTTTATTTATAAAAAACAGGCAGCGGCTGGATTTGGCCTGTGGGCTGTAGTTTGCTAACCTTGCTGAGTAACATCCCCTGACCCTCACTGGTGGGGCCTGCATTTTTGCTTTCACATTTATTTCACCTGGCATTCAGTGTAGCCACCATCCACCCCATGCAAATGACAGTCCATATCTCAAGACACAGGGGCCAGGGCCTCCCTTTATCTAGGCATCCACGGGTGGCAATGAATGTTTTACAGATGTAACTAGTTGCTTTAAGGAATTTCAGCAATTACATATTTCAGGTCAAAGATTTAAAGAACACGGTGCCCATGCCAGTGCTGAAGCTGTGGCTGGCCAGAGCTTAGTTCCAGATGAAACTCATTACCAGATAGTTTCCATGCTCAGGGATGTCAAATGGGATCCAGCAGACAGCCACTTCCCACTGATAAGCAAGGATTCCTGGTCTGAAGGGCAAATGATGAAAGAGAGCCTTCAGTCTGCAGAGAAAAATCAGAATCCTTGGCTTTCAATAAGCAGGTCTTGCAACATCTCAGCCCTTACACAGATCCCTGGGTCTCCATGGTTGGGTGAGTCACCAATGGGTTAACAGCTGAGCTCCATCCTGAAGTTTGGCTCCAGTGCACCTTTAGAATAATAACCTGGGTCTGGATTAACATTAAAGAAATAACCCCTCAGGAAAATGTTCTGTAATAAAAAGATCCTATTTCCTCTCTGCCAGCCCACCTTTTTTTTTTTCTTAAAGTCAAGTCTGAAGCAAGCTCAGAAACCTGTCCAGCTATGAATGATGAGTCAGACATTTAACCAAACAAATTTGCTCTCCTGGTGCTACTTGACACCTGCATGAGCCTGCAGTGGTGAAGTGGTGTTTGTGAAGAGGCAGCAGCCTCCATGGATGAGGTCTTGCACAGACGCTCATCTACATTAAGGAAGTAGTGTGGCCAGCCACAGCTTCAGCACTGGCATGGGCACCGTGTTCTTTAAATCTTTGACCTGAAATATGTAATTGCTGAAATTCCTTAAAGCAACTAGTTACATCTGTAAAACATTCATTGCCACCCGTGGATGCCTAGATAAAGGGAGGCCCTGGCCCCTGTGTCTTGAGAGATCTAAGACACTTGAGTCCAGAGGATTTACTCTACTTCTCCCACTCCTGTTGCCAGCTAGGAGTTGTCCTCAAATATTAAATCTGGGAGTAAAGGGAAGGGATTCTTTTACTGTATTACATTACACCATGTTATATCAAATCCTCACCTTGACTCCATGAGGTAGGGATCATTCTTTCAATTTTACAGATGAGGAAACTGAGGCTCAGAAAGATGATGATTCTCTATGACACAAAGCTAGTGTATTAATCCATTCTCACACTATTATAAAGACACACCGGAGATTGGGTAATTTATGAAGAAAAGAGGTTAATTGACTCACACTTATACGGGCTATACAGGAGCCATAGCTGGGGCAGCCTCAGGAAACTTACAATCATGGTAGACGGCAAAGGGGAAGTAGGCACAATCTTCACGTGGTGGGGAAGGAGAGAGGAGAGAGAGAGCAAAGCGGGAAGGTGCTACATGCTTTCAAACAACCAGATCTCCTAAGAACTCTGTCACAAGAACAGCAAGAGGGATGTCCACCCCCATGCTTGAATCACCTTCCACCCCCATGATTGAATCACCTTCCACCAGGTCCTTCCCCCAACAGGATTACAATTCAATAAGAGATTTGGGTGGGGATGCAGAGCCAAACCATATCAGCTAGTAAGTAGCAGAGACAGGGTAAATAGAACCCATTCCTCCATCTCCCAGGACACTGCTGCCTCTGCTCTACTGGCTGGGGAGTCCTTCCACTCTGATCTGGATCACTCCATGAGGATCTAGAAGATTCTAGAGAAGGTGGAGGGGGTATGAATATTGGGGTATAACCTGGAGTATTTCCAGAGTAATTCCAATTTGATTCAAATCAAATCCAAATACTGATACCACCTTCCCAGAAATAGGGTCTATCAGATTGGGCCATGAGCAAAATGGAATCCTCATGCCCACATTAGGCAACCAGGTTGAATTTGTTGAGGCTGAATTTGTTGAGCTAAGCATTGCATGGATTCACCTCATAGTCACTACAGGCAAGTGAGGCTTCAAGAGCATATTTCCTATAATTTTGTTAATACTCATGATTGCCCCTGGGGATTTATGCCCAGATGGAAATGGAGGACAGCCTATTTACACTGAGTGAAATTCTGTCACATGGGGAAAAAGAGGAAGAAAGAATGAAGGCTTGGCGCAGTGCCTCACACATCTAATCCCAACACTTTGGACGGCTGAGGTGGGAGAATTTCTTGAGCCTAAGGAGTTCAAGATCAACCTGGGCAATGTAGTGAGGCCTTGTCTTTTTGAAAAATAAAAAAGTCAGCCAGGAATAATGGCATGTGCACCCATAGTCCCAGCTACTCAGGAAGCTGAGGTGGGAGGATAACCTGAGCCCAGGAGGTCAAGGCTGCAGTAAGCTGGACTCCAGTCTGAGTGACAGACTGAGACCCTGACTTTAAAAAAAATGAATAAATAAAAAGAAAAAACAAAAAAGAATGGAAGCCCTCCAGTACATACTAGTAGCTTGTAAAGGTTCGTATTATTTGACTTGAAGTTGTAGATTGCTTTCAAAACTGGCCCTGCCTCTCTGCCTCTCCCTGTGTCCATGTCCTTTACAATGTCACTTTATAGCTCTTCTTATCAAAGGATGGAGTCTATTTCCCCACTCCTTGAATCTGGGCTGGCCTTGTGACTTGCTTAGACAGTAGAATGCACCAGAAATGAGGATGTGCCCATTTTAAGCCTTACACACTTCTGCTTGCTCTCTTGGGACCCTGCCCAACTCTAATGTGACAAGCCAGTGCTAGCCTGCTGAAAGATGAGATCACGTGAAGCAGGAACAAGCTGTCCTAGCTGCCTCCAGCTTAAACAAGTGAGTCCTTGCCCCATCTAGCCGCTAACTACAAATGCATGGCTCAACCCTCTCTAGATTGTAAGACCCACCTAGATGAAGCCAACCTAAATTGCTGACCCCAGAACTGTGAGGTAAACAATGATGGCTATTTTAAGTCAGTACGTTTTGGCCTAGTTTGTTTTGCAATAGCTGTGTGATGTACTCAGTAACTTTTTAGATAGGAACCCATTTTAGTAATATAGTCAGAAATTCACGTAGAATGTATATATATTTAAAAGCTCAGCCGGGCACAGTGGCTCACATCTGTAATCCCAGCACTTTGGGAGGCTGAGGCAGGTGGATCACGAGGTCAAGAGATCGAGACCAACATGGGGAAACCCCATCTCTACTAAAAATAAAAAAAATTAGCCTGGCATGGTGGGCACCTGTAGTCCTAGCTACTCAAGAGGCTGAGGCAGGGGACTCGCTTGAACCTGGGAGCGGAGGTTGCACTGAGGCAAGATTGCGCCACTGCACTCTAGCCTGGGCAACAGAGTGAGACTCCATCTCAAAAAAGAAAAAACCTCATTTTAGTGTTGACTATAATAGCAAAAGCAATTTTTGTAAAAACCTAAATAACCTATAATAAGGGACTGGCAAAATAAATCTCATATCCCTATAATGCAATTGTATAGTGTACCAGTTACATGCACAGGGATGGAGTCCTATACTGCCTCACATTGCATATGCTGCAGAGGACTTTAAGTATAAAAAGAAATGAGGAAGGTATCAATACCCTGAAGTGAGCTCCACGTTGTTGGGTTTTTAAAAAAAGGTTTAGAAAGTATGCATAGCTGAGTTAGAGAGAGAGAAGAATGAATATTTGGAACACACAGGATTTTTAGGGCAGTGAAACTATTCTGTATGATACTATAGTGGTAGATACATGCCATTATACCTTTGTTCAGATTCATAGAATGTACAACATCAAGAGTGAACCCTAATGTAAACTATGGACTTTGGATGATCATGATGTGTCAGTGTTGGTTCATCCATTGTAGTGAATGGACCATGCTGGTGGTGGATGTTCATAGTAAGAGCTGTGCATGCGTGGGGGAAGAGGGCATATAGGAACTCTCTCGTAAACCTAAAACCTGCTCTAAAAAATAAAGTCTATTTTTTAAGGAATGTTTGTATAACTTATCTAGAAAAGAGGAAGAGAGCAAATATATATTTGTTTATATTTTTAAATGGAAGGGAAGAACAAAGCCATTTTTAAATGGAAGGGGAAAGATTAGGATAAAGAATATAGAAATAGGGAAGTTGGACTTTTCTTTTTTTTTAATTGCATTTTAGGTTTGGAGGTACATATGAAGAACATGCAAGATTGTTGCATAGGTACACACATGGCAGTGTGATTTGCTGCCTTCCTCCCCTTCACCTATATCTGGCATTTCTCCCCATGCTATCTCTCCCCAACTCCCCACCCGCCGCTGTCCCTCCTCTATTCCCCCCAACAGACCCCAGTGTGTAGTGCTCCCCTCCCTGTGCCCAAGTGTTCTCATTGTTCATCACCCACCTATGAGTGAGAACATGCGGTGTTTGATTTTCTGTTCTTGTGTCAGTTTGCTGAGAATGATGTTCTCCAGGTTCATCCATGTCCCTACAAAGGACATGAACTCATTGTTTTTGATGGCTGCATAATATTCCATGGTGTATATGTGCCACATTTTCCCGTCCAGTCTATCATCGATGGGCATTTGGGTTGGTTCCAGGTCTTTGCTATTGTAAACAGTGCTGCAATGAACATTCGTGTGCATGTGTTCTTATAGTAGAATGATTTATAGACTTTTCTAAATACATCATGGTTTATAGATTTGAGTTAGGGACCATGTAAATATTTTATGTAATTTTGAAATTAAAATGTTTTAAATTATTAAAGGTAAAAACCAAAATGAAATAGAAGAATCTGACAGTGTATGGAATTGGTGGCATAACCAGAGAGACGACTATCGCTCTGTCACTCAGACTGAAGTGCAGTGGCACGATCTCGGCTCACTGCAACCTCTGACTCCTGGGTTCAAGTGATTCTTGTGCCTCAGCCTCCAGAGTAGCTGGGACCACAGGTGTGTGCCGCCACACCTGGCTAATTTTTGTATTTTTCATAGAGATGGGGTTTCATCATGTTGGCCAGGCTGGTCTCGAACTCCTGACCTCAAGAGATGCGGCCGCCTTGGCCTCCCAAAGTACTGGGATTATAGGTGTGAGCCACTATGCCTGGCCAAGAGCTATTTCAAATGACTTTAAAATACAGTGTGTGTGCTAGGCTGTTCTTGCATTGCTATAAAGAAATACCTGAGACTGGATAATTTATGAAGAAAATAGGTTTAATTGGCTCATGATTCTGCAAGCTGTACAAGCATGGCACTGGCATCTGCTCAGCTTCTGGGGAGGCATCAGGATACTTATACTCTTGGCAGAAGGCAAAGCAGGGGCAGGCACATCACATGGGAAAGCAAAAGAAGAGAGAGTGGGAGGGCCACACACTTTTCAACAGCAGATCTCACAAGAGCTCACTCACTATTGTGAGGACAGCACGAAGAGGATGGTGCTGCACCATTCATGAGAAGTCCACCCCACAGTCCAGTCACCTCCCACCAGACCCCACTTCCAATAATGGGGACTGCAATCCAATATGATATTCGGGCAGGGAAAAATACACAAACTATATCAGCAAGTTACTATACACTCAAGCAAGGTATAAACTAAGACAAAAAAAGAGAGAGAGAGCTGCAAAACATCTCAAATTGTCTGTTACTCATCATGTTGTTGACAGTAATGCTGGTGTAGGTATTTTGAGACTAGGGTGTGTGTGTGTGTGTGCGTGCGTGTGTGCGCGCGCGCTTGTGTTGTGGAATACGGCCTCGGAGTAAGTTTGTTGGTGTTACTAAGATTTAGGACTTTTGGCCTAGAAGGAATGAGATGCAGATGTAAAATTAATGAGGTTAGTTAGGTTAAACACTGTCTTGGATTGCATTGCAAGTATCAGTATGAACTTCTGATGTATTTTTACCTTTAATTTTTAAAAAGTTTTTCTTAGTTCTATTGAAAAGACCTAAAAAGTAGTGACTAATCCAACAGCATTGAACACCCTTAGTGCCCACATTGTTGCCTCTAAATACTATTTCGTCCTAAAAGCACTCCTTGAAGAAATGTCTGACTGTAGGTCTAAGGCAAAAAATGTCAAATAAGTCTGAATATCTTCTTAGAAAAACAAGGAAACTGTCAGATTACAAGGGTCATGTCAATGGACCCAGAAGCCAATCTGAACAGGATCCCACTTGTTTTCCCAGCTTTTCCCAAAGATGGGAAAATCTGAGCATAATAAGGATTTTTACTACAAGGAAATAGACTCATAAGTTCACAAAAATAATGATTTTTGAAAATTCATTGTTCCTGTTTAAATACTAGGAAACCAGCTCATTTAAAAATAATTGGTAAATAAAGATACAGAACCATGCATTTATCTTGCCTTTTCGTTTCCTTCATTCTACCATTTTACCATGTAACATAACACATTCACAGGTTCTGAGAAGTAGGATATGTTTCAGCCTCTGCAGTAGATCATTCCCTAATCCACTCTGTGCTCACGTGTCGCAGGGCACTGTGCGTTCCTGTGTGATGTTTTCTAGCTACAGTGGCTAAAACCTCTGAAACAAGGTCTTAATCAAATAAGAAAAATGAACCATGGGAAAAGTACACTTTGTAGAAGGGCAGAGGACAGATGATTAGCCAACGAGCATCCCAGAGAAGTGTGGAGTCCTGGGAGGTCCCATCCAGTGTACAGAGTCGGGGCTTCCTGGGAAGCAGTGAAAATGAGGCCATGAATAGGCATAGAATTCACTAGAGAAGGCCAGCTTCCATCAGGCACTTGGAAGCCCTGCCCAGGTCAGCTGAGGCTGAGCACTTTGCCAAACAAACAAAAGCAACCCTCCTGTAACTGCAAGTATCACAACATAAAGTGCTTTTGGAGTCAGGAGTGCCAGTAGAAGCAAGGGTTTTCTCACTGATGGGAACATGACGAGAGACTCTTGGTGCTTGAGGCCTGGAAAGTGGGTGTCTTGGAGCCAGGAATTCCTCTGGAATAGTCGAACCACTGTGATGGCTCAACTGAAAGACATGTAGCACTTACCCAAGTATTTGGCTGTTTGGAGAGCCCACACAACTGTTTGGCTCCATCCCATGTGATTGGTAGCATTTGTGCCTCTACATCTTCCTGGGGTCAGGAAGGGGATCTCTGGGTCTTCTCTTCTTCCCCATCACTTCCATCTTGAAGCACATGCTCCCTGAATTAGTCCAGTGAATGGGTTGCCTTGCTGTACTACTCGGGCTGCATCCACCAGAAGCATGCAGCTGCTTTCCATTAATTTCCTCCAAAACACCCTTTACCCAGGCTCAAATGAGGTTCTGAAAACAATTACAGAGCCCAAACTCTAAACATTTCCGATCGAACTGTGGACCTTACTTCCATCGTGTTCCCAGTGATGCCCCCTGCCATGTCTTTGACACCTCCATCTTGATCGAGACCTTCTTACTCTGTTTTCTACTGACTTACCCTTGGTTTCCTTTCACCCCAAGTTCAATTCATTTTTTAACTCAGATAAATTTGTCTCCACCTCCCCTAGATGGTTCTCAACAAACCACTGCACAACTGATGATTTATTACTGTGCCGTGCCAAGCCCTGAACAGGACAGGCCAGCTGCTATCCTTTTATCAGCAACAGAGAACTAGAACTAGGCTTGAAAATGTGACCTCTCTTTTCTCTCTTTCTCTGGTATCTGCAAGAGAAAGGGAGCACTAGAAAGGCAGATTCCTTGTTTGAGTTTATGCCATATCCCTTAAAGCAGTGTAAGTCTCAGAGAATAGTTCTTCTCTTCATATTACATAGCCAAGAAGATAGAGAAAACATCAATTTATGAACCAAAATACTCAGTGTCCAGTCGCAGTGTTCCCAAGTGACATTGGGTAAGTCACTTTACTTCCCCGAAACTTAGTTTCCCTATTGGTAAAGGGCCACAATTAACATCTTACAGAGCTGTTGTGAGGCAAAAATGAGAAAACAAAACAGAAATCTTTCAGAATGGTAAAAGATTGTATATAAATAGGGGATTGTTAGTCATCATTAGCTAGGAAACTACTGTTTATGCAATCGATGATCAGTCAATGGGTAAGCTGTTGGTTGGTTTTCCCACACCATGTCTCAGAGAGCTGAGTGACAAGGAAAACCCAAATGGGTTGACTCAATGGCCAGTTCCACTCTCCTGAGAGTCAGGCTGTCCTGCTGCCAGGGGCGGGCAGGCCGCACGCATGCAGAGGGTAATGGGGCAACTGGGGGTGGTCTGGAGAGGAAACTGGCATTTTCCACAGTCTTAGGAAAAAAGAAGAGAGGGATGTCAGCCATGTGGTGGCTGACATCATGGGAACTGGCAAAGCCTTCTGTATGTGAGCCTCTCACTCCTGCATGTCAAACCAAACACAGACAGGTGAAATAAAAGTTGGCTTTCCCTTTTGGTCTAGGGGTCACTTTCCATTGACTGCTAAAAATTATATTATTGTCTATAACTTAGCAACACCCATTTCCAAGATCTCCTGATTCGTCATTATTATTTCAGTCTGTTTCTTTGGATATTTTGGCTTTAATCAATGAGTTTTAAACTAACGCAAGTTCTCAGTGACGCAAGTCTCCAAGATACTTCTTGAATAAAGGATTGCATGACCTACTAAGTTTGAGAAATAGACCATTTCCATTAAAGAACCATAACACACACTTGCATTTTAGAGCTTCCAAGAAATACCAAAGAGACCTGTTTAACTATTTATTTATTTAAAGACTCAGTCTCACTCTTGTCTGCCAGGCTGGAGTGCAATGGCATGATCTTGGCTCACTGCAATCTCCGCCTCCCGAGTTCAAGCAATTCTCCTGCCTCAGCCTCCCGAGTAGCTGGGATTACAGGTGCTTTCCACCATGACCAGCTAATTTTTGTGTTTTTAGTAGAGATGGGGTGTCACCATGTTGGCCAGGCTGGTCTTGAACTCCTGGCCTCAAGTGATCCGCCTGCCTCAGTCTCCCAAAGGGCTAGGATCTGTTTAACTTTATTTAACTGTGATTATTCCAAACTGAATCTCCTCCTACATCTCTATTTGTCTTAAAGAACATTTGTTAACAGTCAACAGAAATGTTTCCAAACAAGAATATTTGAGAAAAGCCGCTTTGCTGGACATTTCCATCTACCCGCAGGTTCTCTTCACCTTAATTCACACTGCCCTGTGCCCACAGCGGCTGACTCGTACGGAATGGATCATGAGTCAGTTGCCTTCTGGCTTCTGTGTGTCCAGCCAATAGAGTGGGGTCAAGGAGTTTATTTCCCTAGCTCCTTCCTTTCCAGGTGAATTTCTGTTTCTACCCCAAGACCACAGTGGCTCTCTGTGTGTAGTTATTTTCTCCAGGTTCCAGTAACCAATCCTTCTTTTTGTCCCTTCAGGCCAGGGTGGTACCTGCGCCCTGGTGCTGCTAACTCCAGGTTCCTGCTCTGTCCATGGTCAGTTTCTCTCGATTCTGCCCATTCCCTGGTAAATCATACTTTTAAAATCACTCTCTGGCCAAGCATGGCTGCACATGCCTTCAGTCCCAGCTACATGAGAGGCCGAGGCAAAAGGATTGCTTAAGCTCAGGAATTCTGGGCTGTAATGTGCTATGTCGATCAGGGGTCCACACTAATGTTCCAGTGGTCGGGATCAATATAGCAACCTCCCGGGAGCAGGGGACCACCACACTGCCAAAAGATGAACGAACCCGTTCACTGGACTAATTCAGGGAGCATGTGCTTCAAGATGAAAGTGATGGGGAAGAAGAGAAGACCCAGATTGGAAATGAAACAGGTCAAAACTCCTGTGGTGATCAATAGTGGGATTGTGCCCAGGAAGAAACACTACACTCCTCAGTAGCATCCCAGTCTCTAAAAAGAAAAATATATATATTTTTTAAAACACTCTTCTTATTTACCCCATTAGCATACACTCCAATTTTCCCACCAGGACCCTGACTAACAGACTGCTTTAAATCCATGAGGGGATTGCAAAAAATCTAACATGGCACCATAAGGGAAATAGTTTTAAAATCTAGTTAATTACCAATTGCAGTTAGAATCCTGTAAGATATGCAAAACAGAGCACAGACTGCCAGTGTCATATTTAGATCCCTGCAGTGTCTCAGCCTGATGTCACTGGGCCATTAGTCCCATCCTGACTCATCATGCATTATGATCTCACAGTCATGAAAAGGGCTTGACAAGGCCAGAGCCATAAGAGCCCAGCCATGTCCTTAGCTGTCGACAAAGACTTCCAGTTCCTTTTGGGAGATTCAGAATTCTAAGCTGGAACATGGGTTGTGGAACTTAATTTTTTAAAAAGCAGTTTTGATGCCAAATGGCAATCTAATGAAAGGCATCAGCAGTGGGTTCTCTTTTACAAATGGGAAACCCTCTCATGGGCTTCCTTGCCAGGATTTTTGAATATTGTGGAAAAGCAATTTCAATAGATAGGTCACCTGTCCCTGGTCAGTTTTGAAATGTGTACTGAATGACTACTGATGCAAGAACTGGATGTGCTAGGGTCTGGGGACTGGTAAGAGGAGAAACAGAAATAAATGAAAATGCAGTCCCTTCCCTTGACGAACTGACAATATCATTAAAAGAAAATATCTAATCCCAGTATTGGATCCCAACCATATAGAGCACAAAAATAGTCATTATAAATCGTTTCGATAGCTAATACAGATTTAAATAAAAATCTTTACACATAGTTCGGTGTTGAGAACAGCTTTTGTGTGTCTGTCTGCCTCTGCTTGTGTCTGTGTGTCTATGTGCATGCCAAAAAAATGGAGGTTTGTTCAAGCAATTCTCCTGCCTTATCTCCTGAGTATCTGGGTTTACAGGTGCCCACCACTGTGCACAGCTAATTTTTGTATTTTTAGTAGAGACGGAGTTTCACCTTGTTGACCAGGCTGGTCTCGAACTCCTGACCTCAAGAGATCCACCCACCTCTGCCTCCCAAAATGCTGAGGCAGGTGTGAGCCACTACAGGTGTGAGCCACTGCACCCAGGCTCAAAGAAATGGAGTTTAGAAATAGCATAGATAAATGAAAAGAGTATTGTATAAGTTTGGAGTTAATAGCAGCATGAGCAGAGGGTAAATTACTTAATCTTTGTAAAAATTTCCTCACCTGAAAAGATGGGCATAAATGAAAGATACCAATAAGTAGCAAACAAGCACCATTCTCATGAAACTTCAGTAGAATAAGATAAACAAAGGAAAACTAGACCAAACTGGCACTTAGGAAGAACTCATAAATGTCAATTCTCCTCCCTTCCTTCCGACAAAAAGGGGTTCTGAAATCTATTTCTAGTTCGTTTGTAAAGACTTTCAAAAGAAGGTGACTTTTAAAGGCTATGATGACTAAAAGCAAAGGGCCAGCAGAAATCATGCCCCTTTCAGGTCCCGTGCCCGAGAATGGGGATCAGAGAATTGAAAAAAAAGTAAAATCAGTGTCCATATAAAGGTCATGCAATCCATTCTGTTGCCTCTAGAGAGAATTAAACTTAAGCCACTATAGAAAATACTTTCTTTTATAATGGAATGTCTAGAAAAGTAGTTCAACAGCGTACATAGGGAATGTGTCCCAGGGCCACTCCAATTTTTTATATCTAAACTTTTACATTCAAACACTTCTCTCCACTTTTTTTCTTTTTAAGACAGAGTCTCGCTCTGTCACCCAGGCTGGAGTGCAGTGGTGCAGTCTTGGCTCACTGCAACCTCTGCCTTCCAGGTTCAAGAGATTCTCCTGCCTCAGCCTCCTGAGTAGCTGGGTAGCTGGGATTACAGGCACTTGCCACCATGCCCAGCTTCTTCTTCTTCTTTTTTTTTTTTTTTTGTATTTTTAGTAGAGAGGGGGTATCACATGTTGGTCAGGCTGGTCTCGAACTCCTGACCTTGTGATCAGCCTCAGCCTCCCAAAGTACCAGGATTACAGGTGTGAGCCACTGCGCCCAGCCGTCTCCACTTTTGAATAGCTTCTTATCTGCAATTTCAGCACCGCTGCCCTACCCTGATCCTGTGCTCCCTGAGATATCTTAAATTTACCCAAACTTTATCCCCTAGCATTCCCCATTTTCTTTTAGGCTATCATTTTACCCCCTTTTTCCAATCTTCAGAAAAGTGTTACATAGGTACCAGCCTGACAGGAAGAAGACTGGAAATAAATTTACCCTAGGTCCTGAGGTGCCTTAATCCCAGGTAAAATTTAAAAATCACTTGGAGAAGAACTGGCTACTTCGTTTTGAAAAGTTGAAAAGCTTCTGAAGCCAATTTACACATCTTCTGTGAACATTTATGTGTGTGTGTGTGTGTGTGCACGCACATGCGTATAGTTTCTTTGCAAACTCCTTGCTTTCTCAAGGATTGCACCCCTCTACCTCTAAAACAGCCCATGAATCTCACCAACTGGCTAGGTGACCTCTGATAATTGCAAATCCTGTTAAATGCAGAGCCTCAAAATATCATTTAGAAAGAGGTGATGATTCATTTTCAAACCCAAAAACGGTTTATTTTGGAATAAAAGACAGTGCCACTCCGTAAACTGGCAGAAAGCTGAGGAAGAGCTGGTGGAGAAGGACTTCCTTGTTTGTTTCCTGAGGTTGTGCCCTGTGGACTATGGTAATTAGGGGACAGGGTGGGGCCCTCTGGGCTGAAAATATTAGGAAAGGTACTGCCCTAATTACTGGACTTTATTGGGATGATACTAGAGGTGTGGTCATTCCTATCTGTTAAGGTTCATCAGCTAGTCCTCATAAATGGCAGGCTGGGGCTCTAAAGGGAAATGGGTATTTAACAAATTGTCAGAAGCCTTTTAGTGATGCCATTCCAAAACCAGGTACAAAATAGTAATCTTCAGGGTAGATATGTGCCTGGTGTTTTTCTCAATGAAACTGTTTGGAAAGATGACATCATTGAAGGCATGGCCCTTTTTTGGTCTATCCAATGCATACTGAGCACCTGGTACAACACCTGTGATCTTGAATAATTAACTGCCTATTGAATGGTCTGCTCTGCTTGGCTGTAAAATGTGACACTTGGTATGACTGGGAAGTGTGGGGTGCTCTGAAATCACAGGGCAAGAACAACTACAGGATTAGGAAGTCCTGGAAAGCTTCCTTGAAGAAGGTGACATCTCAGCCGAGACCCAAGGTGGTGGCAATCTTGCTGCACCGTGAAGATTACAATCCCGCTGCTAGCATTAGTTCACCACATTAGTGCTTCTCAAACTTTCATGAGTATTCAAATCAGCTGGGGATCTTGTTTAAATGTAGATGTTTGATTCAGCAGATCTTAGGGTCCCAGTGATTCTACATTTCTAAAAAGCTTCTGGTCTAAGGATTACTCTTTTGAGTAGCAAGGTGCTAAATGACCCTCTGAAGTATTCAGCTGCTTCTATGCCTCAGTTTGCCAGTCTGTAAAATTGGCTCCCAAGGATTGGAGAAACGTGAATATGAATTCCCTGTAGCATATTTTGACCTAATCACACTACTGACCAAATAATTGCTGATTAATTAATATATTTTGTGAGGAGGGCGGGGATGAGGGAGGATCCCTGGAAGACTTACCAAACTTCTTTTCCCTGTATCTTACGTTTTTCTTTACCAATTAAAGATTTTTTAAAAACTCCTTTTCCTACTTTAGTTTTTGTACTATTATTAGTCAGATACTCCTAAATCAGAGTACATTATACAAAAGAACTGCATTATTTAAAATACTCAAGTTCTTCAGCTAAAATTCAGAAGTTGTTGGTATCTTGTAGTTTTGGCATTTAACTGATTCCCTAATACGTGCAATAATCTATGAACGAAAACAGGGCCTGTGTATGCTGAATTTATAACTAAATGACAAACATTGTCTCTATCATACAGCCTTCCTGCTATAATTAGCTTTCTGGTTAAACAGCATAACATAATCTCGAAATTGCAATATTTATATTTGCAGTGAAACAGAGGTTAAAATCAGAGATGTCGTGAATAACCATGAATTTCGCCAGTTGTATCACACCTTGACATCTTGGTTTTCCACAGCACCTCATCAGGAGAGTAAGAGCGAGGGTATGGGGGAATTTCTGAGAAAGCCCTCATGATTCAGGCAAACAAAAATATGAGCTGGGTTCATCTCACATATGTTAATGAAATATAAGCTAGATTCAGGCCAAGTAGACTTAGTTATTTTTAAAGGGAAATTGTATATTCTGTTGACTGACTCATCAGAACTATTATTCTCTTTGAGAAGACCTTGTTAATATCATTCTTTTCTTACCTTTAGGACATTTGGGATCTTTTTAAAACTCTCTGTTCCTAACTTCTGGCTGATTCCTTCTGTATCTAATTCATACTCAGAATCATTTCTGAAGAAATTAATGGTATGACAGTAAGGACATGTTTATGCGCTTCAGGGAGAAGAAATCATCCCTCCTTATTTTCTGAGCTTCTACTATGTGCTAGGAGCCCCGAGCACCCTAAGCAAACAGTGATGAATAAAACAGATGTGTTCTCTCCCTTCTTGGAGAACTCCCTGTTGGGGAAGCAGAAACTATGTAAGCAAACAAACAAGTAAGTACATCAACAGGGTACTCTAGAACAACACGAGTGGGAGGGGGGTTGGGTTCATTAGGATGGGCAGGATGGATATGGCCCAGGAGGTAGCACTTAAACCCAAACCTGAAGAATGAAAGGAAGCAACTGTGCAGTGGCAGAGAACAGTGTTTTCAATAAGGGAACAGCATGTGCAAAGGCCCAGAGTGTTCAAGAAACTGAAATGGGTTACTTTGTGCTTCTTAATATTCAAAACTGGCTCCTGGAGAGCTTAATGTAGGAAAACAGTAAAAATGTAGAATATTTTGCAGTGTGGAGGTTAAGAGCATAGCTGCTGAAGACCCACTCATTCCTGGCTCTGCCATGCACTACCTGTGTGCCCCGGTGCAAATCCTTAAGCCTCTCCTTGCCTCAGCTTCCTCATCTGTAAAACAGAGAATAATAATGAACATCTCCACCTCATAGGGCTGTTGTGAAAATAAAGTGGTGAACATGTTAATACTTGTCTGGCATATAATAAGCACTTTGTAAGTGTTAGCTCTTATTAGGGACAAGTTATCAGGATACGAGAGAAATGTGACAAGTGCTACAACAGTGTTGAGAAAAAGTCCTACGAAAGCACAGAGACAGGAGAATAGAATTTCCATTGGGAAATATGGGCTTTAAAAGCCATGGCTGAGGTAGTTTTTGAACTGGATTTTGAAGGATGGAGAGAAGTTTAGTATCTAGAAGTGATGAAAGCAAAACCAACCATCTCAGGGTCTTTTTTCCACTGTTTTCCCTCATGTTCCACAGTCAATTGATGATCAAGTCCTTTCTCTAATCACTTGCCTCTGCCATTTTATTTATTTATTTATTTATTTATTGAGACAGACTCTTACTCTGTCACCCAGGTTCAAGCGATTCTCTGGCCTCAGCCTCCCGAGTAGCTGGGATTACAGGTGAGTGCCACCATGCCCAGCTAATTTTTTGTATTTTTAGTAGAGACGGGGTTTCACCATGTGGCCAGGCTGTTCTAGAACTCCTAACCTCAGGTGATCTGCCTGCCTCCACCTCCCAAAGTACTAGGATTGCAGGTGTGAGCCACTGCCCCCAGCCCCACCACTGCCCCCAGCCCCACTGCTGCCTTTGTTCAAGCTGTTAATATAATTTGTCTGGACCTTTGCGGTCACAATGTCCCTGTCACTGGTCTCCTTTCGTACACTTCTGTGATGCACTTAGTATAACAGCACGTGGACATTGTCTATTTATGTGCTGGTTTTCCTCAGGAGGCTGTGCCTGTTCCCTAGCTTTTGATGAATTCTTTTGAACTGAACTGTCTGCTATGGTTCCCCTTTGTATCCATCTGAGTCCAATCAGGAAAACAGAAGCCACTCTAGTTATTTCCAGAAAGAAGGAATTTAACTCAGGGACATGGTTTGCCGGGGGTAGAAGAGCTAAGAGGCCAATAGGGGGCCTTAGGCAATTCAAAGATTAGCATCTGCAGGAAGTGCTGCCATTCCTAGGGCTGGGAGGAGCCGGGCTGCCAGAGGCTGGGGCTGTCTGACTAGGACTAGAAACACAGTCAGAGCCGTGTGGCAGGAAATGGGGTGGTAGAGGGAGGGCTCTTGGGCAAAAGAAATGAAGAAATGCAGCAGGAGATGCTGCCAAGGTCAGGGGGATGAGAATACCCTGGCTTCTCCCCAGCTCCCTCCCCTCTAGTCTTCTGCCAGTGCATTCCAATGGCCCATCCATCTGGAAGCCGGTTGGCAAGGGAGCCTGGGCAATCTGGTTCCTGGGACACAGGACAGAGCCAGGATAGGTGGGGGACAGGGACAGGAGCAAACAGGTAAACTATGGTGTCAGAGGCCTGTGAACCAGAGCAACTCCATCTTGATTAGGGATGGGGTAAAATGAGGCTGAGACCTACTGGGCTGCATTCTCAAATGGCTAGGCATTCTAAGTCACAGAATGAGATGGGAGATTGGCACAAGATACAGGTCATAAAGACCTTACTGATAAAACAGTTTGCAGTAAAGAAGCTGGCCCAAACCCACCAAAAACAAGATGGCCACAAGAGTGACCTCTGGTCTTCCTCACTGCTGTACTCCCACCAGCATCATGACAGTTTACAAAAGCCATGGCAATATCAGGAAGTTACCCTATATGGTCTGAAAAGGGGA
Source organism: Saguinus oedipus (assembly GCA_031835075.1). NCBI lineage: Eukaryota > Metazoa > Chordata > Mammalia > Primates > Cebidae > Saguinus > Saguinus oedipus. The sequence continues at coordinate 65,855,207 of CM063171.1, read as the reverse complement.
GGCATGAATAATCCACCTCTCCTTTAGCATATCTTCAAGAAATAACCATAAAAATAGGCAACAAGTAGCCCCCTGGGGCTGCTCTGTCTACAGAATAGCCATTCTTTTATTCCTTTACTTTCTTAATAAGCTTGCTTTCACTTTATATTATGGACTCACCCTGAATTCCTTTCTTGCATGAGATCCAAGAAGCTTCTCTTGGGGTCTGAATCAGGACCCCTTTCTGGTAACATGGGCACCCCTCTGATTCTTCCCCACACTGTCACCAGCGTTCTTTCTAAAATGTAGATCTGACCTTGTTGCTCTCCCAATTTCCCTAAATGTAATCAAAACAGCTTTTTGTTATCTCAAGGATAAAGACCAAACTCTGCAGAAATTTTAAAAATGGCAATCAAAGTATCTTAGAGGCTGGTCAGAAAGGATCTCTCTGAGAACACCACCCCATAGCACCCAGGTATGACCTGACACCCAGTGAGGGAAGGAATGACCTTGCTCACCTCTACGTGGGAGTGGAATTGAGGATGCTTAAGCACCTGAAGCTAGTCCTGTTGGAAATGGTCCCCAGGGTTATCACAACAAGAATAAAACGCAGTAAAGATACATGTACATGTTCAGATCACCCCTGATACTCTTGAGGTGAGATTGGCAGCATCGTCTAATTTTATCCTCATAAAAACAGTGGGAGAGACAAGTCTGTACTTCACTAATTGTAATTAGCGAGCACATGAGGCCTCCAGAAGGCTAAATGATATGATCGAGGGCTCAGAACCAGCCAGCGAGGAGGTCATCTCTAGAACCTGGGGCCTTTCCTCCTGGTCAAAGGCAATTTGCATTAGATCCTTGAGCCCAAACCTGGGGTCCTAAACCTCTAAAAAGTCCTAGAAATCAGGAATGGGCCCTGACAAAGGGTTTTCAATGCACAAATGTTGATCAGAAATTGCATGTTAAGTTGGTATGCTAAATGAAATGTCAGGTTGATTTTTTTTTTCATTGAACTTCAGTCCTTAGCTTGGTAACTAAACTGAAATTATTTGTGAAAATAATAAATTAAGTTTATTTCATGAGGGAAAAATGTAAGCTCCAACACGTGGGAAATGAGGAAGGCAGGGGGCAGAAGGAGAAGGCTGGGGTCTGTCATATGATTCTTGATCCCTGCCTCTCCATGTACCCCTCCATAAAGTTCTCTATGCTTTGTTTCTTGGCTAGAATTTTTCTCTTAAGAGGGGACCAGATGAATTTAGAAGGAAGGTCGTAAATTGTGGATAAATGAAGAGAGCTTAAAAATGAACTTAGATAAATTGATGCAAACTCTCAGTAGGGCAATTTGATAATATCTATATCAATATCCCTAAAAATGTACCTTTCCTTTGAGCCAGTAATGTCATTCTTAGAAATTTATCCACAAAAAATCATGGAAATGTATATAAGAATGCTTATTGAAACATTAATTATGAAAGTGACAAATTAAATATAACCCAAATGAACAACAATAGAGAATTCTTTATGTAATCTGTGGTACATTTGCACAACAGAATTTCATGAGGCCATGGAAAATGATGGTGTAGGAGAACACTTATGTTAGATGTTAAGAAGTCAAAGCGGCTAGGCACGGTAGCTCACGCCTGTAATCCCAGCACTTTGGGAGGCGGAGGAGGGTGGATCATGAGGTCAGGATATCAAGACCATCCTGGCCATGGTGAAACCCAGTCTCTACTAAAATACAAAAAAATCAGCTGGGTGTGGTGGCACGAGCCTGTATTCCCAGCTACTCAGAGGCAGGGGAATCACTTGAATCAGGGAGATGGAAGTTGCAGTGAGCCGAGATTGTGCCACTGCACTCCAGCCTGCCGAAAGAGCAAGACTTCGTCTCAAAAGAAAAAGAAGTCAAAGCAAGCTTTATAGATTAAAAATGCATTGCATCAAGCCAGGTGTGGTGATGCATACCTGCAGTCCCAGCAACTCAGGGGGCTGAGGCAGGAGTGCTGCTTGAGTCTAGGAGTCCTGGGTTGTAGCATGCTATTATGGATCTGTTGTCTGCACTAAGTTCAGCATCAATGTGGTAACCTTCCCGAAGCCAGGGACCACCAGGTTGCCTAAGAAAGGTGAACTGGCCCACATCAGAAACAGAGCGGGTCAAAACGCCTGTGCTGATTAGTAATGGGATTGCACCTGTGAATAGCCACTGCTATTCAGCCTGGGCAACATAACAAGATCCTGTTTCAAATATATGTGTGTATATATATATATATTTGAATTTGACTATATATACATATTTTACATTAGGTAATATATTTGAATATATATTCATATATAATATATATTTGTATATAATATAAACTATATATAATATATATAATATAAATTTGAATATACACACATATATAACATCAAGTTGTTAGCATCTGTGGGTATTATAATTCTGGCTGATCAAGGTTTTCTCTTTTTATGTATTTCTTTTTTATTTTTAGAGATGAGGGTGTCACTAGGTTGCTTAGGCTGTCCTCACACTCCTGGGCTCAAGTGATCCTCCCATCTCAGTCTCCCAAATAGCTGGGATAATAGGCTACCACACCTGGCTCTGTTACGTATTTTTGAAACTCTCTCCACTGAACATGATTTGGTTATCTTGCAGTTTCAGATTTTAAATGTGTCTATTAATGTTCTGGTAATGCTAAATGATTATTTTAAAATCAGGTTTATTAAGGTATATTCTGAATATACAGAAAAAAATGCTTTTTAATATGTAACCCTATACATTTGACAAACATATAAAACACAATTAATGTATAGATATTTCATCACCCCCAGAAAGTTCCCTTGAGCCCCTCTGTAATCAACATCTGCTCCACTCTCAATCAAACCCCTGGCAATCACTGATCTCTTTGCTTTCCCTGTAATTGTATATTTTCCAGAATGTCATGTAAATTACATCATATAGGGTGCAAAGTTTTGAATCTGGTTTCTTAAACTTATCATAAATATTTTTAAAGTAACACACACTCTTGTAGGAATCAATAGTTCATGGTACAAATAGACTACAATTTGTATATTAATTTAGGAGCTGATAGACATTTCAGTTGTTTTCAGTTTTTTTATTATAATTACAAATAAAGCTGCTATAAATATTCTCAGAGTTTATTGTAGACATATGTTTTCATTTCACATATGTTTCCTAAATACTTAGAAGTGAGACTGCTGGGTCATATTCTAAGTGCATGTCTGACTGTAAGAAATAGCCAAACTGTTTCCAAAGTGGCTGCGCCATTTTGCAGACAGTTGCTCTGAAGTCTCATCAGCCCTTGTGTGTTGCCAGATTTTTCACTTATTTGCTGTTTTTAAAAATATTTTTAAAGCCATTCTGATAGGAATGTAGTGGTATCTTGTGGTTTTAATGAACTGGCCCAGTTGTCTTATATAACTGATATTATCAAGTTTTTTTGTTTTTGTTTTTTATACAGACAGGATCTTGCTATGTTGGCCAGGTTAGTCTTGAACTGCTGGCCTTAATCGATCCTCCCACCTTGACTTCTCAAAGTACCAGGATTACAGGCATGAGGCATCATACGTGGCCCAAGTTTTTTGAATAAACACAGAAGTTGACTTTCTCAGTATTAAAACTTACATTTGTCTCATCTGAGTCTCTTTCTCAGAAAACTGACCCTCAAACAAGGGACTGAAACTCACCAGACTGCCATATCCAGACAATTAGAGGCCACATCCTTCATTCATTGAGATTGCTTTCTTACCCCTTCCTAATGTCTTCACACACATAGCTACATCTCTTCCCCACTATTTAAACCCCCCCAATTTTAGTCCAGTTGTGGAGACAGATTTGAAACTGATCTCCCATTCTCCTTGGCTGCTGCACCCGATTAAACCCTTCTTCCCTGGCAATACTCATCTCAGTGACTGGCTTTCTGTACAGCAAGTGGTTGCGTTTTCTTTAAAGATGCATTTCATCTGCATCTTTTCATGTGGTTATTTGTATCTACATCTCTTCCTTGATGAAAAGCCTGTTCAAATCTTTCACCTATTTTTAGAGGGATTGTTTGCTTTTTTATTAGTGAGTTAGTGAATTTTCTTTTATTAGATAAAAAGCATTTTTCTTTTTCTCTCTTTCCTTTCCTTCTTCCCGTCCTTTTTTTCTTTCCCTTCCTCCTTCCTTTCCTTCTTCCCTTCTCTCTTCCTTTCTTCTTCCCTCTCTCCCTTCTCCATTTATTCTTTCCTCCTTCCCTCTCTCCCTCCTTCTTTCTTCCTTCCTTTCTTACTGCCTCCTCCATTCCCTGCCTCCTCTCTTCTTTAACAAAGAAAGTCCTGAGAGGTATACGGAGGGCAGTATAAGATAAAATCAGTGAAGGCCCAGCTCCTCTTGGGGGCTTCTGTTCACGGTGGTTTTCAGGACATGAATCAGAGACATAAGGGAGGTGGATGAGCAAACCTAGTAACTAAAAATCACAAAAGATGCAAATGGCAAGATTGTGGGTACAGGGATTATTACCATACACTTCATATCCACTGTTCCAAAGTGAGATGAGCATGCATGTTTTTTTTCAAGTCTCAAAATTTAAATAAAATGAGGATTTCTCTGTAGACATAAGTGAATATAAATAAACTCATGATTACTTTGTTTCTAAGGGCATATTTTACTACTTAAAATCCAAAAATTTGACTATAGAAATTAGTTAAAACATCAATCAGTGTTGTCCATTTTCCAGGGTAAGGGAGTGTCTAGGCAGGTATGTTATTTTATGGATGGAATAAACCCAGAGGCACTTTAGAAGTGTTTTATGACTTGCAAGGATCCTGAGGTCTTAGGCTAACCTCCATCTTACATAATGTTTCATAAGAGTTAAAGACCAATAAAAAAAAAAAAACAAGAGAAGTATAATGTGTTTGAACAAAAACACTGGAAATCAATAATGAACTAGCTGAGAGAAAATTAAAAATTAAAAAAAAAAAAAGCCTTTATCCTTCTCGTGTTATTCAAGGAGAAAATCCTGAGGCCAAACATAATTTTTCATAGTGCTCGTGTTTCAGGAATCATAATATCCCTCGCTCTACCCAGCCTTGGTTTAGACCTACAACTGGCAAAAACTCCAGGGCTTTGAAAAGAAGTTAACTTCCAGATTATTTTTGCTGTTCCCCATGTGTGAACAGAAACCACCTTGGGACCCTTGGGAAACAAAGATATGAAGACACTAAACTCAAAGGGGGCAGATGATATCAGAGACACGGGTTTCACAGCTTTGACCAAGCATCTTCTACTTTTACTGGGCTGTACTCTTTTTTGATACCATGAAATAAAGAATGGAAGTTAGAGAAAGGGAAAGATCAGCTACATCAAATGAGTTCACCTGATCAATAACATGTAAGACGGTTTGTTCCCTGTTTCTCTAGAAAACTTTTGGAGCCTTTTGGAAGTGATGTAATGTATGACGATTCACATTTCTTCTGAATGTCCAGAACAAAGAAATCTTTGGACAGGAAATAAGCCACATGATTAGGTCCAGAGAGAAGCCCAGTGTTGAATGGACCCTTTGATCACAGGGCTTTAAATATTTTCATAGGGCGAAGGCATGTGCCAGGTTTTCTTCCCCTGAACTCCCATGGTTCTCACTACTGCCATTTGGCACTTGCGTTTATTTACTGCCTTACATTATTGTAATTTGTCCTCATGGAAATGCCTTTTCCTCCTGGCCAATTCTTAAGTTCCCTGGGGGCAGGAAGCCCCACAGTACAGTATAGAAATTCAATACATATTTACTGATTGATATTCCTTGACATAAATACCAAAGGCACATAAAACTTTTAGGAGATGAAAAATGTGACTGAAATATTCTCAGACAATTTCTAAAATAACAATACAAAATATTTGTACTCTCTCTGAAATGAGGGGTTCTGTAACACAGAATATAAAATTTCAGTACATTTTGCATATGATTACTTACGTAACTATCAGTTTCCTTTGTAACCCTAGAAATCTAAGCAAAAATCAATTTGAAATGTTATGTTTTCATCATCCTTGAAGCCAGCAAAGAAGGCATTATTAATCCTGAGCCATTTGCACATATAAAATGACTATAACAATACCTGGTACACAGATGTGCATGGATTTTCACAATTAATATTGAAGGCATCTGTAACAGATTGAATTATTGTTCACAGCTATTTACTATCCTCTTGTGATGGAAATATAATGGGAATTATATAGTCACACTCTTTGCCTTGTGACTTTGCCATGTCTCCTAGTGGAGCAGACAAAGTACGCAGCCTAATTTTGGGCTGTTTTCTTCTAGAGTTTATAGCTTTAGGTTTTACATTTAGGTTTTTGCTTGCTTTGGCCAGTAGAATGTTAGCAAATACGATGCAGGCAGAGGCTTTTCCTGTACCTTCATGGCTTCATTCAGCCTCTATTTTTTTTTTTCTAAACCAAGCTTTTACATTTTTAAGGTCCTGTGACAACTTCTCATTAAATACCATAGAAATATATGGACTTGCATTTTTTTTTATGACTGAGTTTCGCTCTTCTCGCCCAGGCTGGAGTGCAATGGCGCAGTCTCGGCTCACTGCAACCTCCACCTCCTGGGTTCAAGTGATTCTCCTGCCTCAGCCTCCTGAGTAGCTGGGACTACAGGCGTACTCCACTAAGCCTGGCTAATTTTTTTTTGTATTTTTGGAAGAGACAGTTTCACCATTGGTGTTGAATTCCTGACCTCAGGTGATCCACCCACCTTGGCCTCCCAAAGTGCTGGGATTACAGGTGTGTGTCACCACGCCCAGCCTGGACTTGCATTTTAACTATAATTTTAAATTTTCTGCAATCTGTTTGAACATAATTAGTGGCTGGAGTGCATCACTACTTAAATAGTGAATTCTGCTGAATAGCTCAACTTCCTGCTTTTGCTTACATTGGGGTTTCCTATTTCCCAAGTCCTCTCTTTTGATCTTAGTCCTTCTCCTTGGATAGCTTAGAATAAGACTCTCTCTCCTCTGCGACAAGCATTCAGTTACTTGAGAGCAGCACCTATACAACATCTGTGCCTTCTCTTTTGGCTGACAATTCTATGTCCTCTCTTATGACCATCTTTTCAGAACCTTCTTTATCTTGATTGTCTTTTAAATTGTTTTCAGAATGTCGTTTTTTTTTCTTTTTAGAAAGGAGAGAAGGAAAGAAGAAAAAAAGAGTAAAGGAGAGGAAGAAAAAAGAAAGAAAAAAAAGAGTAAAGGAGAGGAAGAAATCCCAGCACTTTCAGAGGCCAAGGCGTGTGAATCATTTGAGGTCAGGAGTTCAAGACCAGCCTGGCCAACGTGGCGAAACCCCATCTCTACTAAAAATACAAAAAATTAGCCAGGCATGGTGGTGGGTGCCTGTAATCCCAGCTACACAGGAGACTGAGGCAGAAGAATCGCTTGGACCCAGGAGGCAGAGGTTGCAGTGAGCCAAGATCATGCTACTGCACTCCAGCCTGGGTGATAGAGTAGGACTCCATTTCAAAAAAGTGGGCAGAAGGGGATTGGGAGAGTCCTTTTGGCCTGTGACCGTTGTTTCTCAAAGTTAGGTATTTATTCATTCAGCAAGTTATTCATGAACACTTATTACGTTTCAGACATGATAATGCAAATTCAAAGTTAAAAATATTGAGAGAAAAGGGCTAATTGAGAGCAAAAGATTGCTTTGGCTTGATGTTCTTCCCATAGTGACTGGGTGTCCAGATTTTTTGTATTTTTAGTGGAGATGAGGTTTAACCATGTTGGCCAGGCTGGTCTTGAACTCCTGACCTTAAATGACACACCTTCCTCAGCCTCCAAAAGTGCTAGAATTACAGGGGTGAGCCACCATGCCCAGCCTAGGACTCTCCCTTTATGGCTTATATAGATCAACTAAATACCTAAATCCCTATACACAGCCAAACACCTATTCTCACCAAACACCTAAATCCCTACACACAGCCCTCCAAAATCCCTAAGGGCTACCTGTTACTTGTTACAGGCTGGAAGATTTCCAGCTGAGGTGTAATCTCCATCTTCCTGAGTGTCTGCAGCTGACTGTGATATAAACCTGCTTTGGGGAATTGCAGGACACTTGGGTGCTATAAGCCCAAGTACGACTTACTGCCCTGCCTGCCTAGTAGATCTCAGCATCCGTGTCACCAGCTCTTACTGCAGGTAGCCACAGCTGTAGCCCCACCATTACTGAAATATATCACTAGTTTAGCTGTAAGAGTCAAAAGACATCTCTCAACATTAAGCCTGATTTATTTAGCGCATCTCCCTCAGAGGACTTAGGGTGCCAGGAAATGCTTGAAGAGGCCACATCAGAAAAATGGAGACAGAGAGAAAGATTCTGGATGGTTGCTGTTGGTTCCCTTCATACTTGAATCTTACTGCCTTGGGGTTGCCAAAACTCTGTGAAGCACAGACTTCAGAGGAAGGATTATTAGCAGGGATAAACAGGACATTCACAGAATCATACAGAGGGTGAATTTACCAGAGAGACATAAAAATCCTAAGTGTGCATGCATCTTAAAACAGAGCTTCAAAATATAGACAGCAAAAATTAATAAAACAGAAAAGGGAATCAGAAAAATCCTCAATGATAGTTGGAAATTTTGGCACTCTTCACTCAGTAATCAATAGAACAAGCAGACAGATTATAGTAAAGTTATAGATCAGAGCAATACTGTCAACCCACTGGACCTACTGACATGTATAGATGATTTCAAAATGGCAGAATACACATTCTTTTATTTTTTTTTGAGATGGAGTTTCAATGGCATGATCTCAGCTCACTGCAACCTCCACCTCCCAGGTTCAAGTGATTCTTCTGTGAACCCAAGAAGCAGAGGTGATACCACATCCAGTTAATTTTTGTATTTTTAGTAGAAACAGGGTTTCACCATGTTGGCCAGGCTGGTCTCAAACTCCTGACCTCAGGTGATCCACCCACCTCGGCCTCACAAAATGTTGGGATTATAGGCATGAGCCACCGTGCCTAGCCTACACATTTTTTTAAGTATATGCGAAACATTCACCAAGTTAAACAACGTTCTGGCATAAAACACACTTCCACAAATATTTAAAAATCAAAATCATGTAAAGGTTCCATTCAACACTGGGCTTCTCTCTGGACCTAATCATGTGGCTTATTTCCTGTCCAAAGGTTTCTTTGTTCTGGACATTCAGAAGAAATGTGAATCCCACCTCAGCCTCCAGAGTATCTGGGATAGCATGCACTACCATGCCCACCTAATTTTTGTATTTTTTGTAGAGATGGGGTTTCACCATGTTGGCCAGGCTGGTCTCAAACTGCTGGGCTCAAGCAATCTGCCCTCCTTGGCCTCCCAAAGTGCTGGGATTACAGGTGTGAGCCACTATGCCTGGACCTGTTTATTTATTTTTAAAGCATGTAGGCAGGGCTAGAATTCAAACCTGCTTCCCACATTTGAAATATATAAATGGGATCCTTGAGAGCTGTCCACAGAAAATCTATCAGTGGGATTGTACAGATCCTCCTAAACTTCCAATGAGGTTACAGCCCAGTAAACCTCTCAGAAGATAAAAATATCATAAGGTAAAAATGCATTTAGCACACCTAACTCACTGAACATCATAGCTTAGCCTAGCCTACCCTAAAGGTGCTCAGCACACTTGCATTAGCCTACAGTTGGGTAAAATCGTCTAACACAAAGCCTATTTTATAATAAAGTATTGAATTGCTCATGGAATTCATTGAATACTATAATGAAAGTGAAAAGCAGAATGGTTGTATGGGTATTCACAGTTTCTACTGAATGCATATCATTTTCATACCATTGTAAAGGAGAAAAATTGTGAGTGGAACCATTGTGAGTCGGGGGCTTCCTGTACTGGGATCTCTTCTCCCTTTGTGCCCTTTGCTCTGTCATAGTTAAGAAGCACACACTGGAACACGGGTCCTGAGAGTCACTGAACAGCTGTGTGGCTGCAGGCAGGTCACCTCCTCTTTCCATCCTGTTTTCTCATTTGTAAAGTGCTGGTCTTGGTCCATTCAGGCTGCTATAGCGGAAATACCATAGACCGGATAGCTTATAAATAACAGAAATTTATATCTCACAGCTCTGGGGGCTGCAAAGTGCAAGATCAAGGTGCTGGAAGATTTGGTGTCTGGTGAGTGCTTTCTGTTTTCTCACCTGGTGGAAGGGGTGAGGTGGCTCTCTGAGGCCTCGTTTCTAAGGGCACTAACCCCATTTGTGAAGGCTCTGTCCTTTGGACCTCAATATCATCACCTTGGGGGTTGGGATTTCAACACATGAATTTTGGGGGAACACATTCAGACCATGGCAGTACCTCACTCAGATCACAACCTCAAGATTAGTCCAGCTCTCAGTGGCTATGATTTTCCCCAAGGCTCTTACCGTGGGTTAAAGAGGATAGCCTTAGCCGCTCAATCCCAACCTGTCTAGCTTTAGAGTTTTAAAGCTCTTCTACAGATGTCAGCTCATTGACCCTTACAAAATCCTGTGAGGCACTGAATTATCCCTATGTTATTGCTTAAGAAACTGAGACCAAGAACAATTAATTTGCCCAGTCACAGTTTCCACAGATGCCAGATACAGTACTGTCATCTCCCTTTGAGTTTCCTGGTCCCGAGTGTAGGTCCCAAATCTTTCTAGGTGTCCCCTCTGTCCCCCATTAGGTAAATTGTTTATGGAGTCCAACAATTCCCAGTAAGATAAGCAAAAAATGGGCCAAATGGAAAATGGCATTTATATACTGTGATAAAGCCTAGGCTTTGGGGGTCTAGGGATCCAGGAATCAAAACAGGACCCATTCAGGCTTGCCCTGGTGCCTTGCTAATGGCGAATCCTGCAATTGTGCGAATATTCAGCCCTATGGATTCCTTAGGGAGTGCCAGTGTCTGTTCTGCAGCCTATGCGTGCTAATCAATCTTCCCAACAGCTTTTCGCCTAGTACCATCGTCAACCCCGTTTTATACATGAGGAACTGAGCTCCAAGAGGCTCAAATTCAGGTTCCCTGGCCCAGCTCTTCCTACTATCCATCAGTTAAACATGTGTTTTTTAAGATCACAGAAAGATCTACCCTACTGAAAGAGGAAGCAAGGGAAGGGAAGGAATAGAAAAGGGAGGAGGGGGAAGGGAGGGTAGGAAGGCTGGAAGCAAGACACAAATGGAAACAGGGCAGGATGAAGGTGAGCAGCTGTGACCTATTAAGGCATGTGATGGGTGCTTGAGAGACACAAGAAACAAAGAGGCCCTGGGAATAGAACACAGGAGAGAGGGGCAAAGGACTGGGGGCCAGGAGTCCCCTCATACTGGCAAACACACACACATACAAACACAAACACAACACACACACAAACACAAAAACATACCACATACAGACACACCACACACACAAACATACACCACACACACAGACACACATCACACACACACAAACACAACACACACACACCACATACATAGTACACACATACACCACACACGCAAACACACCACACACACACACCAAATACCACACAAACACACACCACACACAAACGCTCATACCACACACACACAAACACACACACATTTCCAATCCACTGACCTCAGTGACTACATCCTTCACAGCCACAGCCCTAGCTTGTTTCACTTGTGTGTTTATTTAGCTTAAGTTCTGCTTTAAAGGGCTCTCTAAGAGAGAGGCAGAGGGGGCGGAGGAGTGGTGGGAAGCACCGCCTAGAAGGGGATGTGCTGATTAGGAAGGAGCTGGGAAGGATACAGCCCCTGAAAGCTGACAAGCCCTGGAGACGGTCTCCGTCATTTCTCTTCTGCAGCTGTTGGTGAGCCTTCCCTCCCTTCTTCCCGTTCTCTCTCTCTTCTTCCCGTTCTCTTTCTCTGTCTCGCTCTGTTTTTCTCTCCTCTCTGCAGTAGGTGGTGGCTGCCCCAGGCTTTTCCTGCCATAGTTGATTTTGTGTTGAGTGAGAGTCTCTTTAAGATGGTATCTACAGCGACCTCAAAGCACAAGTCATGTTTTGAAAAAAAGAGCCTCTGATGGCAGAGAGCATGGGGCACTGGGACTCCACCTGGCGCAGAGATGATCAGGAAACTGGGTTCCAGCGCCAGCTCTGCCTTGGCAAGCTGTGTGATCTCATGCCACTCAGCCTCTCAGGTTCCTGCCTAAAGAGCGTGACATCTGTCCTACCCACCTGAGGATAATAAAAAAGATAAGCCATGTGAAAGCGATTTACATCGCCAGGGAATGATAGGTACCCCAGAAAGTTTTTGCTGATTGACTGCCAGAGTGATTGATGGTGCCTGAGGAGGGCAATGCTTTCCTGTTTATTTAAAACGTTTTTCACCAAAAGCTACTAGATGATAGATACAGTCTTCAGTGGCAAAGACATCATTGAAACATAAAACTGGTTGAACATTGTGTTTTGGCAAAGGAGTTTCCTACTCCCCCCTCCCCCCAATGGAATTCCTATCCCATTTCACACGATGCATCTGTTATGGAGTCTCTAATTAAAGGCCTGCAAGAAAGATAAAAAGTCATTATGTCTCACCTTAGGAGACCTCACATTACTTAGGGTTTTCAGAGCAAGCCCTAGGGAACGTCTGTCTTCCTAAACTCGGCAAATCTACCAGCCTTCCTAGACTTCTCTACATACGGTCACCAAGATGCAGACATCTGGAGTTTCTAAGAGCTCCTTTCCGCAACTCTGCTGTGCACACTGAGTTGAATTCCAGGCCTCAGAAGGAGCTAAGAGAGGGAGATCAACATCCATCAATCTAGTATTTGTGAGTGGGCGTCTCATGCTATGGGAAGGTGACTCAAGACACTGCATTAAAGTTGGGGTGTGGAGGGATTCAGGCAAGACAAAGCAACGCTGATAGGAGAAAGAGGAGGGGTCCTCGTGGCTGTGTTTGACTTGTGTCTTAAAAGGATAACGTGGCTGCTGAATGGAGAATAGACTTTCAAGTGGGGCTAGGGCAGGGAGGTGGAGTGAAGTAGGAAGAAGAGGTAGGAAGCTATTGGGAAGGTTTAGTGGAGAAATGATAACGGCCTGGTCCAAAGTCAGCCATGAAGAAGGGAGACGTGGTTGACATTCTTGGAGCCCATGTAACTCTCTGGTAGCTTCAGTGTTAGGCACTTTTTAAATTTTGAGATGGAGTTTTGCTCTTGCTGCCCAGGCTGGAGTGCAGTGGTGCCATCTCGGTTCACTGCAACCTTCGTCTCCTGGATTCAAGCGATTCTCCCTGCTCAGCCTACCAGGTAGCTGAGATTACAGGTGTCCACCACTACGCCTGGCTAATTTTTGTATTTTTAGTAGAGACAAGGTTTCACCGTGTTGGTCAGGCTGGTCTCGAACTCCTGACCTCAGGTGATCCACCCACCTCAGCCTCCCAAAGTGCTGGGATTACAAGTGCGAGCCACCGCACCCAGCCAGTTTCATTTTTATTCAAAGCTAAAGTATTAGGTTGGCGCAAAAGTATTAGGTTGGCATTTCCTGTGGACTGTTTCACTCTAACTTAGCCAAGGTTGCTCATGCCTAGCCCCTCCTGTGTTCCGCCTCCTAGTGGATGTGTGTGCTTTGAATCATGCTGCCCCCCATTGCTAACTCTCATTGGGCCAGATCCTGCCTTTAAATCTAGGATCATTTGTCACTAGCAAGTCTTTCATTCATTCTTCTTTGCCAGTTTGTAACACCTTGTCATTAGGTGACCTTGGTCAATTTCAACAAGGTGTTTATATCTTATAGGTCATTAATAAAGATTAAAAGGGCAACACCCAAGCTGACTTCCCTGACCCCACCCATGCCCCACCTTGTGTCAGTTTCATCCCTGCGTTTCATGATGCTTCCATGCTTTCTCATTTTCAGTTCACGTGACCATACATTGACCCAAGAAGCTGGACTCCACCAAAAACCCCCTGCAGTGCCTTAAGCAGTGAGCACACCTAAGGACTTGAAGACTCCACCTCCCATTTGATTTTCCCTAGGCTCATTTAAGAGCCCCCAACCCACATACTTTTTTATATCCATTCTCCACCAACCCCAGCTCACCCTATACCCCAGGAGCCTGACCCGGAAGGATTGCCTGAATAGACTCCACAGCCCCTGCCTTCCAGTTAAGTTGAGCCCATAGGGAGCACCGCAGGAGATGGAGGGATGTCATTGTTAGGTCAGGGTGTCCCTCACTCAGCTTCCTCCCCAGGGTTACTACAGGCTGGCTGAGTCCTTCCACTGAAGGCCCAGCCTCTTTACACAGCTCTCCCTTCAAAGGCTCCCACCTGCACGCTCTTCTTGTCCTTTCAGTCTTAAGGGTGTGTGATGGTTAATATTAGGTGTCATCTGGGCTGTACTGAAGGATGTCTACGTAGCTGGTAAAGTCTTGTTTCTGGGTGTGTCTGTAAGGATGTTGCCAGAGAGATTGACACGTGACTCAGTGGACTGGGAGGGAAAGAACCCACAATCGAGGTGGGTGGGCACCATCCAATTGGCAGCCAGTGCGGCTGGCACAAAGCATGAAGAAGCAGCTGGGGGAGCTTTGCTTGCTGAGGCCGCTGGCTCTCTTTCTCCTTCCTACACTAGAAGCTTGCTTCTGCTCCTCCTGCTCTTGGACATCAGGCTCCAGGTTCTCCGGCCTTTGGAATCTGGGAGCTGCACCAGCAGCTTCAAGGTGGGGGCTCTTGGCCTTCTGCTGCAGACAGAAGCCTGCACTGTTGGCTTCCTGGTTTGGAGGCTTTTTGGACTTGGACTGTGCCACTACCAGCTTCTGTTTCCCCAGCTTGCAGATGGCCTTCTGTGGGACTTTGCCTTGTAATAGTGTGAGCCAATGCTCCCTAATACACTACGTTTCATATATTCCTATATCCCACTGGTTCTATCTGGAGAACCTGAATAGTGTGACTAAGGTGACTTCGAACACCTGCCCCACCCCAGCCTGTTAGGTGAAGTATGTATGTCCCAAGATGTTCACAGCCGCCATCCAGGACCCCTTTTCCTCCCTGACATGGTCTCACTCCCAGCCAACTTCTTCTAGAGTTTAAACCTTGGACGTGGTTACCTTTACCGCCTTGTAGTGCCACCCTCAGCCTTCCACCTTGCCCCCAGAGGCTCCCCTACAACTCGCCCATCTCATGTGAATAGTCTCTTTATGAAACCCTCCTCCAACTACTCAGAATGAGAGTGCCATCTGTTCTTTACTGGGATCCTGATACACCATATAATATGACCAGCTCTAGGATTGTTGGGAGAAGGTCTTGACATGTGTGTGATGGAGGATATGTTGTTTGCTAAGAGGCAATGGCAAGGAACAACAAGCCATCTCCAGGCATAAATCTGCTAGAATAATCAGCAATATGTACCAGTCATGCACTAGTTAAACCAGTTCCCAAAACACAGAATACATAAACTTTTCCCCATTGCTAGCTTGCAAAAAGTGCTTTCTAGCTTATTTTTATTTTAGTAGTGAACAGGTACTATCTGCCCATTTAGTCTATCTTTAGTCTGTGAAGAAACACTAAATAACTGCTTTTTTTTTTTCTTTTTGAGACAGAGTTTCGCTCTTGTTACCCAGGCTGGAGTGCAATGGTGTGATCTTGGCTCACCGCAACCTCTGCCTCCTGGGTTCAGGCAATTCTCCTGCCTCAGCCTCCCGAGTAGCTGGGATTACAGGCATGTGCCACCATGCCCAGCTAATTTTTTGTATTTTTAATAGAGACGGGGTTTCACCACATTGACCAGGATGGTCTCGATCTCTTGACCTTGTGATCCACCCGCCTCGGCCTCCCAAAGTGCTGGGATTACAGGCCGATTAGCTCAGTTGGTGAGCTCCTGGTGCTCAACTGCCCAAGGCCGTGCGCTCGATACCTGCTTATTAAAAATAATCACTTGTTAACAAAGAATAAATATGTGGGGTCAGAGTCTGCTCTGGGTTGCCAACTGGGAAATGCTGTCAGTCCCCTGATGTCCCATTCTGTTTCCCGCTTTTTCACTCTATCTTTGTGTCTGTTTCTTAATTCCTTCAGCGGCAGCTTGGATGGGGTCTCTATGACCGAACTGATCTTGGCATAGGATAAGGATCTTCCCACCACAGGGCGGAGCTGTGCATGGTCCGGGCCCATCACCTCTGCCTCCAGACAAACTGCAGTTACCCCCAGTCCCTTCTAGAACCCAGCCTCCCATCCTTCGCTCGGAGCCACAAATGTTTAGTTCTTTTGGGGCTCTCTCAAATTTGTTAATATAAAAGAACTTTGAAATTCTCTTAACAAGTTATTTAAGATGTTCCAGCATTTTCCATTTATTCATTTAACAAATATTTATCAAGCACCTCCTATGCGCCAGACACTGAGCTAGACATGGAGCACACATCTACGAACAAAGCAGACATGCTCCGTGCTGTGACAATGTGCAGGAGCTGTGAAGCGAGTGACCCAAAATGTTCTGAAGATGCACAGCTTTATTGCTAAAAGAGTGCCTTTTATTTTATATGCATTTCAAGTAGGTGAAAGTGTCTATTTTTTCTGGGGGTTTATAGTCCATATTCCATGCTATCCTATTTGTGCAGAAATACAAGAAAATAGGAAGGCAGTTGTTCCTAACAAAAGGGACATTTTGAAAGGGAGGAGAACCTTCATGTCCTTGTAATCAAAGGCTTGCCCCAGCACCCAAGAGTCCCTTCAGTCTTGGCATGGCTGAAGTGGTATTGTCACCTTCATGCCATCTGCCCTGCCTCTGCTCCTCCCAAGGCTGTTGTCTTTGCACACCTGTCCCACCCCAGCCTGTTAGGCGAGGTGTGCCTGTCCCAAGATGCTCACGGCCACCACCCAGGACCCCTTTTCCTTCCTGACATGGTCTCACTCCCAGCCAATTTATTCTAGAGTTCAAACCTTGGATACGGCTACCTTTACCGCCACCTCATCCGGACCCATGAAGTTGGTATTTCTAAACTTTCCAGGCCTTCAATTCTTGTTTATTCCCAGTGAGTGTGTTTGAGCGTATACTCTGGTTTTCTGTATCCCACAAAGGAGTCCCTCTCTTGGCTCTGTTCCCTTAAATCCCAATTCTCAACATGAGCTCTGGACTTTCTCTGTCCTCTTCACCCACTCTCAAAACTCGAGTTCTTTTCCAGTCAATTCTTACTAACTTTTCTTAAGATGCCTCAAAATCAGTTCCCTTCCTTTCCTTTCTTCTGTACTCTCCCTTTGTGCCTCCCTTTGTAACATTTTTGCCTCTCACTCTTCCTAAGAAGAGCTAAAGGAATTCCTTGCAGTAAAAAGCAGATGTTTTCCTGGGGATTTGTGTCATGAAGCTTTTATAACATTTGAAATTCAGTCAATATGTTTAAGATAATGATGTTGAAGAGTAATAATAGCTTCCGATAACTGTGTTCTCCACATACTGGGCACTGTATGCATCAGTTCACTGAATTCCTATAGGAGCCCTTGAAGTAAATACTCTCATGCTGCCCAGTTTATAGTCACGGAAACTGAGGCTGAGAGGGCTGCAGGTGCAGTGGCCTGGCTAAGGTCACACAGCAAGTGGTAGAGCTGGGACTCCAAGGCAGTCCTGCTCAATTCCAAAGGCCAGCTTTCTTGACTTCACCACTGCATTAGTTGAAGGAATCTTGTTTTAATTCCTCTTAAAAGGAGCAGGTTCCTTGCATAGAACTATCCCCTCTGCAGCTACCCAGTTTGTTAAGGTTAAACTTATGTAGCAAGCTTCCCTCTGCAGGGCACACCCATCCTCCATTACCAGGTGGTGGAAGTCTTGCCAGATGAAACCTCCTATTTACTCTCCATCCACTGCCGGGCCTGTGCTGGGTGTGGCAGTGGGTAGGGAGCCACCCAAACCACCTCTTTACATCTGTGCACCCACAGGTTTTCCTGAGGATGCCTCTGGCTGCAGAGGCTGCTCTCCTGACAGCCCCACCACAGGGGACAGCAGCAAGCATTGATTTGACTTGACTAGGATTGGGACTTCCAGTGATCCACAATCTCCATATTGTCTCTTTCTACAAGAAAGGACTTTCTCCATGAAAATTATGCACTTAGTTAAACTGGGCCATGGGAGGCCAATCATTCAACAGATACGTACAGGGTGTCAATAATGTACCAGGAAAGAAACAAGGAGCTGCGCTCTTTCTTCAAGGAATCCATAATTCTATCAATAGAAGGAATAAAATATTCTAAGTGTCTTTGTAGTAGATTGAATTATCATTTTACAAATATTCCCTCTCCCTTCTTCCCTGCCCCCTTGATTTAGGACCTGACTATGTAAAATACTTTGGCCCATAATATGTGGGCAGAGATGACAATATGCCAGTTTCAAGTGAAGCCCTGAAGAGGTGTTGCAAATATCTGCCAGCTCTCTTGAACTCCTTCTCCCTAACATGAGAACATTGTTTGCTGCTGGGGGTATCCCTGCAGCCTGGATCTCAGAATAGGAAGACAGACAGAGGCAGGCCTGAGCCACTGCACATAACCCACAGCCACTGATGAACACATGAACAAACAGTGCACATTTGTTACTGAAGTCTACTGGGAATTTGAGGTTGTTTGTTACACAGCATCATCACGGTAATAGCTGACTAGTCTAGTCTCATACAGAGTTAAATTTCAAACCTACCCCGTGATGTTTTTCTTGGTCTTTGAATTGAATGGTGATGAGTTTCACTAATTCATCCAAGATATTTGTAGGACCACCAGTTGGGTGGGAGGAGCTGTCTGAACAAAACTTACATCTGTGTGTCATATAGAGTACCTGCAAAAACCCCAGATACCCAGCACCCGTCCTTCAGAGAATGTTACTGATCACAGCTACCCACAGACCTTATTTTCTATTGCTCATTATCCATTTCTAATGTTAATTTAACCACACCAAGGGCAAGTTCTTGTCTAAACACTCTGAAGGCTCAAAATGAGTTTAATGTTTGTAACCTAAGACCCCGGTAAGACTGGAAGACTCATGAAACCTGGGACTAAGGCTTTACACTCCCTTCCCTTCCAGTCACCATCTGGTGCACTGTACGTGTTTAACCACGTTCTGTTAATATCTTCCAGTCAACAAGTAATTATTGAGCACACTCCATGTGTAAGGCACAGGAAATACAATGGGGAGCAAGGCACAGTCCTCACCGCCAGCTCACTAGCTGGCCATCTCGCGGAAGGGAGGGGATGAGTGCTCACAAACTATAAGCAAAGACAACACATGTATTTTGAGAGAGGTGCCCAAAATCTGCCAAAAAACTGCATACATCCAATCAGAGGGGATGGAGAGCATTTCAGACAGAAAGAACAAAGGCACAGCGGCTGAAGAGAATAGGACATGCATAGATATCTGGAGAGATATAATGGGAAGCTTGTAAGGGCCACGTGTGGACCGCTTCCAGGGACAGGCTGGTGAGTTGAATGGCTGAAGATCTGATGAAGTCCATCACATCCATGTTGGCTACCCATTTCAATGGACCCAGAGTTTGAGGTTTTCTGAGAGGTTAGGGTCACGAACAGCTTGAACCTCCACAAAACAACTAGAGGTAAAAGATGCCCATGAAAAGTGGCTGTGAGTGCAAGATGGTTTCTATGACTACCACCACGAAGAGGCACTACAATCAGCCTGAGTGCAAGGAGAAAGAGGAGCAAGAGCTGCTCAGCTCCTGCTGCAATTGCAGGCATCTCGCATTGCAGACTCCCTCGTCAGCCCTGGCTAGATAAAGAGAGATTAAGTAGTATCACGGCCAGTCTTGGCCCATGTTGATAACGAGGTCTTGCCTCTCCAGGAAGTAGCATCCCTGTAGGCTGCTTATGGTAGGGCAGGGCCCTGTACACCACACCCTACCTCACCCCCACACCTCTTCCCCAGGCTGCACCTGGCCTTTGGCCTCACCTGCCCCACCCAGTTACACCCAGGACTCCAACTGTGGCCAGAAAACACATTACTATCAGGCAATTGCAAAACAAATGAAGAAATTCAAGTAGTACCAGATTTCAGCTGGACTTGAGTGAGCTCCTCTAGCACCATCTGCGGTACCTCTGGGGTTCTGCCCCCCAAACCCTAATGACATGTGAAATGATGTTATGGGTCCGACTTCTCCACTGGGCCATAAGCTATGCTGTGCCTTTTTCTGGGTGTATCCCAGTGCCTTGTTAGTCCACTGATAGCACACGTTAAATAGAAGCTACAGCTTTTCCAAGTATTGAAATGCTTTTCTTCACCCGCACTTGACATACTATCTCATTTAATTCTCCCAACAACCCAACCCTACATGATAGGTGCTATTAGCCCCATGAAATAAGTAAGGAAATTGGAACTCAGAAAGTTTAAGTAATTCCTCCAAGATTACACAGCTATGAAGTAGAAGAGAGAAGCTAGTATCTGTCTGATGCAGGCCCTTTTCGTAAGAGCAGGTTTACATGCATTGAATGAAACTGACAGCCAGGTTTCCAGAACAGATAAGGCTTAGCATGCCTCGAGAAAGGTTCCTTCTAGGGTACATGCTTGGGAAATCCACCCAGGCTAGTGTGCGGTAGAGACATACGAGACCTTTGTTTATTATCTTAGAACTGTGTTTGCAACTGAATTTGAATGTCTAGGCCTGGATTACTGGGAATTTGTGGGAGCTACTCTGTAATTCTTTCACCAGGGTCACACATGCCCAGCCAGGTGAGAGCTTCCCTGAAAGCCAAGGCCAGGGGCCTGGACAAGTGGGAGGGACTTGCAGAGCAGCAGACAGGCCTCCCACACCTGTTGGCCCCCAGCAGTTGCCTCAGCCACACGCATAATTGCAGAGCACAGCAGCATCGGAAGAAGGATAGGAGCTACCTTGGAGGTTAATGAGAGTTTGAGAGTAAAAATATCAGCCTGTGAAAATTCACGTGAGTACTCAAAAGGTCATCTGTCACAGGGAGTCTTTTTTAACTCACCAGGGATTGAATCCCACAACCCCTTCAGATTTTTCCAAGAAAAGAAATTGAGCCTCAGACACTGCCGGGTGATGACCAACATCTGCTTTTTCCGGGACCACATCCCACAGTCCAGCATCCAGACACATCATAAAGCATGTCTGAAACAGCCAGATTTATTGGTGCACTGACCCCAGGTCAGGAGCCAGAGACAAAGAGTGTGACTCCAGGCTCTCACCTTGGGCTTAGGTAAGAGCAAGCAGGGACCCGCCCTGCTGACACCAGTCCCAACCATGTGGTTCATCAGGATGAAACTGTCTTCGTTTGCGACCACACCCACTGCTCCACCTAAAGAAACAGCAGGTAGCAGCATCCAACCTGGTTTGAACCACGTCCAAAAGCACGCACTCAGAGCACAAGAGACCCAAGAGAGCAAAACCTCTGTGGAAATCCAGATGGTCACAAATGACAGAAAGGAGAGGCCACCAACTTAAAGCATTTCCTTCTGTACCTCCATGAAGACCAGAGAGGGAGCTCGTGAATGATTTACAACCACACTGTTTATAGAAATGAGCACATTAACTTTCTGGATTGCTCAGTGGCAATAAATGAAGAAGACACAATTGCAATGCAAGATTCCAGAAGACTGGAAAGTTCTATCAGGCAGTAGGTTACTAAGTGTGACTTCTTTTAACTTTTGCCTAAATTCAGACTTCAGCTAAATCAATCAGCCCTGTTAATTAAAGTCTGGCATTTTCTCAAACAAGCCCGATGCTCATTAACATCAGGTGAGCAGTTCAGCGTATGCACTCAGGTAATCAGGAAGGGAAGAGCTAGATGCCTTTTTATATGAGAATTCTAGGTCCACCTCTCTCTCTTCTTCCTCCCCGCATCCTGTCAAACAATGGAAAGTTGCAAGTTAGATCACTCATGTGCAAATGATCTTGCTTTTAAGAACCTAGGATAAATGTTGGAATCATTAATTTAGCAAACACTTCGGAAAAAAATTTGTGTTTGTGAGTTTTGCTGAGTTAAACTGTTTTCAATTAACATCGATTTTCTACTACACTGATTTGGAGACGGGCTTAGAATATTTATCTTTCTTTCCTCACCAGGAACTGCTTCTTGTGCTTATTTCATTAACAATTATGAGTCCAAAATCAATTGACTAAAATGAAATGTCGGAGGCGGGAAATGGGACTGGCAGGGTGACCATGCTCTGGGACATGCGTTCCCAATCTTGGAATAACCAATCACAAAAGACGTAATCCTAAGAATATCCTAGGCCCTACCTGTAAGAAATTCAAGTCAAATCAGAAGTAAGGACAAATCACCTAAGCCTAGAACGAACGTTCAGCTTATATGCTCTGATTTGGCCAGGACTGCTGCCTACAGTTGTGCAGTAAGCAGCCTGCACAACCACACAGTGCAGGTCTCGGTATGGCCTTGACAATTGTTTATATCTGGCATCTTTCTGATTTGCTAGTGCCCTTGCTGATTGAAGACACTGTGAATATCACCTTGTCAAGACCCAAGCCCCTGCTGGTTACAGAGGCTCACTTGCTGGGGTCTAATCTGGCTTATTTTTCCTTTATCATTTGGCCCTTGCTTAAAGCTTCTCCTGCCAATTTTGGGGGGAATCTGTACCATCCGTGCTCAAATTGCATGCAGTCAGGCCCCCTATGTTGGACAGACGCCCATCTACCTGGTGTCTCCCAACGAGAGATCCCCTGTTTTTTCCAGAGAAGAACCCTCCGGGGGTAATCAATCTGTGGTTTTCCCAAGTACACGTTGATAAGTTTGCATGCCTTTTTCTTAAAATACTACTAATAAATCTCAAAACGTCTCCCAGCTATATGAGAAATAAACCCTCAGAGTCGTGGACTGGGGGAAGACGATCTAGAGATCTACTGATTTCTCAAACAATTTTCATTTCAGTTGTTTCTTATATTAGCGCTCCCCCACCCCCCGGCCCGCTCCACCCACAGTCCCAGAAGTACCCATGACTTCTGGGCAGGCGAGTTCGCCTCTGTCCTCACTGGCAGTTTGAGCTATGGCTTCTTCTGATCCATTGAGTCAGTTACTATGCGTCCACCTCTTATCCAGCTTTCAAAAGTATGTTGCTGCTGTCTCCTCTCTTATTCTCCCTGTCCTCATGACTTTATGCTTTTTTAAAAAACCTTTTGCTATAATTTTATTTGAGTTTGGGGAGAAAGCTAACTTAGATTAGTGTATTAAATTCACCATCTTCAGTTTTTAGGTGTAAATATGTGTAAGATTTCCATACATCCAAGATCTCCTAATAAGAGATTTAATCATTGGTTTTCTGAAATAATCTTCACGGGTTTTAAAAACTGTTATCGCTGTGATTGCCTTAAAGAGCATGAGAATCCCCAACAAATGTGAAATGCAGACTAGAGATCGGAAACCAAAGTTCCAAAACAGTGTTTGGAACGTCAGGAGAATATTGGCTCTTCTTCGTGGTGTCTAGAACAGATTGTCAGCCTCTTGATTGAAGAGCATAGGACATATTAGGATTGTAGCCAGCAGTAAGGTTGATTGTATGTCTCTAACCAAGCTCAAATATGAAACAGTTGTTCACTGGGACACAGTTGGGAATTGGGAAAGCTTGTTAGGATTTTACCCACACAGAGATAATGTAAGTGGCATGAGTTATTGACCTACTGTAAGAAAGCACTGACTTGATGAGCCACTGAAGTTAACTCATTCTCTCTCTCTTTTTTTTTTTTTTTGAGATAGAGTCTCACTCTGTCATCCAACATGGAATGCAGTAACACCATCTTGGCTCACTACAACCTCCACCTCCCAGGTTCGAATGATTCTCCTGCCTCAGCCTCCCCAGTAGCTGGGATTACAGGTGTATGCCACCGCACCCAGCTAATTTTTGTGTTTTTAGTAGAGATGGCCATGTTGGCCTGGCTGATCTCAAACTCCTGACCTTGGGTGATCCTTCCACTCAGCCTCCTAATGTGCTAGGATTACAAGCGTGAGCCACCACACCTGGCCAACTCATTCTCTTGAGAAAAATAAAACGAAACTGCTGAACTATTCACTGAAGGAAATAGAGAAGTTATGAGTTCACTCTATGCTTATGTTCCTTGATCTCACTCATTTCTTAGACTCTGACAGCTGCCTCAGGAGTCATCAGCCTGTAATGCCATTCCAGGTGTTTCTCTGTGGACCTCATGGAGTCCATCAACTAGTATTTGATGAGTACCTACTATGTGCTAGGCCAGTTCTAGGGAAAGCAAATTTTAAAAACTGCCTGCTTTCATAGAGCTTTTATTCAAATGGGTGGTGAAATAATATAGCAGGTCAACATAGATATAGAAAATGTGAAGTACCAAGAAGAAATTTAAGAAGAGTAGGGGACTGAGCGTGACAGAGAGCCACTGTTTTGGATAGGGTGTTCCAGGAAGTCCTCTAGGTGACTTTGAATCACTGGAGAAAGTGCATTCCAGGAAAATGAACACAAAGTATAAAGTGAGACTTGAGGCAGAGGCACAGCCAACATGTTTAAGAAACAGCAAAGAGGCCGGGCGCAATGGCTCACACCTATAATCCCAGCACTTTGGAAGGCCGAGATGGGCAGATCACTTGAGGTCAGGAGCTCGAGACCAGCCTGACCAACATGGTAAAACCCCTGTCTCTACTAAAAATACAAAAATTAGCCAGGAGTGGTGGTGCAGGCCTATAATCCCAGCTACTTGGAAGGCTGAGGCATTAGAATGGCTTGAACCCAGGAGAAGGAGGTTGCAGTGAGCTGAGATCACGCCACTGCACTCCAGCCTGGGCAACAGAGTGGGACTCCATCTCAAAAGAAAAAAAAACAGCAAAGAGGCCATAGTGGAGAGGAGAACAGGAGATGAGATCAAGAAGGCAAGTGGGTAATCGGGTATGGTTGCAAGGCAGTAGAAAGAGCTTCTGGTTTGATTCGGAGAGATTTTGGAAGCCATTGGAAGGTTTTGAGCAGAGAATGACATGATTTGGCTGACCTTTTAAAACTTCTGGCTGTTTAGAAGAGACCACAGGGAGCAGGCCAAGGACACAGCAGGGAGACCAGGTAGATGCTATTGCAGTAGTCCAGGCAAAGATGGCAGGGGCTGGGAGCAGGAGAGCAGTGGCAGAGACGGGAAGAGATGGAGTTGGATTCAGAATGTATTCTAAAGGTAGAGCTTACTGTTTGTATGTGGAGTTTGAAAGAAAAAGAGGTTTCAAGATGATGCTAAAGCAATTGGCCTGAACAACTGGAAGCTGGATCTGCCTTTTACTGAAATAAGACAACTAGGAGAGAATCCAGTTTGCCCTGGGCAAGACCATGAGTTTGGTTTTGGATAGATTAAGTGTAAGATGCCTACCAGACAGCCATGGGAAGATGGCAAATGGGCAACTGGATATAAGAATCCGGCATTCCAGGGCTGGGCATGATGGCTCACACCTGTAATCCCAGCTTTGGGAGGCCAAAGTGAGCAGATCACTTGAGGTCAGGAGTTCGAGACCAGCTTGGCCAACATGATGAAACCCTGTCTCTACTAAAAATACAAAACTTAGCCAGGAGTAGTGGTGCATGTCTGTAATCCCAGCTACTCAGGAGGCTGTGGCATGAGAATTGCTTGAACTCAGGAGGCAGAGGTTGCAGTGAGCCAAGATCACACCACTATACTCCAGCCTTCCAGCCTGGGTGACAGAGCAAGACTCTGTCTCAAAAAAAAAAAAAAAAAAAAAATTGGCAGTCCAGGAATACATACAAGATGGACATATAAAAACCTCCCTCTTTGGGAGAGCCACAGACTTGAGTCTCCGACCTGTGAGAAGTGCAGAGGCAGGACCCCAGCCCCAGGGGACCAGGAAGGAAAAAGGTTGTTCTCGAGTCTTATGGTTTAATGTCATTTATTCCATCGGGTTTTCAACTTATCTGGGATCTTTCACTCCCTTCTTCTTTCCTGTTGCTCCCTTTTGCAGGGGGAATGTCTATCCCGTGCCTGGCCTACCATCATATTTTGAAAGCACATGACTTGTTTGGGTTCACCAGGTCACAGAGGAGAGGAATTCACCTCAGGATGAGTCTTACCCATGTCTGATTTAAGTGATATTTAGATGAGACTTTGGAAAGAATATGAATTTTGAGGGGGCAGAGGCAAAATGCTATACACTGAATATTTGTGTTCCCCCAAAAATCATATGTTGGAAACTGTTCCTTTCATGATTATAGCTGAAGGTGGGGCCTTGGAAACGTGATGAGATCGTGAAGGTGAGGCCTTCATGAATGAGATTAGTGCCACAAGAAAAGATAGACCCCAGAGAGCTCCATTACCCTTCCCTCATGTGAGGACAATCATCTGTGAACGAGGAAGCTAAATATCTACTTTTCTTACAGCAAATATTATGTATGTTTTACTCTTTCAACTCTTTCCATACTTAATGGAGGTGGAGGTGCAGCAGTTTGTAGAAGTGAACCAGGAAGCGGACCTAACCAGGCGTGGAACCTGCCCGAAGCATGACGTTTGACTTCTCAGCCTCGAGAGCTGTCTGAAATAAGTTTCTGTTGTTCATAAGCTACCTAGTTTATGGCACTCTATGCAGTAGCCTGAATGGATTAAGACAGGCTTCTTTTCAATAAACATTTTAAAAAGCCACATCCTCATTTAATGTTATGTAAATCTCAAAAGAAACTAAATAACAACCCAAAGCAAATTGAAGCAATGAAATAAAACAAAGTCATTAAACTAACTCCTCTCCCACACAAATCCACACACACACACGTACACACACATACACACAAACACACACACACACCATCATAATTCCCCACCCAATTCTCATTACAAGATTCTTTCCCAAACCAGACAATTATGAACTAAGCATGCCACCCAACTACCCCCCTTCCCATCCTCTAATGCCTTTTTTAACTGGCAGTAGAAACAGTTAAAAAATACCATTTCAGGCAATGCAATGAAAGCAGCTGGGAGAGAGGGGGCCAGACTCAACATTGTTTCTGGCAGGAAGAGGAGTTCCAGAGAATCTGATAATCAGAGGCTTTCGTTTTCTTGCTCAAACCTGAGATGACTTTATCTAAACCTAATAACTTGGCAAGAGCAGTTCTACAAACAGCCCTGCCTCCACCTCCATTAAGCATGGAAAGAGTGAAAACATACATAATATTTGCTGTAAGAAAAGTAGATATTTCACACACAAAAAAAAAAAGATGCCCGAAACCATGAGAAGTGTGAAGTCGCCTCTGCTGGATCTAGATTTGGTTAGCGATGCGCCTGCAAGCCACCCAGACCCACAGCCAGACCCTGTGGCCACTGCACAATCAAAGGAACTTTTATATCAGACACTGAAAGCCTCTGCTGTGAGCAGCCTGAGTAAGGGAGCAAAGAGAGGCGAACAGAGCTGCTTCCTCAAACCAGAGGACAGAGGCGGGACCCCTGTTTCTCTTCCTGGAAAAGTCCTACTGATTGCACAGTTCCCGCACTATAAAGTAAACAACAGGCATTCGAACTCCGCCACCCAAATAAATACAGGGCTCATTTGTGTGTCTAATGGTTAACATGAGGTGCAAATGCCACGGGTCACATGGGTTAATTTAGAAAGAAAACAAATGTAATCATGCTATTAATAATTGACTTGGGCTTTTAACTCCCACAATAGGGTGACTACTTCGACTTTCTTGAGAAGAACAGTAATAAAGAAGAGTGCCCCCAAATTGAGCTCCCAGCAGCTTTTTAATCAGAGAAGATTGCCAGGGCCATAGATTTAAGATTGGCAATTAAGCTTCATGGGCCAAATAAATGCACTGGCCTGGTGTATTTCCTTAAAACCCTATCTTCAATAATGCCATAAATTGGAAAAGCGTTGCACAAAGGAAGCTGATTCTAATTGCAGCAAAGAAAGTTCACAAAAGTTCACATTTAACTTGGCAGGCCAAGGCAGGGCACTTTGGCAACTGCACAGATTCTGATTTCAATTCCCTAAATCTGCCCTCAGGATTTCATTCTCCAGAGAATGGGCTGGCAGCAGGAAGGTCCCTCTGTGATTGATTTATTAGTTCCAATGCTTTATTTACAATTTTACAGGATATTGTAGCAGGGCAGAAAAACCAGTTCCATGGAAGTGAAGCAAGTCTCATGTGGTTTGATGTTTTCTTCTGACCTTGTAAACCTCTCCCCTAACTCCATTACTTTTTTGGAGTTTGTGTGAACAAACCCAGGAAAGCTGGTTTGGAATATGCAACTGGGTGAGAATTTTCTTTTGGGTTTTTTTTTTTAAAACTCACATCACCTTTGTTCTCCAGGCCTCAAAACATGTGGAAAAGACTGCCTTTAAAAAAGGGAGATGAGGATGGGATTGGGGAAAAACTCCAGGGAGTGGCACTGAGTAGAGGTACAACAAACACATGTGTCTACAAGCACAGGGTCTGGTCATGTTTTCCAGGACCTGAGGGGACTTTCTGATTATCAAATCCACAAACATTATTGGCTGCCATTTCCAACAGAGTAAAATCTAAGAGTTTCCACTATTGGATTCTTATGCAGCTTTCCAGTTGTATCTCCCATTACATCTTCTTCCCCGAATTTTGTCAACACCACCCACCCATACACACAGTCAGCCACAGCCCTCCCCACCTCTGCTCCCTGAATTCCTGCCCACGAACAGATACTCTCTTAACACACAGGAGCATTCACACACAGGCACACACGTGCACAAACGCACGCATACACACATGCATATACACATGCCTGCATACACATGCACACACACTTTATTTGGACTATTTACTCAGAACCTTTAATGTGCCAGATACTGACCTAAAATCCTCCCAACAAACCTATCAGTTAAGATTAACTTTTTAATCACCTAACATTTTACAGGTAAAGAAAGAGTCTCAGATTTGGTCACTTGCCTAAAGTCACACAACTGCTAAGGATTATGGAGATAAGGCTAGAACCTAGTTTTCCTGGCTCCTGAATAGAACTATTATTCTAATGACAAAAACCACAATTACTTTTAAACCAGCATCATACATACAACCAACTATCCTCTATACCCTCACCCACCAACTCCCTCAAACCTGCCTGTTCAAACATCGTGTTTTATATTTTTTATTAACACATCACTAAGATGGCTTCCTGGGTGCCTACCATTGAAATTCACTTTCCTGTCTCCTATATTCCCTTTGTATTTTGATTTAACCTCTTAACAAAATCAAGTTTGTGTCAAAGTTAATATCTGTCTGTCTCCCTAAGGACACTGAGTGCAGGCTACAATTAATGCAGTTATGAGTGCCCAGCAATACCTAGCATCATGCATTGCACATAATAAATGCTTTAAAATATTTGTCGACTCAGAAAAACATTCCTGAACCTTTTCAATAATGTGAGCATGCCAACAGAGAATGGGAAAACCTCACTTGGCATTGGTGTTTGTTGTTGTTGGGTTTAAGACTTTATTTTTTTAGAGCAGTTTTAGGTTCACAGCAGAATTGAGCTGAAGGTACAGAGATTTCCCATATAGCCCCAGTTCCCACAACATGCACAGCCTCCCCAGTATGAACATACCCTACCAGAGAGGTACGTTTATTACAATTGACAGATATACTCACACATCATAATCACCCAGTCCATAGTTTACATGAGGGTTCACTCTTGGTGCTGTGCACTCTATGAGTTGATCAAATCCACAAACATTATTGGCTCCCATTTCTAACAGAGTAAAATCTAAGAGTTTTCACTATTGGATTCTTATGTAGCTTTCCAGTCATATCTCCCATTACATCTTCTTCCCCCAATTTCATCAACGCCACCCACCCATGCACACAGTGTATCATACAGAATCATACAGAATTACGCTGTGTTTTGTTTTAGGTCTTTCCCCTTACTCTTGAGTGAAAGTGAGCACAATGAATGCTCAGTACCCTGACTAATTCTGTTTAATCTGGGTTAAACCAGAAGGGCCTGGGAGAAATTCCTGGAGCCCTGTGGCTCCACATGAAGATTGAGGGCCAACTCCTTGAAGTCTCAGTTTCTACAGTTTGTCCTTCCTCTCCAAGTCTTCCTTTGTATCTGGTTGGTGTTGTGACCTGGAATATCCACAGATACATTTCATGAGGTCAATTTTTCCGTCAATAACTAAGGCCTGGCCTAGGGACAATTCCCCACACAACTAACTTTATTCAACCAAACTCACTGTAGTGACAGAGAAAGAACCTTGAAAATGGCACACTGGAGAAAAAACAGCAAACATAATAAATATATATACAAATATGTCTCGCAAGGAGTGCAAAGCAAAATAGAGGAAGACAGGCAGAGATCTTATGTCAAAAGTCTGCATAGTGTAAGATAAGTAGTATAGGTTTTTGGACCTAAACTAAGTTTGAATTCAAGCTCTCTATCGCTTTTAACATGTGATGTTGAATGAGGTATTAAATTTATCTATGCCTCAATTCGCTCCTGGAGAAAATAGAAAAAATAATAGTTCTAATAGACTTTTTGTGAGGTGAGATGTGCTGTTACACGCTAAGTGTTTAGAAGCACACCTGGCACATAGGAAGCTTTCAAAGACACTATTACAGTTATGACCAAAATTCTATGAGTCATGTTTATGGAATCATGGGAAAAGCACAGATCTTTGAGTTAGAAAACCTGATATAAAATCCAACTCTGCCATTAAATAAGCTGTGTGATTTTGAGCCAGTCCTATCATCTCTCTGAGATTTAGTTTCCTCATCTGCACTTGGACTCAGACTGTCATTGGATCTCTCAAGTCCTTCCCTGTTTCTGGAGATGGTAAAGGCCCTTTGATATGGTTTTTGGCTCAGTGTCCCCACCAAATATCATCTCAAATTGTAATCCTTATGTGTCGAGGGAGGAACCCAGTGGGAGATGATTGGAACATGGGGTCAGTTTCCCCCATGATGTTCTTGTGATATTGAGGGAGTTCTCACAAGATCTGATGGTTTTGAAAGTGGCAGTTTTTCCTGTGCTCGCATTCCACTCCCTCCTGCCACATTGTGAGAAAGGTTCCCGCTTCCCTTTCATCTTCCGCCATGATTGTAAGTTTCCTGAGGCCTCTCCAGCCATGCAGAACTGTGAATCAATTAATCCTTTATAAATTACCCAGTCTCAGATAGTATATTTATAACAATGTGAAAATGGATGAATATACCCTTTTTTGTTAGTTTCCCTTCTCTCCCTCAAATTTTCCCTTGGGCTCTAGGTTATTCTGAAGTAATATCAGTTGTCCACCCCAGTTACAGTGCAGGTCCCAGGTATAATATCATCACAGCTTAGTCAATTCTCACTGGATGGGTCCATCCACCTGAAGCAGATTCACCAGACATTGTCAGAACTGAGTCTACTCAGTCATAAAGCCTCATTCTATCACTTTCTTATCCAGTATTCAAATTGGGAATCCTAGTGTAAGTACCCCTCACCAGTGGCTCCGGAGCCTCTTTGCTGACTTTAGCCTAGACACATGGCTACCAAACAGCAGTCCCACACTGCCAAAAGAGCATTCCTAGCCATTGTGCTCTCAAACCCTGAAGTAGCTCCTTGAGTGCCTAGCATACTCCCACATCTGGTTTGAGGACCTCCTTCCAGAAGTTGGCAAAGCATGAACCTTTTCAAGTTCAAATTGTCAGCTCTAAATATCTTCCTCAATTGTCCTGAATGATTCATCTCTCAGTGTATTAGTCTGTTTTCATGTTACTGATAAAGACATACCCCAGACTGGGTAATTTATAAAGAAAAAGAGGTTTCATGGACTCACAGTTCCACATGGCTGAGGAGGCCTCATAATCATGGCAGAAGGCGAAAGGCATGTCTTACATGGTGGCTGGCAAAGAGAGAATGAGAGCCAAGTGAAAGGGGTTTCCCCTTATAAAACCATCAGATCTCGTGAGACTAATTCACTACCATGAGAACAGTATGAGGGAAACTGTCCCCATGGTTTAATTACCTCCAACTGGGTCCCTCCCACAACATGGGAGAATTATGGGAGCCACAATTCAAGATAAGCTCTTGGTGGGGTACAGCCAAACCATATCACTTAGGGAGCCCCATATATTATTTTAGAATCCCATCATTACACTATTATGCACAAATAAATTTAATGTCTCAACACATTAAAACTAATCATAAAGAAATCATGGCTAAGAGGAGAAAAGAGATATCCCCTAGCATGAAAACTTCCCAGATAAAAAGGTAAAGGACCACAATTGTACCTAATTTGGATCTTAATTTGGAGTTTAGGCATGTCAGTGCTTAAAAAGAAAGGTCATACCACTACTGATGGCATAGCCAGGATTCAACCCTGGGGGCTGAGCTCCAGTGCCCATGCTCTTGCTCTTATTCAGGCTCTATATTTTATAGTAAAAATTTTATATCACAGAATTATTAATTCTTCAATAATTAGTATACATATAAATTTAATGCAGTTTTGAATCAAATTTCAAAATAACTTTTTGTAAAATCATATATGACAATCTTAACATACATATGGAAGAAGAGATGGCAGAATAAAACAAAAAATATGAGAAAAAGGAACAATAAAGGGAACTTGCCTTATCAGATAATAGCATGTACTGTATATAGATCCACTATTATTCTTAGCAGGATAGCCATACTATTATCCCCATCAGATAATAGCACGTACTATGGATTTTATTATAGATTATATTAAAATACCATTATACCTCCATCTTAAACAAAATGCATAACTAAATTCCAAATTGATTAGACTTACATATAAAAAACAAAATAATAAAAAATATTACAAGATAGTTCAGGAGACTACAAATACTTTCAAAATTGAGATCAAGAGCCAGAAGCTTGAAAATAAAAGATTAAAAATATTTAACTATGTGACAATTTTTAGACATTTGTGAGGAAAAAACATTGCCATACACAAAATTAGTAAAAAGTTTTGATTAGTTAAAAAATAGTAAGAATTGTAGATTAGTTTAAAAAAGTGAAAAATAACAGATTTGAAATGAATTTACAACACCTATAACATAAAAAAGCATATAGTAATTGGGAAGGAAAAGTTCAGAAAATATGCAAAAGATAAATAGCAAAATTATTTAAATTAATTATGATCGGGGAAATGCAAATCTATGCAACAATGAGGTTCACTTTACTCTCATCATATACCAAAATGTTTTTATATTGAAAATATCATGTGACTACTGGATTCACTGAAGAGGGTACTTTCATACCCTGCTGATAGAAATGTAAATTGTCATAGCCTTTTTGGAAAGCAATCTAACAATGTCTATTACAATGTAATAATTATCATATACCCTACTACCCTTCAGTTCCACTCCTGGGAATCTATCCCATAAACTAAAACCACCAATAAGAAGAACATGTTTACAAGGATATTTATTGTAGTTTTGTTTGTAGCAGCAAATTTGAAACAATATTCATCCAGTAGAAGAATGGTCCAATAAATTATGTATATTCATACAAATGGAGACTTTTATAACCCTTAAAAGAATGAATTAGAGCTGTATCATTTGGCTTAGAGGGAGTTCCATGAGGCATAATTGAATGTAAAACACAAGTATATATAACATGAAGAATTCTTGTAGAATAATGGCAAGTCTGCATTTGTATGATTGCAGGTGAATGCAGGAAAATTGGGAAGAGAACATCCTGGGCTGCAACATGGTTACTTGGTGGAGGCTGAGACCTATGGATGATGAAGGGGGAAAGAGGAGGAGGAACTTGGGAGAGGAGAATCAAGCACAAAATGACAAGGAAGAGAAAAGATGGGAGGATATGCTCACAGTTTTGAAATATTATATGTGTGTGTGTGTATACAACAAACTAATTTTTTAATTGTTTACAATCTAATCAGAAGAACAGAGAGGATCTTTGACATTTCAGTCTTGTTATCAGGAAGAAGTCTGCCCTGCAAAGCAAATTGGAAGGGTCCGTCCTGTGTGTGTGGAGTAACCCTAGAACTTCTCAGCTCTGGACACTTGTGGCGAGGCAAGGTTTTGTTTTACATCTGCCTCTCTTATTCCTTCTCTATCCTGAAAATCCACCTCCACCTGCCTTTCCAGAGTAAAAAAAAAAAAACAGGGACAATGTGAGCATAATAATATCTGTAAGTCAGGTAATGATGGACTATCATCAATTTTAGCAAAAAAAGGATAATTCATTGTGTAGAGATACATTCTGAAGTATGTGAAGCCACCTTAGAAGATACCCAGGACCCAGGGATCACATGCAGACTCTGGAATATTTGAAGCTAGAAATCTGAGAACAAAACACATCTGTGACATGGGGAAGAAAAGAAAGAGAGAAAGCTGGAGTGACTTCTACTTCCTGGCAGTATAGCCAATTCGATACCCACAGCAACCCTCCTACTGAAAACAGCTAACATGCTTAATAAAACATCTGAAAACTCACCTTTCTAAATGTATCACTGAGCTGCTAATAAAGGAAAGACTCCTCAGAGACCAGAAATAAAATAAAAGTAAGAATTTAAGTAATCCACTTTGCTCTTGGGAGCTTGAGCCAAACCGGTATCATTGAACTTTTGTTTTGACAGGGAGAATTTATAAACCACATCTCATCTAAGATAAGAAATATAAGGAGATTTGGTCCTTTGAAGATCTGGTTCCTCAAAGATCAAAACTGTGAGTATTCAAGTTAAGTAGAAATCAACCCACCCCACAGAAGAGGAAATAATGATAAAAGCATAAATGAATAGATTTAAATATAAATATACAATAGAGAGGATCAACAAATCCAAAGCTGGTTCTTTGAAAAGTCTTACAAAAAGCTGGGCATGGTAGTATGTGCCTGTTTGTCTCAGCTATTCGGGAGGCTGAGTCAGGAGAATCAGTTGAACCCAGGAGTTAAAGGCCATATTGAATCATGATCATACTACTACACTCCAGCCTGGACAACAAGCATAGTAAAAACCTGATGCTAAAATTTTAAAAATAAACACATTTAAAAAAAATGGAAAGCCTCATAAAGTTAACCAACTTCTGGAAATACTGATCAAAAAAAAGAAATAGCAATCAATTTTTAAAACTGTATCATGAATTTAAAAAGTAAACATAATTGTAGTTGCTGCAGACATTACAAAGATAAAATGTAATAAACATTTATGCACCCCCAAATGAAAACAGATGAAAAGGGAAAATTCTTAGCAGATATGAAATATTAAAATGTTTTCATATATAAAATGCTAAAATATAAGAGAAAAATAATTATTTTAGGAAAATTAGAAAAATTGAACTCATAGTTTAAAATCTTCCCTCAAAGTAAACATATCATTGCAATCTTAGATAAATTATTCCATGAAGTAGAAAAATAGATAACTCTTTCCATTTTATAGGGCTAGAAAACAACTAATACCAAAAACCAAGGACAGTTTGAAAAAGGAAAATTACAAAGTGATTTCACTCATGAACATTGATACAAAATGCTAGACAAAACATTAGCAAACTGAATCTATCAATAAATAATAAAAGAAGATAAGCCAGTCATGGTGGCTCACACCTGTAATCCCAGCACTTTGGGAGGCTGAGGCGGGCAGATCATCTAAGGTCAGGAGCCTGGCCAACATGGTTAAACCCTATCTCTACTAAAAACACAAACATTAGCCAGTCATGGTGGTGGACACCTATAATCCCAGCTATTTGGGAGGCTGAGGCAGGAGAATCACTTGAACTCTGGGAGGTGGAGGTTGCAGTGAGCCGAGATTGCACCACTGCACTCCAGCCTGGGTGACAGAGTGAGACTCTATTTCAAAAGTAAATAAATAAATAAGAAGAAGAAGATAATACAACAAAATGAACTGACTGCATTAACAGATCAAAAGAAAAAACATCACATGATTATCTTAAAAGATGCAGAAAAGCAGTCAATAAAAATCAACATCTATTTGAAACTGGCCCAGTAGTCCCTTAGACAATTGTTTTTAGACAAACATAGAAATTAACAGCTTCTGCTGTTAAAGCTTGAAACATACATTTGTTTTATCTGAGTTCCTTCCTCAGAAAAGGACTTTCAGGCCTCTCAAAAAAAAAGTATCAAAGAACTGGAACTCACCAAATCACTGTACCAGATGCCTCCTTGCCCCTCCTTAGTTTCTGTTTTCTTACACATTGTTACATTTTTTTTCCCTGCTATATAAACCCCTAGTTTTAGTCAGTCAGGCAGATGGATTCACTAAGCTCCCATCTCCTGGACTGCAGCACCTGATGAAAGCCTTCTTCCTTGGCAATGCTTGTTGTCTCAGTGATTGGCTTACTGTACAGTAAATAGCAGGATCTAGTCCAAATCCCTAGTATTTCAGTAACATATTCACGATTTAAAAATATTTCACAGTCTAGGAAAATTTAAAAGTGCTATTTTTAAAACCTACCACAAACATAATAGTAAATGGCTAATGCACAAAACTCATTGGTCAAGAGCATTTCCTTCAAAATTGGGAACATAACAATCTTCACTACTACTATTTCTTTTCGGTGTCACCCTGGAGATCCAGGCCAGCACAATAAGACGAGGAAGGAGGCACAAAAAAGAAAGATCCAACCAAGGCTCCTGAGGTATCATCCAAAGCTGACTTTGTGTAAAAACAGCTGACTGGGGGGGAAATGCTTTTCAAACTTCACCTGTGTGCTATGTACATTCAAGTCCTGCTGATTGTTAGGCATTTGCACATAGTATTGCATGCAATGCCCAGCCATAGTTAATCACAACTCACGTAGGGCCAAGTAAGGAACTACATGGCTTACTCTTCACTATACTCTCAGCATCCAGCAGACTGGCTTGCATATACTTTAGAGCTCAGTAAAGACCAATTTAACTGGCCAGGCGCAGTGGCTCGTGCCTGTAATCCCAGCACTTCAGGAGGCCAAGGCGGGCAGATCACCTGAGGTCAGGAGTTCTAGACCTGCCTGGCCAACATGGTGAAACCCGTCTCTATTAAAAATACAAAAACTAGCTGGGCGAGGTGGTGGGTACCTGTAATCCACAGCTACTCAGGAGGCTGAGGCAGAAGCATCGTTTGAACCTGGGAGGTGGAGGTTGCAGTGAGCCAAGATTGCACCATTGCACTCTAGCCTGGGTAACAGAGTGAGACCCTGTCTCAAAAAAAAAAGAAAGACCTGTTTAACTTACTAGTCAAGGTGGAAGACTCTTCTCCTGGCCACAAATATGTGACCTCTGCTGCTAATTTCTGTAAATACTTGCTAGAAACAAAAGAAACATGCTGTGCAAAATAAAACCCTTTTTCAGGCAACATATCTGGTCTCACGGGCCTGAGATATTTTCAACATCCCACTGGAATTTAAGCTTCTCTGTCTAAGATGACAAATTCCAGCAGAGGAGTAAAAGTTTGGAGGATAGACTCCTTTGGCCATAAAACAATTACGAGCGCTACGTGATATGTGAGATAATGCAAATAGAATTGCCTTTTAAGCTTTAAAGCAGTATGCTATCTTATTTCTGTAACTGTATTTGTTCCATCTTGGTATCTACTTCAGAACTGGAACTTCCCCTTTCCCCTACCAAGTTACAGTTTTTATCCTCAAAAAAAAAACTGCAATTTCTAACATGTAAATGCGAGTCCATAGTTTCTCAATTTTGACAGTCCCCAGGCTCTGGAAAATGCAAGGTTTTCTGTAATAATTGGGTTCCCAGTTCAGGGGAATTATGGCGTTTCTAACTGCTTAAATTCTGGTGCAATTTGGATTTCCTTCCCCTTTCCCTTCCACATTTTGCTTTCCTGATCTTTTTGTTCGGGAAAATTTGTCTTCCTCTCACGGAGTCGTAAATCACAGTCTCTCACTGTCAAAAAAAAAAACAAAACCTTACCCTTCCTACCTCTGCCATGACTTTTACCTGCCCTTTCCAATTTGTATTTCCCACCATCCTTGCTGCATTCTAGCATTCCAGGGATAATAATGAAAACACTTGACTAGAGGCAGGAAATAGTGGTCTCACAACAGTCTCTCTTCTAGGTGTGGAGTGAAGAAACTGGGTTAAAGTCTCAGCCCTACACAAGGACACAGGAAGGGGAACATCACACACCAAGGCCTGGGGGGTTGGGGGCTAGGGGAGGAATAGCAGGGGGTGGGGAGGATTGGGGAGGGATAGCACTAGGAGAATTACCTAATGATGATGACAGGGCGATGGGTGCAGCAAAGCACCACCATGGCATGTATATACCTATGTAACAAACCTGCATGATCTGCCCATGTACCCCAGAACTTAAAGTATAATAAAGAAATTTAAATAAATAAATGACTTCAGCAATTAAAAAAAAATTTTTTTTTAATAAAGTCTCAGCTCTGATAATTACCAATGTATTTCAGGTTGGGCAAGTTATATCTTCTCACCAGGAGGCAATAGCGGGCAGTGGGGACTGTGGAGACAGGACAAACAGAAGCACCTCTGGAAGTGAGTAGCTTCTATTCACCTGCAGCCACCCCAGTCAATTCATATACCATGGGAATGTGAGCTCTGCGTTGCCAGGTCTTCTGAATTTTCAAGAAAGCCCTCAAATACGGATTTTCATTTGAACTCTCTTGATTTTTTATTGTTAGCTCAAAATTTTGTAAAGCAATGTGGGTTTTTTGTTTTCATTTTGTCTTTTTGAGATGGACTCTCTCTCTGTCACGCAAGCTGGAGGGCAGTGGTGTGATCTTGGCTTGCTACAACCTGTACCTCCCAGGTTCAAGAGATTCTCGTGCCTCAGCCTCCCAAGTAGCTGGGATTACAGGTGCATGTCACCATGCCTGGCTAATTTTTGTATTTTTAGTAGACAAAAGTTTTCACCATGTTTGGCTAGGCTGGCCTCGACCTCATGACCTCAAGTGATTCACCCACCTGGCCTCCCAAACTGCTGGGATTACAGACATGAGCCACCACGCCCAGCCAGGTCTTTTTTGAGTAGACTCCTACGGCCTCTTTTGCATCTAATGTGACATGATCCTAAAAGCATGCCTGGTTGTACTGCTGCCCTGGAACATTCTGAGACCCTTCCACAGTCCTCCCTTCAGTTCTCCAGAATGTTCTTGGAGATCTGTGTTCAGGTGCCTTAGCCTCAGGCTTTGCTGCAGATCTGGGAAGTGACTACCTCATCTTAAGGGGATAAACTTTTTTGGAGCTGGGATTTCCCTCACAGAGATAGGTTTCCCCTGATTCTGATTTCTTGGGCTTGGAGTAAGTAAAAGGGTGAACTGGACATTGAAAGCCCAGCTGCCAGATCAGCCTCACCTCTTGGAATGTCCTGTTGGCCAGGTCTCTAGGCAAGTCTCCTCCCACCCACAACACAGCTTTTGGGTCTAGAGTGTACCTCTTATTCCTTCTCTGAAATGGGAGGATTTCTGGAGTGTGAGCCTCCTTGCCATCCCATCCGTCCCCTTTCTTAGATGTCAGGGTTCTTGGTCTTTCCCTACTTCATTTCTCACAAGTCACTACTCCTGCCCAAAATATTGTCCTCTGGTTCTCAAAACCATCCAGCTCACCACTGGAAACCAGCCAGCCAATGTCTGGCATGTGTGAGCAGCCTCAATTCCTCAGGTTCCTCTCCTACTTGGTTCCTGAGGCACTCGAAGGCCCTGCTCTGGCCAACATCTCTTGGCTATTTAACCCTGTTTATCTTATGGTTGGATTGGCAAGAATCATAAGGCCCTCCCCTGCTCACTCGTGCAGTCTCGTTAGGCTTATGTAGCAAAGCCCCAGATCAGCCCATCAACGGCCGCTAGGAGTTAGATCAACTGCAGAGCAGGAACGCTAAACAAAAGGACCAATTCTTACACCCTGTCCACATATTCAGACTCCCTGACCAGCCTACCATCGGGCCAGAAGTAAAAGCTGTCACAGTATGTGCTGAATCAACAGAACATAAGAGGAAGCAAAGGAAATAGAAACGTATTTTCTAAGGTGGGCCCTCGCACATTGTAACTGCCCCTCTCAGCATCCACTCTGATTTACTTAGTCAGGAAACATGGCTCTGTGAGGGATTCAGCCAGCCAAACACAGCCTCTGCCTTCTCGACAGCTCTCCTGTCTCTGGCATAGACCTTGCTTGAGTGGAAGAGTCTTTCAAAACGTTCTGCACCTCTCCTGGTGAGCTGCTGACCAAGACCGGCTGCTATGCGTTTCTGCCCAGTTGTTTTTTTGCTTGAACAACCTATGCTTTTACAAACACACCCTGACCGCTCTAAAGTCGTTTCTGTCCTGGATCTCTATCCCAAGCCACTGTATTGTTTTCATTTCCTGTGCTTCTTGACTTCCTTGTCATAATATTGTCTTACATTCACGGCGCCATGAGTCCGCAGGCAGGGTAATATGCCATCGTTTGACATCAGTAGAAATGGTTTCATCCAACTTCAATCACCATCACTGTGAGGCGCCCTGCAGTGGCTATTTAGCAAGTCAGGAGTGACTTTCACAGGAATGCAAGGCATGACTTTAGAAATGGTGTATTTTTTTCAGATGGCCTGCTTCTTATTGAAACTGATTTGTGAAGAATCCTGTGTGCCCAGCAAGGATTTAGAAAGAGAGATGTATACCACACTATGATGTAGACAGTGTATTTGGAGTCCTCTTTCGCCTGGCTTTCAGAAGTCAGGTAAGGTTGGCTGGACACAGTGGCTCACATCTATAATTCCAGTGCTTTGGGAGGCTGAAGTGGGAGGATGGCTTAAGGCCAAGTATTCTGGACCAGCCTGGGCAACATGAGGAGATTTCATCTCCACAAAAAATTTTAAAATTAGCCATGCAAAGTGGTATGTGCCTGTAGTCCCAGCTACTCAGGAGGCTGAGGTGGGAGGATCACTTGAACCCAGGAGTTCGAGGCTACAGTGAGCTATAATCGTGCCACTGCACTCCAGCCTGGGCACCAAAGTGAGACCCTGTCTGTTAAAAAAAAAAAGTCAGGTAAGCTATCAAAATCCCAAGAGTACATAGCCACAGGACTGAGCCCACCCAAGACTCCTCCCAACCCACACAGATAAGCTGCCCACTCAGCTTCTTCACTTAGTGACCAGGAAACCATAATCCTAATTGTTGTGACAGACTCACAGCCTCCCTGTGGCACTCAGTCCACAGAGTCTAGCAGAGGTGAAATCCATAGTTCATGTTTTATCTAAGACCTCCCTGATTATAAGATTTTGGAGCTATTAAAATGGGGGAAAATGGCCAATAGTGATTTTAAAGTATCATTCATTGAAAGATACATTCTTATATTAGAAATGTTAAAGTATACGATCAGGCTCAGTGGCTCACGCCTGTAATCCCAGCATGTTGGAAGGCTGAGGTGGATGAATCACTTGAGGTCAGGAGTTTGAGATGAGCCTGCGCAACATGGTGAAACCCCGTCTCTACTAAAAATACAAAAATTAGCCAGGCATGGTGGTGGGCACCTGT
Organism: Saguinus oedipus; assembly: GCA_031835075.1. Classification (NCBI taxonomy): domain Eukaryota; kingdom Metazoa; phylum Chordata; class Mammalia; order Primates; family Cebidae; genus Saguinus; species Saguinus oedipus. Next base: position 65,813,895 of record CM063171.1, on the reverse strand, counting down.
AATTGCAGCTACTTGGGAGGCTGAGGCAGGAGAATCATTGGAACCAGGGAGGCGGAAGTTGCAGTGAGCCAAGATCATGGCACCACACTCCAGCCTGGGCAACAGAGTGAGACTTTGTCTCAAAAAAAAAAAAAAAAAAAGAAAAGAAAAGAAATGTTAAAATATGGAGGAGAATGTGTCTAAATGGATAAAATGCAATGTTACAGACTTGTTGGTATCTTGGTAGCTACGTTGTTTGCCTGGGAGCACAAGGCATGCCTGTTCGTTCATCTTATATTATTAATAATGTTGACAGCTATGATGATAACACAAATAACTTTTATTTCCACTGTGTCTTATACTTATGATGTATGTGAAAAGATTTAATATTCAGATTTCATCCTTCATCTATCCATGAGAAATCCTGAAGCTGCCAACCTGGTTTCTCTCCTCTATCAGGAAAAAATTCATTCTTCCTGGGCAGGAATAATGAAGGACTGAGCAAGAAAGGAGAGTGTGAAGAGGAGGAGAAAAGTCAGCAGACAGGCAGGGAGATGAGAAGGATTTGGGGGGGGTGTGAATTAAGGAGGTGAGGGTGGGACACACATATGTGAGGAAAGGGGACTTTCTATTGGTGTGGACCACATGCTCAGATCCTCTTCACTATCCTTCAGGAGACGTAAGAAAAAAATTGAATTGCTTTTTCATTACTTTTGCCTATTGAACTGTACTTGTTAAGTCTGATACTGTTTTGAGACTGAACCCTTGGTTCCAGGTTTTTAAGGGTTACAAGAATATTGATGTTGTAATGTAGCAGGATAAATGACATTATCATTCTTTTTTTTTTTTTTTTGAGACAGAATATCACTCTGTCACCCAGGCTGGAGTTCAGTGGCACGATCTCGGCTCAACTGCAACCTCCACCTCCTGGGTTCAAGCGATTCTCCTGCCTCAGCCTCCTGAGTAGCTGAGATTACAGGCGTGTACCACCAAACCCAGCTAATTTTTTTGTCATTTTTAGTAAAGACAGGGTTTTACCATTTTGGACAGTCTGGTCTTGAACTCCTGACCTCACGATCCTCCCACCTTGGCCTCCCAAAGTACTGGGATTACAGGTGTGAGCCACTGTGCCTGGCTTTATCATTCATTATTTTTTAAAGAAAGAGTCTTGCTCTGTTGCCCAGACTGGAGTGCAGTGGCATGATCACAGCTCACTGCAGCCTCTACCTCCCAGGCTCAAGTGATCCTCTCACCTCAGCCTCCCATGTAGCTGGGACTTATAGGCACATCCCAACTATAAATCCCAGCTACTTGGGAGGCTCATTTTTTTTTTTTTTTTGCATTTTTTGTAGAGATGAGTTTTTGCCATGTTGCCCAGGCTGGTCTTGAACTCCTGGGCTCAAGCAACCTATATGCCTTGGCTTCCCAAAGTGCTGCGATTATAAGCATTACCCACTGCACCTGGTCAACCCCTCAGTATTGAGGAGAAAATCTCAGAAATGTTAAATGATTTTGTTCAAAGGCTTACATGGGTAGTAAGCAACAGAGATGGGGGATCAAAGCCAATTTTTTCTTTACTCCAAATTCAGTGGTCTTTCCCTGTGTTCCTGAAATAAAGTACTTCAACTTTTAAAATGCTAATAGTAATTAAATTTTTCTGAGTAAATACATAATTCTTGATATGTTCAAAGTGGAAGAAGGAATAGTGTCAGTTTGGAGATGTAATGAAACATCTTACTACAATGAAGATCTTACAACTAAATTGTACAAGTGTCTGTACATTTGTACCAAATGGCTAACTGACTGTAAACTGTTCAGAAACCACCATATATCTGCATATTTTCAACTATGAGACTATTAAAAGTGCAATTTTAAAAAGTTGTGCCCATCAATACCCCTAAGGATTTACCCAAGAAAAATGAAAACATCCACACAAAGACATGTAGGCCGATGTTTTTTCACAATAGTCAAAAGTGGAAACAATCCAAATGTCCATCAACCGGTGGCAAATAGCAAAGTGTGGTATATATCCAAAAAGGGGATACTATTTAGCAGTGAGAAGGAACAAAGTACAGTTTTGTTCTACACCAGATGAAACAGACACATCCAGCTAAGTGAAAGAAGCCAGATAGATACATGTTCCATCATTCCAGTTATATGAAATAGCCAGCAAAGGTGAATCTATACAAACAGAAAGTGGATTAGTAGTTGCCTGGGGTTGGGGCTGGGAAAAGAGATTATTGCAAAAGGGGGTGGGGTGATAGAAGTGTTCTTAAACCGGATTATAGTGGTGGTTGCTCAACTCCACTCATGTACTAAAAATAATTGAATTATAAACTTTAAATGGGTGAATTTTATGTTATGTAAATTATACCTCAATAAAACTGTTAAAAGAAGAAAAAGGAAAAAGATGAAGAATAAGAAATGTGTCATTACGGTGAAACCCAAACAGATTTATTAGAGGTAAGAAATGGATGAAACTGGCTTGCATGTATGAAAGGGTTTGTTGACTGTAGAAATAGTTTTGAAAGACAGTGAATGCTGAACTACGTGAAGAGTGCTACCATTATGTAATTGATGACAATCAGTAAAAGAGGAGGAGAAGTGATTGACAGAAAGTTGTTTTCAATGCTAGGCCAGATGACCAACATCAAGTTTTAATGCTCATTAATATGAATTTAAGAAGGTGGGAGTTTATAAATCCACTCTCAGGACCTGACCTGCAGATAAGACAAAGATGCATTGGTTCGGACCATCATGCTCTGCTGAACTCACCACACTATTGTGGATAAAATCCCTACCATAGCAAGCAGTGAGTAAATTATTATCTACTCTTGCACAAAATAAATCAATCAGCTCTACAATCTATTGCTCTAGAAGAGTTCGTTTCTTGCCCTAGGTGAGTGCTTGTTATTTGGATATAATTTAAAATACATTGCTTTCAAAAATACTTAATTTGTTTTTACTTTTATGACACATAAAATTGTGTATCTTGTTTAAAGTAGGGTTTTATGGTGCCAAATAAGTAAACTCCTATTGATGAAAACTTTAAAAACCAAAAGAACACCTGGTCCTGGTGGGGAGTGAAACAAACAAAAAAAGAGTTTTAAATTCTAGGCAAATAGTAGCTTCCCTGTATCACCCAGAAGACAGGAACTCAGAAAGAAAACAAAATGCAACAGCGAGAAAGAGATTCACAAGGTACTTGGTCCCCACAAATTCTTCACCTTCCTCCATGCTTCCTGTTCCCTCTACCAAACCTCCCAAGAAGTAAAGAAAAAGAGATGAGTTACTCAATGCATTTGCCTACCTGATTGGAAAATCTAAATGGTAAGTTCTCATGATGTTCCAACCTTCTGAAATACTAGAAGGTTCTATTATCATTACTATTTTCTGTACAATTAAAAAGCACAGCAGAACAAGCAAGACTAGCCACATGTTGGGCATTCTCTTGCCTCTTGAATAGGGAGGGCCTCCAACCAGTAGAATAAAAATCCACCCACATTTGGATCACCGAAGCCAGGACTTAGATCTGGAAAGGGTAAGAGTACCAGGATGGTGTAGAGTGTGACAATGCTGGTCTAATCCACGCTGAGATTCATGACTTCCCACCTCTGAAGGTGAACTGCAATTTATTAAGATTTTCTATCTGCCAAGCCCTGTGCCAAGATTTTTTTTTTTTTTTTTTGGAGACAATGTCTTACTCTGTTGCCCAGGTTGGGGTGCAGTGGCATAATCTTGGCTCACTGCAACCTCTGCCTCCTGGGCTCAAGTGATTCTCCTGCCTCAGCCTCCTGAGTAGCTGGGATTACAGGCATCTGCCACCTCATCCAGCTAAGTTTTGTATTTTTAGTAGAGATGGGCTTTCACCATGTTGGCCAGGCTAGGCTTGAACTCCTGACCTCAAGTGATCTACCCGCCTTGGCCTCCCAAACTGCTGGGATTACAGGCATGAGCCACCATGCCCTGCCTGTGCCAAGATTTTTACATGCATCATCTCTTGCAGTCCTGCTGCCCACTAAGATTTATATCATTAGCCTCCCCTTTTCCCAAAAAAAAAAAAAAAAAAAAAAGAGGCTTGGCCAGGTTTAGTTTACTTGCCCAAGGCAAGTAAATTTAATTTACTTTTAAAAGTAAATAAATTAGCAGGACCTATAAACTCATGTCTTTTCCACCATGCCACAGGAGATCCTGAATCAGACCAGGAGTTGGTAGCTTTATGAGACGGGAGGGCCAAGTCCACATTTCTGTTCTTCTGCTCCAGCAGATGGGCTAACCAGTTGCCTTGAGGAGGCCAGGCTGTGGAGGAGAATGCCAGGTCTGTGGCAGTGAGGCAGTGGGCTGCTGTCACAGATCTGGGAAACAGGGGAGAGACACGGAGGGTCATTCCCATAGCAGCTGGTACATTAGGTTCTCCCAACCTATGCTTGTATATTTTAAAAAATGTTTCCATCAATTCCCTTTTGTTTATTTGGGCCCATTTGAAAGGGTATAAAATTTGGAATCAGAAAAGTAAGTATTTAAACCTGGGCTCTGCAGTACAACATTGTGTGATCCTGGGAAAGTACTTAAGCCTCAAATGCAATCTGAAATGAGGCTCAGGGGTCACACCTACTGCACAGAGTTGTTTAGAGACTTAGATAACATCATTCTTTAGAGAAAGGTTTGTCAGGTGTTATAGATATTACTACTTTTTAAATCTTGACCTTCTCATTTTGTACTAGCTACTCCTCCTTTGTTTACGCCATCTGTCAGTTTTATAAACCAGCCTCTTGTGTCTTCATTCAAGTTGTTCAACGAGAGATGGGGTCGCCATAGAGAGAGCGAGCGCGAGAACCCCGGACAGGACCTGGCTGAGGACAGAGTTCTATTGTTCAACACCAGCTGCCTCCCTCTGGCTGTTATTATTCGGCACATCTGATTAATGACAGCATAATTTTTTAACCAGCCAGCACTAATCTATTTGTCCTAAATCAGCCTATGTTTCTCAATCTTCTTCAAAAAGAGATCATGAAAGGATCTGTCAGATCCCTTGATGAAATCTGGAATTCTAACCTCATGACCATTCCTTGATCTGGCAGTTCAGTTTTCTAACAAGGGAAAAATCAGTTTTGTGGGGCCATGCTCACCCTCACTGAGCTCATGCTACCCCAGGATCATCTTCAGCATTGCTCATGAGTTACTTGTTCTAAATGTGTTCTAGAATATTCCTGGGGAGGTATCCCTCCTCAGGGTGATAGGACTCAGGAGAGTCCTGATGGCATGCCAGCTTGGTGAGGCGTGCAGGGAGGCGGGTGCCAGGCTTTGTCTGAGAATCATATACAGGACAGTATGGGTGAGCAGCAGAAATCTACAGACATTCATTCAAGGAGGCCCCAAGCTATCTGTGAGGAGACCCAAATCAAAGACCCAGCATATAGGCAAGTTGAGAATTAAGGCAGTAGAATTAAGATACAGGCAAGTTGAGAATTAAGGCAGTAGAATTAAGATATAGGCAAGTTGAGAATTAAGGCATTAAAGAGCTGCACCACCACAAGGATATGGAACCAAGACTGGGAGCAGACTGGGGTGGCTGAATATATCCATCCAAGCTGAGGGATTAACATGAAGTTCAGATGAATTTCACTAGTCTACTACAGTTCTAGTGTCCAGACTGATTCATTAGCCCAGCCACGGAGATGGTGGCTTTTTCTCTAGAGGGTTTTTTTTTTTGAGATGGAGTTTCGCTCTTGTTACCCAGGCTGGAGTGCAATGGCGCAATCTTGGCTCACAGCAACCTCCGCCTCCTGGGTTCAGGCAATTCTCCTGCCTCAGCCTCCTGAGTAGCTGGGATTACAGGCACATGCCACCGTGCCCAGCTAATTTTTTGTATTTTTACTAGAGACGGGGTTTCACCATGTTGACCAGGATGGTCTCGATCCCGACCTCGTGATCCACCCGCCTCGGCCTCCCAAAGTGCTGGGATTATAGGTGTGAGTCACCACGCCTGGCCTTCTAGAGGTTTTTTGTTTTTTTTTTAATAAAGCAACCATCCTTCACACACACACACACACACACACACACACACACACACACACACACACACAAACTCAAGCTTATCTCATTTCAGAAGCCCATTTTCTCCCACCCCTTGAAAAATGTATCCCTTTGTGTGTGTCTGATCTTCTGATGCCTTCCCTATCACTCACAGTTTTTGAAAAATTACTGGCAACTCTTCTTCCATCACAGCCATTTCTTTCAGCAGAGTTAAGTCAGGGTTAAGAACATGGTGTTCCTGCCAGGCAGACCTGGGTGTATGTCCCTGATAGTCCATTTATTTCTGTGGGAACTTGACTCACAAACTGCTTTGAGCCTAAATTCTCTCATTGAATAATAGAAATAATAATAGTCTGCTTCATAGGATTGTTGTGAGGATTCAATGAGATGGTGTATGTAAAGCATGTGGTCCAGTCCCTGCACACCATGCGTGATCCACATATATTCCTAGGGTCAAGTGCATCATTATTCCCAATTGTTCACTCCTCCCAGGATCAACACCCTTTGCCATGGGACTTTGCAATTCTCCTTGCTAGAGATGGACTGTACTGCCTACCTCACTGGTTTTGGGCTTGAGTGGCTCATGACTTGATTTGGCCACTGGATCATAGGCAGAAGAAACAATGTGCCCATAATACAAAATAGGCCTTACATATTATGTATTTCCACTCATCTCATAGGTGCTTCTGCCATTGCCAAGAAAAGAACATGCCCCAGAAAGCCCACTGCTATCAGAATAATGAAAGACCCCAGAACCCAGTTCCACAGCCTAGAGCCATACCCAGCAGAGCTCAGCCAAACCCCAGCCAACCCACAAACATATGAACAAGAAATAAGTGTTTATTGTTGCACACCACAGATTTTTGGAAGGGTTTTAAGTGGCATGATAGTGGTAAGAATTTATACTTACCTTGTCCAGTGCTTGGAGATTTAAGTTTATTTAAAGCAGTTAAATAAACCTAAATTTTCCAGTTTCCACCAAACCTCAATGTAAGGGAAAGAACGTGGGTTTTGGAACCAGAGAGATTTAGTTCACACAAAGATCCCATGTCTTACTAGCAGAGTAGCTCAAGGCAAGTCACTTCACTTCTCTGAGCCTCAGTTCCTCATCTGTAAAACGAGAGTGAGCTACCAGGCCCTGTTAGTGTAAGAACTAGAAGGCATAATGTAGTGTTCACATGTGCAGACACAGCATGGCCTCCCAAGAAAGATGGGTTGCTCTTTTCTTTTCTTGATAAGCTTATTATCCTTTGTGAAATTTGGAGAGCCTCATCTCCAGATCTTTAAAGAACAGACAGCATGAATAGAGTTCATAGGGATTGAGGCATTTGGCTTTGTCTCAGACTTCTGTTAATTCATTCACATTTATGTGGCACCTGGCATGCACCAGGCACTGTTTTGAGCCCCAAGAATATGGTAGTCAATAAGGCAAGTGAAGTCACTCCTCTCATGGAGCTTACATTCTAGAAGAGCTCAAAGTAGGTAATGAATAAGACAATAATAAACTAGAAAATTCCACATAGCAATGAACACTATGAAATACATTCAAAAGGGTGATGTGGATAGAGAATGACAGAGTATAGAGTGTGGGACAGGCTGATGGTCAAGGAAGGACTCACGGAGGCAATGAAACCGCCCATTTTCCAAACAGGAGAAATGTTCCTCTTTAATCCTCCTTGCACCACAGTTATTCAGAGTAGCTCTTCTTGTTTTTAACACTATAACAAGTTAGGATTTCTTTACAGCCCTTGACCACCTGCCACTCTTGGTAGAGATCCAAGCAAATCTTTTGATCTTGTGTCCCTCCTTCCTCCTTCTGTACACTGGACTCTGTAAGTTACCCTGGGCAGCCATACCTACCTTTTTAGACACCTCCTTTTCTTCCTCACTGGAACCATTTTTAGTGTTACATATGGTAGTAGGGGGATTTTAAAGGGCTCCCAGTTTGTCAGTGGCATCTTCTGATAAAAACCCTTGCATCTTTCCATCCCTACACATTTTGAAATCTGCCTTTCTGAAGCCTGCCATATTTGACTATGCCCTATCTCTCCTTCTCAGCTCTTAAGAACTTAGAGTTAAATGAGAAGATTATCTTATTTGTCCCAGCCCATGTCAATGTCAGCCTGCTTTGTGGGCCAGAGTAGAGCTCACATGAGAAGTTTCCTTCATTCCTAATTGATGAAGTCATAGGGAACACATGCCCATAATTTATCAAAGACTTCCTCTGCTGTTAGCAACATGAATTGTCAGGCAGTTTCCAGACTACACTAGTGATTCTCAAATTTTACCCGCCTTATAAATGACCCGAATGGCTTGTCAAAAATACTGAAATTCTGATTGAGTTAGGTCCAGGGCCAGCCCCAAAATTCTGCATTTTAAACATAAACCCACATCCAGCAGGTGCTGCTCATCTTCAGAGCACCTTTTGCATAGGTAGCTTCAACCTTCCATCATAACTATGACATAACTTGTGGCTGGATTTGTAACTGGTGTGAAGATATCATCATCTTAGCTGCCTCTATCTTGAAGGTAGCCTGCGGCACATGCCCATGGCAGTATTTCTTCTTTTATACTCAGCCTCTGTTTCAGGCCCTCCAACCCCCAGTTTCTTCTTTTCTATGTGCTTCTCTCTGTAATGTAGATTTTCCCAGTTTCATCTGAACATTTTATTCCAGTATGGTAATCCAGGACACAGAACACCAAATCTTGTTTTTGAGCTCCAAGATGACAGCTGACAAGGGGTGGGGTATGTCTTTCCAGGATAGGGAAGAATGAAACAGAAGATCTTCCTTGTGGTTCAGAGAGCATAGAATGACTCCTGACTCTTAAAGAAGAAAAATGCACAAATAAAACCCTAAAACCTCATTCAAAAGGAAATGATGTCTACAACAGGCACAGAAGAATAGCAGTGACAAAGTGACCCATAATTTTCAAGAATAGAAAAAGGAGGGAAAACGTGGCTCACACCTGTAATCCCAACACTTTGGGAGGCCAAGGCGGGTGGATCACTTGGGATCAGGAGTTTGAGGCCAGCTTGGCCAACATGGTTAAAAGCCCATCTCTACTAAAAATACAAAAATTAGCTGGGCATGGTGGCCCGTGCCTGTAATTCCAGCTACTCGGGAGGCTGAGGCAAAAGAATCTCTAGAACCTGGGAGGCAGAAGTTGCAGTGAGCAGAGGTCACGCCACTGCACTCCAGCCTGGGTGACAGAGCAAGACTCCATCTCAATAAAAAAAGAAAAGTACCAATTCAATTGTTCATTCATTTAGTCATCCACTCAATTCAACTAAGACTTGTTAAGCATCCACTCTGTGCCAGGTGCTGGGTATGTGGGATGAAAACAATAGAATCATGTTTCCTCGTGGAGCTGACATCTTGGGGAGAAAGACAGCAAACAAGACAACAGACAAATGGATACATAATGGCAAACAGTGATGAGCTGTGGAAGACACAAGGTGTAGTTACAAAGAATGAAGGGGACAAAGGACCCTGTGGACAACATGGTGAGAACACACTCCCTGAAGAGGTGGTGTTCAAGCTGAGAGTTGAAAGACGAGAAGGAGCTAGACCTGTGAAGAGCCCGGCTGGAGATGGAGGGAAGAAAGATCACTTCAAGGAGAAGGAATTCATATCTGCAAGGGCCCCAAGCTGGGAAAGAATCTAGAGGGTTTGAGGAACTGAATTGAATCTGCCTAATGGCAGCACAGTGTGATAGGTGGAGAGAGTGGCAAGAGAGGGACTTGGAAGGGACGGCTTAGAGTCTCAGCAAGTAAACAAAATGAACTTGAAATATTCATGGAAGAGCTAAATCCACAATTTGGCGGAATGGGATTTGTTCTTTCAATAGATATTCCCAAAGTGCCTACTTGTTCCAGGATTGACATATGGAAAGAAGGGATAGTAAACAGAGGAAAAGGATCTGACAGAATGGAATGGGAAAGGCCCATCAGTCACTGTCCAGAAAGCTGTTGGTTTGCTTGGGTAGCTATGAATCCAGGCAAGGAATATGGCAGAGAGTGTCTGGTGGAGATGTTCCGACATCAGCATATCCTGCAATGGCCTGGTTTTGGATCTTGGAAGTAGGAAGCGGGGAAACATACTGCACACACACACACACACGCACACACACACACACACACCTCTGTGTGTGGTGGGGACAGGGGTGGCCAGGAGAGAGAGCGAGAGCAGTGAAAAATCCAACACAAGCCCCCAGGAAAAAGCAGGCAGTATAGGTAGATGAGGGTGCAGGTGCAAGGATGGGTGTCACAGGAATAGAGAAAAATGTGTGTGTGGGGCTCAGTCTGCATAGTTCACTGGGCAGAAGACATCCCTATGAGCTCACACAACAAACACAAGAGCTGCTGAGTCACCCATTAGATTTAAGGGAATCAAGTCCACTGTGGCCTGGACAAGACTCCATGTTTTAAAAGTCTCTTCAAAACCTAAAGTCACAGCGCAAAGCTCTCCAAACTCCCCAAGGTCAGACAGTTCCACTGAGGAGCCCAAACATCCCAGCTCCTGAAGCTGCCCACCCTGGCATCAGTTCCCTTCTCTTGGGAGCCTCCGCAAAACAGCAGAGAGAAAATATACTCAATCCTTCCATTGCAGGGCTTCTTAGAGACTTTTGATGAAACCAAAGAAAGAGAAAGAATGGTGAATATGGCCATAACTCATCCACACAATTTTCCTGCCTCTACACGGAGTGCAGTGAGTTGACAAACCATTTACTGACTCAATTTGGATAAACCTTAAGCTGAAATAAGACATTTTCTATGCCTTTTAGGAAGCAGTTCCAGTGTCTCTGACAAGTTCTAATTTAAAATGTCTATCAGCAATATTAAATAAAATTTCGGAATTCAAGCCCCTCCTCCATAATCTTACCAACTTCATCCCCCTTCCAAACTTTTTCATTTTCCCACAGCTTTCTAGAACCTGTTCATGTGGGTAAGTGGCTTCCCCTGCGGCAGCCATCTCTGGGTACCATTCCGCCCCCTCTTCCCTGTCATCGTAGCACACATTGCTACACAGTACAACTCCTACAGCCCTGTGTTTTACAGTCTCCATTGTCACCATCCTGAAGAGGACCCCACATTTGCTTTTTTTCTCTAAATAATTATCTGCTCCTTTAGTGGATATGAGGCCAAGTTTTAAAGTCAGACAGGCAGGCCTGGAGTGAAACCCTCACTTTGGCGTCTACCATCCGGGAACCTTTGGGAGAACTGGCTTCTCAGTGTCAGTTTTCTCGTCAGTGAAAAGAGAACAGTGACCACCACCTCCCAGAATGGTTGTGAGCTCTACAATGAGATACTAAATATAAACCAAGCACAGAGACCAGCACATCAGAAGGGTTTGACAAATGGAAGCTATTTTGTTAATAGCATCATTTTTCTTATTTATTCTCTTTTGGAAATTTAAAACAGGGTATAGCACAGCACAGGGTAATCTGGGAGTGTACGTTTCTTCTAAGTTTCTCAGCAATAGACAAGGCTGATCATCCCTCTCACTGGGAAGAAGGGCCAGAAGGTTGTGGGGAAACTGCCCTATTCCAGTCAGGCCCAGACAGTCTCCAGGCACTGAAACCACACTCTTCTGCTCCCCATCCCATCTTCCAAACAGGGAATGACCTGCCCACAGCCCCTCATTTTACTTGGATTGATAAATTACTCCCTTTTGTAAAACCACGTTAAAACATTTTAGGGACACCAAAGCACTAATCAGTCCCCTGAAGCAAAAGCATTTACCAAAGCATCTCCGGCCAGGCTGAAAGAATTAACGCAGTTTAGAAAAGGCAGCTTTTTTAGGCCAGGCGTGACTCACGCCTGTAATCCCAGCACTTTGGGAGGCCGAGGCAGGCAGATCACTTGAGGTTAGGAGTTTGAAACCAGCCTGGACAACATGACGAAACCCTGTCTTTACTAAAAATACAGAAAAATTAGCTGAGCGTGTTGGGACAATCCTGTAGTCCAAGCTACTCCAGAGGCTGAGGCAGGAGAATTGTATGAACCTGGGAGGCAGAGGTTGCAGTGAGCCGAGATCACACCATTGCACTCCAGCCGTGGCAACAGAGCGAGACTCCATCTCAAAAAAAAAAAAAGCAGACTTTTTAAAGACAGGAAGCACTCCCCTGGTAGGTGTGTTTTGCATTTAAGGATACTCTGTTCCTAAAGTCCATTGATGCATGTGAACCCTTAAGCCTAATTTAAGAGTAAGTGTTCTTCATAATGTACTCAAAGGTATTTGCTATCCAAAGAGAGCAAGTTATATAAGTGATAAAAGGCCAATATGGCAGTTAATATTTCTGACCCAGTTACCGTCCCCAGCAAATCAATTATTAGTTATTCTTTGACCCCTATTATTGAACATCTATCATGTGTTAGATGCTGAGAGGATATAAATACTGATCATGCATAGAAGCGCTTCTGCATACTAACGGCCTAGTAGGAGAGCCAACAGTGAAATAGATAAATGTGATTTATATGTGTGCATGTGTGTTTATAAGTACAGTGATAAGACAGGCTGAGCATTACAGGCTCGCTCTGTCACCAAGGCTGGAGTGCAGTGGTGCGATCTCAGTTCACTGCAACTTCCACCTCCCAGGTTCAAGCAATTATCCTGTCTCAGCCTCCGGAGTAGCTGAGATTACAGGCATGTCACACCACGCTCAGCTAATTTTTCTGTATTTTTAGTAAAGACAGGGTTTTGCCATGTTGGCCAGGCTGATCTCAAACCCCTGATCTCAAGTGATCTTCCTGCCTCAGCCTCCCCAAGTGCTGGGATTACAGGCATGTAATCATGTCATCCACCACGCCTGGCCTAAAAAGCTGCTTTTTCTAAGCTGCATTAATTCTTTCAGCCTGGCCAGAGATGCTTTGGCAAATGCTTTGGTAAATGTAATCCCAACACTTTGGGGGGCCTCAATGAGAGGATCACTTCGGCCCAGGAGTTCGAGATCAGCCTGAGCAACATAGTAAGACTCTGTCTCTACAAAAAAAAAATTTTTTTTTAATTAGCCAAGCATAGTGGTACACACCTTGCTAGTCCTTGCTATCTGGGAAGTTGAGGTGGGAGGATCACTTAAGCACAGTAGGTCGAGGCTGCAGTAAGCTATGATTGCACCACTGCACTCCAGTCTGGGCAACAGAACAAGAACCCGTCTCAAAAAAAAAATTTTTTTTTTTTTAAGAATAAAGCAATAGGCTGGGGGTGGGGCTCACGCCTGTAATCCCAGTGCTTTGAAAGGCTGAGCCAGGCGGATCACCTGAGGTCAGGTCAAGACCAATCTGGCCAGCATGGTGAAGCCCTGTCTCCACTAAAAATAAAAATAAAAAAATACCTGGGCACATGTCTGTAATCTCAGATGCTTGGGAGGCTGAAGCAGGAGAATTGCTTCAGGAAGAGGTTGCAGTGAGTCAGGATCATGCCACTGTGCTCCAGCCTGGGTGACAGAGCAAGATTGCATCTCAAAAAATAAAATAAAATAAAGCCAGAGGAAAGGTTCAGATAAAGCATTTCAGGTGATCAGAGAAGGGATCCATTCCCTCCAGCAGAGGCATGCCCTGACCGCCTGTTTGATACCACAACCTGCCCCAGCCCCCACCCTCCAACTCCCTTTCTCCTGCTGTATTTTTTCCCACGACACTTATATGTAGTATACTATATAATTCATTTATTTATTATTAGGCTGCCACCCTTGCTGGAATGTAATCTCTGTCCATAAAGAAAGAGATTTTTCCAGCTTTGATGTATCTCAAGCACCTAGAATAGAACCTGCCTATTGTAGGTATCAGTAAATTTCCCTAAATGCAGGCAGGACACATGTGGCAAGAGGCACATCCATCCCTCTCTCTATTCACTTAATATGCCTTTATCAGGCATCTTCTCTATGCCAAGCATTATCCTAAAGATGTAAAGAACATAAACTTCCCGTCCCCTCCAGGGTCTAGCATCCTGGGCAGAGGGCAAGCACTTCCTGCTTATAGCAACAGTGTGAGCAGAACCAGGAGCAGAGGGCCACACTCCAGAGCAAGCACAGAGCTGGGTGTGACCCCCTCCCCCCGGGGGAATGAGGCTGGAGAGACACGGTGGGCACCAGGTCTAGAGACCCCAGACCCTGGCTGAGCAGATCATAGCTCACAGCTGAATGCTTACAATACCAAGACTCAAGCTGCATTTGTAAATAACTCTCGTTAGATACAGATGTAAGACTCCATCAAAGCCAAACAAATGAGACTTAACTCAAGAGGTGGAAATCCAGGCAGGAGGAATGCTCAGAGTAGTCTCTTCCTTATGGCCTAGATATTCTTCATGCTTCATGCTTTGCCCGTTTTCAGGTCACAGAGGAACGGGCTCACACGTGCAGATGTACACCAAACACACGCAAGCTGATTCCAATTTTGCACAGATTATTTCAGTCCAAAGAGAAGAAGGCCAGGTGGGGTGGACACACCTGCCTTGCTCTTTGATTCCCTGCCACCATGAGAGGAAGAAGAATTGTTTGTTCAAGCAGCATACTCCTGAGAAGACCCGGTATGAGCTGCAGCTCCAAGACACCCACACACCTCACCCTAGGGAGTACAACTAGCAGTCAGTTGTACCCTTGTTGGGCTTTGCTGAGTGCCAAGTTCAGTGCCAGGCACTGGACAAAATCACAGAAGAGAGAGTCTGGAAGAGCTCATGTCTGACCCCAGGAAGGAGAAAGGAGATGCTATAAAAATCAGTGCATATAGGCGTAATTAGATTGGATGGTTTTCTTTGCTCTGGGAAAGAAATAGCACATAAAAATAATTCTGTTATAAACTGACTCTTTCCTATATATAGCAAAGACAAATAATCACCCACTTCCCCAGTTGATCTGTTTTGTGAGTTCCTGTTTTTAAATATTGAGTTTTCTGAAAAGTTCACCTCACAAGCAGAAGTTCTAATGGTAGCCACCAGGGACTATCCAGCCACCTGGGGTGACCTGGAGGTCCCTGCAGGGAGAGGTGAGGTGGGGAAAGGGCTATTGCAGGAACTGGGTGATTCCTCCACAGGGGAAATATGGACACTTAGGCAAAATGAGAAGCACAAATTCCATGTTTCTGCGGCTGCTCTTCCAGACCTGTGCCTTGGATGGCAGGAGAGTGGATCTCAAAGTTCTCCCCAAATCTTCCTGCTCTGCACTTTTACACTGTTTTTGAATTCTTTAACAGCCTCACTGTAAAATACCTGGGATCAACAGTGGGGCAGAAACCACCTAGATTATATGGGTATAAAGGTAAATGAAGAAGAGATCTCCAGGTAATTAGATGGTCCCAGGTCTAATGTGTTGATGTCAAGGGTGCTTTCTATGAGTACAGGTATAAGTAAAAAAACCAATCTCTCTTCCTCTAAGCAGCTCAACCAAAGAAATAAGCCCCTACCAGATATCAGCTCTGATAAAGCTGGACCCCAGCAATGAGCTCTGACATTCTCTCTCAGGAGCTTACTGCCAGCAGTGCATGGAGGGAGGGGCAGATGGATTTCTTTCAGACACCATTCAATTTGCTAAGAGACTGTTCCAAGCCAAGTCATGTCAGGAAGTACTACCTGGTGGCGAGCCTTGTTCTTCTACCCAAGAAACCTCATTTCCCATTTCTTTTTCATTGTTTCCTCCTTCTGTCCATGAGAGTAATTTAAGTCACTCTGATTCCCCACTAACAGCCGATTGGATGACAACAGACCAGAACGGAGAAGACGTTCCAGAAATAGGAAACCACTGTGAAAAATACCTGCAGAGTCCCATTAAGCCTTGGGAATCAGGACCACTCCCTGGTAATTTAATTGTTCAGAATGTAAGGGGATCCAGTATAGCAGCAGAATATATTTTTGATGGTCTTCTAGCAGCTTCAGACAGGAACTGTGGATCCATCATTCACCCAGCAAGCATGTATTAAATTGAATGTCTGTACTACGTTAGGCACAGATAGCGGCTAATAGCTGATATTTACTGAACACTTACAGGCCAGGTGCTGGGTTAGTGCTTACTTGGGATTCATTATCTAACGTAATCCTCTCAAATGCCTGTGAGTGTCTTGCTATTGTAATTCCCAATTTATGATCAAGAACGTGGAGGCCCTGCTGCAGGGCACCATGGTTCGTGTCTATAATGCCAGCTACGTGGGAGGCTGAGCCAGGATGCTCAGGTGGAAGGATCGCTTGAGGCCAGGAGTTCAAGACCAGACTGGGCAACATAGCCAGATTCTTATCTGTAAAAAAAATAAAAATAAAAATAAAAGACCATGAAGGCACTGAGAGGTTAAGTAATTTTCTCAAGATCACAGAGCTAAGTCACAGAAAAGCCAGGATTGAGCTCAATTCAGGCTCCAGCATGAACCACGATGCCCTGCAGCCCCAGAGAGAGATGTCCAGAAAAAGATTGTGCAACCTGCTCTGAAAATCTGTTCCAGGCATTGCCCTCAGAAAGTCCCTTATAGTAAACTTGAATTTCTCCTATTTCTGTTACAGTCCATTTCCTCTTGCGCGGCTCCAAGCTGGAGAAGAATTCCGCGTAGCAGCTTCTGAGAAGTTGAGGGAGGGGCCAGGCAGGGACTGTCCTAGAGCCAGCATTGAAGGCAGCAATGCACTTGGTATATTCAGAGCTGAAACACTTCCAGTGGAGGTCACCAGCAGCCATTGGAAGACTTATTTGCATTTTTTGAAGCCCCACTTTCTCCCTTCCTTGGAGTCAAGGTACATTTACCTGCTGAGAAGTCAGAAGTCTCCCTCCTATGCAACACATCTGGCTTTTTTTTTTTTTTTTGAGAGAGTCTTGCTCTGTCTCCAGGCTGGAGTGCAATGTCACAATCTCGGCTCACTGTAGCCTCTGTCTTCCGGGTTCAAGCTATTCTTCTGCCTCAGCCTCCTGAGTAGCTGGGACTAAAGGTACACACCACCATGCCTAGCTAATTTTTGTATTTATAGTAGAAACGGGATTTCACCATGTTGACCAGGCTGGTCTCAATCTCCTCACCTCAGCCTCCCAAACTGCTGGGATTACAGGTGTCAGCCACCATGCCTCACATCTGGCATTTTTTCAAGCTGACGGTGTTCATGGAAAAGGGCGAAGAATGCTTTTATGTCCATTCAGAGAAGAAGCCCCCTAAATAAACAGTGTTTCCTGTGCCTTGCAATCTGCGAACCCGGGGGCTCAGTACTACTCATCACAGGCTAATTCCATGGCATGACACAGCCTTCTAGATCAATTGGGCATGTCCAACATTTGAGCATGTCAGAGGCTTGTTAAAACACAGATTGCTGGGTCCCACTCCACGGCTTCCATAGGTCTGAGATAGGGCCCCAAAGCATGCATTTCTAACAAGCTCCCAGGTAATTCTGATGTTGCTGGTACGGGAACCACACTGTGTCTCCAGAGAGAGCTTTGTAGAATTCCTGCTGCTCTATTGGCACATACATCACCATTCCCATACACTGGAGCGTCCAACATTCTAGAACACCATATTATTTAAAATCTCAGATGCACAAGTAAGAGTAAGTGTGAAGTAAGAGGTAGTGGCCAGACTGAACAGTAACTTAAGAATAAACCTCTTGAGGACTGGTGGATCCAACAAAGGAGAAGCTGAGAGACCCTGTTTATAGTAAGGCTTTCTACCTCCTTTTTAAGATTACCAAAGTCGATCTGGGCAAAGCCAGTCCTACCCTATCCCATCCTGCCCTGCCCTACCCTGCTCTGCCCTACCCTACCCTACCCTGCCCTGCCCTACCCTACCCTGTCCTGCCCTACCCTACCCTACCCTGCCCTACCCTGTCCTGCCCTACCCTACCCTACCCTGCTCTGCCCTACCCTACCCTGTCCTGCCCTACCCTACCCTACCCTGCCCTACCCTACCCTGTCCTGCCCTACCCTACCCTACCCTACCCTGCCCTACCCTACCTTGTCCTGTTCTACCCTACCCTACCCTACCCTACCCTGCCCTGACCTACCCTACCCTGCCCTGCCCTACCCTACCCTACCCTGCCCTGCCCTACCCTGCCCTGCCCTGCCCTGCCCTACCCTACCCTACCCTGCCCTGCCCTACCCTGCCCTGCCCTGCCCTACCCTACCCTGCCCTACCCTACCCTGCCCTACCCTGCCCAATCCTACCCTGCCCTGACCTACCCTACCCTACCCTGCCCTGCCCTACCCTGCCCAATCCTACCCTGCCCTGCCCTACACTACCCTATCCTACACTACCCTACCCTACCTTACCCTGCCCTACCCTACCCTGCCCAATCCTACCCTGCTCTGCCCTACCCTACCCTGTCCTGCCCTACCCTACCCTACCCTGTCCTGCCCTACCCTACCCTATCCTTCCCTGCCCTGCCCTACCCTACCCTACCCTGCCCAATCCTACCCTGCCCTGCCCTACCCTACCCTACTCTGCCCTACCCTACCCTACCCTGTCCTGCCCAATCCTACCCTTCCCTGCCCTACCATTCCCTGCCCTGCCCCTGCCCTGCCCAGTCCTACCCTTCCCTGCCCTACCATTCCCTGCCCTGCCCTGCCCTGCCTTGCCCTACCCTACCCTGCCCTGCCCTGCCCTGCCCTGCCTGCCCTGCCCTGCCCTGCCCTGCCCAGACCTGCCCAAGGTGTTTTTTCCTTCCTCGAGAGGAAATAGATTTACATCCAAGGCACAGGACAGTGGCTGGATTTGCATTCTCTTCCAGGGGAAAGACAGGAACATCTCTCCTGCTTGCCCTAAAGGCCCATTAACATCTCCTCCATCAAGTTCCTGGTTAGACTCTAGGAGTTCAATATCAACAGCTGAAAGGAAGGGATCCTGAACCTCCTATGCAGCCACAGTTCTGGAAAGCCTGGAGGTCAGGAGCTGCAAAGTGGATGGGGGACCTAACTCTTGACTTATCCAAATGACTTCACCCATGTCATTCCCTCTAAATGGAAATCCCTTTCTCCTGGGTCTCTCAGTCAACTCCTGGCCTTCCTTCAAATCTCCACTCAGGCATTTGTCTCTGGGGAGAGATCCTCAGCATCCTGGGTAGACTCCGCAGACCTCTGTGCTTCTGCTCGAGCACATCCACACTTCGGTACTGTGCAAGTCTAAGAGACAGGACCAAAATTCTTAACTTGTGAGTATCCCCAGCCTGTCTCTCTCCTATCGTCACCATGTGAAGAGGCCTCTTTCCATTGTCTCTGCCGCTCTCTCACTCCCGGGGGGTAGGGACTACTGTTCTCTGTAACATAGCATCAAAGGCTAAGGAGAGAAAACTGAGGAGACAGAAGGAAAGGAGGATATTTAGCAGAGATGAAAAGCATGTAGACTCAGGCTCGAAAGATTTTTTCTCTCTCTTTCTACAAGGGTAAAGGGAAAAGTGCACAGGCCAGGCCAGTCTTCTGGGGTTTTTTTGAGTGCCAGGGCAGACTCAGGGTGTGAGGGAGTGGACAGAACAGGGAAGGGTCGCCCTGGGTTAAGGCTCGCCCTGGACTGCCTGTGTGGACTCTATTCACAGTTGGAGAATATGGGGAACTTAAATGTTTCTGAAATATCTTTCGTTCCCTCTTTCTTTGACTGCTCTGGGACTTTGTGTTTTTGTTGGGTTACATTTTAGTCCTTCTCTAACCTTTGAACTTTGCCCTTCCCAGCGTTGGGCACAGAGGCTGGCCCACAGTATTATATTAAGTTGATGCAAAAGTAAATGCAAAATTGAGTAATGACCAAAACTGCAATTACTTTTGCACCAACCTAATAGATGTGCAGAATGGGTTAGCCTCTTTCCTCCATCAGTCCCAAGAAGCCCATCATGCTGAAAGGGTAGTGGTAGGGAACAGGGGCTGACAGAACCACTGGAGGGAGAGAGGCCAATAAAACATCCCCCTAAGCCTCCCTGGACTGAATACCAGCCACATAGTGCTGATCTTGGCTGGGAGCCCACCATTTACCAACCCCCTACGGGCCTCTGGGGTATGGCTAATTAAAGACATGGTTACTCATTTCATTCCCAAGTCACTATTTAAGGAAGCAGAATCATGCCATTCCTACAAGGCCTCTGACCCTACACTGGAGGCGAACAATGCTAGCACTTGTCCAAGTGGCCGTAAGTACAGGGCTGTCCAAAGAGCATAGGAGGGACAGAGGAGGGGAGACCACAGGCCCCACAGCTGGGCCAGCTGCTGGACTGTCCCTGCTTCAATGTCCTCCTCTCTCCCTTTCCCCAAGGCGCCAGAATCTAGTGACAACCCCTCCCAACCAACGCCCCTGCCAGGGCAACTCCTGTGTTTTCTGGGCATACTCAGAGTCACACAGCTGACCCAGAAAAAAGCTCCAACAATCTCCTTTTGGATTTCAACTAGCAGCGGTTTGGAGTATTTGGGATTTTTCAGTTTTCAGTTATTCTTTAAGAGTAAAGAAAAGCATGGCTTTTAATCAACAAACTCTTGTTGAGACCTGCTCTATGCCAGGCCTGGTGCTAAGATGGGAAAGAACAATGTATGAAATATAATTCCCACCCTCAAAGAGTATCCAGTCTCGTAGACGAAATAGACACGTAAATAAATTACACCAATGCAGAATAAGCATGAACGCAGATATGTACTAAGCACAGTACAGAGTAGGTGGTGATAACCTCTAACTGAGGGGAAGAAAGCTGTGCTAGAAATCTAAGGTGGGCTTTGGGGGGCAGATGGGAGTTCCTCAGGTAACCCAGTGACAGAAGAACATCCCTAGCAGAGAAAAACATATTCAAATTCATTTAGATCACAGAGAAATTGGTTGAACCTACTTGTTCCAGTGGGTCTCAAGCTTTTTTAACAAACAACTCTTAATACGAGATAAATGTGAATGGAGACGCCTGTTCTGAAACATCCAGTGCAAGCATAAAATATCTTAGACTGGCCAGGTGTGTTAGGTCATGATTATAATCCTAGCCCTTTGGGAGGCCAAGGCAAGAGGATTGCTTGAGTTCGCGGCTGCAGTGAGCTATGGATTGCACCACTGCACTTCAGCCTTGGTGATGGAACAAGACCCTGTATCTGAAAATAAAAAGCATAGGCTGGGTGCAGTGGCTCACACCCGTAATCCCAGCTCTTTGAGAGGCCAAGGCAGGTGGATCAACTGAAGTCAGGAGTTCGAGACCAGCCTGGCCAACAGAATGAAACCTCGTCTCTACTAAAACTACAAAAATTAGCTGGGTGTGGAGGCAGGCGCCTATAATCCCAGCTACTGGGGAGGCTGAGACAAGAGAATTGCTTGGACCCAGGAGGCAGAGGTTGCAGTGAGCCGAGATCACACCATTGCACTCCAATCTGGGGGACAAGAGTGAGACTTCTCAGAAAAAAAAAAAGACATTGATTTTCAATTTTAATTATGCAAATTATGCATCATCATTTACAATATTCTCATATATTATGATATTAAAATAAGATTTTGCATTTCCAGTCAGTAAGTTTACTTGACTTTCCAGATGTACATTGTCAAATAGAATTGATCCTCCATGGAAGCAGCAGCTCCGTGTTAACCCCTTGGCTTCACATTTGCCTGACACACCCTGGAGTCAGAGAAAGTTAGTCTGTACTCCAGCCTGAGAATTAGAAAGCCTCTAAAAGGGGTTGGAAAGCCAGGCTCAGGGACTCATGCCCGTAGTTCCAGTGACTCAAGAGGCTAAGGTAGGAGGATTGCTTGAGCCCAAGAGGTCAAGGGTGCAGTGATTTTGCCACTGCACTCCAGCCTGAGTGTCAGAGAAAGACTGGCTAAAAAAAAAAAGGGTGTGAAGAGCAGAGACCGGAGCTTTGTCTCTGCATGTTCAAGTGATTCTTCACACTCACATTTAGAACTGTTGACCTGGTGTGACCACAGGCCCAGTATTTCCACTCTTCTGGAAGTTTAAACTTTGTCCCCCTTCCTGCTAGCCCTCCCTGACTGCCACACTGGTTGACTTGAGGAATATGCCACCTGTGGGGTCAGGGTGGGCAAGGGGAATCTATCCCACAAAACCAGCATCCAGGGGCCTTCCAAGCTAAGTGTGCAACGGAGAGCCAATCAGATGTAGGGAAGCAGGGGAGGTTTTAAAAAACCACCTCAAATGAGAGCTCATTGACTCAATCCCCATGCTAGGCTATACCCCAGACCAATGAAGTCAGAACTCATGGAGTTGCTTAGAAGTTATTCCAGGTTTTGAATTTATTATTTATTAATTTATTCCAGGCTTAGAATGTATTAAACCTCCCAGGTGATTCCAAACCTTCCAGGTGAGTCAGTGAGCGAGATCACTGTGGTTCTCAACCTGGCTGCACAGGAGAGTCATGTGAGGATGTTTTCATACCTATGCTGGGGGAGCCACGCTCTAGCCCCATAGGTCAGAATCTCCTGGGTTTAGGGCTGGGCATCAGAATGGCCTCTAGACCAGGGAAGGGAGCTGACCTATCCTGGTCTGTGTCCTGGGGCACATTCCTTGAAATTTTCCAGGTTGCACATCCGTGCCTACACCTGTAGGAACTGTCAGGGTCATCCCTGGGGTGTCCTGAGTGAGGATCAGGATGCAGGTACCCACAGAGCTTGGTGACTCCTGCCTTTACAATAGTCATGACACCTGTGGCCACCATGGTACTAGGAGGGCAGCTTGGGCCACTCCCACTGCCCAGAGCAATGTTTCTTGCTTGTGAGGTGTGGCCACCAGTGGTGCTGATTAGGGGCAATTTACTTACATGGAGAACAGGGCATGTTCAGGACCCTGGCTATAGACCATCCACCGCAGACCCCCTCTTGAGTCACATGGGTGACTTTCATGTGCATGGCTCTCACGCTCTGTGCTGGGACCCTCCTAAGATCCTCCAGTCTGAGCAGTAGGGGCTGCGACATTAACTGTGTCCGCCCGATCGTGGCCACCCATGCCCACCACAGGTTCCACAGTCTTCCCAGGTGGCCGTCCAGCCCTTTGCCTCTAAAGGTAAATGGACCCCATGGATCAGTGTCCTCTCATCTCCCCCAGATGTGGTGAGGAACCACAGTTGCTGTCAGTCACAGGCCATGCCTGATGAGGGTAGACATTTGTGGGAAGAGGCCTGCTCTTCTCACTCTTTCCACAAGCCACTACCCTGCGGGCTGGTGGCACTGCCTGGCAGGCAGGAATGCAGTTCCTATGGAAAGATATCACATCTTGGGAAGGTACTAATTACTGCCTGATGGGTTCAGAACATGGTTGGAAGGTATCTGTATTAGCCTGTTCTCATGAGGCTAATAAAGACATACCCAAGACTAGGTCGTTTATAAAGGAAAGAAATCTAATGGACTCACAGTTCCACGTGGCTGGGGAGGCCTCACAATCATGGCGGAAGGCAAGGAGGAGCCAGTCAAGTCCTATATGGACAGCAGCAGGCAAAGAGAGCGTGTGCAGGGAAACTCCCCTTTATAAAACCATCAGATCTCGTGAGACTTATCCACTATCACGAGAATAGCATGGGAAAGACTCACCCCCAAGATTCAGTTATTTCCCACCAGGTCCCTCCCACAACATGTAGGAATTATGGAAGTTACAATTCAAGATGAGATTTGGGTGGGGACACAGCCAAACCATGACAGTATCCTACATTTGTGCTAGAAAACCAAAAAACGAATTATCCTTCACACTTTCTTCCATACTGGGAAAGACTTGCATTTTTTTTGTTCACCAAGGGGAAAGCACCTTTAAAAGATTATTGAGAGCTGATATAGACTAATGTAAATGTTCTGAGACTGTTTAAGGTAGACTAAACTATGACATTCAGCACACCAGATGAGACAGTTCACCTTAACAATGAAGCAACCCTCAAACTAACAGTATTGAGGAAAAGCAGAAACAAAATCTATTCTTTCAATTCATACTGTTCTAAAGAGCCCTGTCATGGTAACAACAGTGTTGCTACCTTTCTCTTACAGCAGGAGACACATAAATAATCAGAAATGGTGCATTTGCTGGTGAAGAACAGGAAAAGATTCTGTCTGGACCCCTCAAAGAGTCTCTGTCTGCACTAACTGGACAGTACACAAATACGCAAGTAACTCTCCTCTACCCATTCTAATTTTTCTTCAATGTATCGCCATATCTCATATGGGCCCATGAATTTTGTAATGCATTTTCTAATCATCTTTATAGATAAGGGCCCCAGCAAGCAGTGTTTTCCCAGGGCTCTGCACATGCTAAGGGGAATGCTCTTGGGCATCTTGGGTAGTTTCAAAATCTTCCAGGTGGTTTCCATTTCGTACCCAGGGTTGTGAGTCCCTCTGTGAGAAGCGAGAAGGTGGATGTCGATGTGTCATCCAGCAGGTTCCAGCCAATGATAGAGAAGGGCTCCAGGGAGTGTTATAGGTGGGTCTGTATCCTAACAGTCATATGTAGCTCAGACAGGGACGTTATTTGGAAATAGGTTCACTGCAGATGTACAGATGCTCCTCAACTTACAATGAGGTTATGGCTTGATAATCCCATCGTAGGTTGAAAATACTGTTAAGTCGAAAATGCCTTTTATATACCTAATCTACTGAACGCCATAGTTCAGTCTAGTCTACCTTAAACATTCTCAGACCACTTACATTTATCTACACTGGAGCAAAGTCATCTAACACAAAGCCTCTTTTATAACAATGTGTTGAATATCTCACGTGATTTATTGAGTACTGTACTGAATGCATGCCACTTCCACATAATCATGAAGTAGAAATATTTTAAGTGGAACCATCATTGGGGACTGTCTGTAATTCATTTCAAGATGGGATCATACTAGAGTAGGGTGGCTTCTAATCCAATATGACTGGTGGTGTTCTGATAAAGAGGAGGAAATACAGACGCGCAGACGTGTACACAGCGGGAGTGCCAGGTGAACACGAAGGCAGAGATCAGGGCGATGTGTCTACAAGCCAAGGACCACCAAAGATGCCAGCAAATCATCAGAAGCCCGGAAGGAGGCCCGGAATAGGTCCTTCCTTCACCGCTCTCAGAAGGAACCAGCCCCACTGTCACCTTGCTCTCTGGACTCCCGGCCTCCAGAACGGAGACAATACATTTTTGTTGTTAAGTAACCCCATTTGCTGTACTTCATTTCATCAGCCCTAGCAAATGAATACAGGGAGGCTCCTCAAAAGCACCCAATGGAAGGTCAATACACAACGGTGAAAAATGAGTTTTAAAAATAAACAGAAACTTTCCAGGTGACAAAAGAATTGGAAAGCACTGGGAATTATTTCCTTGAGTTGCTCTTTTTCAATGCACTTACCACTGCTGCAGGAAGGCTTATCCATCTCCCCGGTGAGCATCCCCAATCTGCTGACTGCTAGTGCCGAAATAACTGGCTCGATGTATGTAAGTTCCTAGAATCCTTTGCACTCCTTTGCTCATTTCAACCTGCCAGGACAAGGAGAGATAATTGCATTAAATCACCTGGCAATGTGATTTAACTGTTCCTCTTTTTAGTGTCAAAGGAGTCTTTCTCTTTAATCGATGAAATACCTGAGGTCTCCCTGGCAAATAGTAAAACCTTACAATTAAGAGCCCACAAGGGGCTGGATTTAACAGGAGAGATTCTGGGTGCAAAGAGAAGCTTCTAATGGATCCTCATCAGGCTCCCTGCTGGAGGAACCCAGAGATGATCCGCGAGTCCCGGACCACAGAGGCCTGTGTGTCTCCCACGGACACTAAGTTCCTCCCATCTTCCCACAGGGCCCTGTCTTCATGAGTGTCTAACTGAATCCCCCTCCCTAACCGTACCTTGGGCCCAGATATGGTTCTTCCTTGTCTGACTACTGTATAAGAAGCACAGACAAGCACCTTCATCAAGACATTCATGGCACACAAGTCAGTTAAAAAGGGTCACACAAACCAGCTAAAAAGATGACAAATAGAAATGTAGTTAAGGTCAGTAAAGGGAAATGGGGGTTGGATCGAGAAATAAATTTTTCTTTTTTTTTTCTTTCTCTTTAATTTTTATGTTTTTGAGACAGTGTATTGCTGTCGCTCAGGCTGGAGTGCAGTGCTGTCATCATAGCTCATTGTAACTTTGACCACCTGGACTTAAGTATTTCTCCTGCCTCAGCCGCCCAAATGGCTGGGACTACAGGTGCACACCAGCACACCTGCCTTATGCTGTTATTTTTATTTTTGTAGAGAGGAGGTCTCCTTTTGTTGCCTAGGCAGGCCTCAAATTCCTGGTCTCAAGTGATACTCCCACCTCAGCCTCCAAAGCTGCCAGGATTGCATAACATGAGCCACCATGCTCAGTCTAAGTTTTTCTTTTTGCAAATGTAAATAGAGCTGAGAAATTCTTTGGGTCTTTTGGCTCTTATGGAAATAATTTTCTGATCGAAGACCTGGAGACTCACCTATCTTCCTACATAAGGCTTTAGTGGATCTAGAGAGCTTTAGATAAGGCCCCTTTAAAATAAATGCAAAAGAATAAATTAATGTTTTCCATCCTGATAGTTCTTTTCGAGTCTCTTCCTATTTTCTAAGGACTTTTGGGTAGATGGATTTGGAGGGGAAAAAACATACTGAAACCTGAAATGGATTGATCAATCCCAAGCCAGTTGCATTTTCTAGCTCTCTGGCAGGTTGCCTGCCTGAGCAACCACTTGTCCACTAATTCCCTAAAAATGCCCTTGGTCAAAAGTTGCAAACACCTTGTGCCATTTTAAGGTGAGCCCTAGCACCCCTGCTGGCTGCATGAATCTCTGCTGTTGAGAGGAAGTTTGACATCATTCTTCCAAAGTCCTGCATTTAAATCCCAGCTTCTTCCCTTGTGCAAGTTATTTGACTAAGACTTGGTTTCCTCATCCCTACATGGCGACGATGGAAGTGATGTTGGTGTTTTCATAACTCTTGTGAGGATTAAATGGGAGAGCGAATGCGAAGATCCTGATCTACTCCAGCAGGTGCTCAGTAAAAGAGCGTCCAACCCACTTGTCTGACCTGCAGCCCAGCTGAGGCTACGAACCTCCTCCCCTGTCCATATGAAAAGAAGGAGGGGACAGAATCTGTGACTTCAATTCCTTCTGCACTGACCCCTTTGTAGTGGTTCTGAGCCTAGGCTCCTGAGCTATAATTTCTGATCAGGGAGCTAGTGCTGATAGTGAATGAAAAGGTCAGAAGACTGGCCCTTCTCATCTCAAGGAGTCAAATAAAGGAGAATCCACGTGCTGGATTTTAATTCCAATCAGTAAACAAAGGTCGATCAAAGACCCATGTCAGTCCTCTACTGGAAACTGAGAAGAAAGAACAGAGATTTGGCCCCTTCATCTGAGCCTCTCTACATTTGAATGTGCGGTTGGTCTTTCTAGTGAAGTTAGTTATAGATGCAAGAACTAACTCAGCAATGCCCCGGTACTAAATTAACTGAAATTCACAAGTGTTGTTCAAACACAGGTTTGGGACTTTGAGGGGACACATTTCTTGGTTCCAAAGAAAGCCCACAGTAAACGTCTTTCCATACATCCGTTTTCCAAGAAAATTGCAGTGGTTCCATATGTTAGTATATTATTTTGGCTAATTTTATTTATGTATGAAGGGAAAACACATTATTGTTTCTTGTCTCTTAATCCATGAACCTCATTGACCTTAATTTGTAACGATATAAACTAGGAGTGACTTTTTTAGTTACTAAAGGCAACTATATTTTCACTGAAATAATTTGACAAAATAGTTTTTAAGTCCTAGAGAAGAACCTGTTCTCTAATGGACTAATTAAAACCCACTTAATCTAATAAAGAAGATCCTCTATGGACCTTCTGTACTAGAGAAAATTTTATTAGTCTGAGTCGAGCTACAGGATAAACTTAGAGGTAATAAAATGCATGGGGGGGGAATCAAACATGCTGTAAGTGGGAACCTCTGCTTATCTACACAGATTCCTCAAGTGACACCAGGAACTGTATTCATGAAGAAGCCTCCAAACTTTTGACCTGTAGCTATCTTCTCCATTTGCAAAAACCAGATTCCCTCCCTGAATGACTAGCGATGTTTTTCCTTTGAAGATAGCATGCCCTCTGCTCTTTCTTGCGGCCAAGGTCAAACTGATCTTGTCTGACACATCCTCTCTCGTCCAACTGCATCCCATTGAAAACTGAGACCATTTGGCCAGCTAGCTTTTCCTAGGCCAGCAAAGGGAGCTCAGTGCAGAACACAGAATGACACTGTCTGACCATCCTCTTCCCAAGTGAGCTCTCTCTGGGGAATCCTGGAAGTGCAGTGGACTCAAGATGGACTATAATCTTGGTCCTGGTGCCCACAAGTAAGAACATACTACTTAGATAGTCACATACATGAGCTATGTGTGTCTGAATCTACAAAGGGGCAGCCATGAATATCTCTCTACATTTTCAAGAAAGAAACCTCAAATGAGGCCAGAAAAAGATTTCCTTAGACCCTAGAGGTCTCTACGAAACCTTGCTTTAATCAGATCAGAATAGTTGTATTTAACTTGTCAAATTGATAGATGATAGATAGGTCAATGATAGATGAGACTGATTGATTGATTGATTGATTTAGAAGTCAGACAGATCAAAGTTTATACCAATTCCTGTCTGAAGGGGCCCTGATAACATTCTGAGTTTCCTTAAGTCCTAGTTTACTTGTCTGTAAAATGGGTTTGCTTACCTCTCCAGGTAGTTTTGAGACATGAATGAACCTGTGTCTGTCTGTAAAGCACTTATTAAAGTGACTGACATAAAGTAAGCCTCAATAAACAGGAACTATTAACAGCTCATTGTTATTGAAGGATAGTTAGGGCATCTTTGTGAGTTCAGGAGTTCAGAACAATAAGGAGACTGACTGGACTAATGGAAAGGTTCCGATACACATCCTTGTAAATGGATACTTTCCACAACAATGCACAGCAAGTGGGATCAGTCACCTGGTAGTCAGATGTGTACAAGTCACAGAGAGTGAGACAGTTCTGCTCAGGACCTCAGGAACCCAGCCTGATTTCCTGGTTCAAAATTACACCTGTGAAACTCTATCCAGGTGGGAAATTCTTCTGGTTGACTCTCCTGGAGCCATGGTTCATTATCAAGTTATTTCTCTGGGTCACCATGAGGTCGCCTCCTTAATTAATGCAACAGCCAAAGGAGGCCAGACCCAGGAATTTAGCTGCACAGCCTTTTGCCTAAAAGTCCATAATAACACCTCTTCTTTGTTGAACACTTACTATGTGCCAGGCACCGTGCAAACAGCCTTATGTGCATTTGTTTATTTTATCCTGTAATGGCAGTCTGGAGGAGCAGCTAAAATAATCCCCATGAAAGACGCAGAATCTCGGGCTTGTCAAAGCCCAGTCATTCATCCAAGATCACAGCTAGGATGTGGTGGAGCCAACATTCCAGGTCTTTCTGACTCGAGTGCCTGAGGTGTTACCACCAGGATATACTTCGCAGCAAACCACTAATCTCACATTTCTCTACCGTGCCACATGTGTTTATACTGCACCTGAGAATAAAAGGTGGTTTAAAATTCTCCCTTTTCTCACCTGCTGAAGAGCAGCACAGCTTGTGGCCGGCCACTAATCAGGCCCTACCTTGCTCCAGGTTTTACAGACTACTCCTCAAATCCTCTTTGTATCCCATCATTGCTTACCCCAATTCCTGGTCAGGATTTTTCCTGTCCTTTCAAAAAACAAACTGCAATGTAGCAATTAGTTTAAATCACTCTTAGCTAAGAAGCCTCTTTTCAGGAGCACCTGGTTGGAGCAAGAGTGCCACCTGGCGGAAGATTTGGGTCACTGCCAACAAACGTTTCTTGGGGAAAGGTGGGCAGGCTGGACCTGAGCAGTGCTCCCACTGCCTGGAACTATTCCTGGACAGCTACAAGAACTAACTCAGCAATGTCCAGGTACCGGTTCTACTGCAATTCACAAGTGTTGGTAAAATACAAGTTTGGGACTTTGAGGGGATGCATTTCTTAGCTCCAAAGAAAGCCCAGGATGGGGATTAGGATAAAGTCAGTGAGACGGAGTCTTGCAAGTACAGGAGGGCATCTTGGCTTTACTTAAAATTTTAACGTTTTATTCACTATGAACTTTTTGCATTTTGATTTTTTAAACTGCATTAAAATCTGATTTGTCTTGATTCCTGAGTGTTGGGTACCCTCTTGTATTTCGTACCCACAATAAATGTCTCACTTGCCTCCCTCTAGTATTGGCCCTGTCAAAGCCCTCTGAGAAAGGATTCTGCTTCCTTTCAAAGCTATGGCTATAAGGAAGTGACCACTGGCTCCCATCACTTCCCCACACATCTGTCTCCACTCTTCCTCATCTGAGAACGGCCTTGGTTCACCTCTATCATCTCTGCAGCCCCTCCTGCTCTACTTGATACACCAACCCAAGTCAAAAGAAAGTACACAAACCAGTATACAAGCGAATAAATGGCAAGAAAACACAGTGTGCCAAACACTAATCTGGTCGCAGATTACTGCTCCTTTGGCAGGCAACTAACAAGCCAAGCTACAAAGCTGCTTCTGCTTTTCCCAGGTCCAGGACCATCGAGTCATAAGAAGTCAGGGCAAAGGATATTTGCCAACACTCTGCCCTCACCCAACCTTGGCCACAGCACATGGAAGGTCACCTCGTAACATTTCTTTCTCAACAGTATCCAAACTTAATGCCCACATCAGGCCAGATCACCATAAAGCTCTATGTCTGGGCTGGCTTATTCCAGTCTGGCTCACAGTCTAAGGCTGGTGGGAGGTCTTTACCTGCAGTGCATGCATGGGCATGAGAGGTCACGAGCATGGTTCTGGAAACCCCTGAAATTTTAAGCAAATTATGTGCATCTTCTGGGGAGACAGCTTATTATTTTCCTCCGATTTTCCAAGGAGCCTTTGACTCTAAAGGGTAAGAATCACAACAGTCGTAACAGAGTCTTCAGCCTTTATCAAGGGTCTATGTGAGAACCAGCAACAAGAAATACCTTCCTCAGCGTGGCCTGGTGAAAACAAGCATCAGTGGGCTACTCTGAGGCATACAAACCATGTTGGGCCATCTCAATGCAAAGACCCAAGCATTTCTTAGCGTACAGAAGAAGGAAGAGTTTTTCTCTCTTGATAAACTGGAATCTCACCTGGGTGTAGAATAGGATAATCCATGTTTCCTTCTTTGCCTTTTGCTGCTGGCTTGAACTCTTTTTCAACCTCACCATGGCTGGTTGGCAGTTCTTTTTTGCAAGCTCTAGACTTTCCTCTGAAATGCCTTTTCCCCACTTGGCATCCTCACTCCTCCTGCAAGACCTGGCCCTTGTGTCAGTCTACTCAACACTTCCAGGCAGAGCTGAGTGCATACACACACTTCTGATATTAAGCAGATCAGTTTTCTAGAATGATGTGCATATGTATCTATCTTCCTCACAAGAGCCCAGGAGCACATGAAATCCAGTCTTATTGGTTTTAGTACCCTCAGCACCTAGCACAGATCGGTGTGTAAAAACAAAGTTTCAATGAGAGGATAAATCAATCCATGAATGAATGAGCAAATACTTATAGTATGTGTTTTCCTAAAATATTCTTTGACTTTTTCAATAACGTGTGAGCCTCAGTAATAACGATTGACAGACAGAGCAAACAGACTCCCCCACAGCCCCCAGTGCCTTCGTTTCCCAGATGAGGAAAGTGAGATTGCAACAGACATCAGCAGAGGAGCCCAGCAGCTCTCCCAGGAGCCACACCCAGGCCAGCCGCCGGCCACTCTGAGGCTATGTTCTGAGAACACGCAGCACCTCCACACCACTTGGCAGGTTTTGCCACAGGCATGCCACTTCGCCTTGCTTTTTGCTCTTTTCCCTCCTTTTGCTGCTCCCTGGTTTAGGGTCCTCCCCACCTGTGCTCAGAGCACACAGTAGGGAGACAACTGAGCAGGAGAATTCACAGGAGAGAAAGTATGGTGGCTGGCAGATGCCCACTGTATCCCCAGCAGGGTCTGGAAACCTCAGTCTTCATGATCCTTTGTCTTTAACCATAGTAAGAGTTCCCATTTACTATGGGAACTTGGTTAATTCCCATTAACCAAGTAATGTGAAACCTGTTGACTCTTTCAACTTATTTCAACATCAGGATGCAGAGAGCTGATTCATGCCCAGAAGTGCATGACCCATGAGCCTCAACAGCTGGGTTTACTCTGCCTCTTCTCACTGGAATTAGTCTGATAAAAATCCCAGGGCGGCCAGGCGCAGTGGCTCACACCCGTAATCCCAACACTTTGAAAGGCCAACACAGGCTGATCACGAGGTCAAGAGATAGAAACCATCCTGGACAACATGGTGAAACCCCGTCTCTACTAAAAACACAAAAAGTAGCTGGGTGTGGTGGCGCGCCTGTAATATCAGCTACTCTGGAGGCTGAGGCAGGATAATCACTTGAACCCGGGAGGCGGAGGTTGCAATGAGCCAAGATCGCGCCACTGCACTCCAGCCTGGCGACAGAGCGAGACTCTGTCTCAAAAAAAAAAAAAAAAAATCTCAGGACAGCTATCCTCAACAGGCAACGTCAACAATTTTTTTTTAATACAGGTAAATCCAGAAAGGACCTAGGTTTTGATTCACTGGGGTTTTGTTTTGTTTTTGTTTTTATTTATTTTAAAGACAGGGCCTTACTCTGTCATCCAGACTGGAGTGCAGGGGCCCCACTGTAGCTTGCTGTAGCCTCCAACTCCTGGCCTCAAAAAATCCTCCTGTCTCAGCCTCCCAAAGAGCTGAGATTACAGGTGTGAGCCATCGCACTCAGCCTGATGCATTGTTTGTGAGCAGCAATTTGACCTCTTGTCCACTCCTCAGAATTTAGGTCTCTCCTTTGAGGAGCACAAAAACCCACATAGGAAAACAGGAATATTCCAAATTTAGAGCTGGGAAAAGGGAAGTCCCTTTACTCTTCCTCCTCAAACGTTCACCAGTTTATGCATCTCACCTCTCCCAGATGTCTAGTAGAAATGCGCCACCTGGCCCTGATCACATGGTTTTCTGTTCTGTGCACCTCTTTTCTGTTACCCTAGATTTTAGATATTTCTGTCACCTTTTCTACCTATTAAGTACAAAATAGATATTGCTTAATCAAGAATAGCCGCCAAAGTCTAAAGGCAAATTAAAGCCAAGGGTACTTTATAAAAATACAAACCATTTGTAGGCCAAGTGTGGTGACTCACACCTGTAATCCCAGCACTTCAGGAGGCCAAATTGGATCATTTGAGCCCAGCCTGGGCGATAAGGCAAAGCCCCTTGTCTACAAATATATATATATATATATTTATCTGGGCGTGATAGTGCACACTTGCAATTCCGGCAACGCAGGAGGCTGAGGTGGGAGGACCAGCTGAGCCCAGGAGGTCGGGGCAGCAGTGAGCCATGATCACGCCACTGCACTCTAGCCTGAACCACAGAGTGAGACACTGTCTCACAAAAAGAAAAGAAATTATAAAACATTACCACAAGCCAGATTCCTTATTTTACACTTAATCCTCACCCCAATCCTCTAAGGTAAGTGTTTTTATTCTGTTTTACACTGAAGAAAACTGAGGCTTGGAGAGTTTAGTGTTTTCTTCTGGGAGAGCTGCAGATACTACCCAGGCCAGTCTTATTCTAAAACCCTACCATTGCCTCCCAAATCAGCTCAGCTCTTCTCACGCTTATCTACCTTGAATGGGCATCAGGCTAAACCTTCCTTCATCTCCTACATTTAACCAGCTCTGGGCTGGGAACACGGCACAGTGCGATATTTCTGAATATGAGAGTGACTGCTGGCAGTCCCTCCAATCTTGCCTGTAGCTGGACCCCTGATCAATTCTACTCCTTGCTGTAAAAAACAGACCGGACCTCAGAATCCTTCTCCACACAGTACTCCAGTCAGCTACTAGCAAACAATCAGCATTGCCTTCGATGACAGAGCCAGTGACTCATAGAATCCAATTTCCATTTCTTTTCCATCCTTCCTGACTGATTTCCCCAGTATTTCTGGGAAGGGTGGATGGACGGATGGATGGAAAAGGAAAATGAATGCTCCTCACACAGGAAAATGCTGCTTGGCACCACTCCTGATTTTGCTGACTTCACCCAATGCCAGAGCTTCCTTACAAAACTCGCTCTTCGCATGAGGCGTCTGTGGCCTTTGTTACAGGAACTGGTGAGACGCACGGGTCGTTCTGAGGCCAGGAGGACCCTCTGCATCAGCAATTTGCTTCCCTCGCAGTCTGATTTCCTCCCCTCCAACACACGCCTGAGCTTAAAAACAGCCATTCACCCCGTACTTCCTTCTTCCTTTTAAAGCTCAAGCTGACAAGAGAAATTTCTTTCTCCCACTCACCTTTTTTTTTTCCCCTATAAAGAGTAAAAGATTTACAGCTCCGCTGTGGGATACGTAGGGATGAACACTGATTAAAAACTCTAGTGTGTCTTTGAGGCCACGAGCCCCTTAACCTGAGCCATTAGGTACCCAGAGCTTCTGAATCGGCCTGTGATTTAGCTTTGGTCAAGGAAGCATGTTTACCAAGCCCCGTTAAAGTCCCAGCGTCAGTTTTAAAACAATCTAGTGTTGATGCTATCTGGATATTCTTTCCCTCAGCAAAACACTGCTCAGTGTTTGAAAGGAAGGAACTATTAAAAATTCATATTAAGAGAGTTTGAAGAGGAATAAAATAGCTCTTATGAAGCGACATTTTGGTGACTTGAGTGTGAGGAAATCAAAAGCATATGGATTGTATGCTGTTAAAACATACTTTTGTTTCCTCTGAAAGGAAAAAAATACTAGAGAAAAACATTTTTTATAAAATGCATACATTGGAAGATAGCTGGAGATTTTTTAAAAGAAACCCCAATGTGACAAGGATGGCCTAGCCCTAGTTATTAATATCTTGGAACCAGCTGGAGAGTAAAATTAGGTTGTAAAATGGTTGTGCCATTTGTTACTCCAAGCTGGAAATGACACATTTCTAAAGGAGAAAAAAACGCCATATTGAGGCACATGAAATGAGAGTTTGTTTCATTGTCTCTGTTTTGACATTAGTCGTTACAATAATTCCTTTCACTGAACTCACGCCTAGCCAAGGTCAAGGTGGACAGATGAGACCAGGTCCTGGAGCCAGACTCTTGTTGGCTTTGCCTCTAACGGTGACGGGAACTTGGGCAAGCTCATTCACCTCTCTGTGCCATAGTTTCCTCATCTGGAAAGTAAGAATCATCATGATCATCATCATAGCTGCTCTACTGAACCATCCAGGTGAAGCCCCTGTAATAAATGCCTCATACACAGGAAGTTCTCTGTAAATGTTAGCTGGAATGATGTGTCGTCCTGCCAGGAATGCCTGGCCACTAGGTATCTCCATGCTCAGCCACTCTTCAAAAACTGACCGACAGGCCAGGCGCAGTGGCTCATGCCTGTAATCCCAGCACTTTAGGAGGCCAAGGCGGGTGGATCACTAGGTCAAGAGATTGAGACTATCCTGACGAACAAGGTGAAACCCCGTCTCTACTAAAAATACAAAAATTAGCTGGGCTTGGTGGCATGTACCTGTAGTCCCAGCTACTCAGGAGGCTGAGGCAGAAGAACCGCTTGAACCCAGGAGGCAGAGGTTGCAGTGAGCTCAGATCGCACCACTGCACTCCAGCCTGGGCAACAGAGTGAGACTCTGTCTCAAAAAAAAAAAAAAAAACCTGACTAACAGCTACACTGACAGAAAAAGGAGAAGACACAAATAACTAAACTTGGAAAATGAAAATGAGGACATTACTACCAACCTTACAGAAATTAAAAAGATTACAAGGGACTATTATTATTATTATGAACAATTTTTCACCAACATATTAGATAACCTAGATGTAACAATAGTTTCTAGAACCACATGAATTACCTCAATTAACTCAAGAAGGAATGGAAAATCATAACAGACCTATAAAAAATTAAAATATTGAATTAGTAATCAAAAGCTTCCAGTGAAGAAAAGTCCAGGACCATATGGCTTCACTGGTGAAATCTACTAAACATTTAAAAAATATTTGTCAGCCAGGTGTGGTGGCTCATGCCTATAATCCCAGCACTTTTTGAAGCCAAAGTGGGCAGATCACCTAAGGTCAGGAGTTCAAGACCAAACTGACCAACATGGAGAAACCCCATCTCTACAAAAACTACAAAATTAGCCCTACATAGTGGTGCATATCTGTAATCCCAGCTACTCGGGAGGCTGAGGCAGGAGAATTGCTTGAACCTGGGAAGTGGAGGTTGCAGTGAGCTGAGATGGCACCATCGCACTCCAACCTGGGCAACAGGAACAAAACTCCATCTCGGGAAAAAAAAAAGAATCCTTGTCAAGAATCTTGCTTTCAAAAAATAGCAGAGGTGAAAAACACTTCCTAAATCACTCTATGAGGCCAACATTACCTTAATACCAAAATCAGTCACTTCTTTTAGGACCTCGACCTCAAATATAACATCACCTCTCCTCTTATTCTCTCACCTTGATTCATTTTGCTTCACAGCACTTAGCACCTCCTGATATATTATATACTTGTTCGCTTATTTATTTATTCCCTGTCTTCTCCCACCATCAGAGCAGGGAATTTTTTTTTTAACTGTTAAATTATTAGTGCCCAAAAGAGTGCCTACCACATAATAGGTGCTTAATAAAAATTTATTGAATGAATAAACAAATAGTCTAATTATTCTTTCACTAAGAGCCAATAGAGTGAAAATAGAAGAGGACCTGGGTATTGAAGGACTCCAGGAAATAGCTGGCTAGAAGACCAATGCAATTCCAAAGGTAGATAACCAAGAAAGTGTTGTGTCAGGAAAACAAATGAGAAATGAGATTTCTGAAAAACAGGGAATGATCAACAGGGCCAATTAGTGCTGAGAAATGAAGTACAGCGAAAACAGATGCCTCCAATGGATTGAGCTACATGAAGATCATTGGCCACCTTTGTGGGAGTTACCTGGGAAGAAGCCCGGTTATGCTGCTTAATGGGGTGAATGAGCACAGACAATACAGGCAGACAACACTTTAAAGGAGTCTCTCTGTAAATAAAGAGGGTACAGAGATAGGAAATTGCTGGCAAGGATGAGGGACAAGTGCAGATATTGTTTTTAAGTGGGAAAGACTTGTGTAAGCCTGAAAGCCTATAGAAAAAACCCAGCTGAGAAGAAGAGACATTGAATATTCATGAGAAGGCAAGGTTCCCAGAGTGGGCGGAGGGGACCCAAACCACAAGACTGGCTTTAGCAAGGGGGAGCAACCTCTCCTACACCCTCAGAGGACATACAAGGAACACAGGACTTACGATGCTGATCTGACTGGCTCACCAGCCTCGACCGGGTCCCAGTCTCCCAAAACCCAGTCAGGCACTCCTTTTCATTATGTAGTCTTTTCTCTGGATCAGCTGAGAATGTCAAGGGACAGTGAGGAGGCAAGAGAAATAGAAACCAAAGTCCATGAGTGGAAAATGCCTACAATGGACTTGGCCATTTAAGCCAAAGGTACTTCACAGCCACTCACCACTCCAGGTGTTCCCTTCCCTGTGGTGTGTGAAGTCCATTGGCATAATAGGCTCCCTACAGCCCTCACTCCCGGCACCCAGGAGAGGGGAGGGACTTAGATTATTGGTGATGGGCACACATAGCCTAGCTTCTTCCTGTCCATTGGCCTGCAGATATCTTCTACTTCCTCTAGTGTCAGCTTTATCTGTAGGAAAGGTGATATTCTGGTCCCCATCTGCCTTTCTCCCTTGTTTTTTTTTTTTGTTTTTTTTTTGGTTTTTTTTTGGTTTTTTTTTGTTTTTTTTTGAGACAGAGTCTTGCTCTGTCACCCAGACTGGAGTGCAGTGGTGCAATCTTAGCTTACTGCAATCTCTGCCTCCCCAGTTCAAGTAATTCTCCTGCCTCAGCCTCCCGAGTAGCTGGGATTACAGGCACACCCCACCACACCCAGCTAATTTTTGTATTTTTAGTAGAGACAGGGTTTCACCATGTTGGCCAGGATGATCTTGATCTCTTGACCTTGTGATCTGCCTACCTCAGCCTCCCAAAGTGCTAGGATTACAGGTGTGAGCCATCTGTAATCCCTCCCAGCCATTTTCTTTCTTTTTTTTTTTTTTTAAAGTACGTTCAGAAAGAGATGGGGAAGAAGGGAGCCAGTTACTCCAATGAGAATTATACTATCAAAGGTGGTATATGAAACGTGATTCTCAAATTGTTCTTTTTGAAGTACAAAAAAAAAAAAAATAAAGCACAATGTGAATATTTTCAGATATAATTTGTAACAAAAGTACATTCTTCCTAGAGGAGAACAATCACAGTGTCGAATGAGCCTCTGGTTCCTTTTATAGATGTGTAACATGCAAAGGATCTGCTTTCAGAATTCACTTGAACCAAAGTGCAAAATTGGAGTTGATAGTTTCTTCAGCTCTTTCCAGGATTCCACTGTTTTCTATCTGGAAATAGCCATTGCCACATCCACAGTTTCAAACTTGAGAAAATGACCCAGAATCATCACAATATGTGAAGAGACAGCCCAGCAATAACCACTCTGCAAAAAAGGGGGTGAGAAACCTGCCAGCACACATTCTTTGTTGATGAGAAAAATGCATCAGCAATTGTAAAAGCAGGTGTTGGCACCATATTTAGCCCTGGATCCAGCCTTCAACTCACTTCCCTCCAACTTTTTCAGTGCCAGAGTTTTGATCCTATTAATCATTTTAGGATCAGAACCAGTCACTATCACCTTCTCCAATTGCTTCATTCTCCATATTTCAACTTGAAACATAATGGCCTTGACAATGTAACATCTCTCTACTGCTTCTAAGTTACTATTTGAAAATTTACCAAATAATCTTTAAGCCTGCTGGTGAAGACAAAGATGATCTGTGAAATCTCTCTAACAATTTAGCTTGCATGTTTTCTTATGAAACAGAGGAATAAGAGGACTATCCCAGATATTTGCAGGACATCAGAATCTGCGGAGGGTTAGAAGTCCAGGGCTGGAAAGTGGGCAGAGCCTGCAAGTGCTGGTGAAGATGAGGCTGCAGTTAGCCTGGCTAAGCTCAGAGCAGATGCATGTGATCCATATGCTACTCCAGCCCTGCAGTGATTGGCCTCCAACCAATCCACATTCTTGCAGCAGTTGTTCAAAGTTCCCAAAAGAGCATCTGGCCTCTTTGGCTTCTAAAGGCAAGCACTCCCCACTTTCACCCAGAAAACAACCCACAGTGTGAAACTCCCTAAAGGGAAGATGGAGTGCTTTAGAATATTGGGTGCTGGGGGGCAAAGCTGGGCAAATGTCCACTATAACTGCGCTTGGTGGGGAAGTGATTAACATCAACTTGATGGTTTATTTAATCCATGACTGCTTATTGCATGGTGATCCTGAGAGCCCCCATTCATTCAAAGTTCATTCAATACATACTGATGGAGCCCTTCTGGGGTAAGGGGCAGGGATACATCTGTGAACAAAACAGACACAGTCCCTGCCTTCATGGAGCTCACAGCTTTGCTCAATCATCTTTCTTGACTTGAGGGCCACTGGTATCACCCTCTTTGTTATAAACCCACAGTTGGTGTAAAAGCAATTCACCTCAGCCCTGATTCGTGGAAAGCCTGGGTAGGAAAGACACCATTGATACAGACTTGGGACATTAGAGAGTAGTATCTCTGAGCTTGACTCATCTGAAAATAGAAAATGAACTCAATAGAAATGAAGGAAATGGAGAATGTGGTTGTGTGACAGTGAACTGCGTCATCATCCAGAGATCCCAAGAGGTCAAAGAACTGAACTGCAACAGCACCTACTGGAAGCTTTGTACCAGGCAATAGCGGGGCATATTAGTTCAAATAAATAAACCTTCCTATTTCAGCAGATTTGCTTGTAAGAGAGAATAATTTTCCAGTCAAAGAATGAGTCACGTACAAAGTGTGTGTCAGGGGGGTGTGGGTGTGTTAACTAGCAAGCTCAAGAAAGAGCTAACTTTTATGTTCTTGTGTTTCATGATGAAATCTGGGCATCCATGGTGGTCAATGTCACAGAAAATCACAAGCTTTGGAGACTTCCAGGTCTGACTTCAATCATTTATCTGTGTGGCCTTGGAAGAAATTCCTTAACTCCTCTGAGGCTTGTTTCCTCATCTATAATATTCTAATGACATCATTAGAATATTATAGACATTATTAGAATATTGTATCATGTATTTGCCGTGTGCCAAGTTCTATGCTGAAAATTTTAGAAGTATCATATATACCTAAACTTACTGCACAATTCAATGAGAATTTACTTCCACTAATTATACAAATAAAGAATCAGATACAAGGTGGTTAAGTTACTTGCCTAAGGTCACAAAACTGGTGAGTGCAGAAGAAGAATTTTAACCGTGGTGCATCTGACCCAAAGCCCATGCTCTCCAATACCTCATTCTGTTACCTTCCTGCAGAGTGTTTCTGGTAAGATAAGTTCAGCTGCAGCTCCTCACAGTCGTCAGGGCCTGAAGCTCCTTCTTGTTGCTTTACCATCTTCAACAAGTGGCTTCCATCTCATGATCTGAGATGGCTGCTTATGTCCAGCTATTATGTCCACATTCCAGCCAGTGAGCAAAAGGGCATGTTTTGTGGATTTTGGTATATGCAAGGGTCCTTGACCCAATCTCCTGAGTATACTGAGGGACAACTGTACTTGTACATTTCTAAAGATACATTTCAGTCCTCTCTATTTCCAGCATTGTCACATTAGAATAGATGGTTTCTTTGTCTATCATCAAGTAACCATTATCATATAGAAAATCTCCATACAAAATCTTAATTTTTATAATAAAATGAAGGATGTGTACATTTAAAAGGCAGAGGAGGGTAGTGTGTTCCCTCCTGTCGAGGTTGTGTCCTGAAAATTGCACATAAAACTCTTACATCCCAGTGACCATACGACCACACATAGCTGCAAGGGAGGCTGGTGTGATACATGGTTTGAATGCAGGAAGTCATGTGCTTGGCTGAAAAATGCAGGATTATATTAGTAAAGGAAGAAGGAAAGGATGGATACTGGAGAACAATCTCTGGCACACCAGGCTATTCTAACTATGTGGAATAATATATACAAAGCACTTAACTCACTGCCAGTCACATAGCGACTTGGAAAATAAGTTTGTTATTTATTCTTATTGATGATATCCGGCATCCTCTGAAACACATGCAGAAAATCATAAATTCAAATCAAGCAAGGAAAGGTCATGGAAAAATAGGACAAGGAATCATTTTTTAAATCACATGATACTATAAATTGCTCCTTCTTTTTCATGCACACAAAAGCAATGCCTTTGCTCACAGGCAGCATCCCTGGGGCTTCAAGGAGGGGGATAATGAAGAGAGGCTTTAGTACTCGCCCCTTGCAGTCAGTCCACGCCACATAACCCATGGGACGACGATATCACAGGTGGTCATTGGTAAATAATTTCTACTGCAGTGGTTAATGGAAATGCAGTTTTCATTACAGTAAGGAAATTGAAATCTCAGCAGCCTCTGTGGGTTCCATCCAACCCATCCTTCATTGCTCATAAGATTGTGTGTTGCTTTCATTCCCCTCATGATTAACCTTTGTCAGGAAGGGTAAGGGGAACTGGGTGATTGAAATCCCCAGGAAATCTCCACTTCATGCTGCCATTTTAACAATCGTCTGCAACTATCCCAACACCAGGGCTCTGAGCAAGTAGGAAGGAGACTTTTTAATTTAAGATGGAGATACTATCTAGTGGAGAAGGTTCCAGATGGCCAGCCTGAATTGAAGGGGTGATAGACATGCAACCAGTATGGAAGGGAAAAGAGAAAAATGAGAGAAGGTGGTGGCATTGAGAGACTCATGTCACTGAAATTTTCTCAGATGTATTGGACAAATGTCCTTGGGTGAGGGATTGGGGGCATCAACACTGTGAGTGGCTCTTGCTATGGTTTAAGTACCTGTGTTCCCCCCAGATTTGTATGTTGGAATCCTAACCCCCAAGGTGATGGTCTCAGGAGATGGGGGCTGTGGAAATGATTAGATCATGAGGGTAGAGTCCTCATGAATGGGATTAGCATCCTTTTGAAGGAGACCCCACCCTTTCTATCACATGAGGACACAGAAAGAAGAGGCCATCTATGAACCAAGAAGCCAGACCTCAAATCTGCCAGCCTTGATCTTGGACTCCCCAGCCTCCAGAAGTAGGAGAAATAAATTTCTGTTGTTCGTGAGCCACCTAGTCCATGAGATTTTGTTGTAGCAGCCTCAATGTAAGAAACCTCCCAACATAAAATACATTTTCAACTCAATAAGTTTGGCTCTCTGAATTGCAATAATTTGTGGCTGTGCAAATTTTCTCTCGTGTTAGAGAAAAGTTAATTGAACAGGAACTGTGCAGACTTGTTCCTTTAGATTCTCCTTTTCTTTTATTTCTGGGTCATGCCTCAGCTCCTAATTTCT
The DNA here is from genome assembly GCA_031835075.1 of Saguinus oedipus. Classification (NCBI taxonomy): domain Eukaryota; kingdom Metazoa; phylum Chordata; class Mammalia; order Primates; family Cebidae; genus Saguinus; species Saguinus oedipus. Next base: position 65,771,493 of record CM063171.1, on the reverse strand, counting down.
CAGAGGCCCCTCACTTCCTTTCCTGTCACCGCCAGCTTCTTCCTTGCAGATTTTATTTTTGCACCACCCACTCAACGGAGGAGGCAAGGAGCTAATAGATTTGTGGCAGTGAGAACATCTGCTGAGCCACATAAATCAAGGCATTCAGTCTTATAATTTTGTTGAGAAAGCAGAAGAGCAATAAACATCTTTATTTGGCAGAGGCCTGCCCTGCTTACAGCTTAAGGTTTTATCTCTTCCCTGTTTTTCTCTGTCACTGCTCGTCTTATGACTGAATGGTTTCTGACTGCCATTTTGTTAGCCCAGAATTGAAACTGTATTAACCATGTGCAAGTAATTTACAGAAGGAAGACTATGGTAAAATCAGGAAGGAGGGAAAGTTTGAGTTTAGCAGACAGCCAGGATCAAAGGCTTCCCAAAGCCCCCCATACCCCGTGGTGTGTTTCAGCCATGATCAATTCAACATGGAGTGATGCTGGGAAGATCCATCTGAGCCATTCTGGAGAGCTAAGTGTCTTTTCTGTGTGATTGCCCAAGGAATTCCCAGGAAAAGAATTGCCATATCCTTCATTTATTCATTCATGCATCCTCAAATTCTTCTTCTTGTTCAATTGCTCTTTTGGGGGCTACTTCTTATTGCCATGAATGATAGAAATTCATGAGCTAAATTCATCTAAGTCTCTCAAAGGACAAACCACCAACTTGAAGTCAACCAGGAGTCAAGGTCAATGACCACTTCCCTGGTGAGTCAGTTGAGTTCAAGTTCCTCTTCAAGCCTAGAAGCTGCTCTGCTCCCATGCTTATCCTTTCATCTTGCTTCATTTCCATCTGCATTTCAGGGGACATTTGAGCCTGTGGATGGCGGCACCCATTAGGAGACCAGAGAGTCTGACTTTCTTCACCTTCTCCTTTTGCATCTTGAAAACAGCAAAACTGCATAATGCTCCTCTCAGACCCCAAAGAGGGAGCTGATCCCTGTCCCTGGGCCTCCTGGGGAAAGGCAGGCCAGCAGCACCAAAGGACAGATGCTGGGTTGAGGAAGGAAAAAATTATATCATAGACTCTAGGGTTATGAGGAATCCTAGAGGTCATCCATCCCTGCAGATGGGAGTACCATGGTCAAGGACACACGCATACCTGTGGCAGAGCCAGGCCTGGAAACTGGACTCCTGGCTCCCAGTCCAGGGCTCTCTCCAGTGTGCCCAGTGTACGCAAAGAGATGCTGGCCTGATTGGTACCAAAGAACATTCCTCAAATGCCAGAGTCCTTAATATCCCATGAAGACACCAAATTGACATAAATGTAGAATAATTGACAGAGAGAGGCAGGAACTTCTTTTTGTTTGTAGCCATTGGGCACTCCTATTGGCCTATTCATGATGGAGGGGAGTTGAAGGGATCTACAGAAGAAGAAGGAAGAGAAAGAAGCAAGACAAGAAGAGCAGAGCGTGGTGGCCAGGAAAGTCAGCTACGAGACCAGGCTGCCCGTGTCCACATCCCAGCCCTCACACCTACTTAGGTGGGTTGCTTACACTGTCTGTGCCTCGGTTTATTCATCGTAAAGTGGAGATAATACAGCTATCTACTCAAAAGGTAAGGAATGAATAAATTATTTCATGGAAAGCACTTAGCACAGTACCAGACTCATAGCCATTGTTCATATTACCAGGGCAAAGAAGCATCAGGAACAGCCAGGAGAAAGTCACACAGCATCTCTCAGGCCTGATGGTAAATAACTCACCCACCCTATTTCTAGCAGCGTTGCTAGAAGGCAGTAGAATGCACTGAAAAAAAAAAGCCGAGTAGAAAAACTATTCATTATCATTTGTCAATTTTAATAAATAAATAAAAATAAGCAGACTAATGTGAAATAAATACAACTTTTAATTTGGGAAAAAGCAACTGTAGACTGGGCATGGTGGCTCAGGCCTATAATCTCAGCATTTTGGGAGGCCAAGGAGGGCCACACACTGGAGGCCAGGAGTTTGAGACCAGCCTGGCCAACATGGCAAAACCCCATCTTTACCAAAAATACAAAAATTAACCCAGGCATGATAGCACATGCCTGTAGTCCCAGCTACTTGGGAGGCTGAGGTAGGAGAATCACTTGAACCCATAAGGCAGAGGTTGTAGTGAGCCAAGATCACATCACTGCACTCCAGCCTGGTTGACAGAGTGACACCCTGTCTCAAAACAAAAAAAAACAAAAACAAACAAATAAAAAAAAACTATTAGTGCAAGGCTGAGTAACCTACTGTAACAAAGAGTCCAAAATATCATGACTTAGAGAACAATGAAGATTATTTCTCTGTCATGTAACAATCCTGATGTGAACTGTGCAGGTCAGGGAGGAAGCTCTGTCCTTTACATTCAGGAGGGCTGGCTCTTTCCAATGTATTGCTTTACCATCCCCCTCAGTATCTTGTCCAATGAAATCATCACCACATCCAGATTTTATCCAGCATGGACAGGAAGCATATGCATGGTCTTAAGAGTGAGGCCAAGAGGTGGGATCATCATTTATGCTCACTTTTAACATGCAAGAATTTCATCACATAGCCACACCTAGCTGCAAGGGAGGCTGGGAATGGAGTCTAGCTGGGTAGCCACAAACCCAGAAAGAAGCAGAGGACAGATCTGTGTTCAAATCCAGTTCTTTCAGTAGCTCGTTGTGTTTGAGGTCAAATTACGTAGGCTCTCTCCTCCTCTTTTGTTCATTTATTTAACCAGTTCTCTCTTGTTGGGCACGCTCTCATCCCACAAGTATTTCTTGAGCACCTACTATGTGCCAGGGACTGTTTCAGGTAAAAAGACAGAACAAGCCCTTGCCCCTCTGTGGCAGAATCACCACAAGGCTAATGACAGGTCTTCCACAGACCTTTTCCTCACATTCTACATCAGTGTTCATTCTCATGTCTAATTTTATATTCTTGTTTTAAAATTGTTTTTCTTAAAACAGGCCCTCAGATTTATATGTGCTTTGGGTCACACAAAACTTGGGTCTTCCTCTACCACTCTCATGGGGCTGACATCCTAGGTATGAGAAAGAAAGCAAACATGTTAACGAGTAAATATATACTTCATCACATGGTGATCATGTTATGACATAAAAAATAAAGGCACAGTGAGAAGAGAGGGGCCAGTTTATCTGCCCAGGTCAAGACCCTCTCTAAGGAGGTGTCATGTGAGCAGAGATGGAACAAAGGGAGTTGTTTCTACTTTTTACTACTCTAAAGATCACGGTGACTCACTGTCTTATACACAAACCTTTGTGTAAGCTTCTGATTATTTCTTAAAATCTATTTCTGGTAGTGGAGTTAATGAGTCAGGAGGACAAATGTTTTTAAGGTTCTTAAAACCATGGACTGAAACCTCTTTTTTTAATGAGATTTCTCATTAGAGTTGTGAAAGAAGCAATTGACAAAGCCCTGGACTCCAAGGCGTTTTATATCCATATTTAAGTTTGTTCAAAGTTGAAAGATGCTGGAGGCCTTTAAGGGTTACTTGTGTCTGGACTGCCAAGCTTCTCCACGCCCCACATCCTAACCAGCCTTCCCCTCCTGTCCCCAAATGCCTACATGCATTCCTTTATCCTAGAATTATTTCTTAAGTCATGGAGTTTTACTGTGAAAAGGAACCTTGGTGAGGATGAGTCCATTCCACTTCCCTATTTTATTGCTGTGGAAACTGAGGCCCAGAGATATGGTTGACTTGCCCTAAGCCTCACAGTAAGTTCATGGTCAAGCCAAGATAAAGCCTCAATCTCCTGATTCCTGTTTCTGCACCCACAATCAATGACAAATGAAATGTGCATGCAGCGTTTTATGATAGCAAAACCAGGGGCAGAAATTTTACAGGAAATACCCATGGATATGGCCTACCAAGTATACCTACCTGGTTGTGAGCATGAATTTGGTAATAAATGCAAAGGACATAGGGCAGTGCCAGAATATTTTAACCAATGGATATTATGGTGGCAGAGCAAGGGGGCATATCCTAAGACCAGATGAGGGCCCCGTAGGAAGTGAAAAAGGCGTGAGGTAGCGTGGGGTGGTCTTGGGGCCTGAAGGCATGGACTGAAGACCCCAGCAGAGGGACTGGACATGCCACCTCCAGAATCCCAGGAGCTGGGGAAGGAATCATATGAGACCACCTGGAGGACAGAGATGCTTCGGCTTGGGTTAAGGGAACCACAGGAGAGAGTAGCCCAGCTGGAGGCCTTTGTGGAGCTCATGGAAAGGGCAGCTTTAATCATCAGCCAGTCTGCTCCAGGGAGACCAGCTGTCCGGCCCAAAGGGCTTAGGCTGCCCAGCCATGTGAGAACTGTTTTATCCTCATATTTTCCCCCTTTCTGGGCTTCATTCCAGGTATGGAGGAAAACAGCAGCAAACAAAGGGAAGGAGGTGGGCAGAGGAAGGGAGAGGAAGAGGACCATGACCCCTCCCAGGGCAACCTTCCTGGATGAGACAGGTCCCAGCCAGGGAAGGAAGGAAGATTGAAAGCTAAATTGTTTTTGGAGTTTTAACTATTACCTGGGACTTGGAATGCTAAAATCTTCATGGAGGCCATTTTGTGCAACTCAAATGATATTTGATTGTCTGAATGTGACCTTGAGATCACTAGTCTACCCAAGTCATCAGTAGGGGTAGAGCAATTCTGCCCCTACCAAATAGAATTTAAAGAGACAATGAGAGGCCCCACAAAACTTAGATCTGCCCCTACTGCTCTCATGGAATTTATAGGTGGTGATAGAAGAAAGAAAGAAAGAGAAAGGAAGGAAGGAAGGACGGAAGGATGGAAGGGAAAGAAAGAGAAAGAAAGAAAGAAAGAAAGAAAGAAAGAAAGAAAGAAAGAAAGAAAGAAAGAAAGAAAGAAAGAAAGAAAGAAAGAAAGAAAGAAAGAAAGAAAGAAAGAAAGGAAGAAAGAAAGGAAGGAAGGAAGGAAGGAAATAGATGATTGATAGATGATAGATAATAGAGAGAGAGAGAGAATCAGGTTGCATTTTGTTCACAGAGCCCTTTTCACCTTTTTATAATGTGCCAGTTACACATGATCTTGATTTGATCGTCATTCCGGCTGTTAAGCACGTGCAGTAGGGGTAGAGGAATTAACACTTTCCACTAACAGGACCCACGTTGATTCCATTCTCGTGCATTCACTCATAAGTCAGAATTAATTTTTAGACACCCTTTGAAGCATCGTCTTCCTGATTGTGTGTATGAAAGTTTTATTTTCTGTAGTAATACACATACAGACCAATGTTACTCTGAATTCAACATACACTCAAAGTGGCAATTATTGACTTCTAATGTCTGCAAATTATAGAGCCTCATACAGTGTTTTCACTGTGTGACCCAGACCTCCTCATCACCCTCAGCCAAAAGCCTGCTCTGTACAGATTACATTGAGTCAGTTTTTTATTCACTCATCATTCATTGGATTGGGTACCCTCCATATGCAAATCCTCCTGTGAGGTGCTGGAGATACAAATTTGATAGCTGGATGACACACAGTCCCTGCCCTCAATGCACCCACCATCTACTACCATCTGAATTGATGGATGTTAAATTGCAGTGATAATCAGTGATTCCGATGATGTCAGCATTGTATACAAGGTGTGGTGAGAGCACAGGAGGAAGTAGCCAGCTCTTTTTTGTAATGACTCAGATCAGTTTCACAGGAGAGAAGACCAATGGGGCTGGAAGGATCAAAAAGGCTTTCCCAGGCAGCTGAAGGGGGTCATATTAGGCAGAGGGAACAGCTTGTACAAAAGCGCTGTACAAAAGCATGAGTCAGGAAAGTCTGGGTTATGCCTTGGTAATAAAATGACTCTGAAGCCTTCATAGCTGAAGATAGCTGAAGCTTATTTCTCACTCAGGTCACATGTCTGATCAGGTCAGCTGGGCAGGAGGAGTAAGGAGCAGGGCTCAGTTCCACACAGTCACTTGGGGATCCAGGCTAGTGGGTCAGGCTGTCCCACCTGGAGCACGTGGTTTGTAAGCTGGCATTGCAGGAAAACAAAAAAAGCTGGAAGGTAATACACTGGGTCTTCAGTGCTCCAGCTCAGAGGTGATACTATAATTTTAACCCGCAGCCCATTAGCCAGAACTAATCACATGCCTCACGGGGTTGCAAAATGTACAGAAATACATGGCTATTCCATGAGTAATTAATGTCTTGGCTACAAGCACGAGGCATGAAACAGTTTCCTGGGTTTACGGAACTGTGAATGGTTCACAGTTACTGGAGAAGTCATTTTCTTCCAAAAGCCCAAGTACAAGAGGAAGTGTCAAAAGAGGAGTTAGGGAAAGCGGGATGAGACGATTAACTCTCATGTGCTATGCATAGGAATTTGGACCACCTTATGTGCAGAGTGGAGTTTGAGAAGAGTTCTAAACATAATATCATGGTAATAGTTGTGTTTTAATATATGGTAATATTGTGTTTAATATCTGTGGTTCATGCATGTAATCCCAGCACTTTGGGAGGCCAAGGTGGGCAGATTACCTGAGGTTGGGAGTTCGAGACCAGCCTGACCAACACAGTGAAACCCTGTCTCTACTGAAAATTTAAAAATGAGCTGTCTCTACTAAAAATACAAAACTAGCGGGGTGTGGTGGCATGTGCCTGTAATCCCAGCTACTCAGGAGGCTGAGGCAGGAGCATTGCTTAAACCCGGGAGGTGGAGGTTGCAGTGAGCCAAGATTGCACCATTGCACTCCAGCCTGGGCAATAAGAGCAAAGCTCTGGCTCAAAAAAAAAAAAAAAAAGTCTTGGCCAGGCATGGTGGCTCACACCTGTAATCCCAGCACTTTGGGAGTAGGTGGATTACCTGAAGTCAGGAGTTCAAGACCAGCCTGGCCAACATGGTGAAACCCTGTCTCTACTAAAAATTTAAAAATGAGCTGAGCAGGGTGGTGGGCACTGGTAGTCTCAGCTACTCGGGAGGCTGAGGCAAGAGAATTGCTTGAACCTGGGAAGTGGAGTTGCAGTGAGCTGAGATGGCACCACTGCACTCCAGACTGGGCAACAGAGCAAGACTCTGTCTAAAAATAAAAAATTAAAATTAAAAAAAGTCTTATGTAGCAACATGGAGAATGAGTTGGAGGGGGCTGAAACAAGAGATCAAAAAAACTAGTTTGATTCTCACAGTTGTCCAGGCTAAAAATGAAGAACAAACTAAAATAGGGTTTTGGGGGATGAATATGAGAACTGTTAGAATAATATTTAATACAATGATTGTTAGACTGTGAGGTCAGAACAATCCTCACGGTCATAGTCATGACTATGCAGATCTAAAAGGAGAAGAACAAAATGATTTCCAGGTTTCTGCTTTAGGGCCTAGTGGCCCCAGTCAAGATGAGGAATACAAGAAAATGGGTGAGTCTGGGGAAAAGCCAAGGAGGCCAATTTGGGATGTAGTGAGTTTGAGTTACCCATTCCATATTGTTTTTTTTTTTGTTGTTTTCCCTGACCAGACAACTTTGTTGTGACCCGAGGCAGGCGGTCTTCACTCAGGGCCTCCTGAAAGTGGAGAGTTGGGGGTGAGGGGCTCTCCTGTTGCCCCCAAAACACCCCTGTCACATTCAGACAAATGCAGGGGTGGGGCAGGGGTGCCCCGTCCCTGCAGTACAGGCCGGGGAAGGCCCACTCTGCATCGTGGCCCGCAAGGCGTAGCTCCTCATTTCTTGAATCCTGGCTTTTTGCATCTGGGATGAACTGTGGCTTCCAGAAGATGTATTCAAGTCACAGCCCTCAATGTTTCAAGATGTGACCTTCTTTGGCAATAAGGGAGTTGCAGATATAGTTTGTTAAAATGAGGTCCTCCTGGAGTCGTGTGGGCCTCAATATGACTGGTGTCCTTATAAGAAGACAGTCGTGTGATCATGGAGGCAGAGATTGGAGTGATACATTCTACAGGTCAAGAAGTATCAAAGATTGGCAGCAAGAAGCTAGAGGAGGCGAGGAAGGAAGCATTCTCTCCTACAGGTTTCAGAGAGTGCACGGCCCCGCTGATATTCCGATTTCAGACTTCTAGCCTCCTGAGCTGTGAGACAGTGAATTGTTGTTTAAAGCCACCCAGTTTCCGGTACTTTACAATGGCAGCCCTAAGAAACTGACACAGGCATCCAGGTGGAGCTGTCCAGTTGAAAGGTTTGGGTGAAGTCAGACCAGTCTTCTCCCAAAAGCCCAAGAAAGGAATAGGCTCAGGCTGGAAGAGAGTTATTCCGCCCAGGGGTGGAAAGGAGGAAAAGGGATTGCAGAGGGAAACCTCACGATGAGGATGACATTTGAAAAGGGCTTTGGGGAATAAATAGCAATCTTTTTCTCTCCTGGCTGATGATAAACTCCTGAGATCCAGGTTTGCGTATCAATTCAAGAATTTGACAACTATTTATTAAGAAAGCACGTTTGTGTTGGGCTCTGTACTAGGCACTAAAAATATAATGGTGAGCAGAACGGGCATGGTCCTTATTCTCATGTCACTTATAATCTAGTGAAGAGACAGACATTAATCAAGCAGTCACCCAGAAAAATATATAAGCACTCATTCTGATCAATGATATGGAAGGAAATTACCAAGTGTTAAAAGAACATATTGCAAGGAAATTGTTCTAGCCTGGAGGCTGTGAAAGGCTTTTAAAGGAAGTGATGCTTGAGCTGAGATCTGAAGTTGAAGGAGTCAATTTCAGAGGAAGGAGTAAAGGGAGGAGAAACAGTCCAGGCTAAGGCTCTGACAGAGGAAGGAACGGGTTTGTGCAGATTTGGGAATCTGAAGGGCAGCCAGCAGGACTAAAAGCAGGTGGAGTGGGGGCTAGGAGCAGGCAGGAGTCAGATCTTACAGGCCTCAAAGGGTTTAGTCTTTATCCCATAAGCTGGTAAATGAATTTCAGCAGTGGTAGGGAGGGACAAGGTCAGGGGTGTGTGTGTGTGTGTGTGTGTGTGTGTGTGTGTGTGTGTGTGTGTGTTTAGATCACCTGTCACCTGGAAGAATGGTTGGAGAAAGGCTGGAAGCAAATCAAACCATTGAAAAAGATTGCACTGGTCCAGCCCAAAGAGAGTGGTGGCCTGAACCAATATGGTAGCAGTGGAGATCATGCATTCAGGAAGTATTTCTTTGGCATCTAATGAAGAAAAAAATAAGAATAAAATCAACTCCCTGTAGATACAGCTTTTCCACGCCTTGGGGTTTTAAAAGACCATCTGTCTGAAAAAGTGATGTTGACGCTTCAGTACAAAACACTTTGACATCTGGTAATAAAGACTCAGCCTACAAAGAAGAAGAAATTGAATGGTGTTCTGGGGATGCAGTGAGACTTTCTCAAGTTGGGGAGAGGGAGGCACATCAAAGAGACAACAAGACGTTAGACCCTTGAAGACCTTCACAGGCCATGGAGGACCCAAGGCAAGGTCCTGTCTGAAGAAAGGGATTCCTACAGCACATGCCAGCAGTGAGCTTCTCTCCTCAGATACTCTCTGAGGAGTGTGACACAAGGAAGTGTGTTCAGAAGGAATGTAATGTACAGTTGACTCTCCCCAGGCACTCTGCAAGACAGTATTATGAGCTGGAAAGCATTTAAGCTTCTAGAGTCAGGTTTTACTCCTCTGCTGCGCTTAGACTCTGGATATGAGATGGGAATGAAGACCTGGGACTGTGGCAGTCGTATTACAGAAGAGGGCGTGCCTCTTCAGGGGTTGTGGCTTGCCCTTGATCTTCTCCTGAGTATCACAGGCCCAGCTCCTGAAGGGGTTGCTATAGTTTGGATGTTTGTCCCCTCCAAATCCCATGCTGAAATTTGATCCCCACTGTTGGAGGTGGGCCAAATGGGAGGTGTTTGGGTTGTGGGGACACGGGGTTCTCTTGTGATAGGTTGATGCTCTCCTTCCTTGGGGGAGGGTGGTGAGTTCTCATTCTTTTTTTGTGTGTGACGGAGTTTCACTCTTGTTGCCCAGTCTGGAGTGCAATGGCGCAATCTCAGCTCACCCTAACCTCCACCTCCCGGGTTCAAGCGATTCTCCTTCCTCAGCTTCCCGAGTAGCTGGGATTACAGGCAAGTGCTACCATGCCCGGCTAATTTTTTTTTTTTTTAGTAGAGACAGGGTTTCTTCTTGTTGGTCAGACCTCAGCTGATCAGCCCACCTCAGCCTCCCAAAGTGCTGGGATTATAGGCGTGAGCCACCGCACCCCTAAAAGAATGTGTTCCCATTCTTTTAGTTCCCTCGAGGGCTGGTTGTTAAAGAGAGCCTGCACTTCCCTCCCCTCGCTTTCTCTCTTGCTGTGTGGCCTCTGCACACTCTGGCTCCCCTTTGCTTTCTGCCATGAAGGGAAGCAACCTGAGGACCTCATCAGAGGCAGGTGTGAGCACCATGTTGCTTATACAACTTGCTGAACCATGCGCCCTGTAACTTCCTTTCTGTATAGATCATGCAGCCTCGGGTGTTCCTTTATAGCAACTCCGAATGGCCCAAGACAGATGACAAAGTTGTAGTTCATCCTGGGTGCTGGGAGGCTTGGCATGTGGTTGCCAACTAGGCATTGGTTAAGTTCAGATTGTTGGCTCAGTTGGGTGCAAAATCAAATCTAAAATGGTGCAGTAGGTGGGTCTCATGTTCATGTTCCTTCTCCATCACGCCAAGGAAGGATGGAATTTGGAGAGAGAAAGTGCCGCCCGCCGTCTTTGTACACCTCAAGTGTCCTACTGCTGGTAGAATCTGAAGAATACTATAGAATTCCTTTGAATCTTATCTTCTTACTGTTGTTCAATAAGTGATGGAATGGACTCTATGAACATAATTTAAGTCAATGTTTTATCTTCATAACTAAACATACATTATTATAAAATAAATCACTCAAAATTTGTTTAACAAGAGCATCATATTCATATTTAAACCCAATTTCTAATGACTCTGAGCTCCCCAAATAGCAGAACCCGAGTCTCCCTTTACAGTCTCCCTGTTTTCCCAGCAGTCCCAAAGGGAGGTTAGTGTCTCAAACACAAGAAACCACCACTGTTCTCCATTTTCTTTGTCGGCAGTAAGCTGCCCATCAAACAAACTTTCAAAGAAACCTGTTGTCATCACAGGTGATGATGCCAACACCAACCCCCGCCCTGACTCGTCCTGTCATTTGGTCCTGAAGTAGGATCCTCTGTGCCCAGAAACTCACAAAGTCTTTCATAAAACCAGTTTCTTTAACCTGTAGCCCTTACCTCTCTCCTCCGTGAACTCGAACTGGGTTCCCAGGCAGGTTAAGTAAAAAGGCCATGACATTGCTTTACTTTCCTTGTCATCCCTTGTCTTGCCACAGGACCAGTGCACCCCCAGTTCCATGTCTCCACTCTGTCACGCAAGCCCCAGGCCACATCAGTGATACCCAAAGAACCACAGATGCAAAAACACCATCACTCCTTTACAACCCTCACTAACAGCATCAGAGCTCCATGTATATACAAGTACAAATTAACATCTCCATAGAAAAAGGGCCCAAAGGTCACACACATCATAGTGTTTTAATAATGACCATGACCCCTGGAGGGTGAGTGGATGGATGTTTCTTATTTTTGCCTGCTGAAATATCTACTTCCATGGCTTTTTAAATTGTCACAGTTATTTGCTTTGTGATGCTTTAAAAATTATGTGATAACATACATTTTACATTTTATTATGTAATGCTTTCACTTTAAAAAATACCATCTTAGGCCAGGCATGGTGGCTCATGCCTGTAATCCCAGCACGTTGGGAGGCCAAGGACAGCGGATCACGAGATCAACAAATTGAGACCATCCTGGCCAACATGGTGAAACCTTGTCTCTACTAAAAATACAAAAATTAGCTGGACATGGTGGTGCACGCCTGTGGTCCCAGCTACTGGGGAGGCTGAGGCAGAAGAATCACTTGAACCCAGGAGGTGGAAGTTGCAGTGAGCCGAGATCACACCACTGCACTCCAGCCTGGTGACAGAATGAGACTCTGCTTCAAAAAAAATAAATCTTAGATATTAATATTTGCCTAATAACTAAAGGCCCTCCAATTCAGGTTGGTCTTCCTATAAATTGCATTCAGGAATTATTCTTTGAGCGTCATCTGGCTATGTGTTTCAACATAATACCAAAGCCAATGAGAGCTAACATCTGTAAGTCTTATGGTATGCCAGGCTGAGGTACCACAAAACCCTCCCTGAGCTCTGGGCAGGGACGGAAACCACCACACTGACGAGGAAATAGTGGCTTAGAGCACATACAGACTACAATTGATGCCAGATGAGCTCTGGGGAGGCCCAAGTTCTGCTGGAGCCAAGAGCCCTAGCACCCTTCCTTTGGGGTATCTGTTAAGGGCACTGATTTGGGGACCTCCTCAGTCACCTCCTCAGCTGGGCTCCCCTCTCTCAGGGACACATCTTTCCTCTTACCACAAACTCCTGCATCTCGGAAGTTACAGGGAAAAGCCGGGCCCTTCTGTGGCCCCTCACTCACCCCCACCCCGCAGGCTCTTACCGAAAGTCAGCAAAGATCAGCCAGGCCACGTTCAGAGCAGCTGTGGGCTCACCACACCCGCCCCACCCAACCTCCTGTAAGAGCTTAAGTCAACAGGCACAGAAAATCAGACAAGCTGTCTTGGAATAGGGAAAGAAAAAAAAACAACAACCCAGCAGCTGCTGCCTAATTGGCATTCTAAATAGCTAGAGGCTTCCAAGTACAGAAATGAATTAAGCTTTTTTTTTCCTTTTCAGGGTGGAGTACAGCCTCCAGGTCTCCACCCAAGTCACACCCTCACTTGCAGCTATTTATAATATCTAAATGCCAGATGGAACCTGCTGGGTGAAACAGAGGACTGGACAAAAGGCAAAGGCCCAACAAGCCCAGATCTCCCGGGAGCAGACACAGACCCGGAGGGGACCCCTGGGCACTGCAGGGGGAGGGGGCATGCAGAGCCGCAGGCCCTTTCGCCCAGGTCAGTTTCCCCAACCAGCAGAGAGATCCGGGAACAGCTGCTGAATGCTTCCCTTCCATTCCACAGCCCGTGGCACAGGGCTGGGTGCTGGGCCTGAACTCCGGCTGTACCTGTTGGCTTACAGCAGCCAGCAGAGCCCAGGAGCACTCACCAAGCAGTGCAAGTCAGAGCAGAAGGACCAGCAGCCAGAGGTGGGGTTGGCCGGGGGCAGGCAGCTGGAGTGGGGCCCTGGGGCAAAGTAGGAGTTGGACAAGGTGGCTCATGGTGGTCTTGAGTGCAGAAGCAGAGATGTGGGGGGCAAATCCCGATTTCCTCTTTCACCCCGTGTGGCTTTATGGCTGTTAGTAACCCCTCATAGGCTTTATTTCCTTATTTGTGATATGCAGGCTGTAATCAGAGTAGCCGGATGGCATTTTTGAGAACATTGAAAAGACAGTGAGTGCTTAAGATATTTGTGCAGCATTGCAGCGGCAGCTGCTACTATAGGACCTTGTGCTGAAATGCAAACCTGTCTCTCTGTAGGCTACTGTCTGTACCGGTGACGTGCAGGGCAAACAGTTCCCTCCCCCCTGAAGGGCTGAAGGGGCCTGGAGACCTGTTGCATCTGACTTTCCATTTCCTGCCCCGATGTGCCACGGCAGAAGGAAAAGCTGGCTTGAGCTAGCAAGTCATTTGAAATACGAACCTGATAAAACCCGACTCACATCCTGCTGCCCAGCTGAGCTGGGCTGCTAACGAGTTGAGGTCGTTTCTCCCCAGAAAAAAGCCCTAAACCTCCCCTCTCATCTCGTGATGAAACCTTCCCTCCTGCCTCAGCACAGCCCCAGCGTCCCCTTTCCAGGAATTCCCCTGACTCTTAGACTACATTGGAGTTTCCTCCAGCTTTTCTAAAGCAATGCCCTCCTATAGAAATAAAGTGTGAAGCATACGTGTCATTTTAAGTTTTGTGGTAGCCACAGGAATAAAAGCAAAAATGAAGAAGGTGAAATTAAGTTTAATACTGTGCTGTGGTTTAAAGGTGTCCCCCAAATTTCATGTGTGAGAAACTAAGTGCCAAATTCATATGTTGTTTCAACGTGGGTTCTCTGGGAGATAATTAGGATTGGATAAGGTCATGAGGGTGGGGACCCCCCCCCCCCATGACAGTAGAAGCTTTATAGGAAGAGGGAGCTGACAGGCAGGCTCCTGCAGTCTCGCCATGTGATGCCCTCTACCATGACACAGTACAAAAGCCCTCACTAGAGGTGTCGTCATGCCACTGGACTTCCCAGCCTCCAGACCCATGAGCCAAATACATTTCTTTTCTTTATAAATTACCCAGTCTGTGGTATTCTGTTACAGCATCAGAAAATGGACTAAGACATACTATATTCTATTCAAGACAATGTATCAAAAATAAATGTAATCAATATAAGCATTAATAAAATACTGTACGTTCTCTTTTTATGTTAAGTATTCCAAATCTGGTGTGTATTTTATACTTAGATGGCATTTCAATTTGGATTAGCTACATTGCCAGAGCTCAGTCACTCCCGGGGCCAGAGGCTACCATGCGAGACAGCGCGATCCTAGAGCATTTACTTGAACTTGTGTCTTTAATGCTTACCGCTGCTCTGTGGTTCAGACATGGGCAGAGTTGCTAAGGGGGCAGTGGGAGAAATATTCCATCTGCAGGCCAGTCTGAGAAGCCTGGCAGGAGAAACTGCAATCGGAGGTTGAAGCTAGGAAAAGCGGTGCTATGGTTTAGATGTTTGTCCTCTCCAAATCTTATGTTGAAATGTGACCTCCAATGTTGGAGGTGGGGCCTCATGGGAGGTATTGGATCATGGGGGCAGATCCCTCATGAATGGCTTAGTGCCATCCCCTTGGTGATGAGTGAGTTCTTGCTCAGTTAGTTCACACTAAATCTGGTTGTTTAAAAGAACCTGTGACCTCCCCCTTCTCTCTCTTGCCTTGTGATGCACCTGCTCCTGCTTTGCCTTCCTCCACAAGTAAAAGCTCTCTGAGGCCTTATCAGAAGCTGTGCTGATGTCAGCTCCATGCTTGTACAGCCTGCAGAACAGTGAGCCAATTAAACCTCTTTCGTTTATAAATTATCTAGTTTCAGCTATTTCTTTATAGCAATGCAAGAACAGACTAACACAAGTGGGATCCAGGCTCAAAGCATTGCACTTCTCTCTGGTCTTCTAGGCAGTCCCTTTGTGTTTGCACATTATCTTGGAGTGAGGATGCATTATGACTACTGTGAATAAAACACAAGATGCATTTTCCCCGAAAGAACTGCAGGACACTGGAACACTGACAGCTCTGCTTTGAAACCCCTCTGTCAGACGAGGTTGATTTCTTCACTTCCCTCCAAGCTCTCACAGATGTAGTGAAGATTTTGAAAGGAGCATCCTAGGGAAAGAGATCTGATGGGAAGAAACAGAAAAAAAATAATAATAAAAGGGGAGACCCTTGGGGCCACCAGCTGCAGGAACACTGGCAGCCTTGTCATGCAGGCTTGGGAACTGGGAAAGCTTCCTAGGCTTCCAAAATATCTCCAGTATTTTTGGATTTGTGGCCTTTGAATGCTTGGTGGACCTCTGCATATGAGAAATAGTTTCCAAACATATCACATGAAAAATATTTTCTTTTGGTGCTCTTAGGATTTGAGCTCATTTCTGATCCTACCAGTGAACACAGAGGCACTTCCTGACTAATGAGGTGTTTGTGGTAAAAGCCGCACTCAGCCCCACTAAACCACAGGATGATTTCTGCTTTGTGCATAGAATGCTAGAACTTTCTGGAAAACCCTAGAAAGGGCCAAGATGTAACTTTGTGGCTGATGCCTACCAGTCCTGAAGCCAGGGAGGTGTCCTATGTTTTCTTGGGTGTCCCCATCCTGCTGGGTGTCTGGTTTCATTTCTGGAACAGCTTTGGAGCCTTCCTAAGCCTGGAATTGGCTATCTTCCCCAGGTGTTCATTCCTCCCTGTTGACTACCCATAATGCACAGGCCGCTGATATGCTTTGTCTGTGTCCCCACCCAAATCTCATCTTGAACTTTAATCCCCATAACCCCCTCATGTCTTGGAAGAGACCTGATGGGAAGTGACTGAATCACGAGGGCTTTTTCTCCCATGCTGTTCTTGTGATAGTGAGTGAGCTCTCTGGAGATCCGATGGTTTTATAAAGCAGTTTTCCCTGCTGTTGCTCACACTTGCTCTCTCGCCTGCCACCATGTAAGGCATGCCTTTGCTTCTCCTTCACCTTCTGCCACGATTGTGAGTTTCCCGAGGCCTCCCAAGTCATGTGGAACTATGAGTCAATTAAACCTCTTTCCTTTATGAGTTACCCAGTCTCGGGTGTATCTTTATAGCAGTGTGAAAAAGGAATAATACAACCACCAAGCTAGTTACCAAGAGGATTTGGAGTCCGGGCAGTAGGAGAAATCACGACATTTGCTCCACGGGAATATATGGAGACAGCCTGAACCAAATAACATCTTCCGGCCAACCAGTCTTGAGTGAAGCCCTGTTCTCAGGAAGGTACTAATTGTCTCAGAATTAAGCCAGCAGGCAAAGCTCAGCCTCCCTGGTTTTGTCTTGGCTACTGCTATGTCTACCAAAAAAAGACCACATGGACACCTGGCCCCAGAAGATAAAATTTTCCGGAGAAATTGTTAGAATGCACTGCCTTGAAAGACAATTTGTTTCTTCTTATCACCATAAAATCTCAAAAATTAAAATGCTAAGGAAATGGGGTTCTTCTGATAGTTAGCCTTTTCTGGTTAAAAGGAAACTATTTTTATTTTCACCGGTGATGCTGAAAATCTCCTTCTCATGGACCAATGCCTGGGCTTGCTTTTAATCATAAAGGACCCTGCTGGGCTGCAGGCCACTGTGGGTCCCGATGACGTGGTCTGTAGAATGCAACACGTAAGGCCTTGAGTCTAACCCGATTTCAGGCCTGCTGCTGGTCGCTGGGATCTTCTTTCTGTTTGGTTTTAATCAGACCTTTTCTATGCGCAATATTTTGTTATAGTGTGTTCCCTTTCCCTAAAAATCAAAGCATAAAAATTCAACCTGAGAGCCCTGGTTAGCTGGGTTCCACTTGAGGAATGGCTCTAGTCGGAGCAAAACGTTTTGGCTCACGCTTAGCGCCTGACCACATTTCGACTATGGGATGACTTTAGCATTCACTTGGCAAGGACATTTCCATTTGGCTCCCCATGAAGTCATAGAAATTCTAGTTATTTCTGCAGTGTGTGATTGCCTGGTTTATTTATAAGAACCATCCATCAGGATTGAGCTGTTCTTGCGTCTGGAGCCACTTGTATTATCACAATTATGAAATGTTTATTTTCTTAGATCAGCTTGAGCTGATAAAGCACTTTTGAGCCACTAAGAATCTTGTAAGTCAAGATAGTTTAGATAAGGATATGACGTTTCCTGGTGGGGGCTATATCAGATGAATTTATGGCCTCTCCCTTGATTGGGCTATCACGATAAATGGGTGTGACCATCGCACACTTCTCTGAGAGGTGGGGTCCCCTCCTTAAGAGGATTTGCAGCCAGCCCCCTTTGTTTCCTCTGGCTCACAACCCAGCTGGGAAGTGCAGCTCCAAGGAACCTGGGGAGATGAGGCCACCCCAGCAAGGCAGAGGCGAGTGATGAATGTTCCAGGGCCGCAAGGCCTATTTGCAACCACACTGAGCACAAGAAGCTCAAAGAAAATATTCCACATTGAGGGTTGCGCAGGCTCATGGATTTACATTTTAAGCACCAATCTGTCGGAAGGGCAATTTGGCAGCATCTGTCAAAAATGAAAGAGGCACTTTCATTTGTTTAGTGAATATCCAATTGCCTCTTACGCCCAGGTGATGCCCAGGATATAACAACAGTGAGAAAGGATGAGCTTTTCCTCACAAATCTTACTTCCCTGTGGCAGGGACAGAAAGATAAGCACCCAGACATGGACCATACTGTCAGAGAGCGGTAAGACGGATGGGCAGGGCCGGATAGAGAGTATGGGGTAGAGGGGGCAGGGGCTGCCCATTAAGACAACATGAGACAGCAGTGAAGTCGGGAAACAAACCAAGTGGCTGACGGGACAGGAGCTTCCAAAGCAGACGGAGCAGTGAGTGCAGGTGCCATTGTCAGCAGAGCAGAGGCCTGAGAGTCACAGTAGGTGAGGAGGAGAGGTAGGAAGCAAGGTCTGAGAGCAAGGAAGGGTGGGGGCAGATTGTGCAGAGCCTTTCAGCAGAGACTGTGAACTGTCTCTAATATCCATGTTCCTTCTTCTCTTTGTAATAAAATCCCCGCATCTTTGTGGGGCTCACATGGAGACCCTATCTCCCAGGCTCTTGTGCAGCTGAGTGTGGCTACATCAGTAAGTTCATGCTAATATGGACCACGAATGAAAATGGTTTCTGCTACTTCTTCGTTCTGTATTTATAAAATGGGCGACGGGCAATAGACAGGCAATGTTCCCCCTCTCTTTTATCCTTTCTCACAGGCAGAGCAAAGACCTGGTGCTAGTGAGCCTGTTTCTTCCCTGTGGACGAGGCAAAGTCTTCAGCGCAGAGGTTCTTGAGGTGTGGCCCCGGGATGTGCATCAGCAGCATCATCTGGAAACTTACTGAAATGCAAATTTTCACACAGCCAGAACTACTGAATCAGAAACTTTGGGGGTGGGGCCTATCTGTATGTTAAGAAACCCTCCAGGGGACTCAAGTTTCAAAATCACTGCCTGAGAACAGGGTTGTTCAACATCAGCAATACTCTCATTTTGGACTCATGATTACATATTGTAGGAGCTGTTCAAAGTGTTGTAGGATAGTTAGCAGCATCTCTGGCCTCTACCCACTACATGATACGAACACACACCCTTCTTTATTCCTCAGTTGTTAAAACCGAAAAATGTCTCCAGACATTGTCAAATATCCCTGAGGAGACAAAGTCACCCCTAGTTGAGAACTATTGCCCAAGAGGTTGGAGGAGCAACAAGACAGAAGGAACCTGGGTCTTTAGTTGGCCTTATAGAACAGAACCACTGTCTATCCCAAATGGCCCACCTGCCCTCTGGGCTGCTGGTAGAGGACAGAGAAATTGCTGTTTTTGTTTGAGCAACTCTATTTTGAGTGCCTGTGCAGAAGCTTAAATTGCATCCCAATTACTGCCAGCCTCTTGGGCCCTCCTAAAGACTTAAGACTTTCTTTTAATGTGTTGGCAAACCACTGGAGTTTTGTTAAAGCAGGGTAGTGACATGATTTGTTTTTAAAGGTCCCCTCTGGATGCTCTGTGAAGAACAGACTGAGGGGATACAGAGAGGATGTGTTCGATGGATTGGATGGTAGGACATGAGAAAGAAAAGGGGTTCAACTAAGCAACTGAGTGAACGACAGTGCAATTGACCAACATGAAGATCTGTGAGGGACAGGGCTGATTTGAGGGGATGGGGCTCAGGACTCATTTGTGTTCTTTGCTGCTGTGGTTCACTGCTGTGATTCATTGAATTTATCTTTCAGATACACTTACAGATTCACAAAGGTATTCTGTGCAGATATATTCAAGGCAGATAAACTCAAATGTCCATCAACATGAACCTGGTTCAATACATTGTGGCACATCCAAGCACAGAAATATTATGTGCAGGCATTAAAAAGAGTGGAGTGGATTTGTATACTGCAGTGGTTAGAGCAAGGGCTCTTGAGTCTGAACTGCTGGGGTTGGTGACCTTGGGCAGTAGGCATGACCTGTTTAGATGGCTTCCCCAACTATAAATTAGGATAATAATGGTACGTCTCCTATGGTTTTGTTCTGAGGATTAAATGAAATGAACATACACAGTACTTACTCATCAGTACTTGGCTCATTCATTAGTTATCTCTTTGTGAGTGTCTATTATTTTTATCGTTATCTACATGTACTGATATGAAAATATTCCCAAGATATTTTTCAAGAGCAAGGTAACCAATTAGTGTGTATAGTGTTATCATTTATGTGAATAAAAGAATATCTGTACAAACATACACACAGATATCCTGTAGTACACATAACAATTTTTGGAGGAAGAGATAAGAAACTGCTAAGTGATTACTTTTGGGAAGTAGGATATGGGTTGAGGGGACTTGGAAAAACTTCTTCTTTTGTATGTTTCTGTTGTGTGTATGAGTTTTTAGCACATGCAACATATCAAGGAAATAAATATTTTAAAAAGACCACATATTAAAAAGGTGGAAACTAGGTGGTGGTGGTTGTTTTTTCTGTAGGATTTCTTGGCATTTTAAACACATTCTAACATATTTTTAATCTCAGAGGAGCAAAATCCTTGAAACGGTGTGCCTCAGAGCCTCCCCAGTCTAGGAACAGAGAGGGCCAAGGTTGGCCACAGCCACCGAATCTAGTCTATGCCTTTTGCAGGAGTCAGACTGCTCCTTGCCCATTCAGTTGGGAAAGGTGCCTTAAGTCATGACAGCTCTTTCAGACAACTCTTGACTGGTCCTGAAGCAATTCAGTCTTAAGAAAAGCCCCATAAGTTGTCTTCATCTCTCTGGTTTATGCCTCCCTTTGTATATGAATGACCTGAAAGTTCCCCAGGAGGAGAGAGGGAAGTATCTGAGCTCCACCAGCCCCACATCTCATTTCCCACGTGTGTCCTTAGATGGGTGCATGCCTGTCCCGTGCCCTGGTCCTGGATGAGCTCTCCTGACACAGTCTCACCCAACTTCTTTACCTTCTCTTGTTCCCTCCATGTGTGGAGGCAGATTTTTCTTCCTCCTCTCACCTGCCTCTTTTGGGTGCGGGGATATTGGGAGGGCAGAGCAAATAAAGGATCATTCATTTTTAGTATTTTTAACTAGTTAATATTTTACGACTTATCAAAAAGATTCTCAGACACATAGAACTCCTTGTGACCTATCAAAAACACTGGAAGTTAAATAAGCCCACCCGTCAATGCTTGTTACCCAACCAATAATCATGATCATGCCTTTTCTCATTCAATGAGTTAATATTCGTCTAAGGGGCTCATAACGGTACCTGGCATATGGCAACTGCTCTTCTTAGCGATTACTGTGTCATTAACTCTAAACTCAACATTTCTCACTATTTAACAGTCTCTGGAATTACTCAGATTTTCAATAAACAGTTTTACACGATGGCTGTAGAACACAGAGATAAGCAAGTGACGTAATCTGCAAAGTATGAGGTCTTCATCGCAATGGGAAAGCGAGAATAAAACAGAACTATAGATTAAAATAAACGGACTCTCTTTACAGTCACTGCTGTGGCTAATGAGGTGTCTCTGATTCTGTACTTGTCCTCTGAGATTCTCCCTTCTATGTGAGTGGTTCTTAAACTTTAGCACACATCAGAATAAACCCATGGAGGGCTTGTGAAAAGATCGCTGATCCTACCCTCCAGAGTTTCTGAATTAGTAGGTTGGGGTAGAGCCCATTAATACATTTCTAACAAGTTTCAGAATATGCTGAGGCTACGTCTGGGGCCTGCACCCTGAGACCCACTACCCTAACAGACAAACTTAGAACCTGACATTTAAAAGTGCATCTTGCTTGAATCAGGTCATCTGGCCAGCTTGTCAACATCAATCAAGATCCTGTCATTCATTGCATTTAGTCGGTGGCATCCCTGCATCCAACAGCATTGTCTCTAGCACCTCATACAGATCACATGATATACATGTGCACCTGGCTGGCTAAGGACAAAACCTTACCTAGTGAGACCCTTCCTTTTTAGGCTCACCACAATCCATTATCAATCACAGCATTTTTCAATCCTAAACTTCAAATTCACTGGGGAGTTCAAAAACAAAAAACAGCCCAGACCCTACCCCAGAGTGCATGAGTGTGTTAACCTGGAGTATCCTTGGGTCCTGGTATTTTGAAAAATCTCTCCGAATGATTCTGTTGTGCAACCAGGACTGAGAACCACCACGTAGAGACCTTCCTGGTTTTATTAAATCAACACAATTGAACTCTCCTTCTGCTCATGCCACTTTAACTCATTTAAGTTTTAATAAGCTTTTATTTAAGGTATTGTGAGAGATATCAAAAGCTCTGCTGACATCGAAGTATATTTTTCTACAGCTTCCCATCTTCTGTTTGGTCATTGTACTTTCAGAAGCATAAAATTATATTGGGCTAGCATGACATGATCTTAAGGAATTGCCTATTTTAAATGTTTGCACTGTTGAGGAATTTTGCCCAGGGCCAATCTCAAGCTCACATAACTGGATTTATTTAGTTCATGTCATCATAAGTAATGATAACATTTATTGCTTGTTAACTTGGTGTCAGCCACAGTACTCAATGCTTGTCATAAACATTTGCACAATAATCCTATGAAATAGCTGTTTTTTCCATATTACAGACAAGAAATCAGGGTCAGATTCCAGCTGACTCCAGGGTCGGTGCTTTTAGCCATAAGATGTTGCTTCTATTTATGTTTACCTGGCTCCATCTTGTTCCTCAAATGTTTTACAGTGATTTACAAGGATATTAAAGATTTAAGAAAGCATGAAATCACCAGAATAAAGTAGAACCGGAGAGGGTCAAAATGAGTCAGAACCAAATCCTTGCACATTTGCTAATCAGAGGACCACCAATCCGGTTTTGAGTGTTCCAGAAATGTCAGGTTAAAATAGGGTCACATGTTCAATTACGCAGTTGACATTGGATTAAAAACAAACATTATTTGGGAGAAATATCTGGAAAGTTCTGGGGCTTTCTTAAAGAAGGCGCTGAGGATTAAAGGAAGGATTGCAAGAATATCCTCATGATCCATGCAGACAAGCATTTCATTGAGCTCAATGAACCATACTTTACATCATCCACTTCCTACCTCATTAAATAAACTGGGAAGTTTGGCTAGTTCTGTAATTCTTCAAAGATCTCTGTCTTCCCATCTCCAGTGCCTCTTCTCACCACTGTCAACTCATTCTAGAAAAATACTAACAGCCGTTGAGCAATTTTTTTTTGCTCAAATTTTCTCACTACCCTGGAATGCAATTTGAACAGTCAGGATTTACTTTTGTAGAATTTTGCAAAGTCTCTTTTAGGCTCTCACGCCATGAAATCACACATAGTTTTTCCCTGAACTTTAAGGAATGTCTTCCCAAGGACCAGTTTCCCTTTGCAGATGATCATGGCAGGAAGCTGATAGGGCTGTGTCCACTAGCTGTCGGATCTGCAGGGGAGATCATCATAAACTGAGGTAACAAGGTCACCCCTGCCAGGTGCACACTACAATGTCCATTTCACCAACTCATTCCTCCTTGCAGTTTAATGCTAAGAATAGCAAATTCCCTTATGCCCATTAAAAGAGTTAGTGGATCAAGCTGAAAATTTATCATTTATATTTACTGGACTATACAATAATGGAAAATTTATCTTGAAAAATATTGGTATTTTCTTGCCATCTGAAAGAGACATGGGGTTAAGTGGATGCTAAGTGGGTTAGTTTGCTTTGGCTGCTCAGACTGGATAATTTGTGAACCGTTCTGGAGGCTGGGAAGTCCAACGTCAAGGCACCAGCAGATGTGGTGTCTGGTGAGGGACTGTCCCTCATAGATGGATGTCGCCTTCTTGCTGTGTCTTCATGTGGTGGAAGGGCAAGGTAGCTCCCTCCAGCTTCTAAGTGCACTGATTCCATTCATGAGGGTAGAGCCCTTGTGACTTAACACTTCCCAAACGCCTCTTAATTCTGTCACATTGGATATTATATTTGAACACACGAATGAAGAAGGAATGGGATGACATCAACATTCAGACCATAGCAGTGGGTTTGGGGTTTAAGGACTTGGCTCAAGACTCAAAGTGAGGATAGAATCATTTGTCATTTGGAAGGGACTCTTCCACCTTCTAATACTAGGTCACCCAGAACACTCTCACCCAACTCTTCTGTTAGCGGGTTCCTTCCCAGTCTCACTTGAATACCAGCTTCTCAGCTGAGTCTTCTCTGAACATTCTAAGTAGGCAGCCTCCACCTCATAATTGATTTTTGCTTCCTTATTCAAATTACCTCCCTCCCTCACTAGAATAAACGTGCAGTGATGGCAGATGCTTACCTTGTCGTCTCAGGACCTAGAACAAGGCTTGGTACATCGTTGGGGGCACTGTAAGACGGCTGGAGGGTGACAGCCGGGGAGATGTCATACCCGCCAAGCTGGATATGGAGAGGCAGGCAGGTGAAACCATACTATGCAAAGACAGTGGGGCTATAGTGAAGAGACAGATCCAGAGTGAAAAAGCTAACATCCTTTCTAATAACAAACCCATTTAGATGATTTGAACATATGAAATTTAGGAGTAAATTTGATAGTCACATATTTCAAAGAAAGGAAAATAGATCATGCCCTCCTTGGTAAGAAGTACAGAACAGAGATAGGCATTCGGTAGCATTCAATGGACCCACATGCAAACTTGCCTCTATCTCCCTAATGTGCTACTTCACCATCTACACAGGGTCCCCAAGATGGCACCTCAGGAGGTCACCCTGCAGGGTGCTGAGAGCCAAAGCCCAAGTTTAACAGTAATCAGAGTCACCTTTTCTAACAGATGAAAGAGATTAAAAACATAGTTATGGGGTTTAGAAAGAAGAGCTTTCTGGAAGAGCAGGAAGGAGACACCCCAAATTGGTCAACATCCATCCAAATATGGAATAAGAAAAACAAGGGCAGGAAGATGTAGTCAGAAGAGTGAGGAAAGCAGGCAAATGACCGAGAAAAAGGATGTAACAAAGCTGTTCCCCACCCCTTGGCCATGCCACATTGTCCAGGCTGTCTTCAGTGGGCTTAAGGAAAGGGCACTGCAATAATAAAGTGCCATGATTCACAGGAGTGATTCACAGCCTCCATTGTTAACACACACTGTTCAGTTCCTCTCTGCTCTGCTCAGCCAAGCTCTTTGCAGGCCCAGAACCACGAGTCTTCGGTGGCACTGCAGGGAAGGGCTGGAGGTGAGACAGTTGTCTACAGCAGGACCATGAACTTGCTACCTGTCCCTACCATGATTATCCAGAGCAAAGGCTCCAAGAAGGGTGGGCCCAGGAAAGGATGATGGCGAAAGTGCTAGAGAGAGGCTTTTCAGAAAAGGGTTTGGAAGTGTTTCTATGAGTTAGGTCATGTTTTGGCCAAAAATCATGGGAGGGTGTTACTCAAACATGGAAATGTTTTTATAATTTGTTCAAAACTTTCCAAATGAAGAGTTCTGGTGTTATAGTGTCTTTGGTTAAAAATTATAAAACCCTTAACACGTTTTGATTAGTTTGTGTTGTCTGTCATGAGAGAAGATGGAAATTCATTACTCAGATTTCCACAAAAATCTTTGCATAATTGATGAATAAAAATGAAGAATGAGCAATTATGACTTAATGGGACTCGTTGTATTCTTCTTCCATTTAGAGTTACTGGATTTTGGAAGTCAGTGCATTAAAACCAACCATAAAACTAGGCTGAACTTGGAAATTGATGTCTGAATGACTAATCACAGTTTTAAAGCATTTGTAGTAATGAAGTGCTCATTATTCTTAAGAATACTGAATAGGAGTTTTATCATTAATATTTTTAAACATCATATTTTAACCTTATTCAAAACTTCTATCAATTTAGTCATGTACAAAATTTATTAATAAACATACATCTCGTGGTAGAAATCCAAATACTTTACTATGAGGGTTTATAACCAAGACAGCTCTATGGTTATTTTGACAGGTACAAAGGAAAGTATCTATGAAGCCTAAATACTAAGAACATTCTTTTTAATATTTTGCTATCAAATTATCCAAATAACTGTCGTGGCTGCTCCATACCACATAGCTCTTGCATTTCCCTAATCATTCTAGTAATTTCTAGAGAGGGCAGCAAAATAGTTTACATAATAAAGTTTCTCTTTTATAAAACCAAAGGCAATTCTGTGTTTTTGTTTTTGTTTTTCTAAAAACATTACGAAGCAAAGGTTTTCAAAAGTCCAAAGGTAAAAAAGAAACAGTTGTCAAGAGCAAACATTGTATTTAATCATGTCAAATCCTGTGGCAATAGAATTCCTCTGCCCCTGGGTCCACACATAGGGGTCACTCCCCGGAGAGCCCCCCTAGTTTTAACTCTGTATCAATTAAAGCTACTGGAGGCATTTCAGGGATAAATCGATTTGGGCTCTTCAGAATAGAAGTCAGCTTTGTGAAAATGAAGCGGACATCTCTTTGCTTTGTAAATTGATGTCATCAGAAATGGTTCCCCAAACTCACTGGAAGTAAAGCTGGGTGGTGCTCACTACTAGGCAGCCAGAAGGCCAGGGATCTACTCTGATCCTGCAGCCAACCATCAGGTGATTCTGAAACTCTCTACACCTCACTCAGCATTTTCCTCTACAAAATGAGGTGGGAGGTGACTTTCTAGTATGAATGAAGGAAAGTTCCCTCCAGCTTTCCCAGTCCAGGATTATTTTCAGCTATGCCAAACCCTTAAAGCAGAGTTTAGATTAAGACAATGTGGCTTTTAAATTATTTTCCTACATAGTTTCTGAATTTTAATTAGAATTAGTGATCAGAGTCAGCTCTTCCTATAGCTGGCAAGGCAGGGCAGCTGAAGGCTGGGAGGCAGTCCCAGAAGCCAGCAGTGGTCTCTGAAGCCTGTCATCTCCAATGGTGTACCATCAGCAGCTCTCAATGTCAACGTCAATCTGAGTCTGAACTCTACGTATCACTAATTGTACACACTTAGATGAAAGGCCTCTATAAAAGGACTCATACATGCATGCTGTCAAAGTAGGCAGGTTCCAAAATTCACCATGGTGGCTCATACTATGTTAACGTGGTTAATCCAGAACTGTGTTACCCAGAGTCCCCTTCCCTGGTGGTTCTAATTCAGAATTGGCTCCAAGACGTGCTGGCATGAGATCTGGAAGGCCAAAGTGAAGCAGGTGCCATTTTTCTCTGAGATCATTATTGTTCAATGTGGTGTTGTGATGCGACAGACACAAAGGTCCTCACTCCCTTCTGCTTCACCTCCAGCTCTTCTTCCTGAGTGCTGACTAGGGTAGCCCCAGGCCCACCACTAGCCACCTGGCTATAGACCCACGGGGATGGTCACAGAGCCCATGCCACGTCACCTGCCTAGGCACACTTCAGCAGCGGCCTTGTGCTTTGCTTCTCAAAGATGATCTGGTAACAGCCTGATTCACGTGCCTTCTGCATCTTCACTTCTCCAGCATTTCACACAGTTGAGTTTGGTCTAATTCTGTAACAAAATCTGGTATTCCATGGGACTTGGAGCAACTCTTCTCCCGTTTACCAAAATCAGACACACAAACCTCCAAATGGACATTGTTGTTCTATCCACAGGCCACCCTGAGAGGGAGCTGAACTGAGTGTGCACACTGAAGAGTCTCATCCCGTTCCAGGTAGTAGGGCCCTTCTTAAGGCCTCATAATGTCTTAAGAGGCATAAACGGTACCAAAAGAATGACGCCAAGTGCACACGAGTGTTGGGGAAATACAACACAAAACATAGTTTAAAAATTTGGCTCTGAGAATTTCACACTCTGAGAATCTTCCTAAGATGCCTCTCTGCATCTTGCTGAGTCAATCACAGTCTGAGGCTGTCCAACCTACATCCATGGGCTCATGTCAACAGTCCTTTCTGCCCAATGCAATCTCTGAACAGCCCTCACTGCCACATAAAACTAATGGAGCTGGTCTCATCAGTGCTAAACTCAGACCCTGTGTAGAGGTGTTATAACTTACCTAATAGACACTCAGATAACAATACTGGAAGCAGACACCAGTATCTCAAATAATCTCACGGATGGTTGGGTAATGACCACATGTAGACCATAGATGTTCATTAGGCATTCCTTTACTCCCGGGCTGAGAAGCAAAAATCCAAAGTTAAAAAAAAAAAAGCACCATAAAAATGTGGGCATGAATTATTTCTTGTTTTATTGCTTTCTTGTTTCTTACTTGATGGAGAGTTAATGTTTTTGAGTAACAGTAATAAGATGTCCAAAATCCAACAGTAAACATTCAAATAGTAAAATTTGATGTAGAACAAAGTCCTCAAATGTTAACTCCTTTAAGTTACATCTAGTGGAACCACTAGGGATAAAGGCTGAACTCATCATCTTGGTTTCTGATGGAAACCACTATCCTCTGAGCCAGGGGGCAGGAGGAAGTCTTGAGTGCCAGCCACCTGTTCAGGCACTGGGGGCAGCACTGTGGTCTCTGCGTGAAATGGCCAGGGAGACTCATAATGAGTCTAAGTACAGCAATCTCTCCTTTCACCCCAGGATTAAGAAACCCCCCACAACAACAGAGAGAATCGAAAGAAACTCCTGTGGAACAGAAGTGTTACAATGATAAAGATCAGAAATGACTGCGTTGTCAAGGAAGTGACCTGTGACTGCACAGAACCCCATCTTTGTAAGGAAGCAACCCACTCTAAGTGCACATCAGAGAGGCTTTACACAGCGACTGGCTGCAAGCAGGACAACCATGAGCAGCATTTTGTTTGTTGAAGGCACAGGTCCTCGTCATCCTGAGGGAGGAGTCACTGTGTGCAACCTCTGAAAAATCATCAGCTGTCATAAATCTGACTGCAGCTTCAACCTGATCTTTTTGAAGTCCCAGACTCATGAGGCACCCCTGAATATCTTGATGTGCCTACCTCTTCTGCAAGAAGTCAGATTTTCAAGGGATGGAGACTCAAAGGAACATGATTGCATTACGTCACACAACAGGCAAAAATAAATACATGACTCTATAGTATGGGCATGAAACTACCAGGAAAGAAATATCTCAGACCCTACAACTGCAGTTCATGTGCTAGCAACACCTGGTAGGGTCTAAAAGTGTCAACTGTTCCATAAAGCAACTACCTACTGTGACTTTGATCACCTGTACTTATGGGACAAGCAAAAATGTATGAAAACAACTCTTCTTTTTTTTTAAAAGACAAACTTCCTTAAATACTAAGGAGAGTGATTGGTTTCACTTGACAGTGATCAATATATCAAAATTAAATAAATCACTTTCAATTCTTCCCAATGATCATCTTAGGTTTCCATAACAAGAATAGGTAAGAACCAAGTGCACCTTGCCAGTGACACTGAGGGGGTAGTCACACAAACCCTCTTGGAAGAATGAAGGACCCACACCTTTGCCTGAGAAATGATCTTGAGCTCCTCCAGCGTTTGAAATTTGGTATTATGAATGCTCTTTAGAAACACAGTGATACTCAAAAAGGAACCAAGAAGAAAACATAAGTTGCGTTTATTCGTGTCCACACCATCTAAAGCTACTGTGTACAGTCATCAGGACTGGAGAAGGGACGATTTAGAATCTAAAACAACAACAAAAACACTGGGACACGCCCCCTGAATGGCAAGTCTGAGTTTGTAAGAATCTACTTGCTGGCAAGCCAGTTTCCTCCCTGAGAAGCACACTTCACGCTTCCTTCTCGCCCTCCAGCATCTTCTGTCCCTTTCAGTTAAGGCCTGGACAGTGGAGGATGGTGTTGCAATCTCTCTCGCAGAGCTGTCAGTCACCCGTGGGCTCCCGCTGCGCGTGCTCAGGCCCCAGACAGCTTGGCTCTGTGCTCCGCCGCCGCAGCTCCTCCACGCTCTGCAGCAGTGCCGACCGCTCCAGCTCTAAGGTAAGCATGGCCTGCTTCAGCTTGCTCTCGTTGCTCAGGAGCTTCTCAATGGTGGCCTCAAGGCTTTGGATCCTACCATTTGCTACCTGGAGAATAAAAGAAATGAGAATGCAATTGCCCGTGATAACACAGGAGGGATCCAGCGCCCACTCGCGTCCAGCCTTGGGAGCACTCTGGAGCCGTGTTTCAGCCATGATCAGTCCACAGTTTTTTTTTTTTTTTTTTTTGCCAATCATTGAGAGCTTGTAAGGTTGCTGAGGTTGGTTGGCCTTGAACTCTTGGCCTCGCCTTCGCAAGCGCCACGACATCCGGCCGGAACCACTTTGGGCCCCTAGTCTACAGTTTTATCATCAGTTCTGGTCACACAGGAAGGTCATTCTCAGCTCCCCTTGCAGGTAGGTGTACCAGGCCCTTAAAAGCACCCCGAGAGTCCCCAGCATTTTTTTCCCCTGCTGTGGCTGCTGATGCTGTGATGGTGGATCACAACACAGAGGGAACCCAAATCCCCAGGCACCACCACGGGAAGGGCAGCTTGGATAGGGCCAAAGAATGCTTCAGGGAAGGCGGCGGGGGGGGGGGGGGGAGGGAGGGGCTTCAGCGACACAAAGACTTCCGGTGTGCCAAGCCTCGGGGATAGTAACTTCGCTACTGCAGCAGAGCCTGGCCTGTTTTGATGAGTACATATATACAGGCACAAACTGATTTCGGACCGACAAAAACTCGAAACGGTTTCCACTTGAAGGCCCAAGGTAGTAGCAATCCTCTAATCTGAAATTCTTTGCAAACAGTGATACTCAAAAAGGAACCAATAAGAAATCAAGTTGCATTTATTCATGTCCATGCCATCTAAAGCTACTGTGTAAAGCTAGTGATGTCCAGAGTAACAAGACATCACTATGTCAAGAAACAGGCATTTCCCTGGAACACATGGAGTCCTTAGAAAAGCCAGGGGTTCTGCTAAGAGGTTGATGTGCCTGGTCTCTGTGACTGCTCACTACCAGCCACAGAGATAAGCAGTATCCTCTCTCCCACCCTACAGAGGAATGAGGCTCTCGCTCAGTTTACATCTTTAGCATCTAGCACATAATGCTAGCTAAATAGAATGACCAGGTGTATCTTTCTAGCGACTGTCACTCCTCTCTCTAATTTGCTCGGGCAGGCTTTCCAGGTGACAAGTATGTCAGCTCTAGTGACATGAAGGGGTTCCCTGAGAAAACTGCAGAAACTCTAACACTTATGCTGATGTCCCTGAGGCCTTTCTGGCCCGTTCCCCAGCTCAGAGCTGCATCCTGGAGTGCTCTGTGACTGGGTCTATCTCACTAATCCAGTCCAGATTTGACACACCCCCATTTATTGTAGGTGGGAAAAAAAAATGATGCATCTTATCTTTTTTTTTCATTGTTCAAACAAAGAAAACAGTTTTTTTGAACGTGTCAACACTTGTGCCAGACAGACAATTCATGACTCAAAGTCTAGCTCTGGCTGGGCCACTAGAACACCTGAAATAGAGTTAAAAAAGGACCAAGAACCTTAGTTTGTCAGCTTACTGGGCACAGGGTGGGCAAGCTTGGGATCTCTCTCTAAGCAGTACTCTCTGATCCTCAAAATCCACCCATCGTCAGGGCCCGGGTCAGGGTCTACCCTCATCACTCTGAAGCCTCCCTGCATTTCCAGGTGCAACCTGCAGCTTAGTTAGTAGTGAATTAATCTGCCTGGTCATGTGCAATTCTGCATTAATGTCAGGTCTCCTCAACAACCCTGATGCTTTTGTAGAAGCAAGCATGTCTTCTCTTTCACACATGGTCCTGCCTCCCGCAGCACCTGGCTCAGTGTGGGCGTCAATGACTTGCAGGGATTATGACAAATCCATGTGCATTATTATTTGGCTCCATCTGGCATGTCTATGCAATCGTCTGATACACTGCTGCATAAAACAGGTGGTAGAGTTTGCTCTCCAGCTTCTAGACAGTGTTCACATGTGTTTAACTAGCAAAGAAAGGGGATTTCGGTATTTCTAACAATTCTATGAACAGAATAAAAATAGGAAATGGGTCGATTTTGATATTTTGGCCCCCCTAGAAAAGCTACACAAAAATTCAGGACTGTATGAAACACCTTTCCTTGTCTGCGTCTGAAAAGGGTATGAGGAGGAGGCATGATTCTCACATATGAGAGGCGTATTTTCATAGAGGGTCATGGAAAAACTATATCAAAACACCCACAACTCAATACAATACAATTCTAAACCCAACTCTTTGAGAGCTGCAGTGGCTTACTCAACTTGGTGGCCACCAGCCCTCAGCACTGCAGGGAGTCAGGAATTACTGGTGGGTTGGCATAGACCACAGTTCTGAATGATCCTTCCAGAAGTGCAGGGCTAGTTGGTCAAGAGAACGACTGACCATTCCAGGGAGAACATCTGTAATCACCAATTACTGTCTGATGCCTTTATTGAGGAATGTAGCTAGCTAAGAAGTTTTTCACAACTCCCTGTCTTCACAAAAACAGAAGCACAGGAGCAGCATGAAATTACTTTGTATGCTCTGTCACCAAAAAACAACATGGTCATTTACCCAATATAATAAACCTTTTATTTGAGAACTACCTATCTTAACAAGCTGAACGCTTCAATGCAAATGTGACCTTTATTAGAAGTGTTTCCACCATATTATATTTCAGGGACCTGTCGTTGACTTGGAAGCCATTTAAAATGACCACCTCTACTGTGTACCCCTACAGGCCAGATGAGGCTCTTCATCCCATTGAGATTTCCCTTCAGGGACAGCTGAGACTTCCAGGGTAAATTGTATACAGGCATATTTTCAGTTACGACGCCTCTATCTTAGGGGAAAAAAAAAAAAGTTAAATTTCAGAATGCGAGTGATAGTTGGGGCTGGGCAGGAAAAGCATTTGGTCTTGGTTCCTCTCTTGCACATATCTGCTAGGGTCTGCTGGGATGGAATGCCCGCTGGGAGGAACACAGGTCAGACAGCTTAATTCACTAGGCTGGCCTTTCTCACGTTGCTGCCAAGCTTGTGTCTGCAAAGTGCATCTTTCTATGGAGAAAAATCAGAGGCTTAGATCAGAACAGAAGGCTTATTCTCAGGACAGACCAGGAACACCATAAAAAAGTTGGGCAAAAGTAGGTATTTTTATCCAAAGCCACTCAAAAACAACTTTTAAAAATACCCTCAAAACAATGCCTTAACAGGGACAGCACTGCTACACACTTATGACATTAAAGAAAGTAGAACATGGCTGGGCATGGTGGCTCACACCTGTAATCCTAGCACTTTGGGAAGCCAAGGCACGAGAATCACCTGAGGTTGGCAGTTTGAGACTAACCTGACCATATGGAGAAACTCCATCTCTACTAAAAATGCAAAAAATTAGCCAGGTGTGGTGGTGCATGCCTGTAATCCCAGCTACTCGGGAGGCTGAGGCAGCGGAATTGCTTGAACATGGGAGGTGGAGGTTGCGGTGAACTGAGATCACGCCATTGCACTCCAGCCTGAGCAACAAGAGCAAAATTCCATCTCAGAAAAAAAAAAAAAGAACATATGGTTGCTGTATGCCATGTGATTGACAAGAGAGCTGCACTCCACAGTAAGGTGTTCTTTGCGGCAGTGTGCCTGGGTGATGGGTGGGTTGGGTGGGTGACCCTGGACCTGGCCAGCTGCAGTCTCCATGCTGCACCTCAGCACTTGCTCTGCTTGCTCTCCCGTGTGCACAGTCTCAACTGGTCTTTCTTCTGTATGTCCGCACCTGAGTGTATCCGTGTTGAAATGGAAGCTTCTAGAGGGGAGAACTGAGACCTTCATGCATCAAGTCTTTGTATATGCACCAAGGACTCACAAAGAATTATGATCTACTCTGGTTTGTTATGTTTATTTCTGTGTTACCTTCCTCCTTTACTGTCCCTCTGGACCTAGCTGGTTTTGCTCATTGAAGTTAAAGCTCTTAGATTCTCTTTGAGTAATGACAACTGCTGCCATTCAGGTAATGGGCCACAGTACCCTGAATCCAAGTTCATCTCTGGGCCTGTCTCCTAAAAGAGTTCAGTGCGGAAACAGACTCTCAGAAAGCTCCGGGACTGTGTGACCTCAGCAAAGGACAATCTGTCTGCTCCATAATGAAAAGAACCCATTCTCCTGGGATACCTTTGATTGCAACTATAAACAGATCAGGGTGGGAAAGGTCCTCTGGTCATGGGAAAGCCCAGCCTGCTGTTGCCTTTGGTGAGTTAATGAACTACCATATTATAACTGTGATTCAGGAAGCTGCTTCATAAACATGCTCTACCTGCAACTGTTCAAGGAGGTCAAGGTTCTGTTTGCGTAAGCTGCTGTTGGTTTTCTCTAATTTATCCATTCTTTGGTTGTCACTGAGAGGGGAGGAATCGATCAGTTCTTCTTGAAGCACATGGTACTCTACTTCGTAAGCTTGTAACTGTTTAGCAATGTCCATCTCAAATACCTGTTATAGAAAGAAAAGTCA
The DNA here is from genome assembly GCA_031835075.1 of Saguinus oedipus. Lineage (NCBI taxonomy): Eukaryota > Metazoa > Chordata > Mammalia > Primates > Cebidae > Saguinus > Saguinus oedipus. The sequence goes on along the minus strand of CM063171.1, from coordinate 65,737,399 downwards.
TCAGGTACTAAAATGGAGAAAAACCCTACACGTATAGGCAGATGCCTACAATCACGTCAGTGCACACCTGTGAAGCGTCTCTTTTATGCTTCGCTCTACACTTGGTACTAAAAGTGGTAAGAAAAACGATGTGCTGAGAAGGTAATAATTTTACTTGGGACAAAAGGATATAAGAAACATCTAGAAATAATTTGAAGGTAACATTAAGTGCAGGTTTTTGATACTCATCTTCAAAAAGCCAAAAAAACCTCTCGTTCTAAAAAACTTATAAAAATGTATTTTTAGTTCTTATTTCACAACTTCTTTTTGCTGAAAATTCTGTGATGTTAGATACATCAACTGTTGGTTAAAAGGAGAAAAGAAACAAAAGAATCGTAGGCCTATTTGCACAGTCACCAAGTCAAAGTTTAATTATAGTTCAGTTGGGTTTTCAGAGTTACAAGAACAGCTAAGTAATCGGACTGTTTACTAAAAAACTCTCCTTTGCACACAAATATGCAGAAATGAGCCAAAACCCAAATGTCACCCACTGATGAGTGAATACGGAACAAGGCCTGAGCTGTCTTCTTTCCCACAACAGTAATGGTGATGAAAACACCACACGTGTGAAAAACAAGCCCGGTGCACAAGTGACTCAAGCTGTTCATGTCTGTACTTTCTCTTGGTAAGGAAAGCAGGCAGAAAGGGGAGTCAGAAGACAGCTGCTGCTGCCCAAGGCATTTCCTTTCTTTCCAGTTGTTTCTATAAGAGAACCCCAGGGGCTGGGGGCTCTCAGCACAGCAGTGAAGCCCCAGCGTTTATCTGATGGATCTGAGAATGCAGTCAAGCTGGGACCATCTTAAAAAAAAAAAAAACCCTGCAAGATCAGAACACACATACAGAGCATGAAGTCAGACTTTAAAAGGACAGAAACTGCCTCTCTACTGCATTTCCTTAAGCAACTCCAATGTTGTTAAAAATCAGTGTAAAACTCCCTCTTCTGATGGCACCCATTAGCATTCAAACTAGCCTAGCTTCCCTGGAATCAATTTTCAAACTCCAGGTTTACTTTCTCACCATTCCAAACAATCCTGTTTTGTCTTCCTTGAGATTAATTTTTCAGCTTGCTGTTTTTGATTTAATTCAGTGAATAATACTAATAAGGCACAAAAGTCATTTGATGTCTAAAAACTAAAATCCACTCTATCTGCGGCATGTGTGGAATTGTTTAATGGATTGAACTGATTCTCTTTTGTCCCTCAGAGGAATAGCGAGGTCAGCAGGGATTATTATCTCCATTTGACAACCGAGGTAACTGGCTCAGTTTGTCAAGAGGCTTTGAGTCAGCCTTAAAATCAGGGCTTTACCGGTGACTCTATGAATGACTTGAGCTAGGTACTTAAACCTCTCAGCCACAGTTCCTGGCCTCCCACCTGGGGCAGACAGCATCCACCTCCCAGGAGGGCTGTGAGAATTAAACAAGGCAACTCATGGATGTTCCCAGCACGTGCCTGGCAGGTTGAGCAGGTGCTCTCTTAGCTAAGGGATCTGCTTCCACACACCTGTCACAAACCCCTCACATTTCAACCTCAGCCAAGCCGTCATCAATGGATGCCACATCATGGAACTTCTGAATAGTCTGAACAGTAAAAACCACAAATGTTAAAACTGAGATTGTTTGGCACCCATGTCTAATTATAAATATGGTGCTGAATGAATATCATGTACACAGTTACTTTTTTTCTTCCACAAAGACTTATTTTTAAATGATCTCCTAACCAGGAAAGCCTAGGAATAAAACCTCTGGTTTCCTACAGATGGATGTTCTGTGTTAAGTTAATGGCTCTCAGCTGTGCCCAAAGCCATAAACTCTTCCAGGCCTCCATTAATCCCCAGGAACCACCCCGGGTCACAATCATCTTTGCTTAATTGCCTGATGATCTCCTGACTGCCAAGACTGATGGCCCTTCATTCTGCAGTTATGCCCCCAAATTTATCCCAAACCATGGCAGTACGAGGCTGGTGGTCAAAGGAGAACCTTGGTCACTGAACGTCACTTTCAGCCCTTGGGCTAATTACTTGGGAAAAGAAAAGAAGATGGGAGGGGTGCCTGTCCCTGCACATGTAGAGGGCACAAGTGCGCCTGTCCCTGCGTACTTGAGGGCACAAGTGATCCACTGCCAGAAGCAGTTCTCAGCCAGAGAAGAGCAGGAAGGCCTCACATCAAAAACCTAATCCTTCGGTATGTTGTCTCAGATGAATAAAAAAGACGAAAACTAGGTGTTGATGGGAAAACAGGACACATACACTTTAAGGTGTTTTCATATCTTGTCTGAGTCGCTCCTGAGGCTGGAAAGGTGCAGCACCCGCCTTCCCCAGGGTCCTGCCTAAGCCATTCCTTGAGCACCAGTCACTACACATAGCTGCCAGGCACCTGGCCCCTCTGCAAGGGGGACTGGCTTTCATCTTCTTTCTTCCTGGTCCATTTCAGAGCAATTCCACTAGAGTCGTAATTACTGGGGAGCTAGAGCCTTCCCATCATACTGGCTCTCAGGTTCTTCAAGGTTTTCAGGCAAGTTCCAGAATTTTGGTACTGCCGAAAATTTCTTTTCTGCTTGCCAAAGTAGGAATAACCTATTACCACATTTTTGATGGTTTGCATAAAAGATAAAACTATTTTGAGTTACTGAAGCAGTAGAGCTAGATTATAGGAAGCTTGAAAAATAAAAAATTACCAAATACAACTTTTACATCTAGTTATATTTCCTTTAATCTTTCCTAAAAGCATGTCTTTCTAGTTATAAACATAACCAACATAAAATTTCCTATCCCACTTTTCCTTTAAACATTGTATCAAATTAGAGCTTTTTCATGTTGCCATATAAAACTGGCTTCGTGGGTATTCTCCAACTTAACATACCATAACCACATCAATCCAGTCATCAAGTGTTAGACATCTAGTTACTTCCAAGTTTCTGTTATTATAAATGACAAGTCTAGGAGAATATCTTATACATATGGCTTCCCTCATATTTTGGATAATTTCCTGAGGATACATTCCAAGAAATGGGATGACTGAGTCAAAGGGTATGAATATTTTACTGGCTTGGGCTATGTATCACCAAATTGCCTCCCAAGAGCGAATAATCAATGTGCACTGCCACATGCTAATGTTCTGGATACAGTTTACCCTCGGGGCCGGGTACTGGCATTAAGAAATATCTTTCTGTTGATCTAGTAGGGTCAAGCATTATATGTTATGTGAGTTTAAATTACGCACAAAGCCAAATATTTTCCCAGATACTTGTTTACTGGATGTCTCCTCTTCGGTGAATTGTCTGTGTATGTTCTTGGCTCATTTGCTATTGCAGACTCAGCATTTCTCTTCACAGTCCACAGACACTGATTAATAAAGTCATGAACCCCGATGGTTTGCAGAACTTGCCACAGAGCTTCTGCCTTCCTAACCCCTGGCCTCCAACCTGCTGGTCCCACTGTCATACCAAAGGCTGGAGAGTGGGAGCAGTCAGCCCGGTATCAAGGGGGCGCACTGTCTGTAGCTAATTATAAAAATAATAATAAAACCCACTAAAAGTCCGTCTGCTTGTTATTACCACCACATGTGAGCGATTTTCAAGAATGCCAGTGGTAAACCACTTCTCCCTGCCATGCCATGCCCCACCCTCCTCGGATGGCACCGGCTTGTCCCTTTACAAAACGACTCTTTTCCATGGTGTAAACTGCCTAAGAAGTGACGGTTCCCCCACAGGCAGAAGAGGCACCTCTGCCTCTGATTTTGAGATGTGTCTTCTGAACACAGGAAACCTGGTTTCTAACCTGTGGGCTCAATGGGAACAGGGATTCCTCTGTTCAAGGCGTTGCTCTCAGAGTTGCCCACAGCAGGGTTTCGTAGCTGTTCGTGTGCATGTGAATCCCCTGGGGATCTCGGTGAAATGCAGATTCTGATTCAGCAGGTCTGGGGTGGGGCCCCAGATGCTGCGTTTCTAACAAGCTCTGACATGATATGACAATGCTGGGCTGAGGCCGTGCTCTGAGTGGAGCCTAAAGGATGCTGAAAATAGGCTATTTTACCCAGCCTCCCAAAACCACCCTTCCTCCTCTTCCTTAGTGAGCTGAGGCTTCACAGCCACACGGCACCCACTGTGACAAGAATACAACACCAACCTCCCTTTCCTTTGTTTCTAATTATTTCAAGCTATCCTTCTTCTTGGGTCAGAAGATGTTTATGGTTTATTCAATGGACAGTTCCTTTGGTAAGTACACTGCCACAAAGGCTTCAGACGCCCTTGGTCTTCTGACCTGGGCTCTGTCACCTTTAGAATTGCCCTCCCTGGCTGTTTCCAGCCTGTCCACATTGAGCCAGAGCTCCAGAGTCCTGTCCTTAGCCACATTCTCTTCCATCCAGGATCCAGGCTGTGTCCCAGTTGCTAAGGCTGAGACTATCTATATAGGAAGGGCATTTAATGAAATGGAGCCACGGCTATCACAGAGGACCACCCAGATGCCCTCACCTCCTGCCCCAGCCCATCTGTACACAGGGTAGGATGCTCCATCATTTGCAATGGAAGCATCCCTTACTTCTACTCTGAAGACCAAAATTTGGGCCTGGGGATCTCTATGGCTGCAGAGGAATCATGCTGCACCCCGAGTCTGCTTTCTGTGTAGAATTTAAGACTACGGCACCCTCTGGAGGGGAGGGGGCAGTGGGAAAGCAGAAAGCCTGACAGAGAACATTCATATGTCAAGTTCAGATAGAAATACTGGAGAGAAAGAGGGCAGAGAGTTTCCTGGGGATAGATCTACTTTCTATAAGGACCATCGACAGAATAAAAGCCTGGGCCCCAAATGCAAATTTTTGTGCTCCCGATAACCCCTAAATGCTGAACACATCAGGTTCTGAGAATTGCTCTCCGTGCTCTCATTCCTGTCCCTTCTCACAGGCTGTGATCTTGTAGTTCAGGGATCAGCAAACCACCACTTGTGGACCAAACCCATCATGCTGTATATATTTTAAAATCAAGTTTTATTGCAACATGACCCACCACCCCCTTACATGCTGTCATGGATTTTCTGTGCTGCAAAAGCCAAGGTTAGTAGCTGTGACCTTATGGTCTGTGAAGCCTAAAATATATCCTATCTGGCCTTCTTCAGAAAATGTCTGCCAGCCTATCTTGGGTCATCTTTTAGGTCCAGCTGGACTCAAAGACCTCAGCTCTAAACTCATAGCCCTGGCTTCCACAGGCCCTGCCTCTTCTACAAGTGGCTGGGCATATTACTGTCTGCTCAGCTTCACCTATTAAAAATAGGGATTATAATACCCTTATCTCAGAGTTATTAAGAAGTCAGTGGAGGCTGGGCACGGTGGTTCATGCCTGTAATCCCAGCACTATGGGAGGCCAAGGTGGGCAGATCACTTGAGGCCAGGAGTTCAAGACCAGCCTGGCCAACATGATGAAATTCTGTCTCTACTAAAAATACAAAAATTAGCTGTCCATGGTGGTGCACACCTGTAATCCCAGCTACTCGGGAAGCTGAGGCACAAGAATGCTTGAGCCCAGGAGAAGGAGGTTGCAGTGAGCTGAGATCGCACCCTGCACTCCAGCCTGGGCAGCAGAGCAAGACTCAGTCTCAAAAATTAAAAAAAAAAAAAAAAAAAAAAAGTAGTGGAACAACGAATGGCAACTTCCAAATAGCCAAATAGTGGTCTGAATCCAGGTACACACACAGCTGTTCTTTTCCCATGCTATGTCCATTTCCACTCTTCCAGCACTGAAAGAACATCTGATGTATCCTAAGTATACTCAGTAAGTTTTTTTTTTTTAACAGAAAATAGGAGAAAATGGGATTTTTTTCTGGTGCTCAATACTCAGGAGGTAAACAATGTCAGCTGGGATGGCCTGGGGCTAGAAGCAAGGTGACATGCTGGGCACTGGAAACAGCTCTCAGTCTAGGCAACCAAGGCTCTCGGGGTCTGCACTAGTAGCTGTAAAACTAAGTACATGCAATGAAAGCTATAAGAAGGGAATGTATGAAAGAATGAATGAAAATGCCAGAAATCCAAGAATCAAAAGGGTGGAGAAGTCAGTATTATGCTGACTTCCGTACTAATGCTAATAGGGAAAAACTCCAAATTAAATGACCTCCAGAGGTGCTCGGCAGTGTAGGAGACCTGTGAAAACACTCTGAGGTGAGAAAAACTTGAGTTTGAATCCTTACCTTTCTACTTTGCAGCAGAGTGAGTGTGGGTCAGTTAGTTAATCACTTTATAGCCTCTCAGGAGTGCGGCCATGACTGAATGGGATCATGTGTATATCTAGATGCCCACCCAACCTGGCAATGAGCAAGGCCCCAACAAGCCAAAGCTATCCACATCAAGCAGAATGTGCCAGGGAAGGAAAGGAGATCGAGAGGCCATCACTTACAGATGCATGCACAATGGAAAAAAAACTGCTCTTTCATAAGGGCATATGCAATGTGCAAAAGAAAATCCAAAGTTAACAACTGGTATGAAACCTTCTCTTTTTTTGCAGGCCAGACTTATATCTTTTTCTGTGCCTAATACTGAAGGTGCGGCAGCAAATGAAAATCGTAAACACTGCATTTGGATGCAATCCACTGGAATCATGGATTCTGTTAGGACTATCAGAAATCTCCAGAGTAGGGATTTTTCAAAAATAGCTTTATTTTACCATTTGTTTTTGCCCAATTGCTCTATGTTTTCATTATACAGTTGTGTGTTGCATTACAACATTTTGGTCAATGGTGGACTGCACATATAATGGTAGTCCCACAAGATTATACTACCATGTTTTTATTGTACCTTTTCTATGTTTACTTATGTTTAGATACACAAATAGTTCCTCTTGTGTTACAATTACTGTGTTCAGTACAGTCACATGTTGTACAGATTTGTAGGGCTTAGGAACAACTTGCCTAGGTGTGTGGTAGGCTATACCACTTGGGTTTAAAAGTATACTTTATGATGTTTGCACAATGATGAAATCACCTAATGCTGCGTTTTTCAGAACTTATTGCTATTGTTAAGCGGCACACGACTATCTGGAACGGGTTCTAGGCGTACAAGAGGCCTGACTGCTGGCTCTGCAGTGACTCAATTATGATGAAATCCCTCCCAGTGCTTTTGTAGCTACCCGGCCTCTGGACACTTCCAATGGTGCCCCTTTCTCTGCTAAACAGTGTAGTTCTCCATCATCAGCAACCATTACTGGAAGGTTCTTCCTTATACCGTACAGGATGAAAATCTGCTCCCATGACCAGCCCAGGGCATTTTCACCATCGAGTCTAGCTGTAATTCCTAGTAAAACTCACCTCCCAGCCTTTAACATGTCAGAGGGTAATGGTTCTACTTTATACTGAAACCAGAGTTACTGAAGCCACAGATATCGAACTGAATTCAGAAAAAAAAAAAATCACAAAACAAATTCATCAAATATATGTTCCCTATCATAACTCTGTTATCAAAGAATTATTTTGAGAAAATTCCAATTAATACCATTCAACACACAACACAAAAAATCAAAGCACTCAATGTATAAAATCTGACGTTGCATAACTATATTTATTTCAGAAGAACAAGCTACTAAAGCTGAAGTCTCTTAAATGTAAGAAACCACAGATAACTTGTGCTAGTTTTTAGACCTAACCATTGCCACTATGTTTCCTAGGTGGCATTTCGCCACGACACTCACAATACACACTCATGATCATTCCACACATATGCCTCCTCCATGCCAGGCATCGTGCAGAATGCTGTTCAGAATACAAAGTGGAAACAGTTCCTGCTCAAGAGAGATTTAAGTTTCTACATGTCGAGGATGGCTTCAGCGTTTGCAAGGTCTGGACTGACTCATACCTGATTAATGGTCTTTTCCATCTGTACCAAGCCCAGGTTGGGTAGCGTGTTTTTTATAAAGTCAACTATGGTTTCTAGGTTTTCATGCTGCAGAATCAAGGGCTTATGGCTTCCCAACAGACTTAAAGCCACTTTAAATATGACCTCTGTTCCCTGAAGAAAAATCATATCTGAGAAAACAGAAAAATGCAGAAAGTTAAACCAGACCAGTTTCTCACACAATACCATCCCACTGTCTCTTCCACACACCACAGAGGAGGAGGGTGAGAGACGTAACTCCAAACTGCAAACTTTATTTCATTTTTGGAGCCTGATAGCTCAGATAGTGTTGTCAAGACAGTATTGCAAATAAAAGTACATAAACATTAAAAATAATGTTTTACTCTGAAAATAAAATTCAAACATGCTTCAAAAGTTAAACTGGGAAAAGGAGAAAGTTTTTATTAGTCTATTTTTCTGGGAATGCTCCTGGGTTTTACAGGAAATACTAAAACATGTTTTTATGGGACAAGCTAAAAGATTTTTACAGATAAGGCATCAGAAATTAAGATAGAGTAAGTGAAAAAGTGTCTATTTCCTGTATTTGGAAATAAGAAATAGAATTCAAAGACCTTTAAAAACTGTAAAACAGCTGTACAAATGCAAAAGTACATTATTAAATATAAGTTTACTGATTTTTAACATGATAATGGAATAAAGAACATTTTTCCCTCTGAAGAGTTCAAAGAACTTTGTCAAGGTTACTCTCTAGTTCTGGCCATATTTTGTTGTTAGAGTGGCTGGTGAATGGATGCAATTCTTATACAGACTGCAGAGTAAGAGGGAGGGCACTGGCCAGGACAGCCAGCTGAGCAGCAAGCCCAGCCCTGTCTCCTCTTCCTCGTTGAGTTGAAGCTGCTGGGGAAAAAAAGAGTCACATGTCCTGGGGTTAAAACAGAGCCACAATAACTATTGGGTGACTAAATTGAGGTAGGTTACCTAATAACTAGAATAATACTATTAGAAAAAACAATTTTAAAAATCAGAGTAGAAATATCATTAGAGGCAAGTATCAGTATTTCTTTTCACTCTTTTGGCTGAAAGATAATGGAAGAAAGAAGTTATAAATTTCATCAAATCAAGGAAAGCAAAAGCAGGTGAGAGAAAGAATCTTCCACAGGAAACCTCTCTCTAGATGGTTAATATGATAACATTTAAAAGCCAGAAGGAACAGAAAAGCAAAGGCTGGAGGCTGCTGTGCAAATGGGAAACGGAATCCCTGTAGTTTCTGAACAAAGCAGTGAGAAATGACAGACCGAGGGGACTGCTGGCTGGGACAGCCCTCAACATCCTCTTCCACCGCCACAAAACCCTTAATTAACTCATGTGAACTGAGCTGGGTGCAGCCCTAAGCCATCCCAGCAATGAGATCAGTCTGCTTCTCCCACCCAGCTCAGGGCCCACACTCTTTCCACAAACATCACAACTGCTGATGGCTCAATGTGGCCCCAGGAAAGTAGGAAAGATTAATCCTTCACTTCCTTCTCAGGTCTGGTTGTTGAGGCTGGGAGGATATACTAGAGAACTAACTGTGTCTTTGAAATATGAGCTTTTTAGGGGAAGTGTTACATATACTAAGGCAGGCCAATTGAATAATATTCCTCTGAAATATCTGGTTTATAAAATATACAGTCTGCCCCTATAAATTCCCCACTACAGAAAAGACAAAATATCTAAAATAATACTATAACAAAGAAGTATTTTTAAACCGAAATGACATATCCAAAAACAAAACTCTAAATTTGAAGTTTCAGTGGTTTAGATGGTAAGACTTCCTAGACACATTTCAATATATGAACATTTATAGTTGAACAAAAATTGACGACATCTTACAGAATAAAATATAAGACCTTTTTTGCAGGGATCCTGGGGAAAGGCTTTCCCTACCACACCCGTGATTTTCTCTAGCTTGGTCTCTTTACGCTCTGAGGGACAAGTACCTTAAATTAGGTACAGTACCACATCTAAGCCAATGAAAATAAATAATTATTGGGAAACTTTTGTGAGCACAACCAAACAGACAAGCCACATCAATAGTCTCTTTAGGTTAACAGCAGATCTTCTGAGTTTTATTAGGATCTTGGTTTTTACAATAAATCAACTTAGTAAGTGCTTCCTATGATTCCAAACTGAGATTTTCCTGGAAAGAAAAGGAAATTTGGAGGGGAGAGGGTGTGTATGTGTTTTAAAGTCTCTTTATTGATATGTTAAAAAATTAAGACATAGCCCTGGGCATGTTTATTTTATTCGATCTGCTTGTATTTCATGCAGTTAAAAAACAAACTTTCTTTCCTACTGCTATTCACAACATCTTAAGAGAACTCTGCTGGGAAGTGTCTTCTATTTTAACTTAATGAGCATCCATTGAGCATCTAATACACACCAGGCACCGTATTAGGCACTGGAGATTAAGCCATGAACAAAGGACAACAAACAGGCTGCAGAGACACCAAGGAGTTCTGGCTTGGTAGAGTCATGCCCAGGGTTATGAGAACAAAGAGGAGAGAAAAAGCCTACAAGAAGGTGACTGCATGAAGAACCAATGAAAACTTCCTAGGTCAGAACTCAGGGATTAATACTATGAATAAAAGGAAAAGACTGATGCTTGTAATCCCAGCACTTTGGGAGGCTGAGGTGGGTGGATCACGAGGTCAAGAGATCAAGACCATCCTGGCCAACATGGTGAAACCTCATGTCTACTAAAAATACAAAAATTAGGTGAGTGCAGTGGCACGTGCCTGTAGTCCCAGCTACTTGGGAAGCTGAGGCAGGAGAATTGCTTGAACCCAGGAGGCAGAGGTTGCAGTGAGCCGAGATCGCACCACTGCACTCCAGCCTGGCGACAGAGCACTGTCTCAAAAAGAAGGAAAAAAAAAGGAAAAGAGGGTGTCAATAGAGAGAAGTGTGCAGGAGCCTGAAAATCAGTCTGGCTGGCAAGGCAGGGGCTCTGGTTGTGCAGGGCAGAAGTGGGGCAAACGGACAGGCAAGTCCAGATCAGCGGGGCCTCTGTCCACGCCAAGCAATTCTAACTTCCCAGAGCACCGCAGGAATCGCTGAAGGCTTTTTGTTCCATTTCTCAGTATGTCAGTGGGTTGGTAAGGAGGTGACCTTAATGAGATGCAGGTTATGGGTATGATCCCTGCAAGCGCTAGTTAGCGTCAGACAGAGAAAAGCCACCTTTGGAGACCACGCTGACTGATTCATGCCAGGGACTCCCAAATACCTGCTGCCAGAGATACTCCATTCACAACCACTCCTCCCATTCAAAGCACCCATCCCTCCAAGGCCTGAGAAACCGCAGCCCGAGAAGCTTCTGTGAGACGGGAAGTCTTAAATCGGGAGATGATTTGGGTGCACGATGCAGGAATGTGCTTGAACAGTTGAAGGAAGGACCGCGGGAAGCTCTGCTTGGGAGGAAGGGCCTCCTAAATTTTCTGATGACACTTGGGGGCAACATTGACATCCTTTAGAGAATGTGTACTTTTTTCTGGCTTTGGAAATTTTAAAAATTACATCTAATTTAAAAATAATAGTGAGGGAAAATGTTTCCTATAAACCCACTGCCCCAAACCAATTATTTGGAAGAATGTCTTCCAATATTCTTATACATTTACATTCTGGACTTTTTTTTTTTTAAAGCAGTAACTCCCCTTGGAAAGGCGACCCAATGTCCTGCATTTGAAAAATGCCTAGGCAAAAGTGAACAGCCAGAGGCACCCTGTGCAGTGCGGCAGAGTAGCTTAGCTCACAACACTGTAGCCCAAGTCCTTTCAGTGGGCCTTTCCTCCTGCCTCTTCCTTCTCTTCTCTCCTTTTAGCTACCTAGAAACAGGCAAGAGGCTTCATTGGGCAGGAAAGAGAGCGGCATCTTGAATTCAGCTGACTCTACTACTCGGCACTGTATTCGCAGAGAACAACACAAAGGAACTTCTTTTCTTTGAGGCCATTTCAGCAGTCCTCTTATTGTGTTACTGTGTATTGGAATTCGATTTGAAAATAAACTCCTCATGATCTCAAAGCGCAATCTTCCTCTGTGAGCTTACGCTGCATCTCTTTCCCAGCCACCTTTGTCTTTGTCAAGGCTGGGCCTTCTCAACTTTCTCCTGGAAGGCTGTGGCCCTCCAGTTGTGGCTCCCCCACATTCTAGGAGTAACGTAAGTAGGAGGATGAAGGCTGATGACAGTGCTGTGCAGAACAAAAGCACAAACACACCGAACACACACTCATCATCACCGTGCATCATGTTACCTGAGTAGCTGGACATTTTCCTGGACGCAGGAACAATTGTGTTTCCAGTCTGTTTTCATCCTAAAGCCTCTCTGAAGCCTTTGCTATACTGCAGGAGGCTTCTGTGCTTTTTTGCCAAACGCTTAGTTTTTGTTTGTTCGGTTTTGGGATTTTATGAGACAAAGTCTCGCACTGTCGCCCAGGCTGGAGTGCAGTGGTGTGATCTTGGCTCACTGCAACCTCCACCTCCCGGGTTCAAGCGGTTCTCCTGCCTCAGCCTCCCGAGTAGCTGGGACTACAGGTGTGTGCCACCATGCCTGAACAATTTTTGTATTTTTAATAGAGACAGGGTTTCACCATGTTCGTCAGGCTGGTCTCTAATTCCTGACCTTGTGATCCACCCACCTCCGCCTCCCAAAGTGCTGGGATTACAGGCGTGAGCCACCGCACGTGGCTGGAACTCTTCGTTTTCATACTCCACCTCCTCTCTCATCTATAGATGAGGGAGCATATTCTATAGAAAAACATCAGGGGCTGAACACTGCAGCCTTCTCCTCCATCAGGAGCAAGCCAGGTCCTGTTTTTTAAGATTTTTTTTCCCCCAAAGGCAGATGTGATGAGAAAGTGAACAGAGCAAGCATCTCTCCCAGGACCCTGCTGCACTCCAACTAGAAAAATACAGGAAGGGGCTCCTGACATTATGTGACACCAGGCAGAAGGATTGCCATTCAGCAAGGGGTGATGACAGTGCGAAGGTTCAGGCGCACACATCACTGGCAGCTGCCCCTCCAAGTGGCAGATACATACTTGATGCCAGGTAATCTATTAACTCACATATGAGCTATGCTGGTACAAACTGAAATATTTTACATATATATAATATATATATTTTATATAAACATAAGATATATTTTTATAAATATTTAATATACATATATAAATATATATATTATATATTAAATATATATATTAGTGAACAGTCAACAAAGGTCTATGTGTTTTTAGAGTTTATTCAGACTTAAAGGCTTATAAGGAAATGGGCCTTGGGCCAAAGACTGTAGTGCCTGAATGGCAGGCTTTGAAATAAAAAGCTAAGCTATCTGCATCATGGAGCAAAACATACACCATTCTCTAAGTTACCAATGCTAAAAATAGACATGGTTTGTAAAAACCTATCTTTTCTGTTTGTAAGTACTGAAAGATGAGATGGACTGTGCAAAAAAAAAAAAAAAAAAAAGTAAAAGCAGTTTTTGCAAAGTGACATCACAACCCAGTGCAGCCTTGAGATCCCACTTCCTGCCTCTAATCCCAGGAGCCCTTGGCCAGCCGGACAACAACCCACTTAGCACAGCAGGAGTCTGTGGGATCCAGGAATTATGCAGACACTGGAATCTTTATCCATAATGTTTATGAGACTCCTAGTCTCACCACTGCCTACAAAATCTACAGAAAAATATCCTACCTCTACAGGCTGCGGCTTTATTTATGAAGTCATTAGAGTGAGCTTCAGAGAGCTTCGAATTACTCTGCAACAGAAGGGCTGTCATTTCCAAAGTGGAGTTTACTTGTTTTTTAATGTCTTTTGCTCATTTATGAATCGAAGGAAAAATTTCTCTTCCAGAGCCCCAGAACTTTCTGTAAGCAGCAGCTCCAGTGCCTGTGGCCCCAGAGCAGGGATGACTCAGTTGTGACCCCTCAGCCCCCTCCAGTCTGTGGTCAGCCCTGTTGCCTTGGGAGAATTTTCTTCACAAACCAAGTAATTTAATGCTTGAGCTGTTTACAAACCATTAACAAACAGCACTCCCTCCTCCCCATTTCCATCCTCGCTTCTCTTCATGACACCTGTATGAAAATCATAGCTAAAATCTGGAGAAAATGTAAGGAAGGTGGACTAATCATTTTCTTTTAATTTCCAGGGTTAGAAAAGTCAAAAACATAGAAGTTATTGGCAGGAAAGCTTAAAGCCTGGAGCTTGAGATTTTAGTTTCTGTAACTCTTTTGTTAGTAAACTAAGCACACCATTTTGAGACTTATAGTTATCTTTTTTTTTTTTAAACTATGGTATAAACCTTCATGAAATCTCACTAAAGATATGTTTGACCAGGAGATAGCTTTTTGTACCTATTTTAATTTAGTGGTTTTATATTTTTAGGGACAGAAAATAAGGAACATGAATTCTTCCAGTAAAGCAAAATGGGAAATAATAAAAATCTAGTATTTGGGGGAAAGGAAAAGAGAGAAGAAGAGTAAATGCTCACTTATATTAAAAAGCAAATTTTAGGGTTTCTAGAATTTGGATATTTAAGATGTTTACCCAGAGCATTCCTGAAGTAGTACATTCAGTGACTTTAAATATTTCCCTTAAGATGCTCTCTGACCCTAAAAATAAATTTTTTTAAAGATCACGTTTTTAAGCTGTCAAGTGATGCTTAAAAACATGCTTGATCTGTAATAACTATCATTTTTTTAGTAACCTCCTTTACAATTAAAAAAAAAAAAGAACCTGAGTTGACAAAAATACCGCTTTTATTCTGAAGTAGGGAAAACAAATTGTGCGTGAACTGACCGTGCTGACCACTTTCCACTTGGTTCCCGATGTGCACGTGGATGGCCCTATCCCTGCATCCCAAGGCAGGCTGAAGGCTTTGTGTATGAACACCCACCTAACTTTCACAACGTTCTCAAAACGTGAATCGGGAATATCAACGCAGGTCTTACACGTGAACCACCCAAGGTAAACAGCGGTGGCACGGGAGTAGCAGCATCTGAGACACGGCACGAGGGCAGGAGGCCTTCAAGGGTGTCAAGGCTGAGTGGGGAGGGCGCACCATCCACAAAGAGTGTCACTCGAGGTCCTGACACTGGTCTCCAAGAGAGTGACTTGGGAGAAAATGAAGAGCCAAGGGCAGGAGGAGGTGCCAAGGGAATCTAGAAAGGGCAGTAGCCCAGAGGCCCACGGTCAGCATTGGTCAGCACTCACAACCCAGAGCGGCTGAGGAAGGCGATTCATCAGAAACGCACACCTGCGGCTCCAAACATCTGCTCTAGGGAGGGCATCCTGGTGAGGGACTCAGTTCTACATCCCACAAGATGAAGGATCGAGGGAAGCCCCGCGATTATCAGAACTCCAAAGTCACAAAACCCACCCCTGACTAATCTTACACTATCAAACAATACCCTGTTCTGCTAAGAGCTGTGGGTATAAAAATACGAATCACAGTGGAGAGACAGGAAATGCTTCTCCTCTAACAAGAGAAGGCTGGTTCTTTACTAATGCTCACCAAAGACTCTGGCTACAAATCCCAGTGGGAACTGTGAGGCAAACACGGTGAGGAACCAGGGCGCGGCATAGAGGCTGGGGCCGATCTCGTGCTCCTCCAGGTGATTGTAGAGGTCTCTGTGGTAATCGTGAAGCAGCCTCGAGAGCTGGTACATCTGGATCTGTGGGAAGACGGCCACAGGGGCTGAGAATTAGGGATCTGCCACAGCGAGAAAGTTATGCCTACTGCTTAGAGGGTGGGCATAAGAGAAGACTCACTAGAACTTTAAACGTTCTATCTGGCTTGTGATCCATTGACCTCAGCTACCAATTCCTCCAACAAGTACTTCCCGAGTGCCTGCTGCTGCCAGGCACTGGCTGGGTGTAGACCCAGGACGCTAACGCTGGGACTTCTACCACTTCCTTTTCACTGTTCCCTTGTATGCCTTGGCTGAGAAGATCTAAACATCTGTCTTGTGCAAACGTTTCATAAATTCTCTTACAAATACAAAAACTCAAGCCCGGAGGAATTAGAAATAAGAAGCCAGTCTCTATTAAGACTGAATTGGGGACATCTTATGATTCCATAGAAGTGCACTGTACTTGCTTACTTAGGAAATTCCCTCTGGACCCCTGAAATTACTTGTCAATAGGTTTGTCAATAGGCAGGATAAGCATAATTTCTTTTGGTGTATAACATATGGAATATCCAGATCCCTCGCAAGTTAAAACAAGAAGACAAGTGTACATCTTAAGATTAAAAAAAAAAAAAAACTTTCTCGAACTAAAGTGGAACTCAAACTTCAGAGAACGGCATGGAAGCTCAAACCAGCTCCTAGTAGTGCCACCAAGCATTCCAGGCCTCATAGAGGCCTGAGAGCCAGCCCAGATCTGAGCAGTCTCATGGCCTGAGCCTCAAGAAGAAACAGTGACCTACAGAGGGTCAGAATCCTGCTGAGATGCACCAAGTTGGATATGTCCTGTCCAAACTAAGAGAAAGAAAACAACCATTTTCAGAGGCTCAGACAATATAATCCCATAAGCACCAGCTGTGGCTCTCCTGTATGGAAGACAGTCTAATCAACCAAAGCCACCAGCCCCAAAAGAGTTGTGTGTTACATAAATTATAGAAAACTCAAACATTCCACTGCCTAGTGGCAGCTGTCCTTAAAGTTAATACCAGGAATGTAGGAAGACCCTCAGAGTACATGGGGAAAGTGTTATGTGGTCAAAATCTTTCAGTGCATGAGCTGACTTCCTTCTGTGGTATTTGTGTTCACGTGGTCCGTGTGCACAGGTCAAGGTGAAAGATTTTGAATCACATAATGTGGTGCTCTCAAAGTCAGTCCTTGGCTATAATGTACCCACTCCCAGGATACTTTCTAAGGCTCTGAAGGCCTAGTATCTTACTGGCAAATGAACATATCAACACGTGCTGCAACATTTGAAGCAACAATTAGGAATATTCCTGAAGCAGCAACCAGAGTCTTCCCTCTGAAAGGCAACAAGGGCAGCACGTGGTATTTGGAATATGCTGCTGTGTTTGGTTTTCTCTGACAGAATTGTTCATTTAACAAATACTTATGGGGTGCCTACTTCAACCCAGGCACTGTTTCGAAAACTAGTGACTTGGCACCAAGACCAGTAAGATCCTCTCCCTCTCCTGAAGTTCACAAGCTATGAAAACTCAGAAAATAAACAGGTAAATGATTGTGGGAACAAAGAAAATCATTTCTGGCAGTGGCTGTGTTGTGCAAAAGAAATAAGCCAGGATGGGGGGTCTGTGACGGATTCCAGATGGCTGGGCGAAAACTTGCTCTAAAAACCACCGACTGGATAGCTTTTGGGGAGATCATACCCCAAAACCAAAAGGCATTGCTAATTCCCTGAAATCCTGGAATGAGACCCTCACCACCAGGTTGGCTGCTTTACCTGAGAATCTACCACCTAATGACTGGGCTTACTACAAGGCCAGTGTGGCCAAGGCCAGCTTGGTGGATGACTTTGAAAAGAAGCTGAATGCCCTGAAGTTTCCTGTACCAGAGATCAATATAGTGCCTAGGTGTATGCTGCAGAAAAAGATGATGTGAAGTCTTGTGCTGAGTGGGTGTCTCTCTCAAAGGCCAGGATTGCAGAATACAAGAAACGGATGGAGAAGAAGAACTGAATTCCATTTGAAAAGATGACCATTGAGGACCTGAACGAAGCTTTCCCAGAAACCACATTGGACAAGCAAAATATCCCTACTGGCCTCACCAACTAATGGAGAATTTATAAAATTGGGTCCAGGAGGCAGCTCTGGCCCTTATATTACACATTCTAGACATTAAAAATAAAAATAATTATATAGTTAAAAAAAAAATGAGCCAGGATAACGTGATGCAGTGTGCCGCGGCTGGAAGTGGGGATCACAGCATCAGGGTGAGCAGGATGAGCCTCTCCCAGGATGTGATATTTGAGCTGAACCTGAGATGATGAGAGTGGGGGTGAGGCAGAGGAAGAGCAGATGCAGAGGCTGGGAGGTAGGAGTGACATCATCTGATGGTTGACAGGGGCAAGAGGAAAGGCCCTAGAGTCAGAGGGGCCTGGGTTTCCATTCCAGCTCTGACACTGGCTAGCTGGGCCCAATTAGTAATCTTTGGAGCCTCGGTTTTCCCATCTACAAATTCAGCTGATGAACAGTGTCTTCCTATTATGTGATTACAGAGGGAAGTACAGATGACACACTTGGAATAATACCTAGCACAGAGTCCTTTATCAGCATTACAACATTACACTGTTACCTGATGGTGAAAGAGCTCTGTGGCATACCTGGAGAGGGGCAAGAAATATCCTTAGCATTTTGTTGTATTAAAGACATAAGGAACGCTCTATACCTGTAAAATAATCATGTCTGGCCGATACTGCTTCCGCAGCCCCATGTCAAACATCAGAAACTTGAGCATTTTAAACGCCTCTTCTTCACTCATATGAAGAAGCAAAATGCCTGCGACAAAGCTGAGACCTTGGCAATATCCTACTTCCTGGTCTAGAAGTGAGTAGGCCTTCAAAATGTTGTAAAGTGACAGCTGTCCTGCTCCAAGCTGGGCAGAGAAGTACGGGTGTGTAGGAAAGGTTCGCCCTGTGAAAAGAATACGTATTAGTCATAATAATCAAAACCAAAAAAGAAAGCCTATTGAAGCAGAAATCCAATGTGCTTCAGATTAAGCAGCAAAATCTTTAGAAGCTGGATCATAATATCAATCAGTGTTTGCCACCTCCTCTGCAGACAACCAGTTGTTCCTGGAATAACATTTTCAATTAAAAATCAGCGATGAATTATGCTTTATTTATTTATTTATTTTTTGGTGGCGGTACAGGTGAAAGAAATTAGAACTACCTTCAGTCTTGGAAATAACTGAACTTCAAACTAAAAAAAACAGAACTGTTGGCTGGGCACTACTCACCGTGGCTCATGTCTGTAATCCTAGTGCTTTGGGAGGCCGGGGCGAGCGGATCACCTGAGGTCAGGAGTTCCAGACCATCCTGCCCAACATGGCGAAACCCCATCACTACTAAAAATACAATAAATTAGCTGGGCATGGTGGCAGGCGCCTGTAATCCCAGCTACTCGGGAGGCTGAGTTAGGAGAATCGCTTGAACCCGGGAGGTGGAGGTTGTAGTGAGCTGAGATCGCACCACTGCACTTCAGCCTGGGCAACAAGAGCAAAACTCTATCTCAAGAAAACTGTTAATCCTCTGGATAAAACCTCTATGCTCAAGAGGAACACACACAGCTCTTCCTCTCCACCCCGCACCCTGCGCCCACCCTGATCCCAGCAGCATCTAAATGCAGCTAAAAGGCCTCACCTTGCTACAAACACTCCCTGGATCTGTTTTTCCCAGACTCACATATTATGCCTGCAAATGCTGCACACCACATGCAGATCTCTGCACTTTCAGACCATAGGCAGTGTTTTGCAACAGCCTGAGGAGCAGCAGGTGTTTTCTTTTACACAAAAGTTACCTTCCAAAAAGAGTTAAAAAAAAAAAAAAAGCTCTCAACATCCTGATTATTTTCACAAAAAGCTGGTATTCAAATATGGCTTAAAAGACTTCTTTTGTCCAGGAGGCTTTTGTGGCTGATACTTGTCAAGTTCCTCTTCCCCCTCCTCTGGAACGTGACTGATGGGATTGCCTGTTTCCAGGGAGCAGAGAAGTACTTGAACCGATTAAGGGAAGGCACGTCTGGAGCCAGGCAGCTGCAGCCAGGATCAAGCTTGGACCCAGGTGAGAATTGTGAACCTGCTTGGATCAGCCACGGTCAAAGATGCATCTAGGCCACATGTTAATTGTTCATTGCAATCTTTGGTCTCAGGACAGAGAGGAACATACATTCATGGGCTCTTCCTCAGCTTCCTGAGAAAGACTTTATAAATCAGTCCAGATGTGTTTACCTGAACTTGATTCAAGAGGAAGGCAACAGTCTCCTAATTATTGTCCTGATTTCTCATTCTGTATTCACTTCTTGCATCCTCTACCTGTTTCCCAACAAATCTTCCCCAGATATACCCTGCAGAAGTCACCTTGCTGCTAGTAAGCAATCAATAGCTCTCCAGTGCTCAAAGAACAAATTCACTCTGTTAACCTGGAGCTCCATGCACTCACCTCCCCACCCACCTTCCCAGCTTTATCTTCTACTCTGGGGCTTAGCCCAGGCACTAGAAGCGGGGGCTCCTGGGTCTCTGACTCCTCCGGGTGGGTGGGTGGGTGTGGGTGTGGGTGTGTGTCTTTATGTATGCAAGTAGAGCAATTAGCAGTATGTGGAACTGAACTGGAATGCGACCCCCATGCAGGATTTAACACTACATTAGAACGTAACAGGTGAAGTTAATTTTAATTAGATATTTTGTTTAATCCAAGATATAAGAAATATTATCACTTCAGCATTAATCAACATAAAAATACTAAGACATTATGCATTCTTTTTTCATGCCAGGTCTTTGAAATCCAGTGTATTTTTTATACTGATAGCACATCTCAGTTTGGAGTAGCTGCATCTCAAGGGCTCAACAGCCACATGTGACTTCTGTACTTGGCAACACCAGTGTATTGATTTCCTCATAGTCTCAAATATATCCACAATCTCTTTCATTCCATTCCCCTTGCAGGCTCAGCTTTCAAGAGGATGGAGGGCTTCCCCACCTCTGCATTTTTGCTGATGCTCCTATCCCATCCCAAATGTACCCCCTCCCCTCTAGCATCAAATAGGTGCCGGTAGCAGAATACGCAGGAGTCATGTGGCATAGAGAAACACAGGGAAGGTTTAGTTATTTTGAATTTAATCTGTCAGTGTTGCCGTTTTAGCTAATCACATACCCTCTCACGTTAGCTAACCACCTCCCACAGAAACCAGAGCCCATGCTAACTGACCCTGCGTGTAGAGAGGCTATTTCGTATTGAAGCCTCAAGACATCCCTAAGAGGGTGGGCCTGGCAGGCTGGGGAGTGACCTGTGCTAACTGGCCACTTAAGAGTGGTCAGAGGCCAGGCGTGGTAGCACACGCCTGTAATTCTAGAACTCTGGGAGGCTGAGGGGGGCGGATCGCCTGAGGTTGGGAGTTCAAGACCAGTCTGGCCAATATGGAGAAACCCCCTCACTACTAAAAAATACAAAATTAGCCAGGTGTGGTGGCACATGCTTGTAATCCCAGCTACTTGGGAGGCTGAGGCAGGAGAATCCCTTGAACCCAGGAGATGGAGGCTGCGGTGAGCTGAGATCACACTACTGCACTCCGGCCTGGGCAACAAGAGTGAAACTCCATCTCAACAACAACAACAAAAAAAGAGCAGTCAGATTGTGGGGGCAAGGCTGGCTTCATGGGTGTGTGTTCTGCGTAGTCACTGGCTCTGTGCTTATGAGGACCTCACACAAGGCTTCATGCTTTGCTATTTCTGCCTTGAAATTCCTAATGATCTTTCAACAAGGAGTTCTCCATTTTCATCTTGCAATAGGTCCTGCAAATTATGTACCAATTTAAGAGGAGGCAGCCCCCTAAGCCGCTTCCAAAAATAGCTAGAGCCACCCTCTCCCAGCCTTGCTATCAAGTGGTACATTATGAGAAAGCAAACCTTGGGCCAAATTCTGCTAAACATATGACCTTTATGAGCAAGCTGACATGTGACAGAAACCACACAGGGCATCTCGCACACTCTGCACTCAGGCCTCTAACAAGCACTTCTCAAGAAAGGTTCAACCAGAGGAGGGCACTATGGCAATCGGACAGCAGAGCCAGGCCACCCACACTCAGGTGACACAGATCAAGTGTGGGGACCCAGGACCGACAGGTACTGGCCTCAAGTGCTGCTCCAAAGTCGCTGGTGCCAGGGTCTGGTCGCCTTTCTCATCAACCACAGTGCTTGAACATCATTCATTTTACTAGTAAAACATTACATGTAGCGCACCTTCTGCTAAGAACAACTCTCTGATGTGCATTTATTTCAATGGTATTTGAGGTAAGTACAAAATGGCCTCTGGCACGTGCAGCTCAGAATGGACTACTTCACTTCCCCTAATCTTAGCTTCCTCTTTTAAAAAATGAGCAGAACCTGGCTGGACGTAGTGGCTCACGCCTGTAATCTCAACACTCTGGGAGGCTGAGGTGGGTGGATCACAAGGTCAAAAGACCAAGACCATCCTGGGCAACATGGTGAAACCCCATCTTTACTAAAAATATAAAAATTAGCTTAGTGTGGTGGCACGTGCCTGTAGTCCCAGCTACTCAGGAGGCTGAGGCAGGAGAATTGCTTGAACCTGGGAGGCAGAGGTTGCAGTGAGCTGAGATCACGCCACAGCACTCCAGCCTGGCAACAGAGTGAGACTCCGTCTCAGAAAAAAGAGGGGGAGAGGGGCAGAACCCATAGTTTGCAGAGTGGGGAGTACATGTACCATGCCTAATGCAAATGTTTGCTATGAATGGTCTTCAATAATGGGCAATAATCTTCAGATACACCATACACATTATAAAATCCCAGTTTCCAAACAAGAGGACAAAAGGGCACGCTTATGACAGTTCTGTAGTACAAATGCAAAACAAGTTACATTTAAGGTACAGGAGCAACCTTGCAAAACCATTCCTCTGTCAACTATAACACTGCACATTAGCCAGGAAATCTTGCATTCTGACAGCCTTCCAGAGGCAAAGGAAAGTTATGTCCCAGCAACTAATTTTCACAAAATTTGGAACTCACAAACAAGTAGATCTGAATTGAATTCCAAATAATAACAATTACCACCACTACCTAGATTCAGCAAAACACCTGTACACCCCACACTTTCAAATCTCTTGTTATTACCCAAACTGGTCAAGGATTCCAGGGTGCAATTTCAGAAACTGTCGTTGATTTTCTTTATGCAGAAAACCTGTCCTGCACGAACCTGGCCAAGCTAAAACACATCTTCCAGTGTGTTCTATGAGACTCCCAAATGCAGTTTCCTGTCCCACCGCACAGTGAGACAGGCCTCTGGGTTCACTACCAGGCTGGGGAACAGCCAGGAGCCTCTGGCCTTCAGCTCCTGACTAGCGGGAGAAGCAGGACAGCTGCACTCATTTGACTTTGTAACACAGCCCATGTTTTACATGAAATTCTATTGGGGGAGACACCGTTTTCCTGTTTTACATTTCTTCCAGGTCAATAGTTTTCAGTGTTTGGTCAGTCTGAAGACCTCCAGAGGTCTCTGAGAGTCTTTTATGGGTCCATGAGGTCCTCCCTGGCTATTCCAGGTATAGATCTGGGCAAGGTCAGCTTTTACTTTATATGCTTCAAATAACAAGCAAAACAAATTAAATAAAGCAAATAAAATTCAGCAGATTCTACTAAATAAGACATTAAAGAGACTTTCTTTTAAATGTAAAAACAGTGTCACTCTTCTAATTTTATTTTGGAAAACATTTTTTAATAATTTTTATATGTATGAGTTTATTATAGCTATGCAAAAATAAATACAAATCAAATACATACTAATCTCAGTTTTAATTAATTGCTAATATGGTAGATACTGATAGAAATTATCCATGGAAACAAAAGCTCTTTGGGCTACTCAATAATTTTAAAAGTGAAAGGCATCCTGCCATCTAAGTTTGGGAACAGCTGTTCTAGGCTAACAGGCCCACTCACCCACATTCCTGGGTAAACACCTACTTAAGAGGGCGAGGGAGCCACGAGGGTAGAGAGTGAATGAGTGGGATTAAAAGCGTTTCCTGGAAAATCCATATTTGGATAATCCCATGTTGAGCACTGCAGCCCTCCAGCTCCCATTTGGAAAGTACTAGGCTAGTGCTGGTGGCATCCCACAAAGACCACCCACCCATAGGTGCATCTGCCGCAGGGGACTGGAGCTGTGGGCAGAGTACCCCTGAGAACATGAGCAGCCCCTTGCACCTCACTGCCAACTCAAGACATGTGAACTGAGCAAAAGACTGCTTACTGTTTTTGTTGGATTTGTTCACAGTTTGTGAACAGATTCTAGATTGAAGCTCTGCCTCAACAAGACAGGACAGAAGACCACACACCCCACAGGAGAAGCCTGGGAAGACGCCAGCTCAAGGAAGGCTAATTTCTGCCGACTGGAGGGAGCCCTGGTCAAACTGCGCCATCCTCCCTACAAATGCATCAGGATACGAGGTCTGCCTCTTTCAACTGCACGTTACCATTTACCACAAAGGAGGGAAGTGTGGATCCTTTACATTTTTCTGTAAAGAGTCTACCTTCATACACAAAATGAGAATGGGATTATTAAGTGGAGAGGGTCAACCATGGGCATAAATAAACCCCTTTATTCATATTAAAAAGACATTCTATGTGTCTTGTGTGTCTAAGTGGAGAAATATGCCAGAGAGGCCTACGAGGTGACCTGCAATTTGGACACATTTCCAAATGACCTAGAACTTCATTTTCATAATGTGCTCCACAAACTAAGTGTTCCCCTAAAACTTTGCTCATCTGAGGGATGTTCTTCCAGGATGAATCTTTCCCTTCTTTATCACTTGGAGGGTGAAGAGCCTTCACCCAGCAATTTTCAGGCAGGAATCCTATCAGGATCACCTGGGGGCTTGTTAAACCTGCACATCCCGGGCATCAGAAATTCTCAGTCAGCAGCTGGTCGAGGATGGTGACCTCAGGAATGTGTTTTTCACACGCCCCTCAAGAGATCTTGCAGTTCGTCCCTGTTTGGTGCTGTGAGAAACCCCATCCCATCTTAGAGTGTCCTGCCTTACTCTATTCAGAGCCCATCTGACGGCATTTTCAGCAAGACCCCTGATATCTCGGCTCTGTTTACTATGTGGCAGCTGCTCCTGGAGGCCAGAGGTCTCTTGCAGCAAACACAGGGCCACCCACGAAGTCAGGCAGTCTCATGGTGCCTCTGAACAGTTGACTAACAAGCTTCTTTCTTTTGCTCTTTTCTCCAGGCAATGGTACTAGCAAACCAGCAATCTGACACTGACCCTCTAACTCCTCTGCAAGAAAAACCCTACAACCTAATGGTCCCGAAGATTCCTTCCTGGATGAAGATCTGGGATAGCAGGGTATGATCCCCTGCAGGGATTTTAAACTGTGCCACCCCCTTATGGACCTATAATATGCAGATTAACAAATCCACAGCAGTAATTGACGTGGGGAGATTAGATGCATTCTTGTTTCAGCTTTCTGACTTAACAGTGCTCCTGGGTTTCTGGGCCTGTTAAAGCGTTATTTTGGCTGAAGCCCTTCGATCCTGGGAGGGGCTGCATGCCTTACTGGAGAATGCAGCTGATGGCTGCAAAGTGTTCTAGGCCAGGATTCTGGGGAGGGAGCAGATGACATGAAGCCTGAAGGGGTCCCCTGGGAGTTTCCCAGTGTCACTGGCAGCCCCCCGTGTGGCCAGGACCACAGCGGGAGCCCCAGACAGAAGGCAGGCTGCTGTGCAGTCCGTGTTGTCTACTCCAGGAGAGTCAGAGAAGAGAGAAGAAAACGGTGTCAACTGTCTGAGGGCTGGACAAATGGATAGATCCTGACCCCAGACTTCGAGAAGACTATCTGAGTATCATCTGCTAGGCTCAGAGCAGTTGCCTCTGGCTGGTGTGATCTACTCCAAGGGAACGTGATTCCACCGAAGCAGAGTGGGGAGAGTTGCGTGAGGATGGAGTGGGCAGAGCCAAGAAACACGGAATTATGGCACCCTAGAAGGGATGTGGCATGGAGACTGAGGAGACCTGGCTTCCAGAACTCCTTCTGCCACCGAGTAACCCACAATGTTGGCAGAGAACTGAAGCTCCCCAGGGCTCATTCATCTCCTCTAAGTTGGAAATAATGGCACATGCCCAATTTCACACAGAGTGTGTAAAGATGAGATCTGACAAAGGCTGAGAAAGCATTTAACAAACTATAAAACACTACCCAGCTATGAGGCCTATTATTCTTACTCTTTGGAGGAAAACACCTTGCAAAAAAAAACCAAAAACCTGTTTAGACTAAAAGCCAATTTGAGAAAGCATAGCAAGAGGCAGGAAAAAATACCCCACGGAAACTCTAAACATATCCAACCAAGTATTCTGTTCTTCTGGCCAGAATATGAAAGTCACTTTTTAAGAAAAACTGAAATCCGGATCTGATTCTGCTCTATACTACATACCTTCACTGGGCCTTGAGGTAACCATAGTGTAGACTAAACATTAAAGTGTAGACTAAACAACTGACTTGGCCCCAGCGTGGCCTTGGGTGAGAGGAGATGGGGAAGGAACGGGTGAAGCCTGGAGGAGCTTCTGAGGGAGGCCTCCCTGGGTGGAGTTAGCCAGGGTACCTGGGACTCCACTGCCAGGTCTGGGCCAACCCCAGTTTCTCGGTTCCAGTGTGGAGAGGAGACTGACCCCAGGGATCCTAGGGAAAAGCCTGGAGAGAGACGTAGGATGACCTGGGAAATGTATTGCCTCAAGTGAAGGTCCTCTCAGGCCCTCAGGAAGTATGTGGAGGGCAACCAAATTTGAGGGCAGGATGGGAAAGGGTGGGGAAGAGAGAGGGGGCCAGCGCTGCCAGGGAAGGGGGCGGCAGAGGGAGAGGGCGGGGAGACGCAGTGAGAGGACTTGAATGCAGCCGACCCTGCCAGTGGATGAGAAAGGCTAACCCCCGGGCTCCCACAGACCTCCTGCCAGCTCAGGGAAGGCGCCCAGCTCTGCAGGAGAGGCCGTGGTGGGGCGCAGGCACACACAGTGCCCCAGGAGAAAGCCCAGCCACGCCGAGGCCCTTACGCTGATCTGGCCTCCTCTTTTCCCTCGGCAGAAAAGTGATGACATCTGAGCAACACGAAGCAGGAGCTGGTCCTGCCTGTGGGAGAATGAGGGGAGACTGCAGGGGAATGAAGAGAAGAGGGCAACCGAATCCAGGAGGGGAGACACCCTTTCCGCTCCTCCTCCCAGCCTGTGAGCTGTGGGGAGTAGGGCTGGCTACACTCCCTCCCATTCAGCCTCCTACCCTGAACCTATTTCTCACTTTGTTTCACATGATAGGAACAGACTGCATTTCCTGTTACTCATCACGACTGTAAACACAGCTACTGCCAACTCACAAAACTGCCTTCCACAGGGTCGGTGGGCCACATGGGCCCCAGCTCCATCAAGACTCACATTGGCCTGCCGCTGCACAGCAGCACGGGGCTCCTGGGCTCAGACGGTCCCAGGGAAGCATAGAGTGACAGTGGGTTCAGATCCGGCCACCACCCCTCAGCTGACTTTGTGACCATGGTCAACACGTGACCTCAGTTTCTTCATTTCTTAGAGAGGGTGCTGGCCACCTTCCCAGGACTGCTGTGAGGGCCCACGAGACGGCCGTGCTAGTGCAGTGCCTCATACTCTGAATCTCAGAGAGATTCTTTGAGCATCTGCTGAGTGATAGCCACTGTCCTAGGAGCTGAGGGTACAACAGCAAAATAGCCCCAGCCCAGTCTGCAGAGGGCTGCATCCTACAAGGGAGACAGGCAATAAAAAGCCACTGCCATATACTAGGGACAGTTGGGGGAGGTGGAGTAAAAAGTATAATTCCACTAAAAGCTGAATTACCATTTGACCCTGCAATCCCATGACTGAGTATATACTCAAAGCAAAATGAATCCTCCTACCAAAAAGACACATGTACTCGCATATTCATCTCAGCACTATTCACAACAGTGAAGACATGGAATCAACTCACATGCCCATCCACAGTGAACTAAAGAAAATGTGATACATATACACCACAGAGTACTATGCAGCCACAAAAAAGGGCAAACTCATGTCCTTTGCAGCAACATGGATGCAGCTGGAGGCTATTCTCCTAAGCAAACCAATGCAGAAACAGAAACTATGCTTCACGTGTTCTCACTTCTAAGTGAGAGCTCAACACTGGGTCCACATGGACATAAATATGAAAACAAAAGACACCGGGGACTCCTAGACGGGGAGGGAGGGGAGGCAGGGGGTGAAAAATTACCTATTAGGTCTTATGCTCACTTCCTGGGTGACAAGTTCAATCATGTTCCAATCCTTGCATCACACAATACACCTTTGTAAGAAACCTGCACACATACTTCTGGAATCTAAAATAAAAGTTGAAAAAACGTGTCGCTTCCGAAGTCACACTGCCTAGTGGCAAATTAGCTGTGTCACTTTCAGCAAGTTACTTAACCTCTCTGTTTTTATTTTCTCAACTCTGAAGAGAAATAGAACACCATCTACCTGATCATGGTATGAGGATTAAAGAAGGTTTAAGTCCTTTATACAACATTTGGCCCAAGGTTAGGCATCAGCAGTGATGATAATAAGCAGAGAACAGTGATGGTGATAAATGTGATGCGCACATGGGGAGAGTGTGGGGTGTTATTGGGGGCTTAGCGGGACACCTCATCCAGTCTTCAGGTGGGAGAGGAGACCACAGTCAGGAACAGCTTCTCAGAGATGACATTTAAGCTAAAGAATAACCTTAAGGGTTATGAAATTAACCTTTAAGGCTAGCTACATGGCTTGAGAGAAAAGGACTTAATACTGCCTGATGTGGTCACACTGCACCCTCTGTCGTGGCTGCAGGAACACTCAAAGAACTGGGCCCCCGCAGGGCCCCAAGCACTGAGTGCTCCATGCAGACTTCAGCAGCAGCTGCTGCAAGCAGAACAGGTATTCTGGAAGCAGGGCCACAGGCTCTAAAAGCAGCAGGGCCAAACTCCTGCCACATCGAGCCAGCTTACCACCAGTACACACAGCAGCCTGGGTGACAGGCGGCAGGCAAACAGGAATGCATTGCCACCTGACCCCGTGCATGGCCACTGACAAGTCAGGTGGGCCCTCTGTGCATCATAATCACACCCAGTTCAACAAGTTCTTCACAGTGGCAACGGCAAATCTATTCAATACA
This sequence comes from Saguinus oedipus, assembly GCA_031835075.1. Lineage (NCBI taxonomy): Eukaryota > Metazoa > Chordata > Mammalia > Primates > Cebidae > Saguinus > Saguinus oedipus. Next base: position 65,708,605 of record CM063171.1, on the reverse strand, counting down.
GTCATCCCGTGGCATCCTCAGGGGACAGGTTGTGGGAGTCCCCACAGATATTAAAATCCGCGGTGCTCAAGGCCCTTCTATAAGATGGTGCCATGTTTGCATATAACCTATGCACATCCTCCTATAGGCTTTAAATCAGTTACAGATTACCTATAACACCTAATACAAGGTAAATCCTCTGGAGATAGTGACCATATTTTAAAATCTATTTTATTATTTTTCCATTGATTTTTCTTCCCAAATATTTTCCATCTGAGGTTGGTGGTTGAGTCCCCAGATTCAGAACCCATAGATATGGCAGCAGAGTGTGGGGTGGGGGGTTGTACCCTGTTCCCATCTTCATATTTTTAAAACTACTCAAGAGACAAGGTGCCACCCAGTTTCCAAAATAAAATCATTCAAGGCACACACATAAACTGCTTTCTACAATTTTTCTGATGAAATCTGTTTGTAAGCAGATGAGGGAGTGGCTCCTGTAATTAAACCAAGCCTCGGTTCTGAAAATCTATATGTTTTCCACGATGCTCCTTCAGTTGATTATAAAAACCTCCTATCAGTATTTGAGTTACTGGACTGAACCAAAGTTATGTCTGCAGCCTTAATGAACACCCGCCCTCCATGCAAAGCCAAGTTAACAGGCTACCCAGTGAAAATACGGAGATTTTTATATGCTTGAAGACCACATGTATGACTACCCTAGGGCTTTTTAAATTAAAAGTCTCAGTAGTAAATTTTGATTGCTAAACCTAAAGGCAGGTCACTAAATAACTTGGACAGTCTCTTCAGATTTTTCATGTGAGTGAAACTTCCATTTCATCTCTAATCGATGGCAGACTTACCAAGGTCAATAAGAATTGCATGCTGCTGAGAAGTCAGCTGCTTTAAGAGTTCTTTGTATGGCGAATCCTTTGGCTGCTGTTTGCTGGGAAACTGGTGTTTAAGGTGGAATTGCTCAGCTAGAAACTTCCAGATTTCACCTCGGTGATGACGTGGCACACCTTTAAAAGGGGGAATAGAAGATACAGAGATAATTTATCCATAGAATACAACTTAATAATAAAAATCAGTTGTGTTTCATGTTTCATGTATCCAAATTCTTGTTCCTTTTTTTTTTTTTTCCCTTGAGACAGAGTCTGGCTCTGTCACCCAAGCTGGAGTGCAGTGGCACAATCACAGCTCACTGCAGCTTTAACCTCCTGGGCTCAAATGATCCTCCCACCTCAACCTTCTGAGTAGCTGGAATTACAGGTGCCCACCACCACAACTGACTATTTTTTTTTTTATTCTTGTAGAGACAGGATCTCACTGTGCTGACCAGGCTTGTCTCAAACTCCTGGGCTCAAGCGATACTCCTGCCTCAGCCTCCCAAAGTCCTGAGATTACAGGAATGAGCCACCGTGCCTGGCCACTAGTTCCATTATTAATTAACAGCACAGGAACAGAAGGGAGGCAACTAAAACCTTGTCCTATTTGCTTCTTCCCTTACTTCCACCCCACATTCCCCCCTCACTTCCCAGGCCCCTTCCTCTTTTCTTCTCACTTCTCCAATGTGTTATCATGTTCTGACCCTGTCAGACTCTGCAAGGAATAAAGAATATGACCTGAGCCCTGGTGTCAATGAACGACATGCTAGGGAAATAAGGCCAAGTATGAAAAACTGTATTTTAAGACGGGATCTCAGAAACAAGAGAGAATCAAAAGGAAGTAGAGCTCAGACGAAGGAGAAGTTGGCTTATTTCTAACTGAGCAATCAATTTTCCACAGAATCCTTCATTTAACCCAAGCCTTAAAGATGAAGGAAAAGGAAGAGAGAAGAGCCACCAGAGAGAGGGAACTGAGAGTGATTCAGTTTGCCCCAGGCACAAGGGTGCATGGGAAAGAGCAGCTGCCAGGAGGCTGGAAGGGTTACTGTCAGAGGCAAAACTGAGGGCAAGAGACCTGCACTTCGTTTGCTAGCTCCAGGGAACCACTGAATGTTTCTGAGCTGAGATGGTGTAAGCTGATCATAGCTGAGATTCTGGAATTCTGACAAGGCTTCTTTCTGCAAGATAAGCTGCAAGACGGGCCCAGAGGCTGGGCAAGAACTGACCGCATAGACACTGACACGAGCATCCAACAAAGCCTAAAAACAGAAAAGTGTCCACGAGCCTCCACCTAATGCTTTACATGTGATTGATTTGAATACTCACAGTGATTAAAAATGTCTAAAACTCAGAAAAGATCTCTTGAAGTCAAGGATGTTATTCAAGGCAAACCTAATTTTAAAAGTCAACAGTTTTCCACCAAAATTCTTTAGCTCATTCCTCACCCCCCCAAAAAGGGAAGGGGGAGAGCAAGACGACTGAAGAATCAGATGCCAAGTCTTTCTCATCTCTTTGGAGAAAGAAGCCCCAAGTTAGGAATTCATCTTTCTTTCCATCCAGGGAAAAAAGTGACTGCTTTGTACCCTGCCCTGCCACTCAGAGTCTGCTCAGAGGATGGTTTCTCTAGTTTCTGTCTCTGGTCACCCCTGGGAAAAGTTTCTGCTTCTGGCAAGGTAGCAGCAGCAGACAGCACTGATTGTGAGGCCACTGTGCACCGTCACCATTCCATGCATGTTACGTATATTGGTCCATATCACCCTCATGACCTTCTAAGGGAAACACAATTATCCTCATGGTAAAGAAAAGGAGGCAGTGAGAACAGGTCCCTTGCCCCAGGTCATTAGGCTGGTGAGTGACAGCCCAGGGACACTGATTGACATTTCCTCTTGGTGTCCTCCATGTTGAAAATGTCAAACAAGGCTGCTACTCAAATGGAAACTAGAGAAAAAGTATCTTTTGGTCATTCATTGCAAGATATATTTTCTATCTTGCAATGAATGATAAAACCACCATCTGTGGATTTGAACCAAATAGCAATCATTTTATTAATAGAGTCACAAGGAACTGTTTAGAAAGCCTCAGTGAGCCACCTCTTGGAAGTACTTACTGTGTAGTAAGTACTTGGGTTTTTTCCCTTTCACATATCTTTTTTTTTTTTAAGTTGGCCTGTAGGAGAAATACAGGGCCCCAGTAAACCATGACCACATCCTATACCTTCTTTAATTTTCTCTCAGCATTAATATAATGACCCCATAGACTGAGTTGAATGGTGGCCCCTCAAAAAAGATGTGCTCACTTCCTAATTCCTGGAGCTTGTAAATGGTACCTTCTTTGCAGAATTAATTAAACAAGGACTTTGAGAGGAGGAGAGCATCCTGGATTATCCAGGTGGGCCTATATCCAGGGACAAGCATCCTTATAATAGACATGCAGAGGAGGAGATGAGAAGGGGAATCGATGTGACCAAGGGGGCAGAGGCTGGAGTGCTGTGGCCACAAGTCTAGGAAGTTGACGGCGACCAGCAGCCGGAGGAGGCCAAGTACAGACAGGCTGACACCATGGTTTTGGAGTTTCGGCTTCTAGAACACTGAGAGAAGAATTTCTGTTTTTTCAGTCACCATTTTTGTAGTAACTTGTTACAGTAGCAACAGGAAACAAATACACCCTGATATCTGCTTTCTATTATATTCTATTTCTTGCCTCCCTCTCTGCTATTCCAGCTCATAGATATATCCTGGGTACGTACGTACATACACACACACACACACACACCACCCACAAATACTTCACACCCTGATGACAAGTAAATGTGGGCTGGAAAACAGTCAGCATGGTAAGTGATTTACAGTGGAGCTTTATTTCACAAAATACTTTTCTTCAAACTGGAAAATTTTCCCAAGCTATGAAATGTCCAATTTCCTGTTACTAAATCATTCCCATTGCCTTATCAGACCTTTATTTTTTGGAAGAAATAAATATTGGCTGTGTCACTGGACAGTACCCTACATTGTGGTATTCAGGAGTAAGCTAAGATTCTGTGATTGAAAGCACAGGGTCATACAGGTCGGACCCCAGGTTTTTGCTAAGAATGGCCTGCAACACCCTTCCCCAGCATGGTGCTGCCTTCACTCATAATCCAAGAGAGAAACCTGGCAGTGGAGCCCGCCTAGGGCTTGCAGGCAGGGTCTGGGTGGGCAGGAGGCCGTTCCTCCATCCCCCATGTAAATTGCTTCTTCCTCACCTAAAAAAGTAATATATACTCACTGTTTAAAAGGAGGGCAAAAAAAAAAAAAAAAATACCTCTGAAAATGAAAAAGGTATAAAGAAAGTGAAAACCCACCCTTAACTAGAATGAACACATATTTACCATCCAAAGCAGGAAGCTTTTGAAGTAAAGAAGAGGAAGGCTATTAATAATTTTGCCAGGACAGGAGTCCTGCCTATGATCCAGACACCTGCATACATGTTTTTCCATGTATACACATAGAGAACTATCAGCTGCACAGGAGACCATGCTGTGCTCTTTTCGTTTAACAACTTATCTCAGACATCTTTTACATCAGTAAATACAGATCTACTTACAGTGTCATTTTCAAGGAATATGACATAGAATAGTCACATGGTTGGGTGTTTTGTTTTGTTTTGGCTATTAATCAGTGCCACAATAAGCATTCTTACTACAGTACATTTTTGGTTGATTCGTTTCTAGAGTACGTTTCTATAACTGGCATTGCTGGGTCAAAGGCAAGCAGAGTTTACCTCTGGCCCTTACTGTCAGAAGCTCAGGCAGCCACTCTGCAATCCCATTCCTAAAAAAATACATTCCAGCTTATAAGGTTCTATCTAGATATCTTTAGAGAAATCATTTTGACCTGAACTAAACTGAATTATCTATAATTATGCTATCTTCTCCTAAATTGATAGCCTAATCCTGCCTCCTCATCTAATTTTAACTGGGAAAATTTTATAAATTCCTTTATTTCTGTCATTTCAGGGTGTTTTATATCACTATGAGGAAGGGCCGCTTTTTTTTTTCCCTTCAGACGGAGTCTCACTCTGTAGCCCAGGCTAAAGTGCAGTGGTGTGATCTTGGCTCACTGCAACCTCTGCCTCCTGGGTCCTGGTTCAAGCCAATTCTCCTGCCTCAGCCTCCCAAGTAGCTGGAATTATAGGCACATGCCCCCATGCCCAAATTTCTATATTTTTAGTGGAGTTGGTGATTCACCATGTTGGCCAGGCTGGTCTTGAACTCCTGACCTTGTGATCCGCCTGCCTTGGCCTCCCAAAGCGCTGGGATTACAGGCCTAAGCCACCACGCCCGGCCAAGGAAGGGCCTCTTAATCCACGCAACTGTCCTCTCTTTCAAGATCTCTGAGCCAGAGTTAGCCTCTACTTCAAAGGTCAAAGATATGATTCTAATTTAGTCTCATATTTTTAGATTCAAATTTTTATTCTGAGCCACCGTCATTTGTTTGGAGTTGTTAAATCTTAATGTGTTAAAACCACCTGATTGACAAAAGCTCCATTTATGGTTAGAGAGAATTTCTGCCATAAAAAGTGACATGGCAAAGTCAGGGAATACCTAAGGAAATTCCAGGTCAGCCTTAGCTCACTCCAGTATATAGAACGTTCAATCATCTATGCCTGACTTTCACTACCCAGGGTCCAAATTCCTAGAGTGTTTCTACTGGCCTCTGTATAATATGCCCAGTGAAAAAGAAATATCCAGGTGCCAGGCTTCTAAGAAGCTCAAATATTTGGAATGCTGTCACAGACCCATGCAATTTGCCTTTCACAGAAGCAAAGACACCTGAAGGTGATCGTCTAGGCAACCGTGAAAGGGGGAAGAACAGACTCATTCTTTTCTCTGCTTTCTGCCTTTTCAAAACGGCAATTTGGGGCCATTTGGTGTAAGGGTAAACCTTAAGCGACAGCTACACGTTCAATGAGTATTAGAACTGGAAGAGAGCTCCAAAATCCTTGGCTTGGTGCAAGTCTCTCATTCTATCAGCAAGGAGGCAGGAGCCCAGAAAGAGGGTACCTGCCAAAGTCACACTGAAAGCTGCTGTGGATGTAGCATTTCAGCCTTCACCACTGCATACATGTTCTGAGAAAAGCACCTTGAGATCCTGTTCAACAGGAGACAGTGCAGTACGGTGGTGTGAACCCAGCTCTGCAGCCTGAGCCACTGCTCAACTGCTCTAAGCCCAAGTGTGCTTATCCCTAGAAAGGAGAAAGGCATAACACACAATAACTACCTATGATTACTAAAATCGATGTCAAAATTCAGAAAAGGGTAAAAAATGCCTAAAGAAAACACTGCTTTGTTCCATTAATGCTCCTAGAGATGAAAAATGCACATGCAATGTTTTTCCACTGTACAACTGATAAAGCCAGGAAAAACCCATTCTGTACATATTTGCAACCCTTATTCAAAACACCTGGTTATTCTGATTAGCTCAACCGGAACTCAGCAGCATAGAATCAGATCACTCAGGCTTTTACTCTTGCCAGAAGACATTAACATACATTTTCAAAGAAATCATTGTTTGAATAGAACACTAATCATGACTAAGGTAAGCTCCAAAACAGCGCTTCTCAAACTATCTGTGAAACATCAATTTTTTTTCATTTTAAAAAAAGTTCCAATCCACTACAGACTGATTTTTTAATACCACACAGTAAAAATAAATTAGTAAAAAAACAAAATGAAAAAAAAAAGATGGACAAAATGTAAATCCACATTTTTTTATTAGGATCACTGTGTCAAATTGCCGGAAACATTTCCAAACGCTTAGTCTCAAGTTCTGTAGTTATCTCTTCCTAGACCAGTAACAGTTTGGGCTGGCAGATCACACTGAGAAAACAGCGAATCCTGCCCGCTCTCTAAGGCCTTACAGTATGGCAGACACATGCTGTGTGCTCCTCATAACATCCACTGTCAGCACCCACATCTTACACTTGTGGAAACTGCAGCTCAGAGAGGGTGAGGCATTTGTCTAAGATCACACTGCAAAAGTAAGCGGCAGGGCTGGACTTAAACCCAAAACCACACGTCTGAAGTCTGTACTCCACACTCTATGCTGTCTCCCTAGGGCACCCAGAGAGAAGCCAGATGATTAGTTTCTAGTTTATAATTTAATTCCAAGTATATCATCAAATCATTATCCAGTTTATAGGCAACGAAGCCCTTGGGTTTTTCTGTCTTCTTCCTATTTCCTGGTCTTCTGGGAATTTTAATTCAGAGGAATCATGAAAGGTGGTGAAACTCCTATCTATTAAGTAAGGTATCTGGAAATAGATTAAGATCTGATGAAAAGAAGGGAGATGGCTACTAAAGTTAGACTTAATTTTTTTATTCCACACTTCTCCCCAATCCCCAATGAGGGGTGAGACTGACTAGGTGATTCCCAATAAAGCTTACCTTGCCCAACAGCTGAGTGCATTTTTTCCATGTCAAACTTAATTTTTGATCTTCCTGGAGTACTAAGCATCTTTTCCCACACTGTAGTTACTTCTTTAAGACAGGGAGTAATTTCTTCATAATCAAGCTTCAGGCGCTTGTTTAGCAAATCATTTTCAGAGGCTGGAATAGACCATTCAAGAGTGCATTAGTCCAGGCTACAGCTATGGAGCTTCCATTACACAACATGGCTGCCTCCTGGCTATCCTGCTGAGATGACGAGCAGTACAACCGGCTTAGCGGATCTAGTTAAAGTCACTGCCCATGCCCCTACCCATTTTCCTTGTTTTGGAAAACACTAAAAACCTAGGAAGTATGTGATTTCTCTTACCCCCTCACTCCCAATGTACCCTGTTGGCTCTACTGCTAACACAAAAGCCACATCTGCCCAATTCTTTCCATCTTACCCCTATCAAACCATATGCCTCCCCAGGACAGGAGCTATGTGTTATTAATAAAATTCCTAGTGAATAGCATGGTTACAACTGGATGGAATTTTTTCATCTAAACTAGGAGAAGCACTCCAAAGACAGTTTTCTTATTTAGAGCCAAACCTCTGTTTGGTAGCTTCTACCATTGATCCCATTTCTGCTTCTTGGAGCTCAACTATATAAAACTCCCCCTTTCGAATGACATCTCTCAAATATATGAAGATTGCTATTGTTTCCCACCAAAACTTACTCAACCTAAAGCTGCATGAAGAATTATAACCAAATTATCAAACTCAGGGGGGAATAATATCGATAAAGGGAAATTAACAATTTACATTGATTCCTGGGCCCAATCTCTCATTTTATGACCACAGAAACTGAAGCTCAGAAAGATCAGGTGATTTGGCCATGGTTATTTACTAGCTAGGAGGAAGCTGCGTGATCCTAGACCCAGTGCTGCCTTCTCCTCAACTTTTATGTTTTCCATCTACCATCTTTAATCTTTCCCCTCTTGCTTTGACGAATACATTTCTAAGGTCTTGTTATACAATTCCCTACATCTCTGGAGTTCACATTTTTTAAAAATGTCAATCCTAGTCTTTTTTGGCGGAGGGGTGGGCCTGTGATTTGAGCGATGAGAAAACACAATAAATGTCACTAGAATTGAGCTAATCCTTGCAGCAAATCAGGTTTGGGGCTAGCCTTGCTGAACAGCAACTGGCAGCAGCACTGGGCTCTCGATGCCAGCGTACATTCCCCTGGCAGTAAGGCTGCTACAAGCGCGTCTGGCCACCCTAACAGGGCCCAGCAGGCCACATGAATAACCTGCTCTGAAGTCAACACAACTTCACACAGCCAGAAAGAACTGGCCAGAAGATTCAGCTGAAAAGGCTCAATCCATGTATTTTGCTATTGGCCCAAGCAACATCCTGCTGTTTCAGTGTCTTGACAACACTGCTGCCTAAAATCAGTGGCCTCCAAAATGCCTTCTCAACCAAGGCAGATGGCGCAGACCTCCAATAAATGCCCAGGCTCCAAGGCCAGAACTTCAGATACAGGACCTAGCTGTTCACAAAATTAAATAAGACCCCACACGCCCACGTGGTTTTTTAAGCTTGTGGGGATCGGGGAACAGGACTGACTGAGATCAAAAGTAAATTTGCCACGAAGTTCTCTAAAATATTTATTACGGTTTAACACAAATGCCTGAGCCAACTTGGACTTTGTGATAATGCTCAGGTCTGGAGGGCGGGCTATGGCTGCTCTGTCCCCAATTCTGCTCTGTTAACAATGGCATTCTCAGACAAAACTGTCTCGCCAGCTGCCACTACCTCTTGAAGCTTAGAATGGAAAGCTAAGAGGCTGGGAGGCTTAGCATCTAAATGACCCCCACACTTGCAGAGATTTTAGAAGAACTGCACTGAATAGTTGATTTTTAAACCATCACATATTATGTAACTAAGAAAAATGTTTTTTTAAAAAACAAAAACATTAATTGTAATTCAAAATTTGTTATCACATCATTTTAGTCTTAGTAAATTATAAAATGCTGAGTTATATGAATTGGCTCAACCGGCAATAACATGCCAACACCAAGCCATGGCTGTATTGAATCACATGATGTGACCTTGCATTAGGCTGCTCACATCTTAATTTAAAAATAGGGAAAAATGGGCCGGGCGCAGTGGCTCATGCCTGTAATTCCAGAACTTTGGGAGGCCAAGGTGGGTGGATCACCTGAGGTCATGAGTTCGAGACCAGCCTGCCCAACATGTGAAACCCCATCTCTACTACTAATAATTTTAAAAAAACAGTCGGGTATGGTGCCAGGCACCTGCAATCCCAGCTACTTGGGTGGCTGAGGCAGGAGAATTGCTTGAACCCAGGAGGTGAGGTTGCAGTGAGCTGAGATCATGCCACTGCACTCTAGCCTAAGCAAGAAGAGCAAAACTTCATCTCAAAAAAACAAGGAGTGGGGAGGGGGAAATGGCCTTGCAGAGGGGACGTCAGAGGACTGGTGGCTTCAAAGAGAGGCGACGTTTTTTGTCCTAACACCACTGAAAATTAGCTGTCTAATTTTGGAGAAATCACAACTTCAGCTTCCAAGTGCTACAATGGTGTGAGGTTGACTTAGACGGCACACTATGGTTCTTTCCAGGATGCGATGCTTCCAGAATGGTTAAAATATTTGATTCATATATTCAAGTCAGGAAATAGGCTTAACCATAGGAAAAACTTTCTCACACACATTCTTCTAAATTCTTTCCCAAAGAGTATGCAAGTCAGCTTGAACCCTTGATCAATTTCAAGAGCCATCCCAGATATAATTTAACCTTCCTTTAAGAAGGGAGAAAAAAAAACCCACAATAGGATGCCTGTCTTTCTAAGCACATAGCACAGCAGGTCCTCGAAAAACTCTTTGTGCTCAATTTTGCTTCTTTATAATGTTGATTAGTAAAAAATGGATTCCCAGCCCAGGGCCTTGGTCTGTGTGGAGTCTGTGTTCTCTCCACGTCTATGTGGGTTTTCTCCAAGTGCTTCAGTTTCCTCTCCCATCCCAGAGATGTGCACATTAGGTTAATCAGTATGTCTACATGGTCCCAGTCTGAGTGTGTGTGTGTGTGTGTGAGTCACCCCGAGATGGGATGACAGAGTCCAGGGCCAGTTCCTGCCTTGCATCCCAAGCTGCAGGGATAGGTTCTGGCCACCTAGACCCTGAAGTAGAGTAAGTGGAAAAATAATTACCCTTTTTTTTTTTTTTCACACAGAGTCTCGCTCTTTTGCCCAGGCTGGAGTGCAGTGGCATCATCTTGGCTCAATGTAACTTTTGTTTCCTGGGTTCAAGTGATTCTCCTGCCTCAGCCTCCTGAGTAGCTGGGATTACAGGTGCCCACCACCACACCCAGCTAATTTTTTTTTGTAATTATAGTAGAGAAGGGGTTTCACCACATTGGCAGGCTGGTCTCAAACTCCTGATTTCAGGTGATCTACCTGACTTGGCCTCTCAAAGTGCTGGGATTACAGAGATGAGCAACTGTGCTGAGCCAATAATTATCTTATTTTTATTAATCTTTCTTAAATGTTTGCATGGCTCACAATTACATTAATATTTAATGTTAGAAGTGTCTTAGGTCTTTATTTAGAATTTGGTGATGTTTTTGTGCCCAGAAATATGCCATAGGAACTTAACTCTTGTTTTTATCAATAAACCCTTGTTAAAATTGGTTTCATTATACCTTATTTTGCTGAAAGTTGCAGTTTCCATGAGCCTATTGGCAACATTAAGCAAAGACTTACTGTACACTCTGGCTGATTCTTGTCAAATCCTGCATCTATATTTAATGTAAAAGTTCTGCACCCCCCCCAACCCACCCCGACAAAACTTACTAAATATTTTTAAGCAATCAGGCTCTTACTGCTGGTTATTTTTCTCAGCAATCCAGTTCCTATACACACTAATACAATAGATTAATGCTTCCAACATTACATTAAACAAGTTCATTGCGTTTTCACCACAGAGATAAACACATATTGAACTTTGTATACAGAGCTAAGAAGAGAAATGAAGCAAACAGTCAAAATAAAAGACCACAAAAACTGAGCAGTGCCAAGAAGCCAGATGAAATGAGGAAGCACTAGAAGACTGTTGGCAAGGGCCAGTAAACTTAACGCAACACCTGGCAAGGTGTTCCAGGTAATGTTAGGAAACTCTCGCCTGTTCATTCTAGTCTGCCTGGTCATTGTTTGCACAGCAGAATGCTTTCTGCTTTTGTAGCATACTGATTTCACCTCGCCCATTACAGCTGTCCTCACCACATTCTGAAGAAGCCAGCTGTGAGCACCACTCCCATTTTATAGCTATGCCCTGATTTTACATGGCTGTCATTTGCAAGAAGATCTGCCAGTAACAGCATTAAAGTTTATGACCTACGTGATGAACATATATGCCTTTTTCCTCTTCAACAAAAATCCCAAGATGCACAGGAATATAACTGCTGTGCTTCTGAGCTGTCATTTAACTGATGAGACATGCAGCAACGCCATCACTATCAAACATCTTTTTGACATCTGCTTTTAGAATTACCTTCAGGAACACACAAGAAAGCGGCAGAAAAACTGAGTTGGAAGAAAACAGCACTCACCTGCTCTACCTGCCCTCCAGTGTGCTATCACCTTCCACAGCACCCTGATGGGAGGACCTGTCTTTCTTAGCTTTAGAACTGCATACTGGAAAGCTTACTAACCTATTCCAACTAAGGGACTACTTTCATATTGGAAGGTCTTATTCCTTTATATTTCATTTTTTGTTTTCAGTCAAAAGATACAGACACTATCTTTTTACAATCTACGAATTCGTACTTTTCAACTGCAGAAACCATGCTGCTGGTGCCCAGTGTTGTCATAACTCACAAGTATCTCATGGACATGCACAGAGAACGTCTAACCACTCGCTATGACACTAGCTATGAACTGAAACTCATGGGATGCAACACGTTCTTGGGAGCTTACTCCTCAGACTTGGTGTCTGAATGACTTTCAGCTCTAAAAGCAACAAGGTCATTTTAAAAGACCAAAATCTGCAATCAAGGATGATGCTGAATGAAAGGTTCTTGAATTCCAAAATTGTTCTGGGGCAATGGCAGTATGACTGAACCACCTGCTACGTCTTCCCTTTGAAAGGGACTATGCAGACTTCCTGCTCAAAATCTTCATTACTTCATAGCAGGGCAGTTGTCTAGACACCCTAAAACCCGAGCTCTTTCCAAAGGGTATGTAAACTTTGCGTCTTAAGCTACTTTGAAGATAATATTAATTGGTTCCAGTGTCAGTATGGAAACAGGAAACGAACAAAATCTAAACTTTACAAGTTCATATCACATTTTGACACTACTGATATCAGTACAGGTAGAACTCGGCTAATGTTTTTTTTTAATTAGTTGCAACTCACTGAAAAAGCACATAAAGTTATGCATTTTAATGACTTACACAAGACAAGTTCATACGTAACACACAGGCACAGACTATGGCTGAGGATAAAGTTGAGAGAGCGAGAGAGAGTGGCGGGGAAGGGGGGACAAAACAAAACAAACACCTTTCAGAGTGTTAGAGCTTAGATTTAAAGCTTGTGTCTCAGAACTTCTAAATACTGTACAAATAGTGACCATATAGGAATAATGAATACAGTTGGTGAAACTATCATTAGATCACCAAAAAGTAAACAGTGCTAACAAGACTCTGGAACAGTAAATAGATACTATAGAGGTGTACATTAGACTGTCACGCTGCTATATTTTAAGACAGCATGCTAGGTCTGATGTGATTCACTTTAGAGCCTAGATAAGACCAGGCCTGCTCAACAGCAAGATGGCAAACCAACCTTGGAGCTTCTGATTTTCCTTCTCCATTCTGAGCAGCAGTATCTGTTGAAGAATAGCCTTTTGCCACAGCTCTCGGAGCTCACGAGATGTCCTTTTCTTTTCCTCTGGTGCAGGGCCAAAGGGTCCATCTTCACAAACTGGTTCTAAAGGAGATCGTGGAGGAAGCTCTCCCAGCTCTGAATAATCTGGAGAGGGAAAAGAACATTCCAGAATTGTCATTTTTCAACATAAAATGCATGCTCAAACACAGTGCCAAATCAGAAAATTCTGTTCATTCAGATGAAATATAACAAACTTAAAATTCATGTGTTAATATGCACTGGAATAAGCCATGTCTGAGCCACAAACATGAGAAAATGATACGTCAAATAGCAAGCAAAGCTTCAGTAGCGGAGGAAGTATGTAAAGATACCTGCTTTTTAAGGTGTAATATTTTTAACTTCTTCTGAAAATGTTATTTAATATGATTAATTATAGAAAACGTTCATACAGTAGTGCCTACCATGTACCAAACTGTTCTCAGAGCTTTATGTATAATGCTTTAACACCTGCAAAACTCTAAGACATATGTATTGTAACTATCCCATTTTAAAGAAGTGTAAACTGAGTCACGGGGAGTTTATACAACCTGCCTAATGCCACAGAACTAGGAAGGAGTCGAGCCAGGACTGGAACCCAACAGTGTGGCTCTCATGTGCATTCTTAACCACTGTGCTATCTAGCCAGGTATTCTGAAAGAAGATTAAAATGCATTGAATAGCCTGTAATAACAGCGACCATTAACAGACCCTCTACCAAGTGCTGGGCACTGTGCCATGCATTTTATATAGGTAGACTCATTTAATCCTGATGACAAGTCCAGAAGGCAGGTATTAGTCTGGAAAGGAAACTGAGGTTCGGTAACTTGCCCAAAGTCATAGAGTAAGTAGGTCCCCTGGCATACTCGAGCTCACATCTTTCTGATTCAGAAGACCATTTGCTTCCCACTAGATACCACTATAATCCAAACGTTTCCTATGTCTAAATTACACAGCTTTATAGTCTTATTTCATTATGGTCCTATGAAACAAATGAATAGATGAAAATTCTACATCTTTTGGGGGGTTACATGCATTATAGGAGGATGTTCCTTTGTGCTATTGAAATTATCTATAAAGTATCACCTCAATCTGATACATATTATGAGAGGCAGTATAGTTTAGTGATTAATAGGGCAGGTTCTGGAGTCAGGTTGCCAAGATTCTAATCAAGACTGACATTCAGTATGGTGATTCCTCAAGGATCTAGAAATAGAAATACTATTTGACCCAGCAATGAGTATATATCCAAAAAGTTATAAATCATTCTATTATAAAGACACATGCATACGTATGTTTACTGTGGCACTGTTCACAATAGCAAAGGCTTAGAACCAACACAAATGCCCATCAATGATAGACTGGATAAAGCAAATGTGGCACATATATACCATGGAATACTATGCAGCCATAAAAAAGGATGAGTTCATGTCCTTTGCAGGGACATGGATGAAGCTGGAAACCATTATTCTCAGCAAGCTGACACAAGAACAGAAAACCAAACACCACATGTTCTCACTCATAAGTGGGAGCTGAACAATGAGAACACATGGACACAGGGAGGGGAACATCACACACCAGGGCCTATTGGGAGGTGGGGGCTAGGGGAGAGATAGCAGAGGGTAGGGGGGATTGGGGAGGAATAGCATTAGGAGAAATACCTAATGTAGATGATATGGGGTGACGGATACAGCAAACGACCATGGCACGTGTATACCTATGTAACAAACCTGCATGTTCTGCACATGTATTTCAGAACTTAAAGTATGATAAATTTTTTTAAAAGATTCTGTCATTTTTGATTTTGTGATCTTTAGCAAGTTGCTCAACCTCCTGATGCTTCCACTTCCCAATCTGTCAGGTGGGTATGACAGTGCCTCCCCCTCAGAGTGGTGGTAAAGAGACTGAGTTAACAGGCTATAAACCACTGAGAACAGGGCCCAACACAGACTAAGAACACAATAATAAAAAAAAAAAAGCTCTTGTTGTTTGCTATCATATATTTACTAGGGGCACAGAAAAGAAACAAATTTCAGCTACTCAACTGTAAGCCCTAACAAGGTTAGAACCTTGCTACGTTGTAGACAAGGCAAGGTCATCACTGAGCACAGCTGCTCACACCCAGCAGGTGCCTAAGAAATAACTACTGAATAAGAGAAGGAACAGAAGTACTGGGTTTACTGTGCTGTTATTTATGTTTTCCCTCTATCTTCTAAATTTGTGGCAATAAATATTTTGAAAATAAAAACTAAGGAAAAATAATGCAAATCTATTCTAATTAAAATCAAAGATGGAAAAAATATTTTCCTGCCAAACACTTAGAAAACAAATCCCTTCCCCTGCCAAAACTTGTATACTTAGGATTAGTCATTACTGAATATGATATAGTTCAATTTCATCCTTTTATTTAATTTTATTCTGCAGCGTGAAGTCTTTCATTTGAGCCCTTTCCTTTTTTCTTTATTCTTTTACCATCTTGGCTCTTGGAATTCTGTGGGACACTGCAGTTGTGATTAAAGTTCTGCTTTATCTCATATTGGAAGTGTATCTCCTGCTGGTTTACAAAAGAGTATCATTTCCGAAAACTAATTCTTATGAGGTGTTCTAGCTGGCACAGCATGCACTCTCACAACTCATGTGCGTCAAGAGAACCCATAACCCAGCTAGGCAACAGAGGGAGCACTGTTGAGATTTAGGTGGGGTTGACCTGGATATTCTTTTTTTTTTTTTTGAGTTGGAGTCTTGCTCTGTCACCCAGGCTGGAATGCAATGGCACGATCTTGGCTCACTGCAAACTCTGCCTCCCAGGTTCAAGTGATTTTTCTGCCTTAGACTCCCCAGTGAGTAGCTGAGATTACAGGCACGCACCACCACACCTGGCTAATTTTTGTATTTTAGTAGAGATGGGTTTTCATCATGTTGGCTAAGCCGGTCTCAAACTCCTGACCTCAGGTAATCCACCTGCCTCAGCCTCCCAAAGTGCTAGGATTATAGGTGTGACCCACCAAGCCTGGCTGGGATATTCTTAAACCCTACCAGTAAAACAGGGGCTCACCTCACCTAAACTCCTTCTTCTCATCTTATCCTTCCTGTTTACCACAGCCTCCCTCTTCCCAGGGTCTTGAAACTTCCTACTGTGTTCCTTTCAAATTCAAAATCACGATGAGCAGGTGCAACTCAGGCCTGGAGGAGATGGAACACTCCTAGCAGTTGGGGCTGCTTGTTCCCAGATCCATTTACTCTCTGCCGCTTGGGCTACTGACAAGGACCACTGTCTATAGCAGTTTATGAAACTCCGGTTTTACTTTAGTATTCAGAGAAACTGGATCTGTAAAAATACAAGTATTGTTTGGTGATGGCAAATGAGAGGTTTAAGACCTAAACTGTCTCCCTAATGTTTACTGCTTTTGCGATCTTTTTCTTATTTTCACTAGCAACAGTTTGTTGAGCTTTTACCATATGGGTTCTTGACACAAATAAGCTTGTTTGATTCTTACAACCCTCTCATAAGATGGGGGATATTATTATCTCCATTTTTTGGCTAAAATAAGTAAGGTGCAGTGAGGTTTTATAACTTGGCCAAGGGCACACAGGTGGGAAGAGTCAGAGCCATGATGTGGAAAAAGGTGTATTTTCCTCCAAAGTTAAAAAATAAAGTTTACCCTGTGCTTCTCTGTGTCTACATGCACAAGCCTCACTGGGGATCTTGCTAAATTAAAGATTCTGACTCAGCAAGTCTGAGGGGTCATCTCCATCAAGCTCCTCAATAATGCCACCGCTGCTTGTTCTCCAAGCACACTCCGAAGAGCAGGCCTCCACGCTGCAGCTTTCCTCTTTATTCCTCATGCAGCCTATGTGCTTCCTAGCACGTGGGCTCATCTTCACTGGGAACACAGTTCAGATGCTGTTGTTAGCTGCCTGAATTCAGGTCCTCAACACATGGCAAGAGCTTGTCCCAAACTTGGTCAGGGGATCCAGGCCAAGTCCAGAATACAGACGACATATTCAAGCACCAGTATTAATTTCACCTCTGCATGAATTAAATAAAAGCTGATCCACCGCAAAGGTCAGCGAATAAACCTAAGAGTTTAAAGGAGGGTTTCTCAACCTCAGCACTATTGACATTTTGGGGCTGGATAATTATTTGTCATGAGGAACTGTTTTATACACTGTAGAATGTTTAGCAGTCTCCCTGGGCACAGTAGCATGCGCCCACCCAAGTAATGATAATGAAGAATGCCTCCGCACATTGCTAAATGTCCCTTAGGGGTCAGGAGGAACAAAACCACCTCTAATAAGAACCCTTTATTAGAGTTAAAATCTTTAACTCAGATTGGAGTTAAATCTCTAAAAGATTCAGAGTTAAAATCTCACCATTTTGTCTCTACTAAACCCTGAGAAGGGGTAAAAATGCATCTCCTTCATCCAAATTCATTTCACATGGTAACAATTACTGATTTTATAGTTTACAATTAACAACAAAGTTTTATAATATTTTTTGTTCACATTAAGAGTAGCCTAGCTACAAAATAGTTCAGTAATTTATAAAGGGAGATAGTTAAAATCTTTGTTTGTTCTAAATTTGGCCTGCTGAATCAGTCTAAGTAAGCTGCTTTCTCAACAATGCCAAAATATCCAGATCGGGGACAAGGCTTTGGCTTTGTAATCAGTCATCCTCCATGCGTGTGCAGTCTTGAGAGATGTGGACTTGAGTGGAGTGACAGGTTGAGGAGAATAAAATCAAAGTCCCAGGCAACTGTCAGCTGAGAACCTTGTTTTAATGATAAACACGGGCACTGTTTTAACTTGCATCATTTCTAAGCCAATCCTACCAGCATCAAGTCCCTTATATGTACTCAGCGATGTGATGCGTTAGGTGGTCTAAAAAAGGGCCACTCTGAGGTTTCTATTCTCTACAACAATCCCAGGGATCTGGCTTCTCTCCCCAACTTGCATTCTTGCTGAGATACAGCTGCACAGAGGCCAGTGTGGGAAGCGTGGCTTGGCTCAGCGTAGCGGAGGCTGAGCTGTGGCAGGGGCAGCTCTACGTCGTGGGCCAACTTTGTTGGTGCCTCTCGGGAAAACGTACACCTTTTGGGTTCCAGTCCCTCGGTACAAAATGTGAGAAATGATATTCATCTCTGACTGCGCAACTGTGGAGACCACAGGCATATTTACAAAGTCTGCAAAGCCACCAAACCAAAGGGCTGCTATAATACCTTAGTCCAGGATTCAATTTTACTATTCTGACATCTCCTATAATGACAGGATGTGGAACACTTAAATTATGTAGCCTTTCAGAAACTATAGCCTGCAATGGGTTCTACGAATTTTAAAACCAGTCATAATTCAGGGGGCCTTGGAGACAATTGCCTCCCATTAAATCATTGCTGTGACACTCCCAACAGACTCATAAATATGATCTATGCTGGCATGTTGATATTTTAGATGCCAAATGAGTCTCCAACAACTCCGTGCTGTTTCATTCTTTCTATCTGCACACAAAGGTGTGGGAAAGAGTGTGACATCGCATCATTGTTATGAACAGAATCAATGCCATGATCAAGAAAGAGAAAAGCAACGTGCACAGGACCTCCTATTTGGCCAGTATCTGGTTCTCTCAAGTGTAGAATACAGGGCTGCTTTCTTGCACTTTCACAAAGCACTGGCATTAAGTTCTGAACTGCAGTTCCCCTGCTTTTAAAGACATGACATTAAATCACAAGTTAAGTGCCCTGTAAGAAAGAGGATTCATTGAATGTTCCATGCGTATCTGCTGGAAGGAAATGAGAAGACAGATCCTTATTCTCCAATTTTCTGGCTTTTTCTGTGTGTTAACCACCATAGAGCATTTTATAACTCTCTTCATCCCTCCTAAAAATTCTGAACTCCATGCCAAAAAAAAAAAAAGAACTTAAAAAAAATTCCAGCTATTCTCAAACCTCTGTTTTAACAACATGAATTGATTCTGGAAAGGAGAAAACTGAACATTAAATCTCTGGAGAAAAGTTAACAACAGAGATTAACATCTGCAGCATCTGTTGTAACCAACAGTTCAAGATAAATTCTTGGAAAAAACAAAGCATAATGACCATGTAGGCTTAATGTTGTCACACTGTTTACAAAGCAGGAGCAGCTTTACCTCTCCTACAACAGAAAGCAGAGGCCAGGAGTCAGAGACTTCTGTGTTCCCTGCCGTATTTCATGTCTGGGTAACAGCAGATACACATGGAACATTCAATGAATAAACTGATTCATTTGCCCAAGACCACTTTCAACACTGCTATGTCTTTTGTGGATGATTTATGAAAAATAATCCAATGAAAACCTGATTATTTCTACAGTTGCATTATATGACAGTCTAGCTATGGGAAAACAGAATTTTTTTTAAAGAAAACATTCATTTGCTATAAAGATATACTGTTAATTTATTGCCTCACGCAAGGTCTGCTGCTAGAAATCCGGGTATGAATCAGGGTAGCAGAGAAGTACATGACTACTAAAACAAAGGAAATACAAAGAAAGTGTTCTAGAAGTTCAGCAAAGAAAGATGAATTTCGGTTTGTCAGGTCAAGAGCATGGGCTCTGGAGCCAGGTATCTGGGATAGAGCCGGGGTCCACCACAGTCTCAACCTCAAGCTACTCAACCTCAAACAGGTTATCTGATCACTTGCCACCTCAGTTTCCTAATCTGTAAAATCTTTATAACACTGCCTAGCTCATAGGATTATTGTGAGCATGAAGTAGGTAAATGAGTGGAAAAAATAAGCCTGCATACAGTAAACATTTAATAAAATGTCAATACCATTCTTCTTTCCATCACTGTCATCAGTCGTTGTGAAAAGCAGGGGCTGGTTCTTGAAGGACAGGTAAAATCTACACAGGTTTAATTGCCAGGGACCATTTTAGGCAATTAAACCAGCATAAACAAGGTGTGCAGGTAACTATTAACTCATCACTGATAATGACCCATTTTGTATAATGACCAGATAGTATGCACATGAATACAGAAGACAAGGCTGGCTGACTCTAGATTGCTTAAGGTCTAGTCGATCCACATATTAATTATTAAGAAATTGGGAATTCCAGAAGATTGTGGGTTTTGAAAGCAAAAGTGATTTCATATATACATTCTTGAGCACTGGTATGATATCCTGGCAGGCAGGGAAGGCACAGCCTCATGGATCAGACACATGAAAGGCCACTACCCAACGGTGAGAACAAGTGCTCAAAAAAGAGGTATGGACACAGAATAGAGCGCCTAACTCTGCCTGAGATGGGAGCGGTGGGAGGGGAGGGGTGTGATGAAGAGACAGGCGCACACACACTTAAAAAGAGAAGCCAAGATAAGCAGTAACAAGGACCAGGGGCGAGAGGCCTGCAGATCTTTAATCCCACTCTCTCCCAAAATAGCCGTTTAGGGTAAACTTCCAAGGCTGTGTGAGGATGACTTAGAGATGAGGAAGTCAAAAGTCCTGACTCAGTTTGGTTAGAGGTCATGACAGCAGCTCAGAGGAGCACTGAAGACTGCACGGTGGTAGGAAGTCCAGGGAAGAGAACCAGGAAGAGGCTCAGAGAACAGGCTCGGCTGGGCGAGCCCAGGGCACAGAGGGCAGGTGGTGGCTCTAAATGTGAGGTCTACAGGAGCTGAAGAAGAATCGAGAAAAAGCTGGAGGCAAGACATTACGCATGGGAGGAACTTATCCTTGGAAAGAAACAGCGTTTGTTTTTGTATCTGCAAGGTCAAGGAAGCTGTATTTTTTGAGGAGCTCAAAGTCAGGGCTCTCAGTCTCGGCCAGAAAATTAAGTACTGATCTTTGTAACAGGTTGCCCTGTCCTATGACCATTTCTGTAACACTGATTTCCAACTGTGGTTCTTGTAATTTTACGAGACATGCTGGGGTGGGAAAGCCCACCACGGCCCCTGGTCAGTGCCACCAGGATGAGTACCAGAGGGCTGCGACCGGGAGGCTGGGCCTCGCCTCCCCACGGACTTTGCACCAGCAGCAGCCTTCGCTACCTGGCCCTTATTTTCCTTCTTTCTTCAGGGTTGTGGGGAAACTGTGAGCACTCACAGGAACACGGCGCTGAAAGGGACACTGGAAAATGACTTAGCTCAACCTCCGTCTCTTCCCAGATGTGGAAACTGAAGTTTAAAGAGGTCCGAAGTCACATTTTCTAGGCACTTACTATGTGCTGGTCAGTATGCTTTACAAGTACCCCACTGATTTCATCTTCACAACCACTGTGGCAAGGCCTGGGACACAGAGCTAGTAAGTCGGAGGAGCCAGGACTAGAACTTGGCCAGCTCATCCTGGTGCCTTGGGGTAATGGACACAAAAGCGGAGAGGAAAAGAAGGAGGCACCTGATGATGCCAGTGCTGGTACCAAATGCCAGGAGATGGGCAAGCTCCCTGACCTCTTTGTGTGTCAGTTTCCTCATTCATAAATCACAGACAATAGCAGCATCCACCCCCGACAGCTTTGTTGTGGGGATTAAATGAAAACTCCTTGATCGCACTTAAAAACAGTTCTTGGAGTAAGTTCTGAGTTCCTATTAATACCATTATCTATTTTGTTCTAAAAAAAGATAATCTATTTGGCAAACTCTTTCTGTTGCTTTGACTTCTTCCCAATCAGACTGGAGTTGGGGCTAAAAAAGAAAGTTCATTTACTAAAAAATACTGGAGAAGAGAAACCTGTTCTATGAAGAAAATACCAACGTTTTCCCAGGTGCTCTCCCCAACAAGAGGAGCCCCCGGGTCACCGGCTTCGTGTGTCCAGGGCCCATGGTCATGTAGAAGTAGTGGGGGAGACGGTTGGGGTTCTGGCCTTTCTTTGTCTGGCTGACTCTCCTCTGCCAAAGCTCAGCTCCAAGATCATGCCTTCAGAGATGGCTTCCTCCTGCTGTGCCTGCTCCAAGGGACCCCAGGTGCCTCCTCTGTGGCCCACAGCACCATGGCGTCCGGAGCACCGAAAACAAACACAAGAGGAGCTCCAAGAAGCAGGAGGCCAAGGAGCCTGGAGCACCTCAGGGAAGACTGGGCAGAAAGGAGAGAGGTCAAAGAGGGACAGGACAGCCTGAGAGGGGCCAGCGACGAACACTCAGAGTGGAGAAAAATAAGCAGGCCCAGGGGCCACGCAACTCTTGGCCCAAGGGACTGGGACTCAGCTCCTTTACACAGTTTATTCTCAAATCATGAAAAACTATCATAAAACTTCACATATACTTCCTACATAGATATCTGACACTTTCCTATAACTTTCTACATATAAAACCTTATAAGAAATGTATCACAAAGTGTTATCCCTCCCCTACCTTCCCATGACCAATCATTCATTCAATTCATCACAGAGCAGTGATGAAATGAAACCAAGCTCCACCCCTAAGGAGACAGCTGAGCAGGCCACCGTTCCAGGTCTGTGTGCCAAGGAGTCAAGGGCAGCCCACAGGATGAAGGGAGTGTGGAGGGTGGCTGTGCAAGCCCAACCTCAGAAGAGATGATCCCAAGTGAGACTTTCATGGGCGTGGGGCGGGGGGTGGGAGCGGGGAAAGGTCTAGTGCCGAATTCTGACACACCACTGAGAAGGATGAATGCCAGAGATGGGGGGCAGCCTTTCCGTGGCAAGTGCGGGAATTAAAATAAAACAGCATGATGAATTTGATGACTGCAAGTAGCTCCCCTTAGCCTGGGGAAAGGGCAGCAAGTGCCTGCAGATGGTAAGAGGCGGGTTGGGTCAGGGGGTCAGAAGGAAAAGGGCCTCCTGTACTGGGCAAGGCCACCATCCTGACTACACTCTGAAGAAGAGGTGAGACACAGTAGAGAGCAGGTGGGCAGGAACCATGTAGAGTTACCCTGTCTGCCACCCATGCTTAGCCCTCTGATCTCATGCACATGGATTTTTTTTTTCAAAAGGTGTTGGCTGGGCATGGTGGCTCATGCTTGTAATCCCAGCACTTTGGGAAGTCAAGGCAGGCAGATCACCTGAGGTGGGGAGTTCCAGACTGGTCTGACCAACATGGAGAAACCCCATCTCTACTAAAAAACACAAAATTAGCTGGGCGTTGGTGGGAGGCATCTGTAATCCCAGCTACTTGGGAGGCTGAGGGAGGAGAATCGCTGGAACCTGGGAGGCGGAGATTGTGGTGAGCCCAGATTGTGCCGTTGCATTCCAGTCTGGCGACAGAGCAAAACTCTGTCTCAAAAAGAAAAAATAAAGGTATCAGATCACCCAACATTTGTCATTTACATTGTACACTCTGATTACAGCTGCTGGTCAAACCTACTCGGCTTGGACCTCCCTCTGGGCTCAGAGGTCAAGACATCTGACCACTCCCTCCCTGAGCACATGGGTCACAGTGGACAGAACCCAAATCATGAGTTCAGCCTATGGGAGAAGTTTGCAAAATGTGGTCCCCACACAACCTTAATCATCAGCACTTCCTGGGAGCTTGTTAGAAATGCAAATTCTTGGTCCCACCCCAAATCTACTGGATCAAAA
This sequence comes from Saguinus oedipus, assembly GCA_031835075.1. Taxonomy (NCBI): domain Eukaryota; kingdom Metazoa; phylum Chordata; class Mammalia; order Primates; family Cebidae; genus Saguinus; species Saguinus oedipus. The sequence continues at coordinate 65,684,890 of CM063171.1, read as the reverse complement.
ACTCTGGGGTAGATCCAGCAACCTGGGTTAAAACAATTGGGAAATTCTGATGCACACAAAAAGTTAAGAATCTCTGGCCTTTGGCATTCAGCACTTTTTTAGCCACTTACTTTATGTTACATAGTTAGCTTAATTGGATGTTTCACATTATGTGGCACTAGGAAACAAAGGTACCTTTTAAATACATTATTTTAAATTAATCAATCAATGACTCTACACATTATGGATGGATGACCTGATCACTAAATAGAGTTTTAAAATGTAATATATCTTGCGGTTTTTTTTTTTTTTTTTGAGACAGAGTCTCGCTCTTACTGCCCAGGCTAGAGGGCAGTGGTGCAATCTTGGCGCACTGCAACCTCCACCTCCCAGGGTTCAAGTAATTTCCCTGCCATGGCCTCCCAAGTAGCTGGGATTATGGGTGTATTCCACCAGGCCTAATTTTTTTTCGTATTTTTAGTAGAGAAGAGGTTTCGCCATGTTGGCCAGGCTGGTCTCTAACGCCTGACCTCAGCCTCCCATAGTGCTGGGATATAGGTGTGAGCCACCGCACCCGGCCATATCTTGCTTTTCAAACACTAGTTAAATCACACTTTTATCTTTGTCAAAGGCAAACTTCAAAGCCAAAGTTTAAATTAAAAATTAAAGTTGCTTGGTATTGATGGAACATATCTCAAAGTAATAAAAGCTATTTACGACAAACGAACAGCCAATATCATACTTAATGGGCAAAAACTGGAAGCATTCCCTTTGAAATCCGGCACTAGACAAGGATGCCCTCTCTCACCACTTCTATTCAACATAGTACTGGAAGTTCTAGCCAGAGCAATCAGGCAAGAAAAAGAAATAAAGGGTATTCAAATAGGAAAGGTGGAAGCCAAATTGTCTCTATTTGCAGACGACATGATAGTATACCTAGAAGACCCCATCACCTCAGCCCAAAAGCTCCTGCAACTGATAAGCAACTTCAGCAAAGTCTCAGGATATAAAATCAATGTGCAAAAATCACAAGCATTCCTATACACCAATAACAGACTTAAAGAGAACCAGATTAAGAACGAACTGCCATTCACAATTGCTACAAAGAAAATAAAATACCTAGGAATACAACTCACTAGGAATGTAAGGGACCTCTTTAAGGAAAACTACAAACAACTGCTCAACGAAATAAGAGAGGACACAAACAGATGGAGAAACATTCCATGTTCGTGGTTAGGAAGAATCAATATTGTGAAAATGGCTATACTGCCCAAAGTAATTTACACATTCAACGCTATCCCCATCAAACTACCATTGAATTTCTTCACAGAACTGGAAAAAACCACCATGAATTTCATATGGAACCAAAAAAGAGCCCACATAGCCAAGTCAATTCTAAGCAAAAAGAACACAGCGGGAGGCATCACGCTACCAGACTTCAAACTATACTACAAGGCTACAGTAATCAAAACAGCATGGTACTGGTACCAAAACAGAGATATAGACCAATGGAACAGAACAGAAGCATCGGAGGCAACACAACATATCTACAACCATATTATCTTTGATAAACCAGACAAAAACAGGCAATGGGGAAAGGATTCCCTATTTAATAAATGGTGTTGGGAAAACTGGCTAGCCATGTGCAGAAAGCAGAAACTGGACCCCTTTCTGACACCTTACACTAAAATTAACTCCAGATGGATTAGACTTAAACGTAAGACCTGACACCATAAAAACCCTAGAAGAAAATCTAGGCAAAACCGTTCAGGACATAGGAGTAGGCAAGGACTTCATGAACAAAACACCAAAAGCATTGGCAACAAAAGCCAAAATAGACAAATGGGACCTAATCAAACTCCACAGCTTCTGCATGGCAAAAGAAACAGTCACTAGAGTGAATCAGCAACCATCAGAATGGGAAAAAATCTTTGCAGTTTACACATCTGACAAAGGGCTGATATCCAGAATTTACAAAGAACTCAAACAGATTTACAGAAAAAAAACAAACAAGCCCATTCAAAAATGGGCAAAGGATATGAACAGAAACTTTACAGAAGAAGACATACATGAGGCCAACAAACATATGAAAAAGTGCTCATCATCATTGGTCATTAGAGAGATGCAAATCAAAACCACATTGAGATATCATCTCACACCAGTTAGAATGGCGATCATTAAAAAATCTGGAGACAGCAGATGCTGGAGAGGATGTGGAGAAATAGGAACACTCTTACACTGTTGGTGGGAGTGTAAATTAGTTCAACCATTGTGGAAGATAGTGTGGCGATTCCTCAGGGACCTAGAAATAGAAATTCCATTTGACCCAGCAATCCCATTACTGGGTATCTATCCAAAAGACTATAAATCATTCTACTATAAGGACACATGCACATGAATGTTCATTGCAGCACTGTTTACAATAGCAAAGACCTGGAACCAACCCAAATGCCCATTGATGATAGACTGGACTGGGAAAATGTGGCACATATACACCATGGAATATTATGCAGCAATCAAAAATGATGAGTTTGTGTCCTTTGTAGGGACATGGATGAATCTGGAGAACATCATTCTCAGCAAACTGACACAAGAACAGAAAAAGAAATACCGCATATACTCACTCATAGGTGGGTGAGAAAAATGAGAACACATGGACACAGAGAGGCGGTCTACTATACACTGGGGACTGTTGGGGGAAATGGGGGAGGGACAGCGGCGGGGGCTGGGGGGGATAGCCTGGGGATGAATACCAAGTGTGGGTGAAGGGGAGGAAGGCAGCAAAACACACTGCCATGTGTGTACCTATGCAACTATCTTGCATGTTCTGCACATGTACCCCAAAACCTATAATGCAATAAAAATTAAAAAAAAAAAACTTAAAGTTGATATAATTTTCCTAAGAAATATATTAAGGGGCCGCTACCTGCTAATCCAGGTCAACAACCGACAATTTTACAGCAATAAAAAATTTTGTTGCAGAAAACTCCCAGATCTGAAGAGACAGATGAGTCACCTAGCATAAACAGAAAAATATACCACTAAAAGCCAAGATCACAATTTCTCAACCCACATCATTTAGGCATCTGCAGAAAAGCACCTCATTACAACCCAGCTTCCAACCTCTCCACCGTGGGAGCCTCCTGTCCAGCCCTGGCCTCCCCAACCCAGGGTACTCCGGGCTGCCACACCCTGCCGAGAAAGGTGTGCTCAGTATCTCAGGGCCTTTCTGCTCCTCAGTTTCTACTGAGACATGGTGAACAGAAAAGCAAGCCAACTTCCTCACCCTCAAATCTCCCCTAACAAGGTGTTATGAGGGTCAAAACTAGACCTGGAAAGAGAAGAATGGCTGCGTTATAGAGAAACCACTTTTAAACTATACCCTGTGAAGCTCTGGTGGCAAAGTCCATGCAGGAGACCGAGGAGCTCTGACTGCTCTACCACAGTCACAGGGCCTGCGTGGTTTCAACAACACACATTTGTTTCTCACAGTTCTGGAGGGGAAGTCCAAGATCAGGGTGCCAGCACAAGTGTGCTCTAGTGAGAGCCTTCTCTCGTCCTGACTTGCAGAGTGCTTCCTTCCTGCCGTATCCTCACAGGGTGAAGAGCCAGAAAGCTCTGGGGTCTCTACTTATTAGGATGCCAGTAATCCCATTCATGAGGCCTTCATTCATACACGCTCATCTAAACTTCATCACCTCCCAAGGGCCTCACCTTCAAACATCATAACACTGGGCATTAGGGCTTCAATGCAGGAATTTTGGGGGGACACAAATGTTCAGTCCACAGCAGGAACAAATCTGATTCCAAACGAGCCCATCTCCGCAAAGCAGGTTTGATTTAACATTTTACAGGGCCTCCAACAACTTCCCTTTTAAAAAGAGTTCAATCTGTATCTAAGAAGAAAGGAACATTTTTAAACCCCAGGGAGCAAGGCTTTATTACGATGGAAAGGTATGCGATGGCCTTGAACTGAGCCTCAATGGATTGCCATAATTCAGAATTGTTTTGAAGCAGGAGGGGAGGCCTGTGGGTGGGGGGCAGAAAGGGATTTGTTTGGGCAAAGGCACCGAGCACTCTCTGGCCTAGAGCTGTCCTTTCTTTTGAATTTATACCACTTGCTTTCTATGTCATTAACGTGGCAACCGACCTGTGCTGCTGTGCGGCACCTTTCATATTTGCTGTTCTTTAACTCTGAGCTAGGTCCTGGGACCGGACCTGAAAGTGGAGTCTATCATCCGGTATACTTCTATCCCACTTCCTCTCCCGGACCACTTCCTTGTCAACACAGGACAACCTGACCTACCCCACCACAGGAAGCAGATTCAGAACAGTACTTCCAACCCAGCCAGTTCCAGTGCACCAAGCCAGGGCAACACGTAACTCACATGTGCTTCCAAGTCCCTGGATTATCATGGAGTACAAGGCCAGCACTTGAAAGAAAAGCCCAAGGTTTAATTAAAATTGCTTGAATATCCAGAAGACAAGGGAGAGGAAAAAAAGGATGACGATGGCTCCCCACACTCAAGACTTGAGAAATCACAAGCTTTTAATGTAAAAGCAGACAAAATGCATTCAAGACAAAAAAAAAAAAAGAAAAAAAAATTAAGGTTTTGTAAAAGAACCAAAAGTCAAGATAGTTTCTGCCACATGAAATTTATAATATAGATGGGCAGATTTCATGTATTCAATTTGTACTTAAATAATATTAAGCTCGACATAGAAAAGGATCATTTTATCCTGATGGAGTTTCAACCCCAAAATTACTAAGGTTTATGCCACAAAATAGCATTTCATCATAAAAGATAACAAAAAATCCTGCAGGGATTTTAAAAGACTCTTCTCAATAGCTGCAGCTTTCCAACTCAGAACCCTGAATTTAGTGAAGACATCATTTCCCCACCCTTTCTTCTCTCCTGGCAGCTGTCTTCCTTACTGCACTTGTATACTCCTTTATCCGGCGTTCGAAATACTTTCAACCCAATACCTAGAACAATGCTTTTGCGTACAACTGCACACTCAGCACAGTCGAATGTTAAATAACACGCAATACCTCTATCTCATGTCAGAGGCAGGGATATCTTATCTGCAATTTTAGGCCCTCATTAAAAGCTATCATCCCCTGATGAAGTGATGATAAAGGCCGTTACAGAAAGAACCATCCTAAGAGGTAGAAGGAATAGCTATTGCAGCCACTGAGGTCTGAAAAACGGAGCCTAAATCTGAGTGGCAGCCAGGAGGAAGGTATGAGCTGCACTGTGGAAGGGAGAGAACTCCAGTAGAGAAGCCTGGAATCTTCAGTGTCTGGTAAAATAATACAACAGTGGCACAAATGGCAATTTTAAGAAAAGGAGCCTAATTTTTCCCTCTTGCGTCCAGGAGGTGGTTTTTAGGTACATTGGCTGGCTGCTGTTTATTTTTTCCCTCTTGAAAAAAATATTTTAGTTGGTGGCAGAGAAACTGTAAACACTTATATATCTATCTATATATTTAAGGAAAAAAGCTACCTATAATTCTATCTCCCTAAGATAAGCATTCTTCATATTTTCACATATTTCTCTCTGGTCTATTTTTGGATTTTCCCTCTATGAATAAATGTAACTTCCATTTCATATTCTGGGTTTTCATTAGCAGTACATTGTGTGCACCTCCAAGGTCTGAAACCATCCTTAAGACATCAATGGGCTGCAGATTCTGAAGAGCCTGAGCACGCCCAAGTACGAACATGGCTCAGAAGACAGGGGCAGGAGGATCGTGACCCCCACCTCACATAAAGGGATCAGGGCCAGATATTTGAACATGGGATTGGATATGGTTTGGCTGTGTCCCCAACCAGTTCTCATCTTGAAAAACAGTTCTCATAATCCCCACATGTCGTGGGAGAGATCAGGTGGAGACAACTGAATCATGGGGGTGGTTCCCCCATCCTGTTCTCATGATAGTGAGTTCTCATGAGATCTGATTTATAAGTACTTTTGCTCAGTACTTCTCTCTCCTGCTGCCATGTGAAGTAGGACGTGTTTGCTTCCCCTTCCACCATGATTGTAAGTTTCCTGAGGCTTCCCAAGCCATGCTGAACTGAGTCAATTAAGCCTCTTTCCTTTATAAATTCCTCACTCTCAGGTATGTTTCTATTGGCAGTGTGAGAACCGACTAATACAGGACTCATCTCTGGAGAGGTACCACTGGAACATATTCAATGGGAAATAATCAATAATGAGCAAGGTGCCATCATAGCTATGTAATTTGCAGACGAGCTGGTGAGACATTTGGCAGAATGAACCATGTGACCAAGGGAAAAAAATAAAAAGAGAAAGGAGGAGGAAAGGTCCCAGAGGCATGTACAGTTGATTGTCAAAGGCATCAAAAAAAACCCTGATGGGGGTTCTGCTTGCACAGCTGTCCTGAAGTGAGACTCTGTGACATAGTCGACGGCAAGAGATTAACTGCTGTAGGCTCCAGTTATAAACTCTGCTGCCCTCCACCCTCCCTCCTCTCATGCATCTGTAACTAAAATATCTAACCCCACCCATCCCATTACACAATGCTTATCTGGAAGTGATCTGAGGTTGGAATCCATTAAAGGAAGCCCATGACTTACAAATTAGGAAATACTTTTGTGCTTTGCTGAGGAGAGGGGATGGGGAAGTCCTCACGATGAAACAAGAAGTTTAAAATAGTGAACCAATTCTTCTCCCGACTCAATACAGTGTTCACTGAGTTATATGTGGAAATGTGACCTTTCCACCTGGAAAACCCCAGCCTCACTGCTTTCCTCTGAGGGGCCCATATCCTGAAAGAAATCAACTTGGGAAGCAGCATAGTTTTTAGGTACTTATGACTCTTAGGCAATTGGGGAACTCGGGTTTTAGTTGCGTTAAGTTTCAGGCGTCAGTGTTCTCATATAACAGAAAATGAAAACAGGATTATATGATCATCAAGATCTCTTGAGTCAGTACACTGACATTCATTTAAAATCCCAATAGATTTCAAACACTTTAATGTTTTATGCTTAAGATGGACAAGTTGAAATGCTCCTTGAAAACTGTTTTTGTGTAAGCAAATTTCTTAAACATTACCACAGTTTACTTGGACTAAAAACGTCATTAGAAAGGTAATATTTCCTTTCAAAAGTCTCTACTGACTATGGCTAGGAGTGGTGGCTCACGCCTGTAATCCCAGCACTTTGGGAGGCTGAGGTGGGCAATCATGAGGTCAGGAGTTGGAGACCAGCCTAGCCAATATGGTGAAACCCCGTCTCTACTAAAAATGTAATTAGTTGGGCGTGGTGGCAGGTGCCTGTTGACCCAGTTACATGAGAGGCTGAGGCAGGAGAACCTAGGAAGTGGAGGCTGCAGTGAGCCGAGATGGCACCACTGTACTCCATCCTGGGCAACAGAGGGAGACTCCGTTAAAAACAAAGAATTGAGAGTTTTTACATGGGACCAAATATTCAAGCCCAAGACAGCAAAGAGGGAAGGCAGCAGAAGTCGGCTGCTTTGATTAAATAATGAAGTAATTCAGTGAAAACTTGCATATTTACCACTCTGAAGGAGGGATACGTTTCTAAATATCCAGGCCCAACACAGAAAATCAAGCGCTGCATGCTCAACTTAAAAGTTGTGCCTGAGGCTGGGCATGGTGGCTCACACTTGTAATCCCAGCACTTTGGGAGGCCGAGGTGGGTGGATCACAAGATCAGGAGTTCAAGACAAGCCTGGCCAAGATGGTGAAATCCCGTCTCTACTTAAAAACAAATTAGCCAGGTGTGGTGGCAGGCACCTGTAATCCCAGCTACTCGGGAGGCTGAGGCAGAGAACTGCTTGAACTGGGAGGTGAAGGTTGCAGTGAGCCGAGATTGCACCACTGCACTCCAGCCTGGACGACAGAGTGAGACTCCATCTCAAAAAAAAAAAAAAGTTGGTCATTGTGTGTTCAGATGGCCACATCATTTCACCTCACTGTACTTATCACCTTCTGGAACACTGTGAAAACTGCATGTTGTTTAACCCTGTGTTGGGGGAATGATTTTAAAGACTGAAATATCTATGACTAATTTCTTTATAATGATTCCCTGTCTTTTGTCTCTCCCCATCTTGAGTTTTGAAAAGAACCTTCCTCCATCCCCCATACCGCCATCACATATTTTTCAGTATGGTTGATGGAGGTTTTTGCTGTCCTTCAATTCAGAGCCAGAACTGCCCCGCAAGGTGTGTGCCTGGGGTGGGGCAGGAGCATCAAGCTGTCATCTCAGGAACCAGGTTTCCTCTGGCTGTGACTTCAGGCTCTTACATGCACTTTACCAAAAAGCTGAAGCATTGTGCAAACTACCAGCAGCATACTACCCAGGAGGTTGAGAAGGGTCCTTGGCAATGTGACCACCCTCCACAGTCTCTGGTCATCCAAGAATATCCTTTTGGTTGTCTTAAAAGTCCACTGACATTAAAAATGAAGGCAGCCGTGGTGGACTTAAAGAATGACTGCCATTCACGGAGGAGGCTCTTCTTCCTTCCTTCAGAGCCCTGTAAGGAATGGACTGGCTGCCTTCTCCTTCCATAACAAGCTCCTATGGAGTGAGTGCTATCACACTGACTCCCCCAACACTCTTAACTACAAGCTGGGGCCATAATTACAAACGCATTACAACTGAAGAAGCCAAGACACAAATGGGACAAGCAGCTGCTCTTGGCCAAAAATGGAGGAGCCAGGATTTAAGTTGAAGCCAGTCTAATTTAATAATCCATACTCAATAGCAGAAAACCAAGTAACTCAATTAAAAAATGGGCAAAGGACTTGAGACTTGAAAAGACATTTCCCCAAATATGAAACATTAAAGGCCAACCAGGACATGACATGATGCCCAGCAACCTTCATCATGAGGGAAATCAAAACCACAATGAGCTATTCCCTCACACTCATTAGGATGGTCATTATTCTACAATAAAAACTTACACAGTTACCACTCCAAAGGAGGGATACTTGTCTAAACATCCAGGCCCAACACAGAAAAATCAGCTGTAATCCAGAAGACCACAAGTGTGGGTTAGGATGCAGAGGAATTGGAGCCCTCGGGCACTGTTGGTGGGAATGCAAAATGGCATGGCAGCTGAGGGAAAGTGTATGAGGGTTACTCAGAGAACTACACTATGACTGATCCAGCAACCCCACTTCTGGGTATATATCCAAATGAACTGAAAGCAGGATTGAAGAGGCTTTTGCATACCCATGTTCATAACAGGATCATTCACAATATCCAAAAGGTGAAAGCAACCCAAATGTCAACAGATGAATGGAAGAAGAAAATGTGAAATATACAACTCAAAAAGAAAAAAAGAGAGGGAAATCCTGTCACATGCTACAATGTGAATGAACCTTGAGGACATTATGCTGCTAAGTGAAATAAACCAGAAATAAGAAGACAAATACTGTGTTACTCTACTTATATGAGTTATCTATAGTAGTCAAACTCAGAGAAACAGAAAGTAGAATGGTGGTTGCCAGGGGCTGGGAGAGGGGAGACAGGAGTTGTTTATTTGGCATAAAGTTTCAGTTTTACAAGATGAAAAATCCTGCAGATCCACTGCATGACAACGTGAATATACTTAACACTACTGACCTTGATACTTAAATATGGTTAAGATAGTAATCTGATGGTATGTGTTTTTACCACAATAAAAAAATTTAAATTTTTAAAAAATTTACATTCTTAACTGTGACACTACACTGACTCTCCAGCCAATCAGGCCTTTCTGAAATTGACATAAGCCTTTTTCCTCTCAAATGGCTGAAAGCCATTTGCAGAAATATACATTATGATGGGAGTTATTAACCAGCACTGAGTTTCTCTTTATTTTGCCTAATGACATACCAAGAAAACAAAAGACCACAGGCCAAAATGAGGCAACAGTAAAAAGCTCATGCAGTCCACATTTAAAATTCTGGCCACTCAGAAAATGTGGATGGGCAGGAAAGAGTCCTCATGTAAATGAAGCTCTGTGATTCCAAGGATATCCTCCCAAAGGTCATACCAATACAAAACATGAAATCAGAACATTCCCAAACCCTGCCTCTCTGCCATACAGATCTCTCTCTCTCTCTCCCCCGCCCCCTTCCATACAGACCTCTCTTTCTCCCTCAAAGATAGAAAAAAAATGATGGGCTTTTAAATTACTTTAAAAATCCATTCCCAAACGATTCCTGAAACTATAAATATAACAAACTGAAATTTAACTTCTGCTGGATCAAGAGAAATGCAGACTCTCAACAAGCGTTAGGCAACACATCACTTTGGGAAACTTCGGGTTTTTTTCCCAGGGGTGGGTGGGGAGCGGACAGGAAGTGGCAGTAGATGGCAAGGCTTCAGATGCACCTGCAGCTTCAGCTGCCACAGTAAGAGCAGGGGTGGGAGGGCCAAGAACAAAAGAAACCCTTTAGAAGATAGCCACTGTTTCTCTAGCTTTGGGGGCTTGATTTCTGCAAATCAAGGGTTACACATTGTCACCTCAAATCACTGGCCATGCCAAGTTGAATAATTCCATAGAGGAAAAGGGGAAAAATCTCAAAACAATCATTTGCAGTTTCAGCCCACAAGAGAGAAGAGATTTTATAACAAGAGTCCATTTCTAACAAATCTGAATACTGCTTAGCATCATGATTCATGACAGAAGTATGTCTCTATTTTAAACTTCTGTAGGAAGGTGAGGTTTTCTAGAAAGACTAAATGTATTTCAGATGTTTCTTCCTGGCCAGGCATGGTGGCTCACACCTGTAATCCCAGCACTTTGGGAGGCCAAGGCAGGCGAATCACAAAGTCAGGAGATCAAGACTATCCTGGCTAACACGGTAAAACCCCGTCTCTACTAAAAATACAAAAATTAGCTGGATGTGGTGGTTCAAGCCTGTAATCCCAGCTACTCACCATATTTTGCCCACTTTTGGATAACCACTAACTGTTACAAAGCTAGGGACTCTCCCATTACTTTCATGGTCCTGGTTCTGCCTTCAGTTGACAAGCAATATAATTACCAGGAATATACCAACTTACCGTGGCCGGAGGCTATGCTCTCCCCTCCCAGCTCTGACCCTGCCCCACACCTCCCACAGCCCAACTAACAGCCTAGGGCAGGGGTGGCTAATCTTTTGGCTTCCCTGAGCCATATCGGAAGAATCGTCTTGGGCCACACATAAAATACACTGGCCAGGTGCAGTAGTTCACACCTATAATCCCAACACTTTGGGAGACGGGTGAATCACAAGGTCAGGAGTTCAAGACCAGCCTGGCCAAGGTGGTAAAACCCCGTCTCTACTAAAAGCTACAAAAAAAATTAGCCAGGTGCACTAGCAGGTACCTATACCTGTAATACCAGATACTCAGGAGTCTGAGGCAGGAGAATTGCTTAAACTCGGGCATCAGAGGTTGCAGTGAGCCAAGATCTCGTCACTGCGCCACTGCACTCTAGCCTGGGTGACAGAGTAAGACTCCTTCTCAAAAAAAGAAAAAAAAAAGAAAAAAAAAAGAAAGAAAGGGGGAAAATCTTATAATGTTTTAAGAAAGTTTACAAATGTGTGTTGGGTCGCATTCAAAGCTATCCTGGGCTGCATGCCACCCGCAGGCCGAGGGTTGAACAAGCTTAGCCCAGGGGTTCCCTAATACCATGATGCTTCCACGCTTCTCCTACCTCTCCCTGGGTGAATGACCCTGAACTGAGCCAATCCCTTCTCCCTCTCAAAAACCTGGAAGAAAACACAGATTGGCAGCCAGGTACTTGGGTGCCCTGAGGCTAGGAGGTCATACAGATCTGGGGGCTGGCATGACTGCAGACAGTGACAAGCAAGCTGGCTGAGCTGGTGTGCAGAATAGAGAGACTGAGAGGAAAAAAATCACATGGCCCCAAAGAGAGAGCCAGAGAGAGGGCCTCGGTTCCTGACAACTTCCTAGTTCCCAGCCTTTACCCTTATCTTGCTGTTTAAAAGCCTTTTGATTAAGTTAGTTTGAGTCACTTTTTGTATGAGACAGGCTCACATGTGTCTGCTTCCTGAGCGTTCCCTGAGCACCGCCTACAGGCAGGGGGCATTTGGTGAGGCTAAGAAGCTGAAAACAACTTCCTCTCGAAAGGCGCTGAAAACTGATTAACGAGGCAAGAAGGGAACATATCAGTGGAAACTAATAGGCTGGTGACAATCAGGTATAGCTTCATGGAAAGGGAAGTGAGTGAGATGAAACAGTCAAGATTTCAGTCCATTCTACCACTGACTGTATGACCCTGGGTGGACGCCTTTCCCCTCAAGCCTTAGTTTCTTCTGCAAAACAAGGAATCTGAATATGTGACACTCCCCACTTGCTTTTAGGATTCTTTGAAAGTGCTGGACTCAGTAGCTTTTACATATCCACTAACACTAGTTTTAGGAGCAGTGTGGGTTGTAGAAAATTTTGACTCTGCCTGAAGTTTACTTCTTTTTTATTTTTTTGAGATACAGTCTCACTCCGTCGCCCGGCCAGAGTGCAGTTGGCATGATCTCGACTCACTGCAACCTCCGACTCCTGGGTTCAAGCAATTCTCCTGTCTCAGCCTCCCGAGCAGTTGGGAATAAAGGTGCCTGCCACTATGCCCAGATTTTTGCATTTTTAGTAGAGACGGGGTTTCACCATGTTCGCCAGGATGGTCTCAATCTCTTGACCTTGTGACCCGCCCGCCTCGGCCTCCCAAAGTGCTGAGATTACAGGCATGAGCCACTGCGCCTGGTGAAGTTTACTTCTTTCGTAGGAGACGGTACAGCACAAGCACCACCATGAAGCCTGATGGTGCCACATTTGTGGTTCTGAGTGACAGAGCTGGGGGGATCGGAGATCTCAGAGTTCATCACCTCTAGCAGCGTGTCTAAGAGAACTTTCTAGGATGAGGGAATGTTCTGCAATTCTGCTCTCTATATGGTAGCACTCTCACAGTATTATTGAATGTTCTTGAGCTCTGCTTACAATATGGTAGCCACGTGTGGCTATTGAAATGAGACTAATGTGAGAGGCTAAATTTTTTTTACATTTAAATATAATTAATTTGCCTTTAAGTTTAAATAGTGTTATATGGCTGGTGGTTACTGTACAGGACAGCACAGATGCAGAGGTTGAGATAAATAACCCCAAGACACAGTAAGAAGCTCTCCATTAAGGGCATACACAAAGCTGTATAAAGCATCAGGCACGGAGAGCCTGACTATGCCTACGTGGTAAGGAGGACAAACGGTGACATCCAAGTGGCCTGAGAGGACGAGGAAAAAGTCTGTCGCTATTGATGTACCGTGGGTTTGGGGTACAGGGGAGAAAACGAGCAGGAAGAGTGTCCTGGGCAAAGGAAATGATCTATGCAAAGTCATGGCTGCCTGAAGAAAGAAAAGGTACCAGGAGTACTAGAACATTCCATAGCAGCAGGATCACTATCTCCCTGCCTCCTGGTGGCTGCACGTGGCCAGCCAGGTGACTTGCTTTCAGAGAATGAGACACAAATGCAAGTCCACTAGGGATTTCTGGGACAGTTATGCTCTCTGGATATAGAGGGGTCACCCTTTCCTCCTTGATGCTTCCTGCTTTTTTCTGCTTGGAAATGGAGGGGAAGCCAAAGGCAAAGGCATCCAAGAGGAGGAAGCAGAAGAACAGAAGCAGCCAGGCTCCAGGGTGACACCACAGAGTCCAAGGGGCAGCTTTGCTCTATCATCATCCAGACCTCTTGTCAGGTGAGAACAATCCCGCATTGGTACATCAGTGTGCAGGCAGGCAGACACAATCTCTAAATGATGTGAATGTTGGTACCTGGAGGTAAAAGCCTGGAAAATGTAAAAACTGCAGGACAGAGAAACCTGGGCAATGGGAAGTGAGGAGGGCCACACCTGCCACCCACGAGTGAACGGAAACTCGGTGACTTTTCTTCGTACTGGTAGAACATCTGGTCTAACTGTGTGCAGCCTGCTGTACCCTGGGACACGCAGAATGCGTGCCTGAGCATTCAGTGTTAGGGGAAACAGAAGAAAATGATCAGAATGTGGTACATGTTGGTTTCTCTGAGGGAGAATGAACTGAAACTTCCCTGGCAAGCAGTGCCAGGAAGAAACCCCACTTAGGAAGGAAGGTATCCCCACTGATGGCCTCCAATCTACAAGCTGCAGTGTGAATCCTTGCAGGCTGAAGAAACCAACTGCTTCTTTTTTGTCTCCCGCCCTCCCATACTGCCTTGTCTGCAAGAGAAAAGGCTGGTACTGGTAGGAAGAAGGAAAACCTTCCCCTGGCAACTGTTTGAGGAAGACGCTGCTGCAAAATCAAATCCTAAAAACCACACCAGCTGTGCACAGCCAACTTCTCATCACCTGAACAGGAAACAAACCAAACCATAATACTTTTCCATGAAAAACCTCTCATTTGCTCAAGTATAAAATCCATAGTTTGGTACTACGATTCATTTTCAGAATTACATCAGATCATAATTACCATGTTCCAACTTTGATAGATAACATTTAAAATTTTGTTAGTACTCATGCTGCAAATATTTTCATTTATATAGAAGTGATAAAACAAATCTACTTGGAAAAAGTTCACTTAGAAGCAGTTTAATGCATCCTTTAGCTTTATCTCAGGATGTTGCAAGGTCGAGAGCTCCCTGAATGTGCCATCAGCTGTAAACCCAGACCCTGAACTCCCCTCCTGGGAGATGCATAGCTTTCCACATCCAGGAGATGTCTGCTCTTTCATTCAAATACATGGAGACCTGGTGCAGTGGCTCAACCTGTAATCCTAGCATGTTGGGAGGCTGAAGCAGGAGGATTGCTTTAGCCCAGGAGTTCAAGACCAGCCTGGGTAACATGGTGAGACCCCCTTCTCTACAAAAACTGTAAAAATTTAGCAGGGTGCGGTAATGCACACCTGCGGTCCCAGACACTTAGGAGGCTGAGGCAGGGGATTGCTGGAGCCCAAGAGGTTGAGGCTGCAGTGAGCCATGATTGCACTATTACACTCCAGCCTGGGTGATAGGGCAAGACCCTGTCACAAACAAACAAAAAATAAATGCAAATAACAGAAACCACTCAACTAAGAAGACTCTAATTCTGCTTTAAAAAATTAGGATTGCTAACAATGCCCCAAATGTATGCTTTATCAGCAAGAGTTAACATTTAATTCTAGAGTACTTCCAACATAAATACATTCCTTCACTCTATCACAGCCCATCACTGTACAAGCACTAATTTAAGTGAGCAAACCCATCAAAACTCTTGATAATTTATTCATAAAACTGGCAATGGTTCACTACTGTGATTAAGAGACTAGATGTGGAGCTAAATAGAATGATGTGAATTCTGGCTATGTGAACCAAGAGCTGCGAGAGACATTGGTGTGCCATTCGATCTTCCTGGCCTCATCTCTTAAAAGATGGGCAGTAAGGGCCGGGCGTGATGAATCACGCCTATACTCCCAGCACTTTGGGAGGCTGAGGTGAATGGACCACCTGAGGTCAGGAGTTCAAGACCAGCCTGGCCAACATGGCAAAACCCAGTCTCCACCAAAAAAAAAAAAATACAAAAAATTAGCTGGGTGTGGTGGCGGATGCCTGTAATTCCAGCTACTCAGGAGGCTGCAGCATGAGAATAGCTTGAACCCAGGAGGTAGAGGTTGCAGTGAGCCAAGATCATGCCACTGCACTCCAGCCTGGTGGATAGAGTGAGACTCTGTCTCAAAAAAAAAAAAAAGGTGGTAATACCTATGGGACTCATCCAGTTGTGTAAAAGTGAAAACACAAAATGCTTCACACATAATTACAATGGCTCTTATTAATATCCAATTTGTTTCATTGCAAAGAAAACAGGCTTCCTTGGCTGTTTCATCCTCTGCCATAGAATACACTTCTTGTTTTCAATGTGCTGTTTATTTTCCTAACAATCACTCAGGACTTTTTTGGAATTTTTATCAGAATAGGAGGTCCCCATGCTTATCAGCTGCTGCGGCTTGAGGCTCCATCTAAGAGAATTCATCTTCAGAATCAGACATTTTGGGGTGTGGCCCGACAACCGTTGTTTCTACAAGTCCTCCAGGGGATTCTGGGGCATAGTCTGCAAACAGCTGGCAGAAATGTAGCTATGGGTCAGGCACAGTAGCTCACACCTATAATCCCAGCACTTGGGGAGGCCACGGCAGGTGGATCACCTGAGGCCAGGAGTTTGAGACCAGCCTGGCCAACATGGTGAAACTCCATCTATACTAAAAAATATATATATAAAAAATTAGCCAGGTGTGGTGGCAGGTTGCCTGTAAACCCAGCTATTCAGGAGGCTGAGGCAGGAGAATCACTTGAACCCAGGAGGCAGAGGTTGCAATGAGCCAGGATCGTGCCCCTGCCCTCCAGCCTGAGTGACAAAGCAAGTCTATTTCTCAAAAAAAGAAAGAACTGTAGCTCTGTGCAAATGCTACCAGCCTGTGGCCCTCTGGCTGCCTCCCAGCTGCAGGGTCCCTGATGGAGACATACTAGAGACTTGGATCCCCCAGCCTTCCCACGCACTCATGAGGGCAGTGCCAGAATCCAGGGCATCCTCCCTTTTAGGCTCAGCAGAAGAAAGACAAACATGGCAGCCACAGGAAAGCCTGGTGTAAATCAAAGAAGCCAGACACAAAAGACCACATATTATATCATATTATATGAGTGCACTCAGATGAAGGCCTTAGAATAAGCACATCTATAGAGGCAGAAAGTAGATTACAGCTGTCTATGGTTAGAGGTGGACAGCAGCAGATTGGAAAGTGACAACTCCAGGGTTTTTTATACGAGGACAAAAAATGTTTCAAAATTAGATTGTGATGGGTCAGGCGTATGACTCATGCCTATAATCCCAACACTTTGAGAGGCTGACTTGAGGCCAGGAGTTGGAGACCAGCCTGGCCAACATGATGAAACCCTGTCTCTAGCAAAAATACAAAAATTAGCCAGGCGTGGTGGGGCATGCCTGTCATCTCAGCTACTTGGGTCACTGAGCCATGAGAATCACTTGAACCCAGGAGGTAGAAGTTGCAATGAGCCAAGATCACACCACTGCACTCCAGCCTGGGTGACAGAGCAAGATTCCATCTTAAAAAAAAAAAAAGAAACAAAGAAAAAAGAAAAATTACATTGTGGTGATGGTCGCACAACTCCGTGAATATACCAAAAAATAACCCAACAACACTGAATTGTCCGTTTTAAATGAATAAACTGTATAGGATGTGAGTTATATCTCAAAAAAGCTGTTTTTTAAATAAAACAAACCTATCCTGCCAAAAAACTCCCTCCTCAAAGCTGATCCAACCAACCCTTCCTTCCCTTGTGGGGCTGACTGTTTACTGAAGCAGGCAGTAGGGTATGCAGAGGACCAGGGACCAGGATGAGGTGAGCAGGCACCCAGGGCGTAACCTTTAGGAGATGCTCCCTCTCAAGGTCCTGTAGGTGGGTATAAGGAGGCAGCCACACCTACAGGGCCCTGAAGGTGGGTGCCTCCTTACATTTTGCACCCTGGACACATGCTGGCCTCATCCTAGTCCCAGCCCTGATTTTGAGGCTGCTCACGTTCAGGTATGTCCACAAATTCTATCCCCCTGGAAATATTTTCAAACTACTTGTCATTCACTTGCTTTAAACTCTTTAGAGGTTCCCTGATATAGATTAAAGTCCAAAGGTGAACGGATCAAGAGCATCCACTTTGGACATTCTCCTGCAGGGACACAGGCATACACTCACTCTAGAGTTAGAAGAGCTGCTGTCAGATACAAGCTGGGTCAGCTGGTATCAGAACAGAAGGGCATGGATTCAAATCCAGGCCATCTGACTCTAGCATCTCAGCATCCAAGCCCTCAGCCCTCTGCCCCTCAGCCCTCCTACCAAGCAGTAGTGGCTCAGGTGCTATCTTGTGTCACCAACAACCTTAGTTCCAGCCCCCATGCAATGTTAACCACTGGCTGTTCAAATGCCAGCAGTTCACTAGGAAAGCTCAGTCAGTGTTAACTCACAATTGTTAACAGACACAAAAATAGCAAGTAGACGTAAAATCTTGCCATTCACTGTGACTTCTCTGACTTTTGAAATGACAAGCCAGGCAGCACAATGGGGTATTGGGGCGGGGGATGGGGAGGTGATCAAGTAGCTTTAACCATAGAAATCCATGAACCATCAGATTCTTGGACTGCAATATTTTATCTTGAACCTGGTCTTGGTTCACCACAGAAAAGCAAAGTTATACAGAAAGTAAATTAAGAATAATCTTAAAAATCCACGTGTCTCTGCCAACTGAAGACAATTTTTTTCTTGTTTTCCCCATGCCCTAAAACCCTGTAGGAAAAAAAAAAAAATCTAGGTTTTAGAAAGTAGCTCTCCATTCAAATAAGTTGCAAATGAGCAAGGAACATAAATATTGTAACAAGATCAAAAACACAAACACACACATACACAAAAGCATATTTTTCTGGGATTCAAAAGAAACAAGAGCCATCAAGATGCAGGGAGAAACACTGCCACCAAGTGGTGACAGCTTCTCAAGTCATCCTCTGAGGTCTCAACGTGGCAGCAATCAGAATCCTGAGGAGTCTAAAAAAAAGAGAATTCATGGCCAGGCCCCAACCCCACACTCACTGACAGTGAGGGAGGCAGCCAGCAGGGCATGTCTGGCCCATGTTTTAAAATGTCTCCCAGGTGCTTTTGGTGCACAGATGTCACTACGCTTACATTTTCCAGCAAAGTTTCACCTGCAGTTATTCCACTTGTATCATCCATTAAAATTTCCTGCTGGTATGTAAATTATTGAAAACTATACAACACATATAAATCATAGTCATGCTTCAAATCAGTTTCTAAGTTTTTCACAATAATATAAATTGGTCATCATAAAGATTCAGATTATACACTTCAGTTTAGACATTACTGTACTACTGCTTACATCTAAATTTATATCTAGTATCTAATCCACTAGACTTAATATTATAAATTAGGCACATAGGGGCCCCAAGTGGCTCCGGCCGGATGTCGTGGCGCTTGCGAAGGCGAGGCCAAGAGTTCAAGGCCAACCAACCTCAGCAACCTTATAAATTAGGCACATTGACACAGCTACACCCACAAGACAAAAAAAAAAAAAAACCTTTGAACTTAAGTTTCACTGGACTATTTGCTTATACAATGGGTTTCAAATCAATAAATCATTCTTATCTGTATTAGTTTGTTTGGTTTTCTTATGTTTTTTTCTAACAAAACATGTAAAATCTGAATGCTTCTATTGTTGGTGAAGTGTACAGTGTAATCTGAAATGCTTAAAGGAAAAGTATAAGACTATGTTTAAAAGAAAGTAGCTGGGCATGATGGTGGGTGCCTGCAGTCCCAACGACTCGGGAGGCTGAGGCAGGAGAATCGCTTGAACCCAGGAGGCAGAGGTTGCAGTGAGCTGAGAGCACACGATCCCATTCCAGCCTGAGCAACAAGAGTGAAACTCTGTCTCAGAATAAAAAAAAAAGGCTAAGTTTAATATTGTTCCCTGGCACATAGAGGCAAATAAAATTACTTTTCCCAGTTTCAAAGTTGAGAGTTGCCTTAAAAATGGTTTCTTAACAAGGGATTATCTTTTGCATAATATACCCTGAGGGAAAATTATGGAGATTATGTACTACCAGATATCTAGTCAGAAGTTGATTTTCAGCATTTTTTTTGTAGGCTTGACAATCAGGTTAGAGCACACAGCTGAGAAAACAAACACCCACAGTGTGCCTCCTGTGCTCCCTAAGAGATAAGCCTTCCCTGGAAAACGAAAGGGCAGGCAAGGGGGAAAGCACCATACATTTGGGTCCATCTGGCACATGGTCAGATTTTTCCTTAAACCTTACCACATTTTTTAATCACTGTATTTTCCCCACCACACTCAGTCTTTGCTTCTTCAGACAGCACAACTCTTCTCAAAAAACATCCCTGATGACTCAGACTTATTTGAGACTTGGGAGACTCCTGGAGTCCATCTCTGGAGACCCAGGGCAGCTTCACAGAAAGGCCTAACCTAGGATGCATCAAAGACCTGGACGGGATTTCCCACGGTCATTTATTCTAAGCCTGCCTACTCACAGTGAACCCGAAATGTCAGCCTCACTGGGGAGCTTGTCAGACATTCAGAACCCAACCTGACCTGCTGCAACAGAGTCTGCCTTTTAACAATTTCCAGAGGACTCCAAGAGCATGAAGTTTGTGAAACACTGCTTTAAGCCATGATCTGAAGAAAGCCTCTTAATCAACAGCTGTGTTCATCTGACAGATGAGACTCCTCTATCTGCTCTACTTTCAGTACAGGCCAAAGGTGGGGATCCACAGTGAGGTTCTGAAAATGAGAGAGGGCTGTCACACAGACATAAGCATCCTTACCCTCTACTCAGAGGACAAATATGTCTCTCTCAAAAACAGACACTTCTTAAAAGAAGACATTCACGAAACCAACAAACATGAAAAAAAAAAGCTCAACATCACTGATCATTAGAGAAATGCAAATCAAAACCACAATGAGATGCCATCTCACACCAGTCAGAATGGTTAACTATTAAAAAGTCAAGAAACAACAGAAGCTTATGAGGTTGTGGGAGAAATAAGAATGCTTTTCACACTGTTGGTGGAAATGTAAATTAGTTCAACCATTGTGGAAGATGGTGTGGCGATTCCTCAAAGATCTAGAACCAGAAACACCATTTGACCCAGCAATCCTAGTACTGGGCGTATACCCAAAGGAATATAAATCATCCTGTGACAGAGATACATGCATGCATATGTTCACTGCAGTACTATTCACAATAGCAAAGACTTGGAATCAGCCCAAATGCCCATAAATGATAGACTGGATAAAGAAAACGTGGTACATATATACCATGGAATACTATGCAGCCATAAAAAGGAATGAGATCATGTCCTTTGCAGGGACATGGATGAAGCTGAAAGCCATTATCCTCAGTAAACTAACACAGAAACAGAAAACCAAACACCACATGTTCTCACTCATAGGTGGGAGCTGAACCCTGAGAACACATTGACACAGGGAAGGGAACAACAAACACTACAGCCTGTCAGGGGTGGGGTGAGCGGGGGAGAGTATTAGGAAAAATAACTTAATACCTGGTGATGCGCTGATAGGCGCAGCAAACCATCATGGCACCCATTTACCTATGTAACAAACCTGCACATCCTGCACATGTACCCTGGAACTAAAAATAAAAAACAAAAGAAAAACATACAATATCCAAAAACACGTATGTCTGCCCTCAGCTACACTCTACAAATGCTGTTTGAAACACACCCAACCTGCAGCAGCTTTGCCATGATGTAACAGCACTTGGCTAACACCACCCTCTGCCTAGTGTATAGTTACCAAGAATGACTGGCCCTTCCACATACTCAGCGTCACACAGGGCTTTCACCCTAAGAACACACAGCACCAAGAAGAGAGACTGTGCTTTCTGAGGCAGCGGCCAGAAGTGACCACCACAAACGTAAAACATCACTGAAGCCACTTGCTTTACCTTTAAACAGGCAGCTTTTAGGATTCTATTTCACAATCTATCTTTACTACAAAAGCATTTGCCTTGCCGAGTCTTCAAGTAAAAATCACTGATTATTTATCATAGAGTTTCCCTTCAATGTAGTACCTGCTGTACACCTGATCTACTTCCTATCTCAGAAGCAGAGACCCTCTGAGGTTCAGAACTAAAACCAGCCCTCTTCGACTTTGCTAACTTAAAGCCGTAATTCTGGTCACTGTTGAATTTTAAAAGGAAAAAAAAGTCTGAGATTTGGGAGCTACTATACATATCCAAGCAAATTTCTAAATATAAGTTAACTTCCTACCTACCTCAGATAGGCTTCCGAAATACAAAATCCAAATTCTTGCAACTTATTATTTCATGGGGATTTTGTGTAGAGCAAATAGTCAAGGCTGGGCACAGTGGCTCACGCCTGGAATCCCAGCACTTTGGGAGGCCAAGGCGGGTGGACTGCCTGAGGTCAGGAGTTAGAGACCAGACTGGCCAACATGGTGAAGCCCCATCTCTATTAAAAATACAAAATAATTAGCCGGGCGTGGGGGCATTACAGGTGGTAACGTGCACCTGTAATCACAGCTACTTGGGAGGCTGAGGCAGGGAAATTGCTTGAACCAGGGAGGCGGAGGTTGCAGTGAGCTGAGATCGTGCCACGGCACTCCAGCCTAGGCGACAGAGTGAGACTCCATCTCAAAAAGAGAGAGAGAGAGAGAGAGAGAGAGAGAGAGAGAGAGAGAGAACAGTCACATCCCTGAGTAAACAAGAGGTAGACTCATTTTCTCTGAGACAATTACACCCATTAGACTATTAGAGATTAGACTCTCTCTCCACCTCCGTCCACCGTGCCTGACTTTGTAATTTCCTTCTCTTTTTACACTATATTTAGTTGGAGCCACACTCCTTACTCACTTAACACCTTTCTCTCAAGTGTTTTTTTTAGCTCACCTATAAAAATTATAACCTCCAAATTACAGAAAATGTCTACTTTTCCTTCACCAGTAACATTATCCCTGTTGTAAATACCACGGTTTTATTTTACTGTTGGTTTGTTTTACCAGCATCTTCCAAGTGCGATGACATGGATGGAACTGTATCAAAACCCTGCCTCACTTTTTCACCTGGAAGAAAGGTTGCGAGATTTCCTGTCCAACTGAAATGCGCACTGCCGAACATAAACGCAAAACAGGCAGTCATTTTGAGCACCTGAAACAGGTGTTAGAAGGAACTGTTAAGATCGATTTCTTACGGGCACACTTGTGTGACTTTCATGGCAAAGTCAGAGCGGGAATGCAGTGAGTCCGCCAGCTGCAGGCTCAGCTGCCCTTGGCTCAGCCACCCAGGCAAAGCAGGAACAGAGTCTTCGAACGGCCTCTGGCAGTGCACACTCCACTGGATACGGGTGTGTAAAGCAGGGACCTCCAGGGAAAGAAACCCAGAGCTCTAAACTGTCTTTGGATGTGATGTTTCTCAGCTGAAGGGAACATATGGAGACTTGCTGATGTGGGTCGAAGTGGTCACAGACCACAGTGGAGGGCTCTGGCATCGTGCACCCTAAGGACGGGGAATAGATGGTGGAAGAGGGCAAAGATGCCTGATTTGTCCCTTCAGACAGGAATCAGTCTGCCGTTCACACTCCAGTCCCAATGCTAACTATTAGGGAGGCGGTAAGGGTGGAAGGGGGCAGGGGAGATTGACTGAAGGCAAATCCGTATATTAAAATGCCCAGAAACATGTTTTCCATTCAGTGTTGGTGGCTGGCCAACAGGGAGATGTGTGGATACACTGAGAGTCTACGTCCAACATGGATGCCTACGGGGAGCTTCCTGTGGGAAGGGGGAAGCACAGGCAGATCCACCTCCAGAGGGTCCAGCAGGGCGTCACTAAGGTCCTCCTCCAGAGGGTCCTGCAGGGCATCTCTGGCCACAGCCCAGTGCTGTGTGCAGTTCAGAGCATGAGCTCTGGAGCTCACACCCATGAGTTCAGGTCCTGCCTCTGGCTCCCATTAACTCCCTGGTTTGGGAAAAGTGACTTAAGCCACTCCTAGGCTCCACTCACCCACCTGTAACATGGCTTCATAAAAATGTCAACTTTCATATGGCTGACTAGCAATTAAGGGAATTAATTCATGTAAAGCACTTGTGAGAGTATAAAAAGACCATAACAGGTGATTATTGTTGTATTAATTCTGCCTTAATCGGCCTTTTATTTTCATCTTTCTTTTGCATATACAGAACGCTTTAATCCAGAAATTCAACCAGCATTTCTTAGTTCTGAAAAGAAAAAGGAAATACTCTGTGCCTATAGAGAAAGAGGAGGCATGTGGAAGGAGTTGAGAAATCACTAATCACTAAGTTTGCAAGAATCTGAGCCACTGACTTCCCTGCCTTTAGCAGCCATCAAGCCTATAGGAGCTGCCAGAGGTGGGTGATAAAGATGAACCTGTGAACATGTTACATACGGGGAGAGAGGTGCTATGGGAGGGTCAGGATACAGGGCAAGGGGAGGGAGGGAGTCACAGGGATACCAAGGAAGAGCATTCCGGGTGGAGGGAACGGCCTGTGTGAGGGCTCAGGTGGGATGCAAGGGTGAGTCTGTGGTTGGCGTGGCACAAGCCAGAAGGGCTAGTGGGAGCCTGCATCAGAGGAAAGGAGGACATGTACCGTGATCTCTGCCAAGCACTGACAGGGGTCGCTAGGACATCTTCCTGCAGGAGATTGAGTGGTGGGGCACAGGACGGAGAGGAGCTGAATTGTTTGGGGACAGATGAATCGGGGTGATTACAGCCTAGGAACAGGAGGAGCAGCATCAATGCCAGGCTCTGTTCTGTTTGGTGCTTTTAGCCATGTTTATCCACTTGGCAGACAAATATATACAACTTACTGGTCACCAGAATCAAGACTCAAAACAATCGCAAGAGGACTGCCCAAAACTAATGAATACTTTATAGGTACAAACTACTTGAGGTAAAAAAAAGCCTCTCAAGTATAGACATGATTTTTTGTTTTTTTTTCCCCCAGAGACAGGGTCTTACTTTGCCGCCGAGGCTGGAATGCAGGGGTATGATCACAGCTCACTGTAACCTCAAACCCCTGGGCTCAGGTAATCCTCACACCTCAAGTCTCCCAAGTAGCTGGAACGACAGATTCATACAACCACGCTCAGCTGATTTTTCCTTTTTGTACAGACAGGAACTCACTATGTTGCCAAGGGTGGCCTTGAACTCCTGGCCTCCAGGGATCCCCCTGACTTGGCCTCCCAAAGCACTGAGAATACAGGCATGGGCCACTGTGCCCAGCCAGGAATCAGTCCAGATTTAAATAACAGTTCATATCTAAAAGGACAAGATACAGTAAGCCAAGAATGTGAGTTAATCACTTAAAGCAGAAACAGATTACAAAGGTCAATCTGCTGAACAGAGCAGAGGCAGCTCAATGGAAGGAGTGACACTCCCAGAGCCAGAAGCCAAGGGAACACCAAGTTCAGCTCGGGCTCCACGAAGGGCAGAGGCTCTTCGGGGACAGGACTTGGACTAGTGGGTCCCCAACAGTGACAAGGGCAACTCCCCTGGAGAAGAGAGTTAAAGGAGCAGCAGTGTCCATGGTGCTCTGTCATCTGAAGGGCAGGAAACAGAAGCAAACACATTCTGTGTGGCTTCAGAGACCAGCGAATAATGCAGGGGTGAAGGACAGGGAGGCAGGATCTCGCTCCATTTATGAATGCTCACTTGAAAACTTGGAACTGTTCTAAGACGGAGCAAGCAGTCATCCGTGGCCCCTAACACATCCTGGCCACTGCATAAAGCATTTCCAAGCAGACACTTCCAAGCAACCATACCCCATGAGGCATGGCCACCGCAACAGCAGGGCGCTTTTTCTTAACACCGAAACTCAGGTTCTGGGGCCCTTGTTCTATTGTTTCAGACATGAATCAGCTTCGTTCCTCCTCCAGGGCCTCCCTCTGGTGGCTCTGGTTCTCACTGCCCCACTCCATACCCTCTAACAGGGTACTACAGGACCTGGGAGGAAGAGCCCCACTCTGCAGCAGGCAGGCCTCTTCGTGGGACAGGGGAATAGAGTCATCCCGGCCATCCAGCTCACAGTGGCAGCAAGAGAAATCAAACCCTGGCCAGGTTCAGCAGCTCCACTGACGGGCCACCCATGGTAGGAAGGTGCTGGTGAGTGGCAGCTCCATGATGCCCCACATGGAAGGGCTGAGGCAAAAGAAGCAACGGGCCAGGCTCACGAGAGGGACCTCCACAGCATGGGAGGTGACGTCCTGGAAACGTTCGCATCACTGATTTTCTTTCCAGTACTATGAATTTTGAACCCTTTAAAAATGTATTCAGTAATGATATCATGTTCCCTTGTCGCAGTGTGGCAACAGGCATAATGAATCCCAGGTGATAGGTGGTAATGTTAGACAGCTTATTCTAGTTCACAGCTCCTAAGGGGAAGAGCTGGGATTCGAATGCAGACTCCAAAGCCCAAGCTTATGTTACAGCAGGTAGTCAGTCAGACAGGAGCAGGGCATGAGAGGGGCCCTCCCTAGTTACCTTTATGACTGCCTCAGACCCACCAACACCAAAGAGGCCAGCTCTCTGCTCTCCTACCAGTATGATGGGGCTCCCAGGGCCCTCTGTGAGCTGGATGTTTGCATAGTCTCTTTGAAATTTCATTTCAGGTATAGGCCTTACCTTCATATCTGCTGGGAGAATCGCATGCCTTCTGCGGGGTGGCTACTCGGAGGAATATCTGCTGCCTCCAAGAATGCCTCCGGGTCTTCACGGGGGTCCCACCAGAATCACCAAGATGGTTTGCTTTGGATTCCAAGTCCCTAAAATTATAAGATGACTGATTTATGACTAGTGGGGAGGAGTTAATGGGATTTTGTCAGCTTAACTTTTTTTAAACACAGCCCTAAATTCTCAACTCTCTTTGTATAAACAAACAATTAGATAATCACAGAAGTTGTATCAAGCTCATAGTGGGTCATCATTCCTAAAGAACTGCTTTCTTACAAGATTCTTTTCACGAAAAGAAAGATTACATGCCCTTAAATGATTTCCATTATAATAGAGATTAAGAAAGATGTTCCACATATCATAGCTTCCAACTGGGCCTCTCTTGGTGCCAGTTTGAAAAAAAAAGAGAAACTGCCTAAAGGGGGGGGGGGCGGCAATGCCAAGGGGCCCCATTCTGTCCTACTCTGTACATGGGAATATCATCTGCTCAGCACTGGCCCAAGTCTCCAAGGATTCCCACAAAAAAATGAAAAAAGTTGCAATTTAATTACACAGAACCAGCAAGGCAGTAACTATGCAGTCACTTGATGATGATGATGGTTTTAATGTGTATATTTTTAAAACTACAAAATATAATTATCAACATATAAACACAATCGTAATTTTTTTTTTCTATTCACAGGACAACCTGAGAAGGCCCTTCTAATTTATACCCAAGTCATGTACCTGTAACTAAGCAATCCCCTCAACTTACAGATCAGACATCCTGAACAGATTGGACGAACCTGATTTGGGACAGCTATATGATCACTACCCAGAAACACTGGTCTCAGAGACTTGGCGAAGACTTCTCTTGAGATAACAACACTTAAATAAACTAACGCCCATCAAAACTGGAGAACAGGTTGGTTGCACATTTTTTAAAAATCACATTCAGTAAGAAAAAGGTATAAGAAAGAAGACACAACAGATTTAGCTGAAATGATTTAAATGGCAAAACGGCAGTTAAAACACCCTTGTATATCTAATGATATTCAACATTAATAACACCCAGGCGTGATATATCTAAATTAAGCCCTACCTTTTTGTGTTCATAAAGTCAGAGGTGTTATTTTCATCTACAGGAGCCAGAAATTTTAGAAAATTTGGCACAGAGGAAGAAGAATGAAGTTTTTTCCGCAGGGCATTACGGTAGGAGATGCTAAGAGTTTGGTTGAAAAAAGAGTTTAGGATAAAGAAACATAAAAACGCAAAGTATAAAATACAACATTTTTGTTCTAATGCTAAAGAAAAGTAAATGAGGTAAGAAATTATAAGTAGTTTACAAATGAGATTTAACTTTCATTTTCCCCAATAAAATTTCATTTTAAATGAATGAGATCAGTAATTGTTAAAAAAAGAAAATCAATCCAATTTTCCAAATGACTCCTAAATCAATCAGGAAGTTTTTGATATGGCACAAATTGCAGTGTACATGATCAAACATAAATATTAATGTGTGTATGTGTATACGCATGTATGTAAGTGTCCACCAAGGCAAGGAAATTTGAAGATAAGTATATAAAAAACTATTTGCAGTGGGGTGCAGTGGCTGACATCTGTAATCCCAGTACTTTGGGAGACCAAGGCAGGCAGATTACTTGAGGTCAGGAGTTTGAGACCAGCCTGGCCAACATGGTGAGACCCCCATCTCTACAAAAAAATACAAATATTAGCCAGCCATGGTGGTGCACGCCTGTAGTCCCAGCTTCTCAGGAGGCTGAGGAAGGAGAACTGCTTGAACCCGAGAGGCAGAGGCGGAAGTGAGCCAAGATCGCACCACTGCACTCTAGCCTGGGGGACAGTGTGAGACTGTCTCAAAAACAAAAACAAACACGAACCAATGTGCCATTAAGATCTGTTTTCATAATAATTTTAAGTAATTAACAGTAAAATTAACTTGGTTCAAATGACAGCTGAAAATAAGACGAAACAGACAGACAGACACACACAGACACACACACACACACACACACACACACACACACACACACACACACACACAGTGGCTCTGCTTTCTACGTGGACACTCCCCCCATTCATCAAACCCTTGTCAGTGTGAACTCCCCAGCAAGACAGACAACACCGAACTAGCCACGTGAGTGTGCTCACCTCTTTGGCACAGCATTCCCACTTTGTTCTCCACTGGAATTATGTTTTAGGTACTTAAAAAAGTTTGGCGAGGAGGCAGAGGGGTTAAGACGAGGTGGAGGAGCAGGAGCTGAAGACTGACCTGGGCAGCACTTAGACTGGCCCACAGGTGAAGGATCCACACTAAACAGCAATCAGAGAAAGCACGGGGGGTTAGCGGGAGAGGGGGCGCCGACAGGGACACGGAGCAAACAGACAGATGGAGCACATCTGCCTTGATTTCGTTGTTCCAATAACACTATCAGAGTGGAGGACTTCTTTCACTCCTATTCCTCATCTCTGCTCTCTCTATGGCAAAGGGAGTCGTCAGTAAAAAACAGAGAATATCAAGGGCCATTCTGGACCATTTCCCATGTGTTTATGCTCCCCACAATATATAAATATTTTAAATAGGTCTCACTCTGTCATCCAGGCTGGAGTGCAGTAGCACGATCATAGCTGACTATAACCTTGAACTCTTGGTCTCAAGTGACCTCCTACCTCAGCCTCCCAAAGCTATGGTATTACAGGAGTGAGCCACTTCGCCCAGCAGCAATAAGAGTTTTTTTCTCTATTTTCTTTTTCAGGAACCGACAGGAAAAAAAATTGTTAAAGTAAAAACAAAAGCAAAGAAATCCTAACATTAAAAAATATATGTCCCATTAAAATGAACAATATCCTGTCCTGAATTTCAATGTCTTATTTCCTGTAGATAAATCAGGAAAGAGTCCACAAGAGGGAAAGAAAGCAGAACAGGCCATGCCAGAGAGGCAGACAGACAGGCATCCCCCCATCCCTCTCATTACGGATGTCTGACATCATCTATTATAAAGCTACATTCTTCAGGGAGAAAGGAAAAATACTGATACTAAGTCCTACCAACTCTGGCTTATGAGAAACAGCAGACTTCACAAGACAACTAGGACTCTCCAGACGGGAATGCTTCAATGATCACCGAAAATGCCAAAAACAGAGGAGTGGGCAGGCAGTGGTGAGGCAGAACAGAAGCGGTGTACAGACAGGGTGTTAAGAAACACAGGAAACGTACACAGCTACAACCCAGTGATGCGTGTCTCGAAAAGCTTGTGTTTATTCAGCAGTGCCTTCTGACGTGTGCCCTGCTTTGGGGATCACCACTACCCTGCTGAATTCCAAAGAACCGAGAACTCCTTCCAACGACTGATAGAAAACAAAGCTGAGAGGCTCTGCTCCATCATCCAGGGCATTCCCGACACTGCTGTACCCACTCACACTCTCAGTGATCCGTGTGTGAACTACAGGAACACGTAGGTCCTGGGACTTCTGCGGCTGCCAGTCAGAGGAAGACAGCAACCGTCCAGGTGTGATCCTGGTTTATATTTATTAGGTGAAGGATTTTAAAAAAAATTTAAATTGTTTTTAAAGATAACTCTGTGTCCATTTATAGTCTCTGGCACACAGAGTTAAATGAATCACTAAGCGACATTTGGAAGGAACAGGGGAAACTTCTGATTACCCTTCTCCATAACCAGACGATTCTAACTGGTCACTGGGGCCCAACTAGTCCACTGAATAAATCACTGTAAGAATCCTAGATTCTTACAGTGAGAGAGTCTAGAAAACATCTACTCCAATTTTGTTAGAGAAGTTTAACAAATTTGTCCAGGTCACAATTAGTTCACAGCAGAGCTAGGACCAGAACCCGAGGTACCCCCGTCACCCCATGAGGCCAGCGTACCTCTCCTGCTCTGCCTGCAGGGATCACGGCCTCTCCCTCCCACTGTAACCCTGCTCCAGGGCTTCAGAAGGGGAGACGCATCCGCTTGCCCTCTTGCTCACAGCAGCAAAGTTCCACAGTCAACAACATCTCTTACTTTGTTTGAGGAGTAATGGCTATACATGTTAGGTACCATTTTTGCTCACTTTCACCTGCTTCCTGACAATACATGTACCCATTGCTTGTATACATACCAGCAGCATCTTGAGTTGGGAATGAACATGGCACTGCTTCCCATCTTATCTCTTTGAGCCAAGAGTAAAGCCTGACTCAAGTTTCTTTCACTCAATAAACATACCTGGGATGCACATACCTGGCTAGTCCCAGATATGCCCCAGCTATTTATGCAACAGATTTAAACAAATCTTACTTTCGTTCATGAGGCGTCTCTGTGCTCACTGAGTGATACCTCATAAGTTTCCTTTGCGAAACCCCTGGGGACCCCCGAGCCGGTTGTGGAGACTCCTGGCATTCCATGGGGAAGTGACTCAGGGTGTTCGCTCGCCTCCTGAAGGCCTGCTGGGGCGACAGTGGAGCTGGGTCTTCTGGGAGATGGCTCTCCGAGTCACTGGACAGGTCCTCCGAGGAGCCGAGGAGCTTGAAGGAGCTCTCAGAGATGGGCAAGGCCTCCTTTTCACACACGGACGGCTCCTGGCAGCAAACACACAGCAGATTAGACACACCATGGTGAATTTGTGGGATTTATATATCGATAGTTCCAGTGCAGGCAAACATTTCAATATCTAAGTATGTGTTCTGATTATAATGCCATCTAGAGTCCACCACCAAAAGCAGAAGAAAATGAAGGTCCATTAAATGCCTGCTCCTCAAGGACATGCAGCTGGTTGGCTGGAGAAATGGGGAAGGTGCCCAAGTAGAGGACGGAAGGATGTAAGCCACAATCCGTAACGTCCTGGGCAACGCCATGAATAGCGCCCCGCCTCTACAAAACAGGACTGCTTACTATGGCCTCTAAGGGGTGTGAGTGCTGGACAGCTTGTCTCCACTGCTTCACCAAGTTCTTTATCTTTGCCACACGTGTTCACTCATGTTAAACCCACATTTTAAGGCTCTCTCTGAATCTGATCTACTGTTGAGATTCAACTTCATCATCTTGAGATTAGAACTGTATCAATATTTTTAGAATATGGAAAAAAATCACTCTGTAGGCATTTATTGCTGAAATTCAGGGGAAATCATTTCTTTCTGCACCTCAATTTCTTCATCTGTAAGAGGATAATCATTTATCTCACCGGGTTTCAAGAACAAAGCACGATAATACAACCAAAAGTACTTTTTATATTGTCAAATGTTATACAAACCTAAGTTACTGTTTCACTAGGGAATAAATAAATCTATGGTCTGAGCACTCACACATTTGCTGAGAATCATGACAGTATTTTAAATTTGTTCGCCTTCACAATGCATGCTTTATCAAGGGAAGGAACTACTACCCCTCAAGCAAACTGATGTTTAGTACTGCACCCAGGATGTGGCTAGTGGCCAATATATTTCTATATATTTAAAATATTTTAAAAGAGGAATTGTAGCAGCTTGCCCCATTGAAATTGTTGGAAGGGAAAAAATAAATCAACATGAACAAACAGGAATGAAAGCGTCTAACAGAGGACTGGAGACTGAGTTCTACCTGTTCATTTGATACACAGTTGAGTGCCTTTTAGGTAACAGATATTGAGGGTTTTAATTTGAAAAAAAAAAAAAAAATGAAATTTGTTTATTAAAGGGAGAAGTTATTTACATTTAATTTTATAAGAAATAGGAAAAAATTCCCAACATACTATGAAATGTTGATTACTTTCCTAACTGAAGTTTTTCATTCTTCCGGACTCAATACTTGAACATCACAGAACACAGTCTTCATCATGCAAACCTGTTGATCTAAATTCTTATTACTCTCCCTCCAAATTATACCACAGAGCTAATCCTTAGCTTGATTTGACAACTGAAAGGGCCGTTTTCATTTGTCAAATTTCAAGGCTATTTTGGCTTCTTTGTAACTCCTAGGTGATCAATTTGTTAGAACAGATCCAATTACATCAAATAGAATATCTTTATAGTAGTTTTCAATTCAAGAGGAATAAAAGAAAGATGTAAAGAAGTACACGTAAACATATACAATATACGCAAGCAGTTTCTGAAAAGTTGCATCTCTCTTCGAATGACTCTAGATATTGAAACCTTAGACTTTTAAATCCTTAAATTAAAAGAATCTTCACAACTGTTGAGTCCTGAAGAATGAATATGTATATATTCCTAGACCTGCATTTTGGAGAAAAATAAAAAGCAAGCAATCAGGCTTGCTGGAAAGTCACCTGAGTGACATGAATCTCTTCGTGGTATCTTTATTGACACTGGTCTGTCTGGAATGCCTTATTCTCTGCTCACTTCCACAGGCGCAATTCCTATACTAAAATCTAGTCCAAAAGCACCACTGCCCCCTTACCCCTCAAGTTTACCCTGGTTCCACTGACCAAACCTAACTTCTCTTCCCTTTGTTCTCCTGACATTTAAGATACCCATGTCTCTTATTTGTAACGTTTGGGATCCTACCACATTCTGCTTGATGCTGGGGCTGTTTGTGCATCTGTCATCTCTCTCCCTAGGTAACTACCTACACAAAAGGGTTTGTGTGTTGTTCATCTGTATACAACAAATAAACAAATAACTTTTCCACACTTGCATGAATTGCAGGATAAGATCAGTGTGTATTAGATGGAAGCTGGACGATACTATGTTCCACTAGATTTTAACTTAGAAATACACATTTACGAGACTGCTGTCTAGATCCTCACTCCCCAGAGGGGGTCTGCAGACTAGAAGCAGCAGCACTGCCTTGGAGCTTGTCAGGAATGCAGCATTCCAGGCCTCCCCCCAGGCCTGCTGAACCAGAATCTGCACTTGAACCAGAACCCTATTATGCAGGCACCAGAAATTTGAGAAGCACTCATCTAAGGAAGTGTTTCTCAAACTCCACCTCTAACACGTTAGTAGGTAGTACAACTGAGTTTGCCATTAGCATTTTAAAAATAAAATGGAGCAAAATATCAATACCTATTATATGTTGTTCCCAGTAAATACTGTTGTGAACTTCTGATTTTGTGTATGAATGTGTAGGTATGCGTGTCTGTGAACTATATCACAATGTTAAATGTGCTTCTTACTGTAGGTTAGAAAAATTTTTAAAGCCACGTGTCTAGGAGGGATGGTGGAAGACTGTCAACCATTCCTGTGGTAAGAAGCTGGCCTCCACAAACAACTACTACTGCATCAGAGAGGCCTCTGGGAGCAGAAGAGAAAGCTGGCCTCCCTAGCACAAAACCCAAACCCACTTTTCAGTAGTTATAAAGTTGAACTGACCAGGCTTAAATATGATTAAATGTTTGGAAATCAAGTTATTAAAAGGAGGACATAGATACTTGCTTATTTAAATAAAACAGTAATGTTTCATTACAATCACAGAGCCAGCTACAGGATAAAGTTTCAGAAATTTAATCTGCCCAAAAGTCAGGGAGAATGAAAAGGGTGTGAAGGCTGAAAAATTACCTATTGGGTACAATGTTCACTATTTGGGTAACGGGTACGCTAGAAGCCCAATACCCACCAGTATGCAATATACCCACGTAATAAACATGCACATGTACCCCCTAAATCCAAAATAAATTTTTTTAAAAAAAGAAAAAATTGATGGATTACGTTTATAGGTTTGAGTATGTTGACCCAGCCTTGCATCCCAGGGATGAAGCCGACTTGATCACGATGGATAAGCTTTTGATGTGCTGTTGGATTTGGTTTGCCAGTAGTTTATTGAGGATTTTCATATCAATGTTCATTATGGATATTGGCCTGAAATTTTCTTTTTTAGTTGTATCTCTGCCAGGTTTTGGTATCAGGATGATATTGGTCTCATATACTTCTCTAAATTCACAAATCCACTCTTTGAGGTTTTCCCCATATTAATTATTTTTCGATTGGAAAATCGACTTGAGAAAGAAATCCACTGGCTGTATTGTGACAGATTAGATATTAGTTGTCTAAAATTGTGATCTTGTTTCTTGGTTTATGGAATGACCATCTGCTCTTTTATGTAAAACTTTTAGGTTATGATAGAACTGCATGACCAGCCCTCCACTTGTGCCAAGAAATTTGGAAGCCCCAAATGTTTTTTGATTGGAGGTGTGTAGATAGGAGATGAGCAGGACCTATGTGTTGGTTTCTTCAGGGTTGTATAAAGAGAAATGTGCTTACTTTGCTGGTGTTACTTAATGTACTCGACACGGAGCTATCCAGATCCACACTGGTGGAGTGTTCTTGCAGACCTCTGGCTTTATTACCCTACATAAAGAAAAGACAGTCGAGTTACGACTTTGCAAAAGTCGGAGGCTTTTGCAAAGGTATCAGCTAGAAGCAGATTGGTCCATTTAAGCTCAGGAAAAATGTATCTACTGAGAAATGCTACTAAGGATACATGTACATTAAAATAATCAACACTTCCATCATTTTTTAAATAAATAAATAAAGACACCAACCTAAACATTTCAAGACAACTGGTGGCTGAGCAACTGGGCAGGGGTGATAGGCAGGAAGACAAGATAATTCGTCTATAAGGAAAATCCGGTGCTCAAGCTAGCCCACTCAGCATCTCCCTCCCCTGGGTCACAAGTCATCATAACGGCCAGCTGCACGTCACTCGGACAGTACTCTATTCCTTTGGGAGCTCTCAAATGCAGCCCCTCCCAATGCTGGTTTTATAAATCAACTGTTTTTAATGATCTCAGAAGATACTACAGAATTTTCAGAAACATCTTCAAAGAAAATATAATTTAACTTTCCTTAATGAAAAAAATAATAAAAATCAGATGTTTCAAAAGAATTGTGTCATAAAATCAAAAAACTATAAGATACTGCACACTCCAGAAAGATGTGAAACTCTGAAGGAAAATCAGATTTGATCTCTCAGACGTGCCATCAAGGCTATTTACACTCATGGGACGGAGGGGTAATTTCTTAAAGAACTCCCAGACTGCTACACACGTGTACTTTGTTCTTCCTACAGAGCTGTATTTGGCAAATTTTTTCTGTAAAGGGCCAGATAGTAAGTATTTTATGCTTTGTGAGGCATACAGTGTCTGTGGCAACTGCTGAACTCTGCAGAAAAGAAGCTTAGATAACAGGAAAATGAATGGATGCAGCAGTGTTTCAATAAAACTTTATTTACAAAAATAGGAGATGGGTGGAATTTGGCCTATGGGCATGGTTTGCTGACCCCTTCTATACAGCATTTCAGATACCTAACACCAGCAGCTGACAGTAACTGATTTTTTTAAGTTACATACACTGATACTAGGGAGAACAGAAGCCCCATTAGGTAGTGTATCTAATGCAGGCTCTTTATAGGGACTGGCCAACAAATATTCTTTGGGGAGGCAAAAAAGTCCCATGGGATATAATACAAAAGAGTAAATGATATGTTTTTTTAAACCTAGGCCAAGGCGGGGTATGGTGGCTCATGCCTCTAATCCCAGCATTTTGGGGCCAAGGCAGGCAAATCATGAGGTCAAGAGATCAAGGCCATCCTGGCCAACATGATGAAACCCTGTCTCTGCTAAAAATATAAAAATTAGCTGGGCATGGTGGCACATGCCTGCAGTCCCAGCTACTTGGGAGGCTGAGGCAGGAGAATTGCTTGAACCTGGGAGGCGGAGGTTGCAGTGAGCCGAGATCACGCTACTGCATTCCAGTCTGGCGACAGAGCAAGACTCCCTCTCAAAAAAAAAAAAAACAAAAAACCAAAAACCAAAAAACAAACCTAGGTCCAATTAAAAATAATTTACAATGTAAATAATATTGTTCTAAGACCAAGAAGACATAAAAAAGGTTTTACACTTTTACTTTTATGATGAACATTGATGGAATAAAAGCACAGAACTCAATCTTACACTCTCCTAAAAAGTGATTTAACTTAAATCAGTAGAAATTATGCTACTTACCCGGGACAAAATGCTTTCTAAAGATTCTGTTAAAGATCTCTTTGCTTTGTTTTTCAGCATATCTAGCCTAAATCGAGTGGCACTGGGTGGTAATTCACTTCCGATATTCTCTGCTGCAATCTGTGATATCTAAAAAAGTGAAAAATGAAAAGTGAAGTCACTTATCGCTTCCTTCTCTCCTTGAAGGAATGAAAAATCTCTAGGACACATCTTTTTGGCACTGGGCCATCATTCTGATTCTATCTGTGATCTCACCTCATCTGCTCCTTAGTGACATGGCTGCAAGTCCAGGAAATAATTTTGCCTCAGAGAGTTGCCTTGATTACCCCAAGTAAAATTAGGAAATGTGCTTTGAAACACATTTGAAACCAATCCATTGAAGTAGTTTATTGCTCAGGCTCGCAACTGGATTAGAGATGTCTTCACTGACCGTGGTCTTCTACAAGTTTCTTACTTTCTCTGAGCTTCAAACTTCCTCTTCAGTAAAGGGAGACCAATGGTAAGATCTAATCCTAACACTGTGTTGTGAGACTAAAACAGGTCAAGTGTGTAAAGCATTGAGCACAGCGTGGTACCAAGGGAGCTAGCTAGTATCAGCTTTTCACAATAAAGCAGTAACTTACCTTTTGGGGCATTTCAGAGGGTGAGACAAAATACAGTTCTCAGTTAAAGAGCCTCTTCTCTCTGCCTACACAAGCCCTTCATCCCTTTCTACAGATCTCTGCTTTCTTGCTTCTTCCTCTCTCTACTTTCATTCTCCTCTGCAAACAAGCTTCTCTCCCTTAACTGCTGGCCATAAAAAATGAAAGCAAAAACACAGTGGAGTTTGCTTAACAACCTCTAAATGAAGTCTTAGTGTTACTTATTTATAAGGACATACTTTTTTTTTTTTAGACATGGGGACAAGGTCTCATTTTGTTGCCCAGGCTGGAGTGCAGTGTCATGATCACGGCTCACTGCAGTCTCGACCTCCCAGGTTCAAGCAATCCTCCCACCTCAGCCCCCAAAGTAGCTGGGACTACACGCTACATAATTTTTGTGTTTGTTGTTTTTTTTTTGGTAGAGACGGAGTTTTACCATGTTGGCCAGGCTGATCTCAAACTCCTGAGCTTAAGTGATCTACCCGCCTAGGCCTCCCAAAGTGCAGGAATTACAGGAGTAAGCTACCACATCCAGCTGAAGGTACATTTTTTAAAAAATATACAACAAAAATATCTGAATTAAACTGTTTCTTAGGTGGATTCTCACCTGACTGCTTTCTGCTAGAAAACAATTTTGTTAGCAAAACAAACAGACAGGCGCAGTGGCTCATGCCTGTAATTCCAGAACTTTGGGAGGCCAAGGTGAGTGGATCTCCTGAGGTCAGGAGTTTGAGACCAGCCTGGCCAACATGGTAAAACCCCATCTCTACTAAAAATACCAAAATTAACCAGGCATGGTGGCACACGCCTGTAATCCCAGCCACTCGGGAGGCTGAAGCAGGAGAAGAGCTTGAACCTTGGAGGCAAAGGTTGTGGTGAGCTGAGATAGCGCCATTGCACACGAGCCTGGGCAAGAAGAGTGAAACTCTGTCTCAAAAAAAGAAAAAAAGGAAAAAGAAAAAGTCACAAAAAGAAAGAAAAATGTATCTACTAGAAAACAGACCCAAGCAAATCAATTAGTTATATAGCATTAAATTTTGTTAAGTCCCTTAAAAAAACGTAACGATTAAGATAAAGTACTTAGGCATCAGCAAAAGTGGCTCCGTTACTCACTAGCTACCATTTCCTCATGTACACAACGGGTATTTTACCACCTACCTCAGAAAACTTGTAGAATGAGAACTCTAGCTGGTACACGGCAAACATTCAGTAAGTGGCAGCTGATTTCATACTAATTTTTGTGCCACCTCTGTGAAGACAGGTGGAAATGACAATCCATTGACTAAAACATGACAGTCTCTAACTTAATGTATAAGTCTTGCCCAAAGTGAACCCTGTTCCACAAGATCAAAAGATTCATTGAGGGCTTTTTGTATTTCACAACTCCTCTGACAGTTATCCAGCACTATTCTTTCGGTCTTTGAAAAGCACATAGGGCATCCCTGCTGACCCCGAGACGCACAGCACTGAGGAGTGCTCACTGTCCTCCGGCCGCTTTTGAAGTCCCGTGGCCAGAGAAGTTCTTTGTCAAAGCCACGATCCTACCACTGTCTAGGTCACATCTTCCCACATTTTCAAAAGCTATAGACATTTTTACGTGCGAAAAGAAGGTAATGAAATCCAAGTTGCTAAACTGATAGCAAAAAAACATAAAAAGAAATCTATCAGTGAATCTGAAGCCTGTGCCTAATAAAGCAGCTGCTGCTTGGAAAAACCCACTTCTCAGAGCCCATGAGAGAGTTCAGCCTGGAGGACACCAACCTAATCAGGGGATTAGGGCAGCTTCTTTACAGACAAAGTCATGAACCTTCTGGGCCACGATGTTTAGAAACCCCTAGTGAAAGTGCTGCACAGAGGCCAGTTCTGCTTATTAGGCTCAGTCACTTCTGCACTGAGCTCATATGTTTTAGGGGGAAAAAAACATTAAACACATCTCTCTATTGGCTGATCTATGCCCAAATCATAAAAATATTATCCTGCTCCATAAGAATGAGTCTGCAGTTAGGTCAAAACTTTCCATCCACCATACATGCTCGAAATGTTTAGTAAAAGAAGACTTTCCATCTACCATAAATGCTTCATTCCCCTTTCTGGCAGTTATAAATTACTTTAAAATTATCAATTTCCTGTTGGAAGGAAATCAGAACAGGGAAAAGGAAATCAGAACAGGGAAAAAGCTATCAGTGGCAAAAGAGGAGGAAAAGAGAAAAGAAGTAGGCTGAAAAATGAACTCAAAAATTAACTGAAAATTCCAGACTATGTGGTCCACGCAAAAGGGAACAAGAGAGACACAGAACCGGACACAGAACTGTATTTTAAGGGTACAGGGGACCGGGCGTGGTGGCTCACGACTGTAATTCCAGCACTTTGGGAGGCCGAGGTGGGTGGATCACGAGGTCAAGAGATCGAGACCATCCTGGTCAACATGGTGAAACCCCGTCTCTACTAAAAATACAAAAAATTAGCTGGGCAAGGTGATGCGTGCCTGTAATCCCAGCTACTCAGGAGGCTGAGGCAGGAGAATTGCCTGAACCCAGGAGGTGGAGGTTGCGGTGAGCCGAGATTGCGCCATTGCACTCCAGCCTGGGTGACAAGAGTGAAACTCCATCTCAAAAAAAAAAAAAGGGTACAGGCTGGGAAGGGAAGAATGGCTACAAACCAAGGCCAAAAGTCAAAAGCCACAAAAACACAGGTTGTATACTCATGCTGAAGCCACTGCTAAAGGACCCATGGCCTGGCCAATGAGATTAGAAACCATGGCTGACACTCTACACGAGCCCCCAGGTTCAGGGTAGGAACGTGACTGCCAAAGCAACCCTGAAGGTGGAAACCTAATGAGGAGATCTGCTAAGTGGACACCCCACAAAAGCTGCACAGCTGGTTTAGGGTCCAGATGCAAAGGCTGCCGAGGGACAGAGCACGCCGCTAAGCACAGAAGTGCCTTTGGAACATGCACTCGGGGAGTGTTCAGAAAGAAAAAGGCAACACACTTTTGGGAAACTGTACCTCCTTCACTGATTTTTCTCTAGATTTTTGGCAGAGAAGTAACTTTAGCAAATATAAAATGTGTATGCTTTGAGGCTATTAATGGTTCATTACGAATGGACTCACGTGGAGTCCAAAAGACCAAGGAAAATGGTCTGTGGTACCACGTAACATAGGGACTCCCAAACCTAAAGATCTTCCAAGGCAGAGATCTGCAGAGAGCCTCAGCTTCTACCTTGAGACCCCACAAAGACAAAAGCTAAATAAGGCTGTAGACAGTGGAGGAGGGGAGGGAGACTCTGTATTTCTGTCATGTAAAATGGCATTAATCCAAGTTCTAACCTGAATAGCACATTAGCCAGGCTTGCTAACATTATATTTATAACCTAGGGTTTATATTACAAAGGACATTCTGGTACGTTCCTTTTTTTTCTTTTTTTGAGACGGAGTCTCACTCTGTTTCCCATGTTGGCATGCAGTGGCGTGATCTCGTCTCACTGCAACCTCCACCTCCCAGTTCAAGTGATTCTCCTGCCTCAGCCTCCTGAGTAGCTGGGATTACAGGTGTATACTACCACACCTGGCTAATTTTTCTATTTTTAGTAGAGGGGTTTCACCATGTTGGCTAGGCTGGTGTTGAACTCCTGACTTCATGATCTGCCCACCTCAGCCTCCCAAAGCACTGGGATTGCAGGCGTGAGCCACCGTGCCCTGCCTCAGGTACTTTCTGTAATTCCAAAGGCAGCCATGCAATGTCCTTCCAGGTTTACAAAGAAGAAAGGCAAGATGACAGAACAGCTCCCTGCAAGCCATGCAGCTCATCTTGGTGTCACCCACTCTTAAACTCAGTCCTTGCTGCTCTAAGCCAATTCTCTTATTACAGCAACTGTTCCGCCTCCACTATGTGCAGACAGAAACTTCTTATCTTCTGAGGCATACATCATTTAACTCTCCAAAATTTCCTCTCTATGTGTAACAAATGAAAATAAAACATAGGGAGAAAAAGAGGCATCAGAGTTTCAGAAAATCCTCAACACTTTGTTTCTACATAGATTTGGCAACAGTTATAAGACACAAAAATGCCATACCTGCTTCATCTCCCCAATATGGATGTGCTCTTTTTGTTTCTCTTCATATAAACATCTCAGGAAAGAAATAATCAGTTCATTCTCTCGCTGCTCATTTCTTGGTCTCAATTTCTTTAAAAAAAATCAGAAACAGGGTTTGTTTTTAATCATCAACAATATTGCTAAGCCATCTCCTTCATAAATGGTAAAGGCTTCCATCCACTAAACTAGTGCCTTTACCCAATCATCTCACTAGGGGGCACTAACGATCCTAAAAGTAGAGAGAATTTTTAAAAAGGAACAGTGGAGCCAGTGGACCAGATTTAGTTTTTGATCTCTGATGTCGTCATATCTAAAATGAATCTTTAATATGAGAGAAAGACACAGTCAAAATATTTAACAAATAAATAGCTTTTAAAACAAGAGGAAAAAACAAAATCCATGTAAATACCCAGAGGAAAACGGCAACTGAATCCAGTGTCATAATTTCCTATGTCAAATGTGTTCACCGTGAAGCACTTTGTGGAATTCCCATGGGGCAGGCCCTTCCATACACAATTTCACAGCAAGGACTAAATTTCTTTTATCTTTCTTTAAAAAAAAATTTTTTTTCTCTCTCTATGCCTTTTAACTTTGACACAGGGTCGTGGCACAGCACACTGGACCAGAAGTCAGGACATGTAGGTTACACCTGCTGCCTAGAAGTATGACCGAAGCCAAGTCCCTTCATCTTAGCTTTCCTGTCTGCTGGAGTGAGGACTGTGCACAGAGGAAACTCCATGCTCTCCTCCTGCTCCCAAATACTTTGGATTTGAAATGCCAGAGTGAACTTTCTCCAAGGCCACCCAATTTAATGTATTATTTTATCTGTATATGAAGAAAGTAAAATGAATTAATGAGTTGCTTTGGGAAACACGAAGTTTTTAGTCTATAAACTTTGAAAATACATCCCCTTTTTTTTTTTGAGACGAAGTCTTGCTCTGTTGCCCAGGCTGGAGTGCAGTGGCGCATTCTCAGCTCACTGCAACCTCTGCCTCCAGGGTTCAAGTGATTCTCTTGCCTCAGTCTCCTGAGTAGCTGGGACTACAGGCATGTGCCACCGTGCCCAGCAATTTTTTAGTTTTAGTAGAGATGGAGTTTCACCATGTTAGCCAGGATAGTCTCAATCTCCTGACCTTGTGATCTGCCTGCCTTAGCCTTCCAAAGTGCTGGGATTACAGGCATGAGCCACCACGCCAGCATACTGACAAGTATCCAATTGTCTGTTCCTCCTGTCTCCCTATGCCAAACTTCCAGCCTGCTCTTTAAAACAAATTCAGTGAAATAAATGGATCAACTATACAAAGATCTGAGTCTGGGTCAACACCGCTCCTGGTGACTTTCCTCCTCAGCCATCTAAGGAAGCGACTTTACCTGGCATGTCATAACCACTCAGAGCAAAGGTAACACTAACACAGACTTTCTGACATGTCCTTTCTTGAAGAGAAAGATAAAAGGTAAGTTGGTCTTGCTACTTAAGGAAAAGATAGTTAATGATCAGAAGGGCTTGTTTTCATTGAGGACTTCCTTGTTCTTTCAAATTTCAGACTGAAGTATTAAATATTTTAGAGGCTAATGCAGACACTCTCAACGTGGACTCCGGGCTGTGAACCCCAATATTACAAAACTTTACATATTACATGTGACAAGTGGATTTCTCTAGAGAGAGATGGCATTAGATTCTCAAACGGGAAAGTGGCAGTACTGCCACAATCCCAGCTTAACATTGCTAGATCAAAGGGTGATGGGTACACAGAGCCCAAATGTCCACAAAACAACAAGAACTCTCGTTTATGGTGGGCAGGGATGCAAAACAGTACAGCCACTATGGAAAGCAGGCTGGCAGTTTCTGATAAAAGCAAACCATTCTCACCACATGACCCAGCAACTGCACTCCTTGGTGTTTACCCAAATGAGCTGTAAACTTACATCTACACAAAAGCCTATCATCTCATGTTTACAGCATCCTTTATTCAGTTTTCAAAAC
This sequence comes from Saguinus oedipus, assembly GCA_031835075.1. NCBI lineage: Eukaryota > Metazoa > Chordata > Mammalia > Primates > Cebidae > Saguinus > Saguinus oedipus. The sequence continues at coordinate 65,641,962 of CM063171.1, read as the reverse complement.
TTGGAAGCAACTAAGATGTGCATCAGTCAGCGAATGGGTAAAGAAACTGTAGTGAATGCATCCATAAAACTGAGTATGATTCCGCCACGAGAAATGAGCTATCAGGCCATAGAAAGCCGTGGAAGCACCTTAAGTACACATTGCTCAGTGAAAGAAGCCAGTCTGAAAAGGCTACTGTGTGATTCCGACTACATGACATGCTGGAAAAGGCAAAACTATGGAGAGAGCAAAAAAGATCAAGGATTAGGGAGGAGGTGGGAGAACAGGCAGAGCACAAGGATTTTTAGGGCAGTGAAACTATTCTGTATATCGTAATGATGGGCAGATGACATTAAACATCTATCACAACCCACAGAATATAGACCACCAACAGTGAACCAAAATGTAAACCATGGTCTTCAGCTAATATTAATGTACAAATATTGGCTCATCAATTATAATGAATGAACCCCAAGCAATGCAAGATATTATATTAAAAATAGGAGAAACTGGCTGGGAGTGGTGGCTCATGCCTGTAATCCCAGCACTTTGGGAGGTTGAGGCAGGCAGATCATGAGGTCAGGAGTTCGAGACCAGCCTGGCCAAAATGGCAAAACCCTGTCTCTACTAGAAATACAAAAATTAGCTGGCCGTGGTGGCACACGCCTGTAATCCTAGCTACTCAGGAGGCTGAGGCAGGAGAATCGCTTGAACCTGGGAGGAGGAGGTTGCAGTGAGCAGAGATCGCGCCACTGCACTCCAGCCTGGGCAACAAGAATAAAACTATCTAAAAACAACAATAACAACAACAACAACAACAACAAATAGGAGAAACTGTATGGTGGGGGACAGTAAAAGCTGATAAGGGAACTCTGTACTTTTCACCCTATTTTCCTGTAAACCTAAAACTGCTCTAAAAAAATTAAGTCTATTAAAAAAAATGGTCCAGGGAAGCAGACAGTAATTACGAGAGGCCTCTGAGCAAGTACAGGCACCTAATGGTTGACCTATCCTTTCTTCTCCTGCATCTTTAATTAAACCTTCCAGCTATCCCCACAAGAAAATGTATATTTTGCTTTAAGAAATTCTTCAACATCATCTATTTTAAAAGGCTAATCATATAGTAATAAGAGGAGGTTATTAATATATTTCCTCCTCAAAATACAGATTAAAAAACTATTTAGGCCGGACAGTGAAATAGGCTCAAGCACTTTGGGAGGCCCAGGTGGGCAGATCACGAGGTCAAGAGATCAAGACCATCCTGGCCAACATGGTGAAACCCAATCTCTATTAAAAATACAAATTAGCCAGGAGTAGTGGCGCATGCCTGTAGTCCCAGCTACTTGGGAGGCTCAGGCAGGAAAACCTCTTGAACCTGAGAGGCAGAAGTTGCAGTGAGCCGAGATCCCGCCCACTGCATTCCAGCCTGGTGACAGAGCAAGACTCCACCTAAAAAAAAAATATATATATATGTATATATATATTCAAATAGGAAGAAAATTAGACTACAACTGAGAACAGTATACTACCATAGTCGTTTTTCATTAAAAACTGGTAAGAATCAGAGACCGCGTCATGGAGCTTGTTAAACATCACAGAGAAGTCACTAAAGCAGAGAAACACACGTTTATGATATCACACACAATCAAGAAATACATCTTTTTTAACGTAATTCTGAAATACAATTAGTGAGTTGTCATCTTCCTAAAACCTCCCACACAACTTCACCATCCTTGATAGTGGCAAATCATTATTTCTTAAAGTGATTTAACTTTATGAACATTCATCAGTCAGAGAGACAAATCTTAGGAAAATAATGAGGACTCAAGTTGGATAACATCACTTTGCCATCAAAAATTACTTGCTTGTTCAGAATTAAACTATGGTGTCACAAGTCAGAATGATGGTTACCTGGAGGCAGACACAAGACAGGACTATGAAGCAATAGAAATACCCCATTTCTTTCTTCCTTTTTTTTTTTTGAGACAGAGTCTCACTCTATCCCCCAGGCTGGTGTGCAGTGGCACAATCTCAGCTCACTGCAACCTCTACCTCCCAGGTTCAAGCGATTCTCATGTCTCAGTGCCACCACGCCCAGCTAATTTTTGTATTTTCAGTAGACACAGGGTTTCCCCATGTTGGCCAGGCTGGTCTTGAACTCCTGACCTTAGATTATCCACCTGCTTCAGCCTCTCAAAGTGCTAGGATTACAGGTGTGAGCCATCGCACCTGGCCAGAAATGCTCCATTTCTTAATCTTGGCACTGGCTGCACAGGTGTATTTACCTTATAAAAATTCACTGAACTACACACCATTGATTTGTGGGCTTTTTTATCTATATGCTATACTTCCATTTATAAAAGAATATTACAAAACAATTGCCTGTTAAAAGTAACAAAACTAAGTTAGTTATATCTTTCTTAACCTGTAAGAGGCTTATAAATTATCATAAAGGCAATTCAGAAATAAATTGCCAGCCTGGCAAGGTGGCATGTACCTGTAGTCTCAGCTACTCAGGAAGCCGAGGTAGGAGGATTGCTTGAGCCCAGGAGTTCGCAACTGTAATGTGCTCTTAACACACCCGAGAATAACCACTGCACTCCAGCCTGGGTAAAACAGCGAACCCCTGTCTCTTATAAAAAATTAATAAATAACTCAATACATTTCCAACACTGATCAATGCATTCCACGATGTTGAAAAAGCCCATGGTCTTCTAAGGGAACTACTTAAAAAGACAATACTCGGCTGGGCACGATGGCGCTCGCCTGTAATCCTAGCACTTTGGGAGCCTGAGGCAGGTGAATTGCCTGAGCTCAAGAGTCCAAGACCACCCTGGGCAACATGAGGAAACCCCGTCTCTACTAAAATACAAATAATTAGCTGGGTGTGGTGGCATGCGCCTGTAGTTCCAGCTACTTGGGAGGCTGAGGCAGGAGAATCACTTGAACCCAGAAGGCAGAGGTTGCAGTGGGCCAAGATCACGCCACCGTACTCCAGTCTAGGTGACAGAGTGAGACTCCATCTTCAAAAAAAAAACCCACTCACTTGGACACTATATTATAACATCTTTTTTAAGATTATAATCACATTTTATAAGAAATAATTTTAAAATAATGAAAAATCCAAGCTGAAATATATTCTTCAGAAAGTTAAAAAAAAAGTCTCTTTTGACCATTAATCTTTAACTTGTGAAGTCACGTTATTTGATGAATTGTCAATACCTATTGAGTAGGCATTGATTTATCTAGTCAGTATTTAAGTCATTTCCTGAAACACACTCATATAGATGAGGAGAACTAGACTTGGAGATATTTCATTTACTAGCCCCACTTCGGCTTCACAGCAATTCTTATCCTGAGATGACCAATTTGGATTTAGCATATTCACCCGGTAATAGACAGCATGCGGTCATCCTCACATATGCCCAGCAAGATACGTTTTAAATTTAAACGTTTCAAAAAGCTCATAAATAAAAAGATGGCTTTGCAGTGTGGTATGCCCACATGCCTGTCTGGCATCAAGTTCTCAGAGTGCTCAAAATTGGCTTATTTATAGCAGAGATAACCTCCAGCATCGTTTACACAGTTTTTCCTTCCTTCCTTCCCTCCTTCCCTCCTTCTTTCCTTCCTTCTTTCTTTCTTTCTTTTTTTTTTTTTTGATGGAGTTTCACTCTTGTTACCCAGGCTGGAGTGCAATGGCGCAATCTCGGCTCACCACAACCGCCAACTCCTGGGTTCAGGCAATTCTCCTGCCTCAGCCTCCTGAGTAGCTGGGATTACAGGCACGCACCACCATGTCCAGCTAATTTTTTTTTTTTTTTTGTATTTTTAGTAGAGATGGGGTTGCACCATGTTGACCAGGATGGTCTCCATCTCTTGACCTCGTGATCCAACCACCTCGGCCTCCCAAAATGCTGGGATTACAGGCATGAGCCACCGTGCCCAACCCCCAGTTATTATTGATTTCTTTACAGTTGTTAAAGTTCCATTTTGGGGGGGGATTAAATATTCATTTATATAATCCTTGACTATGGTATGTTTTAATAACTAAGTAATCATGTACCACAAATTTCAACAGTAATTACATTTCTCTTATGAAAATGTACACATGGAGGAGTTTTTCAGAAACAAATCCCACTCCAGGAAAGACTGAACAAAGGAAAATATTTACCATTCTATTTATAAGAGGACTCAGGAAACTGCAAATCCACCTTTTTCCTTACAACCTTTTTGAAATGTATGATGTTCAAACACGGTAGCAGGCATTGCTGTCTAAAACGAAACCAACGACTTGGGTTTATAAAACGTTTTCTAAAACCAAGAATGGTCATTGAGGACATAATGAAACAAGACCATCTAACAAGCCACTAGAAAAAGAGATCCTTGGGCAAATTTGTATCATTCAAAAACTAGCCGCACTCACAGTGATGGAGGATAGAGCGGGAGCTGGCTTTTCAAAGCTGGGGAACACCACAATTTCCCTTTGTGTTTGGAGCAACTAAACAATTTCAGAGACCTCTAAAACGACACACAGGGGCCTCAGGATATTAACTGAATGCCTTTTTTTTTTTTTTTGGTAGCTGGAGTCTTGCTCTGTCGCCAAGCTGGAGTGTAGTGGTGCAATCTCCTCTACCCAGGTTCAAGCGATTCCCCTGCCTCGGCCTCCCAAGCAGCCAGGACTACACCCAGCTAATTAGTTTTTGTTTTTGTTTTTTGTATTTTAGTAGATACGAGGTCTCACCATGTTGGCCAGGCTGGTCTTTAACTCCTGACCTCGTGATCCGCCCGTCTCAGCCTTCCAAAGTGCTGGGATTACACATGTGAGCCATTAAACCCAGCCTGAAGGCTTTTTTTAAAAAAAGCAAATCTTAATCAGTGTCTTTGGCATGATACACTCAGTGTCTAAAAGCCTGCATGAGTCAAAGAGAATCTCAGAATCATGTCCATTAGGAACATCTCATTGCTGCGGAGGAGTATTTTGTGTATTACCTATACTGATTCATCACACTGTGTTAGGGAGAGCTATGTGGTGCTTTCTAAACAAAAAAGAAAACCAATATAATGAAAGGCAAGTTCCTCTTTGCTTGCTAGAACAATGTTTCTTAAAGTGACCATTCTAGGGAAAGCCCTAGAATGGTAAGGGGGCCAGCATCAGATGAGAAAGGCCCCAGCTTGAACTGTAAATGCTTTAACAATCAGAAGCATATTGAACATTTTTGAATTCCAAATGCAAATTGCATATTTGTCTAAGAGTATTGTATACTTAGAACTCTAAAGATCTGTTAAGAAAAAACAAAGTAGCATGTCTCAAGTTGATTCAGAAGAAAACAAGAAAACATAAAGACAAGTGAAAATTGTGAAAATTACCCTCTAGGCTATTTGAGACATAAAAAAAAAACTTTCTATGCTCTCTTCCTATAGCATATGCCAATTCTACTGTAGAAGGAGAAGAAAGAAATAAACCAAGACCTCTAACGTGATTAAAAAGAGAAAGACGGCTGGATCCAGTGGTTCACACCTGTAATCCCAGCACTTGGGGAGGCCAAGGCAGGCAGATCACAAGGTCAAGAGTTCAAGACCAGCTTAGCCAATATGGTAAATCCCTGCCTCTACTAAAAATACAAAAATTAGCCAGGCATGGTAGCACGTGCCTATAATCCCAGCTACTCAGGAGGCTGAGGCAGGAGAATTAACTTGAACCTGGGAAGCAGAGGTTGCAAGTGAGCCAAGATTGCACCATTGCACTCCGGCTCTGAGCAAGAGTGAGACTCCATCTCAAAGAAAAAGAAAAAGAAAGACAATCCTTTCATTGTTTTACACTAACAGAAAGTGGATCGTGGATCCTAGTATAGTCTTTCCCCAGAGAGGAGGGAAAAGCACTTACAACCCACCCAGTTAGCTGTCTTGTTTCGTATAATGGCTCCTCTATTTGTAGAACCTGCTGCCCGCCCCTCAAAAGGAGATATTCATTCTTTATTTTGAGGCGCTTCCCTCCCTAAAAAAGTGCCAGGAAACCATAGAAAATGCCCCTCAGCTTAAGCAGACATGAAATTTTGGACGATCTCATTAAAGATTCATAATGAACAGACTACAGGCATGCCAGCACACACAGCATGGTCTCCCTGAGATACGTTGCATCTAAATGCAAGGGCAGGAGCTAGCTTCCAAGTTCACTGCAGAAAGCTGATGAGCTTGAATTCTGTTTTGTTTTTGTAGGTTTGATATATTATCAGCTTAAAGTTGACAGCATGACCTAAATTTATTTTCTAAAATTAAAAAAAAGGGGGTGGGAGAAGGAACAATTCTGTTCAAGTTCATGTACCAACGTTGTCTCATTCGACTCCCACACTTACGGCTGAAATCCTGAGCGGGAAGGGGTGGGCAGAGGTTTCCCAGGGAACAGATGAGTGCATGTAGACCAGAGGCCAGGCCTTCTGTCTCCCAGCCTGAGGCGCTTTCCATTTTACGATTTCCTCTCTCTTATTCTAACATTTGTTTAAGGAGGAGGCTTGCCTGTTTCAGTTACTTTTACTATCTAAGCTAACATTACCTTCTCACCTGGACCCCCTATGGGACTGAAAGCTTAAGCCAAGCATGTCCCACAAGTGGCCCAGAACGGCTATGAATGCAGCCCAACACAAATTCATCAACTTTCTTAAAACATTATGAGATATTTTTCTTGCGATTTTTTTTTTTTAGCTCATCAGCTAACGTTATTGTCTTTTATATGTGGTCCTGGATGATTCTTCTTCCAATGGGGCCCAGGGAAGCCCAAAGACGGGACACTCCTGAAAGCAAGACAAACTCAAAGCACCATCCCCTAGGCTGGAACAACACTGGTTTGCTATTTTGTATACACAGCATTTCCCAGGCAAGCTGCCTGCCTTTTCTTCCCTTCTAGAAATTAAAAACCGTACTGTACCTGAACCTCCTCAAAAATTGTCGCCTGCTCCTGATTAGTTAATGTCGTCAGGTGCTTTTGCAGTTCTAGTTTGGTTTTGGAAGAATTCATTCCTATTAAGAGAAAAAAAGAGAGGCATGAAAAAACTCCATGTAAAAGGTGTAAGACAGGGAGTTAACCTCTTCTACACACATCCCCTTCACATTCTTTCCCAGTTCAGGCTTTCAAAGTTTTATGAAAAAAAAAATTTTTTTTTTTGACACGGAATCCCACTGTCACCCAGGCTGGATTGCAGTGGTGCAATCACTGAAGCCTCGACCTCCCAGGCTCGAGCGATCCTCCTACTTCAGCCTCCCTGACTGGGACTATTGGTGCGTGCTACCATGCCCAGCTAATTTTTGTATTTTTAGTAGAGACAAGCTTTCACCATATTGCCCAGGCTAGTCTCAAGATCCTGAGCTCAAGCAATCTGTCCACCTCAGTCTCCTAAAGTGCTGCTTTGCCTGGCGTGGAAGTTGTCATCAATAATAGTGTCACTGTTATCACCGTCATCATCTTCTAACTGAGCTCTGATATGCTGGACACTGTATAATAAGCATTAAACTGGCTGGGTGCGGTGGCTCATGTCTGTAGTCCCAGCACTTTGGGAGGCCGAGGCAGGCAGATCATAAGATCAAGAGATCAAGACCATCCTGGCCAAAATGGTGAAACTCCATCTCTACTAAAAATACAAAAATTAGCTGGGTGTGGTGGTGTGCACCTATAATCCCAGCTACTTGGGAGGCTGAGGCAGGAGAATTGCTTGAACCTGGGAGGTGTAGTTTGCAGTGAGCCGAGATCGCACCACTGCATTCCAGCCTGGCAACAGAGTGAGATTCCATCTCTCAAAAAAAAAAAAAAAAAAGAGGCATTAAACTTGTACCATTTAATTCTCAAAACAATCTGATGGAGAGATGCTATTATCCCCAGTTTACAGCTAAGAAAACTGAGACCCAGAAAGCTTATGTTATTTCCACAGACCACTAATTTGGACTCAACTTCAGGTTTGTGTGGCTCCAGATTACTTTCTCCACGTTAAAACACCTCACATCTTCAGAACCTTCTCCTCTGAAAATGATCAATCCTGGTATAGCTATGTAAACCCGACAACTTTTTCTTAGGGAAAAACAACTCCTATTTTGTTGGAAAACTGACCCATATTTCTCTTGCATGCCAAGTTCCCATCACATAAAACTGATTCATGTGGCTAACAATTTTTCTGACACCACTGCATACTTATTAATAATGTAATTAACATTACATTTAATTAACATTACAAAGGGTTTAAGTTATAAAAACAAAGCCATTACATAATTTTAGTACCCATTAGAACCTGATGTTTCAAGAAATTCCTTCCCCATACAAATCCAGCTCAGAGCCTGCACTGCCTTTTCTTGATGTCCAGAGATAAATGTCACACGTGATGAGAAGATTGATAATGAAAGGATGTGCTGACCCAACAGCCGTGAAAAGAAAACAACTGCACGGGTTATTTTTCTTCTGAGGGCAGCTTTCGCCTCACGCGCCTGGCACTCTCTTCTCATCCTACCAGGGTGGCCCTGAGGCAGAGGCATGGCCAAGGCTCTGGGCTGGAGAACAGTGTTGAGGCACCTCCATCACTAAGGACGGCCGGGAGGGAAATCTGCTGAGCCGGGGCCTTGTCTGTAGGGACTTGGAAGCCGTGCCTTCATCTTACAGATGGGTTTGCTGATGCCCAGAGAAGCCAGATGACCTGTGAAAGGCCAGGAGGCCAACTGGCAGCCAAACCTGCCCAAAGCCACAGCTCCTCCCCTCCCACGACAGCTGAGGCAGAGCCCACAACCTCTCAGTAAGCTGGCACTGTGGCAGGGGTGGCTGCCCCAATCGCACTGTTGCGGCCATCTCTGCTTCCAGAAAGACATTCTTTTTCCCTTAACCCAAGAAAACCCTGAGGCCACCATAGAAATAACATTTAAGTGACTACTACGCCATTTCACTTAATACTTTATGTGGATTATTTCATTTCACCCTCAAATGAATACTAGATATAAGCCTTTTTCTTTTTTCTTTTTTTTTTTTTTTTGAGGAGTCTTGCACTGTTGCCCAGGCTGAACTACAGTGGCATGATCTCAGCTCACTGCAACCTTCACCTCCTGGATTCAAGCAATTCTCTTGCCTCAGCCTCCCAAGTAGCTGGGACTGCAAGTGCCTGCCACCATGCCTGGCTAATTTTTGTATCTTTGGTAGAGATGGGGTTTCACCATATTGGCCAGGCTGATCTCAAACTCCTGACCTTGTGATCCGCCTGCCTTAGCCTCCCCAAGTGCTGAGATTATAGATGTGATCTACTGCACCTGTGATCCACTGGCCAAGAGCCTTTTTCTTAAGTAATCCCAATGCCCACCTGAAGAAACTGACGCATATCCAAGTCAAGTATTTTGTCCAAGGTCATCAGCTAAGTAAGGGACAAAGTTAGAATATGAACTGTCTGCTTGCTTCCAGCAACCAAACTCTTAACTGCTCCACTGCCCTCCCTGACTAGGAGAGCCAGGTCGCCTGACACTCAGGTGGCTGCAATACAAGAGTGAGCTCAGAGGTGGGTTAAAGTGCAGGAAGGTTGGTGCATTTGTCAAAGTGCACTGCAGGCACTCTTTCAGCAAGCTGTCAGGTCACACGAAGCCAGGGAAACAGACAAGGCTTTATCTGTATCAAGTACTGAAATGCTAATGCAACACAGAGTTAAGATTTTTGAACAAAATAAGCACTAGTCATCATGCACTAAAAATCCGCCCCCCCCCCCACATATGGAAGACAGTCTAAATATCATATTTTGGAAAAATGATACTGTTTCATGAAAAACCCGATGTGGGAAATAAAACCCAAAGAAGAATTAGACTAACTTGACACTCTGCCAATCTCAGGTGAAATCCACAAAATGCAGCCTATTCTTCACTTTGGCAACAGTGAAGCAATCCCCTGAGCAGTTTCACCCTGTCTACAGGATGCCTGACTCATGAGGTCCTTCCCACCCCATCTCTAAACAGCCAGGCCGCCTAGGTCTGAGCCCCTCCCACATGGATTCTCACACATCTAGCCCCTCGTGGGTGGTTTCTGTACACCCTCTGAAAACACCCTTCAGTTCCACACTGAAGGCATCTCCTCAGAGAGCCCCATGTGATGCCAAAACGGCTTATGGAGAAGAATGGGAAGCAAGGACCGAAGCAGAAAAGGTAACCAGGGTCAAGGGAGTTTCCAAACTACAACCCTTCCTGGCTCCTCTTGTCAGTGAGGCCGCCTCCCTGGCGGTGCAGAAACAGTCCTTGTTAGAGGGAGTGCTAATGAATGACTGTGTTTTACTGAAGGAAAATCTGCTCTGAGAGCAAAAGAAAATCTCAGTTCAACATTTCTTTTTTTAATGAAAGTATAAATCAGTCCAGTAATTCCCAAAATGCTCCTCTAACCTTTAAAATAAGCCAAATACTATATAAATACCACTGAGTTGTATATGGTTCAAATATAGAACTGGCTAGAGCCGCACTTGTGATGTGTTCGAAGTGCATGTTAGAGTAGAGAGTACAGCACAATCAACATGAACAGTATTATTTATTCTATCTTACAGATTCTGGGGGATGACTTGACTACACTTACTGATTAAGAAAACACGATCTTCGAGTCTTTCTTTTTGTGGCCACATCACTAGTCCTCTCCACAGTTTTACAGAGTTCTTGATCAGACCATATAGAACTACTCTTATACCGGCCGGGTGCGATGGCTCACGCCTGTAATCCCAGCACTTTGGGAGGCCAAGGCAGGCAGATCACCTGAGGTCAGGAGTTTGAGACCAGCCTGACCAATATGATGAAACTCTGTCTCGACTAAAAATATAAAAAATTAGCTGGGCATGAGGGTGTGCACCTATAGTCCCAGCTACTTGGGAGGCTGAGGCAGAAGAATCACTTATACCTACTTGGGAGGCTGAGGCAGAAGTTGCAGTGAACTGAGATTGCGCCACCGTACGCCAGCCTGGGTGACAAAGACATTTCATCTCAAAAAAAAAAAAAAAAGGAACTACTCTTACACCAACATACAATGAGTTTTAATAAGTCACTTTATTCTACTTATTAGGAATACAACAGCAAAAAGCGAGGACCCCTAAAACTGTTAATGTAATAATGAGCACCTCCTTTACTAATAACGTGCCCTCTACACTTTTAGAAATGAGTTCCGTCATGTAGGTAAAACTTACCCCCACCAGACTTCTAATTGCCCTATGTAAGAATGTTCTGACGTTAGTAGAGTTTTGTGCCTTCGTTGGATTTTATCAGGTGAAAGATGGATTAAATGATTAACTCCGAAATGACGGCAGCAAAATCCCTACCCTGATTCAACTTTTCAGCTGTAACTTTCTGAAAGCTAAGTCAGACCAAAGACAGATTTATCAAGGGTGCTCTGGAAGCATTCCAGTTCCTGCAGATCGTGATCTGCTTTATCTTCAAGGCCAAAGTCATTGCTGGCTTCTTAATAAGCTCTTAAGGGATATTTCTGTCATCATTTACCTTATCTTGACAACCACTAGGAAAGGGTTAGTGATCCTCTCAGTTGGGAACTCTAGTTAAAGCACACATATTCTTATTCCCAGATATATTTTGTATAATGTCAGCAAATAGTAACAACGTGGAAAACACAGTTGAATACATTAATCCTGTTTCTTCAGTTTAAAGAGCACTGTAATGCCACAAATGACCCTTCCCAGACCTTAAGATGTCAATTGTGAATTTATTTCATTTAAAAAGGGAAGCCAGATACTACTTCACATCTATCTGGAGGTCTTTCATCAAAAACAAAAAACAAAACAAAAACAGAAAGTAGCAAATTTTGGCAAGGACATAAAGGAACTGGGGTCCTTGCCCATTGCCAGAGGGATTATAAAACGCTGTGACCACTGTGGAACAGTACGGCAGCTCCTCAAAAAAAAGTCAACATCAAATGACCACATAACCCAGCAATTTCATTTCTGGATACATACCCAAAAGAACTGAAAGCAGGAACTTAAACAGGCATTTGCACAACAGCATTCATAGCAGCATTATTCACACAGTAGTCCAAAGGTAGAAGGAACCCAAATGTCCATGAACAGGTAAATGGATCAACAAAATGTGCTATACAAATATAATGGAGTATCATTCAGCCTTAAAAAGGAATGAAATTCAGGTGCCGCTGCAATACACATGAGCCTAGAAAACATTAGGCTAAGTGAAATAAACCAGAAACAAGAAGATAAATATTCTATGACTTCGCTTGTACAAAGTTACCTAGAAACAGAATGGATGTTACCAGAGGCTGAGAGGGAGCGGAGCTGGCACTGAATGAGTTTCAGTTTTGGAAACTGGAAAAGTTCTGGAGATGCTCATGGTGTGGATCGCACAACAATGTGAATGGACTTAATGCCACTGAAGTGCATGCTTAAAGAAGGTTACAGTGGGTTACATATATTTTTACTACAATAATTTTTTTTTTAAAAAAAGGAAAATCAGATCTAAATAGGAATGGTGCTTTCTTTCCAAAATTATAGCTTAAAATAAACATTCCTTTTTTTCTTTTTTTTTTTTTTTGGAGATAGAGTCTCGCTTTGTTGCTCAGGCTTGGCTCACTGCAACCTCCATCTTCCAGGCTCAACAATTCTCCTGCCTCAGTCTCCCGAGGAGCTGGAGTTATAGGCATGCACCACCACACCCAACTAATTTTTGTATTTTAGTAGAAATAGGGTTTCACCATGTTGCCCAGGCTGGTCTTGAACTCCTGGCCTGAAGTGATCTACCTGCCTCAGCCTCCCCAAGTGCTGGGATTATAGGTGTCTAATAAACATTCTACATACATGAGAAATAATCACATTTTTGTTTCTTTTCATAATAATATGGGTTGTTTAAATCATGTGGCCCCCCCACAAGTCACAAAAGTCTTAGAAATCCTCCCATAAACAGAACAAAAACACAAAATCATGAACAGAGAGGTGAAAACTCCTTCACCTTACAGATGCCCTCAGATAAACATATCACCACTCCCTTTCACTCTCACTGAGTTCTGTCCTTTCTCTTTGCCCCTTCCTACAGTCCCAAAAACAGAGATTCTCACTTCCTGCCTCAGTAGAATTCCCCACTCTTGTTCAAGAGGAACCCCCTCCATTCCATTCGGATTCATTTGGCCCCTCTGGCCCCTTGGGGTCTGAATTCATTCAAACCTCTCTAATTCTGAAAAAGGCAAAGTTAGCTGCAATCCCCAGGTCTTCCCCCAGCATGGCCTTATCCTGGAAATACGTGGTGGCAGGTAACAGGGCTTTACCCCTGGGGTGAATCACGGGCTCTCGATATACTAGTTTATTCCTAGACATCTCTAATCCTCAATTTACTTATCTGCAATACATGTAAAATAAATAGTCCCTTTTCCTCCCACAAATGTGGCAAGGATTAAATAGATAACAAAAAGCACCTAGTGCATTTCCTGGCAGATCTTATTCAATACATACATATTAGCTACAAATCATAACGTGTATTACAGTTTCTCCCTAAGCCAGGTTTCTAAAAATACTGGTAAATACTAAAAGTAGCCACTTCCTTTATTCCTTCCCATTTGCTTCTCAACTGCAACCGGCTGATACCTCCCCTCCATTCAAACTGTACTAGCAGAGGTTTCTAATGACCCTGTAATGGAGAAACTGGTACAAGTTCCTTGGTTCTTAGCTTTCTGGACATCTCTGCAGTGGCCAGTATGACTGACCACTCACACAACCTTGATACACACCAGGCAACCGGTTTGGTAACCTGTTTCCCTAACTCCTCCCCCACCCTCAGAATACCTTGGAGGGAGATGGCAGAAGGGGGTTCTAGGTTCTTTTCTTTGTATCACCAGCATCTGGCACAATTCCTGACATACAGAAGACACCCACTGTATGCTGAGAGTCCACCTACAATCCCTCTGACTAATACAAGCCTCTGTTAGACAGAACCGTACAAGTGAGTATCATCTAAAGGTCTCCTGGGACCTGTAACTCCCACTGTATTCAAGCTGGACAGGGTCCTCTACTCACCCTCTATCCTCTCACAGAGCTTGTGCAGGCCTTGCAGGGGGCAGCCCTCACATAGCTGGGCTGGTGCCTTGGCCGTCTGCTGCACTGCAGCCACCGTGAAGGCCTGTTTCAGGGTCATCATAATTTCGTCAACCTAATCAAAGAGAAGAGAAGTTGTAGCCACCAAAATGTCAATTTGAAATCAGCTGGGCTGAGATGTCAGGCAATCTACGGAAAATGGTTTTTAAGCGTTTAAGATTTTTCTGCACTACTCTTCACAGACTAATGGATAATAACTGGAATAATGGCTAGGATTACAGTCTGAAAATACTACAAGGACCCTCAAAGCTCTTAAAGCAGATAAGGTAAATGACATGGTTTGGCTGTGTCCCCACCCAAATCTAATCTTGAATTGTAGCTCCCATAATTCCCATGCGTGATGGGAGGGACCCAGTGGGAGGTAATTGAATCTTGGGGGTGGGTCTTTCCTGTGCTGTTCTCGTGATGGTGAATAAGTCTCACAAGATCTGATGGTTTTATAAAAGGGAGTTCCCCTGCACACGCTCCCCTTCCTGACACCATGGAAGATGTGCCTTTGCTCCTCCTTCGCCTTCTGCCATGAGTGTAAGGCCTCCCCAGCCATGTGCAACTGTGCGTCCAATTAAACCTCTTTTTCTTTACAGATTACCCAGTCTCGGGTATGTCTTTATTAGCAGTGTGAGAACAGACCGATACAGTAAAAACTAAAAATACTAACTACTGAGAAAAAAAGGAAAATCCTTAGACCAGATGTCCAAAATGACACTAAAATGCTAGGCCAGAGGGTAACACTGAGCAAGTTCTTCAGAAAAAAAAAATATAAAATACACACTGAAGTAAGCTTCACATGTGTATTAGCTACTTACTGCATAGTCATAAGTGAATAACTAAAGACAAATAATGATATGTCAACGACTATCTGGTTTTCCTAAGGACAGAAAAATCAGTGGGGCTAAAATTCCTTGTAAAGAAGGTTCCAAGGTAAGAACTGCTTGTCCTCTCTCACCAGAGCCTCATTTGTGCACTGAAACACGTAACAGACAAAATGAAAGCCGCCACCTCCAGAAGACTCCCGGCAGATAAACCCAAAGTGGTCCACGTGTCTGATGCCCTGTTGAAGGGAGAGAACAAGATGTTCAGGTGTATCCAAAAGATGCATCATCATCAGAAATGCACCTCAAGATTTACACAGCACAATTTTATTTATTATTTATGTATTTTGAGATGGAGTTTTGCTCATTGCCCAAGCTGGAGTGCAATAGCACAATCTCAGCTTACTGCAACCTCTGCCTCCTGGGTTCAAGTGATTCTCATGCCTCAGCCGCCTGAGTAGCTGGGATCATAGGCATGCGCCACCACACCCGGCTAATTTTTGTATTTTTTAGTAGAGATGGGGTTTCTCCATGTTGGTCTCGAAGTCCTGACCTCAGGTAATCCACCCACCTCGGCCTCCCAAAGTGCTGGGATTACAGGCGTGAGCCACTGCTCCCAGCCTACATAGCACAATTTTAAAGAGCACCAGAAAATTACTGTTTTCTCTGATATTTAAAAATTTTTTAAAGTCTAAAAACATCTCAAATAAGCCTGGTTCACTATAATATTCCTTTGATTACCCCCACAACAAGAGAACTAAGACCTGAAAACTCAAGTTTTAGTACTCATTTTAGTATTTTTTGTTGTTTTGTTTGAGATGTAAGTATTAAAGAATCAAGACTACTCAAAAAAAATCAAAGGCAGATCAGAGATTAGTGAAGAAACACAACTGTGCACATATACACATGTATGTGCATGCGCACGCACACACCCGAAGGCTAAAAAAAGATTTAAAATACATTTGTACTCCTAAAATAAGTAAATACTGCAGTGAATTGAAATAAAGAGTCAAAAATTATATGCAAACAGAGTAGAGGAGCTTTTAAACATAAGCTGTTAGGTCAAGGCTCTACTACAGTATCCTAAGAGCTATTTATAATAAATATTATTATGTAAACGTGTTTTAAAATCATCAGCTATCAGAGGCACCTTCATACAAATAAACATTTGGCATAAATATTAACACATCTATGTGTTCTGAAAGCATCAGCAAGTAGAGATATGAGTGATGATAACTTAATGTTCAGGTCATTATATAAACTTGTCAACTATACTCTTTAGGAAATTATAAAGCTATCACACAAAAATGCAAACATTTAACATTAATATTTCAACAGAAACAGCAGCAAATCAGGATAAAAACTCTATGGGTAATCTCACTTTCAAGCCAAATATTTTCCAATAAATGAGCAATCACTGACATGCTTTGCCATCTTAATTAATATTCTCCAATAGCAAGTTAAGCATAAGCTAGAGGCTACAACTTCAGGAAGTATGATTTAGAAAAGCTTTTTCTTTGTAAATGGTTCCCTATTCAATCTATAAAGAATATTCTTTATTTCCACATTTTGCAGAAAAGGAAAGTCCCTTTTGAATATTTACAGACCACATTATAAATCAACACTGACATTTTCACATTTTATCAATTATGAAAATGAAAAATCAGAGTTTAAAAAAAATAAGCTAACATAACTTTAAGTGATCTCGTATTTCTTAGGAAGATCCTGAGTAAAACTGGCACAGCTAATCTTAATCGACAGATTCTTCCAATATCTCTCTATGAAACACCTGGAAGACTGTCGAGAAAAAAGCCTTCAAGTAGACACTGTACTCTGAGCAAAACATATAAGTACTATCTATATTTGAAAGGAGAAGAACTACTAATTGGTACCCAAAAAAAGGTATAAAGTTTTGTAAAGTAGAAATATGTATCTAATAAAAAAGATACATTTGTGTGAGATGTGTAAATATATATGTGTAATGCACAAAGACACACATGTGCATCTGGAAGTCATGACTATGTAATATTACTACCAATAACTGAGAAAATTAAAAGTAGATATATTTTGTCCCTTATTTTGCTAAGAGCAAATTTCTTAATTTCAAAATTACATTCATCATTGACCTTAATATATCAAAGGAGAAAGAAAAGAAAAACACATATCAAGTACACTACTTAGAAATCATACACCTTGTAACCTTTAGCACTTCTGTTGTATGACAGACGTTAAAGAACTTCATTTAAAAATTCCATTGCAATCGAGTAAAAAAAAAAAAAAAAAAAAATCTCCATTTACCTGAGAGCAAAAGGATATCTCCTTAAAATTTTTCTCCAATGCTATTTTTTTGGTGTCAGGACTGATGAGGTAAACTTCAGACTGGCCAATCTTAAAAGACAAAGAAACAAAAAAATCTAGCTTTTCAAACTTTCTCATTTCATGACCTATGAAAATAAAGAATAAAAGGGGCAAGCTCCTCTAAAATTTTGACTATATCATCGTAGAAATCATTTCAAAGGTTCCCACTTATTCTCTGGATTTCAGGTTGTACCAAAAACCTATTAGTGCCTTCACTTATTTACACAGGACAGCAGTCTTCCTTGAGATGAAAGAACCAGATATCCAAAAGTTAGCAATAGGCCTCAAGATCCACACATCCCTAAAAACTGAGGTCTCTGCATGAGTGAATCCTCCAGAAAAGAGAATCCACTCTTTCAAAGCTTCCAAGATACTTTTGTATGAGTTTTACTGACAAGTCTTTCTAAGGTACTGTTAAAATAATCTACCATTTGTTTAGTACATATTATCAGACCTTTTCAAGTTAGAGTACGAGCATCAATTACCATCCTCTTACTGACTTGGGACATGCTAACAGACATGCATTACAGGAGACTGCTGTGTTGCAATACCCATCCTATTCTGTGTGAACGTGCCCCTGTAGGCTGTGAAAGACTGTCTTTTAGACTCCAGGCCTCTGGAGCGCTAAGCCCTTTGGGTTTCAGTGTGTGTTGGTTTCTATACTTTTAGTTTCTCCTCAGGACCAAGAAGCCAGTGGTCACATCCTAACATTGCCACTCTAACTCCCAGTCCCATCTTTTCCTCTGAACTCTTCACGCTTTGATGCAAAATACAAATCAGATACACAAGCTTCTTGGAGACTGAGGCCGAGGGGAATTATACTCTCAAAGAGGGGGCCCAAGAAACCTGCATTCTGTCTGGGGCATGGACTTTGCACCCTGAATCATTTTTTCACACTTACTGTTTCTGAACTGTAGTTCAGCAGTAGAGAGCAGCAGGTAGCCTTTTATTCTCGTCTTTCCATGGAGACCAGGGATGATGAAAAACTAATTCATTTTTAACATGCAACATCTTTCTAAGTTAGACTGTGTCTCTCTCTAGAGTAGGAGTCATCACAATAGCCTCCTTATTTGTAAAAAACAAACAAGTATCTATTTGGAGTATGTTTGGTCTCTTTAGGGGTCACTGTCTTTACCTACATAATGAAGATAGTCCTTATGTTTATTTTTTAAAATAACCTTTGAAAATCTTATAGTTGAGAGGCTCTCCAAGGCATTTTTATTTGGCTGTGGCTGGGTTGTAAAGAGTAAATCAGAATCTAAGATTGGGTGGTGCTCCTGAGATCCCTCTTCTTCCCCATGACATCCAATGGATTATGTATCCCTTTAATTTGACTTCCTGCATGTCTGTCCCTTCCACCCCCACTGCACTTCAGCACAAACTCCACTATCTCTCACCTGGACTACTGCAACAGCTTCACTCTCCTCCTCATCCTACTCTTACCCTCCCCTAAGCATATCCTGGCTCTGTAGCCAAAGATATTTCACACTATGTTTTAAACCATGCAGTGCCTGCCCACTGTTTCTGGATAAAAAACAAAATCCTGACCAAGACCCATAAAGTTGTACCTAATGAACACAGCTCTCATGGGGCTGCCTCCAGCCCCAGCCCCAGCCCCAACCCCATCTCTATGCGCTATCCTTCCTTGTTTTCAGAGCAGCCACCTGGACTTATTTCTCACACAACAGGTGTCTACAGAGCACAGCTGTGCTCTAGACACTAGCAATGACAGCACTGAACAGAGAGATGAAAATCCACACCCTCTTGCAGCCTATTTTCTTGGGTGCATGTGGGCCAGAAAATCTTCTACTTGTTTATTTGTAATTATATCGGATGGATGTTTATTTGTAATTGTATGGAGAAAAATAAAGCAAAAAAGCAGGAAGTGAGGTTGCTATTGGCCTTACTGATACGATTATTCCTCCATGTCAACATTTCAGCAGAGACCTAAAGGAAGTAAGAGGAGGTAAGACCGTGACAACCGTGGGAAGAATGCTGCACAAAGGAGGCACACAGGCCTCCAGGACTCTCCAAGCACCAGGCACCATCCCTCCCTTAGGACCTTCTCATCTGTTGCTCTGTGAGCCCAGATGACCTTCCCAGGTGGCCAAAATGAAACTTATGTTAGGTGACAATCACTTTCTCAAAGAGGCCTTTCCTGGTTACCCTAGAAAATGCTCTCACAGCATCCAGTGCTTCTCCTCCACAGCATTTGCCACAAGTGTAATTAGAGAATTATGTGTGCACTCAGTTGCCTGTCTCCCTTACTGGAATCTAAATTCCATGTGGGCAGAGACCATGCCTGTCTTGCTCATGGCTGCATTTCCAGCATGTGGTGAGGGATGTTGGCACAGTAGTCCAAGAGTCAGTACTCATAAATAAATGCATGCAGCAGCATTCTTAATGTCACCAAGAGAGTTTTTAAAAGATACAGATCACAAATTAAAGGGCAAATCTGACTACTCTTTCAGTACACTAGATCAATGGTCAAAAGATGAAAACATCAGCCCTATTTATCCTCTGGCGCACAACCTTGGATTTAAACCTGCACACACCCACAATGCACTAACCTAGGTAGCTGGTTCCTTATCCCCTTGGCCATCTCACTTGTGCCCTGAGTTAGACACAAAAAGAGGGCTTTACATTTAAGGTAATTTTGTTCTCTACAGAATGTCAGTCAGCATTAAGCCAAAAAGGAGGCCAAGGGAAAAACTAGCTCCCTCCATCATTAGAGACCGGCTCGCTGCTGGGACAGCTCCACATCTCTTGCGTTCAGACCCAGGGGACTCCCAGGGAGGGCAAACCCATTCAGAAGAGTCCAGATCAGCATGGAACCAGGAACCCCACGCACGTGGGACAGCCCCCTGTCCCAGCCTTTTCTAGCATTTGGCTCACTGTAAATTTAACATATTTTTTTATTTAAAGAAAAAAAAGAGCAATTGGCTAAATTGATATTTCAGTTTGGGTCTAAATTTCAAATGTAATGTTGCTCACAAAGTTACTTACCCTGACTAGCAAAGGGTAAATGTTTCATAATTAAAAACATTAATAGTAGAGTGTTTTCCAACTAAAAGATTCTGTTGAAATATATCACCTGAAATTTTATACACACACATACATACATACATACATACATACATACATACATACATACATATATATGTGGGTGGGATCTTGGCTCACTGAGAACTCCACCTCCTAGGTTCAAGCAATTCTCCTGCCTCAGCCTCTAAGCAGCTGAGACTACAGGCATGTGCCACCATGCCTAGCTAACTTTTTGTATTTTTAGTAGTGACGGGGTTTCACCATGTTGGCCGGGATGGTCTCAATCTCCTGACCTCATGATCCGCTGGCCTCAGCCTCCCAAAGTGCTGGGATTATAGGCGTGAGCCACCGTGCCCAGCCAAATCATATATATTCTTAAACATCTCTCTGTTGGCCTCACATGTTTTCACTGTTCTTCCCACACTGAAAAGGTGTCTTTACAATTATAGGGTGAGATGAAAATTACACATGAGTATGAGATGGATCTGTTACCCCTGATGACTGTAAAGGCTTATGGCTAAAGGAGGGATCTTAAGAATAGAATTGTTCAGCATTAAAATACATGGATTCACACATAGACCAAAAGCAACTAAGAATCTTCGCTCCATAAAGCAGATTTTCTCTTGAGTGCATATGGCAGACTGGGGCTGCACACGAGCTAGGTGATATTTTACCGTGAAGAGCATAGTTCGATTTTCCTCAATATCTGTGGGCTGCACAATATTGTGTCCGCTAATAAGGTGGTTCTCAATGTCGCTCTCCTCGAAGGAGCTGAAGAAGCCGCTGCCCCGGAGGCCCGCATCCTGCAGCTCCTTCCTGAAGGCCAGCGAGCGCAGGCCGGGCTGGGAGAAGGACTTGCGCATGGGCCTGCACCCAGGCTCCTGGCACCCGCCAGTGGGCGCGGCATGGGGTGGGCCGGGGCGGGGGCTCTCGGACCCCCGGCTGCCGCTGACGTGATTGAACTTCTCGATGCACTCGTCGATCAGGGCTGGCGGGGCCTTCTTGTGCGCCACCGTTACACGGCCGCAGAAGAGCACCTCGAACTTCTTGGAAAATGTGTCGTCGAACTCCGACGGGCAGTGCAGCTCCTCCTGCCGGGCGATCTTCCCCGCCTGCCGGATGGAGCTGATGATCTCAGGCACCTGCCGAGAGAGGGAGGAGTGTTATTTGGAACACGCAGTGTGGCTGGCACTCACGGAATGAATGCACTATGTTGCATTCATTTCCACACTGAATTTCACACTGGATGCCCCGCTGGCAATTTTCACCTTGGAGCACTGAAGGAGGAGCCCACGGCCGGGGAGGTGAACACATAGCTTCCACAGAGAAGAGAAGCAGGCGACACTTATGAAGCACCTCTTACATGCCAGGGGCCGCACTAGAGGATTCACATGTCCACAGCACCCTGCAAGGTTAAACCACCAGCCTCGGGACACACATGGCCCAACCTAGCAGGCCTTGGATTCAAGCCCAGGTTGGTCCCACTCCAAAGCCAAAGGTCCTCTCTGGAGAAGCTGCTGCCTCCCATAGAAGTCTGTCTCCAACGTGGTTCACAAAATGGCTCAATTATTCTAGCTCTCATGGCAGTATACTTTGGAAAGTCTTCTTCAGTAAATAGTGGGATGAAGATCAAGGCTCTGAAATTATCTCATCAATTATTTATCCAAATCCCAGCATCATTATTTCCTTCGACGACAACTCAGTCTTGTATTTCCTAACAGTTGAATAGTGACTAATATGTCAACAAAGCTAGGAGGTTTTAATCAAGGAGTAAGCAACCCACAACTAATATTATTCACCACAATACACTCACCGGGGCCTCTTCACATGGAGACTATAAAGCTTTTGGTTCCCAGTGTTAAAAATCATGATTAAACGGATGTACTAAAAGTTCTCATCTGCCATGGTGTTGTCCCTACCGCTACATCCTTTCATCATTAACCTCTGAGAAGATTCTTCAAAACAGCATTAGACATAAAGATGAATCCACATGGCAGTGAATGAACAGCTGTGCAATTGCTCAGATGACAGACAGCCTCAGCACTAATATCTGTGGCCAGGCATGAATTTAAACAAGGCTAAGGGAGGCATAAATTTAAGCTTCAAAAGGGCCTACTTTTTGTTGTGATCTAACACACCTAAACCAATTTTTTCTACTTTTCTATGTAAGGAAAATTCAATTTAAGGCCCAATACCCAAAGGCCCAATGTCTTTTTAACAACATTATAGAGAAATAAAAAAAAATCACCTTTCCAATTCAGGTCCAAGATCAATGCATACAGTAAAGGAGGTGGTTTTAAATTGTAAAGGTATCCTTGTATTCAGTGTTCATGACATAATTCCCAAACCCAATGACTCAAAGATTTTTCTCTTTGTGATTTCATATCAAGTACACCTTAAAGATCTCACTGCCATAAAGTGATATATCCTTTCAAAATATTTTATCATACAAAGAGTCAAAAGATCTTTAGGAAAGTTTTATATTTTAAAGAATTGATTCCTGAAGCATGAGACCTAAATGATACTTTAAGAGCCAAAATTTCAGCCAAGCGTGGTGGCTCACACCTGTAATCCCAGCGCTTTGGGAGGCCGAGGCAGGTGGATCACGAGGTTGGAAGTTCAAGACCAGCCTGGCCAACCAACATAGTGAAACCCCAACTCTGCTAAAAATACAAAAAAATTACAGGTGGCTGGCACCTGTAATCCCAGCTACTCAGAAGGCTGAAGCAGGAGAATTGCTTGAACCCAGAAGGCAGAGGTTGCAGTGAGTCAAGACTGCACCATTGCACTCCAGCCAGGGCCAACAGTGTGCAACTCAGTCTCCAGAAAAAAAAAAAGGCAAAACTTCAACAGGTCAAGCATCTGTCTGCACTGAATATTTGCTGGTGTTATAGCCCACTTTTATACTGCCAAATAATCATACATCATGCAGAGGCCTAGAAACTGTTGGTCAATTATAAAAAGAAGAAGGACAGAGAGAATAGAGTAGGTTTCATTCACATCTTTGACAATGGTTCACAACAGAATCCTGGAAAAACTTAGCCCTAGTTAGACTGGGCATGGTAGCGCATGCCTGTAATCCCAGCACTTTGGGAGGCTGAGGGAGGCAGACTGCTTGAGTTCAGGGTTCGAGACCAGTCTGGGAAAATTCGGGAGAACTTATCTCTACAAAAAAAAAAAAACCACAAATATTAGCCAGGAGAGGTGGTGTGTGCTGCAGTCTCCGCTAGTCAGGAGGCTGAGGCAGGAGGACCACTGGAGCCCAGGAGCTGGAGGCTGCAGTAAGCCAAGACCTTGCCACTGCACTCTAGCCTGGGTGACTAAGACCCTGTCTCAAAACAAACAAAACAAAACAACAACAACAACAACAAAGCCATTGTTAGTCTCCAAAAAAGAGGACTTTCCTGGTAAAAGTTATTTCTGTAAAGAATGGTATTTGTCAAACAAAAATAATCAATTTATACAGGAACCTTGCCACTCTTCTAAGCAAGTGTCTAAGATTATTTTATCAAGTCACATGACTCTTTCCCAATTACTAACCCAATCTGAACAGAAAACTCAAAGCTTATTCAGTCCTTTGGGGCTTGTTAAAATACCTCACGTTTCTACATGCTGTGTCTTCTGTGGCACCTGAAGTGAGCAGCGATGTCTTTCATTATATATCAAAGGGTAGAGAAAATATGTGAAGTCACATGAATTTATTGGTGACTCAGTCGTAATTGGCACAAACAAAAAGAGGAAACAAAATAGATCACTTGACTGTTTCCTCGATTCCCAGGGTCAGAAGAAACCGAAGAATACATCATAATTTGGTCACGATCGAGGCTCTGGCAGTTTTTCCAAGGACCAATCTCTCCTCTCCTTTACTCAAAATCTTAAAAAGACACGCGTTAGTCAAAGACCAAAGTCTCTCTCTCCTTGCTCTGGTAAGTTCTATTATTCAGGCATAATTTAGCTAAAGGTTCTCATGCTCAGGGTAAGGTGTGCCCTGCCTTCAAAAGCCCCAAGAAGCTGTAGTGTAATACAGATATAAAGGAGATAACCGAGGTCTAAAAACAGAAATCACTGGAATCCTGGTCAGAATACTAACAATTTCAGAACATTTGAAGGCAAAGAGCACATTACCAAATACAGTTTCAACAACAAATTGCAAATAATTTAAAAAAAACCTAATGCCATTTAAACATTACTTTTAGTCAAGAATACTAAGACTAAATAAAAAATGGTTATTTTTTTGAATGGTTATTTTAAAACCCTCTATCAGAATAGACCTCAGGCATTGTTTTCTGAAAAATGAAGGCAGAATGTCATTCGTGATAAAATCCTGAATTTTCCATCTTTATAACTCTGTCCTGGACTCACCTATTTGCATGGAGGACTTGAGTCATTTACTTCATTTTATTCTATACATTTTTCTAGGCATCTGTAGATGCCAGAGCCAGGGATTCAGAAGTGTGAGAGGAATGTATGTGAGTCCCTGCCAGATGCCAGGCGGAAGGGGTTTAGTTGGAATCCTTTAGGGTAACTGAGGTGGGGCATGTTAAGAGCCTGCTGAGAACTAAGCACTGAAGGCTGAGAGAAAGGCTGAATGAAAGATTCTGGAAGACAGAACTAACAGGATTTGGTGGTGACCTGGATGGGGGAGCTGAGGATACTGAATATGGTGCGTGGCACCCAGGGCTCTGGCTTAGCCTTCTGTGTGGATGACTGTGCCATTAGCGAACCGAGGGAGTGCAGAAAGGGAAGGTTTGGGAAGACAGCCCAATGAGTTCTGCTTTTGTCTGTGTTGAGTAAGACCAGGACTTGAAAGTAAAGGCATCTAGCTGGTAAGTGGGCCTAGGTTCCAATACAGGAGCTCTAGACTGGACATGAGCAGCTCCTATCTGGGAAGGAAAGTAAAGGAAGGAGCCAAGACAGGCCTCTGGGATACCCCAACATTTCAGGTGTAGAGAAACTGAGGAATTGCAGGCAGAGAAGACGGGGGCCCCAAGGGAAGCAAGGATGAGGAGAGAGACACTCAGGGAAGGGGACACTCCATCTTCAAGACAAGGAGTCAGCAACTGAGAACAGGCTAAGGGCTGAGACAGCTGGCTGGGGCTTAAGCTCATACAGATAAGTAAAAATAAGTAAGGGGAAAACAATACTAAACCCCTAAAATAAACATGCCTCACTGAAAAATGTCCTCAAGTAAAACTTTATTTAGTCTAAAAGAACATACACTTCCAACAACAATATTTACTGTAAAAACACAGATCTTTTTAGGGCAAATTCACTGACACCAGTGGATTTATTTCCACTGATACAATCTGGGTACTTTTAGTGAAAAGTTTTTTTTAGTTTTGTTGGAGCAATAGCATCTACGTCATTTCTGTTTGCAGACAAAGTAAATCAACTGTAAGCACAAATAAGAATCCAAAAAGCATCTTAATGGGACAGATTCAATAAGGGTATGGGGCTTGGTTTTAATTTCTCTTACATGGAGAATCACAACAAAACTGTTCATTGAAATCAATCGCCAATAATTAACGAAGAAACAGACCTTATTTAGATACATAAAACTCTGTTAAATCCCTCCTCTGCCAACCTATTTGAGTTTATACTAAAACTCAATTTTGAAAGTAAATCTGCATTTTACGCACAATCAAAACAAGTTTCTTTGTTCACATGCTAACGAATGCACAGTAACATGCGACGCTTCTGAAGCGTGCGTAAGTGAACACTGTTTCACACGTAGCCAGATCGTGATATCCCAAGAGAATCAGAAATGTTCAGATCTGTAAAAAAAAAAGTCCTTATTTAAACATTTGGGTCAACTTGCTTTTTAAGGATTTAAGGATTATAAAGGATTATAAATACAATGCAAACGTAATTTTATTCACGAGGATTTAGGAAAGAGCTCCTGAAGCAATATTTAGAATAAAAAGTCATTTTACTTGACATTTGCTGTTTTCTTTTTCTGTCAACTAGTAAGAAACAAATATTAAATAAATCTGAAGCACTGTGTATTTAAAATTCTAGCCTTTTTCCTGTTATGTGATAGAAACACATTCTAAACTTCAAAAATATGGCAGGACACATGTTTTTTCCCCTTGGATGAAATGCTTTCTCGATATAAGGAGTTCAAATGAGCACTTCAAACAAAAAATATGCCATGTAATCATTTTCCAGAAGGAACAGATTTGTGGTTTTTATTGACAAGCAGTTATTTGTATTTGTTGGTCATAAGGTAAGGAAGGGTAGAAACTACATTAAACCAAGTATTTCCTCACTCTATCTTCCATGTCTTCAATTTCATACAAAACACTTGAGAAAATATCTTATGAGTGCCTATTATTTAAATCATTTTAAAGAGAAAATATCATCAGATGCTATTTTGATACGACACATGTAAACATTCATACTATGCAGCAGTTCAGCCTGACAGGACACGGTTCGATCATGAAGATTTGAATACGCCTCCTACAATAAGACATGATTCCCTCTGACTTTAGGAAGCTCACACATATGTGATTTCCAACACAAGGTGACAGGTGACAGAACACAAACCTGGGAGAAGGCACAAAAGGCTGCTCCTGTGCAGAGGTCTGTCCTATTTTGGCTTCACACTGTGGTGAACTCATGCCTCAATGCCTGCTTCATGCTTACAATTAGACAACAGGTCAGATTAATGTGTTACGGCTTCCCAAGGAGAGATCAGGTGTCCCTGGTAGCTGGCTGAGGAGGCATCTGGGCATAGGTGAAGTGCTAATTACTGCCAGCCCCTGACACAGGGGCCTCTCTTTCAACCCCTCTGCCTTATCTTTCGGTCCTTTGGGTCTTGATCTTTCATCCCATGTGACACAGAAGTAGTATTATTCAGCTTCCCTAGTTGTGAAATGGCAAACTGGATGAGCTGTTGGTAGCTTTTAAACCCCACAGATAGTCTACGCAAACACAAAACCCAGTTTATACTCCAAAATAATTGTTTAAAAGGTTCAATGCAACCTTCTGATGGACCAATACGCTTCTACAAACATTTAAAACTATGACACCATAAAAGAAGCAATTCTATGGCTGTAGGAGCTAAAAGAGGGTGGGAGGAAGTGAGAAAGAAAAAGGAAGATAGCACTCTAAGGATATGAAATTATTTTGTAGGTTTTCTAAAATAGTTTTTTGTTTGTTTGTTTGAGGCTGAGTTTTCCTCCTGTTGTCCAGGCTGGAGTGCAATGGCACAATCTCTCGGCTTACCACAACCTCCACCTCCCGGGTTCAAGCGATTATCCTACCTCAGCCTCCCCAGTAGCTGGGACTGCAGGCACCTGCCACCATGCTGGCTAATTTTTGTATTTTTAGTAGAGACAGGGTTAAACTCCTGACCTCGTGATCCACCCGCCTTGGCTTCCCAAAGTCTTAGGATTACTGGCGTGAGCCACTGCACCCAACCTAAAATAGTTTTTAAAACTTAAAACGTTGGGTGGTCAGCATAAACATAGATAGAATTCATAGAATCACTGAATATTCAATCTGAATGAGAACGTGTAAATCCTCAAAGTCCAGTCTCCTTCACTGAATGTGTTGATTCTCAACCCAAATGTGGCTGCACGTGAGAATGGCCAGTATTTTCAAACCCTGATGTCCAGGTCCACCCACCTAAATGAAGCAGCTTGTTTGGAGGTGGGGCCCTCACTCCCACAGTTTTCAGAGTGCCCCACCCTGGCTGTTCTAATGGGCAGCCAGGGTCCAGAAGCCAGGCTTCATCACCTGTTCTTTGTCACATCCCAGGGAAGGCAGTGCCTCATAGGAAGACCTCCTCTGCATGCCACTCACAGCACCATCCAACCCAGGTCCATTTCAGTATGGAGGCCCTTAGCAAGTTGTAAATGGCATGACGGCAGCCAAACTGCACAGATCCCCACCATGCTTACAGCAGAGATGAACAAACTGGTGAGGACAAAAAAGCCTGATTCTGTCTAGACAGAAGGAATAAAGAAGCACATAAATGACTAAACAAACAAGGTGGAAAGCCAAGTGCTACAGAAGCATTAAGGAGGTTAAGAGGATAGAGAAATGCAAAATCTCAGTACAGAGTGCATTTCAAATAAGTTACCAAAAGCAGACAGGGGCTGAGCACAGTGGCTCACGCCTGTAATCCCAACACTTTGAGAGGCTAAGGCGGGTGAATCACCTAGGGTCAGCAGTTCGAGACCAGCCTGGCCTTAGTAGAGACATGGTAAAACCCTGTCTCTACTAAAAATACAAAAATTAGCCAGGCGTGGTGGCAGGCCCCCTGTAGTCCCAGCTACTTGGAAGGCTGAGACAGGAGAATTGCCTGAACCCGGGAGGTGGAGGTTACAGTGAGCCGATATTGTGCCTCTGCATTCCAGCCTGGGCACAGAGCAAGACTCCGTCTCAAAAAATAATAATAATAAATTAATTAAAAGATAAAAGTAGACAGGATGACAAACATTTACCAAACCCTGCCCTTCTTAAAATAAAACCAGTCACCAGGCGTGGGTGAGGAAAGTCAAGTCCAGGAACTGCAGCTCCTTGCCACTCAAGAAATGTCTTCTCTTTCAGAATATGCCTTGCGCATGTCTTGTCTCAGTGCTTGGCTATTTGGTGAAGTTGCCAGGCCTACTGATCCAAGTCTATGAAAGTGGTGACACTGTTTAGTGAACCACCCTTTGCCAAGAAGGAGACTTATGACTGGGTATCCAGATGATAACACTGTACTCACGAGGACACTCCGATTTCTTGGATTCTACAGAGATGAGCATCAGGATTTTAAGGATGAGCAAAGATGACTAAAGAAGCTTCGTGGAAAGGGGAAACCAAAGAAAGGAGAGGGGAAAAGAGCAGCAAAAAAGAGTGTTGGGCCGGGGGCGGTGGCTCACACCTGTAATCCCAGCACTTTGGGAGGCCAAGGCAAGCAGATCACAAGGTCAGGAGATGGAGACCATCCTGGTTAACATGGTCAAATCCCATCTCTACTAAAAATACAAAAAATTAGCCGGGCATGGTGGTGGGTGTCTGTAGTCCCAACTACTCCGGAGGCTGAGGCAGGAGAATCACTTGAACCCGGGAGTGGAGGTTGCAGTGAGCCAAGATTGTACCACTGCACTCCAGTCTGGGCAACAGAACAAGACTCAGACTCAAAAAAAAAAAAAAAAAAAATAGTGTTGGTCCCTCAAGAGGGAAAATTTCTTCCTCTGTGGGGCAGAGAGAAGAAAACGTATCTACTGTCTTTCCACATATTGGAGGAATGTCATCTTCCCAAATGAAGGTTATATTGGGAGGTATCATCTCCTTGTTGATGTCTAATCCAGTTAAATGATGACTGGTTTCTTGAACACACTCTAACTGTGCAAAATTATTTTGGCCTTGGCTGTATAATGTAAGGTTTACTTAATTCTCTAATAATATGAATACATTTTAAAAAACAGTCACGAAAGCCTCCTGGGATTCCAAATTGATTCTTTTTTCTTCTCCACAAAAAAAGAGATTTAATAAAATTTTAGCTCATATCAAAAATTTTTAACAAGCACAGCCAAACTGGAATTCATGTTTGAATGTCTGCTTGTACCTTATTCCCATGCCCTCTCTGCTCCCTGCTATGTAAAATGAGAAAGGGCTGTCATGACATACAATACAAACGGACAAAGAAATGGGACCAAAAAACACGGGTAATTTGCAAAGTATCTACACAGCGCCTCACAAACATGGATCTCACGTGTCACTCAGCAGTGATTTGGCTTCTCCCGAAATGTGGTTTTCTTCCCCAGCACCATGGCATCATGCCCTCTCCACGTCAGTCCCCTGCCATGTCTGCAGCAGGACTGGGGCCACTGAGGCATCACACGACATTGCCCACTCTCTGGGGTTCATATTAGCTTTGCTTACTTATAAACAGAATCCGCCTCAATGAAAAACACAGCAAAGGAATTTTTGGGGCTTTAGCCAGACCTCCAAGGGCAGGACTTCATTTCTCAGGTAAAAGATAAGGCTTGCCTCCCTCAGAGGAACAAGGGAGAAAAGAAAAGCTCCCTGTCCCGGGCTCAGACCACAAGCAACATGAAACAGAGAGATCCCTGAGGAGGCTGCACTGCTGTCTCAGAAACCAGGCTGGGGGAATCGCATGCACACCCAGACATAAATACCAGGGAAGGAAATCATTGCTTAACACTCACTACTGAAGACGCCAACAGTCTCGTCTTCCAGATCAAATCATAACCTTAATTCTCACATCACGTGCAATACCCAAAATTCGGGTATAACTAGCCCCAGCTAGCAACTTACAATCTCACTCTGAGTATTTAAACCACAATGAATGAGATCAGCTTATCAGAACTGCAGCAACTACTGAAAAATTCAAGCTTGACTCTTGCATTCTTCCTCTCCCTATCCTCTTGCTTTAAGAGGAAAATAAAGCATACATTTATCTCTGAAGCACCCTCCTCTCACGTACACCCTTGTTCCACATCCTGGAGCCAAGCCTCCAATCCAAACCAGCACCAGCAGAGGTGTTGCTTGGCTCAACGGAAATGTCAATCATTTCATAACCAAGAAGTGGTAAGATGGTTACTGCTGAACAGAAACGTGGGGGAGATGAGGGAGAACACCTTGCTCTCTCCCTCCCACTCCCTGCCAGGGAGCCAGGTCAGACCCTTCTCCTGGGCTCCTTAAGATGCTGCTGAGGCATCCTGCCTTGGCATAAAAAGCGCCAATCTCAAAAACCAAGGAAAACAAATATTTATGTTTTACCTCTTTTCAATAATCTACCCTTCTTTTTAAATACAGCAGCAGAATGTACTTTTTTTTTTCTGAGACAAAGTTTTGCTCTTGTTGCCCAGGCTGGAGAACAGTGGTGTGATCTCGGCTCACTGCAACCTCCACCTCCCAGGTTCAAGCAATTCTCCTGCCTCAGCCTCCCAAGTAGCTGGAATTACAGGCATGCACCACCATACCTGCCTAATTTTTGTATTTTTAGTAGAGATGGGGTTTCTCCATGTTGGTCAGGCTGGTGTCAAACTCCTGACCTCAGGTGATCCACCCGCCTCAGCCTCCCAAAGTGCTGGGATTACAGGCATGAGCCACCGCACCCAGCTAGAATGCACTCTTTAATCACCTTCGGTTTCTAAAAATCAGTTCAATACACATCCACATAAAAGAAAAATAGGGAAACATAAAGTTGCCTATAATCTCTGGAAACATCTACAGTTAACAATCTGGTTTTTCTCTCGTGTAGTGCTTTGCGTATACTTAATGGTAATTTGTTTTACCATTTTTTTAATGGGATCACAGTGTTCTGCAACTAACTTTTATCAAGGGCATATTTCATCAGAACCCATATTAGAAACATCTTATTCCTTTCTGATAGGCAATTAAGGCATAGATTTCATTAACTGCAAACACTGTACAAAAAGAAAGTACAAGGTTTCTTTTTTTTAAAGAGCCTCTTTTAAAGACCATCTACCTCTCAGAACAAATAATAAGTGACAAAAATAATTTCTATAATGTCAGTTGGCAATAAATAATGACAAAAAAAAAAGAAATAATAAAGCATTTTGGCAAATGTGTGGCGAGTATCCCAACCTTTGCATAAACTGCCAGGTCTCCTGATTGCATTGCAGTGTAAGAAAACTGTTTAATGTGTGCAGGTTGAGGGAGGGAGGCAAATACAAAAATGAGAGTGAGCCCAGGACTGCTTACTAGACCACAGACATTCCCTCTGGAGGGAGCCAGCAATCTGGAGCAGGAATCAAAACAGAATAATCTTTAAAAGGGTAGAGAGGAACTCTCATAGCTGGTCACAACTACCAAGAGAAAGTCAGCCCTAACTGCTAGACAGCTGAAGCCATGATCTGTGATGCTGACAGACCCCATGGGGAACGCTGTAGCTTGAAATGCTAAAATGAGCTGCAAGAACTGCTTTGGGCACGCTACTGAGCTCTAAGAACCTTGGCTCCTCTTCTATTAAAATGAGACATTACCAGATACCTTGGAGGGTCATTTTGAGGACAAAATTAAATATTGAATGTGAAAGTTTTTAGCATAGAGTCTAGCCTATAACGGTGCCCAATAAATGCTAGCTGTTACCTTGATGTTTGTAAAGTAAGAAAAGACCAACTCTTTCTTTTTTTGAGACAGGGTCTTGCTCTGTTGCCCAGGCTGGAGTATAGTGGCATCATCATAGCTCACCACAGCCTCAATCTCCCAGGCTTGAGCAATTATCCCATTTCAGCCTCCCAAGTCACTGGAACTGCAGGCACATGCCACCATTCCTGGCTAGCTTTTTTGTTTTTTGTAGAGACAGGTTTTCACCATGTTGTCCAAGCTGGTCTTAAACAGGTGGGCTCAAAGGATCCTCCCAACTTAGCCACCCAAAATGCTGGGATTACAGGCATGAGCCACCACACCTGACTGCCAACTTTATTAAAATAACAGTACTGAGAAAGCAGCAAGCTTGCTATTATCCCATCTACCTTTCAGTACAGAACAAATAAGAAAAGGCAAACATAATTTCTATAATATCAGCCAGTGATAGATAATGCCAATCAAACCTTTGACCTTTGACCAAATTTCCAAACACCCTGTAGGCAACAAAACTCTCCATCTCACCACACCCTCAACTTTCCAGCAATCTCAAATATATGAGTATGAATGTTCTGATGAAAATGGGTCTGAGGAAGCAGAACGTACCCTCCTCCTTCCTTCTGCCAGCACTAGACATCATAAACACCCACAGGAACAGGGTGTGAAAACCACTACCTTATAAAACACACAAGGTCTGTGACTGCTATCGAAGGACACAATTACAACCAATTTAGTTATAGATCTAATTGTATTTTATTCACGATTCAATGCTCCCACCAGCAACAGTAGAACAGCAGGTACTGTAAGATGAAAACAAAGAAACAGAATAGAAAAAGCTGACTGGTTAACATCGGGTTACTTCGGGTTACTTTTCTGTAAGGGCTAAATAAAACAGAAGGGACTTCCTTGCTACACTGACTCAGATAGACTGGAATCTCCTGTTTTCAGGAAAAACTGGTCTGTTCTGGGATCCATCTGCTTTCTTACATCACCTTTAGCATGAGTGACTCCATTTTGGTTTGGTATGTTCGGAAGGGGCCCAGTACAGGAGTTCAGCCTAAAACAATGGCCTCCCGTAATTTTTAACAGTGTCAAGCAGTTTTTATGGCACATCAGGGCAGCCCCCTAAGCCTCAGAGCACAAAACACCTAAATACTCCAAGGTCAGCTCCAAGAGAGTGGGATTACTGTCTATCTTGCTACTTACGTAGGACAAAGTGCCTAGTACACTGTCTGGCGTACTGCGAGTATTCAATAAATCTGCTCAATGTAAAAATGATTGCAATGCAAAATAATCTAATGACTTCAAAGTTTTTAAGTAACGAGAAAGACATATTTCAAATAGGTCTAGGAAGAGAAAACCGCCATAAATCTGTAAATTTCCAACACAATGCCTGAGCATAGTGGGCATGCAACAAATATTTGCAGAAGAAATAGATGCTATAACAATAGTAAACCAGAAGCACAGGGAGTAAGTCCTTTCGTATTATAAGATTATTCAAGACAGCTGAAGACTCTGTGTCTAGCTATTTTTATTTTAAATATTTTTGGATGGGAACTGTTTAGTATATTTTTTCAAAGGCTGCAGAGAATCTAGTTTAACCCTTTCTTTTCTATGTATATATTACAATGCCTACAGGAGCGACTGAGGTTTTGTTAAATTGTGTGCTGCTGACTATATGGGATCAGTCTTCAGTGAGAAACAGCATCTCAATTACATATCCCACAATCCTGAACGAATGCAGGCTTGCTTTCTCTCCAACACACGCCAGGGGCTGCAGCAGAGATTCTTCAACTTTTTGTGCCACAGACCCCTCTCACAGCCTGGTGAAGCCTATGGACCCTTCAGAATAAACTTCTCCAATGCACAAATTAGAATGCAAGGGATGGGCTGCCCACAGTGGCTCACGCCTGTAATCCCAGTACTTTGGGAGACTGAGGTGGGCAGATCACAAGGTCAAGAGATTGAGACCATCCTGGCCAACATGTTGAAAGCCCGTCTCTGCTAAAAATACAAAAATTAGCTTGGTGTGGTGGTGCATGCCTGTAGTTCCAGCTACTTGGGAGGCTGAGGCAGGAGAATCGCTTGAACCGGGGAGGCAGAGGTTGCAGTGAGCCAAGATCGTACCACTGAACTTCAGCCTGGGCAACAGAGCGACTCCATCCCAAAAAAAAAAAAAAAAAAAAAACCCCACACAAGGGATGGCAAAAGGACTCAATTATGCTGAAAGGAAATTATCCAAATAATTATGATATAGTACTAAGTGCTTATTACCATATTTAACAAGATCAAGTGGCAAGTCAATAACATCGTAACTCAAAGTGATAATGAGCACATACAATATTTGAGACATGTATAAAACTGTAATGCATATGGAAATCACTGATGTGATACAGTGATATAATAAATAGTATTTGGTCTTGACACAAGAGCATCTAAAACCCTTGGAATTTCCTGAGAGAAAAATTAGAAATGCCTTTTGTTACTCATAATAAGCCCCTATCAACTGTCCTGAGTTTATGCTAATGAGGTGACCATGGTTGGGCCCTAGATAGCTCTAGGATTGGCACTGGTTGCCAGAGGAACCAACTTTGGAATTAGAGGGTTGGAATTTTCACCCTACTCCCAACCCCTATGTCCTGGGAGGGGAGAAAAGTGAATTAGTCACCAATGGCACATGATTTAATCCATTATGACCACATATTGGAACCTCCATAAAAACCCTTAAATGGTAGGATTCAGAGAGCTCCTGAGTTGATGAACACATAGAGGTGTTGCAGCGTGGCAACCCCAAAGAGGTCACAGAAGCTCTACACACCCCCAAGCCCCCTCTGTTACCTTCTTTATAATAAACCACTAAACGTAAGTTATGAGTGTTCTAAGTCCTGTGGGCCATTCTAGCAAATGATTGACCCTGAGGAGGCGGCCAGGAACCCAATTTATAGCAGGTCAGTGGGTGTCTTGGGCAGTCTTGTGAGGCTGAGCCCTCAACTTGTGGGGTCTGTGCTAACTCCAGATTGT
Source organism: Saguinus oedipus (assembly GCA_031835075.1). Classification (NCBI taxonomy): domain Eukaryota; kingdom Metazoa; phylum Chordata; class Mammalia; order Primates; family Cebidae; genus Saguinus; species Saguinus oedipus. The sequence continues at coordinate 65,606,594 of CM063171.1, read as the reverse complement.
CAGTGTAAGAATTTAACTTAATCACTGGAGACTCAGCTGGTGACCAGAGAATGGGAGAACTGGGTGCTGGTGTGGGGAAAACTCTGACACATCTGATGTCAGGAGCGTTTAGAGTAGAAACAGATCATAGTGCTTTGATTTTACTGACGTTATAGTCACAGGAACTGCTACAGGCTGAGTATTCCTAGTCCAAAAATCCAAAATAGAAATGCTCCAAAATTTGAAACATTTTCAGCACTGACATGACACTCAAAGGAAAGGCTCATCGGGGCATTCTGGATTTTTAGATTTGGGATGCTCAACTGGTAAGTACAATGCAAATATTCCAAAGTCCAAAATCTACAACACTAAGCATTTCAGATAAGGGAAACTTCATCTGTAATGCTATTGGGTTTGCTGACTACATTCCTAATGGAAGGAAAATATTAGATTTTCAGTTACTGATTAGTGAAAATAAAGATGTCATTTCTTCCCCATCCAAGTTCATGTACCCACTGACTTGTCCATCCTGTGACCTCAGATTAAGGATTTTTGAACTAAAGGAAGTCCAGGGAAGGGGAAGCATCAGCTACATCTCAAAAATACAATCACCACCACCGTGAGTCATCTCTTGGGACCATGGTGCATATGTATTGCATGTATGAATAATGCAATAAAGCCAGCCCCATCATTCCAGTGAAAAGAAATCCACCTGAAAATGAGAAAGCCTCGCCAGAAGCTATAGCCATCAAAGCCTACCAACAGAAATTAAAATCCACAGGGAGAGCAAATTCTAATGGGGTAAAACTCAAGTGTTCACTAGTTAGAATAATGGAATTAATTTCTACACAATATAAATTCTTCATCAATACCAGCACATTACAACCTTTTCAAAATGTTACAAGCACTCCGTTTTAATCTGATGTGATTTACTGCCTAGTTAGTCCTCGGAACACGACAACTCAGTCCAGTACAGAAATAGACAGAAAAGCATCTTCAACCATCAACTTGATATTATCACTGCCAATGTGAAAACAAGATAAGCATACCCAACAAATACCTCTGATACCTCATTTCAAGAAACTGCAGCTCACATCCCACACCCACTGCAGGCAGGTGGGCAAGGCTTTCTCCTCTGGAATGTCTCCCACTGACTCTCCTCTAGTGTGTGCAGATTCTTCCAGATCCAGCCCAAATGTCTCCCCCTTTCCCTCCCCGCACAGGCCTGCTCTCCCGATCCGGAGGGCACCTGGTTTTCTGCTGTTAACACCCACCACATCCCTGAGTCCCTCCCCTACACCAGATGCTGGGGGCAGGATATGGTTTGATTTGTTTCTGTGAACCCTGCAGGCCTACATCAGAGTATTTGCTTAACACACACATTTTAATATGTGAGGCAGTTTCTGTTTCTCTAAAAGTGTAAAAAGCATAATGTAACACTAATTCACTTCAATTAAATATATTTACTTGAAAATACCCCAAAGTGCTGTAGGTAAACTGTATAGTTTAAAAATGAAAGAAACAACTAAAACCTGTCACTTTTTTTGAGACGGAGCCTTGCTCACCCAGTCTTGCTGGCCCAGGTTACATTTCTGACACCTTCACTTGAACCCAGTCATTTAAGTAAATATAGTATCTCAGGCATCAATACCACTTGTCAACTCCCACTGTGTGCCAGAGGCCGTGCTTTCCTTTATTATCTCAATTAATTCTCACACAGACACTCTGAGGAAGACACCCCGTTCCCATTTAATAGAATACAGACCATCAGGACAGAAACTGTGCTGGGCACTGGGCTGAACAGTGGGGACAGACATGTAACATTATTTAGAAAGCAAGGCAACAGAGGCAAGGAAACTGACAAGGTGGACAGAGGGGAGGTCAGAAGGGGAGGTGTGGAGGAAACTGCCTAAGGGTGAGGAGGCCTGGTTGGTCAGGGGGACAGGCAAGGAGGGAGGTGCGGAGGAGGCACTCCAGCCCAGGACAGCCCGACCCAGCTGCCAGCAAACAGCTGAGACTCAGACAGCTGAGGCCTGAGAGAAGAGGACTAGTCCAGGTTTGCATTTCCAACACATCGCCAGAGTTGCTGTGGAGAGAATGGGCTTGATGGACAAAACAGCAGAGGAAGGATGCCAGGCAAGAGGATGAAGTGGCGATGGCTCATTCCCCTAGCTTAGTCCCCACAGAGACAGTGGCTGGAGGCAAGAGCCTTGCAACCCAGTGCCTGGCACTGCCCCTTCACAGCCAGAGTGAATATATTGCTGATAAAGGAACAGACAAGCAACTGAGGAGAGAGAAGGGACGATCTCACCTAGGTCAGTGACAAAACAAACAGAGAGCGGGGGATGAAGTCAAGAACCATCTGGAAGGTAAAGCTGGCAAGAAGTGGTAACCGACTGAATGTGAGAGGTGAGGGCTGAGGGCGGGGAAAGGTGGGAGGGCTCAGTGGTTAGAGAGCAGAACCACTGTGACAAAAAAAAAAAAAAAAATCCAGGAATCTGAATACAAATTACAACTCAGTATTTCTTCATATGGGTTTTCTCTTCTTAAGGACATCTTACTCCTGAACAAAAAGTGCAAACTGTGCAGATAGTGAAACCAGGGTGTGCTGAAGCCCACAGAATAATCCCTTCACCCATCCACCCCCAGTCTATTCTGGCATTCTGGCAAAAAATTCTCATTTAAAAAAATGAAGTTTTTACAGGCGCAGTGGCTCATGTCTGTAATCCCAGCACTTTGGGAGGCCAAGATAGGTGGATCACCTGAGGTCAGGAGTTCAAGATTGGCCTGGCTAACCCTGTCTCTACTAAAAATACAAAATTAGCCGGGCGTGGTGGTGCACGCCTGTAATTCCAGCTACTTGGGAGGCTGAGACAGGAGAATCACTCGAACCCGGGAAGCAGAGGTTGTGCTAAGCTGAGACCATGCCATTGCACTCCAGACTGAGCAAGAGGGAAATGCCATCTCAAAAAAACAAACACACAAAATCCAAAGTAAATGTATGTGAACAGTTGTTATTTCTTCTACTTATTTACAGCAAAAGCGATAGAATTTTAAATAGTGCTTATTAATAAAACAGATCTGGAAGGGGGCACTTGTGGCGATCTCTGGGTAGGAATATGTATTTTGGCTTAACAGTATGTTATTTTTCATATATATGCATTTTTATAATCATAAAAAGGTTATTTTAACATTTTTTAAAGTACATTTTTCTTAAACTTTAGTCTTTTCAAAGTTACCATCTACTGCTACTAGGTAAAAACTTCTAGGGGCAAAATCATTTGGAAAGAAGAAAAAGATCTTCATCTTAGGATAAACTCATTTTTTTTGTGGTGGGGAGACGGAGTTTCGCTCTTATTACCCAGGCTGGAGTGCAATGGCGCGATCTCGGCTCACCCCAACCTCCGCCTCCTGGGTTCAGGCAATTCTCCTGCCTCAGCCTCCTGAGTTGCTGGGATTACAGGCACGCGCCACCACGCCCAGCTAATTTTTTGTATTTTTAGTAGAGACGGCGTTTCACCATCTTGACCAGGATGGTCTCGATCTTTTGACCTTGTGATGCACCCGCCTCGGCCTCCCAAAGTGCTGGGATTACAGGCTTGAGCCACCGTGCCCAGCCCTAGGATAAACTCTTTTAATGTACAAGTGAAATGGCATACAGTTCTAAGTGCCTCCAAAAGCTTCACTACCTAACACACAGAAGCCTTTAAGTCAGGAAGCACAATACGGTATAAAAACAAGCTTCAGAATAAACCCCAGAAACCAAAAACTTTAGAGGGCAGTCTAAAAGCAGTATTCAAAAGTCTGCCCCTGCCTCTGAATAGATAATTACCTAAGAAGAAAATGTGTAGCTTAGATTAAAATTGTGATAATATTAAGGACTGGTCTGTTTTTTTGAAGCTAACAGTTCAGGCTTGAGTTCAGATAAAACCATTAGTCTGCTAACCAGATAAACACCCTTGTTCCTTCTGAGAAATTGCAGTAAAATGAATGTGATTTAGATTATTACATATGAGGACAAAGTATGGAATCACCCCAACAGCACCAAAATTAATTTTTTTAAAAACAAAGTAATTTATAGCATAGGCTATGCCTTTACAGTGCCTTTCTTCAAATCATTAAAAGCCAAACTCCTGTTCTCCCCCTCACAGACAAAAACCGATGGGTGGCAGATTTCGCAAGACAAGTGTGGGTTGGATCTCAGTCCTTGCTTGTGCCACCAGATGAGTGCTTTTGTACAGCACGCAACTTGCACAAACACACAGTGCAGCCCCGCCACAGCCCTGTCTTCGTCTCTGAGGTCCATGGTCATTTCAAATGAACAGAAATTTACACATTTCCAAATGAATAGAAAATTACACTGATACGTGAGGGCCAGGCTCAATTACAGGAAAGGGCTCTGAGCATGTATTCTATCAATTATTCACAATTTTAAAATATGCCAGACTAACTTTACAGCACTAACTGCATTCTTAAGTAAAACTTATCACATGTGCTCAACAACCCAGAACTTCATCCAGATCAGTGGTAGAAACAGGTTTCCCTCTCGCACCTCTTCAGTGCTTGAAATACACTAGACTTAACAAGTAACCATTCCTTTTCTTCAACTTTGATCAACAGGCAAATCAGAATTTTTGCAAGTAATGGATGTTAGTTAAAAGCTGTCTATTTTACACTTTATATATTTTAGACTGCACATAATACCAAATGTAACAATAACAACACTATTCATTGCTCCTTGGCATTCTTGGAGTTATAAATGTTAGATAACTTTAATACATGTTTATAAAACTCAGGCTGTTAATTTTAAAACCCTGGGCGGCTGGCCAGAAGACCAGAAATCCAGCAACTGAAGCCGCATGGCCAAGCCTTGTGGCAGGTGCCTGAAGAGGGAGGCCAGCACCCAGCTACATGTTTCAGGCAAGGTCTTTCCCAAGAAGCTGAGGAATTCCTCTACAGGTTCTTGCCACAGAAAATCATATACCTGCATCAGCCCTTGCAAAAGGATTCCCTTATTGTAGCTACCTGACTGCCCTCCAGGCCCCATTGGACATCCCCATCCCCTAACTGCCACCCACGGATGATGAGGTAGAAACAGAGAAGCAGGAGAAGTCATCCCCGATTGTGGATTTCTCCCTGGGCATGAGAAGGCCCTGTCGCTGCTTGCCCTGGTTAAGCCGGAAGTCTGGATTCTCCAAGAGAAATGCATTCTGTTGATCACATGGATCCAGCATCTGATCCCCAAGACTGAAGGTGGAAACGATTTGGGGTGGCAACCCAGGAGAAGGTGCTGGACAGAGTGAATCCCGTTAAGACCAAACTGGAAGCCTTCCAGACACCATTTCCAAATGCTTCTCAGAACATGGGGATGCAGTGGCCAAGGCCCCCAAGGGGACCGACTTAATGGATTACCCAGCGTTAGTGCAAAAGTGAGATAAGATGGCCTTTTGGGAGGTCAAGGCTGTGCTGGACCTGAAGGCCTTCTATGCCGAGCTTTATCATCTCATCAGCACCAACCTGGAGAAAACCGCAACCCAACGGGTGAAAAGAAACCATCTGTGTACTGAGCCAGGGCTAGAAGGAAAATAAATGAACTATACTTTGTGGGGGAGGAAAAAAAACCCCTCAGGTTGTATACTAGCATTTGATACCTAAAAAGCAAAACTGAGTGGCAAATATTTTCTTCCTGCTTTTACAGATCAACGAAATCCAGGAAATACTACACAGGACAAGAATGAAACAGCACAAAGTTGCACAGACGACAAAGTTTCCAAGTCTTAATTGGTAGCCAGTGCCTAGCCCTCTGCGACATTTCTCTTTACACCTTTATCTGTCCAGGCTCCTTGCATATGAGGAAGAAAATCTCAGCTCCTCTCAGCACCCATCGCTCCAGGTCAGTTTCCCCAGGGCTGCTGTATCAGTACTGAAGGGAGTGAACCGCAGTACTCTTAAAATCACTTCTAGTTCCAAATTCTACTATTCTAAATAAATTGGCTAATAGGATGAAAACACAAAAAATAAACAAAAGAAGACCCACAAACAAAGCAAAAAAAAAATGTCAACATCAAGAACATAGTGATACAGGTTAAGTATTATACGTAAGTTGCAAAACACACACACACAGAGAGAGAGAGAGAGAGAGAGAGAGAGAAAGAAGCCCTCAGCTGGTAAGCACCCATGGGGTAGACCTAGCTTGCCAAAAGTTCATGTGAAAAAGATTTAAGGATTGTAATTGACTGTAAGCCCAGGATAAGCCAGCAGAATGGCCTGGAGAACAAATCAATGAAAAGGAACAAAAAGCCTAAAGCACTAGGAGAAATATTATCCTCACATTAAGAGAGGGGTCACAGCCTCACCCTCCTTCTTGCTGATCAGGTCACACAGAAAGTTTCATTTTTGGTTTTAGGACACCTTAGAAGCAGCAGCAACAAGGGAGATAAAATGCATGAAGAGAGGCTGGGGGAAGGAACTAAAACGCCTTTGGCTTGGGAAGGGAACACAGGGCAGCTGCCTTTACAGATCTGTCGCTGGGAAGAGGTGTTAGCTCCACTCTTCTCATAAATGGGAAAGAAAGAAGCCAGGTGTGGTGGTTCACACCTGTAGTCTCGGCACTTTGGGAGGCTGAGGCAGGTGGATGCTTGAACCCAGGAGTTCAAGACCAGCCTGGGCAACACAGTGGTGCACACCTGTAGTCTCAGCTACTTAGGAGGCTAAGGGAGGAGAATCACTTGAGCCCACGAGTTCAAGGCTGCAGTAAGACTGGGCCACTGCACTTCATCCGGGTGACAGAGCAAGACCTCATCTCAAAAAAAAAAAAAGATTTCTACTTCGATTATAAAAACCTTTCTTTCAACTAGAGCTCATTCAAATAGTAGAGACTTCTTGAGGAGTCAGGCATCCCTTACAAAGGTTCGAGCACCACGGTTGAGGGCTTTCGGGCTTTATTTAATAAAGACAGGCACTGAGAGCCTGCCTCCACCTTCCAGGGCCTCCAGAGCAGGTTCCCTCCAGGCAGGATTTGAAAGCGGTTTTTTCTCCCCCTTCAGGCCTCTCAGCTTCTGGGGGTAGAGGGCAGTGCTGACTTCATTTTCACAAGATCAGATATTTTACAATCAGGGATATTTCTGGAGAATCAACACCAAAGTTAAGTTTGACAAAGATAAAGACTGGCTTCCCCAGCCAAGAGCTGCTGCTGGGAATGTGCTCAAAGCTTTGTTGTGGCCTGGACGGTGGCTCACGCCCTTAATCCCAGCACTTTGGGAGGCCAAGGTGGGTGGATCACTTGAGGTCAGGAGTTTGAGACCAGCCTGACCAACATGGTTTAACTTCTTCTCTCCTAAAATTACAAAAATTAGCCAGGTGTGGTGGCAGGCACCTGTAATCCCAGCTACCTGGGAGGCTGAGGCACGAGAATTACTGGAACCCAGGAGGCAAAGGTTGCAATGAGCCAAGATGGTGCCACTGCACTCCAGCCTGGGCTGGGCAACACAGTGAGACTCTGTCTCCAAATTTTAAAAAAAAAAAGCTTTCTTTGTCCCATGTCAAGGGAGTGCTGCTGTTTGCTGAGAGGCTTCAGTGACTTGCTGGAACTGAACTTTGATCCACCCACCACAGTGCAAGAACAAAGCCTCCATCTACCAAGTGGGAATTGGAGTCTCTGAACCCTAATGACATTTTCAAAAGTGAGGCTTCATCTTGATTTACAGTTACAAGAGGAGAAAAATAAAATAGAGATCAGCCTTAAGGGGAGGCGCAGGGTAATGAAATCTTACTAACGTAATTCTCTCCTTTAGAATGTATTTAGTAAAATCTTTCATTTCACACACATCTTAAAGAAGATTCTTTATAGTGTTCTGATTTTCTCTCTCTCTCTCTCTCTCTCTCTGTGTGTGTGTGTGTCTGGATAGCATCTACTCTCCAAAAACTAAAAAAGATTATTTCTTTCTCTACTTCTGTACATTTCCAGCTCTGAAATCTTTTCTAAACTTGGCTCACATTTACAATCACCTATTTAGAGAATCGCCAAGCCAGGAGCGGTAGCTCACACCTGTAATCCCAGCACTTTGGGAGGCTGAGGTGAGCAGATCACCTGAGGTCAGGAGTTCAAGACTGCTCTGGCTATAACATAGTGAAACCCAATCTCTACTAAAAATACAAAACTAGCTGTGCGTGGTGGTGCACACATGTAATCCTGGCTACTCAGGAGGATGACGCTAGGAGAATTACTTGAACCCAGGAGGGAGAGGTTGCAGTGAGCTAAGATCATGTCACTGTACTCCAGCCTGGGTGACAGAGTGAGACTTCATCTGTGAAAAAACAAAACAAAACAAAAAAGAATCACCAGATTTCAAGTCCTTGACCTTAAAATCAAGCTCATTCTCTTTTCCTTAAATAGACCTTTCTTTCTACTTGTTTCCAAATGCCTTCTAGGTAACGAGGCTCAAAACCTGGACAGTGGCTTCTGCTCTTCTTTCTCCTCGCTCCCTCTTTCCCTCCACTGTCTGGGTGTATATTCTCTTACCATGAGCCCAAAACCTCAAGCGCTGGTCCGGGCCTGCACTTGCTTCAGCCAGACCCCAGCAAGACCTCCCCTCTGGGGCCCTGCCTCTGGCATTTCCCTATATCTGCCCCACTCTCCACCAAAGCCTGATCTTCTGGAAGCACAGGTCTGATGGGATCAGCCTCCTGCTCACAAATCTCCTAGAGCGCCTCTGCAATCTCTACTAGAACACAGTCCTGCTAACCCTCAGGTCCTCCACCAATGGGGCTCCACTCAATTCTTCCTGCCTTATTTCACCTGGCTTCTCTGTGAGTTCCCTTTGTACCAAACATGTTTCAAACACCACCTGAGCCTGTCCATTTGGGTTTCCACCTCCGTGCCTTTGCTCGGGAGGTGGAATAATCTACAATATTCTTTGTCAACCCCTGGATGGGACCTTTGAATCACTCACTCAACCTGTTCACTTTCAGGATCATGAAATGCAGCCACAGGAGGCTGGAATGGCTGGCATCTGGTCACAGAGCCAGGCTACACAGAACTGGACCTCCCCATAAAGGACTGGTTTTTTAGGTCACACTAGGTCCCTATGATTTGCTTATAATTGGAATAAAATCGTCTGGTGTGAAATTTCCTTATTAGGCTAAAACCTCTAAGCCCACCAAATTTAAAAAAAAAAAAAGAGAGAGCGAAAGATAGAGAACAGCCAGCACACACATTTCTAGGGACTTAACAGGGATTCTCTGAAACTCACAAGCCTTCCCAGGTCTTCACGCTCATGTGCAGCAGCAGGTGCTAGGTGAGTGTCAAGGGCTGTGCTGCCCACTCTGGGGTCTTCATGCGGGGCTTCACGCAGGGGTAAAGTCACCCTCTGCCCCACAGTGACAGGCCAGGTGGGCTCTACTGCCTCCATCTATTAAATCAGGATTAGCACAGAAATTTGTTAGAGCCCCCAAATCAGCGGAGAGGTACTCCAGGACACTGCAGACCTTTCTTAACACTGACACCCAAGCCAAATCTCTGGCACCCAGAAAAATAAAATGATGTTTTTGAGAAGGACAATATCTAAGCTAACAGCGTACAATCAGTTCTAACTATCCCTGATCAAAATTGACAGTGAGATTGCAAAGGGGAATTTACTACATTTGGGAAATTACTACCTCTGTATACCAAGGGGCTACTCAGAGGTTTACAGTTCCCCACCGGCTTTCCGGCAGGCCGACCATGTGGCTGCCTTCACTGCCTTCCTCTCTGGGGTCAGCAGCTGGGTCTCTCTCATCCCAGCAGTTGTGTCTCAAGTGCCTGCCAGAATAGAGGCAGAAGAAACTAGATCGTGATCAACACTGAGCTTGAAGCAGCCAGATTTCTTGACCAAGAATGTCTGGAAACACACTACTCCCCCAGATAGTGTAGTTATTGCAAAACAAATACGGAGTTGTGTGGTCTGGTGGTCTACTACATCAAGCTCTTTCCTTGGGGAAAAATATCCACAGACCACAATCTCAGCTAATTGACAAAAATCAAACTCTTGGTACGATGTTCTTTCAGTTACACCAACATCGGATGGCACAGACTTGAACGGCTGCTTTTACTGAAACACTAGTGTCATAGAAATCCCTATGTATTTATTACATTCACTTATTTCTGGAAATGGAAGGAGATTCCTTCCCTTCCCTTCCCTTCCCTTCCCCTAGAAATTCAGGAATACAGCCTTTTCTAGAACCATAAGAAGATTTAATACATCTGTGTTGGATGTATTAGCAATATTTTATGCTTATTATACAATTAATTTGTTAATAATCAGTACACAAGGGGCCACAAACTCCTTACTCATAAGCAGGCTTTTGGTTTGTATTTCTGAAGTCAAATTTTATAAGCTTTAATACAGGGCTATCCAATCTTTTGGCCTCCCTGGGCCACACTGGAAGAACTGTCTTAGCCCACACATAAAATACGCTAACACTAATGACAGCTGATTAGCTTTAAAACAAAAATCATATAATGTTTTAAGAAAGTTTACGAATCTGTGTTGGGCTACATTCAAAGCCATCCTGGGCTACATGGAGCCACAAGCCGTGGATTGAACAAGCTTGCTCTAATATTTTAAACTTGGAAACGTATTTCTTTTAAAAGCTGAACACAATGGAGACTGTCACAATAGACCTGTGAAAATGTCTCTAAGCAAATAAGTCTCAAATATCTGACAGTTTATTTCCACCTAATGACTGGTTTCCTTTGGGCCCACCCTGTAAAAAGAACTTCCGCAAAATACCATTTGGCTAATTCTCTGCCTTGGGCAGTCCTACAATTATAAACTCTGCTAAACAAATAAACTTCCTTCCTATTTTTAAAGTATTCCAAAATTGGAGACTCTATGTCTTTGGTTGGCAAACTATTTTCTAGAGTCTAACAGCCTGAGCCATGAAGAAATTCTTCACAGCATTTTGAGAGATGAAAAAGAACAGACACTGTCAAGGAGTCCCTCCCTACACCTATTTCAGGGAAGGGGAACTAAAGGCACAGAGTTGTGACCTTGAGCAAGGTCGCACAGGCTGCTGTGGCAGAAGCCAATGTCATCCTCTCTCCCCCAGTTTCTCCTTAACTGATCTAAGTTACTGTGGCCTGAAGAAAGCAGTTTGCTCTTGTTCTGTACTCGGAACCAAGGTTTACGTTTAATTTATGCAGAATGTGCTAGAACAACAGAAAGAATCTAAATATTAGTGTTGGCGAAAAGAATCAAACTCTGTAAAACATTTAGAGAGATTTATTCTGAGCCAGATGTGGGGACCACAACCCACACACAACTCCAGGAGGTCCTGAGAACATGTGCCCAAGGTGGCTGGGCTATAGCTTGGTTTTACACATTTCAGGGAGACATAAGACATTGGTTGGGTCAGGAAAGGTGAGACAACTTGAAGGTGGAGGGGGGTCCAAGTCACAGTTGGATTCAAAGATTTGCTGAATGGCAATTAGTTGAAAGAGTTATTATCTAAAGATCTAGAATCAATAGAAATAAGTGTGTAGGTTAAGGTCATAACCTGGGTAAAGACCAAGGCTTTTATCATGCAGATGAGGCCTCCAGGTAGCAGGCTTCAGAGCTCTTGTCAGACATAACAAAAAATGTGCCAGATTCTTAGTTAATTCTCTCATTAATCGGGGAAAAGATCTGTAAAGGGACGGGGATTCTTTAGAGAATGCAGATTTTTGGTATTCCATATTTGGGTCCCCTTCCACAATCTTGATGGGAGCTTTCTCCCTCTCATCTTTTTCTCTCTCCTTTTCCTCTTTCTCTGCCTAAATAAATCACTTTCTGAAAGAAAAAAAAGAAAAGAAAAGAAAATGTAGATTTTCCCCACAAGAGACAGCTTTCCAGGGCCATTTCAAAATATACCAAAGAAACATATTTTGTGGTGAAATACTTCATTTCTTTCAGGGCCTACTATCTGTCACGTGATGTTAGACTAGAGTGGAGCTGTTATTGGAGATCTGTTTGTGGTAGTCTTAAGATCTCTGTTTTAATGTTTTACGCTGGTCAGTTGTGTCTGAATTCCTCAGAGGAAGGTATGATGAAGCATGTCACCTTTCCCATCACGACCTGAACCAGTTTTTCAGGTTTCTTTGGAATGCCCTTGACAGAGGAGGGGGTGGTCCATCCAGCAGTTGGGGTGTTCAGATTTTATTTTTGGTTTCCATTTGAATGCCAGGTGATACAAAGAGCTCTGTTTGGATCTCAGCTGTGGCTTTGGGAAGGACACCTCGCCTAAGCAGGGCTTCACGTTTCTTCATCCTTAAAAAGAGGGAACAGAGCTAAGCAACTATACAAGTCTTTCTTCACCCCTAAACTCAATGATGATGATGGTTCACGTGCACTAAGTGCTTAATCTAGGCACTAAGTGTGTCACATGGATAAATTGTCAACAGCCTGGAGGACAGCTTTTTATTATCCTCCTTTCATGGATGAACACATTAACGTCTAGGGAAAAAAATAACTGGCTGGGCACCGTGGCTCATGCCTGTAATCCCGGCACTTGGGGAGGCTGAGGCAGGTAGATCACCTGAGGTCAGGAGTTCCAGACCAGCCTGACCAATACAGTGAAACCCTGTCTCTACCAAAATTACAAAAATTAGCCAGGCACGGCGGCATGTGCCTACAGTCCCAGCTACTCAGGAGGCCGAGGCAGGGGAACCACTTGAACCCGAGAGGCAGAGGTTGCAGTGGGCCAGATCCCGCCACTGCACTCCAGCCTAGGCAACAGAGCAAGACTCTATCTAAAAATAAAATAAAATAAATAAGAAATAAAATAACTTACTTAAAGTCATACCGCCACTGGTAACTGGTGGAAAGATTTGATCTAGACCACTGATTCCAGGGGCCCTTTCCTCCTTATCAGAGGTAGACAACAGAAGATACCTGGCGTGACTTGCAATCACAGAGACACCAATTCTGAATTGAATACAACTGTAGCAATCATCCAACACAATGCGCTCATTTTATAGATCAAGGACTGAGGCCCAGACAAGTATATCTTGCCCGAGGTCAAAAAATGTATTGGAAAGAGGTAACTACACCCTGCTCTTCCTAGACAAGCTCATCCTAGAGTGCTTGATGGTTTACATGCACTTACATCAGCTCACCTGATGCCAAACAAGACTACCTAATGGGCAGCTGGCATTGATCATCTTTCCCATGTCACCTAGCCAAGCTAAACAGCAAACACCCGGCACACTGGGGCCTGCAACTGCCACGCCTACAACCGTCCGCCTAGTGTGCTATCATAGGCTGATAAAACATCCACCACAGTATGATTCTCTGGGGAGTCTATGCAGAATGGACTCCTAAAGAAAACTTTCCAGAGAAGCTGAATAACTATGAAACATGGTTCTGTGGTACTTTGAAAAGAATATCAGAAACTAAGTGAAAACACTCTAAAACCCACAACTCAAGTCAACGAGAAAATGCAATCTCAGGCTTTCGGTCACGCAACACTGACGTCTTTCAATCTATCATTTAATTGTCTTAACCTCCTCCCAATCTTCACCTTCAATCTTCTATGTGATTTTTCTCTTATTTCCTGTTTCCTTCTCTCCCCAACAGAGAACATCACAAAATTCAGGGATTTTAAAAATATGTTACACTTCCTGTATAGTTTGAATATTGTATATCCCTTTTTAAAAGCAGATTAGTTGAATGTTTTAGATCTCTCACCTAAGAAAGAAGAAAAAAGTTCAGTTTCTCAGTGGAACAAGATCTTTTTTGAAGCTCTTCTGCCCTTGTTTTACATCCTGAACATGTGTTGTGATCCCCTTGTTACAGAGATAATGCAGGTACAACAGAAAAAATATCAGTTTAGAGCCAAACAAGTCAAGCTTTCATGTTAATAGCTAGGACAAGATATCTAGCCTTTCTGAGCTTCGGTTTCTTCATATTCCTTTCCTGGAGAAAAAAAAGGAAGGGGAAACTAATATCACTACTACCACAATTATTTTGAGAATTGAATAAATTATGAGACTTGACTTGCATTACTCCTAATGCAATGACTGGCACATAGAAAGTTCTCAAAAACACAATCATCTCTTCCCTTGTGTTATTCCTGCTAACATATGTCCCTTCTATTAAATGCCCTTTGCAGGTGATGTTTTTCTGAGCAAAGTCAATTTCTCATATTAGAGGGAAGAGGTCTGTTACACACACACACCCCTCATCTCCTAGAGGATGCCTTCAAGGAAATAGGAGCACTCAGTGAATGGGTGGGTCATTATAGCCCAGTACTAGGGAGCTAGACACACTAGACACTGGCAACTTCCACTCTCTTCAAATACTCAGGCTGTGGTTCTTGTACAGTTAACACAACTGGTTGGTCCTCCCAGGCTGCAGAGCCAGTTACAACACCCTTCACGTGTCAACAGATCGCCACCCACCCCAACCTGACTGTTCATGCTTCCTTTCCTTGCTCATTTCCCTGCAGGTACCCTGACCTGAAATTTGCAAGAATATACTCAAGTGATTAAATAAAGTATTCCGGGCCAAGTGCAGTGGCTCACGCCTGTAATCCCAGCACTTTGGGAGGCCAAGGTGGGAAGATCACTTGAGGTCAAGCGTTCAAGGCCAGCCTGGTCAACATGGCAAAATCCCAACTCTACTAAAAATACACAAATTAACCGGACATGGTGGCATGTGCCTATAGTCCCAGCTACTCAGAAAGCTGAGGCAGGTGAATTGCTTGAACCCAGGAGGCAGAGGTTGCAGTGAGCTGAGATCGAACCACTGCAATCCAGCCTGGGCAACAGAGCAAGACTCTGTCTCAAAAATATAAATAAATAAATACAATATTCTGAAATACAATATATTATTTCATAGATGTGCATAGTTTTGATTTCAGTAAAATATTTTGAAGACGAAAGTGCAAACATATCAGCAGAGCAATATTAACAAGGTACATCAAAAACAAAAAAAGGTTTCCAAAAACTTTGGAAGTTCTGCCATAAACTAGCTGTGTGATCTTGTTCAAATCAAGTTACTTCATTGCTCTAGGTGTCAGTTTCCCCATTTAGAAAAGAACAAATGGAATTACATTCAAGATGACATTCTGGTTACACCATAACTGCATTACTAAGTCCTACGAGAATGACCACCAACCAAAGCCACAATTACTGACAGGTATTTGGGGGCAGTGCCGGGATGAAAGAAAAGGGTCCTCTTCATCCTGAATCTCCCTGAATCTGAGTAATTTATCTAAAATCATGTGCTTTCCTCAAGGTTAAAAATCAATGGTCTCAAAAACAAGGCAAACACTTGGAAAGCAACCTCGGATCATTCTGAAACATACTAGAAAGTATCAGTAGTATTTCCTAACTATTCCTTTTCATAATCTACCACGTCAATGACCTACAATTACCCTTGAGACCTCATCTTCTAGTCTCCTCCAAAATCTCAGCTGAGTGATTCTTTGTGCATCTATCACATTAAATTAAATTCTCTCCACAGGTCTCCCTCTCCCGCTTAGACCACAAGTTACTCAAAGGCTGGGCCCATGTCCTACTCATCTCAGTATCCAATACCCCCATGCCATTAACTTAAACCACCCATTCACCCATGTTTTAAATAGTCTACATCTGAAGACAGTCTTCACAATTTCCTAAGCATATTTTTGACATTATTCCATTTTAAAATAGGATCTTTTTTTTAAAAGATAAATATAAAACAAGTATGTTAAGTTGATTTTTGAGATGAGGAAACAGTCTCAGCAAAGTTAACTTTGCCACATCCAACCAGAGAAAAAGAACAGAGCCTGTGAGTCTAATCCCATTATAACATGACAGATACAAAAATAATTTACAGGAAAATAACCAAAGTGCATAAAAATTAAGGAAATTTTTCCGTCATATCTTTCACATAAATTTAACAAAACAGCATAGAGTACTTGTTCATCACTCTTCTAATAACAAAATTAGAAATCATAGAAATTTTAAAATGGAAAAATCAGATACCTAGGAATAGATTCATAAATATCATAAATATAACCAAATAAATGTTTTTCTATAGGTTTTACAGATGTTCCTGAATATTACTGTGCATTATAAAATAAAATTCAAAACCACTAACTTTTTTTTTTTAGACACGGTCTCACTCTGTCAGCCAGGCTGGAGAGTACAGTGGCGCAATCTGGCTCACTACAACCTCTGCCTCCTGGGCTCAAGCAATTCTCATGCCACAGCCTCCCAAGTAGCTGGGATTACAGGTATACTCAACTACTCCCAGCTAATTTTTGTATTTTTCTAGAGACAGGGTTTTGCCATGTTGGCCAGGCTGGTCTCAAACTCCTGGCCTCAAGAGAGCTATCTGCCTCAGCCTCCCAAAGTGCTGGGATCACAGGTATGAGTCAACATGCCTGGCCTAAAATTATTTCTACTCCTTAAAAGTTAATCAAAAGAAAGGGAGTAAGACTAAATCAGCCGTCATTAGATAAACATAAATTAAAACAACCATGAGGTACTACTACACATCAATTAGAATAACCAAATTCCAGAATACTGTAACATCAAATGCCTGTGAGGAGCAACAAAAATTCTCATTCACTGTTGATGGCAATACAAAATGGCACAGGCACTTTGAAAAGCAGTTGGCTGCTTCTCACAAAAACACACATACTCTACTACAATCTAGCAATCATACTTCTTAGTATCTACTCAAAGGAACTGAAAGCTTATATCCACACAAAAACCTGCACAGAGATTTTCACAGTAGCTTTATTCATAATTGCCAAAACTTGGAAGCGACCAAGATGCCCTTTTGTGGGTGAATGGAAAAACTATCGTACATCCAGGAAATGGAATATTATTCAGCACTGAAAAATGAACTATCAAGACATTCAAAGAAAGTACACAGGAAACTTAAATGCATATACTAAGTGAAAGAAGCCAATCAGAAAAGCTACATATACACCATATGTTTCCAACTACATGACATTCTCTATAGGTAGAACTATAGATAGTACAAAGATCAGTGAGTTGCCAAAGGCTCAGGGAAAGGGTGGGATAAACAGATCACAGAAGAGTGGTAGGGCAATGAAACTACCCCGTATGATATTATAATGCTGGGTACACATCATTATACATTTGTCCAAATCTATAGAATGCATATCACCAACGATGAACCCTAATGTAAACGATGGACTTTGTGTGATAATCGTATGTCAGTGTAGAGTCATCAGTTGTAACAAACGCACCATTCTGGTGAGGAAAATATTGATAACAGAGGATGCTGTGCAGGAGTAGGGACCAGGGCCATATGGGAAATCTCTGCAACTTCCACTCAATTTTGCTGTAAACCTACAACTGCTCTAAAAAATAAAGCATATTAAAAAAAGAAGAAGAAGCTGGGCACAGTGTGGTGACTGCACATAAAGCATCATACAGAATGAAATATGCAGCTCTAAGAGTTTGGGGAAGATCAGCTTTGTTTCCTAATGGGTCTTCACTGCTGCAGAATAAAATGCCAAAGGGGTCTGGATGCCATGCTCATCCTGGTCCCCAATCACCTGTCCAGGCTCACCTCTGCTACTCCCTCCAGCCCCACAACCTCCTGTGACTGCGGCTCCACCGCAGGGCCTCCAGGCCTTAGTATGGCACACCCTGCCCTTCCCGTTATTCTCCACCCTGCTTAGTACATGATGCAATGAATGAACGGTTAATCAGAGGTGCTTCAGGAAAGGAATGAAGGATGAGGAGGGTTTTGACAGAAACTGAAGAACAAGACAAACACATGTAGGCTAAGATTAAAGAATTTGTCTAAGGAAACAAATTATACTTTAATTAGCTTTTTTTCTCATTGGTCATTGCTCCGGGCTGTGTTCTATTTGCAGATTAGGTGGGATTTCTATCCCTGGTTTTCTCCTTTCTCCCTCAGTAAAACCAACCTATGCCCAAGTTCCTGTCCCTAGCACACTCCGAGCAACTAGAGTTCCCAAAGCCGAAAGCACAGCTGCCACCACCACCAGATAAAAAGCACTCCACAGGAACTCTGCTGAAATCCTGGTCGGGGTTATACCATCTTTGCTTAGCAGAGGCAGCAAATTTTTCAAATTCAAGGAATGGTTTGACTATGACAATAAGGAGTTTTCCCCTCCTAATTAAACTCAAGCATCCACTAATTAAATGGAATGAGTCTACAGAAGAAAAAAAATTTACACAATACATCGCATTAACCAAGGACAAACTTCGAGGAGAAACCAACATAACCTAGGACTGACTTCAAGCAACACAAGAGAATTGTTGCCTAAATACTTGCTGTAGTCAGATTCACACCTTACATAGGAAGGCTGCTGTGCTGTGTGCTGATAAACAGAAGGGCAACTCCAACCGCCTAGAAGCACCCAAGGTGGGCCGGTCCAGTCTGCAGGAAACCTCAAAGGTAAATAAATAAGCCCAGAGTCAGCACAGAACCTTGCATGAAAGCTGTGCTTAGAACAGGTGATGGAAGGACAAGTTGTACTTGTACTCAACGTATAAACAGCAATTAGTTACTCGGTTATTTGCATCAAACTCAAACAATATAGCAAAGCCGGGGCACATCATTTCAAAAGATAAAGGACAATGACTATCCACTGGTGTTCCTTTCTTATTACTGAGGTCTAAGCTACCACTATCACCTTCTGCCCGAACCACAACAGCTTCCTAAGTGGTCCCTCTGCTTCCATCCAAAATATACATCAGCTGACATCACTCCTCACTCACACACTCTCTAATGGCCTCTAACTACACATAAAAGCAAATCCAAACCCCATTCTGAGCCTACGGAGTCATAAAGAGCCTGGCCCATCTTACCCCTCCCCACTCTGAGCTAGTGCTATGCACCCAGCTGGAGGTATTCCAGCCACACCTTCCTTCTCCCTGCAGTCCGCCTGGAGCATGTCTAGTGCCCTCTCACCACTCAGAGGGAATGGCACCCTGCACCGCCCCAACCCAGAGCCACTCTTACTTCTCTTCCTAGCACTGACCACCATCTGAAATTTATCTTGTTTATCTGTTTGCTTGCTGCTTTGCTATCTATATCTTCCATCTAGAATTCCATAAAAACAGGGACATGGTCTGCCTGTCAGTTGCTAAATCCCCAGCTCCTCTAATAGTATCTGGCGGATGGTAGATTCTCCATAAATATCTGCATTGAAGACGTTTGTTAAATGACTTGTTGAATCAATGGTGGCTATAAACCAATGTTTTAAGTAATGCCCAAATATGGAAAACCTCGTTTTACATAAAATGTTAATTAGCAAGCGGTTACTTGCTTTACAAAAGGATTCTGTGGGCTGGGAGCAGTGGCTCACATCTGTAATCCCAGCACTTTGGGAGGCCAAGGCAGGCAGATCACTTGAGGTCAGGAGTTCAAGACCAGCCTGGCCAACATGGCAAAAACCCCATCTCTACTAAAAATACTAAAAATTAGCTGGGCATGGTGGCACATGCCTGTAGTCCCAACTACTAGGGAGGCTGAGGTGGGAGGATCACTTGAATCTAAGGGGCAGAGGTTGCAGTGAGCCGAGATCGTGCCACTGCACACCAACCTGGGCAAGAGTGAGAGTCAGTGTCAAAAAAAAATTCCTTTTTTACTGCATCTTTAAATATTTAATTTACAAATCTTCAAGGTGCACACTTTTTCAAGGATAATCTATTCTGCAGAGTGAATTAACTCCTCCAGGGCATAAACATTCCATATATCCTGAAAGTACCTAGTAAACACCTGTTGAATGAGGACTGGAAAATACAGTTAAATGCCTTATTAAAACATGACATACACAGTTAAATGCTTTACTAATAAACTAAATATCACACAGCATAAACTATATTAAACTACTTGGATCTGAAACACAGCAAACTTGGCTATATTTAGGTCTCATTTTCCATTTTTGCTCATAAACTGACATATATATATTTAAAATCCACTAACTTGAGAAACCAGCAATAATCTTAGCTACAAACTTTATAAGCAGGTGCAAATCCAAATAAAGCCTGAAAGTTATTTGGCAGTTCTGCTACAGTTAGTTTTGTCTAACAGATACATGGAGGCATAGAAACAACAGATATACTCAAAACTGCCAGGTTGTTGGGGACATCTGTGAGTTTAATATGAAAATCACAAACCTTGACCAGTTTTATTTACAAACTATATAAAAAGTCAAGTGTCCCCAGTGAAAGACTAACCAAGAAATCACACTGCTACAGAGCCTAGCCACATTCTTAATGCCATGCACACCTGCCCCAAAGTTCCAGATCATGTCGAAGTTTTTCTTAAAGTACACTTTATGTTTTTCTTTCTTCCTTAAGCAGATAATCTCTTTAAAACAAAACTCTTCTCTATTTTGGCTCTATTCCTACATCATGAGATTGCCCACTCTAGACACTCAATATTCAGACAATACTAAAGCATCACCCAAGAAAAACACATTCATGCTCAGGTATCCACCTGAATCAACCGACGACCACCCCTACCAGGTGTTCAGCCGCAGTTGCAAAGGTCAAAATGAAAAAGGAAAGTCAGCTGAGTAACTAACTGGAAGTGTAGGTATCTGTGTGAGACCTGTGCTCATGTGCAGCTGTGTGTTTCTGAAGGGGCATTCTGAAGTCAAACATAACAACTTCAGGATTATTCACACTGTGTGCATTATCTCTGCCTTTTGTCATTGTCTTTGGGACATGACCTAGTTTGTAATGTAAAGTGTGTTCATGACTTGCCTCTTCACTGTAAACCACATCAGTTCCACAGAATATCATTCTTAAAGGACGAGTGTAGTGGCTCACACCTGTAATCCCAACACTTTTGCAGGCAGAGGTGGGCAGATCACTTGACGTAAGGAGTTTGAAGCCAGCCTGGCCAACATGGTGAAACCCCATCTCTACTAAAAATACAAAACAATTAACCAGGCCTGGTGCATGCGCCTGTAATCCCAGTTACTTGGGAAACTAGGCAGGAGAACTTATTGAACCCAGGAGGTGGAGGCTGCAGTGAGCTGAGATCGTGCCACTGCACTCCAGCGTGGGTGACAGAGCAAGACTGCATCTCAAAAAAAAAAGATCATTTTTACAGTCTACAACTCCAAGAAATGAACTTCCAAGGACTAATTTCATATCCTGAAATCTTTCACAGGATAACATGTTATCTATAAAAGTCATTCAGTAGGCTGGGCACGGTGGATCAAGCCTGTAATCCCAGCACTTTGGGAGGCTGAGGCGGGTGGATCACGAGGTCAAGAGATCGAGACCATCCTGGTCAACATGGTGAAACCCCGTCTCTACTAAAGATACAAAAAATTAGCTGGGCATGGTGGCGCGTGCCTGTAATCCCAGCTACTCAGGAGGCTGAGGCAGGAGAATTGCTTGAACCCAGGAGGTGGAGGTTGCGGTGAGCCGAGATCGCGCCATTGCACTCCTGCCTGGGTAACAAGAGCGAAACTCCGTCTCAAAAAAAAAAAAAAAAAGTCATTCAGTTTCAGAATATAATTTGTAATGGCTGCACCACCTAGAGGAAATGAAATATAACCACATTTTTAGAATTTATGCTAAGAGGTATATATGAATTTGCTCCAAAAACATTTAATGGTTTTTTGCTATTGTTGTCCTGTAATTGAAATAATTTTGAGGCCAGGTGTGGTGGCTCACAGCTGTAATCCCAGCACTTTGGGAGGCCAAGGTGAGTGGCTCACTTGAGACCAGGAGTTTGAAACCTGCCTGGCCAATATGGCAAAACCCCAACTGTACTGAATATACAAAACTTAGCCAGGCGTGGTGGTGCACACCTGTAATCCCAGCCACTGGGGAGGCTGAGACATAAGAATTGCTTGAACCTGGGAGGTGGAGGTTGCAGTGGGCTGAGATCACGCCACTGCACTCCAACCTAGGCAACAGTGAAATGCTGTCTCAAAAATAGTAACTTTGAAATAACAAGATTCAGAATCCAAATTAAGCCACCAGCCTACATTTCATCCATATAAACTGTTCCAAAGTATTGACACTCGCAGAAGGCTAACAATCCTCCTAAAGGTCTGTGATGGTTTTTGAAATAAGGCTTTGTTGGGGGTGTTTTCACTGTCTCTTCTGTACCGAAGTAAACAAAAGTCCATCTCCCACAATGAACAGCATCTGTCAAATATGCTCTCGAAAAGTAAATAAAACTTAAAAAACAGCACTAGCATTACGTTTTGAAAAATTTACATCTGCAATAAAATGAGTCGCAATTTGTGTTTTTTTTTCTCCCTTGGCCTCCCAGTACAAAAGTATAACAATATAAAAGTAGACTCAAATCCTCAATCTAGGATGAGGAAGCAAAATGTAATCAGACAACATGCTGAATTACGTTTCAAACTTCAAAACAGGTTTTAATTTCCCCAATACTTACAAAAGCTAATTAGCTATCAGTTCAAACCAGAATGTGTAGACATTACCAATTTTTCTTAGGTACGAAACCACTTTATAATGAATCAAAACGTTTTTGAAAGTCATCTCATTTTACCACCAGCTATGTTTCAGGAAGTGATTCTAATGGAATGTTATTTACATAGTAATAAAATCTATCTAGAAACTTTTGCCCACCTAAAAACTAGTGTTATCTAGTTTTTGTGTCTCCAATTTTGTATCCCTTAAATCATAGGCAAAGCCATAGCTGCTCACAAAATAGGTATAAATAAAAATGTAATTAAATAATACTGTAAAAGCACTGCTTGATAACTAGAAATATAACCACCACCTGATTATTCATTGGTAAAGGCTCTCAGAATAGCTAACGGGTTGTGAGCTTATTACTCAACCTGACACAGGAAGCAAGCCCTGCGCCGGGGCCGACCGAGGGAGTGAGTGCACGGGGTGACATAAAATGCACTAAGACCAGCAAGCCTTCCAAGGCTGCGAGGGCTGCATCCTTCAAAACACAGTCAGACACCTGGCGCTGCAGAAGTGGAGAAAAAGAATGATTGATGCTATCACTGTGTTCTCCAGTTGGTGGGAACTCTGGAAATCTACCCTATTGCCTTCCTATTAGCAACAGTGCAACTGGCCTGGATTTGTACCACCCAGTTCTCTCGAAAGCGCTGAAGTTCTGAAAATAAAACTTTGTGGGAATGGAAAGTTAAAAAATTCTATTTAAAACTCAGACCTCAGAACATGCCCTTTGAAACCAGAGGGTTAAAAACTAAAGACAGACGCCCCTTGCGGACACCAACTTCATTCACCCTTTGGGCATTCTGGGCTCCCGATCCGCCGCGAGCCTGCATCCGCGAGGGTGACACGCGAGGGAGACAGACACGAGCGGCGACTCCGCAGGCGCGGGAGGCGACAGGGGCCGGAGGAGCCGCCTGCGGGGCACGGGCTCCCTCAGGGGTCTCCGAGTCCAGCCTCAGTCTCCCCACCTGTGAAATGGGCGCCGCTACCTCGCCCGTCCTCCCTACAGGATTTGGGAAACTAACGAATGAGAAACGCGCGGCGAACGACCCGGCCGCGCCCGCCGCCTGGCCCCCCGAGGCCCGGCCCAGCCCAGCCCCGGCCCAAAGGTTACAAACGTTCCAGCCCCGCGCCCGCCGCTCCGCTCCGGTAACGGGCGCCCGCCCGACGTCGCCCCGACGCCGCCTACCTTGGCCACCCAGCTGAACAATGGTGACATCGCGGGCCGGGCGGCGGCTCCTCGCCCGCCGGCTCCGGCTCACTCCCGCCGCCGGCCCGTGGACCCACAGGCGGCCGGGGATGGGCTTTGAGCGCGGCGGGGCCAGGGCATCGCTCTCCCCAGCGGCAGCGGCGGCGGCGGCGGACTCCACCCGGCTCGTCACTACCCCGAGAGGTCGCGCCCGCTGGGCGGCCCGGCAGAGGAAGGGAAGTGGGAGGGGAGAGCGCGGGGAGGGGGTGGGCGGGGGAAGGAGGGGAGGGGAGGCCGCGCGGCCGACCCCGCCCACCCCCGCGCTCTGCGGCCGGCGGGAAGTTGGGACGCCGGGTCGCCCCCCTCCGCGATGCCTAGGGCTGTGCAGGAAACCCTGGCGTCCAGGGACGCGCCTTTCCAGGTCTTTAGGGTCCATTTCGCACAACTTTCAGAAATGTAAGAATTCCTCCCTCTCCGAGGTTCGACAAAAGCCCCAGAGTTGGAGCTAACACAAAGCCTGCCCAAGTTTCCAGGGGTGACTCCCACCCCCAGGGCGTTTCTTCCTAAGCGCTTTAGATTGCTGGTAACAAAAGGACCAGTGTTCTCCAGCCCCTAATACCTTTATATAATCAAAGGTGGTTTTCTTGAAGTCAGAAAACTCGGCGACTGAGACCAAAAATGGGGCAGAGGAAAAGAACCTTTTAGCTCCTGCCAGCCGGAGGCTTTAGCAACATGGGAAATACTGATGTCACCACAGTTTTCTTCTCTCCCAAGGCAAGATGATGAGACAAGGTGGTGAGTTTACGGCTACAGAGGTAAAGCTGCGTTTCAATCCCAGACACTTCTGAGTTCCACGTTGGAAAAAAAGTCCAAAGGTCTAATCGCCGATGTGTAATGTGTCAGGTGGAACCACTCACCGAGTTCCTCAGGCCAAATGGCCAACCCAGCCCAAGAATGCTGCTTCTCTTTTCCTTTTATAATGGTGCATTATCTTCATGAAGGACCAACAGGACATCTTAATGTTGTTCCCTAAGTATCTAGCATCTGAGTTTAGTGAGGGTATTAGCTACCTATTGCTGTATACAAAACTACTCCAAAACTGAGAAGCTTAAAACCACAAACAGATTCTGTG
Source organism: Saguinus oedipus (assembly GCA_031835075.1). Lineage (NCBI taxonomy): Eukaryota > Metazoa > Chordata > Mammalia > Primates > Cebidae > Saguinus > Saguinus oedipus. Next base: position 65,581,871 of record CM063171.1, on the reverse strand, counting down.
GGTCAGAACTCCAGGAGCATCTTCGCTGGATGGCTCTGGCTGAAAGTCGCTCTAAAATTTCAGCCAACCTGTTAGCTGAGACTGCAGTCATCTCAAGACTGGCCTGGGACTGAAGAATCCACTCCCACGCCCATCGACATGGGGGTTGCCAGCATTTTGTTCCTCGCAGGGTGCTGGACTCAAGAACTCCGTTTCTTGCTGTTTCTTTCCATAGAGCGGATGAGAAAATGGCAGTTTGTATCCCCCAGCACAAGTGATCCAAGAGAATGCACAAATCCAAAAAGAGTTTTTATAAATTAAGATGCAACATCCCAACACTTCTGCTGTATTACCTGTTTGTGAAAAGCAAAGACATAAGTCTAGTCCACACTTAACGGGAAAAGATAATATAAGGGCATGAATATCAAAAGGAGAGGATCATGGGGGATGATAGGGTTTCTTCTTTTTTCCACCCTTGTGGTTTTATCTCATGCGTACAAACAGATAAAACGATAAAGGCATGAGGAGCCTGGGTGCACTGGCTCACCCCTGTAATCCCAGCACTTTGGGAAGCTGAGGCAGGTGGATTACCTGAGGTCAGGAGTTCAAGACAGGCTTGGCCAACGTCACAAAACCTCGTCTCTACTAAAAAATACAAAAAATTAGCCGGGCATAATGGCATGCATCTGTAATCCCAGCTACTCTCAGGAGGCTAAGACAGGAGAAACACTTGAACCTGGGAGGCCGAGGTTTCAGTGAGCTGAGATCACACCACTACACTCCTGCCTGGGGGACAGAGTGAGACTCTTAAAAAAAAAAAAAAGTCATGGAGAAAGTCAAGAGTAATATCAGGCCATGCACAGTGGTTCATGCCTGTAATCCCAGCACTTTGGGATGCAGCAAGGGAACATCGCTTGAACTCAAGAGTTCAAGACCAGCCTGGGCAACCTGGTGGGACTCCATGTCTATAAAAAATAAAAATAAACTAGCTGGGCATGGTGGCACATGCCTGTAGTCCTAGCTACTTGGGAGGTTGAGGTGGGAAGATCATTTGAGCCCTGGAGGTCAAGGCTGACTCCAGCCTGGGTGACAGAGCAAGACCCTGTCTCAAAAAAAGTGACATCATTCCAACAGAGTCCAGCCTTGAAAAGGGCCTTAGGAGCATCTTAGCTAAGTGCTATTCTCTCATTCTTTTAAGCAGTGATATTCTCTGCTTAATGAAGGTGGAAAGGGGAGTGCATTTGCAGCCATTTAGCCAAATCTTTCCCTGTGACCACATCACTTTCCCAAACACTTAGAAGAAATGGAGGCTGACAGCTCCATTACAGTGAGAAGCTTGTGGACTCTCCAACCTTACTATTCAAGGTGTGGTCCACAAACCAGCAGCCTCAGCAGCAACTGGCCATTTGTTAGAAATGCAGAATCTCAGGCACTGCCCTAATCCAGACCTACTGCATCAAAACCTTCATTTTACCAAGATTCCAGGTGACTGGCATACTCATTAAAGTTTGAGAAGCACTAGGAGATGAGATTCATTAACGTTGGTCTTAAAACATTAATGATAAAAAGGTACTGTCCAATACGCCCTGGAGAAAGCAGCCAGAATTGTCCTGTGTTCTTGGGCTTGTATGAACCAGTTCAGCCAGATGGCGACCTAGAGAGTTTTCAGGCAACAATATAGTTTTGATATGAGTGGATAGGCAGTTGAGGACCAGACTGGACAAGCTGAACCCAGGACAAACGTGATCATACTCCATCACTCCAACTCCTACACAGAACTCTCCCAAAATGCCCAGAACTTAGAAGCAACTCTGGGGAAAGGATGGGGAGAACCTTTAATTGACTAAGGAAATCTGAAGGACCTGTAATGAGATAAATTTTCTGCCACAAAAAAATAGGGATGCCAAAAAAAAAAAAAGAAATTACATTAGGTTTAGGGGGGAAAAAAACTGCATTTCCTGCAAAAAAAAAAAAAAAAAAAATAGGCCAAATCCTGAATGTAATAGTTACAATGGGAACATATGCAGGCAGGTGAAATAAGGATATGAAAGCTTCATTGTTTAAACCTGGATCCAATTCTCTGTATATACCCATCCAGGGTAGAGGCTCCTGCAGTCCGGGTTAGAATTTGTCTAAGGTTTGTGTATCTTTTAGGGACACAGAGGTCCTTCTCTGATCCAAGTATTCCTTCCTAATCCAGAAGTAGATAGAATCACTCATCTCATGGGAAAGCAGGAGCCTTTGCATTGGGTAGATTTGATAATAATGTGTGGTGCTCTAACACCAAATATTTTAAGAAATATACGTGAAAGCTCATATTTTAATTCACTACCAGCATGTAGCTTGCCAGTCACTTTGCACAAAGACATTCTCTGTTATAATCTGGAATTCCATCAAAGGGAAACTTAACATCAGACAATCTGATCCTACACTCAAATACACAATTTTCTGTAAAATACTACTCTCCACCCATCTGAAAAATACATCCTTTCCTCAAGAAACTGCCTATTCTACCATGAAAGGATTGTATGTATACTGGGCATCAGTATTTTTTTTTTTTTAGATGGAGTTTCGCTCTTGTTGCCCAGGCCAGAGTGCAATGGCGCAATCTCAGCTCACCACAACCTCTGCCTCCTGGGTTCAAGTGATTCTCCTTCCTCACCCCGCTAAGTAGCTGGGATTACAGGCATGTCCCACCACGCCCGGCTAATTTTATATCTTTAGTAGAGACAGGGTTTCTCCATGTTGGTCAGGCTGATCTCAAACTCCCAACCTCAGGGGATGTGCCCATCGTGGCCTCCCAAAGTGCTGGGATGACAGGCAGGAGCCACCTCGCCTGGCCAGGCATCAGTAATTTTTAACATCTCCAAGGTGGTTCTCTCATGCAGTCAGAATGGAGAATCTCTGCAGACAGAATAGTCATTGCTCAAGACACTGATAGTTTCCATCCCTGATTGTTTATCAGAGTCACCTGTAATGGGAAGGTGGAGGGGTGAGAGGGAGAGTAGAGGGCAGATGATTTGACTATTTTGGAGCAAAGGTCAAATTCTCAGATACCTGAAAGGGCAGGCATGTCATGTAAGTGAGTGAAGAGGGCCAGGTGTGAGAGGATAAAGAATGAAGGAACTATGGCATCTTTGAGAATGCATTCTCAATTATTAAACAGTCCACCAGCCAGGTCAAATGTGTCAGCCCACTGAACTTGGCCAGAGAGGTCATTTTGGTGTTGGCTTATCATGATGACTCTGGGTTTATTTAAAGCTTAGAAATATATTCTAACAAGTGATTCTGATTATCAGCCAGAATCGAGAACCACTCTTACAGTTTTAGATCCTTTATTTAAAAATATATATTATGCATATAGTTGCTCTGCAGAAAGCAGTAGGCTATCCAAATAGGACTGCAGAGATCTGAACATGATAGTATCTAAGATGGTTTGGCTGTGTCCCCACCCAAATCTCATTTCTAACTGTAGCTCCCATAATTCCCACATGTTGTGGGAGGGACCCAGTGGGAGATAACTGAATCCTGGGGGTGGCTTCCCTCATCCTGTTCTCATAGTAGTGAATAAGTCTCACAAGATCTGATGATTGTATAAGGGGAAACTGCTTTCGTTTGGCTCTCAATTCTTCTCCTGTCTGTTGCCATGTAAGATGTGACTTGCTCCACCTTGCCTTCTGCCATGATTTTGAGGCCTCCTCAGCCATGTGAAGTCAATTAAACCTCTTTCCTTTATAATTACCTAGTTGTGGATATGTCTTTGTTAACAGCATAAGAATGGCCTAATACAGTATCCCTAAAGAAATCTCAAACTGATGTCTTTCTAAGTAACTTTAAAAGGATGCTTTAATGTTTGACCATCTCAGCACTCCTGAAACATTAAAGGAGGACTTGAAAGGCAGGGGGTCATCTGGGAACTGGAAGAGTTGCTTCCCTACTAAGCCTGACCATACCCTCTTCAAAACAAACCCTGACACTCCTGCCCCAGCTCTTCTGCCAATTTCTTCTTTTGAGGAGAAGCAAGAAGCAAGGGTGGCAAAACCTGAGAATTCAAGAGGTGATGCCAGGCAGGCTGCCTTCCAGTGTGGGGGCCAGGGAGGCAGGGACCCATGCAAAGGAATGACCTCACTTTGCCAGCTTGCTCCTCCCACCCTAAGACCTGGTTAAAAGTAGAGCCTTTGTAATACAAACTCTACAAGGAAATTCAACTGGGTTTCAAGTGAATCAGAACCACTTGGCAATGGATCCGGAATGTATGAATACAGTTCACAAATATGAATATTCATAGCATCTACTCTGGAAAGCCACAGAAGTCCTTGCAGGAAGTAGCAAAACTGAGTTAGACCAGAATCCTGCCCTCAAGGGGCATACGGAGTAGCAGGGAAGCTCAGGCAGGGAGAAGAGTGACAAAAGACTGAAGTTGTTTTCCCTCAAAGCCCAGGTGAAGCTTTGATGAGTTCCCAGAGGAGGGAAAGTAACTTCAGGCTGCAAAGGAAAACCTGGCTTTCTGGCTAGTTTCAGGGCTTTTACGGATGGTGGAGAGGGAATGGGTTTTCCAGGAAGAAGGATCCTCATGGAGAAAGGCTTAGAAGATTAGTGTTCATCTCTGGAAATCAGGCCTTGCGTAGGAGGAGATAGGACGGAAATCAGAGCTTCGTAGTGGAGAGGGAATGTTAGTGCTAGTTTAATGATATGCAATCATCTCTTACAAACAGAAAAGTTTGTTTCCAAAGAAACCAATATTTGGCAAGTATAATATCAAATCCTGAAAATCTAACACTAAAAATCTCTGCATAAATTGAAAACATATATGCCCATGTAAAAACGTGTCCATGAATGTGCACAGCAGGACAAGTCACAAAAGCCAAAGAGTGGAAACAACCCAGAAGCCCCTCAGCTGATGAATGGATCAACAAGATGTGTTATGTCCATACAATGGAATATTATTTGGCTATAAAAAGTAATGAAGTACTGACACATGCCACAGCATTGATGGACCCTGAAAACATTATGCCAATTGAAATAAGCCAGTTACAAAAGACTGCATGCTGTATGATTCCATTTATATGAAATATCCAGAATAGACAAATCTGTAGAGACAGGAAATAGACTAGTAGTTGCTGGGGTCTGGAGAGAGGAGAAAATAGGGAGAGACTGCTAATGGGTGCAGGGTGTCTTTTTGCAGTGATGACAATGTTTTGACATTAGATAGCGATGATGGTTACACTAATATATTAAATACCAAAAATTGTGGATTTACTAAATACCAAGATGTTACAGAATGTAAACTACATCTCAATTTTGTTAAATCCCTCTATGTGATGATGATTGAATGACTTTAGGTAATTCGCTGAGCCTTTGTAATAATGGAACCCACACTTAAAAGGGCTAGTTTGGGTCAGGCGTGGTGCCTCACACTTGTAATTCCAGCTCTTTGGGAGCCCAAGGCAGTGGATTACCTGAGGTCAGGAGTTCAAGGCCAGCCTGGCCAATGTGGTGAAACCCCATCTCTACTAAAAATACAAAAACAGCCAGGCATGGTAGTGGTGGATGCCTGTAATCCCCGCTGCTTGGGAGTCTGAGGCAGGAGAATCACTTGAACCTGGGAGGCGGAGGTTGCAGTGAGCTGAGATGGCGCCATTGCACTCCGGCCTGGGAAACTCTATCTCAAAAAAGAAAAAGCCTAGTTTTAGGATCAAATGAGATAGTACAAATAAAACACTGGCATATAGTAGATGCACAGCAAATTTTGACTGTAAATATAGTGATGGTAGTAATAGTGTTAGTAGTAGCAATAATGATTGCTATTGGAGTAATGGTGGTTATGATATGTTTTAAATGTAGAAGTAAAACAGAGTTCATGGGCTAAAGGCCTCAACTCAGAGCTGGGTTTAGAAACACACAAAACAGGACAGGACAAACAGTTAAGATCAGAGAAGTGAATGTGTGTGAGACAAAATTCACTCCAGCATGGTGGGCCTCCAGGATGTGTCTCGATATTTTCCTCTCCCTTTTTATGAGCTGCTGCGTCTAACAGCAAGACTGTGCTCCATTTGTTACTTTAACTCCATAAGCCAAGCCACAAATCGTCCAAGTGTCTCCAGTAAATTCCTATCATACTAGCTGGGCAGAGGCATGGTACACACAAGCATCACTAGCCTGCCTCACTTTCAATAGCATAAAAATTCATTGCCAGGCATGGGTCCTGCTCACTCATTCGTGGACCTCATACTCACTCTCCCAGCCCCACCCCTCCAATCCCTCCTTACCTGTCTACATCGCTCACTTCCTCTCAAGGACACACCCATGCTCACATTTTAAATCAGGCCTGATTCAAGACGAATCTTCAGGTGGCAAGACAGAGTATTTGAAGACCATTTTCAGGGCAAACCATGCTCAGTAAATTGGTTCATGAAGGCAAGAAAGCATAGGAGAAGTGGAAGGACAAATTAGGTGAGGACTTTTTGAGGAGTACCTTATACATTCAGGTGGGGGCCGGGCGCGGTGGCTCAAGCCTGTAATCCCAGCACTTTGGGATGCCAAGGCGGGCAGATCACGAGGTCAAGAGATCAAGACCATCCTGCCCAACATGGTGAAAACTGTCTCTACTAAAAACACAAAAATTAGTTGGGTGTGGTGGCGTGCACCTATAGTCCCAGCTACTCGGGAAACTGAGGCAGGAGAATTGCTTGAACCCAGGAGGTGGAGGTTACAGTGAGCCGAGATTGTGCCACTGCACTACCGCTTGGCGCCTGGTGACAGAGTGAGACTCTGTCTCAAAAAAAAAAAAAAAAAATTCAGGTGGGTACCTCAAGAACATTCTACCTTGAGACATCCATGTCAACATTTAAATTAAAGTCTCTAATTTTGTGTTTTCATTTTGTGCATTACCTTGTAGTTTCTTGTGAGCCAAAATAACAGCAAGCAGACTTAATAAGAACATTTTTAGTGGGCCCCAGCCACATTCATTAAATTTATCCAAAAGTCTTGCAAAACTAAAAGCTGACTGCAGTCTCACCAGAAATACTAAGAAGATTGCAGGGTAAAGGGAAACCCATGAACTTGCAACTCCAGAGGAGACAAGATGGTAACAAAGCCCCTTGAGAATAAAGTTCACACCAGCTTGGGGATGCCTTTTTTTCTCCTTGTATGTAACACTCTTGCTGAAACAGAAATTTTCTAAGGACACAGGTCTATCTCTTCATTAACAATCAATTCCTTAAAATGTGGTGATATTTAAAAACCAACTAAATTATTATGTGTTGCTATTTAAATATCTGTTGTCAGTATGTTGCTCCATATGCACAGCAATCATGTTTACTTTTTAGCTTGTAAGACATTCCAAAAATAGAATCAGTGTTTTTCTATTTTTAGCTCAGTCTATAAAGTTTAAGCAAATAATCTTCATTTCAAAACACTCTACACTTGTTTCAAATTCATGGAAAAACCCAGCAGTCATGAGCTCATAAAAGAAAACACTGTAAAACGTTAGAGTCAAAAGATTTTCACATCCACACCCTGTCCTGTAACTCAACATAGACTCTTAGCTTTAAACTCAGACATTTGGTTATAATTTATAGTGGAAACATTAGAAGCATCACTCTACAGAGCACTAATTTCACCAAAAAATAACTTTTTTTTTCTAAACTGAAAGTTAAATTTCTCTGTCAAAAAAAAGACTGAAAAGAATCAACTCATTTCCTGATTAAATCTATTAGTGATTAAAAATCTGACCCAAACTTCTCTTCCCACTTCTTCCACAGTAAATCAAAATTTTCTATTTTTTATAAGGTGGTTTAGTTTAACTTTGTTTACAATAATTTCCCACTTCTAAAATAATTTCTCTTTATCTTTTTTTTTTATCTTTAAGATGGAGTCCCACTCTGTCGCCCAGGCTGGAGTGCAATGGTGTAATCTCGGCTCACTGCAACTTCTGCCTCCCAGGCTCAAGTGATTCTCCTGCCTCAGTCTCCCAGGTAGCTGGGATTACAGGCATGTGCCACTGTGCCCAGCTAATTTTTGCATTTTTAGTAGAGACGGGGTTTCACCATGTTGCCCAGGCTGGTCTCGAACTCCTGATCTCAGGTGATCCACCCGCTTCAGCCTCCCAAAGTGCTGAGATTACAGGCGTGAGCCACCGTGCCTGGCCCTCTTTTTCATCTTAATCAAATTCCTTTAAAATTGCCAAGTTTTAAACACCATTGAAGCTCTTTGTGAATGTCCTCGCTCTTTTTCAAAGCCTAAATTTATGTGCTTCTGCACTGAGTTTTGGATCAGAATTGCACAGCAACCACCTGGAAGAAAATGGTGCCACAAACCTCTGCACAAATGCACAAAACAATTTGAATTTGTTTCCTTGTTGTAGCTTAAGATTCCTACAAAAACTTGGGCTGGGTGCTGTGGCTCACGCCTATAATCCCAGCACTTTGGGAGGTCAAGGCGGGTGGATCACGAGGTCAAGACATCGAGACCATCCTGGTCAACATGGTGAAACCCCGTCTCTACTAAAAATACAAAAATTAGCTGGGCATGGTGGCACATGCCTGTAGTCCCAGCTACTCGGGAGGCAGAGGCAGGAGAATTGCTTGAACCCAGGAGGCAGAGGTTGCAGTGAGCCGAGATCGTGCCATTGCACTCCAGCCTGGGTAACAAGAGCGAAACTCCATCTCAAAAAAAAAAAAAAAAAAAGATTCCTACAAAAACTCCACCAAGCCACATGTATTTGCATCTCAACAAGAAGAGTGTGCCTAGTAAAACTCAGTGTAACTTTCAGGTGCCCCGAGCAATATCTTTCAGTTTCCAGAACATAAGACCCAAGTGCTGTGTTCCTAGGCAAATGCCCCTCTGAAAACCTTGATGATAAAAGGTATCTCTAGGTTCAATACTTAGCAAAGGAATGCATAGATTATAAACCACCATCTGCATCTTAGTCACTATGCACAGCCAGAGAAGGTACATAATTGAAAATGTCCATTGGCCTTGGCAGGAGATGTAGGGCTGAGAATGTATAAGAGGGAAATGGCTTCTCTTTTCTATTTGTATTGGGGTCCCATTCTCACCTGGGACCGAGATCGTGCCACTGCACTCCAGCCTGGGTGACAGAGTGAGACTCCATCTCAGATGAATGAATGCATGTCCATGACAGGTCTGCAGCTGGAAGCCTTAGCTCAGGATCAAAGTAGAACTAAACATATCTGCTTACCAATCTTGAGGTCATAATATCACAAGGGCCCTGATGCTCCTGGAACTTTTCCAGACATCTAGAGTTAGTTCTTGTTCTCGGGACAAGAAGAACATTAAAAAGAATGGCAACTCAGTGCAGGGATCACCTGCTTCCACTCCAAGGTACCCCTGCTCCAAGATCAAGGGTCAGGAAGGAAGAAAACAATATCTGCTGAGAACTTACGGAATGCCAGATGTTTTCATATGTTATCTATCTCACAACCCTAGATGGTAAGATAAACAATAATGGTAATACAACATAATGTGTATCGAGTGCTTCCTATCTGCCAGACACTTCTAAAACCAGAAAACCTTCAGACAGCATCCGTCATGGACCAGGTATTGTTGTAAGCATTTACAGTGCATGAGGTTGAGAGTATGAATACCTATTTTTGGATGGGGAAAACGAAGCAGTCACCTGGAAAAGGAGAAAACCAGGATCAGGCCCAGGCACTCTGCCAACTTAACCACTTTACTTCACAGCCCCTAATTATCTTAAAACCCTGCTGCAAGGTATCACTTATGCTGTTTTGCAGATGAGGAAACTGAGGTTCAGGAAAGTAAAATAATTCACCCAATGCTTTACCTAGACACAGTGGAGCAGTGGCTGCACAGGCCACCTGTCAGCATTCCTCCAAGCAGGTGCTAACTGCTACAAACACAGGGCTTCATGCTCTAAGATTTCAGGGAGCTGGCATGGCCAAGAAACCTTCTCTAGACAGCCACCATGCTCTGGCAGTTTCCTGCCAACAGCAGGCTCTGTCAGGGAAAGAGCTTGGCCTTTTTCTTTTCTGCATTTTTTTTTGAGACAGAGTTTTGCTCTTCTTGCCCAGTCTGGAGTGCAATGGCTTGATCTCAGCTCACCACAAACTCCACCTCCCAGGTTCAACCAATTCTCCTGCCTCAGCCTCCCAAGTAGCTGGGATTACAGGCATGTACCACCGCACCTGGCTAATTTTGTATTTTTAGCAAAGACAGGGTTTCTCCATGTTGGTCAGGCTGATCGCAAACTCCCGAACTCAGGCCCACCTCGGCCTCCCAAAGTGCTGGGATTCCAGGCCTGAGCCACCACACCCAGCTGAGCTTGGCCTTTTTCACGAGGCTGGCAGCTGATGCTAGCTAGATGAGATACAAATAGACTTGAAAGGGCAGCAGATCCTAAAGAACAAATGAATGAATGAGGTAGGAAGGAAGTGAGAAAGGAAGCAAATTCTTGTGGAGTCTGAGGCAGCAGGGACCTTCTCAACAGTACAGCCAGGCCAGGGGCCAAAAAGAAGGTGAGACCTGCAGTAAGCAGCCCTCTGCCCCTTGTCCCCATTCAGCCTATGCTGGAGCCAGCACGCCAAACTCCACCTGAACCCAGGACAAAGCAGGAGCTTCTCAGCCGGGTCTGGGGAAGTCGGGCACATTGGTCCTCTCTGTGAAAAACTGGTCTGGCTAGTGGACAGGAAAACCCTCACCTCTCAGTAACTAGGAAATTCAGTGACAGGGGACTTGGCTCTGGCCACAGCCTAATGGGAACCTGCGTCTCCAGTTGGATGTGTCAGTGGGTCTAGCACAAGGTTTAGAATCACCTTACATGAAGCACAGCACCTCAACCCTCCTTTCCAACTGTGAGACTGTGGGGCATGCACTGAAGCCTAGGGGACTCCAAGAAAGGGGCACACAGCCTCTCTGTGCCAATAAATGCTGCTTTAACTAATTTCATCAAGTGGTAATTTCACATATCCAGCCCTGGTCCATGTGTGTGCAGAGCATTGAACTTAAGCCATTGCAGTAGCCATTGCAGTAATTCATTCACCTACTCAATATCGCCTACCGGTCCTTAGGGATGCTACAGTAAGCAAGCCACCTGCCCCTAGAGGGATGTGTAATGGTACAGCAGGCCCATACAGCAAGTAAACAGGAAACAGCACAACTGGGTGATAAGTGCAGTGAGAAGGAATAGAGAGGGTGTTAGGAAAGCTGACAGAGGAGGCCCTAACCAACCCTGTAGTCAGCCTGGTGCTTTAAGCAGGTACCCAAATGGCAAGTACAAATGAGCCATTAGTGGGGAAAGGGCAGAGATAATATTTCTAATCTACAAGAGAGTAGAGTCTGATATTGGATTTTTCATTACAGTATTCTTATTTCTTAGGATCTTAAAAATTATTCTTTTCAAAAACATTTATAATATGACAGATATCCATGTGGTTACTACACAGTCTTAGCAGCTGTTTCAGATATTTTGTACACAGGTACCTAGATGGGTATTGTTGTTTTTTTTTTTTTTTGAGACAGAGTTTCGCTGTTGTTACCCAGACTGGAGTGCAATGGCGCGATCTCGGCTCACTGCAACCTCCACCTCCTGGGTTCAAGCAACTCTCCTGCCTCTGCCTCCCGAGTAGCTGGGACTATAGGCACGCGCCACCACACCCAGCTAATTTTTGTATTTTTAGTAGAGACGGGGTTTCACCATGTTGACCAGGATGGTCTCGATGTCTTGACCTCGTGATCCACCCGCCTCGGCCTCCCAAAGTGCTGGGATTACAGGTGTGAGCCACTGCACCCAGCCATAGATGGGTATTTTTTTGACATGAAATCTCATTCTGCCACCCAGGCTGGAGTGCAGTGGCATGATCTCGCTCACTGCAACCTCCATCTCTCAGGCTCAAGAGATTCTCCTGCCACAGGCTACTCAATGAGTAGCTGGGATTACAGGCATGCGCCATCATGCCTGGCTAATTTTTGTATTTTTAGTAGAGATAGGGTTTTACCATGTTGGCCAGTCTGGTCTTGAACTCCTGGCCTCAAGGGATCCACTAGCCTGGACGTCTCAAAGTTCTGGGATTACAGGCATGGGCCAATGCACCTGTTCCCACCCCTGTCTCAACTCTTTCTTGCTCCTGTTCTGCCATGCAAGGTGCCTGCTCCTCCTTGGCCTTCCACCATAACCAGAAGCTTTGTGAGGTCTCCCCAGAAACCCAGCAGATGCCAGCGTTATGCTTCCTGTACAGTCTGCAGAACTGTGAGCTAATTAAACCTCTTTTCTTTATAAACTACCCAGTCTCAAGTTTTTCTTTATAGCAATACAAGAATGGCCTAATACAGTACTTTTAGTGAGTCAGTTTAAAATTGATTATAAGCTAATAAATATGCACGGCTTCAACTAAATAATTTTTTATTATTTATTTTTATTATTGGACCGTAGCAGAGGACCTGGCTTGTATTTTCTTAATGGTTACATGTCTCATGCCAAGGCCATCTATGCAAAGAGGTGTCAGAAAAAGAGTTGATGTTTATTGCTAAGGAAGTACTTAAACTGACTGTAATGAAGATTTTAAAGTACTCTAGAGAAGCTGTACACTATTTCCCTGGGCTGACCACAGACACACTTTAAATCAAAGACTATCTCATCATTGGACTTAAATGGTGATTTTTAAAACACTTTTTTAATCCAAGTTTTTATTCAATTCACTTGAGTTATTTCAGTTTAGAATTTGACTTCTTATCCTCATAGTAATCTTGAAAAAATTACTAAGAATAAAAAATTAGGCCGGGCGCGGTGGCTCAAGCCTGTAATCCCAGCACTTTGGGAGGCTGAGGCAGGTGGATCACGAGGTCAAGAGATCGAGACCATACTGGTCAACATGGTGAAACCCCATCTCTACTAAAAACACAAAAAATTAGCTGGGTATGGTGGCGCATGCCTGTAATGCCAGCTACTCAGGAGGCTGAGGCAGGAGAATTGGCTGAACCCAGGAGGCAGAGCTTGCGGTGAGCTGAGATCGCGCCATTGCACTCCAGGCTGGGTAACAAGAGTGAAACTCCGTCTCAAAAAAAAAAAGGATAAAAAATTATAATTACTAATTTAAGTCCACAGGATATTAGAACTGAAAAGATATCATATAGCTAAACCTGTTTATTTACAGCTGATGAAACCGAAGTTTGAGAGGTTAATTATTCATTTAGATGCTTGCTATGCTAGTAACTGTACATACATGTAGCACTAAACATTTAGAAATTTAAACAATTTTAGTGTCTCTATCAACAGCTTTATGAGGTAAAATTTGAGACGTTACCAGCTTGCCCAAGGTTGCGTAGCCATTAAATAGAGGAAGCAGGGTTAGGACCCAGGGAGTCTGACTCCAGTAATACTTCCTGTCTTGCCATGGAATATGCCTATGGTGCTTGAGTCCAAAATGCAGAGATATAAATCTTACAGGGAATGAGGTCCTACCATTTACAGAATATGATGTCCTCCTTAACAGACAAAATTTAGTTCTTCCAGTGAAGAGGACAATGGCTGAGTAGGAACTTATGCCCACACCTAGTGGAAACTCATCCTTGACCTGAGTGGCTACTGACCCAAGACAAAGATTACTTAGAGCAGTCCACCATAGCATCAGCTCCAGGGAAAGGGGAAGTACTTGGACACCATGACGAACAACACAGCGATGGGCCCTGCCCTCATGGGGCTCACAGTTTAGTAGGGGAGACAGGCAATGTACAAGTAACTTCTCAAATATTTTATGCTTTGTCTTGAAATTTTAAACTTAACCAACCTCCAGTTTTAAAATAGCATCAAAGCAGAAAACAAAATGGAGTGCGACAGATCACAAAATCGTAACTCTTCTCTAAGGAACAGTAGGACAGCCTAGGAGTGAGATCTTGCATCTTTTCTGTTGGCCAGTTCTGAGGGCATCCTTTGATTGAGGAGGGATTTAGAAACTTTGGTCTGTCATGGGCTTTGATGATTCTTAAATAGCCACATCCAGTTGGCTTTTTGTGGAATAACATGTTCACAGACATAACTGCCACCCACTTTCAGTAGCAAGAGCAAAACCACTAATATGTGTAATGAATAGCAGCTGCTGTTCTAGGAAGCTCACTACGTCCTAGAATTCAGGGACCACAGAGGAACCCCTGAAGCCTCTCAGGCGATCTGGATCGACACCAGACATCTGTGACTCTATAAAGCTTTGTACAGAATTCAAGGCATGGACATAAAAGTGCTTGAGTTATAAGACATGAGAAGCATAAGACATGGGATTTCATGAATATTACTTAGCCATACAGATACCTTAAGATAATCAAGATAATCCATGTTAGTCCTAGCTGCAAATATGTTCCCTATTTTTTTTTTTAGCATTCTACAAAATTCCCATTCTTCTTTTAATTATCTCCCTTTGCTGCTAGGCCCTCCTTAAGGCTTTCATCTGGCTCACACTAGGCTGGGAAGAAAAGATGTAGGAAGTTCTTGACCTGACCTTGGCCTTTTCTCCTTTATCCTTTGCTATTTCCTGTCTCCTGTTTCTCTACAGAAGTAAATTATGTCGACATATCCCCAAAGAGTAGGGGCCTTAGCATGGAAGGAATATAGAAGCAAGGAATAGCTAAGACAGATGCATATAAAGGGGAATATGACCGACTTTATATTTATTCATTTATTTTGTTGTTAAACAAAGATTTCTTTGTTAATACAATTACACACAAACTCTACAGCACTAAGACATTTAAATATGTTATAGCAAACAGCTGGCAATTCAGCATCCAGGGTCAACAGAATGCTTGAAGGAGACCGCAACAGATGGGATTCCCATGGTGGAGAGTGCATCTTCACCGGTGAAGGGGGCCCAGCTGAAACAGCCTTTCAAGCTCTCTCTCCTCACCAAGAATCATGAGAGGCACTTCACTCTAGGGGAGGTGTGCAATCTGGTGCTCTTCAGGCAGGTCAGAACTCTCAAAGTCTAGAGGATTGAAGGGAAAGAATTTTTCTATTTCAAAACAGGCATCATCTGAGTCAGGAACAGAGCTTTTTGCTTTAACAGTCTTCTCGGTCATCGTTTGGGCAGAAAATCTTGGCTGGTTTTATGTGCTGGGTCCATTGGTCTTTACTGATTTTTCTGTAGCTCTTTTGACAGTTCCCAAAGCCTTTCCGGTAGCTTTAGGTAAGGTCGGTGGAGCATCGAACGTTCTGCCAAAACATGGTGTTAAAACTTGAGATCTCCCATCTAAAGCTTTGACTGAAGGTCCAGACCCCAGCTTTAGCCCGTCCTTAGCAGCCACACCAGTGCCTGGGTCTCCATTTCCTTACTGACATAGATCAGAGTAGCCATTCTGGATTATTGCTGTTCTCAATAGCCATATTCATCTAAGACTGTGGTCTCACTTTATATTTAGATAGAATGTTAACTATAGTGGAAATTGGTGTAATATCTTTTTTTATTTTTATTTTTTTATTTTTTTGAGACAGAGTTTCGCTCTTGTTACCCAGGCTGAAGTGCAATGGCGTGATCTCGGCTCACCGCAACCTCTGCCTCCTGGGTTCAGGCAATTCTCCTGCCTCAGCCTCCTGAGTAGCTGGGATTACAGGCACGTGCCACCATGCCCAGCTAATTTTTTGTATCTTTAGTAGAGACAGGGTTTCACTATGTCAACCAGGATGGTCTCAATCTCTTGACCTCGTGATCTACCCGCCTCGGCCTTCCAAAGTGCTGGGATTACAGGCTTGAGCCACTGCGCCCGGCCTGGTGTAATATCTAATTTACGTGCCTAGCATGTCGTCTAAGAGTCAGCATGAACTCATACAAAGAGTATAGGCCTGAGGTCAGACAGACCCGGAATCTCAGGAAGGCCACTTTCTGTTAGCTGAGAGATTTAGGCAAGTTACCTAACATCCAAGTCCTATTTCCACATCCATAAAATAAAGGTAAAACTCAACTCCTACACATTGTGAAATAATCAAAAACCACTTAGGTAAACTGCAGAGCAACCAACAAATAAATAGTTTCTGCCTTTATTGTATTGTCTAATTTATAATGTACTTTTGCATACATGATTTCACTTCTTACTAATCTTTAATAAATGCAAGTCTTCCATTTTTTACTAAAGTGGCACCCCCAAAGTTCCTCTGAACTGCAAAGTGCCCAAATGTTTCGTCCTGATTTATCCCTTTTGCCAGCTCTGATCTACCGATGGTGTAAATCCAGCAAACAGTGGTGGGGAGAGCCGGGAGGCCCTGTCTGAGCAACGTGACTGCTAGCGATGACTGCTTGAGCAGGAATACTGGACTGAAGCAAAGACTACATACCTCTGCCAACCCAACCCCAATCTAGTCCTGGCTATTGATTCACAGCAGCAAAGGGTCACTTCTGTTTCTAAGGCCTAGAGATAAGTTGAGGGCAGTTTTGCAGTCAGCCATTTCAATTCAGGGATAAATATCCTTGTTGTCTAATTCATTCTATAAATCTTTGACTCGTGGCCATATGTGTGTGTGTATTTGAGCCCGCATGCAAAAATATACAGTTGAGTCTTGAACAATACAGGATTGAGCTGCATGGATCCACTTGTTCTCAGATTTTTTTCTGGCGCTGACACCTCTGAGACTGCAAGACCAACTCCTCCTCCTCCTCAGCATACTCAATGTGCAGACAATGAGGGTGAAGACCTTTAGAAGATCTATTTCTACTTAATAAATAATGTTCTCTTTTTTATAATTTTTCTTAATATTTTCTTTTCTCCAGCTTACTTTATTGTGAGAATACAGGATATAATACATATAACATACAAAATATATGTTAGTCAACCGTGTTATTGGTAAGGTCAACAGAAGACTATTAAGTTTTTTGTGAGTCAAAGGTTACAGATGGATTTTCTTTCTTTCTTTCTTTCTTTCTTTCTTTCTTTCTTTCTTTCTTTCTTTCTTTCTTTCCTTTCTTTCTTTCTTTCTTTCTTTCTTTCTTTCTTTCTTTCTTTCTTTCTTTCTTTCTTTCTTTCTTTCTTTCTTTCTTTCTTTCTTTCTTTCTTTCTTTCTTTCTTTCTTTCTTTCTTTCTTTCTTTCTTTCTTTCTTTCTTTCTTTCTTTCTTTCTTTCTTTCTTTCTTTCTTTCTTTCTTTCTTTCTTTCTTTCTTTCTTTCTTTCTTTCTTTCTTTCCTTTTTGAGATGTAGTTTCACTCTCTCGTTGCCCAGGCTAGAGGGCAGTGGTGCAATCTTGGCTCACTGAAACCTCTGCCTCCTGGATTCAAGCCATTCTCCTGCCTTAGCCTCTCAAGCAGCTGGGATTACAGGCTCCCACCACCACACCTGGCTAATTTTTTTTATTTGTAATAGAGACGGGGTGTCACCATGTTGTCCAGGCTGGTCTTGAATTCCTAACCTCAGGTGATCCACCCACCTCAGTCTCCCAAAGTGCTGGGATTACAGGAGTGAACCACTGCACCCAACTTATAGGTGGATTTTTGACTGTGCAGGTGATTGCCACTCCTAAACCTCACATGTTTCAAGGGTCAACTGCACCTGTTTATTTGCATAAGGCCACCTCTAATACAAAGCACCATTCAAAGATATCATTAGAAGTCTTGCTCTTAACCTGAGACAGCTAGCTAGAAAGTAACAGAGCCATGATTTGGACCTGGTGTATCAAACGGTTGATGTAACCTCTACATGGAGCTTGTAAACTCAAGTGCCACCCAGGGTCAGTCAAGGAGTGTAAATATGTGATGTGCCAGTTTAAGGGCAATGGGGAATAGGGAAACTGGTGGGGTAGAGTGTGTGTGCCAATATACAAGCATTCCAACTGAATTGAATTTTCTTTCAAACACTATGGTAGGCAACTTTTTTTTTTTTTTTTTTTGAGACAGTCTTGCACTGTCACCTGCCTGGAGTGCAATGGCACGATCTCGGCTCACTGCAACCTCCACCTCCTGGGTTCAAGTGATTCTTCTGCCTCAGCCTTCCAAATAGCTGGGATTGCAGGCACCTACCACCAAGCCTGGCTAATTTTTCTGTATTTTTATTGGAGACGGAGTTTCACTATGTTGGCCAGGCTGGTCTTGAACTCCTGACCTTGTGATCTGCCTGCCTTGGCCTACCAAAGAGCTGGGATTACGGGTGTGAGTTATTACGCCCAGCCAGTAGGCGAATTTTAAAGAATGTTTGCAGGCCCCCTGTCTGCAATCCTGTCTCATTATACCATTAGCAGGAATTACTATTAAATACCTTCTTTCAACTGTTCTGGCACATTTGTTTTTTATTAATAGCCTTCTAATGGTTCTCTAAATTGGAGCAGACATAATTAAAGCAAAAGATGTAGCATATGTGTCCTAAAGCAGGGTCAAATAAAGACCAATGATGTCTAGCAGTGTGAAAGCAAATATAACCCAGGAACGCTTTCTGGAGGAGGTGGCCTTCGAGCTGGAAGAGATGGAATGCTTAGAGAAAAGGAAATCTCCCCAGGCAAAAGAAACAGCAATGAACAAAACAGAGGGAAGCATGGCCAAGGGGGAAATAAACAGACCCATTTTGCTGGAAAATAGAGTACAGTAGCTTGGAATCAGAAGAAAAAGTAGGAAGAATCATCTGAGACTAGATATGGTCAAGGTTCTTGACTGCCAAGCTGAGGAATTTGGTGTTTATTGGGTAGAGATGAAAACGGCCTGCTTGGAGAACAGGTTTCTAGGAGATGAATCTGCTTTGTTGAATTAGCAGACTCTTTCTTAAAGTGGAGCATACTTTTTTCCTAGACAACTTCAAGTCTGAAAAATTTGTTACTATTCTTAGCATATGTTTTTGAAAGTAAACTTGATCTCCAAAAATGTATATGAGAAAAGGGGCATAAAAACTGACAGCAAATCCAGTAACTGTAGCCATCTGTGTTTCTGTTGTTTAAGTGGAGATCAGCAAAAATAGCATTTTAAGAAACAAATAAGTATGGTTGAAGCAATATTTTCCAGAGAAGCTTTCCACAAGTGGCTGCTGATAATTTTATCTGGCATTGTAAAGTAAAATACACGACCTATAGGACACCATGACAGACTATCATCTGTTGCATTATAAATGGAAGAATAAAAGGAAGGAAAGACGGAAGGGAGGGAGGAAAATGATATGTAGTTTGTCAGGAAATGTAAATCAAATGTCAGAATTGACCTTTTAAAAAGTAATAATGAACAATAAGAAAAACATCAAACAATTTGTTCTGAACTTTTATGAAAAAGTGGTGTAGAATAAAAATACATTGGAATTTGGAGTCAGAAAGACTATTCTGGAATCTCAACTCTCTTCCCTTTCTATATTATTTATTATTTATTATTTTTTAAGAGATAGGACCTTGCTCCTTTGCCAAGGCTGGAGTGCAGTGGTGTGATAATAGCTCACTGAAGCCTCGAACTCCTGGGCTCAGGCAATCCTCCCATCTCAACCTCCTGAGTACCTAGAACTAAAGGCATGCACCCCCATGTCCAGCTAATCTTTTTATATTTTGTAGAGAGGGGTCTTGCTGTGTTGCTCACGCTGGTCTTGAACTCCTGGCCTCAAGAGATCCTCCTGCCTTGGCTTCCCAAAGTATTAAGATTACAGGCATGAGCCACCATGCCCAGCAATATATATTCCTGTCAACAGATAAATTCCTTTTCTCTAAAAAAGTAGTGTTATTTATATCTTTAATGATTGTGAAGAATGAAAACATGTAGAGTATCATGTTTCATATATTTGTCTCTTCTTTTGGAATGGAAGGGCTATGCCTGCCACATTGTGTAACTGTGGCCGTGGGTATTATACAAACTCATCAGCGGCTTATGTTCTCCCAGATCATGCAGGGAGTCTAAATGTTTATGTGGTTAGCTTGATCCTTTGTGTAAGGAGATGGAGGCCATGGTGCAGATAATCCCAAAGGCCGGATAAGAGTAATCCTTTAAGTTTCACCATGGCATACATCAGTGGCTTCTTTGGGGAAATTTGTTTCTACACTTCACTTTTTTTTTAATTGTTGTTTTGTGATGGAGTCTTGCTCTGTTGCCCAGTCTGGAGTGCATTGGCGCAATCTCTGCTCACTGCATCCTCTACCTCCCGGGTTCAGTCAATTTTCATGCCTCAGGCTCCCAAGTAGCTGGGACTACAGGCATGCTGCACCATGCCCAGCTAATTTTTAGAAGAGTTAGGGTTTCACTATGTTGGCCCGGCTGGTCTCGAACTCCTGACCTCAAGTGATCTGCCCACCTTGGCCTCCAAAATTGCTGGGATTACAGGTGTCAGCCACTGTGCCCGGTTACACTCCACTTTTCTTAAGTTAATACTGACATTAGTTGGCCTCCCTGAGCACACCACATGAGATCAAGCGGAAAAGACACAGAACGGAAGTACAGGGAAAAGCCATTTGGTCATTTTAAGCACAATGAGGATAATCTGCTGGAAGTTTATTCATTTCATATTCAATATATATTGAGCACCTACTTGGGGCCAGGTACTACCTAGTATGTGGTGATACATCTGTGAGCAAAACAAAACCCCCTGCCCTCAGGAAACTTATATCCTAGTGAAGAAAGAGTCAGACAATGAATGAAATTTTTAAATGGTATAGTGTATTAGAAGTTCATTAAGCTGGGCGCAGTGGCTCATGCCTATAGTCTCAACACTTTGGGAGGCTGAGGCAGGTGATTGCTTGAGTCCCAGAGTTAGAGACCAGCCTGGGCAACATAGGCCTGGGGTCTCTTGTAAAGACCCCCATCTCTACAAGAAACAAAACTTAGCTGGTTATCATTCCAGCTACTCAGGAGGCTGAGGTGGGAGGATGGCTTGAACCTGGGAGGCAGAGGTTGCAGTAAGCCGAGATCATGCCACTGTACTCGGGCCTGAGTGACAGAGAGACATTGTTTTAAAAAAAAAAAAGTTTATTTACAGCAGATTATATGTATTTGGGGGGAAGGTATTTATTTATTTATTTTTATTTTTTAAATAGAGACAAGATCTCACTATGTTGCCCAGGCTGGTTTCAAACTCCTGGATGCAAGTGATCCTCCCACCTTAGACTCCCAAAGTGCTGGGATTGCGGGCATGAGATACCACAACAAGCCCAGATGATATGTAGTATAATCTATATGCAAATATAAAAATGAAAAGCATACACTTTGAGGTAAAGCTCTCTTAAACACTGCTGATTCTTGGACCACAGGTGCTCATCACAAATAAGGGCAGAAAGTTTTGTAAAAAACAGCAACAGTGGAAACTGTGCATTGTAACACATAGTAATTTATACACAGTTGACCCTCTTTATCCATGGGTTCTGCATCTGTGGATTCAACCAACCGTGGATTGTAAATATTTGGAAAAAAATAAGACGGTTGTGTCTGTACTGAACACACACAGACATCTTTTCTTGTCACTATTCCCTAAACAAAACAGTATAACACTATGCATGCAGCATTTACACTGTATTGAGTAGCATAAGTAATCTAGAGATGATTTAAAGTATATGGGAGAGTGTGCACAGGTTATAGGCAAATACTATGTCATTATCTATCAGGGGCTTGAGCATCCATGGATTTTGGTATCCACAGGGTCGTAGAACCAACCCCCCTTGTCCCCATGCACACTGAGGGACAACTGTATACACATAGAGAGGTATGTTTGTGTGGTTCATGGGAATCTCTTACCAAATCTGTGTTACCTTTGGGAAAACTGGGGGAGACACATGCTCCAGAAATAAAAGGAAGGGATGATTTCTTTTTTTACTTTTTATAGTTTGTTAAATTTATCATACAGTACATGGTTTTTAACTTGCTTATGTTTTGCAACATTTTTCAAATAAAAATAAAAACTGAGTTAAAGAAAGATGAGACAGTTCTACATGAACTGACAAATTGGTTCATGACACATTAGGTGGAAAACCTAGATTACTGAGTGTGGTTTCACCTGATTGTGTATGTGTTAAACACGTGGAGTTTTAAAAAATCTACTGCTAAGTGAGCCAAGATCACACCACTGCACTCCAGCCTGGACGACAGAGTGAGACTCTGTCTCAAAAAAAATAAAATAAATAAAAACAAAATAAATCCACTGCTAAGAGTCATACGATACATAGATTTTTTTTCTCAGGTCAACTGGTCTTAGACAGCTGAGTGAAGGATCCCATCAGAATTTCAGTGAATCATCCCTCCTCTTCATTGCCCACATATATTATCACTAAGGAGGGAGTTTCGCCTCGGAGCAGACCTTCAACGCATCCCTTCCTCCAGAGCAGCCACAATTGTCCTTAGCCGGTCCTCATCATCTCTTACTTGAATCACCTTAAAAGTCTCCTCACTGGTCTCAGTCCATTCTTGACATGACTTCCAAGACCCTTCCAAATCTGGCCTCAACCTACCTGTGGCTAATTGATTCCACCTAATAAGTATTCCCTCATTTCCTCTTCACTAAAATAACCCTAATTTTGTTCAGGCAATAGACAAGAGACCTGTGATCTCAGCTTTAGCTCCATGGAATGCTCATGAGTTGGCACATAGTAGGCAATTTTTTTTTAATGAATGAATGAAGGGTTTAAATTAGTAATGCTAATCCTTTTATCATCCCAAGTGAGTTGTCTAAAAGTCAACACGTTCAGTACCATAAGAAAGGTTTAAAAAAAAAAAAAAATGTGACCCAGGTCTGGCCGATGAGATATTAGAAGAAGTCTGCCCCTCCCTGCCTGGAACTCACTGGTCCGAGGAGCCACAGCAGCCATCTTGGAATCCCGAGGCCACGCAACTAAAGGCAAAGTCCATGTGCTAAGGATTGTAAAGTGGAATGAGACAAAAGCCTATTATTGATGGTCTAGATGCAGCCACCTTGAAACTGATTGCATTCAGACCTTTATTCATGGAAAATGTCTCTATCTTTATTTTCTAGACCAGATTTTAATGGGCCAGTGAATCTCTTTGGAATCTCCTTACAACGGAAATTCTGATTTTGCAGGGCTGAGGCGGTGCCTGAGAATCTACATTAATAACGGGCTCCCAGGCGATGTTGCTAAGGATGTCAAAATGAGAAATGATATATGAGCCACTGTAAACTGGGCGCTCTATTACTTTTAGCTGAACTCATCTTGTTTTCTACTGTCCTTGCCCACATACCAAACTAACCACAGTAACCATCCAAACTACTCAAAATATGCAAATTGTCTCCCAGGCATGGCTTATGTTTATCCCTCCCTTGAAGGAGCTCTAAGATATTGTAGAATTTACCACTATTCTACACATCAACCTTAGTCACTTTCCACTCATCAAATCATTTGTGTTTTCCCAGGTATGTTTTCTCCTGTCTCTTATTCGAGTCATGATTAAACAGTTAAAGTAACATGTTTTATAGACAAAATGATTTTAAAAGACCTCAAACTTAATTGCAAAATGATTGAATTCCCAGGTAGATTTTACATAATATGCTATATAACCGGTTGTGTTTCATTTCAGTAATGTGGGGATTAAAAACTACAGGAACAGGATTCTATTACCAGTAATGACACTCAGGTGCCTCTCCTTGATGAAGCTTTCATTGCACATGACACTTTGAAAACGTTTTTAATAAAGTCTGATATTCAGATGTGTCAGTTAAAAACTGAGCTCAGAAACTGACACAAGAACAGAAAACCAAACACTGCATTTTCTCACTCATAGGTGGTGTTGAACAGTGAGAACACGTGGACACAGGGTGGAGAACATCACACACTGGGGTGGGTGGGGGTCTAGGGGAGGGACACTCGGTGTCAGGGAGGGACAGCAGGTGGTCGGGGAGGCTGGGGAGGGAAAACACTGGGAGAAATGCCTGATGTAGGCCACGGGGACAGGGATGGAGACTGCAAACCACCATAGCAAATGTGTACCTATGCAGCAACCCTGCAGGATGAGCTTAAAGTACAATTTAAAAAAAATAAATAAGAAATAAAATAATGAAATAAAAACAGAGCTCAGAAGAATTACTCAGGATCACTTCAGATTAAAAACACCATTTCTCTCTTCTCTGTCCAAGAAATTCCTACCTGGTTCTAGTTCATTAATATTCCAAAATTTAGCATTCATGCTTTCAGCCCAAACTTGTCAAAAAAGGCATCAAATTACTGACTCTGAATGCAAAATATGTCTGCATGGCAGGGTGGGAGAGGAATGGAGGTAATGCATGTGATTCCAGTTACCTGCAGCTGAGACAGTAAACGGATGTCCAAAAGCAGGTCACCAATCAGCACATCTAGCCCTGCACAATGATGATCACACATTGTCAATCAAATGTCTTGATTTAATTTTCACTGTAAATTAGCACAATTTTTCTGCAGCCCCAGTCAACTCAAAACCATCACATAATCTGTGCAAATGACAAGGCCATGTGGGATAATTAAAAAAAAACCAGGACTTAAAAGATGGACATTTTATTTTTCCCTTTTTGAAAATTTTTATTTTTAAGTTCCAGGGTACATGTGCAGGATGTGCAGGTTTGTCACGTAGGTAAACGTGTCCCACGGTGGTTTGCTGCACCTATCAACCCATCACTGAGATATTAGCATGCATTAGCAGTTTCTCCCAATGCTTTCCCTCCCCTCACCCCACCCCCACACAGGCAGGCCCCAGTGTGTGTTGTTTCCCTCCCTGTGTCCACATATTCTCATTATTCAGCTCCCACTTATAAGTGAGAACATGTGGTGTTTGGTTTCCTGTTTCTGAGTCAGTTTGCTGAGGATGCTGCTTCCAGCTCCATCCATGTCCCTGCAAAGGATATGATCTCGTTTCTTTTTATGGCTGCATAGTCTTCCATGGTGTATGTGTACCACATTTTCTTTATCCAGTCTGTCATTGATGGACATTTGGGTTGATTGGGAGATGGAGATTTTAATTTAAATTCCATCAATGATTTAGCACAAGATGATCAGCCCTTTCTTCAAGTCATCAGAACTTTAAATCACAGGCTGAAAAGTAAAAAATCTAAAACCTATCCTGTGACTTCCACACCGACTCAGCGAAGATCACAATAAAATTTCAAAGCACATGTGAAGTCAAAGGATAAATAGTATCAGGGCCACTGGGATGAACTAAAAACTGTTGGGTTCATATGACTGCAGGCCTTGCAACAAGCTTCACTTTGCTGACACTGGTGGTTCACTGTTGCTTTCCAGGCGGGGCCTTCTTCCTCACCTTCCCCTCCAGCTCCTGCGAAGGTCTCCTACAGTGATGATGAGCATTTTAACACAGCGAAAGGCTTATACACAGCCTGAGAACTCATAGGTGTCCGTATGTAGATTTGTACAGTCTCGGGGAGGGACATGGTAAAAGTACATATCCATTATCACCTGAGCTCCTTGTCAATATTCTACCTGAGCTCCTTGTCAATATTCTAATAGCTGAAAATCATATCTGAATGATTTCTCCTCTGGGCAAACACTGTGGCCTCTCTGCAGATCTTCAGCATTCATTCTTCTGGATAAACACTATAACCATTTTCTAGATCTTAAGTTTCTTACTGAACACTCTGACTTCTTTCCAATGTTGTTTTGAATGTCCTTTTCAATTTTTTTTTTTTTTGAGGTGGAGTCTCACTCTATGACCAGGCTGGAATGCAGTGGTGCAATCTCAGCTCACTGCAACCTCCATCTCTGGGTTCAAACAATTGTCTGCCTTGGCCTCCCGAGTAGCTGGGATGACAGGTGCATGCCAACACGCCCAGCTAATTTTTGTCTTTTAGTAGAGATGGGGTTTCACTATCGTGGCCAGGCTGGTCTTGAACTACTGACCTCGTGATTCACCTGCCTTGGCCTCCCAAAGTGCTGAGATTATAGGCATGAGCCACCGCTCCCGGCCCTTTTCAAATATTGAGGATCCACTTTCCTAACCTGGCTGAGTGTCGCCCTGTTTCCTGTTCCCTAGCTGAGAGTCACAAGGCTCCTTACGCTGCTGCGATCACAGAAGAGAAATCTTGCAGAAGGTCTTGGGCATACTCAAGAATAAAAAAGAGGCTGTCGTTCTGATATATTAATGAATTAGGGTGATTAGTCCCCAGGATATAGCTGGAGATAATTCCCCTCCTTCCTTCCTATAATGCAGTTCTTATAGCAGCAATGTTTTGTTTATAGTTCCCGAGGCCATGTATTTTTTAACCACTTACATTTATGAAAAATTTCAAACAAATAGGAAAGTAGGGAGTATATTATAATGAACTCTCAGCTTCCATCACCCAATTTCAACCAGTGTCAACTCAGGACCAATCTTGTTTCGGTATCCACATGCACTTCTCCTGCCACAGATGATTTTTAAAAACAATTTCTGGCCGAGCACGGTGGCTCAAGCCTGTAATCCCAGCACTTTGGGAGGCCGAGGAGGGTGGATCATGAGGTCAAGAGATCGAGACCATCCTGGTCAACATGGTGAAACCCCGTCTCTACTAAAAATACAGAAAATCAGCTGGGCATGGTGGCGCGTGCCTGTAATCCCAGCTACTCAGGAGGCTGAGGCAGGAGAATTGCCTGAACCCAGGAGGCAGAGGTTGTGGTGAGCCGAGATGGCGCCATTGCACTCCAGCCTGGGTAACAAGAGCAAAACTCTGTCTCAAAAAAAAATAAATAAATTCCTGATATAATATTTCATTCATAAATAGTTCAGTATACAGTTAATAGCCCCCAAGGACAGGAATTCTTTGTGCTTTGTGTTTTTTGAACACAAAGGACAATATATTTTCAAATCATCAAGGCCAAACTGGGGAAAAATATGTTGCATTGTTCAGCTATTTATATTTCTCACAATAAATAATTAAAAATGGTGAATAGGCAGGGCGCAATGACTCATGCCTGTAATCCCAGCACTTTGGGAGGCCAAGGAGGGTAGATCACCTGAGGTCAGGAGTTCGAGACCATCCTGGCCAACATGGTGAAACCCTGTCTCTACTGAAAAAAAAAAAAAGCTACTTGGAAGGCTGAGGCAGGAGAATCACTTGAACCCGGGAGGTGGGGGTCGCCAGGGTTGCCACTGAGCTGAGGTGGCACCACTACACTCCAGCCTGGGCAACAAGAGTGAAACTCCATCTCAAAAAAAAAAAAAACACTGAATACATGTTAAGGTGAACACTGACAGGATGTACACCGCCAAGAACAAACCCTAATGTAAACTATGAATTTGGGGTGAGAACAATGTGTCAATGTTGGTTCATCAGTTGTAAAAAATGGACCACTCTGGTGGGGCATGTTGCCTTTGGGGAGGCTGTGCATGTCAGGGGCTGGGCGCTGGGGGGACAGGATATGGGATATATGTGTAGCCTCTTCTCAATTTTGCTGTGAACCTAAAACTGCTCTAAAAAAAATTAAGTCTTAAGAATTTTTCGAAAAATCTGTTAACTCAATCCTATTTTTCTTTTTTTGCAAGAGGGTATAAAGGATCTTTCCATAAATGAATGAAAAACTTCATGAACCATTCGCAAGTCTCTGTGCTTTATAATAAGAAATTGTCTATTATCAGGCATGCTTCTGTTTTACACACATAAAATCCTCCTAACAACTTTTTGCAGTGGGTTCTGTGACAATACCCATTTTACAGATGGGGAAAATGAGGCACGAAGAGATGAGGTTATTTGCCCAGGGTCATTCAGGTATAGAGCTGTGGCTCAGATTCACGCCACAGCCTCTGATCTCTTCATATGCATATTCTCAGCCTGCTGTAACATCGTATTGTCCTGGTTTGTCAATTTGGTTCCCCCAAAAACAGAAACTGAGAGGCATAATTTGGTACCGGGAGTTTGTCTGGTTGGAGATCCCAGCAAGCAAAAACAAAGTGTGTAAATAAAGACATGGGGAATAAAGAAAAGCCAGTAAAGAAGGCTGTGGTAATGAATGGGTTACCTTGGTTTAACTGGGGTTCAACTCCATTGGGAATCTTCTAAGAAATCATGGATAATAGGCATCAGCAAACTACTGCCAGCAGGTCAAATCCAACCCACTATTTGTAAATAAAGTTTTATTGGAACACAGCCAAGCCCATTCTTTTAGGATCATCTATTGCTACTTTCATGCTAAAATGGCAGAGTTGAATAGTCGCTACAGGGACAGTATGGCCTACAAAGTTGAAAATATTTACTCTCTGGCCCTAAGAGCAAAACTTTGCTGACCTGTCATGTAGAACATCCGGAAGGAAGAAGGAAAGCTGAGCATGTTTAGGGTTGCCCTGGAGTGATTAGATTCCCGAGCACTGCTAAGGGATTTTTTCAGGCAGTCTGAGAAAGCCTCAGGCTGAGAAGCAAAGAGACTGGTGGTTAAAATGAGAATCTGCCAGTATGTACCTGTGGGTGAACTTGGAGGCAGGCACCACAGCAGGTGCTAATATCCATGTGCCTCAGAAGTCTCATTTATATTAAGGTTCATAATACTTAACACACAAAGTAGTGTAAGAATTATACCGGAAAATATACATCAACCTAATAGGAAGTACTCAATAAAAGTTACCAATTCCTTTGCAAACAATTTCCCTAAATACAAGTAACTAGGAAGCACTATCACTGATAACTGTAGCCTAAGTCTAAGTTCTTTACTGCACAGAAAACTATTTTAAAAGAGTCCCCACATATTGTATTAAATACAAAATAAACCAGATGGTCTGCAAATAAAGAGCCATATGCTCAGATGGTATCTGTGCCTGTGATTGATATCTGCCTCTCTCTTTACCAGTTAAAATAACCATCAGTTGTTGAAACAAAACAGATTGAGAATAGCAGAATTGTTTAAAATGACCAAAAACTGAGAGTAACCCATGGCCATGAACTGATGATTGGATAAACAAAATGTGGTATATCCGTACAATAGATTATTCTCCATCCATAAAAGAAATAAGGTACTGATAATGCAATGCAGTGAACCTTGGAAACATTACACTAAGTGAAAGATGTCAGGCAGAAAAGACCACATGGCATATGATTCTAGTCATATGAAATGTTCAGAATATGCAAGTCTATGGTGATGAAAACTAGATCTGTGGCTAAGTAAGGCTGAAGAAGGAAGGGAGAAAGAGGAAGACAGGGAGTGACAGCTGATTGGTACAGGTTTTTTGGGGGAGTTCCAAAAACATTGTGAAATTAAATTGTGATGGTTGCACAACCCTGTGAATATACTAAACCCACTGAATTGTGTACTTCAAATAGGTAATTTTTGGGGAGGGTGGACAGAGTCTTGCTGTGTTGTCCAGGCTGGAGTGCAGTGACGCAATCTTGGCTCACTGCAACCCCCACCTCCCGGTTTCAAGTAGTTCTCCTGCCTCAGCCTGTGGAGTAGCTGGGATTACAGGGATGCGCCATCATTCTCAGCTAATTTTTGTATTTTTTGTAGAGACAAGGTTTCACCATGTTGGCCATGCTGATCTCAAACTCCTGGCCTCCAGTGATCCACCCACCTTGGCCTCCCAAAGTACTGAAATTTACAGATGTAAGCCACTGCACTCGGCCTCAAATAGCCGAATTTTATGGTATGTGAATTAATGACTGAGTGAGAAAAGGCAAGTTCCTGTACTTGATAGAAAATACCCATGGAGTGTTCTCAGTGGAAGTTCTTCTTTCCATCCCCACTGCCCTCCAGTCCCCCTTGCTGCTCCTCTGATATGGTGCCTCTTAAAACCTTCTTTCTGGACCTGCTCATTCTTCTAGCCCTGCCTTCACACTCTTTTTCCTACCACGGAGTTCAGGTCTTAGAGTTAGACTGCATCCTGGACGCACCACCAGCTGACTGTGTGACCTTGGGTAAGTTACATAACCTCTTTGGGCTTGTTTCCACTCTGTAAACTAGACATAATCATAGTGCCTACCACTATTATTATTGTTAACTGACATTTATTAAGAACTTACTAACTGTCTAGCAGGCCCTGTTCTTTTATTTGGGTGGGGGTACCTTTGTTTAAATTTTTTTTTTTACAATGAACTGTACATAAAGCATCCACTTGTGTTTTGACATATGAACCTGTCCATGAAACCAAAACAATTTACCAATTTCCTGTCACCCCCAAAATTCTTGTGCCAGCTTGTAATCCATCCTTCCCTCTGCTTTGTCCCCAAACAACCACTGATCTGTTGTCTCCACTAAATATTAGTTTGCGTCTTCTTTAGTTTTATAGAAACAGAATTACGTAGCATGGCCTGGGCAACATAGGGAGATCCTGCTGCTACAAACGCATTGTTTTTAAATTAGCCAAGTGCGGTGGTGCTCACTTGTAGTCCTAGCTACTGGGGAGGTTGGGCAGGAGGACTGCTTGAGCCCCGGAGGTCAAGGACGAAATGAGCTGTGATTGCATGACTTTACTCCAGCCTGGGTGACAGAGTGAGAGACGCTGTCTCTAAAAAATAAAACATAAATAGGCCAGGTGCAGTGGCTCATGCCTGTAATCCCAGAACTTTGGGAGGCTGAGGTGTGTGGTTCACTTGAGCTCAGGAGTTTGAAATCAGCCTGGCCAACATGGTGACACCCCATTTTTAATAAAAATACAGAAGTTAGCCTGGCATGGTAGCACACATCTGTAGTCCCAGCTATTTGGGAGGCTGAGGCAAGAGAATTGCTTGAACCCGGGAAGCAGAGGTTGCAGTGAGCGGCAATGATGCTACTACACTCCAGCCTGGGCAACAGAGCAAGAATCCGTCTCAACTAAATAGATAAACACATAAATAAATAAACAGAATTATGTAGCGCATGCTCTTTGCTTGGGGAGTGCGGGTAGGGGAGGCACTTTGTTTTGCTCAGCATAATGACTTGGACATCTTCCCTGCTGCTCTGTTCAACAACCGTCCATCCCTTTTTATTGTTGAGTTGCAGGCCATCTACCACCTGTTGCCAGACATGTAGGCTGTTTTCAGCTTCTAGATTGTTTTCCATTTTTGGCTATTACATAAAAAGCGGCTAGGAGCCTTAGTGTACAAGACAATGTGAACACGCATTTTCCTGTCTCTTGGATAAATGCCAAGGAAAGGAGTCCTGAGGCAGTACTGAAATTTGGCATAGCCCAGGAGAAGATATGTCTCATGGCACGTGGGCAGACAGGACAGCTAGCATTGACACTGCCATAACTCCCACTTTCTCACGCCTTCGCCAGACAGCCCCAGTCCCTGCTGCTGCAACCGCAGCTCCCATTTCTCCTCCCTGTGGCTTCACAACCTGGCTTTCTCTTCCTGCAGGTAATGTCCTGGTTCTTTTCCCTGGGCCGCTCCTGACCATTCAATGCCCAAGTCATGATCTAGCTTCTCTTTGGGACGTGACAAAATTATTCACTTCCTGCTCAGACAAAATAAGGGCATTATTATTATTATCATTATTAAGACGGAGTTTCGATCTTATTGCCCAGACTGGAGTGCAATAGCGCCATCTCAGCTCACTGCAACCTCTGCCTCCCTGGTTCAAGCAATTCTCCTGCCTCAGCCTCCCTAGTAGCTGGGATTACAGGTACCCGCCACCACTCAGCTACTTTTTTGTATTTTTAGTAGAGATAGGGTTTCACTATGTTGGCCATGCTGGTCTTGAACTCCTGACCTCAGGCAATCCACCCACCTTGGCCTCCCAAAGTGTTGGGATTACAGGAGTGAGCCACTGTGCCCGGCCACAAGGGCATTATTTTAACAGATTCATACGATACTGTTTCTTTCCTTTTAGTGTTAGTTGATGTGTAATAATTGCACATATTTATGGGAGACAGAGTGATATTTCCATACATGTATATAATATATAATGACTAAATCAAGGTACTTAGCAAATCCATCACCTCAAACATTTATCGTTTCTTTGTGTTAGCAGCATGCAAAGTCCTCTTTCTAGCTTTCTGAAAATCTACAATAAATTATACTTAACCATATTTACCCCACAGTGCTGCAAACACCGGAACTCATTCCTCCTAGCTAGTTGTAATTTTCTTATAGAATAATGGTTTTTCTAACATTTCTAGTCTCCTGAGATTTATTTGTATGATAGTCAAGACCAAGGCAAGAGAAAATTAAATTTAATATGAAAGTTCATTGCTTTCACCAATTTTTTTTGTTTATTTTTTTTTTCTTTGGCTTTTCTTTTTCTTTTCTTTTTTTTTTTTTTTTTGAGATGAAGTTTCACTCTTGTAGCCTAGGCTAGGTGCAGTGGTGCAATCTCAGCTCACTGCAACCCCTGCCTTCCAGGTTCAAGCAATTCTCCTGTCTCAGCCTCCTGCTTAGCTGGGACTACAGGCGCCCACCACCATGCCCGGCTAATTTTTTGTATTTAGTAGAGATGGGGTTTCACAGTGTTGGTAGGGAAGGTCTCAATCTCCTGAACTCGTGATCCACCTGCCTTGGCCTCCCAAGCTTTCACCGATTTTTAACTGTTGACGCTGCTCCTGGAAACTTCTATCAAAGAGCCAATGTTTCTTTGTATCAACAAAATATTATGGCTTCTGTCATACTCATTGCCCTCCTCTGTTATCAGCACTCAGAATGTTCTCATAATTTCAAATGAATTACAGCTAACTTCTATTTTGGCTGCAACTTTAAACTAGAATTAACTCACATTTTAAAATTATCAACCCATATTTGTTCATTAGATTCTATCAAAAAGACCTAAAATGTATCCCATTTCATGAATGTAAAACAGAATTGCTACCAGTTTAGGCACTAATATCGCATCGATTTCCAGTAGAAAGGCTTCGTATGGGAATCCTGGATGTTATGTCATAATCATATCTGTTCTGCTTACTTCTGTGTAGAAATACTGCAGACAGTTGTTTGGCAAAGAAGAAGCATATAGCATCATCCAAGTAACATTTTCTCCTTGACAAACCTGGGCAAAGCAGGCTGGACTGAAGTGCTGGCTTTTGCTTCTAGGCTTTTTTTTTGTTTTTTGTTTTTTCAGAGGTGGAGTCTCACTCTGTTACCCAGGCTGAAGTGCAATGGCATGATCTTGGCTCACTGCAACCTTTGCCTCACGGGTTCAAGCGATTCTCCCTGCCTCAGCCTCCCAAGTAGCTGGGACTACAGGTATGCACCACCACGCTCAGCTTATTTTAGTATTTTCAGTGGAGATGGAGTTTTGACATGTTGGCCATGCTGGTCTCAAACTCCTGACCTCAGGTGATCTGCCCGTCTCGGCTTCCCAAAGTGCTGGGATTACAGGTGTGAGCCACCATGCCCAGCCTACTTCTAGACTCTTGAGAGGTCACATTGGATACCAGCCTGAGACCTTATACTTGGACCTATCATGACGATTTGGGTCAGCCCTGTAACAACCTGAACTAGAATAATGCAACGTCATATAATGCATTATTCTGTTTATAGCTGTACCATATGGTTTGTTGTGTATTTCTTACAAAAAGTGCAGTCCAGGGCTGGCTGGACTATAATAAGATTTATAACCATCAGTCCTACTTTTTTAAAATTCAGATCACTTATTTGAGCAACCATCCTCTGTTCTTTGTGCAAAACTGTCTCCTATCAAAGTGTCTTACATTTGCACTGTCCAACCACTGTGGGGCACCTGGGCACTGTTTCCTGGGGACTAAAATCACACATCTACCAAAATGAAGAGTATTAACTACTACATACCCAGAACTAGCTTCTCTGGCAATCAGTTGAGGATGGGTTAGTTCTGGAATTTTATTTCTTTAAAATCCCAGAAAAATAATATTTCAGATAATTTTTGTTTTCTTCTTTTATATGTATGTACATATAATTTCTTTCTTTTTTTTGAGATGGATCCTTGCTCTGTCACCTAGGCTGGAGTACAGTGGTGTGATCTTGGCTCACTGCAACCTTTGCTTCCCAGGTTCAAGTGATTCTTCTGCCTCAGCCTCCTGAATAGCTGGAACTACAAGTGCCTGCCACCACATCTGGCTAATTTTTAGTAGAGATGGGGTTTCACCATATTGGCCAGGCTGATCTTAAACTCCCAACCTTGTGATCTGCCCACCTTGGCTTCCCAAAGTGCTAGGATTACTGTCATGAGCCACCATGCCCAGCCCTATACATTTATTTTTAGAGATGGGGGGGTCTCACTATGAGCCACCATGCCCAGCCCTATGCATTTATTTTTAGAGATGGGGGGGGTCTCGCTATGCTGCCCCAGCTGGATTTGAACTCCTGATCTCAAGTGACCCTCCCATCTAAACCTCCCAGGTAGCTGGGACTACAGGCATACACAACTACACCTAGTAATTTTTTTTTTTAAGAAGAGCAGAACTCTCTATAAGAGACATCCTAAACAGGAGGCTGTCCCTTCGGCAATTTAAATCAATTAGGCAAAGGCGGAGTGAGTATCTTCCCTCCAATAGAACCCACATTTTGCTAACCCATCATAATGATAGATGTCATTACAGCCCTGATCAATCTCAAGCAAGAAATATCCAGTAATATTTAACACAACACAGCAAACAGCACCAAGAGACAGTGCCTACCGTTTACTGGGCAGGTGGTCCCCTCCTGAGAGTTAGGAACGGCCAGCAACACCACACACAGCCAGGGCTTCAGACCCCAAGCAACCACTTTATTCCCAAGCAAAAACCTTCAGACTACAAGTTTTACATGTAATTTACAAGCACTCTACAGTAGCTAGGAAGTTCAGCTCAGTTCAGTTTTTGAAACAATAAGAATTGTTTGTTTTTATGTAATTATTTCTTGATGAAACAATTCTTATTGTTTCATAAACTGCGCAGGGCTGGATTTCCTAGCTATTATGGGATGCTTATAACTGACATATAAACTTCATGAAGTTTCTTGAAGAAGTGTGTAAAAACACAAATACCAGTAACTGGTTATTTCTTGGGGTGGACTAGGGATTGGGAAGTAGAGAGTGGATTTACATTTTATATTTTGTACCCTTCTGAATTGATTGAGTTTCTGTAGTAAGAATTCATTACACTTAGAGGGATTTTTAGGCCACCCAGTATTGAACGACTGTCTTATTAGGGAGAAATCCTAACACAGAATGGCAGCGTGGCCCCCTCTGCTGACAGGGGATAAATATTCACTTTCTCCCATATTCTGGCAAGTAACGAGCAAGCAATCCACCTTGGTTCAGATGAGCAGGGATTCCGGTCTGGGACGCTAAATCTCGAAGGAATAACATCAAGTCACAGGGTCAATGAGAGCTGACTCTCACAAGGAGGGCAGTGGTGGCCATGCCAGGAACAGTAGTGTCTGGCAGCAGCAGTGCCAGGGTGATGCCCTTAGCAGGGTATTCCTGTGATGCAACCGTAGCTGTGGTTCTATCTGCGTGACTTCCCTTGATGGCTGTTCATTTTCCAGGCTTGATTCTCTGGCTTTTTGATTCTGTGAACTACCCTATTTCCAATAAATTCTCTTTCTGCCAGAGTTGGTCCTTGGAATCAAAGAACCATGACCTACAATTTGTTCATTCATTCATTCACTTGCTCATGAGTTCATTCAATAAAGTATTAGCTGCTTACTATGTGTCGAGAACTGTTTTAGGCCCAAGGATTCTGCAGTGAACAAAACAGATAAAAATCCCACCCCCCCCCTCCCCCACCAGAAGGTTTATTCTAGTGTATCTCGCTTTTTCCCAGACCCTGCCCTTCCTTTATCGTTCTCCAGAAGTCTGTTTTACTTTCTGATTTATAGCATCCTCCAGCCCTAATCCAAGCTACTCTTTCTCAGCTCCCCGACATAAAAGAAGCAAGGACTTTTCTGTGTCTTTCTGACCTTGCTTTTGAGGTCATGTCAAACTTGACTTTTCAACTCTATGAATGGTCATTCATCATCATTCCATCCAATAGCCTCTAGACTATTCCACACGCTCTGCTGGAGTTGGAGATACAGTGTTGACCTAGTCGCTGCTCTCAAGCAGATTCCAGTGCAGCAACAAAGACAGCAGACGTTTACGTTGCAGTAACCCGCCTTATCCATGGTTTGGCCTTCACTGTTTTAGTGACCTGCAGTACTGTACAGTAAGAGATTTTGAGAGAGAGACACTGCATTCACATCACTTTTATTACAATGTATTGTTATAAATATTCTCTTTTATTATTATTATTTAGATGAAGTCTCGCTCTGTCCCCCAGACTAGAGTACAGAGGCGTGATCTCGGCTCACTGCAACCTCCACCTCCCAGGTTCAAGCAATTCTCCTGCCTCAGCCTCCCGAGTAGCTGGGACTACAGGCGTCCGCCACCATGCCTGGCTAATTTTGTATTTTTATTAGAGAGAGGGTTTCACCATATTGGCCAGGCCGGTTTTGAACTCCTGACCTCATGTTCTGCCCACCTCAGCCTCCCAGAGTGCTGAGATTACAGGTGTGAGCCACTGCGTGCCCCACCTATTTTATTATTGTTGTTCTCAATGTCTTACTGTGCCAAATTTATAAATTAGACTTGATCACTGGTATGTGTGTATAGCAAAAAACGTACTACATATGGTATGCGGTTCGGTACTGTCTTCAGTTTGAGGCATCCACTGGGGTCTTGTAAAAGATCTCCCGTGTGTGAGGGAGGACCTCTGCAGGTCTAGGAGCTGGTCTGTGCTAGAGTAAAAGAAGGACAGCATGTTTTGTGCATGGGAGCATGTGACAGGAACACCTTACCCAGTTTAGGAAGGGCCAGAGAAGGCCTCCTGGGGGAAACAATGTGTAAGCTGAGAACTGAGGGGTGAGTTAAAGTTAGCCAGCTGAAGAGGATACAGAAGACTCTGGTGAGAAGGAATAGCACTGTCATATTCTAGAAGTAAGACAGAACACGGCCCGTTAGAGCAGATGGCAGGGGTTCAGGATGGCAGGACTGGGAGATGGAAGACACTGCGAGGGTAGGATAATGGTGAAGGTAAGGCTGCAGGGGAAATGGAGAATCTTACTAGCTTTCCACAACTTGATTCTCAGACCAATCGGAATCCATGCAAGAGCTTAAACAGAGGAGACAGCAGAAAGGTGGACTGTCAGATTTTTAAATTAGAAAGATTGTTCTGGACGCTGGCGGAGTGAATTGGAGAGGGAAAAGAGGGAGGCATGGAAGTTACTGAACAGCCTGCCAAAGTAGTCCAATTGTGAAGTAATGTATCTTGGATCAGCAGGGGTAGGAGAGATGAAAAGAAGCAGAAACATTTATTGAATACAATCAAGAAGACTTTCAGATGAATAGCGGGATCTGGGGTGATGAAGGAGAGCAAAAAGTCAAAGATGACTCCCAGGTGTCACTAGCCAGGTAGACAGTGGCTACTGTCTTTTTTTAATCAGAAATAAACAAAATGCTGAAGAGAAAATGACTTCAGTTGGGTATATTCAGTTTGAAGGAGAACTGCCTGATTGACAGCTGGATTTGTAGGTTTGGCTTTCGGTGTAGAGATCTGAGCTGGAGGAAGGAATCCAGGATCAAAGCGACAGTCACTGGGGTCGTGGGAGTGGCAAGATGACCCTGGGTAAGCGCAATCATGTGGTGGACTGTATTACTGCTACAAATACTCATTGCTCATTTCTGGGGAAGGATTAGATTTTGCCACCCTGTTAATGCAAGGCTTCATCATAAGACTTCTTTTGGTCAATGAAATGTGAGTTGAAATGACATGTGTCACTTCCCTTCTGTGCAGAAGCTCTGAGGCCAACTCAGGGTTCTCCACGGTCTCTTCTCCCTCTGCTATTTCAAGCAGCAATGTTCCAGAGACAGAGGCCACTCAGTCGCCGGGGTCACAGAATGAGGATTATGAGGAAGTGAGCTGTAACCAACTCACAGTGAACATGTAGCTAAAGCCAAAAATAAATGTTTGCTATTATAAGCCACTGAGATTAGGGGGTCATTTGTTACTGTGGCAAAATCAAGCCCACTCTGACTGATACAGGTGGGAAGAAAAGTGGGTTTACGACAGAACCCTGAGGAAAAGTGACATGGAAGGGTCCCCAGGGAATGCAGAAACAAAAAAAGAAAGCCCCTTGTACCCTAGTCTCTCCCTCATAGAAACCCCTGCAGACGCTCTGTGCTGGCCAATTCAGTTTTCACTCTGAAAAAGCAAACCCTTCTTTCCTTTTTCTGTCCACTCTTCTATCTTCTCTTCTGTCAGAAGCTGTATGCGTCAACTCTCAGGCCTGGGGCACAAACAGGACAGATGACACAGAAGCAACCCACCTTCCCCACCCTTCCAATCTGTCCCCGCCCCGGCCCAGCCTGTGACTTACTCTCTTCGCTCCCTCCAGTTTTCAAGCCACATCCTGGATACATGTCTGGCTAATCTTGTTCTTGGCCTTGACCCCAACCCTGCGGCTGTGTTGTCTGAGGAGGCTGATGTCCACGTGCCCTGGTGCAGCCTCTGGGACGCCCTGCACCTAGGTGGTTCGTGCCCATTCTGACTCATCCCGAGCTTCTTGCCTTGCTCCCTGGATGTCTCCCCAGACAGACAGCTGTCAGCCAGTTGACCTTTCCAGATTCTAGTTGGTCTGGCTCCTTTCTCCTCTACATTCCCTAGCCTCAGCCTCAGCATTGGAGCATAACACACTGACTGACTATGGCCAAAGCTTCTCATCTATTAGCTATCTCCCAGTCAATCCGGAGGGCCACTGCTCACCCAGAACACATGACCTGTGTAGGTGTCTTCATTTATGCAGAGCGTGCAACACAGGTGCTTCTGCTCACTTTCCACCCGCAACAACAGGCTACCTGGATCCCAACCTTCCAGCCTCCTGAGATCTGGGTCTCCTCTCACAACCAATTAGGAATGAGACTGACGTGCTCTGTTTAAAAGTGTCTGTACTTTCCGAATTAACAAGACGATGCCACTTTCCTTGGCTTAAGCCCAGTTGCCAAACCAGAGGGCCGCCAGGCATCCCAGGCGTGGTCCTCCCAGCCTATCCATGATGATTCCGATCAGTATGGAGGCAAAGACAATGAATCATATCTACCTCTTGTCAAGCTGAATCACTGGTCAACATTTTGTAGATTTTGTTCACAATGGTGGCTACTCATAGTTCTTGAAAGCTTATTAGACAGCAGACAACATGCTAATCACTTAACATGTTACCTATTTTTTTCCCAGTTTACAAATGGTGAAACTCAGATTTTAGAAGTTTATATAATAAGGAAACATAGTCAGTACCAGTAGAATTCTAGGTTTGCCTGACTCCAGAGCTTCATTTTTTTATTATTCTACCATATGTGTGTGTGTGTGTGTGTGTGTGTGTGTGTGTGTGTGATACATATGTGTGTGTATACATATAGGTGCGTATACATATAGGTGCATATATATATATATACAGGTGTGCATGTACATATCAACATGCATATGTGCATTTAAATATGTATTTGTATACATGTATATGAATGGTAAATATGCTGTAAAGGTGTATATATGTTTGTGTGTGTACGTAGGTGTATATATGCAGATACATATGTGTGTGTATATGTGTGTATAGGTATATATATATACATGTGTTTAGGAGTATATATGCATATGTGTGTAAAACTGAAAGTGTCAACATTTTATGATCTTAGGTTAGAAAATAGTTAATACATTCAGTTTTAACCAGTTGGTATCACACCTATTATAATTCAGCATTCTAATATATGCTTGTTTGTTTTTTTTGAGATGGAGTCTTGCTCTGGCACCCAGGATGGAATGTAGTGGTACAATCTTGGCTCATTGCAACCTCTGCCTCCCAGGTTCAAGCAATTCTCATGCCCCAGCCTCTCAAGTAGCTGGGATTACAGACACCTGCTGCCACCCCCGGCTAATTTTTGTATTTTTATTAGAGACAGGGTTTCACCATGTTGGCCAGGATGGTCTTGAACTTCTGACCTCAAATGATCTCCCACTACAGCCTCTCAAAGTGCTAGGATTAAAGGCGTGAGCCACCGCGCCCAGAAACAGAAGTTCTAAAATGCTTTTCAAGTTATATTTTATGTGGAAGTCTTTTGGGAATGGCTCTGTGAGGAGAGGAAGCCAGGAGCATTGGGTTCTAGTTCCAGCTTTGCCACTGCCCAGCATGTAACTTCTGAGTCAAAGGCTCTTATCTGTAAAATGAAAGAGTTTGACTCGATACCTCACCAGGGTTATTCCTGCTCTGAAATGACACAATTCAGAAGAAATAAAATATCAAATCATATCTCTCTTAAAATAATAACTATACATTTAAAGTGGAATAATCCTTGCACCTATATAGGGGTATTAGAATGTGCACTTTAAATTTTCTAGTGTCTTTTTCCTTATTTTCTGTAAGCATCAATGAGAAATGAAAAATTTCATATGACCTCCAGTCTAATGAATGCATTAAAAGAGAGCAATTATAAAATGTTACTGGTAATTCTTGTTTTCTGCATAAATGAGAAGCTCAAAAATGACTCAAACTGTATACTCTCTATAAGTTAAGTGGAATAAATAACGCATCATGAAAAGAATCAGTTTTAGAGAATGGACGGAAGCTATTTTTGTAAAGGCCAATAAAGGGGCGCAGTCTGGACACATCCTCTAGAAATGACTGGGAGTTAGGTTTCATAGCTCTCACTGAAGATTCAGACTGTTTATTCTGGCAAAAGCCCACTAATCCCATCTTTAGCTGCTACTGGCGAAAAACAATGACAGATGAGTTCAAAATTTTCTCAGATGATTCCAAATTTGTTTGTCAAAATCCTACCAACCAAAGCTGGTGGGGAAACAGATACAGACTAGGAGGCTTTTTAGATCTAATTCATTAATTTAAAGTTTATTTCTCAATTCCGCTCAGCTGTTAGCATCAGAACAAAGCAAATTAGATTTGAGGCACAAGAAACGGTAAAAATTGCTTCACGTTGAAGGATGAGTTTGCAAAACTTCTTGTGTGAATGAATTTGAACAGAAAGGAATAAGAGGAGTGGGAAAAGGTCAGGGAATGGTGGGGAAAACAGTTCTTCATTCTCAGGAATTTTTTGAGATAGTTGCAAACAAAATACATGAGTACTAGCCAAGCGTGTCGGCTCACACCTGTAATTCCAGCACTTTGGGAGGCCAAGGCAGGCAGACAGCTTGAGGTCAGGAGTTCAAGACCAGCCTGGCCAACCCAGCAAAACCCTGTCTCTACTAGAAATACAAAAATTAGCTAGATGTGGTGGTGCTCCTGTAATCCCTCAGGAGGTTGAGGCAGGAGAATCACTTGAACCTGGGAGGTGGAGGTTGCAGTGAGCAGAGATCCCTCCTCTGCATGCCAGCCTGGGTGACACAGTGAGGCTCCATCTCAAACAACAACAACAACCCAAAACATAAGTACCTATTGTGGTAAATGGTATAAAGGAGACACACAAGAGATAGTAACAACCATCTATTTTTCCATAAACTCGGTATCAAGAAGTATCCTAATCCATTCTCTCTCAATATGAATGGGAGAGAACATTATTAACAGTATAATTCAGGAAGATTTTCTCTACCTTTGTCATAGTGAGTTTTTATCTTATTTTTAACATTTATTTATTTATTTGTTTTGAGACAGAGTCTCACTCTGTAGTCCAGGCTGGAGTGCAGTGATGCAATCTCAGCTCACTGCAAACTCTACCTCCTGGGTCCCAGTTGAGGCAATTCGCTTGCCTCGGCCTTCTGAGTAGCTGGGATTACAGGCACACGCCAACATGCCTGGTTAATTTTTGTATTTTTAGTAGAAACAGGGTTTCACCATGTTGGCCAGGCTAGTCTTGAACTCCTGACCTCGTGATCTGCCTCCTTGGCCTCCCAAAGCGCTGGGATTACAGGCGTGAGCCACTGCCCCTGGCCAAGTTTTAATCTTTTAAATGTCCATTAATTTTTCATCTTTTCATTATTTATCATTTTAAATAAATATGTATTATTTTAATATATGGAAACGATTTCTTTAGAAAAATGAATATATACTTAGTATTTATTCCATGCAAAATAAAATCTTCAGATGACTCAGGCAGATTTGCTTAAAAGTGTTACCAGTCCTTTTAGAAAACTGTAACCACAGAACACAGAATTTCAAGGAAAAGTTTAGTAACTTAATTAGTTAATCCTAAATTAGAAATGTTTAGCCAGGTGCAGTGGCACACACCTGTAATCGCAGCTCCTCAGGAGGCTGAGGCAGGAGGATCGCTTGAGCCCAGGAGTTCGAATCCAGCCTGGGCAATACAGTGAGACCCTGTCTTTTTTTTTTTTAAGTCAATAAATTTTTATTCAAGGAATTCCATGTTGTGTGATTTCTTCCACTGTCCATCAAGGTCACTTTAAATCCTCTGAAGAGCTGGAGTGGTGAAACCGATGCTTTTTAATCCAATTGTCCTGTCAGCCCATAATTCCTTTATTTTGGCTTCTGTCATCTCCTTTTAAAATGGATATACTGATGAAGACCA
The DNA here is from genome assembly GCA_031835075.1 of Saguinus oedipus. Classification (NCBI taxonomy): domain Eukaryota; kingdom Metazoa; phylum Chordata; class Mammalia; order Primates; family Cebidae; genus Saguinus; species Saguinus oedipus. The sequence goes on along the minus strand of CM063171.1, from coordinate 65,539,672 downwards.
CAAAATTCATCAAGAATCTTTGGGATCTAGTTTCTTCAACCAATTTACTTTAGGGCCCTTTGTACTGTAAGTGGTGGATGGCAAGACCCTGTCTTTAAAAAAAAAAAAAAACCAAAAAGTTGGCCAGACATGCTGGCTTATAACTGTCATCCCAACACTTTGGGAGGCCAAGGCAGGAGGATCACTTAAGCCTAGGAGTTTGAGGCTGCAGTGAGCCATGATCACACCACTACACTCCAGGCTGGGCGACAGAGTGAACAGAGCAGGACCCTGTCTCAAAAACTTAAAAAGCAGGCCGTCCTAAATAACATGTCAGTTCTCTTCTTCCCCACTTTGAAATTTAGATACATGGAGTCATACAGCATATATTTGTTCCCTTCTGGTTTCCTCTGATCAGCATTATGTTTTTAGAATTCACTCATGTTTTTACACATAACTGTAGTTCATTTTAGTTGCTTTTTAGTATTACATTGTATTTAACAATTTATCCATTCTACTGTTGATAGACATTTGGGTTATTTCCAGTTTTGGGCTATTATAAACCATGATGCTATCAACTTTCCATGCCTTCTGGTGTTAGTGTGCACAAATTCTTAAACATCAACTGCTGGGTCATGGGGTATGCATGTATTTACCTTTTGTGGATAGTAGTAAACCACCGTTCAAAGTGTGGACATAGTTATTTTTCATTCTCTCACTCCTCTGCCTTTTTTTTCCCCATCTTTCCTTCCTTTTGTCTTCCCTTTCTTTCTCCCTAAGAGGATTTAGCATCCCCTGACCAAAAGAAAAGTTCAGTTAATATTGTTTAGTTGGCTACCACGGACTCGTTGACATATTTCATGTTAGGGAGGACTACAGATGACATTTCCTTTCTGAATTCCTATACAAGTAGAAACTCTATTCAGCTATTCCAGTTGATATAAGCATAGTTAAATCTTTACGGATACCATATGCCAAGGACGTTATCTCCTGCACACTAGGAAAAGTCAGTCTTCCTTTTTCATGTTGACTGCCAGAAAACCTGGAGCCAAATTCACCCAACTGCAGCAAGGAAATAGATCAGGTCTTCTAGAGTGTGGTCCTACAACCACCTGCATCAGGATCACCTGGGGGCACGGGTTAACAATGTAGGTGCCGGGGGTCCCAGGGTGAGGTTAAAGAACTTGCATTTTATACCCCATGGAGAGTACAGTGGCTGCTCAATTTTGAAACCACTGGTGAAGTTAAAATGCTACATGATCTTGTATTCTAACTTTCACATCTGACTTAATATTAGGATCTTATTGTGTTTCTTTCCTCTGTCAGTTGGGTTTTAATCCATCGTACATTATCATATCTTACGAATACTTATAAATCACTTATGATCATTTCCAATTCGAGAGCTGGACTGGTAGATGAATAGACAGATAAATGCTAGGCTAGATATTTAAAAAGAGAAAGCTGTCTGGCATCCTGTAACCACAGATACCACTAGCCACTATAAAAGCATCAAAAAGAGATTAAGAAGATATAAATTACTGAATACAGTTTTGCATTGAACTGTCTTACAGTTTCATCATGACACATTTAGAGCACCAACAAAGAGGGGCAATGATCAGCCAGCTCAGACTAGCAGTCCAAAAGGAAATTCTTTGTTTCCTCACCCACAGTTCCTAAGCCAAGCCTAGAGACCTTTCTTTCAGGGAGAATCTATAGCACTGCTGAGAATTCTGCCTGTGGTTCATATGACCTTGGATTTCAAAAAATTACTTGTCTAAATGTAACATAAAATTACTTGTCTAAAATGTAAAAAGGGAAATTAAGTGGCCATCATGCATTTTTCAAAGTTACAATGGTATCCATTTCTGCAATAAAAAAGATTGAAATAGTTTACCACTGGATTTCTTATATTTTAGCTAAATTTCTGGTCACCTATTGAGGAATAGCCAGTCATCATTCCTCTGCCAAAGAGAGCCTGGAAGAAAACTGGCATGGGTCGGCTGTTTATGGTACAGACAAGCTGCAAAATCAAGGTCCAAATTTTCAAAAGTATACCCACTGCAAGGGTTGGCTGCCCTACAGCAGGGAGTAGGAGAGAAAGTACAATCCAAACAAGCTGTTCAAGAAGCAAAACAGAGCAGTGGATCTTGCCACGGGAATTAAGAAATCATAACAGAATCAGACTGACCAGTCAGGTGTCAAAGGAAAACCAAGGTTCTGTTTACTAGGCTTACCTTGACTCTAATATCAACATATCCTGTCCGAGAGGGAAAACGCCGACGGTAATTCAACTATCAAAAGTGTGCAAAACAAAACAACACTACTCTGTTTTAAAACATTTAAACATCCATATTTGTCACTGTTGGACTTCATCACAACTAGGTTGGTTGAAGCATCCGAGAAGTAACACCATATTATAAAATGCATATCTAAATTTTATCTGATTTCCAGAAGATAATCGTATCATTTTTCATGTAATAGCTAACACTTTTAAACTAGTAGTTCCAGCTATATGCCAGGCCCTATTCTAAGCACTTCACACACATTAACTTATTTAATCCTTGCAAAAAGCCAAGATAGTAATATTATTATTAGCCCCATTTTACAGATGGAGAAACTAAGGCAGAGAGAGTCAGTGCTTTTCCCAAAGACCTTAAGCTAGTAGGTAACTCTGGAGTGCATGCTTTCAATCACATTTGCATTGTCAATCATTTCTGTTATTGTGAAGGGACAATGACCTAAATTTCAACTTAACAACTTTTAAAATTTGTGTTTTTTAGAAACAGGGTCTCACTGTGTTGCCCAGGATACAGTGCAGTGGCTATTCATGGGCACAACTTTAGCCCACTGCAGCCTCAAACTCCTGGGCTCAAGTGATCCTTCCACGACAGCCTCCTGAGTAGCTGGGACTGCAGATGCTTGCCGTGCCAGCTAACCTAACAGTATTTTTGAAAGTGGATTAACCTAACAAAAGCATAAGGATTTGTACTTAAGCCACTCAGCTTCATTCTGCATCACATTATTTCCATAAAATTACATTTCATTTGCATAATGGCGCAATAACTGTTTCTAACATGCAAAATTCAACCACCACTTCTAAGGCAATGTAATTGCTGTTTTGACTTTTATAAAAACATCACCATGGTAAAGCAGAAACCCAAGCTGCCTACAGCTGGAATCATGGATCTTGGCTCCCCAGACCAAAGAAAATATGAATTAAATAGCAATAGACATAAGAGGGAGACTCTTCAGGAGTACCTTAAAAGAGAGAAAGACTTGAAACCTAGTAGTCCTAGTAAGTTTAAGAACCAAAACATAAAAAACAAATGGAATTGTAAAATTGTTTTTGTAGAAGGAGAGTGAACTTTAGCTTCCAATGAAAAAGAATCAATTAGAAATGGGGAGAGTTTTAAATGGGGTAATAGCTTTGTAGCTGATCTCTTCCTGCCTCTATTAGCAGTCTGTGTTAATCTGAATAGCTGCTAATACTTATAACACTAACATTTCTTTTTTTCTTTTCATTTTTGAGACAGTCTTGCTCTGTTGTCCAGGCTGCAGTGCAGTGGCATGATTATGACTCACTGCAACCTGTGCTTCATGGATTCAAGTGATTCTCGTGTCTCAGCCTCCCAAGTAGCTGGGATTACAGGTGTGTGCCACCATGCCCAGGTAATTTTTGTATTTCTAGTAGAGATGGGGTTTCACCATGTTGGCCAGGGTGGTCTTGAACTCCTGGCCTCAAGCAATCCACCTGCCTTGGCCTCCCAAAGGGCTGGGAGACAAAGTTATCTGCAATAAATCCAGCTGAGACCTAGAGGACTTTGTTTAAAGTTCAAGCCTGTGTAACAGAGTTGGTGGCAGTGGCCATAGAGAAGATAGGACTGATGGCCAGGTCCAAGTAGCCTTTCCATGGGGACTAGGTTTGGACAGTAAAAGTTCAAAAGATATGTGTTGATGGCCAGGCGCGGTGGCTCAAGCCTGTAATCCTAGCACATTGGGAGGCCGAGGCAGGTGTATCACCTGAGGTCAGGAGTTCGAGACCAGCCTGACCAACGTGAAGAGACCCCGTCTCCACTAAAAATACAAAATTAGGTGGGTGTAGTGGTGAATGTCTGTAATCCCAGCTGCTAGGGAGGCTTGGTCAGGAGAATTGCTTGAACCCAGGAGGCAGAAGTTGCAAGGAGTCAAGATCGTGCCATTGCACTCCAGCCTGGGCAACAAGAGCAAAACTCCGTCTCGGGGAAAAAAAAAGATGTGTTGAATTGAGGACTGCATCACCAGGGCTCACCTAGAATTGGGACCGCATCACCTCTATCTAGAATAACACAGCATCTGCACCCCCAGAGGATGTGAAGCCTCAAAAAGGCAGAGCCAGGATCACTAATCACATAGAGTTTTTGTTTGCTGTACAGGGTACCTGGACAAAGATGCAGGTGAAGAATGAACTCACCGCGCCTCTGCTGACCAAGCTCTGGAGCAAGGCAACCTCTTTTCAGAGGAAGGAAGGAACACCTTGTAATGTGTACAGAGGTGCCATATGGCTTGAGCAGCCCTGTAGAGCAATGCTAAGGCATTGAGCAGCCACAGCAATCTGAACTGAAGTGACGGAAGGCAGAGGGTACCCTGTGGAGTCACAAAGGGAGGGAATCCTTTTCCTGGTGTGAATCCAGTGTAATTTACATAGCCTCTGCCTCTGGCATTCGAGTTTAGATAATAATGCTTTCTACTAGAAATGTCTTCCTGTATGCTTTCTACAAGTGGTACCTTTCTCCCAAAGTACACATGTTCCTTCCAAATAGTTAAAGTTAATGCACAGAGATTATGGAGCATTTTCTTCTGGATGATGGATAATCATAAAGCCATTGCAGCAACCATCTGTCAAGTTCTGTAGGATAAATGTCCTTCAAAGAGAGAGACATAAATCTGCAGTAACTGAATTGGATAATTTAAACCCGTCAAAGGTAGATGGGGAAATGTTTAGAGACAATTTCTTGCTTTTGTTTTACCGAGTACATTGATACCAAATTACTTAGATCTTTTCTAATTGATGATAACAGTTTATTAATTTATTTTAAACTATTTTAAAGAATACTCAAACGGCATGTATAGGGCGGCTTCTGTTTTCTTTGCTGTGTGTTACTATCTTTTTCCAAATTGGCTACAATGATTATGTATAATTTTTATAATCAGAAGCAATATATAATTTTTTTTTTACTTGTTTTTTGTTCCTTCCACCTACAGACAAGTTTGGTTCAGGTAAGGAAATGAAAGAGGCTGGTAAAATTGGTCACTGGCTCGGCAAGAGTAAAACCCAGCAGTGTAAATGGCAGAGACAAGAAACCATGCGTGACAGGCTGGCCTGGTCCTGCACCATCCATGCAGCATGCTACAGGGTGATCGCACTTTCTCTCAATTCACGGGAGGCTACACTAGGAATGAACAGGTGATGGCATGCCTCGGCACGGATCCCAGGGCCTGGCATACAGTGTATGCTCCCTCTGTGTTCCTTGAGGGCTTGGAGAGATGAGTTTATGAGTCGCAGCAGCAAGAACAGCACAGGATGTGTCCTTGGTGTGTTAATTTCTCTGAGTCTCAGTTTCCTCCGTTTTATTTTTATTTATTTATTTATTTAGACGGAGTCTCGCTGTGTCACCAGGCTGGAGTGCAGTGACATCATCTCCACTCACTGCAACCTCCATCTCCCAGGTTCAAGCAATTCCCCTCCCTCAGTCTCTTGAGTAGCTGGGACTGTAGGTGCCCACCACCATGCGCAGCTAATTTTTTGTATTTTAGTAGAGATCCTCAGCTTTAAAGTAGCATTAATAATAATAATACCATATAGAGTTGTTGTGAATAGCAAATAAAATAATGAGCATAAAGCACATGCTTGGTTGACTCAGCAATTCCACTTCTTGGTACATACCCAAAGGAATTGAAAGGGGGGACTCAAAGCGATATTTGTACACCCATGTGTACAAATATAGCAGCATTATTCACAGTAGCCAAAGGTTGTAAACAACCCACATGTTCACTGACAGATATGCGGATAATCAAAATGTGGCATATACATGTGAGGGAATAATAACCTTAAAAAGGAATATAATTCTGATGCTGCTACAACATACACAAGCTCTGAAAATATTGTATTAAGTGAAACACACCAGACACAGAAGGACAAATACAGGATTCCAGGCATATAAGGTGCCTAGAATAGGCAAATTCATAGAGACAGAAATAAAAGAGGTTACCAGAGTCTGGGGGCAGTGAGCAGTGAGGAGTTATTTTTAATGGGTACAGAGTTTCTGGTGGGATAATGAAAACGTTCTGGAAATGGATAGTATGATGGCTGCATACCACAGTGAATATGCTCATGCTACTGAACTGCACACCTAAAAACGGTTTAAATGCCGGATATATGTTATGTATATTTTACCGCAACAAAAAATATTGGATTAATGGTAGATATTTCTTCTGTCATTATTAATAATAGAAATAATCAGTTCAGGCTGGGCGCAGTGGCTCACGCCTGTAATTCCAGCACTTTGAGAAGGCGAGGCAGGTGGATCACTAGGTTAGGAGATCATGACCATCCTGGCCAACATGATGAAACCCCGTCTCTACTAAAAATACAAAAATTAGCTGGGCATGGTGACATGTACCTGTAGTCCCAGCTACTCAAGAGGCTGAGGCAGGAGAATCACTTGAACCCAGGAGGCGGAGTTTGCAGTGAGCTGAGATCGTGCCACTACACTCCAGCCTGAGTGAAACAGTGAGACTCCATCTCAAAAAAAAAGAAAGAAAGAAAGAAAAAGAAATAATCCCCTGAGAGTGTTTGGGAGGGACATGGCAGGGGTGGTGGGAGAGGAGATGGCTGGTGTATGGTAATGACACCAGTTAGAACTTAGGGCTTGAGTCCCAGGAGCTGGTGCAGGAACCAGCAAGGTGTGGGGTAACTAAAGAAGCCAAGAGTAAGAGGACTGGTCAGAAGCAAATCCTAGAGATTGTGAGGATCCATCCCAGTAAGTCCCAGAGAGACACAGGAGCAAAATGAAACTAAAAAGAGGAGACGATGCCAGGAGCATTGGCTCACACCTATAATCCCAGCACTTTGGGAGGCCTAGGTGGGTGGATCATCTGACATCAGGAATTCAAGACCAGCTTGGCCAATGTGGCAAAACCACATCTCTATTAAAAATACAAAGATTAGCTTGGCGTGGTGGTGTGCACCTGTATTCCCAGTTACTCAGGAGGCTGAGGCAGGAGAATTACTTGAACCTGGGACACAGAGGTTGCAGTGAGCCAAGATCGCACCATTGCACTCCGGCCTGGGTGACAGAGTGAGACTCTGTCTCAAAAAAAAAAACCAAAAAAAAAAACAACAACAACTAGGGTGGGGGGCTTTAGGAAGAATAATAGTTAAGGCTCTTGTGTTTACAACTGCCATTCATCTCAATGGGATTAAACATACATGGGGACTTCACTGGCTTGTACTTGAAAAGTTCAGGGAGAGCTCCATCTCCAGTAAGTTGGATCCGAGCATGCGGAGGATATTAAAGAACCTTGCTTGACTCAGCAATCCCATTACTGGGTATATAACCAAAGGATTAGAAATCATTCTACCATAAAGACACATGCACACATACGTTTATTGCAGCACTATTCACAATAGCAAATACATGGAACCAACTCAAATGCCCATCACTGATAGACTGGATAAAGAAAATGTGGCACATATACACCATGAAATACTGTGCAGCCATAAAAAAGGATGAGTTCATGTCCTTTGCAGGGACATGGATGAAGCTGGAAACCATCATTCTCAGCAAACTAACACAGGAACAGAAAACCAAACACTGCATGTTCTCACTTACAACTGGGAGTTGAACAATGAGAATACATGGACACAGGGAGGGGAACATCACACACCAGGGCCTGTTGGGGGTGGGGGGTTAAGGGATGAATAGCATTAGGAGAAATACCTAATGTAGATGATGGGGTGATGGGTGCAGCAAACCACCGTGGCATGTGTATACCTATATAACAAAACTGCACGATCTGCACATGTATAGAACTTAAAGTATAAACAAACAAACAAAAAATCTTGCTGCCCCATCTATTAGCTATGCCGCCTCCTTACTGGCTTTATTCACACAGGCAGCAACCTTAGGATTCCCTGTGAGAGAGTCATTTTCCAGGATTGACTCTGATTTGCTTGTTTGGATCACAAGCCCACCCACAAACCAATCACAGAGGCCAGGGCAGCAGAATATGCTAATCAGCCATGGGCCATCTCCAGTGGACTTTATAGAGGTGCTGTTGATAGATTCAGTAGAATGGATGCCGACTGGGCAGAAAGAAGGAATGTTCTCTAGCAGGAGATAAAATTCAAAGTGTAGGAAGCTAGATAGAAACAGAAAAAGAACGGGGAGTAAGCAGAGGTCAGGAGTGGGAACAAAGTGAGGGAGTCTTAGACAAGTATGGATAAGGGTGGAGGGTCTGTGGTCTGGCTTATTGCCTACCAGTAACTAGCACATGAGTCAGGATGGCTTAAAGACAAAGGCTCTTGGTTGGCAACGGGCCAGAGTTCCTCTGTACTGAGTTCTAACAGGGTTGCCTGAGCCTCCCCAGTGTCTCCATCTTTTAATTAGAGTTGTGCAGTGAAAATTAGGAGGTTAGCTTTTAAAGCCAGAACCCCCGCAAATAGTGATAAAACAGGACATATGCCCGAGCCTGGGTTTCCTCAATAGGTGGGACTGAATTACAAGGCACCTAGGAATCTATATGTCTGGGCCTCCATCCTAAACTATTGTAAATCAGTTATAATACCAAAACAAAAGATGGGTGAGCATATTAAATAAAGTGGTATATGTGAAAATATTTTATAAATTACAAAGAACCATGCAAATTAGTTGTGGTCGTTATTTTTAATGTCAACAGACAGGAGGTAAAAAGGAGGAAAACAAAAAGTGGAAGGTTCCTCTATTTCAGGGTAGAGGTTAAAACAGGGAAAGAGGCTGGGTGTGGTGGCTCACACCTGTAATCCAGCACTTACGAGGCCAAGGTGGGAGGATAGCTTGAGGCCAGGAATTCAGAAGTTTATATGCAGCCTTTGGCCACAGAGCGAGAAGCTGTCTCTACATTTTTTTTTTAGCTAGCTGGGTGTGGTGGTGCACGCCTGTAGTCTTAACTGCTTGGGAGGCTGAGGCGGGAATATCACCTGAGCCTGGAAGTTCGAGGCTGTCATGAGCTATGATTGCACCACTTGTAACTCATGGCACTTTAGTCACCAAAATACAGGAACAGGACAGGCAAAATAAAATTATAATTATGTATTTTGTATAAAACATATATGTTTATGGGTTCTTTTTCTGGGTTGGGTTAGAAGTCACAGGTGGCCTCTCCATGTTCTTGACACCATCCACTCCTCTCTGAAATGTGGCATGTAGGCTCTATTACTCCACTGCCAAAAGGTCATCAGTGACCACCCACACTGCCAAATCTAGGGGATGTTTGTCAGCCATTATCTTGCTTTTCTTTATTTTCTTTCTTTTTTTTTTTTGGAGACAGAGTTTTGCTCTTGTTGCCCAGGCTGGAGTGCAGTAGGGCAATCTCGGCTCACCGCAACCCCTGCTTCCTGGGTTGAAGCAATTCGCCTGCCTCAGCCTCCCCAGTAGCTGCGATTAAAGGTGCCTGCCACCATACCTGGCTAATTTTTGTATTTTTAGTAGAGATAGGGTTTTGACATGTTGCCCAGACTGGTTTCAAACTCCTGACCTCAGGTGATCCACCTGCCTTGGCCTCCCAAAGTGCTGGGATTACAGGCGTGAGCCACTGTGCCCGGCCAGCCATTGTCTTTACAAAGTTCATTACTGCTCTTGACACTGTTGTCCTTTGTCTCCATTCTAAAAACTCTCTACTGTCTCGGGACAATGCTGTCCCATGGGCCTCCTCCTACCTTAAAGTTTCTTTTTGGACTCCCTTCCCCTACCCACTTCCTAAAACACTCACATGCCCCAGTGTTCCTTGCTCTGGGGACGTTGTCAACCTCTCATAGTTTTGACTCTCATGTGTATGTTTCACCGACATGGCTCCAGCCCTGCCCACTCCTCTGAGCTTCAGCCCATTGGATGTCCTTTAAACGGCTCCAATACCCCAGAAATCTGCAGTGGAAGTCATCTGCCCCTCCCCTCCAAGTCCTTTTACTTCCTATTTTCCATCTCAGACAGCCACAAAGGCCAGAAACCTACTCATTCATTCTCACCTCTGCTTTTCTGCACTCCCCAGCTCACACTGGCTCTGTGTTTTATCTCTTTACCTGGTTCTTATTCCTCCTTAAAGAGTGGGTTCCAAGGTGGTTTCTCAGAACCCCAGGTGGAGGAGAGCTCACCCAGTGGCCTGCACAGAATCCTACCTCACTACCTCTTACCAGATTACACTGAAGCATCTGTCTATGACTGTCCACCAAACTCTCACCCCAACCCCATGGCCCACCAGACTCTAAGTTCCTCAAGGACATGGGTTCTTTGTTGGGATTTGTACCCACTAAGCTGACACACTGGCTGGCACACACACAGTTAATGTTTACTGAACTAAACCAATTCTTGCCAGCTGTGGAGAAGCTAAATAAGAACGTTCTGCTTGTGATGAAAGTAATTTAACTTTTAACTATCAGCACAGATTATTTAACGTGATCACTTAGCACTCATAGTGTCAAAAGAGGAGGAAGCTCAGATATCTCAACTATGAAACAGATGATACAGCAGATTCTGCATATACGTTACTTATTTTGAGAAATATGTATTTCTTTTTTTTTAAACCAGTGATCACATATGAGTCTTAAATAGCAGTAGTTGTGCTTTTCCCAGTAGTTAACTACTTAGAAACTGTCTGATTAAGTTTAAAAAAAAAAAAACTATAGCCTTAGCCAGGTGCGGTGGCTTACCTGTAATCTCAGCACCTTGGGAGGCCCAGGCAGGCAGATCACTTGAGTTCAGGAGTTGAGAACAGCCTAGACAACATGGTAAAACCCCGTCTATACTAAAAATACAAAAAAAAAAAAAAAAAAAAAAAAAAAAAGCTAGGCATAGTGGCACATGCCTTTACAGGTAGGTACTCAGGAGGCTGAGGCAGGGGAATTGCTTAAACCTGGGAGTCAGAGGTTGCAGTGATCTGAGATCACACCACTGCACTCCAGCCTGAGGATGGAGTGAGACTTCGTTTCAAAATAAAATAAAATCTATAACTTTAAAATTCTTAGGTTATTTCTTCTCTTGAACCTTTCATTTTCAATCTGTACATTTCCAGTTTGTGTTTTTTTTTTTAAGGTGGAGGCATAAGTCTCCAAGCCTCCAGATAGCAATACCATTTTCTTGCACAACTTTTCTCCATGTTGTTGGTATTATAAGGAGAACATCATCTAAAACCTTAAAAGGAAAGTTATCTAACAATCTTCAGCAATTGGGTTGAATTATGCTAATTAACATTTTCATAATGTCATACATACTGGAAATGTAGTAGGAAATTAAAATTAGTATATGTTATATATAATACACATAATAGCATCATTTATAGTTGACAGGTGAACTGTACACTTCTACTTCTGGTTTTAGAGATTGATTGAAAATTGTAAGGCTAGGCTTACAAAGGAAATGCCAGGCCAGGCACGGTGGCTCATGCCTGTAATCCTAGCACCTTGGGAAGGCAAGGCAGGTGGGTCACCTGAGGTCAGGAGTTCAAGACCAGCCTGACCAACATGGCGAAACCCTGTCTCTACTAAAAAATAGAAAAATTAGCCGGGCATGGTGGTGCACTGTCATCCCAGCTACTCAGGAGGCTAAGACAGGAGAATGGCTTGAACCTGGAAGGTGGAGGTTGCAGTGAGCTGAGATTGTGCCACTGCACTTCAGCTTGGGTGACAGAGCAAGACTCCATCTCAAAAAAAAAAAAGAAAGAAAGAAAGAAAGAAAATGCCGAAATACACCATGATCACATTTGTTTGTTCACTGTTTAAACCATACATAAGGCCAAAAAAGAAAAATTTAAAATTGTATTTAGCATAATTTTATTTTCTTCATAAAGCACAAAGGCTATGTACAACTTTCCAATATGAAACAATGCTTTTTTTTTTTCTTTTCTTCATTGTATAAGTCAGTGGTAGTCACCTCATTAATCATGAGCAGTCTGAGATAACCCATAATATGGTGGACGGAAAAAAGCAAGAACAGATTTTAGGAATCCAAGTGTTATGAATCAAGCTTTGAGAATGGAAATCACATAGCTAAGACATTTATTCACTTGCATGTACAATTTGCATCCAGTTGTTTTTTAAAGCTGTGAATCCCTCTAAAGCATGCTATTATAATTAAAATGTAATCTCTGGTTTGAAATTTAACATCATGGAAGTAGGACAGGGCAACTATGGGCTCTGAGCCATGCCGACTCCTCAGGGGATCATCTTCAAAATATCCTGGTCTTTTTTTAGGGGGAGTGGGGAGCACTATATCTATTACTCACTATATCTGTTTGGAAGTAGATGCAATACTTTCATTGCTGAGAAAAGTATGAAAAGGGGAAAAATCTAAATGATCATGAACAGGAACTGGCTAAATTATGGTACAAAAGTAGTATATAGTTCAGATAGCAGCAAGGGTTGTTCTGTAATTCAAAGGATTTTAAATATTGGATCAAAATTCCTTCTCATGGGGAAAAAGAAGCTCGGCATCCATCCCAAAGTCTCTAGGGGTTCTTGGGAGTCCGCAGTTTGTCCAGTTCCCTAACCCAGTGAATCCTGGCTCTCTTCCCTGTGCTGCTTCCCATGGCTCCTCCTTCTCCATCTACTATGGACAGACATACCACATAGACCCTTTCTTTGATTTTCACAAATAGTGCTCACACAAATTCTTTTATGTGGTAAACTGTAATAGCTATTTGGGGACATGAGCAAAGGGAAGCCATAGAGGAGGTATGAGACACTCAGACACTCTGCTGCAACATATGAAATATAGCAGCGGGCCAGGCACAGTGCCTCATACCTGTAATCCCAGCACTTTGGGAGGCCAAGGCAGGTGAATCACTTGAGGTCAGAAGTTCAACACCAGCCTGGCCAACATGGTGAAACCCTCTCTACCAAAAATACAAAAATTAACCGACTGTGGTAGTGTGCCCCTCTCTTCCTAGCTACTCGAGAGGCCGAGGCCGAAAGACCTGTTGAACCTGGGAAGCAGAGGTTACAGTGTGCCAAGATCATGCCACTGCACTCTAAACTGGGTGACAGGGTGAGACTCCATTTCAAAAAAACAAAACAAAACAAAAACATAGTAGCAACTAACTAAAACTTAAACATCAGACCTTCTGTTGTTAAAAGACTAGTCCTTCCCCTGTCCACCATCAAATATAGCAATTTCACTTTGGCCCCTGATTCCTATACTCTTGAGTCCTGACTTTCTCCAAAATCTTATTGGTTTCTTGTGCCCTTCCTTTTCCCCACTTCAGACAGGGAACAACTATGCAATTGCTAAACATGATGCACTTTTATCACCATAAAAAAGAAGTTTAAATATACACAGAGACATACAGATAGTGAGAGAAAAAATTAGAGAGAGACAGAGAGCTGGATTAAAAAAGAAATGGTATGGCCAGGAGCAGTGGCTCACGCCTGTAATCCCAACACTGGGAGGCAAAGGTGGGTGGATCACCTAAGGTCAGGAGTTTGAAACCAGCCTGGTCAACATGGCAAAAACCTGTCTCTACTAAAAATACAAAAAATAGCCCAGGCATGGTGGTGTGCACCTGTGATCCCAGCCACTTGGGAGGCTGAGGCAGGAGAATTGCTTGAACCTGGAGGGTGGAGGTTGCAGTGAGCTCAGATCACGCCATTGCACTCCAGTGTGGGCAACAGAGTGAGACTCCGTCTCCAAATTTTTTTTTTAAAGGTAGATAGAAAAGGATATATAAAATGATTTCATACAGAAACATTTGTTTCTATAAATAAGACGGTAAAATGTATAAAGACACACAGCAGTCTCTTAATGGTTTTCCTCTAGGAGACAGGATACAGGGAAAACTTTTACCTCTAATTCTTGTATACGAATTTCTTGTTTACATTTAACATACACCCTTGTACAATCAGAAAAGGCATTTTAGAGTAAAAAGATGGATGCAAAGAAAGTGGGCTCCAGTTGCAGCTAAAAGGACTTAATCTCCACACAAGGCATTTCTCAACAGTAAAGCCTGCTCAGCATTCATGACATCTCTTCCACAACTGTCACCAATAAACGCCAAGAAAATTTTGCGTTCATGAAAACCAAAGAAGAGAATGGTCTGGATTTCAAAGAGCTCAGAGATGATGACCATTACCCCATGAACAAAGACTCTAAGAGAAAGAAGCTCAGGAGGGATAGGGAGAGAGGGGTGGCTTCTAAGAACAAAATCCTGGGTGAGCAACTGGAGTCTGTCCTGATGAAGGAGGAAAGGAAAAATGAGGAAATAAATTAATATGGGCACACAGGGGGTGTGATGCTTATTTTATTTTATTTTATTTCAAGACAGTCTTGCTCTGCCACCAAGCTGGAGTGCAGTGGCGCGATCTCAGCTCACTGCAACCTCAGCCTCCTGAGTTCAAGCAGTTCTGCCTCAGCCTCCCGAGTAGCTGGGACTACAAGAGTGTGCCACCATGCCCAGCTAATTTTTGTATTTTTGGTAGAGACAGGGTTTTCACCATGTTGGCCAGGATGGTCTCAATCTCTTGACCTTATGATCCGCCCACCTAGGCCTCCCAAAGTGCTGAGATTACAGGCATGAGATCATCATGCCCAGCCGATGCTTAATTTTATATGTCAAGTCGTCTAAGCCATGGGATGTCCAGATATCTGAATATCTAAACATTATTTCTGGGATGTGTCTGTGAAGGTGTTTCCAAAAGAGATTTGCATGGGCAGGCTGAGTAAAGCAATGGCCCTCTCCAGTGTTAATGTGTACATTTCAATACTTGAGGGCTAGAGTAAAAGAAAAAAACAGAGCAAGGTTAAATTTGCTCTCTACCTAACTGCTTGAGCTAGGACATTGATCTTCCCCTTCTGGTGGTTCTCCTGGCTCTCAGGCATTCAGACCGAACTGGAATCTATTTCTTCATCTCTCCAGCTCTCAAGCCTTTGAACTATACCACTGGCTTACCTGGATCTCCAGCTTGCAAATGGCAGATCATGAGACTTCTCTGGAGAATGCTAATACAGGAAGTTCTAGATGACATCAGGTTACAAAAAAATAGAAAGGAAGAGTACATACTCAAGAAAGAATACAAAAAGGTAACATTCATTCATTCATGTAGTATCTACTATGTGCCAGGCACTGTTCCAGGTGCTGGGGCCTAGAAGTGAAGAAGATAGGCAAGAGCTTTGCTCTCTTGGAGCTTAGGCAGGGAGGTAGATGGTGAACATGGAAGCATATGCTTTTGAACAAGATAATTTGGATAACAATAATATCTGGATCAGATAACTTCAGATAATGATGAGTAATATGAAGGCATTAAAACTGGATGAAACGATATTGCTTAGTGTGGGGCTACTTTTAAGTGGATGGCCAGAGGGTGAGGTTTGAGCTCAGTCCATAGAGATCTTAGGAAGCAGCCAGGCTTCCAAGCAGAGGCAACAGTGAATGCAAACATCCCATGTGAAGAATGAGGTTGTAATGTGTGAGGAATATAAACACCAGGGTGGCTGGAGTCCAGAGAGCAGTGGGAAGAGTGTGGCAGATGAAGTCCACATGTTAGGCCCCAGCAAAGATACAGGACTTTAGTCTAAGTAGTGGGGAAGTCACTAGACAGGTTTTGAGCAGGGGAATGGCATGATTTGATAGGGGTTTAAAAGATGTCTCTGGATGTCTGGTGGAGAGAAGAATCAGGAACAGAAGCAGGGAACAGTTAGGACTGGCTGTAGTAGCCCAGATGAGATATAATGGCGCCTTGGGCTTCGGCTCAGTAATGGAGCAAATGAAGTCATGTATTGCAATGGGTTGAAAAATTTGGATGAGGGATAATGGAAAATGAGAAATTGAAGATGACTCCTAGATTTTGGCAACAACAGTCATCACCACTTAAGAGCTACAGAAGACTGGGAAAGAAACAGATTAGGGGGAGCAGAATCAAGGGTTCTATTTTAGCCATGTTGCGTTTGAGATGTGTAGTTAACAGCCAACTAGAAAAGTCACACTGGCAGTTGGATAGACAAGTGTGGAGCGCACTAAAGAGTTTGAAGTGATAGATTAACAGTTGAGAGTTACCATCAATTAGGTGGTAGTTAACACTGTAAGACTGGATGAGTTCATCTGGAAAGCGCGTCCAGAAGAGAAATGTAGAAGACCAAATTTTCAGGGGGCATAAAAATCAGAATTGAGAAGAAGAGGTAGAAGCAAAGGAGACTGGGTAGAAACTACTAGAAAGTTGAAGGAAAGACAGGGAGGTATGGTTCTCTAAAAGCCAAAAGAGAGTGTTTCAAAAGAGAAGAAACATACTCTTGCCAAACTATGCCAAAAGCTACTGAGAAATTGAGTAAGAAAAGTACAAAGAAGAGCCTATTGTATCTCACAAGCTCTTGGTGGCTGGTGACATGACAAGAGTGATTTGAGTGGAATGATGACGTCAGAAGCCCAGCTGGTAAACTGAAGAGAAAGCAAGGGAGTGCAGGTGAAGGTAATCACTATAATTCTTTTTTTTTTTTTTTTTTTTTTGCCAATCATTGAGAGCTTGTAAGGTTGCTGAGGTTGGTTGGCCTTGAACTCTTGGCCTCACCTTTGCAAGCGCCACGACATCCAGCTGGAGCCACTTTGGGCCCCAATCACTATAATTCTTGAAGAAAACAAACAAACAGACAAACAAAAAACAAATTGGGCCAGTAACTGGAGGGAGCTGGAATAAGATGTGGGGTCAGGGGATGGTGATATGGGAGATAATCTGAATATATTTTTTAGAAGGCTGAGCAGAATAAGATTAGGAATCTCAATTCTATGTTATTTTTCTTATCATTCCTTAGGAACCAAGCACATAAGTATCAATAGGATGGAGAATTAGGATCTGTCTGACTTTCTCTTCCACTGGAGACCAACAGACTATAAAAACTCCTTTGGGTATTGAGGGGAAAGCAATCAGAAGATGGCAACATGGACTCAGCAAGAACAACCACTTCCTTGTTACACTATGGATAAGATGCTTCTTGAGTTTTCGTAGTGATTACTGCACTAGCCTCCTGACTGGTTTCCCTCATCTGTCTCTCATCCCTCTATTCCATCCTCTACTCCAAATTGTCCAAATAAATTCAACCATTTCACTTCCCTAATCAGTGCCACTAATAGCTTCTATCTCAGTCTGTTTGGGCTGCTATAACAAAATACCCAACACTGGGTAATCTCTAAAGAACAGAAATTTATTTTTCACAGTTCTGGAGGCTGGGAAGTCTAATATCAAGGTTCAGGTAGGATTGGTGTCTGGTAGAGTCAAACCTCTTCTTCTAAAATGGAGCCTTGTTGCTGCATTCTCACATAGTAGAAGAGGGAAAGGGGGCTTAATATGTTTCATGAAGCCTCTTTTACAAGGTCTTAATAGCATTCATGAGGGAGGAGTCCACATGACCTAATCATCTCCTAAAGACCCACCTCTTAATACTATAACATTGGTCATGAAGTTTCAACACATAAATATTGAAGAAGACACATTCAGACCACAGCAGCAACTTCCTTTCTCAGGGGACTGTCCAACTCCTTCAGCAAAGCATACAAAGCAATGTAAAATATGGCCTTAGCCCTTCCTTCCTAATTCATCTCTGACTGTACAACTTGCAAAACTCTAACCTAGCAGGCCCAGCCACAGTGGGCATCTCCTCATTCCCCATCTGGCCATGGCATGGCACATGCTATATTCTCTACTTATAGCATACATTTAATCCTCACCCAACCCACTGGCCTGGGAAACTACCAGTAGGCCTTTAAAACCCACTTGAATGTCTCATGGAAAATAAATTACTTTTACTCTGAGTCCTTTCAGAAGAACATCTATGATGAACAGCTAGACATTACAGGGAACAACTTCCCTTCAACATAAAATGAATTTAAGGGCAACTTTACTTGTCTGAAACAGAGAGAGGAGCATTGTCAGGTAGGATGTTCCTTCTACTGGGAAGTGTGGAAATAGAGGATGACTCGAGAAGGTCTTGAGACAAGATCCATCCATGTTCACTGTTCAGTATAGCCTATTTAATTATTAAATGGCTATAGTTCTTAGGAAGAGCCCAAAATTTGTCTCTACAAATTTCTACTATTCCTAGTTCTGCCCTGTGGAGCAATTCGTAGTTTGTCTCTTGCTTTTGTACATGCAGCTTTTCAAACAATTGCAGGCATTTATTACACTAGCCCTCCTCCCATCTGAGACCTCGATCATGTTGGGGTCACCACCTGAGACATTGATCACTACCTGTGGATGTCTGTCTTGCAGACCCTGACTCAGTGACAGATGACTGAAATACACTTTCACACACTAGAGTACAGTGAATTTGAGTGGGCTAGGGAGGTCATTAGCTGCTTTCAGAGGGCAATTGCAGCTAACCCATGATGACTCCCTGTTCCTTCTCACATTTATTCAGTATAGGTTTAATAATAGAAGTTCTAGGTCAACATGCTTTTTGATAATTAACATAGTTAAAAGAGTGGTTTTACAAATGATAAAAGCTTTTGGTTCTGGGGCCTAGAATAAACACTATTAACAGGTAATTCTTCTTTGACCTCCCCCTGAAAGGACCATCCAGCACAAAGTTTACATGAGTAAACAGAGTAGAGACAAAGGAATGTGGAGTAAACAGGCTTAACTGGGAAAGCTTTTATTATCCTAATCTTTTACCTTATGACTTAAAGTTCTAACACAATGAACTGGTTGCCTTCAGCCTGTTCCATTAAAACCTTTTGAACTTCCAGAAAGTTTAAGACTATAGTCTCCTAACTTTCCCTAATATTTCTCTAATATTTTGCTAGCCACCCCAAGTGAATCCCAATACCCATTCTCTCAAATTTCCTCTTCCTGACTTACAGATGTTTGATAACTCCTGAAAATACGGCCTTCAGAACCTATATTTGGCATATAAAACACCATTATACTTCTTCAGGTCACAATCATGCGTTGTTTGGCTTTGTACCTCAGCACCCAGCAAAGCACATGACCAACACATTGGTAGTATTCCAACGAATGAATGAATGCCAAGTCTGCAAAATTTCAGATACCTACATTACCAGATCTTAAGAAATGACAACTTTCAATGCGTGGTCAGAACAAAAGCAGCCAGGAAAGGATCCCCACCAAATCACTCTTAAGATGCACATCAGCAACCATGCTCAAGTCCACCTCTTTCCTTGGGGTTCTGCATCAGGTTCCACCCTAAATCTCAACCCCAATCCAGTGTCTTCTGAAGCTTTCCCAGGGCCAGGTCAGCCCTGCGCTGCACCTTCTCTGGTGGTGGGTTGAGGCTGACAGGCCACAATGAGTAGAGTAGATGCCTGAGTCTCCAAAGGGAGGAAAGATATTCAGAAGAGAGAAAAGGGAGAAACAAGATATTTAGCTACTTCAGTATATCCTAAAATGGTGATCCACATGGCTCTGATCACTGCAATGTATTTCTAGACTTTAAAAGCAGGCTATAGATTAAAACGTGACCTTTATGGAAGAACTCTGAGCAAAATTCTATCATGAACAAATGAAAGGCAGCAAAAAAAAAAAAAAAAAAAAAAAAAAAAGGTGTTGGGGAGAACCTGTGGTCACTCTGTGATGAATATTCCTATTACTTCCTGAAATACTTTCTAAAAAGCCAGTGTAGTCCATGACCAACTGGAAGAGAGAATACAAGCTACATACACAGTTTAAAATTATCTGGCAGGTACATCTTATTTTTTTAATTATATTTAAACTTTTTTTATTTTTAAATTTTGTGGGTGCATAGTAGGTATATATATATTTATGAGCTACACGAGATATTCTGATACAGGCATGCAATGTGTAACAACGGCATCAGGATAAATGGGTACTCATTTATCTTTTGTGTTACAAACAATCCAATTGCACTCTTTTATTTTAAAATGTACAATTATTATTGACTATAGTCACCCTGTTGTATCAAATACTAAATCTTATTTATTCATCTAACTATTTTTTTGTACCGTTAACCATCCCCCCTCCCTCCAAACCTCCACTGCCCTTCCCAGCCTCTGTAACTATCATTCCACTCCCTATCTCCATGAGTTCAATTGTTTTCATTTTTAGCTCCCATAAATAAGTGAGAACACAAAAAGTTTATCTTTCTGTTAGTAGGCATATTTTTTAAAGGTAAAAATGAAATAAGTAAAATTAATTTTAGTCATGTAATTTATTTAACCCAACATACCCCAAATATTATTTCAACATGTAATCATTATAAAAAAACTATTGAGATTTTTACTTTTTTTTTTTTCAAATAAAGTCTTTAAAATCCACTGTGTTTTTGTATTTACAGCACATCTCGTTTCAGATTGGTCACATTTCAAGTGCTCAGTAGCTGCAAATGACTACTGATTACTGTACAGGACAGTAAAGGTCTGAGCTATAAATAAATCTCTTTAAGATACAAGTCAACAGTGCAAGATACTTATAAAGTCTATTCTTAGGGATGGATTTATTTTTTTAAAATAATTATCAAACTCAAAGCCTTTGGTAAAAATTTTGAAGCTATATAAAGTAATACGGGTAAAAAAATAAAAAAGACAAAAATTATCTAAGCATCTATCACAAGGTGGATGCTTCTGGAGCCCACAGACTCATTTTTCAAAGTCAAAAATAAATTAGGTAATCAATCCGGTGTTAAGAACCTAAACCTTCCAACAAATACTTCAGAGTTCATGCAGTCCCGGACATTCTTTTTATAGATTAAAAAGAATTCCTGCCAGCCCTTGTGCCCAGCAACCGACTTCTGTCTAGCATGATAGACGGTCAAGTGCTGATTAGCTGACATGGATACGCTGTTCCATGCAGCCCTGACTGAGTCATAGCGGCCGCCTGGGACCCCAAATGAAACTTTACATAAGAAATCAGGATGGAATTAAAGGCGCCCAGTGGAAATTTAATACAGATAAAAAGTCCTCCAAAACATACCTACAAGACCCCCTCAGAATCATTACCTGTGTAGCAAAAGAGACAAATGTTTGAAATGTAGAGATTATGACCAAATGTAGAAGGGGGAATAGGTGAGAATGTTTAAAAAATAATACCATGTTCTTCAGAATAACCACCCTCAGAATCAAAATGCTCTAGCTCTGTGTTGTAATCTTCGATCTTCACTCTAGCAAAGAAAGAAAGTAATGAGCCGGCAAATACAACAGCCAAGCAAGAGACGCAACTGAAGCCAGGCTCTATTGAAAATCCTGGAATAATGGTGCATATATTAAGTGACTAACTTAAAATTCCAAGCAGATGGTGAATTATTAAGACAAATTAGTAATGGGTAAAATACAAAGTGACACAAAGCGACACTTAAATATAAAGTTCCCAATTTTTTTTACATTAACTCATGAAACTCAGCCCAGGCAACACTGGCTTTTGACATAGGGAAATGGAATTATTACTCCTGCTAGTCACAGAAAAACGGCTTCAGACGGCCTTCTCGTTTAAATATGCGAGGTAATATGCAGCCCAGAGAGGCTGGGAGAGGTGGCACTAGGTCCCATGCCATTTCTTGGAAAGGCGATGTGCTTACAGGGCCTCATGCAAGAATACACTGGTTCCTTATAGGAAATTTCAAAAGGAAACATTTATCAGTTTAAAATCAGATCTACAAAGAGTCAAGGAGTCTTAAAATTAATGGTAAGGGGGCCCACATGGTTCAATCTCAGATATGTGTCACCTTCAAGAAATGCAGTTTAGTTGCCAAGAATCATAGAAAAGAAAACCCATTTTGTCAAAGGACATTGAAGGGAATCCAAATACATCTTCTCCAGCAACGTTTAATAAAGTCGACTTCTATATGTGTTTCCCACACAGCTACCCTGCTTCACTCTCCCCTGCTGCAGCCAGGCCCCATGCTCCGTATCACACTGTCCCCCTCAAATGCAGCCTCTCTCCCAGCAAGAAATAAGACTTCCTCTTTGGGAAAGGGAAGAACCAGGCTAGCACTTACCAGATTCTTTTAGCAGGATGGAAAAGGGGAAGCCTGCGAGCATTTTCACATTAATGACATCTGTCCAGTCACAGCTGTTAAACACCCACGCCGTGTTCAGAGTGGACACCAAATCCAGAGGATCAGAATCTTATTAGAGTCGGGAACAGTGCTTGAAGAGCCATTATATATTTCGAGTAGGATAAGAAACGCCAGTTGAAAAACATTTGGTGTGGCCAGGCACAAGTGTCTCATGTCTGTAATCCCAGCATTTTGGGAGGCTGAAGCGGGCAGACCACTTGAGGTCAGGAGTTCGAGATCAGCCCGGCCAACATAGTGAAACCCCATCTCTACTAAAAATACGAAAAGTAGCTGGGCATGGTGGCGGGCACCTCTAATCTCAGCTACTCCGAAGGCTGAGAATCTCTTGAACCCAGTAGGTGGAGGTTGCAGTGAGCCAAGATCATACCACTGCCCTCCAGCCTGGGTGACAGAGAGAGACTTTTAAAACAAACAAACAACAACAACGAAAATTCGGTGCTTATGCCAAAAATACTTCCATGTATACTGTCTCTGACTTACCCTGGGTCCAGCACACACTCTGCCCATTGCCCTGTACTACACACCAGCCTTTACTTCTCTACCTACTACCATGCCAAGAATCCCCGCCATTTCCCATTCAAAATCCCCTTTCCTTTGACTGATGTAAAACAGCATCATGCAATGTCAGAAGCCCCAGCCCAACACTTCTGCTCCCTTCTCCTCAGTGCTGGGAGGTCTCTTTAAAGGAAGCAGAGCATTTTCCTCTGTGGATAAAGAAAAGGATAAGAATGCAAATACTCTTGATCTAAAGTGACAGTCAGTACGAGGGGCAGATCAGATGTTCTTCTGAGTAGAAATTTTGTAGAAGAGGCAAGGCTGAAGAACTGGAGAGAAGAACCCCGAGATGTTGACAATGTTTCTAGGTCTGAGTCTGGGCAGACTCTTGATTTTCTTTAGGGTGTGACGAGGTAAAGATCTAGTCAGGGTCACTCATTACCATCAGTTTCTAGAGTGGATATGTTCATTGACTTACCATGGACTCAAACTCAGCACTGCATTTTAACACAGGACCTTATGCCACCATGTTCACACACTGTGAGCAATGGTTCATGGGTGTTAGGAGAAAATGTAACCTACGGTTTCATACGTTTGGGGAAATTAGTCTAAGCAAGGTTAAACACTTTGTCTTGCTACAGGAATTATCAGAGTTTTTAATGCACTAATGTACAACTCAAGGAGAATAGAAAACACAGTATTTCCCTAGGAGAGCAGTTCTCAGAGTGCGGTATGCGTAACTCATGAACCAATATTTTCCAAATTGTCGATACATGAAGGTACAGAATCATAGCTGCTTAAAAATTTTATTAAAGTGCTAGATAGGCTGGGCACAGTGGCTCACGCCTGTAATCCTAGCATTTTGGTAAGCTGAGATGGGTGGATTACCTGAGGTCAGGAATTTGAGATGAGGCTGACCAACTTGATGAACCCCTAAATTAGTCTCTACTAAAATTACAAAATTACCCAGGGTGGTGGCACATGCCTGTAGTCCCAGCTACTTGGGAGGCCGAGACAGGAGAATTGTTTGAACTCGGGAGGCGGAAGTTGCAGTGAGCTGAGATTGCGCCATTGCACTCCAGCCTGGGTGACAGAGTGAGACTCTGTCTCAAAAAAGAAAGAAAGGATGAGACGATATTGAAGAGGAAGCCTGCAGCAGCCAACCACCCAGATAATTTTTTGAAGAAAAAAATTAATCTTGGCATGGCCTCACTGAAGAAGTCCAACAGTTAATAGCACAAACCAATAGCCAACACCACAGACTTCTCTGCTGGTTCAGCTTACATAATCCTGGCTGAAAAACTAACAATAAGCAAACTTTCCACTTGATGGATGCCAAAACCATTGCTCCCAGATAAGCTGCAGATGAGAGCAGAGTTTTCAATGAAATTTTTTTTTTTTTTTTTTTTCTGAGACAGAGTCTCGCTCTGTCACCAGCCTGGAGGGCAGTGGTGCAATCTCGGCTCACTGCAACCTCCGCCTCCTGAATTCAAGGGATTCTCCTGCCTCAGCCTCCTGAGTAGCTGGGACTACAGGCACATGGCACCACACCCAGCTAATTTTTGTATTTTTAGTAGAGACGGGGTTTCACCATGTTGTCCAGGATTGTCTCAATTCTTGACCTCGTGATCTGCCCACCTTGGCCTCCCGAAGTGCTGGACTATAGGCGTGAGCCACCATACCCGGAGTCAATGGAAATTTGAAACTAGTGGGATCAAGATCCTGAAGTATGTTTTCAAACAACTATAACATGTAATGAAACAGGTAATGAAACACAGTTTTACTAGCACAATCCCAAAGATAAGCCAAATTCAAGCAATGGTTACCGAGAGCAGAAGTGGTCCTGTCAAAGCAAAAGAGGACTGGTCAAGAGCAAATCATTGCAGCAGCTTTTTGGGATACCCAAGGCATTTTGCTTGTTGACTTTCTGGAGGGCCAAAGAACAGTAACATCCTTTATCATGAGAATGTTTTGACAAAGTTAGCCAAAGCTTCAGCAGAAAAATGCCTGGGAAAGCTTCGCCAGAGTCCTCCACCATAGCGACATTCCTGCTAATTCCTCTCATCAAACAGAAGCAATTTTGCGAGAGTTTCCATGGGAAATCATTAGGCATCCACCTTACAGGCCTAATTTGGCTCCTTCTGACCTCTTTTTGCTTCTCCATTTAAAAAAAATCTTTAAAGAGCACCAATTATTCTTTAGTTAATAATATAAGACTGCATAAACATGGTTAAATTCCCAGGACCCTCAGTTCTTTAGGGACAAACTCAATGGCTGTTATCATTGCTTACAAAAGTATCTTGAACTTGATAAAGTTTATGTTGAGAAATAAAGCATATATATATATACACACATATATATATACATATACATATATACACACACACACACATACATATGTTTTTTATTTTTTAATTCCATTTTTCCACAAAACTTCGAAGTTCCCTCATATTCTATGGAACATAAAATGGAAAACACAATCTCATAGTGTGCTCATAAAATGACTCCTTTACATGCCTCTTCTCCCTAGACATTTCTCAGTGAATTAATTAGATGCTGATCAAAGGGTTTCCTCACAAACTGTAGTTCTGGGTTTATGACGCTAGCAATAAATGCATATGTCTACTCTGGCAAATGCAGTTGATGCTGACCTCATCTGTTTAGAAGAAGCCTTAACCTGGAGAATTATTTCACCCAGCAAATGATACAGATAGTCAAGAAAATGGAGGCTAACATGCTCCTACAGCAGATAATCCATCGCTATGAGATACAGTGCCAGCGGTGTCTCAGGAACAGAAAGTCTATCATGCCGTTAGCATCATGGCCCTGATTTACTGTTTTGTTTCCAACAACGAACTCACTGATTGAGGTATGTTCCTATGTTACAAATTATTCTTTTATAAAATGAACAGAATGACAGCAGGTTATACTCTGAGTAATCACAATTTGTGTTTGCAAAAATGGTATGCAAGCCAAAAATAACTTAAGAACGAATTCACATTTCAACCATGGCTTTTTAGAATATAGTTAGTCTAATTCTTTACTTTGGGAAAGACTGGAAGTCCCAATTACAGGATTTGGTTATAAATCTCTTTCTCTTCTCAGGCATCTGAATGACTGGCCAGAAGCCTGTTCTCAGATGGCTGTAAAAGATTTTGGGAAAGAGTCAGATGTGTAAAGTGCTGAACAACGATTCCATGTAAAAACTCTCCCCAAGGAAACTCAGTCCAAATGCCATATAGAGCTGGACTGAGGTCCAGCCTGTTCAGTCCTCTCATTTTCATTCTGGAATTTGTCCAAGTAATAGGAACCATGAAGTTATACCTGTAGTTTTTAAAATGTTCCTCAAAGATGACCAGAATCTCCTCTTTGAGAGCTGAAGACACTCATCTAGGTATCCTGTTTCTTTTCACTTAAGACTTGAAATGAAATTAGCCACAAGTAAAATTTTCTTGGATGAAAATATTTTTATGACTAGAAATGCTTACTAAATTTCAGGTCCATTGCTACATTATTTAGTCTTTCCAACAACTCTATTGGATAAAGACTGAGATTATCCCCATTTAACAGAGAAGAAAACAGACTCAGTTGCCTGAGGCCACCCAGTTTATGGGTGCAGAAGTAGGATTAGAATACAGGAAGTTAGTCTCCCTGAATCTCCAAGCCTGATGCTGTCACGCCCACTTGAGATGCATCGACAGTAACATGAAATGGTTTATAATATGAGAGTTCGATTTTGTGTTGAAATCGTGGTTTTGAGCTCCATACTAGTCTTTATTTCACAAAGCCTTCTCCACACTTCAGGTGTGTGTGTTAGGCTCCATTCTCAGTCCTTCCGTCATGTCTTGTGCATGGATCATGTGGTCCTATTCTCCACTGACGCTCCTGCCTTCCTACAAGCCTCTGCTAATATCACCTCCAACAGTACCTATAATCGCAATTCTGAATCAACGACTAGAAGAACCAACAAGTGAACAAACAACAAGGCCTCTACTTGGTACCAAGGACATTAATTTCTAAATAAGGTTCTTACACCCTAAAGAGTATATAAAATAATCTAATGGAGTCCAGAGAGAAAATTTCAGCATTTCTATTCAGATTTTAAACCTGAAAATATAAGAACCTTTCAAAGTTTCATTGACAGTTAACATGTGGATTGACACTGGCATCCCCGCCCTGTACATGTGGCTGACAGCTTGAATCATATGTGACTTGTCTTCCTTGGCACCCAAAATAACAGTGAGACTCCATGGTCCATGGGGTTAGCTGTGGGGCCCTGAGCCCAACTGAGAAAGTGGCTATTTGAATTATATTTTCAATTTTATCTAAGCTAATCCTCATAAAACAGACAAGCAGCTTCAAACGAGTCCTGCCCAGAACCACAGTTAATGCTAATAACAAAGCCAGCACAAATGAACAAGAAACGAACAGAGCTTTTACCATGTCTTATACATTTTTTAAAGCCACATCATGAGATAACAAGCTAATCAGATCTGACGTGAGGTTTGTGAAAGAAAAAAACACAAAGAACCCCCGATAGCATCAACATTTAGATGCATATCCACTGTTCTTATCAATGACCTTTGCCTAAGTGAACATTATACCTTGGAAACTGGCCAGTAGCATTTTCCTGCAGTTTATGAAAAACTGTATTTTTCTTAATAGCGTTACAAATGTGGAGATTTAGAATTTGGCCATTCAAAGTACAACCTGCAAAAGGGCAGCATCAGCATCTCTCGGCGGCCTTTTACAAAGGCAGTGTTGGGGTCCACCCGAGACCTACTGAATCAAGATTCACATTTTAACAAGATCCCCAGGTGACCCACAAGCACATTTCAGTTTGAGAAGCACTGCTTTAGAACAGTCATCCGAAATAATGTGCATCTTAACATGTCTGCTCTTATTTAGTAGTTTTAGACCTATTTCTCTTGAATTTTTGAACTCAAAAACTGATCATTTCTCATATCCGTTATCAAATGTGCTTCAAAGCTGTCAACAATCACCATAAACCAAAAATTCAGCAAAGTAATCAATTTATAACTGCAGCATGAATTCCTTATTCGTCTTGGTATACTTAAAATAAATTTCTTGACCCTCAAGCAATAAAAACTAGCCAGCCACACGTTCATCTTTTAGTTCCCATCTCAACTTACTTTTGTTTGATCGTCGGCTTTGAACACATAGCAGATGCTCTGCCGATGGTCGGCGTCTTCCTTAATCAGACAAGCAAAGTAACTTGGGTCATGACTGTTGTGAATCAGTTTGTGAACTTGCTGAGGCTTGCACTCAAAGATGCTGGAACAGATCAGGGGATCCCACTGTTGACTTCTCCCTGGCTCGGGTTCACATCTCAGTCCAGAGGGTGAAACACAAAGCCGGACTTGCTTGGTTACAGGTTCCTTCCTGGAGGACTGCCTGCTGAGTCTTCGCACCTCGGCCACAACCCAGGGCAGCATGGGCATGGTGGTCAGGGAATGCACAGGCAGGGAACCCACCAGCTGCAGGCCAAAGTCCACCGAGACCTCGTTAGGAAGCAGATGTTTCCTTGCTGTGAATGTTATTGGTTCCATCTTAGGAAGGGTCTGGGAACTCAGCAAAGCAGTTGCCACTGTTTTTCTCTTTTAGACCAAGCAATCTATTTCACATACTTCATATGCAAAAACCTGGGGGAGAAAACCAGAGGCATTAGAATTTAATGAAGTCATATCAATAGCTCCCTTCAAAGGGTTATTGTTTCAGAACAACTCAAAAGCCTGAAACCCAAATGTAAGAAGGGGTGAATATTGGTTCAAATAAGCTCCTCTGCCTAGAAAGAGCTTTCTCAAAATTGTATTCCATATAAAACCTGGTAATGGCATAACTGTCACACTCATTATAGGTACCAAAGAGGCCACTGGGAAACTACCGTTAAACATAAGCCTCCTGGCCTGGTGCGGTGGCTCACGCCTGTAATCCTAGCATTTTGGAAGGCTGAGGTGGGCAGATCACTTGAGGCCAGGAGTTTGAGAACAGCCTGGACAACATGGTGAAATCTCATCTCTACTAAAAATAAAAAAATTAGCCAGGTGTGGTGGCGCATGCCTGTAATCCCAGCTACTTGGGAGGCTGAGGCAGGAGAATCACTTGAACTCAGGAGACGGAAGTTGCAGTGAGCCAAGATTGCGCCACTGCACTCCAGCCTGGGCAACAGAGGGAAACTCTGTCTCAAAAAAAGAAAGAAAGAAAATAGAGAGGGAAATGCAGTTGAGGGAGTCTGGGTTTGGGTTTGGTAGAAGCATTTTTTTTTTTTTTTAGATAGAGTCTCACTCTGTTGCCCAGACTAGAGTGCAGTGGCACAATCTCAGCTCACTGCAGTCTCTGCCTCCGCAGTTCAAGCAATTCTCCTGCCTCAGCCTCCCCAGTACCTGGGATTACAGGCTCCCACCACCACACCAGGGTAATTTTTATATTTTTTGTAGAGATGGGTTTCACTATGTTAGCCAGGCTGATCTCAAACTCCTGACCTCAGGTGATCCACCTACCTTGGCCTGTGACATCCTGCTGTCATCAGCAGCAGGATGATCAGAATGTGGTGGTTGACACCAAAAGATTAGGTGAGATTGTCCAGAATAACAGGTGAAAGGAAGGGAAAGGATGAAGCTAAACACAGGAAGAAAAGTCTTCGTAGTATGTGAAAAGAAACAACCAGAACGAGAAGATGAGAATCAGAAGAGTTTCAAGAAGGAAGGTGTGGCCAAGGTTGAGAAATTCAGAGAGGATGAGGCAGTCAGGGACTATAGAGCCCCCTTTAAATTTTACAACCTTGGGGACCTGGGCAAGCTTAACAGAGTTTCAGTTGATCTCTAGTGCAAACCAGGCCTTACAAATCAGGAATGGATGGGCAACAGGAAGTGTAGACAGTCAGTGTAGACCTTCCCTTAGAGGGGAGGAAGAGAAAGACAGCCACAGCCAAGGGAAGTCTGAAATCAAAGGAAATGTCTTTTTTTTTTAATTGGAGAGACCTCAGTTATTGTTTAAAAATACTTATTGAGCCCCTCAGTTACTCTTTTAAAATACTGATTGAACCCCTACTTTGAGTCCCGCACTATGGCGGACACGAGGGAGAGAGGAGTGAATCAGACAGATGCACGCTCTGTTGTCTCATGTTTAATCTTCCTAACAGCCTGATCTGCTAGAGCCCACTATTATGACCTAGGAAGTTGAAGCCTGGAGAGCTTGAGTCACTTATCACAGGGAACTGGGGGGCAATTTGCACTTGACTCTAAAGTCCATCCTCTTGACTGCTGCACAAGAATGCATCTTCCATATACACCCTAATGGTGCCCAAGTGTTCTTCTCCCACGGAAGCCTCCTTCCTGAGTTTAGATCCATATAGGCCATTACATATTTCTATCTGGATAGCCTATAGACTTGCAGGCCTGAATTTGCTTATTTTAAAGCTAACTCAGTCTCACCTCCTCCTTCCCAGAATCTCTCTTCCCTCCTATAGACTGTATCTAGGTGAATAGCATCACTATTCACTGAATGTCCGAGGGGTCATTCAGATTCCTTCTTGATCCTGTTACTACCTCTAACTGATGCCATCATCTCACTCTATTTTCTCACCTGGAGAAAAGGTGCCCCATCCTTCAATCCACCTGTCACATATTTCCTGGAGTAACTTAATCAACACAAAATGTAACATGTCACACCCCTGCTAAAAATTCTCTAATAACTGCCCCCATACAATCTGAACTCTTCTACATGGCATATCAGGTCTCTAAGGAATCTGGCTCTGTCTACAGCTCCAACTTCATATTCTCCCCTAAAATGCCTTCCTTCATGCACCTTTTGGCTCTGAAGATAGAGAACAAGTTATTTCTCATGCCTCTGAGCCACAGTGCACACTGCTCCTCTCTCCCAGAATATAATCCCTCCCACAAACTGCAAAGGGTCTGATATTTTTACCTTACTTGCAAACACATTACACTGCCATAAGTTAGCCTGCTCATAGAAAACACGAGACTCCTGGGTGGAGGCGAAGGACAATTTATTGCTCAGAGCGGTCACAGTAGCCAGTCAGTCAGCACTTGTATTGGTTCCCTGACCCCTAATTCCCACAGGTCAGGTGACATCTGTATCATGGTGGGTTACAGGAAAAGAAGCTGAGTTTAGGGACACTGAACTTTTTTGTTTGAAGTGGAGTTTTACCCTTCTTGCCCAGGCTGGAGTGTAATGGTACAATCTCGGCTCACCACAACCTCCGCTTCCCAGGTTCAAGTGATTCTCCCACCATAGCCTCCTGAGTAGCTGGGATTACAGGCATATGCAACCACGCCCAACTAATTTTGTAGTTTTAGTAGAGTCGGAGTTTCACCGCATTGGTCAGGCTGGTCTTGAACTCCTGACCTCAGGTGATCCACCTGCCTCGACCTCCCAAAGTGTGGGGAGTACAGGCGTGAACCACCACACCTGTCCGGAGCCTGAATATTTTATAGTGGGAAGTTCAGGAAGCAACCATGTCTGCCCTTTGCTCTAGAGAAGACTCTGTTTCTATCTTCCGTAACTGTTTGCTGTAGAGACACGATGGAAATTGCAGTTCGGAACGCAGGCACTCAATGCCCTGCTCACCGGATGTGTAGAAACAGGAACAACCCATGGAGCGTCAAATCCCAACAGTCCCTGTCCTTGTCTTCTGTTTCCAACTGGTACTTAACATATGCAAAGTCCTTCCTTAAGCAATTACCACCTCTTTTTCCCAAGGTGATTTAGGACAGGCATCAGCAGGCTTTTCTGCACTTTGTACCTCATCACCATATTTAAGAGTTTGAATAGGTGTCCCTCAAGAAGACTGTAAGCTTCTTGAACTCTTCACGTTTGGGGTTTCCAAAGTCAGTATTCAAATTTTAAGACTTTTCTGAAATGGAACTGAAGTCTATTCTTTTTACTCTATGTTTTTCTGCATAATATATATGCACAATGCCAAGAGCAAATTTTTATAATATAATTTGAACACAATTCATAGCTCATTTTTTATTTCAAATGTTCAAAAATTCAAAAATAAAGCAATACTTTATTTACAGCTCAGGTGTTTCATGAGAGTGTAGTCCCTGACTGTTCTTTAAAGCACAGCTTCTCCTAATAATGAAAACAGACTTGAAGTTCACATAATCCCATAAATAATGATCTCTCTTTCTCTTTATTCTCTCTCTCACTCACAGGTGAAAATGATATTAAATGTCTGGATCACCTTCTACTCCTGTAACAGAATCTGTTTCATGCTCTAACTGTTGACAGCTGCTAATCCCAAAACATGTTTAAAGAAGTACCAGAATTATTACAAAGGATAAATCTGAGCTCTACCAATTATTTTAGATGAGGCAGTTATTAATATAGTGGTAACAAGCATAGCAGAATTACTTTCAATTTCCTTCTTAGAGTATAGATGTACACAATGCAAAAAATTACTCAATTCAGTCGATAGTAATCATTCATCAAATAAGTCCTGCCACTTCATTGACAAAACTATTCGAATGGCTAAAGTTTTTGCTTTTCTTCTTCTTTTTTTTTTTTTTTTTTTTTTTTTTCGAGATGCGGTTTCACTATGTTGGCCAGGATGGTCTCGATCTCTTGACCTCGTGATCCACCCGCCTTGGCCTCCCAAAGTGCTGGGATTACAGGCGTGAGCCACTGCGTCCAGCCAAGTTTTTGCTTTTCAACCAGCTGTAGCATGCTCTTAGCTTCTCTGTAAAAAATACATTAGATCTTAGCATTGTTCATAAACTATCAAATAAGAAGTTCTACCTTCGACATAGCCATAATTATTTATAAGCAATTCAGATTTTGCTAATACAAGATTCAGGGTAATTTAGACCAGGTGAATATCTACCTTACTTGTCAATAAAGAGTTCCATAACGGAGATAAACTATGCAAATATATTAGGGGGTTGACTCAAAAGTAACTGCAATCTTTGCTATGAAAAGAAATGGCAAAAACTGCAATTACTTTTCAGCAATTTAATATAAACAATTCGATTATTTTTTAAAGCCATCTTAATCCACATTATTTGCACTCAACCTCCAACCATCCTTTAGGCCCCAAATAGAACCTTATATTCCAAGGAAGAACTCTCACGTTTCACACCCTCAGCAAGAAATACTGTGATTCCAATGAGCTTCTAGTAATGTTCTTGTTAGTAGAGTCTTCTGTGTACACACCCTGTCCCTCTCCGGAGAACCTTTGTATTCTGTACGACTCCTATCTAGCACAGTCTTTAAACACAGTAGCTACCCAAGACACAAAGATGTCCTTTATTAGGACAGTTTCAATAATCTTGTTAATGAGTCCTGCTATGCTACGTATCTCCGGCAGTATGCACTTAGAATCATAAAATCTTAAAGCTAACAAGGTCCTTTCAAGCCATTTAGAAATTTCCCTAATATTTGAACTGAGGCAACTGGATTCTGGAAAAGTTAAGTGGCGTGTCCAAATTTAGTGACAGAATTGGGACAATCGAAGTCCCTGACTCCCATCCAAGTGCTGCAGAGAACCCCAACTTCCTTATGAAAACACTTTCAAGTGTGAAATTGAAAAAGCAAGTTACTCAGCTTCTTCAAATCTCATTTATTCTTATAAGAGAATGGAACAAGATCATCTCCAAGTTTTCTTCTGTCTCTAAAATCTGGTGAATCTTATTTTCATCATGTATAATACCAAATGTCCCCAACATTGTGTGGGGATAGAAAGCTGCTCCCATCTTCCCTTCAAGAACAAAAATGTGAGGGAGGTACACAAGGAAAGGATGGGAATTACTGATCAGGAACTGAGAGAAGCAATGGCAGGTGTTAGTAAGCTGCCTGTTGGGAACCCCCTTTCTTCCCAGCCCCCTCCACTCCTTCCCAGCAAACCCCAAAGAGCAGGATGGGGGCTTTCCAGTAACTAACAACACAACAGCCTCTGCAGTTTCAGCCCTCACCTCCTCGGAATGCTGGTGGGAGTGGGGAGGGAGAGGAGAAAGGATGAATGAAGGGGTGCTAGTGGCCTCTAACTCTAGGCCTGATTAGGAACCAGCCAATATTGATTAGCGGTTGGGGACCTCAGAATGGGCAGGAAGTCCCCAGGCGGCCACTCACATTGCTCTGTGAATCAATGGTTTAATTTCTCTGTTCTTTACCGCAGATGGAGTGGGCTTGCAACTGAACAGAATTATATTGCAACCTGAAGTACTCTAATACCATGCAGTAGGATCACTGGCTTGGCCACACTCTTCACCCACTTCCTCCACAGAATTCTAACCCAATGGGAGCTGTGCGTTACTCACCCAGGACTCCCACAGGTAGCAACAATCCTTGGAGTAGAGGCTCTTTCACCATTGCATGGAGCTCCTGAAACCAGTGGTTCTAAATGTTTTCATCAACAGGATGCTTTAGCACTAGGGTGTGCCTCTCTAATTTGACATGTAAAGTTATGATGCTTTTGAATGACTTCTTTCTCATATAAATTATTGTTACTATTTGAGATGAAGTCTCGTTCTGTCGCCCAGGCTGTAGTGCAGTAGCGTGATCTCAGCTCACTGCAACCTCTGCCTCCTCCCCGACCACCTGGGTTCAAGCAATTCTTCTGCCTCGGCCTTCCTAGTAGCTGGGATTACAGGTGTGTGCTATCACGCCCGGCTAATTTTTGTATTTTTGGTAGAGACGGGGTTTTGCCACGTTGGTCAGGCCAGTTTCCAACTCCTGACCTTGTGATCCACCCGCCTCAGCCTCCCAATGTGCTGGGATTACCGATGTGAGTCATACAAATTAGAGTCAATTTGAGGCTAGTCCTTTAGAATGCCACTGTCACTTCTTATACTCTTTTCATTGCACAGAAAAAAGGGTGGGAAAATGGGGGAGGGTCCTAGCCAGGCTTCAGAGACTATATATAACCCTCCCATCTGCAGGATTCCTTTAAGTTATTCTGCTAAAAGTAAAAAAAATAGTTATTAACACATTATCTTGCTGTGTTTATTAACTGATTTAACTCACAGCAATGTTGGACAATAAGGAATATGATCATTGAATAGGGCACAGAGAAGTGAGGTCACCTGCCCAAGACCATACTGTAAGAAGTGGCAGAATTGGGATTTGAATCCAGGCCCTTTAGCTCCAGAGTTTGCTTGCTCTTAACCACTTTGCTAGAGGAATATCTGCTGACCACCTAGAACTTCACGGACATTTTACATGATCTTCTGTGTGTTCCCAACTCTGAGAAGTAGGTTTTGTCATCCTCATTTTACCAAAGGGTCCCCTCACTAATAAACCGTGAAGGCAGGATTTGAATCCTCATCTGTCTTGTCCACAAACTTCTGTTGTTTCTCATAGAACAGTATCTTTAGATGGGAATAACCCTCAAATACCTTTCTAGTGGATTAGCTGGGTTGTTCTATCCAAATTTTGCTTGGCCTCAGCAATCCAAACCTAACATCAAAATTATACTCTAAAAGTATAAAATAAATAAACATAATAATAGTAATAAATAATATTGAGTGCTCACTGCGTACCAGGCACTGTTCTAAGCACTCTGCATGTGTAAATTCACTAATTCTGACAAAGAATCCATACTGCTTACCTACTTTGGAAGTTTAGATTTGCTGATCAAATACAATGTGCTGTTAAATAAATGCATTCTCTTTTTCATTTATTTATTTATTTATTTTTTTGAGACGAAGTTTCGCTCTTGTTGCCCAGGCTGGAGTGCAATGGCGCAATCTCAGCTCACCACAACCTCCGCCTCCTGGGTTCAGGCAATTCTCCTGCCTCAGCCTCCTGAGTAGCTGGGATTACAGGTAAGCGCCACCATGTCCAGCTGATTTTTTGTATTTTTAGTAGAGACGGGGTTTCACCATGTTGACCAGGATGGTCTCAATCTCCTGACCTTGTGATCCACCCGCCTCGGCCTCCCAAAGTGCTGGGATTACAGGCGTGAGCCCCCGCACCCAGCCGCATTATCTTTTTAAGAGAGAAATATCTGGTTGCTCATCTCAAAGAAAACAGGCACACTCAAAAGTAAATGCCTCTTTGTTGGGACTAAAACGTGTTTCCTACATTCTGCATGGCTTCACAAAAACCTATATATCAAGAGTCTTTCAGGTGGCCCAAATATGACAAATCTTTTTCTAAACATCTAGAATCTGAAAAGGGACACATTGCCCCTAAATCTAAGATCCCATCAAATGGAACTTTTGGCTTAGCAATATCAAAAAACTTGAAGATGAAAACCTTCATGGATTTTGTGAATAATCTGGTTTAAAGATATTTTTATTGGACTGTGGGGTTGGAAATAAAAGGAAAGTCATAAAGGAAATTGTAAGGCAGCAGTTCTGACTGAAAAATCCTCTGTTAATCACTTCAGGGGTACAAACCCCAATACTCCTCGGCTGCTGAATGGACTCAAGGGCGCAATCATGTTTCACTGCAACCTCTGCTTCCCAGGTTCAAGTGGTTCTCCTGCCTCAGCTTCCTAAACAGCTTAGACTACAGGCTCATGCCACCACACCTGGCTAGTTTTTGTGTATCTAAATTTTTGTAGTGACAGGGTTTTGCCAAGTTGGCCAGGCTGGTCTCGAACTCCTGACCTCAGGTGATCCACCCACCTTGGACTTCCACAGTGCTGAGATTATAGGCACAAGCCACCATGCCTGGCCATGGATTCAGTCATTTTAATGAGAAGATTTTACTTCTCAAGTTTAATGACCAAGAGATGAAACCGGCTGAGAAATATATCAAATATTGAAACTAACGTGGTCATTAAACTTGGATAAGGGCAGCACAGTAGACCAGAAAAGGGCAAAACAAATGATCCTGAGGCACCCACACATAGGCAGGAAGTCCCCAAATGGGCTGTGATACATTTTCAGTTCTCTGGAAATCTGAAAAGAGCAAACACTGGGGACCTACATACAAAGAAATGCTGTGGAGACAGTAGGAAGGGCTCCAGGGAGCTGCCATTCTGTCAGATCAAATTAATAGCATGCTCAAAGACAGAATCCTCTGGAGCCCCTTGCTCTCCTCCCTACCTATTCTGCCAGGAAGCTGGTGGCCAAGAAGCAGCTGCGGTTCCTACTCCAGGCATCAAGACAACTGAAGATGCTACTGTGAACACAGAAGAGGTAACAGCCATGCTGCTTGGTGCAGCCTCCCCACTCCCTACCGCTTGCCAGTGGTACATTCTAGAAGATCCTAGAAGATCTGGACCACAAAGGAGGCACTCACCCACATCCGGTTCTGCACAGGGGTACATGTCATTGTGACTGCAGCCTTTCTGGTCAGAGCTGCCTTCTAGGGAAGTGGGGGACAG
Source organism: Saguinus oedipus (assembly GCA_031835075.1). Classification (NCBI taxonomy): domain Eukaryota; kingdom Metazoa; phylum Chordata; class Mammalia; order Primates; family Cebidae; genus Saguinus; species Saguinus oedipus. The sequence continues at coordinate 65,502,625 of CM063171.1, read as the reverse complement.
GGATTATCACCAGCTGGATAATGAGGAGGAAGGGCAAGCTCTGTTGCTTCAGAGTTGCACATTTCCTCCTAATATCCACTAGCGTTTTGACAAACTATGCCTTATGGGACACCAGGTCGACACTGACATGACGGCCACCCAAGCAGAAATGCTGTCATAGTGAAAAGGGGAATCCCCAGCACTCTCATTGGAATAGATAAAAATAGACTATGACAAGGAATCTCATTTGCAAAATTTTCCTTTGAAAATATAATGTAAGAATTTATAACTACACCAATGATTTTTTTTTCCCTGTTCTCCTGATTTGCAAATGCCTGGACAAATCCACATGAAATAAATTATTTTAATGATCACCTGATGATTTTATTTCCTGCTTTGAACCACTTGGTCTCTTCCATGTCTCCTTGCACTCAATAGTGTTTTATACCCATGTTCACTTCAGAAAATGTCCCCTAAACTTTTTTTTTAAGAGATGAGATCTCACTTTGTCACCCAGGTTCAAGTAAGGTGGCACAGTCATAACTCACTACAGCCTCAAACTCCTGGGCTCAAGTGATCCTCCTGCCTCAGCCTCTCAAGTGGCTGGGACTTCGTGGTGGTCTTATTTTTCTTTAGTATGTTATAAAATAACAAGAAACGGGCAGACTGTGAAACTATGATAGCATCCAATTTCAAATAGTTGTAAAACACCTGTTTACAAAAGCAGCTAAACCTTTTCTATGCAAACTCTTTCATGCAAAGTCCTTATGCCTTAAGACAGCTCCTGAGAAGGAGCTGATTATGATGCACACCTCTTTCCCGACCAAGAAGAGCCATCTCAACTCTAGAAAAAGCTGTCAAACTCACCTGTTCAGGGATTACTAATCCATGGGAGTTACAGAACACGAAGAATCAGAAATATAAAAAGTCGTTCTCCAAAGTGGATTCCTAGCCTCTGGGAGCAGCTCTCCCAAGTCGTTCTCCAAAGTGGATTCCTAGCCTCTGGGAGCAGCTCTCCTTTCATTCTTCCACCCCAACCCCTCCCACAGGCAGCAGACTCCCCAAACAACAAAACCCAGAGGTGGTCGTTCTCCAACTCCTACCAATCCTAGCTCACATCTAGGGAGGTAATTCTGCTCTCCTAAACAAGGGTTTTCGACCAGGGCCTCTGCATTCAGCTTAGGTCCAGTGCAAAAAGTTTAGAAGTTTGAACTTGTACAGATAGCTGAGTTTCTTGGGTGTGACCCATTTAAACCAGGTCATTTTTTAAACGCTTTCAAATTCCGATTTTATTAATAAATAAAATCATCCCATCATAAAGGAGGCAATGAGAAATCTATGAAGTGAAGACATATCCATCAACATGGGGCACCCTGAACATTAAACTGTTTGGTGGAAGGAACAGCCATCACTTCCAATTTCTTTTCTTTTTAAAACAACTTCCAGAAAACAAGCTATGTTAAATAAAATCAAAACAGGAAAAGCCACATCTAGGCGGATTTCAAATAAAATGACGCCTCTTTGAAAAAAAAAAAAAAACAGAAAAAAACCCTCAATGCCTGGTGAAGTTTGAGGGGCCTCATCATCACAGAGCCATCAGGAAGCGGCTAGAAACAATTGAGCAGGGTTTCAAAATGACTGGTACAGGATGTGCCCATAGAAAGAAATGTTGCGCGCACTGGCGGAGCTGCCAAAGTTACTACTGCAAAGTACCCTGAACTTTTAAAGGGTGGCTTGGGGTCACTCTGACCACACTCTTCCCAATCTGGTCGCCTTGCAAACATGCTAGCCCTGGAGATATTTGGCGGCAGGGGGGAGGGGAGAGATGCGCGGACCAGTGAGGGGGCGGGGGGGAGAAGCCCGCGGAGCTCTCGGGTCGCTGTTAACATCAAGGTTTCGCTTTCGTCTGGGCGGGGGGGCGGGGGGGGCGGGAGAGCATCGAGATGGCAATGAACTTCCTCCCCCGAGAGACCCCGCGGGCGAAGTCAGCAGGAGCGTCCCTGCGCGGCCAACTGTCGCCCTCTCCGCGGCCAGCTGGGGCAGGGGCGTGCTGGGGGCGGGGGCAGGAGCGGCCACAATGCCCCGGGAGGACCCAGCGGGGTGGAGAGTACGAAGCTCCAGAAGGCGCCTTACCTGTGCCGCGGCGCGCTCAGAGCCCAGGACCCGGCCGAGACGCGCAGGTGCTCGGGGGCATCCTGGGGACTGCTTGGGCGGGCGGGGCGTCCATCGTGCCCTGCTGGCTGCGCTCTTCCAGCCGCGGGAGGTTGGGGAGGGGGCTCCCCTCGGCTCGGCGCCCGTCTCTTCTCCACCCGGCTGAGGACACAGCGGGTCCCGCGGCGGCGGCAGCAACAGGCACTGGCGGACGGTGGCGGCACCAGGAGCAGCAGCCGAAGAAGAGGAGGAGGAGGAAGAGGAGGAGGAGGAGGAAGAGGAGGAGGAGGAGGAAGAGGAGGAGGTGTCTGCGCGCGGCTCTCGTTTTCTCCTCCCCGGCTGGGCGAGCGGTGGAGAGGCGAGGGGAGGACAGGAGCCGGGATCTTCCCACTCGGTCCCCGGGGAGCCGGGAGGGGGACTCGGTGCTCTCCTCCTCCTCACTACGCCGTGTGACTGTGCCCGGGCAGCACGGCCCGGACAGGCGAGTCGCACGCGAGCAACAGCTGCTGCACTGCGGGTCCGCCGCGGCCTCCCTCCCCTCCTTGCCACCCCCCGCCCTCCAGCCCGCGGGCCATCCTCTGACAGTGTCTGTGGGGGAAATGGCGGGGGGTACTCGGGCTGCCGCCCCATCCAGCCCCCTCCGCAGGATCTGGGCACAGTGTTTCCCTGAGAAGCGGGGGACTCGAGGCCCCGCTCGTGATGCAGGCCCTCGTGGCGGGATGTGCAGTCGCACACCCTGTCCTTGGCAGCCTATTTATAGCAGGTGGCACTGCCCGCCGCTCGCTCGGCCTGAATGGCTCTCAGCAGGTGGCACTGCCCGCCTGTTCTCCCGAAGGAGCCTCGCCTCATCTGCACCCTCCCCTCCCCTTCTCCCTCCGAAACGGACGTGTTAGAAACAGCACAAAACATGGGGGGCAGGGGCCGGGGGACGACCAAGCCACCTGGCTGTTCCCCGCCTTGCCCCTTCTCCCCGTCCTTGGATGATGTCAGGGGGTGAACTGAGGCACAGATGCCCTATGGGGCGCTGGCAGGCAAGGCAGGAAAATCTGGGACTCTGGGAAACAGCGAAGGCGAAGTGCCCTCCCGGGATTAAACACTAGGAAACTCCATTTCTAGCCAATTGCGGGAGTGACGCAGAGCCTGGATTAGGCGCTTTTTCCTGCCCCGCGCGTTCGGCACACGCGCAGGAACACAAACACGCACAGGCACACGCATTCCCCCGGTGTGCCTGCCCCCGATCAGGTTTGGGGACATTCCTAGCGGTGTTGCAGAGTGCAAGGAGGACGGAGCTCGCTGCCTAGGACTGGAGGATGGCAGTGCGCAAGAAACAGGCAAAGCTCCCAGATCTGTATCCCACCAGGCACACAGGCGCAACGTCACTGGCAGGGTGGGGAGAGGGATTTGAGAAAAGTAAGAGGCATCACATCCCCTCCAGAGACAAGTCCATAGGGAGGGGAGAGCCGGGTGCTCAGGGAGGCAGTTCCAGACACCCAGGTGGCATCTTTCTGGATTTTTTTTTTTTCCTTAATGTAGCTGGAGGTGGATTTTAGGGAAGTAGATGAGAGTTTGAGCTGTACAGCTGGACTTGAACTAAATCCCAGCAGGTGTGGTTTAGGCAAGGTGCTGGACCTCTGGTCTTCATTCTCTTACCTGTTCAATGGGATCAATACACACCTTACAAGATCTTTGTGAGGACAAAGCGGGAAAGTGTATGTAAAGTGGCCAGTGCAGTGACATAGACGTACATGGGCCGTAACTAAAGGCAGCGGCTATTATCAACGTTACTATGGCTCAGGAGGCAAATAGAAGGCCAAGGTCCTTATCATACCAAGAACATTGTCTTCCTTGAAGCCCACTGAGGCTCTTGGAGGCTTTTAGATTAGGGCTGTCTTATGGCATTCCCTGATTTCTCTGGATGTCACATCCAAGGGAGGTCTATTTAAGTGGACACAAGAGTTGTATTCACAGCTTGACTTAAAACTCTCGCAATAGTGGTAGCTATTCTTTGCAGAGGGGTTAGTCGATTTGGGATATTGTGCTAGATACTGTCTTTACATATTGTCACTAATTTGCTCAAAAACTCTGCAGGACAAAGATTGTTAAATCCATCTAAGAGGAAAAATGAGAGGTTAATGGGCTGGGCACGGTGGCTCACTCCTGTAATCCCAGCACTTTGGGAGGCTGAGGCAGGCAAATCATGAGGTCAAGAGGTTGAGAACATCCTGGCCAACATGGTGAAACCCCATCTCTACTAAAAATACAAAAAAATTAGCTGGGCATGGTGGTGTGTGCCTATAGTCCCAGCTACTAGGGAGGCTGAGGCAAAAGAATGGCTTGAACCCGGGAGGCAGAGGTTGCAGTGAGTTGAGATCACACCACTGTATTCCAGCCTGTTCCAGCCTGGTGACAGAGCAAGACTATGTCTCAAAAAAAAAAAAAAAAAAAAAAAAATGGTTAGGGCCTATAGGAGGCTACAGGGTTAGTGGGTGCTGGAATCGCCGAGATCCAAAACCCTTTATAATATACTTGCTCTCTGGCCACTGTGTAGCCCTCAGCTCATTCTTTGTCACAGAACAGTTATTTGTGTGCATAGCCTCTTTTTAAAAAAATATACAGTCATAAATACTGTAATGAGTAGAATGTTAACTGGGTTATGGAAATTATTCTTGAGGTTACAAGACCAGATAAACCAGTTAAACCATATTGTTATCACTTGGATCATACCCCAATTGTTTCATGTTTTTACCTTCAACTCTGTTGTGGAGTTTTCTTTCCTCGTCTACAGTGACGAGCTGTACACATTTACCTCCACAGCGCTAAAATGTCAGGAAAGGTACACTATCATTCATTTCATTGACACCCTAAACTGCTTTTTGTATGTAGCCCAACAGAGGAAGGTTGAAACTATTACCTAACATTACTGCCAGGCCCTGCTCCTGGGAAAGTGATCTGGCCAAGGGGAACAGAGAGAATTTGCTGGGCTCTGCTTACAGGATATCCTGGCCAGAGCCCCCTCCCATCCTGCCATTCCATTGCCTTTTCTTCCCCTCACTCGCTCACCTCCTCCACCCTCCCTTCACCAGTACCCCTAGTCCCAGAGTACAGGAAGGCTTAAGTTCAGGTAGCCAGCCAGGCGGAGTGCTGAACCAGAATGCAGATGTAGGAAGTGGATGGGTGGGGCCCAGGTGCAGGCCTAGGCCTCATATCTCTCAAAGCATTGACATCCAGCAAGTTCCAGCTCAGAGATTTATAACTTAGTGGCAAATGACCATTTGTCTTGACCCTCACCTGGATTAGGGAGAGGTCATGGCCTTGTGAGCAGCAGTAATTTCTTCATCACTTTTCCAGCTCCCAGGACAGCTGGCACCCTAAGAATGATAAGGAGGGATTTTACCATACTTTCAACTTCTAAGAAACAGAACTCCCTCTATAATATGCAATAAGGACTTTTTAACTTCTTTTTTAAAGCTATACAGCATTATCTTAGAAATTAGGGGACAAGCCAGGCTCGGTGGCTCACGCCTGTAATCCCAGCACTTTGGGAGTCTGATGCAGGTGGGTCACCTGAGGTCAGGAGTTCGAGACCAGTCTGGCCAACATGGTGAAACCCCGTCTCTACTAAAAATACAAAAATTAGCCAGTTGTGGTGGTGGGCACCTGTAATCCCAGCTACTCCAGAGGCCGTGGCAGGAGAATTGCTTGAACCCAGGAGGGAGAGGTTACAGTGAGCCGAGATTGTCCCACTGCACTCCAGCCTGGGCAACACAGCAAGGCTCCCTCTAAAAAAAAAAAAAAAAGAAAGAAAAAGAAAGAAATTAGGGGACAGCTTGCTATCAATCTATTTAGGTTTTCCAGCAGTTGTAGAAAAAATAGTAAAGGGGACTTTGAAGCAGACGATACCTGGAATGGCAGGATGAAGACTGTCAAACAGGGAGGGAAGATCCACACTGGCCCAATGCAGAGAGCAGAGGTAACATCTCACCACTCAGCTCTTACCTGCAGGCGCCACTGCTCTAGGAGGGAAGTAGCTCCTTCCTCTTGATATATGGCCATGTGACACCCAACAGAGATGAAATACACCACGGCAGAAGCGTGGGCCATTGGGGCCTTGGTGATGGCAACAGAGAGCTCTCTCAAAGCCCAGGAAGGTGGTTCTGTTGGTCCCTCTTTAAGTCAGCAATAACAAAATTAAGTAGAGAATAGGGCCAAATGCTCCTGTGATTCTGCTTCAGGTTTCTGATTCTCCTGAGGAGTGTGACCCAGGAACACAAGGAGTGTGGAGCTCTTTACCACCAGGGGCATTTAGCTGACATCAGTTACTGACTCACTGGCTTATCAGTTACTGACCCATTGGCTCAGTGACTGCCTGATGGGAAGACACCGACAATCATGGCTGCTGCACTTTTCTTGTCTGGACAACTTCTGTACCTCCAGCCCTTCCCTAAATCCTGCCATGGATCATTTTTTTAGGGCTTCTCCCATAGACTCTTTCCTAATTTAGCTATTTGTAGCATAATTAATTATTCATTGCCAAAAGCCAGGAACATTAATATCAGCTTTAAGATGGCTGCAGAACTCTAGAAAATTGTGAACCATCAGTGCTATTAAATCACATGAGAAGCCCAGAGGCTGAAAGAAAACAGAGGCCACTTTACTTTTAAAATGTTAAGGCAACCATATATACATCTAGAATTAAAATCTTTGGTTGATGTAGAAGGAATATATTTAACAAAATTATTCATCATTAAATTCATCAGTTAAGTATTTAAATGTTCATATTAGGAATCCAAACTAATTATTGCTATATTTTTACTTAATTTCAAAATATGCATAATAAGGTAAGAGTTCTTAACTAGTGGGCCCATTTCCAAAAGTTGGCATCAATAAAGGCAAAAAAATAAGACTATGCTGGCTAGAAGCCTAGGTTAGTTAGGTGGGTCAGTGGGTACGCTTGTTCCCATTGATTGGTGGTGGACAGGGCTTGTGAGGTAAGTGCATGCTCAGTGGGAAGGGGTACAAGATTGAGAAGCAGCACTTGCCTCAGGCATGGAAGGAGGCAGCATTGCAGTACCAGTGCTGGGTAATTTGCCAACCCTATGAAACGGCTAGATATAAAGAGTATGTTGGGGTGGTGGCTCATGCCTATAATGCCAGCACTTTGGGAGGTTGAGGTGGGCTGATCCCTCGATCCCTGGAGTTGGAGATCAGCCTAGGCAACATGAGAAAAACTCTACAAAAAAATACACACACACACACACACACACACACACACACACACGTTAGCTGGGCGTGGTGGTACACATCAGTAGTCCAAGCTACCCAGGAGGCTGAGGTGGGAGGATGGCTTGAGCCCCGGAGGTTGAGGCTACAGCAAGCTGTGATGACACCACTGCACTCCAGTCTAGGTGTCAGAGTAAGATGCTGCCTCTAAATAATAATGATAATAATATAGAGTCTGTTAAGTTATGCCCAAATATCTTATTTTTTTTTCTTTTGAGACAGAATCTGGCTCTGTTGCCCAGGCTGGAGTGCAGTGGTATCACCATGGCTCACTGCAGCCTCAACCTCTTGGGCTCAAGCTATCACCTGCCCCAGCCTCCTGAGCAGCTGGGACTACAGGCTCACACCACCACACCCAGCTAATTTTTAAAAATTTTTTGTAGAGACAGATTTTACCATGTTGCTTAGGCTGGTCTCGAACTCCTAAGCTCAAGCGATCCACCCACATCGGCCTCCCAAAGTGCTGGGATTACAGATGTGAGCCACTGTGCCCAGTTCCCAAATATCTTAATTAACTATAAGAAATATTCTTCGTGTCAAGAAAATGAAAGTCAAAGTCAGAGACTATTTTACATTGACTTGTCTGCAATACTAGATCCGTGAATTTGCTTTCTGAAAGGCATAATAATAAAAAAATATGACGCAAAAAAATGAAATGAGCAGATAGCCAACATAGAATTTGGAATTTCAGCAATTGAAATAAACAAAAATTTACTGCATGAAGAACTCGTGCTTACAACAATAAATCAATGCAGTGCGAGAATGGGCAGATTGTATACTTAAGCCCCAGAGTAGGCTTCTGTGAAGTAGCTAATCTCCTTTTATGGACAAAGCAGATAAAACTCTGGGCACTGGTTCCACTTCCCTTTCCAGCAACCTCTCCTATTTGTAATTGCTCTACACAAGCAACTGCTCCACGCAGCTCTCTGACGATGTCCACCAGCCTTTACTTAGGGTTCTCACTTCCACTCAAGCTGGTTCCATGGGTCTGGGCACCAAGCACAAACTTTGGCAAGTGCTAGATGGCACATCATTTTTAAATTATGATATCTAAATTTGTCTAAGGTCAATGAGAACTTTTTGTAAATTGTCAGAGCTAGTTATGGATCTTTTACCCGGACTGGGTAAGCTGAGTAAGCTCTAGCCTGCGGCACCCTCATTTCATTTTACCCCAAATACCATTATGCCATTGCTGGTACCTAACATGTAATCTCACTTAGAATGCAGGAGCTGCTAACTGGTTTCCCTGATTTGGCCCTCATCACTCTGCAGTCTGTTGTTAACATAGCAGCCATGTTAATCTGTTAAAATATCATTTGGGCCATGTCACTGCTAGGCTTAGAATCCTCCCATGGCTTTCCAGATTCCCCAGAGTAAAAATCAAAGTCCTCATAATGGTTTAGAGTGTCCTATGGGATCTTCTCCTCCAACCCCACACCACTACCTCTGTACCTCATCACCTGTTGCAAGCCTTGACTCCCTCTGCTCCAGCCACACTGGCCTTGCAGTTACACAGAGCTGCCAGGCACATGCCTGCCCCAGGGCCTTTGCACTTAAGATTCCCTTTGCCAATAATACTCTTCCCTCAGATATTCACATTGCCTTCTACTTACTTTGCTTTGTTTAAATGTCACCTTCTCCATAAGGCCTTCCTGACCAACTTTTTGTAAATGGAAACCACAGCTACCCACACTCACACCCCTTATCCCTTGTCCTGTTTTATATTTCTCCATAGCACTTACCTTCTAATGTACTGTACTGGTTACTTATATATCTTACTTGTCATCTGTTTCCCTCTCCTGTTTCCATGGGAGATGAGAATTTTGTCTGTTTTATTCACTGCTGTATCTTCAACTCATAGAATAGAGCCCAACACATAGTGGGCATCCAATGAATATGTGTTGAGTGAATGAATGAATGAATGAAAAAAATAATTTGTATTATATAACATTTGTGAGTTCAATACATATCTTTACATAGAAAGAGAGGAAAACCTAGAAATTCTAATCTAATACAAGTACTATGAGCCGGGCGCGGTGGCTCATGCCTGTAATCCCAGCACTTTGGAAGGCTGAAGTGGGTGGATCACAAGGCCAGGAGTTCGAGACCAGCCTGTCCAACATAGTGAAACCCCGTCTCTACTAAAAATACAAAATTTAGCCGGGCATGATGGCACATGCCTGTAGTCCCAGCTACTCAGGAGGCTGAGGCAGGAGAATCGCTTGAATCCAGGAGGCAGAGGTTGCGGTGAGCCAAGATCATGCCATGCTGCACTCCAGCCTGGGCAACAGAGTGACTCCGTCTCAAAAAAAAAAGGTCTATCTATTGGATTAGAATGCCTAGGATTTCCTCTTGTTGAGAGCTCCCTGTTGACAGCTCATCAGATTTCTCAACCGTCCTTAGAGTACTTTGTGAGCTAAGTACCAGGTGAGCTAAATGTTGAAGCATAAACTCTCTGTTTAACCATCGACATAGACTCTAACTTCAGATACACTACAGAAAGACTGTAGAGTCACGGAACAACTGAGAACTCATCAGTAGTCAATGTTTGTTAGAAGTTTGGTTGAGAAAAATATGATCTTGGAGACCAGCATGAAAGATATCCAATTCAACTGGTCCTCTAAAATCAGTTCCTTGTCAGGTCAACCCAAGTGAAGATATATTTGCCTAGAGTATATCTAGAAAATTTCTTTTATTGAGTTTCACTTTGATGTTATTCCATTGGTCCATGTTGGGGAATACATTTTATAAAAATGCCCTATTCAGTCTGAAGATATTATTGAGGGTGTTGATACCTTATACAATGTCCTTTTAAAGAGAATCCAGGAAAAATTTCTCTTAGGATTTTACTAAGAAAAAGTTTTCTTTCCTTGAGCAACTATTATATCTCCATCCTTGCACTGACCATCTGGTGTTCATTGCTTGGCAAGCATCCAGGGCACTTTGTGAGCTAAGTCAAATGCCCTTTCCAAGCCATTGCCAGTTCATGCCACTTTTTGTACATCTAAGACAAACTATAAATAACAATGTATAACTTCATAAAACTAAACTGAACTTCTCTGTCTCCTGAGATTGTGCTCTTCCTATTTTATAGGTACCAACAAATAAAGTATTTCTTTTATGAAATTATGGTGAGAACCAATGGTAGGATCCATTCCTTACACTTGTTTTACTTTTGTTCTTTAATGTCTTTATTTGGCAAAAGAACATTATAGTGCTCCTTTGTCAATTCCTAGTGTCTGGAGAAATGTTATTGGTTCAGAAAATCCAGTCTAGAAGCGGTGGTTTCTACCTAATTCCTAGCTTCATTATCTCACCCACTATCTTTTCCTTTCATACTGTTTTCTTATTCACTTTTAATAATTTTTTTGTTTACAAAAAGATGGGTACATTGAAGCCATCTTCAACCATTTCTGGCATGTGGCAGAAATATGAGTGAATGAATGAATGAATAAACAGACTTGTACAGGCGAACAACATACCAACTTGCTTGGTGTGGCTGTCTCACTCACCATCGCCTTGCATGGCACCTGCATAGGATGTAGTATGTTGTAATTTACAGATCTCATATTACTTAACCCTCTCAGCAGCCCTCTGAGGTAAACCATTTGTCTCTTTCCTTCTTTGTACAGGATTAGAGAGTTTTGAGTTGTCCTAAGGCAGAAACCCTGTGCGGGAGAAACTGGGGTTTTAACCTGGATATTCTGTCAGCAAGCCTAATTCTTTTCTTCTATGCCATATTACTGCCTTTCAAACTAATGTTTTTGAGGGTGATCGTGTTTGGAGGTATTTTGATTTGTGTGTGGCAGGGGGATAGAAGGAGAGTCTGGTTATTTCCTTGGCTTTCAGGATAACAGTCTTTATTGCGAGGTGTTCCTAGTCGGGCTGCACTTCAGCTGGGCGTCTCTGGCCCTTTAACTTCTCGGGAGCATCCACAGAACCAAGGTTTCCTTGATCAGCACGTATTGAAGAAACGTGCTCTGGGACAGTCTCTTTTTGCTCACTTTTTCTATTGTATAGTAATTCATATTGTGCAACAGCATTATAATGGGAGCTGGCTTCATTACTTAGTAATTTTCTTTAACATTGAAGATGAGCTAGAGACATTCAGCCTTCTCACTTTCTTGTTGCTAAGTATAAAATGTAGGATGAAGTTCTCCTTTACTCAACAGAGGGTGGGTCCTCGGATAGGAAGCTTAGAGAAAACATTGAGAGGTAGAATTCACCAAAATTTCCAAAGCGGAAGGTAGGTACCACGAAGGACTCAGTAGTGTCTTTCAACCAGTGGAGAGTCACGGATGAGCTGTTTTTCCATGGCCCCAAACTAGGTGCTGAAGGCCTGCAACGAAATATGAGACACTTTCCTTGTCTTCAGCAGCCTTACTCTCTTCTAATTCAGGGCTGACAAACTTACTAAAGGCCCATTTAGTGAATATTTTAGGCTTTGCAGGAGATTCCACCTCTGTACCACCTTGCAAATCTGTTGCAGTGATTGGGTGCAGTGGCTCATCCGTAATCCCAGCACTTCAGTGGGCCAAGGCGGGTGGATCATGAGGTCAGGAGTTTGAGACCAGCCTGGCCAATCTGCTGATACCCTAATCTTTACTAAAAATACAACAATGTAGCTGGGCATGGTGGCGTGTGCCTGTAGTCCCAGCTGCTTGGGGGGCTGAGGCAGAAGAATCGCTTGAAACCAGGAGACAGACGTTGCAGTGAGCCGAGACTGTGCCACTGCACTTCAGTCTGGGTGACAGAGCAAGACTGTCCACTGCCCCCCACCAAAAAAAAAAAAAAAAAAAATCTGTTGCAATGCAAAAGCAGCCACAAACACTAGGCACACAAACGAGTATGGCTGTGTTCTAGTGAGTATGGATGCTGAAATTTGTATGTCATGCATTTTCACATTGTCATGAAATACTCTTAAAAAAATTTTTTCCAACAATTTAAAAATGTAAAATCCATTCTTAGCTCATGGATCGTACAAAACCAAGCAGCTGGATTTGGCTGACAGGACACAATTTGCCAACCTTGCTCTAGGGCAAGGGTTTTTAACTACTTTTATACTATAGATCCCCTTGCCTGTGTAATAAAGCCTAGGGAACCTTCCTCAGAATGTTTGTAAATGCTTAAAATAAAATAAATATATTAATAGCGAAGTTTGTATGTTATGATATCATGCTTTTAAAAATATATGTTGATATCTGTATTTCCATATAATTGGTTACCAACTCTATGGAAGGCTGAGCTAGAGATATCCAGCCTTTTTCTCATTTTCTTCTTGCTAAATATAAAATGTAGGATGAATTTCTCCTTTAAGTAACCAATTACATAACCAATTATATAAAGTTCTCCTTTAAGTAACCATTTATATGGAAATACAGATATCAACAAATACTTTAAAAAGCATAATACTATAATATATAGACTTTATTATTAATGTATTAAATAACAAGGTCTGCCCCCAGGTATAATAACTACTGTGATTTTGAGATAGTGATAAAGATATATGCTATTCTGAGATACTTGTTACAACTGAAATGTGACATGAAAATCAATGATTTCTACTGATGACAATGCCGTGGGGAGTGATAATTCTATTATGGTTTGTTACCTAAGTTTGTAAAGGCAGGAAAATCTAAATTGTGATTAGGACTGCTAGAAGCAACTTAAAAAAATGTATTTTTATTTTCCATACAAGTTCACTGGTCCCTTGGATTCTCTGCACAAAGCCTTTGATCTTAGGTTAAGTACCCATGAGGAATCAGTGACAAAACTCCATAAATCTGTGAAGAATTCCTCCTTAATATTCTGGAACCACAAGAGGCTGAAGCCTTTTTAGATTTGAACACTTCTTGAAAGGAAGAACCCATACCCGTCTCACTGACCAGCGTCGGAAGGTCTCAGACCACTTCCTGGCTACACGAACCTAAACAAGTTATCTGACTGATCTCTGGTGTGTCTATGTGTCCTATCTTTAAGGTGATGGGAATAAAAATAATAGCACTTACCTTATGTTGTTATAGGGTTTATGAGTTAGTAAATGTAAAATACCTGGACCAGAACCTGGCATGCAGTGTAGCACGTCGTTATCATTGCTATCACTTCGTGACGCAATTCTCTCTTGTTCTTTCTTCTCTGGATGCTATCAGCAATTTCGCATAGCCTTCTCTTCTCTTCCTCTCTTTGTAGGGAATGCAGGAAGCTAACCCAAGAGGATATTTACTTTCAGGTAAAAAGTCAAATAACTTCAATCTTGGCTGGGCACGTTGGCTCACACCTGTAATCCCGGCACTTCGGGAGGCTGAGGCAGTGGATCACCTAAGGTCAGAAGTTCAAGGCAAGCCTGGCCAACATGGCAAAACGCTGTCTCTACTGAAAATACAAAATTAGCCAGATGTAGTGGGGCATGCCTGTAGTCCCAGCTACTCAGGAGGCTGAGGCAGGAGAATTGCTCTAACCCAGGAGGCAGAGGTTGCAATAAGCTGATACTGATTGGGCATTGTACTCCAGCTTGGGCAACAAGGGCTAAACTCCATCTCAAAACAAAAAAACAAACAAACAAACAAACAAAACTTCAATCTTTTGGAAAATGAGGACTTCAGGAATTCAGCAGTTGTGCTGCTGCAGAAACACTATAATGATAGCTTTAAGGAGAAGTGTGGAACATCCTTCCCCTTTAAATGGTCAGCTTTTTGCCAAGGAGGACAGGGAAAGCTTATCCAAAGTGAGTAACACTTTAAAGTTAAAATTTAAGAACGTAAGAAGTCTTTCAAACCCTGTTGTAGGGAGCTAACAGGTACACAGGCAAGCACAGTCAGCGTCAGGCAGGTCTGGCAAGAAGCAGCCTGAGCAGGTCTGGAGAAGACTCACAAGTCAAATGGATATAGTGCAGTATAAAACATAACAAAATGTTTTCTTTTTCTTTTTTCGAGTCAGAGTCTTGCTTTGTTGCACAGGCTGGAGTGCAGTGGTACCATCTTGGCTCGCTGCAACCTCAGCCTCCTGGGTTCAAGCAATTCTCCTGCCTCGGCCTCCTGAGTAGCTGGGATTACAGGTGCCCACCACCATGCTTGGCTAATTTTTGTATTCTTAATAGAGACAGGGTTTCACCATGTTGGCCAGGCTGGTCTCAAACTCAACCTCGTGATCCATCCACCTCGGCCTCCACAAGTGCAGGGATTGTAAGCGTGAGCCACTGCGCCCAGCCACAAAATGTTTTAAGAAATACAGTTATACCCCCAAAGAAAGAGACAGACATCTCTTAGGTGCTTAAACTAGTGTGAACTGGCCAGGCACAGTGGCTCACACCTGTAATCCCAGCACTCTGGGAAGCTGAGGCGGGTGGATCTTTTGAGCCCAGGAATTCAAGACTTACCTGGCCAACATGGTGAAACCCTGTCTCTCTATAAAATACAAAAAATCAGCCTGATGTGGTGGTGCATGCCTGTAGTCCCAGCTACTTGGGAGGCTGAGGTGAAAGGATGGCTGGGGCCCAGGAGGTCAAGGCTCCAGCAAGCCATGATAGCGCCACTGCACTCCAGCCTAAGTGACAGTGAGACCCTGTATGAAGAAAAGCTTTTTATTTAAAAGTGTGAACTAAGAGGAAGAACAAAAAGAAGTAGCTGGAGTGCCCACTGTCTCGGGAATGTATGAGGCCAAGTGTGGCCTTTAGGACTAGGGGTTTAAGATTCACACCTGACTGGAGACTGGCCCCGGGCTGCTAAAAGGCAGGGAATTGAAACCCACTGTTACTTTTCAATCGAAAATTACCACTGGATTCTCTTTCAAGTGGCCTGTTCTTATTCATGATGTCCCGTTCTATCCCTTAGAGTGGCAGAAACCTGAGAGGACTGCCGACTTTAGGAAAAAGGGATCCCGGATTCCCGGATACAGGCCCAGAGAAGCTTGTACTTTGCTTGGGACTCTGGGTAGGGATTGAGGGGGCCAAGCTGGGGAGAGTTCATGATCAGAGATGAAAACTGCAAGCCTGTGTCACACAGAAGTATAGTATGTGATTTATACTCACAAGTTAGTGTCGGAATCCTAAGCTAATAAAAGCTATGTAAAAACACCAGTAACTGTGTTAGTTAGAAAAGTTTTAAATATCCTCTCCCAGATTGTTGATTGTGTTTTAAATGTTTATACTGTCTCGTAATATAGAAGTGTTAAATGTTAAATTCTAATGTGGCTGTATCTTTTGCTTTACGGTTTGGGCTTTTTGTGTCTTGAAAAATCTTTCTTTACCATAATATTCTAAAGATAATCTTCCATAATTTCTTCTAAAACATTTCAAGTTTGTTGTTCATATTTACATTTTGAATTTAACTGGAATTTATTTATTTATTTTAGATATAACGCCTCTTGTCACCCAGGCTGGAGTGCAGCGGTATGATTACAGCTCACTGCAGCCTCAGCCTCCTGTGCTCAAGTGATCCTCCTGAGGCACATGCTTCCACACCTGACTGATTTTTTTTTTACTTTTTGGTAGAGACAAGAGACTATTTTGCCCAGGCTGATCTCGAACTCCCGGGCTCAAGCAATCCTCCCACGTCAGCCTCCTAAAATGCAGAGATTACAGGCATGACCTGCAATGCCCGGCCTTGGGATTTTATTTTTGATGTGGTTTTGGATATGGCTTGAGGCTGGGCTCTAATCTTAGCTTTTACATTTGGATAGTAATTGCCCCAGATTTTCTTATTCAATAGTTCTTTTTGCTATAGACCTGTGATGCCATGTTTGTCTTACACCATTTTCTTTTCATACATATGCCTATTGGTTATTCTTTCCTATTGGTTTACTTGTCAGTTTATCTGCCAATTTTACTTACTATACCTTTACAATAAATCTTACTATTTGCTAGTATAATTTCACTCTTCTTATTGTGAAGAATTTTGAAGGGTCTGAGAATTTATCCTAGTTGCAAGCTAATAAGTTACCCGGCCATGGATACAATAAAAATATATGAGAGTGGTGAGCCTGAGGCAAAAGATTTTATTGCTCAGAGTAGAGCAATTAATATAAGCTTCATGCTCACCCCATTTATCCTTGCACCGAAGTCCTATGTGTGACATGGAAGGGCTGAGAGGAAGTTACACACATCACAGTGAAGAACTCAAGTTTAGGAAATCCTAGACTTGCTAGCAAATCTGCTGATCCTTTACCCAAGAGGAAGCCATTCTTCATTATCCTGGACATCAAACGAATCTGCCACTGCCCTGGGGAGGCAACTACTTCTACTTTCCCAAGCTGTTTTCTATACAAGCATCCTTGAAAAATAGTCCAGAAACACACACACACACACACACACACACACACACACACACACACACACATCTGTCAACGCCTCTGCTCAGAAAATACAAGAGACCAGTGGAAAATTATTTCCTTACACTTATTATTTTTCTGTATTATTTTTCCTGTTTTGACCTTTTAGTCTTCTTTAGGAATATATAGATCAATTTTTATAGTTGTCTGGGGTAGCACTATGTTGCTAAACATAAATTTATAATTTAAATTCACATATGTAAGTTATTTAAATATGTGTTCTTTACAACCACCTGTAACTAGTATCTTATAATTAATAACTGTTATTGTAGGTGTATAAAGCAATTAACAATTTAAAAAAGACCACAAAACAAACCAAAAAAAGTTTAAAAAGCAAAGAAAAAACAACAGTAACAATAGAAACAAACTAGAAAAACCCTTGGGACCTTGCAGAAGCAACAAACTAGAAAAAAATATTTGCAACTGTTTTTTTTTTTTTATTTTTGAAAAGCCCTTTGTCACAGACAAAGGGCTTATCTCCCTGATGTAAAAAGAGACCCTAGGTATCAATGCCAAAAAAGAGTAATAACCTAACAGAAAAAGGATCAAATGAAACCCAAAGATAGTTTGCAGAAAAAGAAACACAAATGACTCTTAAATATGTATGTTTTTAAAGTGCCCAAGAGAAATTTTTTACCCCTCTGTTTTCTGTGGCATTTTAGTTGTACAGTCAATTCCAATTCTTTTTGTGATTACTCTTAAAATCTTAACATCTATACTTGCTAGATCAAGTCTAAAGTTGTTATCTCTGGCCTCCACCCAAACAATACAGGTCATTTAATTTTTTCTTAGATAATATATCCTAAATACCCTGACTTGATCATTAAATATTGTATGCATGTTATAAGATATCACATATACCCCCATAAGTATGTACAAATATTATGTATCAATAAAACATTTAACAAGTCTATTTGCGTGTTTTGCCACTTTAAAGTCTGCGTCTTTTTTGCTATTGAGTTATATGAGTTCCTTATATATTTTGGATTTTAAACCCTTATCAGATATATGGTTTGCAAATATTAGAAATGATATTGATTATTCTTTTCTTTTATATATTACTGTCAATATCAGGAAACAGGACAGCAAAAAGATACCAGTTTTCTAAAACAGAGCTGCACACACTAATTTAATTTTCTAAACTAATTTTCTGAACTAACACAGTTTAGAAATCTAATTTGCTCATTTGTCGAATGATATTAATAATTAGCAATTCATAAGTTGTTCTCACATGGATTATCTCATGCCATTCTTTCAACAAAAAGATAGTTCAGTTGTTAAAATAGCATTTGTCCTCTCCAAAAATGGAAGGAAAGTGACATATATACTATGTTATTCATAGCAACATTGTCTTAGCAAAAGATTGGAAACAAATGTCCATCTTTTAACTGAGGGACTAAAAGGTGTTTGCAGAACAGGGTGTATGGTATGCTACCACTTGTGAGCAAATGCATAACATTTCAACTCCTTCATCATTTCCATTTTTCTAAATTCAGGAAATGATACATTCAATATTTTTTTCATCACTGTGACAGTCAAGATTCTCCCAAATAAAAGGATACCTTGGCCACAAGTTCAGGGTCTCTTTCATCTACAAGGTTAGTCCATTCAACTTGAAGTACACTTCGCTAATATTTCAGGTTTTTACTCATTATCTAGCCTCTAGCTTTGACATTTCTCAAAGAAGCAGAAGTCTCAAATATTTTTTGTTATTGATGAGGGAGGTGAAATTGAAGATAGAAAATAGATGATAGAGAATAACACCGACCAAACTGTGTAACAACACAGATGTCTTCTGGAATCTTTTTCTTTGTCTTACATTGTGGAATCACTCCAGCCTGTTGCTTGCCACAGAAATGCACAATCCAGGGCAGACTTCATAGCTATCACACAGTTCAACAGCTTTCTGTGCAATGCCCTTTAACAGAAGATCCTAAATACAAACTTTGTGTTCTGACTAGTAATAGGATGTAGCTCTCAAGTGAGTCCATCCTGTAATCCCAGCACTTTGAGAGGCTGAGGCAGGTGGATCACGAGGTCAAAAGATTGGGACCATCCTGGTCAGCATGGTGAAACCCTGTCTCTATTAAAAATACAAAACATTAGCTGGGCATGGTGGCGTGTGCCTGTAATCCCAGCTACTCAGGAGGTTGAGGCAGGAGAATTGCCTGAACCCAGGAGGCGGAGGTTGCGGTGAGCCGAGATTGCGCCATTGCACTCCAGCCTGGGTAACAAGAGTGAAACTCCGTCTCAAAAAAAAAGCATCACATCATGCCTGTAACCCCAGCACTCTGGGAAGCCAAGGTGGGTGGATCTTGGCCTACTCAACATGGAGAAACCCCGTCTCTACTAAAAATACAAAAATTAGCCAGCTATGGTGCTGCATGCCTATAATCCCAGCTACTCAGGAGGCTGAGGCAGGAGAATCATTGAACCCAGGAGGTGGAGGTTGCGATGAGCTGAGATCATGCCACTGCACTGCAGCCTCGGCAACAAGAGCAAAACTCCATAACAAACAAACAAACAAACAAACAAACAAACAAACAAACAAAAAAGGCAGCACAAACGCATCCTCAGTTAAAACTCTTGCTGTCTTATCAACAAAAGTAATGGTTCCACACCAGAGCACATGCCATCTGAAAGAAGATTGACCTGTCTCCTCTGACCTATGGTTGCATCCACTCACCCAAAGCCTTCATCAGATCTCTTCGTGGGTTCTCACAACTTGCCCACATTTCTTCCTTTGTGTGCTGATCTGCAGAACTTGACACAGAAATTTAATTTTGTTCTAAAACAGGCAAATAATCAGTGAAGAGAAATCTCTAAGAGCCTAAGGTGTGACGAATCACTTTCTTCAATCGACTGAAGCCCCACAGAGCTATCTGAGACACTAAGTACTCGTTCATCAAGGTTGACGTAAATTACCAAGCCTGTCTGAAACAGCTCATCAGCCCTTTCTGCCCATTTCCAAGGGAGACCTGCCTCCATCGGTCTGACAGTATTCTCTGTGAGCGACGCTGGACATGTTGGTTTTTCTTTTATTTTTAACTGATTCTCGTTGCCATTGACCTCATTGCCCTTTCATTATGCAGGGCAAAGCAGGAAAGGGCACACTGGCCACTGATCATTGGGCACTTTGAAAACAACTAGATGGGGGGAGTGCCACCCTCCTCTGCTCCCATCAGGTATTTTTGCAAAAAAAAAAAATCAAACCTGAATCAGATCATGCTTCTTGATCAAGTTGTCCTAGTATACAGGAAATCCAGAGCACCTAGGAACACGTTAAACTCACCATGAGGAGACAACCAGCAAAATCCAAAATGCAGGAAACTCTGAAGGACAAATGATTTGGTAGCTTAGATTAAATTATAAGAAAAAGTAAAAAGAGATGAAGAACATTTAGATTGAAAGAGATTTCAAAGGCCAATCAAATGCAGTGAGTGGACAATATCTGAACCCTGATTAAAGCAAAGTGTAAGCAAAACATATGAGACAAATGGGGAAATTGGTACACTGACTGAATAATTGATGATATTAAGGAATTGTCAACTTTTTTAGGAGGGACAATGGTAGTATGGCTGTGTTGATGCAGAATTTTTCTCCTTAGCTCAGTCAGTTATATCTGGGTTCTTATTTCACCATCGGGAAGAATTAGGCATGCAGACATCGAAGAGAGGGGTAATTTATTAGGTGAAGGGAAAGCTCAGCAAAAACAGGGGACCGGGGAGTGGTTCTCTTATCTGAAGACAGGAAAGTTACCCCAAGTATGGCTGAACCTGCGGCTTTTTTATGGGCTCAAAATAGAGTGTGCGCTGATTGGCTTGTGAGTATGCAAAGAAGGTCAAAGTGAAGATACTACTCAAAGGTGGGCACAGCAGTGTAGAAAACCAGGTAAGAAAGGGTAGGTATACGTAAAATAGGTGAAGGATAGGGCTCAATCAGCGGAAAGCTCATCAAATGGGAAGGAGGGTTCTCAATCCAGCCTGAGGATTTACCTGGCACAGTTTCCAGCGTGAAGGTTGGGTTTCATTGGGCACCTGCCCCTCTCTGCTTAAGCATTTGCCTGCCTCTTGCCTCTATCAGTGTGTGTGAACAAGTCCCGATCTTTTGTATATACTGAAATATTTACTGATATAAATACTGAAATACTTACAGAAACAAAGACAGGGCTGGGATTTGTTTCAGATTCATTTCAGGAGGATACAGATGTGACTAGACTGGTCAGGAATTGAGTTTTGCTACAGCTGGGTGATGGCTACATGGGTGTCCATTGTACAATCATTTGTATAGGTTTGATATTCTCCATAGTAAGTAAGAATAAATTCTCACGATGAGAAAAAGACAAGTGAAAAATCACCAAGGGTCCTGGGCAGGTATTTTGAAGTGTCGGTGTACGGAGTAGATTACAGGGTAGGGAGGTGGGGAACTGAGTGGGAAAAGCAGACTGCATTTAAAGCAATTTGAGGACTCTGGAATGGGAAGTCCAAGTAGGGAAATAGTGATACAAGGATGGAGCTTGGCAGAGACGTCTGTCACCCTGCCCTTAGGATAATGAAAGCCACGAACATAAAAAAGCATTCAGACGGCAGAGAATCCTTACACCATAAGGAATGAACCAACTAGGAAAGGAAAAAAAAGGAGGCCTGTTGAGCTCATAAAGGAGATAATTAGCCCAAGCTCCCACCTACAGTTCATTTCTGTTTTATTAAACCAAGAAACACCTCTCAGAAATGGAGCTCCATTTCACTAGAGATTTTTTTTAAATTGCCTTTTTCCAGTTAAGGTGAAGTAGTTCCGAACAATGTATTTTAAGGACATAGTCGGGCTCTGTCATCTCTGTAACTTGCAACCCTAACTTCCCTTGGGAAGTTGCGCAATGCTATTTTGAAATGGTTTCAAAAGCTATTTAAACCTGGAGCTGGCTCTGGTCTGTGTACCCAACTTCACTCTGCACCGGGTTTGGGCCAAACACTAAAATGGCCTTCCTGGACTCAAGCAGGAGGGGGTGACAGCTCTGCTTCTCGATGAGAATCCACACAAAAGAGCCAGGTGGGAAAACACCATATTCTCCAATACGTTCTCCATCCTGATGACCTTGATCCTCAGCATAACAGTGTTGGGGGGCCTTGCCTCTCCAGTTTTCTTTCTCCTCCAAGTAATCTGCGTAGTCACTATGCTTTGTGTGCATGGAGAAGTCTATAGAAGAAGTGATGCTATTTTAAACTTGATTGGTATCTGCCTAAGAGTGCACATCTTGCTTTCAATGGTTGAGTAACTCTACACAAATATGCTTGTAGCAAGGATGAAACAAAGGGATGACCCAGGGGAATGATGTGTAAATAGCCTCCCAGAGCCATGTGGTTTTAGACACAAAGGCTAGGAATTTGAACTTAGTAGCCTTGAAATAGACAAGCACCGAAGGGAACATGACAGAACTGCTTGCCCATAGTTTAAATTCTTGACTATTTCAATGCAGCACACTATATTGGAATTATCTGTGTCCATGTGCATTTCTCTTGCTAGGTTATGTTTTAGATCAGGACTGCATGTTTATTGCAGTATCTGGAAAAATGTCTAGCTCCACACAGGGTTCAACATGACCCACTCAGCAGACATCTAAATGAATGCACAAATAGCTCTGAAGATACAGTCTTTTAGGATGTTAGAAATCCTAACTATGACTGAGATGCAGGCCATCCTTTCAAAATCGTTTTCAAAACACAACACATATATTTGTTCCATCACTTAAAGCATTTGTTTTTAAAACCACACGGGATTCCAATGTCATTGAAATAGAATACTTTCTCCTACTAGCATCATGATTGAGGAAAATCAATGAGATATACAAATGAGATGTACTCCCCAAGTTTCCCAATGGAAAGACAAACAGCTGCTACTTCAGAGACCACAAAGAAGAAAAGTAAAAATAAAGCAATTTGAGGACCCTGGAATGGAAAGTTCTTTCCTCCTGCAAGTCTGTCTCCTACACTTAACTTGGGGCCTGTTCTTTCCAAGGCACCAAGAGAAAATGGGCTGCCCCTTCTACACTCCAATCAACAGGCTTCTCCAAATAACTCAGCAATTAGAAGGCAGTGGGACAGCTCTCAGTCCTATCACAGGCAGTGACCGTGCCTCACGTCCCTGCAAAGCATTTTCTCAGAATCCGCATACCATGTGCTTCTGTCTTCCTCGTCCCCAATTTCAGCACACATCCCTTTCAGGCTTCAAGACAAAGCAAGATAGGAACACAAGCCTGCCTTCTTTGATACAAATTATTTTTCCCGTCTGAGATGTTAGATCTTAAAAGGGGTGACCTTGCCAGGCGTGGTGGCTCCCACCTGTAATCCCAGCACTTTGGGAGGCTGAGGTGAGCTGATCACTTGAGGTCAAGAGTTTGAGACCTATCTGACCATCATGGTAAAACCCTATCTCTACTAAAAATCCAAAAAATTAGCCGGGTGTGGTGGTACATGCCTGTAGTTCAAGCTACTCAGCAGGCTGAGGCAGGAGAATCGTCTGATCCAGGAGGCGGCGGTAGAGTGAGCTGAGATTGCTCACTTGTACCATTGCTCTCCAGCTGGGGCTCCAAGAGTGAAACTCCATTTAAAAAAAAAAAAAAAAAAAAGAGGATGATCTAAGAATTATGCCAAAGACAATTGCCCTTTACAGATTCCCATATAATGTGGAGTTCTGCAGGATGAAATGACATCAGAGACCGTTTAGTAAAATACCTTTATTTTTTTGAGACAGAATCTCGCTCTGTCATCCAGGCCAGAGTGCAGTCGTGGATAATGGCTCACTGCAGCCTCAGCCTCCTAGGCTCCCAAGTAGCTAGGATCACAGGAACACACCACCATGATCAGCTAAGTTTTAACTTTTTATAGATATGAGGTCTCACTATGTTGCCCAGGCTGTTACTGAACTCCTGGGTTCAAGTGATCCTCCTATCTCAGCCTCCCAAAATACTGGAATTATAACTATGAGCTACCACACCTGGCCGGTATATTCATTTTAAAAATGACAAAATTATCACTTGGATGGGAGACCGCCTGGGATACCAGGTGCTGTAGGCTATATAAAATAATAAAAAAATAAAAATTAAAAAAACAACCAAAATTATCACCCAAAGTCTACAGATAAGGGTTCGTTCTTGGTGTTGTATTTCTAAAGGTTTGGACAAATGGATAATGATATGTATCTATCCCTATGATGTCAGAGTATTTTTATTACCCTAAAAATCTTCTGTGCTTTGCCTATTCATCCTCCCTCCTAACCCCTGATCTTTTTCCTGTTTCCATAGTTTGAGAGATACTGACGTGTTTGGGTTCATCAATTATAATAAATATATCACTCTGGTGGGGGTTTTTGTCATAAGGGAAGCAACATGTGTGGGGGAGGGGAGACTTATGGAATTTTTCTGTCCCCTCCTCTCAATTTTCCTTTGAAATTAAAACCACCCTTAAAAACGACTTTTAAGGGCCTGCCGCAGTGGCTCACGCCTGTAATCCCAGCACTTTGGGAGGCCGAGGCGGGTGGATCACGAGGTCAAGAGATCGAGACCATCCTGGTCAACGTGGTGAAACCCCGTCTCTATTAAAAATACAAAAAATTAGCTGGGCATGGTGGCGTGTGCCTGTAATCCCAGCTACTCGGGAGGCTGAGGCAGGAGAATTGCCTGAACCCAGGAGGTGGAGGTTGTGGTGAGCCGAGATCAGCCATTGCACTCCAGCCTGGGTAACAAGAGCGAAACTCTGTCTCAAAAAAAAATAGTGAAACCCTCTTCTCCACTAAAAAAACAAAAAAATTAGCTGGGCACGGTGGCACATGCCTGTAATCCCAGCTACTCAGGAGGCTGAGGCAGAATTGCCTGAACCCAGGAGGCGGAGGCTGCGGTGAGCCGAGATCGCACATTGCACTCCAGCCTGGGTAACGAGAGCGAAACTCCGTCTCAAAAAACAAACAAACAAACAGTGAAACTACTTTTAAAAACATGACAAAAATTGAAACTTTGAGAGGTGACTCAGGTCACAGAGCTGGTTCACGGTAGGCCAAGATAAAAACCCAGTGGCCTTATTGTTGCCAGCTTTATGCACCAGGTGGGCTACCCTGCAACCCATAACAGGAAGAAGTTGAGAAATACTTAATGAGCAGCCGTGGTGAGCTCTTTCTTAGAAATACAGGTGACAGATAGAGTTCGGCTGGATCCCCTCTAGGTCCGATGAAACCATCTGCTCATGTGAGTGGCAGAGAAGTGGGATGCATTCTAAAGTTTCCATCTTGGCTTCTGTTTTCACCATCTCCCCTTGTTTCCCCCACCCCCACTTGCCAGCACCTCCACATTTTTGTCTGTGCTGTGATCTGTGCTCAGAGGGCTTCCTCTCCCGTCTTCAGCTGCTCCTCATCCCTGAGAACAAAGTATCTCATTCAGCACCTCATCTATGAGGCTTTCTCTGGGCAGCATGAATCCATCCTTCAGATTTCTGAATACCGAATACTTGTAAAAAAAAAAAAAACTCTATGATGGAATTTCTAAGTATTGCTGTTACGTATTAGCCCTCCAATTAGACTGAGTTCCATCATAGCAGGATTGGGTCTCAATCAACTTTGTATTTCCAGAAACAAACTCCATGACAGGGCAAAGGGTATGTGCGCCAAAAAATGTAGATGAAACACAGACCTAACATTTCTTTTCTCCACAGTACGGTTTGACACTAGAAAACATTATAAAATAAACATAAATATGCCTTCTACCATGAAGCAGTTTGTAGAGTTTGTAGAATGTATTGAATATTATAGATTTATGAGTTCTGGTAGGACACAAGCTACATAGGATTAAAATAGAAAAACATTTTGTTCTTTAGAAAAATGACCATCACATATATTATAATTTTTCATTGTTCTGAAACTGTTCATAACTATTTAGGTTGACTGTAATAATAATAATGGCAATCATTTGCTTTAAAAATAGGAAATAATGTAAAATACATAAAATACATAAAGACACCTTGGTCCTAGTTCATGGGTGAACAACTGGAGTCATTTTGGAAGGCTGTAAGATCATGAATTATGAGAAGACAGAAGGTACAGATTAAATAACAAATCTATTTGTTATTAGAAATCTGCTCATAGAAAATCTATCATAATAAAATCTAGTCTTAGATTTCAGACCACGCAAGAACAAGAGAAAAAAATCAGGGTCAAGTAAGTAGTTATTGTTCACAGGTCTTGCTGCCTCCAACCAAGAATTACATTAAATTGTGCTAATGCAAACAAAAACAAAAATCAGAATACACGACTTTCAAGTTTCAAGTAAACAACTGTTCGTATTTCCAGATTTAAAAAAGATAAAATGAATTTCCACATATTAAACAGTGAAGCTGTTTTTTCCTAGCACATGTACAACGTACTAATATGCTACATGCATGAACAGAACTAAAAAAATCTAGTACAAAAAACCTTATCTTTTTAAAGCATCTTTTGCTCCACTTCACAGGTTCCTGCATATCATATTTTCCCCAAAGATGAACACACATTTGATCCGTTCATTTACTTTACTTTATAAGGAATTGATAGAAACCTAAGTGTACATATACCTAAAAAGTGGCTATCCCACATATGACAGCGCAGAATTTACTAACTGCATAGGTTTTCTGGCTATTTGAAGCACACATAAAAAGAATTACAGAGAGGACATACATTTATGACTTATGCAAATTAAGGCACATCAATTACAATCTATTTTTTTTTTTTAGTTTAAAAATCTTCATTTGAAAAAATTCAAAATACGTCCAAGCTCAACTTTTTAGTAGGAATGTTAATTTGCTGGGTTTGGCCATCTTTTCTTTTCTCACCTTAAAGATCAAACATGAAACAATGAGGAATGTAGGTCTTTGTGAAACATATAAATACTTATAATATTTTGAATCATTTGGCACTCAAAAATATTGCTTAACAATTTAAACGCAGCTTAACTGTAGGTAACGCAAGTATACCCAAGGCTGGAGTATTTAGTCTCCTTTTGGCTGCAGATTATACTTCTGTGGCTGGAAAAAATGTTCTTCAATAGCACTGACCAGTTCATTCAGTTCCTTCTTCAGCTGCTCAGGATCACTGAAAAATAAGAGGGAAAAAAATCCAGGTCAAGGGATTATTTCAAAGCACAGTTTAAATGCTTCCCCTACTGACCAAGTGACATTAAAATATAATCTTAAGAAGAAGACTAAATTGGAAAAAACAGAATTCCAGAGGCTTAAGCATAGAACACATCTGTTGACTTAGACAAAACACCCCATGAGACAATATGCATTATTTTCCCCAAAGATTTTTCCAAGGTCTGAACTATAAACAAAATTATCCTTTGCTCCTCTCATAAGAATTTATAAGAAACACAATTTTTGGCCTCACATCCCTAAAAGATCTACAATATTTGTACCTAAGGGTGTAGAGAAAACTTTGATGATGTCAGTTGCCATTAAATCCTGCTAAACTTTTACAAGCAACATCTCTGTTAACTCCTCAGTCTCCCAGAATACAGACACTCATGATGATGTCTGCCCTCAAACTACTGGCAACTAAGCTACAGCCTTCTATAAGGCCTTCCTAGAATGGACAGCGATGGGGAGCCTCCGGGTAGATTTGAAGAGTCAAACACCAAGAAATCAGACCCCTGTGATTTTATCATAATGAATCTATTTTTAGAACCAGAGTCACAACTAAAGTATAAACAAGAATCTGGGGACATTGATCCCTCTAAGAAAATCAAGTCTTCAAGGCCATGGGAAACACTCATTTATATACAAACGTTTGAAAGGTAAATAACAGATAAAGCTGACTTGCAGTTATAAACAGGTTTCCAGCATCCTAAGTAGCCTAGTGTGAGTACTTAACACTAAAAAGCTGAATTTAAAAAACTAAATCCTTTGTACTTTCCATTACTTCACACCCTTCATACCATCTTTAATATATGCAAAATTTATTTTAATGGAAATCCCTATAATTAGTTAAAATCATTTCAACATTGTAATAGCTAAACCGTACTACTAAAGCAAGCTATTTCATTGTAGACATGAATTCTGGCTCTATACTTACTAGCTATGTGCCCTTGGGCAAATGGCTTGGCCTCTCTAAGACCCAGATTCCTCATCTGTAAAATTGGGATAAAGGCTTTACCTTCTCAAGAGAGTTGCTGTACAGATTGTGATAAATTATATAAAGCAATTAGCACTGAACCCGGCCCGAAGACCTCAATAAATGTAGCTATGTATAATTATTTTTATCCCTACTGGCAACATATAAAGTAATTATGCTTTATAAGTACATGTGAATTGTATCAGTTTCTTTTCTTTCTCAATAAATGTGCTTTGAAGAAAATGGTTCTCAGGAAGGCACAATAAGCTAATAATCTTTTTAAGTAAAATTAAAACTAAAACTCAGTGAATTTACTTATTACTAATTTAGTATTCAAGTTTATTTTTTAATCATGACGTGTGAACATTATGATTCATATATATATTGATATTTTTGATACTACATTTTTACGTGTCAAAAAGAAATCAGTATTACAGTCTAAGATTTCATGGTATAATAATTCCTAAAACCAAGGTTTTATCTTACTATTCTCCATCCTAATCAATAACTGTTCCACTTGTTAACTTAACGTTTGAGAATATTTCCTAACATCTTTAAAAACAACAGGACACATCCTATGATCAGTTACACCAGGGTTAGGAATTTCTGTTTCTGAAAAGTCTAAATTTAGATGGATCTCTTTATCGGAATGTTTAGGAAAGTATCATGTGTAATTAGGCATTTATTTTTCTCTAATCTGAAAAACATTTAAGCTAAATTACAACTAAATGCAGTGTACTTGATTATAGATTGGGAGAAAACAGTTATTTTACTGACTTTTGGGAATGTTTGAATTTACGTGTCAATTTGGCTGGCTACTGTCTCCAGTTATTCAAACAGTAATGTTGTGATGCTATGAAGGTATCTTGTAGGTGTGATTACCATCTATAATCAGTCAATTTTAAGGAAAGGAGATTATCCTAGAAAATGCAGATAGGCTAGATTCTACCTGAAAGGCATTAGGAACGCAACTGAGGTTTTCATGAAGAATTCCACCTCTAGACTGTACCTTTTCTTTTTAATTGTATTTTAGGTTTTGGAGTACATGTGAAGAACATGCAAGATTGCTGCATAGGTACACACATGGCAGTGTAATTTCTGCCTTCCTCCCCATCATCTATATCTGGCATTTCTCCCCATGCTATTTCTCCCCAACTTTAACCCATACCTGTGAATTCCAGGGTCCCTTTCTGGACAGCCTGCCCTGTGGATTTCAGATTTGCCAAGCCAGCCCCACAATCAATTGTACAAGTTGATTCCTTGCAAAAAATCTCTTAATAGATACATTCTGCTGGTTCTGTTGGTTCACTGGAACCCTGCCTCATACCATTATTACTTATTTGCCTTAAGATATTAAGAGAATGTTCTTGGCCGGGCACGATGGCTCACGCCTGTAATCCCAGCACTTTGGGAGGCCGAGGCGGGTGGATCACGAGGTCAAGAGATCGAGACCGTCCTGGTCAACATGGTGAAACCCCGTCTCTACTAAAAATACAAAAAATTAGCTGGTCATGGTGGCACATGCCTGTAATCCCAGCTACTCAGGAGGCTGAGGCAGGAGAATTGCCACCCAGGAGGTGGAGGTTGTGGTGAGCCGAGATCGCGCCATTGCACTCCAGCCTGGGTAACAAGAGCGAAACTCCGTTTCAAAAAAAGAAAAAAAGAAAAAAAAGAGAATGTTCTTGTTCTTAAGTCACATACTGAAATATTATGAGTGAAGTATCATGAAGTCTTATGATGCGTCATGAAGTATCACAGTCTTTCAAATGGTTTAGAAAAACCTCAAATACATAACATATACAGTGAGAGAGCAAATACTGCAAAATGTTAGCAATTTCTGAGTTTGGATTGGGGTCAACAAACTGTGGTTCATGTCAAGTAAAACTGGAACACAGCCATGCCCATTCCTTTATGCATATGGCTGCTTTCTTACTACATTAGTAGAGCTGAGTAATGGTGACAGAAACCACATGGTCTGCAAATCCTAAAATATTTACTATCTGGCTCTTTACATAAAAAGTTTGGTTAAGTGAAGGGCATGTGGGTATTCACTGCATTCTTATTCCAACATTTCTGTAGGTTTAAAACTGTTCAAAATAGAAAGTTGGGCAAAACTAAAGACATCTCCCCTGACAAAAAAAGTATTTTTTCTTTTTGTTTTGTTTTGTTTTGAGATGGAGTTTTGCTCCTGTTACCAGGCTGGAGTGCAATGGTGCGATCTCGGCTCACTGCAACCTCTGCCTCCTGGGTTCAAGCAATTCTCCTGCCTCAGCCTCCCGAGTAGCTGGGACTACAGGCGTGCACCACCATGTCCAGCTAATTTTTGTATTTTTTAGTAGAGACGGTGTTTCACCTTGTTGACCAGGATGGTCTCGATCTCTTGACCTCGTGACCCACCCGTCTCAGCCTCCCAAAGTGCTGGGATTATAGGCGTGAGACACTGCGCCCGGCCCAAAAAAGTATTTTTAAAGCAGCACATACTTAAAAAGGATTTTCCATCTTAGTTGATTAGAAGGTCATGAAATTCTATGAATAACTGAAATCCATGACATAAAGCATATTAATAATATTTAAGCTTTTCAGGAAAGAAGGAAATCTTATAGTCAAGACTTTATTGCTGGCTGGGTGCAGTGGCTCATGCCTGTAATCCAAACACTTTGGGAGGCTGAGGCTGGTGATCACTTGAGGTCAGGATTTTGAGACTAGCCTGGCCAACATGATGAAACATTGTCTCTACTAAAAACAAATACAAAAATATTAGCTGGGTGTAATCTTAGCTACTCAGGAGGCTGAGGCACAAGAATCGCTTGAACCCAGGAGGCGGTTGCAGTGAGCCAAGATTGTACCACTGCACTCCAGCCTGGGCAACAGAGAGAGACACTGTCTCAAAAAAAAAAAAAAAAAAAAAAAAGACTTTATTGCTTTTTAGGTATGCTGGTGACTTGCTTAAGCCCTGACCAGAGATCAATCAACTGACACAGTGCTTAACGTCTCATTGAATAAATGGAAGCAATGTTTCAATGAATATAATAAAAGGACAAATTTTCAAAGTTTTTAAAAATTAATTTATAAGTTAGTATTTGAATTTAAGTCCACTCAGTAAGCCATGTGAAAAATTTTAATACCATAGACTTAAACATTTAAAGTGTTATTATTACAAAGGAAAGCTTTCTGAAATATGATATGTTTTCATCAGATAATGTAAAGGAAAGACAAAGATATAGAGAAAGGAGATCCTTAAGTTGGACTGTCCATCTGTTTTTAAAAGAAATAAGAAAACACTAAATGAGGAAGTATTATAAAGAAATGTTTATGAAAAACTATATACAACATAGCAGCAAAGAGCTTATTATTGAATGCACATGAAAACACGATTCTTGTATAATATTATAATAAAATACTGGTAATCCAGATTTCTTAGAAAATGAACTTTTATATGTTCACTTAATAGTTGAATTTTTGCACTTTAAGCATAAAAAGGTTTTGAATGGAAATCCACAGTGAAAAGATATTATGAAGTCCCATGACTTCTTAAATATCTCTTTATTGAACATCTGACATTTGAGAGCCATAAGCATGACTTTGTTGGACTGGAGTTGTATTCTGGGCTCGTTTGGATATAGAATGCTATTTCCCTCATGATAAACTTATGGAGTGGTGAGCTTTCTAAGTTCTTGTGTCCATGTTTTATAGTGTTGTTTTAATATTTTCTTCCCCTTGTCTAAGAAAAGTTTGTTACGATTCTTTCTCCATTCCTCTAATTTGCTATATTTAATGTGCTACTAGCTTGGCAATTTAAGATGCTCAGGAATTTTCATCATCTTTTATTTGCACAAAATTCGAGTTTGATTCAGAAGGCTGGAAAAGCTTTTCTATGAGCAAAACTTTGGTTTGTCATACTGTAAGTGTAAAATTACAGAATCAATTTTGAGGTCTTCCAAAGGAAAGAAAAAGAACATAAAACGTCTAATTAATAATATTTACACTGATTACATATTGTAATGATTTTTTGGATATATTAGATTAAGTAAAATAAATTATTGAAATTAATTTCATCTGTTTCTTTGTACTCTTTTAAAAGGTGACAAGTAGAAAACCAAAAATTGCATCTGTGGATTGCATTTTAGTTCCATCAGACAGCACTGACTTAATTCACCTTTTATAAAAACATTTCCTAATTTTCAACTGTATTCTGAATAGGGAAGTGCAGGCTAACTACATGATGGATAGGCATGCAGCATCCCATTTACACATACTAAGGACATGCACTGAGCTTGTTAAGGTGCAAAATGTTAAGTTGTTAGAGACTGACCAACTCAAACTCTTTACCAAGGTCACAGAAACTTGAACCTGAAGCTACCAGCCCATCAGTGCTTTGGCAGCAAGGACTCTCTCTGATGAGGCTCTCTGCGCCCCCTCAGGAACCCAGCACAGACCTGTGTACAATGGGTACTCAAAGACATTTCTTGAATGCATGTAGAACGGATTATAATTTATTTTATCCAAGCCATGGGAAGACTGAACTTTGACAAAAAGAGAAAATCTTACTGGTGCTAGCCACCAACGAAAAGCATTTAGAAAAAGGCACTTGTATTACTACACTGTAATAAGGATAAAATTTTCCCACACAAAGAAAGTTAGGATAAAAGAAAGAAAGTAAAAAACAAGCTTTTTCCTGGATGCTCAGACTGGCTGTTAATATCACGATATTAGTGCAGGTTCCGAAATAGCATTTCTAATTAAACTACATGGAATATTTTACTTGTCATTTGAATAGGACCAGTTAGGAAGTCTGTGGAGTAAAAATCTCACCAGCTGCCACCCACGTCATACCTGTTTCCAGGTGGGGCACACAGCTCTGCATAGTACTTGATTTTGGGCTCTGTCCCACTGGTGCGCATGGTGGCCACGCCTCCGTTAGCAAAGCTGAAGGTGATCATTTGGCTGCTTTTACTAGTGGGAAGAACCTAGGAATGAACGCACATATTATAAATTTAAATAGTAACATAGATGATTCTGCCCTAACCAATATCTTCCCTTAAGTAAGAAAATAAAAATAAAATAAATGCCAAACAAATCTATTGGTTAGAAAAGAAAAATATTTTGGAGGAAATTAGAAAATGTACTCTACAAGAATGAAATACTAAATAACGATAATTCATGAAAATGTGGTATACTACATGGAATACTATTCAGCCTTAAAAGAGAAGGAAATCCTGTCATTGGCAACAGTATGGATGAACTGGGAAGACATTATATGTTGAGTGAAATAAGCCAGGCACAGAAAGACAAATACTGCATGATCTCACCTTTATGTGGAATCCAAAAAGGCTGAACTCACAGAGGCAGAGAGTAGAGTAGTGGTTACCAGGGACTGATGGCGGGGGCGGGGGTAAGGGAGGGGGAGTTTGGGGAGATGCTGGTCAAAGGGCATAAGGTTTCAGTTAGATAGAAGAAAAGTTCGAGAGATCTATTGTATAATATGGTGACAATAGCTAATAACAATGTACTGTATACTTGAAAATTGCTAAGAGAGTAGATTTTAAGTGTTCTCACTACAAATACGTAAGTAAGTGAGGTAATACATGCTAATTAACTTTATTTAGCCATCACAATGTATACATTATTTAAAAACAGATTGTACACTGTAAATATATACAATTTTTATTTGTGAATTAACATAAATTCATTTTAAAGAAGAAAATCAAGTAACTTTGTGTATTAGCTTTTACTTCCCTAGTTCTACTGAAGTTATTAAAGTTTTACTAAAACACATCATTTTGTAATAGATTTAAATAGATTAATAATACACTACAAAAAAGAAAAGAAACTATAGTTTACTGTTACAAAGTGAATCTTTGCAAAAAAAAAAAAAAAAGTCCAAAAGGAGATTTTTTTAAAAAAATAAAGCTTCCAGGCTGGGCACAGTGGCTCACACCTGTAATCCCAGCATTTTGGGAGGCTGAGGCAGGCAGATCACATGAGGCCAGAAGTTGGAGACCAGCCTGCCCCCTCTCTACTAAAAATAGAAAAATTAGCTGGGCATGGTGACAGGTGCCTGTAATCTCAGCTACTCAGGAGGCTGAGGCAGGAGAATCGCTTGAACCTGGGGTTGCAGTGAGCTGAGATTGCACCACTGCACCCCACCCAGCCAGGGCAACAGAGTGAAACTATGTCTCAAAAAAAAAAAAAAAAAGGCTTCTGTAAGAAAATCAAGGCCAAACAAATTTATTGGTTAGAGAAGAAAAATGGTCTTGAGGAAATAGTATATTTATTTATATTTGATAGGTCCCGAAACTCCATTAAAATTACAGAGGTACTTTAAATAGCATAAACACATGCGCAGAGACGAAGAGGAGATAGCAGCTGATGGGGCTGCCAACCAATGGTGCAAGTCAGAAAACAGATGGAGGCACAGCACCGGTCTGGTGGGACCCAGAGAATGAAATCTGAGTGCCTGCAAAAGGAGACAGGGATGAGAACTGAGGCAAGGCGCCGTGTAGAATCCTGGCCAGGTTCAAGAACCAGAGGCACCAGGACTGCAAAAGGCAGGTGTGAGGCAGGGGCGGAAAGCAGGAACAGCATTTGAAAGATGCTCTTAGACCCTCCCGGTTCCTTTCCCCCAGCCCACGTGGTCACAGAACCACCTCTTCTCTATTTCCGCAGGAGATAGTTTAAATTCTCTGGAAATTAAACCAGAGACATTCAGGAGCTGGGGAACCTGGGCAGGGCATGGTGAAAACTGAGGGATCAAGTAAAAGCCCTCAGGCTGACACCCTCGGCTCCGCAGTGTCATGCCTCCAGGGCCTGCGCATCTCATCTTAGAATCTTTGGGTAGGTGATTAAGGTCTCATTAAATCAGGTAGGGGGATCCCGTTATAAAGCTAACTTGCTCTCAGTATCCTCTGAGTAAAGTATGTCATTTGATCTGCACATGTACACTGAACTTTCAATCAGCTCTTAGGTGCTCAAAAATAATTAAAGATCATCAGACTTTTGGGAAAAGACATCAAATAAAAGACAAAGTCTGAAACAAACAGAATAAAGAACTTGGTGGAGATAAAGAGAATGTAGAAGAAGACCTATATTTTTTTAAAGCTATAGTTAGGTTTATAATCCTTAGAAAGATAAGACATTGTTTACATTAAAAAAAAATTGGCCTGGGCAACACAGCAAGATCCTGTCTCTACTAAAACTAAAAAACCTTAGCTAGGCATGGTGGCACACACCTGCAGTCCCAAATACTCAGGAGGCTGAAGCAGGAGGATGGCTTGAGCCCAGGAGATTAAGGTTGCAGTGAGCTATGATCATACCACTGCACTCCAGCTTGGGTGAAAGAGGGAGACCCTGTTTCAATAGGACACTATTTTTAATAAATTAGAGATTAAAACTGAAATAGCCAACAAAGGCACTGAAAGCTAAAGCTGAGGAAATCTCCCAAAAAACAGAAGGAAGAAAGAAAGAAACAAGCAAAGTAGAACATCAGTTTTGGAGAACCAACATCTAAGAACTCTTTAAGAATGAAAAACTTAGCCGGGCACAGTGGTTCACTCCTGTAATCCCAGCACTTTGGGAGGCTGAGGTGGATGGATCACAAGGTCAGGAGTTCGAGACCAGCCTGACCAAGCATGGCGAAACCCCATCTATACTAAAAATACAAAAATTAGCTGGGCGTGGTGGTGCATACCTGTAATCCCAGCTACTCAGGAGGCTGAGGCAGGAAAATCACTTGAACTCAGGAGGCGGAAGTTGCGGTGAGCGGAGATGGCGCCACTGCACTCCAGCCTAGGTGAAAGAGTGAGACTCCATCTCAAAATAAATAAACAAGGAAAGAAAGGAAAGAAAAAAGAAAGAAAGAGAGAGAGAGAGAGAAAGAAAGAGAGAAAGAATTGAAAATGCAGGGATGGGGAGAAGGGGAATATTGAATCAAGAAAGTGAAAGAACTAAATTTTTTTTTTTGAGACGGAGTCTCACTCTGTCACCAGGCTGAAGTGCAGTGGCGAGATCTTGGCTCACTGCAATCTCTGCCTCCCAGGTTTAAGCGATTCTGCCTCAGCCTCCTGAGTAGCTGGGACTACAGGCACTCACCACCATGGCCAGCTAATTTTTGTACTTTTCAGTAGAGATGGATTTTCACCATGTTGGCTAGGATGGTCTCGATCTCTTGACCTCATGATCTGCCTGCCTCAGCCTCCCAAAGTGCTGGGATTACAGGCATGAGCCACCGCACCTGACCTCAAGAAATAAATCTTTATCTCCGAAATAGAAAATGAACAAATTGTAAAAGTAATACGTCAAAACATCACTATATGAGCACGTTATTTACAAATCTAGTCTTGGTGGCATGGCAATGAGGTGGCAGGGGTGGGACTGCCATGTTTTATCATAAGCTTTTTCTTATTATTTATATTTTAAAAATATGTTGTGTGCAGATAAAAATGAAAAATATAAAAAGGCAAATATCAAAGAATGTGCCTAACATCTCATAAGGATATTCACTTTTTTTTTTGAGACAGAATCTCACTTTGTCACCCAAGCTGGAGTGCAATGGCGTGATCTTGGCTCCAACCTGTAACCTCCAACCTCCATCTCCTGGGTTCAAGCGATCCTCATGCCTCAGCCTCCCTAGTAGCTGGGAATATAGGCACATGCCACCACACCTGGGTAATTTTTGTATTTTTAGTAGAGACTGGGTTTTACCATGTTGGTCAAGCTGGTCACAAGGTGATCATCTGCCTCATCCTCCCAAAGTGCTGGCATTACAGGTGTGAACCACCACGCCTGGCCAACAATCTAGACATTCTTACTTTCTTCCCCCAATCCCTGCCACAGTGAGCAACACTCTTCTGCTACCTTTGGGTCTTCTTTTGATGGAGTGAAGAATCTGCATGGTGTGAAGAATGCAAACTCAGGCTTTATAGCCAACAGCTCCCATACATTCAGAGAACAGAGTAAACTAACTAGAAAGCAAACAGTGGTTGTCAAAGTGAGGACCAGTTGCATCAGTACCACCTGGGTCCTTGTTAGAAATGCACATTTTTGGTCCCTACCCCAGACCTACTGAATGAGAACGTCCAGGCGTGGGCTCCAGCACTGTTTTCACCAGCCTTCTAGGTTACTGATGCTCCTGCAAGTGCATGAACTCCTGACAGGGAGAAAATGCTGGATCCTGAGTCAGAAAACCCAGATTTTCCCTGGACCACCACCAACTAAGCTTTGTGACCATAGACAGGTTCCACACTTCCGAGCACTTACTGCCTAAGGCACTAAATGACCACACAGGCTTAGATGACTAGTACGGTCTCTCTTTTTTTGGAGGGAGGGATGAAGTCTTGCTGTTGCTCAGGCTAGAGTGCAGTGGTGCAATATTGGCTCACTGCAACCTCCGCCTCCCAGGTTCAAGCAATTCTGCTTCACTCTCCTAAGTAGCTGGAATTATAGGTGCCCACCACCATGCCTGGCTATTTTTTATATTTTTAGCAGAGATGGGGTTTCACCATGTTGGCCAGGCTAGTCTTGAACTCCTCAAGTGATCCACTCACCCTAGCCTCCCAAAGTGCTGGGATTATAGGTGTGAGCCACTGCACCCAGCCTAGTAGAGTCTCTTTTAGCTCTAGCCTGTGGTTTTTAACTTATCACACCCGACTAATTTTTGTATTTTTTAGTAGAGACCAGGTTTTGCCATGTTGGCCAGGCTCATCTTGAACTCCTGACCTCAACTGATCTGCCCGCCTCAACCTCCCACAGTGCTGGGATTACAGGCGTGAGCCACCACACCTGACTTCCATATATTTTTTTACAGCTTATTTATAATCACGCCTGAGTGCCTAAAATCAGCTTCAATTAATTGTATGATTAAATAATATATTCAAATTATTTTAAAAGGTAAATAGCAAAGAGGTTAGTTGATCAGAGAAGACATTACTTACAGCTTTTTTATCAGGTTGGCTATCATCATAGCCAGTTGTAAGGTCCCTAATGGCAGAAATTTCAAATTTGCCACAAGCTTTTGGATAATTATTTTTTCCATCGTAGTTTCTGAGGTTTTCGAATAATTTCTTAATGGTGTCTTGATCATGGCAGATAAAATAGGAAGCTTTGGTAATATGGTAGCCATACCTATCAAACAAATACAAATTCATGCAATATGAGGAAGAAATAATGGTGCAGGGTGGACACAGGACATGTACCAACCAGTGTATTTGAAAAGAAATATGGCTGGGCACAGTGGCTCACACCTGTAATTCCAGCACTTTGGAAGGCTGAGGTGGGCAGATCACTTGAGGTCAGGAGTTGGAGACCAACCTGGCCAACATGGTGAAACTTGGAATCTACTAAAAATTCAAATATAAGCTGGGTGTGGGTGTGGTGGTGTGTGCCTGTAATCGCAGCTACTCAGGAGGCTGAGGCAGGAGAATTGTTTGAAACTGGAAGGTAGAGGATGCAGTGAGCTGAGATCACACCACTGCACTCCAGCCTGGGCAACAAGAGTGAGATTCCATCTCAAAAAATGAAAAAAAAAAAGAGATAAAATAAATGTAATGGCCATAATTAACTCAAAAGGAATAATTTTTAAAAGACCATTAAAAAAGAGGTCCAGGCTAGGCACTGTGGCTTACATCTGTAACCTCAGTACTTTGGGAGACCGAGGTGGGCAGTTTACCTGAGGTCAGGATTTCGAGACCAGCCTGGCCAACATGGTGAAACTCCCATCTCTACTAAAACCACAAAAATTAGCCAGGCATGGGCAAGCCTGTAATTGCAGCTTCTCGGGAGACTGAGGCAGAAGAACTGCTTGAACCCGGAGGCAGAAGTCGTAGTAAGCCGAGATCATGCCACTACACCCCAGCCTGGGTGACAGACCAAGACTGTCTCAAAAAAAAAAAAAAAAAGAGGTCCAACAATCTACCCCAGGGATCACCAAATGACTGCCTGGTCTTCCACCTGCATTTGCGCAGACAGCCACGTCACACCTATCGCTTTCTGTATTGTCTCTGGATGCTTTTGCACCACACAGGCAAGGCAGAGTTGAGTAACTGCTACAAAAAAATGAACAGATGTATTATGAAGACATTTAGTCTTTTTTGACATTGGACATTTAAAATCACATTCTTTCATGTTGTCATTTGTTAAGAGTTAATGCAATCAGAAATGGTAATTACTAAGTGGTTAAGTATCAAAAGGAAAAGGTGATCTCTTATTTGGTGTTTTAAAAAATTTTTTTGAGACAGTTTTGCTCTTGTTGCCCAGGCTGGAGTGCAATGGAGTGATCTCGGTTCACTGCAACCTCTGCCTCCAAGGTTCAAGCAATTCTCCTGCCTCAGCCTCCTGAATAGCTGGAGTTACAAGGTGCCCACCACCATGCCCAGCTAATTTTTGTATGTTTATTAGAGACAGGATTTCACCATGTTGGCCAGGCTGGTCTCGAACTCCTGATTTTAGGTGATCCACACGCCTCAGCCTCCCAAAGTGCTGAGATTACAGGTGTCAGCCACTGTGTCTGGCCTTACTTGGTCTTTATAAGAAATAGAATTCATTATCAAAATAAGAGCATTGGAAAGAATATTAGTATCTTATGCATAAGTATATAATAGAACATTTCAAAATATTATTTCAATCCAACAGAGTCAATAACAACTTACTCCACATAAATGGCCTTTAGTTGCTGAGACAAAGACAAATTCTTGGTTGCTAGAAAGCAAGCCAATTCTGCACTTATGACAGCGGCACTGACTCCATCTTTGTCCAGAACAAAAGGGCAGCACATGTATCCTGCAGAAACACACATTATAAATACATCTATACAATACTGTGTCAAACCACATGTGAGTATGAATCCTGGCTATTGCATCTTAAGAGATTGTGCAGTGTTGCGTGTATGCATGTTTCTCATTAACTACCTTATGTTTAAGAATTTAGCCCAGTGCCTAGCACATAGCAAGCCTTCAAGAAGTATTTGCTGAAGAACCTGCAAGATTTTCCCTCCTGGCCACATGGTGCTTATGCACTAGTCATGCAAATCCTTCCAGCTCATGAAATTGTTTCTAATTGTCCTAGTCAATACATATCTCTTTCTCCTCTGAATCCCAATAGTATTTATTAGTTACATTAATCATTTTGACAGGTGGCCTATACTCTTGTGTGTGATTATTTAACTAAATCTATCTAAGCTGCTGTAGGCTAAGGTCAGTGTCATGTATTTCTTTTAGTCACTGAGTAATAGACATGCAATTAATACTTGATAAATGAGTGTAAGAAAAAAATTTTTAAAATAAAAAGCTATAGAAAGACAAGTCTGCCAAATGTGACAACAAAAGAGCAGAACCTGAGCAATTACACTTTCTTCAATTCATTACATCATGTGTGTTGTAGTTACAGAGACTATACAAATGAATACAAATAAATCTAATGCAAAATCGTTTTTACTAAATTGATAGCTAAAAACGTTTGGTACAACGTGAATTTCAAATTTCTATAGCTAGCTCTCCTTTCTGTTCATTTATATTGACAGTTTAGGACAAAGGTTTTTCTGTCAGTCTGGCTGGACCTGGGTCATCCTTTCGGGTGACTATCACTTTGATGACAGCAGCAAACCATGCCTTCCTTCTCCTTTCCTCTGGACAGACTCTAGCATAGATACTCAATAGCACTTTTGGAGGAGGATGAACATTAAATACCACAGGGTTTAGGCCTGGATATTAAACACCACAGTGGGGAAAACATCACAACTTCCAAGATACATGTACCAGCAGCCAAGCATCAAATTTCAGCATTTTCAGTCATTTGGGCAAAGGATTCTCACATTAATGACTTGGT
Organism: Saguinus oedipus; assembly: GCA_031835075.1. Taxonomy (NCBI): domain Eukaryota; kingdom Metazoa; phylum Chordata; class Mammalia; order Primates; family Cebidae; genus Saguinus; species Saguinus oedipus. The sequence goes on along the minus strand of CM063171.1, from coordinate 65,461,948 downwards.
TATTTTTAAGACATTCCTTTCGGCTGTAAATTATCTGAGATGTCAGTTTTGGAGCAGGACACTCCAACATTCAACCTGAGTACTGGAGAAGCAAAATAAACCGTTTCACTGTGGACCTCTTGAATTCCAATCCAAACTTTTTCCTTTTTCTTTTTAACCAATGCCTTCACCTTCACGATCGCTTCTTACCAATAGCTTCTTCAAATGCAAATAAGACAGTTTTCCCCTGGTCTATTAGCTGTTTGGCTCTGTTTCCCATCCACTTAAAGCCAGTTAATGTTTCCTAAAAGGATAATCCAAAACAGAAAGACAGGCCTTAGATCTTCTACGGAGCAGGTGAAAGGAAAATGAGCGAGTCCCAGGAACACCTTACCTCAAAATGAAAACCCTCCTTTAGGGCAATGGCCCGCAAAATTTTGGAGGAGACGGTGCTGGACAACATGTAAGTGTCTTTGAGAGCACTGCGATCCTGGTTCTTCTCTTTCCAAGATGTAAAAAGCCACCAGCCCAGGAGGGCCCCCAACTCATTGCCCGAAAACACTCTCCATTCACCACTGAAAGAAAAGAAACAACAACATCGATTCACTTCCATGATCTTAAGGAAGACACTAGAGTGTCATGAGGATAGAACAATTCAGCAAACAACGCCTCAAAGTATTTTCTGCAAGGCTGCTCTTGTTATTCATCATCTTTAAATAACTAAGCAGAAATGTAAGTGCCATTTTACAAACATCTGAGCAGCTACCATATATATCAGCCAGTTTGCCTGAACAGACATCCTGTCTTTGAAGACTGTGTAAAATAAGTATGTCAGACATGACACACAATGCCTCTATATGAACTTTTTGCAAAGCCTTTGGTTTTAAATATAACAGATACGCTGGCAAGATCCCCCATATACACAGTAAGTGTTGCTATCTCAATTTCTGGACTGGTCAGTGTTGCTGATTCTGAGAGGGGACATCTCACTACCCCTTCAGATCTAGCTCGGTCCTAAATGCTCAGAACATCATAGAAGAGTTGTGTCATTTCTGCTCTTTTCGGCAGTCCAGATGACTAGAAGTAAATCTCACCTAAAAGGACGTATCACCTTAGCTTACCTTTCTCAACACTGATACAGAATTGAACCTGTTTTCTCATAATCTAAAACCCTATCAATTTAACAGCAGCACGCTCCTGCCCCCAAAACATCACATAGGCTACTTGACACCCAAAATTGCTTGGGCCTGCCTACCTTTCAACTTCAGCTCCCACGTACCTACTTCTCCTTTGTACAAACTCTCTGGCTATACTTGTCTTAAACACTGTGGCAATACCCCACAGGAATTCCTCTCTGCTCTGTCCAAACTAAATTCAGCATCTGCTTGAAGGTACAGCTCCCTCCTGAACCCCTCAGCAAATACTGAAGCACATAGCTAGCACCAAAGTACTTTATCAGACACGGAGACATTACTTATAATAAAAATCAGTTATAAAATGAGAAGCTCCCAAATAGGAATTTCAATTTGAAATATACACTGGGTTGATTTACTCTAATCACATAACCTCTCACCATTAGAAGATTCCACAGGAGGTTTAGTGAAATGATCATTTGCAAAATAAATGGGATATGTTTCCAAATAGGTACTGTCTCCTCAGAAACATTTTACCAATGAAGAGATCATCCTTTGTACTTTCTACAATACAGGTAATCACAGTTAATTTTACCTGTCTTGCTTTTCTGCCACAGCAAGCCTATCAGCATCCGGGTCATTTGCTAACACAATTCTGGCCTTGGTTTTGTCAGCCAGAGCAAAAGATAACGTCTGAAAAAGAGTTTGAAAATAGAAGATTATTTGATCAAGAATCGAGCATATGGTAGTCCTTAAAAACGTTCAGCTCCTTAAGAACTCAAAGTCCCCTCTTAGAAAGATAATACATGACACCAACCAAGACCAGCTCCAGAAGTGAAATTGAGCAAACGAAAGCTAAGAGAAAGGTAAGCTGAGGTGATCCACCCTGGTAGGTGAGATTTACTTCTAGCCATCTGGACTGCATTGCTGTGTGATCAGACTCACAAATAAAACAAAATAAACTGAGAGTCCGAATACCCCTGCTACCCTAACCTTTAAAAATGTTATAGGAATCATTCTGTAAACATACTTCTTCATATCAGAAAAATGACAAGAAATAAAAATCATAACCTGATCAAACTTCACTCTATTATTGCTTCTTTTTGGCATTAAGGAGGCACGGTAAATTAAATTAAATTAAATTAACTGAATTTAAAGCACCATTTAGAGTTCAGCTCTCATATCCTGATCCTGGGGCATCTACTTTGAAAGATCCTTTAAGAAATTAATGATTAATGGGGCCGGGCGTGGTGGCTCATGCCTGTAATCCCAGCACTTTAGGAGGGCCGAGGCAGGCAGATCACAAGGTCAGGAGTTCGAGACCAGCCTGACCAACATGGTGAAATCCCGTCTCTACTAAAAATACAAAAATTAGCCAGACTTGGTGGTGCGCACCTGTAATCCCAGCTACTTGGGAGGCTAAGGCAGGAGAATCACTTGAACCTGGGAGGCAGAGGTTGCAGTGAGCCAAGATCACAGCACTACACTCCAACCTGGGCAATCAAGACTCCGTCTCAAAAAAAAAAAAAAAAGAAAAAAGAAAGAAATTAATGACTAACAAATATGTATATTTCCTTTTTTTTTTTTTTTTCCCGAGACGGAGTCTTGTTCTCTCACCCAGGCTGGCGTGCAGTGGTGGAATCTCAGATCACTGCAACCTTTACCTCCCAGGCTCAAACAATTCTAGTGACAGCTTCCTGAGTAGCTGGGATTATAGGCACGTAGCACCACATCTGCTAATTTTTGTATTTTTGGTAGAGATGGGGTTTTGACATGTTGCCCAGGCTGGTCTCGAACTCCTGACCTCAAATGATCTGCCCGCCTTGGCCTCCCAAAGTGCTAGGATTACAGGCACGAGCCACTGCAGCCAGCCATATATACATATTTCCAATGGTGAAATTAGTTTTTCTTCAGCACAATGAAAACACATAAAAATGTATGTTACTTGACAGTAATAGTTTTGAATATAAAAGGAGATTTTATAATTAAAAAAAAATAGGTTACCAAGACACCTTTCCCCTCTTCAGGATTCGGGTATTTCACTGTTGGAAACTCAGGATCCGGGTCTTTCTGTTCAGGAACAGCCTCAGGAGGAACAAGGTCAAAAGCCTTGAAAGCCGACTGCACAAAGTTATGACCCACCCCATGGACAGAGGTGTGCACGAACTTCATCTTTGTCTCCCTGTTCACGCTCCTAGAATCAGACACACCGTGGAATATGATAAAAGGTAGAAACAGGGCTCTCAAACTGCAAGGTTTGCAAGAACGTACAGGACAACTGAATATCTTTCTAATTCCCTTTCAAAGAAACAAAATGTATCCATTCTCTCCCAGATATATATATTCCCTTTCTCAACATACTCAAGTTTTAAATCCTCCTCTGTAGTTATTTTCAGCAAATCTGATTATTTCAGGTTTTGTTTTATGTATCCCATCTACAGTGGGATACAAAGAAGAACCCCAAGCTCATGTTCCCACACAAGACTCCCTCCCGGCCCAACGGGTGCCCTGTCAGTGCCAGAGCCAGCCCAGGACAGTTCCAGGGCTCCACACCCATACATCCCTAAAGCGACAGGTCCCCAAATGTCCTTTATCAGCTTCAGAAATGATTTTCAAAATGTCCCTTTTAACAAAATGTTAAAATGTCCCTTTTAACAAAATGTATGGGTTATCCCATACATAAAGATAGAAAAAATAAAACTTTTATTGTGGGAGGCCGAGGGGGGCGGATCACCTGAGGTCCGGAGTTCGAGACCAGCCTGACCAACATGGAGAAACCCTGTCACTACTAAAAATACAAAATTAGCCAGGACTGGTGGCTCAGGCCTGTAATCCCAGCTACTCAGGAGGCTGAGGCAGAAGAATCACTTCAACCTGGGAGGCAGAGGTTGGGTGAGCCAAGATTGCACCATTGTACTCCAGCCTGGGCAACAAGAGCGAAACTCCATCTCAAAAAATAAATAAATAAATAAAAATAAAATAAAACTTTTTGTTTGCCATGTAACAATCCTGTTTGGTACCATGCCATGACTTAAGGACTTCATACAGACTAACAACAAATATTAAAATTAACAGAAGTTACAGACAAGTAAAAAATTAAAAAAATTTCCAGTGCTCTGATGGCTGGAATCTTAAGTTGTTATCCACTTCTTTTGAGAAGGAATAAACGAACAAGGTCTTCTCTAAGAGAGCCATGGTTTAAAACAAGCATACCCTGAAAACAAAATGCAACTGGAAAAATAAATATGTAAGATTAAGGAGGAAAAATCTGGAAAAAAAACTCTCTTGGATTTTAAAATACGTAATAAACCTATAGTAATTAAAACAGCTTGGTAATAGACACAAAAAGGCAGATAAAAGGAACAGAAGAGAGAGTTCAGAAGTTGATCCAACTTGCAATAGAAAATGAACACAGATGAAACAATGCCGAGTGGTTAGCACACTCTGGAGTCAGACTCTGAATTTAAATCCTAGAGCTCTGCCATCTATAAGCTATGTGACTGTTGGCTATTAACCACTCTTCCTTGTAGTTTTCTCATCTATAACATGCATGACAATGTATTGGAATTTACTGGCATTACTATAAGGATTAAAATGAAATATGTTGGCTGGGCACAGTGGCTCACCCCTGTAATCCTCACACTGTGTGAGGCTGAGGCGGGTGGATTGCTTGAACTCAGAGTACGAGACCAGCCTGGGTAACATGGTGAAACCACACCTCTCCAAAAATATAAAAAAATTAGCAGGGCATGGTGGCATGCACCTGTAGTCCCAGCTACTTGGAAGGCTGAGGCAGGAGCATCCTTTGAACCTGGGAGGTTAAGGCTGCAGTGAGCCAAGATCACGACACTGCACTCCAGCCTGGGTGACAACATAAGACTCTGTCTCACACACACACAAAATTACATATTCAGGTTCTCCAACAGTTATCTGACACATAATAAGCACTTGATTAATGTTAGAAATTGTTTCATAAAGGTGACCTTTCCAGTTAGTCAAAAAAAAAAAAAAAAAAAAAAAGATTCTTCCATTGATGTCGGTACAACTACAAACCTTTTAGAAAAAAACCTAATCCGCTTTCCTACTTCATGCCCTATATAAAATTAAAAATCACTAATGAGATAAGGGATTTAAATATTACAAAACACAAACATGGGAGTTCTAGAGAAAGAACAAGGAAAATTTATTGTGTTACGTTAATAATTTTGTTATACAGCATATCTTCCTAAGGATGACATAAAACCCAGAAGCTATAAAATATTTATTAAATTTAATATTTTTTAATTTAATATTTATTTAATAAATATTTATTACATAAATAATATTTAATATCTAATAATATTCATGCTTAAGAATATTATAAAATATGATAAATATTATAAAGGTTTTTAAACAGTTCAGAAAAAGTTTCAATAAAAAATTCCAAAGGTAACAACAGAAAACAGCTTTCAAAACAGTTTTCTCTATAAACAAAGTTGTTTAGAAATATAAAAGGTGAACAAATACATAAAAAATATAGGTTAAAGAATACAAATAAAAGTGAGCTATTACTTTCAACTAGCAAATCAGGAAAAATGAGAAAATGGATCATAGCGCAGGAGGAAATGTGGAGATCATATACTGCCATCATCTACTGCTGGTAGGAGCACCAATTGGTATAATACTTTTGGAAGGCAATTTGCTAAGCACTATCAACTTTGTGAATGCACATACAATTCTGATGCCAGAAAGTTATCTTATGGATGCAGATGTGCACACATGCATATGCGTGTACACACACCCACACACATACTCAGCACACACACGTACTGTGCACAAGGGGGTTGACTCCTTAGCTACTAGGAGTGGAAAACCAGAAATGCTTCATTCTTCATGAAGTTAAAACAGAGGGGCAGAGGGAAAGTTCACAGATGTGTTTTATCTGGATTACACACCATTAAAAAATGGTCCAATATAGAGGAATTAGATTTCGCACACAAAATCCAAGTTTCCAGTTTTTGGGGAAGAGGAAAACTCAAATGATTTGGCAACTGAGACCTATATTTGCATGTAGGCAACACTTGGTCACTTGGCTGGCATAGCTGCTCCCCTCAGATGGGACTCGGCTTTCACACTCTGCATTGGAGTGGACACTACCAGCCGATCCAACGAATTCAGTATCAAAGACAGTTGACAAGTTCAGTTTCTTTAAATCAGTAGTTTCGGCCAGGCACAGTGGCTCACACTTGTAATCCCAGCACTTTGGGAGGCCAAAGCAGGCAGATCACAAGGTCGGGAGTTCGAGACCAGCCTGACCAATATGGTGAAATCCTGTCTCCACTAAAAATACAAAATTCAGCCAGGCATGATGGCACGTGCCTGTAATCCCAGCTACTCAGGAGGCTGAGGCAGGAGAACCGCTTGAACTCCGGAGGTGGAAGTTGTAGTGAGCCAAGATCATGACACTGCACTCCAGCCTGAGCAACAGAGACCTTGTCTCAAAAAAAGAAAGAAAGAAAGAAAGAAAGAAACCAGTGTTTTCTTGCTAGGGGGACAATCACAATCAGGAGGGAAGACACTACTGTCACGCTGCTAGACCACTGCCTACCTGACAGTAAGGACTGAGTCTGTGGCATTGAGTTAAATACACAGGTGCAGCCACCTTTAAGACAGAAAGTCAGGACTAATAGGGACTAACATAGAAAGGGGTCCATGACAAATTAATTGGAGGGAAAAGGGCACAGAACAAACCACACATGCATTATATTCCTATTTATGGTTTTGAAGTATGTTATACATGTATATATGCTTACATATGCAGAAAATTTTTGGAAGGAAAAAATACCAGCATTTACTCTTTAACACTTTTGAGCAAGTTTTTTAAACATACATATATATGTACACACATACACACTTACATGTATGACTATGAATATGTATGAATCACTTACATGTATGGAATCTATAACAGGTCAGCAAACTACGGCCTACGGGCAAGCCACCCACTTCTGCTGGCACTCCTTCACTGACATTGCACCTCTGACTGCGTTTGTACTAAAACTGCAGAATTGACTAGTTGAGAAAGAGTCTATGTGGCCTTCAAAGCCAAAAATATTTACTATCTGTCCCTTTAAGAAAAGTGCCAATGTCTCATCTACAGCCTCTAAAATCAGCTGCAGCTGGCTGGCTGCGGTGGCTCATGCCTATAATCCCAGCACTTTGGAAGTCCAAGGCGGATGGACCATTTGAGGTCAGAAGTTTGAGACTAGCCTGGCCAACATGCCAATACCTTGTCTCTACTAAAAATACACACACACACACACACACACACACACACACACACACACAAAACTAGCTGGTTGCGGTGGCTCACGCCTGTAGTCCCAACTACCCGGGAGGCTGAGGCACAACAATCGCTTGAACCCAGGAGGCAAAGGTTGTAGTGAGCCGAGATGGTGCCAATGCACTCCAGCCTGGGTGACAGAGTGAGACCCTGTCTCTAAATAAATAAATAAAACAAAATGAAATCAGATGCAGCTGTAATACATGAACCAGTTAAAGAGAAAAACTTCATCAAGAGTGATAGAATTTGGCCGAATCATATGAACTTAACTCACTTAAGGTCAGTGGAGACACAATTCGTTTACCTGTGGAAACAGTATTTTTTAAGGTCTTCAAAGTAGTCATTATTGATGGAAGCACTCGGATTGTGAAGAAGGGGATTGCTATCAATCAAAGAATCATCCCAAGCTTGAGGCCATGGTTCTAGATTTTCTTCAATAGCTTGAGAAATCCCTTTATCATGAGGAGAGATGATCTGAGCTCCATTATCCCAATATACCTAGAGAACCCAGGAACACATTCAGAGGGTTTACAGTGAATGGAAATAAGGCACCTATGGTCCCAAAGGATACAGATATAGGATTCCTATAGAAGGATGTACGTGTGGAGTAGAAAAAGGAAAATACCTTATAACCATTATCCTGCTTTGGATTGTGAGATGCAGTTATCATGATTCCAGCACAAAGTTTCAAATGCGATACTGTGAATGGCTGCAACGGCATGAAACAAGAACAAACAGTCTTAAACAAAAACCAGATTTCGTTAAAATGTCTATTTTATATTGTTCCTGCCAGCTTGCTCCCTTGTAATAAACATAATATATAAATAGCATAATATTTTGAGCCACACCCCAGCAGTCTGCAATTACCCTTAGAACTAACTGGCTGTTCAAAATTCCAGGATGCATTTCCTAATAAGAAAGGTGAGTAATTTCCTCAGTGCCTTCTCATTCCATCTTCTACTTGGTAGAGCTAGAAAATACTTCAAACACAACGATGGTCTAAGCCACTGCTCCAACGCTTTAAAGGCTCATACTTGAGACAGAGGTTTGGGGATTCAGCTTACTCCCTCCAATTGCTTCTCCCTCTCCTCCTCTTTCTCATTTGCTTTTAAGGAAAAAAAAGTTGAGAAAAACATTGAGGGGCTGGGCATGGTGGCTCATGCCTGTAATCTCACCACTTTGGGAGGCTGAGACAGATGGATAACCTGAGATCAGGAGTTCAAGACCAGCGTGGCTAACAGTGAAACCAAAATAACAAAAACATTAGCCAGGCATGGTGGTGGGCACCTGTAATCATGGCTACTCGGGAGGCTGAGGCAGGAGAAGCTCTTGAACCTGGGAAATGGAGGTTGCAGTGAGCTGAGGTCGTGCCACTGCACTCCAGCCCAGGTGACAAGAAGGAAACTCTGTCTCAAAAAAAAAAAATAATTTAAAAAGTTGAGGGAATGGAGAATGCTCTTGCAGGTTTTACAGGTTGCTCATTTATCTCTCACTCCAGGGTTAAATATTTATATTTCAGCTTAGCTCCCATCTCTATTACTTCCCAAAATGGAAAGAGGGGTTGGATTATTCCCCCTATTGCGGCAAATGACACTGATTACACACAGGCAACCTGAGATTTAAACTGTCCGTCCCCTCCACTCTCCCACCAAGAATCACTACAGTCACTCAACCCCCTGGAAGTTATGTCCATCTCTCAGGTGTCCTGGGCCAAAGAAAAGGGGAGAACAACTTCTCAGTGTGAACAAAGGATCATGACACACTGGTTCAATTCACGTCTCACATAAAATTAACAGCTATTAACACTTAGTACAGAAGGCAATTAGGATGCTTGAATACATGGCAATTTTTCCATCAAACAATGAAACCAAACTACATTTAGATGTGAATAGAGTGGCTACCAGGTTACTTACAGCCTAGTGGTGCTGCATCTACCTGTCAGTGCACTAGAGCCAGCAAACACAAAATTATTTAGAACCTCCTTTGGCAATACAGTCTCATTTCTACTAGATGTTAAGTAACTGCATCCAAATCACATTTTCCAAAAACATACTCTCAGTATCTGGCTCCGCTCTTAAATGTTTGGCCTGCATGTACACGTATGTTTATGGCGGCACTGTTCACAATAACAAAGACTTGGAAACAACCCAAGTGCCCATCAGTGATAGACTGAATAAAGAAAATGTGGCATGTATATACTATAGAATACTATGCAGCCATAAAAAAGGATGAGCTCATGTCCTTTGCAGGGACATGGATGAAGCTGAAAAATATCATTCTCAGCAAATTAACACAAGAACAGAAAACCAAACACTGCATGTTCTCACTCATAAGTGGGAGTTGAACAATGAGAACACATGGACACAGGGAGGGGACCATCACACACCAGAGTCTGTTGCGGGGTAAAGGGCTAGGGGAGGGATAGCGTTAGGAGAAACACCTAAAGTAGATGATGGCGTGATGGATGCAGCCAACCACCATGACAGGCGTACACCTATGTAACAAACCTGCACGTTCTGTACATGTTCCCCAGATCTTAACGTACAATTTAAAAAGACATAAAAAACAAAAAAGTTTTGTCTACGTCAAAGCAACAGCGGTCACAGTCCCTACTGTCTTTTTCTTCAGATTGTGCTACATAAAGGATTTGATAAACATCTTACTCAAACAGGCCAAGCATGCTCTCTGTACTAGCCATGAATATCATTTGGAATAAAACATTTGTATAAAACAGGGGTGTGCCAGCTTGTCAGAAATACTCATGACAAGACAGGGTTTGAGTGAATTCAGATTTCGACCCTAATTGTGATAGCTGAGAAAAAGAACTACAAACCAAATTTTAAAACAGAGTAAAGGCTGGGCACAGTGGCTCACGCCTGTAATCCCAACAACTTGGGAGTCCAAGGCAGGTGGATCACCTGAGGTCAGGAGTTCGAGACCAGCCTGGCCAACATGAGAAAACCCCACCTCTACTAAAAATGCAAAAATTGGCTGGGCGTGGTGGCAGGCACCTATAATCTCAACTACGCGGGAGGCTGAGTCAGGAGAAATTGCTTGAACCCAGGAAACAGAGGTTGCAGTGAGCCGAGATCACACCACTGCACACCAGCCTAGGCAACAGAGCCCTCAAAAAAAAAAAAAAAGAAAGAAGAGAAAAGAAAAAAAAAATTTGCTAACTCATTCAAGTATCCTTAGAATGCAAGCAAAAGGAAAACTGCACTTAAAAAAACCCAATTCCGAAGAATCGAAAGTTGAATAGCCGAGAAATAGTACCAAGATGTGGGAGAAACATTCCTGCAGAGAAAAGAGAATGCCTCATACATGCCAAAGAGCTCCTCTGTCATTCAAACAGCCCAGTCCCTAAAGATGGTAAAATTCAGCCAAGTCCCATCTCCCATCATGTGACAGGAAATTATGAAAGGAAAGAGCTACTCACCACAAAGGGGGTTGGCGTTATATCAGAAAAGAGGTAGACAGGAATCCCCTGACTGATAAATGTGGTTGCAGCAAGTCGGGCAAACCTGAGAAGGGAGAGTGACAGGGAAGAAAAGGAGAGCTGAGTTATCAGGACTGTGAGTGATGGGAAGAAGGAAATGAATGCTGAATGTTCTTTAGGGTGAATTCGGCAGCCAGATCAAGAAGAGCATTTATTACGATCTTTACCTTGGCATGGGACAGCAAAGCTGGAGGACTCTCAGGAGTCATCTCATTTCACTCCTTTGTTTTACAGAAGTGAAACTAAAGACAAGAAAGGCCAGGCACCTTTCCCCAGGTCCAACAGCCACTTAGTGGCAGAGGCTGGCTGCATCCCGGCCTTTCAGCTCTCCATCTAGCTCAGTGGTTCTCAGCCACGGCAACTCTGCACCTTCCTCTTCCAGGCATCTGGAATGTCTGGAAACATTTTTGGTTGTCACACTGGGGAATGGAGAGAGTTGCTCCTGGCAGCTAGTAGGGAGAGGTCAGGGGTGCTGCTAAACACCTTACAATGCACCCTACAACCGCAACAAGAAATCATCCCGCCACTGTGAATTCACATGTCAACAATGCAGAGGCTGAGAAATCCCAGCCTAAGCCTGTCACAACCCAGCATGCACCATGCAGACTGGAGTTCGATTAGAGATTGCTTTATTTGAAATATATAAGACATCCTGGAGTATGCATGTGTACACACACATACACACACAAACACACACATACACACACACACACACACACACACACACACACACATCTTGGTTCCAATCAGCCTTTGGAAGAAAAAATTCTTTGACATTTGTCTCAACTTCCATAGCAACTTGCTTAGGGCAAGACAGAAAACGGCATCAAATCTTTCTTCATACTGGTGTAAGACACATTACCACAAAAATAAATGAGCAATTTACTTAAAATAAACAACATTATACCATCACTGGGTTAGACAATCAGATCATTCATCCTCTCCCCAAATACTTCTTGAGCACTAGCTTCATGGAACACTGTTCCGAAGGCCGGCTGGGGCACAAAGAAGATAGCTCCCCTCTCTTTATATGTTACAAATGCGCACAAAAAAATGCAATGTGTTCTCCGCATATACTTAACAGTTACTGCTTACGTTCCCCAGTAGATATTTAAAATTGAAAGAATAAACATTTCTTCAGGTGAAAATCCGAAACTGCAGTCGTTTCCAACTCCTTAAGAAGATTCCATTCACTCATCACCAATATTTTACCATGTATTGGTTAAACATTTACGTTATGATCTCTGAATGTCTTGCACATTGTAGGTGATAGAGAGTAGCTTTGAGTTCCACTCCATCCCATCCCATCAAACTCTGCAACCTGAACCATAAGCTTACATCAGTAACATCAATCACTTTCAGGAAATGATACGGCTCTAAGGCCAGGGCAAAAAATCTGTACCTTAATTGATAATGTTAACATATCTCTGAAGGTTGCATCAACCAGAAGCAGGGCAGTCAGCCTAAAATGAAGAAATTTAAGAAGCTCACCAGGCAGACTTAGCCATGTATATACACAGTGCATGCTCTGAGTGGAGGATCTGACCTGCCCTGGGGTAGCAGAGGAACATGCTCATGATCTAGTTCTAACTCTACATCCACTAATTGTAAATGACAAGCTGATAACACTGGTTTATACGCCATCATTCTCCTGTGAATGGAGCTCATGTGTATCTGTCCTCCAGAGCTATAACTTTTCTCTTGCTTTATTGATAACAATCACATTTTTTTGAGCTGCAAAGCTGAAAACTAAAAATCTTATGTCATTCTCAGTTCAACCTGGGGCTGATGCCACCTGCTGATTTTCCCCAGCTATACACCCTTCCTCATGGCCACACATTTGTCCCCATGAGTGCTTCTGTCTTAGACCAAGCTCCTGACGGGCAGAGATAGGACTCTGTAAACCCATCCAGCTCTGTAAAGCTAATGAGACTTTTTGTTAATATTCAATATGTACAAATCTAAGAAACTACTGATACTATGGAATGATTACAAATTGATCATAACAGTGGAAGTGTTCAAGTAAAAAAAGAGGGTTACATAACATGGTTAAGAGCAGGGGTTAGTTAACTACAGCCCATTTTATAAATAAAGTTTTACTGAAAACTGCCATGCCCCTGTGTCTGTGCACTGTCTATGGATGTTTTTCTGCTCCATGGGCGAGATGTGTAGTGGTGATGGGATTCATGTTATATGCAATGTGTGCAATATCCACAATTTGCCCTTTAGAGAAAAAGTTTGCTGACCCCTGGTACCAATCTCCTTAGGCTTAAATTGTGACTCCTCCTCTCACATTATAATTGCAGGGTAAAGAGATAAAAGTACGTATCTTACAAGTTGCTGTGAGGATAGAATGAGTAAATACGTAAGTGTCTGGTTCATAATCAGCACTCAAATGATTGCTGCTATTACTATTATCATGGTCACCATCAGCATCACATGCCTACAGCTACATAAGAGAGTCCCACTGGTTTAGGAATGTTTCAGAAATGCAGCTCGACCTGAGCATTCAAGAGTGGGAAGGGAGTCATGAGGCTTAGGAATACCAGAAAAAAAATTATGTATACCAAGGCAAATGAGAGGGAGAAATACTATTTCCAGTTTAAGAAATTTATTTCGTTTAGATAGGTATTCCATTCTAAATTGTCTAAATAATTTTATTTCCTCAGCCCAAATGTAAAACCAGAATCTTTAAAAGTTGCCAAGAGAATTTACAAATTGTTTTTATAGTTAAGCAATGAGGCTTATGAATATATTAAAGTCAAGTTACTGAGATGGCGATTAAAATAAAACTGCAAAGTAAATTACGGAAACATCATTTTGTAAAAATGTGTAAATACCTTCTGCTGCTGCCCCCACTGGATGGATGGGCTCGGGCGTCAAAACTGATCACGATGCCTTTCTGCTTTAGGTCACTGAACTGCTTTTCCAGGTATCTGCAAAATCCCTACGAATACCCCATAGATTAAAAGAGTATGTGTTTTGACATATTTTTATATATACAATATAGACACATTAGCCAAAAATTAAGTTTTCTCAAATTTCATAGGATAACACTATAGCGGGGGGAAAATCATCTCAGTAAGGAAACAAACTGAACAAGAAGAAAATAAAGAAAGAACAGCCTTGTTTATTACCCATATGTTTTTGTATTAGGCACTGTGTTAGTTGTTGGTCACTTAGTAGCTATCATCTCTAATCTTGGATCAACTTTGTTAGGAAATTTTTTTTTTCCTTCCAGAGACAGGGTCTTGCTCTGTTGCTTAGAATGGAGTGCAATGGCACGATCATTTCAGCATTGGTCACATTGGGGTCACCACCTGAGACACTGATCACTACTTTCGGGGGTCTGTCTTACAAACCCTGACTCTGTGACAGATGAATAAAATGCACTCATATACCAAGTCCAGTGAATGAGTGAGCTAGGGAGGTCGTCAGCTGCTATTGCAGCTACCCGACCCCTCACTAGCTGTTCCTCCTTGCATTTATTCAGTATAGATTTAATAACAGAGGTTCTAAGTCAACAGGCTTGTGGATAAATGACATGGCTAAAAGAGTGGTTTTGCAAATGATAAAAGCTTTGGTTCTGGGGCCTCAAACAAACACTATTAACGGGTTAATCCCCCTTTGATCTCCCCCTGAGAGGACCTTCTGGCACAAAGTTTACATGAGTAAGCAAGCTAGTAGAGACAAAGGAATATGGGATAAACAGACTTAACTGGGGAAGCTACTTGTGGGAAGTAGAAAAGTTCCTTTTTAAAGTTTCCTTTCTTGTTAAAGAATAAGTGTGCTAATAACTTTGTTAAGCCCTATCCTATGTAGCTGTTAGATATGCCATGCTTACAGGCATGCAGTACACTCTATGTCCTTGTACTTTAACCAAAAGGTCTGTGCAGGACATGCTCTCAGGCATGTACCAGTTCTCCATTGCTTTTACCTGTTTAGAAAGGTTTTAAGTTGTTAGCCAATCAGGTTTTAGTTTAGATTGTGAGGTCTGGCTCCATCCAATGGAGATCAAACACAGCAGTAAGGATGACCCCAAAAGCATAAGGGATCAATTTGTGTTTTCCTTTGTTCTTTGTACTCTCATGAAAAGATGGCTAGTGAAAGTACCCTTCCTGCAGTCCAGGAAGTAAAAGTTGGATAGTTAACCTTAACCTTCACCTTACGACCTATTGCTCTAAAGGTAAAGACTGGCTGCTTTCAGCCTGTTCTATTGTTACAAGTTAACGAAAACCTTTTGTCCTTCTAAAAGGTTTGAGACTGTATCTTATAACTTTCCTTAATATTTCCCTTAATATTTTGCCAATCACCTTGAGTGAAACCTAACATCGTAGTTCACTGTAACCTTGAATTCCTGGGCTTAATCAATCCCCGCTACCTCAGCCTCCTGAGTAGCTATCACCTCAGGTGCATGCTACTAGGCCCAGCTAATTTAAAAAAAATTTTATAGAGACAGAGTCTTGCTATTTTTCCCAGGTTGGTCTTGAACTATTGTCAAATGATCTTCCTGTCTTGACCTCCCAAAATGCTGGGATTACAAGTGTGGGCCAGTGTACCTGGCCAGAAATCCCACTTTACGGATGGGTAAAACAAGGCTCAGAAGGCACAGTGACTCGTCCAGTTTCAGATATTAGAGTAGTAGAGCCTGAATTTATACCCAGGGCTGGTGAGAGGTGGTTCAGTGTAGGGCTTAAAAGCACACCCCTCTAGGAGCAGAATCTGTGAATTTATACTCCACACTGCTACTACAAGCAAATGACAAATTCCTTAATTTCTTGGTGTGTTAGTTTCTTCTTCTGTGAAACAGGAATAACAATAGTACCCACCTCATTGGGCTGTTGTAAGGAGTAAATGAATGAAAACATGCAAAGTGCTGAGAATTCAACACCAACTAAGTACTATATTAAGTGTTTGCTGTTATAAACATTTTTTGTTGTTATTTTCCTTCAAAGCCATATAAAACAAAGAAAACTCTGGTTGACTGGGCAAAAATAATAATTCATTTTATATTATTTATTTAACTTTTGCTAAAGGAAGTCTTATAAATATATATATAACTCTTTCTCTTTTGAAACAGTGTCTCACTCTGTCTCCCATGCTGGAGTGCAATGACATGATCATGGCTCACTACAGCCTCAATCTCTTAGGCTCAAGTAATTCTCTTACCTCAGCCTCCTGAGTAGCTGGGACTACAGGTACATGCCACCATGCCTGGCTAATTAAAAAAATTTTTTTTGTAGAGATGGGATCTTGCCATATTGCCCAGGCTGGTTTCAATCTCGTGGGCTCAGGCAATCCTCCTACCTTGGCCTCCCAAAATGCTGGGATTACAGGCATGAGCCACCATGTCCAATCCATAACTTTTATTTTAGGTAGGAGGGGATACATCACAGCCAATGATAATTTAGAATGCCTTTAGCTTTTCTTTGACAAATATATTGCACTGAGCATATCTTCTGAGGCTGAGTGATGCAAGGAAATAAGGATATGTGTATTGGTTTTGTGGGTTCCCCAGAAGATACCCAGATGCCTGATACTCTAAGATTTACAACAGTGACAGTTCCCCTCTTCCTGCTCAACCCTTGAGCTGTGGCCCCAGGGTTCCCTGAGGCAAAGAGCATTCCCATCTCCAGATTCTCTAAAAATCTCTGAGGCCTGCTGAGGATGAGGAACTGAAAGAATGGCTAAGGGAAAAGGGAATTCTTACGCTAGATGAAAGGCTCAGTCAGGGAAGAGGGGGGTTTTCAGAAATAAAATGTTACTATAAAACATAGGAAGCAAGCTTATTTGTATGACTTCGAAAAGTAGAACTAAGACCAATATGTAAAGTCTACAGTAAGGCAGATTTTGGCTTAAAATAATGAAGCCATCTTTTAAGGAGAATGGTGCAAAGATAGAACGGCCTCTTTCAGAGGACAGCGAGTTTCCCATCACTGGTATGCTATGGCTAAATAACCTAAGAAAACAGAAACCAAAACAGAGCATAGAACATAAATTAATTGGCAGAAGGAAATTATAACCTCTATCAATGAGGCAAACCATACAAAAGTTTCCTCCAGCCTCTGTCCTGTTTCCTTTGACATGCTTTGCAATCACATATATCTGCTTCCTAAAGCAACCAGGCAAATTTTGGGGTACATCAGAATGAGGCTCCACACCCAGAGACCAGGAGGAAGGGCACCTACGCTACCATGAAAGTCTGATCAGTGAAAAGTGACCAATATATTTGCCTATCAGCATTCTGCCAGGGAACACTACCCAAGACTGGGGTGGAAACCTTTGTTATTTGTTCTGGGAATCCTCTTGCCTCTAATTTTGAATCTACTCCTAAGATTTTAAAGATTCACCTGCTGCTTAGAGAATCACTTGAACAGGAGATGGAGGTTGCAGTGAGCTGAGATCACACCATTGCGCTCCAGCATGGGTGACAGACCGAGACACCATCTCAAAAAAAAAAAAAAAAAAAAAAAAAATACACCTGCTGCTCAGATAAAACTTTCTTAATTCTTCACATCTCTGTCTCCTATTCTAAGCATCCAGAATAGGCAGAATGAGCACTTCAAAGTGGTGGTTTCATGGAGAAAATTATCCCAAGTGGTGGCTGGCTGAATTACATGACATTTAGAATACTGATCATCTTGTTTAGCAAAGGGGTTTACCCTCATAGGAGACCAATTCTTCTAGGAGGAAAATGGGTAAGATGGTCTTTAATGGGAACACATTTCATTATTCTTGGAAACTAGATGTAGAAAAATTCAGGGTAAAAAGCTCAAGGTTAATCTAGAATCCCTTAGAAACCCCTAACAATTAGGCCCAATGGCAAGTGTGATCAACTGGATTGTCCAAAGATGGCCCCAGTCATATAACCCATCCCATATGTTCCACTTACAATGTGACATTAATGCCCCTCCAATGAGAAGTGGGTATCTATGCGCCCTCTCCTTGAATAGGAGACAGCCTTACGGACTCACTTTTAACAAACAGAATATGGTAGAAGTGACACTGTGTGTCATAAAAGGTCATAAGAGTCAGTATAGCTTCCAGCTGGTACATTCTCTGTCTTTCCCTCTCTGGATACTCCACTGGAAGCCAGCCACCATGTTATAAAGAAGCCCAGGCTACATGTAGGGGTTCCAGCCCCAGCTAAGATCCCAGCCAATAGCCAGTAATTATTTCAGGCAAGTGAATGAAGCTGCCTTCAAATGGTTCCAGCCTCCAAACTGGCCCAGGTGGTGCTGAATGGTACAGAGACAAGCTGTCCCCATTGAATTCTACCAAAGTTGCAGATTTGTGAGCAAAATAAATGTGGTTGCTGTTCTGAACCATTATATTTTTCATGATTTGTTATACAGCCATAGTGACTGGCACAGAAGGCAACCTTATTTAGCAGCAGGGTTCCTACGTTATCCATAAGCTGAACAGGGTTCCCATACTCACCCCATTCTAAGTCTCTCCTCCAATGTCTCAGGGAGTCTACTGCTTAATAAGAGTTTGTGACCAGGAGTTCCCATGGAAATGAATTTTTTGTTTTCTGAGAGTCTTGCTCAGTTGCCCAGGCTAGAGTCCAGTGGCGTGATGTCAGCTTACTATAACCTTGCCTCATGGGTTCAAATGATCCTCGTGCCTCAGCCTCCTGAGTAGCTGGGATTAGTTGTGCACACCACCACACCTGGCTAATTTTTGTGTTTTTGGTAGAGACAGGGTTTCACCATGTTGTTCCGGCTGGTCTTGAACTCCTAAGCTCAAGTGATCCACCTTCCTCAGTCTCCCAAAGTGCTGGGATTACAGGTGTGAGCCATCGTGCCTGGCCACCATGGTAATTCTATACCCTTAGTTAGATACGCCTTCCTTATTGGCGTTTCATTACAACATGCCCAGCTCCGCCTTTTACACTGGGATATATATGTGAGGCTTATGTAATCACTAGGAGGCAATTTTTTCTAGCCTTTCTTTTCCCAGAATTAAAGTGACACTCATCATTAACAGGTCTAAGTTGAAGAAACACTGACGAGAATAACCCGTTCTATTTCATTTCCCTCGTAAACAGTACTCCCAATACCCAGTGGAAGCTCTTCTGTTTTGTCACATTGTTTATCTCTTTCCTAAAAGCTAGGTCTAGACTCTGACAAAAATATTCACAAATTAAGGCAAGGAAACAGACTCAATCCGTATTAATACAACAAAGGAGAGGCCGGGTGCGGTGGCTCACGCCTGTAATCCCAACTCTTTGGTAGGCCAAGGCGGGCAGATCACAAGGTCAAGAGAGCAAGACCATCCTAGCCAACATGGTGAAACCCAGTCTCTACTAAAAATACAAAAATTAGCTGGGCATGGTGGCGTGCACCTGTAGTCCTAGTTACTTGGGAGGCTGAGGCAGGAGAATTGCTTGAACTTGGGAGACAGAGGTTGCAGTGAGCCAAGATCGTGCCACTGCACTCCAGCCTGGGCAACAGAGCAAGACTGTCTGAAAACAAAACAAAACAAAGGAGAACAGGCTCTTGGTAATTCTGGCAGTTGGAAAAGCTTTTTAGCACTTGCCATGTAACTATGGCAAAAATAACAGGAACTTAAAAGCTGTCCGCTGAGCTGGTGCATTTACACCGGAATGAAAGCTCCATTAGAGAAACTTTGTTTGAGTCATTCTCATATCCCCAATGACTGGCACATAGTAGGCACTCAATAAGTGTGTTAAATGAATGAATGAATGGATGGATATGTGAGTCCTGAACAAGTGCTATTTCAACCAACTGTGCAAGCCTTACTTTATGGAGTAAGTGGTGGCGACTTCTTGTGTCTAGCCAAGCTGATAAGACATGTCCATAATTAAAACAAATTAGGTCTATCAAATACAAAATGAGCTAGAAGCATACGTTGAGTTACTAAGAATTATAAAAATGTGGTACCTGTGTAGTCTGGATGATGGTCAAGTCATTCATACGAGAAATTCCAGGGCCCATGGGCGCTCGAAGGCCAGCTGTTCCAAACTCCATTCGGGCCCCAAAACATTTTCGTAGTTCTTCTTTATTACCTTCTGCTATTAGTCGTTTCACTGCCTCTAAAGTTAAGGAATTCTATAGGACAAAAATACAGCCAGACAAATAAGTGAATAAAAAGTAAAAACATCCACAATATCATTCTAACCTATAGGAAAATATACATATATATACACCTTTCAATTTTCTGATGCTTTTGAAATTTGAAATATGAAGTCAGTCTGACATAAGTGTTCTTTTCTTTCCTATCAAGGTCAGCACTTTTGGAGAAATGGAAGTCGAGATTTTAGCATATGATTCTAACCTCCATAATGGAATCTCAGCATTCCACTTGCCAACTCTAGGTGCTTGCACAGATTATTTCGGTTCTCAAATTCTCAGTTTTCCCATTTGCAAAATGGGAATAATCTAGAACCTTCCTTACACAATTTTTAAGGTTTTAAGGTAGTTTACTTCAAATTAATGTAAAATATCTTTCTCTACCTGGCACTTAGTTGTGATTAAATGTTCATTTTTCTCCCTAATGTTAAACCTTAGTTTTGCAATGTTTTATCATTTATATCAGGCATTCACATACCTGGTCAAGTTTGAATTTGTAACATCTCCAAGAAGCAGGCAAATAACAGAAACCCAATTTTACAGATGGGGAAGCCTCAGAGATTGAGTGACTTTCTTAAATTGCATGATAAACATTAACCTAGTACCTTTTCTCTAACATTAACTGCTTCAAATAGACATTAACAGGATTCACTTAAGTTCATTATACATTGTCCTGTTTTTTTGTACAGTAGTTGTAGAAAATGTTAAGGTTGGAGAAAAAAAATGACAATCACATTAATTTCACATGAGACTTTTAAATTATGAATCCAGGAAAACAACAGAGTAAGTACTTTCTATTCCTGTTTTACAGTCATTATCCATTTAGATGCACACTCACACAGGATGTGGCTATGTCATTAAACTCTGGAATACTAGTGCAATAAAACCTTGGCTTTCTGGAATTAAGCCCACATTTCCAGACTGTTGCAGATCCAACAGGAATCAAGTAAATCTCACCTTTTTTGGTGAAAAGCAGCAGATACTAATTACAGAACACAGTCTCACCCATCAGATTATCAGATGCCCCCAAAGAAGGGCTCTGATCGGGTACATAAAAGAGGCTCAATAAATATTCATAGAGTGAATTAGAAAACATGAACTTCACTGCCACACCCAGTATCAAATGATTTTCCCTTGTTCATAACGTAGGTCTGGAAAATCTTAATTGGTCTTTGATATCTATGAAAGGCCAAGTAGCCTGAGAAAAACAAATGAGACAGAAAGATAAGAATGAGAAGTCAAGAGAGCAGGATCAGAATCACCTCTGGGAGTGACCAAAGCTGACAGCAGAGAAAAGAACAGGGATGAAGGCACGCTAGAAACACAGAGGGCACCTGCCAGGGTGCCCTGCCAATCGCGGGGTGAAGTCAGACTAGAGGACTGCAATGCTTTTAGCTGGTGGGAGGTTCACTGGAGAATGAATGGGCTTCTTCTCAGTTAGGGGCCAGTCTCAAAGCCAAATAAGAAATTAAGGGAGGATAGAACATTAGGAGTGATAATAAAAAATATAAAAAGGACATCTGGTACAATCTTTCTATACACAGATGCAACACTGTAGACATTAGGTTGCTTTTTTTCTTCTTTTTCAAAGAGAAAGAGCAGTTATGAACTCTGGCTTCAAAAGAATTCTATACTCTGCAAGTTACAAGTTATCAGAAAGGGAAACATTTTTCTTCCCTTAAGAATCACAAAGTTATCTTCCCAGGAAAAGAAAAACACCCCCAAGGAGTTGACAATAGCATCCTGGAAATGGGATTTGCTGACATTTTATTTGTAGGAACCAGAGAATGGTAAACAAAGACCTGGCCCCTACTGACCTTGTAATCTATCTCCTTTGTTCATTCAAATATTTTAGTGACCTACTATGTGTCCTGCCCTATGCTTATGCCAGGCACTATAAACCAAGGCAGTGAGAGCAGACAGGACTGGCCACGTAATTTATGGAGGTCCAGTGCACAATGAAAATAGGTGCTCTCTTGTTCAACCATCAAGATTTTCAAGACAGGACAGCAGGACATTAAAACAACAGTAGGCCCTTCTAGGAGTGGGAGTGCTGGGCGACGGCAGGGGTCTCCTGCCCCTGGAGACAGACATTAAACAAACCTACAAATAAGTGTTTTTGGAGTTTTTTGTTTTTACCATTTGCAGCAAGCGCCATAAAGGAAAATCACAGACCGTTTAGAGGGAATATTAGGGAGAAATAATGTACACTTCGGAGCCAAGGAAGGTCTCTCTGTGTAAGCAACATTTAAGTTCAGACACAAAATATGAGTCACTAGGGGAGAAACAAGTTCAGCAGAAGAGAGCAGAGAAGGGCATTCCGAGAAAACCGAACAGCAAGCAGAACAGGCAGGAAGGGCGAGATGCAAGTTAGAGGAGAGAGGGAGTGATGTCCAGAGCTGGGTTCCCGATTCTTTCTTTGGTCCAGCATCTAAGAAAGGGAATGGAGAGAAAACCGTGCTGTGTCCAGAGGGTTCCTCCTGGGCTGTCAAAGTTCCAAGGTGTACTCCTGAAGCCAGGCGGGCCCACCCGGGAGGACCCACGTTTGTAACCAAGCCCTCGGGATGGAAGGACCGGACTAGAACGCTGCTCTGCAAAGGTCCTAGCAGCCAAAGGAATAGGTGGGACGGAGTGATTCTGGGTCCATGCGCATGGTACAGCCGACTACCGAAGGCGAGCCAGAGGTCTGAGTGGCAGCAAGGCCTGCGGGCCTCAACTAGATAGCGTCCAGGGTCTGGCCGCACTTAGACCACCACCCTGGCTTGCTCCTCTACTCTAAACTTGCAGTCCTGCCAGCCGGATAGCTGGTTTCGTCCGCGTACAACCTTTCCCGGCCTAACTCCGAACCTGCCACTTGCCGGCCGGGCCGAAGGAAGCCTGGCAGCGGCCGCGCGCTCCTCCATGGTCTCCCCGGGAGAGAAGCGGGGCGCTCGGGGCGGGAAGGCAGCGCAGGCGCCGCGCCTGGGAAGGGCGGAGCACCCGGCACCCGGCACCCGGCACCCTTCCGGGCGCTCCCCGCCTGCTGGCGCCCCTCACCTTGTCCCAGCGCAGCCACCGGGCCGTCTCCTGGTCCAGCCGGGCGTCGGCGCCGGGACCGCAGCCTTCTGGAGCCGCCATCGCTGTGCCCGCGCTGCTGCAACGGAGGGAAAGAGGCTGCGAAGTCACCCTTCCGGCCCGGCCCAGAGAGGCGGAGGCGGGGGCGGGGGCGGGGGCGGGGGCGGGGAGAGCCGCGGCGGAGCCTGCAGGCCCCGGGGAAAGTGACGCGCTTCGCGGCGGACACGCCTCCGCGCCGTCTGCGGGTGCGCCACGGGTGGTGGGAGTGAGCGAGGAGGAATTGCTGGTCGGGGTGGGTTGCTAGAACCCGGTACAACTTCTTAGAAAGGCTTTGCCGTTGTCTCTGCTGCATCCAGGTCGCAGCCAGCCTTGAGTTCCTGCCCCGCGCCAGGCGCGTGTGAGGTTCTGGGAGACCAGGATGAGTGCACCCTGATAGGAGCCTGAAAATTACGTAGAAACTCAGAGGGTCTTGAACAGCTGGAAAAAAATCTTGAAAAAGAAAAACAAAGTGAGAAGACCAGTGGAACATAAGATAGAGACCAGAAACAAAAACACGTGTATGGACAATTTATTTCAGAGGCGGGGCTGCAGAGCACGGGAGGAAACTATTTTGAGTTAATGGTGCTGGGTCAACGGGATATCCAGGTAGGGAAAAGAAAAAAGGGAACTTGGCACCCTACCTCCCATCACAGCTATGAATTCCAGATCAATTATTGCTCTAAGTGTGAAAGATAACGTGGAACTTACAGAAGCTAACATAGAAGCACATCTTCCTGACGCTGGGATCACCAAGCCGTAAAGAAGATGCATATACATAAGCATAAAAAGACATGTGCAAGAATATTTTTAACAGCATTATTTGTAAAAGCCTCAAACTGGAAACAACCCAGATGGCCATCAGCAATGCAATGGATAAATACTTGGTAGTATATCCATACCAATTCATGTGAATAAATCATGGTACATTCAAACAGCAATGCAAGTGAACTACTGTTATACACAACATTATGAATGAATCTCACAAACATTGAGCGACAGAGTTCAAACATGCGGACTCAACCCCCAGTACTGGATCAAGCATCTGTAGTCCCAGCTACTTGGTGGTGGGGGAGCTGGAGGGAGTCCTGAGGAGGGAGGATCGCTTGAGCCTGGGAGCTCGAGGCTGCAGTGAGCCGTGATTATGCCATTGCTCTCCATCCTGGGACAAAGGGTGAACCTGTTAAAAAAACAAACAAACACCCCCCCCCCCCCCGCAACGAAATGGATAAAATTATAGGGAAAGGAAACAAGCAGTGAGTTCCGAGAGTGGTGGGGGAGGGGTTAACTACCAAGGGCACAAGGGAGTTTGAGGAGTGGCAGAACTGTTCCATATCTTGATTGAGTTTGTGGTTTGCATTTATCAAAACTCATAGATATATGAGGATATATCTATGACTGTAGGATATAAAGAGTAAAGTTCACTGCATGTGAGTTATATCTCAATTTTTTTTTGAAAGGAGAGAAGAAAGAAAAAAAGTAGTGAAGGAGAGGAAGAAAGAGGAAGAAAAAGATGGAGAGAGAACGGGAATGTTGCTTTGTTCTAAAAAAGGGTATTAATAATGGCCGATCAATATTTCATTTAAACTTCTGAGTAGGTGTGATGTGGTATTGACAAGAATGTATATTTTGTGTATTTAAAGTGGAGAGCTCTATAAATATTTATTAAGTTTACTTGTTCCGGATCTGAGTTCAAGTCCTGGATATCCTTATTAATTTTCTGTCTCGTTGAGTCTAAGTCTCTTTATAAGTCTTATGTATCTGAGTGTTAGGATCATTAGCTCTTATTATTGCATTGATCCTTTTACCACTATATCTTTGTTGCTTTAAAGTCTATTTTATCAGATGTGAGAATTGCAACTCCTGCTTTTTATTTATTTATTTTTGCTCTCCATTTGGTTGGTAAATGTTTCTCCATCCCTTTGTTTTGAGTCTTTGTGTATCCTTGCATGTGAAATGGGTCTGGATGTAGCATACCATTGGGTTTTGGCTGTATCTTTTGATTGGGGGATTTAGTCGATTTAAATTTAGGATTACTGCCATTTGATGTTAACTGGCTGTTTTATCCATTTGTTGATGTCAATTCTTCTTTATGTTGATGCTCTTTACTTTTTGGTATATTTTTAGAAAGGCTAATACTGGTTGTTTCTTTCTATGTGTAATGCTTCTTTCAGAAGCTCTTGTAAAGCAGGCCTGGTGGTAATAAAATCTCTGAGTATTTGCTTGTTCGCAAAGGATTTTATTTTTCCTTCACTTATGAAGCTTAGTTTGGCTGGATATGAAATTCTGGGCTGAAAGTTCTGTTCTTTAAGGATGTTGAATATTGGCCTCCAATCTCTTCTGGCTTGTAGGGTTTCTGCTGAGAGATCTGCTGTGAGTCTGATGGGCTTCCCTTTGTGGGTAACCTGACCTTTCTCTCTGGCTGCCCTTAGTATTTTCTCCTTCATTTCAACCCTGGTGAATCTAATAATTATGTGCCTTGGGGTTGTTCTTCTTGAGGAATATCTTTGTGGTGTTCTCTGTATTACCTGGGGTTGAATGTTGTCCTGCTTTGCTAGGTTGGGAAAGTTTTCCTGAATAATATCCTGAAGAGTATTTTCCAGCTTGGATTCATTCTCTTTGTTGTATTCAGGTACACCTATCAAACGTAAATTAGGTCTTTTCACATAGTCCCATATTTCTTGGAGACTTTGCTCATTCCTTTTTATCCTTTTTTTTCTATTCTTGTCTTCTTGTTTAATTTCATTAAGTTGGTCTTCAACCTCTGATATCCTTTCTTCTGCTTGTTCAAGTGTTAAAAACTGTGCATACTTCTCGGAGTTCCCGTATTGTATTCTTCAGTTCCATTAATTCACTTATATTCCTCTCTAAATTGTCTATTCTCATTAGGATTTCGTCAAACCTTTTTTCAAAGTTCTTAGTTTCTTTACGTTGGGCTACAACATGTTCTTTTAACTCACAGCAGTTTCTTATTATCCACCTTCTGAAGCCTGATTCTGTTAGTGGAATGCACTCGTTCTCCATCAAGCCTTGTTCCCTTGTTGATGAGGAACTGTGATCCTCTGGAGAGGGAGAGGCATTCTGATTTTGAGTATTCTCAGCCTTTTTATGCTGATTTCTTCCCATTGTTGTGAGTTTATCCACCTATCATCTTTGTAATTACCAACTTTCAAATTAGATCTCTGAGTGGACGTCCAACTTGTTAATTCCCAGAGCCGAAATCTGAGCAACCCACTGCGCCGGCCAAAACAGTGGCGTTAAGACTGACGGTGCATTTCTGCCCAGGAATCTCCGGTCTGGCTTCCTTCTTGAGTCCATAATAGTCAACTCTGCCTTCCTGGAGCTTCAAATGTCAGTCAGTAGGGGAACCAGTCTCGTTTACTCTGCACCAAGAGCTGCCGTGCCGAGGTGCTGGCAAAACCACTGCGCTGGCCACAAGAGTCACGCTGGCGACCCGTGGGGCTCCTCCACTGGGAATCTTCTGGTCCGTGAGTGACAAAAATTCGTCTGAAAGTGTGGTGTCCTCTCATTCTCTGCGCTTTCACTGGGAGCTGCAATCCCTAGATGTTAGCGATCAGCCATCTTGGATTGTTCCTCTTTTTTTTTTTTTTTTTTTGAGACAGAGTTTCACTCTTGTTACCCAGGCTGGAGTGCAACGGCGCGATCTTGGCTCACCGCAACCTCCGCCTCCTGAGTTCAGGCAATTTTCCTCCCTCAGCCTCCTGAGCAGCTGGGATTATAGGCACGTGCCACCATACCCAGCTAATTTTTTGTGTTTCTAGTAGAGATGGGGTTTCACCATGTTGACCAGGATGGTCTCGATCTCTTGACCTTGTGATCCACCCGCCTTGGCCTCCCAAAGTGCTGGGATTACAGGCTTCAGCCACCGCACCCAGCCAGTTTTTTGTTTTTTTTTTTTTTTTTTTTTTTTGATACAGAGTCATGCTCTGTCAGTGGCTGGAGTGCAGTGGCACAATCTTGGTTCACTGCAATCTCCACCGCCCAGGTTCAAGCAATTCTCCTGTTTCAGCCTCCTGAGTAGCTAGGACTGAAGGTGGATGCCACCATGCCCAGCTAATCTGCATATATTAGTAGAGACAGGGTTATACCATGTTGGTCAGGCTGATCTCGAACTCCTGACCTCATGATCTACCCCCCCGCCCTCAGCCTCCCAGAATTCTGGGATTACAGGTATGAGACACTGCACCTGGCCATATCTCAATTTTTTTTTTAAGTTTTAAGATTAAAAACTAAAAAGGAGGCAAAATAATCTATGGATTACAGCAGAGGGGTCAGCTTTAGCAAGGAGGGAAAATGCCTTCTGGGATTCTGGGACTGTTCTGTTTCCTGAACTGGATGATGGTCACACAGGTGTGTTCACTTTGTAATATTCACTAAGCTGCAGTCTTATGAGTTGTGCATTTTCTGTATGTTCTTCAATTTTATTTTTATTATTATTATTTTTTGAGACACAGTGTCACTCTGTCACCCAGGCTGGAGTGCAGTGGTGCAATCTTGGCTCATTGCAACCTCCCCCTCCCGGGTTCAAGAGATTCTCATGCCTCAGCCTCCTGAGTAACTGGGATTACAGGTGTGGGCCACCATGCCTAGCCTTTTTTTGTTTGTTTGTATTTTTGGTAGAGACTGGATTTCATCATGTTGGCCAGGCTGATCATGAATTCCTGACCTCAAATGACCTGCCGCCTCAGCCTCCCAAAGTGTTGGAATTATAGGCATTAGCCACCACGCCCCGCCAATATGTTCTTCAATTTTAAAAATAAAAAATAAATATCCAGGATCTGTGATATCTGTTTAGTGTAATGGGAGAGGCATAATAATCATGTAATCACAGCAGTTAATACATAATTACAAACTGAAAAAATACTGGAAGGAAAGCAATGAGATGTGTGAGGTTGCAGGTAGCAGAGGCCACCTCAGTCGGGAAGCTTGCCTGAGCACTGGAAGCTTAAGAGAGATGTGAGGGCCAGGTGCTGTGGCTCATGCCTGCAATCCCAGCACTTTGGGAGGCCCAGGTGGATGGATCACGAGCTTAGGAGTTCAAGACCAGCCTGGCCAACATGGTGAAGCCCCATTTCCACTAAAAACACAAAAATTAGCCAGTCATGGTGGCAGGCACCTGTAATCTCAGCTACTCGGGAGACTGAGGCAGATAATTGCTTGAATCAAGGAGGTGGAGGTTGGAGTGAGCCAAGATCGCACCACTGCACACTCCAGCCTGGGTGACAGAGTGAGACTGTCTCA
This sequence comes from Saguinus oedipus, assembly GCA_031835075.1. Taxonomy (NCBI): domain Eukaryota; kingdom Metazoa; phylum Chordata; class Mammalia; order Primates; family Cebidae; genus Saguinus; species Saguinus oedipus. The sequence continues at coordinate 65,433,571 of CM063171.1, read as the reverse complement.
AAAAAAAAAAAAAAAAAAAAAAAACAAGGGAGAGAGAGAAAGATGTGAGGGAAGGGTGTAGTTAATGTGAGAGTGTGGTCCTTCCCCTGACTGCAAAGCCTGAGAGACTGGAGCATGGAGAAGAGGAGGAGGACAGGCTGCCTCAGTTTCCCCATATGTTAGGTGGTCTGCAGGTCCACTACACTCAGGGTCTCTCTTTTCTCTGCACCAGATAAACCTTCTCAGTCACACTCTGGGAAAAATTGCAGGATATGGAGAATCAGAGACTCAGGCAGGTCTCATTCACCCTTTTTTTTCCTCTCAAATGCCACTTTTCCCAGAGGAGTGTGTGCAGCTTCCAGCCTTCTGCTAAGATAGGAGTGGGGACTGGTGTGTCTCTAAATATCCAGCAGTTGTGGGCCTCAGAGTTTACATCTGTCCTTCCATGATAAGAGATGCTTGCAGCTGAGTCTCTATGATGGTTCAAAACATGTGGGAAATGGTGTCTAAGGGGGTTATTTTGGCACGTTTTATTATAGGTATTATTTATTATTTTATTAGATATATACTTATAATATAGATAGTATTACAGATTTATAGTATCTTTACTTTTTATTATAGATATATATTTATTTTTTTATTAGAATTTGTGGGCCCAAAGTGATATCCAGTCAGAACTATTTTAACTTCACTTGAGACCCCAAGGAGCAGATTTTTTCAATATTCCTTTACAGAAAGAAGGAAAGCAAGCAAGTGTAGTTTCCAAGCAGAGAGGAACTTTTAACTAGTAAGTTGCCAAATGGTAAATAAATTCTCAGCTGGTTGCGGTGCTCACGCCTATAATCCCAGCACTTTGGGAGTCTGAGGCTGCTGGATTACAATGTCAGGAGTTCGAGAGCAGCCTCACCAATATGGTGAAACCCCATCTCTACTAAAAATACAAAAATTAGCTGGGCATGGTGGCTTGCACTCGTAATCCCAGCTACTCAGGAGGCTGAGGCAAGAGAATCGCTTGAACCTGGGAAGCAGAGGTTGTAGTGAGCTGAGATCGGGCCACTGCACTCCAGCCTGGATGACAGAGCAAGACTCTGTCTCAAAATAAATAAATAAATAAATAAATTCTCTTCCCATACTGAGAAGGGCACCAAGGAGCAGATTTTTCAATATTCCTTTATAGATAAGATGTATACACATAAGCATAATAAGACATGTGTGAGAATATTTCTAGCAGCATTATTTGTAAAAGCCTCAAACTGGAAACACTCCAGATGGCCATCAACAATACAGTGGATAAATACTTAGTAGTATGTCCATACCAATTCACCAATTCATATAAATAAATCATGGCACATTACAACAGCAATGCAAGTGAACTACTGTTATATACGACATAATGAATGAATTTTAAGGTACTGCGTTGAAAAACAATGCACACAGTCACACTCAATGCACACAGTCACACTCAGTGCACCAAGTCACACTCAGTGCACACAGTCACACTCAGTACACACAGTCACACTCAGTGCACAGTCACACTCAGTGCACACAGTCACACTCAGTACACACAGTCACACTCAATGCACGCGGTCACACTCAGTGCACGCAGTCACACTCAGTACACAGTCACACTCAATACACACAGTCACACTCAATGCACGCAGTCACACTCAATGCACGAAGTCACACTCAGTACAGACAGTCACACTCAGTACAGACAGTCACACTCAGTGCACGCAGTCACACTCAATGCACACAGTCACACTCAGTGCACAAAGTCACACTCTGCACGCAGTCACACTCAATGCACACAGTCACACTCAGTGCACACAGTCACAATGCACACAGTCACACTCAGTGCACGCAGTCACACTCAATGCACGCAGTCACATTCAATGCACACAGTCACACTCAGTGCACGCAGTCACACTCAATGCACGCAGTCACACTCAGTGCACAAAGTCACACTCAGGGCACGCAGTCACACTCTATTCCTCCCATCTGCTTTTCATGTGAAGCAGGTGGTTGTGTCAGGGACTTTTCTGGGGTCGCCTATAGCAAAGATGCTGTCATTGGAGGTTCTGACAATGATGCTGCAGTGACCTAAAGCTGGTAATTTCCTACCTATGACCCCACAGTTCATTTTACATCTGTGGAAACCCACTTAGATTAGTAGATTGAAGAGGTGTTCTTAGGGAATAAGTCAGGCCTTCGTTGTAAATGAGGAAATGAGGGCACCCAAAACATAAGAGCCTTTCTCCAAGACATAAGGCTGGTTAATGACAGAGCCAAGACTCTCACTCCAGGTGTCCCGATAGCCCAATCAAACGTCACTCCCTCTCCCGTTCCCCTCAAGCATTTCTACACATATCCATTTCCAAGGAAGCTCCGTGAACTCTGGTAACCTGTTTCCATGTGATACTAGCCTGCTCTTGATGAAAAGCAAATACTAACCATGTTTGATATCGACGATGTTAGGTGATGCTTAAAATAACTTAATTTGTTTGTTCATGCTCCCTTGCTGCCTAGGAATGCATTCACATGAGTGTCCCAATTTTTTTGGAAGCCTTCCCAATGTCCTCAAACACCTTGTCAGCAATTCTATCAGTCCATTTGTATCCAGTCCAGAAAAAGTTCTTCCAAAACTTTTCATTATGGAACATTTTAAATATTTACTAAAAATGATCCTTATGTAACTATCACGCAGTTCAACAATGATCAATTCATGGCCAGTCTTGTTTCACCCACCCACTTTCCCCTCCTGTGTTAGTTGAAGGAAGATGCCAGATATCTTATCATTTCACTTATACACGTTTTGGTATGTATCTCTGATACGTAAGGACACTTCAAAATAATCACAAAACCGTTATCTTACCTAAAATTTTACAAATTAAAGTAGTAATTTCTAAATACTGTCAAATGTCCCTTTAGTGTTTATATTTCCACATATCTATTTATATTAATTATAATTTTATCTTAAATCTTAATTTTATAAATTTTTTGTGGTCTGCTTGAATCAGGAGCCAAATAATCTTCCCATGGCTTCATGTGTCTTTGAGGTCTCTTTTATTTTACAGATTCTGCCTCAATTTCCTTGCTGTTTATTTGTTGAAGAAACTAGGTTGTCTGTCCTCTAGGGTTTCCCAGTCTGGATTTTGCTGATTGCATCTGTTTTTGTTTTTGTTTTCTTTGAGACAGAGTCTTGCTCTGTCACCCAGGCTGGAGTGCAGTGGTGCAATCTCAGCTCACTGCAACCTCTGTCTCCCAGGTTCAAGTGATTCTCTTGCCTCAGCCTCCCAAGTAGCTGGGATTACAGGCACACTCCACCATGCCTGGCTAATTTTTTTGGTGTTTCTTTAGTAGAGATGTGGTTTCATCATGTTGGTCAGGCTGGTCTGGAACTCCTGGCCTCAAGTGATCTGCATGCTTCAGCCTCCCAAAGTGCTGGAATTACAGGCGTGAGCTATCGAATTCGGCCAATCTCTGATGTTCTTTAGCTAAAGTTCCACTCCCCTCTGTCTTTCCTGTAAACTGGTTTTATTATCCTTTCTTTTTATAGTCTCTCCCTCACTGGACTGACTTCCTGGAGGACAGAAATGGTGTCTTATTGATCTTTGCCTACCTAGAGCCTAGCACTGTAAATGTCCAATAAATGGATAAAGAAATGAATATAAAGTCATGTGGCTGTTGTTTTTTAATTTGTGTAAGAACAGAGAAAACTCTATAATCAGGCTGCCTGGGACTAGATCTTGACTCCACCCTTTATTCCCTGGAGACCTTGGGCAAGTCATTTAATCTATCTTGGCCTTGGTTTTCTTATTTCTAAAATGAAAGTAATAATACACAGGAAGTGATGTAGGGCTTGAATGAACAAAACATGTGAAATACTTAGCATCGTGCCTGGCATACAGTAAGTGCTCAATAATTGAATAAATAAATAAATATAGCTACTGTTATGGAAGTCCTACTGGCTTTTCTGTATTAGTCAGGATAGGCTAAGCCAAGCTGAAGAAATAAATCAATCACTAAATTTCAAGACTTTGTGAAACCAGGGATTTTTTGCTTCCTTGCGTTATATGTCCAGGGTGGTCAGTGAATGTTCTGTTCCGCAGAAACCAGGCTTCCATCTTGTGTCTCCTCCATCTTAATATGTGGCCTCTGCAATTACCAAGGAAAGGGAAAAGTGTGGAGGTCGCGAATGCCAAGTGTGGGTGAAGGGGAGGAAGGCAGCAAAACACACTGCCATGTGTGTACCTATGCAACTATCTTGCACATTCTGCACATGTACCCCAAAACCTATAATGCAATAAAAATTAAAAAAAATACTTAATAAACTCCCATATATATATATATATATATATATATATATATATATATATGTAAAGAAGTGATTCTTAAATGCTTTTGCTTGGAAGTGTCATGTATTACTTGCACTCAATTTTTATCAGCTGGAGTTTGTCACACAAAACCATGAGAACTGCAAGTGTGCTGGAAAAGACAGAGTACCCATGTGTTCAGGAAAGGGAAGATAACTGGATAGGAATGAACCCTCGTGGGCACTACCACACATCCTATGTGGCCACTATTTAAGTGTTAGGATGGTTGCAATAATCAGTGGGTTTTGTATATTTCTAAGCAAGTAATTTCAATTCTTAGTTGAAATTTAGAGCCACAACCTGATAGAACAGTCTGTTTTCCTCCATTCAATAAAGTGATCCTTTTTGATATAAATCAGATCATGTTCTCTTGTGTTTCAGTCCTCCCCTGCTTCATAATGTACTTAGAATAAAGTCTATATCTTAAACTTTCTTCTTAATCTTTCACCTAATCTGATTGCCTGCTGTTTTTCTCCCTCACTCACTGTGATCAGCCATGCTGTTCTCTGAGCTGATCCTTAAATATGTCAAGCAAGTGCTGGTCGAAGGCCTATATCAGCATTGCCCTCCCCCAGATAGTCCCATAACAAATGTCCACATTTAATTCAGGCTTTTGCTAAAATACTAGCTCATCAGGAAGATCTCTCTTCTGTAAAGTGCTGGTAAGTGTTTAACAACTGGCTGTCTGGGATAAAAAGCTCTGACTTACAGTATTTGCCAATTTCCATGGTGTAAATACATCCACCATGGCCAATTTCGAACAACAATGTGATATCACTGAACACAGTGGTGGGAAGAGATTGCAGCAGCACACCATTATATAATATTTCTAATACACAGGTATCATAGATGTAAATAACTTAAAGGGCATAGATAATGGTAATAGGCAATAATCTAAATAGAAGATGCTGAGTTTAAGTATTTATTGTTTGTTTTTAATATAATATGTTGACTTTCAAGTTTATATAATTTTATTTTCATAATGCTGTTATTAGATTGTGCCAGCACTGCTCTAAAGAAATACCTGAAATTGGGTAATTTATGATGAAAAGTGGTTTAATTAGCTCATGTCCCACAGGCGCTAAAGGAAGCATGATGCTGGCATTGACTTAGCTTCTGGGGAGGCCTCAGGAAACTTACAATGGTGGAAGGTGAAGAGGAAGCCCGCACTTCACAAGGGCTGAGCAGGAGGAAGAGAGAGAGCAGGGAAGTGCCACAGACATTTGAACAACCAGATCTCCTGAGAACACACTGTTGTGAGGATAGTACCAAGGGGGAAACCCACCCCCCTCACCCATGATCCAATTACCTCCCACCAGGCCTCACCTCCAACATTGGGGATTACAATTTGACATGAGATTTGGTAGGGAACAGAGATCCAAACCCTATTTATGTCTGTGTTTAACATCTCTCACAATTCCTAAAAATGGAAGATTGTGCTCTCATGAGCCAGGATGGGCTGTTGCCAATATACCATTGACTCTTGTTCAGGGTACCTAAAATGGATTAACACCACGCTCTTCTCCTACTTTGTTTTTCTTCAAAGTGTTTATCACTCCCTGCCATGATGTTATAAAACTGATTTTAAAAATATTGCCTGTCTTTTCTGCTGTTTTTTCCTAACTCAGCCTCCAGCACCTAGAACAGTGCTTGGTTTGTAATAGATGTTCAATAAGTATTTGTTGAAGAATGAATCACTTGGCTCCTTTTGTGCATAAAGAAAAACTAAACATAGAAAATAATAATAATATAAGACACAGGTATGAAACATACACAAACCTCTTCTCTAAAACAAGTGAACCGTTTTGAAATTAACCAAGAAAAATGTCTCATCACCATTATCTCAGTGTTCAAATTTCAAGGTTGATGAGAGAATGAGTAAATAATTGCCAACAGAGTTTATCAGTGTACACATTACTGGTCATAAACCCAAAGTATACCAACAGCAAACCTTTTTCTTTTTTGCAGACCATCTGGAGTTGAATGATCTTTCTCAGTGAAAATTTAAAATATCTATTATTTATGCCGATTTTCATTAAATGCATGAAATGGCCTAATTTTTCTCTCATTACTCATTTTAATAACTCTTTGCACTTAAACTACCACCAGGCTTTCTAATCATTAAAAGTTTAATACTAGGGCCGGTGTGTGATCCCTGACTCCAGCTTCCTCTTCTCTTTTTCCTCCTGGCAGTGCCCGGTTGTTCAGCACCCTGCACCACACCCTGTCCCTAGATCTCAGGGCAAGAGTCATTCATTCTCATTAGGGAGTTGGTGTTCAGTTAATCATCATTGTGTTCCTTTGCCTGGGGCATTTGGGTGGTTAACCAGGCATGAAATAGAGAAGCACTGCCATTGAATTGCTGTGTGCTTTAGTGTCTGCCTTGGTCAGAGAGATGCCCTAACCACATCCTCAGAATGTGTGAGGACAAAGCCACCTAAGAGATTTGTGTTTGAAAACTTCAGCACCCTCTAAAGTGCTAGTATACTCATTCCAGCCTCGGGACCGAGACTGACACTTAAAAAAAAAAAAAAAAAGACATCTCTACAAAGAGTTAAATTTAAGAGATTTCACAGAAAGAGAAAGTTGAATTTTTGTTTTGTTTTGTTTCCTGCAAACCACATAATTCCTGATGTTTCTGAAACATCACTGTTTTGGAAACTGAATATCTGGCCTGTTTGGGCAGCCACTGGGTAAATTGTTGTGCTCCAGATGAAGTTGCCTGATGCATTGTGTTGTTCTTTTTCATTAAAAATTACCTTGATCTACCACTTTCTCACCTCTGTCGTTTCTAACTGTACCTGCATTCATATGGAATTTAGTCTGTATTTCCTGGAGTGAATAATATTACATAGGAGACCTAGGTGTACTCCTAAAAGAAATACTGGCCTCAAATAAACTTATGTGTCAAAGATAACCCATAAGTCATAGTTTACAGTGGATCATACAGCCTTACATTCTTAAAGGACCGTTGTGTTTGATATGGTTTGAGTCTGTGTCCCCGCCCAAATCTCTTGTCATATTGTAATCCCCAATATTGGATTTGAAGCCTGGTGAGAGGTGATTAGATCATGGGAGTGATCTTCCCTTTGGAAGATTCTCATGATAGTGAGTGAGTTATCACAAGATCTGATTGTTCAAAAGTGTATAGCCAGGCTAGGCAACAAGAGTGAAACTCTGTCTCAAAAAAAAAAAAAAAAAAAAAAAAGGTGTGTAGCACCTCTCCTCTCTCCCTTCTTCCTACTGTGGTCACGTGAAGACATGCCACCTTCCTCTTCACCTTCTACCATGGTTGTAAGTTTCCTGTCCCCAGCCATGCTTCCATAGAGCCTGTGGAACTGTGAGCCAATTAAACTTCTTTCTTTTTTAAAAATTAATTACTCAATCTCAGGTATTTCCTTACAGCAGTGTGATAATGTGCAAATACAGTGTTTAAGTCAAGAGAAAAGTATTTTAAATCTGCAAACTTTTGCATCCTAACTGCTATTCAACTTTTCTCTAATCCCATTTTCTTTCAATGATTTAAGCACTCAATGTGTGTGTGTGTGTGTGTGTGTGTGTGTGTGTGTGTGTGTCAGTGTGTGTGGTATGATGGTTTCAGATGACTCAGGCATCCTTCCTGTAAGAGGATTGTACATCTACCCTTTGCCTTTTGTAAGGGACAATCAGGGTTCTTATCCCCCTCTTAATGTTAAGAAAACCAAGTGTTTTTCAACAAACTTCAGATATGATGTACATAAAATAATTATAAAGTTTTTACCATTATAATTTTCATATTTTGCTTTACAAAATGTCCTCCGACTAGCACAAAGATAAAGGCTTCTGCCGAAAGAACAAAATTCTTGAATACTGGTCATTATCACATTCTAAAAAATAGTGTCATCATTTGACTTGATAAGATCTTATGAAAATGTAGTTTGACAAATACAATTTGCTATAGACAGGCTCATTTTGAAATTGAAGGTTTAGGTAATTATATAGTTGGACATCTAGTTAATTAAAGGTTTTAATAAGTTTAATCATTCCTGTATGTCAAATATCCCTTCCATATCTTTGTGTCTTAATGCTCACTTAACCTTTTTATGTATGTGTTTTCATTCATTCAGGCATCTATAACAAAATATCATAAACTAGAGTAGCTTATAAACAACAAAATTTACTTCTCACAGTTCTGGGAAGTCCAAAATTAAAGTGCCAGCTGATTCACTGTTTGCTGAGGGCCACTTTCAGCCAAGAGTCCAAAGAGGACTCTCTTTGACCTCTTTTATAAAGGCACTAATTCCATCCATGTGGGCTCTACCCCCATGACCCAATCACCTCCCAAAGGCCCCACTTCTAATATCATCATCTTGTTGCTTAGGATTTCAACATATGAATTTGGGAAGACACAAGCATTCAGTCCACAGCAGTATGTATTAGTTTTTAGTTTTAGTAATGGGGGAAAAAATTCCATGTTCAATCATAAAAATACCCTTTAAAATGTTTTTCACAAGAATTTTCTAAAACATTGAACAGTTAATTTTATGTAACATTAATGATGTATCTAATACACAGATGCAAGAGATATTACAATGAATGAGAAAAGTAGAATTTTTTTAAGAGCCTCAGAAAAATAAATTAACAACCCCAAATCGCAGAATCAATCTGATGGATAAACATTAAATATTTGTTTTATTAATTAAGGTAAAACCTGGAATGAAGCTTTGCATCACAAATAGCAAGTTGCCCACATACACTGAATTCCACCTCTTCTAAAACCACACTAAAATGGAAATAAAGGGATATATTTGGAAGATAAAAATCCACAAGGACCAAGAGAATGAGAAGAGGGTGGGAAACCACAGCAAATTTTGGAGGATGGAAAATAGTTGGAAGAGTGGGGACTGACAGGGAAGCCTTGAGAGAGCTGAATCTCACACTGGCTGTGGGAAAGCTAAGAGCAGCCTCTACCACACGCAGATTAGGAATTGGTAGACCCAGCTACTTCTGCAAGTAAAGGTGGGACTAAGACCAGGAAGATTGAGCAAAAATCTGTTTAAGAAGCAGTTAGATCTCTAGATTCCTTGTACTCCGTGTCAGTGGTGATTGCCCCTTTACTACACATACCAGCAGAAGGCTGGAGATTTATTCTCTAGCATTTAAATTGAGGATTTCTTGACTGAGGAGCCCTAGATATGGATTGAGATCAGGATACCGAAGTGAAGATATGAGGAGTAAGTAAAAATTGATATACTATGAATATTGATACCACCCCATGCTTCTTGTTGATCTATTTTCCCAGAATGTGGGTAGAAACTTATAAGATTGTAACCAGTCCAAAATGAAAGAACAAGAACTACTGATTTTGACAGTTACCCCAGAGAAAGGCTCAGCCGAGCCACCTTACAGTGAAGACCATGGAGTGCGCAGAACTTCTGATCAACTTTTTGTCCCCTGCCCTTAAACATGAGATGACAGCCGAGAATCACCACATTTTCAGCAAATCCTCCAATATGAAAGACAAAGGCGAAAATAAAAAAACAACAAGAAGAAAATAATCTACATGAAAGAGAGATTATACATGGAAAAGAGAATGTGAAAAAAACACAAAATTAATATCTTAAGAAAGATGAGGAAAAACTGGGCTTTTTAATAATTAAATATGAGATCGTATGTATATAAGAATATGATTATCTTATAATTAAAAATAAGAGAAGATTGGGGGAATAGAAAATAGTTCATGAGGCTGAGGCAGGAGAATCACTTGGATCTGGGAGGCTGAGGTTGCAGTGAGCAAGATGGCGCCACTGCACTCCAGTCTGGGACACAGAGTGAGACCCTGTCTTGAAAAAAGAAAGCGGCTGGGCACGGTGGCTCACGCCTATAATCCCAGCACTTAGGGAGGCCGAGGCAGGTAGATCACGAGGTCAAGAGATCAAGACCATCCTGGTCAACAAGGTGAAACTCCGTCTCCACTAAAAATACAAAAATTAGCTGGGCATGGTGGTGGCACGTGCCTGTAGTCCCAGCTACTCGGGAGGCTGAGGCAGGAGAATTGCTTGAACCCAGGAGGCGGAGGTTGCGGTGAGCCGAGATCGCGCCTTTGCACTCCAGCCTGGATAACAAGAGTGAAACCCCATCTCAACAAAAAAAAGAAAAGAAAAAAGAAAGCAAGCATAGTCCATGTTTTGGCATTTCTGTCTTACGTATTTATTTATTTATTTTTACCTTATAGCTTGCATATTTATTGAACAAATACTACTAAAATAACTAAAAGACACTGGGTACTTGTCATGACTGCATCAGTAAAGATCATGTCACAAAAGCCCGCGTTTTCCACAGTACACAACTACAACGCTACATAAATGCCACAGGTGTGGAATGCTGTTTTTTCTCTATTTGCACAGCTGATGTACTTATTCTAATGAAGGAAAGAGGAGAGGAATGAAGCTTAGGTCAATGGGAGAGTGAGAAGAGAATGAAGAAGTGCAGTACTTGGCCGGGTGTGGTGGCTCACATTCCTACTCAGATGCCAGTGTTTTGGATTTTTTTTTTTCCAGAGGGAATTTATATAAAAGGAGTTTGTCTTTTTTCCCCCAATACCCTTTTAAACAATAAGGATCCAAAGAAACACCTCAAAGTCTCTTTAAAATTATTGCTTTTCTTTCTCTAAACAGGTGATGGAAGAGACCTAGTAAGTAAATTACAGTTTTGTGACTGCCCATGCTCCTGTCAACTGCACATCCATGAGTGTCAGCCATGCTACTGTGAGTGTCTGTAAGTGCCAGCCAATGAGACACTAGTCTCATACGCTATGGTAGCATTCACTCAACCTACACCATTGAGGGAGAAAGCTGCACTGAAGACATGAGGCAAACAAGTCAATCCAGTCTAGAGAACAACATTCAGGGAAACAGAGTAGCAACACCTTCTTAGAAGATGGAAGGATAAAATAACTCCATCAAGGCTACCTTGCCAAGGAGCATGTTGAAAATCCAAATAGGCTGGGTGCGGTGGCTTACGGCTGTAATCATCCCAGCACTTTGGGAGGCCGAGGTGGGGGGATCACCTGAGGTCAAGAGTTTGAGACCAGCCTGGCCAATATGGTGAAACCCCATCTCTACTAAAAAAAAAAAAAAATTAGCCAGGTGTGGTGGTGCATGCCTGTAATCCCAGCTACTAAGGAGGCTGAGGCAGGAGAATAGCTTGAACTCAGGAGGCAGAGGCTGCAGTGAGCCAAGATCATGCCACTGCACTCCACACTCCAGCCTGGGTGACAAAGATTCCATCTCAAAAAAAAAGAAAGGAAGAAAATCCAAAATAGCACCATTCATCAGTGTCTCAGGTACTGTGGCAGCATCTCGATCTCTAACCACAAGGAAACAATGTGTTTCAAACACGTAAGTGAACAAAAAAGTGGTGGTCGTGGGGAGTCTCAGCCTCTGCAAGAAGCAGGAGCTGTGTGAGTGAAAAGGCAGGAGTGGGTTGGTCAGGTGAGCAGGGTGGGAGTCAGAGTGGTGGCAGACAGTGTTGTAGTGGATCAGGCCTGAAGGCCCACCTGTAAGGGTTGTAAATGTGTATTCACAGTGTGAAATCTGAGCATTTCTACTTGAGACAGAATGACTAGAAACTGGTTTGATGATACCTATTTGTTCACTGTAAATTCTCTATAGCAAGGCTCAGAGTTTCATTGTTTCTTCTTATACTTGATTTGCAAAGAAAAAAATTCCCATAGATGGTACTACGATCTCATCAAAACCATACACCATATGTAATACAAATGGAGGTGTTACGATTTTAAAAAGTGGACATGTTTTAGTTCATTATGACACTGCTATAAAGAAATACCTCAGAATAAGTAATTTATAAAGGAAAGAGGTTTAATTGACTCATAGTTGTAGATGGCTGGGAGGCCTCAGGAAACTTACAATCATGGCTGAAGGCCAAGGGGTAGCAAAGGCACATCTTACATGGCAGCAGGCAAGAGAGTGAAGGAGCGAAGGGGGAGGAGTGTTTTATAAAACCATGAGATCTAGTGACAACTCACGATAAGAACAGCATGGGAGAAACTGGCCTCATGATCCAATCACCTCCCACCAGGTCCTGCCCTCAACACATGAGGATCATGGGGATTACGATTGAAGATGAAATTTGGGTAGGAACACAGAACCAAACCATATTAGGGGAAACTGATTCTTGGGGAGTAGAGTTCATTGCTACACAGTGGAGTCAGGGAGGCAGGCTTGGTCTCATTGTTCTTGTGGCTTAATTCCTTTGGGACAGAAAGTCTTCCCTTAGGAAGCGTTCCCTCAGGAAGACTTCTCTCCATCTCCTTGTTTGGAAATGGTTCTTGACTGACCCAGACAGAGAGTTCTGGGTAATAAACGATTTTGAGAATCCTAGTCTTGGACTTCTATTCTCCTCTTCAGTCCAGGTAGACCAACAGACAAAAGCCCCTCTCCCTGTTTACTCTCTCTCCTCTCCACACCTGAAACACAAATGTCCATCTTAGGGCATTTTTTAACCTAGAGCAGGGAATCTGCAGAAATTTTCTGTAAAGGCCCAGATAGTGTTATAAAAGTTTTGGGATTCCAAAGATCTGTGCCATAGACAACCTGTAAATGACTAGGTGTGCTTGTGTTCAACGCATTCGTGGGTACTGAAATTTAAATTTCATGTAATTTTCACATGTCACAAAACATTCCTCTCTTCCTTTTCCTTTTTTTACACCCATTTAAAATGTACTCTTAGCTGTGGGCCATTTAAACAGGGAATGGGCTGAGTTTGTCCCGTGGGAGTCATGCTTTGCCTATCTATGTTTTTAAGGAACTGTTGCGTATGTGTGCTGCCAGGATCATGCATAACAGTTCACAGCAGTGTTACCTGTAACAGCAACAAAACGAAAAGTCTACCACGGAAACGTAGACAGTAAGTAATAATTTGTGATCTAGTCATAGAATGGAACACTGCATGGTGCCAAAAGTGCATGAACTACAGCTACACGTATCAGATCTGAAACACCTACCTGAAATAGTGGTCAAAAAATGAAGTCATGGAAGAATTAATACAGCCTGATACAGTCATAGTAAGGTTAAAGAAGGCAAAATTAAACAATACCCAGGAATAAAGCTATAAAGAGGCCAGGCACAGCCTGTAATCCCAGCACTTTGGGAAGCCTGTAATCCCTGCATCTGTAATCCCAGCATCTGTAATCCCAGCACTTTGGGAAGCCAGGGCAGGCAGATTGCTTGAGGTCAAGAGTTTGAGAGCAGCTCGGCCAATGTTGTGAAATCCTGTTTCTACTAAAAATATAAGAATTAGCCGGGCGTGATGGCTCACACCTGTAATCCCAGCTACTCGGGAGGCTGAGGAATGAGAATTACTTGAATCTGGGAGGCAAAGGCTATAGTGAGTTGAGATCATGACACTGAACTCCAGCCCAAATGACAGAGTGAGAGGCTATCTCAAAACAAACCCCAAAACTATAAAGAAAGGCAAGGGAATTGTAAAGACAAAATTCAGAAAAGTGATTCCCTTAAGGATGAGGAGAGGCGAAGAATGTTCACTGGGAGAAGCATATAGGAACTTCCAAGTTACTGGAATTTTTCTATTTCCTAAATTTAATCCTAGGCATACAGGAGTCCTTTGCCTTCTCATGCTTTAAGCTGCATTATTTATACAAATACATATATATATATAATATATATATATTTGACTAAAAATTCAACTTAATTTAAAATAGCATTGCTAGTGAAAATGTGATGTCCATATACTGCTTTTATCCCACAGGTTTGTTTATGTTAGGGGTTTAGCAAATGGATTTTGGTGTTAAAGGAAAGGGTGCCCTCTTCAGGCAATGCGTCTCATGTTGTTACTTAAAAAAATACTGGAAACTCATAAATCACAGCACTAAGAGGCATTTTATTTGATGTTCTATGTCTATTCTTAACCGGTACAAAGTATTTTATTTTTAGAAAACTGCAGGTAAGGATTTTTAAATTTCCATTTCATAATGTGACTTAATTTAGTTTTTTTTTTTTTTAAAAAAACCTCTGTTTCTTTTTTATCTTAATTTCTATTTCTTTTCATTATGTGAAACTTCTCAGGCTTCTTTCTTAGAAGATTTAAGGTACAACTACAGAAATGCTTATCATGAGATGTCTCTTTTGGCCTGTAGTAATAGCAGTGGTGGGGAAGTATTTCAGAATTATATTTACTTTCAAAAAGGAAAAATCTACTAAGATCTAAGATTTTATGGGGACTACCATGTCTAGCCTGAATATTGAACATACGCTTCCATTTAATGTGTACATTACACAATAGTCTATGAAAATAATGAAAGCAAAAATTATGATTTAGTTAATAATTGCTAAAAAAGAAAAGTTGAAGTTATAGCATTAGTAATTTGGAATTCATAAATATATATTTTTTGACCAGGCATTACAATTTACTTAAATAAAACTTATTCATTGCCAACTAAGTGGGCACTTATTATTGCTATTATTATTTAACCTTAAGCAGAACATAATATTTATTTGCCCATATCATCTTATAGCAGCATTGTTTTTAAAATAGTTTGCTAAATCAGTTATTTTATTACATGTTAGCTTAAAATACTGGCAAAATAGTTAAGCTGTTATTTTCCTTTCCTTTTATGACCATTTTAAACTTCACTCACATGAAGGGTTTTATTGGCCCTAAAATTATGCTTTGAAACATATTTTTAATAAAATCAAAATGGATTCTCCTTCTTTTTGAAATTTATACTCTTTCTATTTTTATTACATATGCGAGAATGAAAAGTGGACAGTGGAAATAGAATCCTAGGATTTTAAAACCGAGAGACTTTAGGGATTATCCTGTCTGTTGCCCTTTTTTGACAGCTGAGTTAACCGAGTTCTAAAGTGGGCACTTGATTTGTCCCAGGTGACACAATTTTAGTAATTGGGACAACTCTTCATCAGTTGCAAATGAACTTAGTAGATGGTTTTGTTTTAATGGACTACGTCCTTCAGTGGGAGCTTGGCATGCCTCGTTTCTGTCACCAGGTGGCTGGGAGGCAGTGAGGTGTAGTTGAAAAATGCTTCATATTATGCAGCAATCAAAAATGATGAGTTCGTGTCCTTTGTAAGGACATGGATGAATCTGGAGAACATCATTCTCAGCAAACTGACACAAGAACGGAAAATGAAATACCACATATTCTCACTCATAGGCGGGTGAGGAAAAATGAGAACACATGGACACAGGGAAGCGGGTACTACACACTGGGGTCTATTGGGGGAAATAGGGGAGGGACAGCGGGGAGCAAGGGAGCTGGGGAGGGATAGCCTGGGGAGAAATGCCAAATGTGGGTGAAGGGGAGGAAGGCAGCAGGGCACACTGCCATGTGTGTACCTATGCAACTATCTTGCACGTTCTGCACATGTACCCCAAAACCTAAAATGCAATTAAAAAAAAAGACAGTAAAAAAAAAAAGAAAAAAAGAAAAATGCTTCTAAGTCATGGAAGTAGAGCTGGGACCTGGTTCCTGCCACTTGGTGGCAGCTCTTGGGCAAATTACTAGGGACAGGAATGGAAATAATAATACATACCCTAACCAGTCAGCATGGGGCTTCAAAGAGATGCACAGCTCTTTGTACAGTACATCTTCAGTTACAAGTAGTTGCCATTATTATTAGTTGTATATTTTTATTCATAGTGCTATATTTTATTATTAGCTATATATTTCTATATATTATTAGCATATATTTTATTTGCAGCATTTTTTTTGGCTTATTTTTCATCTGAAATCCCTTTCCCTAATTTCTAGTTAAATGCTTTAATTCTCCATTATTTTCCCACATCTCTTGCAGAATGACTTTTACTGTATTTAATTCCTTGGTGCCGCAGTTTCCTCATTGGTAATAGAAGAGAGGAGTTGAACAACATAATTTTTAAATCCCTTTAGGCTAAATTTCCATGTGCTGACCAGTGGGGTTTTTGAAGCCAAAAATACCTGCTTCTCAAAGGAAAATTTTCAGGTCTATATTAGTTGCCTCCAATGATTAATACCTTTGACTGCACAACGAAAAATATTGGATCAAAAAATCATTGTCAGGAGTTTTAAAAAGTGCTGGTAGTGGGGGTGGGGGATAAATCACTGTTTAATAAGTATTGTCAAGTAAGCAGGTAACAGTATGGAGACAAATTAAATTGGATCCATATTTTATATGATATTTTGAAGTGCATTTTAGATAGGTCGAAGAGTTAAATATTTCATAACAACCGCTTAATGAGAAAAATCTTTTGATGATATAATACCAAATTTAATCCAGCTATGGAGGAGAAAAACATATTAGAAACTTTTTTTTTTTTTCAGATAGGGTCTTGCTGTGGAACCCAGGCTGGAGCGCCATGGCACGGTCATGGATCACTGCAGCCTCAACCTTCCAGTCTCAAGTGATCCTCCCCCCTCAGCTTCCCAAGTAGCTGGGATAACAGGTGGGCACCACCATGCCCAGCTAATTTTTGTGTTTTTTTGTAGAGAGGGGTCTTGCTATGTTGTCCAGGTTTGTCTCAAATTCCTGAGTTCAAGCCATCCTCCTGCTTTGGCCTTCCAAAGTGCTGGGATTGTAGGTGTGAACCACTGTGCCCAGCCTATTTGAAGCTTTCAGAAGTACAGGCTATGACCAGAGATGCAATGCAAATGATCAAATATGTTAAGTCAAACTAAAATTTCCATACACACAATGTATTAAAATAAATATTGAAAGAAACAAGATGGAGAAAATAAATTAGACAACGTCTGATTAAAGCTTCATTATTCAAACATAACAAGCACACGAATGTAAGAATTACAGGTAGACTACATTTGGTAGATGATTACAGGTGATCCAAAACAGGAGATAGTATATTATCTCATGGGCAAAGAGTCTATGAGCCAACAGAAAAAAAGAAATATAAAATAAGGAGACAAAATTAACAGCAATAATAATGTCCAGTGTAGCCAGGACTACACCATCAGCATTGGAAAAGAAAATATGCTTTTCCACCGCAGAGGGGTTACATCTTTCTGGAGAATAAGTTTGCAATATGTAGCTGTCTCTCTAAAAATCCTTTATGCCCTTTAATCCAATAATTCTATGTTGGAAATACATCCTAAAGGAATTAACTAAAAAGAAATGGCACCAGTTATAGCTGCTCCATTTATAGGACAAAAAATAAAAAGAAAGGGAGCGTTTATTCCAACAAAAAGTTGAAATGTTGTCATACACGCATGCGTGTGTGCAAACACACACAGAGTATACATATATTAACACACTCTAGGCAGAAAGAGTGTATGTGGGCTATGTAAATACTTGGTAGGTTTTTAGGGAAAATAATCTTAAGGTGAAAAAGAGAAGCACAAGATGCTAGTTACATAATGAGTGTAGCTGCAACGATTCGTGCAGTGATTGTTACTCAGTTGAGTTTATGTCTCATGGTCTCTATTTTGCCTGTGAATCAGAGACAAGCTATTTGTTGTTATGTTGTTTGCTGCAAGTTCTTGGGAATGAGAAGGGCAAGAGATGGTGGAAGTGAGACTTGAGAAGAATGTCTAAGAATTGAAGTGGCTGTTTGGGGGAATGGGATGAGGAGCGAAGGATTCCTGGAAGGACTGTGCCTGAGGTTATAGAGCCTGAACTTCTCAATTGGTTTCAATCTGAAGAGTGTGGATTTTTTTCCCCAACACTGATCCAAAGTCAGGATGTGGGAATAAAGAAGGAGACAGAATCAATAAACAAAGGCTGAAGTTTGCAGACAGGTAGAAAGAATGACCAAGGAGGGAGTGAGTTGAAGTATTATTGGTAGATGGGTCAGGTATTGGTTGAAGCAATAGAAATGACTCATTAACGTAAGCAGAGAATAGCTCATAGGTCAAAGGGAAGTTTGAAGAATGAGCTTAAAAAGACAGATAGGAACCAAGAGGGATCAGACAGCCATGACCGTCATGAGCAGCCAGGACACCCTGCTGGAATGACTGTTGGAGCTGCCCAGGGGCCCTCCTGGATCTGCCTTTTCCGGATGCTGCTGCTGTGAATAATCTCTAAACTCTCCATTTGTCTCTGGTGGTCATGAGTTGAGGCCTCAGGTGGGAGCATTCAATTGGCTGAGCCTTGGTCATGGGTTCAATCTTTACTTCCAGGAGGAAGAAAGAAGTATCTGTCCCCTTCAGCTCCCATACTGGTGGTAAATCTCCACCTCCCAGCAGAATCTCATTACAGAAATTCTCCATAATTAGAAAAGGTATAATGATGTGTGTCTGACTGTTTCATCATGGCTGGAAATCCAGCTTCTCTGGGGTTCCCTTGACCAAGAGGGGGTACATTCAGTTGGTTGGGGTACTTAGAATTTTATTTTTAATTTATAAGCCAAAATAAGGCTCTAAAGGAAGACTTGAACAATGTGGAAGAGTCCCTCTCTCTTTCTCCCTCCCTCTTTGGTAGTTGGGTCTTTTTCATGGCTTCACCCCCTGCCCAATATCCCATCCCTCCTTCTGGGCATCTCCCACTGGAAAAGCTCCAGCTTTGGGACTCTGATGACACTGCCTCATCCTACTGACCTTCGAGTCCTGGTGATGGTGGTGGCTTCCTGTATCTCCAATCTTTGGGAAGTCTTGCAGTTCCCTATTTGGCTTCTCAGTCTTTGTATAAATTTCTTTTATTATGTTCTCATTGTTTGAAAGACCTAGAGTGTTATCTGTTCTCCCGACAGGATCCTGACTGACATGATACTGACAGCAAAAACTAAATATTGTGGAATTCACTTGATTTTCATCTGAATTCTCAGGCCATCAGATTGAGACAGAGCCTCCTGTCACCCGAGAACAACTGAGGAGTTATAATTGGAAGCAATGTGTGTCTTGCTGTCTATCAAATCCTTCGCTTTCCTTTTAGACGCTCAGCTAGACTTGATTTCCCAATCATACAGTAGATTCCTGGCTAGTGGAATAGGGGTAGAATTTATGCCTGCAATTTCCAGGCCTGATTCATAAAAATCTTCTTTCTCTCTTTCTTCTTTCTGCTGGCTGGACTTTATCACTCAGGACAACACTGGATGTACATGTTGAGGAGGTCAGAGCCTTTGTCTACCTGGGTCCTAAACTGTTGAACTAGAGCAGACTCTTCCCACATGAGCCACTACCAATTGGACTTGATATGAATGAGAGATAGACATTATGATAAGTCACTGAGATTTGGGGGTTTATTTGTTAATGCGTCCTATGCTGCCTAACTAACACATGATATGAGAATTTTTTTTATTAGGAAGCATGGTGGTTAAGAATGGAGGTAGATGGGGTTAGAACCCCAGCTCTGCCACTTCCTAGCTTTATGACTTTTGAGTGAGTCACTAAATCTCTCTAAGCCTCAGTTTCTTCTGCTATAAAATGGAAATAATAGTATTATTCCATGGTGACATTGTAAGAAATTAGTAGACATAGTTCTATATATAATATCTATATGCATAATTCCATATATAATTACTATATTATATTAATACTATAGGTAATTAGTTGAGAATTCAGTAACTGTTAGACATTTTTGTTACTATTCAACTAGAAGGTAGATTAGGTCTACTTTCACTGTGTGCTATTTTAAGTAAGTAGTGTCTTATAACGGTAAGGTGCATCAGTGTAAGTTGAGCAAAGCACTATTTTTAGATAAATGGAACATCATTATTTAGCCAATCACATGGCCATTGAACTTTATTCCTGGGATTGCTATCAGATTTTTCCACAGCCACTGCTGGGAAATAATGTGATTGATTTCATTTTCTTAGGGAAACTTCAGCATGCAATTGAAAGCGTGAATAAAGACAGA
The DNA here is from genome assembly GCA_031835075.1 of Saguinus oedipus. Taxonomy (NCBI): domain Eukaryota; kingdom Metazoa; phylum Chordata; class Mammalia; order Primates; family Cebidae; genus Saguinus; species Saguinus oedipus. The sequence goes on along the minus strand of CM063171.1, from coordinate 65,413,398 downwards.
ATTTTCTAGACCACAGCCTCACCTGACCTCCCCAGTTAGAACTGATGACTCCGTTCTTGCCCTCATTGTACACTTGACACTATAGGATATTTGCTTATTGCCCAGCTAGCGTTGTTATGTCACCATACAGGAAATAAATGAAAGGAAGTTTAATGGAGGGACCATGTAGAGGTCAAGGAGAACCAGGAGTGTTAGAGCACTTCCAGGCTACACTGTGGGGGGCCACTGTCAGCCCTGGGTCTGGAAAAGGCAGGGACAGAAGGGTTGCTTGTAGCTCTGGGAGCAGGCTGCTTCTCAGTAGTTGTGGCTGTGGGGAAGTGCAGCCACTGTCAAGCCTTAGCAGATCATGGAGGAAGCCAGGGCAACGCTTCACCTTCCTCTCCTCCTGCCCTTCCTCACCTGCTGCCTTTCCTCTCCTGCTGTGCTTCCTGGTGACTGGGCCCGACTGAAGCTGGAGGGCGAGGGAGCCCTGTTTATACTATCCAGAAAAGTCAGTTTCCAGGGGCCACTAGGCAAGCTGGCAAAGGGTAGAAAATGGATCTAGAGGGGCAAAGAATATTCGATACTTAGCCCTAAGGAAATGAGATTCTTACTAACAGAGTTCCTTTCTTAATGCTTTTGTATCTTCAGCGCTCAGTAAAGAACATATAATAGATGTTAGTAGAATAAATGAATGAATGAGTGAACAAATAAATGGGGAGAACAAAAATGCTTACCCTTAAATTTGAAAAAAAAAAGCATATGTTCTTCATTTGCCCTGGAGACAGGGAAGCTTCCTGCTGGAAGTGAGAGCTCTCGCAGACTCCAGGCAATCAGTGCTTTATGAGCCGGTTGCATCCCAGGTCTCATCCATCCTTCATCAGGCATTAGCAGTTGCTTTTCTCCACTGGGGTCATTCCTTGCCTATAGCTACCATGTCTTCCAGTGTAGATCAGCCTTTCCGGGCTATAGTGCTGCTTCTGAAGCTCTTCAAAAAGTCAAAAGGCCTCCACCGATGCCCACTTGCCTGTCGCCTTTTGTCCTAGATGTCCTTGACCTTTTCCTTGATAGCTCTTGAATTGCACTAAAACTTGCATTTCAACATTCGGGCTGATATTCCTTGTTTCTTTACTGCAGGTCCAGCACTATCAACTACTCAAGTTTTATCAGCCAATGGATGAAAACTGTTTGCGGATAATAAAAAGGAGGGCACATAGAAATGCAATAGCTATTTCAGAACATCTCAACTCAGGGCAGGGCAGTAGCTCTCACGGGTCACACTGGGGCTATACTGTGGAGTCTCTGACACCTCCCTTCTTACACTGAGTACTGTTCTGTATGATGCGTTCTCCTTTTTGGCTTAGTAATTTATTTTAGAGATGCATAATGTATAATAAATAGACAACCTCCCAGAGCTGTAGAAATAGGATATGCATTTACCAGCAAAAGGAAAACTTTTTTGGAAAGTTATAAACATTCAGAGCAAATGCATAGTAGACATAGTTTTATTAAGAAACTTCACATATTTTAAGATACAATGTTTCACATATTTTAAATAATTTATTTTGAGACAAGTCTTTTGTCCAAGGATCAAGTATGCATCTAAGAGGAAAATAGACAGTGGGAATATGGAAAATGTGTTTTCTGTGGTTTTTCTGGTTGGCTTAGTTGCTCTATTTGCTCTCAAGACTATTAGGAGGAAAAGGATAACCAAGAAAACAGAAATTCATTCAAAAGGGTGTGGAGGAAAAAGGAAGGAAAGAAACTTTTTATCTGAAGAATGAGAGCTCCTTTAAATTATCAGGCCCCAAAAGGCACTGAATGAAATAGCAGTCCCATTACTCCCTCTTGAACTAAACAATTATCTTTTGAAGCCACTTGCCATGTGGGCTGTAGACTAACTGATGCCAAGTTGCCGTAAAATGCCATATGCCGGACACTGTAACCCTATATCCTGCAGTCCCACAAGGCATGGCCAATCGCCAAGCAATGTTATTCTCTGAAAACCAATGAGAAATCCTGTCAAACAACTTTACCTCAGACCACTCTGTGTTCTCTTTGCCTTTAAAAACCTGCTTATAACAAAAGCTAACAGAGCACTCCCCAACAGAGCTGGAAAGGATGTCCCAGCAGCTGTCTTCCCTTTGCTCACATAAACTCTTTAAATTATAGTTTGTGTCTCAGCCTCTTCCTTTTAGGTCAACAAGGACATCAACTAATACATCCAGGTGTGTGCAGCTTTAATATTCACATAAATAAGATTTTTTAAAGCCTTAATTTTTAGCAACCATCACTAATCATTAAGCCCATTCACATATTCTAAGTTGAGTGTGTTACTGAAGGTCACAGATCAAGTTTCTTTTTGGCCATGACTTAGTCATGTGAAATGTGACCAAGCTTGTTTCTAATTTTGATTGTAGGAAAGATTTTGTCATGGAGATGAGATGCTTTTCCTTCAATTCATGATGGCCAAATTAGGACTCTGAGGACGTAAAATCATATGATCATGTTGTTGTCTCAAATACATAAACGTATTATCTACATTTTATTCATGAATTCACTATTCCTTGGATGCCTTTTTGTTTGTGTCCTATACCTGGTGCTTCAAGATATCATAAAAAGTGAGACATGGTCCCTGCCCAAAAGGAGCTTTTCTAGTTGGAGGGAAAATAAATGTTCAATAGCCGTATGAACCAAAATGTGAGCACCATCACCAGCGTGTGTTTGACTAAGTACTATTTGCGTGGAAGAGAGAAGATACACAAAATTCTGAAAAGAGAGAGCTGACTGAAGACAAATTCAGTAAAAACTTCCTTTTTAGAAACAACAGAGCTCTTTAAGATGAGATTGGTGGAATTGGAAATAACAAGGGTCAGTGGAGGAAATGATGGGTACAGGTACCCGGAAGACACGGTTTCTCTGTGAAGCGTGGAACTGGACAGATGTAAACCTGGAGGAAAGAGGTTAATTGCAGCAACACAATGATGGCCATCTAGCTGTTATGGGCCCAGGGATCATGTACATAGATTGACATGTCTGTATTCTTTCCTAGGTAAAGTGCTAAGATTGGGATAGAGAAAGAAACCAAAACTGGATAAATCATTTTACTTTAAAAAGGTTGTTAAGGGATTACTTTCAGACTAAAAAAAAGTGACATAAAAGAAGGTAGGTAAGAAAATATTCATAAGTGATATCAAACATCTAGCTACTGTCACTGGAGTGTAAAAGTATGTTACTTTATTATGGAAGTGATCACAGGCACTGTTGAAGCCACCTTTGCAAAACTAACGATAGTAAGGGAAATCTGACATGGCTCCTCTAATCTTGTAGCCTCACAGGTTGGCTGTCTTTGCTCCTGGGTGTGGGAGGGAGAAATTTAGTTTATAGTTCAAATGATAATAGCCCTTCCCCAAAACTAATCTCTTCTTGTAAAACTAATGAAAGACCACCAAATTAGGACGTTAAGAAGGTTTTGAATTAGAAATAATTACAACCATTATTCCTGAGGTCATATGATTTGAAATTTCAATTATTCTTGCAAATATGAATAACATCACTATTGTAGAAGCTAAGATTGGCTTTTTGAGATGTCCAGATGGCTCCACCTGGACCTGCCAGCCAGTCCTGTCCCACCCCACCCCCACCCCAGGAACTGACTCAGCATAAGACAGCTTCAATTCCCTATGATTTCATCTCCTACCCAACCAATCAGCATGCCCCCTACCCTGCTCCCCTGCCCATCAAACCACATTTTTAAAACCCCTAATTTCCAAGCCTTTGGGGAGATTGATTTGAGTAATAACTCCATCTCCTACATGCTGTGGCCATCTCTGCCAATTAAACTCTTTCCTTACTGCAATGCTATGGTCTCCGTGAGTCAATCTGTGTGTGCAGTAGGTGGTTGGGGGGTTGCACTTCCAACAAATAACACAGCAAATAAAGAAAAAATACATCAGTACAACTAAGAACTAAGCATGAGTCTAAGGGGACTCAAAAGCACTCTCCTTTTCTCGCTCTCTAAGTTTTTACTGGTCTTTGAGTTTGACCAGGTGTCTCGATCTCAGCACTACTGGCACTTTGAACAGGATAATCCTTTGATGTTTGAGACTGTCCTGTTCACTGCAGAGAGTTTAGGAGCATCCCTGGCCTCTACTCATTAGATGACAGTAGAACCCCCCTCACCCCCAACAGCCCAGTGTGACAACCAAAAATGTCTCCATATGTTGCCAAGCGTCCCCTGGCAGCAGGACACAAAATCACCTCTTGAGAACCACTAGTTTAGACAAATGAATGTATTTTTTAAAAAAATAGATACTGAATGTGTTTAACGAAAGATCATCCATGTGAAGTTGGCACAGAGAGAAAAACATATATATATAAATACACAGAGTGACATTCCCTATGATTTCATCTCTGACCTAACGAGTCAACATGCCCCCTCAGCCCTAATCCTCTGTCCACCAAACTATCTTTGAGAAACCCCTAACCTGTGAGCCTTTGGGAAGACTGGTGCTAAGGGAAATCTCCTGTTTCACTCTCTGAAGGTTTGTTGAAAATCCAACTCACAAGAGGAGATTAATAGGAGGAATGGGATTCAAGTCTGTTAATGTGCACACAGGAAAGAACCAGGGATTACCTCCTGTGTTAGTCCACTTTCACACTGCTGATCAAGACATACCGTAAACTGGGCAATTTACAAAAGAAAGAGGTTTATTGGATTTACAGTTCCACATGTCTGGGGAGGCCTCACAGTCATGAGAGAGGGTAAAAGGAAGGAGGAGCAAGTCACATCTTACATGGATGGTGGCAGGCAGAGAGCGAGAAACTGTGCAGGGAAACCCCCATTTTTAAAACCACCAGATCTTGTGAGACTTTTTCACTATCACAATAACAGCACGGGAAAGATCCACCCCATAATTCAATTAACTCCCACTGGGTCCCTCCCACAACACATGGGAATTGTGGGAGTTACAATTCAAGATGAGATTTAGGTGGGGACACAGACAAACCATATCATTCCACCCCTTGTCCCTCCCAAATCTCCTGTCCTCACATTTCAAAATCAATCATGCCTTCCCAACAGTCCCCCAAAGTCTTAATTCATTTCAGCACTAACTCAAAATTTTACAATCCAAAGTGTTATCTGAGACAAGGCAAGTCCCTTCTGCCTATGAGCCTGTAAAATCAAAAGCAAGTTAGTTATCTCCTAGATACAATGGGGGTACAGGCATTGGATAAATACAGCCATTCCAAATGGGAGAAATTGGCCAAAACAAAGGGCCTATAGGCCCACGCAAGTCCAAAATCCAGCAGGGGGGTCAAATCTTAAAGCTCCAAAATGACTCCTTTGACTCTATCTCACATCCAGGTCATGCTGTTACAAGAGGTCGGGTCCCATAGTCTTGGGCAGCTCCACCCCTGTGGCTTTGCATGGTAGGCCTTCCCTCCCAGCTGTTTTCATGGGCTGGTGTTTGAGTGTCTGTGGCCTTTCCAGGCATATGGTGCAAGCTGTCAGTTCTTCTATCACCCTGGGGTCTGCAAGACAGTGGCCCTCTTCTCACAGCCTCACTAGGCAGTGTGCCAGTAGACTCTGCGTTGGGGGCTCTAACCCCACATTTCCCTTCTGCACTGCCCTAGCAGAGTTTCTCCATAAGAGCCCTGACCCTGAAGCAAACTTCTGCCTGGGCAACCAGGCATTTCCATACATCCTCTGAAATCTAGGTGGAGGTTCCCAAACCCCAATCCTTGTCTTCTGTGCACTGGTAGGCTCAACACCACATGCAAGCTGCCAAGGCTTGGGGCTTGCACCTTCTGAAGCCACAGCTTGAGCTCTACATTGGCCTCTTTTAGCCGCGGCTGTAGCAGCTGGGAAGCAGGGCACCAAGTTCCTAGGCTGCACACAGCAAGGGGACCCTGGGTCCAGCCCACGAAACCACTTTTTCCTCATAGGCCTCAGGGTCTCCTGCATGGCTGTCATGAAGACCTCTGATATGCCCTGGAGACATTTTCCTCATTGTCTTGGGGATTCATTTTCAGGTCCTCCATACTTATGCAAATTTCTGCAGCAGGCTTGAATTTCTTCTCAGAAAATGGGATTTTCTTTTCTATCACATTGTCAGACTGCAATTTTTCTGAACTTTTATGCTGTTTCCCTTTCAAAACTGAATGCCTTTAACAGCACCCAAGTCACCTCTTGAATGCTTTGCTGCTTAGACATTTCTTCTACCAGATACCCTAAATTATCTCTCTCAAGTTCAAAGTTCCACAAATCTCTAGGGCAGGGGCAAAAGGCCACAGGTCTCTGTTAACACATAACAACAGTCACGTTTGTTCCAGTTCCTAACAAGTTCCTCATTTCATCTGAGGCCACCTCAGCCTGAATTTCATTATCCATATCATTATTGGCATTTTGGTCAAAGCCATTCAACAAGTGTCTAGGGAATTCCAAACTTTCCCACATTTTCCTGTCTTCTCTCAACCCTCCAAACTGTTTCAACCTCTGCCTCTTACCCAGTTCCAAAGTCATTTTCACATTTTCAGATATCTTTTCAGCAGTGCCCCACTCTACTGGTACCAGTTTACTGTATTAGCTCATTTTCAAGCTGCTGATAAAGGCATACCTGAGACTGGGCAATTTACAAAAGAAAGAAGTTCATTGGACTTACAGTTCCATGTGCGTAGGGAGGCCCCACAATCACGGCAGAAGGTGAAAGGCACATCTCACATGGCAGCAAATAAGAGAAGAGAGAGCTTGTGTAGGGAAACTCCTGTTTTTAATACCATCAGAACTCATGAGACTTATTCATTATTATGAGAACAGCATGGGAAAGACCCAGCCCATGATTCAATAATCTCCCATCAGGTCCCTCCCACAACACATGGGAATTGTAGGGGTTACAATTCAAGATGAGATTTGGGTGAAGACACAGACGAACCATATCACCCCCAAATCCCAGCACCGCCCAGATACTTATATAGCCTTATTTCAGAGGCTAGGGGAGAGAGGGGGAATATAGGTAATTCTGTTTAGGGGCAATGCAGGATTACTAGGGAGAATGAATGGATGGGAGTGGAGATTAACTTGTAAATGATTCTCTTTTGAAACAGAATGAGCCTGAGAGACAGTTATCTTGTGAAAGAGTCTGTTCAGGTGCGGTTACATTCTTGATCTTCTTCCACCTCCGCCCCTCCCCACCAAAGATAATGAGATAACAGGGAGGGGAAGGAAAAAACAAAATTGTTCTCCTTGGTAGGTCTGTCCTGTCTTTATGTAGCTAGAGAAAAAGTTTCTTCCAGCTTTTGCTGACCTCTAAGGGCCCTTAATTCATTTCTTATACCAGGGAGCCAAATTTTGGGGCGATGTTCCCTGTACTCCCTCATTCATCAGGAAATACATTCTCAGTCATTCCTAGTAATCTCAATTATTGCTCAGCAGAGAACACATAGATTAATATTTCTGAAGAAGCCACTGTCTTGAGCTCTCCAAGCCAAGGTTGAGATACTCCTGTCAGCTGACCTCTGCTGGCTGAACCAGGAACTTTCTGAGTCCAGCGTGGTACGGATTCTCATGTTTTCACCTGGTATACAGCAAATGCAGCTTATGGCAATAATTTAAACATACCCTGAAATGATTTTAGGGTCTAAGAAGAATGTGTGTTTGGAGTTCCAAGCTAAGGAATCCAGGAGTGGCCAACCTAGTGCCTGAGGGGATTGAGGCCCTTTGTGTTAGATGGAGGTTGTTAAAAGGAGGGTGCTAACTGAAAATGCTGTGCTTTGCACAAACGGTAGTGCTGCTCCTGTCCAGCCTGCCACCACTGGGCCGCCCTGACTGGAGGTTCCCTGATAAACCCTACGTCTCATTCATTGTCTCCAGGTCTCTTATTTGGCCTCTAGGGTATGGTGCCATCCCTATCAGAGTTAATAGGGGTCTGGCATGACATCTGGTAAGCATTTCATGGCTGATCAAGCTCAGAGAAGGGTCTTAGATGCAGCTGGTTGACGAAGATGGCCTTTCTCTGGGGTTCATGATGTCATCTCAAAATGGAGGTGTAACATATTGGAAGCGCATGCTCAGTTGAATTAAAACTGCCTTTGCAAAAATTATTACTGAGGAAATCATGACAGTGAAAGAGATCAAACCTAGCCAACTCCATCTTGCTTTTAACCTTTAAGCTGTCCTTGTTAATTCCTGGACATAGGCTAAACTAACCTTGGGAAATAACTTAGTTTATGGTTTGACTCTAAAACAAAGTTGATAATAACCCTTTCCCAAAAAGACCCCTTTCTTGCCTGGGGACCAGTCTGCCTTTGCAGGACTGATAAATTAGCTACAAGATTAGAAATTACAGATTAGGGGCTATTCAGCCTCTGGCTTCAAGAGTCTGAACCTCCCCAAATTGCTCCTGGGGATAGTACCACTATTGTAAAACCTAAGATCAGTGCTTGAGATATTCTGTAGACCCTGCACTCAGTGGAGCTTCTGACATCACCCAGAGCTGTAATCTGAGTCAATCAATTCTGTGATCCCTCCCAGGAACAGAAGAGAGCAAGAAAACCTCACTTCGATCCCCACCCTTAATTTCATCTCTATTCTGATCAATCAGCACTCCCCACTTCCTGAGCCTCTACTCACCAATTTATCTTTTAAAAACTCCAATCCCCAATGCTCAAGGAGACTAATTTGAGTAGCAATAAAACTTCTCTGGTCTCCCGCACAGCTGGCTCTGTGTGAATTACTCTTTCTCCATTGCAATTCCCCTGTCTTGATAAATCAGCCCTGTCTAGGCAGCTGGCAAGGTGAACCCACTGGGCTGTTACAGAATAAGCCCCACAATAATGACCCTTCTTGTCTGGAGGGAGAAAGTCCAATTGCTCAGCCTTTGATAGACAGCATGCTCCAATCCAACAGAGTCAACACTGTAATCGATTCTCACTGCTATGCAGAATTAACTTATCAATAGCAGCTGTGTTGTCCCTGTTTTCAGTCTCCAAGGCTTTAAGCATTGATATCCTTTTTAGAAATGCTTTATATTTTATGTAGGAAAGTAGAGGATATTTTTATCCGAACCACCTGGCATCAGAATTCTCTTTAGGGAGAGAGCTGACTTCAATGGGAAACAAAAAAAAATTGGTAAATATTTGAAATGGAGGAAGAGATGTCTAAGATACATTTAAGTGAAAAAAGTCATCATGATCACAGATGCTCTGTGGAAAACAAGGAGGTAATTCTGCTTTGCTTTTTGGAGATGGGGAAATGAAAGAGAGAAGAAGGAAGAGCGCATAGAGAGAGTAGGTGTATTAGTTCATTTTCATGCTGCTGATAAAGACATACCTGAGACTGGGAAATTTACAAAAGAAAGAGGTAAAATTGAACTTATAGTTCCACATGGCTGGGGAAGCCTCACAATCATGGTGGAAGGCAAGGAGGAGCAAGTCACATCTTACATGGATGGCAGCAGGCAAAGAGAGGAACATGTGCATGGGACAAGCTCTTTTTAATACCACCAGATCTGGTGAGATGTATTCACTGTCACAAGAACAGCCTGGGGAAAGACTTTCCCTGGTGATTCAATTACCTCCCACCAGGTCCCTCCCACAACATGTGAGAATTCAAGATGAGATCTGGGTGTGGACACAGCCAAACCATATCATTCTACTCCTGGCTCTTCCCAAATTTCACATACTCACATTATAAAACCAATCACACCTTCCCAACAGTCCACCAAAGTCTTAACTCATTTCTAGCATTAATTCAAAAGTCCACAGTCCAAAGTCTCATTTGAGACAAGGCAAGTCCCTTCCACCTATAAGCCTGTAAAATCAAAAGCAGGTTAGTTGCTTCCTAGATACAATGTGAGTACAAGCATTGGGTAAATACAACCACTCCAGATGGGACAAACTGGCCAAAACAAAGGGGCTAGAGGCCCCATGCAAGTCTGAAATCCAGCAGGGCAGTTAAATCTTAAAGCCCCAAAATGATCTCCTTTGACTCCATGTCTCACATCCACATCTCACATCCATCTCATGCTTATGCAAGAGGTGGGTTCCCACGGTCTTTCGCAGCTCTGCCCCTGTGGCTTTGCAGGGTACAGCCTCCCTCCCAGCTTCCTTCACAGGCTGGTGTTGTCTGTGGCTTTTCCAGGCACACAGTGCAAGCTGTCAGTGGACCTTCTGTTCTGGAGGATGGTGGCCCTCTTCTCACAGCTGCACTAGGTGATGCCTCAGAAGAAACTCGGTGTGGGGGTTCCAACCCCACATTTCTCTTTCACACTGCCCTAGCAGAGGTTCTCCATGAGAGCCCCGCCCCTGCAGCAAACTGCTGCCTGGGCATTCAGGCATTTCCATACATCCTCTGAAATCTAGGTGGATGTTCCCAAACCCCAGTTCTTGACTTCTGTGCACTGGCTCAACACCATGTCGAAGCTGCCAAGGCTTCAGAGGCTTACACTCTCTGAAGCCACAGCCCAAGCTCTACGTTGGTCCCTTTCAGCCATGGCTGGAGCAGCAGGGATGCAGAGCACCAAGTCCCTAGGCTACACACAGCGGGGGGACCCTGATCCTGGCCCACAGAACCACTTTTTCCTCATAGGCCTCTGGGCCTGTGATAGGAGGGGCTGCCATGAAGACCTCTGACATGTCCTTGAGACATTTTCCCCATGGTGTTGGTGACTAACATTCAGGTCCTCATTACTTATGCAAATTTCTGCAGCAGGCTTGAATTCGTCTTTGGAAAATGGAATTTTCTTTTCTATCACATTGTCAAGCTGCAAATTTTCTGAACTTTTATGCTCTGTTTCCCTTTTAAAACTCGATGCCTTTAACAACGCCCAAGTCTCATCTTGAATGCTTTGCTGCTTAGAAATTTCTTTCACCAGATACCCTAAAATCATCTCTCTCAATTTCAAAGTTCCACAAATCTCTAGGGCAGGGGCAAAATGCCACCAGTCTCTGCTAAAACATAACAAGAGTCACCTTAGCTGCAGTTCCCAACAAGCTCCTCATCTCCATCTGAGACCACCTCAGCCTGGACCTTATTGTTCATATTGCTATCAGGCTTTTGGTTAAAGCCATTCAACAAGTCTCAAGGGAGTCTCAAACTTTCCCACATTTTCCTGTCTTCTTCTGAACCCTTCAAACTGTTCTAACCTCTGCCTGTTACCCAGTTCCAAAGCTGCTTCCACATTTTTTGGGTATCTTTTCAGCAGCACCCTACTCTACTGGTACCAATTTACTGTATTAGTCCATTTTCATACTGCTGATAAAGACATACCTGAGACTGGGCAATTTTTAAAAGAAAAGTTTGTTGGAACTAACATGTAGTTAGTTCCATGTGGCTGGGGAAACCTCACAATTATCGTGGAGGGCAAGGAAGAGCAAGTCACATCTCATGTGGATGGCAGCAGGCAAAGAGAGGAGCTTGTGAGGGAAAATTTCCCTTTTTAAAACCATCAGATCTTATGAGACTTATTCACTGTCATGAGAACAGCACAGGAAAGACTTGCCCCTATGATTCAGTTCCCTCCCACCAGGATCCTCTCATACCATATGGGAATTCAAGATAAGATTTGGGTGGGGACACAGCCAAACCATATTAGCAGGGGGACAAGCAAGATGGTGAAAGCTTGCATAATTTTTCACCTTCCCTGGGACCTCCAAAATATCACAAGAAAGAGTTCTTTATTTGTTAGGAACATATTAGGCTGCACGTAATAGAATATTAGACTCATGGTCACTTATATAAATGGGAGTTTTAAAAAAATCGGAGCTATGTAATGGTTGGCATGGATTCAGCCGTTCAATGGTGCCATCAGGGACCCAGATACTGTCTATATTTCTACTCTATCATCCCTGTTCTGTTGGTTTTTGTGCTCATGTTTGCCATGTTATGGTCTCAGGGTAGCTGCTATGGGTTCACATATTGTTCATATTTCAAGGCAGGGAGAAGAAAAATGAGGGAAAAGGTACCAACAATGGCCATGTTCTTCTTTAAGAATTAACTAGCCTAAAGATAGTTAAGTCTTTTCCACGTTTCTACTTGCATCATGGGGCCTCCCTGAATACAAGTGTTGAAAGGAAATAATTTAGCTTGTATATCTTCTTTAATAGATGCAGGCAAGGGAGAAGGCACAGTGCTGGATCAGCTAAGCCTATAACATCTGCCATATTTACGGAATTCATAAATGTGGACTGCATAGCAGCTAGTTTGGAAAATCAAAGAGAGTGATGAGTTTCCCACTGGGAGTTTGTGTGGTGTGAACAGACACAGCTCTTGAGAAAGAAAGAGGTCACAGAAGGGAATGCAGCCCTTGAGAGTGGACAGAATCCAGGTGAAAGCTTTTGGCTTCCACAGACTGTGGAATGGAATGATGGGGCATGTCATGACACTGCGATTTCATGGTTAATGTCCCGGCTCTATTGATCTTTAGTTAATCACCAACCCCTGCTAGTTCTTCCTCTTTTCTAGTCTTCAAATTTGCCACTTCCACATAGTCCTTTCTTTAACATCACTGCTAATGAAGCAGGATATTTCCCTGACCCCTTCGAGGGACTTGTGACAGGGGTGCTTCATGTACTCAGTCTACCACTCTCAACTCCTCATGGGAGGGAGCATGTGATCAAACAAGCACAGGAACTGAAGTAAATGAGAGCTGGAACCAGTCAGCCACTTCAGCACTGGTGGGATCACCCAGACCCAGCCCTCATGGGAGGGATCAGACAGGTGAGCAGGTGCAGGAACTGGCCAGATGTGTTAGCACCAACAGGAGCAAACTCCACGCAAGGCCCCACAGCAGCATCCAGGCAGGGGTGTCTGCAACTCCCAAAGCCCCAGAGGGAGTGTTACAGTGCTCTTTTAACTCTGCCATCTGTGGATGGCTTAAATGTTAACAGCTCAGTGGGCCCTTTTATCTTTTCATGTGAGGTGCCTGCTTTCCACCAGTGAGGGCAAAGAGCCTTTTGTATCCATGTTTGTGTCTTTCAAACTCTTATATGGCATCCAGGAAAAATGAGGTTGCATGAATGAATTGAAGGATGTTAAATGCAGGGGATTGTATTGTCAGTGAAAGTGGATCTCAGCAGGAAGGAGAGCTGGAAAGGGGTTGGTGTGAGAAGGTAATCTTCCCCTGAGGTCCAGCTGGCTCTGGCCAGACAATGCCATCAAATTGTCTTTCTGAAATCAAGCCACTTCTCTCCAACATCCAGCCATAGTTCCTGCCTACTGGCTGAGTCTGGGGTTTTTGTACGCACAGGATAGGGTGGGGTGGGGCCATGGGTAGTTTAGGAAAAGGCAACATTCAAGTGGGAGAAAAGGGTTAAAAGTTCTCACTTTGGGCCACAGTTGCAGACTTTTTGGCTTGAGGATGGGGTTTCACTGGGAACCCTCCTGTTTGCCTAGAATTTCTCTGCCCCCATCTCTATCACTAATGTCTCCCTTGCCATTCCTGAAATTTCCATAGATGTCTTGTCTGTCTGCCTTCAGCTTTTCTCCTTCTAGTCCAGCCTCAATTGTTTTTGTCTAGCAACTGCCCTGTACTTAAAAGTCTGCAAAATCACTTTCATGGAGAAAGAGCATAATTAATAAATGGCTGGAAAACGAAATGTCTTGGATGGAGTGAGAAATTAACAACAGAATTAATCATCATCATGGATAGAGCTGGAAGCCATTATCCTTAGCAAACTAACAAAGGAACAGAAAACCAAATGCCACATGTTCTCACTTATAAGTGGGAGCTAAATTATGAGAACACATGGATACATAGAGGGGGACAGCACACACTGGAGCCTATTGGAAGGTGGAAGCTGGGAGGAGGGAGAGGATCAGGTAAAATAACTATTGGGTACTAGGCTTAATACCTGGGTGACGAAATAATCCACACAACAAACGGCTCCCCTCGTGACACGCATTTACCTGTGTAACAAACCTACACATCCTGCACGTGTACCTTTGGACTTAAAAGTTAAAAAAAAAAGAGAATTAGTCATTGTAATATTTGGGTTGTGACATCCCCTCCTTTGCTCCTGAAAACTCACTACTCAAACACAGGCCCTTCAGCCTCAGGTCCTCAGCATGTAGTTTCTTTGGATTTTCAGGTACCAAAGGGAGCCCATCCAGTAATTTATGGTGCACATTATTTGTAAAGTTCAAATAGATAAGTTACATTTATCCAAAACAAGCAACAGAAATGTAATTAAATGAAAACAATCTTTGAACGGTAACTATCCATAGAGAATGTGTTTTAGAATATTTCATTGCTTTGGAAAAATAGTTAAATATCTTGCTAAGTCAAAAACGTGGGCTCCAAAACAGCATGTATGACTTGAGTTTTACACACGTGTATGTGCGTGTGCATGCATGCACACACACACAAAGAGAGAGGGAAAGAGAATGAGAGAGGAATTTAACCATAGGTGTATCTTAGGCACCAATTTTAGAACTTAATTCCAGTAAGGTGTGACTCCATTATCTTGTTTAATCCGTGCAATCAACACATCTATTAATAGGTATTAAGGTTATAGTTGCTTAATATGAAAACGTAACAGATTAAATACTGCCAGGAAGCAGGACTACTTGGAATTCTCCCTGCCTCCCAGGTTATTCTAAGATAATGCTTTTGTTTCTTCTCTTAGTCTAGTTGAGCAATTCTCAACACTTTTTATGTATAGGAAGCACTTTCCAGGGTTATAAACACAAAACTGTGTATATTGTATCTTATGAGTGATGTAAGGACAGTTCAGCAATAATTTGTAAGTTTCTCCTCCTTATTAGCTGATATGGTTTGGCTGTGTTTCCACCCAAATCCCCACTTGAATTGTAGCTCCCATAATTCCCATGTGTTGTGGGAGATAATTGAATTATGGGGGCAGTTTCCCCCATACTGTTCTCGTCATAGTGAATAAGTATTGCAAGATCTGATGGTTGTATAAGGGAAAACCCCTTTTGCTTGGCTTTCATTCTCTCTTGCCTGCTGCCATGTAAAACATGCCTTTCACCTTCTGCCATGATTGCAAAACCTCCCCAGCCACATGGAACTGTGAGTTCATTAAAATTCCTTTTCTTTCTTTCTTTTCTTTTTTCTTTTTTTTTTTGAGATGGAGTTTTGCTCTTGTTGCCCAGTGCAATGGCATGATCTCAGCTCACTGCAACCTCTGCCTCCCAGGTTCAAGCAATTCTCCTGCCTCAGCCTCCCCAGTAGCTGGATTACAGGCATGCGCCACCACACCCAGGTAAATTTGTATTTTTAGAAGAGATGGGGTTTCTCCATGTTGGTCAGGCTGATCTCAAACTCCTGACCTCAGGTGATCCACTCGCTTCAGCCTCTCAAAGTGCTGGGATTACAGGCGTGAGCCACTGCACCAGGCCAAACCTCTTTTTCTTTATAAATTCGAGTATGTCTCGGGTATGTCTTTATCAGCAGTTTGAAAATGGACTAATACATTAACTGACTTTGGAATCAAAGCTTGAGTCACATGCTTTCACCATACTTATAAAGAAAAATCCAGATGAATATAATGCATATTAAAAGGTGGAGAGGATTTCTTCTTGATAATAGAAAGTTTTTACAACTAAAAAACTTTTACTTCATTCTTACCTGTATTTTTTACTTTTTCTATAGTGAAACCCTATTAAATGATAAAAGTTCATGAACAATATTTAATTCACTTGTTCTCCCACAACCTACTTGGCAGCTGAAGACAGAGCTCATTATCAAAAGCAACCTGGGTGATTCTGGCAGTGAGCCCCAACCTGAACCAGCTCCTGGACTTACGGATGTGTTATTTTTCACTGCAAGACAGGAACTGGTAGGGTGACAGTATTGGGGATAAATTAATCCAGCTGAATTTAGGGATAAACCAACTGACTCACTGGGTTACAATGCTAGTTCGGAAACTCCCAGGCCACCTTTGTTCCATCATTCTCTTTGGGATGATCAGTTTTATGATTTGTACACATATCATAGTTCTAGTATAGTCTGTACTTTGCTAACACAGTCCTACTTTTAGCTAACTAGACAATGTCATTTCTGCATAGAGGTAAGAATTCTCATTTTTCCAATGTTTAATTGATTCTTAAGGGAAGAGTATTTCATATAATAGGATAATTTGGTTTAGATTTATCATGCTGAGCATCTGATAAGACAAATTAGTATCTCTGCCTGTTTGAAAGAATTTAAAAACACAACCAGTTTAGCCACTCCATGTTGTTTGGCCATATAGAAACCTGTCTTGTGTTCTTGGATTTTCCAGAACCTCTCCCTACCCACCTTTAGGGTATAGAACAAACTGCTCTTTTTCTGGGCTTGTTAAGTTCTTTTATCTTGGCACATGTGCTCAGGTACTGTAGGCAATATCTAAAAAAATAAAGAAATAAAAACAAAGCATCCTTCCAAACAAATCTTCATCAAGTAAAGTTTTATTTGATGTTGAGAAGTCTGTCCTGCAGAAACAATGAAGATTAATGGGGCATCCAGGGGCACTCTCTCCGAAGGAAATTGCTGTAGTTCTCAGCCCAGCCTCTTTCTTCTCTTTGCCTGTGTCTCGGCTGGGACAGCTTTGAAAGTCCAGAAGCAGCCATAAAAGGGCCTACACAGGAAGTTTCCATCTTCTACCGAGAAAGGAGACATAGTAAAAAACAGGTCATTTATTTTTACATGCTCCTTTGCCTTTTTCTCCTCTCCTGCTTACTGTCCCATCAGATACCACGAAAGTGTGAAGAGGAGTAAAATCTTGTCACCTAAGATCCACCTAGATGTAAAATAGTAGAGGGATTGTAGTTACCATTGTTCTCTTTAGAAGCCAACGGGATAACTCAAATATGTAAGATGATGGGGTTTGGCTGTATCCCCATCAAAATCTCATCTTGAACTGTAGATTGCATAATGCCCACGTGTTGTGGGAGGGACCCAGTGGGAGGTACTTGTATCATGGGGCTGGTTATCTTCATGCTGTTCACAAGATAGTGAGTGAGTGAGTTCTCATGAGATCTGATGGTTTTATAAGGGCCTTTCCCCCACTTCACTCTGTACTTCTCCTTGCTGCCGCCGTGGCTTCCCCTTCTGCCATGATTTTAAGTTTCCTGATGCCTCCTCAGCCCTGCAGAATTGTGAGTCAATGAACTTCTTTCCTTTATAAATTACCTGGTCTCGGGTATATTTTTATTAGCAGCATGAGAACAGACTAATACATAAGGGATGTTGCAACCATCAGAGACTATAAATCTGTAGAGATTATATTAGTATACAAGTGTACAAGCAGTAGTGTATGTTTTCAGTTTTGTTGTATTCTGTGTAGTTCAGCCTGATGAAAAATGATATCACTACATTAGCACAGTGCACAGCTTTGAGCAAGAGCTTCCTTTTCCCTCGGAGGGGCCATGGGAGATACAACAAAGGAGAAAACAGGCCTCATGAACCTAGTGAGATGCTAGACAGCATTCTTTAGGAGATTACAAAAGAAGGTCGTGAAGAGCAACGATTGCCCCAGACCCAAATCCCCTAATGAGGTTTCTATGAGACTTTAATTCAGCCTTAAGTAAGGGTAGAAAGGGTAGAACTGAAGGCCTACTCAGCGTAGCTTTCTCTTTTCTGGTAGCATCATCAGGCTCATTACATTTCACATGTTTTTATTTTTTATTTGTTTGAGACAGTCTTGCTCTGTCACTCAGATTAGAGTGCAATGGCATGATCGTGGCTCACTGCAGCCTCTGCCTCCTGGATTCAAGCAATTCTCCTGACTCAGCCTCTCAAGTAGCAGAGATTATAGTTGTGTGCCACCAGGCCTGTCTAATTTTTGTATTTTTAGTAGAGAGAGGGTTTTGCCATGTTGGCCAGGCTGGACTTGAACTCTTGACCTCAGGAAATCCACCCGCCTTGGCCCCCAAAATGCTGGGATTACAGGCATGAGCCACAATACTCAGCCCAACTTCACATATTTTTAAATGTTAAAAACATTTTTAAATGGAAATCAGTCATGATTTTCTTCACAAACGTTTTATTTCACTACAATGCTAGCTTTTCTCCCCATTAAGGATAGAGAGTGTGTTAGTTCATTTTAAGTTGCTGTAAAGGAATACCAGAGACTGGGTAATTCATTTTTAAAAAAGAAGTTTATTTGCCTCACGGCTCTGCAGGCTGTAGAAGCATGGCATCTGCATCTGCTTTGCTTCAGGAGAGGCCTCAGGAAGCTTTTACTCATGGAAGAAGGTGAAGGGAAAGCAAGTATGTCACATGGAGAGAGAGGGCATGAGAGAGAGAGAGAGAGAGGAGGTGCCACACTCTTTCAGACAACAAGATCTCAGCTGAGCTTATTACCACTCATTGCCTTGGGGAAAGCACCGAGCCATTCATGAGGGATCCTCCCTCATGACCCAACACCTCCCACTAGGCCCCATCTCCAACACTGAGGATCACATTTCAACATGAGATTTGGAGGGAACAGATATCCCAACCATATCAAGAGGGTTATTTTCAGTTGTTGTTATGATCCTGCTCTCTTCTGTCTTGTCAAAGCTTATTAACACTGCTCACTCAGTCTGCAGACAAAATGGTGGACAGGATTGTTGAACGGGTCAGTGAACATCCAAGGCTGAGGCAGTTCTGTAGGGCTTGACAACCTGCTGCAATCAACAACAGTCCAACCAAGCAACACACATATACCACTGAGCCAAGCATGGTGCTCAGCATAGTGGGAGAAAACAGAGGCTAGCATGGTGTGTGTTCTAAGGAGAAAGGGGGAGGAGGAATTAATATTTACTGTGCACTCACCATCTACTTGGCACTGTGCTAGCCATTATAAAAATACACAAGATGTTACAGGCCACATGCTCCAATTGAGGAGTAAAATGTACACACACACACACACACACACACACACACATTTACACATGCTACCTTACATTTTTTTTTTTTTTTTTTGAGATGGAGTTTTGCTCTTGTTACCCAGGCTGGAGTGCAATGGCACGATCTCGACTCACCGCAACCTCCGCCTCCTGGGTTCAGGCAATTCTCCTGCCTCAGCCTCCTGAGTAGCTGGGATTACAGGCACGCGCCACCATGCCCGGCTAATTTTTGTATTTTTAGTAGAGACAGGGTTTCACCATGTTGACCAGGATGGTCTCGATCTCTTGACCTCGTGATCCACCCGCCTCGGCCGCTGCCTTACATTCTTTTTGGAACAAACCAAGGTATAAATAACAAAGCAATTACTATGACTGCTGCTAATATCTAATACTTATAGAGTGTTTTCCATGAGCCATGTACAATTGTAAATGCTGTATATGTATTAACTCATATAATCCTCTAAATATGTATTAACTCATTTAATCCTCTCATCCTCACTTGCCATAGTTGTAAAATGGACTGTTGGCCCTATAATTATTATTATTATTATTATTATTCTCCTGCTTCAAATCTCTCTGAGTTCTGTCTCTGACTCCTAGGCCCTCTTTTAATGGGCTCACCTGATTAGGCTCACACAAGATAATCTTCCTTTGGAGGAACAATTCTCGTTTTATATGTATATAAAAAAATAGGGCCAATAGATTGGCCCTATTATTTTTCCATTTTACAACTATGGGAAGTGAGGAAGAGAGGTAGGCTGGTAAGCAGTAGAGCTGGGATTTCAACCTGAGCAGTCTTGCTGCAGACCCTATTACATTAACCCTATAGACTACGCTGCCTTCGTACATCACGTGTATATGTGAAAAGTAAGTTGTGAAATAAAACTATAATCAGGTAGCGTTCACTTTCTAAATTCTTGCTATCCAATATCAGGAACTTATTAGAGGTGTGTGTGTGTGTGTGTGTGTGTGTGTGTGTGTGTCTGTGTGTGTGTGTATTTATTTATATTAACACACTGCTCAGAGCCCTCACTGTCCATATACTTATTTAATACTTGCTATTTGAAACTCAGGAACCAAATATATTTAGATAATATAAGTATCCCTTGCTACCCAAACTCACTATCTAAACCTTCACCATTCAATCATAGAAAATGAATAATTTGGAAAGAAGTGATACTTATATAAGAGCCAAATAATTGGAACAAATAACGAATGCAAAAAGAGATGGCGGTTGAAGTAAAGCCCTCAAGGACAAACAGATGTTAGTTAGAAGAAGGAGAAGGCCAGAGTAGCCGAGGCACTCAGGTAGGGAATAATAACATGTGTTCACAACAGGAAGATTCGAGCGCCTGTGTATGGAGAGGGGCCAGAGAGGAAGCCAGACAGGGACGCAGGGCTAGATTATCAGGGCATTGATTGAGCTTCATGGTGAAGACAATGGTGTGTCATTAGGTAATTTTATGCAGGTAAGTGACATGATCAGATTTGTGAATTTAAAAGATCACGGTAGCTTTGGGATTTTGAAAGATTTCATGTTAAATGGCTTCTGCATGTTTTAGAATACTGTGTAGAAGGAACGGTATCTGTGCTGCAAGCCACAAAGTCCTAATGGTGAGACTTTATTGCTAGGTAGCCATGCTGGTGTGAAAACCCTTACAAAAGCTACGGGGAGGGTGGGAAGAGGGCGCGGTGGCTCATGCCTGTAATCCCAGCACTTTGGGTTTTTTGACAGTTGAGGCAGATGGATCATTTAAGGTCAGGAGTTCGAGGTCATCCTGGCCAACCTGATGAAACCCTGTCTCTATTAAAAATACAAAATTAGCCGGATGTGGTTGTGCGCACCTGTAATCCCAGCTACTCAGGAGGCTAAGGCACTAGAACTACTTGGACTCAGGAGGTGGAGGTTGCAGTGAGCTCTAGTTTGGGTGACAGAGCAAGACTTCCCCACCCCCCGCCTCAAAAAAAAAAAAAAAAAAAAAAAAGAAGCAACTACAGGGGACAGTGGAGCTGCCACATGGACACATCACCAAATATACAGAGGATGAAATGTGGCTACTGTGCAGCATTGAATTACTTGTTGATCCTTCCATCTGTACAAAATACATTGGAAAGCTACGTTTTATTTATAAATGGCATAGACCTTATGTACATTTATAAAGGGATTTGAATTCCTCAAAACAACCTGGAACTTTGCTTCTTCAAGGCCAACAGAGAGTGTCTTCTGGGGCTTTCAAATCTTCAAATCTCTCTGCTTCAAATCTTGTCTCTGACTCCTAGGCCCTTTTTTAATGGGCTCACCTGATTAGGCCCACACAAGATAATCTACCTCTGGAGTAACAATTCTCATTTTATATGTATATAAAAGAATTGGCTCATGATGTTATGGATGCCAGGAAGTGTGGTGAGAACCAGGGAAGCTGGAGGTGTAATTTACTCTGAATCTGAAAGCCTAGAGCCAGGGGTGCTGATGGTATAAGTCATAGTCTGAGTCCAAAAGCTTGAGAACTGGAGCTACCATGTCTGAAGGCAGGAGAAGATGGATGTCTCAGCTCAAACAAAAAGAATGAATTCTCCCTTCTTCCTTTTTGTACTATTCAAGCCCTCAATGGATTGGATGATGTCTACCCACTTTGGTGAGGGTGATCTTCTTTAGTCAGTCACCAGTTCAAATTCTAATCTCTTCCAGACACATACAGAAACAATGTTTCACCAGTTACCTGGGTATCCCTTAGCCCAGTCAAGTTGATGCAAAATTAACCATCTGACTCCCTTACAAAAATGGGTGTAAATGGAGCTACTTTGAAAATTAGTTGCTTTTTATTGTGTTGGGGGAGAGATGCTGGCATGGCAGTGATTACTGTCCTGTTTCCTTTTCTTCCAGGACATAGAACCAGACTCAATTTCCCAATGTTGCCCCCCGGTGTGTGGTCTATTGACTTCCCTCCTCCCAAATCCTCCACTCTTGTTTTCTTTTTATCTGCGAAGCTGGAAATCAGAGGACTTTGATGCCCTAGGTGATGGTGGAGATACAAGATTGAAGGAGCCTAGGTCCTGAGACATTGATGGTGGAGATACCAGATGGCAGAGATCCAAGATCTCTGGGTCCTTGGATCCAGCCTGGGTCCTGAGTCATTGAGTGGAATAGAGCCTTACAGGAGGGCTGCCTGTCCAGGAATACTCACACTGCTATTTCAGGAGTGAAAAATGAACACTGGAGTGCTGGGGCTGATTGTCACAGCAGTTAGCCTCCTCTGAAGAACACAGCTGGATTTCACACTCCCTCTGGCCATCAAGCTCATCCACATTTGCTTCCTAATTGATGCTTAAATGAGTATTGTTAATCTATTTGCTTTTTTTATGACTTTTTTTTTTTAAGAAAATGCATCCTTCATATTCCATGACTATTAGAACTGTAGACAAAAGATGCAAGAAAATATTTACTCTATTGGGGCATTAAATAGTATTCAATTTCTTTCTTTTGACTACACAAACTTCCGAAGTTTTAGGACAGTAGCTGCATAGATCTTGTAAGACAAGTCTCTTTCCTTCCTCATGATCTATTTCGTCCACTGCTGACCCTTGGAGAGAATCACTTCAGAATCGAATAGTTCACTTTCCAAAAAAAGGAAGTCAGATTTTACTGTATTTGATGTTCTAGAACAATTGACTATTTTTTCTAAATAACAAACAATATTATTTAAGTTTTTCCATGCAACCTCCCCCTTAAAAAAATCTGTTAACTTCCTGACTGCTTTAAAGGATAGTGTGTTGATAGG
Organism: Saguinus oedipus; assembly: GCA_031835075.1. Lineage (NCBI taxonomy): Eukaryota > Metazoa > Chordata > Mammalia > Primates > Cebidae > Saguinus > Saguinus oedipus. The sequence goes on along the minus strand of CM063171.1, from coordinate 65,390,808 downwards.
AAACTTGAGGTACAGTTAAGACTGACAGATCATGAGGCGACTGCCATTGAAAAGGTAGTTTGTTTCTCAAGGTTCCCATGAGACAGGGCACACCAGAGCATGGGGTAGGGATGGGGCATGTAGGGAAGCCTCAGGGGTGGTCGGGAGGCGGAGGGAAAGGGAGTAACTATGGACAATGCATGGGTAAAGTGGTTGGGGCAGTCTCAGGATTGGATAATTTGAATAACTTCAGCAAGCTCTGGGGCTTAGGGACTGTCTGTAGTTGCCCGATACTTGTTCCTGTGAGGATTAATAGATAACGGAGTATGACAGCCTCATGAAGGAGATGGTTGGGGTGTGGGGGGGTGTGGGCTCTGTTTGGGTTTGTATTTGAAGAACACACTAGGGAGCAAGTTGTTTACTACCTCTAGGAATTGGCTAACCCTGAGAGAAGTTCCTCCAGGGTGAGCAAAACCCAAGATGTCAAAGCATTCAAAATATAGCAAATAAAAGGATGGTTAATACACTTACCTACTCTCATAGTTTTGAAAATCTCTTTGCCTGGAAAATAATAAGCACTCAATAAATGATAAATATCATTTTTATTGCATGCCAATTTGGTTTAGCACACAAAAATACAAAAGGCTGCTCCTATCCTCAAACATTTAAAAATCAAGCTACACAGGTAATACATAAACACGAAATGTAACATAAAGAATTGTAAGTACCAAAAGAGCAACACAAAAAATGAGAGGTAGGGAAGTTCTGCAGGTGCCACGTGGCTCTGGGCTGGGATGATTTGAGTAGAGTTAGGAAGAACTCAGATGGGGCTCTTCAAGAGGAGGTAGGACAGATAAGGGAAAAAGGCAGAAGAACATTGTACCAGAATGTAGATTCCAGGAGACCATGTCTGGCTTCTTCACACTGTGACCATTAGCACCTAGCACAGTGCCTGGTGCAAGATGGGCAGACTGGTAAATATGGGTTGGATGAAAATGAATTCTGGGCCCGAAGGGACATGGCTGCATGATTGAGAGACTCTAATGAGACCAATTTGAATAATGAGAAAATATGTTTGGAAAAGTAGGTTGTTAATTTGGGTCCTCCGAGAAGCAGATGACAAGATGGGATTAAATATGCAAGGCTTTTATTAAGGGAAGCAGTGAGACAAGGCAGAAGCTGGGGATCCAGGCAAGAGCCAGGGAGTCATCAGACCATGAGTAAAAGGGAGAAGGGGAAGGCTGGGCAGACAAATTCTAGATGCAGTCTAGGGAGGACCATCAGGGAGCCCTTGACTCCAAGTTGGCTGTCAGATGTTTGGGAATTTGTCCAACACCAAGTATCAGAGTCAGAACCAGAACCAAAATCTCCTTTATTCCCGGGTCAGTGCTCTTTCCTTTTTTTGATGAGTAAAGGAAAGCCTTTGGAGGTCAAAAGGCTGTCCCTGAATTGAAGAAGAATTTTGGTTTAATCCATTCTGAGTTCAGTGATAAAGCCTAAAACTTACTGGAAAATTATGTAAAAAGACAAGCTGTAAGCCATATAGCTTGCTGGGACTAGGTCCAGGCTGGCACCTAAAAAAAAAAAACACCTGAAGAATGCCAGTGCCAACTTCCTGCTGTGTATTTGCAACTCCTCTTTAGTGAGGAGAAGCCATGGAATGTAATGAACAAAGCACTGGACAAGGTCATTGGTCAGATGGCTGACCTCTCTTGGCTCAATCTCCTTATGAATAAAGGGTTTAGACTTGATGTATACAAGAGCCCACCCAACTCTCGGCGTGAGAATTCTAAGGTATGACACATACAGGTATGAACATCGGGGCTTCGGTAATAGAGGGCCAGAAAGCTCTGACTGTCACAGGTGGGGTGGGCTGGCGCCAGTGATGACTTCCTTTGGAGTTGTGCTGAAGGTGTTTTGAGAGCATTGCTTTTTGTTCAAATACTTTTTATGTACCCAGTTCTGCGATTATGCTCTAGGAGTAAAATGACAAGTAAGACATGGTACCTGGCATTGAGGAACTCATAGTTTAGTGAGAAGATAGGGTGAGAGGTAGTGTGGGATGGGAAAGGATCTGGGGAAAAGGCCTGTGGAACCACAGAACTCTAAATTGATTTCTTTAAGTACCTAATTCTCAGGGTTATGGGGAAGATTAGAAATGGCATAGATCAGCACTTTGGGAGGCCGAGGTCTGAGGATCACTTGAGCCCAGGAGTGCGAGACCAGTCTAGGAAACACAGCAAGACCCCCATCTCTACAAAAATAAATAAAATAATTAGCTGGGTGTGGTGGTGCATCCCTGGAGTCCCAGCAACTCAGGAGGCTAGGATGGGAGGATGACTTGAGCCTAGACGGTGAAGGCCACAGTGAACCATGATCATGCCACTCACTGCACTGCAGGCTGGGCAACACAGTGAGACCTTCTCTAAAAAAGAAAAAGAAATAGCATAGATAAGCAGACCAGAGTAGCATCGGAAACAAAGTGGTATTCACACAAAGGTTTGCTGTAACAGGGTGAAAGATGGCTGATAGTGACTCTCTCCGGGCTGTCCCTTTCCCCAATCTTCCACTGCTGTAGGTGAAGAGACCCCTTCCTTACCCGGCTCACCAGTGGACTTCCTCTGCGGTGAAACACTCTCTGAAGTGAGGTCAAAAATTGAGGCGCAAAATTTTAAAAAGCTGATGAGAGGAGATGAAAGACATAAAGGAGAAGCTAAGGCGATCTAATAATAGGGGATTTAGAGAGAGGAGGTGAGAAAGGGAGAGAACAATGTCTCTTGGGGCCAGGGGAGAAGGGAGGAGAGAGCATCTGGAGGGTGGGTGGGGACTGTGAGACTGCGGAGTGCAGTGGAGAGGACCGAGGAAAAGGGAAAGGGTAGAAATGTATGGCTGGAGACTTGGAATTGGATCTTCCCTCCTTTTTCAAAAAGACAAAGAGTAAAGTTTCTTTTTTGAATGGTTTTGGCGGCCCGTGCCTCTTTAATTGTGACACATACAAAGACTGAGCCACAAGGGTTTGGCATTCTAACAGCTTGTATTCTACACATGCATAATTGAAATGCTTTGTGGTAATAGAGGCATTTACGAAGACCTGAAAGAATTCAAGAGAGAAAGAATTATTTCTCATGAATGGGTCAAGGAGAATAAAACATTTGATTTGCTTGAGGGCTGGCTTTGACTCTTACTGGATGAATGGTCTTGGCAAAATCACTTAATCTCTCTGAGCTTCAGCTTTCTCATCTATAAATGAAAGACTTTTTAAAAAAACAAATTATCTTGTAAGATGACATAAGAATCAAATGAGATATCAAATGTATAATATAAAATGAAAGAGAGTTGAGAGGTTGTGAAGTTAGACACATGTGGGTTTGAATCTTGACTCAACGCGACTGCAGGCAAGTAATAGGATATTTATAGGAACCAGCGGTCTGCATGCAGAGTGTTTGCACAATGCCTGGCACAGGGTAAGTTCTCAGGTGTTAGATTCTCTTGGCACATTTTGAAGTTCTATGCAAGTGGCTATTATTTTTGTTAGGCTAATGCCTAACAGTACCAAGCTGTAGAGGCAAAAATACCCAGGGGGTGAAGGTGAGGTACTGTATTATTTCCCTATTGCTGCTGTAACATAGCACCACAAACAACACAGATATACATTCTCACAGTTCTAGAGGCCAGAGGTATGAATCACATTTCACTGGGCTAAAGACAAGGTGTTGCAGGTTGGGCACTTTCTGGAGGCTCTGGTGGTAGGGGTAGAATCTGTTCCCCGGCCTTTTCCTGCTTCTAGAGTCTGACTCCATTCTTTGGTTCCCTACCTCCCCCATTCATCTTGAAAGCCAGCATCAGAGCATCTGCTCTCCTTTGTGACCTCGGCTTTGTCCTTACGATTTCTCTCTCTGACCCAAACTCTACTACCTCCTCTTATAAGGATGCTTGTGATTACAGTGCGCTAACCTGGATAATTCACGATATGTTTTCCATCTCAAGAAACTTAACCATCTCTGCAAAGTCCTTTTTGCCATATAAGGCAACATCTTCATGGGGTCGAAGAATTAGAAGGTCTACATCTTTGGGTGGCCATTATTCAGCCTATCACTGGTACCCAGGGAAGGAAAAAGGAAATTTCCAAGAAGGAAAAACTTGAAAATTGGGAAGGCTAATTGCAAATGGTGACTATTGAATAATTAGAAATATAATGAAGGCAATAATGAGATGACAGTGCGACGAGCGACCACAGTGCAGTCCCAGCGACTCCTGGTAGTTAGAGTGGGTTTATTTGACCGATTGCCTCCAGCCACCCTCACCTTCTTTGGGGTGTCTCTCAATTCCTACTGTCACCTCTCTTTGTGTCTATCCTTCTGTCTCTTTTCCCCTTCTTCCCTTCTGTGTCAAGAAGCTATCGTGAGACTTGTCACGAGGATTTGTGGTCATATAGATCTGATTTTGAAATTCTGGCTCAGTCAGTCCTGCACTTCGTGACCTTGGTCCAATCACTTAACCTCTCTGCACTTGAATTACCTTATTTATTAGAATAGGTGTAATGCCAATTTCCTCAAGGGTTTTTGCAAGATATAATGTGACATATCCCTTTGAGAAAATACCTGGCTCCAATAAATGCTAGCTTTTCTTTCTTGTTCCTGTAGTCCTCCTGTCTTTTGGGGTTCAGCAAATCTTTCTTGGAGACCTCCTTTATGCCGGCCACTATTCCAGGAACTTCCACATACAGTGTCTCATTTATTTCTCCCAACAACCTTACTGGTTTTATTTATTTGTGTTATGATGGGCATAGTGAGCTCTAGAGAGTCAAGGTAACTTACCAAGTCCATGTCACAGGAGGTGGCAGAGCTGTGATTCTGGCCTGACACGTCTGACTACATGCTTGGCTGTGACACAGAACCACAGTGTACCTTTTATTTCTGAAAGATAAAGTTCTAATTTCTTGCTATTTATTTTCAAAAGTAGAACAGTCAGAACATTCATTTCCTTTTTTCTTATAAAGCAACTGCAGTAAACACCTTCTTTTTTTTTTTTTAAGAAAAGAGGATCTTCTGTCACCCAGGCAGCATGTGCAATCACAGCTCACTGCAGCCTCAAACTCCTGAACTCAGGCCACCCTCCTGCCTCACCCTCCAGAGTGGCTGGGACTACAGGCATGTCCACAATGCCCAGCTAATTTTTTATTTTATTATATATATATATATATTTTTTTTTTTTTTTTTCAGATAGAATCTTGCACGTCACCCAGGCTGGAGTGCAGTAGTGTGATCTCAGCTCACTGCAATCTCTGCCTTCTGGGTTCAAGCAATTCTCCTGCCTCAGCCTCCTGAGTAGCTGGGACTACAGGTGTGTATCACCATGCCCAGCTAATTTTTTTTGTATTTTTAGTAGAGAGGGGTTTCACTATGTTGGCCAGAATGGTCTCGATCTCTTGACCTCATGATTTGCCCATCTTGGCCTCCCAAAGTGCTGGGATTACAGGCGTGAGCCACTGCGCCTGGCCAAATTTTTTATTTTTTATAGAGATAGGGTCTCACTATCTTTCCCAGGCTAGTCTTGAACTGGCCTCAAGTGATCTTCCCACCTCAGCTTCCTAAAGTGGTGAGCTTACATGCATGAGCTACCACACACAGCCTCAACAAATGCCATCTATGGCAGAGCTTTTAACTTTGAATGTGGCCCTTGGTTTTGTTCTGGGCATCCACACCCATCCCCTAAAGAGCTGCCCAGAGCCTGCTCCACGTGGCATGGCAGGCAGTGCGAAATTCTGCTCTTTCCATTCAGAGGTGCTTGGCAGGTGGCCAGCCCATGGCTCTGAACTCATGTTCCTGATAGTTCATTTCTGCTGGGCTGATAATGTGAAGGGAAGTGAATGACTGAAGGACACAAAAGCTGTAATTAGTAGGAGTGGAGGAAAATGTATCACGGCCAGTTGTACCTGCACCAGCACGCACACCAGCAGCTGAGACACACACCAGTGGGCCACCCTGAGTGTTATCCTGTACTAATGAGACAGGGTACTGCCTGGCTCTGCGTCACTTACAGGAGAATAGAGAACAGTGTTCTCTCGGGAGAGCTGCAATCTTGAGAATGCAGGACTTTGCCAGCAGAAAGCTCTTTAAGCTAATGAGTAAATGGTGTCCCTTCCTGTGGGCAGGCATAGTTTCATGCCAAGGCACAAAGCCTACCACACAGTACCTGAGAAGCATTTCAGTCCCCACCAGCCCTGGACTTCGGCAGCACAGCAGAGGGGCAAGAGCCTCGACTCTGGGTTTGAATCACAGCGTACTGACCTCTGCTTCTGTTCTTACAACCTGTCTCTGACTCTGACTCTACTTTACTGCCTCTCTTTTATAAGGACACCCCAAAGAAGGTGAGGGTGGCAGGAGACATTTCTTTATCTTTTAGGAGTTGCTGGGACTAGGGTCATGCGTCTATGCTGCCATCTCATCACTGCCTTCATTGTGCTTTTGACCAATCCTGCAGAAGTCACCATCTGTAATTAGCCTTCCCAATTTTCACACTGTTCCTTTTTGGAAATTCCTTTTTCCTTCCCTGGATACCTGTGATAGGCTGAATAACGACCACCCAAAGATGTCAACAGTCTCATCCTCACAACCCGTGAGGACGCTATCTTTATATGGTAAAAAGGATGATTAACTTAAAGTTCTTGAGATGGAGGGAATAGCTTGACTTCTTCAGGTGGGCCCAGTGCTTTTATAAGAGGGAGGCAGTGGAGTTAGGGCCAGAGAACCATTTACTGCTGTCTGATCTCAGGCAGCTGACTTCACTTCCTCTGTGACTTGGGTTCATTATTTATAAATTGGGGTGAATCAATTATTCCTATCTAAAAGGTTCTTGTGTGGGCCAGGCACAGTGGCTCATGCCCACAATCCCAGCATTTTGAGAGACCAAGGCAGGCAGAACACTTGAGGTCAGGAGTTAGAAACCAGCCTGGCCAACATTGTGAAACCCCATCTCTACTAAAAACAAAGAATACAAAAATTAGCTTGGTGTGGTGGCAGGTGCCTGTAGTCTCAGTTAATCGGGAGGCTAAGAAAAGAGAATCACTTGAACCTGAGAGGTGAAGGTTGCAGTGAGCCGAGATAGTGCCACTGCACTCCAGCCTGGGTGACAGAGCAAGACTGTATCTTATAGAAGAAACAAAAACAAACGAACAAAAAACAAAGGTTCTTGTGAAGGAGGATGCAACAATTTAACCCACATGCAAAACAGAATGGTTCCTAGTCACAGAGGTACCACATGGAGGTGAGTTAACGTTATGCTCACTAGAGCTGCAAATTCAATTACTAGGAGGGAATCGAGTCCTCAGTTCTCTCTTTTCTTCCAGTCCCAGGCCTCAGGCCTCCTTTTACCCAGCATTTCCTCTGTGCATTTAGAAATCTCCTCTGTGTTTGGGAGGCCGAGGCGGGTGGATCACAAGGTCAAGAGATCGAGACCATCCTGGTCAACATGGTGAAACCCCATCTCTACTAAAAATACAAAAAATTAGCTGGGCATGGTGGCGCGTGCCTGTAATCCCAGCTACTCAGGAGGCTGAGGCAGGAGAATTGCCTGAACCCAGGAGGCGGAGGTTGCGGTGAGCCGAGATCGCGCCATTGCACTTCAGCCTGGGTAACAAGAGCGAAACTCTGTCTCAAAAAAAAAAAAAAAAAAAAAAGAAATCTCCTCTGTGGTACCTCATCCTCACGGATTGATTCCCTATAACAGCAGCAAATTCACCTGGGAACTGAGCTTGCACTGATGCATGCTTCAACACATATTTGCTTAAGAGCTTAATTTGTATTGCTAAGTGTATTTGTTCAGAGAAAAGTTAAGCTGTGGAAACAAAGAAATCTAAAACTGTAGTGGTTTAAAGAAGGTAGACATTTACAATGTATGACCACCGGTAACTGTTTTGGGACAGATGAGATAGAATTTCCACCCTCAGGCTGTCTTTCCAATAAGGTAACCTGTGCATTCCCTAAAGTAGTCACACGCCCGTTATTTAGCCATGCACAGAAAATAGGGCTCATTTACATGATCTCTAGACTTCATTTTATTTTATTGAGATGGCATCTCACTCTGTCACCCAGGTTGGAATGCAGTGGTGCAGTCTTGGCTTGCTGCAACCTCAGCCTCCTGGATTCAAGTGATACTCCTGCCTCAGCCTCCCTAATAGCTGGGATTACAGGCACAGCACTATGCCCAGCTAATTTTTATATTTTTAGTAGAGGCAGGTCTCACAATGTTGGCCAAGCTGGTCTTTAACTCCTGACTTAAAATGATCCACCTGTCCTGGCCTCACAAAGTGCTGGGATTACAGGCATGAGCCATCACACCTGGCCTTAAACTTAAGATAATATTTAGACACAATCTGGGCTGTAATAAATCAAGAATCTGTGAACAGTTCCATTATATCATACATCCCACATATCCTACTGGCTGCCAGCTCACTTTACCCCTTCATCCTAATAATTAGTGTATTCTTCTGAGAAATCCCCCAGTCCAATGCTTTTCTTATAGTGGTTGGATCAAAATGTCTACAGTCAAAAAAGACTATTTTTCTTTTGAGACTTAGTTCAGTAGCTCTCTGCTACAGTTTTCTCTTCTGTATCAATTAGAGTTGACAATAAATGTTCATGGTGGTAGATGGTGCCAACTAAGAGAATGTCAATAATTGTAATTGTTGATTGTTATTAGCTGTAAATAGAGCTGGCAAAATGAGCTCATTATCCATAAGAAATGGCATACGTGTTGATTGCACACAAAAAGTGTAATGTGCCTACAAGACAAAGCATAGACATCACATTTAATCAAGTCTTTATTTTACCGTCTGCTTAATTTTTCTCTTAAAAATCTCTGATACATAAACATTTGTGATGGGGGTAGTAGGTGATGCTGCTGTCTGTATTTCTTAGAACACCCGGAGGCCAGAGTTCCTGCCCTAGTTTCTCAGTGTCGCACTAGCAGCTGCATGACGCAGAGGTGGACCCATCACCCCCCTCTGCAGCTGGCAGTCCTGCCCAGGCACAATGTGACTCAGTGTGACCCTGTTCAGGTTGGAGCTATCTTTGGAGACACTGTCCCAGAAACGAATGAAACAATACAGGATGCTACATTGTCCTAGATGTATGAGGAAATTTGTATTCACTAACACATCACTCATATATTTATTCATTTATTCAGCAAATGTTGATTGTCTGCTTACTCTGTTTTACTCAGTGTATTTTTCAGGATAAAGATTAGGCAACTATAAGAAAGAAATTTAAAAATACAGTGACTTAAGAAAGAAAGAAGCCTTTGCTCTTTCCAGTCATAGTCCAGGAAGTCCACGTTGGCAGAGCACCTTGGCTACATGTGTTCATTCAGGGATCCTGTTGCTCCTCCATCCCATAGACTATGCCCTTATAATGCTTGTGGTTTATATAAGAATTTAAAGGCTGCCTCACTACTCCTTTCCACTTAAGAGGACTTATATTCTCCAACACATTTTGACAGGACTTACACTTCGACAAATCAGAAACATGTTAACTTAATAAATGTCATTAAAATGTTCCTGTTAAATTTATTATTGAATATGTTGTCTTTTAGACAGGTTTTTCAGTCTGGGTGCAGTGGCTCATGCCTGTAATCCCAACACTTTGGGAGACCAAGGTGGGTAGATCACCTGAGCTCAGGAGTTTGAGACCAGCCTGGGCAACATGGCCCCTGTCTCTACAAAAAATACAAAAATTAGCTGGTCACAGTGGCATGCACCTGTAGTCCCACCTACTTGGAAGGCTGAGGTAGCAGGATCACTTGATCCTGGGAGGCAGAGATTACAGTGAGCTGAGATCACATCATTGCAATCCAAGCTGGGTGACAGAGTGAGATCCTGAGATCCCAACTCACAAAAAAAGAAGAAGAAAAAGAAAAAAGAAAAGTTTTTAAATGTTTATACTCAAAAAGCAAGTAGTGTAAACAAGTCGTTTGCATTGGAAAGAAAACCTATGGAGACACCGATGGGATTCTAAGCTAATACGCCTCAGTGCTGAAACCCCCAGTTCCCTAGGGAAAGGTTTTGAATAGAAGTCCAGACTGCACTGCTCTGCTATCACTGAGCATGGAACATTCATCTCACATATCTATTTGAAGAATGCCAACCTGGGCTTTACAGTTTGTGACATTCAGTTTGGGGGAGATTTCAACCTCCTTCTACAAATGAGAGAAAATAATCTTGCTAGCTGAGGTCCTAGACTCACTGCCTGAGGTCAGCCGCAAAAGAGGCAGAGAAAGGCTGACCAGCCAGAAACCCTGCACTTTTGTCTCTCTCCCTACTTGTCTTGTTAAAGAGAGTCAATGTTGCATTAACAGGGTGTGTGTGTGTGTGTGTGTGTGTGTGTGTGTGTGTGTGTGTGTGTGTGTGTGTGTGTGTGTGTGTTCAGAAGCTTTTTTGATAAGCCTATGCTTTGACATCCTAAACCACAGAGTTTGACCTTAGGAAGGGGTTCCCAATAAGAATAAACCAGCCCACTTCTGTATGGTCAAAGCTATGTCAAGAGCCTCCAGAAAGTGGCAAAGCAATTTCTTTTGAACAAAAGAGGTGAATGTGGCACACTCATCCTGTATTAATGAGAATGTGGTCACATGGCCATACCAAGCTGCAAGGGATGCTGGGAAATGTAGTTTCTGGCGGGCAGTCCTGTGCTTAAGCGAAACGAGGGGAAGTAAGAAAAAATTGCGGTGTAGTAATTCTTCACTATGATGCTCCACAGGAGTTCATTCTCATTTCCCCCCACCCTTTGCCAGAGATGTGTTATATTTTAAAGGTTCCATTAAGCACAATGAGACAACTCAACACAGAAAAGAATCTCACGCCTTTTCTCCTGCTCCCTGAAAGAGAAGATTGCTCCATCACTTACAGGGCAAGTGCAATCTTGCCATTAACTTCTTTCTTCCTTAGAGCACTGATTCATTGTTGCTATGAATCAAATATTGTTGCCATGCATTTCAAACACTCTGGCTGGCCTCAGGGGCTGCATATCCTAGCAAATGTTGAAAATGAGCCCACCATCACATGGTTAGATGTCCAGATACCATAAATTCTGCCACACATGTGACAAATCCTACACGGCCCCAGATGCCTCTATGCTAAACCAGGAGGGAAGTATTTCAAGGTAATAATTAGGCATATATCCTTGCCTGCTGTGATCAGGGCTTTGTGCTTGATGTTTTATGGACATTTTCATCTCTGAAGCAGTGTTTTTAGGCAGTTTCCTGGGATCACCTCCCAAATAAACTACTTGAAGCAACTCTTTGTATTTGACTTTACTCAAGGAGGAACCCAAATTATAATAGTCAGCTTAGATTAATTAAGACTTACTCCCTGCTCTGCTTACTGGAGCCGGGAAGAAATCTGTGTAACATGTGAGTGCTCAATATTACGGAACATGAGGGCTCTGATAGCAAGAAATAAGGGGATTGATTATGGGAAAGGCAACTAGCAGTGGCTACCCTTAAGTGGCTTTAGCCAGCTCTATCTTCATATATCCAAATGAATGGCTGGGTGCAGTGGCTCATACCTATAATCCCAATACTTTGGGAGGCCAAGGAAGGCAGATCACCTGAGGTCAGGAGTTCCAGCCTGGCAACATGGCAAAACCCTGTCTCTAGAAATGCAAAAATTAGCCAGGTGTGTGCTTATAATACCAGCTACTCAGAAGGCTGAGGCAGGAGAATCGCTTGAACCCAGGACGCAGAGGTTGCAGCAAGCTGAGATAGTGCCACTGTACTCCAGCCTGGGTGACAGAGTGAGACTCCATCTCAAAAACAAAACAAAACAAAACAAAAAAATTAATGCATAGTTAGCTATCTATGCAAAACAAAAAAAATAATGCATAGTTAGCTATCTATCCACACTCTTGAACATGTTTCTTACATTTTACAATTGTTTTAGGATTGCAGCTGTCCTGTCTAGAAGGCTAATGCTACTGGAATGTTCACTTAGGCTTGCTCTTCTCAGAGTGAATTCAGAGAGCAGGCTCTGAATGGATCCAGTACTCCCATTCACGTGGGGAGCCTTTTGCCTGGCAGCTCTGAGTGTCCTGTGATGAGATTAGGTGGCCCATTGGACCTGTTGAAGTCTGAATGTGGCAGGGTGAGCTGCCAAATGCCCCTGTCCTAGGTCACTGTGCTCTCTGGGGAAGTCTCTTGCTCAGTACTTACCATGTTCCATTGTCATCAACTGCTTTTCAGTCTGCTTTTGAGGTCCTAGGGCCACAGGTGCTGTTAATCCTTCTACGAGCTTTGCTCAATATGTAATGCTCTTCCCCCTCTGGTTAGTTTCGGCTTCATAGACACATCTTGACTTGTAGAATTTGTGCAATGTAGCCAGGATCAGGGTCAGGGTTTGTGAGCAGAACTCGAGCTAAATTTCAAGCTTCATCCCCATTTGCCCCCTGCAAAGGACCAGACAATTTTGTGTAGTGCTCAAGCTGTGCAACCACACACAACACCCTTGTCAGGGGCTGTGTCTTCATCTGTGGCTCCCAATTGTATAGCACAATGCCTGAACATGACCTTGAGAAATTTGCTTAACCTCTTTGAGTCTTATCTCATTGACTGTAATATACTGGTTTTAATAAGACATTACCTCATGGGATTTTTATGACAGTAAAATGGTTAGAACATGAAGAACAAGGGCTCTGTGGTCAGACTGCCTTAGGTCCAAATTCTGACTCTGTTACATACTAAGGAGTATGGCTTTGGGTAGTTTCCTAAATCTTCTGTACCTCAGTATTCTCAACTGGGGATATCAGTGTTTACCTCATCGTGTTATTGGGAAGAATAAATAAGATAATACACTTAGAATACATATTTTAGAATCTGGCACATATCAACTATTCATTCAGGTTTAGCTACTTTTTATACACAGCTCCTAGAGTAGTTCCTGATATGCAGTAAGTGATCAAAAAATGGTAATTATCAGGTGATACATATGATCAAATACAAGTGATACATAAATGGATGTGGGTGTGAAGTGGATGTGGAAATGAACTGAAGTGGATGTCAGTCCCGAGAGAATAGACGTGTCTTTGTCCACATGACTCCTTTTGGTACCTGTCCTGCTCCCTGACTCCATGGGCTCCTGGAGTAACTGTTACACCCCTGCTTCAGGAGTAACCTTGGGACCCACACTAGCCAAACTTCATGCTCCATCTCTGAGCACAGCAATTTGCTCAGGAGTTGGCAAGGACCCAAGAGGACCACTTGGAGTCACCTTTGAATAATGACAAGTGCCTGCTAGAGAAGACAGCCTCTTTCTCTGGAACTGTGGATGATAGTGCTTAAGGCTCAGCGTGTCACCTAATTGCCAGTGGACAATTTGTCCACCTCATGGAGAGAGGCTGCATTACCCACCACTGGAGGAAAAGCAGACTTGAGAAATGGAGAAGGGTGAGAACACCTTAATGTCATTGTTTTAATCTTAGATCTAGCCACACCTGAAGCTGTCTCTCCACTTGGACTTTCTAGCCAGATGATCCTTTTATTTCTACTTTTGAGTAAAGTTATTTCAAATTAGCCTTCTTTCATTGGCAATGAAAAGGACCATCTTACTCAAAGGGATGTCTGATAAATAGTAGTAATAATACTTGTAAGAGTAGATAACATTTGTTGAGGTTTACTAGATGCTAGGCACTCTTTTAAGTGCTTTGCATGTATTAACTCATTTAGACTTTACTGTAACTGTTTCAGGTAGGCATGTTACTCCTGTTTTACAGAGGAGAAAACTGAGTTTCATAAAGGTTTCTTGGCTAGTGATTATAGTCAGGATTCAAACATATATATATATATATTTGAAACAGGGTCTCACTCTGTTACCCGTGCTTGAGTGCAGTGGTGCGATTTTGGTTCATTGCAACCTCGACCTCTCAGGTTCAGGTAATCCTCCCACCTCAACCTCCCAAGCAGCTGGAACTACAGGCACATACAACTATGCCCAGCTAATTTTTGTATCTTTTGTAGAGAGGAAGTTTTGCCATGTTGCCCAGGCTGGTCTTGAGCTCCTTGGTTCAAGTGATCCTCCTGCCTTGACCTCCCAAAATGCTAGACTTACAAACATGAGCCAATGTACCTGGTCTAGAATTCAAACTTGTGCATCCAAGGGGGCAACAGACCATCCAAATCACTGGCCTAATCATGTTTTTCAAATGTCACTAACATTGTCTAAAACGGTTTTGAATTGTATTTTAAATGTATTATCATCAGAACCAGTTTATTTTAGAAAATAAATATTGCCGTGCACAATTGTACTTTGTGTTTGGCCAAAAGGGCCTTCCTGTGTTTGCTTCATTACTTTATTTATCCCATGTGACCCTCAGTGATGTTTAGCTGTTCACACAAATCCGATATGCCCTTAAAACACAAAGGTGTATGAGCACTGAGAAAGAATGTAAAATAGGTTCTCCAGGTGAATCTAAAAGGCAGATTCCAAACCTATGTTGTGCAAGGCTTTTAAAGACAACATTTGGATATATAAATTACAGTATGCAATTTAAAAAATCGGTCAGATCACATTGTGTTCACACAAATTATTTTGTCTTTTACCTACGTATCTGACAAAAGTAAGGTATCGGGCACTTGGATTAGGGGATCGGGTAACTCTAGCTGGTGTCCAGAGGGTCACTCATTTCCTCAGATGACCCTGAGGAAAGCCATGGAAATAACTTGAGAAACATAACGTTGAGATTGAGACTGAAACCATCCATTGATGTGGTTGGCAACTACCAGAACTTTCCATTGAAATGTAATTTTTTTCAGCTTTGCACAAATGATATTTTTTTTCCCTTTGAGATTAGAAACCTGTGAGGGAGATAATGCTGCACCACACATGTATCCTTGTCTGCAGCAATCTTCCAATGAATGGCTTAGTGCTTAAAGACGGCAACCTTATCCATCTTGCGTGCTCAGTGGCAACTCAAGACAGCTTCATAGTGCTATCTCTGAAATACCTTCAACACACTTTTTTTTTCTCTTGTGAATCCTACGTTACAAGTGTTCGTTTGGTTGTTTGGCTGTTCTTCAAAAACAGCACAAACTTGCCTAACGCTGACAGAGAAGTTCTGCAAATGTGTGTCAACACTTCCTGTCAGGGGCAGCTGGAAACACTCAGCTTTGCTACGCGAACCTCCTTTCCTTTCCACTCACACCTGGAGTTTTCAAAATAATTTACAAAACAGGTAGGATTCCATTGTGTCCTTCTTATATAGGGGGCTTCGACTCTGATTAAACTTTAGAATTATCTGGGGAGCTTTAAAACCATATCCAGGTCCAAATTTAGATCATTGGATCAGAATCTACAGGGTGAAGCCAAGCTTAAGTGTGTTCTAGAAGCCTCCAGGTGATTCTATTGGGTAGTCCACGTGGGAACCACAGAAAAAGAAGCTCCTTCAAGAGGGGAAAGTAACTGTAATATCTCTATTTAACATCAAGGCCCTTTTTAACCTTCCTCCAGAATGTTGGTTGCCCAACTTTGCTGCACATTAGAATCACTTGGGGAGTTTTTGAAATTCCTGATGGCCCAGGTGCATCTCCTGCCAATTAAATGGCAATGCCTGGGCATGCAAACCCAGCATCAGAATATTTTAAAGATGCCAAATGATTTAAATGTACAGCTGCAATTTGGAAACACTGCTCCAAAGACTGTCTTCTGAAGCGGCTCTTACGATTTGCTTGAAAGAATTCGAGAACCAAACAGTTCTGCTGCTTACTACCTGTATGATCTCTTAGCCTTCATTTCCTTACAAGAAAGAGAGATAATAATGCTAACTCGTGGTTGTGTTGTCTGGGCTGAAGGAGAATATATTACAGCACATAATAGTACCCATCGTATCCCTTGTATTAGTTTTTTATTGCTGCCATAACAAATTACTGCGAGGTCAGTGGCTTACAACAACACAAGTTTATTATCTGTGGTTCTGGAGGCAAAAAATTCAAAATGCGCCTCACTGGGCTAAGTGTGGTGTGATGGGACTGCCTCCGTTTCTGGAGGCTCTAGGGGAGGGTCTGCATTTCTGCCTTTTCCAGCTTCTGGAGGCCACCACATTCTGTGGTTTAGGACCCGCTCCCTTCTTCAAAGTCAGCATGGCCAGTAGCCTACCTCACATTCCATCACTCTGCCTCCCAGCCTCCCTCTTCCACACTGAAGGACCCTTGGGATTATGCTGAGCCCCACCAGGCAATCCAAGAGAACCTTCCTATTGTAAAATCGCTGATTTGCAGCCTTCATTCTGTTTACTGCCTTCATTCTCCTTTGCCATGTGTATTAGTTCATTCTCACATTGCCATAAAGACATACCCAAGACTGGGTAATTTATAAAGCAAAGAGATTTAATCAACTCATAGTTCCATGTGACTGAGGAGGCCTCAGGAAACTTATAATCATGGTGGAAGGGGAAGGAGGTACATCTTACATGGTGGCAGGTGAGAGAGAAAGCGAGCAACAGCAGGTAAAACTGCCTCATAAAACCATCAGATCTCGTGAGAACTCGCTCACTATCACAAGAACAGCATGGCGAAAACCACCCCCACCCTCCAGCACATCCCACCAAGTCTCCCCTAGACACGTGGAAATTACCAGGATTACAATTAGAGATGAGATTTGGGTGGGGACACATAACTAAATGATATCACCATGTAAAGTGACATATTCACATGTCTGGACATTGAGAAGTGGACATCTTTGGGAGGCTGTTATTTTGCCTCTCATACCCCCAATACCTTTTCCCTCTGATCAGGACACAAAATATAATTGCAGGTTTATGTCAATTTATGTATTGTAACTACATGAGAATCTTATTAATGTTTTATTAGCATGAAAACAGCTAAATAATACCTATTGCAGGCATTTCTTTTATTATTTGTCTAACTAATAGATTCCTTCCCTGCCGTATGGTGAAGTGACAGGCTTAGTTAGGTACGCTTGTACATGACACAGGATCTTCTGAATAGTCACAGTCAACTGGACCGCAGGACCACAGGTAGCCCCTGACCACTGGGGAGACCATGAATTGGCTTGTGAGCACTTCATTAGAATTTTTCTTAAGAACTTGAGGTAAGGATTGGCTCTCAAGTGTGGCAATAACTAACTACTTTATCTGTACCTCTTACCTAACTGGTTTTGCTGCAAACAGTTTAATGGCAAAAACAGCAATTACTTTTCCACAAGTCAAATAGAATTAGAAGTGGAGGCTGGACACAGTGGTTCACACCTGTAATCTAAGCACTTTGAAAGGCCAAAGCAAGTGGATCATTTGAGGTCAGGAGTTTGAGACTAGCCTGGCCAACATGGCAAAACCCCATCTCTACTAAAAATACAAAACGTAGCTGGGCGTGGTGGCATATGCCTATAGTCCCAGCTATTCTGGGGACTGAGGCAGGAAAATTGCTTGACCCTGGGAGGTGGAAGTTGCAGTGAGCGGAGATCACACCACTGCACTCCAGCACTCCAGCCTGGGCAACAGAGCCAGACTCTGACTCAAAAAAAAGAAAAGAAAAAAGAATTAGAGCTGGAATTGGCAACATAGTAATTCAATGCCATACACAAGTCAGAATTTGAAAGGAGCAGGAACCACCAGAGCACAGAGGAAGCCGGTTTTCAGAGAACTGAAGGAAGCTGAGATGTGAGACATTTTAGCCTCCAAAAGAAAGGTGCTTCCGGTTTCTTTTCTTTTTTTTTTTCCTCCCAGAAAATTCCTGTTCTCGTAGCCTTGGCTATCTCTTGGAAAAATGTTTAGAGTAAGATTGAAAACTAGAACTTGTGACAGCAAAGAGAGTTAGAGGGCTAAATTATGAGTTCTAAAGGTTTATAAAGTCATCACAGATTTTTCTTTTCTTTTCTCTTCGTTTTTTGAGACTGAGTCTTGGTCTGTTGCCCAGGCTGGAGTGTAATGGTGCAATCTCAGCTCACAGCAGCCTCTGCCTCCTGGGCTCAAGTCATTCTCCTGCCTCAAGTAGCTCGGATTACAGGCCCACACCATTATCGCCCAGCTAATTTTTGTATTTGTAGTAGAGATGGGGTTTCATGGTGTTGGCCAAGCTGGTTTTGAACTTCTGACCTGAAATGAGCTAGCCACCTCGGCCTCTCAAAGAGTTGGGATTACAGGTGTGAGCCATCATGCCCAGCACATCACAACTTTTTCTTATCCATGTAACAGGCAAATGAAATAGGAAAAAGGAAAAATAATCTTAAAAATCTCATCATCCTAATGTTCCCAACCTTCCTTTTTTTTTGAGATGGAGTCTAGCTCTGTCGCCCAGGCTGGAGTGCAATGGCACAATCTCAGCTCACTGCAACTTCCGCCTCCCAGGTTTAAGCGATTCTCCTGCTTCAGGCTCCTGAGTAGTTGGGATTACAGGTGCCTGCCACCATGCCCAGCTACATTTTGTAGTTTTTAGTAGAGACGGGGTTTGACCATGTTGGTTAGGCTGATCTCGAACTCCTGACCTCAGGTGATCCGCCCACCTTGGCCTCCCAAAGTGCTGGGATTACAGGTATGAACCACTGCGCCCAGCCCCCAACCTTTCATTTTTTGCAAACAACATGGAAAGTTCTGTAGGGAAGAAAATGCATTGGTTAGAAAGGTTTTTGACTAAATTAGCAGCAAAACCAGTTAATGACAGCTAAACTCAAAGAGCGTTTAATTTTGCTGAACAAGAAGCCAGGAGGTGGCGCTGGGACTTGTTCTGAGGCTCCACAGTGTCATCAAGGATCCCTGCCTTGTCTGAAGGAGGACATTCTCAGCTATTGGCTCCTATTTTTGTTTTCATTGCCTCACGGTCACAAGATGATTGCTGTAGCCTTAGGTATTTTGCCCTCACATCAGCTTTCCAAGATGAAATGAAGAAGCAGGAGTACTACATAAGGATTTATTGCTCTGAGATTCTGTCATTTATCTGAGGTGGGGATTTCTCCAGTCAGCTTCTTCCTATATATCTTTGGCCAGAAGAGGCTCACGTGCCAACCTCTAACACAGCACTGTCAAAAGAGAATGGAACAATATGAAGATTTAGACCAAACATGATTAATCGCCTGCTACAGCAGCAGATGCCTCCCTCCCTGAGGCGAATGGATTTCTACTGATTGACATTCTGTTAGCAGGAAAGAAGTGGGCTGGCTGGTTGCTGGGAGCCCATGAGCTGTCTGCAGCGTCAAGCAATGAAATGGCTGCAAGGAAGAAGAAGGGGAGGAACAGGATTTAGGAAACCACAAGCTTCTTGGTTTTGCAAGAAAGGAGCTCTCGCTATGCCTATCACAACACCTCTGGGTGAGGCTGCCAGTACCACATCAGAAATACATTTTTCCTATATCCTTAAGGAATCTTCCGGGATCTGGTGGAAGGCCTTGCCTGAGACTCACTCTCAGCTCTTCATCTTCAAATTCTGTTCAGTAAATTCCTGTAGATGGCGACAGGCAGGGCCATTTAGCACCACTAGAGCTTCTAACTTCTAAGCACTGCACAGATTTTGGTGTAGCTTTCTCTCTCCCACCTGCCCTAAGTAATTGCAAATAAAAACAAAGCCCAACCTGTAACTACCAGGGTCTCCCCCATGACTTCCGCCCACTTCGACAATGATTTTTTTAAGTAGCGTCAATTTAATTTTTTTTCTTTTTTGGTGACTGTGGCTTTTCTGATGCCGTAAAGCATATGTTTAGTCTCTATTTTGTGTAAAACAACACTGCTTATCTGCTCATCTTCTCACGGGGAGTCTCTAGCTTCTTATGTCGTCACTGAAACAGAAGGTAATATTTAAAAAAATAGTGTGCAAAAATATTTGTTCATAAACTACAGTTTAGAAAACACGTTTATACCTATATATACCTTTGAGGATTGACAGTAGAAAGAATGAAGGCACTGCAACTTCAGGCATTACACTCAGTGTTGAGTATAAAAAGATCCAAAGTTAACATTACACACATTTTAAAGAAGCGAATTTTTTTTTTGAGATTTATAATTACATTCGAGGTATGCTTCTTTTTCTGTAAAAAATTGTAGATTTTCTGAAAAGCAAATAATAATGTAACTCAAGTCTCCAGTTACTTCGTGTTGATTCTTTGTTCCCACTGTTTATGTGAAAGTATTTGAACAATTGTTGCATCAGAGATATGAGAGATTGTTTTCTATTAGGTGTGCATTATTCACAAATTTTTATATGGAACAATAAGGACATTAAGTCGTAAGATGCATGACAAAAATCTAAACGGAGAGGCTCTTCGTGGTTGACTTATAACATTGTTTTAGTGATGTAAACGTGGATGTTAAGAGTAATATTCTGAATTCTAGTGAAAGGAAAACCTTTGCATGTTACTAGTAAATTATTTTATCAGTGTACCTGTATGTAATAAAATGCAGTAAATTTTAAAAATTAAAAAAAAATAGTTTATTATTTCAACACTTGGAGAGTTAATCCAGACCAGCAGAGGGTGACACTCCCAACACACAGCTCTAATCAATGTTGGTAACTAAGCCAGTGTAAGTAAAATAAATAAAATACTGCTGGACACATAGTGAGCCCTATATATTAATGAAATGTTTGATTGGGTTATTGTTATAAATCTCAAAACTTTTTTTAAAATAAAGGGACGGCACAATTGACACAAAAATATAACCCTAAAGAGAAAGCTGACAATTTCTGAGCATCCTCCTTATTCCAGGTGCAGGAAAGACAATATACATGCATGTGTTACTACATTTAATCCTCAGCCAGCCCCGCAAGGTAAGTATTGTTACAGCCACTTGACCAGTGAGGAAACTGAAGCTTGCAAAATGGGAGTGACTTACACAAGATAACAAGTTAGTTAGCAGCAGCTAATTCACTTAACTGGGCCATACCTTCCTCAAGAATACATGCTCTCTCTGGTTTTGGACAGATTTATGGGGCAAAATATTTATTACATGGGTAGAAGTGTTACCAGAAAGGGGTCCCTACCCAGGCCCAAAGAGAGGGTTCTTGGACCTCATGCAGGAAAGAATTCAGGCTGAGTCCACAAAGTGGACTTGCTTTCATAGTGAAAGCAAGTTTATTAGACAAGTAGAGAAACGAAAGAATGGCTACTCCATAGGCAGAGCAGTGGTGAGGGCTGCTTGACTGAGTATGTGTATAGCTATTTCTTCATTGTATGCTAAACAAGGGGCGGATTACTCATGAGTTTTCTGAAAAGGGGTGGGTATTTCCCCAGAACTGAGGGTTCCTCCCCATTTTTGACTATATAACGATGTTGCCTTGGCAATTGTAAACTACCACGGCACTGGTGGGAGTGTCTGTTAGCATGCTTATGCATTATAATTAGCACAAAATGAACCACGGGGATAACCAGAGGTCACTTTCATTGCCATCTTGGTTTTGGTGGGTTTGGGCCCACTTATTTTACCACATTCTGTTTTATCAGCAGGGTCTTTGTATCTTGTCCCGATCTTCTATCTCATCCTCTAAGAATCCCTAACCAGGCCGGGTGCGGTGACTCACGCTTGTAATCCCAGTGCTTTGGGAGGCCGAGGCCAGCAAATCAACTGAGGTCAGGAGTTCCAGACCAGCCTGGTCGACAGAGTGGAACCCTATCTCTACTAACAATACAAAAATTAGCAAGGCATGATGGCACGTGCCTGTAGTTCTAGCTACTCAGGAGGCTGAGGCAGGAGTATTGCCTCAGGAGGCGGAGGTTGCAGTGAGCTGAAATCTTGTCACTGCACTCCAGCCTGGGCGACAGTGAGACTTGGTCTAAAAGAAAAAAGAAAAAGAAAAAAGAAAGAAAAGCATGCCTAACCTTCTGTGAATGCAGCCTAGTAGCTCTCAACCTTGTTTTACCCAGCCCATCTTTATTCAAGATGGAGTCAGTCTGGTTTGAATGCCTCTGACAGAAGCTTTAGATGTTCATGAAAAAGGGCACCAAATCCACTTAAGCTGGATTGTAGTTGATGTCCCTAGAGGCAAGTATGGTGTAGCTTTTGTGGATAACTATTGTTGATTATTTACAGTTTTGGAGTTACAAAATAAAAATATTCCTGTCCATAGAGAACTTATGGAGCAGTGAAGAAACAAAAATGCAAACCAATGATGAATATCTAACCTCACCACTACAGTGGTCACAGGTTCTGAGTAGAGTTAAATCATGAAAAAGAAGTCCCTACCCAGAAGGATACTGGAGAATGAGTCATGGAAAGATCCGTGTAGACAGTGGCTTACAGAGTAATAGAAATTTACCCGGTAGATAGACTGTTGGGGGAACATTCCAGGCAGAGAGGATAGTCTGTGCAAAGGCAGGGAGACTCAAGAGAGATCTGGAAATTACAAGTAGTTCAGAATTGCCAGCTTGTGAGATTTAAAAATAAGAGGCAGAAAATGAATACCTATAGAAAGGCAAGTGCCAGATCTCTGTTAAAGTGTTTAGCTTTTATTTTTTTGGGATAAAAACCATGATTCTGTAGCAAAGTGAGGCCATCACATAAGAGATGATATAGAAGGACAGAGGCCCCACATCAATTAATATTTTAAATATTCATTCCTGCAAAAAAATTGATGATCACGTAAATGTCCACCACTAGAGAACCGGTTATATACATTTCATACATCCATAAATAAAAACCCATACAGCTATTTTAAAAGAATGAGGCAGATCTATAGTGGCCAAGATCAGGTTCTCTAGTAAGCAAAACTAGCAGTATTTGGAAGGTACAAGCCCAAGGTAATGAGGGTGAGGCAAAAGGGAAATGAGCCAAGAGAAGGTGCAATGCAGTGCGTTACCATGCAGATCAGGCCAACAGATTATAGAGTCAACAGCACTGCACTCAGCCAAAGCACAAGTATCTCTGATGCATCTCGGAGTTGTCCATGTGAGAGAGAAAGGAGGCACTCCTGCTATGTCCTGTTCGCAGTTGGTCAAGATTCACATTTCCCAGTTATGCTCCTTAGAAGCACAAGGGAGGAGATGATTCATGATGGCTGAATAGGAACAGCTCTGGAGTGCAGTTCCCAGTGAGGACACAGAGGGTGAGTGATCACTGCATTTCCAAACAAATTTTTACTGCCCCAAAACCAGGAGATTCCCAGGCAGAAAAGTGCCACGAGTCTCCAGCACAGCTGTTTCAGCCGGTGCAGCGGGTCTCCGCACAAAAACTCACACAAATCTGGGCTCTGTTTCAACTGGCACCTAGAACACCTGGGAGACAGAGTCACCCATTCAATCGGAAAAAAAGGGGGCTGGAACAGGGAGGCAGGTGATCCGACTCAGCTGGTCCTACCCCCACAAAGACCAGCAATCCGTAATGCTCTGGATTGAGAGTTTCACAGCAAGCAAGCTGGACCCAGGATGGTCCAGCTCTGGGGGGAAGGGCGTCCCTCATTACCAAGGCAGTCCGCCACTACTGAGGCAGTCCACTATTACTGAGGCAGTCCACCATTACCAAGGCAGTCCACCATCGAGGCAGTCCACTGTTACCAAGGCAATCCACCATTACAGAGACAGTCCACCACTAAAGAGACAGTCCACCATTACTGAGGCAGTTCTATCTTTACCTCTATAAACGAAACCGCAAGGAAGTTCACACAGCAGCTGAGCAGAGCCCATGGCAGCTCGGCAATGCCTCTGCTGGCAGACTGTGATTAGGCTACCTCCTCGCTGGGCAGGGCATCTCTGAAAAAAGGCAGCCGCACATCAGGAACTTAATAAAGTCTCACCTTCCCAGGACAGAGCACCTGGGGAAAAAAGGTGGTTATGAGTTTCGCTGCAGCAGACTTAAGTGTATCTACCCAGCAGCTCTGAACGGAACAAGGAGCTCACAGCTCAGCACTTGAACTCCTATAAGGGACAGACTGTCTCCTCAAGCAGCTCTCCAACACCATATATCCAAAGAGACACCTCATAAAGGAGAACTCAGGCTGACATCTGGTGGTTATCCTTCTGGGACAAAAATAACAGAGGAATAAACTGCCAGCAACCCTTACTCTTCTGCAGCTGCTGCAGGTGATCCCTAGGCAAGCAGGGTCTGGAGTGGACCTCCAGCAGTCCTACAGAGTCCTGACTGTTAGAAGGAAAACTAAAAAAGAAATAACTTCATCATCAACAAAAAGGATGTCCACTCATAGATCCCATCTGAAAGTCACCAACTACAAAGGCCACAGTTAGTTAAATCCACAAAGATGGGAAGAAACCAGCACAAAAAGGATGAAAACACCCAAACCAGAATGCCTCTCCTCCTCCAAGGGATCACAGCTCCTCACCAGCAAGGGAACAAGGCTGGATGGAGAATGAGTCTGATTAATTAACAGAAACAGGCTTCAGAAAGTGGGTAATGACAAACTTCTCTGAGCTAAAAGAACATGTTCTAACCCAATGCAAAGAAACTAAGAACCTTGAAAAAACATTTGATAAAATGCTAACAAGAATAAATAGCTTAGAGAAGAATATAAATGAATTGATGGAGCTGAAAAACACAACACGAGAACTTCACAAGGCATACACAAGTTTCAATAGCCAAATTGACCAAGCAGAAGAAAGGATATCAGAGATTGAAGATCAACTCAATGAAATAAAATGAGAAGGTAAGATTAGAGAAAAAAAGAGTAAAAATAAATGAACAAAGCCTCCAAGAAATGTGGGATTATGTGAAAAGACCTAATCTATGTTTGATAGGTGTACCTGAATGTGATGGAGAGAATGAATCCAAGCTGGAAAACATTCTTCAGGATGTTATCTGGGATAACTTCCCCAACCTAGCAAGGCAGGCCAATATTCAAGTCCAGGAAATACAGAGAACACCACAAAGATATTCCTCAAGAAGAGCAACCCCACGGCACATAATTGTCAGATTCACCAGGGTTGAAATGAAGGAAAAAATGTTAAGGGCAGCCAGAGAGAAAGGTCCAGTTACCAACAAAGGGAAGCCCATCAGACCCACAGCAGATCTCTCCACAGAAACCCTACAGCCAGAAGACAGTGGAGGCCAATATTCAACATCCTTGAAGAAAATAACTTTCAACCTAGAATTTCATATCCAGCCAAACTAAGCTTCATAAGTGAAGGAGAAATAAAATCCTTTACAAACAAGCAATTGCTCAGAGATTTTGTCATGACCAGGCCTGCCTTACAAGAGCTCCTGAAAGAAGCAAATTTTTAATGTTGGGAATAATTTTACTGGCAGTAGCAAAGAGAAATTTGACAGAGAACCTGGAACTCAATATATGTGTGTGTGTGTGTATATATATATATATACATGTGTATACACGTATATATATACGTGTATACATGTGTATACATGTATACACACATATATATACGTGTATACATGTGTATACACGTATATATATATACACACTTGTATGTGTGTATATATGCATACATGTACATACACGTGTATGTATATGTATATATGCGTGTATACATATATACTCATATAGACACACACACACACACACATATATTTGCATAAGGATATTAGGGTGGATACTGAAGGAAACATGGCAGGCCCAGCTCCTGCCCTGACAGTGTTTACAATTCAATCATCAAGACAGACCTAGATGAGTGTTTAGGTAAACACACGTGCTACAGAATTCTAACCCAGTCAAAACAACAAGTCTTTGCTAGGAGTCCATAGTCCTTAGTGTGGAAGAAGTTATTTTTGTAGGAAAATACCAACATAGCAGGCTTCAGTTTCTCATTTTTAAGTGGTTGAAGTTGAAATAGAACAGAGACCAGCAAATTTTTTCTGTAAATATTTTAGCTTAGCTTTGCATATTGACTCTGTCATAATGAATCAGCTCTGTTTGTTGCAGCACAAAGGCAGCTGTAGACAACAGATAAACAAATAAACATGGCTGTTTTTCAATCAAACTTTACTGGAAGTTTTGGGAGTCTATTGGGTGTCCCAATAGAAACTTGAATTTCATATAATTTTTTTTAAAAAACATGGTCTCACTCTGTTCCCGAGGCTGCAGTGCAGTGGCACAATGTCAGCTTACTGCAGCCTCTACCTCCTGGGCACAAGGGATCCTCCTATCTCAGCCTCTTAAATAGCTGGGACTACAGGTGGGTGTCTCCATGCCTGTCTAATTAAAAAAATTTTTTTTTGTAGAGATGGAGTCTCACTATGCCATCCAATCTGGGCTCAAACTCCTGTGCTCAAGCGATCCTCCTTCCTCAGCCTCTCAATGCCCTGGGATTACAGGTGAGAGCTACTATGCCCAGTTTCACATAATTTTTATGTGTCATGAAATATTATTATTCTTTTACCAATGCTTTCGAAATGTAAAATCCATTCTTAGCTTACAGACTACAAAAACAGGTAGCAGACCCTACTTGGGCTATGGGTTATAGTGTGCTCACCCCTAAGAATAATGCTCTCATGTTAAAATTCTATTTGTGTAAAATCTTGACATCCCTCCAACCAATAGTTTGGACCATAATCTAGCTCTACTACCTACTAAAGTTTTATAGTTGCATATAAATTGTTGCTGACTGTTTAATTTGCATTTCAGTTTAGTTTAAATTTGTGTTTGTTCTTCCTACCTCTGTAATACTTATTCTTGCTGCAACATGTGCTGATTTGCAATGGACTCCTGGACTCAAATGAAGGTCACAAAAGAAGATTTATTTCCTATGTGATTTCTGGTTAATTCATTTCTGGATGCTAGAGCCACTTTTATGAGCTACACACAATATGCCATATGGAATATCATTGTGTGCTCCCTAGAGCTTCTGTAACTGCCATCTGTCTGTGACTTCCTGTGTGGTTTCTTTGGCAGTGGGGGATTCATCTGTCATAAATGCTTCTATACAGCAAGTTTTGAAAATCCAATCCTAAACAACATCTGCCTCAGAAGTTAGATGTATATTTTCAAGGCTTATGCATTTGAAGCACATTAATAATGATCCCTATGGGTCCACAGTTGAAATTACAAGAGTATAAGGTAGTCTATCACCAGGGTAACACCTAGATCTCAGCACTGCCAATAGTGCAAATCCCTCCACAAGCAAATCTTTAAAATCTCTCACTTTGAGGACTCTGACACACTGGTCAAAACCTTGGCATTGTGCCTAAAGTAATCTGCTGTTCTCAACACCCAGAATTTTCCATCCTTAACAGTAGAAGCTATATTTGTTCATTTTGTTTTTGTGTCTTCCTACCTAATACAGCATCTAGCACTTTGTAGACGTTCAATGAATTTGTATTGACTTGAACTGAAATGTTGAATCATACCTTGCAAGTTTAGAGACTTGCAATGGTCGTATCTCCATGCAATATCAATAACAAGATTTTCACTTAATGTGAAACTGGTTGCAAAAATAACGAATTGCTTGTTACACACTTTGATGTTGATGCACTTTGGCTCTGTGTCTCCACCCAAATCTCATGTCGAATTGTAAGTCCCAGTACTGAAGGAGGGGCCTGATGGGAGATGATTGGATCATGGGGGCAGACTTCCCCCTTGCTGTTCTCATGATAATGAGAGAGTTCTCATGAGATCTGATTGTTTAAATGTGTGTAGCACTTCTGCCCTTTCTCTCTCTCTCCTGACAGCCATGTGAAAATGTGCCTGCTTCCCCTTTACCATCCACCATGATTGTAAGTTTCCTGAGGCCTTCCAGAAGGAGAAGCCTGTACAGCCCACAGAAACATGAGCCACTTAAACCTTTTGTTCTTTATAAACTACTCAGTCTCAGGTGTGTCTGTATAGCAGTGTGAGAACAGACTAATACATATATTAATGGTTGATTATAAATGTATATCAAATGCATATTTATGTTATGAAGATAAATGAGATATTCAGAATAAAGCATTTTTAGATCTTTAGATAAATGCATATTCTACATCACCAGGATCAGCAGGTATGGAGAAAAGAGCCTTGACCTTTGAATGAGATCCCAGTCTAAATCCTAGTTTTTTAAACTCTAAAATAGCAAAAAAGACCATTTACTATCTCAGATCTATTTTGTTCTCTGTGAAATAACAATAACCCTTTCTTTGCTACCCCAAAACATATAAGAATTGACTGAGATAGTGTAGATGACAAAACTTACAATTAAAACTCACAAATACAAATATAGAATTTGTTTATTCATCTGCACATTTATGGTCCAACAGGGTAAAGCTCTGGAGAATACAGATGTGATAAACAAAGGCAACTTATTTATTTATTTTTTAAGATGGAGTTTCACTCTAGTTGCCCAGGCTGGAGTGCAATGGCATGATCTTGGCTCACTGCAACTTCTGCCTCACAGGTTCAAACAATTCTCCTGCCTTAGCCTCCCAAGTAGCTGGGATTACAGGCATGTGCCACCACACCTGGCTAATTTTGTATTTTTAGTAGAGACAGGGTTTTACCATGTTGGCCAGGCTGGTTTTGAACTCCTGACCTGAGGTGATCCACCTGTCTTGGCCTCCCAAATTGCTGGGATTACAGGCATGAGCCACCGTGCCCAGCCAAGGCAACTTACTTTTAAAGGCAAACCAATGAGTAACACACAAAGGGAGATTGCAGAAGTAGCCTTCAACTTAAGGTGGCATAAGAATCAGTTGGAGGTTGTGTATAAACATGCAGATTCCTGACACTTACCAGAGGCATTCTGTCATGATAGGTCTGGGTTTGGGCATGAGGCTATAGAGATTTAACAGCCTTCCCAGGAGATTCTTCATATTAATTTCTTATTAATTTTAGATCTCCAAAATAGGCCTGCAATAGTTTGTTAAGGTGCTGTTCACAGGCTGTGAGGAAGTGGGAAATCTGTGAGATGATAAGATCAAGGAAGGTACAACAATGGTACAATAGGTGTGTTCTCCCCTCTCCAGATTTTCTGTGCTTGCCACCAGTAACTCTAATCCCACCTCCTTTTTAAGAGTTGGCATATTTGTTAGTTGTGTTTGTATGTGAAAAAGAAAAAAAGCAATGGCTTATACAGAGTAGAAGTTTATTTCTCTTACTTGAAAACAAGGTCCAGAGATAAACAATCCAGGGCTGGAATGGTGGCTCCACAAAGTTGCTAAGGACCTACCAAGAGACTTTCAGTTCATCATCCTATCATCCCTAGTGCATGGCCCCTCATCCTGAGCATCCAACATGATAACAATAGTACCACCAGTCACAGTATCTTCCCAAGCAGAATTGAGAAAGGGCCAAGGGAGATGCAGCTGACTTTTAAGGAGGCTTTCCGAATGTTTCCAAGCCTGTCTGCTTATATTTCATTGACCAGCACTTAGTAATACTGACTCACGTGGATGCAAGGAGGTCCAGAAATGTATTTGTTATTCTTTAGGCAGCCACATGCCAAAATACAAGGCAGCATTTTAAGAAGTAAGGAATAAAGGAGAGTGAATGCTGAGGTAGGCAACCAGCAAATGCAGTCCCAGATGGGATTCTGAGGTTTGAAGCTTGTTTACCTGGGCCTCGGCCTCTGGCTACAATGGGTCCAGCCACTACCTGATGCTGAAGCACCATACGAACTGGCACAGCAGATGGTATGGTTTGGATCTGAATTTCCACCCAAATCTCATGCTGAATTATAATCCCCGATGTTGGAGGTGAGACCTGGTGGGAGGTGATTGAATTATGAGGGCAGTTTCTCATGGTTTAACACCATTCCCCTTGGTGTTGCTGTGGTAATAGTGAGTGAGTGAGTAATCATGAGGTCTTGTTGTTTGAAAGTGTGTAGCACCTCCCTCCTCTCTCTCTCTCTCACTCTGCACATATAAGGTGAACCTGCTTTCCCTTCATCTTCTGCCAAGATTCTAAGTTTCCTGAGGCCTCCCCAGAAGCCAAGCAGATCCAACATTATACTTCCTGTACAATGTGTGGAATCATGAGCCAGTTAAACCTCTGTTCTTTATAAATTACCCAGCAATGTGAGAATAGACTAATACGGCAGAGAAAAGCCAGTGAGGTTGGTGGGCAACTGGTAGGAGACTATAATTCAGGGATTGCCAGAAGCTAATTTTCTAAGTTTGTGGTGTGTAAGTGTTCTATGACCTCTGTATTCTAATGTTTATTTCCCTCCCAATGGGTGCATCTATAGGAGACTGAGAAATGACTCTTTTGAATCAGTTTCAAATTCCAGATCTAAGAATAAATAGCCCTGTGTCCCTCGGTTGGTAACTTGGCTGCTAAAGGATTTTGTATTTATTTCTCTAAACATAAGATAATTTCTGATTTAGCTACCTCCCATGTGGGGTTATTTTATATATCAAATGATGTAGGAAAAGTACTTCTCAATTCTGGGTGAGGTTCACATGTACATTATTTTGAAAAAAGAAATCTATCAAATACATGTTAATGATTAAAGAAAGTATTTAAAAGTATTTAAATGGAGTTCGTACACCTATAACTTTAATTAAAAATTACCTATTAGCAGGTGATATGAATAATGAACACTTCTTACTCGATCAGAGGAAAATTTCTCCCACTGAATTTTTAATAAAACATCCAAACTATGACTATCTCATCTTTTACCTCCAGTTCTTGCTGATTATGATAGGTCATTAATATTAGAAAGCATCTCTCTCAAAACCAATTGTTTTTCTTCAGAATCTTGTCATTTCTTTTTTACATCAAATTCAAGTATCTACTCTTTATTCAATGACACTTCTTTCTTATGAGTATCCTTTAGTGCAGCTGAACAGGGCAGGGAAACACACATCACCATGTTGATTGGTCTCACTGTGAATGATGACAACTGACCCCAAGGGAACCCATTAGTGTGCCTCTGCCCCTCCAGATGACTATTTGAACCTGCTTCAACAGCTTCTCACTTTAGGCTCAATCTCTGGAACTGGCTTTCTAAATCACTAAGAAATTAGAAGCCACCTGAAGAGAACTTGCTGTGTGTCAGCACATCTGTCTGTGCTCATGCACTCCACCTGCTCTCTGGCTGCGGCAAAGGATGCCTGTATTCCTTGCCAAAGCCAACCTACTTCTCTGCTATTCCCCATCCCTTCTTTTCCATCCAAGAACTTCGTTCTAGGAATTCATCTTTTTCTCTCCTGTGTTAGCAAAAATTCTCCCCTAATCCACTGAGACCATGTATACACAAACATACATATTTCTCATCTTAAATATGAGAAAGAAGCCAATTATTTATTGACCCCAGTTCTTCTCCATGTACTATCCTATTTTTCTCTTTCTCTCGTTTTTCGGTTAAATTAAATTAAATTAAAATTTATCTTTGGACATAAAGATGGGGTCTCACTCTATTGGCCAGGATGGAGTGCAGTGACATGATCACAGCTCACTGCAGCCTCAAATTCCTGGGCTTAAGCAATCCTCCCTCCTCAGTCTCCCAACTAGCTGGGACCACAGGTATGTGATACCATTCCTAGCTAATTTTTAATTATTTTAGAGACAGGGTCTTGCCGTGTGGCCCAGGCTGGTCTTGAACTCTTGTGCTCAAGTGATCCTTCTACCTCAGCCTACTCAATAGCTGGGATTCCAGACACAAGCCACCATGCTTAGCAACTCTCCTTTCCTTTAAAGCAAAGCTCCATTAAAGAAGTTTTAGTATTGAAGGTGTACAGTTGCTGACTCTTAAATCCACTGAATTCAGGCCTCATCCCACCATGCCATCACATCTACTACTGTCTAGGTCACCAGTGACTTCCACTTGTGGCCAAATCAGATGGCCAATTCCGAGGCCCATCCTAACATAACCTGTCAGCAGCATTTGATGGTTGTTACTCTGCTTCTTAAATCATAACTCTGCCTGGGTTTTGGGGCACCACCGTCATCCTTCAACCTTCATCACCCATCCCATTTCCTGGTTCATTCCAAGTCACCCACACTGGGCTTCTTGTAGCTCCGGGGGCAAAGCCAGGAATGATCTCATCTCAGGGCTTTTTGCCCAGTGCATTTTCCTGGGATGCTTTTCCCTGGATATCTGTATAGCTTTTGCTCTCCCATCCTTCACCTCCTTGCTGCTCTATTCCTTTATTTTTCTCCTTAACACATATTATTATCTCATCTACTATATGTTTTACAAATTTTTTTTAATCAAATTCCCCCACTATATCCACAAAGGTAGGAATTTTTGTCTTTTTCATTCACAGTTCTATCCCCAGTTCCTAGAATAGTGCCTGGCACATAATAGATGCCTAATCAATATTTGTTAAATAAACCCTTTATTACTTAAAACACTTGGAGAAATTTTTGTACAGCTGACATTTTATCTAGTATTAATAAGTTCATATCTATTTGGATGTTATCAGAATTTAAAGAACAATCAGAGACCAGGTACTGTGGCTCACGTCCATAATCCCAGCTGTTTCAGAGGCTGAAGTGGGAGAATTGCTTGAGCCCAGGACTTTGAGATCAACCTGGGCAACATAGCAAGACCCCATGTCTACAAAAAATATTTTTAAAAATCCGGGTGTGGTGGTGTGCCCCTGTAGTCTCAGCTACTTGGGAGGCTGAGGCAGGAGGATCACTGGAGCCAAGTTGAGGCTGCAGTGAGTCATGATGGCACCACTGCACTTGAGCACTCCAGCATGGGAGACAGACTAAGACCCTGTCTTGTTAAAAAAAAAAAAAGAAAAAAGAACAATCCAGAAGGGTTACAAATGCCCACAGAGTATATCTATGTGTTTGTTTTAGTGAGAGTTTAGTTTATGCCAGATAATTTATTTTAATTAACTCTTTTAATTTTCATTTTAAAGTATTTAAAATACTTTAAAGAAGATATTATTCCCATTTTATAGCAAAGGAAATAGGCTTTAGAAAGATGATGTAAATTGCCCAAGGACACCTTGCTGGTAGGTAATAGGGCTGGCATTTGGACACAGGTCGTCTGAGTGACTGGAACTACACATTCCACACACTGTTTACATTAGTCATGGCCAGGAACGACTACTCAGAAATTAGCTGAGAAACTGTATCTTTATTATTATTATTATTATTATTATTATTATTATTTGAGACAGAGTCTCACTCCATCACAGGTGCCAGGCTGGAGTGCAGTGGCACAACCTCAGCTCACTGCAACCTCCGCCTCCCAGGTTCAAGCAATCCTTCTGCCTCAGCCTCCCAAGTAGCTGGGACTACAGGTTTGCGCCACCACACCCAGCTAATTATTTTGTATTTTTTAAAATAGAGACGGGGTTTCACCATGTTGGCCAGGATGGTCTCGATCTCTTGACTTTGTGATCCACCCGCCTCGGCCTCCCAAAGTGCTGGGATTACAGGCGTGAGCCACCGCACCCGGCCTATTATTTATCTTCACATAGTTCTGATGCGCATATGCATTGTTCTAAAACGGACTTAGGCAAATTGAAATTGAGAGTTCAGGCTGCTGCTTTATTCTACAGACATCTAAGTTCCTGCATATGTGAGACCCTGAGCTGGGCTCCCCATAGGATTTGTAGACAAATGTTAGGGATGTGTTGGCATTCTTGCCTTGCCTTTAAAATCCAAACTGTTCTCATCAACCACAGCCCAGTGTAAATATCACATCACCCTCTCTATTAAGCCTAAAATTATTTCGTTCTCCTCTGAACCATGAGACCAATTTCTAGCTCTCTTGCGGCTCCTTACAATGATTTGATTTGATTTATAGGTATGTATATGTATCATTTCTGCAATATAGACTGTAAACCAGTGAGTAGGGACCATGTCACACATCTGTGTCCCCCACAGCACTGAGTAGAGGAGCCCAACTTGTGCATAAGGAATGAACCCTAGATTCATGTTGTGACCTCCAGCCTTTCTTTCACTCAATAATTATCAAATACCAACCCTGAGACAGGACCTCTCTTAGGTACGGGGAATGTAGCAGTGGACAAGAAAACCAAGTCACTCTCCAATGTAGCCCCACTCTAGTGGATGAAGATGGACACTGAAAACATACATAATGAGAAATGCTTTGCAGACTTAAAGAAAGACTTAAGAGGGACTGAGTGACTGACTCCTTTGAACTGGATGTGGAATAAAGTCCCAGCTTGAAGGACATTTAAACATTTTGAGGATGAGAAGGAAGCAGCTTCTTCAAGAACTGGAGGCAGAGAGTTCCAGATGGAGAGAACGGCAAGTGCATAGACCTAGGATGATAGTGAGTCTGAAGAGCTCCAGAAATAGAAAGGGGAGGCGGGGCATGGTGGTGTGTTCCTATAGTCCCAGCTACTTGGGAGGCTGAGGTGGGAGGATGGCTTGAGCTCAGAAGTTTGAGGTTAGCCTGGGCAACATATAGCAGGATCCCATCTCTTAGTATAAAAACATACAAAAAAAAAAAAAAAAAAAAAGAAATAAAAAGGGAGCCAATGTGGCTAAAACTAAGTGAGCAAGAGAAAGCAGGAAAGGAGATACCTAACAGCTGATAGTTGTGAAGCTACTTCATTTTTAAAAAATACATTAATTTTGGAGAATACTGCATACTCCATAATTTGCTAAGAAAGAGTCATGTCATTTTTAAGACACGTTCTTCCCTGCTGCATCATAATTTAGAATTAATATTATGTTACTTATACAATAGCTGGATGATCTAACAAGCCAAGACCTTGTCAATAACTACAGCACAAAGAAACATTTTCAGAGACCAGCGTATTTCTGGTATATTTCCGTGTGGCACACTGTGCCAAATGCTGTTCCGTGTTGTCACCTCAGATTTCATTAACTGTAGGGAGTGGTGGCGATCACTGAAATTGACTTATTAATGCATACTTTCCCTTGCAGATTATCTCAGTGTGGTTAACTGCTTAGAGGGGGTGCTGTGTTGTTTGCACAGTGCTGATCTGTGAACTCTGTCACCTATCTGCTGGGATGGAAATTGAGAGGAAGCAAGCAGAAACTTTTAAGGCAGTTTTATGGAAATTGCTCCATGGAATCCAAGCGCATAATCGATGTTAACGGGTGTGGCTTTGGGTTTAAACTTTGTATAGAAGAATGTCCTGGTGACAATAACAGGACACCGTTTTGCAGTGGTTGCTCTAATTAAGAGTTCACTGTATTTCCTTCATCAAGAAAGTCTTGCATGCTGAAAACTTGTCAGCCGGACAAAACAATGTGCTTAGCGAGGTAAGAAATATTGTGAATGATGTAGAGGCTAATGTGTGAAATTCAAAGTTATTTTCTTTATTGTTTTAGAATACGAAAGCTGATCACAAACAACTCAATATATACTGAGATGTGATCGTTACTGAGGGGGAAATTCTGATGAGAATATTTAAACTGTAAAATGAACTTTTGGTATTTCTGCAAGATAAAAAAACAGTTTTCCAACTTTTAAAAGACATTTAAAAAGGACGTCCAGATTTTGTTATTGTCTGCTATCTTTACATTTTTAATAAAATTACTACTTTATGCAATGAAGGGAAGCAACATTGTCTTTTAAAGACAGAAACACAGGAAAGGACAAAAATAGAAGTTAGAAACTTGGAATGACACTGTTTCTATATGTCATTATGATATTAAAGCAACACTACCAATTAAGTAGGTGATAAACAGGTGTTTCACACCTGTGGAAAGTTATTACCAGACAATTTGTGAATGTAATGGTTCATTTCAAATTTTATTTTCCACATACACAATAAGAAATTTTTGGATTTATTTCTTTTCTTTTCTTTTTGAGACAGGATCTCATTCTGTCACCCAGGCTGGGTGTGGTGGTTCACTCACGGATCACTGCAGCCTCCAACTCCTGGGTTCAAGTGATCTTTTCAACTCAGCCTCCTGAGTAGCTGGGATCACAGGCGCACATCATCATGCCCGGCTAATTTTTTGTATGTTTTGTAGAGATGGGGTTTTGCCATATTGCCAATACTGGTCTCAAACTCCTGGGCTCAAGTAATCCACCAGCCGCAGCCTCCCAAAGTGCTGGGATTATAGGCATGATCCACCTCACCCGGCCTGGAATCTATTTCTTTCATGGAAGTTTAGCCAAAAAATTATTAAATACAAAACAACTGTTAAAAGTGATCATTAATGAAAAATTGAAGATAAATTATCTTGGATAATAGTTAATGAATAGCCTGAGCTTGCTAAGGTTACTATTCAACATCTCTTTTCTATTTCTTTCAGTGTACCTCTGTGACACTCTGCTATAAATGTTATTAAAACAGTTTTACTAACAAGTTTTATATAGAAGCAGTTTAGAATTTTCCTCTGTAAGTAGTGCTGTCACCAATCCAACCTATATTGGCTCAACTAACAAGCAAGAAGTAAGCTCATTTTTCACATTAAATATTTTAATATTTAGGCTTAGTGCAGTGGCTCATGCCTGTAATCTCAGCACTTTGGGAGGCCGAGGTGGGAGGATCACTTGAGGTTAGAAATTCGAGACCGGCATGGCCAACATGGTGAAACCCTGTCTCTAGTAAAAAAAACAAAAATTAGCTGGGTGTGGTGGTGAGTGTCTGTAGTCCCAGCTACTTGGGAGGCTGAGGTAGGAGAATCGTTTGACCCTGGGAGGTGGAGGTTGCAGTGAGCCAAGATTGCGCCACTGCACTCCAGCCTGGGTGACAGAGCGTCTCAAAAAACAAACAAACAAACAAACAAAAATCTACACAAATATATACACATATATATGTATATGTGTAATATATATATAAAATGTATATACTTATACATTTTATATACGTATATGTGCATATATATGTTTTAATATTGATATACATATAGGTGTTTACTCAAAATGTTTGTTCATTTGCATATATATATATAACATGAAAAATGATTATTTTCTTTGTAACTGTTTTGGTTATGATTGCAGAACAAAAGTTGTGATAGAATAGCAATTTTCCATATTAAATGGCTGCATGCATACTTCCAATGGACAATGTGCACAATTTTTATAATCTTCTTTTTCCTATACTATGTTTCCTCCAGCTATGTTATTAAACTATAATTTTTCTGCTCCTCTAATAATAAAAAATAGGATTTTTATTTTGTAGACCACTTTACATTTTATTTTTTCTCACATTTTATTTTTATTGAATTTCTAAAAGTATCTGTGACAAATTGAAAACAAACCAAGCAAACAAACAAAATGCTTGTTCCACACCACATGTTGTTTGAGAAGCACCGACTTGGTGGGCAGTCTATGTGTTCTTTTAAATTTAACAAAACAATCAGCTATTTATTAGCTGATTGACCAAAAGCTTTGTTTTTTATTTTTGAACCAAGCCCAGAGGCTTCCAGAGTAAATAAATACTATTTATTTGAAAAGTGTCAATTTAAAAATAAATAAATGTATTTATTTAATTATTTAGACCAGTAGCTAAGCTGGAGTGCAATGGTACAATCACAGCTCACTGCAGGCTTGACCTCCCAGACTCAGGTGATCCTCCCACCTCAGCCTCCAGAGTAGCTGGGACTATAGTTCAGCACCAAACCTGGCTAATTTTTTATATTTTTAGTAGAGACAGGGTTTTGCTATGTTGCCCAGGCTGGTTTGGAACTCCTGGACTCAGGCAATCTGCCTGCACTGGCCTTCCAAAGCACTGGGATTATAGGCATGAGCCACTGTGCTTGGCCCCAAAACTATTTTTGTAGTTAATGAGTCAGTACTTAGAAACTACAGAAGAGTGATTTCTCAAACTTGAGATTTAGAAATATTTCCTCTGTGAGTATAGGTTACTTCTGCTTGTTTCTGATCTTCACATGAATGTAACTGCACAGTTTCTTTCTGGAGGATCTAGCTTCTTTCACTGAGCACTGTGGTTGTGAGGGTCTCCAGTGTGTACACAGCAGTTTATTCCTTTTCATTACTGCTTGGTATTCCTTCATGTGAATGTACTACCACTTATCCACTCTACTGTCAATAAACATCTGGGTTATTTCTTTGGGGGAGTTATAAAAAATAGTGCTACCATAAGCATTCTTGTACATATTTTTTGGTTGACATAGCATTCATTTCCTATGGGTGTATTCCCAAAAGTGGAGTTTCTGGCTCATTGGATACTTCTGTTTAGCTTTAGTAGATTCTGGCAACGAGTTTTCCAAAACAGTGTACCAATTTCCGGTTTTATCAGTAATATATGAGAGTCTAGATGTTCCACTGCCTCTCAGATACTTGGTATTGACGGTCTTTCTAACATTAGCCATACTGGTAGGGGTGTGATGGTATCTCACTGTGGTTTTAGCTGCAAATTCCTGGTGATAATCTATACTCACAATGTTTATTACTGGTGTGTCGCATGCAAAGCACTGAAATTAAAAGTAAGCATTGTTAAGTTCTTACAGCGACTTGGCTAATAAGATTTAGGTCTGTTGACCCTTAAGAATTGGGGCTTGCATTATGTATTTTAATTTTTATATGTATATATTTAATTTTATATTTTAATTTATAGATACATTATTATTTTAATTTGTCAACAAATTCTTTTTTTTTTTTTTTTGTACTTTATCAAAGTGTCAGTTTGAGATTGATGGGAAATCAAAAAAGAAAAAGAAATAGTCCCTCATCACAGATAGTTTCAGAAGCACTGAGATAGACCAAGCCACTAGGCAGCAATGCAGATCTAAGGAGAAGGAATGGGCCTAGGCCAGGAAGCAAGAGGGAAAAGACAAAGGCTTTAAAAAAGGACCTTGTTCACCCTTCTGGTTTGGTAATTGTTTTGGGGAAGCGGAGAGAAGGGAAGAGCACCATTTGTTGGCCATGAGGTCCCTCGTCCCTCGTGTATAAATACTGGTCAGGGAGTAGAGGGCTTACAATTACAGACCCCAGAAAACTTCAGCTCATATCAGAGAGTCTTGCTCGATGCTTTGAAGATTCCACGTTCTGATTTCATGCTCAGCATCACTATCCGGTGCTGACTTAGCTTCCCTTGGGGCTCGGCTAACTGCACAGCTGCAACAGAATACCATAGACTGCGTAGCTTATGAACAAGAGGAAGTTATTCCTCATAGTTCTAGAAGCTGGAAGTCCAAGATCAAGGCATCAGCGGATTTGGTGTCTGGTGAGGGCTCATTTCCTGGTTCACAGATGACGCCTTCTGGCTGTGTCTTCATGGGTGGAAGAGAGAATCAAGCCCCCTTGGGCTTCTTTTACAAAGGCACTAAGCATATTCATGAGAGCTCATTAGGTCATGAGCGTTCATGACCTAATAATGACCTAAACATCTCCCCAGAGATCCACCTCTTAATATCATCACATTGGGGATTAGGTTTCAACATATAAATTTTGGAGGGAAACAGACACACCGTAGTAAATACTGAACACTCGGAT
Source organism: Saguinus oedipus (assembly GCA_031835075.1). NCBI lineage: Eukaryota > Metazoa > Chordata > Mammalia > Primates > Cebidae > Saguinus > Saguinus oedipus. The sequence continues at coordinate 65,351,660 of CM063171.1, read as the reverse complement.
TTCTAGGATAGTCATTGCTCTTTGTAAACTGATGCACTGGCACTTTTATTTCATGCATTCTGAGCCTGCTGGAATCATGAATCTGCTTCTCTGGTTGTTACTGATCAGGGCTTTGAGGCTGCACGATTGAGATTCACTCTCCAGGCTGTGGTGAAGGACGAAGTGTGGCAGCCGTCTTCTTCTTGGGAGGCCACTTCCCTTTTTCCCTGGTGGCAATACTCTGATTTGCTGTGGGTTATGGAACATTGTGTATTTAAAATTCTTACAGTTTCAATGAACTAATGGCTGTGTCAATGAAAACCTTTAAAAAATGTACCTGCATGTTTAAATAAGTTTGGTTATTGCAACTGGGTGCAAAGAGAGGACCCCAGATACAAGACCTTCAGATAGAGTTTGTCCAATATCTTGGTACCTTCATTATTCACCGGAGGTAGAGGTTGCCTTGCTCCCAATTATTGGAGAGTTACTGCCTAAAAATCATCCCTTTTGCCCTCGAATATGGAGGATTGTCAAGGCCCAAATAAAGCCAAAATATTGGTTTTAGTTAATGCTTGGGTGACTCAAGATCCTCAAATGCAAGTGAAGTTGTGTTGGAGAAAAATTCCTCCTAAGGCCCAAATGAAAGCCCCCTAGTGCATAGATTTAGGGACTCAGTTAAACATGGAGATTACAGGCATGAACCACTATGTCCAACCAGAAGCCTGTACATTTCGAATGGGAATTCAAAAGAGGTGTCGTAGTCATCTTGGAGTGCTGTAACGAAGTACCATAGACTGGGTGGCTTGTCAACAACAGAGATTTATTTCTAGCAATTCTGGCACCCAGAAGTGCAAGATCAGGAGACCAGCATGGTTGGGTTCCCGTGAAGGCCCTCTTCCAGATTGCAAATGGCTGTCTTACACTTGTGTCCTCACAGGGCAGAAAGAGCTCCAGTTAGCTCCCCGGCCTCTTCTTACAGGGGCATTAATCTCATTCCTGAGGGCTCTCCTCTCATGATCTAATTACCGCTTAAATCTCCCACCTCCAAATACCATCACATCAGGATTAGAATTTCAACATATGAATACTGGGGAGGCATACACATTTAGTTTATTGCAAGAATATAAGCATATATTGAGACAGTGCTTAAAATTAGAAATATTTTCAAGTTTAAGAGAACTCAGAAAAATGGAGACCGAGAGAAAACAATGAATTATCAAAGTCACACAAGTAGTTGTTGACTGATTTAGAATTCAAATTCTACATTTTGTTTGAAATTCCTAAATTAGGAATAAACATGCTTGTTATTACTAATAGATACATTATTAAATTGAAGCAACCAGATTTTAAACTGGAAGTGAGAGAAGTAACCTTCAGCATCCTGTTGAGTTATGTATGGAATGTCCTAGGAAAACATTGCAGTAATAAGATTTCACTGGCGGCTAGGTTTCTCATAACTGTATTTAGCACCAACTAAATCCCACTAAATAATTTTGATTTTTCTTCAAATACTCTCGTTTAAAATGCACTATTTTAAGAATTAACAATTTATAATTTGTATTTCACAGATTTATCATAGTGTAGGAAGTAGAAAGAAAAACTCAGTGTAGAAGACATGGGTTCAGGCCAGGTGCAATGGCTCACGTCTGTAATCCCAGCATTTTGGAGGCCAAGGTGGGCGGTTCACTTGAGTTCAGGAGTTCGAGACCACCTGGCCAACATAGCGAAAGGCCATCTTTACAAAAATTAGCCAGGCATGGTGGTGCGCTCCTGTGGTCCCAGCTACTCAGGAGGCTGAGGTGGGAGGATCACTTGAGCCAGGAGGTGAAAGGTGCAGTGAGCAGAGATTGCACCACTGCACTCCAGCCTGGGAGATGGAGCCAGACCCTGCCTCGAAGAACAAACACAAACCACAATTAGATATTTAAATTTTTTACAAAAAAACAAAATGAAATACAAAAGAGCTCAGGCGCAGTGGCTCACACCTATAATCCCACCACTTTGGGAAGCTGAGGTGGGAGGATCACTTGAGGCCAGGAGTTTGAGACCAGCCTGGCCAACATGGCAAGACCATGTCTCTACAAAAAATACAAAGATTAGCCAGGTGTGTAGTCCCAGCTACTCTGGAGGCTGAGGCATGAGAATCGCCCCAACTCAGGAGGCGAAGTTTCAGTGAACCGAGACCGTGCCACTGCACTCCAGTCTGGATGACAGAGCAAGACTCTGTCTCAAAAAAAAATAAAAATAAAATCGAATAAATAAAAAAGATGACATGGGTTCAATTTTTGTTGCCGGCACTTACATGCTATGTCACCTCAGGCAAGTGACTCAACATCTTTGAGTCTTGGTCTCCTCATTCCTAAAATGGGAATCTTTGTATAGCCAAGGTCATTAGAATGATCCTGAAAGATGTCACCAAGTAGGTGGACAAAGCCATGAGAGATTACCAGAATTCAGTTGGATGTTATTTTAATATCTATGAGTCATATGAACTTAGAGTATATGAATAAGTAAATGATACCCAGGGCTTTACAACTCAGCAGGGAGGCATTCGAATATTTAAAGACAAAGAAATGAAAAATTTAAAAAGCAATCTGCATGGGTAGGTGTTGCAAACTGGGGAGTAGATAGAACGATTATGTGATGTATACACTGAGTTTACCCTGAGTCACATGGTCACTGGGGGACCATGTGACACATCTCCCCCTTGAAGTTGTGAAGTCACTCGCCCAGAAACCTCAAAGAGTTCAGAATGCTGAGAGAGAGAGAGAGAGAGAGAGTCCCATATGGATCACCAACAAAAATCCAGTCAGCAGCCCAGCTGGATCATTTGATAACCTCAAGCAAGCAAAGAAAGCAACTTCAAAAATTACCTGGAAAGTCAACCCTTCTCCCTCTCCAAATTAGGAAGAACAAAAGACACACTTCTTAGTGGATAAGCATCGCTCAGCTCTGGGAATATTTAGAATTAAGAGGAGAAATGGCCAAGTGAATGAAGCGCTTCATGTTAATATAGTAATGTGGAGAAATCAATACCCATTTGGGAGGAAGGCGAGGACCATTGTTCTTCATCTCTATCTTGGTTAGAGAGATTTCTCATGACCCCTGGAAGGGTTAAGAACCTCAGGTCACATTTGAATGAGCATGGATTTAATCTTACCACCATCACTTCCTACAGCTGTGATCGCTCATAAGTATGTCTCTAAGACCCAGTTTCCTCATCTACATAATACCATACAGCTGATATCATTGTTGTACAGAGCAGAGAACATGTGTCAAGTGCTGGTACAAAATAAGTGCTTAATAAACAGCAGCTGCTGTTGGCATTGATTGCAGAGCAACAAACCACTCCAAAACTTCGAGGTGTAAAACAACAAGCTTTTCATTATGCTCATGGATTCTGTGGATCAAGAATTCCAAAATGGCACAGATGGAGCAACACTTTTCTTCTCTGTGATGTCTGGGGTCTCAGTTGGTGCAACTTGAATGGCTGAGGGCTGGAATATCTGAGGCTAGAGGATCCACTTCCAAATCTGCTTCTTCAGTCATCTGATGCCTGTGTTGGGATGGCTAAAGAATGGGCTCAGCTAGGCCTGTTGACTGGAAAGCTTACACGAAGGCTGTCCACGTAGCTTGGGCTCCTTAGAATCTGGCAACCTTAAGGTAGTCAAACTACTTACTGACAGCTCACAGCAGCCAGGTAATGTCAAAAGCTACTATGGCAGTTTTAAAACATGGCCCAGGCTGGGCATGGAGGCTCTTTGGGAACTAGCACTTTGGGAGGCTGAGCACTTTGGGAGGCCGAAGCATGAGGATTGTTGAATGCAGGAGTTTTAAACCAGCCTGGGCAACATAACAAGACCCCGTCTCTACAAAAAACTTAAAAATTAGCTGGATATAGTGGCACACACTTGTGGTCTCAGCTACTTGGGAGGCTGAGGTGAGAGGATCAGATGAGCCTAGGAGGCTGAGGCTGGAGTGAGCAATGATTGTGTCACTGTGCTACAACCTGGGCAACAAAATGAGACCCTGTCTCAAAAAAAAAAAAAAGAAAAGAAAAAAAAAAATGACCAAAACCTCTTGACACTCCTTTCATCAAGGAGTCTTTGAAGGAGGGAATGCAAGAAGACTCTAAAACCTCTAAAAGTCTGCCATTACTCTATGAATAATGCATAGTAGTAAGAAAGGTAATAGAATAAAATGTCAGGCTTCCTTGAGATGGGCAGTGTGTGAGGTGGGCAGTTGAAGATTTTAGGTCTGGGTCCCTAATTATTCTTAGTTCATAATGATTCTTGGGTTGGTCTATTTCAACCTCTTTGCTTCCTTCATCATATCATGTAGCTCCTGTTTCTGCCCTTGCTCCATCCAAGACGAACGTTGGCAAGCTCTACTCCTGCCCCAGTCTGCTCTCTGAGTTATGATCTACAGACTTTCTCGGCCACTTCTTTGACTCCTTCTCTGTCTTCAGTCCAGGCCATTTGTTCTTCTGAGGCTATAATATTGGGAGGTCAGGAAACGTAGGTAAACTCTAGAGACTTGTGTGTGCATACAGAGCACAATGATGAAGTACAGACTGCTCAGCATTTGCTATAGTGTTAGCATCAAGTGAAATTGCGTATTTGTTGGCCGGATGTGGTGGTTCACGCCTGTGATCCCAGCATTTTGGGAGGCCGAGGAGGGTGGATCACTTGAGGTCAGGAGTTTGAGACCTGCTTGGCCAACATGGTGAAACTCCATCTCTACTAAAAATATAAAACTTAGCCAGGTGTGGTGGTGGGTACCTGTAATCCCACCTACTTGGGAGGCTGAGGAAGAATTGCTTGAACCTGGTTGCAGTGAACTAAGATGGTAACACTGCACTCCAGCCTGGGCGACAGAGCAAGACTCTATCTCAGAAAAAAGAAAGAAATTACATATTTGTTTCTTAAAAATAGCTTGAAGACTCTGATGACTCTGAAAGTAGTGTGCTATTCTTTAACATGTACACGCTCATGTACATTTATATATAACAGTTCTCTTAAGAAGAAATGTCAGGTTGGGCGCCATGCTCATACCTGTAATCCCAGCACTTTGGGAGGCTGAGGCCAAGGTGGGAGCATTGCTAGAGTCCAGGAGTTCAAGACCAGCCTGGACAACATAGGGAGACCCCATCTCTAAAAACATAATAATAATAAAAATAAAAAAAGAAAGAGAATGTCATTCACCCCATTGTTTTTCTTCTTTTTGGCAGAAATAGCTTTCTTACCACTAGCTAGTTAGCTAGCTAGGGCATCCCTGCTGTGGTTTATTAAAAGATCCCTTAGCTTCATAGGGTTAAGATTTTCCCCATTGGAGGAGAACATCACACACTGGGGCATGTTGGGGTGTGGGGGGCTAGGGGAGGGATAGCAGGGGTGGGGGGGTTGGGGAGTGATAACATTAAGAGAAATACCTAATGTAGATGACGGGGTCAGGGATGAATGCAGTGAATCACCATGGCATGTGTATACCTATGTAACAATCCTGCATGAGCTACACATGTACCCCAGAACTTAAAGTGTAATAATAATTTAAAAAAAAGATTTCCCCTGTCTGCCTACTGGATTCAGTGAGGTAGCACAGATGTTTGACACTGCTGCCTCTGATCATCCTTGCCACTCCTGGCTCTTTTTCAGGTGACTATTTGTTGTTTACCTAAAGAAATCAGGAGACAGAGTGGGTGAGTCTGTGCAAACTCTCATGACACTTGAGGGCGAACTCAGCCCCCATGTAACTTAGCACCTTGCCAGAGGGACTCATTTGGCTGTCAGGAGCCTAGGATTCAAAAGGAGCCTTTTCCCTTAGCTTGATTTTTTATATTCTTTTGCCTTTCAGTTTGTTAAGCACCTGCACTTTGTGCCCTGTTTTTTTTTTCACGTTATAATTTTTATGAAAATTCTAATTGAGCTTCATGTATTCTCTTCCTTCAATCTTGTGGACTCCTGGACATGATCTCTCTGTTTAAGGTTGAACTGCTAGGAGCTTCTTCCACATAATTTTTTTCCTTTAGCAGTTGTTTGAAATTTCTCTGGAAACCATGCACTGAGCCAGAATGAAAGCATTTGAGAACGTTTTCCTAGATTGGCTATGGTAAGAGAGCTAATACATCCAAGGCACATGCTTGAAGAACAAAGGTGATTGCTGCTCAGCTAAGTATAGGAATTTGTTCTGAGTGGACTATGCAGGCTGAGGACAAATACTGAATTGCTCGGAGATTTTTAGAAACTGTATGTAGTAGAAATGGAGGCTTGAGAGTCAGTCAAAATAGAGAACAGAGACCTGCATGGGAGGACACGGAAGGAAGAGGCCAGAGAGAGCAGAGAATTGGCGGAGGAGTATGAGTAAGCCTCGCTGGAGGAGCTGTGAGGTTCTCTTTAATGTCCCCATAAACCCATAAAATCTATGGTTAGATTTTTAAACAAAATAACCTTTTCTTTCTTTTTTTAAAGTTGTACTTTAAGCTCTGGGGCACATGTGTAGACATTGCAGGATTGTTGTATAGGTACACACATGCATGGTGGTTTGCTGTCTCCATCCCCCATCACCAACATCAGGCATTTCTCCCAGTGTTATCCCTCCCCAACTTCCCCAACTCCCACTGTCTCTCCCCTGGCCCCCGGCCCCCCAGCATACTCCTGTGTGTGATGCACCCCTCCCTGTGTCCATGTGTTCTTATTGTTCAACACCTGCCTATGAGTGAGAACATGCACTGTTTGGTTTTCTGTCCTTGTGTCAGTTTGCTGAGAATGATGGTTTCCAGATTCATCCATGTCCCTACAAAGGACATGAAGTCGTCGTTTTTTATGGCTGTATAGTATTCTATGGTGTATACGTGCCACATTTTCTTTTCTAGTCTATCACTGATGGGCATTTGGGTTGGTTCCAGGTCTTTGCTCTTGTAAACAGTGCCACAATGAACATATGCGTTCATGTGTTTTTTTATAATAGAATGATTTACAGTCCCTGGGGTATTTACCCAGTAATGGGATTGCTGAGTCAAGTGGAATCTCTATTTCTAGGTCCTTGAGGAATCACCATACTGTCTTCCACAATGGTTGAACTAATTTATACTCCCACCAACAGTGTAAAAGTTAGAGTAGTTTTAGGCTTAAAGAAAAATTGTAAACACAGCACGGAGAGTTCCCATATACATCCTATTTCCCCTATTAGTAACATCTTACAATTAGCCACAGTTAATGAACCAATATTAACACATCATCAACAAAAGTCCATACTTCATTTAGATTTCTTAAGGGTGTGTGTGTGCGTGTGTGTGTGTGTGTGTGTGTGTGTGTGTGTGTATGTGTGTGTGTCCTTTCTCTATTTCAGGATCCAATCCAGGACACCACTTTACATTATTTATTTTGAGATGGAGTCTCATTCTGTTGCTCAGGCTGGAGTGCAACGGCACAACCTCAGCTCACTGCAACCTCCACCTCCCGGGTTCAAGCGATTCTTGTGCCTCAGCCTTCCAAGTAGCTGGGATTACAGGTGCATGCCACCATGCCTGGCTAATTTTTTGTATTTTTAAGTAGAGACGGAGTTTTGCCATGTTGGCCAGGCTGGTTTTGTGCTCCTGGCCTCAAGTTATCTGCCTGCCTTGGCCTCCCAAAGTGTGAGGATTACAGCCATGAGCCACCGTACCCAGCCCAGAATACCACTTTACATTTAGTTGTCATGTATGTATTCTGGGGATCCTTTGGCTATGACTTCCCTTCTTTTTGATAACCTTGACAGTTTTAGGAGTACTGATCAAGTATTTTGTAGAATGTCCCTCAGCTGGGATTTGTCTGATGTTTTTGCATGATTAGACAGGAGTTATGGGTTTGGATGAGGATAATTACAAAGGTAAAGTGACATGCTCATCACATTTTATGAAAGGTATCTACTGTCAACATGACTCATTACTGTTGAAGCTGACTGATTGCTTGTTTGATAGGCTTCTCATTATATGAAAGGTATCTACTGTCAATATGGCTCATTACTATTGAAGTTGACTCTGATAGCTTGTTTGACAGGTTTCTCTGCTGTAAAGCAATTTTTAAACTCCCTTTCCATACTACCCTATTTGAGAGAAAGTCACAATACGCAGTCCACACTTAAGGAATGGGGAGCTAGGTGCCACCTCCTTGAGGGTGGAGTACCTACATAAATTATCTTGATTCTGCACAGGAGATTTATCTCTTCTTCCCCATTTGTCTATTTATTCAATCATTTATTTATGTCAGTGTGAAGCCAGATATTTATTTTATGTTTTTGGTTATAATCCAATATTACTTTATTGTTCAAATTTCTCCAGCTTTGGTTCTTGGGCACTCTTTCATTTGGCTCCTGTGTCCATTTGACTGTGAGCACCCTGTAATTGTGTGTGTGTGTTTAACACTTTCTTAACTTCTGGCACTACAAGGTGCTCCAGGATCATTTTGTATATTTCCTGCCCCTGTTCTGGAATTAGCTGTTTTTCCAAGGAGCCCTGAGTTCTTTGCTGGAGAGTGCTATTAGAAACCACAATCTGGTTGCTAGGTGTTCTCATTGCTACTAGGGTGCCATTGCTTCTAGGCCCTTTCAGCTGACAGATAAAGGATATATGTATAGTAACCTGTGTATACACACATATATATAAATATTTCTATATTATATCTGCTATAATTTAAATGTTTGTCCCCTTCAAAACTCATGTTGAAATTTAATTGCTATTGTAACAGAATTAAGAGGTAAAATCTTTAAGAGGTGATTAGGCCATGAAGGCTCCACCATCATGGGTGAGATTGGTACCATTATAAAGGAGTGAATTCCACCCTGTCTTGCCATTATTCTTTGCCTTCTCACCTTCCTCCATGTGATGATGCAGCAAGAAGGCCCTTGCAAGATATGCCAGCACCTTGATATTGGACTTCCCAGCCTCCAGAACTGTGAGTCAATAAATGTCTGTGCATTATAAATTTCCTAGCCTCAGGTATTCTGTTATAGCAGCATGAAACAAAGACACCATTTATATCTATATTAAGCAAAACATAATTCATACTTGACTCTTGAACTTAAACTATTACCACATGGATGACTGTAGCCTCCTCCCCTGAATTACCTGTCAATTCCCACTGTAACCATGAGAAATGATCCATTTCCTAAATTGTGTTAATTTCAGTTAACATGTATAGCGGTATCTGTGTTGTTAACCTGTATCTCTGGGAGAATAACTTTTTCAGCTAAAGTACAGTGCCTATATACAGTTTCCTTTGCCTTTAGTGTTACAGACTCTTCTCACATCCAAAATTACTTGTGTCAGCACCTTTCTCCCCCACCCCCTGCAATGAAATTGTTTCACACATTTATAATATAGTTAGGTGGTTTTGTTGCAATCTGCCTTCCATCTGAGGATCCCCCATCCTCTTAAATGATTCTTTAAAAATTTGCATGCATAAGGTTTACTCTTTGTGCAGTAAAATTCTATGAGTTTTGACAAATACAGTGTCATGTATCGACCATAACAATATTATACAGAATAATTTCACTGCCCTAGAAAACCCTTTGCTTCATCTATTCAACCCCCCACTCCCAACTCATAGAAACCGCTGTTCTTTTTATCATAGCTATAGCTTTGCCTTTCAAGTTACATGTCTGGCCAGAAGGTACAAGGAGAGAGGTGTCAAAACGCTTACTGTGGCCTAAAGATGCATAGAAAGAGACGCAGTAAGTGCCACTGGAAGTCCAGGGATAGACGGAGCCCTGCTGTAGTAATCGTGTTTGTGTGTAAAACCAGAGCTGAACCCACTTATTCTTGGGTAGTCATTTTATTCCATATTGATTAAAAAATTGTATTAAATACCTACTATGTGCTAGATGCTAAGAAGACAAGGAAGAAAAAGCCAGGGTTCCTGTTCTTTTAGAATCAACACTTTAATTTGTAAGTGGTAAGAAGGTCAAGAACAGTATTTTGTTTTTTCACCTAATTAAAAGTATACCGAACATTTCCTTGAATCTGTATGACTTATTTTATGCCGAGGACCATGAAAGAGGTTAAGAAATGTCTTCTAAAGATAATTATATATGAAAAAGAACTCAAGATTGGCTTCTGTATTTAAAAAGTACTGACCTGGAGACATCGGCCGGCCACTGTAAGGCCCAGACCTGCCTTTGAAGCCTCCTGACAGTTAGGTCTGGCCTGCCTCTCCTGTCGGGCTGTCCTGAATCCCTTCCCGTCTCCTGCCCTCATGACAACTCATCTGTCCTGAAGTCAAGCCACTACTGGGGAGAGCACTTGTGCAGTTCCAGAGCAATCCACGCCAGCTCTAGATCCCACCAAGCAAGGGAAAAAATTCCCCTGAGATCAGTATCTCAACCTCAGAGCACTCCTTACATCTTATAGTCGCCCTTGTGCTGTTTTTCCAGTGCAGCTTGAAGCGATACCCGGGAAGAAGAGCAGAAAGAAGCAGCTTACTTCAGGGGAAACAAAGGCTTTTGCCAGCGGTCAGCTGAGGGCCGTGAACCCAAGCTGGCTTTCTAGTTCTTTGTCTGCAAATTCCCATACCCAGGCCTGCCTCTTGACCTGACAGCAAAGTGTAGGTTGTGGCTCTGGCTGGGTAGCTAGAGTTTCATCACAAAGAGAAACTGTTTCACTTCTTCACTGTGAGCATTCCACTGCCTGGAGCAAGAGGGCTCTCTCTTCAGCATTGTTTGTTCATGGATAAAGACCCCAGTGTGCAGCCCCGTCCACAGGGTCCAGTTTTTGAAAACTCTGCAACTGCCGGTCCTTGCAGAGATTTGGCTGAACTCCACAAAGGACAGCCCAGGTGGGACTCAAAAATGGGTACTTTGTTCAATCATTTTCTGAACGTTTCCTTAGAGGAAGAGGTAAGGGTGGTGGATGTTACAATGAAGCACACAGACACCTTCCCGGCCTCTACCCCTTCCCAACCTCCCCCAGCACAGTCTCTATTCAGGGCTCATAAGAATGCATCTGGGCCAGGCATGATGGGTCATGCCTGTAATCCCAGCACTTTGGAAGGCCAAGGCAGGTGGATCACCTGAGGTCAGGAGTTCGAGACCAGCCTGGCCAACATGGTGAAACTCTGTTTCTACTAAAAATACTAAAATTAGCTGGTCCTGGTGGTGGGCGTCTGTAATACCAGATACTTGGGAGGCTGAGGCAGGAGAATCGCTTGAACCCAGGAGGCAGAGGTTGCGGTCAGCTGAGATTGTGCAACTGTGCTCCAGCCTGGGCGACAAGACCAAACTATGTCTCAAAAAAACAAAAAAAGTTGTTCCTTTCGCATTGTTTTTTCCAGGGGAGCGGCAGCATAGCCTAGAGGAGAAGAGCATGTGGATTCTGAAGTTTGGCTCAGCCTTTTAACAGCAGTGTGACCTTGACAAATTATGTCACCCTTCTGTGTCTCAGTTTCCTCACCTGTAAAATACAGACAATTATAGCCTCCTGTTGTAAGGTTTGAGGAAGTGTTAAATAATTTAGTCATGTGAAGTCTTTAGAACACAATTGCAAAGCAATTACTACATGTAGTTACTGGTACTAGTTAGTGCTAAAAAAAGTTTATGGTTATTATTTAGAATTTACTATGTAACAGGCTAAGTGCTTTCCATTCATCATGTAATTCAATGGTGACACAATTTTGTGAGGTTGAGACTATTATTACTACAAATTTACGGATGGACAAAGAGAGACTGAGAGAGGTTAAGCAACTTGCCCAAGGGCACAGTAAGTGGCAGAGCCCAGCAGTTGATTTTAGAATCCTTGCCCTCAACTATATTACCCAAGTACACATCATCCTCATTTCGTGGAAACTCAAACTCTTTGATGCGGGCGTTTCTATCAGAAAGTGTCATTGTGAGGCTTTCACACAACCCCAACACAAGCATCATCTAAGTTTGGAACAATTTTAAGACACCACTGATGTTTTGAAGCATTCTGATCTCAGAGAGGTTCAAATGTGAAAAATAAATATGTATGCATAGTTGGTAAAATTGGTAAAGCAGGATAGTGTTATATAACTTTTCCAGAGTACATTTTCGTGAGTCTGGTGTGGAAGTTCTTTACACATTTTAATGTATGTAATCATCATAACACACTTAGGAGGAAAGAACTGTTGTTATCTTTATCTTCTCTATGAGGAAACAGAGGCAAGTGGAATAGAGTCAAAAGTTAAATGATGTGCTTAGGTAACTGAGCCAGCAGCAGGTTCGGAATGTGATCCTAACCTGTCTGGTTCCAAAGCCCATGCTCTTTGCCGCCACAACCTTATGGTTTGGCATCATGGACTTCAAGCAAACAGAGATGCAGAGATCCCTGCGGGCAGAGAGAACAACATCAACAAAATACTAGAGGCCAGAAAAGGATTCATCCCAAAACAAGCATTTCAGTTGACAAAGTGATAGGAGAAAAATGAAAGGAAGGTTGAGATCCAAATGTCAAGTCAAGGACTCTACGACTTGTAAAGCCTCTGGAATTTTGTTTACGCGTGTGTGCATGCGTGTATGACTGTGCAATACATGTATACATAACAACACCAGTAACTAAAGCAATATTCTCACGGGGGATGTGATACATTTCTCAGAGATACAGCTAAGACAATACTATGAATATTTATATTGATACATTTAATTCAACAAAGATGCCTGTTTGACAGCCAGTGTATTATTTTGAGTATTATTCTCACAGGGAGAAAAGGGGCAAAAAATCTTAAATGTTTATTACATTTTCAGCTGTCTTTGTGTGGAGATATTGTAGACATGACATTCTATTTAACTTTTTTGTCTTTCCCAAACCAAACATGTATTACCGTCACGATCATTAAAAGTGAGGCTGTCCTGACCATTCAACCTTTATCTTGGCAATTACATATTATATCTCGTTTGCAATATTTTATTAGGATCTTCAATTACATCATCATAAGTGACTTACATCTATTGATACAGCATCTTTCTTATGAGAAGCTTAGATATCATCTATTTAAACCACATAAGAATCCTTGGAGACAGTATTTTTGCCTAGCACTAAAAGCTACATAGAACAGAAGATGGAAAGGCTGGCGGATTTTCATTCTATCTGATAGACTGGAAAATGTGGCTCTGGGGATCAGCAGTGAATCATCCAGGGCTAAGCAGAAAGCAAAAACTGGAATGAGTCCCAAGAAGCGCAAACTTCTGGTTGAATAAGCAGATGTCTAGATATGGTGTACAGAATGTCCACATCAGTGTAAAGTGATTACTCAGGGACAGCCAATCAACGCATACTGACCCACATGCAGTATAATGTGTGAACTTTCACAGGGAAATGGTTAAAACAAATGCAAATGAAAGGAGTGGTTCAAAAACATTTTTCTGGCTTCTAATACATGACTACATTTGTTTGTTGAAAAGTTTATCAATTTGGCTGGTGCACGGTGGCTCATACTCGTAATCCCAGCACTTTGGGAGGTCAAGGGGGAAGGATCATGAGGTCAGGAGTTTGAGACCATCCTGACCAACATGGTAAAACCCTGTCCATATTAAAAATACAAAAATTAGCTGGGCCTGGTGGCACGTGCCTGAAATCCTAGTTACTCAGGAGGCTGAGGCAGGAGAATCATTTAAACCTGGGAGGCAGATGTTGCAATGAGCCAGATCACGCCAATGCACTCCAGCCTGGGCAACAGAGTGAGACTTCGTCTCAAAAACAAACAAACAAAAAATATATCAAATGTATTTGAGGTTAGGACACTGTAATCAAAGATTCTCATTGTATCTAAGTTGAAATGTATTAATAAGTATCTCCAACAAAGACATTTGTATTGATATTTTAAAATTCCTTATAATCTCATCATTTCAAAAACAGATAAAACTAGATTTTCATTTATTATATAGAAAGAAAACTAAGAATTATTCATTGAATTCTTGACAATAGTATTTTTTGCTTGATGATAATTATATTTGTTGTTACTCTCCAAATCCCTGGGAGATTTTTGTTTAAACCAAGTTAAATAATTTATATTAGAATTTACTATGGAAAACTAGAGTATAAATGGGTAAAAATAATTTCCACGTATCGTTTTAGTTGAGATAATAATATTCAAACAGATTCATCTGGTTCTGAACAGGTCTGCAGTAAACATTTACCTTGTTATTTTTCTTATTTCATAAAACTTGGAAGTGAGTCACTGCATTTCTACAGTATGAAATGTACAGTGTGATGATAGTGTTTACAGATTTTTGTGGAAGCCTAGTTTTGTGCCTAACCTGAAATAATGCACATTTTAGAGCACGCGAGCATATTTTTATAAGTAACCCTGAAGAGTGCCCACAACCAGGCATTGTAGAGAATTGCCAAGTGCAAATTTGAGTCACGTGTCCTTTTTTGACTCAAGTAGAATACATGCAGTAGGTCAGCGTTTCGCCTCATATTGACCATCAGTGTGACCTTGCTCCCAAGGGCCTTTCATATCAAATTCTACCAATTTTACGGTATAGTTGCAGACACGGGAACCCAGGAACTACTACACCACCAGAGGGACCAAAGGTCTCTTGGTAATATTTGAATACTACATTTTTAAGGAGCGTGCATTCTTTTTTTTTTTTTTTTGAGACAGAGTCTTCTCTGTGGCTCAGGCTGGAGTGCAGTGGTGGGATCTTGGCTCACTGCAACCTGCGCCTCCTGGGTTCAAGTGATTCTCACTTAGAATCAGTTGAATTCTTAGGCTCGGCCGGCCGCCTAAGTAGCTGGGATTACACGTGCCAAGCACCACACCCGGCTAATTTTTCTATTTTTAGTAGAGATGAGGTTTCACCGTGTTCCCCAGGCTGGTTTCGAATTCCTGACCTTAGGTGATCTGTCTGCCTCGGCCTCCCAAAGTGCTGGGATTATAGGCATGAGCCACCACTCCCAGCCTAAGGCTCACACATTCTAAGAGTCAGATACAAGTGAAACAAGCACTGGCACCTGGTGGGCATGGTGCCATACTTAGCATTCCTACCCTGTGATAACTTTCACGGATCCATAGGCAGAGTGACATCACTGCTAATCAGGCCTGATATAAGCATGGTGGGGCTGAACAATGATTCTAATCATGCTCTGTCACTAAGGTGGGGAAGCACAATATCTGGCATAGCCCCTTTCCATTCTTATCACTTACCTAAAGATGCCATGTTTTGAATATTAGTATTAGATCGATGAGAGAATTCACTCCTTATTGCATTAGATCGATTCATTCATAATATGAGTCCACATTCCACACACTGAGGACCTCTTATGACTAGAGTTTCAAATTGTTAGTGAAAGTTGGTGACTTAAGAGTTTCGAGTCTCAGCTGGATGCAGTGGCTGACTCCTGTAATCCCAGCCCTTTCGAAGGCTGAGGTGGGTGGATCACCTGAAGTCAGGAGTTTGTGACCAACATGGAAAAACCCCGTCTCTACTAAAAATACAACACTTAGCCAGGCATGGTGGCACATGACACATGCCTGTAATCCCAGGCACTTTGGAGGTTGAGGCAGGAGAATCCCTTGAACCCAGGAGATGGAGTTTGCCATTGCACTCCAGCCTGGGCAACAAGAGCAAAACTCTGTTTCAAAAAAAGACAAAAAAAAAAAAAAAAAAAAAAGTTTTGAGTCTTGAGAATGGGTGTGACCTATACTAAAAATCTCTGACCTTTTAATATGAGTCTTTCTCTGAGACATAAAGCTTATTTCCCAGTGAAATTAAATGGCTTCTAACTTTTCAGAGTTGACAAGCGGAAATAAGAACAATTTGTTGTGGAGCTACAGAGACCTTCACTCTAGAGGTCGTGCAAGTAATCCTATTATCAGTGCATCACCACAATTTCAGATGCACTTCAAACACAAGATGCCTTCTACCTCAGACACTGGCAGCAAAGGCTAATTTTTGCTGGCAGAGTACCCAATGTATTATAATCTTAATCTATTCAAGTAATCTTAAAATTTTTCTTTTTAGTTTGTTGAGCTGGAGTTTCGATCTCGTTGCCCAGGCTGGAGTGCAATGGCATGATCTCAGCTCACTGCAACCTCTGCCTTCAGGGTTCAAGTGATTCTCCTGCCTCAGCCTCCCAAGTAGTTGGGATTATAGGCGCCCACCACCATATTCAAGTAATCTTAACCATTATAACCAACCCCTCCTTACTTTCCTTAAACTATGCTATGCCAGAGCTGTGGGAAAATATTCTTCCTTTATATCATTTGCTTAGTCTTCTCTGACTTTATATCAAGACCATACCTTCTTCTATTCCCAGATATCATCTCTGAAATAGAAAATTTGGCTTTTATTTTCCTGTAGACTACTCTCCTATTTTAGACACTAAAGGCTGCTTATTGGGTTTGTACATTGAGCATCCTGATTCTGCGACCATTACAGCAAACAACATCAACTGCCAGATTAGGAAGATGGCAGCGGTCCTAAGTCCATCCAGAAGTGCTTGCCCAGATGAAGAACAGCACAGGGCGTCCTTAGTGGATATTTTAACTGCCTGGCACTATTTGCATTCTAGCAGAGTCTTGTTTCTCATGGGACACTCCTTTGCTGGATGAACTGCTCCAACGTGAGTTTCGGTGAGGGCTTTTCAGAATACGAACACGGTCATGAGTCATGAGGTGTGTATCTTCCTCAATTCACCCTTATCTCCTACATAGCATTGGAAGGCTAAGATCTGGCTCAAAGTGTGATAAAAGGAAAATCATGATTGACTGTGATTGACTGTGTGACCTTGAAATGTCATTCGGTAGTTAATGCATTTATTAATTCAACAAGTATTTGTTGAACACCTTCATGCGCCAGTCCCTAAACCAGACATCAGTGATACAATGGTGAGCAAAAACCTACAAAATCTCTGTCCTCAAAGAGCTTGCTGGCTGTGAGGTTGGTCATTAATCAAATAACTATACAAATAAGTATAAACATTTACCTGTGGAAAGTACTAAGAGCCTTCTCTGGTAAGTGATGATTAAGATGAATCCTGAAGAGAGGATGGAATATGGCCAGGTGAAGAGAAGGGTGACAGACAATGGCAACTGCATGTTCAAAGGCCCTGTGGTAGGAGAAGGCCAGGTATGACCTGCTTGTGGTTGGTGGGGACCATGGTTCAAAATGACACTGGAGAGGTGGGTAGGGGCCAAGTTATGCAGGGCCTTATAGCCATGCTAAGAATTCATATTTATCCGCAAAGCAATGGGAAATTATCAAAGTGTACTGGGGGATGGGGAGAGTGGTTAAGTGGTCAGATTTGTGTTTTTAATCAGATCACACTGGTGGTAGTGTAGGGTAGAGGTAGGTGAGGGGTAAGATGTAAGTATCAGACCAGTCAGAGCAGATCATTGCAGTGAGCCAGTGAGAAATGAAGGTAGCTTGGACTATGGGGAGGGGTTCAGAGAGGAGAGGGTGGATGCCAGGCATATTTAGGACTCAGGATGGTTTGAATGTAGGAAATGAGCAAAGAGTTTTCGAGGATGAATGGAGAAAGACTCTTTGGAGAGATCAATTACCTCCACGCATATTTTGTGTTCATCTTTTCTGGTCTCTTTGACATTAGAATTTTTGATAGACTGTTTTGTCTTGAAAACATACAGTATGAATTTCCTAGGGAGAATTTGACTAGAGTCAGGGGCAGTTGCTGATCATGGTGTTGAGGACACCAGAGCTTTGGTGAGAGTGGTTGACAGGAATGGATAAATATATAGATTAAATGTGAACATTCTCTACGGAAATTGGTGTTTGGCAATCTGTGAATGACCCTCATCCAATTCTCACTCTAGGAACTGGCAAGCTTCCTCTGGTCCATGCGGCCGTGAGTCCCTTCTTGTTTTGAATGGGTGCTTTGCTTCTGAGCTGTGATCAAGAAACTCTTAATCAAACTCAATCCATCTGTGTTTGTGGTTTTCTCTAGTCAATTCTGTTTGGAGATTATCTGTCTAGGCATTCCCTGTAAAATGCACCATCTCAAGTAATTTGGTTTATTTTCTGAGGAAGGGTAACCCTGGAGAAGGCACCAGATTGACAGATACCACATTCACTGTGATGTTACTTTTTTATCACCTTAGTCCTAGCCCTGGGGTGGTTAAAATAGAACTCTCCGTGTTTACTCTTCCTGGGGCCTCTACAGCTAATAGTTCACTTGGGAATAAGCCAGACTTGCTTGAGAGCCTTATCAAACCCGGACCTGAGAAGACAAAGTAAACAGGTTGCTTTCTCCACGTTTCTCCTCCTCCAGTCCTGTGGAACAGCTCACAGAGGTTTTCACTCTCACAGATTGCAATGGGCCCCACTGAGAAGTGCAAGGGCGACGGGCCCTTTGCTGCACGTTGACACGAATTGACTCCCTTGAGCTGTAATGAACAGATGAGTTCATGATATCAAACATTTACTGCACATTTACTATGTGCCAGGCACTGTGCTATGTGATATACATGCACTGAAACCTTTTATTGAGGTATAACATGCAGTAAGGTATACAAATCTTTACAGTCCATTGTAAATCTCAGCGAATTTTTATGTATGTATGTCCTTGGTAAATCCCACCCAGATCGCGACATAGCCCATCTCCAACACCCAATAAGCCTCCCTTATTCCCATTTCCCAGACAATACCCTTCCCTCCCCTCAAGAAAACTTTTTCTTCCTCTTTTTTGAGACAGGGTCTTGATCTGTCACCGAGGCTGGAGTGCAGTGGCGCAATCATGGCTCACTGCAATCTCGATCTCCTGGGCTCAAGGGATCCCCTGGCCTCAGCCTCCCGAATTGCTGAGACTACAGACATATGCCACCATGCCTGTCTAATTTTTGCAAACCACAATCACTTTTGTACCAATCTTGTACTAGGAATGGAGTTATTATTCACAGGATAGGTGTGGGTTTGGTGTACATTAGTAGACACTTCTAAGCAGTTCTCCAAAGTGGTTTTACCAGTTTACATATTTACTGGCGGCTTCCAAGATAATTCCAGTTGTTCCACATTATTACCAATGCTTGATATTATCAGTGTTTAATTCTAGTCATTCTGGGGTATGTGTGGTTGTGTCTTGTAGTTTCAATTTTCATTTCCACAATGACTAATAATGTTAAGCACTTTTTTGTATACTTATTGGCCATTTGAAAATTCTTTTTGCAGAGAGTATTTTTGCTCATTTTTTTTTCTTTTTTAAACTTTAATTTTAGGCTCGGGAGTACACGTGCAGGTTTGTTATACAGGTAAACTGCATCTCACAGGGGTTTATCATACAGATTATTTCATCCTCCAGGTAATAAACATAGTACCTGATACATGGTTTCTTGATCCTCACCCTCCTCCTGTTCACCCTCAAGTAGGCCCTGCTCTCTGCTGTTCCCTTCTTTGTGTCCATGTGCACTTAATGTTTAGCTCCCACCTATAAATAAGAACATGCCATACTCGGTTCTTTGTTCCTGTGTGAGTTTGCTCAGGATAATGGCCTCTAGTTCCATTCATGTTGCTGCAAAGGACATTATCTCATTTTTTAAAATGGTTGCATAGCATTCCATGGTGTAATGTACCACATTTTCTTTAGCCTACCATTGACAAGCATTTAGATTGATTCTATGTATTTGCTGCTGTGAATAGAGCTGTGATGAACATACTCACGCATGTGTCTTTAAGGTAGAATGATTTATGTTCTTTTGGGCATATACCCAATAATGGGATTACTGGGTCAAATTGTAATTCTGTTTTAAGTTTTTAAAAATGTTGTCTTTTTCTTATTTGTAGGAATGCTAGCTTGCAATGTCAATAATTTATTGATGCATGATGAATTATCCCGAGATTTAGTGGCTGAAAACAACTATAATCACATTTTATTTTCTCTCATGATTCTGAGGGTTTATTGGGCTCAGCTGGGCAGCTCTCACTTTGGGTCTCTTATTAGATTGCAGTCAGATGGTGACTGGGATTTATATTTTTTGAAGTCTCAGTTATTCCCATGTCTGATACTTGGGATCAAACACCTGGAGAGTGGAAGAGTTGGTGGACCTAAGGAGTCTCTCTGGAATTCAATGCAGGCTTGCCCTTGTGGTCTCTCTAGCATTGGGCATCAGGGAAGCTGGGCTTCTTTCATGGTGCCTTAGAGTTCCAAAAGGCACGTATCCCAAGATATTGATCCAGGTTGAATAAACTTTTATAGTTTAGCCTCAGAAGTCACATAGCATCACTTATACCTTTCAATATTAGTCAAGGCAGTCACAAAGAACCTCCTAGTTTCAAGAGAGAAAATATAGACTACACCTCTTGATGTAGGAGTGGAAAGTATCTGGAAGACCACGTGGGACTAGATATATTGTTGTGGCTGCTTTTTGAAAATATGATATACTACAGTATGCCCTCTGGCCACAACTATTCACATTCCTCTCATATGCAAAATATGCTTACCTCCTTCTCAAAGATCCCCCTCAATGTCTCATCTTGTTGTGACAGTATCTCAAGAGCTCATTATCTAAATCTGGTCCAGATGTGGATAAGGCTCCTCAGTACCTCTCCTTGAATACCACTCTCCTCCATCTGAGAACCTGTGAATTAAAGTTGTCTGCCCCACACATGTACAATGAAGGAACAGTCATAGACTGGATGCAATAAGAACTCCTGTTTAAAATGTAGGGAAGTTGGAGATCCACAGTAGTCACTCGTCTGAAATCTAGCTGGGCACATGTAGGGCTCAGTTCTAATTCCCAGGAATGATTCTCTGTGGCTTTGGGTTCTGTCCTCTGGGCTCTTTCCCTTCTTCTGGATTATCCTTCTAATTAATGCAGCAAATGTTTGTGGCTGAGTAGTTTTCTCAACCTTCTTTCTGTCCATAAATGTTTGAAAATCCTCAAACTTCTTTTCACTGTGCATTGGTCCATTTTAGTTCAAGCTGTTACAATTCCTTTAAAAAACTATTAATTTCTTACAGGTTAATTTAGAATCCACTACAGTATGCAAAAACAAAACAAAACCTCAAAAGCTCCAAATTCTTTTGAGACAAGCTCTTCTCTATTGTGGGCTTCCTGTAAATTTGATATTATGCCTAGGTTCCCTATAAAACTGAACTCTTTATAGGCAAACTAAGATTCAAGGATCCTTATTTCTTTTCTTTTTACTTTTTTTTTTTGAGATGGAGTTTTGCTCTTGTTACCCACACTGGAGTGCAATGGCGCGATCTCAGCTCACTGCAACCTCCGCCTCCTGGGTTCAGACAATTCTCCTGCCTCAGCCTCCTGAGTAGCTGGGATTACAGGCATGCACCACCGTGCCCAGCTAATTTTTTTTTTTGTATTTTTAGTAGAGACGGGGTTTCACCATGTTGACATGTTGACCAGGATGGTTTCGATCTCTTGACCTCGTGATCCACCTGCCTCAGCCTCCCAAAGTGCTGGGATTACAGGCATGAGCCACCATGCCCGGCCCTTAGAATCCTTATTTCTTAATACAGAGACATGGTCCTAAGATCTTTGGAGGACTATTTCTTAGTTTGAAAGGCAAACAGTACTATGAAAAACTAGAATGAGGCCCTAAAAAAAGATTTTACTGGCCACCCTCAGTTTCATCTTAAGACTGTTTTCATAATCATGCCCTGGATTTGATCTCTGCCTGAAGCTATTTCTTAATTTTAGCACTGTTTGCCATCTGGAGAGGGTGGAAATGAGGAGCGATTTTATTTTTGAGCCCAACAAGTCCCAGCTCCTTTATACTTAAGAGTTTATCTTTTCCTTATTTAGTTTCTCCTCTCCTCACCCATTTTACTATATACAGTGAGAAGAAGCCAGGTAGTACTTACAACACTCTGCCTGGAAATGTCCTCAGCTATATTACCTAGTTCATTATTTTCTATTTTCAATGGAACCACAGGTGATAGTGTTACCAAACTTTCCATCACTCTGTAATAACAGACTCCTTTCCTCCAGCTTTCCAAAACATTTTCCTTGCTTCTTACAAGCTTTTACCAACAGCATACTCAAGACCCATTAGATTTCTCTAACAGTTTCTAGGCCCATTCAGCTTCTGCCCAACTCCACATCCCTAAGTCACTGTCACATACATTAGGTCTTGTTATGGCACACCCCACTTCTATGGGCCAGGCTTCCTGGTTCCTTTTTTTTTTTTTTTTGAGACAGAGTCTCGTTCTGTTGCCAGGCTGCTTAAAGCTATTCTCCTTCCTTAGTCTCCCAAGTAGCTGGGATTACAGGCAAATGCCACCATGCCTAGCTAATTTTTGTACTTTTAGTAGAGATGGGGGTTTCACCATGTTAGCCAGGATGGTCTTGATTTCCTGACCTTCTGATCCACCCGCCTCAGCCTCCCAAAGTGCTCGGATTACAGGTGTGAGCAAGCCCACCCAGCCCTTCCTGGTTCTTTATTGCTGAATAACACACTATCCCCCTCCCCATGTTGTAGTTTAAAATAATAACATTTATTTTGCTTATACATATGCATTTTGAGTAAGGCTTAATAGAGAAGGCTTTTTTTTTCTCTCCCATATGGCATCAGCAGGGGTGACTCAACTATGAGCAGAAACAGTTGCTTCCAAGATGACTTGCTCACATGGCTGGAAAGTTGGAGCTCACTGTCAGCTGGGTAGAGCAATGGAGGTTGCCATTCCTATACACATGGACTTCTCTCTATGACTTGTATTTCCTCATAGTATCGTGTTTGGGTTCCAGGGTGAATGTCCCAAGAGAGGTAAAACTGTGGTCTTTTATTATCTAGCCCAAAAAGTCACACAGAATCATGTCTGCCACACTTTAATAGTCAAAATAGTCACAGAGATCCATCTAGGTTCAAGGGAGGGACACAAACTGTACCTTTTTCAAATGAGGCAGTGGCAAGGTTTGAAATGAGTATATAGGAGAGGAAGTACTGTCACAATCATCTTTGGAAAATATGATATGTCAGGCTTTGTTTTCACATAGCTAATTATATTTTACAGATAATGTAAGTTCTTAATTTTAATGAAGTTCAAATTATTAACCTTTTCTTTTGCAGTTAGTTCTTTGTGTATGCTGTTTAAGAGAACTCTGCTGGCCAAGAGCGGTGGCTCATGCCTGTAATCCCAGCACTTTGGGAGGCCGAGGTGGGCAGATCACCTGAGGTTAGGAGTTCGAGACCAGCCTGACCAACATGGTGAAAACTTGTCTCTACTAAAAATAAAAAAATAAGAAATTAGCCTGTGTGGTGGCACGTGCCTGTAGTCCCAGCTACTCGGGAGGCTGAAGTAGGAGAATCACTTGGACACAGGAGGTGGATGTTGCAGTAAGCCAAAATCACACCACTGCACTCCAGTCTGGGCAAAAGAGAGACTTCATCTCAAAAAAAAAAAAAAAAAAAGAAAGCTCTGCCTACCTTAAAGTAATATTGTCATACCTAGTCCTCATCATCCTATAACGTAGGTACTTTTGGTATTATAGGTCACAGTTTTTCTAGAAGAGGAATTTGAAGCACAGAGAAATTAAACACTTGATCAAGGCCTGACTCCAAAGTCTGTGTTTTTGTCTCTCAGTGCACCCTGACTCTCTTGGCTTCTCAATACTTAGAGTGAACCCCGATTCCTATTGGACCTATTCCTAAGAGGCTGGCATCCCTGGGACCATCTCAGAGCTGATTTTTCCTCTGGAAGCCTGGTTGTCCATCTATATGTTCCTTCTACTCCTCTGGAACAAATACCTGAAGAAAAACAAACTCTTTAAAGTTCCTAGATGATATTGTAAGAAGCCATAAAAGAGAAGTCAGCTTCTTAGTGTAGATGACTTTAATTAGCAAACTCAAAGGGTTTTTGTTTTGTGATTTTGCTTTTGTTGCTACTGATTTTTGGTCTCCACACAGAAACATAGGGTAAGAAAAGGGGAATGCATGGTTATAGTCTAAATGGCCCTAAAAGTGGGTTCTAGTTTTAGTATGGAGTATAAATAGCTACACATTTTAAGCATAATAATTAGTGGGACTGTAAGAGTTTAAAACTACCTGTTCCAGTACTTCACCAGGTTGTTGTGAGGCTAAAATGAGCCAATGACCAGAAGTCAACTCCAAGGACGAAACTGTAATAATGCTTTTTTCACCTTGCCAGGAGGCAGGTCAGCAGACAGCATGGAGAACAGAGCCATTTGCTAGCCAGAGCATAGACTAGGAAAACTTTGTGGTCCAAGCAATGTCATCATCCATAAAAACCTATATTTTTATCTAAATTGCATTACCAGGGATTTGGAAGTCTGCCAACTTTTGCAGTTGTTTCCTTCCTCACATGAATTGCTAGGCAATTTAAGTTAAATGACTCATTAGAAAAGGGAAGAGGCAACTCAGGACTGTGCTAGTTCATTTTACAGGTTTTTTCTTTTCTGTTAATATAGGTAAGAGGTGAGAAGTAGAATGGGGTTTTGCAATTCGATTGCCTTATGCCAGTTCAGAAAAGTTTCAGTCCTGAATTAGTTATGCCATGAGACAAAGCAAATAAGTTATTTTGGCTTCTTGATTAATGAAAAGTGATAACATAATACAATTATTGTATTTACTCTCTAGTTGCTAAATGGCAAACTTGAAAAGTTCCTGACATCAGAAGAAAGTGTCAGCTCTAATTAAGTCCAAATTGAAAAGTGGCTTATATTTATTGAGTGCTAAATATGTGCCAGGCACTTTTCTAAGTGCTATACTGTATTAGCCCATTTAATTCCCATGACAGTTCCATGTGCTAGATATGATTGTTTTCCATATTCTATGAATGTGCTAGATATTATCATCTTCCATATTCTGTGAATATGGAAAATGAAGGCCAGAGAGATGTGAGGATCCAGAATTTCAACCAGTGGAGGTGGATGACAGAGCCTGCCCTTGGAATATTATGTTATATCATCTCTCCATGAAAGATGGGCCCAGATGAGCAGAACCATCCATCACACCCCAGGCCAGTGAGAAATAATAAATTGTTGTTTAAGCCGCTATGTTGTGGGGTAGTATGTAACAGCAACTAACTAATACAGATACTATTTTACACCCACTAGATTGGCAAAATTAAGAAGTCTGACAATGCCAAGAGTCAGTGAAGATATAAAACAGTGGAAACTCCTAATATGCCAGTAGTGCAAACTGACACAACCACTTAGGAAAATAATTTACCATTCAGTACCTTATAAGGTCAAAATGCCTAGCAGTTTTATTCCTCTGTGTGTGTGTGTGTGCGTATGTGTGTGTGTTTGTGTGTGTGCGTGAGCACATGTGTGTCTTTAAAAATGCATATTCCATATATATATATATATGAATGCAGTTCTGCTGGACTCCTATTGACTTCAGGAGAAATGGCACCAGTTTTAAGAGGCTGAACAAGAGACACAGAGCCAGTGAACAAGACATAGAGTTTTATGAAACTGACACACTGCCTACTGTGCTAACGAAGCACCTAGACATAGGGTTTTATTAGGAGGAACTTACATATAAGGATGGCCCAGTGGCAGTGTGCTAGACAGAACTGCAACCTCTTACAAAATTCATGCAGTTTATGGCTGGGCGCAGTGGCTCACTCCTGTAATCACAGCACCTTGGGAGGCTGAGGTGTGTGGATCACAAGGTCAAGAGATCAAGACTATCCTGGCCAAACATGGTGAAACCTCATCTCTACTAAAAATACAAAAATTAGCTGGACGTGGTGGCACACACCTGTAGTTCCAGCTACTTGGGAGGCTGAGGCAGGAGATTGCTTGAACCCAGGAGATGGAGGTTGCAGTGAGCTGAGATCACACCACTGCACTCCAGCCTGGTGACAAAGTGAGACTCCGTATCAAAAAAAAGAGAAAGCATTCAGTTCATATAGCACCTTTACATCCTCCCCCTGAGCAACCTCCATGTGGCAACCTCCACTTCTTCAGCTAAATTATCACTGTCAGGTGCATCTGCCACACAGGGTATGCTTAAGTTATTGCTGTTAGGTGGACCTACCATACAACTGTTCATAACAGCATTGTTTATAAAAGCAAAAAATGCACACAATGCATGTGTATCATATCATGAAGGACAAAGAATTTGTAGTATTTACATAAAATGGAATAGTGAAGGTAAATAAACAAAAGAAAAATGTATCGATGTGAATTCATCTTACAAACATAATGTTGAGTGGAAAAGCAAGTGGCAGAAGAATACAAGCAGTAGGATGCTATCTTCACAGAGTTCAAAAGGTACAAAACTAGAGATATCATTTAGAAAGATGTGCAATGTAGTAAAATTATAACAAAAATATTATCACAAAATTCAGTGTGATGATACATTGGGAGAAAATGAAAAGACGCCAAAATTTTTGATAGACTGGATGCAGTGGCTCAGGCCTGTAATCCCAGCCCTTTGAGATGCTGAGGCAGGAGGAGTGCTTGAGGCCAGGAGTTTGAGACCAGCCTGGCCAACATTGTTTCCTTTTTTTAAAGTTTGGAAATATTCTGCTCTTTTGGCTGGGTTAATAGGTACCTGTATATTCATTTTGTTATTCTTTATCTTTTATATGCTACATATCCATTCCAAAGAATCTGTTTATCTGTCTGAAGATCTACTCTTTTGAAATATTTTTAAAAAATAAATAGAGAGAGTTGCAAGCATATCTCTATTACTATGTCCTCATCACTGCTGTCAAGTACATAGGGCAGACTCCCGTGGATCTTGCTAACTATCTATTTCTTTGATGTTCTCACCAGAGAAAGATCATTCACAGGCACGTGCTTTGTGTCCTGCTGTGGATTTTTTCCCCTCAAAATCGAGTTTCCAAAATCATTTTAAAGCACATGACCTTTCATTGTGACTCCATATGATGCTTTCTGAGCACATGAGTAGTGTGCTGCTTCCTGTACTGACACTGATGTGGAAAAATGGGTAATCATTTACTAGCTGGGAGGATGAATGTAAGCTACGACTCTCCCAAGCATCCAGGTTACTTCCTGAGGTAGGAGGGTGCAACTTTTTCAGAGATTAGGTTAACTGGCAATCTATCAACCAGTATCTATCCTAAGCCTTGGACTCTACTGGATGATTAGGGTACAAGAGCATATAATTACATACTCAAGATAATTGAAAACATATGTCCACAGATAAACTTATACACAAATGTTATTTTGTAACATTTTATAACATTTATAGCAATGTTATTCATAAGAGCTAAAATATGGGAACAACATAAATGCACACCAACTGATGAGCAGACACACAAAATGTGGTATGTCCATTCAGTCATAAAAATAAATGAAGTACTGATACATGCTACAGCATGGAAGAACCTTGAAAACATAGTGCAGAGTGAAAGAAGTCAGACACAAAAGGCCACATATTGTTTGATTCCATGTATATGAAGTCAATGTCCAGAATAAGCAAACTGGTAGCAACAGAAAGTCGCTTAGAGATTTCTAGGAGCTTAAGGGTGGGGGATAATGGGAATAAATGCTAATGAATGCAGACTTTCTTTTAGGGGTGATGAAAATATTCTGGAATCAGATATTAGTGATGGTTGCACAGTTTTGTGAATATACTAAAAACCACTGAACTGTATACTTTAAAGATTTATGGTTTGTGAATTATACTTAAAAGAAAAAGGGAATATATTCAGTTAAAAGCTAAGATAGTGGTTATGGATGATGGTGGGGCTGAGTGACTGAAAAGAGCAGGAGAGGATTTTGGGGTGTAAAGACATGTTCTATTTCTTGATCTGGGTTACATGGCTGTGTTCATTTTTGAGTTCAAACTGTGTACATAAACATGCATTTTTGGATACACATATTATCATGGGTTCAATTGTGATGCTCAAAAAGATGTGCTCAAGTCTTAATCCTTAGTATCTTAGAATGTGACCTTTAGAAACTGGATTATTGCAGATATAATTAATTAAGATTAGATCACACTAGAGTAGGGTGAACCCTTAATTCAATTTGATCTGTTATCTTTAGAAAAAGAGAAGAGACACTGACACATAAGGAACACAGTCAAATGAAGATGGAGGCAGAGTGGAGTTACACCACCCAAGCCAAGGAACACCTGGGGCTGCCGGAACCTGGAAGAGGCAAGGAAGGTTCTCCTAGTGGATACACAGAGAGCATGACCCTGCCAAGACCATAACTTTAGACTTCTATCCTCCAGAACAGTGATATAATACATTTCTTTTGTTTTAAGCTGTCCAGTTTTGTTATAGCAATTATAAGAAACTAAAACTGATTTTGGGCTGGGCATGGTGCCTCACACTTGTAATCCCAGCACTTTGGGAGGCCAAGGCAGACAAATCACCTGAGGTCAGGAGTTTGAGACCAGCCTGGCCACCAAGGCGAAACCCCATCTCTACTAAAAAGTACGAAATGGTGGCGGGTGCCTGTAATCCCAGCTACTCAGGAGGCTGAGGCACGAGAATCACTTGAACCTGGTAGGTGGCTGTTGCAGTGATGCCTGATTGTGCCATTGCACTCCAGCCTGGGCAACAAGAGCAAAACTCTGTCTACAAAAATAAAATAAAATAAAACAAAACAGATTTTGGTACCGGGAAATGGAATGCTTCTGCAACAAATACATAAAAATGTGGAAGTGGCTTTAAAATTGGGTAATTGGCAGAGGTCTCAAGAATTTTGAATCCTTGATGTGAAGGAAACCTAGATCCCCTTAAAGAAATGATGCGTGGAAATATGAACGTTAAATGTGCTTCTGGTAAGACCTTAGAAGGAAATGAACATGTTTTTAGATACTGGAGGAAAGGCGATCCTTCTTATAAAGTAGCAGAAAATGCATTGGAATTGGTTCTGCTGTTGGGTGGAAAGCAGATTTTGTAGGGATGAATTTAGCTGAGGAGAGCTTAGGCTAAGGATAGAGATGAATGTTCAATGTCTGCCTAGAGAAGAAAAATAAGAGGGCAACTCTCACGTAATGAAAAGAGTACCAGACTTGCAGTCAAAAGCCGGGTGCGGTGGCTCACGCCTGCAATCCCAGCACTTTGAGAAGCTGAGGTGGGTAGATCACTTGAGATCAGGAGTTCGAGACCAGCCTGGCCAATATAGTGAAACCCTGTCTCTACTAAAAATACAAAAATCAGCTGGGCGTGGTGGTGGGGTGCCTGTAATCCCAGCTACTCAGGAGGCTGAGGAATGAGAATCACCTGAACCCGGGAGGTGAAAGTTGCAGTGAGCCGAGACTGCGCCACTGCACTCCAGCCTGGGCAACAGAGTGAGGCTCCATCTCAAAAAAAAAAAAAGAAAAAAAAAGACCTGGGTTCATATCCCACATCCAACAGACCCTGAACAAATGTACTGTTTCTGATCCTTACTTTCCTCTCCCACAATGAAGATGAAAACTCCTTGCTCCTATGGTGGTTGTGAAGATTAAATTCATTTATGCATCTATTAAATATTCATAGAACACCTGTTATGTACAGACCAGGCACTGCAGGTGTAGCAAACAAGACAACACAGCCCATGGACCTCAACCTCAAGGGATTTCTGGAAGACAGATATTGAATAACAGGTGAGGAGTGTGATGAATGTTATTAAATGGGAACATGGAATGCTGCAGGTCTGTGTGACAGAGGAAAACATTAGTTAGGGGAAGTGACCTTGCTTCAGGGAGTTGGAAGATTGGTAAATGTCATCCTGTTGAAGAAAGGGAGGCAGGAGGCAGGGAGAGAATGTAAGATGCTTCTGCGGCCTTGGCTGATGTTGGCCAACTCAGCAGTGAAGGAGTTAATAATGGGATCTGAACTAAATGACCATAGCTCAGAGTTTTTTCCTGAAAATGCTCAACTTGTGAGTTTCTTCCCAAACGTGAACCAAAATCCCATTTAACTTCTTTACAGCTGTGAACCACAAAGTAGGCTGCTTTTGTGTTTTTC
This sequence comes from Saguinus oedipus, assembly GCA_031835075.1. Taxonomy (NCBI): domain Eukaryota; kingdom Metazoa; phylum Chordata; class Mammalia; order Primates; family Cebidae; genus Saguinus; species Saguinus oedipus. The sequence goes on along the minus strand of CM063171.1, from coordinate 65,321,869 downwards.
CCCCCAGAATGTGGAACACTTAGGAGTACTCTGGGATAATGTGTCTTTCAAATCTCTCTGGTGTTCTGAAAGTCATATTTTCATTATGTCTGAAGCTACTTCACAAAATTTGAATAGCATAATTAGTCTTTGTCAAACATAATTTCTTAAGAGTCGTTAGATCCTTTGTGGTAATTAAAATCACTGCAACTTCTATAAAGGCATAAGATGTCTAGGTTGTTGGATATCATTTTTATACTGCCATTCATCAAAACCTATCATTAAGCTAAACAATGAATGGGGAAAAAGTGCTACAGCTAAAAACTAAAGTTGCAATTACCATTATTAGAGAGAGTATAGATTTTGCACTTAAAGCAAAAATGCTTTTAAAAATATTACTTGCTGGGCATGGTGGCTCATGCCTGCAATCCTAGCACTTTGGGAGGTCGGGGCAAGTGGATCACCTGAGGTCGGGAGTTTGAGACTATCCTGACCAACATGGAGAAATCCCGTCTTTACTAAAAATACAAAATTAACCACGCATGATGGTGCATGGCTATAATCCCAGCTATTCGGGAGGCTGAGGCAGGAGAATTGCTTGAACCTGGAAGGCAAAAGTTGTGGTGAGTCAAGATCGAGCCATTGCACTCTAGCCTGGGCAACAAGTGAGAAACTCCATCTCAAAAAATATATATATTACTTGGTAAACCCCAGGTACAACCAAATATATTCTTTTTTCTTTTTTTATTTTGGAAGCAGAGTCTCACTCCGTCACCCAGGCTGGAGCACAGAGGTGCAATCTCAGCTTACTGCAGCCTCAGTTTACCAGGCTCAAGCAATCCCTCCCACCTCAGCCTCCTGAGTAGCTGGGACTACAGTTGCTCAACACCACACCTGGCCAACGTTTTGTATTTTTAATAGAAACAGTGTTTCACCATGTTGCCCTGCTGGTCTTAAACTCCTGAGCTCAAGTGATCTGCCTGCCTCAACCTCCTAGAGTGCAGAGATTACAGGCATGAGCCACTGCGCCCAGCCTCAGATATATTCTGCTCTTTTCCCCTGTGCTGTCCCATATAGTAGCCACTAGCCACATGTAGTTATTTACATTTATATTTAAATTAACTAAAACTAAATAAAATTTAGCATTCCATTCTTCATTCTCATGAGTCACATTTTAAATGTTCAATAGCCACATGTGGCTGGTGGCTACATATTAGTGCAGATAAAGAATATTTTGTCATCACCAAAAGTTCTTTGACACAGAACTGTTTTAAAGGTCCAGCTAGTAGAAAGAGCTAGGACGCACCCTTGCTTAAGTTTGGATTGAAATGGGATTTCCTTTATTCCCATTTCTGTCTAGGGGAGCACTAAGAGTATTTAAAATTGCTTCTAGAAATACATCTTTTAAAATGTAGGTATGCAGTATTAATGAAAAAGGCTGTTTCTCTTGGCATTAGTATAAGAATTAATAATCGATATCTGCTCTAAGAGAATGGTTCATGTTTCACAGAAATTAAAGTCATGATTTTGGAAACCATTTAATGACATCAGAAAGTGCTAATGCTATAATATTAATTCAAAAAAACCTACAGACACAATAAGATACCAAAATATACTCAAGATGGTAATTTTTTAGCAATTAATTTCTGATTTTTCTATTTTTCCATAATTTTTTAAAAGAGTTTGTATTATTTAGTTAACAGAGGAAAAAAAATTTTAAATGTAGATATTTGAGGTTTGGAGTAGATAGGTAAGTAAAATCCAAAGCACAAAACAGATCAATGAGGGCGAGGGCTCCTTTTCTGTTTTAATGAGTAACTGAAAGGTTGGTGGCATTAAAAGCACTTGGGGCCAGGCGTAGTGGCTCATGCCTGTAATCCCAGAACTTTAGAGGCCAAGGCGGAGGGATCACCTGAGGTCAGGAGTTCCAGACCAGCCTGACCAACATGGTGAAACCCCATCTCTACTAAATACAAAAAATTAGCCAGGCGTGGTGGTGCATGCCTATAATCCCAGCTACTTGGGAAGCTGAGGCAGAAGAATCCCTTGAACCCAGGAGGTGGAGGTGTGTGCTGAGATCATGCCATTGCACTCCATCCTGGGCAACAAGAGCGAAACTCCGACTCAAAAAAAATAAAAACTAAATTTTTTTAAAAGGGCTTGGCTAGCAGTTTCCGTGAAGGACCTAACTAATAAGTGTGATTCAGAGAATAAGTCTGTGGACTGGAGCAGTTGAAGAAGGTGATACTAAAGCCAATATCAATATACCAGGCCACCTGCAGACTGTAGTAAGGAACCAGGTTCAAACACAGAGAAATCAAAACATCAGGGCATAAAAAGCAAGTTACTTCAAAACCTCACAGCTTTATTGAATTAAAAACCATCAAGTTATTTAAAAAGTCATTTTCTGTACTGAATTTTGATTATATTAAAATTTACTATCTTAACTTTTTTACAGGTGATTTTGGACAATCTACTTTTCCACTTTTTCAAGACTTTTCTTAACATTCAGGCAGTGCTTACCTATCATTGTGCCTATAAATCAGCTGAATTGAAATTACAGCAATTTCACAAACGAACTCTGATCTCACACACTCTGCGTTTTAGATATATTTTAATGTACATACACATATACAACTCGATTTATATAAAGACAAATGGAACATGTTCATATATAAGTATTTAAATGTTAGCTATTGGATTACATCAAACTATATAATTTTGCTTAATTCTTTTCCTTGACTATATCACATACATGGATGCTTTGTAGATATCTACTGGGTCTGATAGTCAGTTGAGAATGTTTTTAATTAAAGATGGATTCAAGGTTAAATTCCTAGTGAAATTAGAATAGTTATGAGGAAGACAGTCGATCAGTGAAGCATATTTCATCTGGTTGAGACCAGCAGCAGTGATTTTCCGGCAGCAGAGCTGGAGAAGGCATAATTTTATGCAGTGGAGAAGTGTGGAAGGGTGAGGGATGGGGGACACTGCTTGAGGGTAGGCAGGGAAAGGACTGGAAGAAAGTGAATTAAACAATACGGGCTGGGCTCGGTGGCTCATGCCTGTAATCCCAGCACTTTGGGAGGCCGAGGCGGGTGGATCACGAGGTCAGGAGATTGAGGCCAGCCTGACCAACATGGTAAAACCCTGTCTACTAAAAATACAAAAAATTAGCCGAGTTTTTTGGTGGGCGCCTGTAACCCCAGCTACTTGGGAGGCTGAGGCAGGAGAATTGCTTGAACCTGGAAGGCGGAGGTTGCAGTGAGCTGAGATTATGCCACTGTACTCCAGCCTGGGTGACAGCGCAAGACTCCATCTCAAAAAAACAAACAAACAAAAAAACCAAAAATGAAAAAGCACTAAAAGCAAATTGTATCCCTTTTGCAATGTTGCCCAACACCCTGATGAATGCAAACGTCTGTCACAATCCTAGAAATCGTCTTGCCGTGGAGCGTCTGTTAGGCTGCTTGGAAAGTGCCATAGACCAGACAAAGGGCCCTCACCATCCATTGAGAGCCTGCTAAGTCATCTTCGGGCATTAAACGATCAAATAACTTAATGTTTCCATTTGAATCCCCCTGTGGAGACAGTGTTTGATGCATTTCACAATATTCTGCATTTTCCCACAATTAAGCTACCAACTGCTTAAGAAAGGTCCAGAAACAGATTTCTCCAAGTGGCATTTTCATCTACTATTTTGTTCCTTCGTGGCCAGGACCAAACTACTTATCACTTGGACAGTCCTCAGCTATAGGAGCAAGAATGAAAACAAGCTGCACTACGTTTGCAGATGTCCATTTTGAATACACAGCTTTGCTGCAAAAATTGGAGTTTATCTTTTCATTATGCTTCCAACTCAGAAATGAAGTTAAGGCTCATTAGAGAAAGAGGCACCATTTGTTTGTTCTTTACCAGTCTTGGCTTAGATTGCCATTTAAATTCACATGGCTCATGGCAGGACTGTTGAACTTATTCACATCACAAAGGAAGTCTAAGGCACTATGTCAACACGTTGACTGAGGCTGGTCTGAAGGTAGCAGGTTATCTCAATTGGTCACAGTTCGTTATGACTGCACTCCTTGTTCTGCTCTTTCCTCCCTTCTCACTACTGCACTTAACTAGTCTTATAAAAAAGAAAAGAAAGAAAAATGAAAAAGTCCACACATTTACTGAGCGTGCAGTGAGTGCATAGCACTGTGTTTAACACCAGGAATGTAATGACATATAATCAGCTTCAACCTTTGTAGGCTTATGATGTTTCTCCAACCACTAGGCTGACACGTTACAGGGATCACCTTACTTTTTATCCCGTGGAAGAAAGAGTAGAGAGAAGAGAGGGTCTAGTTAGTGCACCTGTTCTGTATCTTGGTCCCTGTAGTAGAGATGATGACTGGACCTTTCTTTTGTTTTTGAGATTGAGTTTCGCTCTTGTTGCCCAGGCTGGAGTGCAGTGGCACAATCTCGGCTCATCACAACCTCCACCTCCTGGGTTCAAGCGATTCTCCTGCCTCAGCCTCCAGAGTAGCTGGGATTACAGGTCAGCGCCACCACGCCTGGCTAATTTTTGTATTTTTAGTAGAGACAGGGTTTCTCCATGTTGGTCAAGCTGGTCTCGAATTCCCGACCTCAGGTGATCTGCCTGCCTCAGCCTCCCAAAGTGCTGGGATTACAGGCGTGAGCCACTGTGACTGGCCGACTGGACCTTTTGAAGGTCGGGGATGCTTTTCCAAGATTCCTACAATCTCTGGCTGGTCTAGACTCTAAGCACCACATTGGTGTTGCTCAAAGTTTATATTAACCTCTAGCTCTGAATTCATGCATACATGCCCAGACTTTACTTCTACTGTAGGGCCCATGGGGCTGGGTTCATGAGCTTTGCAGTCTTAGGCTTTCTCCAATAACCCTCCGAGAACTAGCTTTCTCTTACTAACCCTCCAAGAACCATTGTGTGGAGGCTGAGTTACCCTGGTGCACTGGTTCTGTATTGCTGCTGTAACACATTACCACAACGTAGCATCTTAACACAAATGTATGATCTTACAGTTCTGTAGTATAGAAGTCTAAAATAAGTCTCCCTCTGCTGAATCCAAAGTATGGCCAGGGTAGTCTCCTGTCTGGAGGTTCTATGAGAAAATCCAATTTATTGCCCTTCCAGTTTGCAGAGACCTTCTACTTTCCTGGGCTCATGGTCCCGTCCCTCCATCTTTGAAGTCAGCAGCATTGCAGCTCTATGTCTTTCTTTCACATTCACACACTCTTTTGACTGACTTTACTGTCCTGCCTCTCACTTTTTTTTTTTTTTTGATACGGAGTCTTGCTCTGTCACGAGGCTGGAGGCGTGACCTTGGCTCACCGTAACCTCCACCTCCTGGGTTCAAGTGAGAACCACCTCTTGGGAGGTTCTCATGCCACAACCTCCCAAGTAGCTGGAATTACAGGCACCAGCCACCATACCTGGCTAATTTTTGTATTTTTAGTAGAGACAGTGTTTCACCATTTGGCCAAGATGGTCTTGATCTCCTATGGTCTTGATTTCCTGACCTTGTGATCCTCCTGTTGCTCTGTCACCAGGCTGGAGTGCAGTGGCGTGATCTTGGCTCACCGTAACCTCTTCTCCTGGGTTCAAGTGATTCTCATGCCTCAGCCTCCCAAGTAGCTGGGATTACAGGCGCCAGCCACCATACCTGGCTAATTTTTGTATTTTTAGTAGAGATAGGGTTTCACTATTTGGCCAGGATGGTCTCGATCTCCTATAGTCTCTATCTCCTGACCTAGTGATCTGCCTGCCTCAGCCTCCCAAAATGCTGGCATGAGCCACCAATCCTGGCTTTTTTTTTTTTTTTGAGACAGAGTCTCACTCTTTCACCCAGGCTAACATATTCACAGGTTCCAGAGATTAGGACCTGGGCATCTTTGGGTCCATGGTGCTGCCTGCCACGCCAACCCACATGCTTTCCTCCCTCAGCGTCATCTCCTCTCTGAGGCCCATTCCAGAGATTTTTGGAGCAAAGAACATTTCCTGTGGTGCAAGCATGGAAGGGTTTATCTATGAGGAGGCCTGAAAGAGCAAGTAGTACTTAGGAGAAAGAAGCTGGAGGAAGCACTGGGTGTCCACAGCCTGCAGAAGATACGAAGAGCTGGCCAGAGCAGATGTTCCTTCTCTTTAGAGAGAATAGAGGAAGGTAGGTTTCCAGGGAGAGAGGAGCAGTGGGGGTGGGGGAAGGTCTAGAGGTGTCTCCAAAAAACCATGAGAATTCTCAGGAGAAAAAAGTCTCCTTTTGGCCTGGCACGATGGCTCACGCCTGTAATTCGGGAGGCCAATGTGGGTGGATCACTTGAGGTCAGGAGTTCGAGAGAAGCCTGGATTTTCACATGGTGAAAATCCATCTCTACTAAAAATACAAAAATTAGCCAGGTGTGGTGGCAGGCAACTGTAATCCCAGCTGCTTGGGAGGCTGAGGCACGAGAATTCCTTGAACTTGGAAGGCAGAGGCTGCAGTGAGCCCAAATTCCGCCACTGCACTCCAGCCTGGGCGACAAAGTGAGGCTCTATCAAAACGAAAAAAAAAAAGAAGCCAGTATTATTTAGCACTGATGAGGGGACCAAAGTAGAACTTTCTTGCTCTTTTCTTTCTCTTTCCCCTACAACCCAAACCTGTGAAGGTAAAATAAACAAAGTCAAAACCAAAACTGGTCAGTGAGATGGTGAACGAGGAGCAGAAAAACCTGACAGAAAAGGAGAGAAAAAGGCCAATTTCTTCAGGATACAGATGGTGATATGGAGATTTATAGATTTGTTAGGGTGTGCCTGGTGGACTGACACCTGTGTGTTGGGGCCGAGGGAGTAGGACTGGGCAAAGGAGACATGAACTGGAATGCAGTCGCAGCAGAGGCCTCAGCCTGTCCTATGAGGGAGTTCTGCAGCTGAGTGGCCCTTCTTAAGTTGTCTGACCTTGGAAGAGGGTGCTTGATACTTCCTCACCCCCATTAACCAGTCATTGGATGAGGGCTGCCCCTGGGGAGGAGGCATGACCTTGGCTGAGGCACTTTCTTTTGCTAAGGGCAATTTCCAGAGTTAGGGCCAATCTCTGGAGTCAGGGCCAATCCCAGTAGCTGGGGGATGACTGGGACATCCCTGTGGGTAGTGCACAGTGGCATCCACTACAGTGTCTGTAGGGACACAAGCCGGGGGTGGGGGGGGGGGGGGCGGGGAGAGAGAGAGAGAGAGAGAGAGAGAGAGAGAGAGAGGTTTAAAGTATTGCAGGAGACTTGACTTTCAATTAGTGTCCAGAGTAGTTTTATTACCTTATGGATACCAGGAAAATTAAAGGACTTGCTCTAAACTTCATCCATGAGCAAGGAAAGAAATATCCCTGCTGAATAAATGTGTAGGTCTGTGTCACTAAATAGCTAGACAGATTAAGTTACTTACATTCCTCAAACCTTGGTTATAATTGCAGCAGTTTCCAGAGAAGCAGCATTTGGGAATGTTACCTTTGCATAGGAAAATTCCACAAGGGGTGTGATTACGCAAAGGCAGGCCTAGACCAGGGGTTCTACACTTGTGTATGTGTGTCTGTGTGTGTGTGTGTACGCATGCGCCTTGGATCCCTTTGGCAGTCAGTATAGCCTATGGAATCTCATCTCAGAATCATGTTTTCTTACGCATAAAATAAAATATGTAGTATTACAAAGAAAACCAATCATATTCAAATAATGTCAGCTGGGTGCAGTAGCTCATGCCTCTAATCTCAGCACTTTGGGAGGTTAAGGTGGGCAGATTGCTTGAACCCAAGAGTTCAAGACGAGCCTAGGTAATATAATGAGACCCTGTCTCAAAAAAAAATTAGCTGTGTATGGTGGTATGCACCTGTAGTCTGACTACTCGGGGGGCTGAGGTTAGAGGATTGCTTGAGCCCAGGAGGTCAAGGCTGATGAGTGATCATGCCATTGTACTCCAGTCTGGGCAACAGGGTGAGACCCTGTTTCAAAAAAATAAAAATAAATATTGCCATTCAACTATTTAAAAAATATATGTGCCTTTTACACACATTAAGTAACAAGATTAAATCTTAAAATCATGTTATGCAATGTGAACTTTTAAATATCAAAGTAGTTTTAAAATAATGATAGATATAAGCAGAATTTTGAGATAACTGTGTGACTCTAATGTAATATGAAAACATCTGGGATGCCTCGGTGTCGGTGTCAGTGTCACGGATACTGATAATTTTACTCAGGTTGTTGTCTACATTCATAAAGGAAATGCCAAACTCCACATTGAAGTTATTGAAAATAAAGAGGTGATTTTTTTCTTCTCAAGTCTGCAACCCCCCTGAATTCTACTTGCAGGCTCCCTGGGAGTCCATGGACTCCAGGTTAAAACTTTTGCAATCTGAAATAGGCTCAGCTGATCCTCTATATCATAACAAAGTAATAAACATGTTCACCTTCCTTTTGGGGAACGTGGGCTAATGGTGAGGCATGTTGAAGGTCTTAGAATTCTAAGAGAAAGAGAGAAAAAGACAGAGAGAGGGAGGGAGAGAGGGAGAGAGAGAGAGAGGAGCAGGGCTACAGTAAAGAGGTAAGTGAGGACCAGGGATTTATAAATGATATTGGCCAAATTATCAGGAAAAGTCTGTTACACACAGCTCCTTTTTGTCAGGATGTTGTAAGGGGAAAGAAGAAGACAATTGTACATATTTGGGGAGGGGCAACAAAGAGAAGTGCAACCATCCATGTGATGCTAGAGTGGCTACCCCAGAACTACATCCAGAGAGCAGTTAGGAGCCAACTGACCATGAATGAAGAGGTGGCAGTGTGGGCTGAGTCATGGTGACCAAGGGACCAACCTTCTTCAACCCAAATATGTTAGAGGCAAGTTTCTATTGCCTGAAAGGGAGAAGTTGAATCCTGTATGAACAGGAGCTAGCCAGAGGCTAGACACTGAGGTTGCTTCTAGCTAAATAGGGGAATGTGACCCTGTTCACCAAGGGCTGAGATCAGGGGGGATGTTGAACAGAGGCGTGTCTACTGTAAGTAAGATATAGAAGGAGCATTCTGCCATGGTTGTGGGATAAGATGGGACAGTCACAGGTAGATATATATTATGGTAGAAAGAATGATAAATATCTCATTAGTGATTTAAAAATTTTGACTACATGTTGATATGGTTTGGCTGTGCCCCCACCCAAATCTCAACTTGAATTGTATCACCCAGAATTCTTATGTGTTGTGGGAGGGACCCAGGGGGGAGGTAACTGAATCATGGGCAGGTCTTTCCTGTGCTATTCACATGATAGTGAATAAGTCTCATGAGATCTGATGGGTTTATCAGGGGTTTCCGCTTTTGCTTCTTCCTCCTTCTGTCTTGCTGCCGCCATGTAAGGAGTGCCTCTTGCCTTTAGCCGTGATTGTGAGACCTTCCCTGGCCATGGGGAACTGTAAGTGCAATTAAACCTTTTCCTTTTCTAAATTGTCCAGTCTTGCATATTTCTTTATCAGCAGTGTGAAAATGGACTAATACACATATTGAAATGATATTTTGGATATATGAGATTAAATGAAATATATTATTATAACTATTTTCACCTGTTTTTTTTTTAATATGGCCACCAGAAAATTTAGAACTATTTATATGGTTGGCATTATGTTCCTATTTGTAGAAATAACATGAAGCTATTTTACCTAGACATAACTCATGCCATTAATTCATGTAACTCCTATAGTTATAATTTGGTTTAGACTACATGAACACTTTGTAAGCTTTTGTAATCTTCCTCATGTTCTCTCTGTTTTTTGGGAAATTCTTTAACATAAAAAAGGGCCCGTATGCTGTCCTCCTGGTATCACAGACGTGGGAACTGTGGGGATGTGATGGTTCGAGCTAAACCCGGGGTGGGATGAGAAAATTGTCCCCTATAAAGGGACAGATTTTGTCGTAGCAGGAACTAAGAAGCTACCCAAGTAGACTAACTTGTTGGCAATGCTGAAAGGAAGAAAAGAAGAATTTGTGTTATTAACCTGTGCCTTGGCAACAGAATAGCTCAAATGCGATTCTCAAGAGTTCTGAAGACACTGGCAGCAAGGACTAGATTAAGAAAGGTTCAGCTGTCTCATACCCTCCTTCCCACTACCTGGATCTCACATCTCATAGACTACCAGACCCTCCAAATTATCTCAGTAGATCAGTCCTTTTGTGGCCTAACCAGTGTATCCTGAAACTCATCATCTGAACCCCTTATACTTCAAAACTGCTAACTTCCTTGAAAAGCCTCTAGAATATCAGGCTCCTTCCTGGAAAAGCCCTAACCATGAATCTAGCTCCTAAGCTGCCTTCTCCATTTCTACCTCTGACTTTCCAGGTATGAGTACAGAGCATCATTCAATCCTGCAGATTGGTCCATGAAAAATTCATGGGCTTCAGTCCCAGCTGTACCTTCCGCAATGCCATTCCCTTCAGTAATCGTTCAAATCCTTACTCTCAGGGCCCTGAGGATTGGTAAAAAGCACCCCTTCCATCAGTTAGTTTATTATGATATTATGGCTCAATCTGGACAGCTCTGACCTTGGGGTAGGGGGAAATGGGGGGGATTTCCTGGGTCCCTGTGGGAAGCTTCCTTGGCTGCACAAACATACGTGTTCTGTGCCCACTTTGTAACAACCTGTCCCCCTCTGCAATGTTTGGTTTCCATAGTGTCAGTAACTTGTATATTTCTATGCTATCTGTACTTCCCTGCCGCAGGGAAAAAGAAGCAAGGTTGGAGTCTGGTAGACATGAGTCAGACCTCTGAGGGTGGGAGAAATAACCTCAGGGGATGCTCAGTGTGTGATTCACACAGAACACAGCCATGCATGGGTATGAGTGTGCCAGTGACAGTGTACAATGTGAACTCTTTTTTCCAAAAATATACATGGCCTTATGTATAGTGTGGGCTTACATTCAGGAGTATATTTTCTGCTTTTCCATGACTTGATCAGGAGATCAGAATCTTTGGCCTTCACATTCTGGGATAAGTTAATATATGGTGCCCTTGTGCAGTACGGAATAGAGACACCTTTACTGAGGGCCTTACCATGGTCTCCTCAAAACCCTTGCACCATTCCCATCTATTCCATTGTCAGAGGATGGCTGCCTTAGTTCATTTTAAGCTTCTATAACAGAATACTGTAGACTGGGTGATATATTGTTTCGAACAATAGAAATTTATTTGGCTATTTGCCTCACAGTTCTGGAGACTGGGAAATCCAAGAGCATAGTACCAGCATCTGGTGAGGGCCTTCGTGTTGCATTATCCCGTGGCAGAAGGTAAGGGAGCACAGCAGACAGAGAGGAAATTGGACAGAATTCATTATTTTTATGTGGAAACCACTCCCTCAATAACTAACCCACTCCTGAGATAACAGCCTCAATCTATTATTAAGGTCAGAGCCCTTACAACCTAATTACCTCTTAAAGGTCCCACTTCTGAATACCATCACAATGGCAACTAAATTATAACATAAATGTTGGCTGGGACATTCAGATCATAGCAATGGCTTTGCCTCTATTGATGAGAACTTTCTGAACTTTCTGTTTCCCATGGGCAAATCTATACGTTGGTGCCTTTCTCTTGTCTCTCCCCTCCATTTCAGAGCATCAAGTGTTTGTCTTTGAGGTCAACTACTCCTATGCTCTTGATCTTATCATCAAGTTCCTCTGCATCTTTCTACATTAGGTATTCTCCTTGCTTTGATTTCTTCACATACTTCTCTCCATGTGCTTTCCAGTTGTCCCATAAAATTGATTTCAATCCATAAAAACCTTCTCTTGACTGCCAAGGTTCTCTTTACAACCTTTTCTCTGTTCCATTTCAGCCAAATTTCTGGAAAGAGAATTCTTTTTTTATTTTTATTTTTTCTTTCTTTCCTTTCTTTTTTTGAGACAAAGTCACATTCTGTCATCCAGGCTGGAGTGCAGTGGCATGAGCATGGCTCACTGCAGCCTAGACCTCCCTGGGCTCAGGCAATCCTTCTACCTTAGCCTCCTGAGTAGCTGGGAATACAGGTGTACACCATGATGCCCAGCTAATTTTTGTACTTCTTGTAGAGACAGGTTTTCACTATGTTGCCCAGGCTGGTCTCAGACTCCTGGGCTCAAGTGATCCTCCCACCTTGGGCTTCCAGAGTGCTGGGATTGCAGGTGTGAGCCACTCTGGTAAGCCCAAGAAAACTCTCTACTACTATTTTTACTCTTTATCCACTACACTCTGGGCTCCATCTCTATCACTCAGCTTAATGTTCTTCCACAAGGGTCTTCAGGTACCTCCACATTGCCTGATTTGCTGAGTAACTTTTTGGTCCTTATTTTACCAAACTCCTTGGTACATCTGACATTGATGATCACTTCTTTCCCCAGAAAACTCTTGATAGATTCTGCTGGCTTCCATGATACTTTCCTATATAGAACCTATCAATCAGTGGTAGGACCATGTCCAACATCCTTGTCTAGGATGAACAGTGACACTCAGAGTCCCTGGCTGGGCAGCCTCACGTTCTCCTGAGTTGAGGGAAGCCAATCTATGGCCAATTTGTGGAGGTCACGCTGTGTGGGGTGTGGGTCAAGGCAGCCATGGGAAATCTTTGCTTGAGGGCTTCAGGCCTGGCCTTCTTTATATCTGTGAGAGTGCTTTATCCTTATACTATATTTACTGTTAAAGTTTCTGTTGGTTGTGATCAAAAGGAGGCTTGTCTAAGACAAACACCACGCACTTTATAGTTTATCCTCTGAAATGTACATTTGTGGGTTTCCCTGGTCCCGAACCACACAGTTTCTTACTGTAAGAAGAACCACACAGTTTCTTGCTCTTTACTGAGAACAACTGTATCAATGTTATATCCATCTGACTTGGAGGCTCTGGTCACAAATGATCTGAATCACTTATTTACAATTTTTGGGAGACTGTTAGCCGATGAAACATAACTCAATGTAGTGATCCAGGTAATTGGACAGAGATTAGAGACACTATTGCTATCGATTAGATTCCTCTGAATTTTACTTTCTGAAGCTTCCTTTTTTTTTAGATAGGGTCTTGCTATGTTGTCCAGGCTGGTTTCAGACTCCTGGCCTTAAGCTATCCTCCTGCCTTGAAATTTCAAAGTGCTGGGATTACAGGTATGAGCCACTGCACCCAGCTTAGGCTTCCTAATTTATAATGGAATATATCTAACTGAACAATGGAAATTATTCTCATATCCCTTAAAACAATCTATTTTGGTGATAAAATTATTTATTATAATGTATGATAAATTCCTGGGCATTCGAAGCTCTCCATTCTCCTTTTGTCCACTATTGTGCTCAGCTGCCACCCACGGTTATTGCTGCGCCATCCTCCTCTTTTCCCTATGCATATATATGTTTGTGCAGTGTGTACCATGCAAATACTTTTACTGTACATACATTCATATACATTCCTCATCTCTCTAAGCCCAGTCCTTCAAGATCCAGCTCATGTTGCACCTCTTCCATGAAACCTTGCTCAAGCGCCTCCAGTTACAATTCTTTTGATCTTCTTGGAATTCCTCTAGCCCAGTGGTTATCAACTGGGAGTGATTTTGTCCCCTAGGGTCATTGGGTAATATATGGAGACATGTTTGGTTTTCACAGCTGGGGTGGGAGCTGCTGGCATTTAGTCAGTCAAGGACTGTAGCTAGACATCCTACAGTGCACACCACGGTCCCCTGAAACAAAGAATTATTGGACCAACAGTGTCCATAGTGTTGAGAAACCCTGAAGTGTAGCCTGAAGTAGCATTCCCTATCATGTGATTACTCATGGTATAGAATCTTAGGGCTGGGTGGGAACCTTTAGAAATCATCCTATCAACTCAGATTTTATAGGTTAGAAGACCAACCCAAAAGAACCTGCAGAGAGTCACAGAGTGAGTGAATCTTTAGCAGGGCTGTGTCCCCTGGCCCCTGGACCGTTGGCCATTTCTGTTCACTTATGCAGCTGTTTCCTTTCTCCCAGGAAGGTTTACAACTTTAAAAGCAAAGTTAGAATCTTTTTCTTAAATTTGTAGCGACTCTCCCCTCCATCCCCTCACCCTCAGCCCGGTACTAGGAACACAGCACATATTTGTTGTCATATCACAGTCGCCCAGATCGTGTAAAATATTTTATTCCCCAGCAGACTTATTTTTTAAAAAAGAAATGTAAGCTTATCTCCTGGATATAACCTCTCAAAAGGAGAGATGAGTACATCAAAATCACAGAAGAAATCCTACAGAGAGACCTTCTGCGGAAGCATGTCAACATTAATTAGAGTAAATACCAGCCAACTGAGTCTTATGCATTTAAATGATGGTGATGAAAATACCAGCTTAGCAGTTAAGAGGAAAACAGGAAAGGTTTCTACTAAGGGGAATGATTAACTGAATCCTTACAGACAGACTGAAAAACAACAACAAAAATCAGAAAGGACGTCACATTTTATACGTTTGTAAATTTAATCCTATGCATTCTGACTTATAATCCATTCCCATCAATCAATAAATTATTCTGAAGAAAAAATATTTAAGCAATTGTCAAAACAGAGTTCACAGAAAAGCTAGATTAAACATGCAGTGAAGGAATATGGGAACAAGACTTCAGATTGCAACAGAGGAGCTGATTGACTAGCGTTCTGCATTTCAGAGGCAGAATAGTGTAAGAGGAGTTGCAAGCGTGGGCCTGAGGGAGCTGATCCTGGATTTGCATCCTGGTGGTGCCAGGGAGTGGCCATGTGACTCAGGTAAATGCCCTAATCCCTCAGCTTTGAAGTGAGGATTGTTAACAATGATTCCCTAAATATGAAATCGTTGTGAGGAACTGATGGAAGAATACAAAAAGAGTACTCATTGTAGGATTGGGCTAAATCTAAGGGCTGGATGAGAGTTATCATTATTAATTAATGACAATTATTGTTAAGAGTTATTAAAGCTCTACTTTTATTTCTAAAAAAATGAAAATATCACTTAGTTTTAAAATTTCCATTTTATTTCCTCGGAAGAAATATGACATCCCGTTCATAATACAGAATAGAACTTCCATTACATTGGAGTTCTTTTAAAATAAAACAGTGAATTTTTAGATATACATATGTGGAAGTTATTTAAATTGTATGAATCCATATACAATTGCATAAATTATAAATACGATATTAAGTTGTATGAATACATCTGTAGGGTTAAGGATATGGAAAGTAATTTAAGCTTCATTTTCTTTCTTTCTTCTCTCCTTCCTTTCTTCACTTTTTTCCCTCCCTTCCTCCTACCCTTCCTTTAACAAGACATACAAATGCATATATATGGAGTATGTAAAAGTTAGACATCTATAGAGAGTGTCAAGCAGGTGTTATGGAAAGTTTAGGAAGAGAAATTTCAGAGCGCTGGGTGTCAGGCAGATCACTTAGCCATCTCTCTTCTGTAAAACAAGAGGCCTGGTAGATAATGGGCAAGGTTTAAGTACTAGATTGTATTTTTTATATTTGAAGAGCCATGATAGACATACAATTCAAATGTGTTGTTAAAAACAATCCCGTCTTTTCCTAGTAAGTTCAATCTGTGGGAAAAGAGTGAAGCAAGATTCAATTTTGAAGTGACATTTTATATTTTGAATAGATTTCTTGATTCAAGCATTTTGTTACATTCTAACTTACAAAAGCAGAGCTGGCTTTGTAAGTGTGTGACCTGTGCAGGTCTGTGTGTTTAGGAGGGCTCCACAATTGATTCAATGTGTGTTGTTGCCATCTTGAAATTCTTAATGAGTTTTGAACAAAAGGCCCTGCTTTTTCATTTTGCAGTGTGCCCTGCAAATGATGTAGCTGGTTCTGGCTACAACTTTTAATTTACAGTTTAATTTCTAGGTCCAGGATTCTCTCCTTTTTTTTTTTAGTTAGAAACCCACATGGGGGTTTATGTTGATACAAAGCTAGCAAAGGCTGCCTGCTAAGCCTGCCAGACTGCAGGATGTGCTGCCAACTGAGCGCAGGGCACGCAGTGCCCTCCCTGGGCTTCAAAGGGCAGAGGCTCCATCCTTCAGCACCAGCCATCTGTACTGTAGTGGTCTGAGCTTCCCTCACTGGCAATTCCCACATCGACGCAATGTTTATAATAATAGTCTAGCAGACTGCGTCGAAGACTCGGTGAGAGAATACATAGTCTTCTGAAAACTAGAGGCTATTAGTCACCTCAAGGACAAGACGCATTCTGTGAAAACCCACAGCCCCCATGCACCCCTCTCCTTGCTGGTGTTGAGTGTTTGCTCAAGGCCTGCCCGCATTTCCTTCAAGCAAATGCTTGATGGTCCAGTATCAGGAGTCTACAGGGCAGTAAAAAGGAACTATTCAGAGAGAGTCTCTGAGGTCTATCAATGCTTGTGAAGATGATTCAACTTCAAAAAACACGTCTGACCTCTTAGCGTGTGCTGTCCCTCCTCCATCCACGTGCTGACACAATGACAATGAGATAATTACAATTGATCATGGTGGCCCAGACATCGTGGGTTTACTCCCTGGCCTCTGCTAGTCACCTAGCAGAGCTGACGTGAGGATGTGGAGATAATAAGTGGCTGAGTACTGGAAGACCTACTTAGCAGGAGTATGTGCAAGATGCAATAGAGGCACACGATTTAAAAAAAGGCAAGTTGTTCCTGAAAATGCATAGAGGTATTTTCCCCAATAGGAGCAGCTTAAATGCAAACAGAGGAAGAAATTTAAGTGATTTATCTTTTGTACTAATTTTCCAAACAACGTGACGTCCGGCACAGCATCACTTCCTAGACCTGTAACTGACGGGAATGCTAGCTGGATAGAGATGTCAACAGCGAAAAAACACCGTCCTCACTCCAGCGCTAGCCGCTTCTGGCCGTCCAGTGCTTCTCTGGGCGCGCTCTCTACTCTTCCCACGCCTGCCCAGTCCCAGCGCTAGAGGGAGGTTGCTCCCGAGCGACCCTTCCCTCGCCCCAGGCTCCCGCGTAATCCGGGCAGGACTTGGAAAGGAAGCGGGCGTGGCGAGGAGAGGTGGGGCCGGGCCCTCCCTAGTGGGCGGGACGCTAGGGCGGGGCTATAACCTAACTGCGCCGCCGAGGCGGCTGCCGGGTTTGGAAAGGAAGTGGGAGAGGCAGGGAGAGGAGGGGTCAAGGCTGAGGAGTGGGCGGGGTCATGGGTGGGGCCATGGATGGGCCTCGTGCCTTCTTAGGTGGTGCCCGGGGCGCGGCAGGGAGAGGCGGGGCCGAGCCGAGTTGGGTGGGGAAGGAGGCGTGTCCATGGCCTAGCTGCGCCGCTGAGGCTGCCGCCGGGTTTTGAAAGGAAGCGGGATTGGCAGGGAGAGGCGCAATCAGCTTGAGGTGGGCGGGGAGTCAGGGGCGGAGCCATGAGTGGGCCTCTTGCCGGCTTAGGTGGAGCCAGGGGCTGGCGGGGAGAGGCGGGACTAAGCCGAAGTGGGTGTGACGTGGGCGGGGAAGGGGCGGAGCCGTGGCGGGGCGGGGTTCGCCGCTTCCTCGGGCCGAGCCCGGCCAGTCGATCCGCCCGCCGGCTCTGGAGCGGCGCAGCCGGCCGGATCGCGGGACGCGACACCCTGGGAGAGGAGGACGAAACGACGCGGCGATGGCTCCACGGGCACTCCCGGGGTCTGCTGCCCTCGCCGCTGCTGTCTTCGTGGGAGGGGCCGTGAGTTCGCCGCTGGTGGCTCCGGGTGAGTGCCCGGTAGGGCCCGGGGCGCCGGTGCTGAGCCGGGTCCCGGCAGCGCGAAAGGAAGCGAGGGGTCGGGACGGCGGCCCCACGGAGCCCCAAGATGCCCGCGTCTTGGCACAGCCGCGGGATCCTGGCGCTGGACAATTGGCTGTCCCGGGGCGGTCCGGGCAGGGCGCGGTGCGTGGCAGTGGCTCCCGTCCCTCCCCTCCCGCCTTCCCTCCCCGGGCCTCCTCCGAGGACCTGTGTCCCCCAGCCCTGAGCTGTGCGGGTCGTAGGCACCAGGCCTTCCTCGGGGGCGTTTTCTCCACGGCTGCGCGCCTCGGAACCCCGCGGACCCTTTTCCCGCCGCCCTTGTCCTCAAAGGCGCCGCGAGCGGAAGATCGTGACACAGAGCACAGGGTGCGCTGTCTGTGCCTCCCTCTCCCTTTAAAATACCTTAAAATATCCTAAAGGCTAGAAGACTTTCTGTCTCTTTGCAAGTTTCCATTTATTATAGTGATTGATGGATTCTTGTAACCGGTCAAGGAGTCCACATTTCTTCCCATATATCCTGGATAAATCAGTCTCGACAAAACGGAAGACGTGTTGGTAAACTTAACATTTTTTTTCTTCTTTGTGTTGATTTCTGTCATCACGAAAGGAACCTTGTGTGGTCAGGGCAGGAAGCCACCAACAGAGATGCTAAAGTGTCATCAAAGGTGAAGCAGCTTTTAATTGAAATCAATCTTAAGAGGAGGTGTAACTTTTATGGAAGTCCTATGTCCACTTTTGCTTTTATAATTACAGACACTAGGGATTCCTTACCACCGCTTTTCCTCTTAATGGCCACCTAACCACAACAGTTTAAAAAAAAAAAAAAACATATACCTACTTGGCCATTTAGGGTTACTACAGCTTGGAGTCTGATGTCAGCAAGCTCTTCCAAGCTTGACCTCATGGGTATCTCCTCTTCAGGTCCAAATAATAAGCAGCTGGAAGCCTTTCAACAGTGGCAGTCTCCTTCATAAACATTCATAAAAACTCTTCCTCCTGAGAACATTTCAGTTGCTTACAACTTTTACACTGACTTACCACTTTGGCCTTTGCTTTTTCATAGAAATCAGAGCAGGTTAGGAAGGGAACTAGATGGATGGTTATGTCTCCTGAGTCTTTTGATGGATAGTATGTCTCCTGAGTCTTTTTAGCAGGCCCTTATTTCTGTTAGCCATCTACCCTCGGTAGATGGCAGCTAGTGACATGTTTTATTGGATGGGGCAATTTGTGTAGTTATTTTTCTTTTGTTTTTGATACAGGGTCTCACTCTGTCACCCAGACTGGAGTGCAGTGGCATGATTTCGGCTCACTGCAACCTCCAGCTCTCTGGTTCAAGCGATTCTCCTGCCTCAGCCTCCCAAGCAGCTGGGATTACTGACATGTGCCACCATGCCCGGCTAATTTTTCTATTTTTAGTAGAGACAGGATTTTGCCAGGTTGGCCAGGCTGGTATCGAACACCCGATCTCAGGTGATCCTCATGCCTTGGCCTCCCAAAATGATGGGATTACAGGCATGAGCCACCGTGCCTGGTCGGTTCATTTTGATTTTCATCCTGTGTTTCATTGCTTGGACACATAGGTACATAGTCAGGTTCCAGCTGGATGTAAGGTTGGAGACATTCCTTAAAGAGTTAGAGTTGGTTGCTCCAGAATTTGGGGAAGAGCTTAATCTGGGAGTAAAATTCTTAAAAATTCAGCACATGATGCATGTAATAAGCCATCAGCAGGAGAAATCCATCCCTAGAGTGGGTGTGTGTTTTGTTTGACTTTTGAACAACACCCAGATCTTAGGACTGGAATGTGAAAGATGAAAGCTCTCATCTAATTGCATGACAGGCTTTTTTTTTTTTCTTTCTTTTTGATGAAAGTTAATGCAGAAGAAGAAACACATGTCTAAAAAGGAACGGATGTAGAGCACAAATTTGCCAGTATTTTGAGGCCTGTGTAGAGAAGATGTTCTGAGCAGCCAACATCTGATCCCCTTGGAACTAAAGATGATGTTAATATTTGTACATTGAGCATAGGGAAGTAGAGAGAAAGAAATGGGAAATAATGTTGAGTGCCTGCTGTGTGCTGGGCTTTGGATTGAGTACTTATATGCATTTAAATTTTTTTAATTTTAAAATTAAGAAAAAAATTTTTTTTTGAGACCGAGTTTCGCTCTGTCTCCCAGGCTGGAGTGCAGTGGCGTGATCTTAGCTCACTGCAACCTCCACCTCCAAGGTTCAAGTGATTCTCCTGCTTCAGCCTCCCAAGTAGCTGGGATTACAGGCGCCTGCCACCATGCCTGGCTAATTTTTGTATTTTTAGTAGAATCAGTTTTACAATGTTGGCCATGCTGGTCTCGAACTTCTGACCTCAAGTGATCCATTCTCCTTGGTTTTTCAAAGTGCTAGGATTACAGGCGTGGGCCACTGCTCCCAGTCTTCATATGCATTTTTCAACTCATTGCTCATAACCCTATGCACTACTTATTTCCAGTAAGACAATGGAGGCAAGAGAGGTTAAACAGTTGGCTGAACATCACATAGGTACTGTGCCAGTCAGCATTCAATCAGAGAAGAAGAACCAGTAGATGTCTTTGTCTGTGAGTACCTTTATATATATCTTTATCTGGGATAACCCAGCCTGCTTGATTCCAAAGTTCATTCACTGTATCCCATTGCTCTGCAGAGAAAAAATAGATTATGAGTCAACCTCAGCAATCTCACTGAGATTCCAAGATAGAGAGTTTAGAACATCATAAAATTGTAAGCATGTGGTTATTAGTTGTTAAGTAGAGAAAAGAAGGGCACATAGCTTCACAGTGGGCAGTGACAATGCCTTTTTCACTTCCTAGTAAAAGAATCTCAATAAACTTGGCTCTTAGCAGCAGCATTCGAAACTATATACCACAAGCGCTTAAAGGGATAATTTTCCACATCTTGGCTTATTTATGTCCTTAAGTTCTCTGATTACTCAACCTTTGGGCTTAATTCGTTTCTCGCTCAGAGAGTGGGCATGGCCCTTAAGTAGGAGTGGGTGGAAGAGGTCCTGGGGCTGATGAGATGAGAAATACATTGTCCTTGGGCTCTGGGCTTCCATCCAGCATTCTGACTCCGTTTTAGATGCTAAAGATAAGCTTTATTAAATTCTGGGTTATCCTTTAGCTAGGTAGCTGCAAAGCTGTACATCCACATAATACATAGCGTTTGGAAAGTTTTGAAAAAGCACGCCTTGGAGCTTGGGATTCCATGTCTAAATTTAATTTCAAAAGGAAATGAAAATTTGAGAAGTCTCTGTCAATTCCCTGCCCCCACCCCCTCCAAGAAAGGAAATGAAATGAATCTCTTTGGAAGTTTGAATAGTTGAATTTGAATATGAGAGACCAAAGCCCCAAGTGAAGAAACAACAAATTTTATTGTTTATTTAAAAGTAATCATTTGGCCCTAGTGTTGAAGTTTAATAACTTACTGGAACAACAGAGAAATGATTTAAAGCTGACAAAAAGAATAAATTAAATTGTCCTTGTATAAACTATTAGGTTGAGTGGTTCCTAATAATTTAGGACACTTCAGTGGTTGCAAAGATTTGGTGTGCTGCTGAAAGCAGGTCTATTACTAATTCTGGTGTAGTTTATAAAAACAGATAAGAATTTGGTGTTAGTATACTGTAGACACTTGACTCTTTTAGGAAAAATGAATTCAGTGTTTATTATTACCTGTTTTGTTGCAGGCGGTACTCTAAGTACCCAAATCATTTCATTCTTAAAATGAATTTCCTGTCAGTTATGTACGTAATTTTATTCCTGTGTTTGTAGATGAGGAAATTGGACCTCCGAGAAATTGAAAAATCACTCATGTGTAAGCTGGATTTTGGCATTGAGTCCATTGAGTCAGATCTATTTGATTGTGAAGTCTGGGCTTGTTATTCCTAAACTATTTTTCTGAGAAAGAAAATTCTTTTTATTCTATGATATTTATAAAGAATCACTAAGTTAACAAGGTCATGGCATGATATGGTAGAAAGAGCACCAAGCCTTAAGTCGGAGCCTTAGACTTGAAGTCAAAAATCAGAGGGAGACCCTGATACCTGGAGTGTGCGGTTCTGTCCACCTCCATTTCCTCACCTGTAAAATGGGCGTTGCGCCAGTGCCTGTCTATCTGTCTTACTGGCTGCTCTGTTTTACTGAGCTGTTGTCTGTGAAAGATCTGGGTAAATGGCAGAGTGGCTTATATCTTTTATCCTGTGTATCTTCAAAAAATAATAGTTTTTTTTTCCTCTAAAATGTGCATTAGGCTTGATTTATATTATGTCATTTAAACTGTGTAATAAATGTGGACAACATATATTAAACGGTTTTCATTCTGGAGGTGGTGATAGCTTTGCAATGATAGGGACATTATAATTTTAAAAAAGCCCAGAGTGACACCTCAGATTAAAAGTTTGCTGCTGTTGCATGGGAGTTAAGTAGCCAAGCTGTCTTTTCCCATTTCCCTTTAGTTAAATACAGTGCCTTAGGTATTTTTGGAAAATTTCCCCAAAGATTTAAAGTTTGTGGGAGGAAGGGGCAAGGATCACCCTTGATCCCATTACTCCAAGGCACTGGCCATTGTTAGCATATTTCATTCTGGTCTTCTCTAAATGCATTTTTAACTTGGATAGGTTCATAATGCAATATAACTTTGTATCTTGACTTTTCACCTTATGTTACACATAAATGTTTCTCCATTTCCCTACACACTCAAAAAATGGCTGCCTAATGTTCCATTATATGGATTTGCTATATTTTACTTTACTGTGGACTTATTTGGGAGATTTCAGTTGCTAATTATTTTTAAGTGAGTTTTAAAACTCATTGTTTCAGTGAACACCTCTGTGCATGAAATTTTGCCTAAATATAATAGGACTTCCACAGAAAATGGGTTCCTGAAAAGGCACTTTGAGGGTCAAAGATGTTCACATTTTTGAGGCCATTGATAACACCAGTGTTGATCTGAAGGTCAGCTCAGGTTACATTCTCACAGCAATAGTAAAAAAGACTCCGGGAAGCTGAAGTAGGTGGATCACCTGAGGTCAAGAGTCCAAGACCAGCCTGGACAATCTGGTAAAACACCTTCTCTACTAAAAAAATTAAAAAATTAGCCGGTGTGGTAGCGTGTGCCTGTAGTCCCAGCTACTTAGGAGGCTGAGGCAGGAGAATTGCTTGAACCTGGGAGGCAGAGGTTGCAGTGAGCTGGGATCACACCACTGCACTCCAGTCTGGGCAACAGAGTGAGACTCTGTCTCAAAAAACAAAAAAGACTCAATTTCATATTCTTGTTATTTTCCCAGAAAAACATATTGCTAATTTGTTAGGCAAAAATTGGTGCTTTGATTGTTTTAATTTGTACATTGTTGATAGCTATCAGGTTGATTTTGTTTTCTTCTAGTTTTTGAGCCATTTGCATGTATGTAATCCTTTATGGACAATTCTGAAACAGGAAAAGCTATGAAAACATTCTTCTTGTAAGCTTTTGGTATACTCTGTAGGTTGTAAAACTTAACTTGAACTAATGTGAGGTTTTTTTTTTTCCTTTTTGAGATAGATGGAGTCTCTCTTTGTCACCCAGGCTGGAGTACAGTGTCGCGATCTCGACTCACCACAACTTCCGCCTCCCGAGTTCAAGAGATTCTCCTGCCTCAGCCTCCCGACCAGCTGGGATTATAAGCATGCACCACCATGCCTGCCTGATTTTTGTATTTTTAGTAGAGATGGGGTTTCACTATGTTGGCCAGGCTGATCTTAAACTCTTGACCTCATGTGATCCACCCGTCTAGGCCTTCCAAAGTGCTGGGATTTTAGGCATGCGCTACCGCGCCTGGCCTAACGTGAGGTTCTATAGTATATATTATTCTCTCACTATTTGTATGTTTTGCTGCAATAATATTAATTAATTTAATTTGAGTGTTACAGGATGTGTGCTAAATGCATTGCATTATCTTCCTAAAATCACAAGGTCTGAACTTAGAAGCACGTCTGACCTCCAGGTTTTCAGATAAGGGATTGGGGTCCTACATTTTCTCTTCTGTAATTCATCTGTTTGTGTGTTTTGGGAGGCAAATATAAATCTGCTAAAGTAGCAAAATTTCCAATGGAGAAAATAAGTTCTCAAATGAGTGGCACTTCGGAAAAGAAGCACAGCGTTGGTATACTAGTGTAAAATCTAATAAAATAAGGATACCCGAAAAAACTAAGGTTTTGTTTATTTCAAGTGACTTTATTGATGGGTGCCAATTAGAAAGGAAACTTGATGGCTAGATGGAGAGTTTGGGCCAAATTTCTCCTCTGCTTTCTTCTGCCAGTTACTAACACAGTTCTCTTTGTAAGAGAAACTGAATCTACCCAAGGGACTTCCTGGAGGATGGATGGGTAGAAGGGCTGGTCATCTTACCCCGAAGATCCTTTTGCCAAAGTTGTTGAACTCAGGGGACCTGGTTTTCCATTCCCACTTGCAATACCCCAAGGCGCCCTGCTTCTTATCTTTACTCAGTGGCACTGTCCCAGGATCCCAAACAGAGAGAACTCTCCAGCCAGGTACCTCTCATTTACCTTGCCAGTCGCCAGCCCTACCCTATCCCCCTCTTCCATTGTGTTTGTACACTCTTGTGGATAACTGCATTCTAGCCACTAACAAAAATGCCTGTTGAATAGAGAAAGGAAAAATCTTTAAGTTACTTTCCTTATCTGTATTATAGAGAGAATATGGCTGAGCTGCCTCATGGCATTGTTGTGTCAGTTACGTGAGATAAAACTAGTGAGTGGTTGGCACATAGTAAGTGCTGAGATAAGTGTATTATTGTCGCTTGCTTGAAACCAAATACTAGCCTGTCACAGCTGAAGGATGAGAAAGTTCCTCTCCAGAAGTTTCCTTTTTGGGCCTCTGCCATTACTTGAGGGGTTTCCTGTCACCTGTTGCTCCTGAGCTGTGGGTGCTGGTGCTGGTTGTGTAAAGGGCAGAGGGGGCTTTGAGGAGGGGGTGGTGGGCAGTGCCTGAAGCCCCAGCGGGGAGGAGTAGGGTCCAGTGGGCTTGTCAGAGTTCTCTTGGCAGGCAGGGGATTTGTGGGGCAGAGCTATTAGCTACCAAAACTAGGCAAAGAAGGAAGGAAAGCATTCCCTTTATAAGGTGATACAGTCTGTGTATTTGTCCCTGCCCAAATTTCATGTTTACTGGTAATCCCCAGTATTGGAGGTGGGACCTGGTTGGAGGGGATTGGATCATGGGGGTAGATTTCTCATGAATGGTTTAGCACCATCATGAGAAGTGCTATCCTCACAATAGCGAGTGAGTTCGCATGAGATCTGTTTGTTTAGAAGTGTGTGGTCCCTCCCCCCAACTCTCTTGCTCCTGCTTTGGCCATGTGATGTACCTGCCCCTCCTTTGTCTTCTGCCATGATTGGAAGCTTCCTGAGACCTCCCCAGAAGCAGATGCCACTATGATTCCTGTACAGCCTGCAGAACCCTGAGCTCGTTTTACAAAATTACTCAGTCTCAGCTATTTCTTTTTTGGGAGCACAGGTTCTTGCTGTGTCACTCAGGCTACTGGAGGGCAATGGTGCGATCTCCGCCTCCCAGGTTCAAGCAATTCTCCTGCCTCAGCCTCCCGAGTAGCTGGGATTACAGGTGCCTGCCATCACTCCCGGCTAGCTTTTGTATTTTTTAGTAGAGATGGAGTTTCACCACATTGGCCAGGCTAGTCTGGAATTCCTGACCTTAGGTGATCCACCCACCTCTGCCTCCCAAAGAGCTGGGATTGCAGGCGTGAGCCACCATGCCCGGCCTCAGATATTTCTTTATAACAGTGCAAGAAGGGCCTGATACATAAGAGTAGATGACATTTTCTTTTGGAGGAACTTTGGAAGATTCACCAATTGGTTTATTCTTAGCTAGCTGATCTATAGGTGTAGTCACAAAATTGTGACTGTTTTTCTTTAGTATTTGACGTGATTGTCATACTGACATGCTTTGTGAGTATCCAGGGTCTGACTGCTTATTGTTCCTCTTCTCATGCCTCTTTAGTGAGTTTTGATGAAGGAGACTTTTAGGATGAGGAAGCAGAGTCCTGTAGTATTAGGGCTGGAAGGGACCTTGACTGTGTCCTCTCAGCTTTCATTCAGCAGATGAGGAAACCGAGTTGGCACAGCCGGGACTTAACGTGAGTGTCTTTCTTCATTCTGGGACTCCTCATTCTGTTAGGTTGTCTGTGGAAGTGGATCCAGCCTTGCTGCCTGCCTATGGCAGGTTTCCTTGGTCTACATTTGCCCTTGATCCTCACGCTCAAAGGTCTGGTTTCTCAGCTCCTAGAATGTGGGATGAGGAGGACTGGGAAGAAGAGCTTTGGCTAACTGACTCATGGGAGTGATTGCGTTGTTCTTAGTCATATTTTAGATTCAGAAGGGACTTTGATGGTCATCTTGTAATTAACACCCTCTCTCTGTGCAGATGGGGAAACTAGCCCAGAAAAGTTTGGTGGCCTGCGGCAGTCAGAAATGGCTGTCTCTCATAGCAGAGGAGTAGACCTTCAGGTTTGGTGAGGGAGGCACCATGTGTATGTCTTGTTCACGATCGTAGGCTTGGATCCAAGCACAGGGCCTGGAATAGAGTAAATACTTAAATATTTAAATGAAGGAAGGAAGCCAGAGCTAGAACTCAGGTGTTATGACTCTTGGCCCAAGACTTTTTCTTTATAATAAAGTGAAGAGTTACTGTTTTTCAGTATTCACCCACAAATCTTAGATGTAAGCCTCCCCACAGCCCTTCCCCTGCACTGGGGAGAGGCTGTGTTGTCTGCCAGCCTCTATGGGCCAAATTGCTCCAAAGACAGAAAAATCTGGTCATTAAGGAAAAATGAATGATAACAAGCAAACAATACTACCAAGAATGATAATAACACACAGCAATATTACCTTATCAGGTGAATATGGTGTGACATTGGTAGCATTTTCAATGCAAAGATTTTCAAAACCCAAATCTCTTCATGATATTCAGTTGTTTCTACAATCAGTACTTCAAATGCACCTATTAATTATATATTAGTTCAGTTGTTTCTACAACCAGTACTTCAGATGCATCTATTAACTTTATTTGTATTGTATTCCTGATTTTATAACACTTTATACCATTCAAAGCCAATATTTCCTGGCTTCCTTGATTTACTTATTTATCCAACAGATGTTAACAAAGTGCCATACAGTGTGCAAGTCATGGAGAATAAAGTGATGTGAACAAAATAGACTCAACTCCTGCCTTTATGGAGCTAGTAGGTTATCAGGGAAGACAGTTAATTAAACAAGCGAAATGATGTGTCCTGAGTACCTTGTCAAGGAAAGTATGACACAGGGCCAAAGTACCTAACATGGGGCTGGGGATGGGACATGCATGGAGAAACTAGACTCCAGTGCAGGTTGGTCATGCTCTCTGGAGGAAATGAAAGTGAAATTTACACCTGCAAAACTGCAGGAGTCAGTCAGGTAGAAAGAACTAGTGGTCACCCAAGAGAGGAGGTAGGATCAAGCAAAGCAACAGCAGTGGTTCCCAAACTTGAGTGTTCGGGATTCTAGCTGGAGGGCTGGTTGAAACAGATCCCTAAGCTCCACCGGAGAGTGCTGAGTCCATAGGACTGGGAAGGGTCTGGAGACTTGCTTTTCCTGTCACATTTCCAGATACTGGGACAGTATCAACTGTGAGCAGCAGAGTGAAGGAGATAAAAGTAGGTGGAATCCCCTCCCTGCTTCTTGGGGCTGTACATATCCTGTCATCTGCCCATCCTTCATGCTGACTGAGATCAAGGACAGCACTGCCAGGAAACATTTCCTAGGTATTCTGACGTCCTTTATTGCCTCCTATGAATATACTGTCCACAAGTCTATGTATACACATTGTATCCTTTCCACGTTATTCAGCTCTCAGTTATATGCAGGTGTTTCCACCATGTTTGTTTTGTCTAACTAGAGCTTCTGGAGCCAGCTGAGCATGTGAGATGTGTACACAATATTTGATTGCCTGATCAAATTTAATTCTTGCAACTACTATGAGGAGCAGGTTGCATATTATTCTCTTTTCTGTGGAGATCAGGAAACTGAGACAGGGAATAACCAAGATGAAGAGAAGGGGAATTTCTTGCTCAAGTTAGAGGAGGGGAAGTCAGCATGAGGTGAATGTTCATTGTTCTCAGATGCTCTGTGCATTATGTGAAATTGCAGGTATTCTGTGCCAGCATCACTAGAAGGAAAGTTTTATTTAATTTGTTTTTGAGCTTTTTCACTATAGGTCCATCTTCTTCAAGAAGATACAAAGGCATCTTATAAATTGAATGTAGATTCTGTTTTTAGCAGGAAATGATTATCTAAGGAATTCTACAGAAATTGTCCACTTGCTTTTAGAGTAAATATTTGGAGGGGGTAATTCAATTTACATGTCATTAGGTTTATAAATGATTTTTATAAAATTTTGGCATGAGGGAGACCGTAAGGAAATATCACTTTTAATTTCCTGAAAAGACACACGTTAGACAATTATTCCATTAGCAATCTTTGAGTGGCTAGATGGGTTTAGCTGAGTGGCTGAAGACTTATAAAGAGCCTGTACATAACACGTTGACAAGACAGGTAGGGTTAAAAACTGAAAAGAATTCCTTTCGATACCAGTAATCTGCCAAACCTTCCTAACCCATGCATAGGTGTAAACAGAATCTGGTTTTCTCAGATTCCTGTAAGAGGTGAAAGTTTGAAGAATTCACCAGGCTTTTTTATCACAATATAACTTGGGAACACGAATTTTCAAATGTTCTAACAGTTCTTCATAGCTGGAAGTCCCCAACATAATCATGTGAATTATCCACTTTATAAAAAACAGCAGCCCGGAATTTCCTGGCATTGGTGAAGTGGCAGATGGCTAATGAGCAGGCATTCCTTCATTTTTCTTTGCAAGTTTGTGCTATATGCTTGTGTGGCCTGAATGCTTTTACTGCTTCCTCTGTTCTTTCCATCCGCCTTCCCCCTATGAAAGGCAAAACAGAACAACCACCAAAAGAAAAAGGGAAGCATTGGACATTGTTTAAAGCTATGTGATGGAGCCAAGAAACTGGGTTTTGAAGGTGAAACTCATTTCACATGTGTGATTGTCAGCTCAGCCCTTGTTAATAGTCATCGCAGATAAAACTGTAGATATTCTTTACAGTATGCAGTTAATTTAAAAATTAGGTTTTTCTTATTTGAGATATCGTTAGGTGCTGTGTAGGTATGTAAAATGAATAACAAACTTCGTTTTTGTTCTCCACAAACTTGTTTGAGAAGGGGGAGATAAGCTATGAATACAAATCATTATAGTAAAGTAGAGAATGTGTTTGGTGCAATCAGAGAACTACAGACAAATGCTGTGTGGGATCAAAGGAGGGAGACTTTCCTTCTCATAAGGGGGATGGAAAAGACTTCATTCATAGCCTGAAACTTGGCATTTTCAGTGGAAAAAGGGAGCATATGGAATGGTGTGCTGAGCAAAGGAAACAGCCTGTGTGCAAAGGCATGGAGGTAGGAATAGAGAAGTTAGTGCAGACTGGGTGTGGCAGAGGCTTCTCAGTGGAAGTCACATGAGGTGAGGCTGCAGAGGGGAGATCAAGGCTAGGCAACAGAGCTCCTGAAACTGCACTTTCTTGTATAGTCATGGAGGACAGAGGACAAGAAGAGGCCCCCAGGCATTGCCATGTGATAGAAGAGCCCCAGAGGCTGAGCTGAAGGGAACAGGGCCCTGTGCTGTCAGCAGGGCAGTTGAGATTGCTGTTCCCATTTCCTCATCTGCAGATATGTAGGTGGTAGGGAGGCAGAGCATGAGCCATCAAACAAATAATACAGTCCTTTGTAAGTAAAACAAATATGATCTATGCAGCAGAATAGATTTAATGCAACCCATATGATTTGCAGATAGAAACAATTTTTCAAAGTTTAGGGAGTGCTGAGAAATGAGAATCATGAAGTAAGTGCTAAGTATATGGTTTTGTCCTAGTGTGGTGGCTCATGCCTGTGACCCTAGCACTTTGGGATGTTGAGGCAGGAGGTGCCAGGAGTTCAGGACCAGCCTGAAAACCATAGCAAGACCCTATCTCCACAAAAATAGACCAAAAAATTAGCTGGGCGTTGTGGCATGTGCCTGTTGTCCCAGCTACTCAGGAGGTTGTGCGGCAGGAGGATTGCTTAAGCCCAACAATTCAAGGCTACAGCAAGCTGTGATTATGCCACTGCACTCCAGCCTGGGCTACCAAGTGAGACCCTGTCTCAAAAAAAAAAAAAGTATATTGTCTTGATGGCTTGGTGGTGTGAAAGTCAAGAAGTATTCATTCATGGTTAAAACTTGCTAATTATATATTTTTCTTAAGTTAAATACCCTAAAATTATACAAATCAGCTTCACTATTGAATTCTTGAACTTCTGAGCTCCAATGCTCCTCCCAAAGTGCTCGGATTACAGGCATGAGCCACCACACCCGGCCCAGACTATTGAACCATTAAACATTTATTTTTCCAAAGAATGTCGGTGTATTTTTATTTTTTAGCCCTGTGGAGGGTCCTGTCCTTGTTTACTTCTTTTTCCCAGTCTGGAGGGCTATCAGTGTTAAGACAGTCTCTAAGTCATGCATATCAGCACTGGGATGATATGTAAATCCTGCTTGGCTGAGGGCTCCATCTCTGTCACTTCTGGTGAGTTTTCTCAGTCCCTTAATTTCTTATGTGATGACATAGATTTTGGGGGAGGAAAATTAACCAGCTTCAAAGTAATTCAGTATACATCTAATGCCTACATATTCTGGAAACAGTAATTACACAAACTAAGTAGATCTGGTGGATCTTAGTTCCTGGGTAAGTAGGAGGGATAGGAATGGGAGAAAACTTGAAGGAGGGAAGGAGAATTCTTTTGCTTGAACTATATGTTAATTGATGTGTTGCCTCCACAGACTTGTGATTGAGAAGGTTGATCTTTTCCACACTGGCTCAGTGCTGCATCTTCATATATTAGTGAGTAGAGACTCTTGATTTTGAGTCAGTGTGGTATAATAAAAATGAGATCTCAATGTGGTATAATCAAAACAGAGATCCAAGATGGCTGATCGCTAACATCTTGGGATTGTAGCTCCCAGTGAAAGCGCAGAGAACGAGAGAACGCCACACTTTCAGACGAATTTTCATTGCTCACGAACCAGAAGATTCCCAGTGGAGGGGCCCCATGGGTCGCCAGCGCAACTCTTGTGGCCGGTGCAGCAGTTTTGCTGGCGCCTCGGCACAGCAGCTCTTCGTGCAGAGTAAACGGGAGGAGATTCCTGGGCAGAAGAGCACCATCAGTCTTATCGCTGCTGTTTTGGCCGGCTCAGTGGGTTGCTCGGATTCCAGCGCTGGGAATCAATAAACTGGGCGTCCACTCAGAAACCCAACTAGAAAGGTGGTAATTGTAAAGACGACAGATGGATAAATTTATAACAAAGGGAAGAAACCAGCCTAAAAAGGCTGAGAATACCCAAAATCAGAACCCCTCTCCCTCTACAGGGGATTACAGTTCCTCATCAGCAACCCAACAAGCCCTGATGGAAAAGGACTGTGTGCCATTATCAGAAATAGGCTTCAGAAGGTGGATGATAAGAAACTTCTGGGAGTTAAAAAAACTTGTTCTAACCCAATGTAAAGAAACTAAGAACTTTGAAAAAAGGTTTGACGAAATGCTAACAAGAATAGACAATATAGAGAGGAATATAAATGAACTAACGGAGTTGAAAAACACAACACAAAAATGTAGCGAAATATACACAAGTTTGAATAGCCAAATTGATCAAGCAGAAGAAAGGATATCAGAGGTAGAAGACCTACTTAATGAAATAAAACGAGAAGATAAGAATAGAGAAAAAAGAATAAAAAGGAATGAGCAAAGTCTCCAAGAAATGTGGGACTATGTGAAAAGACCAAATTTACGTTTGATAGGTGTACCTGAATCCGATGGAGAGAATGAATCCAAGCTGGAAAATATTCTTCAGGATATTATTCAGGAAAATTTTCCTAAACTAGCAAAGCAGGACAACATTCAACCCCAGGTAATACAGAGAACACCACAAAGATATTCCTCAAGAAGAGCAACCCCAAGGCACATAATCGTTAGATTCACCAGGGTTGAAACGAAGGAGAAAATACTAAGGGCAGCCAGAGAGAAAGGTCAGGTTCCCCACAAAGGGAAGCCTATTAGACTTACAGCAGATCTCTCAGCAGAAACCCTACAAGCCAGAAGAGAGTGGGGGGCCAATATTCAACATCCTTAAAAAACAGAACTTTCAGCCCAGAATTTCAAATCCTGCCAAACTAAGCTTCACAATTGAAGGAAAAATAAAATCTTTTATGAACAAGCAAGTACTCAGAGATTTTATTACTACCAGGCCGGCTTTACAAGAGCTTCTGAAAGAAGCTTTATACATAGAAAGGAATAACCAGTGTTAGCCTTTCTGAAAATATACCAAAAAGTAAAGAGCATCGACATAAAGAAGAATTTACATCAACGAATGGATAAAATAGCCAGTTAACATCAAATGGCAGTAACCCTAAATTTAAGTCAATTAAATCCCCCAATCAAAAGATACAGCCATAACCTAACAATATGCTGCATCCAGACCCATTTCACATCCAAAGATACACAAAACCTAAAACAAAGGGGTGGAGAAAGATCTACCAACCAAATGGAGAGCAAAAATAAATAAATAAATAAACAGCAGGAGTTGCAATTCTCGCATCTGATAAAATAGATTTCAAAGCAACAAAGATATAGTGGTAAAAGGATCAATGCAACAATAAGAGCTAATGATCCTAACACCCAGATACATAAGACCCATAAAGAGATTTAGACTCAACGAGACAGAAAATTAATAAGGATATTCAGGACTTGAACTCAGATCCAGAACAAGTAAACTCAATAAATATTTATAGAGCTCTCCATTTTAAATACACAAAATATACATTTTCCACCTTAAATACACAAAATATTGATCAGCCATTATTAATACCCATTTTTAAAATAAAGCTACATTCCCGTTTCCTTTCCCTCTTTTTCTTCCTCTTTCTTCCTCTCCTTCACTCCTTTCTTTCTTTCTAAAAAAAAAAAATAATAAAATAGATCAACAAATTCTTTGAAACTTCTCCCCTTCAAGCATGGAAACTTGTTCTCTTCCACTTGAGTGTGGCTAGACTTCATGACTCACTTCTAAAAAAAATGATATATTTGATCTTGTCCCTGATTCCTAGGACTCCTAAAAATAACACTTGGGTTTTCTTGAGTGATAGGAACATTTTTCGTTATTCACAGTGAACTCTTTTAGGTCATACCTGAGTTTGTGCTAATGAGGTGATGCTTGGACTCTTGGTGGGCCCCCATATAGCTTTGGGATTGGGGCTAGTTGCCAGAGGAACCAACCATGTGATTACAGGGTTAGAACTTTCGGCTGCACGCCCTGATCTCTGGGACAGGAAAGGGGCTGGAGATTGGGTTCACTCAGCAACAGCCAATAATTTCACCAATCAAACCTATGTAATAAAAAGTTGGTTACAACTCTGCAGCAAGGAGGCTAGGAGCTTCTGGGATGGTGACATATGGATGTGTTGGGAGGATGGCATGCCTGGAGAGGACTTGGAAGTTCTGTTTTTCCTCCTGTACCCCAACCATACCTTGCCCTATGCATCTCTACCATTTGGCTCTGAGTTGTATGCTTCATAATAAAACTGTAATCATAAGTATAGGGATTTTCTGAATTCTGTGAGTCATTGTTACTAGAAAGAGTCCCAATCTAGACCCCAAAAGAGGGTTCTTGGACCTTGTGCAAGGAAGACTTCCGGGCAAGTCCATAGAGTAAAGTGAAATCAAGTTTATTGGAAAGTAAAGGATTGAAGAATGGCTACTCCATAGGTAGAGAAACCCCTAGGGCTGCTGGTTGGCTATTTTTATGGTTATTTCTTGATTAAATGATGAACAAGAGGTGGCTTATTCATGAGTTTTCCAGGAAAGGGGTGGGCAGTTCTCAGAACTGAGGCTTCCTACTTTTTTTTTAAGACCTTATAGGGTAACTTCCCAATGTTGCCATGGCATCTGTAAACTGTCATGGTGCTGATGGGAGTGTTTCTTAGTATGCCAATGTATTATAATTAGCATATAATGAGCAGTGAGGATGACCAGAGGTCACTTTCATCACCATCTTGATTTTGGTGGGTTTTCACCGGCTTCCTTACCACATCCTTTTATCAGCAAGGTCTTTGTGACTTGTATCTTGTGCTGACCTCCTATCTCATCCTGTGACTTAGAATGCCTAACCTCCTGGGAATGCAGCTCAGTAGGTCTCAGCCTCATTTTACCCAGCCCCTATTCAGATTGGAGTTGCACTGATTCGAATGCCTCTGACAATTGTAGCAAATTGCCAAACTTCTTGAGGAGGGGTCATGGAAAGCCCCCAATTTGTAGTTCCTAGGCTGAAGTGCAGTTAGCCTGGCTGCAGTGGCTGGCATCTGAAGTGGCGTCAGTCTTGTGGGACTGAGCATTTGACCTGTGGAGTCTGTACTGTTGCCAGGTGGTGTTAGGATTTAATGAATTGTGGGACATCCAGTGGTGTTGGAGAACTGGGTTTTGGAAAAATAGAACAGTCACATCTTTCTTATTGAGAAAAAACAACTCATAATAAAACATTGTGGCTGGAATAATCTCTCAGAAATTGTGTAGTTTACTATTTAGATATAGGCTCAAAGGTGTTTTTAAAAGATTTAGTGGGAAAAAAAAATTATCAGGCTGTTCCTTACTATTTATGTGTTTACAATTTGTTTTATAGTGTAATAAAGTAGAAGTTATACTATTATGTGGTTTTCTTTGACTCTTGTTTCCTGTGTTCAGACCAAAGATTTCATAGCACTGTCTCTGCCTACAGTCAGTGGAAATATCTCAAATGTCAATATTATGGATTGTAGTTTTAGTAGTCTCTTTACTAAGGGATTTCCAGTATCTGGGTTTACCACTATCTATAATATTAATGTTACTCTGACATTACAGTGACAATTTCATATGGTTCAATCTTATAGTGATGATGGCTCCTTATTGACTTTTACAGTTAAAAAAAGAAACTGTTGTTTATGATCAGGACATTTTAGAAACTGCAAAAGTAGCAAAAGAGAAAAAAAATCAACAGAGTTCCAGCAAGAAAACATAAATGTTAATTATACTTTGGAGGTATTTTTTTTAACAGGTTTCTTTTTTCCTATGCACACTCCTCTCTCTTTTTTTTTTTTGATGGAGTCTTGTTCTGTCACCAGGCTGGAGTGCAGTGGTGTGATCCTGGCTCACTGCAACCTCCACCTCCTGGGTTCAAGGATTCTCATGTCTCAGCCTCCCAAGTAGCTGGCATTATGGGCATGCACCACCATACTCAGCTAATTTTTGTATTTTTAGTAGAGACGGGGTTTCACCATGTTGGCCAGAATGGTCTTGATCTCCTGACTTGGTGATCCACCCGCCTCCCAAAGTGCTGGGATTACAGGTGTGAGCTACCTCCCTGGCCTACCTCCATCCTTTTTTAAAAAACATTTTTTGATTGTACTGTGCTTAATTAAAATAAAAGAAAATGTGGGGAATACTAAGACACAAAACACTAAAAAGAAAATAAAAATTATTTGTAATCTTACCATTTTGATAACATTTTGATGTCTTTTTTTTCTTGTAAAAACTGGGATCATTTTACCTATAAATACTGCTTTGTATTTATTTTATTTTTTCACTTAATATTTTTCATTCACAATTGAGATAATTTTGGAAAAAGTGGGTGATGACAAATCTGATCCCTTCATACAAAAGTGTTTCTATTGTTTTAAGAGTCAAAAGGAAGTCTAGGATTTCTGAGAAGTAACCAAAAGTTTCATCACTGTTATATGTAGACCAGGGAGCATATTTTGTTTCTTATAAATGGCAGCAGAATTACTTTGTAACGATTAGCACTTGATACAAAAAAAAAAAAAAAAAAAGATAAATTGGCTTGGAAAGAATGTAACTTTTAAATGCACCTTCTCTTCCTAATAACTAACTCACTAGGAAAAGCCATTTTGTCATTCTAGATTTATTGTAGGGTTAGGTGGATAATGGTTATCTGTAGATTTTCTACCTTAGACTCTAACTCTGCTATGTGAACACCATAGTATCTGTAACAGAGGTGAGCTGTGGAGATTCCCATTCCATGGAATTTTACTGAATATTGAAACTGTGAACTCTGACATTTCAGCAGCAGTGCAGCAGAGTGTGGAGTTCTGGAGCCAGGCTGCCTGGATTAAGGTCACCTTTGATACTTGTTATCTGTGTGACCTGGTGTTGGTTACTTAACCTCTCTGTTCTGTAGTTTTACATCTCTAAGTGAGGTTGGAAATAATAGAATGTACCCCATAGAGTTATTATAAGGATTAAATGAGTTAATATCTAAAAAGTGCTGAAATAGTAACTGTACATGTTACACATCAATATGTGACTATTATTATTATTATTTTTTGAGATGGAGTTTTGCTCTTGTTGCCCAGGCTGGATGATCTCAGTTCACTGCAACCTCCACCTCCCGGGTTCAAGAGATTCTCGTGCCTCACCTTCTGAGTAACTGGGATTACAGGCATGCACCACCCTGCCCTGATAGATTTTTATTTTTAGTAGAGATGGGGTTTCTCCATGTTGGTCAGGCTGTCTCAAACTCCTGATCTTGTGATCCACCCACCTCGGCCTCCCAAAGAGCTGGGATTACAGGTGTGAGCCACTGCGCCTGGCCAATATGTGACTGTTATTAATAGTATTTTTTTCTTTTTAATAGTATTTTGTTCTGTGTGTCTCACCCGTTGCTACTGGTTTTCAGAGTTCTTATTTGGATTTCATGCTAATGACTTTTACATTCCTTTCTCCTCCTTGACATCAACTTCCCTATGTCTAGTGTTTTCCTGATTATTTCTGTTTAATCTTTCCTTCATTTGCCTTTTCTGAAGTGACCTTTATTTTCTCTCCTACTCCCTCCTGTACTTTGCTGTTTCT
Source organism: Saguinus oedipus (assembly GCA_031835075.1). Taxonomy (NCBI): domain Eukaryota; kingdom Metazoa; phylum Chordata; class Mammalia; order Primates; family Cebidae; genus Saguinus; species Saguinus oedipus. Next base: position 65,285,068 of record CM063171.1, on the reverse strand, counting down.
CTAACAGAAGTAGCAGGAACTTCATATTAGGGGACTTCAGCCGGGACAGATCCTTGGAGCTCCACATTTACTCACCTTCCTTTTCCAGTTCCCATGTTCTCAGAAGCCAGCCCATGTGCCTGTCTTGCAGGAACATTGCCCGACTTAACCTGTGACTAATTGGAAAACCCTCTGTTTAGGACTTTCGTAGTTCTTTATTTAGTCATCATCTGCTTCCTGTTCCTGGAAGGAAGAGAAACACTGGCTTGCATGTGGAGTTGTGGGTGCCTGACCGGCCTCAGGTGCCACCTGAGCAGTGCTGTATTGGTGGCTGCTTGCTCACCCCCAGGGCTTGTCTTTTCTGCACCCCACGTTTAACACTACCCTTCCAGTCCAGCTCATGTGATTCCTTGTCCTTTTCTGGATATTTGATTTTGTATCCCCAGCTGAATTGTGAGCTTGGTGAGAATACCAAATGCTTTGCTCTTATTACCACGGATAATAATAATCCCAGCAATAATGGCTAGCATGTATCAAGTACTTAATTCTGTATTAGGCACTTGGATAAACCCTAATTAATCTCACATAAGGCTCAGAAATTATTATTTTATGGATGAGGAAACTGAGGCACAGAGATACTAACTGACCTTGCATAGGGCCTCACAGCTAGGAAGCAAATTGAACACAGTGCAGCTAAGAAAAAGGCAGTTTCTGCTTTTGCTTCCATGCTTCATAGGGAGTAGCATTGCTTCTGAGTTGGGGCCCTGCCTGCCACAGACCTTGGTTCAAATCTTGACCCAGCCACTCCCCAGATGAGTGACTTCTCCATTTCTAAGATGGTTTTAATAATAACACCTATCTCAGAGTTGAGATAAGAAAAGATCACGTTTAAGTAAGAATTCCAGTAAAGGTTAGTTGCTGTTAGCAGCTGGTGGTAAAGCAGTTGAGCATCCTAGAGGCCCTGGATATGGAAATCATAAACCCCCAACACTCCACGGGGGCATCAACCATCTCCCTTTTTCCCTCTGCCTGGTTGGGTGCTGGGCCAGTCTTCCTTTCTGACACCCTTGCTTTGCTGCAGCCAGTTCAGCTCCACCCGTTTCTTCCTTTCTTTTTTGTGTGTGATTAGTTTGTGTCCTATTCTGCAGGGTAGAAATGACTTGGCTGGACTCCCAACCCTGGCAGGTGCTAGTTGTGCCCAGAAACCAGGGATCTAGCTCCCCAAGGATTGGTCTCCGGCACCAGCTCCCTGTCTGTGAGCTCCAGGGAACTCACTGATTCCTAAAGGAGCACCCTCTTGACCCCAACTCTTCCTGTTGCTGCTGGAGACAGGCTGAGATGACGTGTTTCCTCCTACTCGATGGTTTTGTTCTGGCCCTTGCCACTTAGCCTTCCTCCCATAGTTTAAATAGTTTCTAACCTAGTTCTTGCTTGGCCTCTTGCAAGGAATGTGCATGAACAGATCTGTTAGGAATCACAGCCATGTGGAAATTGGGCAGTAGCCTTTGGCGAGGTTGTGTAAGTTGGGATTTAGCATCCCCTTATAGATCTGGCAGTTGGGGATGAATTGGAGTCCTGTGAAAATCCAGTTGAGAGCAAGTTCTCCCAGCTGGGTTTAGGAATGTGCTGCTCTTTGTAGCCTTCTTTTGAGTCTTTGCAAACAGGAATCTTCTGTGGATTTCGATGAACTCAGGAGCATGTTGGTATATTTACATCTTTCGGAAATGACTTACCCAACAAGGGTGTGAAGCTGTGGGGTGTATCAGTTACCTGCTCTGAAAACAATCTACTTGTTTGTAAAAACTATGGGTATTTGGCAAATGGGGTATAAGTACACTGGACATTCTGTTCTATCAAGTAGGATCTTAACAAAACTGCTTATATAATTACAGTGAATGTGGGGACTTGATTGATTACCCAGGAGTCTTTCTGCAATGAGAGAATTTGCTTTCATGTGTCTGCTGGAGCAGATGTTTCAGGCACTCCCACTGTGTTGCAGGAACTGTGTTAGGGATTAGCAGTACAACGGTCTGGGTGTGGAGGCTCACGCCTATAATCACAGCACTTTGGGAGGCCAAGGCAGGCGGATGACGAGGTCAAGAGATCAAGACCATCCTGGCCAACATGGTGAAACCCCGTCTCTATTACTCTACAAAATGAGCGAAGCTTAAAATACAAAAATTAGCTGGGTATGGTGGTGCATGCCTATAGTACCAGCTATTTGAGAGGCTGAGGCCGGAGAACCACTTGAACCCAGGAGACGGAGATTGCAGTGAGCTGATATTGCACCACAGTACTCCAGCCTGGCAACAGAGCAAGACTGCATCTCAAAAAGAAAAAAAAAAAAAAAAAAGGAAATACAAAGACAGGACACCTTCACTTCCTCACCTCCACTTGGGGAAAGAGGTGTATGACTTCAGTCAGGGTTTTGTGGTGAGTTCTGTGTCCTGTTGGCGTTCCTACCTTTGACCATGGTATGTCCGAGTGGTGCACTGTTGTAGTCATATGGGTGAGGAAAATGTCCTCAGCTTTGGTTCCTCTGCTTGGCTCATGTCTCTGCCTCCACCCAGTGATATCATGTAGGCCACTGATTTATTTACAGAATGATGATATTATCAAGCATCTTACCTAACTTCTTGGGATTTCAAATAAAAGAATGAACGTGAAAGTGCATTGAAAAGCACGTAATTTGGGTGGGAACTTTTATATCTCATACTATGTGTCCATATCTCATGTGTGTGATTGAAAATTTTCTTTATTCTTCTCCTTTTTAAGTATTTTTTTCTATAAGTTTTAGGTGCTGTGTAATTAACATTGGTGGTACACATTATGTTTGTGGCAACCACTGAATGATAGTTTGTGAGCGATAATTTGAACACATACATCTGTCGATGAGGTGCTTTTCAATAGCTAGGAAAAGGTGTTTTACTTTCACCTTTATGATAGTTATAGAGGGAGATGAAATAGTTATATATGAGTGATCTTTTGTTTTTTTTGCAGTTAAAATTAATATTGGGCAATTTTGTGCTATCAAGCTTTTTAGAAAAATGAAGTCAGTACAAGTTTCATTTGCCTGCAGCTGCCTTCAATCTTTTTTTTTTATCAAGGTGATTTTTTTTTTTTTTTGAGACAAAGTCTCACTCTGTCACCCAGGCTGGAGTGCAGTGGCACAATCTTGGCTCACTGCATCCTCTGCCTCCGGGGTTCAAGTGATTCTCCTGCCTCAGCCTCCTGAGTAGCTGAGATTACAGGCTTGTACCACCATGCTCAGCTAATTTTTTTGTATTTTTAGTAGAGACGGGGTTTCACCATGTTAGCCAGGATGATTTTGATCTTCTAACCTGGTGATCCGCCCGCCTTGGCCTCCCAAAGTGCTGGGATTGCAGGTGTGAGCCACTTCACCTGGCCATGAAGATGATTTTTACACTGGAGGAAGATACATGCGGATTCCAGTGTTAATCATAATAGGGTCATTGGAGAGAGGCAGCTTTTTAGTGTTCAAGGGTTTTGAGTGGGGTGAATGTTGATGTGCAGCCCAGCTGTGTGATTCATTGGTGATAATTTAACAAAGCTATCTAAAGGCATGTGTCACTAGATAAAACCACTTACAGACACTGTTAATCAACACGACTAAGAGTGTGGGCCCTGGGATTGCATTGTCTGGGTTGGATCCTGCCCCCTTGCACCCCGACGCTTGTTATTCAACCCGTGCACCTCATTTTCCTCATCTGCAAATGGGAGTAATGAGAGACACTTCCTTACAGATGCTGTGAGGGCAGAATGAGATTGCCCAGGAAGCCTCCAGAACAGAGCCAGACACCACAAACACCTCGTGAATGCTGCGGTTGACAATTATTTTTATTTTTAAAATTATTTATTTATTTGAGATGGAGTCTCATTCAGCCATCTAGGCTGGAATGGAGTGGCATGATGTTGGCTCACTGCAATCTCTGCCTCCTGGGTTCAAGCAATTCTTCTGCTTCAGCCACCAGAGTAGCTAGGACTACAGGTGCGTGCCACCACGCCTAGCTAATTTTTCATGTTTTTAGTAGAGGTGGGATTTCCCCGTGTTAGCCAGGATGGTCTTGATTTCCTGACCTTGTGATCTGCCTGCCTCAGCCTCCCAAAGTGTTGGGATTTCAGGCGTGAGCCATCACACCTGGTCCAACAATTATTTTAAAGTAGCAACTCATTCGTTATACCACCTTTCAGAAATAATCAGAAGCAAGTGTTAGGTTTCTGAAGCCCTGTTGCTTTAAGGTCACTTCAAACAAATGACTTCAAAAGAATTTCATTTCTTTCTTGAGCATACATAATGTAGAATTTTAAAGGTTCAAAAGGGCCGTTAGTCAGCGTCTCTCTTCATTTCTGTTCTGCAGCCACGGAGCCTCTTCCCAGGAGATAGACAGTGCTATCAGTAAACAGACTTTAGAAAAGTCCCCAAATGGACAGCACCAAAAATAGCAAAAGGAGGAGGGCCAGTTATTAGAAAGAGGGGAGGGGCTGGAGAACAGGAAAAGAAGATGGAGAGAGAGTCAGCAGGCAGCCCTCCCAGTTTTTGAGCCCTGTGGGCATTGCTTTTCCTCACATTCCTCTCTGAGGACCCCACTGATGTGTGCCACTGTCAGCGAGAGTTTGTGGGAATCTCTTCATCTTCTGTCTTAGAGGCACAGTTGGTGGCTTCCTGGCCTGTGTCCCAAAGTAAAATAACTGGTGAGCTGACCTTGCTCCAGTCCGGGGTGAGGCCAGGACCAGCCTTCTGTTGTCTCTTGAATGCAAACCATTGTTTGAGATACTCTGGAAGAGTCCAGAAGTTGAGGTCCTTGGCCTCTCTGGACACCGGGGTCCTAGAGTTAATTTCCGCCCAAGACAGAGCTTTGGGCGAGGTGGGAGGTGGGGAAGATGGGGGAGTTGGGGTGGCTGTAGCTGCCCTCTGTGTCGAAGTTCTGTGGCTTTAAGAAATAACTGCAAATGGTAAACCTGAGACTGTGGAGAAGGCTAGGGACTTTCTCTGACTCTGCAGAGTTATTTTTCTCCCTTCAGTTTAAATTGAAGCCAGGGATGGTAAATATTTAGATTTCATCTTTTGTTTTTTTTTAAGATGTTTCTTTATATTGACATCACTCAAGTTTCAGTCCTTTCTTCTGGTAGCAGCCTGGGGTTCAGGAATGCTCTGAGTGCCCCCGCCTCCTGCCTGTCAAGAGTGTCTGTCCCTTTTTGTCCAGCCAAATTCAGTTACTCTTTTGAGGCTCAGCATAAAGCCCTTTTTCTTTCTGGGTCATCTTTGTTACTTCCCATCTCAACCTCTGTGGTACGTAAGAAGGAAGCCCCAGCTTAAGGATAGGTTATGCCCCAAATATTCCTTTTGATTAATGAGATTGTAAGTTGAAATGCATTTTCCCATTAAAAATGATGATTTTCATTACTAATGATAATTTTTCAAGGCACCTTTTAGCCAAATGCATCTGGAAATAAGCTTCATAGCTGGGCACAGCTGAACTCTGCACTTTTTTGGGGGATGTCTGAGCTTTCATCTGTTCCCAGAGTGGTCTTTGCAACCCAGAATCAGACTTCAGTGTTCATGCCTCCTGGTAGCATTTCAGGAATTTTAACAAAGAGAATTGAGGGAGTGTATGCAGCTGAGGTTAGGTGGGGTTTTGTTTCGTGGGTGGGTGAACTTTGGCAGATGGGTACCACCTGGGTGTCCCCTCCCTGCGCAGTCACAGCTGCCTTGTCAAGGAAAGGTGGGGCTGTAGCAGCTGTTTGTCTAGGAATTGATTAGAAGCTGGTAGCTGCCTCGAGTTTCACTACACAGTTCAGCGCGTATTTTTGTACTGATTTTTACAGTCTTCTCCAATTCTGTTTAAGCTTGTTTGTTCTCTTTATAACATATTCTTGAGCTTGGGCAAATGCTGTGTCTTTATGACAAACTAATTAAAACAAATCAACTGGCTGGCATGGGGGCTCATGCCTATAATCCCAGCACTTTGGGAGGCTGAGGCGGGTGGATCATGAGGTCAAGAAATTGAGACCAGCCTGGCCAACAAGGTGAAACCCCGTCCCTACTAAAAAATACAAAAAATAAAATAAAATAATTAGCCAGGAATGGTGGGGTAGATGGTCTTAGAGACTCTGACTTTAGTTATCTCTGTAACTAAATAGAAATAATTTGGGGATGATTTTATTTTGTAGAATTTGCTTTGGTTTCTCTCTTTTTATTACTGTGGGTAATTGATTTAAACTGTATTTAAAGAGTTAACTTGGCTGGGTGTGGTGGCTCATGCCTGTAATCCTAGTACTTTGGGAGGCCGAGGCAGGTAGATTGCCTGAGCTCAAGAGTTCGAGACCAGCCTGGGCAACACGGTGAAATGCTGTCTCTACTAAAATATAAAAAATCAGCCAGGCGTGGCATGTGGTGCATGCCTGTAGTCCCAGCTACTCGGGAGGCTGAAGCAGGAGAATCGCTTGAACCTGGGAGGTGGAGGTTGCAGTGAGCTGAGATAGTGCCACGGTACTTCAGCCTTGGTGACAGAGTGATCCTGTCACTAAAAAAAAAAAAAGAATTAAAAAGAGGTTGTTTTAATTCCAGCACTTTGGAAGGCTGAGGTGGGCAGATCTCGAGGTCAGGAGATCGAGAGCATCCTGGCTAACATGGTGAAACCTGTCTCTACTAAAAATACAAAAAATTAGCTGGGCGTGGTGGCATGAGCCTATAGTCCCAGCTACTTGGGAGGCTGAGGCAGGAGAATCACTTGAACCCAGGAGGCGGAGGTTGCAGTGAGCTGAGATCATGCCACTTTATTCCAGCCTGGGCCATAGAGCAAGACTCAGTCTCAAAAAAAAGTTTTTTTTTGCGCTAGCAGTAAGCTGCTAGTTACTGCCTAGCTAATAGGTCCTAGCTCTACTGAAAAAGGACTGAGAGGCAGGGTGTGGACTAGTTACAGATCCTGTCCTGAAATAGGATTTTTGTCCCAGGCTCTTACCAGTTTTTAACCATGTGACCTTGAGCAAGTGCAGTGCCCTCACTGATCTTACTCGTAAGGTGTGTCTGTCAGAAACCCTTGGGGCCGGTGGTCTAAACTCTAAATTATGTGACTCCCCCCAGGAGTCTAGTCAAATACATTAATGTTTCTGCAGCCAACTAAGTGGAATAGAGATTGTAAATAGCCTCACATCAGGTCCTGCAGGATTTGCTATGAGATGAGTTTGTCAGATTTGATGTTGCTGTGAAAGGAGTTATGAAACAATTGGATCTGAGAGCTGTTTGGATTTGGCCTTGTGGGCACGGAGGATGGGCTTATGTCTTCATCTCCAGCAGGGTCAGCCAAGTGAATTATGGATGAGGCGGCAGAAGGTTGGGGAAGAGTGGAATTTTGAGAACCATGAAGGACATCAGCTCCTGCTTGTAATTTTTCAGGTGAGGAAACTGAGGCCCAGGGAGGTGAAGTGACTACTTGTTTAGTGTCAAAGTGGTAGCTGGTGGCAAAGGTGGATGAAGAAAAACCCCTTTAGAGAAATGAACATTAAGACATTTAGCTATCTTGGTAATCTAGACCAAAAAGTAGACCCTTCTCAGATACTATGATTTGAATGGTAACCCCCCCCCGCCAAAAAAAAAAAAAGTGTGTGTGTGTGTGTGTGTGTGTGTGTGTGTGTGTGTGTGTGTGCGTGCGCATGCTTAAAAGCTATTTTCCAGTTAACCTTGATGTGGGTTATCTACTTATCAGCCAAGTCCTTTTCCCATCAAGAGTTTGTTGGTTCACTTTGCTAGGAAACCCTAGCTTCTGAGAATGCTCACCTTTTCCTGGTAAGGAGGAAGAATTGCTATCAGAGCCATTCTTGATCTTGGCAGGCACAAAGCTGCTCTGTAGAGGTTACAACAGCTGCCCTGTCTGGAGTCTCTGGTTGTTACCATTGCGTTCCCATTATGTTAGCAGCCCTCAAGCCATGCCCACTGGGTGTGAAGAATGCCATTTTCCCACCATTCTGTCTCACCTCCTCTGACCATTGGGGTCCACTGGAAATACAAGCATTACTTGGAAACAAGCTAGAAAATTGCTTTTGACTTTTGAGGTTGACTTCCAGCCATTCCTCATGCCTCCTCCCTCCTCCTCAGTTCCCTGCTGGCTTTGATCTTTTTCATCTCACGTTTTCTTCTGCAATCTCAGTGGGATCTTGGCAAAACACACATACCAAGTGGGTCCTCAGATTACAGCGAATTTACCAAAGCTTGCTGGGCCCAGGAAAAACCCACAGAATTTTGGCAAATACTGGCCTTTGTGTTAGACATTTTCTATTTGTGGTGCTATGGAAGAGAATCACACTTACCAGCTAGAGCCCAAGCCCTGCCTGTTTCAGAGACTCTTGCTATGTACAAAGGATTCTCAAGGTGAAATGATGGGCTTGATTTTGGAGAGGCAGCAAGGCTCTAGGGACCCCAGGTTATGGCCTGCGTAAGATGAGCTGTGATTTGTGAGTCCAGAGGTAGATTGATTGGTGATCAAGGGCAAATAGTTTTTCGATTGTTCATCTGGTAAAGCTGCTTTGGACTCTGGTGGGAGCATTTTCAAAACATATTCTACTTCCTGCTGTGCTAATTGGAATCCATAGTTTTGAAGTTTGAGGAGCCTATATTCTAAACCAAGTTGCGAAATATGAGAGAACAGGCCAGCATTTAGCATTTTAACAGAAAAGTGGCCAGATGGTGAAATATCGTTGAAAGAAAAAGAATTAAAATGTACTTTAGGCATTGGTAGATGGACAGCACTCTCTCACAAGTCATGTTTTACATATGCAGACACTGAGAGTCAGAGAAAGTGTGTTTGAGCATGCAGGATCCACACCGCCTGGTTTGAAGCCAGGCACTGCCGCTTGGTAGCCGTGTGACTTTGACGTTGTTGGAAATATGCCTGACCTTTCTGTGCTTCTGTTTCCCTGTCTGTAACGTGAGGGTAATACCGGTAACCATTTCATAGGTTTACTGTGAAGATTCAGTGCTTAGCTTACTGTTGGCCCATAAGTGCTTCCTAGTTGTGGTGGTGGTGGTTGTTAGTATTGAAGGTGCTGTAATAAACTAGTGTGAATGAGATCATCAGTTCTGGGACTATCTCAACCTAAACTGTTCTCTTCTTTGCTCTTGCTCTGTCTACTTTCCATTTTGATCCGGATTTGTTATTCTGCTTGGCTTCCAGCCTACATGGCACTCCATGGACGGCCTCATCCAGTTGGAGATTTGGGGTGCACATCTCTTTGGGGACTCAGTGTCCTGAATGCCATTGCGCATTATTTTCACCGACATCTCCCTTCAGTCTCTCTGCTGAGTCTACTGTCTGCTCAAGTCCCCTGTTCTGCCCTCGCCCTCCTAGTGACCAACAGATGTCATTGCTTCTTCCCTGGCTGTTCCCTAGGCTGGCTTTGAACTCCTGGGCTCAAGCAATCCTCCTACCCAAGCCTCCCCAGTAGTTGGGACTGCAGGTACATTTTACCCTGGATTGCCATTGCATGTTTTCTTTTTTTTGCTGACACAGGGTCTTGCTCTGTCACCCAGGCTGACCCCCCCCCACCTTCCCCATACAGTGGCACAGCCATGGCTCACTGCAGCCTCCACCTCCTGGCCTCATTTGATCCTTCCAACTCAGCCACCCAGGTAGCTAGGACTACAGGTGCGCACAAGCACTTCCAGCTATTTTATTTTTGGGGGATTTATTTGGAGAGATGAGGTTTCACAAAACCTGTAATCTTGCATTACTCTCCCAAAATGCTGGGATTTCAGGTATGAGCCACCACACCAGGCCTTGCTTTTTATGTTAAAAGACAACAGAGGCACCTGTTCCCTTAACTTTCTTCCACCCACTCTAAAGGAAGGCCTCAGGAAAAAGTGTCTCTTTTTCTATTCCAATATTTAACTCCTCTCCTTCATGTGGAAATCATCTCAAGGCCATTGCTTCAGATTCCCTCTCTGTCTCTGCCTTTTGCTCCTTCCCATCTACATACAGTTTGGTTTCATCCACTTAAAAAAATAAACTCCAAACATAAATTTCTTCCCTTCACCCTGAGGGTGAATTACCCTACCCTCCTTTCTTGCTGGGACTGGGCTTCTGGAAGGAGCACAGTGACTCAGTGTCTCTGTTTCTGAACCCAGGGAATCCAGCTTGCATCTTCCCACCCAGTTCATTGGAAAACTGCTCCAGCATGGCCACCCGAGATCTTCTGTGGATTGCTTTTCTATTTTACTTTTGCCTATTTATTTCATTTCATTTTTGTTTTACTTTAGAATTTTAAAAGAACGTTTACTTGAAGAAACTACAGAGAAACAGGGAGTAAAATCCAACAAGGGGGAAGTTAAAAAATCCCAAGCTGCTCCTAAATTAGAAACTGAAGGTTTCCCTTGTGTTCTTGGGAATTTCTATGTGGCCTGATTTTTCTGAGTTCTTCTCAAGCCTCTTTCTAAAGATTTCTCTTGGGTTGCGTCTTAGTTTGTTTTCTGTTGCTATAACAGAATACCCAAGACTAGGTAATTTATAAAGAATAGAGGTTTATTTAGCTCACAATTCTGGAGGCTGGGAAGTCCAAGATTGGGTAGCCATGTCTGGTAAGGGCCTCCTGCTGCTTTGTGACATCACTGACAAAATGGAAGGAATCACATGGTGAGAGAGGAAGCAAGAAAAGGCCGAGGAAGCTGAAGTCACTTTTATAACAGTCCACACTCCCAATAACTAACCCCCTCTCATAATAACTAACTCACTTCTATGAGGACAGCATTAACCCCTTTATGAGCATGGAGTCCCCAAGACCCCAACATTTCTTAAAGGTCACCTACAGCTCAACACTGTTAAGTTGGGGACCAAATTTCAACATGTGTTTTCTAGGGGACAGATCATATTCAAACCATAGCAGGTTGTTTCCCTTCCTTCCTTCCTTCCTTCCTTCCTTCCTTCCTTCCTTCCTTCCTTCCTTCCTTCCTTCCTTCCTTCCTTCCTTTCTCTCTCTCTCTTTCTTTCTTTTCTTTTTGTTTTCCTTCCTTCCTTCCTTCCTTCCTTCCTTCCTTCCTTCCTTCCTTCCTTCCTTCCTTCCTTCTTTCCTTCCTTCCTTTCTTTCCTTCCTTCTTCCTTTCTTCCTTTCTTCTTTCCTTCTTTCTTTCTCTTTCGTTCTTTCTTTCTCTCTCTCTCTTTTTAAAAATTATGGTACATGGAAACTGAACAGCTGGCTCTTGAATGTTGACTGGATAAACAATGAAATAAAGGCAGAAATATAAAAGTTCTTAGAAACCAATGAGAACGAAGACACAACATACCAGAATCTCTGGGACACATTTAAAGCAGTCTCTAGAGGAAAATATATAGCAATAAGTGCCCACATGAGAAGAGTGGAGAGATCCAAAATTGACACCCTATTGTCAAAATTGAAAGAGCTAGAGGAGCAAGATAAAAAAAACTCAAAACCTAGCAGAAGATAAGAAATAACTAAGATCAGAGCAGAACTGAAGGAGATAGAGACACGAAAAACCCTTCAAATAATCAATAAATCCAAGAGCTGGTTTTTTGAAAAGATCAACAAAATAGACAGACCACTAGCCAGATTGATAAAAAAGAAAAGAGAGAATAACCAAATAGAAGCAATAAAAAATGATACAGGGGAAATTACCACAGATTCCACAGAAATTCAAACCATTATCAGAGAATATTACAAACAACTCTATGCACATAAACTAGTAAACCCAGAAGAAATGGATAAATTCCTGGACACTTGTGTCCTCCCAAGCCTAAACCAGGAGGAAGCCGAAACTATGAATAGACCAATAACAAAGTCTGAAGTTGAGGCATCAATTAAGAGCCTACCACACAAAAAAAACCCCAGGTCCAGTTGGGCTTACAGCCAAATTCTACCAGACACACAAAGGGGAATTGTTATCATTCCTTCTGAAACTATTCCAAATAATTCAAAAAGGGAATCCTTCCCAAATCATTTCATCCTGATACCAAAACCCGGCAGAGACTCAACAAGAAAAGAAAACTTCAGGCCAATATCCATGATGAACATAGACGCAAAAATCTTCAATAAAATATTGGCAAGCCAATTACAACAGCACATCAAAAAGCTTATCCAGCATGATCAAGTAGGATTCATCCCGGGGATGCAAGGCTGGTTCAACATACACAAGTCTATAAACGTAATTCACCACATAAACAGAACCAAAAACAAAAACCATATGATTATCTCAATTGATGCAGAGAAGGCCTTTGAGAAAATTCAATAGCCCTTTATGCTAAAAACCCTCAATAAACTCGGTATTGATGGAACGTATCTCAAAATAATAAAAGCTATTTATGACAAACCAACAGCCAATATCATACTGAATGGGCAAAAACTGGAAGCATTTCCTTTGAAATCTGGCACTAGACAAGGATGCCCTCTCTCACCACTCCTGTTCAATATAGTACTGGAAGTCCTAGCCAGAGCAATCAGGCAAGAAAAAGAAATAAAGGGTATTCAAATAGGAAAGGAGGAAGTCAAATTGTCTCTATTTGCAGATGACATGATTGTATATCTAGAAGACCCCATTGTCTCAGCCCAAAATCTCCTGAAACTGATAAGCAACTTCAGCAAAATGTCAGGATATAAAATCAATGTGCAAAAATCACAAGCATTCCTATACACCAATAACAGACTGAAAGAGAGCCAAATCAAGAATGAACTGCCATTCACAATTGCTACAAAGAGAATAAAATACCTAGGAATACAACTAACGAGGAATGTAAAGGACCTCTTCAAGGAGAACTACAAACCACTGCTCAACGAAATAAGAGAGGACACAAACAGATGGAGAAACATTCCATGTTCATGGTTAGGAAGAATCAATATCGTGAAAATGGCCATACTGCCCAAAGTTATTTACAGACTCAACGCTATCCCCATCAAGCTACCAATGACCTTCACAGAAGTGGAGAAAACCACCTTAAACTTCATATGGAACCAAAAGAGAGCCCACATAGCTAAGTCAATTCTAAGCAAAAAGAACACAGCAGGAGGCTTCACACTACCAGACTTCAAACTATACTACAAGGCTACAGTAATCAAAACAGCATGGTACTGGTACCAAAACAAAGATATAGACCAATGGAACAGAACACAGGCATCAGAGGCAACACAACATACCTACTTCCATACAATCTTTGATAAACCCGACAAAAACAAGCAATGGGGAAAGGATTCCCTGTTTAATAAATGGTGTTGGGAAAACTGGCTAGCCATGTGCAGAAAGCAGAAACTGGACCCCTTCCTGACACCTTACACTAAAATTAACTCCAGATGGATTGAAGACTTAAACATAAGACCTAACACCATAAAAACTCCAGAAGAAAATCTAGGCAAAACCATTCAGGACTTAGGCGTAGGCAAGGACTTCATGACCAAAACACCAAAAGCATTGGAAACAAAAGCCAAAATAGACAAATGGGACCTAATCAAACTCCACAGCTTCTGCACGGCAAAAGAAACAGTCATTAGGGTGAATCGGCAACCAACAGAATGGGAAAAAATTTTTGCAGTTTACCCATCTGACAAAGGGCTGATATCCAGAATTTACAAAGAACTCAAACAGATTTACAGGAAAAAAACAAACAAGCCCATTCAAAAAGGGGCAAAGGATATGAACAGACACTTTACAAAAGAAGACATACATGAGGCCAACAAACATATGAAAAAATGCTCATCATCACTGGTCATTAGAGAAATGCAAATCAAAACTACATTGAGATACCATCTCACGACAGTTAGAATGGTGATCATTAAAAAATCTGGAGACAACAGATGCTGGAGAGGATGTGGAGAAATAGGAACCCTTTTATACTGTTGTTGGGAGTGTAAATTAGTTCAATCATTGTGGAAGACAGTGTGGCGATTCCTCAAGGACCTAGAAATAGAAATTCCATTTGACCCAGCAATCCCATTACTGGGTATATATCCAAAGGACTATAAATCGTTCTACTATAAGGACACATGCACACGAATGTTCATTGCAGCACTGTTTACAATAGCAAAGACCTGGAACCAGCCCAAATGCCCATCGATGATAGGCTGGACTGGGAAAATGTGGCACATATACACCATGGAATATTATGCAGCAATCAAAAATGATGAGTTCGTGTCCTTTGTAGGGACATGGATGAATCTGGAGAACATCATTCTCAGCAAACTGACACAAGAACAGAAAATGAAATACTGCATGTTCTCACTCATAGGCGGGTGATGAACAGTGAGAACACATGGACACAGGGAGGGGAGCACTACACACTGGGGTCTACTGTGGGGAATAGGGGAGGGACAGCGGGGGCAGGGAGCTGGGGAGGGATAGCATGGGGAGAAATGCCAGATGGTGGTGAAGGGGAGGAAGACAGCAAATCACACTACCATATGTGCACCTATGCAACTATCTTGCATGTCCTGCACATGTACCCCAAAACTTAAAATGCAATAAAAAGGAAAAAAAAAAAAGAAAGAGTTTTGAAGTCCATTGCTGTGAGTGGACTAGAAAAAGGTATTCAGGAAAAGGGACCAGAAAAAAGATGAGAACTGTGGAGAAATCTTCAATCTTCTCAGAGATTATTTAAGAGGTTATGATTGGAATGTTGGTAGAAATAGAGACAGTTAAAAAAATAATAAAAAAAATAAAAATTATGGTAAAAACACTAAACATAAGGTCTACTCTCTAAACAAATTTTTAAGTGCACGATGCATTATTGTCAGTTCCCTAGAACTTATTCACCTCATGTAACTGAAACTTTATATTTTATACCTGTTGATCAGCAACTATCCATTTCCTCCTGCCCACCCAGCCTCTGGCAAAGAGTTTAACCTTTTTAGACATTTCATATAAACAGAATTGTGTAGTATTTGTCCTTTGGTGTCTGGCTTATTTCATTTAGCATAATGTCCTCAGGGTTTACCCATGTTGTTGTATTTGTGAATTTTCTTCTTTATAAAGCTGAATTATATTCCATTTTCATGTGCCACCATTTCTTTATACCTTCGTCTATTGATGGGCATTTTGGTGGTTTCCACATCTGGGCTATTGTAGCTAGTGCTGCAGAGAACCTGGGAGTGCAGCTATCTCCTTGAGATCCTGATTTTAATTCTTGTTTTGGATATGTACCCAGAAGTGGGATTTCTAGATCATGTGGTAGTTCTATTTTTAACCTTTTGAGAAGTCTTAATACTATCTACCACAGCAGTGGCACCATTTTGCATTTCCTTCGTATTTTAGTTTCACTCTCTTACAGCATCTGACCTCTTCGGGAAACTCCTTCCTCTGTGTCCTAGCGCGGAGCTCTGGCTGTTCTTCCTCGGCTTCCGAGTGGAGCAGATCCAGATGTTCAATGCCTATTTCCATCTGGATGTCCCCTGCTTACCTCTAGCTCTGCATGTTCAAAAACTGAACTCATGATGTTGTCGTCAAGATGCCAAGTGAATTAGTTTGCTAGAGCTGCTGAACAAAGTACCACAGGCAGCGTGGCTTCAGCAGCAGAGAAGTCCAAGAGGAATCTGTCAGCAAGTTGCTTCCTTCTGAGGGCGATGAGAGAATCTGTTTCATGCCTCTCCCGGCTTCTGGTGATTTGCTGGTAGTCTTTGGTGTCCCTTGACTTGGAGAGGCATCATCCAGATCTCTGCCTTTTTCTTCACACAGTGCTGTCTGTGTCTGTCTCCTCATTTCCCCTTTTCAGGACACCAATCGCATGGGACTAGGGTCTACCCCGATGAGTTCATTTTAACTAGACTGCCTATATAAAGATCCTATCTCCAAATATATTCTGATATATTGGGGGTTAGGAGTTCAACATATAAATTTAGGAGGGGGTGACAAATCAACCGATAACACCAAGCAAACTTGCTTTTTTTTTCTTCAGATATTTTCCATCACCATGGATGGGACCAATGTCCGCCCTGTTGCTCAAGCAAAAACTTGGCCATCATTCTTATTACATCACTTGCCCTTATATTAATTTGGGTCCACAGAACTGAGAGGCAAAATTTTGAGGTAGGAATTCTTGCCTCCACCAGACCTCACAAAGGGGTCTGTGACTCTAATGACTGACAGCCTCTGGTCTACATTTTTTTTTTTAAAGTATTTGCCATTTTGGTACAAAAGTAGTACATATTAATTTTAGAAAGTTGCAGAAAAGTATAAATATATAATAAAAATTATTTTATTTTAGGACCTAGAATCACTTAATATTTTGGTTTGGGCTTTATACCTTTATGCATTTTTCTTTTTGTTTTTTTTAAACTAGTTGGATCATACTGCAGGTAAGATTTTGAATCCAGCTTTTGACATTCAACATTGGATCATAGTGTTTTCCCATATCTTCACAAAAAACTTCATAGATTTTTAAATAGTGCATATTATTTCATCAAGTGAAACGCAGTGATTTAGATATGTTCTTATGTCATTGCAAACATGCAGATGCTGCTTTTTTTGTCTTTTATAAATAATGCAACAACTTTTGCTATTTGGACTCGAAATGATTCATTCATGATTCAGGCATGATTTAGCTAGGGACAAAAGAGAAGGAGGGATACAGTGTTTCTCAGCAAATTATTAATGTAAATTGAAGGAAAGCTAAACCTACTGAAGTTTGTAAATGTTTTAGACACAATTTATGAATAGTTACTTTGTTATTTAAAAGCTATCCTTCATTGAATTGTTAAGGCAAATCACAGTATATTCTCTACTCTGCATTTTTCTGTTTAGCTATTCTTTATAATGCACAACAGGCCTGTCCAAGAAAACTTTCTGGGTTGGTGGGAATGTTCTTTATCTGGCCCATCCAGTATGGTAGCAGTTAGCCACACATGGCCACTGGGCACTTGAGATGTGGCTAATGTAACTGAGGAACTGAATTTTTAACTTTATTTAAATTCATTTGGCTTAAATTTAAATAGCTGCATGTGGCTAGTGGCTATCTTACTGAATAATGCAGGTCTATTATGATTATGACTAAAATACAGTGCTCACCTTTTTGTAGACACTTTTCTGAATGCTTTACATATTAATATTGTTTAATCGTCACAATTACACCATGCAGCAGGCTTCCAGTTACTATTTCTATATGACAAATAACCCCAAAGCTTAGTGGCTGAAAACAACACATTTCTTTTGTTTAGGGATCTGTTATACAATTCAGGCAGTTTTCATCAGAGACAGCTCATTTTTGCCCAATGCAGCATCAGTTGGGACTGCGGGATCTACTTTTATCATAGCTATTGCTGGCTGACAAGTTGATGCCTGCTGTTTTCTCTCCACAGCTTAGGCTTCCTCACAGCCTAGTGGCTGAGTTCCAAGAGCAAGTGCCCCAAGAAACAGGAAGTGGAAGTTGTCAGTTTCTTATTGCCTGAGGTTAGAAAGTGATAACGCATCACTCGAGCAAATTCTGTTGGTCAGACAGAGAAGAGTGTAAATGTAAGGGGAGAAGGCACAGACTTCACCCCTCAGTAGAAGCAGTATCAGATAATTTGGGGCTGTAAATGAAAAACTATCTGAGACAGGTCTCAATCAGTTTAGAAGTTTATTTTACCAAGGTTAACGACATGCCCAGAGAAAAGGATCTCAAATCCACAGAAACAATCCGTGGTTCATGACATTTTCCAAAGATGGTTTTAAGGGTTTCAATACTTAAAATGAGTGGTCACATTACTGAATCCACCTGTTGCTAGGGAAAAGGAGTGGGCAGGGGAGTAGTCAATTCTGTCAATAAATCAGCACTTTACCTAAGATAGGATCACCTATGCAGATACTTAGCCTTTTATCTGTACCTATCTGCCTAAGAACAAAAGGAAAGGCAGTTTCTTCAGTGACTCAGCTTTCAGCTTAATTTTTTCCTTTTGGCATTGTAAACTGGGGTCTGGAATTAGATTTTTATTTCACATGGCCATCTTTTAAAATTATCACAGATTAGTCACATTCACTTTGACCCTTTTTACAGAGAGGAAACAGGGTATAGAACAGTTCCAATTACTTGCCTAAGGTGGCATGTCTAGTACATGGACAAATAACATGTCTGTTATTTCTGCCATGTCTGAGCTTTTCATCTGAGTGCCATATTGCATCTCCCTGTAATTCAGATGCTTCACTAATTTAGATTCATATCTTTGGTTTTTCCATGGCACAATAATTATGAAATTAAGGGAATGACACATGTTTGTAAGTCACAGAGCTCTGTTGTAGATACATCATGTTTGTAAGGGTTTGCCCGATGTCAATTTCACGATGAAGACACCTTCTCAATCACCTGATTCAGTGGGAGGTGTTTGACTCCAATTCTGAGCCCTTCTGCTTTTATCCTTGTTTCCCATTGTCCCCCCCCAAAAGAATTTATCACCCCCAGATTCAAACAGACAGTGATTCTGAGTAAAGGTCCTTGATCTCAGCTTACTTCACCTATTCTTGCATGGAATATGTGTTATGTAAGGGAATCAATAAAGAGAACTTATTGATTTAGGACCATACAATGAGTTAAATAAATGTTTCTGGCTTTTACTGAAAATAAGGCATGAGGTTAAACCCTAATTTAGATGGTATATTGCATATATTTAGGGATTTATTTTTTATATTGATTCTCCAGGGAGAAATCAGAAAATACAGACTTTTTCAAATTATGGAGGTTGTCTGATAAAGTAATGAATGCAACCTCTTACAAACCTAAGAAACCAGTTATTTCCTTTCATGTTCAAAGATAATGGTTATTTCCATGTGAAAGAGAGGAAATAACCTCTTTGTTATGTGGCTTCTGGTTCGAGAATAAAGCTTCTGTTTGATACTGTTTGCTGCTATGATGAACTGTGGTCATTTCAAACCAGATATTTGTCCCCATTATAATCATTATGATGCAGGAGTTTTCTTCTTGGTCACTTTGTAAACCGGAGACCTCCATGCTGGCGACACCCTGCCCAGGCCTTGCTTGGCCACACTGGTGTGTCCCAGCTCCCCTGTGTTATAGCTTGTACCCGCTTTCGACAGTTCCCAAGCTCTTGTAGTGCACCCAAGAAGAATGAGGATACATTGGCACTTTGAAGGGTGAGGAGGGTGGAGAAGAATTTTATTGAGTGATGAAAACAGCGTTCAGTGGAGAGGCAACATGGGGGTATGGGGGAATGGTTCCGCTACCTGAAGTTCCTCCTGGGTGGCTGGGTCTGGGGCCTTTTGTGGACTCAGAATGGTGAGTATGTGCTGATTGGTTTGTGAGGAAAGTGTACCAAATGGGAAGACCAGTCCTCTATCTGGTCCAAGGTTTAACGAGTAGCTTGGCTTTCAGGCTTTAAACTGTCTTCCGCATGGGGGCGAGGTTTCACAGGGGATCCACCCCGTCTGCCTATGCATTTGACTGACTCCTGCCACTCTTAATTACAATACAGATTCTTTTCTCACCAAAATTCTCTTGAGAAAGCTTATATTTAAATATCTCTAGCTTTCCAGTTTCTGGCTTTCTTGAGCAGTGTTTGTGAACCTCCCTTGATGTAGAAAACCTCATTTTATCCCTTCAGAGTTAGGATATTCCAAGTAATGAGGCTTTGTTTCAGTCAATTTCCGCAGTTTTCTTCAGTCCTCATCCACCTGACTCCCTGCTTCATTTTGGACTTCTCTCCTCATGTTTCTGTGACATGGTACTTTGCTGATTCTTTTGCTGCACAGTGTGTTCTTCCAGGAACTCCTGGCCTCAAGTGATGTGCCTGCCTTGGCCTCCCAAAGTGTTGGGATTACAGGCCTGAGCCACCACATCTGTTCTAAATATTAATAGTGGTAGCTAACACATTTATCGTGCTCACTGTTTGACAGGAACATATATCAAGTTAACTTTTTAGTAATTATTAATTTAATTTTTTTTGAAACAGTCTTGCTCTGTCACCCAGGTTGAAGTGCAGTGGTACACTCTTGGCTCACTGCAACCTCTGCCTCCTAGGCTCAAGCGATCCTCTCACCTCAGCCTCCCAAGTAGCTGGGACCAGAGTTGTGTACCACCGTGCCCAGCTAATTTTTGTGTTTTTAGTGGAGACAGGGTTTCATCATGTTGCCCAGGCTGGTCTTGAACTCCTGGCGTCAAGTGGTCGGCCCGCCTCAGTCTACCAAAGTGCTGCGATTACAGACGTGAGCCACCGCGCCCAGCCCAGTGTGTTCTTCCTATGATCTGAGTTGGCCACATTGTATAATTGCGTGTCCAGGCCCACTACTTTCAGGAGTCCACGTGGCACCCCCGCAGGCTAAGATATCAAGCTGCCTCTCATATGTATACTCATGTGATACTCTGACATGTCTAAAGGCAAACTTCTCCTTTTCTCCAAAAGATACCCGCTTCATAACTTCCCTCTTGAAGTCATAAAATAGATCCTCACTGTTCTTTTCTCTTTTAGTGCCCCATGTGTTCCTTCCACTGCATTTCTCACAATCCATTGTGATCTGCCATGTATACCTGTTTAATGGCTGTTTCTGATGCCATCCTACAAGCCTGAAGATGGCAGGGGCTGTGTTACGTTATTCCTCATTCTCTATCCACTTCCCACTCAGTATGGTGCTTGTTACATCACTGGCACACATTCAATGTTTATTGGGATTAGTGAACAAATAAATGAGTGTATTCACTTCCTTTTTTATGTTTGCACCCCAGGCCAAGATCTTGATGCTACCCCTGACTTTTCCCTCTTCTTCATACTCTAGATCTGCTAGTTTACTAAATCCCCCTAGAATGTAAGCTGCGTGAGGACAGCAATCTCTGCCCGTTTTGCTCAGTGTGATGCACTTGCATCACAAGTGCCTAGAATGGTACGTGGCATGTGGGTGATATTTGCTCTGCTGCTTGCTAGTTTACATGTAATAATTTATTTCATCTCCGCAACAGTCCTAGAAGGGTGGGTAGGTAATACTGGTATTCCCATTTCATAAGAAACCAATGCATTGAGATGTTAAGTTCTTGTCCATTGTCACACAACTGCTAAATGATGGAGCTGGGAATTGAACTTGAGTGTCCTGAGGCCATGGTCTTAATCACTAAGAACTGTGCTATAATACCATGTAATGTTTACATGTATATTCTGTGCTGGACACTTCATTACAACCCTGTATATTCATTCCAGAATGAAGAGGAAGCTGGCTTCAAAAGGTTTTTTTAAAAAAATGACCCAGCATGGGACCCAGTTCATGAGTGGCAGAGTTGAACTCAGACTGCTTAAGCCCAAACCTGGGCAATCGTGTGCCTGTGCAGCCAGACCCACCAGTCTGCATCGCCTGTGGTCTTGGGAGCAGACCCTGATTTACTGTGAACATTTCCTGAGAGTCATTAGGTTTTTCTTGCCCTGGACAGACATCTAATGCGGCATGCCTGTTTCTTTCTGTAGACAATGGGAGCAGCCGCACGCTGCACTCCAGAACAGAGACGACCCCGTCACCCAGCAACAATACTGGGAATGGACACCCAGAATATATCGCGTACGCACTTGTCCCTGTGTTCTTTATCATGGGTCTCTTTGGCGTCCTCATTTGCCACCTGCTTAAGAAGAAAGGCTATCGTTGTACAACAGAAGCCGAGCAAGATATTGAAGAGGAAAAGGTTGAAAAGATAGGTGAGTAACCTGGGCTCTTTTATTGGGGGTGGAGAGACCATTTTAAAATATGAATCCAGTGATAATATGCTTTCCACCTCTCTGAGGCAGAATGATTCATGTTAGTAACTGGTGGTGTTGTATAGTGTAAGTGCAGATTTCACAATAATCACACCTAGTTTGAAACCTTGCCTTCATTACTGAATATCTGCCAGCTAGGGCACCCTTTCTTGCCCTGTGGCCTTAGAAAAGTTGTCATGAGATCTGAATCTCTGATATGTATAATTTCATTTAAATGTATTTTTAATGAATTTAATTTTATTCATTTGACATTTTAATTTCAGTGAGGAAAACAATCCTCACCTCATGGGGTTTCTGTGAAATTTAGAGGAAAGAGGCACTTGATGTTTGGCATATATGGCCACTCGGTAAATATCAATCCTTACTATTATTATGGAATCAGATTTGAGTGAGAGTGAAGGAAAAATTAAAATAGGTCTCACCATGTTTGTGGTGTGACTTTTGCTGGGGGAGTGTTCAATCTTAAATATTTGTGATTGGAATTTATGTTTATTAAGTGAACGATCGTGTGCACAGCGCAGAAAAAAGTATGGCAAGAATGGGCGCCTTGCTACTAACCTCAGGCTGTTTCATCTTTTCCTCCTAACATGGAGTCATTAGGTACTGTTCAGAAACACCCGGGAGACGAAGTCCTCTTTTCTCCACTGATGTTAGTTTCCCATCATCTTTTAGGGGTGTTTCCTGACTTGGGCCTTGAGAGGTAGTAGGTGACTCCCCTGATTCCTTTCAGCCCCTCTAAGGGCAGTTTCTGCAGAAAGGTGACACTGAAGTAGGTTGCCCTTCAGGCAAAGCAGGGGTGGCTGGGGGGAGGTTTCTGTCTCCTTGCCAGCTTGCTGGACTGTTGGTTTTTCCCACCCTCACTGACCTTTGAGACTGAGAAGGAACACGATTTTATGATGAGTCATGTGTGAGCCTATGAGCAAACCAAAGCCAAGTGTTTGTAAACAGAAAGTGGAGCCTCCCCCTCTCCTCCTTCCCAGATACTCTCTCTGTAGGTTGGCTTAGCAGCCAGCTTCTGAGCTGTCTAACCAAATATGCGTGTTCACGTGGAGGAAAGCTGACCTTTGGATGGAGAAGACATTTTTCACGTAAAGGAGTAGGACATTGCACACCTTGATGCATTCTCTGGGAAGTAGGATGGAGCATTTCACCTCTCCCTTGTTCTCCTTGTCTTATTGAAACAAATTTTGTAGATTGGTTTCAGAGTGGTTTGCTTTTTTTCCTGAAGACCATCACATACACTCCTGGTACAGAGCCCCCAAAGTAAACTGAGTTTGTGGACAAATAACCAAGCCCTGAATGTAGGTAATTTGGAAGTATATTTCAGAGGACAGGAGAGTCTGATGAACATGGATGAATTATGATCCAATTAAAAAAAGAAATTAATATTGGTTGGGCATGGTGGCTCACACCTGTAATCCTAGCACTTTGGAAGGTTGAGGCAAGCAGATCTCAAGGTCAGGAGTTCAAGACCAGCCTAACCAGATGGTGAAACCCCATCTCTACTAAAAAAGTACAAAAATTAGCTGGGTGTGGTGGCATGTGCCTGTAATCCCAGCTACTCAGGAGGCTGAGGCAGGAGAATTGCCTGAACCCAGGAGGTGGAGGTTGTGGTGAGCCGAGATTGTGCCATTGCACTCCAACCTGGGTAAACAAGAGTGAAACTACGTCTCAAAAAAAAGAAGAAAAAGAAATAAAAGGAAATTAATATTATAAATGTATATGGTTAGTCTGCAATTAAAATAAAATCTAAGGAGATTTTTTTTTTTTAATGTGCTTTCTTCTTCCCATTTCTCCTAAGGCTTTAAGGGAATGATGAGAGAGAAATAATAATGAGGAACTGGTCTGAATGCATTTTCAAATTATTGTCTTGGAAAGTGAATGGGCATTTGAACTTGAGAAGAGATAGATGGACAGCTCTGATACTTTCTCTTTATGCTCGTTATGCCAAGGAGGTCCAGTGTGTAATGCATTAGGAAGTTCGGGGCTAGAGGGAGAAAGCCTAGAATCACAGCACCATGGGTGATCTCCTGAGGCTTCTGGAAACTGTTCACTGAGGTCTTGGGTTCTAAGGCTGATTGACTTGATGCTGGTGACCAATTGTAACCTGTTCTCCCCTCTTCTTTTCTCTTTCAGAGTTGAACGATAGTATGAATGAAAACAGCGACACTGTTGGGCAAATCGTCCACTACATCATGAAAAATGAAGGTGTGAACATTTTAGTGTTCAAAACAATTCAGTATTCCTATGCTTTATTAAAAACTTGCTTCGAAGAGTCAAGATTTATATAGATTCTCTTATTGACCTTACCTAAGCTTTCTAACACATCAGCTTCCAGCTTTATTCGACCATGCAGGTTTCAGATGAGTGAGTTTTCTAAGCATCAGTTGATCTTAAGTGTTGGAGAGACCCAGGCCTGGAGCTCTGTCAGCTGGTGTTCATATCCTGGCCTCACTCCTTACTGGTTTTGTGTGATTTGGGGAAACGACATTGCTTCATTTCATGAGGTACAGTTTCTTCCTGTAAAATGAGGGTAATAATAATATTTACCTCAGTCCGGCACTGTGGCTCACATCTATAATCCTAGCACTTTGGGAGGCTGAGGTGGGAGGATTACTTGAGGCCAGGAGTTCAAGACCAGCCTGGACAACATAATGAGACCCCATCTCTTCAAAAAAAGTAAAAAGCAAAAAAATTAGCCAGGCATGGTGGCACACACCTGTATTCCCAGCTACCTGGGAGGCTGAGATGGGAGGATCACTTGAGCTCAGGATTTCAAAGCTGCAGTGAGCAGTGATCATACCACTGCACTCCAGCCTGGGTAACAGAGTGAGATTCTGTCTAAGAAAAAGTAATAATAATAATAATAATATTTACTTCACAGCATCATTGGGACCTAGTGCACATAGAGTGCTGAGTACAGTGAGCACTCAAATATTGTGTGTTCCTTTTTTGCCTGCTTACAAACATTGTGGTAAAATACATGTAGCAGACTGGGTGTGGTGGTTCCCGCCTGTAATCCCAGCACTTTGGGAGGCCAAGGTGGGTGGATCACAAGGTGAGGAGTTTGAGACCAGCCTGGCCAATATGGTGAAACCCCATCTCTATTAAATAAAGTACAAAAATTAGCTGGGTGTGGTGGCAGGCGTCTGTAGTCCCAGCTACTTGGGAGGCTGAGACAGGAGGATCACTTGAACCCGGGAGGCAGAGGTTGCAGTGAGCCACCATCGCACCACTGCACTCCAGCCTGGGCAACAGAGTGAGACTCCATCTCAAAAACAAAACCAACAAAAGAAACCCAAAAAACCCACATAACATAAAATATAGTACTGTTACCATTTTATGAAAGTGCACAGTTCAGTGTGATTAAGCACATTCATACTGTTGTACATGCATCTCCACTGTCTGGTTCCAGAACGTTACATCATCCCAAACTGAAGCTCTGGACACATTAGGCAGCTGCTCCCCACTGCCCTGACCACTGGCGGCTACTGCTGTGCTTCTGTTGTCTCTTCTATGTTACCCTTTCTCCGGTGTTAACACTTTCACAAAGTTTAACTTTTATGGAATTAAGTATTTTGTCTTCCTGAAATGTATTCTAAATTGTTATCTTAAATGGAAGATTAATTTACTCTTGAGTAAAGAAACTAGGGCAATTGTTCTGAGCACTGGTTATGACCTTGATAGCAGACCATGTTCTACGTGATATTTAAGGTGTGTGGGGTTTCTTGCCCGCTTATTCAATAGCTGTGGATTCTCACACTTTGAATTCTCTTGACAGTTTAAAAGAAAATGTTTTCCCCGGGCTTTGTCTTTGCTTTAGTCAGTGTCGGCTCATGCACTGTGCCCTGATTATAGAGCTGAGCTGTTTGTCTAAACATTGAAATATATCCCACTCATCAGTAAATACCTGCTTCTCTGCCCTCAGGCCCTGCCCTGGGCACCCCACACCCCCAGATCCTCACCACTCCACAAGAGCACCTCCTGCCCAGCCTGTTTGTCAGTTTGACTCTTTTCAACCATTTTTGACTTAGAGAAACAGCAGTTTCATGTGGTCGAGCACAATTTTCATTGCTGTTTTTAAAATGCGCTGTATGCTTTTGGCATAAATCTGGGTGCTTTATATACATCATCTCATTTAATCCTTAAAACATCCCTATAAAGTTGGTTCAATTATACCCATTTCATAGATGAAGAAAGGAAGTTCCAAGTAGCTAAATTTACCTGGTTAGTGAGCAGCCCAGCTCTGTCTGTCTGGTTCCAAATTCAGCATCCTTTTCAACCACACATGATTGTCCCTTCTCTCTTCTAATGTGCAGTTTTCAATTTCTACAGTCTATAAAATCAGACAACCAAACTTGTTTGGAAGATGTTTAAAATAACAAGACCAGAATGCTTGGATTTTGATCTCTGTCTTCCAGAGACGTTCCTTCAGGGCACAGTGGTTGGTGATACTGTTTTTGAGTACTCAATTACAGATGTTTCTTATACACACAAAAGTGCTTTTTAATTTTCCCAAGCAATGCATGAATATGTTCTTGGCATGGAAGATGTACCCATTCTGGAAGTGTGCAGGGTAAGGCGTGGATGACCCCCTTCCTGCCTCTGTGCCTTTCACCTTCCAGACTGTCTTCCATAGCTGTGGGGAGCTTACAGGTCTTTGGAACCTGGGCTTCTGAGAGCTGGAGCAGTTGCTCATTTGTGATGATGGATGAAATGGGTTATTGACAGTTGAATCAGTCGAAATAAATAAACCTCGAGAACCTTGCCAGGGGCTGAAGTTCCCATGTATAGATGTCATAGCACTCATGAGGGTTTGCTACATGCTGGGCCTGTTCTGTGGGCTTTCCAGGGGCCCCGCGATCCCGGTGTTTTCTTCCCATGTTACAGGCTAAGTACAGTGGGAACTTGCCATGTTCCCACTGTGCTTAGCTAAGTTGCCATTGTTGCACCGCTGGCAGTGGCAAAGCTGAGATTGGAACTCAGGTGTTCTGGTTCCATAGTCTGTTCTCTTAACCACTTACTGTACTGCCTCTGTCTAGGTAGCATGAAAGAAGGATGGAAAACATTTTCCTTTCAAAAGGGGCAGTATATAGCTGGGGTTGTTTGTAGAACTCCTTAAGTATTAACTCAATACATTCTTAAAAATACTGGCCAGGCATGGTGGTTCTTGCCTGTGATCTCAGCACTCTGGGAGGCTGAGGTGGGAGGATATCACTTGAAGTCAGGAGTTTGAGACCAGCCTGGCCAACATAGTGAAACCCTGTCTCTACTAAAAATACAAAAATTAGCCAGGTATGGTGGCAGGTGCCTGTAATCCCAGCTACTTGGGAGGCTGAGGCAGGAGAATCACTAGAACCCGGGAGGCGGAGGCTGCAGTGAGCTGAGATTGCACTGCCACCGCACTCCAGCCTGGCAACAGAGTGAGACTGTGTCTCAAAAAAATAAAATAAAAGTACCAGATAACATAGGCCCTGTTGTCACCCTATTTTATAGATTAGGAAACAGAGACTCGGAGAAGACACTTGTTCAGAGTCACACAAGCAGGTATGGCAGGTATGGTGCCAGTGGTGGGCACTTCTCATAATTACAGCAGAGGAGGTGTTTGGGGTCCTTGAGGAGGCATATTATATAATTTCTTCACTTCCCACACTTGTGGGCAAAGAGGGCTGGTTTTTTTTTTTTCTTTTTAAACAATGTCACTTTCCTTTTGGAAAGTAACCTTTGTGTTTTTACTATGCTTAGTACCAGTAGGTACCACCAAGCAGTCCATAACTGAGATGCCATTTTCCTTCTCTCTCCTCTGCTCCCCAGTTCTCTTTTCCTTCGGTCTTATTCTCAACCCGAGGTCCCCTCTTCTCCTGTCCACATCTTCATCTGTGTACCTGCGGTTTCTCCAGAGGCCTGTGAAAACAGCTGGTGACTCTGATCCCTTGTGCAGCCCTTGATTCTCTTCCTGGACACCCAAGAAATACCTAATGTTGCTGCACGTCCTTTCCAGCTGTGGCCTCTTCAGCTTCTAGCCTGCACCAAAACCATAGGCTGCTGATAAGATACAGCCTTGATCTCTTGCCAGTTTATAACCTAGCATGTTTGAGTTTGGTTTGGAGACTGAAATCCTCTTATTTTGTGGACCAAATGCATTTTTTAAATATTTTTGTCTCAATTATTAAAATAACTTTGAACATAGTACCAATTTGGACTTCCCTGTTGATATTTTCTGTCTTTGATAAGTTGGAATTAATATTAATTACACTTTCTATTTTTAAAAGTGGTAAGCATACCATAACTTTTCCTTTACATTAAGAAAGGACTAAAATTAAGCACAGTCTATTACCCTTTTCCCACATGTGTTTAGGTTTTCTTTTCCCAGATTCATGCCTCTGTAAACATTTGCAGTCATATGCGAATGGTTTCTGCTTCGCATTTTAAATTTGGTAAATGGGGTGATGTTTGACTTGTACTTATGATGACATTCTTGTTTATGGTTTAAACACATTATGTCTTTAATGTTGAAAATCAATTTTAGTTTAGATAAATATCTCTTGAAGGATGATCAGCTGACCTGCTGGGCAAACACACTGTTTCTCTCCATCCTCACACAACACTTCTGACACAGATGTGTGGTTTTTTTTCTATACTATGCAGTTCTACAAATCTTTGGACACCAGCTGGTTATCCTGCAATTTAATACAGCTCTGACTCTGTCTACCTAGAGCTAGCGTCAGATCCCAAAAGACTGCTCCTACTTTGGATGGCAGTTGGAAGTTGGGGCTCCAGCACTTCTGACCTATCATCTGTAAATGGCTGGGAGGAGGGATACACAATCCCCTTCTCCAGTTCAGTAATTTCCAAGAATGGCTTACAGAAGACCTCAGGGAAACACCTTATTTTTTGTCTATTTATTTATTTTAAGAAGCGTCTCGCTCTATTGCCCAGGCTGGAGTGCAGTGGCACAATCTCGGCGCACTGCAACCTCTGCCTCCCAGGTTCAAGCAATTCTCCTGCCCCAGCCTCTGGAGTAGCTGGGATTACATGTGGCCGACACCACGCTTGGCTAATTTCTGTGTTTTTAATAGAGATAGGATTTCACCATGTTGGTCAGGCTTGTCTTGAACTCCTGACCTATGGCGATCTGCCTACCTCAGCCTCCCAAAGTGCTGGGATTACAGGCATGAGCCACCGCGCCCGGCCACAGAAACACTTTATTACATGTGCTGGTTTGTTATAGAGGATGCAACTCACAGACAGAAAAGATGCATAGCATTGGGGGTGGGGTGCAGAGCCCTCTCTGGGTACCCCACCCCTCCTGGCACCTGCCTCTGTTCAGCCACCTGGAAGCTCATCAAATCTTGTTCAAGAGTTTTTTGTAGAGTTTAATTTCCAGTCCCAGAACCCTGCCCTGCTCGGACTTTCCCAGGGTCCCTGGGTAGGTTCCAGTCCTCTAATCACTTGGTCTTCATGATGACTGGCTCCACCCCGAGACTGTCTAGGTTCCCACCCAGAGTCACCACATTAGTGTAAACTCAGGTGTGATCTAAAGGTGCTCCTTATGAATAACAAAAGACACTCCTGTCAGGAAATTCCAAGGCCTTTAGAACTCTGTGACAGGAACCCAGGACAGTGATCGAATCTATTTCGTATTATACCACACCGGCACACTGACCGTTTTCCTAATCCCAAGGGTTGGATGTACCGCAGTGCTAGCTTTTAATTCATCTTTCTAAATAGAGCCAAACGGAATTGTGTCTGGGTAGTCACTGGAGTTTTCTTGCATTGTATGGATGTTTGGGAAGCATCTGGGAGTGTGCAGCTGAGTTTCTCTGCTAGGTTTTTAAACTGGCTGCTAAGTAGGAATTACAGGGAGTGCTACAGATATTCCTCAGGTGCTTCTGATTAGTGTGATTAGTACTTCTGATCCCTAGACAAGAGATCCCTTTGCAAAGTTTTTGCCTTCAGGCTCAATTTATATTTTGGCAGAAAAGAGTCCTTTATAAATGACTGACTGAAACTTCTCTGGTGATTCTGTGGATTCTTCTCTAGTGGATTCTGAAACTTCCTCTGGTGATTATGCAAACATGCTGTGACCCATTATTCAACCTATGTCCCTTTGGATGGGGACATGGACATTGAAGGGTAGGAAGGAGGGTGTCAGGGTTAAAAGCACCCACCCTGGAGTCAGACAGACCAGGCTTTGTGTCCAAGCCTGTCACTCCCTAGCCGTGTGACTCTGGACAGTCAGTTATGATCTTTGGGTCTCAGTCTGCCTATTTGTAAAATGAGGGTGATAATTCTACCTACTGTGAAGGTCGTCAGAAGAGTCCAACCTGTAAGATCTTTAAAGGTTTCAGGAGGTGACTGGCACGTCCCCGGCACTTATATTTTGGTGATGGCCATGTTAGTTTTTGCTTGGGAAATCTGCCTTAGGTGTGAGGAAGACTTTGAAGAGAATAGTGGTGGGAGAGACAACCAGACATTTTTCTTGCCTGATTTTGGCTGTTTCATGCCTATTATCAAGCAGGGATTCAGGGGAAAACAAAGAGAGGTCTTTTCTGGAAAATACCACCCATTGGAACATCTTCCCTTTTCTGGAGGGGATTTCCTTGCCGAGTGCCTGGCTCCTCCTATTTTGGGAAAGGCCCTGAAAGGAAATATAGTTGGCAGAATGCTGGCAAGTGTGGAGAAAACCACCTGTGGCTTAGTGGAGCAGTGAGTAATATATAAGGAGGAGCTATACCATCAACAGAACTCAGAGTTACCCTTTGATGGTAACTTACAACCAAATTAAGGCATATGTTTCAGTCCTAACGGTGGTGTTATATTAGAAAGTATTCTCATCACTGGAAACCAAAAATGTTCCCAAAAGACAGATTACTGAAGTCGACTCCCTGGAGGTTAGCTTAGAGACAAGGATGCCTGTGTGTATGTGTGGGTGTGTACCTGTACACTCATGCATGGGTGTATGTGTGTCCCACATGCCACAGGGTGGGTGTGAATATTTACATAGAAACATAAGTCTAATCCTAGAGACTCACTCAGCAAATCAGGGGGATGTTTACTAATTATTCCTGAGAGATACAGGTGAGTTATAAGAATTCATGAATAACCGAGAAAGTCAATGTCTGTAACAAGCAGGCTTTAGTAATGATTTTAATATATCTTACCTTCCTGGAATCATTCTGTAATTGATATTTCATTTTATAGGTGGTCATCATTTTACAGGTGATTGGTTTTTCTCAGGCAGCAATTTCAACATTTGATTTTAAAAAGTCCAGTTCTGGATGTGCTATTAGTGCTGTCCCTGTTTGAATAACTTTTGGTGTTGTTTTCCCTCTTTTTTATGTTTATAGTTTTGAGGTTTGGTGAATGTTGGCAAAGTAAGTATGGGCTAGCAAATTATTATATATAATCAGTCCTCCATACCCATGAGATCTGCATCTGTGGATTTAACCAATCAAGGATAAAAAATATTAGGAAAGAAGTGGACAGTTGCATCTTACTGGACATGTGCAGACATTTTTCTTGTCATCATTCCCCAGACAAAACAGTATAACAACTAATTTCCATTGTATTAGGTATGATAAGTCACCTAAAGATGATTTAAGGTGTATAGGGGAGGGAGAGATGTGTTTAAGTCAGGAACTAGAGCATCTGTGGATTTTGGTATCTGCAGGCATCTAGGGAGCATTCCCTCATGGATACTGAGGACAGCTGTATTTTTGTATATAACAAAATACAAAATTGTATGTGGGATTGTATATCCAAACCTAGTAGCTGAAACATCATTTTTCGGATTCCTCCTTTATTAGTCAAAAGGGAAATGCACTGACATTGCTGGGTTGTACTTAAATGTGTTTTACAGAGGGAACTGTCTTTGTTGTGTGGGAGAAGTTACTATGGATCCATTTTCAGTAATGTTTTTGTAATGATAGGAGGTCTTGTTTAGATCATAATTTCTGTTTGGAAATGCATTTAGACATCCTCACAGATAGTTGTAAAGGGTAAAGTATTATTCTTGGCAAAAGATTAAGGGTTGTATTAATATTTCTTAAAAGAGAAAACAAAAACCCATATGTTCTCAAGGGTTGCAGTGGGGCGATATGTTTCCTAAGAAGTTAAAAATTGGATCAGGGGCCAAAAAAAAAAAAAAAAAATTCCCACTCTCTTAGATGTAAAGCACAGGTATGTGTATAGTACATAACCAAATGTATATCTGCAGTGTTATACTTTAATGGGAAAGTGATTAGGGAAAAATAGTTGAACAAGGCTCTTGGGTAGGGCAATAATGCAAGCCAGGTTGAGAAACGCCGCATTGTAAGCCCTGAACTGTTAACACTTAACAGCAGCAGGTGGAAGTAGAATTAATATTCCTCCTTTAGAGAAGTCATTTGCATGTTAAATATTAAAGGTTTGTGTTGGCTTACTTGGTAAATAGTGATTTTTGTTTGTTCTTTGGTCTCTAGAGAATTTGTTGTGGTTAGTCATGAGAACAGTGCTTCAGAAATCAATTGAAAAGGTTACGAGCCAGTAATAACAGTTGGCCTTGCCAATTCAACAGCCAAGAAAAACTTGAACCTTCACTTCAGTCTTTTATCCTGGGGAGCTTGACCACTCTACAAGGAGGCAGAAAGCACATGGCCTGTGGGTGTGGGTGTGGGTTGGGGGACTCAAACGTAGATTCAGTTTGCTTTTGTTGACAGCCTGGCCTCCCACCTACAAATCTGGATTCTTTTTATAGTCAGCATATATTACATAACTTATATGTTGTGATCGATACTTGAAATTTTAAGATACCTGGCCAGTCAAGGGCTTATATGATCCTGAAGCTCATCTGGAAAATTAATCTTCTCTCATCCCTGATTTGAGATGGGATAGAATCGATATCACAGGAGTACTCAGAGTTTAGAGCTAATTATTTTGGCACATACAAGTTATTAGACTATAGATCACTTAGGAAATACATTTCACTATCATCTTTTTCAAGTATATTTATCAAAATGAGTTAACTGCAATAGAGCAGTAGCATATAAATGTTCCTTTTGTTTGGTGGAGTTGGCGTGGGGGTGGGTTTCTTCTGCATTATATTGCTATTGATGTGTAGGGAGTAATGCCCTATAGTAGATCTGCTGTCCTTGCCATAGATTATCTGTCACTCACACTAAGTTCCTGCAGGATGAAAGTTATTGACAGATGGTGCCATGTTATGCAGTTATGTTGGAGGAGACCCTCCCTTCTCAAGGCCCCCAGGGGGAGACCCTCCGTTCCCTAGACCCCCAGGACCTCATCTATGAACTGAAAGAATTGAATTAGATGTGTTTTCAACAGCTTTTCTGATGTGATTACTCATCTTATCTGTTCTATTTTAATTCGTTAATTTTATTTTTATTCCTTAGCGAATGCTGATGTCTTAAAGGCCATGGTAGCGGATAACAGCCTGTATGATCCTGAAAGGTGAGTGCTCCTCCCTCTTAGTGCGACATCTTTTCAGTTACTTGCTCAGATATGGCGCCATCTGACATGCTCTTCTGCTGGAGCAGGTTTTCCAACTTTGGCACTATTGATATTTCGGGCCAGGTAGTTCTTTGCTGTTTGGAACTGTCCTGTGTATTGTAGGATGTTTGAAGTCATCCCTGGCCTCCACTCCCAAGATGCCCAAGCACCCCCTGCCCCCACCCTGCCAGGGTGTGCCAGCCCATAGTGTCTCCATACATTGTCAGTGTCCCATAGTGGGGACAGTCACTCATGGTTGAGAACTGTTGTGTTAGAGAACAATGATGGGAAGAAAGGCATAGAGGTTAAGGGCAAGAACACAGCCTTGGAATTGGGAGATGTGGTTGAGTCCTGCCTGCACCATGTATTAACTGTCCTTGGGGAAGTTAACTTGCCACCCTAAGTTTAAGTTCCATCATCTATAAAATGGAGATAACCACAGTGCCAGCTTTATAGGGTGGTTATAAAAAATACAAAATACCTTAAGCATTGAAAGACTTCCACAATCAAGGATGATTAAATGAACAATCAAGCTGGTTTGGAGCTACCTGGTATGTTCTGTTTTTGCATTACTATTTTAGGTTATGGTTGCTGAACAGCATAGTCCTTCATAATTAATTACAGAGAACTGTATTTCCATATAATAATTATTTCTCCAATGAGGAGCATTTATTGGATGCCCGTGGTGTGCTGGGTGCTGCGCTGGAGCTGGACATTCACAGACCCTTGCCGTGGAGGAGCACAGTGAGGGTGGGGACGTGTATGTGAGGCCTCGTGCTGGAGAGCCTGTGAGTGCTGTGGGGCAGGTGGAGACTGAAGGCTCTAGGCGGCCCCGGGGCGGCCAATGGGAGTTCAGGAAGTTTCATGGAAGAGGTGCCCTCTGAACCAGGCATGCAAGAGGTAGAGACAAGAGGCAGGGCTGGCTGTAGAAGGAAGAAGGGCCAGAAGACAAGTCACTACAGCATGAAAGCCTGGGACTCAACCTGTGAAGGGTTTGGTCCAGGGTGGCCAGGCCAAGTGACATGGCAAAGGGGTTGGATCTTTCTCTGCCTTGTATGTGGGTTGTGCACGCAGCACATCTTAGATGTTTAATAGGTGTTTGTCAAACTGGCCACGTGAATGTATGCTTTAGGAAGGTAACTCAGAGTTCAAGGAAGTGAGTTTAGGAGAGATAGAGTCACAGAGATGGAAGAACTATGAATTCCCCCATATTCCAGTCCTGGCCACAGAGAGCTGGTGTTCTGACCATTTTGGCTCATGGTGTCTTTGTCTCAGTCATCTCTGGGCATCCTGTAGTGCCCGTCACTGGGTTTTGTACACAACTGGTATTTGAGAAATGCTTGTTGAATGAATGTTGTTAAACTCTTGCATTCAGCCTTCTAATATGTAGTGCTAATTTAACATTATTTTAATCCATCTGTGTGTTTTTATTTTAACAATTAGGAAGGCATCCCTAAAGAGTACCAGAAGACTTTTGGCTGTCAGTTATGTTTGAGGCTCCTCTTCTTTTTTAAGCATGCAGGTGGCCAGTTTTCAGCACTGAAAAGGCTGGTTGCTCCTATCACAGCTTCCTGTGTGTCTCTGGGGCTCTTGCCACAGTTCAGGTGTCAGGCTCTGGGCTTCACACCACCCTCACTACTCCTGCCTGCACCAGAGGGCTGATTCCTACCCTGTTTGGCTCTGTTAGGTTCCAATTCCTCCTTTTCTTTTGAAAGTAGCTCATATCGGCTGGGTGCGATGGCTCACATCTGTAATCCCAGTACTTTAGGGGCTGAGGCAGGTAGGTGTATCACCTGAGGATGGGAGTTTGAGACCAGCCTGGCCAACATGGTGAAACCCCATCTCTACTAAAAATACAAAAAAATTAGCCAGGCATGGTGTTGCATGCCTGTAATCCCGGCTACTCGGGAGGCTGAGGCAGGAGAATTGCTTGAACCTGGGAGGCAGAGGTTGCAATGAGCCGAGATTGGGCCATTGCACTCCAGCCTGGACAACAAGAGCAAAATTCTGTATCAAAAAAAAGAAAAAAATAGCTCACATCTGGCCTGTATATTTCTGCTTTTTATATATTTGGATGGTCCAGCCAGATTTATTCCAGATTATCCAAGTGGTCTTTGCTGTTTCTGAAGCACTGTGCTATACAGCAAGGTGATTAACTGCACGGTTTCTGGAAGTAAATGTTCGAGGTGTGGATCTCAGATCCAGCACTTATTCTCAGTGTGATCTTGGGCAAGTTACTCCACTTCTCTCTGCCTCAATATCCTCATTGTTAAAGAAATTATTAATACCTACGTAATAAGATTTTATGAGAATTAATTCCATTAAGATATACATATCAAATGCTAGGAATACTGTTAGCTACTTTATTATTAACTGTCATCAACACCCTCAACATCTGTTTTGAACATCACTTTTGATATCTTCGCCTAAAGCCTTTCCTCCTTTGATGTAATGGCCAGATTTGAGCAAATATTTTCTCTTATCTGATAATTGGATGGAATTTGAGTTCTTCCCTTTTCCATATGTATTTAGGGAGTCTCTTTGCTTAGTGTGATAGGCAGACACTCTGGTATGTGAGAAATTAGGACAATTGCATGAGAAAGGAGATCAGTGTTTTAGAAAGAAACCTAATACTTTAAAGCCAGTTGATCTCTGTTAGAAGCAGTGGTTTATTCCCAGCCAATAGATTCCATTCTAGAAGTGATAAACCATTTTTTTTCCTCTAGAGACAGGGCCTCACTCTGTCACCCAGGCTGGAGTTCAGTGGTACAATCATAGCTCAGTGCAACTTTGAACTCCGAGGCTCAAGCAGCCCTCCTGCCACAGCCTCCAGAGTACCTGGGACTACAGGCGCCATCATGCCCGGCTAATTTTTTTCATTTTTTGTCAGAGATGAGCTCTCTCTGTATTGCTCAGGCTGGTCTCAAACTCCTGGCCTCAAGCAATCTCCCCACCTTGGCCTCCCAAAATGCTGGGATTATAGGTATGAGCCGTTGCGCCCGGCCATGAATCATATAATTATTGCTTAAGATAAACTCTCATTGCACTGCCATGAGGTCAGTTCACAAAATCCATTTGTACAATTGGAAGATGCTTTTTTTTTTCTTTCAATTTAAATGTGCTTTGTCATTACAGGGAGAGAGATTGCCTTCGCGGGTATTTCCTGTAAGTAACCAGTTGCACCTTTTTATTTTCTTCCCCACCTTAGCCCCGTGACTCCCAGCACACCAGGGAGCCCGCCCGTGAGTCCTGGGCCTTTGTCTCCAGGGGGCACCCCAGGGAAGCACGTCTGTGGCCATCATCTGCACACGGTGGGTGGTGTTGTCGAGAGGGATGTGTGTCATCGGTGTAGGCACAAGCGGTGGCACTTCATAAAGCCCAGCAACAAGTCCAGAGAGAGCCGACCGAGGCGCCAAGGCGAGGTCACGGTCCTTTCTGTTGGCAGGTAAGATCCCTTCGGATGCTTTTGGTTTCTGTGTGACACACAATGCTGTGGTGTGTGGACTTGTGCTTACTTGTCAGACGTAGAATTATGTTCTCTGTGCTGGTTCAGGTTATATCTCTGGGCTTTTTAGATGTTTTCTGGTGTGAGTCCTAGGTTTTTCCAACAACGGAAGAATCCTGAAAGGTGGGTATTGCTAGATCA
This sequence comes from Saguinus oedipus, assembly GCA_031835075.1. Classification (NCBI taxonomy): domain Eukaryota; kingdom Metazoa; phylum Chordata; class Mammalia; order Primates; family Cebidae; genus Saguinus; species Saguinus oedipus. Next base: position 65,248,287 of record CM063171.1, on the reverse strand, counting down.
GATGGGAAATTTATTAAGATAAATACCTACCTGCTCTAACAGATAAAGCCCAGATTTTCAATTGTATACAGAAGAGAGCTTTATATTTCACTTATGGAATCCAAGGCAGGTATTGAGATATCAGTGGGTGGCTCTTCAGGTACTTGACCAGGGTTCCAGACCCCGTTCTGTGTGGCTTTGTTAAGTTTGCCAGCCAAAGGAGCAGGTCTGTGGAAGGTTGTTCACGAGGGGTATTGAAAGAGCTAGGCCTGAGGGTGGCTTGTATCATTTTGGCTCACACTCCACTGGCTAGAACTCGATCACCCAGCCAAGCTCACTTTCAGGGAACTCAGAAATGTCATCTAGCCGTGTGTGAGGAAGTGGAGAAGACGTGGATCTGGTCCACAGCCCTCCAGTCTCTGTCTTGTAAGTTCCGTGTGAATTGCTTTGACTGCTTTATTTTAGTGGGCGGTGCTTTCCACTGTGTCTTGGCTTTCTTGGCCCTCATGCCTTTTATTTGTGACCCATATGTGAGGTGGAGATCTTGCAGTTCAAGTGATGAATCCATCTGCCCCTACCTGAAGCATCTTTGCAGCAGGATGCTTTTACAGTTCTGCTGTTGGATCCAAGTCCCACTCAGGAACTGTGTTGCTGATGTTGTATTTGGAAAGACAGTGGGGAGTAGTGGTAAGGAACACACATGCTGGAATGAGACTAGGTAAGCACTGAGCAAAAGTTGACAGTGCTGCTTATGTGATCCTTCTCTCTACCAACAACACCCTGGGAAGAGTAGCTGGAACTCATTGCTTCTACCTCCTTTGAGTCCAGGCACCACTACCTACAAACTGTTACATTTCTCTGTGCCTCAGTTTCCCCCTCTGTAAAGTGAGAAGGACAGTCACATTTACCTCGTAGAGTTACTCTGTAGACTAAATGAGGTGACTCACACGAAGATCTTAAACCAGCTTTGGGTCCTTATGTACTCAAGAAATGTTGGCCGATGTTATTTTTATTTTAATTGAGTTGAGTTTCATCCTGTGTTGCACAAGCATCACGGAGAAGACTGCAGGCTGTTTGCCACTTACAGCAAAACAGCACAACTCATGACCACATTGTTTTATTAAGAAGCAGTCATGGGAATTTATGAATGCAAATGCAATGAGAACCTGTAGCTTGTTTGGACAAAGCATGTTTTGTTGGACAAAAAATGCTGAAATTTTCAACTCAGATTCAACACAGCTGTTTTTTATTTTGAAATGGAGTCACACTCTGTCACCCAGGCTGGAGTACAGGGGTGCAATCTTGGCTCACTATATCCTCTGCCTCCTGGGTTCAAGCGATTGCCGTGCCTCAGCCTCCTGAGTAGCTGGGATTACAGATACCTGCCACGACGCCTGGCTGATTTTTGTATTTAAAGTAGAAACGGGGTTTCACCATGTTGGCCAGGCTAGTCTCAAACTCCTGACCTCAGGTGGTCTGCCTACCTTGGCCTCCCAAGGTGTTGGGATTACAGGTGTGAACTACCGTGATGGCCAAACATGGCTTTTTAAAATGCCCCCAATCTAACTCTCTTCCTTGCATATTGGCTACTAGGAGCACTTAATGATTCCAGGCTGTTTTCCAGCATCTGTTACTTAAGAGAGTCTTATAGTTTGACAGAACAGATTTGTGTTTACAGTTACCCCGTTCTTCCTTTCACTTCTTCAGAGCCTTCTCCTCAGGGCTTGTGATCTTATTCTGGACTCAGAAGGAGACTTTATTTTAGATAATTTTTAAGGGAAATTAAGACCAGAACTAAAAAGAAGCTGTTATGAAAGACTCTAGAAATTTGGTGATGATATGCTGGAAAAACCGTTACATTGAATACATCTATTTAACTCTTAAGTTTTAATGAAAATCTGTTCCTTAACGTTGTTTAGTTTTTCCTTAATCTGTAATGAAAATTAACCCATTTTTGTTTTTTAAAAAGACAAACTCTCAAACCCTAAAACTGATAAAATGTGTTGCTAGGGCTCTTCTGATTTTCTGCATATATGTGAATGTGTGTGTGAGAGTATGTATGAGAGAGAGAGAGAGAGACAGAGAGAGAGAGACAGAGAGAGAGAGAGTGTGTGTGTGTGTGTGTATTGAGATAGGACTGCCTGATAGTTGCATATTTTCAGAAGTTCGTCATCTTCTGGTGAACATTCTGGTTACATCAGTCTAATTTGTAAACCAGTTGAGCATTTAACCAGCTTTCTGTGGTTAAAAAAACTGATGTAGGCTGGGCGTGGTAGCTCACACCTGTAATCCCAGCTCTTTGGGAGGCTGAGGTGGGTGGATCACTTGAGGTCAGGAGTTCGAGATCAGCCTGACCAACATAGTGAAACCCCATCTCTACTAAAAATACAAAATTAGCTGGGCAAGGTGGTGCATACCTGTCATCCCAGCTTCTTGAGAGGCTGAGGCAGGAATCTCTTAAACCTGGGAGGTGGAGGTTGCAGTGAGCCCAGATCACACCACTGCACTCCACTCTGGGTAGCAAGAGTGAAACTCCATCTCAAAAACAAGCAAACAAACAAACAAACAAAACAAACTGATGTTAGAGCTGAAGTCATTGTTAGAAACCACAACTCTGAGCTATTTAATATTTTGACTTCCTGAGGTTTTTTTTTTTTTTTTTCTTATTGAGACAGGGCCTAACTCTGTTGCCCAGGCTGGAGTGCAGTGGCATGATCTTGGCTCACTGCAACCTCTACCTTTTGGGCTCCAGTGATTCTCCTGCCTCAGCCTCTCAAATAGCTGGGGCTACAGATGCACACTACCATGCCTGGCTAATTTTTGTAGAGATGGAGTTTTGCCATATGCCCAGGATGGTCTCAAACTCCGGGGCTCAAGCAATCCAGCCACCTTAGCCTTCCAAAGTGCTGCTGGGATTACAGGTATAAGCCACGTGCCTGGCCAGTACCTGAGTTTTTAAATGCCTTTTGCATGCTGTATAAAATATCCAGCTTAGTCTGTGATTGAATAGAAATCAGCTGGAAGGTTGGGCAGGGGCCAGGGGAACGTGCCAGATAGGAATGAATGTTCCTCCTCATGGATATGTTGTTTTTCATTTGTGTCCTAACTTTTGGCTGAGTTCATTTGAGATTCTCCACGTGGATGATTTTTACTTTATTCCAAATTCTTGTTTATTAGAAAAGCAAACCCTATCACTTCTCCCCATTTCCCCCTCAGGTTTAGAGTTACAAAAGTGGAACACAAGTCAAACCAGAAGGAACGGAGGAGCCTGATGTCTGTTAGTGGGGCTGAAGGCGTCAATGGGGAGGTGCCAGCGACACCCGTGAAGAGAGAACGTAGCGGCACCGAGTAGCAGGTGAGCCGTAGTTTTGGTGACACTGGGGCAGGGTGGCGCAGGGTGAGGAGAAGGCACTCGGAGCCTCCCAGTTTCTGTGGAAACATAGGAATGACATTTAACAGGGAAATGGAAGAGCTTTCCTGGACCCAATAAGACTGAGGGGGGATTGAACATGATTACTTATCTGTCCAGAGTTTTTTATAAAGAAGTCACAAACTTGGTGCCTCCAGGGGCTTGGCCTGTGTGATAATGAGGATAGAGGATTACTTGTGAGGCAATGTGGCATGGTGGGGATTGTGGAAACTATAATTCCCATCACCGACCCATAGGGCTTGCATGACCACGAGGCAGAAAGCACCTAGTGTTGCTGCATCTTCCTACTCAAAAAAAGTCAAAATCTAGACTTTTAAAATGTAAAATCACTGATTTTAGATGTTGGCAGCTTTTGATTTTTTTTTGTTTGTTTTTTTCAAAAAACAACCATGCAGGCCAAATGACATGTAATCTTGTTACCATTCCTAGGCAAACTGTGATTTGAAAAAGTCTGGAACAAACCAATGCTTTTTCCTTTTATTCTGTTGGAAACCAGTTTTCTTCGTGTCACAGTTCTGAAACTTCATTGCAGTATATTCCACCAAATATCTTGAGGCAATTGAAAAGCCACAGTGATTTATTTCTTGATTTGGCAATTTTAGTTTCATAAGACACTGCTTAAAAACAACAATAACACACACCAAAACCCTGTGATAAATTGATAGTGGCTTAGCTTTCCTCTTAACTCCTTTATTTCTGTTCCATCTTGAGTGATATTTATCCTTTCCATGTGTATTATCCCTTGTAAAAGGGCAAGGGATGATGTGGGAGGGATCATATGCCCTAAAAGCTCCATGGAACCATCAGAGCCTGAACATGAAGGCAGAAGGGTTTCCACTTGCATAGGGAGGGGAGGGCGGGCCATAAGGGAGAGGTCAGGCGGGGCCCTCGGAGGTACAGGGACACAGCAAAACTGATATGAACCCTGGAGTCAGACTGCCAGGTTCAAGTTCCAGTGTGCCACTCACTAACCCTGGGACCTGGGCAAGATACTTCAGCTTTCTGAGGCTCACTGGAAAATGAAAGTGATGCTCCTTGACTCAGGGGCCGGAGGGAGATTTCCATGAAGTTGCAGGTGTGGAGGCAGGGCCTGGCACGTGGGAAAGGCTCCATCCATGCTACTGATTCTTATCATGTGATATTTCATTTTTGGTCAGCGTGGTTGAGTGAAGGAGAGATGTGGCTTTTTGGGTGAAGCTTTTCTGATAATCTGCTGGGCTCAGAGGGTTGAAGGCACTCTGGAAGTAATTTGGAACGACTCTGTGCTCCTAAATTTTCTGAGACACAGGGACTCTGATAGTTTTCTAGTGCTAGTTTGTCCTCACGCTTTTGCCTGTGGGGAGATCTGGCGTCTCTTCCCGAGTTTAGGAGCAGAAGAGGGGCCTTCTTAAAGAGAGAAACAGTGCAGAAAAGTCTACCGTTGGTTTCTCAGCCAGTTACTGGTGACCTTGGGGAAGGGAACCAAAAGAAATTTGAGAAGAGGAAGATGAGTAATAACGGCAGCTAACGTTAATGCAATATTCTAGTCTTCTAGACATGGTACTGATGTGTATCTCACATGTCATCATTATGGACATCTCCGATGGGGTTAGTACAGTGATCATAGTTTTTTACAGATGAGGAAACTGATGAATGGGAAAGGTGAGTTACATGTCAAAGGTCATGTAGCTTGAAAGGGGAGCATTCTGATTAGTCAGTGAAGGACTTCCCTGTCTGGGAAGAGAAGCATCTGGCTATTCAAGTCTTAGGTGAGGAAGGCCCAGCCAGCTTAAAAGAGGTTTTTGCTCCAGTTTGGATTTCTAGCCAAACAGTTTGACTGCAGTGTTTTGTTTTACTGTAGAACAGACTCAAATATTCAAATACAAATGCATATCCACTTACTTGTTAGATTTCTTTTTTCTTTCTATTGTTTAAGGTGGTTGTTACCAGAAGCTAGACTTACTATTCCAAATAGAATGTTATCAAGACCGGGGCAGGATCTCTCTCTCCCTCTTCTGGTCCCTTCTCCCTTTAAAACCCAAAATCTGTTGTGGGGCATGTCCTCCCCTGTTCTTCCCACCCTGCTCTGTCAGCCTGAGTTCTTTTTTGTGGCTGGATCTAACTTGCCCTCTTGCCCTCTGCCTGACTTATTTTGGCAATGCGGTTAAAATGGTGTCTTTTTTTCTACAGAAAATGTGTTTGGGTTTCTCCTTGGAAGAATAAGCTTTTGTTCTTCAAAGTTAAATAAATTGAATTGCTTTCAGCCTCCAAATGCCACTGCCTTGTCTTCATTGTCACTGGTCTTTGGCTTTTTAAAAATGATCCTGTCCTAAGCATTCTGTGCCGCATGTTTCTGAAGCCTGCACTCTTTTTTCCATTTGCTGATAGTATCTTGTTGGAAACATTGATTTAGTAAGTTTATATAACTATATTTTAAATTTTTTTATTTAAAATTAATCAGTTATTTTAATGGACAATGAAGGTTGCATATATTTATCATGTTCTACATGATGTTTTCAAATATGCATACCCTGTGATAGCTAAATTGAGCTAATTAACATATGCATTGCCACACATACTTACCTTTTTTTGTGTGTGGTGAAAAACACTCCAAATCTACTCTCTTAGCAGTTTTTAACAATAGAACACATTGTATTAACTGTAGTCACCATGTTGCACAACAGATCTCTTGGAGTTACTTCTCCCCTGTAACTAAAATTTTGTCCTTTGACCAACCCCTCCCCCACCCACCTCTAACCACCTTTCTTCTCTCTGCTTCTATGAGTTCAGCTTTTTTGGATTTCATATGTAAGTGAGATGACGTGGTATTTGTCTTTCTGTGCCTGGCTTATTTCACTCAACACAATGTGCTCCAGGTTCAAACATTTATCTTCAGTGACAGGATTTCCTTCTTTTTTTCTGACTGAATGGTATTTCAGTGTGTATCTATACTTCATTTCATTCATTCATCTGTTTGGGGAATCTCAGGAAGAGTCCATGTTTTGGCTGCTGAGATAATGCAGCAGTGGACGTGGCAGTACAGATCTCTCTTTGACATACTGATTTCAGCACCTCTGAATATGTACTGAGAAGTGGGATTGTTGGGTCCTATGGTAGTTCTATTTTTAATTTTTTTGTTCTTTTTTTTCTGAGATGGAGTCTCACTCTCGCCCAGGCCAGAGTGCAGTGGCACAATCTCGGCTCACTGCAGCCTGTGCCTCCTAGGTTGAGGTGATTCTCCTGCCTCAGTCCCCTGAGTAGCTGAGATTACAGGTGTGAGCCACCACACCTGGCTAACTTTTGTATTTTTAGTAGAGACAGGGTTTCACCATGTTGGCCAGGCTGATCTTGAACTCCTGGCCTCAATCCACCTGTCTTGGCCTCCCATAGTGCTGGGATTACAGGCATGAGCCACTGCGCCAGGCCTCTTTGTAATTTTTTTAGTGACTTCCATACTATTTAATGGCTGTAATAATGTATCTTCCCACCAACAGTTATGCAAGAGTTTCCTTTCTCCACATCCTCATCAGCTCTTTTTTTGATAACTGTCATTCTAACAGATGTCAGGTGTTATCTCATTATAGTTTTAATTGCTATTTCCATGATGATTCGTAATGTAGAGCATTTTTTCATATACCTGTTGGCCATTTGTAGGTCTTCTTTTGAGAAATTTCTACTTAGAATCTTTACCCATTACAATTTTTTTAACATTTTGTTTATTTTTATTGACAAAAATTATCTATATTTATCATGTACAGCATGTTGTTTTGAAACATGCATACATTATGGAATGGCTAAATTGAGCTGATTGACATACATATTACCTCACATATTTATCATTTTTTTGTGGTGAGGATATTTCAAATCTCTCTTAGTTAGCATTTTTCAAGAATACAATACTTCATTATTAACTGTAGCCCCCATATTGTGCAATAGATTTCTTGACCCTATTTCTCCTAATTGAAATTTGATGTTCTTTGACCAACATCTCCCTTCCTGTCTTGCCCCATTTTTAAATTGAATTATTTGTTCTCTTGCTTTTGAGTTGTGTTTCTTATCTATTTTGGATAGTAACCCTTTATAAGATGTATGGTTTGCAAATATTTTCTCCCATTTTATAAGTTGTCTCTTCACTCTGTTGATTGTTTGCTTTGCTGCGCGGAAGCTTTTTAGTTTGATGAAATCTCATTTGTCCATTTTTGTTGCCTGTGCTTTTGGGGTTTTATCAAAAATCATTGCCCAGATCAGTGTAGTGGAACTTTCCTCCTATGTGTTTTTCTAGTAGTATCACGGTTAGCATTTCTCTTATCAAAACAAAAATTCATCATATTAGACATCTCTCTGTATTTTTATTATTCAGACTACTGTGTTGGTTTTTATTTTAGTAATTTATTTTAGTGATTAAAAGCTTGGTTTTAAACTCTTTATTTTTAATTGTGCCACTTAGTTACCAATGGTTTTGGGCAAGTTACTTAATGTTTTCAAGCCCCAGTTTTTTCATCTTTAAAATGAGATTGTTGTTGGACTTACATGATATGATGTATGTGTAGTTGATAAGTCAATCTTTGGCACAGAGTATCTGCTAAACGCTACTGTTAACAGTAGTCGTGCCTGTGGGTCTTAATTACTTATTAGGTCATTTCTCAAGCATCAACTCTTGGTACAGTGAACTCCTTTTTACATCTTAACATTACAGCTTTGGACTCTCAGGACATCTCAGAAATAGATAGTATTTGTCAAGTCCCTTAGGAATTTGGGCCATTTTCTTGTTTGCATTAAGGAGGCCTTAGAAATAACCATTCCCTTCTTCCAAGAGGTGGAGTTAAAATTAGTAACAAGGCGATGGAAAAGTTTTGCTGGCAAATTGTTTTTATTATAAAGATCAGATGGTGGGATAAATAGAAATGTTGGACTGCGACGTTCTTGGCCTAAGCATGACCGCTGTGCCGGTGCTCTGCTTTGGAATAAAGTCTCCTCTTTGTCAAGACTGTTTAATGGCTCAAACTCCCTCCTGAGTATCTGTGGCTGGTCACCAGGTGGCTCTCTGACCTTTGGTCACCTTTGTGTTCTTCTCTAACAGTGAGGAAAGGCTTCTTGGGTCTTTTCTTTGGACTCTGTGACAGGAATTATAGTAGAAGCTACTTGGGGACCCCCTTGGGAGTTGTGCTGCTTGATTTGCAGTCCTCTGAATTGCTTTTCTTTTATTCACTCTCCAGGAAGCAGGTAATGGTGAGTAACAGCAGGTACTACTAGTTAGTTTATGTCTATCTCTCTAGCTTTAATTTTTTTTCAGGAAAAATGCATATATATATATTCCCCATGAGACAGAGTATTACTCTGTCACCCAGGCTGGAGTGCAGTGGCGTGATTTCTGCTCACTGCAACCTCCGCCTCCAGGTTCAAGCAATTCTCTATCTCAGCCTCCCAAGTAGCTGGGACTACAGGTGTGCACCACCATGTCTGGCTAATTTTGTATTTTAGCAGAGACAGGGTTTCACCGTGTTAGCCAGGATGGTCTCGAACTCCTGCTTCGTGATCAGTCTGCCTCAGCCTCCCAAAGTGCTGGGATTACAGGCATGAGACACCGCACCTGGCAAAAATGCATATTTTTTAAAAGCAAAATGATCTCAGATTTGATGGGAGCCCTTTAACTTGATTCACTGGTCTTACGGTATAACAGAATATAAAAAGAAACTGCAGCTAAAGTAGGCATGGGTTAGGCCACCTGGCTTGGTTTTCAGTCACTGAACGCATTTCTCAAAGATAAAAGCAATGCCGTGATGCCTACCTTGCTCCTGTGTGGAAGACTGAGCCCACTGAGTCCATCTTAAATGTGGAGGTGGCGGGAGGTTAGCATCTGCCCAGGACCTGCTCTGTGAAGACTGGGCAGGTAGAACTGGCTACAGAGAAGAGCTGAGTGAGGGATGGGACTTTAAAGGCAATTTGAGGAGTTGTAGGTAATAATAACCTATTTTACATATGAAGAGTCAGGCTTAAAGGGACTAATTTTTCCCAAATCTGAGGGCTAGTAGTGAGAGGGCTTGTATGGGAAGAAATTTACACTTGGGAACTTACATGCCCAGTGGCTGTGGAGTGCGAGGGAGCTTTGCTTTTCTTGGCAGGAAAGCAAACCAACTGCCCTTTCTTCACATAGCTCAATAGCTCACATTACTGATCATTCCAGCCTTGGGATGGCCTCCTTTGGCCTCCCGTGGGATCATCTGATGAGCAGCTGATGGATTTTTAAGGCTCTGCCTGGATCAGGTCCAGGTCTGTGAGCCATTCAGTTTTCTTCCAGGTAGACTAAGGTCATAGACTACTTCAGAGCAGCTGTGATTGCTAGCTCAGATCAGTGCAGGTGCAATTATATCTTTAAAAAGTGTTTCTTGAGCCCTTACCATGTGTCAGATAGTTTGCTGTGTGTAGGGATGCGGCAATATGTTAGACAGACAGTGAAGGCCATTCTCTTACAGAGCTTCTATACTAGTTTTTTTTTTTTTTTTTCAAAAAGAGTCTAGCTCTGTTGCCCAGGCTAGAGTGTAGTGATGCGATCTCGGCTCACTGCAACTTCTGTCTCCCAGGTTCAAGCAATTCTCCTGCCTCAGCCTTCCAAGTAGCTGGGATTACAGGCGCATGCCACCACGCCCAGCTAATTTTTGTATTTTTAGTAGAGATGGGGTTTCACTGTGTTGGCCAGGCTGGTCTTGAACTCCTGATCTTGTGATCTGCCTTCCTTGGCCTCTGAAAGTGCTGGGGTTACAGGGGTAAGCCACCGCATCCAGCCTATCCTAGTTTTTATAGCAGATTTTTCTCCCCTGCACCTCCCAGTCTCCTTGTTTAGTGTGTGTTGTTACATGTGTTGTTCAAGATCATGCTGAGAGTTCATTATGGCTTGGGCTTCCTTATAGCTCATTTTCTTTACTGTCTCCAATGTATTAGATATTACAGGTGTTTGAAATGAAATTTTGTAAAAAGAATTGAAATATAAGAAATGCATAGGATAAAATATTTAAACAGCCTAAAAGTCTGCAGGGTGAAAAATAAATCCTAAAAATAAGTCTTTGCTCCATCTGTATCCCCCCAATCCTTTTGCATATATTATCACTTAAACCTTTTCTCAAGAGGGCACCACTGTGATCAGTGTTCTCTGTGTCCTTTCAGGATTAGGCTATGCATATACATGCTTATGCAATATAACTTTTTTTTTGGATGGAGTCTAGCTCCGTCCCAAAGCTGGAGTGCAATGGTGTGATCTTGGCTCACTGCAGGCTCTGCCTCCCGGGTTCAAGTGATTCTCCTTCCTCAGCCTCCTGAGTAGCTGAGATTATGGGAGTCCATCACCATGCCCAGCTAATTTTTGTATATTTGGTAGAGATGGGGTTTCACTGTGTTGGCCACGCTGGTTTTGAACTCCTGACCTCATTTGATCTGCCCATCTCAGCCTTCTGAAATATATCTGTGTATATAAAGTGCCTCCTTTTGCTGTTCCACAAATGAGAGCATAGATACTTGTTGGTACCTCACTTTTTATTGAAGTTAATGATTTTTAGGTTCTGTGGTTCTGTGACTGTTGAGTTTTTGTCTTACAGATGATTGAGGAAAAGCCAGTTTTTACTCTCCCACATTGAGCCATGAGGAGTGAAAATGGTGGACACAGTTAAGAAGCTATATGCCGGCCGGGCACGGTGGCTCAAGCCTGTAATCCCAGCACTTTGGGAGGCCGAGGCGGGTGGATCACGAGGTCAAGAGATCGAGACAATCCTAGTCAACATGGTGAAACCCCGTCTCTACTAAATGTACATAAAATTAGCTGGGCATGGTGGCACATGCTTGTAATCCCAGCTGCTCAGGAGGCTAAGGCAGGAGAATTGCCTGAACCTGGGAGGCAGAGATTGCGGTGAGCCGAGATCGTGCCATTGCACTCCAGCCTGGGTAACAGGAGCGAAACTCCGTCTCAAAAACAAAACAAAACAAAACAAAACAAAACAAACAAACAAACAAAAAAGAAGCTATATGCCCTATTTGTCCTCAGTTGTTGGGAATGGCTCCAGTACATTTATGGCCGTGATCTGGGAGTTTTGAGTGGACCTAAAAACATATTTTGCTGTCATCAACTGTGATGTTTTTTCCAAGTTATTCTTCCATGGCCTTGTTCTGTGCACAGGAGATACTAAAACATATTTATCAGTATTCCCAAAGTTTAAACAATATGGGGGACCAGGGATTTTTGATTCGTTTTTGCTTTGAATTGCCACCAAAGCTATCTCCTCCTAGCATATATCACCCTGGGCAGGGGCCTGCCCCAGGGCCCCTTCCTATGTTGACCAGTTGACCCACTGAATGAGAGCTTAGCTGTTCTTCCTCTTTATCCCTGTCAGCTGTTTGACATCTGCTCTTTTCACTGTAGAAATTCAGCAGTGTTGGAGGCTAGAGACTTTGGAGGACCTAAAGACAGACCCAAGGGGGCTTGAGGGAAGCAGAAAGCGAAATGCTTTCAGAGACATGCTTACCTACAATTAGAAAGAAAATGGAATTAATGGTTATAATTAGGATTTTTATTTTTCTTAATTCTTGCCTTGAGACTTTGAGTTCTACTAACATTAAAATAGCTTAAGTTAAAACAGTGCCCATTTTCTGTAAGTAACAGGACATAGGGTACTTTAGTCACTCCACCAGATAGGTTTTAGAATCAGACTTTTTGCGCTCAAGATCTTGGCTGTCACTTTTTAGCTATCTAGCTTTGGGCAAATTACTTAGCCTGTGATGCCCCAGCTTCTCCATCTGTTAAGTGGGGACAATAATAACAGTAATACTTCATAGGGATGTGTTCCTTGGCACTAAATAAGTGTAAAATAGGTTAGGTGTTAAATTACTACATCAGGTGAGCCCTGTTTAAACACTTAGCCAGTACAGTGTTAAAATTTATGTTTTTGATATTTCATGATTCTTTGGTAGTTCAGAGAGGCCAGGTTAGACATAATCTATAAAGTAATAGCAGTACTGTCCATTTGATACTCTAGTGGAGGCTTATTGAAGGCCAGTTAGTTGAACTCTGTCTAGCTCACAAGCCAGTAGAGAGGCAATATCTAACTTGTTCCATTTTCCTTTTAGAAAGAGATGGTAGTATTCAGGGTAATAAGTTATTCTGCCTGTAGCTTAGTGTAGACATGAAATCAGAAGTGTGTTGAGACTATTAGGGAACTGCAGAATTGCATTTAAATAGTTTCCAGTTGAATCCTTCTTTTTCCACTTACAGAATAACTTTTGATGCCACTTACATTTTACTTGCAATAAAGTTCTCTGATTCTACCATCCCAAAGGATGTTGAATCACAAGTGTTCACTTTGTTGTCACTTGGGAAATCCACTGTTGCTAAATACATGAGTACATTTAAATTGCTATGGGAATATAACCCAGTAAAGAACAACCTTCAGACTTCAGTAAGATCCAAATCTAATGTCAGAAGATTCAAAACTGTAAGGAGTGCAAAATTTCTCATTGGTATTTTTCAATAAAGAAGATAATATAATTTGCAGGAATGTGCATTTCTACTACTTTAAAAAAGCGATTTCTATTTTGAATGGAGAAAAACACCTAGAAACATTATTTTTTCCTGAATTGACCGACATACATAGAAAGTTTCTCACTATTGATATTAAAAAATTAAGGTTTTAATTATTTAGCCCCCTCCTCAAATTGGGGGTTGTATATGCAACTCATGTAGTTGCATATAGATGTAGTAGTTGATAAACATAAATAATGCCCAACCTTACTAATAATGAAATAAATCCCAACTGCGATCACTTTTTGCTTCTCTGTTGGCGAAGATGAATGTTAACACTAGCGTGACCATATAACTCACATCCAAAATGAGGAGGTAGCTCACACTTGTAATCCCAGTGCTTTGGGAGGCTGAGGTAGGAGGATGGCTTGAGGCCAGGAGTTCAAGACCAGCCTGAGCAACATAGTGAGATCCTGTCTCTACAAATGAAAAATAAAAAAATTAGCTGGGCATGTGGCATACACCTGTAGTCCCAGCTACTTGGGAGGCTGAGGCAGAAGGATTTCTTGAACTCAGGAGTTGGAGGCTGCAGTGAGCCAGGATCATGCCACTGCATTCCAACCTGGGTGACAGAGTGAGACTGTGTCTCTGCAAGAGAGAAACAGAGAGAGAGAGAGAGAGAGAGAGAGAGAGAGAGAGAGAGCGCTAGAGATTAGAATCTATTGAGAATAAAAGGGAACACCATAAATAATTATTTTGGGTAAACATATATAAACCAACACCTCCCAGGCAAACTGGTTCATGTGTCATCTTGGTTAAGTGGGTACATGGAGATGGACACTGTCACACACCAAAGCAGGGAGGCTACAATGGTCTAGACCTTTGTGGTGGCAATCTGGAACTGTAAAAACTTAAATATGCAGTCTTTGACCAAAGTATTCCAGTTAATAAATATCATGCATAAATGAAAAGATAATGTTCAAAGTTGTTCACTTCAGCATTACTTATAGTAGCAGGTAACTGGAAGCAACTTTAAATATCCAGCAGTGGGGGATTAAGTAAATGAATTATGCCTTATTCATTTAATAATGGCCTGCAAATGCCAAAGATTGAAGTAGATGCTGGGTGTGATAGCTCACACCTGTAATCCCAGCAGTTTGGGAGGCTGAGGCTGGAGGATTGCTTGAAGCCAGAAGTTTGAGATAAGCCTGGGCAGCATAGTGAGACCCTGCCTCTACTAAAAAATTAAAAAAATTAAAAAATTAGCTGGGCATGGTGGCGTGCCCCTGTAGTCCCAGCTACATGAGAGGCTAAAGTGGTGACTTTAACTCCATGACTTAGGCCCAGGAGTTCAAGGTTGCAGTAAGCCATGATTGTACCACTATACTCCAGCCAGGGCAACTGAGAACCTGTCTCTTAGGAAAAAAAAAAAAAAAAAAAAAAGATTGAAGTAGCATTGAAAGACACAGAGCATCTACTGTATATTATTAGATGAAAAAAAGTTAAAAATATTCTAGTTGTGTTTAAAAATGGTACGCAGCATGCCTCTTTTTTTTTGGTGGGGGGGTGCCTAAGCTGATTGTGTAAGCTTCCTCTCTGCATACACTAACCTCCTTCAGGGCTTGGGCAGTGTCGTTGGATGGTGTCTTCTTTCCCTTTGCCAAGACTTTGGATGGGACCTTGTACATAGTTGGCCCTCAGTGATTCCTGAACAGGTGTGATAATATGGCATTCATTTCGTCATTAAAAGAACCCTCTGCAAATTAGTTGAACTCTAGTTCCCAACTGCTTTGAAATATGTTTAAAAAATGATTATGTAATTTTAAAATTTTGTAGTTCAAGTTGAGTTGCTGAAATTTTTTGTTTTTTTTGTTGGAGTCTCACTCTGTCACCCAGGCTGGAGTGCAGTGGTGCAATCTCAGCTCACTGCAACCTCCACTTCCCAGGTTTAAGTGATTCTCCTGCCTCAGCCTCCCAAATAGCTGGGACTGCAGGTGCGTGCCACCATGCCCAGCTAAGTTTTGTATTTTTAGTAGAGATGAGGTTTCACCATGTTGGCCAGGCTAGTCTCAAACTCCTGACCTCAAGTGATCTGCCTGCCTCGGCCTTCAAAGTGTTGGGATTACAGGCATGAGCCACCATGCCTGTCCAAGTTACTGAAATTTTTAATTAATATTTCAGTCTTTAAATGACTTTGTCATATTTGTTTTCTCCCCCATTTCTTAGATATACTTTGACTTTGTAGTGTTGTATTTGCAGGGCTTACCCTTTAGAAGTGAATTTAATTCTTGCAGTTTTTAATCAGTTGACAAATGTTAGTACTGGGTCTTACCTTACAACTTAACCCTTTATATGTGCATTAGAATCAGTGAGGCACCTTACAGGAAAGCAGAGTCCTGGATTGCAATCCCATTCACTTGGATTTAGTAGGTCTTGGGGAGGGGCCCGAGGAATCTGTCATTTTTAATATGATTAAGCTGATTCTAAAGCAGGCTCTGCTGGTCATTCTGAGAAACACTGATTTTAAAAGATTGCATGGATTAACCTAAATTAGCAAGAATCTATTGGGTTTGTTAAATAAACAAGGGCCTTTATTAAAATAAGAAGGTATTATTAATTTATAAAATTTAACATACAGTTTAGACCAGAGCAAGATTTAAAGGACCAAACACATTGTGCTGTGATCTCATTAATCTACATCTGCCAAGATGCCGACCTCTGCAGGCAGGACCGCCACAGGACCATGGTGTCACACACTCAGCAACCATAACCTGCCAGCAGGTAACCACAGAATGGTCGGTAGAGCCTGGAACAAGATTCTAAGAAGTGTGAGCCTTAAAGGATCACGGATTATTGGTGAATGATCATTTAAATGGAGCTCCGGGATTTCAGTGTTAATATTGCTGTCATAATCTTAACTCTTTCTATAAAAACCACGTTCTCTATTTTATTTAAAAGTGTTCAAGAAAATTATTAATCCAACTAGGTGGTTCCATAGCCTTCTCTTACAATGACATCAGAATTCAGTGTTGTGTAGGCGTACTTTGTTTTTGAGGAGTCTTGCTCTGTCGCCCAGGCTAGAGTGCAGTGGCGTGATTTCGGCTCACTGCAACCTCCACCTCTAGGGTTCAAGCAATTCTCCTGCCTCGGCCTCCTGAGGAGCTGGGACTACAGGCACGTGCCACCACACCCAGCTAATTTTGGGTATTTTAGTAGAGACAGGGTTTCACCGTTTTGCCCAGGCTGGTCTCGAACTCCTGAGCTGAGGTAATCTGCCCACCTTGGCCTCCCAAAGTGCTGGGATTACAGGTGTGAGCCACTGTGCCCAGCCTGGAGGTGTACTTTTGATTTTCCCAGGGACTGGGCCTCTTTAAATTGTAGGTTTTTCACATTATTTAACTGTTTATGCAACCACAATGATTTCCCCTGAGAGAGATCCTGACTACATTTCTAGTTTCTGCATTTCCTTTCTGTTGCCCGCCACACAGGGGGGAGCAAAGAAGCGAGGGTACCAGGGGATGATGTCAGTGATGCTGTGGTGTCTCTGGGGTGACCGGACAGCAGTACAGCGCAGAGGTAGCTTTATGGTCTTCCAAGTCTGCCTGGGATGGATTTCCTATTTTCCCATTGCTAATTGTGTGGCAGTACACTGTCATTGGAAATATTGAGTTAATGAACCCAGAGTGGGTAACATGGCAGCACCTGGCACAGAGAAAGTGCTCCGCAGATGCCAGTACTGTTATTATTAATCAGATAGAGTTTTCCTTCCTTAACACCCTACACTTTGAGATTTTAGTGTTTTCTGTTCATTAATCAGCTTAGCCTCCTAGTTTCTTTTAATATGTTTCTAATTTTTAAAGGGATCAGTTTCTTTTTTTCTAGAGAATCCTTTTTAACAAGGCATAGGTATTCATATATATATCCTAATCACAGACATATGGCAACTTCGGTGGAACCATAGCATAATGATAGGATTATGGCTTTATCGTTATAAGATTATGTCATAAGCAATAAACTCTAAAGAAAAAGACAAGCTCTTTGTTCCACATAAATCTTCTGGGTGGTTCTTAATTTCTATCCATCAGTCTTGTTTTATAAGCAACATGGTTACACTTTGAGATTTCTGAATTGTGTTTTCCATGTAATGGAACTTGTTTACTTTTTTCCAGCTTGAGCACTCACTTGTGTAAACTGTAATCACCAAATTTCTTCCAAAGAGAGAGAGGTCAGGCTGGCTCCATGTGCTGTGGTTCCATGTGATGGCAACAGTGGGTGGCTGGGTATTTCTTTCCTGTCCCACCCACTCCTGTTAGCCTTTCTGGTGTATCTGCACCCACCCACACAGGGTTTCTGACCTCTGCTGGACAATACAGAAGGCACCTTATAACATTTTATCATTGTCCTGGGTTAAAGAAATACCTGGAAGGTCATAGTGTTGCACTAGCAACATGCTGCCTTCTAATAAATGTGTGTTTTTAAGGAGAGACCAGAAATGCAAGCGTTTTAGTAAGATTAACTTTCCCTTTTCTGCTTAGTTTGTGGTATTAGCAGCAAGGACTTTAAGCAGCAATTTATATTTTTTACTTCCTCTCTCAAAGATATTGCAGGCAGCGCAGTTTTTATCAGCTGCAAAAGGCAGCTGTTGAAGAAAGCTAATGTGATTGTTTAGAGCAGAGAATTGGATGATGGTAATGAGAAGAATAGTTAACCTTTCGGAGCATACTGACTGCTTTTCCTCATAGTAAGCATTGTGCATAGTATCATCTCATGTCAAACCCCAGTAACCTACGAGAGAATGCTGCAGAGACAGCCACGGTTCCACAGCTAGCAGTAGGGGTCTGGATTTGACTCTAGGCCCCTCTTTCTTAGCCAAGCCTGTATTCTTGCTTGCCCAGTTCTTAAAGCTGGTGAAGTCTGTGCAAAACACTCAAAATGAGGAGTTCTTCTAGGTTGGAATGAAAACCGTTACTGTGATGAAACATTACTTTCTAGGCCTGACATCCCTGGCCTTTCTTGGACTTTATTTTCCTTGATGCAGAAATGTCTAGTTCTAAGGGAGCGCACGAAGAGGAGACATAAAAATAGTGGAATACCACACATGTTTTCTAGATAATGCCCTAGTTTAAGGTGTTTCTTGGAAAATTCCCTCTCATTTTTTACTTTTTTTTTTCAGGGCCTTTTTTTTTTCCTTTCAGTTGGAGTTTCACTCTTGTTGCCCGGGCTGGAGTGCAATGGTGTGATCTCAGTTCACCGCAACCTACGCCTCCCAGGTTCAAGCTCTTCTCCTGCCTCGGCCTCCCGAGTAGCTGGGATTACAGGCATGAGCCACCATGCCTGGCTAATTTTGTATTTTTAGTAAAGACAGGGTTTCTCCATGTTGGTCAGGCTGGTCTCAAACTCCCAACCTCAGGTGATCCACCTACCTCGGCCTCCCAAAGTTCTAGGATTACAGGCATAAGCCACTGTACCCGAGGGTGTTTTCTGTATTTCTCCACCTCTGGCCTTTCTACCTTTTTTTCCTCCTCTGCTAGAATTTTTAGATGAATTAATTTCTACCTGAAAGAAGTTCCAGACTTCGTTCAGTTTTACAGTAAAACTCTGCAGTTCTTAGACAGTTTTGGCAATTCAGTGCAGGATATTACTTATTTCATTATAATTAAAAACTCGATCCCTGCTGTTTTATGGGACAGTGTTTCATTTCCTTTTTAGCTAAGGGGATAGAGGTCCTTTACTCATCACCTCATTTGGGTAATAAATCTCCCTCTCTTTCTGTCTCTCTCATTCTTCCTCTCGGGCTCTATCTCTGTTCTCTTATAACCACTGAATATTATGGATGACAGAGGAGGGTAACATGGAGAATAATAAGGTATATATCTTGAAGGACGAGCTGTAAAATAAGTAAACAATGTGTTCTTCAAGACACTTCTACCAACTTCATGCTATTTCTTCGTATTTCTGCAAGCTGGGTTTATCTCTGGTTTTGTTTAGAATTTATAGGGTACACACGATTTTGGCAGATTTGGGAGAACGTTTTGTTCCTTAACCTTGTGTAGGTTCACCTGCATGGTGTGTATATTTCAGCATACTTGGGAGCTCCATAATTTTAGTCTTGTCCCAGGTTATCCCAGTCTGTAAAACAGGAAAGTAAAAAGTCATAGGGCTGGCTGGGCACAGTGGGTCACACTGCCGAGTGGGCAGATCACGAGGTCAGGAGTTTGAGACCAACCTGGCCAATGTGGTGAAACCTCTTCTCTACTTAAAAATACAAAAATTAGCCAGGTGTGCTGGTGCATGCCTGTAATCTCAGCTACTTGGGAGGCTGAGGCAGGAGAATCGCTTGAACCTGGGAGGCGGAGGTTGCAGTGAGTTGAGATTGTGCCACTGCATTCCAGCCTGGGCGACAGAGCTAGACTCTGTCTCAAAAAAGAAAGTCACAGATCTGTTCATTAAATGAGGTAGTTATAAAAAGCCATTTGGAAAGCAGGGAGCTGTTTTACAAGTGTGGTGCTTTGTTTGTAATGTAACTGCAGATGTTGACAAGGACCAGTTGTTAGAATGACTTAAAAATACAATCCAGGACACTGAAGGTACAATGAAGACCTAAGATGGAATGTTTAGTCATTGTGTTCTTACTTGAAATCCCAACCGAGCTGTCTTGGATGGTCAGTAGAAACCTCTAGTCCTTGGTGGGGCTTTAGAAAGACACCTGTGGAAGGCCATTCTTGCATTGCTATAAAGAAATACCCGAGGCTGGGTAATTTATAAAGAAAAGAAGTTGAATTAGCCTATGGTTTTGCAGGCTGTATGAGCATGGCACTGATGTTGCTTGGCTTCTGGGGAAGCCTTGGATCTTTTACTCATGGCGGAAGGTGGAAGGGGACAGGCACATCACTTGGGGAAAGCAGAAGCAAGAGAGAGAAAGCGGGAGGGGCGCTCATGCTTCAATAGCTAGATCTTGCCAGAACTCTTGGAATTAATTATATTTTTACTTAAATTTCTTTAGACTGAATTCTAGAAAAAAAAAATTTAATGGTGGAAGGAATGGGGTGGGATGGGGTTCAATGGGGTAAGAATAGCTTATAATTCTTCTGTGTTTTAAAATATGAAGGCAGATTAATATGCGATATGATGCTTACCTTTGGTTAAAGATCTACTTTTTGTGTTTTCTCTTGCAGCAATGACTTGACTTGGAGAGCTCTAAGAGACTGAAAACTTTCAAGATCTGAAGTTGCCTAGGGAATATTTTTACATATTTTATACAATTTCTATCATGGAGTCAGCAGGCATGTGGATCAAACCTAAAAGGGAATATTACTGCTGTGCTGTATACAGAATTTAGTTTGCTTTGAAACAAGTTTTGGTTTAAAGAGTCTGTTGAAAAATGTATTATACTTCCAGTGAAGGAAAGAGCTGTTTGTATCTTCTCAACCACTCCCAGCCTCTACCCTTCCCAGCCCCAATCCCAGGCCTTGGTGTACACACTGTAGTTTTTCCATTATGAGCAGTATGTAAAGTGATACTATTCAAGTACAGTCTGAGCTTATGATCGGGGTGTGTACAGTCTGAGTTTATGATCGGGGTGTGTGTGTGTGTGTGTGTGTGTGTATACACATGTGTACATGTGAGTGTGTGTTTCTCTTTTTCCAGTTCCTACATCCTATTTTGACACTGGTTGTAAGAAGATCTTCATACATACAGGTTACCTGTTACAAAAGATAAAAGATGAATCTTCAGTGGTAAAAGCTCAGTGGAAGTAATCCAGTCTACCCCTGAGGAGTTGATTCCCTAGGGCACCATGGAGTCAGATGGGACCAGATGGTAGACTTGGGATTCCTTGACCACGAATCCAGCATTCCCTCCTGTCACCACCATGCCACTCCTACGTCACTTACAAATTTTGAGAAGTTTTTCATGTCTTTTTTCTTTTTTGTAATCTTCCCTGAGTGATTCTTGGTTAGTCTATTGAATATAGGAGAAAATGGTTTTGGACACAAATTTGTTTGGACAAACCAAGATGAAAACAAAGGAATCCTG
The DNA here is from genome assembly GCA_031835075.1 of Saguinus oedipus. Classification (NCBI taxonomy): domain Eukaryota; kingdom Metazoa; phylum Chordata; class Mammalia; order Primates; family Cebidae; genus Saguinus; species Saguinus oedipus. The sequence goes on along the minus strand of CM063171.1, from coordinate 65,227,363 downwards.
TTTCTCATGCAAGATGGGCCTGCACCTACCTCCGGCGTGTTCTTCGTGTATTTCCTGTTTTCCATCTGTAACTAAGGCTCATTATTTAAAACACTCTTAGTAGTTATTTTCCCTTTAGGCCTGGCCAACTTTTCTTCTTTTAACTGTACATTTTACAAAACACCTGAAAAGACCCAGAGACATAAACAGTACACGATTTTATGGTAGGTCTGGGTGAGCGGTGGGGGAGGCCGGTTACGAGGGCTCCAAGACCTGCCTCCATGTCAGTGTTGAGGGTGCCTTGAGCACTTCTTTTATTTGCCTCCCGAAAGATGATTTCTATAAAATATACTTTAAAGTATTTACTGTACATAGACTTAAATGATTCTATTTCCAGCATCAAACTAAAAATTTCTAACCTCTTAAATGAATGGGAAATTCAGTTTCATGCAATTTTTTACTGACAACTAATAGACGCCATGTGTGTATACATTCATATACACAGTGGACCGGAGAAAGTCAGTCTGGAAATAAATTTCACTGAGATCCAGAAATTAGCAATATAGTACTTTTAGGGGTATATATTACTGTAAATAATATATGTGCAGCCTAGGCTAATAGTTTTAATTAAAAACAAGAAGTATACTTCTTTTTTTTTGCTTTAAAAATATGCCCTCAAAATGATGGGGGATAAAATGTAAGATATTCTTCAGCTTTAATTATTTTCCCATCTTATTCAAGTCAGAGCACTTTTTTTAATAGCAATACAACTGGCAAGAGAATACTCAAAAATATTTAAAATTGTATTTATACCAAGAGTACGTTTTAAATATTTTCTAATACTTGAGCAGTTTTTGTCTGGCAGGCTTCTGAATATGCCAAAAGTTAGGCATTCAATATTTTCAACACATAGGCTTTTTACTGGTTTATACTGTACTATCCGATGAGAATCCCTAAGTGTTCCCAAAGCGACTGATGTTTACAGGTCTTGCGTGTGTTCTTCTTTGTAAGAATGGGGGAATCCATTACAGACCTACTCTAGAAAACACTAATGATGACAACTTTTTGGTGTCGTAAATGAGTTGGCTACTACCTTGATGTAAAAATTTGTAAAGGAAATTTTTCACCATTTGGAGTGTCCAGTGTATTTTTAACTGTCTGGTTTGTACTTTTACGACTTTTGTACTACCAAAGCAGAGTAAAAAATAAAAATGTTAAACGCAGCGCGTTGTCTTGTGAGCGATCCAATTGTTAGTGCCTGGTACACTGGAAGTACAGTCGTGGGAGTATAATTATTGAGCTTAATTTTTTACAGTGCTGAATTTCTTGTGTCTTGAAATATCACATGATCATTTGACGGACTTTCCTCATGGGATTTCCCCTCCTGCAGAATCCCTTTCCCTAACACAGGCATACCTTGGAGATACTGTGGGTTCAGCCCCGGACCACTGCAATAAAGAAAATGTTGCAATCAAGCCAGTCACATGACCTTTTTGGTTTCCCATTGCATATAAAAAAGTTATGTTTGTACTATACTATAATCTATGAAGTGTATGCAATAATACTCTGTCTAAAAAATGTACCTACCTTAATTTAAAGTACTTTATTGCTAAAAAAAATAATACTAATGATAATCTGAGCCTTCAGCAAGTCATAATCTTTTTGCTGCTGGAGGATCTTGTCTCAGTGTTGATGGCTGCTGACCAGGGTGGTAGTTACTGAAGTTGGGGTGGCTGTGGCAATTTCTTATAATAACACAGTGATAAAGTTCACTGCACTGATTGACTCTACATTTCATCAGAGTTTTCTCTGTAGCATGCAGTACTGTGTGATAGTATTTTGCCATAGTAGAACTTCTTTCAAAATTGGAGTCAATCATTTCAAACTCTGATGCTGCTTTATCAACTAAGTTTATGCATTATAATATTCTAAATCATTTGTTGTCATTTCAGCAGTGTTCATGGCATCTTCACCAGGAGTAGATTCCATCTCAGGAAACTACTTTCTTTCATCATCTGTTAAGAAGCAATTCCTCATCTATTCAAGTTGTATCATGAGATGGCAGCAATTTAGTTCAATCTTCAGGCTCACTTCTGGTGCTAGTTCTGTTGGCTGTTTCCACCACATCTGCAGTGACTTCCTCCCTTGAAGTCTTGAACCCCTCCAAGTCATCCATGAGAGTTGGAATCAACTTCCATACTCCTGTTAATGTCGCTATTTTTTCCTCTTCCCATGAATCCAAAATGTTCTTGATGGCATCTAGAATGGTGAACTCCTTCCAGAAAATTTCAATTGACTTTGTTCAGGTCCATCAGAGGAATCACTGTCTACAGCAGATCTAGCCTTATGAAATGCCTTTCTTAAGTAATTAGACTTGAAAGTGGGAATTAATCCATGTAATTGAGTAATTATATAGCTGCAGAATGGATGTTGTGTTAGCAGGCATGAAGACATTTATCTCTGTACCTCTCCATAAGAGCTTTTGGGTAGCTGACCAGGTCCTTGTCAATGACTTATTATTTTGAACAGAATCTTTTTATCTAAGCAGTAGGTCTCAACAGTGGGCTTTGAATGTTCAGTAAACCATGCTGTAAACAGATGTGCTGTTATCTAGGCTGTTTACAGGCAGAATCAATTTAGCGTAATTTTTAAGGGCCTTATGATTTTCAAAATGGTAAATGAGCACTGGTTTCAACTTAATGTTGTCAGCTATGTCAGCCCCTAAGGCATTGAAGCCAGGCATTGACTTCTGTCTAACCATGAAAATCCTAGATGTCATCTCCTTCTAAATCTGATTTTTCATTTAGACACCATCAATGATCTTAGCTAGATTTTCTGGATTACTTACTGCAGTTTCTAAATTAGCACTTGCTGCTTCACTTTATACTTCTATTTAATGGCAATGGTTTCTTAATCCTCATGAACTGGCCAGGTGCAGTGGCTCACGCCTATAATCCCAGCAATTTGGGAGGTTGAGGCAGGCGAATTGCTTGAGGTCAGGAATTTGACACCAACCTGGCCAACATGGTGAAACCCCATCTCTACTAAAAATACAAAAATTAGCCAGGCATGGTGGCACTTGCCTGTAGTCCCAGCTACTCAGGAGGCTGAGGCAGAAGGCGCACTTGAATCTGGGAGACAGAGATTGCAGTAAGCTGAGATCATGCCACTGTACTCCAGCCTGGGCGACAGAGCTAGACCCTGTCTCAAAAAAAAAAATTTTTATTTTTTTCATGAACTAGCCTTTGCTAGCTTTCAATTGTTTTTTTCCTGCATTTTCCTCACTGCTTTTAGTCTTTATAGAATTGAAGAGTTAGGACCTTGCTCTGTATTAGGCTCTGGCTTAAAGGAATGTTGTGGCTGGTTTGGTCTTTTATCAAACCATGATAAATTACTGAATCTGTCTCCATATCAGCAATAAGGCTGTTGTACTTTCTTATCATTCGTGTATTCACTAGAGTAGCATTTTAAATTTTCTTCAGAACTTTTGCTTTGCATTCACAACTTAGCTATTTGGTACAAGAGGCCCAGTTTTCGGCCTGTCTTGGCTTTTGATATGCCTTCCTCAGTAAGCTTCATCATTTCTAGCTTTTGATTTAAGGTGAGATGTGTGTGACCCTCCCTTTTACTTGAACAGTGAGAAGCCATTGTCGGGTTACTAACTGGCTTAATTTTAATACTGTGTCTCAGGGAATAGGGAGGCCTGAGGAGAGGGAGAGAGACAGGGGAACGGCTGGTTGGGAGAGCAGTTGAACACATACCATTTACAGATTAAGTTCATCGTAGGTGGGTGTTGAACAATGAGAATACATGGACACAGGGAGGGGAGCACTACACGCTGGGGTCTGTTGTGGGGAAATAGGGGAGGGACAGTGGGGGTGGGGAGTTGGGGAGAGATAGCATGGGGAGAAATGCCAGATATAAGTGAAGGGGAGGAAGGCAGCAAATCACACTGCCACACGTGTACCTAAGCAACAATTTGCATGTTCCTCACATGTACCCCAGAACCTAAAATGCAATAAAAAAAGAAGAATAATTCTATTAATGATAAAAATAAAAGAAAATCCTGCAATATCTGCAAAGCACACTATAGCAAAGTGCAATAAAATGAGGTATGCTTGTTACTACCTTTTAAATTTGAAGTTAATTTTGGACTTAACAGGAGATTTGCAAAAGCAGTCCAGAGTTCATGTAAACCCTTCCCTCCATTTCCCTGTCACCTTAACCATAAAAGAGTGACCACAACTAAAAATGTAACCATGGTACAGTACCACTCACTCAACCACAACGTTCTTTGCCTTTCCTCAGTTGTCTCACCAATGTCCCCTGGCTGTTCCAGGATCCCCACTGCATTCTGTGGTTGGATCCTGTCTCCTCTGATCTGTGGCTGCCCCTTAGTCTTTTCTTGTGATTTGTGATCTTGACACTGATCAGTTCTTTTGTAGAATGTCCCTCATGCTCGGTGTTCCGGCTGATTCTTGTGATTAGATTGGGGTTTTGTACAGGGGAAGGGACACTATACAGGTGATGTGCCCTTCCCATTACATTGCGTCGGCAGCATGATGCTGCGTGTTAACCAGTGATGTCAGCCTTCGCCATTGCCCAAGGTGGTATCTGCCAGTTCCATTTTGGTAAAGTTACTATTTTCCCTTAGTAATTAATAAATATTAGAGGGGAGATACTTAGAGATTAGCAAATATCCCATTTCTGCTTAAACTTTCACACTTTAATTTTGCCATCCGTATGGGTTTTTTAGGGGTACCATAACAAATGACCAAAACCTGGATGGCCCAAAACCCAGAATGTATTCTTTCACGGTCTAGAAGGCCAGAGCCTGAAGTCAAGGTGTCTGCAGGGTTGATTCCTTCTGATATCTCTGGGATGTAATCTGGCCCATGCCTCCTTCCTCGCTCTTGGTGGTTGCTGGCAATTCTGGGCATTCTGTGCCTTTTTCCCTGTGTGAGTGAGTCTTCTCCTCTTAGAAGGACACCAGGCAGTGAGTTTAGGGTCCACCCTAATCCAGTATGACTTCACCTTAACTTGATTACATTTGCAGAGAACCCGTTTCCCAATAAGGTCATATCCACAGGTCCCAGAAGTTAGGACTTCAACATCAACAGATCCTGTGGGGGACATCATTCAACCCACCACACCAGCCACTGGTGGGTCTTGGCTGCAGTGGCAATGTCTGTGGTAGGACCTCTTTCAGGTTGGTGCCCGTGTACTTTGATGTGGCTTCATCCTTTTCTTTACTTTTCTCCTTCCCTCCACCTATTACACACCCACTCTTTCTCTCTTTTTCTTTCTTTCCTTCCTTCCTTCCTTCCTTCCCTCTCTCCCTCCCTCCTTCCTTCCATCTTTCTAATCTCAGCTCACTGCGACCTCCGTTTCCCAGGCTCAAGCAACTCTTCTGCCTCAGCTTCCTGAGTAGCTGGGATTACTTGCATGTGCCACCACACCTGGCCAATATTTGTATTTTTAGTACAGACAGGGTTTCACCATGTTGGCCAGGCTGGTCTTGAACTTCTGGCCTCAAGTGATCCACCCACCTTGGCCTCTCAGAGTGCTGGGATTACAGGTCCTTTCTTTTTTGAAAGCCCTTTATTACTTTCTGGGACCACAAGATGCTCCAGGTTCATCTTTTCTTGTATTTTCCTCGCCTGAGCCCAGAAATCAACCATAACCCAAGGAGCCCTGGGTCCTTTTATTGGACCATGATGTTTAAAAATAAGGAGCACTTGGTGTGCTCATTGATGCTGGGATGTCACAGCTACCAGGCACCCCGTCCGCACATATGCACACACTTCTTTATGCATTTTCGTATCTATCTGTAAAACAAAAGCACGCGTCCACACTGTGACCTCTGCCTCCAGTCTTGCTCCGTAGTACTTGTTCTAACCTTCCCGCTTTCCTTATTTGTAACTTTATTCTCCTACAGTAAGGAAATCTGGCTCTTATTATCTATGATGTTTTTACCCGTTTAATCAACCCTAGCATACATATTAAGTAGTTTGAAAATACATTACAGGCTCTCTGCTCATCCTGTTCGACAGACAGCCGCATCTTGTCTCCCATCACCAGCCACATCCCTGAGACACCGTGGGGAAGGTGAAGGTCGGAGTCAATGGATTTGGTCGTATTGGGCGCCTGGTCACCAGGGCTGCTTTTAACTCTGGTAAAGTGGATGTCGTCGCCATCAATGATCCCTTCATTGACCTCAACTACATGGTCTACATGTTTCAGTATGATTCCACCCATGGCAAATTCCATGGCACTGTCAAGGCTGAGAACGGGAAGCTTGTCATCAATGGAAATCCCATCACCATCTTCCAGGAGCGAGATCCCTCCAAAATCAAGTGGGGCGATGCTGGCGCTGAGTATGTGGTGGAGTCCACTGGCGTCTTCACCACCATGGAGAAGGCTGGGGCTCACTTGCAGGGGGGAGCCAAAAGGGTCATCATATCTGCCCCCTCTGCTGATGCCCCCATGTTTGTGATGGGCGTGAACCATGAGAAGTATGACAACAGCCTCAAGATCGTCAGCAATGCCTCCTGCACCACCAACTGCTTAGCGCCCCTGGCCAAGGTCATCCATGACAACTTCGGTATCGTGGAAGGACTCATGACCACGGTCCACGCCATCACGGCCACCCAGAAGACCGTGGATGGCCCCTCCGGGAAACTGTGGTGTGATGGCCGTGGGGCTCTCCAGAACATCATCCCTGCCTCTACTGGTGCTGCCAAGGCTGTGGGCAAGGTCATCCCTGAGCTGAACGGGAAGCTCACTGGCATGGCCTTCTGTGTCCCCACTGCCAACGTGTCAGTGGTGGACCTGACCTGCCACCTGGAAAAACCTGCCAAATATGATGACATTAAGAAGGTGGTGAAGCAGGCGTCGGAGGGCCCCCTCAAGGGCATCCCGGGCTACACTGAGCACCAGGTGGTGTCCTCTGACTTCAACAGCGACACCCATTCTTCCACCTTCGATGCTGGGGCTGGCATTGCCCTCAACGACCACTTCGTCAAGCTCATTTCCTGGTATGACAATGAATTTGGCTACAGCAACAGGGTGGTGGACCTCATGTCCCACATGGCCTCCAAGGAGTAAGACCCCTGGACCACCAGCCCCAGCGAGAGCACGAGAGGAAGAGAGGCCCTCACTGCTGGGGAGTCCCTGCCACACTGAGTCCCCTCACCACACCGAATTGCCCCTCCTCAGTTTCCTTGCAGACCCCTTGAAGAGGGAGGGGCCTAGGGAGCCCCACCTTGTCGTGTACCATCAATAAAGTCCCCTGTGCTCAAAAAAAAAAAGAAAAAAGAAAAAAAGAAAATACATTACAGGGAGAAACACATTTGCCAACTGAAGTACAATGTGTGTGTGTGTGTGTGTGTGTGTGTGTGTGTGTGTGTGTGTGTGTGTGGTTCTTTTTTTACCATATTCAGTGAAAACTGTATTTGCCAAAGGTACTTAGGTCAGCTCTTTGTTCCCCACCCCTTTCTGTGTGGTAATGTGACTCACTTGTAACACAGAGTCATTTGTCACCATCTGCATCCCATCTCTCCTTCATATCCTGGTTGAATTTTTTAAAATGTATATACAGCAAACTTCACTGTGTGTGGTACCTCATAGGATTTTGATTTGGAGTGTGTGTGTGTGTGTGTGTGTGTGTGTGTGTGTGTGTGTCCTTAAAAACAAGATGATCAATAACAGCTATGCTGACAAAGTGGAAAGGTCATTTGTGACCAAGTCACAACATCAGAGCCAGAAACTCGGCTGGGCATGGTGGCTCACGCCTGTAACTCAGCACTTTGGGAGGCTGAGGCAGGTGGATCACCTGAGGTTGGGAGTTCGAGACCAGCCCGACAAACATGGAGAAACCCCATCTCTACTAAAAATATAAAATTAGCTGGCCGTGGTGGCGTATGCCTGTAATCCCAGCTACTCAGGAGGCTGAGACAGGAGAATTGCTTGAACCTGAGTGGTGGAGGTTGCAGTGAGTCAGGATTGTGCTATTGTACTCCAGCCTGGGCGACAAAAATGAAACTCCATAGCAAAACAAAAACAAAAAAACCAAAACTAGAAACTGAGAACGTGTGCACTAGGATGGATTCTAGGAATTCACCAACTGCCTATTTTATAGTTGAAAGGGGTCACATGGGGCGATGGGCTTTGTTTTTAATTAACTGGCCTTTCTGATCTCCCCTCTAGTATGTGTGTAATGCAGAATGGGGACGTTTGGTCACTAGTTGGCTTTCGTGTCTTTCTCGGCTCATTAGGGTAGTAGCGGGCAGCTGGCAATGTGGCACATATGGCCCTTCTGTTCCCTGGGGTGACAGATGCTAGCCTTGCCACACTGGCCCCGAACAATTGGGTCAGCAATCTCCCCGCCCTGGCAGCTCCTGGGAGAATTTGCCAGGGGGCCTTTCCATGGCCGTGAATGCTCCTGCACATCTTTCTCAAATCTGTCTTGACATCCAGGCTTCTTCCACCCCAGTCTGCCCCAGTGAAAAGGTGGGGAACCCTTCCTGTGTCTCACTGAGGACAGTAGAGTTGGGGGCTTGGAAATGGGGTCCTGTGATTTAGTGCATATGTGTAGTATCACTGGGGCTTCTTGTGTGGTCAAAAAGGAGTACGTTTTATATCCGAGGTTTGACTTGCCAGTTCCCAGATCCTCTGACCCTTTTGTCTCGGGGTGCATATTGGTTCTACCCAAGGATTCCCTTCTCTCCTCATCTTCCCGGGACCATGCTGCAGGACTGTTCTCACATATCACCAGGGATCCTTCCCTGTAGCTCTAAACACCTGAGGGACACCTGGGACTTCTTTGTCTTGGTCATTTTGTGGCTTGGCCGGGTGGGTGCAGCTGCCCTCGCGGTTCAGCTGATGTCCAGCCCTGCCAGACCCTTGCACAGAGCTGGCCCTTCGCCCCCTCTGCTGGCCGCATAGGAGAACTGCACAGCCATTGGGGGTTGCTGCTGTATCTTCCTTGATGCCCTGCTGTGCAGAAAACGCTTGTGATTTTGTGCTGAATGAATAAACAAAAGCCCACCTTTAAAAATGAAAGCCTACCATTAGCTATTTTATGAGAGTAAAGGTTCAAGTCTAGTTCTTTTCTAATCATTTTCTGATGCTGCCAGTGTGTCTATTTTTTTCTCATCAGAAGCTCCAGTTTCTTCCCTGGGAGCTTGCGTCCTACAGGCATCACCTGGATACCGGTGAGAATGATTCAGTTCCGTTTTGGAGGGAATCCCGTTCCCTGATGCTATCATGGAAGCGGTGTGACTATGGAGAGTGGTGTGGTCTCAGAGAAGTAGGCACGACCTTGCTGTTGCATTTGAGCCCCAGCTCTGCCACTTACCACTATGTGCTATTGAGAAAATTATCTTTCTGAGCCTCAATGCCATCTGTAAAATGACCTGTCTCACAGGAGTTTTAAGGATCAGATAAATGCCTGCAAATTCACTTTCTTCACATCCCTCCCTACTGAGGGCACGACAGCTGTAAGTGGTGTGTTTGGTAACTTGGTGAAGGGTCTACGTGTGTCCGTCCCTGACAGCTGATCAGAGTGGCTGTGAATGGTCCAGCTCACACAGCTTTGTTCCATAACCTCGTGGGAGAGCCACAGAGTAAGAGAAGGTCCAAGTTTTGAAGAGGCAGAGTGAAGGGATAGAAGAAAGACCAAGGACGATGAGTCAGTGTGTGCCATGGGCGGCTGGGACGCCATCAACCCAGCACATTCCCTCCTGGGAGTGACTCGTGATGCCCTCCTCCTCTGGGGAACTCCTTGACCCTCCCCCTTTTTTTTTTTTTTTTGAGACAGAGTCTCCCTTTTTCACCCAGGCTGGAGTGCAATGGTGCCATCTCAGCTCACTGCAACCTCCGCCTCCTGGGTTCAAGTGATTTTCCTGCCTCAGCCTCCCGAGTAGCTGGGATTACAGGTGCACACCACCACACCTCGCTAATTTTTGTATTTTTCGTGGAGATGGGGTTTCACCATGTTAGCCAGGCTGGTCTTGAAATCCTGACCTCAGGTAATTCACCCACCTCAGCCTCCCAAAGTGCTGGGTTTAAGGTGTGAGCCACCACACCTGGCCTCCTTGCCCCTCTTTGAAACCTAGACTGCTCTGCAGCTGGACATGCCCGGGGCACACGGCCCATCTGCCACCTGGCCAAATAGAGCCCCTCCCTGGGATGTTTGATAACTTGGTGAAGGGTCTATGTGCATCCATCCCCCATGGCTGATTGTGACCGTGAATGGCCCAGCACGCACAACTTTGAGTCGAGCTGAGCTGGCAAGTTTCTTGCTGTGGAACTGAGGCACAGAGTTCCACAGCCTCAGGGGCGAGCCCATGAGGGTTCCCATGGCTAAAGCTGCAGCTTTAGCCACCAGAGCAGTAAACCATTTTCTCTAGCAAACTGGGGCTGGAAGAAATGGTTTATTGCTCTGGTGGCTAAAACTGTAGGTTAGGGGGCTGGTGGAGACCACATTCCTGCTGTGCAGTCTTCTTTCCTGCTGTGAGGAAAGGGAGGGAATGCTGGTTGCTTCTCTGTTTTTTTGAGACAGAATCTCACTCTGTCACCTAGGCTTGAATGCAGTGGTGTGATCATGGCTCACCGGAGCCTCGACCTCCTGGGCAATCCTCCCACTGAGCCTCCCAAGTAGCTGGGACTGCAGGCATGGGCCATCATACTCAGCTACTATTTTTTTTTTTGGTATTTTTCGAAGAGACGTGTTTTTTTCCACATTGCCCAGGCTGGTCTTGAACTCCTGAGCTCAAGCAATCTACCCACCTTGGCCTCCCAAAGTGCTGGGACTACAGGCGTGAGCCACTGTGCCCAGCCTGGTTGCTTTCAAGCCCCAGATTCAGTTGTCCCCGAGGCCTAGTTGGCCTTCTGAACTTCACTAATATTTCAAGGAAATTATTTTGTTATCTAGTTTGGGTTTCCGTCATTTGCAGCCAACCAACCAAACCAACAAAAAGAACTCATGACGAATGCAGTTATTTGCAGAAAAGTAGATATAGGAGAAGTTAGAGAGCCACATGGAGGGCGAGGCTCTGGCATCCAGCCCTGCAGCTGTGACTTCCTGGAGCGCCTTGAATCCATCATCAGAAGCCCTGGCCATGGTGCGGTCTCTGATGTGAAATACTCTTGTAAACAAACCCTCTTCCCTTTATTGCCTCAGCAGAGTCTCCTATCACCATCTTTCCTGGGTTGTCACAGGGCTCATTTTTAGAGCTCCCAATAAGAGCACAGATTTGGCATTCAGACACCTTTGGCCATCTGTGACCCTAAACTCTTTGGACCCAGTCTTCTAACTATAGACTGAAGATAGCAAGTGCCTTTTTGGGTGGTTGTGAGGCTAGTGTGAACTCAGAGGTGTAAGGCACTCAGTACAGGGCCGGCACAGCCGTGCTCACTCAGTGGTCTCCGAGATGAAGTGGAACAATCTATTGGCCGCAGAGATGCCAAGTTCCAACCCTCCGTAGTGGAATAAATGATGGGTTTTTTGCCTTTGACAGTTAGTTTTTGATGTTTCTGCCACAGTCATATGGTTTAACATTCAAAGGTGGGCTGGGGGAGGAACCAGGTACAAGATGTAACTGCAACTGCAAAGCCCATGGGGCCTGAGGTTCTCCTGATGCCAGGTCAGCTGCCGTATTGGAGAGAACGACTTCCTTACCTTGAGTGATGTTCAGTGGACCCAGATCTACCAGCCAAGGAGCATGGTCTCTTCCTGTTTGTTCAGGCTGAAATTTTATCTTGCCACTTTTATGACAAGATGTGCATGTAGTATAGACATCTCAGCCAGTTTAAAAGTAACTCAATTTATTTTCATTCCCAAGTTAATCTAGCTGAGAAGTCATAGACAAAATACTCTTAAAGTCATAACAGTATACCCAAATTGCAAAATGTATGGGTTTAGTTATTACAGATGAATATCTTAGTGTTGACCAAATCGAACAAAAACTACACACACACACACGCACGCACGCACACCCACACACCATACTAAATAAAAACCAAGCCAGACACAACCTCTCCAAAATAACCAATCAACCTTCCCAAACTTTCCATGGTTTCTGTTTTGTATTAAAAATGCATTTTGTTTTATAAAAACTTAATGGGGCAAGAGGAAAGATAAAAGAAAGGGTCAATTTTAATGCTATAAATATTCATTTCAAATGCAATGTGACTTAAAATTGAAAGGATAAATTCCCGTGTGTTCTGCAATTGTTGAATTATGAAAATAATGAGAATAAAAATACACTAAAATTGAAGTGCCCTCAAGATGCATTTTTGCCTTTAGACGATTATTAATGATGTAGGTAGAACAGAACTTACCCAGTTTAGAAATTAGTATTATTAGAAGTGATTCAGACAGGTTTGGCGGGTAGCAACGAAGGTCTAGTTATTTAAAAAAAGCATTGAGTGTACTCATGAAGGTGGTCCAACGACCTTCACTGGGCAATAAAGTTACATCTAACTTTTTTTTTTTTGAGACAGAGTCTTGCTCTGTCTACCCAGGCTAGAGAGCAGAGGTGCGATTTCAGCTCATTGCAACCTCTGTCCCTGGGTTCAAGCACTTCCCCTGCCTCAGCCTCCAGAGTAGCTGGGATTACAGGTGCCCGCCGCCAAGCCTGGCTAATTTATATATTTTTAGTAGAGACGGGGTTTCGCCATGTTGGCCAGGCTGGTCTTGAGCTCCTGACCTCAAGTGAGGCACTGGCCTTGGCCTCCCAAAGTGCTGGGATTACAGACGTGAGCCACCATGCCCAGTCAAAATTAATCTAACACTTATGGTTTACTTTGTGCTGGGTATGCGCTAAGCACTTTGTATCTCATTTAAATCTCATAATGGTCCAGAGAGAGGCATGGCCATCGCGTCCACTATACAGATGATGAAACCGAGGAAAGGACTCTTAAGCTATGTAGGGGCTGTCCATGGGAGGGGACGTATGGCCCCTGGATCTGCCTCATCCTTTGTAAGGAAAGGAAAGCATGGTCCCATGATTGCTGTAAGAGTACCACTGACAGTAGATATTCTCAGAGATTTTACAGATAAAGCTGAAGCTGTCCTACAGGGTTAAGGAGAATTCTGGATTAAGCACTGATCAGGCTGTACTTTGGCCCACTTCCTTGTAACCAGAAGTCCTGCCGTAGCTCCAGATCCTCACCATCTGCATCCCCATTGCTCCATAGATAGGATTTCTGACATTAGACTCAACAGAGCTTTTGCTAGAATGGCTTAAGGTGTTTTACAGACCCCAAATTCCAGTGAAACAGCGGACAGCCAACCGGTTTGCAGACCACCCACAGACAAGTGAGATCAGCATGAGAATACAGACTCTTCATCTCCCTGACCCCTGACTTCTTCCTCTCCCTGTGTGGCTTCACCCTGCACTCTTGGACCAACCAACTATCCCCCGACTTCACCCTGCACTTTTCGACCAGTCAACTATCGACACACTTTGGCTCATTCCAAACCTTTTAAAATCCCTAGCCCCAGACTCCTCAGGGAGACGGATTTGAGGTTTCCTTCTGTCTCCTTGTTCAGTGGCCCTCCCATTAAACGTCTTGCTCTGCCGCAGCCCCGCGTCTCAGCTACTGACTTGCTGCAGAGTGGAAACAGACCTATTATGGTTCCAAGGCCTTGACTAACTTTTCTATTCCTTATTAAAATCTTCCTTAGAACCAGAACAAAACCCCCTTTTATTCCCAATTGACGATACATCTAAGTTTACATAGACAACACTGGTTTGTCTCACACTGTGATTCAGCCCTTAGTTTTGTCTAATGGCAATGTGGATGTTGCCACAGAGAGGTGTAACATGTCATCTTTAAAAGCACTGGTTTGTACTTCAATCTGGGTTGAGCTCAGATTCTGCCCCTGCCTGGCGGTGTGACTCTGGATGAATGATTTGGCTGTTTCAGTCTCCATTTTCCCATGTGTGAAATGGGGACAGTCCTACCTACAACTCATAGCATCATGGTAGACTTAAGTGGGATGATTCACATGCAGGACTTAGAACAAGCCTGGCTGCACTTAGTGCTTAAACTCAGCAGTATTAAAAAAGTCAAGCTATATTTGTACCCATAAAAATACTAAAAAGCAACAACACAATACCAAAACCCACGACTTGATGGCTCCCAGAAATGACTGAATACCATTTCTACATTAATATTTGGCAAAATATTTTGAAATAGTGTGTTGGCAGATGTTTTCTCTATACCTTTTTTTTCCTATAAACTTTTTCTTTTCTTTTCTTTTTTTTTTTTTTTTGAGACAGAGTTGCACTCTGTTTCCCAGGCTGGAGTGCAGTGGCACAATCGCGACTCACTGGAAACTCTGCCTCCTGGATTCAAGCAATTCTCCTGCCTCAGCCTCTCAAGTAGCTGGGATTACAGGCACGCACCACCAGCTCTGGCTAATTTTTGTATTTTTAGAAAAGACAGGTTTCGCCATGTTGATCTGACTGTTCTCAAACTCCTGACCTCAAGTGATCCGTCCACCTTTGCTTCCCAAAGTGCTGGGATAACAGGCTTGAGCCACCACACCCGGCCCCTATAAACTTTTAATTTAAAATCCATAACACTCTTTGAAAGGTTTGTCACCCAGCTTATGTCTGATGCCATGAAAATCTTGGTGCCTAGATCTTGTGTCTTCAGAAATTGGTAATTTAAGGCTTTTGTTTCCTTTCTAAGTATCAACATCTAAACAGAGAGAGCAGCACATTGGCTGAGGAGTAGACCATGGACTAGAGACCATGGACCTCTGTGGCCTGTGAAATCTTCCTGATTTATGTAAATTCTGAGTGTTGAGTGCATTTGCAAGTGGGCTTGTGTTATAAATGCATGGTTCACACTCGTGTATGCTCTACGTGCTTCCGAAAACATTGGCCCAGTTTTGTCTATTTACAGAGAGCTTTTATATATACCAGTTCATTTGATCTTCTAAACAAGCTTTCCAGAGTAGGCTTCACATACCCCACTGCTGTGAAAAAAAAAATTAATGCTCTGATATGTAATTGTTACCTCATCTTAGTATTGCTAAATACTATGTCGTATATTAGTAGAAAATAGTATGTTTGTAAAAATGCTTATGTTAAGGGTGTGTGCAGTATTTTTTATTGATAACTGGTGCAAGATAAAAATAAAGGTGTGGCAATCCCTGCTAGAGTCTTAAGTGTATCTCTAAGGGTGGAGAATTACTCACATAAACGATGTAGATGCCAGGACTCCACTCAAGACCTAATAAGTCTGAATCCCATAGAGGTAGGTCCAGAAACCTGCCTTTTCAACAAGCATACCACGTGCCTCAAGGGCACGCTGAAGTTTGAGAATGTTTACTTTCAACTCTTAGATATAGGAATCATCCCCATTTCACAGATGAGAAAAGTGAGGCTCAGAAACGTTAAGAAACTTAAACTCAAGGTCACATAGCGAACAAGAGGCATAGCCACATTTCACCCCAGGTTTATTAGGATTCAAGAGGCACCTGTGTGGGAAGTACCAGGCACATGCCACGTGGGCAGGGCCTCTGAGGACCTGGAGGTCATGATACCTGGCTGCAGGTGTTACTGAAGAGTCAATCCTGGATGCACATTTTTTCCCTCATCACTAGGAGCCAAGAGGACAACGAGATCTGGGTGTCATTACACAAATATGCATCCTTTTTTTCTTCTCCAGGAGTTTTTATTTTTTGAGACAGAGTCTTGCTCTGTTGCCCAGGCTGAAGTGCAAAGGCGCAATCTCAGCTCACCGCAACATCCACCTCCCAGGTTCAAGCGATTCTCCTGCCTCAGCCTCCCTAGTAGCTGGGATAACAGGCCCCTGCCACCATGCCCAGCTAATTTTTGTAATTTTAGTAGAGATGGGGTTTCTCCATGCTGGCCAGGCTGGTCTCGAGCTTCCGACCTCAGGTGATCTACCAGCCTCAGCCTCCCAAAGTGCTGGGATTATAGGCGTGAGCCACTGTGCCCAGCCTCTCCTCCAGGATTTTAAAGATTGAGTTCAAAATGACTGAAAAATGAGGTCAGCCAACTCCCTGTTGCTTGGCTCCAAACAGTGGTTTTCTTAAAGGTTTTGTCTCAGTTTGGGATTACTGTCCTCAGGGAAACGTGGACTCATTCTGGAGATCAAACCTTTAGCAGCTGCCCAAATTTGGCTCTGTCCACTTTTCCACACACCACCATACAAGCCTCGTTATTCAAATACAGCAGGGTAGACTGAGAGTGAAGGGCCTGAACAATGAAGACAATTCCTAACCTCTCAAATTCCTATGGATTTGCGCTCCCATATTAGCATTCAGCAATCCTGGCCAGCTGCATGATGTCTCCCCAACCAGATTGGGAAAAGATTTTATTATTTCAATCAACAAACATGTGTTGAGCCCCCCCACTTGGGCCATAGCCTATCTTAGTCAGGCCAAAGGCATTCACTTAGTATAGTCATTTCAGTTGAAGAAAATTGCTAATAGTTGACTCCAAGTGACTAAATCTACAGGTAAGCATCACCTGCGATCAACATGTTGACTTGCATAAAATGTTTCTTAAAGTGGGTGGGAGTGCTTCAGAAGTCAGCAGACCACTTAGGTGTGGCTTCTGTAACCTGATACGAGTAACTTACAAATTTAGTAAATATATAAATGGACTATCTACTGTTCTATTACTTAACAGGGAAAGCATTTACCATGAAAAACAGATGTCAGCTTGTTTGTGTTTGTCACCAACTCCAAAACAGAGGATTTTAAAATGCATGAGGTTTAGAGGGAAAAAAATGACATGAGAAAGCAACATTTTCTACATTTTTGTCATAAAGACTGGTTGTGTGAAAAGGAGTGCCCTTGATGAAGAGTCAAGTCCAAGTCCAGGAAAGGAGGCTCCACCCTGTGCTGCAGTCGTGACTGTTCTACCTGCTGCATGGCTGCACACAGATGCCCAGACCAGGGAAGTCAGGAGATCTTTGCTCCTGTTCTTGCATTTGGTGTCTCATTTATTCTCTCTAAGGCCTCCTGCTTGGAGGTATGGATGAGAGAGGTAGGAAGAGAACAGAGAATCAGAGAGACAGGGCGGGGCAGAGGGAGGAAAATGACGAATGCCAGCACTGACTGAGCGTGGACAGATAGGTACGTGCTATGTAAGAAACCTGGAATTCTCTTCATTCTTTTGGGTATCTGGTTTTTCCAGTTATAACTATTCACTACATCTGCTTTGGTAACCAGGAAAAAATTTAATTTCATACTCATATGATAGTTCATTTTCCCTCAGTAAGAAGTTAAATCTGCCAGGTGCGGTGGCTCACACCTGTAATCCCAGCACTCTGGGACGCCAAGGTGGGTGGATCACTTGAGGTCAGGAGTTCGAGATCAGCCTGACCAACATGGAGAAACCCTGTCTCTACTAAAAATACAAAATTAGCTGGGCTTGGTGGTGCATGCCTGTAATCCCAGTTACTCAGGAGGCTGACAGGAGAATTGCTTGAACCCAGGAGGCAGAGGTTGTGGTGAGTTGAGATTGTGCCATTGCACTCCAGCCTGGGCAACAAGAGCGAAACTCCATCTCAAAAAAAAAAAAAAAAAAAAAAGCAAAGTTAAATCTAACTTCTTAGCTCAAGAAGTTAGATTTAACTAACTTTTATGTCATGTGTAATATGTACATAAAATAATCTTAATTCAAAATCGGGATTTAACATGGTAAATACACACGTGATGCAGTTGCCTAAGCTTCATGGAGAGCTGTGAAGTCTGCGCCTAATCACAGTCAGTGCCTTCCAATCAGAGTGCATCTGTGCTTTCAAATTGTCCACAATGTTTGAAAAGTTTGGCTATTTTCAACCTCATGTTTCTGACAAGGGGTGGCACCAAGCTGCAGAAAGAAGACACTACACGCATCAGCATGCTCAGACAGCTCGCTGTTAGGACAACCTGGTAGAAAGGCTAAAAGCTGGACTTCCTTTTCAACCTAAGCATTTTTTACTTTCCTCTGATTTCCTCTGGGGGAGCCTAGATATTGGAGTGAAGATGAAAGGGTCCAGAATTACTTTTAAAGAACTCTTGATGTTATGGGCCATCTGTCGACCTTTCTGAAGCAGTTATTCATAACAAAGAATCTTTAAAACTAGAGAGTTGTCAGTTAAGGTAAACTCTGCAGCCATTCTAAAATGTAAAATTATACACATATGTAAATGTGAAAGTGTGTGTCTGGGTAAGAGAAAGTGACTTGTCTGCCCTGACACCTTACCCTGTCCCTTCCTTGTCGGAATTTTCTGCTTTCGTCAGGTTTGGAGATATCAGTGGCATGTTGTGGTAGCTGTCCAGTCCTCCTTTTCCTGGACCAAAGGTAGAGGCCCCTTTGGTGTCACACTGAATGTACAATCTTCCAATCTTTTGCAAACGAGCTGTGTCCCAGGCTTTTGAGACCTGCAGTGGCAGAGACTGTAAATGGACCTCCTCAAAACTCACTGTCCATTTCCCCTTCTCAGTAACTGCATCCTGCGTTCATGGGGCAAAGCCATGCATACCACTAAAAAGACACCTTTCCTAGTCTCTCTTGCAGCTAGATGTGGCCAAGTGACCAGATTTTGACCAAAGAGGTAGATGTGGAAGGGATGAATTACACTTCTGTGAGGTCCTTAACAGAGAGGGAGTGGGGTGTTTGGCCCTATATTCTTTTTCCAACATAGAATGCGAATGTCATGACTGAAGCCACAGCAGCCATTTTGGACTACAAAGTGACCTTGAGAAGGAAGCCAAAATGACTGAAGCAGCACGGGTCGCTGACACCAGGTCATTCATGCACACTCTACCACCCTGGATCCCTACCTCCAGATTTCTTTTACATAACAGGCAAATCAACCTCTACGTGTATAAAACACTCATCCTATACAACTGAACACAATCCCAACTGACATACTTAGGAAATTATTGAAGGAACCAGCATTTTGAAATATTAAGTATTTGATATAGTAAATACAAAAGCAGGCATACCCCCAATGCAATTAACCATGCCAAGAGTTTATCTTTTTAAGGGCTCTGAGTGACCCTGTATATAGAGGTCACTTGTGATAGCTTGTCATTATAATACCAAACAAACCGAGGGTGACGTATGTTCAGTAAGCATTTGTAAGGGTGCCATCCTTAAAGGCGCTGGAAGGCTCAGAAATCATGTTTTATATCAAATTATTACCAAAATGAAATAATGACATTATAAACACTTCCCAATATTGGAATTTTCAGTTGTAAGCATGTAAAAATTTTTCTTAAAGGAATTGTTTTCAACTAGTAAGACATCACGTTTGAGTGCCTAATGTGCCAAGCACTGTGCTAAACACTTACATCGTCTCATTTAATCTTCACAAGCACATACGATTATCATTCTCACTTCACAGGTGGGCAAAGAGAAGGGATACGTAACATGCCCAAGGTCACATAGCCAAACTGGAAATCAAACGAAATTCAGTTGGATGTCACTTTGTGTTACAAAACAGCAAACTAAAGCATCTTCCATGTTTATTATTTTCTAGATAATGCCTTTAAATTCTCCATTGAATTAAGTCAGAATGGTTGTCTGTGTTTCTGGAATCAGAAGGCTGAAATCCAGAAAGGCCTTGCTTGTCTCTAAGGTAAGATCAGGACATTTAGTTACAGCATCAAGTTTAACTTGAGGGAGAGAAAGCCAAAGCCCCCTTCCTTGTATAATTTTGTAGTCTAGCTCTTTATCTTTTTTTTTTAAGAGATGAAGTCTCACTAAGTTGCCCAGGTTGGTCTCGAATTCCTGGCCTCAGCAATCCTCTCACCTCAGCCTTCCAAAGTGCTGGGATTACAGACATGAGCCACCGTGCCTAGCTTAGCTCTTCACATTGGAAGTAACACCCAGGGTCACTGATAGTCTGAGAAAATTAGGACCACCTTTGAGTTAAGACAGAAAGACACATACGTTGTTACATTTTAATTAGAATCAGACATTGAATGGCATAAAAACATTCCATATATGGCTTTGCTGTTCTGAAAGTCATGAACTTAAAATCCAAATATGAGACAAGCAGTCTTAAGACTTATTTTGGCCAGCCTCCCCAATCCCAAAGGAGATTTAAAAGGCATAATGTAAAAAAGTTAAGGTCAAGGTGTTTTAAAATCACATCTCAGCTAATGACTAACCCTTTGTTTCCTGGGGACTTCTGCTCTACTGTGAAAACGGCTGAGCTTAACCCACTGTTGAACAACGGTTAGTTATTAGTTCCCTGCTGATTGTCCCTCTAGTTAAGCCATGCTCTGGGGACACATGAGGCACTTTAAGTGGGGCAGTTACCTTTTCCGGGTTGGGTACAATGTTTGGCTCTCAAAAACAAGGGAAACAATTTACAGTCAAAAGGAATGCTCTGTGATTGTGTGCCTTTGGGATCAACGGTTGAGATCTTAGTGTATTCTCATAAACATCTGTACCAGGTGCTCAGAGACGTTTGAGGGTTGTCAAGCAGGCTGTTCAATTTCTGCCTCTTCTGTGGATATGGGCACAATGACCCACAACTCACCTATACAGAGTGAAACTCCAGATATGTGACAAGCAGTGTGGGACAGATGCTGGCGATCAGAACAGGTGCCAGATGTAAACAACTGTAAGGCTGCGCTGGCGGACGCTGGCGTAATCACCTGCTCTGCCTCTGGGGAGCAAATGCATCCACGTGCTCAGCATGACACTGCTTACCTCCCTGTGCAAATCCCCTTCCCTAATCAGCCTCATCCAAATCTTCTCCTGCAGTAGCGGCTTCTAAAGCCGCCAGGGCCTCTGCCACTGCTGCATCCACGTCCACAATCTCCCTGTCCCCATCTCCGTTGCAACCATGAGCATCCTCCTGCCTATTTCCCGAGGCAACCACAGGCATGACATGAGCGGGACCCTTCACACTAAAGCAGATGCTTAGAACTTCTGTTTTCACATCCTCATTCGATGAGTTCCAGCTTCTCCTCACAGAGAAGGGTGTATTCAAACCATGCTCCCCTACTGTGGGCTGAATTCCCTCTAGGGACTCCTCCTCAGTATGGTTCTTGGAAACATGGTCCTTTTCACTATGATCAACGTTGCCTCCAGCTGGGCCCCAATGCTGAGGGTAATCTGGGGCTGGTATCTGGAAGATATGCTCTTGTACTTCCAAGGCACAACTTTCCACATCAGAAGGCGCTCTGGAGCCTCCGTTTCTCATGACCTGGGTCTCTTCTGAGGCCAGCAGCACACAGTCCTGTTTCTGAGTGCCCCCTCCTTCCAGGAAGGGTTGAGTTGGGGGAATAGTATTTGCAGTACTGGCCCAGGAGCCCCTGTCATCCTGGGAGGGACTGGGATTCCCAGTGGGCTGTGGGGCGGCAGCAGGGCCAACGCCGTTGACACCACAGGCATGGTGGTCCCCTCCAGCATCTCCCTGTGGGAGCAGACCTTGGTGAGGCCTGCAGGGCTCCCGTGGATCAGCTGTCCTGCTGCTGCTATCAGTCTTCTTTGAGCCCTGCCTCTGAGGGTCATTTTTCTGCACCAGGACTTCACCGCCCCACTTGCCTTTTAATTTAACAGTGTCATCTTCATCTAGCTTGCAGCTGTTGACTTCATTGACATAGCCAGGAGAGGGCACTTGAACTGGATCAAAGAGATAGCTGCAGGGAGGACAGTGAAAACCAGTCAGGTCTGTTCCATCATTAATGCTGCCAGCTACAGACCCTGCTTCTCTCTACGGTTCCTGCTAGTTTAATTTCTGTGATTAGTTACTCTGTTCAACCTAGATAAGTGTGTCTAAATCAAATAGATACGGTCGGTATAAAAATGTTCAATGGCTCATGCCTGTAATCTCAGCAATTTGGGTGGCCAAGGTGGGTGGATCACTTAAAGTCAGGAGTTCGGGACCAGCCTGACCAACATGGTGAAATCCCGTCTCTACTAAAAATACAAAAATTAGCTGGGTACAGTGTTGGGCACCTGTAATCCCAGCTACTTGGGAGGCTGAGGTAGGAGAATCGCTTGAACCTGGCAGGCGGATGCTGCAGTGAGCTGAAATCGTGCCACTGCATGCCAGCCTGGGTGACAGAGTGAGACCATCTTTTAAAAAAAAAAAAAGGTTCTTCCAGAAGTACATCTTAAGAAGAGAGCCAAAAGGAGGAAGGAGGGGTAGGGGATAGATAAAGTAAAATACAAAGTGGTTCATAGAATTTTAAAATAAAAAATAAGTAAAACAAATGTCCACTAATAGGGCCATAAGGAGTATATCCTCTCCGTGGAATATTATGCCATCATTAAAATGATAAACATGAAGTCTGAAGTCACAGGAATGATACTTCTAATACTTTTTTTTTGAATAAGGACAAACATCACATCATGATTACAGTGGAATAAAGCTTATGTACGTACTAGAATAGAGTACAATTAAAAGGCAGTTTATTTGTTAAGAAAGCAAGATCACCAGTGACATTTCTTCCCCTTCATCTTAGAAGTTCATGTTCGTGTCACTCACAATTTTATGAAATGCAATGTGGACAGAATTAAAAGCACATATGTGATTGGGGTGATTTATTTTCAGCGATGCCATTTCAGGCAGAAACCCAGACCAAATTCAGCCTCAGAAAACTATGGTGTTCCCAACATGCTTTGAGAAGTGAGCAAAAAAAGTTAACAAAATCTAGGGCACATGTTCTTTTAAACGATATTATAACAGTTCCAACTCTTAATGTGTTGGCAGTGTTGACCGTGCCTCAAGCTGGATAAATGCACTACTCCGTGCATTTATGTGCATGGTCTTTAAAAGTGACTCCATGCTCTTCACAACTTCCTCCACTTAGAAGTAATATTTCCCCAGCTTTACCTTTGTATTATTTTACAGCACCTGCACCCCATCTGGATTGCTTTCTGTTACCACCTGAAAAGAAAGCGTAAAAAGTAGAGAACACAGTGAATGATACTTTGGTAGGAATTAAGTTTGCCTTGTTTTTTTTTTCCTTAGAGACTCAAAATGTATTAATAGAGTCACACATTTTGGCAGAAGGGTGACTACCACAGGTTCAGGGAGGGCGCTGGTTATCGGGAACACCCCATCTCCATCAGTGTGTCAGAGTCCACAGACATTCACTGACATTTGCCTCTGTGTCAGACCTTTCTCCCAAACCTGAAGTTATGTGTTTCATCCCATTTGACAGATGAGGAGCAGAAGGTAGAAGGACGCTACATAGGCAAGGACCTTCTGCCGTTTTCTAATCTGTTACCTTCTACAGAGGACACAGGCACCTGGCCAGGGCACAGCCTGCTGTGCGGCAGCAGCAGGAGCAGGAGGAGATTTTGAGTGGACTCCGTGCCAGGGCATCTGCTCCTCGAGGGTTAAAGGATGCTGGAATAAGGTGGCAGATCGATTGTGTCCCATGATTCAGACCCCGAGAAACGTGATAGCCCAAGTCGTCACACAAGCTTCAACCACCCTAAATTGATCCTGTGTTGCCTTTCCTGCTGCTGGGCCAATCTCAGCTGTGATTCATGGATGCTGTTCTCTTGCAGCTCAAAGACATGCCCCCAGCCAGTGGTTCACGCCTGTAATCCCAGAACTTTGGGAGGCTGAGGCAGGCAGATCACAAGTTCAGGAGATGGAGACCATCCTGGCCAACATGGCGAAACTGCGTCTCTACTAACAATACAAAAATTAGTAAGGTGTGGTGGCATGCTTCTGTAATCCCAGCTACTCAGGAGGCTGAGGCAGAATTGCTTGAACCCAGGAGGTGAAGGTTGCAGTGAGCCAAGATCATGCCACTGCACTCCAGCCTGGGCAAAGAGCGAGACTGTCAAAAAAGAAAAAGAAAGAAAGAAAGAAAAGACATGCCCCTCTGGGCTTCCTTGCAGAAGGTGGACTCATTTCTTCATTTCCCACCTGCCCACTGTCCCCTGACCCCTCCCCATGCTGGGCTTTTCCCGATCATTTCCCTTGGAACAAGATCTTCTCTTATAAGACTGACCATGTTGGCCTCTTCTTTCCTCAGAACATTCTAAAAGTCGGTGTGGAAGCATCTCTAAATCATTCTTCATTTCTAATATCTACAGCCTTTATTTTTATTATTATTTTTTGAGACACAGTCTTACTGTCGCCCTGGCTGGAGTGCAGTGGCACAATCTCAGCTCACTGCAACCTCCATCTCCCGGATTTAAGCGGTTCTCCTGACTCAGCCTCCCAAGTAGCTGGGATTACAGACGGGTATTACCGTGCCTGGCTAATCTTTGTATTTTTAGTAAAGACAGGTTTTTGCCATGTTGGCCAGGCTGGTCTCAAACTCCTGACCTCAAGTGATCTGCCTGCCTTGGCCTCCCAAAGTGCTGGGATTACAGGCATAAGCCACAGTGCCTGGGCTACAGCCTTTAAAAAGACGAGCCAAAGCAGAATCTGCATCCCCAGGTCCCTCTGTCTCCATGAAACACATATATTAGAAGGAGAGGTCATTCATCACTGGCTGCGTTGCTTTCTCCCCTGTTGTCCCTCCTGCCTTCTTTCAATCATGGATGAATTCCCAGGGATGCTACTTCATAAGCTTTTGCCCACAGCGAACAGGATTGGTACTTTTTAAGAAGTATAGAATGGCTGGTCAGTTAAAAGGGACTAGATTTACATTAAAAAGATAAAATCCACAAATAACTCCCTATGGTAGGCTGAAAAATGGCCCCCAAAGATATCCATATCCTAATCCCTAGAACCTGTAAATAATATCTTATATGCTGCCCCAGCCCCCAAATTAAAAGTGTTTGCAGAGGTGATTAAGTGTAGGGTTTTGAGATGGTACAGTTTGCCTGGTTTTTCTGGGTGATAAACTAAACTCTAAATACAATTAAATAAATGCTTATGAGAGGGAGGCAGAAGGACATCTGATCTTAGAAGAGGAAGAGGCAATGTGACCAAAAAGGCAGAGATTAGAGCAAGGAGGTCACAAACCAAGGAGCACTGGCAGCCCCCCATCCATCCCTCTGAGCTGGAAGAGGCAAGGACCAGATTCACCCCTGGAGCCTCTGGAAAGAGTGTGGTCCTGGTGACACCTTGATCCCTGATACCCACCCCTCTATCAATCCCACTGATACCAGTTTCAGACTTCTCATCTCTAGAACTGGGAGAGAATAAACTTCCATTGTTTGAAACCCTTGAGTTTGTAGTAATTTGCTGCAGCAGCACAGAAAACTAGTAACATCCCCAAATCATTTCATGCTTGAGGACCAAATCCCTTGTCCCTCCAGTTCTTCCTGGGAGGACTCGTGGAATGTGGAGGAGTCCCTTGGGCCAGCCCTGCATCTCCTGCCACCCTTTCTTGCTTCCCAGCACGTGTCACCATGGGACGTTCTGTCATCGGTTTATTTGTTCGTGACCCATCTTTTCCACCCTTCTTCAAGTCTAATCCTCAGCACTTAAGATAGCAGCTGGCACAGAGCAGGCAGTCAATACATGTGGAATGAATGAACGATTTAATAGCTATAGATTAAAAATGAAAGCACTACTGGTGAACCTTGCCTGTCTGAAATCAGTCAAGACATTTCCAGTTTGTGCCAGCGATGTCACCCAGGTGTTACGAAGATGAGCTCAGGAGACAGAAAACCCTGATACTATGGGACTTTGGGCCTCAGCCACTTGATCTATAAATGGGCATAACAGTATTCCTACCATATGGTGGTGCTGGGGGTTATATGAGCAAATATTCATAATAAGCATAGACCAGGGGTGTCTTACCTACTCCTGATTGGATACAGCATATTAAAGCACAACCCCCCTGCCAAAAAAAAGAAAAAAGATGGGGGTCCAGTACCCAAGAAAGATGTAATCTAGTTGCCAGGACCTACGCATACAAGCAAGAGTATTAACAATATTAAGTAGCACGTGTTTCTGGAATAAGGGCCAAATGGTATATTTCTATCAACTCTGAAACCAGTTGAAAGATAGAAACCACAGAGAGAAAAATCACCCCCCCCCCCCCATGGAACTGTGCACACATGCGTAACATTTTACCTTTCAGGACACTCTTAAACTACCCCATGTCTAAAGCCCAGGATTTCGTCCCCAGCCTCTATTCCTTTACTTTCATTTTCTGCTGGTAATTCATAGATCAGGTGGATCAATAGGACGGCGAGAGGCAGCACACCTCCTCCCTACCTCAGTACGTCTCCTCTTCCCTCCTCTCCTGACCCTCCCCCTCCACAATCCGCTCTGAAATCCTGATGCTTTTCATACCTGCAATAGTTTGTTTATCTTGGACTCTTTAAAAGCAAACGAACCAATAAACAACAACTAGTCAGGAGGATAGGTAGTAGAAAACAAAACAAGCCAAAGAAAAGGAGAAAAGGGCTTAGAAGCGTTGGAGAAACAAGGAAGGCAGACTGGGTTGTAATAATGTAACCGAAGCAATCATAAAACATTACTCATTGAAAAATCTCAGGCCAACTTTATGATGGTGAATTCAAGAGGTGTACAAGGGGAAGGTGAAAGAAAGGAGGAAAGAAAAAGACCAGAGGAAAGGAAGAAAGAGGGGAGGAAAGAAAGGAGGGAGGAAAGACAAGGAAGGCAAGAAAGTGAGGAAAAGCAGGCAGGCACATCCAGAGCGACGCCCTGCACTCCCACCTCCTCAGAGGCTGACCAAGATTGATCCCGGGGCACCTCGATCCCGCCTTCTGCTGCTACGGCCAAGACCACAGGAGCAGGCTGCACTGAATGAAGTGACTGCTGAGATTTAACAGCCCCACTCTAAAGCTACCCCTTCCCTGCTCCTTAAAGAAGTCCACATCATTCGTGGCTTTTAGGCTCCCCTCCTTCCCTGGGAAAACCACAGGATCTATCCTGTCCTTGCAAGCTGTGCAATTACAAAGGACGCTGTGGTGGTCTCCTCTTTCGGAATCAGGTTTGCAGTTTGGTTCCTCCCCAGCGGGCCTCCCATTAGGGCACACCGTAAGGGTTTCCTATAGACCAGTCCCCATACCTGAGGGCCATGCTTCTGTGCCTCTCTGGAGCTTGGCAGGGACAGCTTCTTCCTGGTTAGAGGTTCTGTCCTCCCTCACCTCACCCTGGGTTTCCCTTCCCCAGCAACATTCCTTCTCTAGATCAGATGGACAGGGCTCTAACGTCCAAGGTTGTGTGACTGCTGACGAAGAGGGTGGGGACTAATGTACTACACCCAACCTCTGCATGCTTGTGCCTACAATTATTCTTCCTTATATGATGTGCCATATCAAATTTAACTCATTTCTTTCTTCATAGGTCACTCCCACTTCTACATCTTGCTTTTAGCAAGGACTTCTCCTAAGTCCAGGGACAACAAGGACATCGTCCAGGTCTGCCAGGTGATACACGGCAATGAAAAGAAATACGCTCTTTTGATGTAAGAGGGGGTTCAAAAGGAACAGTCTATCAGCTCTCTTCCTTGCATCCCTTTTGGCGACAGCTAGCTTAAAGGTAAGAATTCAGTTGTTGGGTGCCCTTTATTACTGAACAAAATCAAAATTTGTTTCTCTTTGGTGTATAAAAAAGCAACAGGCAAGCAAAGGGTAAATCCTTCACAACCACTGCTCGGTTTACACAGGGAAAAACAAACACCATGAGGATGGCTGAGTCCCCCCATTGCTGCCGCGGCCTGCTCCTGCAGCCCTGTGGGGTCTGACTCTGTCTGGTATTTGAAGGCCATGCTAATGCCATGTCAGTCATTGGTGAAGCCTCCATGCCAGGAGGGTAGCAATGGAGGTGGGGGAAGGGGGAAATCTGGGGGAGTCCAGGAGTTTTCTAACCAGGCAGAGAAATTGACTGAGTATTCATTAGGAAGTCAAAGGCATATGGAATAGACTCAGTCCATCTGGAAAGAGCTGCCTTTAAATAGTGATAGCATTAAAGAATGACAGACATTCCAAAAGGACACAGGAGCCCACTTGTAGAAGTTTTACTGTCCAAATGTGAAACAACTAGAGTATTAAAATAATTACTAATATATAGCATTATAGCCCATGAATAAAACAAGGACTTTTGAGTCCACACTAAGACACATAAAGGGAGGGGGAATGTGCTACTGTACAAGTAGAAAACCAGCTGACAAACATATGAGAAGTACTGGACCTAGAAAAATCACCCTTTGATAGCCATTCATAATAATAATTGATGTCGGTAAGAAGAATCAATGGATGGTATGACTAGTGGATGACATTGTGAGGAGGACAGGATATTTAGTCTCAATGTAACTTCCCTCCTACACGATTAAGGATGAAATAGTATCCTTACATTGGAGAAACCTGGCATACTTCACCTTAACCAAGTAACCAAAGGTAATAGTGCCAAAATGAGATTAATCAACAGCGTGTGGCTCCTGACAGGATGCACTGAGAACACTACCTCACCTCCGTGATTTCCTGACAAAAGAGCATACTCTGAGTTGAAACACGAGGGATATTCTGCAAAGCAACCGGCCTGGACTCTTAAAACAATGTAATGGTATGAAAAAGCAAAGAAAGACAGAACTATTCCAAATTTAAGGAGATTTAAGAGACACAACAACTGATGCACTGCAAGTCTTTCTTGCTAAGAGGTCCTTATTGGCATAATTGGTGAAATCGGAATAAGGTCTGTAGATTAAGTAATGGTATTACATTGATGTTAATTGCCTGCTTTTGAACATTGTACTGGGGTTAAATAAGAGAATGCTTTTGGAGAGGGGCGGAACAAGATGCCCAGACAGAAGCCTCCACTGATCTTTCCTTCATCAGAGCCAAATTTACCAAGTTTGGAACACCAAATTTAGCAACTATCATCTACACAAACAAGCACCTTTATAAGAACCCAAAATCAGATACGTAGTCACAGTGCCTGGTTTTAACTTCATATTGCTGAAAGAGGCACTAAAGAGGGTAGAAAGACAATCTTGAACTGCTGATGCCCATTCCTTGGCAGTGGCTGCATGATGTGGAGAGAGAATCCGTGTGTGTGTGTGTGTGTGTGTGTTGGGGGAGGGAGAGTGCAGTGATTGTGGGACTTTGCATCAGAACTCAGTGCTGCCCTGTCACAGCAGAAAGCAAAACCTGGCTGAAGTCAGTGGAGCCATGACCCCCCTCCTATGCACACACAGAGGGAGCATTTGGACCAGCTCTAGCCAGAGGGGAATTATACATTCCAGCAGTTGGAACTTGAGTTTTGGCAAGCTTGCTACCACGGGCTAAAGTGCTCTGCAATCCTAATGAACTGGAAGGGTAGCCTAGGTCACAAGCACTGCAGTTCCTAATCAAGACATCACTGCTGTGCTGGGGCCAGAGCCAGGGACCTGGGAGAGGGGCACCTGATCTACTGAGACACCAGAGTGGCTGCAGGTGAACCTGTGTCATGTGTTCCAAAAACTCAGGCAGCACAGCTCACAGCAAGGCAAGTGACTCCTCCCTTGTGCTTGAGGAAAAGAGAGGGAAGAGTAAAGAGGACTTTGTCTTGCATGGAGGATACCAGCTCAGCCACATTAGGATGGGGCTCCAGGCAGAGTCATGAGGCCCCTATTCCAGGTCCTAGCTCCTAGATGACATTTATAGACATGCCCTGGGCCAGAAGGGACTGCACTGCCTTGAAGGGAAGAACCAAGTCCTGGCAAGACCCATCATCTGCTGAGTAGAGAGCCCTTGGGCCCTGAATAACCAGCAGCGATACCCAGGTAGTATGCTGTGGGCCTCGGGCGAGACTCTGAGATGTGCTGGCTTCCGTGAGACCCAGCACATTCCTAGCCGTGGTGGCTATGGGGAGAGCTTCTACTTGAGAAAAGCAGAGGGAAGAGTAAAGTGGACTGTGTCTTGCACCAGCTCAGCCACAGTGGGGAAGAACACCAAGCGAGCTCTTGGGGTCCCCAATTCCAGGCCTTGGCTCTTGAGTGGCATTTCTGGACTTGCACTTGACCACAGGGGAGTCCACTGCCCTGAAGGATGTGTCCTAGGCCTGGCAGCATTTACCACAAGCTGCCTGAGGACCCCCTTGGGCCTTAAGTGGATGTCGGCAGTAGCCTGGCAGCATTCCCTGTGAGTCTGTGGTAGTAATGGCGATAGGGAGAGGATCCTTTGCTCGGGAAAAGGGGAGGGGAGAATGGAAATGACCTTGTCTTATGGTTTGAGTGACAGCTCAGCTCCAGTAGAATGGAGCACCAGGTAGATCTCTCTGGTTTTTGCCTTCAGTCCGTAGCTCCTGCCTTGAACCATAACAGATTCATGGTTATGAGAAGGAACTGTTTCCCTCTGTTTAACCCAATTACTTGTTGCCCTGAAGGGAAAGACACTGCCTGACGGGTTTTGGCACTTGTTGATCGTAGAGCCTTAGGGCCTTGAGCTAAGGTAGGAGGTAGCTAGGTAGTGGTTACAGTGGGCCTTGGATAGGACCCAGTGCTGTGCTGATATCAGGTCTGACCCAGCACAGTCCTAGCGATGATGGCCACAAGGGTGCTAGTGTCACTCTACCCCAGTTTCAAGTGGGTCAGCACAGAGAGCGAAACTTTTGTTTGAGGGAACAAAAGTCTCTGCCTGGAAATCCAGAGAATTCTTCCAGATCTTATCTAAGACCACCAAGATGATACCTCTGAGTCTATAAGAACCATAGCATGACTGGGCTTGGGGTGCCCTCTAATGTAGATATGGCTTAGATCACAACATACAAGTCCCTTGGAAAACTGAAAAGCCTTCCCAAGAAGAATGGGTACCAACAAGCACAGACTGTAAAGACTATAAGAAATACCTAACTGTCACACCTGTAATCCCAGCAGTTTGGGAGGCCAAGGTGGGTGGATCATGAGGTCAAGAGATCGAGACCATCCTGGCCAACGTTAAAGTTTTAGTGAAACCTCATCTCTACTAAAAATACAATAATTAGCTGGGTTTTTGGCACACGCCTGTATTCCCAGCTACTTGGGAGGCTGAGGCAGAAGAATCGCTTGAACCCGGGAGGCAGAGGTTGCAGTGAGCTGAGACTGCACCACTGTGCTTCAGCAGCCTGGCAACAGGGCAAGACTCCCTCTCAAAAAAACAAACAAACAAACAAAAACACCTAATTGTTCAATGCCCAGACACCGATGAGCATCCACAAACATCCAAGAAAAAACAAAAAAACTACATGACCTCACCAAAAGAACTAAATAAAACTCCAGGGCCCAATCCTGGAGACATAGAGGTATATGACTTTTCTGACAGAGAACTCAAAATAACTGTGTTGCGGAAACTCAAAGAAATTCAAGGTAACACAGAGGAGGAATTCAAAATTCTGTCAGATAAATTTAACAAAGATTGAAACAATTAAAAAGAATCAAGCAGAAATTCTGGAGTTGAAAAATACAAGTGACATACTGAAGAATGCATTGAGTCTCTTATCAGCAGAATTAATCAAGCAGGATAAAGAATTAGTGAACTTGAAGACACGCTACTTTAAAAATATATTCAGAGGACACAGAAGAAAAATGAATAAAAAACAATAATGCACACCTACAAGATCTAGAAAATAGCCTCAAAAGGGCAAATCTAAGAGTTATTGGGCATAGGGACAAGTAGAAAAAGAGATTGGGGTATGAAGCTTATTCAAAGAAATAACAGAGAACCTCACAAACCTAGAGAAATATATCAATATCTAAGCAGATTTAAAGAAGACTACCTAAAGGCAATTAGTAATCAATCAATCAATATATGTGTATTGATTTGTTTCTAGGTTCTCTCTTCTAGGTCTATGTGTCTATGTTTTTATGCTAAAACTATGCTGTATTGATTACTGTATCTCTGTAGTGTAATTTGAAGGTAATGCGATTCCTCCAGTGTTTTTTTTTTTTTCTCAGATGGCTTTGGCTAGTCTTGGTCATTTGTAGTTCCACATAAATTTTAGGAGTGTTTTTTCTATTCTGTGAAGAAATGTTGATAGATCGCATTGGGTAGTATGGACATTTTAACAATACTGATTCTTCCAATCCATAATCATGGAATATCCTTCTATTTTTTGTGTCCTTTTCAATTTTTTTCACCAATGTTTTATAGTCTTCATTGTAGAGATCTTTCACTTTTTTTGTTAGTTCCTAGGTATTTAATTTTATTTGTAGCTATTATAAATGTGATTTCTTTCTTGATTTGTTTGCTCTTGACATATAGAAATGCTAGATTTTTGTATGTTGATTTTGCATCCTGCGACTTTACTTAATTTGCTTATTAGTTCTAATAGTTATTTGGTGGAGTCTTTAGATTTTCCCATATATAAGGTCATATCATCTGCAGACAACATGGTGAGACCTCGTCTCTACTAAAAATACAAAAAAATTGCAAGGCGGGAGGAACACTTGAGGTCAATAGTTCAAGACCAGTCTGGCCAACATGGTGAAACTGTTTCTACTAAAAAATACAAAAATTAGCTGGGCATGGTGGCAGGCGCCCGTAAACCCAGCTACCCAGGAGGCTGAGGCAGTAGAATAGTTTGAACCCTGGAGGTGGAGGTTGCAGTGAGCCAAGATTGTGCCACTGTACTCTAGCCTAGGTGACAGAGTGAAACTCCATCTCAAAAAAAAAAAAAAAAAAAGATATTCTGTAAAATTAGACCATGGAAAGAGATCTTGGAAGGCAGCTCATCAAGTCTACCAACTTTTCTGAACTTACACATCATCCTGTATATGTACTGAAGACCACATACGTCCCCATCCTAGGATGAGAACTCTGGAGGCAGATAAAGGGTGTAGTTCCTGTCCTCAGGGTGTTGCTGCATCTTAGAGGGGGACTCACACCCCAGAGCTTTAGTACTTGTCGACTGTCTGCTGTTCCTACTATACATGAGCTCCTCACAGGCAATGCTTAATCCAGCCGGCATCCAGCTTGCATGGAGCACTTCATTCTTACTATTCAAATGCAGGAATGTCTGGTGAATGACAGGTAGCAATGAAGGTGTGGGGGTATAGATATCACAAACGATTCGAATAGAGGGTCTATACTCCTTTCCACAATCAAATCTCATACTATCCAGTGGTCCAAACTACAAGCCAGATGCAGGAACTCGGAGAGATGGGAGAGACTATCATTCTTCCTTCCCAGCTTGGGAAACAGCAAAACCTCAATTATGTAATTCCAAGGGTCAAGGATGTCCTGCTCCAAGGGTTCTATTCAACAACTTTTAACGTGGCTGCTGGGAAGTGGTTTGCATTTATAAAAGGTGGAGTATTTGGAAGGGAGATGTAATAGAATGGAACATGTAAATTTCAACTTCATTTTTTGCTAATGGTTAGAAAACATGGCCTGAGATTTCACATAACCTGGTTAGAAGGCAAAGCAGACAAATATTTAGTGAGCCACTACTAGGGGCTGAGGTCCTGACCCAAGAGGAATGAATAAAAACAACTACCAGGAGCCGTGCCACCTTTATAGAAGAAACTAGAGACTGCTCACCCAACTTTATAGTTTTACTGATAGATACCAACTTTATAGATTTACTGAATCTATAGTTGAAGAAGGCCTAGCAGATAAATTCTTTGCTCCATCTATTTTTTTTTTTTTTCCAGCAGAACCATTTCCTAGTTTTCTGGGCAGTCTTTGAAAACTCAAGGGACAAATTTTTCTGATGTGTTTACTTTTCTCTATTGAGGCTAAGCTTCTGTTATTTCAGAGAACTTGGAAGATTATATGCAGACCTTTGTTATTGGTGTCGTGAAATAGTCCATTTCATGCGTTCTCAATAGCCAGTGAGCCAGTGTTCTAGGACAGCCCTTTTCAGGGGAAAAAGCCTATGAACACCTCCCTGCACACAAACATCCCGTCAAACCCGGCGCCTCCGTGTGTTTTTTTGTTGTCGTTGTCATCACAACATAGTGATAATGTCACTCCTTTCTTCCTCCTGTGGTCTTTACAATAGCATATCACAGTCATTTTCATAGGTCTGAAAAACATTTCACATGGCCCTTTTCTCTATTCAAGATCTGATACTATTTATTTTTCCCTATGTAGTAGTGAGCCTACTGTCCTTAAGACAAGTGTATGATGACTGCTCAGCTGTGTGCAGCATCACTGATCTCACAATGGCTTCACTGGGCTTTGGTGTGCACCAGGCACTGTGCTAGGTTCTGGGGATACGGTGGCACCCAGGTGCTCCCTGGGAGGGCTTAGAGTCGTGTGGTGTATGTGTGTGTGTATGTATGAGACAGAGAGACAGAGAGAGAGAGAGAGAGAGAGAGAGAGAGAGAGAGAGAGAGAGAGAGAGAGAGAGACAGAAAGAGAGAGAGAGAGATCCTGGTGAAGCAGGATGGCATTTAGATGAACATTTGGGAAGATTCATCGACCACCCCAGCAGTTCAGCCGAGTGGTTAAGAAGTGACTTAACGATCAGAGTGGTCAGCAATTCCACCCCTACCGCTTACTAGCTTGCTGACTTCTAGGCAGGTTTCTTCCCGTCTGCGAGTTTCAATGGCCTAATATGGAAAATGTGAATGATCATAGTTACAGTTTTTGAGGATTGTTTTGAATAT
The DNA here is from genome assembly GCA_031835075.1 of Saguinus oedipus. Classification (NCBI taxonomy): domain Eukaryota; kingdom Metazoa; phylum Chordata; class Mammalia; order Primates; family Cebidae; genus Saguinus; species Saguinus oedipus. The sequence continues at coordinate 65,192,922 of CM063171.1, read as the reverse complement.
TAAATGAGATAAGAATGTATAGTGCTTGCTATAATGTCTGGCATGTGGCCAGTACTTAATAATTACAACAAGCAGTTAACCACTGAGTGTCTGTCTACTTGTGCCAAGGACTGTTCTGGGAACTTTCATCTTTCATGTATTAATTAGTTTCAAGTTTACCACAACCCTTTAAGGTGGAACCATTGCCCAAGGTTATAAAAGTTGAATTATTACTAGTGCAGGTATTATTGTTATTGTTTTTATAATTATAATTTTCCTGGCATCCATACTAGGTTTTTTTTTTTTTTTTCTTAGAGTCCGCTGGATCACACAAGAAGCAGTTTCTGTTCCAGTAGCTTTTGCAAGAGAGAACTGGATTCTCCAGATTTAGGCTGAATTTTATAGGTGCAGTTGCATCAATTGACCAGCAGGTGGCAGAATATAGCAGTTATTTTTACTCCCATCTCAAGGGAAGAAGGACATGATAAAAGAAAGGCCTCAGGACCAGGCACAGTGGCTCATGCCTGTAATCCCAGCACTTTGGGAGGTTAAGGTGGATAGATCGCTTGAGGTCAGGAGTTTTAGAGCAGCCTGGCCAACATGGTGGAAACCTATCTCTACTAAAAATAGAAATATTAGCTGGGTGTGGTGGTGCACCTGTAGTCCCAACTACTAGGGAGGCTGAGGCAGGAGAATTGCTTGAACCTGGGAGGCAGAGGTTGCAGTGAGCCAATATTGTGCCACTGCACTCCAGCCTGGGTGACAGAGCAAGACTCCGTCTCAAAATTAATAATAATAATAATAATAATAATAATAATAAAAAGCCTCAGAAACAAGAATTATGGGCTAGGCATGGTGGCTCATGCCTGTAATCCCAGCACTTTGGGAGGCCGAGGTAGGTGGGTCACTTGAGGTCGGGAGCTTGAGACCAGCCTGGCCAACATGGTGAAACCCCGTCTCTACTAAAAATACAAAAATTAGCCAGGGGTGGTGATGGGCGCCTGTAATCCCAGCTACTCAGGAGGCTGAGGCTGGAGAACTGCTTGAACACGGGAGATGGAGGCAGCAGTGAGCTGAGATCAGGCCACTGCACTCCAGCCTGGGTGATGGAGTAAGACTGTGTCTCAAAAAGCAAAAAACAAAAAGAAACAAGAATTATGGCCCACATAGTGCAGGTACTTTGCCATGTGGCAAGGTTAGGGAGTAGGTGATGTGGTATTTTAGATGGTTACTGTATTAGTCAGAGTTCTCCAGAGGGGCAGAACTAATAGGACAGACATATATGTAAAGGGGAGTTTATTAACTCATCACAAGGTCCCACAATAGGCTGTCTGCAAGCTGAGGAGCAAGGAGTGCCAGTCCAAGCCCCAAAACTGAAGAACCTGGAATCCAGTGTTCGGGGCAGGAAGCATCCAGCATGGAAGAAAGATGTCAGCTGAAAGCCTAGGCCCGTCTCACCTTTTCATGTTTTTCTGCCTGCTTTATAGTTGGCGGCAGCTAATTAGATGGCACCTACCCAGATTGAGGGTGGGTCTACCTTCCCCAGCCCACTGACTCGAATCTAAATCTCCTTTGGCAACATCCAAACAGACACACCCAGGATCAATACTTTGCGTCCTTCAATCCAATCAAGTTGATACTCAATAGTAACCGTCACAGTTCCTGTCACCTTTAAGCCTGGTGAGAACAGGGCTTCCTCTAGCACTGGCTGGACATGGGGTTGATTCTGGTCTGGCCAAGTAATGGCGGGGTCAAAAGGCTCCTGAAATTCTACAGAGGCCTCTTCCCACAATGACTGAACATTAGAACTCTATCTGGCTTGGTCTCTGCCCACTGTACTTCTGGACAGTAATTCTGTGGAAGAGCCTGGGGGAGGAAGGTGTCTGTGGAGTCCACAGGGTCCAGGTCCTTCCCCTGGGTTAGACCTGAGGCCGCTCCTCCCCCATGGCTGCCCTTGGGCTTCTCCCAGATGCAGGGCTACCCGTGGTGTGAGCCGATCTCCGAGCTCTTCCTTCTACATGAGGGTACATGGCCATGAGCTGATAGGGAAAGGTAAGCTGGAAAATACATATGGCCTAATGTGAAGGTTTTGCAGGGGAGAAACCCATTATTTGTTGTTTAAAATGAACTCAGAATATCATGGGGGAAAAGGCAACATTTGTGTGAATGACTAGAATGAAATGGAAGGCACACAGAGATGTCAAGATCTGCCAGTGGCTTGTGGTCATCCTCTCCACACTCCCCAGCCTCCCACATTTCTCCTGTACCCTGGTGGGGACAGTTTAAGGAAAAAGTTTGAGAAACTATGTCCCTATTCTCTGGACTGAAGATTCCTGGAAGTGGGGGTCCTGTCTGGAGCAGACAAGATGCGGTTCATTAATGAATAAAGACTAGGGTGTGTGTGTGTGTGTGTGTGTGTGTGTGTGTGTGTGTGTGTGTGTGTGTGTGTGTGTGTGTGTGTGTGTGTGTGTGTGTGTGTGTGTGTGTGTGTTGGAATCCTATAGACAGACAGGAGCACAGACAGCTCATGTTTCTAACAAGCTCAGCATCAGCAATCATTACTAAGGCATCTGCATAAAAATGTGTGTGTGTGTGTGTGTGTGTGTGTGTGTGTGTGTGTGTGGTGGAATCCTATAGACAGGAGCACAGACAGCTCGTGTTTCTAACAAGCTCAGCATCAGCAATCATTACTAAGGCATCTGCATAAAAACGTCAGACACCCCTGGCATCAGCACACAGTCACTTTCATTTCTATGACTGCATTACCAGAAGTACTGGTCCTATGAGGATTACATGACTTAAACATGTGACAGGCCTGTGTGTGTCCAGGTCATGTGTGTCCAGCAAATAGAAGGTTCTTAGTAAATGTTGGCTGCTTGCATGTTCATGGTAATTATGAGAATATTCATTTTCCTTTTTTGAGACACAGTCTCACTTTTGTCACCCAGGCTGGAGTGCAGTGGTGCAATCTTGGCTCACTGCAACCTCTGCTTCCTGTGTTCAAATGATTCTCCTGCATCAGCCTCCTGAATAGTTAGAATTACAGGCACATGCTGCCATGCCCGGCTAATTTTTTGTATTTTTAGTAGAGATGGGGTTTCACCTCATTTGGTCTCGACCTCCTGACCTCAGGTGATCCACCCGCCTCGGCCTCCCAAAGTGCTGGGATTACAGGTGCGAGCCACCGCATCTGGCTGAGAATATTCTTTAACGATTGTGTGCTAGTTCCTTTTAGGCACTGTGTATAAATGGGGAATGTTTTGACCAAATCTTCCCTGGAACCACATGGGAACTGGGGTGTGTCTGCATCACAGGATATGTCTCTCATTTTGCTAAGTAGCCTTATCTGGGAGATGGCAGATGTCTGGAAGAAACCTGAAGCATTTGGACAAAGTTAAGTTCTAAAAATGATGAGGAAGTCTTAGAGGTGGCCATGTGGAGGGGAGTTTATATAACATAGTCTTGTAAGGCTACAAATAGCTTTAAAAGGAAGCACAGCTCAGGGCCACCTGCTTGGAATAAACTAGTTCAGGGTAATTCCCAGAATCTTACGGTACCTGCTGTGGACTGAATTGTGTCTTCCCCTAAATTCACATGTTGAAACCCTCACTCAATGTGAGAGTACTTAGAGATAGGGCTTTCCAGGGGTAATGAAGGTTAGATGAGGTTATCAAGGTGGGGTCCTAACCTAAGGGGATTGGTGGCATTATGAGAAGAGGAGACAGAGCACTCCCTGCTGAGCAACCTCGGAAGATTAGCAAAGGCTTGGGAGCGAAGGTGAATGATGCTGGTGGGTCCAGAGCACACCGAGGAGAGGCCGTGTGAGGACACAGTGAGAAGGTGGCATCTGCAAGCTGGAAAGAGCTGTCCCAGGAATCAAATTTGCTGACACCTTGATCATGGACATCCTGGCCTCCAGAAATCAGAGAGAATGAATTTCTTTTGTTTAAGCCACTCAGTCTAGATTATTTTGTTATGGTAGCTTTAGGAGGCAGAGTTAGGGCCCCAATTTGAAAGAATCTTAGAAGTCATCCCACTCAACTATTTTATTGTATGAATGTGCTTCCGGATTCAAGACTGGAAGCAAGAACTGGTTGTAAGACAAGAAAATCCCCACAATTCATCCCTACTTGTAGATGAACCTATGTGTGCAGAGTTGGAACCCAATGCTCCTTTAAAGTACGGTAAGAATAAGTTTTGTACTTGGAAAGACTCAGCACAGTTTGGAGGCCTTAAACAGCCCGCCAGTAGGGGTAAGATACTCTGCTAATTACTACGACACTAAGAGGTAGAAGATGTCTGCTGTTTGTTAAATGATTCACCAACCATTCAGGCGACAGATATTTCCTGAGCACCTATTATGTGCCAAGTACTGAACTTGATTCCAGGGATGTAGAAAGAAACTGTCCAGGAAAGGAGACAGGTATATAGATACATGACTAATACAGTATCCTAAGTACTAGATTCAAATATGTCATATAATATGCTATATGGGACAAGGTGCTCTGGAGTAGCAGCAGGAAGATTAGGAAAGGCTTGTGGGCAAAGGTGGGCAGACAGTGGTTCTGGTAGATTTCCAGAGCACATTCCAGGAGAACCACGTGCACTCCCACTGCCCTGTTCTAAAACATCATCTCTTTTGTACCTGGATTACTCACTGCAACATTGCCTTACTGTCACCTATACCTGCTAGTGTCTCCGGCGAATATATTTGCCACAAAGGACTCATGATCTTTTTAGACCATGAGTCTGGATCATTATCACTTTCCCTGCCTAAAACTTTTCAGAGGGTTCTCATGCTCTCAGGATGTTTAGTAGCATGTAATAATGAAGATGATAAAAATATCAAAAGTACATAGTCCTTCTTCTGTACCTGCTGTTCGTCAAATGTGCTTTACACATACACTTGGTCCTCATTATTTGTGGATTCTGTATCTGTGAATTCATCAACTTACTAATGTTAATTTGAAACCCCCAAATCAATACTCATGGAGCATGTGTGGCCGTTCCTGGAGTGTTCAGAGTGGCAAAACATTCTGAGTCATTAGATGCTTACATTTCTAGCTGAGCTCAAACAAGATGACACTGTACCATAGTGTAAAGGGGCGTCTTCTCGTGGCCCCACTGTTTGCATTTTGTGCTTTTTGTTGGTGATGTCACTGTTAAAAACGGTGCTGACATGTTGTCTAGTGGTCCTAGATGCAAGAAAGCTGTGATGTGCCTTATAGAGAAAATGCGTGTGTTAGGTACACTTTGTTCAGAAATGAGTCATAGTGCTGTCGGTCTTGAGCTCAATGTTAATGAATTAACAATACCTATGTGAATACAGTGTTTTTACAACTGAAACGCACATAAAACAAGGTTATGTATTGATCAGTGGACGAAAATATTGTGACCAGAGGCTTGTAGAAACCTAACCCCATATTTTCCCTGAGAGCAATGGTGCAGTTTTCACTAACTCACAGTTTGAAGTGACTTTATAGAACATAACTACAGTGGATTATGATTATTGGCTGTAGTAACTCACTTAAAATTAGTAAGAAGCTCATATAGTAATAGACCAAGTCTTTTCTATCACATCCACAGCTTTCTGATGCATCTCCCCACTTTCTTTCCCTGGCCACATTGGCCTTCGTTCAAGTCTTTAAAATTTATGTTTTGTTCCTGATCTCAAGGACCCTGTCATACACTATTTCCTTTGCCTTCTCTCCCCACCCCATCTAAACCAGCCAGTTTAAATCCCTGTTATTCCACTTCATGTCACCTTTCACTTTACATTCTTAGCACAACTTATGGTTTTGTTTAATTCATTTTTTGGTGTCTTTCCTGCCTTCTCAACTATTGAACCTATGAGGGCGGAGCTTGCGAGCCGCCTGCAAGTCTTAACTCTGCTTGTTTGCTCGTAGGCAGAGGAGGATGAGCATATGAGGAAGATTGGGAAGGGTGCTCAGAGAGGGAGGAGGGAGTTGGGCTTTATTATCAAGAAGCAGGAGAGGAGAGAGTCTTCCATCAAAGTGTGTCAGTTGCCTCAGAGATAAGAAAAGGATGGAACAGTGCACCTGGATTTCACATCCAGGAGGTTGGGGGTGAGAAATGCAGGCGGGTTGCAGAGCGGTGGAGGTGCATGCTGAGGTGCAGCAGGCTGAGAAATGCATGGGCATGCGAAAGGGAGGAGAGAGAACTCTTACAGAGCTTGGCTGGGCTGGAGAAGGTGAAGGGAATAGTCACAGAGGACAAGGATATAGGGTTACAGGATGGTTTTGTAGAGGGTGAAAGATAAATACGTTTTATAAGCCAAGAAGGAGAAAGATAGTTGAAAGAAGTTGAGAATAGTAGAAAGAATGGGGAAAATCCAGGATTGAGTCAAGATCACTAGTGAAGGGATATATCTTAGAAAGATGTAGAGATATACACTTTTCCCTTGGAGTCTAGAGGGAAAGAGGCAAGGGTGATTTTAAATGGAGACATTTCTAGATGCAGGATGGGAAGCTGGAGGACTATAAGCTGTGAGTTTCTTGATGCAGGAGGAAAGGTGCCTGCTGGAAGGGCTAGAAGTAAAAGCTCAAAGTGACAAGATTTGGAATGGTGTGTGGTGGAGAGGAAGAGCAACCACTGAAAGACAGCCAAGCAGTGCTGAGGGCTGGCCTCGGCTGGCCACCGAAAATCGGAATGACACCAATATGTGTAGTTCTGGCATTCTTTCCCTCTCCCAGCAGTGCCCAGCAATCCAGGTGAAGGTCCATAGAACATGGGTTGCTACCCTGGTCCCAGGTTGAGGTATAAGGCAACAGGGCTTGGGTCTTGAGAGTGCTGGCAAGCATGGCTGAGGCCAGGGACCTGGGGCCAGAACTAGGTGGGCAGGGCTGTGTGGCCAAGAGGTTGGCTAAGGAAGAAGGAAGAGTCCTGCCAGGTGAGGATCCTAATGAGGTTGGGGGGTAGGGGTGGGAAAAAAGCAAGACTGGTGACCTGGCATCCTTGAGCATGAGGAGTTTGGAGCCATTAGGGATGGTGGTATCGGCCCATTAGGGTCTACAATGAATGACATGATTCAGGCAAGAGGAAATGTAGTGGAAGTGAGGATGACTAGAGTGCAGAAAGTCAGAAAGGCTTTGCGCCCATGGTACTGAAGGATCTGGAGCAGCTGCGGAGTCCCTAGCTGAGGGCAACAGTAGGGAAAAGAACAGAATAGGCCAACGACATGAACCTCAAAGGAAGATAAGGTTTGCAGATAGGAGGCAGCTTGACCATCTAGAATTTGCAAAGGGGAACCAGAATAATGCATGTACTACTTTCAGGAGACAGAGTTGGGGGGCGGTATTAGGCTGGTTCCACTGGAGTAAAATATATAGATTATATTGCAAGTTCAGCTAAAGATGGACTCAGAGAGAAATACAGAGAAGGAAGGTCTGTATTCACAGAACCTGGGTCCTAAACAGGAGAGTATACTGGCATCACCTAGAGGGCTAGTCATTATCCCAGTCTCTGATTTAGTGGGTCTTGGATGGAGGCTGAAAGACTGAATATCTATTGAGTTCCCAGGTGAGGCTGGCGCCATAGGTCTTGGAACCACACACTGAGAACCACTGTGCTGAGGCATGGACATTACTGGAGAAGCTTGAAATTGCCTGGGGACGGGATAGATTAACTGGAAATCTTTCAGTGTGGAGAATTGGTTGAACCATGCATTATCACATATATCTTAGAATTGTATCTCCGAAAAACAAACATAAAAAGGAAACAATTCTACTCAAACCTGAGTGAGCCAGAGACAAAGAGACTTTGGGGACCGCTCTGTCTACTGGCTTTAATGTTTTAGTTAACAAAAACTGTAGCAGAAGACTGAATGATAGAAAATTTAATGGAAAGTGGAGATAAAAGGATTTTCCTGCCAAAGCATGGAAAGATAAAATAAAATAGCTTACCTGTTGTGCAGATTGTCTGTTAGGTTTCTCTAGAAGTTTAACTTCTCTTCCTGCAACAACAAAAAAGTTGAAAATTGAGATCTGTAGGTCGCCTCCTTTTTACAGGCACGTAATATCGTGAGTGTGACAGCAGGAAGCGTTTCCTAAGGGACACTGGGCAATAATGTGGGGAAGGAGTTCCTGACTTGGAACAACTTGCCCAGGAAGGCAAAGGGTTTGACATTTATCAGTTTACAGTCCAGCTCCTGACACTCAGCAATCAATTCACAGTTAACCACAATTTCAGTCTATAAAATAATATTGTAGTGAGATTTAAATGGCACAACATATAAACTGTTGATCACACACTGGAAGTGCTGAGTTGTCCAATAACCCAAAGTTATCTACTATGGTCTGAATGTTTGTGCCCCTGCAAATGCATATGTTGAAACCAGTCCCCAGTGTGATGGCATTAGGTGGTGTGATGGTATTAGGAGATGGAGCCAGCAATACAAAGAAAAGCTCTCACTAAACCACTGGGCTATTAAAAAACCTTAAGTGGTTCTGCATTGCCTACCAAATCTTTTTTTTTTTTTTTTTTTTGGGAGGAAAGAAGGGAGGGAGGGAGGAATGAAGGGAGGGAGGGAGGGAGGGAGGGAGGGAGAGAAAGGAAGGAAGGAAATCAGGCAATGAGAGAGACATTGCCGACCTAGATCTAGAGGTCTACAAGTTTATTTTATTTTATTTTATTTTTGACAGAAGGAAAGAAAAAAAAAAGGAGTGAAGGAGAGGAAGAAAGAGAAAGAAAAAGAGGGAGAGAGAACAGTAATGTTGCTTTATTCTAAAAGAAATGGGTATTAATAATGGCCAATCAATATTTCATTTAAACCTATGAGTAGGTGTGATGTGGTATTGGCAAGAATGTATATTTTGTGTGTTTAAAGTAGAGAGCTCCATAAATATTTATTAAGTTTACTTGTTCCGGATCTGAGTTCGAGTCCTTGATATCCTTATTAATTTTCTGTCTCATTAGTCTAAGTCTCTATGTATCTGGGTGTTAGGATAGTTAGCTCTTATTGTTGCATTGATCCTTTTACCACTATATCTTTGTTGCTTTAAAATCTGTTTTATCAGATATGAGAATTGCAACTCCTGCTTTTTATTTATTTATTTATGCTTTCCATTTGGTTAGTAAATCTTTCTCTATCCCTTTGTTTTGAGTCTTTGTATATCCTTACATGTGAAATGGATCTGGATGTAGCATATCATTGGGTTTTGGCTGTATCTTTTGATTGGGAGATTTAGTCAATTTAAATTTAGGATTACTGCCATTTGATGTTAACTGGCTGTTTTATCCATTCGTTGATGTAAATTCTTCTTTATGTTGATGCTCTTTACTTTTTGGTATATTTTTAGAAAGGCTAATACTGGTTGTTCCTTTCCATGTGTAATGCTTCTTTCAGAAGTTCTTGTAAAGCAGGGCTGGTGGTAATAAAATCTCTGAGTACTTGCTTGTTCATAAAATATTTTATTTTTCCTTCAATTGCAAAGCTTAGTTTGGCTGGATATGAAATTCTGGGCTGAAAGTTGTGTTCTTTAAGGATGTTGAATATTGGCCCCCACTCTCTTCTGGCTTGTAGAGTTTCTGCTGAGAGATCTGCTGTAAGTCTGATAGGCTTCCCTTTGTGGGTAACCTGACCTTTCTCTCTGGCTGCCCTTAGTATTTTCTCCTTCGTTTCAACCCTGGTGAATCTAACGATTATGTGCCTTGGGATTGCTCTTCTTGAGGAATATCTTTGTGGTGTTCTCTGTATTACCTGGGGTTGAATGTTGTCCTGCTTTGCTAGTTTAGGAAAATTTTCCTGAACAATATCCTGAAGAATATTTTCCAGCTTGGATTCATTCTCTCCATTGGATTCAGGTATACCTATCAAACGTAAATTTGGTCTTTTCACATAGTCCCACATTTCTTGGAGACTTTGCTCATTCCTTTTTATCCTTTCTTCTCTATTCTTGTCTTCTCGTTTTATTTCATTAAGTTGGACTTCGACCTCTGATATCCTTTCTTCTGCTTGAACAATTCGAGTGTTTAAACCTATGCATACTTCTCGGAGTTCCCGTATTGTATTCTTCAGTTCCATTAATTCACTTATATTCCTCTCTAAATTGTCTATTCTCATTAGGATTTCGTCAAACCTTTTTTTCAAAGTTCTTAGTTTCTTTACGTTGGGCTACAACATGTTCTTTTAACTCATAGAAGTTTCTTATTATCCATATTCTGAAGCCTGATTCTGTTATTGGGATGCACTCATTCTCCATTAAGCCTTGTTCCCTTGTTGATGAGGAACTGTGATCCTCTGTAGAGGGAGAGGCATTCTGATTTTGAGTATTCTCAGCCTTTTTACGCTGGTTTCTTCCCATCATTGTAAGTTTATCCACCTATCCTCTTTGTAATTACCACCTTTCAAATTAGGTCTCTGAGTAGAGGTCCAAGTTGTTAATTCCCAGGGCCAAAATATGAGCAACCCACTGAGCCGGCCAAAACAGCGGCGTTAAGACTGATGGTGCTTTTCTGCCTGGGAATCTCCAGTCTGACTTCCTTCTTGAGTCCGTAATAGGCGACTCTGCCTTCCCGGAGCTCCAAACCTCGGTCAGAAGGGGAACCAGTCCCGCTTACTCTTCATCAAGAGCTGCCGCACTGAGGTGCCGGCAAAGCCGCTGCTCCGGCCACAAGAGTCGCACTGGCGACCCGTGCTGCTCCTCCAAACCTCGGTCAGAAGGGGAACCAGTCCCTTTTACTCTGCTCCAAGAGCTCCCGCGCTGAGGTGCCGGCAAAACCGCTGCGCCGGCCACAAGAGTCGCGCTGGCGACCCATGCAGCTCCTCCACTGGGAATCTTCTGCTCTGTGAGTGACCAAAATTTGTCTGGAAGTGTGGCCTCCTCTCGTTCTCTGGGTTTTCACTGGGAGCTACAATCCTGAGATGTTAGTGGTCAGCCATCTTGGATTGTTCTCCGCCTACCAAATCTTAAATATCCTCAGCTATGCATTCAAGGCCTCCTACGATATGACATGCATGGCCTTCCTAGTTTTTCTGGGAAACTCCTCTGGCTACTTTCTATTTCCAGCCAAACTAGACTTTTCATTATTCTTTAATGCCAATGCTTCTATGCCTTTGCATATATTGCACATATTATTCCCCCCAGTTGGTATAGCTCTTTACCAATCAATACTTTACAAAATTCTATTCATCCTCTGAAACTCATTTCATACAACACTTTCACCAGGAAGACTTAAACAAATTTAAAAATAAAGGTAATTACTCTATTTAAAATATTTCTAAAGGATCTTTAAGCTCTTTGTATTAGTCCATTTTTATACTGCTATGATGAAATACCTGAGACTGGGTAATTTATAAAGAAAAAGAGGTTTAATGGACTCACAGTTCCACATGGCTGGGGAGGCCTCACCATCATGGTGAATGGTGAAGGAGAAGCAAAGGCACATCTTACATGGTGGCAGGCAAGAGAGCACATGCAGGGGAACTGTGCTTTATAAAACCATCAGATCCCTGAGACTTATTCAGTATCACGAGAATACAACAGGGAAAACCCGCCCCCATGATTCATTTACCTCCCACTGGGTCCCTCCCACAACATGTAGGGATTATGGTAGCTACAATTCAAGATGAGATTTGGTTGGGGACACAGCCAAACCATATCACTCTATCAAGGTGGACAGCTCTGACCACTTTCTGTCTTGGATTAGACTACATTATTTATACAATGTTCCCTCCATCAGACTATAAACCCTCAGCAGAGAAATGGTTTCATCAGTATTTATCTGCACATTGTATCTCCTGACACAGAGACTTGCATGTAGCTGGTACCTTGCATGTTTTTAAAAAATTTGACTTAAAAATATCATTGGCAATTTAAAGGTGCCTAATACCAATATACAATATTAGAACACAACAATGTTCACATTTTATCATTTCTAAGAGGTATATATGTTCATTTACCTTTTAATATATCTGGAATTGGAACGTATCTCACAATCATTGGCATATCATGGTTACATTGGCAGCATTATTTTCTATCTTTGTGTTACATAAGATGATGGTACATGTTATAATCAATGGTATCTAATGTTTAATAAAACATAGCATTTAATCCTATGTTATAGTTCATTTCAGCAATATATTATGTAAAAATCTTATAAACAATACCCTGTATTGAACAGATGCCTACTCTGTGCACAGTTACTCAAAGAAGTCCTTCTAAGATGAAACTAACAACATCTAGGGATAAAGTAAGAATTTTATGAGCTCCAAGAACTATAAAGATAGGTATCAAAATAACAATAACCATGAAATAAGATGCATCAAAGAAGTTCTAATTTTTCCCAGAATGACTTTTTGAAATAATAAATCTTTTCAAAAATAAATATTTTTGGGGTATACTGCTGGTACCTGGAAATATATGTTTCCACATATGGAAACAAGTATAAATAATTCATTTGTTAAGCAAACTAGCACTGGCATGACATTGGCTTGTACACGGGGAAGACCTGGTGCCTGGTACAGCCAATCAGCACTAAGCACTGTGGGAGTTTGGGAGAAGAAGTAACTCCACTGCAGCAAAGCTGCCAAGAAAGTCTTTATGGAAAAATGAGGCCATGAGAGATAGGAAGAAATTAGTTAGGCAGAGGACGACAGCTTTAGAAAAAGCAACAAGGTAGAAAAGAACAGGACTTGGCCAGGTGCAGTGGCTCAAGCCTGTAATCGCAGCACTTTGGGAGGCTGAGGTGGGTGGATCATGAGGTCAAGAGATCGAGACCATCCTGGTCAACATGGTGAAACCCCGTTTCTACTAAAAATACAAAAAAATTTAGCTGGGCATGGTGGCGCATGCCTGTAATCCCAGCTACTCGGGAGGCTGAGGCAGGAAAATTGCCTGAACCCAGGAGGCGGAGGTTGCGGTGAGCCGAGATTGCGCCATTGCACTCCAGCCTGGGTAACAAGAGTGAAACTCCGTCTCAAAAAAAAAAAAAAAAAAAAAGAGAACAGGACTTGTATGAAAGAGAATGGAGAGAACTATGTTGGATTTTGGGGTCACAAGATGGATATGACATACGTGGCCAGGTTATTGGGGCCCTTGAAAGTAGGTCCAGAAGACCAAATATGACATGATTGGCAAACAAAGTAGGTTCTGAAGTGGCAAATGACAGGATGAAAGCAATATATTAGAAGGCATGACCTACCAGTTGTAAGCAGAGAAAATAGAAAGGGTTGGGTACAGAAAGAATTGCTAAGAGTTTACCCTTTGAATTTAATGATGAGATAAAAAGAGCCTAGTATGTGGTGGCATCAAAGGGAATCTGGAGGAAGGAGCAAATTTGGAAGTGATTGTTTTCAAGATTTCTTGGATTTTTGAGTTAGATTAATTTCTACTGCCCTGGTTTTTCTTAGCACATTGGTTGATACGCTTATTACACATAGTATCGTGTAAGAGTTACATAGCCTCACTAGCTCATTCCTTATGCATACAATGACAATGATAGTACCTTTTTCAGATGGTAGTTAGGATTAAGTGAAAGAACACAGTATGGTATGGAGCACACTAGTTGGTACAAAGTACAATTTCTTTTTTGTTGGTGGGGGATAGAGTCTCACTCTGTTGCCCAAGCTGGAGTGCAGTGGTGTGATCTCGGTTCATCACAACCTCCACCTTCTGGGTTCAAGCTATTTTCCTGCCTCGGCCCCCCAAGTAGCTGGGACTGCAGGTGTGCACCACCATGACCAGCTAATTTTTGTATTTTTTTCTTTTTCTTTTTGCTCTGCTTTGTCCATGTTGAAATTTTTTGTAATTTTTTCAGTAGAGATGCAGTTTCACTATGTTGGCTAGACTGGTCTTGAACTTCTGACCTTCTGATCTGCCCGCCTCGACCTCGCAAAGTGCTGGGATTACAGGCATGAGCCACTGTGCCTGGCACAAAGTACAATTTCAACAGTGTTGGCTGTTTCTTGATTCATCACTGTTATCGTCATCATCCCCCTCCTCCTCATCACCTATTAGTTTTCAGTTTTTCTCTGGCCACTACAGTGGAAGTTCCTTGAGTCTAAAGATCTGATTATCTTTATTTCTTCAAAAAGAAATACAAAGTAGGACTTCTGTAAATATGGACCACATTTTGAGGGAAAAAATTCCAGATTTCCATGAAAGAAAGAATTTGTATGACAAAAGAAGGAATTATTAGAATTATTCTTATTTTTGGAGGCTGAGAGAATGGAAGAATGGTGGTTCCATGAATGAGGCAGTTGGCAGGAGGTCAAGGTGTAGTGTTTCACAGATCCTGAAGCCAGCACTTAATCTACTGGGCTGAAACGATGGACGGGAAGATGACAACAGAAAGGTGGTAGACAGGACAAATGCATCCAACTTCCTTCCATTGAAACAAAGGCAGAAACCCAAAGGGAGAGCAATAGAAGAGGTAAAAACAGAAAGTGAAGTCACTGACCTCATAAATCAGCAACCCGGCAAATAAAGAATTGACCCAATTTAGATGGTAGAATCATTAAGTTCCCAAGGAAAGTAAGAGTGAATTATGGAGGACTCAAATAAGAATAATTTGGAAGGTGTTTAAGAAGTTAGGTTACTACATTCCTTCCTGTACTCCTTGGGTGGTTTCTGCTTTCCATCTCAACCAAAGGATACAGGTTGAGTGTCAGGAAAGGGTGAAACAGGGTTTTGGGGCTGGAAACAACAGTAGAGGACACACAGTGGAGGGCAGGGGTTGCATACCAAAAACCGGGGATTCAGTGACCATGAGAACAGAGAAACAGAGAATGTTGGGGTATGTGGTGGCATCAAAGGGAATCCAGAGGAAGGGGCAAATTTGCAGCCTGTTCCCCTCCTTGGTTCCATGGGAACGCCTGGAGGCCACCCTCTAGTTGTCCTACAGACATCCAACAAAAGTCTCTACCATAAAGACAGAGATCAAAAGCAAGCAACCAATCAACAAAAAGCACTCGGGGGAAACAGAGAAAGAAGAAAACCCAAAACAACAGACAGACAAAAAGACAACCCCCAAACCAGACCCCAAATCATGGACAATAACATCTTGCACATGTTACCTGTACTCCAAAACAGGAAGCTATGCTTTTTTTAAAAAAAAAAAAAAATTAGAGAATAGGCCGGGTTCCCATGTAATCCCAGCACTTTGGGAGGGTGAGGCGGGCAGATCACGAGGTCAGGAGA
The DNA here is from genome assembly GCA_031835075.1 of Saguinus oedipus. NCBI lineage: Eukaryota > Metazoa > Chordata > Mammalia > Primates > Cebidae > Saguinus > Saguinus oedipus. The sequence goes on along the minus strand of CM063171.1, from coordinate 65,177,785 downwards.
TTGAGACCATCCTGGCCAATATGGTGAAACCCCTTTTCTACTAAAAACAACAAAAAATGGCTGAGTGTGTTGGCATGTGCCTGTAATCCCAACTACTTGGGAGGCTGAGGCAGGAGAATCACTTGAATGAAGGTGTTGGAGGTTGCGGTGAGCCAAGATTGTCCCATTGCACTCCAGCCTGGTGATAGAGCAAGACTCCATCTCAAAAAAAAAAAAAAAAAAAAAAAGAACAAAAAAAAGCTCATTGAAATGGAAACAAAACAGCAAAAATAAATAGTTCAACAGAGAATCTAGAAGAAAAAGGTGAGGAAAGAGGAAATATTACACAAATTAGCAAAAGAGATAAGTCATTTAAAGTTGAATTAAAAAGATAAAAGGTAAATTAGAAGACCAATCCAGGGGGTCCAGTATCCAAATAATACGAGTTCCAGGAAAAGAGAACAAACAAAAGGAAAGGAATTCATCATAAAATAATTTGAGAAAATTTTAAATAATCGAAGAACATGAGTTTCTAGATTGAAAGGACTCATTCACTGCCCAATACAATGGTTAAAAATAGAATCAAAACCAAGATACATCACTGAGATATTTCAGAAGTAGGATAAAAGTAAAGATCCAGTAGCCCTCCAGAAAAACAAAAAACAAAAAACAATGATACACAAAGAGCAAGGCATCAGCATGATATCCGGCTTCTTAAACACACATACACACAAATAATTCTAAATCTGGCCAACCTACCAATTAAGAGAGAGGGCAGGATAAAGATATTTTCAGATATGAAAGGTCTCAAAATGTTTATCATCCACCCATCTCTTCTGAGGCTAACAGAAGCTACTTTAAGATGTAAAAAACGAGGGAGTAAACCAAGAGGGACTGAGGAGGGATAGAGGAAATGGAGTAAACACAGAGGAGAGGCAAACGTATTACCAAGGATGATGGTGATGGGAGATCCCAGACTGCCTCCAGATAACACAAGGGACGGCAGCGCTTGTTCAGGTTGGAGAAGCTAAGGCGGCTCTGGCAGCCTTCTTTCAAGAGATGAAATGGACAAAATAACTGAAGTGTCCCAAAAGAGAAAGATTTAAACAATATGGAAATAATCTGGAGTTGAATCAGTGGTAGGTATACAAAACACTCAGTAAATGAGAAACAAGCTCTTTGCTACCTCTAGAAAAATGTTGTACCGGAAAGGAAATATAATGGTAACCACCTCCTGCTTTAGCTTTCAATAGTATTTACATAGTTATAAAATTCATCTAACCTAAATTAAAGGCAGGGGGTTCAGTGGAGAATGGTAGCATTCCTTATGTATGGTGGGGCTAGAGGTGGTAGCTTCTTCCACTGTGGAAGATGATGCTTATTACTGGGAACAAAACCCATCAAAGAAATAGTAATAGAAGTATGTATTTAGAGAGAAAGAGGCAAATGCCAAAGCAATCACTTAAAAGAGCCATTTCCTTTGAGAAAAGAAAAAAAATGTGCTTACAGGTGAGCAGACTAGGCTTGACCTGGAGATTTGGGGACCAATCTAGTCATAAGAGAAAGTCATGAGAAAGAGTGAATTAGATGATAGCGAGCAGTTGCGATCTTGCTTCTGAATGAGCCAGCTCACATCCATTTATTTAATTTACATTAATTATTAAACATCTAGTGCTGTGGGCCAGACCGCAAGCTAGTAGGGGTCACAGCCTAGATGAATAAGAAATCAAGCTTATAACTTAGTGGGGTGGGCGCACATAAACAATTATAATCCATGATGTAATAGAGATTGTAAGTGAAAACACTGTGAAAACGGGGTGAGGGTGGGGTCCTACAATCACTCTTTCTGAATATCCTAGAGTGGCATAGTCAAAATTGTAAATACAAAACAATGTGACTACTTAAATTACCTAAAATTAAATGCACTAAAAGTTCAGCTCCTTGGTTACACTAACGAGCCACACTTCAAGGGCTCAAAAGCCACACGTGGCTAGTGGCTACTGTATTGTACCCTATGGACACACAACATGTTCCTCATCACAGAAAGTTCTGTTGGATAGTGCTGATCTACACATTCCTAAATCGTGTTTTTTACAGCGTATTCAAGTACAGCATTGAACCCCTGCAGGATAACATTCTGTGGTCTGTTAGCAAATACATCTTGCTTGACATTTATCCAGGTAAGTTATCTGTACATGGAATGAAATTTTTACTTTGTAGGATGTTAGTTTTCAAGGGGAGCCGCCCCTGAACTAGGAGGGGATACTTCTTTCTTTTCTTTTCCTTCTCCCTCCCTCCCTTCCCATCTCTCTTTTTCTTTCTTTGATGGAGGCTTGCTCTGTCGCAAGGCTGGAGTGCAGTGACGCGATCTTGGCTCACTGCGACCTCCGCTTCTCGGATTCAAGCAGTTCTCCTATCTCAGCCTCCTGAGTAGCTGTGACTACAGGCACACGCCACCACACCCAGCTAATTTTTGTATTTTTAGTAGAGATGGGGTTTCATCGTGTTGGCCAGAATGGTCTCAGTCTCCTGACCTCATAATCCGCCTGCCTTGGCCTCCCACAGTGCTGGATTACAAGCATGAACCACCATGCCTGGCCAGGAGCAGGTATTTCTTACTTCTGCTGATACTGTTTGACCAACCATAGGTGTTGAGGACAAATGCTCCTGGTGACCAAAAGTCAGAGTCTCTGGAAAGGCACTTTTGCATAGTGCTGCAGGGTAAAGGCACCTGATGGCAATAATTTAAGTATGCCCTTAGAATGACCCTGTATAAAAAATGCACCTGAGTGTGTGTTCTGACCTAGGGAACCCAGGAGTGACCAACTCGGAGATTCTTTTCTTATCTATGATAAATATCTGAGACCCCATCTGTCCCATGGAAGATGTGCTCTACAGGGGATTGAGGCCCTGAGTTTTGGGTTAAATGTAGGTTGCCAGGAGGAGGAGGTTATTGGGGTGGGGGTAAGTGGAAATACTGTATAGGGTGCATGCATGCAGTTTGCAAGTTGCCTAGTCCACTGCCATTGGGCACTGTGATTATGTTGTCCAGCCTGATGCCACTGGACCCTCTCCTCTGTAGGTAGGCCCCAAATAAACCCCATATCTCATTTGCTGGCTCTAGATGTCTTCTTCGGCCTCTTAAACCTGGTGCCTTCCCTATTGAGGTTAACAGGAGTTCAGTACAACAAGTAGAAAAGAGGGGTGAGCTCTGGAGCCAGAAACGCCTGAATTTGAATCTGCTCCACTACTTACAAGCTATGTGGCCTTGAGCAAATCTCTCAGCTTCTCCATTCCTTCACGTGAGGTGAACACACAATGCACGAATCACCTTAAGCTGGTGTCAGAAGCGCAAAAATGGCAGCAGCCATACGGCTGTTGTGAATTTGCAGCATTCGGTGAGTAGGCTGGTAGAGGGGAGCCCCTAAGAGAGGCTAGCAGAGGGTGGAGAGCGCAGACTCTCCTTCCCACCCATTTCTGCTCATCACCACCCTGTTAAAGGGTCTATCATTGCCTTAAAACTTGAGTACCTCTAAGAGGAAGACTTACTGTGCAAAGGGAAAAAGAAGAAGGGAAAGGGGCACCAGCATTTACTGAAAGCCAGGACACCTCAGACCCACCTGTGGGTACTTTACATTGTTCTATAAGTTCTCCCAACAAGGCCAGGGAGGAGTTAAGGCCTGGGAGGAAGGCAGCTGGTGGGGAAGGTTTGTGGGTGGTGGAAAAGGAAGCATGGTGGGAGAGAAATCCACTAGGATGGGCTGGGGTTAGGTGGGGAGGGGCTGTGAGTGCCATGCCCAATGCCTGACTCTGAGATTGGCAGTTCATAATAACAACTGCTGGGAACATGCTGAACTCACTGCTGGGGCAAGAATAGAGCCAGTCTAGGTGGACTCAGACAGCTGGGGACTTCTCTGCAGACAGGTGTTTTTTACTTAACAGTCTCCACCACTGAGTGGACGGGCTATTTGTGTTGCCTTCTTTAACTTCCATGAAAGGAAAAAAAATAGTTTTTTTTCCAAGTGGAGTTAAATTCTAAATATAAGCCTGACTTGGCTCTAACACGGGTTGCAAGAATTAACTTTCTCTTGTAATCTGTAAATGCAGTCAGGTTTGTTTCCCATTTCTCTTTGATGGGTTTCCCCCACCCCCACCTCTACATGGGGCCAATATCTGAATAGAAAGCAAAGAGCTCAAGCTGGGCTCCTTTTTCTGAACAAGCTCTGCAAGCTCTGCAACATCTTCCTTGGATATGATTCAGCTGGGGGCCTTCCCTGTATCCCAAGAGGAATTCCTGCGTCCTCACACAGGGGCTCTTTGTTGTCTGAGGTTATGCGAAGTTAACCAGTACTTTGCACAAGGAAATATCTTTTCATTGTGTGAAGTAATGATCAAAGAGGAATGTAACTTAAACCAGGGAAACAAAACCGTGATTTATATCTAGAATTCTACAGAAAAAAGAAAAATCCTAGTTACTTCATTAAATCTGCAGGACAATCTGCAGGACAGAATGTAAGATTCACTCGTCTATCAATTAACGTTAAAGTTTAGTCCTTGTTTATGCCAAATTCTAAGTATTTTTTAAAGTACAAAAACTTTCTTTCTGCATGCACTCTGCTCAGATCTGATCTTTTCCAAATGCTTCAAGATCTTTGTTCATTAAAAATGTTGCATATATTTGCATATACATAACGTGATTTATATACCACACATTAAAACATATAATTATGCACACATGCACAAATACATATAAGCACACAAAACTTTGAAAACGACTAGAAAAGAGGTCGAACATAATCAGAGCAACTGAACCTTGTGTTACGTGTTCAATTTTTTTCTGGGGTTTATGTCCATCTGCACGTAAATTCTATAAATATACAAGCAACTTCATGTCCTACTTCTTTTTCTTGTGCAGTTTTTAATTTTTATTTTTTGACATGTAACAGTAAGGTGTAGTATATTATAAAATATCTAGAAGAGAGGCTTTTGAATGTTCTCATGATAAAGAAATGATAAATGCATGAGGTGATGCCTATGCCAATACCCTGTTTGGATCATTATATAACATATCCCCTTTTTTTTCCACTTAGCATCATGTCTCTGGCCTTTTCCATGACAATACATAATGTTCATAATAATTAAATTCTTGCAAATTATTCCAAGAGTGATTGTCATGCCAAACCCCTATCAATTCCAGTGAGGATGGCAGCAGGTCTGGGAGGTTGAAGAAGAGACCTGGAGCCAGTGAATGCAGTGACACAGGGTTTATTTTTATTTTGAGATGGAGTCTCGCTCTGTCACCCAGGCTGGAGTGCAGTGGCGCAATCTCAGTTCACTGCAACCTCTGCTTCCGGGGTTCAAGTCATTCTCCTGCCTCAGCCTCCCAAGTAGCTGGGATTACAGGTGCACGCCACTGTGTCCGGCTAGTTTTTGGATTTTTAGTAGAGATGGGGTTTTGCCGTGTTGGCCAGGCTGCTCTCAAACTCCTGACCTCAGGTGATTCGCCCACCTTGGCCTCCCAAAGTGCTGGGATTACAGGCATAAACCCTTGCACCTGGCCGACAGCACGATCACATCCACCCACGAGAAGCATATCATTTATGTAGCATTTTCAGTTACCATCCTCCCTTTAACAGTTTCCACTAGTAACCTTCACTGAAGTCAGAACAAAGGGCCTCAATCCCATGTATGGTCTGTTTTTCACAGGCGGGGGCTCAGATGTTCCTTATAGATAAGGAATGAATCTCTGGGTTGGCCACTTCCAGATTCCTTAGCTTGGAACTCCAAACACACATTCATGTGCCATTGCTATGCGGGTCATTGCTATGCTGTCCACCCTACAGCAGCCCTTGACAGTGAATTAACCATTCTCTAGAGCTTAACATTTTAGAACATTTTTGGTAAAATCACCCTCCTTGCAGCTTCCAAGTTCAGTGTCTACAGTGCTGACTGTAACAGGATGTGACTTTAATGTATGAGATGATTTTGATTTATCTTTCCATTTTTTTTCTATTTTTCTGATGTGAAGTAAAGGTGACCTATGGGAGCTGGCAGTTAGAAACCAGCCAAGAGATTAAGTTCCTCCATCACAAACCAGGAACTGCTAATCTACAAGGCATCACTGCTATCAAATTCACACCTCCACAGAAAGTGCAAGGAAAATCTGTCCAACAATTACCTGTCCCAGGCAGAAACCCTCCTTTTCCAAACAGCTAAATACCCCACCTGATAGACTCTGGGGAATCATAGGCAAATTCTCAACTATTAAGTTCATCATTTTCTCTTTGTGGCACAGGCTCTTCCCAGGTGGAGATGGCAAGGTGTGTCTCTTTTAGCATCAGGGGCCCAGGAATGATGAGTGACAGTCATTCTGTGAATCTGCAGGTACCCCAAATGCCCTTTGGATTTTATCTTTTCTAGTTATGAAGTCTTTCTTCTGTCTCTATTTTCTCACACATGTGGCAGAAGAGATTTGTCTCAGATGTATAAACTGTCTTGCATGTATGTGTTTATTTGCCAGGGGCAGGTGAGGGGTGGAATGAGGCAGAACGCAGGGCCAAGTCACTGCAGCTGTGATGCTATCAGTTTCACATATGCAGGAGGGCTCAGGGAGGTTATAACCACAAGACTCTTCACTGGGTCCAGGCCCAATTGCTACAGTCAACAGATTTCAAAACCAAGATTTGAGGCTCTGGTTCTGATGCATGAATTTGTGTGTGTGTGTGTGTGTGTGTGTGTGTGTGTGTGTGTGTGAGAGAGAGAGAGAGAGAGAGAGAGAGAGAGAGAGAGAGAGAGGGTTGTGGTGGTAATGATGATGGTGGTGAAGGTGGAGGTGGTGGTGAAGATGGTGATGGTATTGGATACTTGACCATTCACTATGTGTTTGATACTTGACACTCAGTATCTTGTTTTCTTCCCAGCAACTCAGTGAAGCAAGCATTCCAGTGTCCTAGCTTCATTTTATGATATGAAAATTGGTTTAGCAAGCCTAATTAACTTGGATAAGGTTACACGACTAGCCCATGTTGGAGAAAGAATTCAAAGTTTAAGCTTCTTCATTTATGACGTATCATGAAGTCTTCAGTATAGCAGATGCAGGCATGCAACAAAGCCTATCACTGCAGAGGTAGGCAGGGAATATGAGATGCAGGAGGTTGATGAACTTGGGCTCCCTGTCAATGAGAGGACTCAAACGTAGACTCCTGACACTGTCTCCAAATACATGCCACACTCACAGGGTGGAAGAAAGGTAATATTCATCATATATCTTAAACATCAGCCTCATTTCTTCTATAACAAATCACTTGCAGTTCCTTATGTTATTTCTACACTAGGAAAATTCTACCACCTTTAAGCATGTGTGTAATATTGCAAATTTGTACACATAAGCATTTTAAATATTCTTCAATGTTTATAATGCTGCTTTGTCATTATTTTACTATTTTAACATACTGAGAGCCTCAAACACAAGCACAAAGAGTTATCCAGGCCTCTTTTCAACCTCTGAGACACTGTGCTGATATTCTAGTTGTTTCAGGAAAGCCAGATTCTATGTACACCATACAGGTAATGCTAAAGAAGTATTAGGGACAGATTTCTGTATTATTTAAGGGAAATTCCAGAGGGCAGAATGTACCTGTGTAGACATTGCACTCTTTGTGATTCCTTAAGTATCTATATTTTATGAGCCTTAAGAACAATCTTATTTAGGAGGCTGAGGCGGGCGGATCACAAGGTCAAGAGATCAAGACCATCCTGGCCAACGTGATGAAACCCCGGCTCTACTAAAAATACAAAAATTAGCTGGGCGTAGTGGTGTGCACCTGTAATTCCAGCTACTCTCAGGAGGCTGAAGCAGGAGAATTGCTTGAACCCAGGAGGTGGAGGTTGCAGTGAGCCGAGATTGCACCACTGCTCTCCAGACTGGTGAAAGAGAGCAAGACTCTGTTTCAAAAAAAAAAAAAAAAAGAACAATCTTATGGGTTATATATACATTATATTGGCAAGCAATCTATTACTGGGAAGATGTGATTATGATGCCATTGGTCCTCCAGCTTCTGGGCCTGTCTTTTCTCATGGCAGGCAAGGACCCTGCTGCTGGGAGTCCTTCACTCAGCCCCAAAGCTGGCCAGCCATGCCACAAGTGACTAAGACTACATGTATTACCAGAAATAACCCGAACTGTCTATTAAGTTGCCCTCCCTAAATCTTTCCCATTCTACATGAGGTTTGTCAAGTGTTTTGATACCCTGGTTAAGCTATCAGTTTTAGCAGAGAGCAACAGAGAGAACAAATAAATGGCTATTGAACAGCTATGAATAGAAGTTAAATTTAGAATTCCAGCATTGTGTGGTGGGAAGGCTCTAAGAAAATATTAATCTAGCCAACATGTATTACATATCAGCAGTAATGCCCTGAGAAGCTCAGTACCTGCCAGTATGACTTTTTGCTAAACCACACTGCTCTTGTAGATATCTGGAGTGGGAATTGGGCTGTATTGTTTGTAAATAAAGTTTTGTTGGAACACAACTAGGCCCATTCATTTATGCGTCATCTGGGCTGCTTTTGAGCTACACAGCAGAGTTGAGTAGTTGCAACAGATACCATAACTAGCAAAGTCCAGAATATTTACTATCTGGTCCCTTACATAAAACGTTTGCTGACTTCAGCTCTACAGGCTAAAGAAAGTACCTGATGAGGAATGTAGGAATGGCAGCAGTCATATGTGTGAACTTGGAAGTGGACCTTTTCAGACCTGTCAAGAGGCACCCGAGTGAGCTTGAAAGCAGATTCTCCATGCCCCAGTCCAGCCTGGAGATCACTGTTAGCTCTGACTGATAGCTTGACTGAGAGCCCTTGAACCAGAGACACCCTGTTAGCCTGCTTCTGGATTCCTGGCCTACAGAAACTGTCATATAAAAAAAATGTTTGTTGTTTTAAGCTGCTAAATTTTGGGGTAATTTGTTAAACAGCAATAGGTACCTAATGCAATTGCCTCTCTTTAGCTGAACTGGCCCTTTGAAGGTGAGTGAAATTCTACCTTATGTGTCAAAGTCCTAATAGGATCTTCTGTGGGGAAGCTTTTGGTTCCCTGTGCCCCAATCCCAAATGGAACTGTCAAAGTGCTGTGCTAACTGCTTACTCACAGCCTATTCCCTGGCCCTACGGTCAGTCATGTAGTTGTCTGTGTTTTGTACTCAGGTCACACTCAGTTTTGTAACAGAATCTCATTCAGTGCCTATGGATAATAATGGAAGAACAGTAATAAATATTTATTGAGTGCTTATCATGTGCCAATCACTTTATGTGCATCATCTCAATTAATCCTCACAGTCAATTAGGAGGCACATTTTGAAGCCCACTTAATTGAGGAGGAAGCAAGGTTAAAGAGGTTAAGGAACTTGCCTTAAATCCTCTAGCTAGCAACTAGTAGAGCCAAGATTTAAACCTATGCTCTACTGCCTGGGGCCCAAAGGCCCAAGAAACATGGCTCCAGTCTCAGCGCTTCCATGCTGAACTGCGGACCCAGCAACATTGCTCACGAGATGGATGAGGATTCCAATTTCCTCATCCATAGAGTGTTGGTGATAATGCCCCTTTCCAATCCCTAAGGGTTACTGCGAGGAAAAGCACAGGTCATGAACTAGTCATTTTTAGTTCTCTGCAAACAAGGAATCAAAATGGGGTGATTTACTGATCTTCTCATCAGATACCTCTTTGGTGGTGGGAGACCTGAATGATCAGAAATCCAGGTAGAGGTGGACGGAGGTAGACTCTGGAACCTGCCTACTTAATCCCCTTTCCCACTTCCTGCTCCTACCTGTGTGGCTTTTGGCATCACTGTGGTCGCTGCTCCCTCTGTAAATGCCCCCAAACAATAGTGGCCATTGGGATAACAAGGTGTGGATATAGAGAAAAAATATTCACATATATCTATTTTTGAAACAGGGTCTCACTCTGTCACCCAGTTAGCAGTGGAGTGGTGGGACCATAGCTCACTGTAACTCTGAACTCCTTGCTTTAAAGCAATCCTCCTGCCTTGGCCTACCAAAGCACTGGGATTACAGGTGTGAGCCTTCATGCCCAGCCCTCATTTCTTTCAGAAACACGTCATACTTCACACTTTGGGAGTTTTTACTGGCAGTGAGCATGCACGGTCGTCGGAAAGCCCTCCTCATAGCATCTGGTTGACTCTGCCTTCTCACTCGGTCTTGGCCTCTTCCAGAAAGTACCCTGGATGCCTCTAGCTGGATTAGTTGTCCCAGTTCTGAAATCTCATGGTACTCTCTTGCACCTCTTAGACAAGAGTTGGAATTTTTCACATTTGAATCCTGAGTATGTAGGAGTACCTACTATATGATAGGCATTCCATCAAATCTAGCTGAATAAAGGAAATAATTTTCACCCATTTCTAGGCTGTTCTATGCTAAATGTTGTTATGGTCTGAACACTTGTCTCCCCCCACCCACCCCGGCCCAAATCCATATGTTGAAACATAAACCTGAGTGTGGAAGTGTTAAAAGGTGAGGCCTTTAGGAGTTAGTTACATCACAAGGGCTCTGACCTCATGAATGGGATTCGTGTCCTTTTAAAAGAGGTTGAAGGGAGCTGCCTTCTCCTTCCACCTTGTGAGGAGGCAGCCACAAGGCACTATCTATGGGTGAGAACAAGCCCTTGCCAGACACCAAATCTGTGGTGCCTTGATCTTGGACATCCCAGCCTCCAGAACTATGTGAAATAAATTTCTAGTATTTATAAATTGGCCAGTCTAAGGTATTTTGTTATAGCAACCCAAAAGGACGAAGACAAAAGTAAATTCCATAAGGAAGCTATCATGTTTAACCCATTATCAAGCACATAGTGGGTACTCAATAATCAGCCAACTGACCCTAAATATATGGCTTCATACTATTAGATTCAAGACAGTCTGGCCAGATTAAAGGAAAAAGAGTCCAAGGAGTGACTTTAAGGTTAAGAAAACACTGACTCTAGTCAAGGCCTCAGCTGCGGCCAAGCCAGAATGAATTTGTACAACTTTCCCGGACACGGGTTCTTGGGACTCAAATTCCTGGGCTTTGTGATGCCAAAATACTATGGTTCATCTTTTAGGAAAAGTATTAGCTTCCTATTCTGATCAATGCCAATGACCTTGGATCTAAATTGTATCTTACTTGGACCAGTGATTTTCAAAAAGAAAAAGAAGAGATGATTATTTCTGTACGGATTACCTATTTCACCTTGCTTCCTTAAATGTCACTAAAGAATGCAAACAGAAAAAAGGAATTGCTTTTCCCCTAAGCAACAGCAAAATTCCAGGAAGCCAGAAACTTTGACCAGGGTTTTCTTTCAGCATCATTTACAATGAACAGGGTGAAATGGACATCCTAAGAAAATAAAGAACCTGGCATATTTTGAATCCAAAATCAGAAAAAAATTCTGCCTGATAATCACAAGGAAAATGTGCACTGTAATCATTTCCGGCCATTATTTGGCAATCTACTTACTTCCCTAAGGGAAACAAAAACTTTGCGGACATAGATTTGTCTTCCATTAGATGACTGTTCAAATTTGAGTGAAATATAACTTGCCCAGGTATTATTTTTATCCCTTCCACTTAGGCACTCCAACTCCCACAAATGGAAATCAATTTTCCAGAAAATATTGGAAGGATCTTTAGTTGTTTTTCATTCATTCATTCATTCATTCATTCATTCATTCTTTTTCTATTAACAAATATTAGATATCTATAAGGGTCATGTAGGAAGGAGGGCAGTTCTTGGAATTTTGCAGGTCAAAGAATGTTTGCTTATTTATAAGTGAAACTCAACAGAACAGCCCCACCTTCTGCAATGTGGAATGTAATGCGGAAACATAGTTTGTGGAAACAATCCAAAACCAATTAAAGTAGATTTCAGTAACTGAGCATGTAAAGATATGCGTGACAAGAGTATTTCTAGAGAGTGGTGCAGGGTAGAAGTAAAAGAACACCAGAAACTGGTAAGCTGTTAACCCCCTTTAATTCACTCAACTAAATAAATATGAGACCAGCTTAAACTCCTAATTTTCAATCGCTAATGTTTTCTTAGCTGGATATACTAATGTGTAAAGTGCATTAACTTACTGTTCTTTGGGGAAAATGTCCTACTGCTTAAGTCAAAGATAGTTGGAAATGAATTCCATTGTTTTTATAATTATACTATTTTATTAATTTTTAAATTTCTATTTTATTTTTCTATAAGTTTTTGGGGTACAGGTGGTATTTGTTTGCATAAGTTCTTTAGTGAGATTTTGGTGCACCCATCACCCGAGCAGTGTACACTGCACCACATTTGTAGTCTTTTATCCCTTGTCCCTCTCCCACTGTTTTCCCCGAGTCCCTAAAGTCCAGGGGATGGATTCTATAATCTTCATTAGCAAAACATGGTATGTATACACACTACAGAAATGCATGACATTTCACAGAAGCTTATCTTCAACTTGCTTTTGCATAGTTTGAAGAGTTCTTGACGGTATTAACTCCTGCTAGTGGACAAATGGGAAAAATTCAATATTAAAAGCAGTCAGCATACTTTTTAGCTTCTCTTTTTAAACAACAGGGTTAAAAGCTATGTTCCTATTTCAACTATGTTCAAAATGGTGCCTTTGTTTTGGGGAAGGCGTGATTTTTACTCTGTGGTTCTGGCAGGTACAAAGTTTGCAGACAGATTATACCTTACAGCTAGTGGTCTGGCAAATGTTTAACAACTGGTTCTACAGGAAAAAACACCTACTGTAAATAAAGGATGTGTATTACATTGTTTACAAATAATGATAAAGTTTTTTAAAAATAATAAATTCCATTTAGATGGTTGATTTCACAGAATGCCTTCAACGAGTTTTGCCAGACTCTTCTACCCAAAGTCAACCTACAGTTTCAATGCATGAGCAGGTATCGTTCCACACAAATGTTGGTTCATACTTGTTTAACAATTTAGAAAGAAATGAAAAAATGAACATATATGTTAGAATTTCACTCATTTGTTAATGACATGAGCAAATACTTTGCTGAATCAGATAATAGTTTTTGAATATTGGAAGAAAAATTGTTTTCCTATGTAGCAGCTGTGGACTTAACACACTTTTAAGTTTAATTTGCATTAACAATTTCTTCATTCTTAATTGTAGATGAGCAACAAAATAATAAATCAAGCATTAATTTATTATATTTGCTGATTTCTATGGTGTAAATGCTCTTGCCATGGCTAATTTCAAGCTAGCAATGTGAAGGCAGTAAACAAAAAGTTGGAAAGAACATACGGTAGCACCTCATTACATAGTATTTCCACCACACAGAATAGATTGGTCAATTACCTCAAAAGCACAGACAACAGTAAAATATTCAGGAAGTGATGAGCTTTGAGTATTTATTTACTTGGCTCTCAATATAATTTATTTAATTACACGTTAATATATTTTAATTTTTAATATTATAAAAATCTCACAAAATTTCTGAAATTCCAAAATCCTGCAGTGAGCCCTGGCTGGCTCTGACAAAAGCTTTCTGGGTTCTGAGCTTGAAGGGCAAATGCATTTCCCAGACAATTTTCTCTCAGCCACACACCACTAACCTCCAATTAACAGTGACCCTAAGGCCCAAGTTCCCCTGCTGTGAGTTAATCAGTCCAAAGGTATGGGAGGTCTGGTGTGAATTTTCCGGTAGAGTATTAACACTGAGTAAAAAGCATGTGGGAAAAAAATGACTGTAGCATAGTCATGTGACTTTGAGGACTCCTCAGTTTCCTTACCTGTAGAAGGGGAAGAACACAGTGCTGAGGGCTACTATAAGGATTATAGACAATGCATGTAACGCTCCTAGGATAATGCCTCAGATAATGTTTATTACTCAAGGTTTATTATTAAGACAGTAACAGATCACTATAAAATATTTCATTTCTGGACACATATATGTCGGTCAGGTGAGCTACTTCCTTTCCTCTAATGGAACAGTTTCCTTTCCTTTTTCCTTTTTCCCCTTTCCCTTTTCCTTTCTCCTTTCCCTTCTTTCTTTTTTTTTTTTTTGAGACAGAGTCTTGTTCTGTCACCCAGGCTGGAGTGCAGTGGAACATCTCAGCTCACTGCAACCTTCACCTCCTGGGGTTCAAATGATTCTCCTGCCTCAGCCTCCCGAGTAGCTGAGATTCTAGGCACCAACCACGACAGCCAGCTAACTTTTTGCATTTTTAGTAGAGACAGGGTTTCACCACGTTGGCCAGGCTGGTCTTGAACTCCTGACCTCAAGTGAACCACTTGCCTAGGCCTCCCAAAGTGCGGGGATTACAGGCGTGAGCCACCTCACCCAGCCTGAGAAATATTTTTTAAATGTGACTGACAGATGAGCAGGTTTGAGAAAAGCCCAATTGCAATCATTCTTCTTTGAGTATTACCTGGATCCCACGTATTTTTTTTTTTTTTTTTTTGAGACAGGGTCTCACTCTGTCACCCAGGCAGTGGTGTGATCTCAGCTCAATGCAATCTTTGTCTTCCGGGCAGGTGATTCTCCTGCCTCAGCCTCCCAAGTATCTGGGACTACAGGCATTCACTATCACACCTGGCTTATTTTTGTATTTTTTGGTAGAGACGGGGTTTCACCATGTTGACCATACTGGTCACGAACACCTGACCTCAAGTGATCCGCCTGCCTTGGCCTCCCTAAGTGCTTGGACTACAGGCGTGAGCCACCACACCCGGCCAGCATTGCTATTTTCATCTCTTCTTGGAAAAACCAAAAAAAAAAGTAAAGATAAATTTATAATAGAAGACACCAAATGGGTAAATTCCAACAGTACATGTTTTATGTAGGAATCACGGGTTGTCTATCAGGTGCTAGAAGTTAAGAAGACTCAGATACCTTCTGTGTAATTAGCATGGGTAACAGATGCATGCTGTTTAGATGGAAGATAAAATGTTTTAAAGAGTTTTTAGAACATTTATCACTACTTTTGGGATTCCAGGCCTTTTTCTATCCTTTACCTACCCCATTCCTTTTTTAAAAGTAGACATTTGAAGAACAAAGCAAAACAATGCAAATACAAAAAGGCTTACATTATTTTTTAACATGTAAAATAGAGATAATAATATCTCTGTTATAGGTTTGTTGTCTTGAATGAACAAAAAGATTTAGTCAGGGAACATGTCTAGCATATGGCCTGGGGTGAACACCTAATGACAGCGTTTGTACGTAGCACGGTACATTCTTCCCTTTTTGAAAAATCAACTCAAGGTTGGGGGAGAGGGTGGCTACAGACAAAAACATCGATGAAGGAATCAGCATCCCCTGTCTTCTACAGGAGCAGGTATCAGGCTGAAGTAATTCAATCTTTTCCCCTCCGGAATACAGTACGTTCTTCCAAGAATAAGAACAGCCCACTTGTGATAGTCATTAACCAGATCAAATTCTGAGGAAGTAAGAGATTCTAGGTCTCCAATTACCCTTTAATATACATTTATTCTTTATTTTGGATTCTAGGGACACCAAGGATTAATTGAGAAGTCATAGACAATTTCATCAAATCCTGAGAGTCACAAGAACTAATGGGATAATAGAACCACTGGGAATTAGCCTAACCTTAAAACATCAGATATTGATGGCATCAATAGTACATGATCATATGATTGGGGGGGGAAATACAAAGGAAGAAATACATATGAGTCTTAAAGCTAGAAACAGTACACAATTTACTGGCTTATAAAGTACCTGGATGTAGGATAAATATATTTATGCAATGTATTATTGAAGATAATTCAATATGTTTCTGGGGAAATAGCAGAATTTAGCCTAAAAATATTTTAAGGAATGAGGACTTTAGGTAATTTATTGTTAAATTTTAAATTTTGCATATCCATTTAAAGATTTGAGTTCTAGCTGCTGTGTCATCATGCTTTATAAAACGTAAAGCTAGATTTCTGGCTGTAAAACATTCTAAATTGAGATAAAAGCACAAATATGACAAACCACATATTGTTAAGTTGTCAAAGTTACAATCTCTAACCATGAGTATTGAATCAGATTACCTAAATTGAATTTTTTTAAAGTAATAATAACATGTGTATGTGCTTGTGTATATGTACCAAGCTTAACCTGGAAAAAGAGGGAATTTTTTCTCTGATGGTAGAGTTTACATAATGTACACTAGGACTAGAACTGTTCATGAGAACAGTACCTTAAACTATAGTATTTTTAAACTGAAGTACTGCTATACTAGTGTATGTGAATTTGGAATGAATGGAAATCACATTTATTGGATCAGTCTTTCTACTTTAACCCTTAAACTCTTGCTACCCCAGACTATAATGGGATGATTCCTGCCTAGGAACAGAATGCATCAATCAATATGGGCGTCCTCCTCTCTCTGGGCAATTGCAAAAGAACTGACTTAAAAATTTTTTTAAGAAAAAACCACCCAGTGTTAGGCCTTTGTCCTCATCAGACGTCCACTGATGATCTTCTGTTAGTTCCTTCTTTCTTTCCCCAAAGAGGTGCCCCAAAGTCTTGCCATCCTGAGGCTAAAATCCTCACAGCATCTTAGAACTTCACACAGTTATGCAATAGTTAAAAGCAAAACTGAAAACAGCCCTGGGCCTTCTTGGGTGAGATGTGGCTGCAGGTTGGCCGTGTGGCTCACCACTATTGCTTAATTAAACCAAACAGTGAGCACTAGATGTTGTGATTTACATATTAAATACCAGGAGCTGTATACTTTTCCTTGCTGAGGATGTGAAAGACAGCACAAAATCCCTGAGTCAAAGCTCTTCAGGGTCAAATATTACAAGGCTTTTCAACCATTAGTATTCAAGCAGTACTCAATAAAAACAAGCCCAGTGCCAACTTCCTGTTCCTGGAGTTGGTGCTTGAAATAATTAAATTGAGTAGAAATTGACAAACTCAATGAAAAAATTTCTGAAATGAAGCCAGATATGACCACTGATATTTGTAAGGTCACATCACGAAGACACATTCTGAGAAAGGCATTAGGTGATGATGTTGTGTGAACATCACAGAGTGTACTACCCAAATTTACATGGTGTAGCCGACCACACATCTAGACTACCTGGTCTATCCTATTGCCCCTAGGCTATACATCTGTATGGTGTGGTACTGTACTGAATACTGTAGGCCATTGTAACACAAAAGTATTTATGTATCTAAACATAAATGTAGAAAAGTTACAGTAAAAATACAGTATAAAAGTTAAGAGATGGTTCACCTAGATAAGAGCACTTCCCATGAATGGAGCTTACAGGACTGAGTTGCTCTGGGTGAGTGAGTGAGTGAGTGGTGAGTGAATGTGAAGCCTAGGCCATTACTACCGTAGACTTTATAAACACTGTACACTTAGATTACACTGTACACTTAGACTATACTCAATTTATTTTAAAATATTTTTCTTTCTTCAATAGCAACTTAACCTTAGCTCACTGTAATTTTTTTAGTTTATAAACTTTTTAATTATTAAAACTTTTTGGCTCTTTTGTAGCAACACTTAGCTTAAAACCCAAATACATTGTGCGATTGTAAAAGTGATTTTCTTTCTTTATAGCCTTATTCTATATGCTTTTTTCATTTTTTAATTAAAATTTTTTAATTAAAAGAAAACCTTTTTGTGAAAGGGTAAGACATAAACACACACATTAGCATAGGACTGCGCAGGGCCAGGATCATCCGTATCACTGTCTCCCACCTCCACATCTTGTCCCATTGCAGGGTTTTCAGGTTGAATAATGTTCATGGAGCAGTCATCTTCTATGATAACAATGTCTTCCTCTGGAATACCTTCTAAAGGACCTGCCCAAGGCTGTTTTACAATCATTTTTTTTTTAATAAGTAGAAGATGTACTCTTTCAAATAATGATAAAAAGTATAGCATAAATAAACAAGCCTGTAACATAATCATTTATGATCATCGTCAAGTATGTATTGTACATGATTGTATGTGCTATACTTTTACAGGACCAGAAGTGCAGCAGGTATGTTTATAACAGCGTCATCACAAACACGTGAGTAATGTGTTGTGCCACGATGTCATTAGGTTGTAGTGATTTCTTAGCTCCAGTATAATTGTATGAGATCCCTGTTGTACATCCAGCCCATAGCTGGCTGAAACATCATTATGTGGTGCATGATTGTTTATTATGATTCATACTTTATGCTTATCCCAATGAAGTTTAATAATTATTAGAACAAAGGCCGTGAATTGATATTAGAAAATCTACACAAAATATACCATTTCCATCACTCAGTGCAAACCTAAATTTCAAGTCAGCCAGACAATTTTTTAAAGTTTTTAGTCCACTGAGGTACTTTAGAATCTCAAAGCAACTATGGAAACCTAAGGACCAAGTATTTGTAGGATATTGCTATAAATTTTAATAATTAAAAATAATTGATTCTAGATCTATATGTATTTAGCACTGTACCAGCTACTGTAGAAGAATAGACAGGTATATAACTCACTCTTTCCACGAATTTCATAATCTGATTAAGCAGCGAAATCCAGCATGAGAAGCAATTTGATAACTAAAGCACAAAACAACATGGTGCTAATTCCAGTGTGATAGTAATTCAGTCTTCAGCCGAGCTCCCACTACACCTAGTGTCTGGGCTAAAGATTTGCTTGTCTCCTTTGCTTTGCCATCTGTAATTTACTACATCATAAACAGTGTGATACAAATGTAGGTTTTTATTTATTAAACCATAGGGAGTGTCAGAAATGTACGCTTCAGCAGTGACCAACTAGTATCTAATCAGGAAGGTCAAACATAGTACTGGTTAATAGATGCAACTCCACTGTTCATTGATTAAGATATGAATTGATGAATTGCAGAAAAGAGTTTTCATTGTGAAATTAATGGCTTATGAATCAGAAAAATAAATCCTAAAACTAGACACTACTTATGAGATTCAAGGTATAAGTAGGCTTCCCTGAACCTGTATCAACAGGGAACAGTCATCGAGTGAAGCCTGTAGTCTGCATCCTTTGATGTGCTGCCTGAGGCTGGATTGGTCCTGTGTTCTGCTGGTGGATTATATGATTTCTGGTGCCTGATGCTGACTTTAAGGGTAATAGAATTCTATTGTGGAATACTGTAAAGCTGATTGCAATATCTTTTCTGCAGAGTGGTGGTGGAAGAACCTAAAAGAATAAAGACTTGTGACTTCATGAATGTTTACAGAACAGTTTGATGAATTGCTTTGGGCCTCCTTGCTAATAAATACAGTTTAAAAGTATGTGTGCAGAGAATTTAGTCTGAAACTTGCTTTCATTAATATCCTGGCAGGGACTACATTGGAGAGTGGCTAATTCTCATCCACCTCAGGCTTCCCTGTAGCTACTGTTATCTACACTTGATCTAATTTAGTTTGATTTTTAAATGCTATAAAGATCTATTTTGAAGTTAAGTGCAATTTTGGCCCTCACACATTGGCTATGTGGCTGACTGTAAATACTTTAGGTTCAATTTTTCCACTTTAAATGAGGATAACAATACCCACTTACCAGGTTGCTATAAAAATGAAAAACAATAGCCCAGGTATCCACTCCTTCATTGTTGGTTTCCTCCTCTGCATTATTGTCCCATTGCTACCCCTTTCCTATCCCAGAGGAAACATATACATGTTTGCAGAGTTGATAAAGAACTGCTTTCTCTCTACTCTTCAATTTTAGTTTCTTTGGACTGCACACATTTTGGAATTGTCAATTCAGTTCCTATTGTAACTCCATCTTAAATCTGGACACCGTGATTTAAATCTGGACACCGTGAACCGTCAGAGAATCTGAGGTCCTTTGATTTTCCCTTCTCTGCCTTTTTCTAGTACCCAGGATCCTTCCAGAACCCACTGTGTGCGTTGTCCTTCTTGAGCTCTCCACGAATGATTACTAAGGCCACAGTCTAATCTGACTGCAACCTCGCGAGAGGCTCCAAGCCACTAAGGCCCAACCAGGCCACGCCCAAATTCCTGATCCATACAAACTATCAATGCTGATAAATGTTTAATATTGTTTTAAATCACTGAGTTTTGGGGTAACTTATTATGCAGCAATAGGTAACTAATACACTGAGAATGCAGTTCCTGTTCTTAAATGTCCTCGTGATAGAGATAACATAACGCAAAGTGTTTAAAAGAAAGAACTCATTTTATATTTCAGTTATTACTCTTGGACACTTTCTCCTCTTGAAATGTAAATACCAATTTAACTATGAAAGAAATGCTGTGGACAGGTTTGTATCTCTCCAATTCATATGTTGAAGCCCTGATCCCCAATGTAATGGTATTAGGAGCTGGAGCCTTAGAGAGGATTAGGTCATGAGAGAAGTTCCTGTGATGGATTAATGCCCTTATGAAAAGAAGAAGAGACACAGGATCATTACTGCTCTCTCTGCTTGTATGCACAGCCAAGGAAGGCCTTGTGCGGACATAACTGGGAAAATGGCCCACACCCTGATCTTGGATTTCCAGTCACCAGCACTGTGAGAAATGAATGTTTGTGGTCTAAGCCACCTAGTCTATGATAAATTGCCATAGCAGACTGAAAAAACTAAGACAGGAATGTTACATGTATGTGTGTGTAACATACCGACTGTGTAATTTCTAATTACTTGCAGAGAAAAAAACAGACAGGGAATAACCCTCCCTCTGGTTTATATGAAAACCGACTGGCAAACTGGAGGTGGAGCAAGATGGAAGGATAGAAGGCACCACCCATCGTTCCCCCCCCCACCCCAGGACACCAATTTAATAACTATTAATATAGAAAAAAACACCTTTGTAAGAACCAAAAGATCAGTGAACCCTCATAGTACCTGGTTTTAACTTCTACTGCTGAAAGAGGCACTGAAGAGACAGACCAAAAAAAAAAAAGGCCCGAATCACCAACACCACCCTTCTCTCACCCCCCACAGCAATGGCAGTGTGGTGCAGAGAGAGACTCTGGGCACTGGGGGAGGGCGAACACAGCAATTGTAAGTCATTGAACTCAGTGCTGTCATGTTAGAGCAGAAAATAAAAAACAGAACCAAGCTCAGCTGATAGTTTTGCCCGTGGAGGGAGCATTTAAACCAACCACAGTCAGAGGGGAATTACTGACCCCTGTGGTCAGAGCTGGAGTTCCATAAACCTTGCCACTGAGGACCAAAGTGCTCTGTGTCTCCCAGTAAACTTGAAAGGCAGGCTAGGCCATAAGGACTGCAGCTCTTAGGCAAGTCCTAATGCTGACCTAGAGACGGAGGACTCAGGGGACACTTGACATACTGAGACAACAGCTGGGGTGGCTAAGGGAGTGCTGGTATCATCCCTCCCATAACTCCAGGCTGCATAACTCCTGGCTCCAAAAGAGACCCTTTCCTTCCGCTTGAGGAGAGGAGAGAGAAGAGTGGAAAGGACTTAGTCTTGCACCTTGGATACCAGCTCAGCCACAGCAGGATAGAGCAGCTGTCAGAGTCCTGAGGCCCCCATTCCAGGTCCTTGCTCCCTGATGACATTTCTAGAGACACCCCAGGCCAGAAGGAAACCTGCTGCCTTGAAGGAAAGGACCCACCCATCCTGGCAGCATTCATCACCTGCTAGCTGAAGAGCCCTGGCCCCTGAATAATTAGTAGTGATACCCAGGTACTATGTTGAGGGCCTTGGATGAGCCTCAGACTTGCCTGCTTCATGTACCAGAATGGACATACAGGGTAGAGTACTTAGGAGGCTCTTTGGGTCCCTGATTCCAGGACTTGGCTCTGGATGGCATTTCTGAACCTGCCCTGGGCCATACAGAAGTCCACTTTCCTGAAGGGTGAGTTCCAGGCCAGGTAACATTTGCCACAAGCTGACTTAAGTCAGCCAGTAGTACTCCATCCTTATGGGTAGGATTGGTGCTGTTATAAAATCTAATTTCCAATTTACAACAAAGGTCACAGAGACTCTGAGAGATTAAATTGGCTTCTTATGCTCACCATTAGCTGATCAGTAGTAGCAGCTGATTTCAAAATTAAGTCTAATGCCAAAGCCTGCTTTGCTTAGCTGCACCCAGGTGCTGAAAGAAGTCAATGGAAATTTTGACTTTCCAGCCTCCAAAACCATAAGCCAATGAATTTCTGTTCATTATAAATTACACAGTCTTAGGGTGTTCTGTTACAGCAGCACAAAATAAAGACAGGAAACATTCTGTTCACTAGGATGTGTTGACTTTAGCTGCTCAATATACCTTTTTTTTGATGGAGTTTCACTCTTGTCACCCAGGCTGGAGTGCAATGGTGCAATCTCAGCTCACCACAATCCCTGCTTCCAGGGTTCAAGCAATTCTCCTGCCTCAGTCTCCCAAGTAGTTGGGATTACAGGCATGCACCACCATGCCCAGTTAATTTTGTATTTTTAGTAGAGATGGGGTTCCTTCATGTTGGTCAGGCTGGTCTCAAACTCTTGACCTCATTGACTCAAGGCGACTTGCCCACCTTGGCCTCCCAAAGTGTTAGGATTACAGGTGTGAGCCACTGCGCTCAGCCAAGAAGTCATACTACCAGAGGAGATCAGCTTCACTAAATGGAGGACAGGAAGGAAGAAAAGAAGAGCAGGCCATCAAACCAGGAAACAAATAAGAAAATGGCACAAGTAAGTCCTTACTTATCAATAATATTGAATATCAATGAACTAAACTCTCCAATCAAAAGAATTGGCTGACTGAATGGAAAAAACCAAGATCCAATGATCTGTTGCCTACAAGAAATACATGTTTCTTATAAAGGCACATTAACTGAAAATAAAGGAATGGCAAAAGATATTCCATGTTAATGGAAATCAAAAAATAGCCAGAGTAGCTATACTCACATCAGACAAAATAGATCTCAAGACAAAAATGATAAGAAGAGACAAGGAAGGTCATTATGTAGTGATAAAGGAGTTGATTCAGCAAGAAGATACAATAATTATAAATATACATGCACCCAGAAATGAAGTACCCAGATATATAAAGCAAATATTATTAGAGCTAAAGAGAGGAATATGCTCCAATACAATAATAACTGGAGACTTCAACCACCCACTTTTGGCATTGGACAGAATTTCCACATAGAAAATCAATAAAAAATCAGACTTTATCTGCACTATAGACCAAATAGAATCAATAGATATTTACAGAACAGATCATTGAATGGCTGCAGAATATACATTCTTTTCCTTAGCACAAGGATCACACTCAAGGATAAACCATATGTTAGGTGACAAAACAGGTCTTAAAACATTCTAAATAATGGAAATAATATCAAGCATCTTCTCTGACCACAATGACATACAATTAGAAATCCATAATAAAAGGACTTTTGGAAACTATACAAACATACGGAAATTCAATGATATTTTCCTGAACGACCAGTGTTTCAATGAAGTGATTCACAGAAGAAAATTGACAAAAGCCAAAATAGACAAATGGTATCTAAGTAAACTGAAGAGTTTCTGTGCAGTAAAAGAAACAATCATTAGAGTGAACTGACAACCAACAGAATGGGAAAAATTTTTTGCAATCTACCCATCTGACAAAGGGCTAATATCCAGAATCTACAAAGAAACTAAAGCAGATTTACAAGAACAAAACACACAACACCATCAAAAAGTGGGAGAAAGGTATGAACAGACACTTTTCAAAAGAAGACATTTATGTGGCCAACAAACATGAAAAAATGCTCATCATCACTGGTCATTAGAGAAATGCAAATCAAAACCACATTGAGATACCATCTCACACCAGTTAGAAGGGCATTCATTAAAAAATCTGGAGACAAAAAATGCTGGAGAGGATGTGGAGAAAGAGGAACACTTTTACACTGTTGGTAGGAGTATAAATTAGTTCAACCATTGTGCAAGACAGTGTGGTGATTCCTCAAGGACTTAGAAATAGAAATTCCATTTGACCCAGCAATCCCATTACTGGGTATATACCCAAAGAATTATAAATCATTCTACTATAAAGACACATGCACACGTATGTTCATTACAGCACTGTTTACAATAGCAAAGACCTGGAACCAACCCAAATGCCCATAATGATAGACTGGACAAAGAAGATGTGGCATATAAACACCATAGAATACTATACAGCCATAAAAAATGAAAAGTTCGTGTCCATCGTAGGGACATGGATGAATCTGGAAATCATCATTTTCAGCAAATGGACACAAGAACAGAAAACCAAACACTGCATGTTCTCACTCATAGGTGGGTGTTGAAGAATGGGAACACATGGGCACAGGGAGGGGAACATCACACACTGGAGTAGGTTAGGGGGTGGGAGGCTAGGGGAGGGATGGCAGGGTGGGAAGGCTGGAGAGGGAAAACAGTGGGAGAAATGCCTGATGTAGGCAATGAGGGTATGGAGACTGCAAACCACCATGGCATGCGTGTACCTATGCAACAATCTTGCGGGATGTGCACATATACCCCAGAGCTTAAGGTACAATTTAAAAAAAAAAAGAAAATTGAAAAATTTCTTAAAACAAATGATAATAGAAACACAACAGACGAAAACCCATAGGACAGAAAGAATGAAAGCAATACTTTGAGGAAAGTTTATAGCTATGAGTGCCTATGTCAACAAAAAAGAAAAACATCAAATAAATAACTTAACAATGCATCTTAAAGAACTAGAAGACCAAGAGCAAACCAAGCCCAAAATTAGTAGATTAAGAAAGATCAGAGCAGAAATAAATGAAATGAAATAAAAAAATACAAAAGATAAAACAAAAAGTTGATTTTTGAAAAGCTAAACAAAATTGACAAACCTTTAGCCAGACTAAAAAAAGTAGGGACATGACCCAAAGAAATAAAATTAAAGACGAAAAAGGAGACATTACAACTGTTACTACAGAAATTCAAAGGATTATTAGTGGCTACTATGAGCAACTATGTGCCAATCAATTAAAAAATCTAGAAGATAATGGATAAATTTCTAGAATCATACAATCTACCAATATTAAACCATGAAGAAATCCAAAACCTGAACAGATCAATAACAATTACCAATCCTACTCAAACTATTCCAAAAAATAGTGGAGGAAGAAATACTTCTGATATGGTTTGGCTGTGTTCTCACCCAAATTTCATCTTGAATTACCACGTGTTGTGGAAGGGACCCAGTAGGAGGTATGAATCATGGGGGCAGGTCTTTCCCATGCTGTTCTCATGATAGTGAATAAGTTTCATGAGATCTGATGGCAATATAAGGGGGAATTTCCTTGAGCAAGCTCCCTCTTTGCCTCCCACCATCCATGTAAGACATGATTTGCTCCTCCTTGCCTTCCACTATGATTGTGAGGCCTCCCCAACCATGTGGAACTATAAGACTGATCAAACCTCTTTCTTTTGTAAATTGTCCAGTCTCAGGTATGTCCTTATCAGTAGCAAGAAAATGGACTAATACAACTTCCGAACTCATTCTACAAGGCCAGTATTGTTCTGATACCAAAACCAGACAAAGACACATCAAAAACAAACTACAAAAACAAACAACATTCTACAAGGCCAGTATTGTTCTGATACCAAAACCAGACAAAGACACATCAAAAACAAACTACAAAAACAAACAACAAAAAATACAGGCCCATATTACTGATGAATACTGGTGCAAAAATCCTCAACAAAATACTAGCAAACCATATTCAACAACACATTAAAAATATCATTCATTATGACCAAGTGTGATATATCCCAGGGATGCAAGGATGGTTTAGAATGTGCAAATTAACCAATATTATACACCATACAACAAAATGAAGGACAGAAGCCATATAATCATTTCAATTAGGGCTGAAAAAGCATTTGATAAAATTCAACCTCCCTTAATGATGAAAACACTTAAAAAAGTGGATATACAAGGAATGTACCTCAGCACAATAAAAGCCATCTACAAGAGACCTACAGCTAGTATCATATTAAATGGGGAAAAACTGAAAGCCTTTCCTCTAAAATCCATAGCATGACAAGGATGCCCAGTTTCACCACTATTATTCAACATAGTAGTGGAAGTTCTAGCCAGAAAAATCAGACAAGAAAAGAAGAAAAGGGCATCGAAATTTGAATGGAAGAAGTCGTTATCCTTGCTTGAAGATGATATAATCTTATATTAGGAAAAATTTAAAGACTCCACCAAAAACTATTAGATCTGATAAATTTATTAAAGTTACAGGATACAAAATTGACATAAAAAACTCAGTAGCATTTCTGTATGCCAACCGTGAACAATCTGAAAAAGAAAATAAGAAAGTAATACCATTCACAATAGCTACAAATAAAATAAAATGCCTAGGAATTAACCAAAGAAGTAAAAGATCTCTACAATAAAAACTATAAAACATTGGTAAAAGAAATGGAAAAGCACACAAAATGGAAAGATATTTAATGTTCATGGATTGAACTAATCAATATTGTTAAAATGTCCATACTACCCAATGCAATCTGCAGATTCAATGCAATTTGTATCAAAATACCTATGATATTCTTCACAGAAATGGAAAAAAAACTTCTAAAAATTATATGGGACCACATGAGACCTAAAATAGCCACGGCTATGCTGAGCAAAAAGAACAAAACTGGAGGAATCACGTTACCCAACTTCAAATTATGCTATAGAGCTATAGTAATCAAAACAGCATAATAGTGGCATAGAATGAGACACACAGACTAATGGATCAGAATAGAGAACCTGGAAATAAATCCATGCATCTATAGTGAACTCAGTTTTTATAAAGTTGTCAAGAGTATACTCTGGAGAAAGAACAGTCTCTTCAATAAATGGTACTTGGAACACTGAACAGCCATATGCAAAAAAATAAAACTAGACTCCTATCTCTTGCCATATATGAAATCAAATAAAAATGGATCAAAGTCTTAAATCTAAGACCTCAAACTGTGAAATTACTATAAGAAAACATTGGGGAAACTCTCCAGGACATTGGACTGGGCAAAGATCTGTTGAGTAATACCCCAGAAGCACAGGCAAACAGAGCAAAAACAGACAAATGGGATCACATTAAGTGAAAAAGCTTTTGCCTTGTGCCAGATCTCAAAGGGAATGCTTCCAGTTTTTGCCAGTTCAGTAGGATATTGGCTGTGGGTGTGTTGTAAATGGCTTTTATTATTTTGTGATATGTTCCATCGATACTTAGTTTATTGAGGGATTTTAGCATAAAGGGCTGTTGAATTTTGTCCAAGGCCTTCTCTGCATCTATTGAGATGATCCTGTGGTTTTTGTCTTTGGTTCTGTTTATGTGATGGATTACATTTATAAATTTGTGTATATTGAAGCAGCCTTGCATCCCTGGGATGAAGCCTACTTGATAATGATGGATAAGTTTTTGATTTGCTGTTGCATTTGGTTTGCCAGTATTTTACTGAAGATTTTTACATTAATGTTCATCATGGATATTGGCCTTGTTTCCTTTTTTAGTTGAGTCTCTGCCTGGTTTTGGTATCAGGATGATGTTGGTCTCATAAAATGAGTTAGGGAGGATTCCCTCCTTTTGTATCATTTGGAATAGTTTCAGGAGGAATGGAACCAGCTCCTCTTTGTACGTCTGGTGGAATTCAGCTGTAAACCCGTCTGGACCTGGACTTTTTTTGATTGGTAGGCTATTAATTGCTGCCTCAATTTCAGCCCTTGTTATTGTTCTATTCAGGGTTTCAACTTCTTCCTGGTTTAGTCTTGGGAGAGTGCAAGTGTCCATGAATTTATCCATTTCTTCCGGATTTACTGGTTTGTCCCTCTCTCACTCCTCCTATTCAATATAGTATTGGAAGTTCTAGCCAGAGCAATCAGGAAAGAAAAAGAAATAAAGGGAATATAGGAAAGGAGGAAGTCAAATTGTCTCTATTTGCAGGTGACATAATTGTATATTTAGAAGACCCCATCATCTCAGTCCCAAATCTCCTTAAACTGATGAGCAACTTCAACAAAGTCTCAGGATACAAAATCAATGTGCAAGAATCACAAGCATTTCTATACACCAATAACAGACAAACAGAGAGCCAAATCAAAAGCAAACTCCAATTCACAATTGCTACCAAGAGAATAAAATACCTAGGAATACAACTAACGAAGGATGTAAAGGACCTTTTCAAGGAGAACTACAATCCATTGCTCAAAGAAATAAGAGAGGACACAAACAGATGGAAATACATTCCATGCTCATGGTTGGGAAGAATCAATATCATGAAAATGGCAATACTGCCCAAAGTAATTTATAAATTCAATGCTATCCCCATCAAGCTACCAATGACCTTCTTCATAGAAGTGGAAAAAACCACTTCAAACTTCATATGGAACCAAAAAGGAGCCCACATAGCCAAAACAATCCTAAGCAAAAAGAACAAAGCTGGAGGCATCATGCTGCTTAACTTCAAACTATACTACAAGGCCACAATAATCAAAACAGCATGGTACTGGTACCAAAATAGAGACATAGACCAATGGAACAGAACAGAGGCCTTGGAGGCAACACCACACATCTATAATCATCTGACCTTTGACAAATCTAACAAAAACAAGCAATGGGGAAAGGACCTCTTTAATAATTGGTGTTGGGAAAACTGGCTAGCCATGTGCAGAAAGCAGAAACTGGAACCCTTCCTGAAACTTATACTAAAATTAGCTCTAGATGAATTAAAGTTCTAAACATAAGACCTAATACGATGAAAACCCTAGAAGAAAACCTAGGCAAAACCATTCAGGACAAAGGCATAGGCAAAGATTTCATGACTAAAACACTAAAAGCAATGTCAACAAAAGCCAAAATAGACAAATGGGATCTAATTAAACTTCACATCTTCTGTATAGCAAAAGAAACAATCATTAGAGTGAACTGGCAACCAACAGAATGGGAAAAAATTTTTGCAGTCTACCCATCTGACAAAAGTCTAATATCCAGAATCTACAAAGAACTAAAACAGATTTACAAGAAAAAAAAAACAAAGAAACCCATTCAAAAGTAGGTGAAGGATATAAACAGACACTTTACAAAAGAAGATATATATGAGGCCAACAAACATATGAAAAAATGCTCACCATCGTTGGTCATTAGAAAAATGCAAATCAAAACCACATTGAAATGCCATCTCATGCAAGTTAGAATGACGATCATTAAAAAATCAGGAGACAACAGATGCTGGAGAGAATGTGGAGAAATAGGAACACTTTTACACCATTGGTGGGAGTATAAATTAGTTCAACCATTGTGGAAGACAGTGTGGTAATTCCTCAAGAACCTAGAAATAGAAATACAATCTGACCCAGGAATCCCATTACTGGGTGTATAGCCAAAGGATTATAAATTGTTCTATTATAGAACAAAGAAACATGCATACATATGTTCATTGCAGCACTGTTGACAATAGCAAAGACTTGGAACCAACCCAGATGTCCATCAATGATGGACTGGATAAAGAAAATGTGGTACACATACACTGTGGAATACTACGCAGCCATAAAAAATGATGAGTTCATGTTCTTTGTAGAGACATAGATGAATCTGGAAACGATCATTCTCAGAAAACTGACACAAGAACAGAAAACCAACACCATATGTTCTCACTCACAGGTAAATGTTGAACAATGAGAACATGTGGACACAGGGAGGGTAGCATCACACATTGCAGTCAGTTGTCGGGGGCTGGGGAGGGACAGCGGGGTTGGGGAGGGTGGGGAGCGATAATGTGGGGAGAAATACCAGATATAGTTGATGGTGGGGAGGGAGGCAGCAAACCACCTTGCTATGTAGGTACCTATGCAACAATCCTGCAAGATCTGCACATATACCCCAGAACCTAAAGTACAAAAAAAAAAAAAAAAAAGCTTTTGCAGAGCAAAGGAAACAGTCAACAAAGTAAAGAGAAAACCCACAGAATAGGATAACATATTTGCAAACTACCCTATCTGTCAAGGGATTAATAACCAGAAACTATAAGGAGCTGAAACAGCTCTACAGAAAAAAAAAAAAAATCTAGGAATTTGATTACAAAATAGGCAAAAAATTTCAAACATTTCAAAAAGAAGACATACAGATAAATGGGAAATGGGTATATGAAAACATGCTCAACCTAATTGATCATCTGAGAAATGCAAATCAAAAACACAATGAGATTTCTTCTCATTGAGAATTGATTTCATCAAAAAGAGAGGCAGCAACAAATACTGGTGAGCAGGTGGTGTTCAGTACACTGTTGGTAGGAATGTAAACCAGGACAACCGCTGTGAGGAACTGTTTGGAAGTTCTTCAAAAAACTAAAAATAGGTGGTGTGTGGTGCTCCTGGAATCTGAGGATACCCTGGCAGATGGTGGGGTGAGACTAGATGCAGTCAGGTGGAATAGCTGTCGCTGAGTAACTGGGATGACTGGTACACTCCTAACAGAGAGCTTCAGAGAGAAGGCACTGAGAGTGGATGGAAGAAAGGCACTGAAGCTGGGCTGAAGTGGGAGGAAGCTGGGAGTTCTGCCCAGGGTAACAAGTCACTGTGACTCATTCCTGGCTTCCAGTAACTCTGGGGGAATGATTGAGTTGAACTGGCAAGGGGCAACCTGCTCTCACAATGGGCCTCTGGAATCCTGGCAGGAGGAGACCCCTCAGCCATCACAGATACTCCAGTTGGCATGTAGAGCTGCTAAGAGAAATGGTAGGAGCAGCACACCAGCTCTGCAGAGTCCAGAGTGTTTGATGTGGGAGCATCTGTGTGAAGTATGGCCAGGGATGCCCATCCCCCAGGCTTGACTTGCTCCCATAGGAGACTTTAGCCCTAGGGAAACTGTTGGACCTACACTCTTTAGGGTGGTCTTGCCCATCAGACAGTGTCTATCTGACCTGAACAACCCTTGGTGTCCTCGCCTCTCTTAGGGCCCACCCTGGCCATGACTGCTTGCAATGCAGCCCTGGGTGCCCTTGGTGCCACATCATAGCTTCTGTGTTGATGGACCATGCCTGACTGGTAGAGAGCTCCAGTGAGGCAGCCCCCATGACCACATACCAGCCTGCCCACTCCCTCCCGCAACTGCAGCATCTCCCTGGCCCATGGCCCTATTTACATTGCTCTGTCAGCACATCTATAAGTGTATACCTTTCTGGCCTGGCAGCACCCATGTGCATATGCACCCTCTTTTGCTGGCAGGAGTACACTCTGTCACCCCTCTCCTGCTGTACTGCCATTTCAGTTAGAGCCTTGGTGAGCATAGAGCCTGCTGCCATCCCCACCCCCACCAGCACCCTGCGCCTATACCAACACTGCCACCAGAGTGAAACTAGACATGCAGAACAGGGGACCCTTCCCCATTCTGAGTGGCCACAGAGGGTGCACACACACACCTGCGTCCACCAGCACCCCACCCATGTGCTAACACTATCACCAGCACAATTGTATATACAGTTGCCAAATGGGGGGCCTCCACTTCCTGAGCCATGCTGCCTCTGCCACTGCTGTGAAGGCAGTCCCCCTGACATGAAGGCAGGCCCCTTGGCACCTACTTGCACCCTGCCATAACCAACAGGCATGCATCCTGCTGCACTGTTGCTGCCCCTGCTGTTGGCATGTGTGAATGAAGATGGATCCTGCTACCATCACCCTATAAAAGGCTTTGGCTGGTACCACCCATCAGAGTGTAGTGACTAGTGGTCCAAGAGCATCTTGGCCTCCTCAGTCCAGTGGTTTCCTAACGTTGAGGAGCCAGAGAACAAAGTTGAGGTCTGGTACAAGTCCCTTAGAGCATGCAGTCCAGGAGATGGGAGGATGCTAAAAACTTCTAGAAATGAAGCCAATTGACTAAAACTACCTTATACCACAGTCAAACACTCAAGGCCATCAAAAACAGCAACTTCAAAGATTGAAGGAACACCGGCCCACAAAGATGAGAAAGAACCAGTACAAGAACTCTGACAGCTCAAAACACCAGAGTGCCATCCATCCTCCAAATGACCACATTCCTCTCCAGCAAGGATTCCGACCTGGGCTGAGATTGCTGAAATGACAGAAATAGAATTAAGGATATGGATAGGAATGAAGATCACGGAGATGTAGGAGTACATTGAAACCTTTTTCAGACAAGTAAATGCTGAGGGAATTTGTTACCACTAGCCCTGCCCTACAAGAGCTTCTGAAGGAAGTACTAAATATGTAAAGGAAAGACCATTACCAGCTACTACAAAAACACACCTAAGTACACAGATCAGTGACACTATAAAGCAGCAGTCCCCAACCTCTTTGGCACAAAGAACTGCTTTTATGGAATACAATTTTTCCACAACCAGGGGTGAGGGATGGTTTTGGGATAAAACTGTTCCACCTCACATTATCAGGCATTAGATTCTCAAAGAAGAACACAACCTAGATCCTTCACATGTGTAGTTCACAATAAGGTTCACACTCTTATAAGAATAAAATGCCACTGCTGATCTGCAGAAGGTGGAGTTCAGGTGGTAATGCTTTCTTGCCTGCCCACCACTGACTTCTTGCTCTGTGCCCCAGTTCTTGACAGGCCACAGACCAACACCCATCCATGGCCTGGGGGTTGGGGACCCCCGCTGTAAAGCAACCACACAAACAAGTCGCATAATAACCGGCTGACACGATGACAGGATCAAATCCTCACATATCAATACTAACCTTGAATGTAAATCGGCTAAATGCCCCAATTAAAAGACACAGAGTGGCAAGCTGGAAAAGGAAGCAAGACCCACTGGTATACTGTCTTCAAGAAACCCATCTGACATGGAACAACCCTCGTAGGCTCAAAATAAAGGGATAGAGACAAAATCTAATGGAAAACAAAGAATAAGGAATTGCAATCCTAATTTTAGACAAAACTGACTTTAAAACAATAAAGATAAAAAAAAGACAAAGAAGGGCATTACAAAATGGTAAACGGTTCGATTCAACAAGAAGTTATCCTAAATATATAGACACCCAACATAGGAGAACCCAGATTCATAAAGAAAGTTCTTAAGGATAATCAAATAGACTTATATTCCCACACAATGATACTGGGAGACTTCAACACCCCACTGACAGTATTAGATAGACCATTGAGGCAGAAAATTAACAAAGATAATTCAGGACCTGAACTCAGCACTGGATCAAATAGGCCTGATAAATATCTACAGAACTCTCTACCCCAAAACAATGGAATATACATTCTTCTCATTGCCACATGGCACATACTCTAAAATCAATCACATAATTGGACATGAAACACCCTTCACCAAGTGAAAAAATAACCTGAAATCATAACAACTACTCTCTTAGGCCATAACACAATAAAATTAAAGATTAAGGTTGAGAAATTCACTCAAAATCATACAATTACATGGAAATTAAGTAACCTGCTCATGACTTTTGGATAAGCAATGAAACTAAGGCAGAAATCAAGAAGCTCTTTGAAACTAATGAGAACAAAGATACAACATACCAGAATCTCTGGCACACAGCTAAGGCAGTGTTAACAGGGAAATTTACAGCCCTAAACATCTATATCAAAAAGTTAAAAAGACCTCAATTTAAGAACTTAACATCACAAAGAACCGGAGAACCAAGAGCAAAGTAAGCTAGCAGAAGAAAAGAAATAACCAAAACCAGAGCTGAACTGAAGAAGACTGAGACATGAAAAACCATTCAAAATATCAATTAATCTAGTTTGTTCTTTAAAAAAAAAAAAAAATACATAGACCACTAGCTAGACTAAAAATGAGAAAAAACAGAGAAGAACTCAAATAGACATAAATAGAAATGACAATGGGATATAACCACTGACCACACAGAAATACAAATAACCGTCAGAGAATATTATGAACACCTCTATGTACATGAACTAGAAAATCTAAAAGAAATTGATAAATTCCTGGACACATACACCCTCAAGACTGAACCAGGAAGAAACTGAATCCCTTAACAGGCCAATAATGAGCTCCAAAACTGAATCAGTAACATATAGCCTACCAATGAGAAAAAGCCCAGGACAAGACAAATTAACAGTTGAATTTTACCAGATATACACAGAAGAGCTGGCAGCATTCCTACTGAAACTATTCCGGAGCGACTCCTTCCTAACTTATTTTATGAGGCCAGAATCATCCTGCTACCAAAAGCTGGCAGAGGCTCAACAAAAATCTTCATGCCAATATCTGAGGCAAACACTGGTGTAAAAATCCTCAACAAAATACTGGCAAACCAAATCCAGCAGCATATCAAAAAGCTGATCCACTATGATCAAGTAGGCTTTATCCCTGGGATGCAAGGTTGGTTCAACATACGCAATTCAATAAATGTGATTCATCACATAAACAGAACTAAAGACAAAAACCACATGATCATCTCAAAAGATGCTGAAATGGCTTTGATAAAATTCAACACCCTTCATTCAAAAAACTCTTAATAAATTAGGCATTGAAGGAACATACCTCAAAATAATGAGAGCCATCTGTGACAAATCCACAAACAACATCATACTGAATGGGCAAAAGCTGGAAGCATTCTCCTTGAAAACCAGCACAAGACAAGGATATCTCTCTCACTACCCCTATTCAACATAATATTAGAAGTCCTGGCCAGAGCAATCAGGCAAGAGAGAAATAAAGAGCATCCAAATAGGAAGAAAGAAAGTCAAACTATCCCTTTTGCAAACGGCATGCTTCTATATCTAGAAAACCCCCCAGTGTCAGTCCAAAAGCTCCTTAAGCTGATAAACAACTTTAGTAAAGTCTCAGGATACAAAATCAACATACGTTAGCTGCAAAAAAATAATATTTAGAAATATACCTAACAAAGGAGTCAAAAGACCTTTACAAGGAAAACTACAAAATACTGCTGAAAAAAAAATCATAGACCACACAAGCAAATGGAAACACATCCCATGATCATGGATGGGTAGAATCAATATGATGAAAATGACCATACTGTCAAAAGCACTCTGCAAATTCAATGCAATACCCATCAAAATACCACCATCATTCTTCACAGAGTTAGAAAAAACAATTCTAAAA
This sequence comes from Saguinus oedipus, assembly GCA_031835075.1. Lineage (NCBI taxonomy): Eukaryota > Metazoa > Chordata > Mammalia > Primates > Cebidae > Saguinus > Saguinus oedipus. The sequence goes on along the minus strand of CM063171.1, from coordinate 65,142,783 downwards.
TTCATATGGAACCAAAAAGGAGCTCGTATAGCTAAAGTAAAACCAAGCAAAAAGAACAAATCTGGAGGCATCATACTACTTGATTTCAAATTATACTATAAGGCCATGGTCACCAAAACAGCATGATACTAGTATAATAATAGGTACATAGACCAATAGAACAGGATAGAGAACCCAGAAATAAACCCAAATATTTACAGCCAACTGATCTTTGACAAAGCAACAAAAACATAAAGTGGGGAAAGGATACCCTATTCAAAACATGGTGCTGGGATAACGGGCTAACCACATGTAGGAGAATGAAATTGGATCCTCATCTCTCACCTTGTATAAAAATTAACTCAAGATGGATGAAGGACTTAAACCTGAGACCTGAAACTATAAAAGTTCTAGAAGATAACATTGGAAAAACCCTTCCAGATATTGGCTTAGGCAAGGATTTCATGACCAAAAAGCCAAAAGCAAATGCAATAACAACAAAGATAAAGATAAATAGCTGTGGCCTAATGAAACTAAAGAGCTTCTGCATGGTAAAAGGAACAGTCAGCAGAGTAAACAGAGAACCCACAGAGTGGGAGAAAATCTTCACAATCTATACATCTGAAAAGGACTAATATCCAGAATCTACAACAAACTCAAATCAGTAAGAAAAAAACAAACAATCCCATCAAAAAGTGGGCTAAGGACATGAAGAGTTCTCAAAAGAAGATATACAAATGACCAATAAGCATATGAAAAAAGTCTCAACATCACTCATGATCAAGGAAATGCATATTAAAAACTACAATGTGATATCACCTTACTCCTGCAAGAATGGCTATAATAAAAAAATAAAAAAATCAGTAGATGTTGGCATGGATGCAGTGATCAGGGAATACTTCTACACTGCTGGGGGGAATGTATACTAGTACGGCCACTATACAAAACAGTGTGGGGATTCCTTAAAGAACTAAAAGTAGAACTATCATTTGATGCAGCAATCCCACTACGGGTATCTACCCACAGGAGAATAAGCCATTATTCAAAAAAGATACTTGCACATGCATGTTTACAGCAGCACAATTCACAACTGCAAAATTGTGGAACCAACCCAAATGCCTATCAATCAACAAGTAGATAAAGAAACTGTGGTTTGTGTGTGTGTGTGTGTGTGTGTATATATAAACACACACATGTATGCACAGACATATATATATATATACACATACATACATACATGGTGGAACACTACTCTGCCACAAAAAGGAATGAATTAACAGTATTCGTGATGATCTGGATGAGATTGGAGACTATTATTCTAAGTGAAGTAACTCAAGAATGAAAAACCAAACACCATATGTTCTCACTGATATATGGGAGCTAAGCTATGAGGATGCAAAGGTACAGGAATGATACAATGGACTTTGGGAACTTGGGGGTAAAAGTGGGAAGAGGACGTGGGATAAAAGATAACATTTATGGTGCAGTGTATACTGCTCGGGTGATGGGTGCACCAGGATCTCACAAATCACCACTAAAGAACTTATTCATGTAACCAAATACCAACTGTACCCCAATAACTTGTGGAAAAATAAAATAAATAATAAGATAAACAAAAATCACTAGCATTCCCATACATCAACAACCATCAAGCCAAGCGCCAAATCAGAAATGAACTCCCATTCACAACCACCACAAAAATAATAAAATACAGAATCCAGATCATCAGGGAGGTAAAAGATCTCCACAATGAGAACTATAAAAAACTGCCCAGATAAATCAGAGATGACACAAACAAATGGAAAAACATTCCATGCTTATGAATAGAAAGAACCAATATCGTTAAAAGGGCCACGCTGTCCAAAGCAATTTATAGATTCAATGCTACTACTGTCAAACGACCAAGGACATTCTTCACAGAACTAGAAAAAACTATTTTAAAATTCATGTGGAGTCAAAAAAGAGCCCGAATGGCCAAGGCAATCCTATGCAAAAAGAACAAAGCTGGAGGCATCATGCTACCCAACTTCAAACTCTACTACAGGATTACAATAATCCAAACAGCATGGTACTGAGACAAAAGCAGACACACAGACCAGTGGAACAAAATACATATCCCAGAAATAAGGCGACCCATCTACAACCATATGATCTTTGATAAAACTGACAAAAACACGCAATGGGGAAAGGACTCCCCAGTCAATATATGGTGCTGGGAAAACTGGCTAGCCATATGCAGAAAATCCTTTATGCCACATACAAAAATCAACACAAGCTGGATCAAAGACTTAAATGTAAAACCCAAAACTATAAAAGCCCTAGAAGACAACCTAGGCAATACCGTTTGGGACATAGGAACAGGCAAAGATTTTATTAAAAAGATGCCAAAGTAATCACAATAAAAGCAAAGGTTGACAAATGAGATCTCATTAAACAAAAGGGCTTCTGTACAGCTAGAGAAACTATCAGCAGAGTGAGCAGACAACCTGTAGAATGGTTGTCTATAGGTTATAGACTGTCTATAGAACACCAGGTAGAATTTTTTTTTTTTTTTTTTTGGCTAACTGTGCATCTGACAAAGGTCTCACATTCAGCATCTTTAAGGAACTTAAATCTATAAGAAAAAAGTAAACAACCCTATTAAAAAGTTGGCAAAGGACACAGACAGACACTTTTTGAAAGAAGACATATGTGCAATCAAACAAGCATATAAACACAGCCCAATATTACTGATCATTAGAGAAATGCAAATCAAAACCACAGAGATATCATCCAGTCAGAAAGGCTACTAATAAAAAGTAAAAAAATAGCAGGTGCTGGTGAGGTTGTGGAGAAAAGGGAACACTTATACACTGTTGGCCAGAGTGTGAATTAGTTCAGCCATTGTGGAAAACAGTGTGGCAATTCCTCAAAGACCTAAAAATAGAACTACCATTCAACTCAGCAATCCCATTATTGGGTATATATCCAAAGGAATATAAATTGTTCTATCGTAAAGTTACATGCACACATACATTCACTGCAGCACTGTTCACAATAGCAAAGACATGGAATCAACCTAAATACCATCAATGGCAGACTAGATAAAGCAAATGTGGTACATATACACCATGGAATATTATGCAAGTGTAAAAAATACAATATCATGTTTTTTTTGCAGGAACATGGAGCTGGAGGCCCTCATCCTTAGCAAACTAACACAGGAACAGAAAACCAAATATTGCATGTTATCACTTATAAGTGGGAGCTAAATAATAAGAACATATGGATACACAGAGAGCAAAAACAGACATGGGGGCCTATTGGAGGGTGCAGGGTAGAAGGAAGGATCAGGAAAAATAACAGGTACTGGGCTTAATATCTGGGTGACAAAATAATCTGTACAACAACCCCCCATGACACGACTTTACCTATATAAGAGACCTGTACATGTACTTAAAAGTTAAATAAACAAACAAACCTAAAAATAGAGCTACCACAAAATCCAGCAATCCCACTGCTAGTTATATAACCCAAAGAAAGGAAATTAGGATATCAAAGAGGTATCTAAATTCCCGTGTTTATTGCAGCACTATTCACAATAGCTATGATTTCTTTATCCATTCATCTGTTGATGGAAACTTAGGAAGCAACCTAAGTTTCCATCAACAGATGAATGGATAAAGAAAACGTGGTACATAAACATAATGGAATACTATTCAGCCATAAAAGAATGATAAATTTTCATTGGTAAAAATTTCCAAGCCATTTTATAAGTGAAATATAGTCTTCTATTTAATCATTCATGCTATAATATCTGCTTCTCAGTAGAGTGGTAGGGAGAGGATTATAAATTCTCTATCACCTGCTGTGATTCCATGGATAAAGCAGATACCAATAAATGTTGTGGAGTAAGCCTAACATGACCATAAAACTAATATGCTATGAAGTGGGAATTAAGAAAAAATCATGTTCACAAATGAATTCGCTTTTTTTTTTTTTTTTTAATTTTTATTGTATTATAGGTTTTGGGGTACATGTGCAGAACGTGCAAGATAGTTGCACAGATGAATTAGCTTTTTTATGATAAATAATTTTAAAAAATATTATTAAGTCCTGTAATTCACCACTAATTAGAACAGAAGATTACATGTTGTTGGATATCTGTGTAGATATGTTGGTAAATGCCATCTTTATTTATTTTTGCTTTTTTTTTGTTTGTTTGTTTTGAGATGGAGTTTTGCTCGTTACCCAGGCTGGAGTCCAATGATGCGATCTCGGCTCACCGCAACCTCCGCCTCATGAGTTCAAGCAATTCTCCTGCCTCAGCCTCCTGAGTATCTGGACTACAGGCATGCATCACCACGCCCAGCTAATTTCTGTATTTTTAGTAGAGACGGGGTTTCACCATGTTGACCAGGATGGTCTTGATCTCTTGACCTCATGATTCTCCCACCTCAGCCTCCCAAAGTGCTGGGATTATAGGCGTGAGCCACCACGCCAGGCCTACCATCTTTATTCAAATGTGTGTTGGTGGAAGACCAGGTAAAGATAGTGGCTTGAACATACTCATAAAGTTTGGCCTCTTCCCGAATCTTATTAAAAGTAGAATAATTACAGATATAATGTAGATACATGTATACACATAAATACAAATACATATGTAGACATATCTATACACATATATGTATATATCTATATACATATATCTATATATATCTATACACATATACATACATACACATATATCAATAACTAGGAGGGATGACAGTAATAGCATTTGGAAGCTAGAAAGCAGGTAGATGAGTGGTCACTCAGTGAACCTGAGAAAGCTGAACCAGGGTTGGTAGTGGCACCAATTTACAGCGGAGGGTCCTCAAAAGCCACTAAGATCAGTGGCAGCAGCAGGTACCTCAGGCAGAGGGAGAGGCTGAGGCCAAAATGAGGAGTGGCTGAACTGCATTTAAGAGGCAGCTGACATGCTTAGTCTTCCCTTACTGCAGTCACCTGGGCGAGTACACTTGTTCCACCTCAGCAGAGGTCTGGAAGTTTATCCTTTGGTGAGGGCCAAACCAGAGGGTCTGAACTGGGAGATGTACCAGGCATATCCAAGGTGGGATATTATATAAGATAGGAGGATTAAGTAAATATGCATGCAGCCTAAGGAGATTACCCTAGTCTCCTTCCCACCTTCATCCTTCAACTCCTGGCAGCAAGGTTCTTACCCTCCAGCTAAGTGTATGGAAGAGCTTTGCTACAAGATCCAGCCAACCATGAGGAAGTACCTGAAGACACTGACATTGGAAGCTCCCTAACAACTTACTCAGCCAGATCATTCCAATGAGAATCACCGTCAATGAGGCTGAGTGCCTTCCCTGACCGGATCCCATGCTCCTGTCTCAGAAGGTATTCAGAACTTCAGTTTTAGTCATCTGCTCTTACATATGAGCAGAAAACTAACAATTATCAGATAGCTGGGGAAGGCCAAAAACAATCTGGAGGGACCAGAAACTATGGAAGAAAAACAAAAATTTAAAGATTATTGTTAAAAAATTCAGTGGTGGCACATGCCTGTAATCCTATCTACTTGGGAGGCTGAGGTAGGAGAATCGCTTGAACGTGGGAGGCAGAGGTTGCAGTGAGCAGAGATAGTGCCACTATACTCCAGCCTGGGAGATAGATCAAGACTCCATCTAAAGAAAAAAAAAAGAAAAAAATTTACAAAGATAAAAATATAGACCTGTGTCCATATTTGCTTCCTAAAGCAAGAAAATAATGCTGCTGTAAAAGGGCAATAAGAGGATAAAAAAGGACCTTTTAGAAAGGAAAAACATGACAGCATTATATAAAAACCCCATCAAAGGAATGTAAATTAAAATGGAAGAAATCAGAAGGAAAAAACAAAGAAATGGATAAGAGAAAAAATAAAGGCAGATAATCAAAGAATTCTAGAAGATCTAGACAGTGAAATAAAACAAAATAAAAACCCACAGAAGAAAATACCAACAAATAATTCAAGAAATTTCCCCCAAACTGCAGGGCAGATTTTCTAGATTCAAAGGACCACTGATTGTCCAGTAGATAAAAATAAACTCACACAAAGGAATATCATTGTGAAATTTTACAACATAGGATAAGATACCTGATAAGAATTGATAAGATACCTGATAGGAAACTGCTCAACTCACTGAACATCTTGAAAGAATGTTGACAACTGGCAAATATTTCAGTATTAAATGAAAGGTAAGTACATTTAAAAAATGCACACAAAAAACAGATAAAAATATACAAACAAGTAAAAAAATTATTAACTCCAGAGACATTGTTTTTCCACAAAAATATAGCTGAGCATAGGCCCCATATCATATACAGTCATAATAATGTAAATGATGTTAATGGAATATTTTTCTAGTCAAAATTGAGATATAATTATATCATGAGAATGGGAATTAACTGCCTGTGGTGTGGACAGAGAATGAAAAGCTAAGCCATCATCTTCCATAGGGGAAAGTCATTGTAGAATGCCTCAAGAAAAAAATCAGGAGGAACACTTGACATTAAGGTATCAGAAAGTAAATACCAGGCAAAGAGTGGAAAGTGGTTTCTTTGAGGAAGGTGGATTGGAAGTAGCCTGGCTGGCTGAGGACTGCTCTTTTCTTTAAGAAAACTCAGGTGAGTTCGCCAAGATGGCCAAATAGTAATAGCTCTGGAGCGCTGTTCTCAGCAAGAGCAACACAGAAGTTGAGTATCTCTGAATTTCCAACCGAGGTACCAGGTTTATCTCAATGGGACTGGTTGGACAGTGGGTCTGTAGCCCAAGGAGGAAAACCGAGGCAGGATGGGGAGCTGTCTCACCTAGGAAGTGCAACAGGCCAGAGGACCCCCCTCCTGCCCAATGGAGGCCACTGGGGACTTTTTCAGTCACTCCAGCAATCCGGTTCAGATCCTGTGCTTCTCCCATGGTCTTTACAGCCTACAAACTAGGAGATTTCTGCTGGGCTGACAAGTGCCGGGGGTTTCCAGCACAGATCTGAGCGGCTGTTCCAGCGAGCACCATGGGTTTTCAGCACAAATCCGGGTGGCCATTTTGGCTGGCACCTGGACCGCCTGTGAGACAGAGTCTCCCACTCCACTGAAATAAGGGGAGCTGAAGGAAGGGAGTCAAGTGATCTGGCTCGGCGTTTCCCACCCCTACAGAGACCAATAAACTGAAACCCTTTGGCTTGAGAGTTTCACAGCCAGCACAGCAGTTTGAGCTTGACCCGGGATGGTCAAACTCCATGGAGGGAAGAGTGTCCGCCATTGCTGAGGCAGTTCTAACCTTACCTGTGTAAACAAAAGTTTATGCAGCAGCTGCACGGAGCCCAAGACAGCTCAGCAGTGCCTCTGCAGGCAGACTGTGACTAGACTTCCTCCTTGCTGTGCAGGGCATCTCTGTAAAAAGGCAGCAGCACATCAGGTAGTTATAAATAAAACCCCACCTTCCTGGGACCGAGCACCTGCAAAAAGGGGCGGTTGTGATTCCACTGCAGCAGACTTAAATGTCCTGCCCAGCAGCCCTAAAAGGAGTAACAGAGCTCCCAGCACAGCCCTTGAGCTCTGATAAAGGACAGATTGCCTCCTCAAGCAGCTCTCTGAGCCCCTTATATCCAAAAAGATGCATCATACAGGAGAGCTCTAGCTGACATCTGGCGGGTACCCTTCTGGGACAAAGCTACCAGAGGAAAGAACAGGCAGGAATCCTTGCTGTTCTGCAGCCCCTGTGGCTGATTCCCAGGCAAGCAAGGTCTGGAGTGGACCTCCAGCAGTCCTGCAGCAGAGAAGCCTGACTATTAGAAGGAAAACTAAAAAACAGAAAGAAATAGCTTCAACATCAACAGAAAGGACATCCACTCAGAGACCCCATCCGAAAGTCACCAGCTTCAAAGACCAAAGGTAGGCAAATCCAAAAATATGGGAAGAAAGTAGTGCAAAAGGGATGAAATCACCAAAAACCAGAATGCCTCTCCTCCTCCAAGGGATGACAACTCCTCACCAGCAAGGGAACAAAACTGGATGGAGACCGAGTTTGACGAATTGAAAGATGGCTTCAGAAGGTGGGTAATAACAAACTTCTCTGAGCTAAAGGAACATGTTCTAACCCAATGCAAAGAAACTAAGAACTGTGAAAAAAAAGGTTAGATGAAATGCTAACTAGAATAACCAGCTTAGAGAAGAACATAAACAACTTGATGGGACTGAAAAATACAGCAGGAGAACTTTGCAAAGTGTATACAAGTTTCAACAGCTGGATCAATCAAACAGAAGAAAGGATATCAGAGATTGAAGATCAACTCAATGAAATAAAACAAGAAGGCAAGATTAGAGAAAAAAGAGTGAAAAGTAAAGAACAAAGCCTCCAAGAAATATGGGATTATGTGAAAAGACCTACCTAATCTATGTTTGATCAGAGTACCTGAATGTGACAGGGAGAATGAATCCAAGCTGGAAAACACTCTTCAGAATATTATCCAGGAAAACTTCCCCAACCTAGCAAGTCAGGCCAGTGCTCAAATCCAGGAAATACAGAGAATACCCCAAAGATATTCCTCAAGAAGAGCAACCCCAAGGCACATAATCGTAGATTCACAAGGGTTGAAATGAAGGAAAAAATGCTAAGGGCAGCCAGAGAGAAAGGTTGGGTCACCCATAAAGGGAAGTCTATCAGACACAGTGGATCTCTCAGCAGAAATCTTACAAGCCAGAAGAGAGTGGAGGCCAATATTCAACATCCTTAAAGAAAAAAACTTTCAACCCAGAATTTCATATTCAGCCAAACTAAGCTTCATAAGTGAAGGAGAAATAAAATCCTTTATGAACAAGCAATTGCTCAGAGATTTCATCACCACTAGGCCTGCCTTACAAGAGCTCCTGAAGGAAGCACTAAACATGGAAAGGAACAACCAGTATCAGCCAATCCAAAAATGTACCAAATGGTAAAGAACATCAACACAATAAAGAAACTGCATGAACTTATGGGCAAAACAACCAGCTAGCATAAAAATGGTAGGATCAAATTCACACATAACTTACTAACCTTAAATGTAAATGGGCTAAATGCCCCAATCAAAAGACACAGACTGACAAATTGAATAAAAAGTCAAGACCCAGCAGTGTGCTGTATTTAGGAGACCCCTCTCACTTGCAAAGACACACATAGACTCAAAATAAAGGGATGGAGGAAGATTTACAAAGCAGATGGAGAGCCAAAAAAAGCAGGGGTTGCAATCCTAGCCTCTGACAAAACAGACTTTAAACCAAGATCAAAAGAGACAAGGGCATTACATCATGGTGAAAGGATCAATGCAACAAGAAGAGCTAACTATCCTAAATATCTCCTGTATTGGTACAGGAGACCCAGATACATAAAGCAAGTTGTTAAAAACCTAAAAAGAGACTGAGACTCCTACACAATAATAGTGGGAGACTTTAACACTCCACTGCCAATACTAGACAGATCAATGAGACAGAAAATTAACAAGGATATCTAGGACTTGAACACAGATCTGGAACAACTGGACCTAATAGACATCTACAGAACTCTCCACGCCAAATCCACAGAATATACATTCTTCTCAGCACGACATCGTACCTAGTCTAAAATTGACCACATAATTGGAAGTAAATCACTCCTCAGCAAATGCAAAAGAACGGAAACCATAACAAACAGTCTCTCAGAACATAGTGCAATCAAACTAGAATTCAGTATTAAGAAACTCACTCAAAACTGCACAACTACATGGAAACTGAACAACCTGCTACTGAATGACTACTGGATAAATAATGAAATGAAGGCAGAAATAAAGATGTTCTTCAAAACCAATGAGAACAAAGACACAATATACCAGAATCTCTGGGGCACATTTAAAGCAGTGTCTAGAGGGAAATTTATAGCACTAAATGCCCAATGAGAAGCAAGGAAAGATCTAAAATTGACACCCTATCATCTCAATTAAAAAACTAGAGGAGCAAGATCAAACAAATTCAAAAGCTAGCAGAATACAAGAAATGACTAAGATCAGAGTAGAACTGAAGGAGATAGACAGAAAACCCCTTAAAAATAAATAAATCCAGAGTCTGTTTTTTAAAAAAGATCAATAAAATAGATAGACTGCTAACCAGACTAATAAAAAAGAAAAGAGAGAAGAATCAAATAGATGCAATAAAAAATGATAAAGGGGATATCACCACTGATTCCACAGAAATACAAACTAGCATTAGAGATTACTACAATTACCTCTATGCATATAAACCAGTAAATCTAGAAGAAATGAATAAATTCCTGGACACTTACACCCTCCCAAGATTAAACCAGGAAGAAACTGAATCCTGAACAGACCAATAACAAGGTCTGAAGTTAAGGCAGCAATTAATAGCCTACCAACTAAAAAAAGTCCAGGTCCAGATGATTTCACAGCTGATTTCTACCAGGTGTACAAAGAGGAGATGGTACCAATTCTTCTGAAACTATTCCAAACATACAAAAAGAGTGAATCCTCCTTAATTCATTTTATAAGTGCAACATCATCCTGATACCAAACCTGGCAGAGACAAACTTAAAAAGAAAATTACAGGCCAATATCCATGATGAACATCGATGCAAAAATCTTCAATAAAATACTGGCAAACCTATTGGAACAGCACATCAAAAAGTTTATCCATCACAATCAAGTAGGCTTATCCTGGGGATGCAAGGCTGGTTCAACATATTCAAGTCTATAAATGTAATCCATCACATAAACGCAACCAAAGACAAAAACCACATGATTATCTCAACAGATGCAGAAAAGACCCTCAACAAAACTCAACAGCCCTTTATGCTAAAAACTCTCAATAAACCAGGTATCAATGAAATATATCTCAAAATAATAAAAGCTATTTATGACAAATCCATGGTCAATGACATACGAATGGGCAAAAACTGGAAGCATTTCCTTTGAAAACTGGCACTAGACAAGGGTGCCCTCTCTCACCATTCCTATTCAACATAGTATTGGAAGTTTTAGCCAGAGCAATCAGGCAACAAAAAGAAATAAAGCGTATTGAGTTAGGAAAAGAAGTCAAATTGTCTCTATTTGCAGATGACATGATTGTATATTTAGAAGACCCCATCATCTCAGTCCAAAATCTCCTTAGGATGATAAGCAACTTCAGCAAAGTCTCAGGATACAAAATCAATGTGCAAAAATCACAAGCATTCCTATACACCAATAACAGACTAACAGAGAGCCATATCATGAGCAAACTCCCATTCACAATTGCCACAAAGAGAATAAAATACCTAGGAATGCAACTAACAAAGGATGTGAAGGATGTCTTCAAGGAGAACTACAAACCACTGCTCAAGGAAATAAGAGAGGATGCAAACAGATGGAAAAACATTCCATGCTCATTGTTAGGAAGAATCAATATCGTGAAAATGGTCATACTGCCTAAAGTAATAATTTATAGATTCAATGCTATCTCCATCAAGCTACCATTGACCTTCTTCACAGAACTGGAAAAAACCACCTTAAACTTCATATGGAACTAAAAAAGAGCCCAAATACCCAAGGTGATTCTAAGCAAAAAGAACAAAGCTGGAGGCATCACGCTAACTGACTTCAAACTAAATTACAAGGCTACAGTAATCAAAACAACATGGTACTGGTATCAAAACAGAGATATAGACCAATGGAACACAATATAGGCCTTGGAAGTAATGCCACACATCTACAACTATCTGATCTTTGACAAACCTGACAAAAGCAATGGGGAAAGGATACCCTGTTTAATAAATGGTATTGGGAAAACTGGCTAGCCATGTGTAGAAAGCTGAAACTGGATCCCTTCCTTACACCTTATATAAAAATTAAGTTCAGATGGATTAAAGACTTAAGCATAAAACCTAACAGCATAAAAACCCTAGAAGAAAACCTAGGCAATACCATTCAGCACATAGGCATAGGCAAGGACTTCATGACTAAAACACCAAAAGCAGTGGCAACAAAAGCCAAAACAGACAAATGGGATCTAATTAAATTTAAGAACTTCTGTACAGCAATAGAAACAATCATTAGAGTGAACTGGCAACCAACAGAATGGGAATAAATGTTTGCAAGCTACCCATCTGACAAAGGGCTACCATCCAGAATCTACAAAGAACTAAAACAAATTTACAAGCAAAAAACAACCCCCTCAAAAAGTGGGCAAAGGATATGAACAGACACTTTCAAAAGAAGATATTTATGCGGCCAATAAACATGAAAAAATGATTATCATCACTGGTCATTAGATAAATGCAAATCAAAACCACACTGAGATATCATCTCATGCCAGTTAGAATGGTGGTCATTAAAAAATCTGGAGACAACAGATGCTGGAGAGGCTGTGGAGAAACAGGAATGTTTTTACACTGTTGGTGGGAGTGTAAATTAGTTCAACTGCTGTGGAAGACAGTGTGGCAATTCCTCAAGGACCTAGGAACAGAAATACCATTTGACTCAGCAATCCCATTACTGGGTATATACCCAAAGGATTATAAATTGTTCTATTATAAAGACACATAGCAAATATCTGGAACCAACCCAAATGCCCATCAATGATAGACTAGATAAAGAAAATGTGGCACATATACACCATGGAATACTGTGCAGCCATAAAAAAGAATGAGTTCATGTCCTTTGCAGGGACATGGATGAATCTGGAAATGATCGTTCTCAGCAAACAGAAAACCAAACACCACATGTTCTCACTTATAGGGGGGTGTTGAACAATGAGAATACATGGACAAGGGAGGGGAACATCACACACTGGGGTCTGTGTGGGGGTGGGGGGCTAGGGGTGGGACAGTAGGGAGTTGGGAGATTGGGGAGGAATAACATTGGGAGAAATACCTAATGTAGGTGATGGGGGCAGATGGAGGCAGTATACCACGGCATGTGTATACCTATGTAACAATCCTTCAAGATCTGCACACGTACCCAGAACTTAAAGTATAAAATAAATAAATAAATTTTGTTCTTTGAGTCTATTTTTAAAGAAGGTAATCAAAACAGTTTTCAGCACTGTATACTCAGTTTTTAGTGCTCTCATGTACGTTAATGCATAATTCTCATAACCATATGGAATAGGTATTAATAACCCCAATTTATAAATGAGGAACCACAGGAATATAGAGATGATGTGACTTACACAAAGTTGAATAGTAACAGGAGTTTATTTTACACACACACACACACACACACACACGAAACCTTATGAAATCTGCAGGCTCTGTATATTCTAGTATATAACTTTGATACAATTAAAAAAGGGATTTAAAGTGTACTAGTATAAATAGAGCTAAAAGGTGAAGACTTTATCAAAATAGAATCTATGTGATTTTGGTAAATAATTTTGGGGGTACTCCCTTTCCTTTTTATAAATAGAATTGGACTAGATAATCTCTAATATCCCTCCATATGTTTGTTTCTTGTATTTATTTGTGCATATGTCTGTACTTTTGAACACACACACACACACACACACACACACACACACACACACAAAGCTGGTAACTGGGAATAGAACCCCTGATTATTTTGATAATTAAAATTTGATAAGTATTATACACACACATGCAAAAATACAAACTGCTCCCATCAAATGAAGGTGGCAAAAGCAAGTCCTGATTTTTGGAAACAACGGAGGCTGTATTTCTGTCTTCCTCTGTCCAGGTGAGAGGAGAAGCAGGGAAAGACCAAAGTACCCTGATGTTTAGACTCTGGCCTGTGATGTGTGGTGATGCTGACCTAAGAGTTAATATTTACCCATCTCCATGAGTCAAGCTCTGCTTGAGAACTTGGCAGGGGACAAAGAAAGGAAACTACTACATGTGCAGGTAGAGGTTTGCATTAAAGTCAACGCTAATCTTGGTAGCATGTGCCAAGTCACTCCTACATGTTTCCAGTAGGTGAAAAAGAAGAACATGAGTCTTTTAACAATACCAATATGAAAGTAGGGGAAGGGGCTCCACATTTAAGAGAAAAATCAAGATTTCTGGGTTCAAAACTCCTGTTACTAACTTTCCAACTTTGTGTTAAGTCACATAATCTCCATATTCCTGTGGTTTCTCATTTATAAGTTGGGGCATACTAATACCTATTCCATATAGTTATGAGAATTATGCATTAACATACATGAGAGCACTGAAAACTGAGTATACAATGCTGAAAATTGTGTTTTGATTGCCTTCTCTAAAAATAGATTCGAAGAACATAATTTGATTCACAAGAATCTTAAGATTGATTCATGACACTTTTTTCTATCCTCTTTTGTTTTTATTTTTTTAAAGTTATGTAATCTAGAGTTAAGAATAATACAAGATTTAAGAGGAGATAATTTCCCAAGACAAATTTGGTTCAATCAGTCTCAGAAGGTCAAAGAACATACTATGCATTGGCTCTAGCCATCCCATTTGGGACAATCTCAGATTACATTCATTTGCACTAACATTTTGGATCTGACACTAAAGCTTTCTTTTGCTTGCCAGATTTATCTGTGCTGGAAAAACTCTGCTAGTGCCAAGTCGAGAAGTCTAATTGTTGGTTTAAGGAAACATTTATTTTTTATCATCTCAGGTCTTCAATAACACCTGGCACATAGAGAAGGTGCTTGATACATGCTTTTTCCCTTAAAACAGAAAAATACATTTGTGTGCTCCTTGCGTAAGTTGCAGAACCATACCTCAGAGTCACCCATAATTCTCTCACCCAAAAATGTAGGATTATTTTTCTAATTTTTGTGTTTGTGCTAAAACTTTTATAATTAAACTGCTATATGAAGCGGAATGTTATATTATTGTATGTGTAATTTACATTTGAAAAATTAAGTAAGAAGATTATCATCCTAGGAATGTGCTATTTTAGGGTGATAAGCTATCTATGCCTAAAATCTCCCCAAAGGCTAGGGCAAAAAACCAGAGACATAACAAAGATAGAGAAAATCTTTCTCTCCTTTCCCCAAAATGAGATCATAGTATACATAAGAATTTAGTGTATAAAAAATTGTAGAATTTCTTATATGTGACTTTTATTTATTTCATTGTGGTAAGAACACGTAACAGGAGATCTAAAATTCTTAAATTTTAAGTGCACAATACAGTATTGTTAACTACAGACATCATATTATACAGCATATTGCTAGAACTTGTTCATCTTGCATAACTGAAACTTTATACGCATTGAACAGCAATCCCCATTTACTCCTTCCCCTAAGCCCCGGCAACCCTCCAGGACCTCTGTGTATACCAAAACCCATGCATACTCAATTCTCACAGATGGCCTAAGGAACCATACTTAGGAAAAGTTGGCTTCTGGTATATATGTGGGTTTCACATCCCAGGAATAATGTATTTTTTAATGGGTTTGGTCGAAAAAAAAATCCACTTATAAGTGGGCTTGTGCAGTTTGAACCTGTGTTGTTCAAGGGCTAACTGTAGGAGTAAGGGAGGTTTACAATGGAAGAGTCAACCTATTTGGTTACTTTGATAGGAGATGGAGGAAAAGGGAGAGGTTGAAGACAGAGGAAAGGGCAAGATAATCACTTGAAGAAGGTCTATCAGCAGGCCAGAGGGAATGGCACAGGATTGGTGAGCTTGGGAGAGGAGACAGGTGAGGAGTAAGGTAGGCTGATGCTAGTGTCCCCATCCAGGTTTCCCAGGTGCTCTGGCAGGAGAGTTCCCACACTGACTTAGAGTCAGACAGTGGAATGCAAGAAGAGAAAGGCAGAAGGAAGTAAAGCAGAGGTTGTACCCTGGCTACTTCTGCTGCATCTGTTGGCAAGCCTGTGTAGACCCACAGGGTTTTGTTAGCAGTGTTTTAATACCCAAGTGCTTTGTGGATGTCAAGAGGCAGAATGCAGGGCGTTGGGGTTTTTTGTTGTTGTTGTCGACTATGTGGATTTATCATGCACGGCATAACTGCGGGGCCACCAGCTATCATGTCTCAAGCTGGAGTTGCCATGGTGGTCCAGATCCTGATTCTCACACAAATCCATATGCCAATGTGTCTTAATACATTGGTTGGAAAACTAGCCTTTTAGGAAATACACTGCCTTTAAGCATATAGATAATAAAGAAATTTAGAACCTAAAATTTAACTATTGTCTTGTTTTGCTAGTGTTATGTGAAAAAAAAAATCTTGAATGGATTTGGAAACTTCTCTTTCAAGGAAATTTAAGCCCAATATGCCTGAATGTGAAGGCTATGGGGCAAACGTATGACCTAGCAGTTTTCCCCTCCTAGATATTTACACAAAAGTGCACATAAAGACTGGTACAGTAGTCTTGATATTAGCTTTATTCATAGTGGCCCCAAACTAGAAATAATCCAAATATCCAACAATAGCAAAAAAACACTGTGGTATAGTATACAATGAAATACTGCTGAGCAATAAAAAAGAATGAGGAATAAAATATTCTACTACTGAGCAACAAAAAAGAAAAAGAAACATGCAACATCCATGAAACACAAAAACAGGCTGAGTAGAAGAAGCCTTATACAAAAGAGAACATATGTATTTATGTAGTCAGACAAATGTATGATTCATGTATATGGAGTTTTGAACAGGCAAAATTAATCTATGGTAATTTTAGAAAATTAGAATAATGACTGAGTCCATGGGGCTGGGGACAAGGATTGACTGGTAACAGCAAGGAGGTTTACGGGGGTAATGATAATGTTCTCTATATATCTTGAAGGAAATTTGGGTTATACAGTCAAAACTCACCAAATACTTAAATTTGTACATTTCACTGTATGTAAATTATACCATGGCATGGTGAAGAAGGAAAAAAAGATAACCATTAAAAAATAAACTTATAGTTAATACAATGCATATTGAAGTGTTGGGGCAAAATGAACTGATGTCTGCAACTTGCTCTGAAATGCAGTCAGATAAAAAGTGGATAGAGGGATGGTTAGATGGTTACATATGTGATGAGGCAACTATGAAAAATGTTAGTTGTAGATTCCAGGTGGTGAGTGTGGTTCATGTACAATTCTTTCAACTTTTCTGTGGCTTCAAAACGTTCATACTGAAAAAAGAGTGTGTGTGGGTCAATCTCTTTTTGCCTTTTTGAAGTATTTCCTTAACCTTTGGGCAAAGAAATCTCCTTCAAAACAAGCAAAACATTTCATGTGGTTCTTGGCCTATTTTAATAAATGGATCTTAAAATGTCACTCATACCATCTCCACCCCAGTAATAACCACCATCAATGACTCCCACTGTAGACACCACTTTTTCTGGACCACAGTCGCGATTCCTTTATACATGCTATCTTTGTGTAGAGAAATTAGCAGCCTTTCTTATGGTTTGACAAAAAGCTCTAGCCTGAGTCACGTTTTCAGAACTTCCAGACAGCCAGGAACTAGAACAAACAGATGTCTAAGAGGAAGATAATGTATTTGACAGTATTTTTAGCAGAATGTATTATTCAAATATATTATGAAGGTATGGGACAATGTGCCTGTGTATGTTTTGGGGACGGTGAGCTGAAGCGAGAAAAAGGAAAGAATATACTAGAAAGAGGATAAACACTAAAAGTTACAAAAAGGAACGGTAATTTTAATCTGATTTCTGTATGGAGTGAAACCTTGGTCCATCCCCCTTTTTTCTCTTTCTAGAGCTTATGTCTGATACCATATGATACTATCACCTGCAAAAGGGGTGACAATGGCGCCAAGTTTGGCAACTCCAGTTCTTTAGTGGCTTTCTTTTCTCAATAAACCTTTGACAAAGGCTCGGTGTTTGAAAGGTTGGGCTGTTTCTTGCTCGGCAGAATGATTAAATGTTGCTGAATGTCAACAAATAAGTGGTTTCAGTGAAGGCTTTTGAAATATATTTCCCTAAAGGCTGCTTGGTGGCATGCCTGGGATTGAGGTGGTTTTGTATGAAACTAGGAAGTAAACAATGTCATTACCAGGCTGCTTAGTCCCCATGGCTCCAACACCCAGAGAGTCTCACATATGAGAAAAGATCAGGGAAAAAAGTCTTTACCTAAAAGTAGGAGTTAGAGGCTTTGAACTTCAACTTGGATAAAATGACAAGGTGCTAAAGTAGCAGGAGATGGATTTAAACTAAGATTTCAGGAGCAATGGTGTAGATGTGGCAGCACTAGAAAGAATATACGAGTTCACTCATATCTACTAGGAAAAAATAAGGCAATAAGCCTACCCTGAACAAAGGCATATCCGTCTCGAATTCACTTACTCTGTTATGAATAGAGGCGATAACTCAAACCTGACATGAAACAGTGCCTAACTACTGGCTAGGTACAGAGGGAACCTGCCAAAGCTAGACCAGCTATAATAACGCATGTCTAACAAGTTCAGGGAAATCTGCTCAGTTCCTTCTATTTTCATGGATCCTTGTGCTACTATTAGAATAGGATAGGAGGCTTTTAGTAAAGCCAGGTCAAACAATCTCTTCTCGGGAAGTAGCTGACTGACATGCAAACTAAGCATCTATTGACCATTATGTTAGAATAAGACAGTGGATACATTTCATAAAATGACTCAATTGGTGGTATTCAGGTTCCAAAAAGCAGCAGGCAGAATCTGAGACTTAACAGAATTTAAGAGGGGAAAAAAATTCTGGCTCTTCCTTTGTGCTGCTACAACAGAATACCTGAGGCTTGGTAATTTATAAAGACCAGAGATTTCTTTCTTTCCTTCTTCTCTTAAAGATGGGGTTTCACCATGTTGGTCAGGCTGGTCTCAAACGGCTGACCTCAGGTGATCTACCTGCCTTGGCCTCCCAAAGTGCTGGGATTACAGGTGTGAGCCACTGCCCCTGGCCCAGAGATTTATTTCTTACAGTTCTGGAGGCTGGGCAGTCAAGGTCAAGGGGCTCCCAACTAATGAGGGCCTTATTCTTGTGTCACCACATGGAGGAAGGTAGAAGGGCAAGAGAACACCTGTGCCAGAGAAGGGAAGGGAGCCAAACTCATCCTTTTATCAGAAATTCCCTTCAGAGATAAAGAACCCACTCCCTAGATAATGGCATTAATCCACTCATGAGGGCAGAGCTTTCATGACCTAATAACTTCCTAAAGGTCCCACCCCTCAACACTGTGGCTCTGGGGATTCATTTTGGGGGACATATACAAACCATAGCACTTTCCTTAATATAAACGGGATTCATTTTGGGGGACATATACAAACCATAGTACTTTCCTTAATATAAACAGTACCTAATCAGAAAATAAGAAGGAAGTTTTTATTGGTTCGTTACTCATTTAGGACTTAATTCCAATAAAGATAATGTGATGACATTCAAAAGACTAGCTGAAATTAGAAACCTAGGAAACCTGAAGTCGAAGTTCCAATGACTTTGCGGCTGGCAGAGAATATAGAATATAAAATAACATGCAACATAATAAATTATTCACTTCTTAGATGGATTTTATGATTTGTGGATACAATATATCCATACTATTTTGACTCTCTAATTACTTTTCTTAATCTGTTCAGGCTACTGTAACAAAATACCATAAACTGCATGGCCGATAAACAAGAGAAGTTTATCAGCTTAAACTTCTAAACAAGATTGGGAAGTCCAAGATCAAAGCAGCAGCAGATTTGATGTCTGGTGATCTCTTCCTCTCTGGTCCATGGATGGTGCCTTCTCACTGCGTCCTCGTAGGGTGGAAAGAGCTAGCTAGCTCTCTGGGGTCTCTTCTATGAGGCCACTTTTGTATTGCTATAAAGTCTTGGTAATTTATAAAGAAAAGAGATGTAATTAGCTCACAGCTCTGCAGGCTTTAGAAGCATGGTTCCAGCATCTGCTCCTGGGAAGGGCCTCAGGAAGCTGACATTCACAAGGGAAGACAAAAGGGAGTCGACATATCATGATATGTTCCCCACTCCAAAAGCCCTATCTCCTTAATATGGTTTGGCTATGTCCCCACCCAAATCTCATCTTGAATTGTAGCTCCCATAATTCCCATGTGTTGTGGGAGGAACCTGGTGACAGATAACTGAATCATGGGGACAGTTTCCACTTTCTGTTCTTGCGATAGTGAATAAGTGTCATGAGATCTGATGGCTTAATAAGGGGTTTCCTTTTTTGCTTGGCTCTCAATTCTCTCTCTTGCCTGCTGTCATGTGAGATGTACCTTTCACCTTCCATCATGATTGTAAGGCCTCCCCAGCCAGATGGAACTGTGAGTCTATTAAGCCTCTTTTTCTTTACAAATTACCCAGTCTTGAGTATGTCTTTATTGGCAGTGTAAAAATGAACTAATACACTCCACTCTTGTGGGTTAGGACTTCAACATATGAATTTCAGGGTGACACAGACATTCAGACCATACCATTACTTTAATAGTTAGCTGGTAATGGGATGAGTGATGACCTTACTTTTACACGAGCAGAGTGTTTTGTTTTTGTTTTTAAAGACAGAATGATCCACCAACATAATCCTCTCAGCCATCCTCCCAGGGAAGAAACAGAGAAAAGTCAAATAACTTACATTCTGAGTGGAGAGTGGTGTAAGAATTTGAACTTTAGTTCCCACGCATCTCACAAACTGCCCACCCCCCAGCCCACATAGATGAGACCTGGCTCTGTGGATGCTGGACTTCTGTACTGCTGGCACAGGGCAACAGAACAAAGTGGTATTCACCTGGACTTAGGTGCTCTTATGCTTCAAGGTGAAATGCTGGTCTCATTCAATTAGGAAAAAAATCCAGAAGCACTGTCTCTCTTCCACTAATATCTCCATCTTTGATATCTCAGTATAAGGGTGATCAGGAATACTGTTGGCTCCTTTTTCCTTATCCTTGTTGGAATGTTACAGATTCACTAAACGTGAATATCAGTAACAAAAATCTTGCCATAGCACATATTGGAACTCACCATGAAGAGTGCTGAGGATGGAGACATAGGATGACTCTTCATGACACTAGACCACAAGACCTTGCCTGTGGTGTAGGGTGCGGAGGGACGAAGATGGTACTGGCTCTAGAAAAAAAGTTTATACCTCTAGGGTGGTGATGGGCTGAACGATGTCCCTGCAAAATTCATATGTTGCAGCCTTTATCAGTCCATTCTCATGCTGCTAATTAAGACATATGCAAGACTGGGTAATTTATATATATATTTTTGAGACAGAATCTTGCACTGTCGCCCCAGCTAGAGTGCAGTGGCATGATCAGACTGCAACCTCCACCTCCCAGGTTCAAGAAATTCTCCTGCCTCAGCCTCCTGAATAGTTGGGACTACAAACGTGCACCACCACCACATCTGACTAATATTTTTGTATTTATAGTAGAGAAGGGGTTTCTAATTACTTTTCTCAACCTATTCAGGCTACTGTAACAAAATACCATAAACTGGGTGGCTATCTCAAACTCCTGTTGGTCAGGCTAGTCTCAATCTCCTGACCTCATGATCTGCCTGCCTCAGCCTCCCAGAGAGCTAGGATTACAGGCATGAGCCACCATGCCCAGCTGATTGGGTAATTTATAAATAAAAGAAGTTTAATTGACCTATAGTTCAGGAAATTTACAATTATGGAAGAAGGAAAGCAAACATGTCCTTCTTCACATGCTGGCAAGAAGGAGAATGAGAGCCAAGTGAAGGGGGAAGCCCCTTATAAAACCAACAGATCTCCTGAGAACTTACTATCACAAGAATAGCATGGGGAAACTGCCCCCTTGATTCAATTACCTCCCATTGAGTCCCTCCCATGACACATGGGGATTATAGGAACTAAAATTGAAGATGAGATTTGGGTGGGGACATAGCCAAATCATATCATTCTTCCCCTGGCCCCTCCAAAATCTCATGTCCTCACATTTGAAAACACAATCATGTCCTTCCAACAGTCCTTCAAAGTCTTAACTCATTCCAGCTGAAGCAACAGCCTGAGCTGTACATTGGTCCCATTTAGCCATGGCTGGAACTGAAGCAGCTGAGATGCAGGGCACAAAGTCCTGAGGCTGCACAGAGCAGGGAAGCGTGGGCCAGGCCCACAGATACAATTTTCCCTCCTATGCCTCCAGGACTGTGATGGAAGGGGCTGCCATGAAGGTCTCTGGCATACCCTGGAGAAACTTCCCTCATTGTCTTGGTGATTAACATTTGGCTTCTCATTATTTATGCAAATTTCTGCAGCTGGCTTGAATTTCTCTCCAGAAAATGGAGTTTTCTTTTCTCTTGCATCACCAGGCTGCAACTTTTCCAAACTTTTATGCTCTGCTTTCTCTTGAACACTCTGCTGCTTAGAATTTTCTTCTGCCAGAGACTCTAAATCATCTCTCTCAAGTTCAAAGTTCCACAGGTCTCTAGGGCAGGGGCAAAATGCCACCAGTCTCTTTGCAGAGCAAGAGTGACCTTTACTCTAGTTCCTAACAAGTTCTTTATCTCTGTCTTAAACCACCTCAGCCTGGACTTTATTATCCATATCACGATCAGTGTTTTGGGCAAAGCCATTGACAAGTCTCTAGGAAGTTCCAAACTTTCACACATTTTCTATCTTCTCCTGAGCCCTCCAAACTGTTTCAACCTCTGCCTGTTACGTAGTTCCAAAGTTGCTTGCACATTTTTGAGTATCTTTACAATAGTACGCCACTACCCCATATAAATTTGCTGTATTAGTCTATTCTCACACTGCTAATAAAGACATACCAAAGATGAGTAATTTATAAATAAAAAGAGGTTTAATGGATTCACAGTACAGCTTGGCTGGGGAAGCCTCAGGAAACTTAAAATCACAGCAGAAAGGGAAGTAAACAGTTCCTTCTTCACATGACAGAAGGAAGGAGAAGAATGAGAGCCAAATGAAGGTGGAAACGCCTTATAAAACTATCAGATATCATGAGAACCTACTCATTATCATGAGAATAGCTTAGGGGAAACTGACCCCTTGATTAAATTACTTGCCACCTGGTCCTTTCCATGACACATGGGGATTAGGGGAACTATAATTCAAGATGACATTTGGGTGGGGACACAGCCAAACCATATCACAACCCTAATCTGCAGTTCCTTAGAAAGTAACTGTATTTGAGGATAGAGCCTTTAAAGAGGAAATGAAAGTAAAACAAGGCTAGTAGGGTAGGTCTTAAATCAACCCGGTATCTTTATAAAAAGAGACAATTCTGACATACAGACAACACACAGTCTGAGGGATAACCATGTGAAGAGTCAGCAAAAGGGAGGCCATCTGCAAGCAGGGAGAGAGGCCTCAGGAGAAACAAAACCGCTGATGCCTTCATCTTGGAATTCTAACCTCTTAAACTGTGAGGAATTAAATTTCTGTTGCCTAAGTCACCCAGTCTGTAGTGATTTATTCCAGCAGCTCTAATGGACAGAGGGTTTCAAATAAAAAAGCCCATCTTAGGTAAACTCAGTTGTCTGATGTGTTTCCAGGAAGTCAGTAATTGGTGCTAGAAAAAGAAACAGGTAATAATCTAGGTTCAAATAATTTGGGGAAATGCTGGATTAGAGAGGTTACTTACCTAGCCAGGTTACTTTGCTGTAGGGCTTCTCAGAGCCTTTAATGTGCTGACGTGCATATTATTAGCATGATTTATATGACACAGTGTCATCCTTGACACCTCTGACAGAGCAGGAGTATCGCAGTCTTGGACAAGTCTTCATTCTAAAGTTCACCTTTATAAAAAAACTGTCTAAATCCATAGAGGATCAGCCTAATGGCTAAGGTCAGCATGACCATAAACTACAAATAACATCTCCAACCAGTAACTTTTAAAAGTTCTCCCTGACCAGAGACATGCTAACCCCGAGATAAAGCCCCCTCTGGGCCAGAAAGATATCTGCCCAAGATAACCTTTCTCTACTCAGAGAGGTTCCAACCCCACCATAAACTTCTCCATACATATAAACATTCCAAGCTCGTGAGAAGCCTCCCACCCTAAAACCAATATATACTCTTACTCTGCGAGAGAAAGTGCTCCTGACTGTAATTGTCCAGGAGTGCCTCCTAGGTTTTAACTAAAGAAAACCTGTCTTTAACTGCCAGCTGCATTTCGTGTTTCCTTCCTTCTTTAACTCTTACAACCTCCCTTTACTCTTACTTTTCATTTCTAATCCACTGCCAATTTCTGATGACTTTTTCTTCTAAATATTTCTTGATTTTCATCCAATTATATCTGAATCTCCACTGAAACTCGGACTATAACAACATTGTCTAACACTTTTACTTTATAAATATTTTATAAATTAATTCACTTCTTTCTACTGCAATGCCATAAGTATTGGACCAAATTGCCTATGTCTCTAGCTCAGTCCACTGCAAAACCTTTCTGACTGGTCTGCCTACTGGATACTTTCCCATCAGTTCTCCACAGCACAGATGAAGTAATCTTTTCTAAGTACAGGTCTGATTATGCTAGCTTCTTGTTTTTAAAGATATTTCAGTAGATTCCCTTTGCCTCCAGGATGAGAAAAAATTCTTACCCATTCCTTCAAGCTCATCTTGAACTATATTCCTCTTTGGGCTCCAAATTCACAGGTCTTCTTGTAATCAGTCTCATGCTGTGTTGCTGCTGCCTGCCACCAAGCCTTTGCTCATGCTGTGTCTCCTCCCTGTATAGCTCCCACTGCCTTCCTCAGAGAAACCTCCTTTTACTTTCCTCATTGGACTGAATCTTTCTACTACTGATTCCTATTATACTTGTTACAACTGAAAATTTACATTTGTGTGATTATTTGGTTAATTCCTGAATCTAACTCTTTTAGACTAAAAACTCCAAGTCTGTAGAACACTCATTAATTTGTTTAGGGAGGGCATATCTGAAATACAATGTGAAAAATTTTTACAAAAAATAAAATAAAATGAGCGAGATCAAAGAAGAAAGGTTTTGGGTCCTTAGGAACATGTAGTTACTTGTTATAAATTAGCATCCTTTGAAATAAAGAACCCAACTAAGAAGCTGAATATAGAAGAGATTAATATTGCATCTAAGTTCTGGAGATGAAATTAATTTTTTTAAACTTTTGATTTTGAAAATTTTCAAACCTACAGAAGACTTGAAAGACTAGTATCATGAATAGTCACATTCTGTTAGTCAGCCTGTTTAATGTTTTGACTGTGTTCTGAAAATGCTGCTCTGTAGGTGTGACCTTTTCTGCTTCCCTCTAGACAGTGTAATTCTGATTGTACCTTCAGAAAGCTATTAGACTAAGTAATTAGACTACTAATGCCCATCCTACAGGAAGAAAGCCTAGCTATGCCTATTGGCAAATAATTAAGATATATTTAAGACTTGACCTTAAAAAAAGTACTGTGAGGGATGACAAGATGTTCATGGGACATACTCAAAAAAATTTATAGCCATTTGAGAAAATAAGACACCTTCACATGAATAAATAACCAGTGATAAAAAAGTGACAAATATAGAGGGGGGGGTGCAGAAAGTGCCCAGAGAGTTAATGGAATGAGATTGCTCTTAGTTATGTGTCTTTGTAGAAATAGATTCCTTATGGACAACAGCATGTCTTGTTATGAATTAAATTCCTTGACCAAAAGACCAATTCAGAAAAAAATTTTAAAAGGCACATTATAAATAAGCATTTCCCCTGTGAACAAACAGAAGTGCAAAGAGTCTCTTTATCTGAGTAATATTTACAATTATTTTAGTTCCTTGCTTGAAGGACAATCTAAAACAATGGGAAGTATTTGTTCCTTTAAGGGCCAACCTCTGTTTGGTGGACTTCAGCCAAATAATTAATCCATTTTTTTTTCTAACAAAGAATAGCCTACTATATTCACTTGTCACATCAAGTCGGACCTATATTAAGAGCCTTGGGAGAGTATGATTCCCAGTGAACTGGCTCCAGGCCTGGAGATCCAGGCAGCATTTCCCTTATCAGCCATTATTTTCAGAGGGCTGTGTCTAAGTTAGGGAAATTGGAACTCGATAAATCATAAAGAAGAACACAAACTGGCCCAAAGGTAATAATAGAGGAAGAAAAACATTGTGTAACTTGTGGGGCAGGGTAGGGGAGATCACTAATGACAGCACAAAGTAAGTGGGGGGTGTTTTTAAAATTAAAAAAAATTACTACATTTGGGCATTCTCCAACCTATGCAAGACTGGAAACCGCTTTTGGAAAGATGAGCTCTTCAGGTCCAAGTGATCATTTTAGAGATGATTTTGCAAAGATGCAGTTTCTGTATGTCCTTGGTGGAAGAAATCAGTTCTCTAAAACCTAAGTTCTAAAATCAGATTTTCCAAACTGGAAGGGAGCCAGGGAGGGAGACTGCTCTCAGATCACAGGATTTTTATGTTTTTAATTTGTGCATTAAACTCATATTTTTCTGGGTTTTTTTTTTAGGAAAAAAAAAACCCCTAATTATTACACAAAGTCCAGGGTTGAAGTTTCTTGTTTTTACCCATAGGAAAACTGCTGCTGTAGGCAAGGTAAATTCTCCAACAAAAGCTACTGGGAAGTCAAAGCCTAGAGACTGGTTGGCATATCTGTGGCGGGGTAATTGACAGATGTCTGTTGATTTCTTGTCTAAAAACTTTCAAGTTTAGAAGGTTATTGAAATTTCTTAGAGGCCTGTCACTTTATTATCATTTTTAACAGCTATAGTGAGATACAATTCATATGCCTCCTAGTTCACCCATTTAAATAAAGTATTTCAATTTTTTTGCATATTCAGAGTGGTGCCACCATTGCCACAATACATTTTAGCACATTTTTATCACCGCCAAAAGGTATCCCATAGCCATCAACCTTAGCCATCATTTTCCAATCCCCTTGTTCTCCCCAACCCTAGGCAATCACCAATCTACCTTCTGTCTCTGTACTTATCTGGACCTTGCATATAAATGGAATCATACAATATGTAGTCTTTTTGCCCGGTTTCTTTCCCTTAGAATGATGTTTCCAAGGTTTGTCCCTATTGTAGCATGTTATCAGTACTCTGTTCCTTTTTACAGCTGAACGATAGTCTACTGTATGGATGTATCATGTATTATTGATCTATTCATCAGTCAGTGGACTTTAGGTTGTTTCTACTTTTGGGATATTATGATAATGCCGCTATAAACATTTGTGTACAAGTCTTTGCATGACATAGACATATGTTTTTTTCCTTGGATATATACCTAGGAGTAGAATTGATGAATACTGTAATTCTGTGTTTAAACTTCTAAGGAATTGCTAGTTTCCCAACATAGATGCACCATGTTACATTCCCAGCAGCAGTGTATGAGGGTTGTAGTTTCTCCACTTCCTTGCCAACACTTGTTATTGCCCATCTGTTTGATTACAGCCATCCCAGTGGGTAGCTGTCAGGAAGTGGTACACATGCTGTGGTGCCTGCTGTAGGCAAGGTAATTTTCAAAAATTCATTATTTTTAACATGTTTTATCAAAAACTGTTTTGAATACAGAAGATACAGAATTCATAGAGGTTAACATACAAAATTTCTTCACATGTATGTACAGATTTGATTCCTAGCTTCTCAACCAACAATGATCCCACTGATGTGGCAGCACAATGATTATTCCCGTTTTACAGACAAAGAAATGGAGGCTCACAGATGTTAAGAAGTTCTAGGTGTGAGATTTGAACACAGGGGTTCTAAAAGCATGTGCTTTTAACCACGATGTTATCCTGTTTCAACAGCTACTAGGTGCCTGCATAAACATGATCAGATCAGATGGGAGAATGAAGGCATCTGAAATTTATGGATTTGAAGCATCTAGTAATGATTATGATGATGCTGAAGGGATATGGCTTTGGATTACAGTAATAGGCAAGATTTTATCTGTTAATAGACTAAAGAACAGAGAAGTGATTTCTGTGATCATAGAGAAATTTAAAGGAAGAGCTGAGATTAAACAGTCCCACATCTGCTTTACTGCTTTGGGTAAATTATTGTTTTTATCTTTCCATTTGGAAAATGAGAACATTAGTGATGATAAATAGAACCGAACCATGTGCTAAATGTATTTACCTTTTGGTTCTTACACTTGTAAGAATAAGACCAGTTTGTCTTGAATGACTGATCATATTCTCCCAATAGAGCCAGTTACATTATTTTAGATTTTGTGATTTTAGCAAAATCACAATAGAGTCAGATATATTATTTTAGTTTTTGTGATAATGTATTTTAAAATAAAATAATAATTATTTTAAATAATGTATTTCAAAATAAATACATTAATATATTTAAATATTTTAAAATAAAATACATTATTCTAAAATAATTATGTTATTTTTAAATACTTTATTTTTAATACTTAATACTTTATTCTAAATACTTTTATTTTTAATGTACTTTAAAATAAAATACATTATTTTAATAATTTCTTTCCTTTCCTTTCTTCCTTGTAGTTGAAGAAGAATTATTTCACAAAAGTAAAAATTATTTTGAATTTTTGCCACAACCAAAAGCAAATCTGGGAATTCAAATTCCTTATGCCCTAAACATTATTTGTCAAAAGCTACTGCTCACGAGAACCTTTCTAGAAATCTATTCTGTAATACTGCATATATAATTCTTACATCTTTATCTAGGATATTTCCAATTTTCAAATTTGCATGTGACCTAATTAAACAAAATAGCTCAAGAGAATTGATATTCTAAATAACTAATTCATAAATGTTGCTAAAAGTGGTATAATTTTATAATTTCCTGAAGAGAAACTGGACAAAAGTCCTGTAATTTTACAAAACTTAAAAGAAACAAGTTAGTTTTAAGTGTGACAGAGGTAATTCATACATGAGATATATAGACTAGAATACTCATTATTTCAAAATGTTTATTTTGAGCAAAGGATCATTATCACAATCTCTAGCTTGTACCTGGCACCCTGCATTTAAAGGTTTTATTCTCCACAGTGAAGGGGTGGGGTGGATGTAGCTAAGATAGCAGTTCCAGTTTTACCACTCTTAATAATTTTGAGCTGGGGTTGAAGTGCTCTGCAGAAAAAGGGAGCATTGTTTCTATGAACTGTATAGAGGGGAGGGAAGGAGGAAATGTTAGAAGGATGATTTCTCAATTTTATTTCTTAAAAGGCACTCTTGTGGTTGCATTTCCTCCAAACCCAATCTTTTGTGTTCAGTTTGATGAAAATGCGTCCTTCTTGGTCTACCCGTATCTGGAAAACTCAAGAAGGCTTTTTCCTAAACCATCAGTAGGTCAAGCAAGAAAGTTAGCAGAGCTAAGTCTGCTGATGTACCTTCCATAACTGACAGTATTCATCTTTGAAATGATTAAGCCTTGCTATTTTGACTGAAAATGTGAAGTCTTTTATAAGGAAATGAAAAAAATCTACTAATTTGTAATAAACACACTAAATTCTGAGTTTCTGCATACATGCCACTTGATCTTCATAGTTATATCAGTAATACCACTGCATAGAAACATCAGTCAGAGTAAATGTTAGTTAATGTGAAAGTAGCTACTCTGAGGGGAGGTAATACCAAT
This sequence comes from Saguinus oedipus, assembly GCA_031835075.1. Classification (NCBI taxonomy): domain Eukaryota; kingdom Metazoa; phylum Chordata; class Mammalia; order Primates; family Cebidae; genus Saguinus; species Saguinus oedipus. Next base: position 65,113,350 of record CM063171.1, on the reverse strand, counting down.
GAAGAGGTTCTGGAGTCACAGACCTTCACTAAGTACCATCTCTGTCACTTCCTAGCTCGGCCATCCTGAATGACTTGCTTAACCTCTCTGAGCCCAGCCCTTTGCACACAAACCACCTAAAGTACCTGGTACATAGTAGGTGCTCAATGAATGTTACCTATTCCTACTCTTTTGACAAATAAACCATTAGCTAATACCAAAGTGATAATGGAATCTTCCCTTTCCACTCAGCCTAAAGCAGGTATTCATGTCATTCTTTATTTTATTTGGGCTTCATATTTATCAACTGAGTTTTTGAGTACCTACTGTTGCCAAGTAATAGGCACTGAGGAGTCAAAGAGAGGCAATCTTGACATGTGTCTGAGTCTGCTTTGTGCTGCTATAGCAGAATACCTGAGACTGGGTCATTTATAAATAACAGAGATTTATTTATTATAGTTCTAGAGGTCGGGAAGTCCAAGGTCAAAGGGACTTTTATTTTATATGAGGGCCTTCTTGCTGCAACATCCCATGGCAGAATGTGGAAGGGCAAGAGAGAATTCATGAGAAAGAAAGAAGGGAAGGGGGCCAGAACTCTTCCTATTACTCCCCAGGTAATGGCATTAATCCATTCATGACGGCAGGGCACTCATGACCTAATCGCCTCTTTAGGATCCCACCTTTCAAAACTGTTGCATTGGGGATCACATTTTAAACACATGAACTTTGGGGACAGATTCAAACGACAGCAATGTCCAAGCCAGTCTTTGCCCTAGAGAGGAAAGAGCACTTGATGATGTCATCCTCTGAGACAATAGCAGGGAGGAGAGCACATCAGTGGGCTTGGAGGTGGAGCACTGATAGAATGCATCTCAGGTGAGCTGAGTTTGATGGGGTCTGGGGATATGCAAGCAGATATGCCTTACAGGAAGTAGTTTTTAAATGGATTTGTAGCTGTGTAGGAGGGCAGGGCTGGAGAAAGGCATTTGGGTATTGTGTATGTGTGAGCTATGAATGGTACATATATTCTGACACTGCCAGATGTTGGCGAGGGAGCCTAGAAGACTGGGAAGAACTGTGGGCTGAGAAAGGAGACCAGGCACATGCTACTACTTGGGAGCGGGAGATAACAATGAAATTTTCTGGGTGTCCCCTACAACCCCAGAAACATTATTTGCAGGTAACTGGGTTTTAAAAAATAATATTTATTAAAATAAAAAAATCCAAAAATGCTTTTTTCTTGAGTTGAGATCAACTATAAATCTTATACTTTATTTAAAATTCTCCAAACTCTGTCAATCTTCTTAAGAGTGATCTTTTAATTTGGTTAAAGTAACAGACATTAAACATTTCAATACAGCATTAAACACAGCAAAATTATCTTAACATTTCAACTTAAAAATACAAAGTGTAGGCTGGGCGCTGTGGCTCATGCCTGTAATCCCAGCACTTTGGGAGGCCGAGGTGGGTAGATCACGAGGTCAAGAGATCGAGACCACTCTGGCCAACATGGTGAAACCCTGTCTCTACTAAAAAAATACAAAAGTTAGCTGGGTGTGGTGGCACAAACCTGTAGTCCCAGCTACTCAAGAGGCTGAGGCAGGAGAATTGCTTGAACCCAGGAGGTGGAGGTTACAGTGAGCCAAGATCACGCCACTGCACTCCAGCCTGGCGCCTGGCGACAAAGCAAGACTCTGTCTCAAAAAAAAAAAAAAAAAAAAAAATACAAAGTGTAAATCAATCACCCAATGACGTGTTAGAAATCACAAAGCTAATTATATTAACACATTATCTTAAACATAATGAATACCTAAAATATCAAAGACTTTTCCCCAAACTTATCTAAAAGTATAAATATTTTGGGTTTTATTTAGTCTATCATATTTACACTTTAAGTTTTCCCATAGTTAGAACACCATATTTGTTTTCCCATAAAATTTGGGGTTACCTTTTTAGTGCATTTTCACTTGCACTGGGATTAGGATCTAATTTTCCCTTTGTATATTTGCTTTAACTGTGACTCTATACCTTACAAAGGGTTCAGTCTTCTCATCTAAGTGCCCAAGATTTAAATTACTTGTTATCTAATTCTCAAGTCATCTTTGATTCTGTAACCTTCCACAGATTACCTTGCCAGTTGACCTGAATCAATGAATCTAGTTACCATTTAATTCTTCTCAAAATTCTTTGTACACTCTTTCTTGCAAACATAACACATAGATAGTATAGAACATGCAATTGAATTCTACATAATGAAAACCTCAGGGTCAAACTTGATAATAGATAGTAGAAAAACAGGGACTGGTCATAGAAGTAGGAGAAGAATCAGGAGTAAGAAATGTGATAGCATAATAGCATCAAAGGAAAGGGAGAATTTCAAAAAGGAAGACATCATCAGGAAAAATACTTTGTAAGGTATCAAGGAGGTTTATATGTTAAAGGGGTGAAATATGACCACTAGAATTGATCAGTGATGTTTTCATGTCACGATGTTAACTAAAACCAAATAGCAATATGTTGAGTGAACTAGAAGTAAGGAATCGGGAATTGCAGTTAAAGGTAGCAATTACTCAAGAACTCTTTAGGACATTTTATCTTATATTATTTTTATTTTAAAACAAGGGAAACAAAGAGAGATGGGGCAGTAGCCAACAGGCTCAAAGGAAGACATATGTATCTTGTAAGAAATAAATTTTTTTCAATGCCCCCACCCCCACTTTTTTTTTGATTAGCATTTATAGATTCAGGACAAAGACAGAATTAATTGGTGAAGCAATATCCCAGAGGATGGAAGATAAAAATTAAGTCCACATGAAAAAGTTGGGCTTGAACAGGAAAAGGAACACCGTATCCTCTGAGAATGGAGACGATGAGGAAAGGGTTGATGCAGAGATAGATAAATTTGTGGACATGGCTGGTGCAGGAGGCTGAAGTCGCTCAAGCGTAACTGCATGAATCTCCAAGTCCTACCCAATGCCTGGCAGGGGCGAACGCAGTAGGTAGCTTCCCAGTTTCCAGGAACTCACAGAATCTGGGCTAAGGTGATGACAGCTAAAAGGCAGCCATTGGAGAGCTTTCCCATAAGGTAGCCATTCATATTAATCACAGATCAAAGAAGAGAAGAATTCCTAGGATCCTACTATCCAACACAGATTTCTCACTTAAAGAAAATGAGGCCAGAGGTTAAGCCAGGCTCAATGGAAGTTGTTAGCATCTCTTAAGCTAGAAGCTATGTTTCTTGCCCCCAGAATGAAGTCTTCCTTTATTTTTTAAAATTAAATATATATAACCAATTTTCTCCACCTTTTCCCCTGGCCAACTTTTCTTTATTCTTCTACTTTCAGCACTTCACTTTCTCTGAAAAGCTTTCCTTGCCTTTTTCCTCCCCTTTCCCACTTAAATCGAATCTCTTTAAAGGATATTATATACTCCTTGATCATTCCTTTATTGTTCCACAATTTACATTCTATTTTAATTTAAGGATTATTTAATGTTCCTCTTTCCCAGGAGATATTACAGGGGTTCTGTTCGCCTGATCATCGCAGAGTATAATGCCTAGCTTGTAGTCAGTACTCAATAAAATTATATGTATATATTATATTATGTTTGTTATAGAATATATTTACATACTGTTAAAGCAAAATATGCAGGGGGTCAAAAGCCTGAGGCTGTCTCAGGCTTTGAATTCCTATAGGGCTTTGAATTCCTATATAACAACCTGTAACCTAATTTAGGATTTAAACAAACAAAAACTTAGGAGAATATTTTTGTAACAAATAGCTAACTTTCAGCCAATCACAGGCAGCCAAATGATCAGACCATATTCAACTATGGCAAATACATAGCTGTAACCAATCAAGTTATTTCTGTTTTTTACTTTCAAGTTTAGCCAATGTAAGCTCACTGCTCACTGTGGAGCAGAACTTGGAATCCCTTTTAGTTCTGAGTGCTACCCAATTCATGAATGGTTCTTTGATCAAATAAAGTCTGTGAAATTTAATGTTTTTCTTTTAGAAACATCAGGTTCACGGTGTGGGGGTATAGTATTCAATAATTTTATTTGCAAATTAAAGTTCTCCATTTGTGAAAAATACGCTGTGGGCTTTCAGGAAGTCTGACACACTTCCTCTCTAGTATATGGGAGATGAATGTTTAGTATATATTTGTTGAGTGAATAATACTTTCTGAACTATTGAAATTTTAATTTATGGAAGAAAACCACACATAGCCACTCAAAATAATTTAAAGATATTTTCTAAATCTTAAAAAAAACCTCTTTATGTAGGCAAAATAAGATTCTTTAAACAATATAATTTAGAATAAATATAAACTTTGAAAATAACTGGCTTACAATGAAAATACTAAACATATAACTAAGGTAGCTCCTGTGATAATATATAACTAGAGAACCCAATGTTTAATTCCTAAAGTTTCACACTTTTGAAGTGTCTGAGACATCTTCTCTTAAACCTGACTTTCAGATATAAAATGAACTCACCATTTTTTTTTGCAGAATATTCATGCATTTGAAAGTTTTTAATAAGAAAAGGCATCACCAATGCAATGCCTACAACCTTTTCACAGGGAAGGTAATTTGCAAACACATGCATGAAGATTAGTACCAAACAGTAGGCAAATATTTTTCCATGTTCCACCCAAAGCAAACAAATGAAAATAGAAACTTTGAAGGACAATTATAAAATACCTTTAAATTTAAAGACACAGGATCTTTTTATCCTTTGACTCCACCTGTACTTTTATCAGAAACGCACATTTCTTAATCTGTCCCAACTGGGAATTTCCAGCAAGCAAACAGTCTGAGTTGATTGTGAAGTAATTAATTTTTAAAATTTCTTTACTCTCAAAACTTTAAGAATCAAAAAACAACTGGCTAGAAAGTACAAATTTGTTGGTTGTGGATACTAAGAAACATAACCAAGTTTCCCTGCACTAGTTCTTAATTACACCTACAGATACTTACATTCTCACTCTTTCATGGCAGTTTTAACATCCACTAGAAGTTATTGTCCCTATTATCAAAATGTCCCAATGTTTATGCATACAAACTATATCTCCCAAAGTGTCATAGTATTGGCATAAAAATGCATTGCCTTATCCATTTGAAAGAGAACATGATCAACGTTCTTGTGACAAAGCAGATAATGGATCTAGGCACAGATATGAAAGGGCCAAGTTACAGAGTATACCAGTCCTTGAGTTTCAGGGCACACCGACTCAAATAGCTCATCCTGTTGTCCATCCAACATATTTTGCATTTTACTAGAAAATTCAGTAACTATGTCATGCCAAGAATACTATAAGACTGATAGATTATTGTTTGGGCATAGCTGAATGAAATGAGAAACATAAAATTTTGCAGGTGCTTCTGAGGGTGCACATATACAGTCCAGGTATGGCTTATATAGAGATAATACCAAATCTTTTAATAACCCTCCAGGACATGACAATCTTGTCATCTTGGAATTTTCTTTTTTTTTTTTGAGACGGAGTTTCGCTCTTGTTACCCAGGCTGGAGTGCAATGGTGCGATCTCGGCTCACCGCAACCTCCGCCTCCTGGGTTCGGGCAATTCTCCTGCCTCAGCCTCCTGAGTAGCTGGGATTACAGGCATGTGCCACCATGCCCAGCTAATTTTTGTATTTTTAGTAGAGACAGGGTTTCACCATGTTGACCAGGATGGTCTCAATCTCTTGACCTCGTGATCCACCCGCCTCGGCCTCCCAAAGTGCTGGGATTACAGGAGTGAGCCACCACGCCCGGCCCATCTTGGAATTTTCTATGTGTCGTCTTGTAATTTTCTGACTCTAAAATCCACTGTCTTGTGGTTCAGTCACATTCCTTCCTGTTCTACTTACAGTGAGGATCTACTGGCTGCTCTTGACTACTGCACAGTCTCTATGTGAATTTGGTATTCAAGCTTATTGAGAAATAAATTTCTGCATTTGCAAAAAGAACAAGGGAAGCTTACTGAAAGGTAGGCTTATAGCTGAGGAGAAAATAATTAGCATTTTAAATTTCTCCCGATATCATTATAGTCATTTATCGCTTAATAATGGGAATATGTTCCAAGAAATGTGTCGCTAGGTGATTTTGCTGTTGTGCAAACATCAGAATGTACTTATACAAACCTAGATGATAGTGTCGACTACACAGCTAGGTTAGATGGTATAGCCTGTTGCTCCTAGGCTACAAATCTGTACAGCATGTGACTATACTATCGAATACTGTAGGCAATTGTAAACATATCTAAACATAGCAAACATACAGTAAAAATACAGTATTATCATCTTAAGGGACCAACATCCTATATAAGGTATACAACCCAAATGTTGTTATGAGGTACATGACTGTATATCAAAATCCTAGTTTAATACAATTTAAAGGAATATCACAGTTATGAGACTTAACTTTTATTTCCCAAATTTTAAGAAAAAACATATAAATACATTACATAGATACTTATATATTTAAGGCATTGTGAACCCACACAAAATTAAGTATAGGAAAAGAAAACTGGTTTGAAAGACTTTAGAACTGTATCTTATGCAAACGTGTGTGTGTGTGTGTGTGTGTGTGTGTGTGTGTACAGAGCCAACATCAAGCAGATGGTAACATAAAGAATGGAAATGTTTAGGATATGGAAAATGTTCAGTTGAAATAAATTAATGAAACACTAGAAACAAACACACCAAATTTGCAAAATGGGAGGGAGAGAGCAGAATAGTTTCCTAGAGACAGCAGCTCATTTAGGTGATAAACACCAGATGCCAAGTGGAGCTCAGCAGAGACAAAAGTGTCATGATTAGCTTCAGGGGAGGAGAAGAAAAGGATGAGGTACCAGAGGTAAGAGAGCCTAACACAGCCCTTCGGGGGCTGGGGCAATCCCTAATTGCCCCGGGGGAGCTACAAGGCAAGGGACAAAGTAGCCATCATTTCTCATTTCGGTTAAAGGAGGAGGTTTATATCACTGACCGGTGATTCATAAGGCTCCCTCTGGTTGAACCCCACAACATGAGAGGTTGATAATGTGAAACACCGATCAGGGCCATCATCAGGCAGGGTTGGCTGTGTCTCTGTAAGATAGGAGATAGTCCCTGAGACACACTCTGTGAAAAGGGCCTATGACAGTTGTAGGGCGAGAAAGTTTTGCATACAGTTGTGGGAAATTACTGACATTATCAACAGATTAAAGTATGCCTTAACAGCCAGGCCATTTCCTTCCAGAAGTTCAGGATATTGGTATTTCATTGCAAGTGAGAAAGTACCCACTGACACACCCTCAATCCAAAGTCCATTTCCCCAGCATAACCAATTAGGCAACTAACTTATTCCTACTGTGTGTGTGAAAGACAGAGAGAGAACATGAGCGAGCTCCTGAGGGTGCTAAGTGCAAGCCACAAATAGGAGTCTTTCTTTTCCCTGAATTTGAGTGTTGCCTCAGATCTGAAATCTAACAGAAGTCTGTCAATTGTTGTAACGCATGCTTTACAATGCATGAACGTGATACTGGACACTTGCTCTCTGAGTTCAAGTACAAATTTACTGGAGGAGAAAGACAAATTTATTTACAAGGCATTCCAAGTAAAGCCAAATTATTCACAGATACAGTGAGTGCTAGAGGAGACTCTGCTGTAGGATAAAGAATTCTAAAACACAAGTCTGTGCATCCCTGGGTTCCAGTCTTGGCCTTGCTCTTAATTTAGGGTTATGTGACTTTGGCCACACTGTTAGTCTTTCTAGACCTCAGTTTCCTCATGTGTGAATGAGGATGTTGAACTAAATGATCTCTAAAGCCCTTTTTGGCTCTAACAGCCTAGAAGTTATTCAGAAGAGGGAGCAGTCATTTTAGGACAGAGGATCAGAAGAGTCCATGATGGAAGCAGGGCAGTTTGCTCTTTTGCAAAGTCTGCTTTCCCTAATTACAAAAGCAAATATGAGAGTTGCAAAAAATCCAGAGTATAGAAATGTCAAATATACTTTGTAAATACCCCTGGAATCTTCACTGTTATTTGTTTAAAATTTATTCTTCCAGCTATTTTCTGTTAAGTGCTAATTATAATTACTATTTTGTTAAAATGAAACACTAAGTGCATTTTTCTTCAACAAATTTTTAAAAACTTAAGATTATATCCTGAATTTTTCCATCATATCATTACATATATATCTCATTTTAAAAATCAGTGCAGAATACTGCACTGTATCTACATACTGTACTTCTTTTTTTTGAGATGGACTCTCACTCTGTCACTCAGGTTGGAGGGTAATGACATGATCTTGGCTCACTGAAGCCTCTGCCTCTGGGTTCAAGTGATTCTCCTGCCTCAGCCTCCTGAGTAGCTGAGATTACAGGTGCCCACCACCATGCCTGGCTACTTTGTGTATTTTTAGTAGAGACAGAGTTTCACCATATTGGCCAGGCTGGTCTTGAACTCCTGACTTCAGGTGATCCCCCTGCCTTGGCCTCCCAGAGTGCTAGGATTACAGGCATGAGCCACCATGCCTAGCCCACATATTGTATATATTGATGAAATATAAATTTTTTAAAAGCACAAACAATACTGCAAGAAAACCTGTATACTCAAGCCCTAATATTTAATCTTGACACCTTTTCCCTCACTTCCCATTTCCTATCCATTACCAGGTACTGATGATCTCACTGACTATCCTAGAAACCCAGCCACTTCTTACTATCTCATTGTCTCTACTTTATTTGAATGGAGAGTCAACATCTTCTTCTGTAATAGTCCCTTAATTAATCCCCTGTCTCCTAGTCTTGCATTCTTACTTCTTATACTGCAGTCAGGGATGCAAATCTTACTATTCCTCAGTTTAAAACCTTCAATGGCTTTTCACTATTCTTTTTTTTCTATTTTATTTATTTATTTATTTTATTGCACTTTAGGTTCTGGGGTACATGTGAAGAGCAGGCAGGATTGTTGCATAGGTACATAAATGGTAACGTGGTTTGCTGCCTCCATCCCCATCACCTATATCTGGCATTTCTCCCCATGTTATCCCTCCCCAACTTCCTACCCCCCACTGTCCCTCCCCTTGTCTCTCCCAACAGACCCTAGTGTATGATGCTCCCCTCCCCTCCCTGTGCCCATGTGTTCCCATTGTTCAAAACCCACCTATGAGTGAGAACATGTGGTGTTTGATTTTCTGTTCTTGTGTCAGTTTGCTGAGAATGATGGTTTCCAGGTTCATCCATGTCCCTACAAAGGACACAAACTCATCGTTTTTTATGGCTGCATAGTATTCCATGGCGTATATGTGCCACATTTTCCCTGTCCAGTCTATCATCGATGGGCATTTGGGTTGGTTCCAGGTCTTTGCTAATGTAAACAGTGCTGCAATGAACATACGTGTGCATGTATCTTTATAATAGAACGATTTATAATCCTTTGGATATATACCCAGTAATGAGATTGCTAGGTCAAACAGAATTTATATTTCTAGGTCCTTGAGGAATCACCACACTGTCTTTCACAATGGTTGAACTAATTTACACTCCCACCAACAGTGTAAAAGTGTTCCTATTTTTCCACGTCCTCTCCAGCATCTGTTGTCTCCAGATTTTTAAATGATTGCCATTCTAACTGGTGTGAGATGATATCTCAATGTGGTTTTGATTTGCATTTCTCTAATGACCAGTGATGATAAGCTTCTCACTATTCTTAAGGTGAAGACGACCAACTATAAGGTTGTACTGTCCACAATTCGCTTATGTCAGCATAGACAGTTTGGAATTTATGAGTGTGTTTTTAATCTGTGCTTTAAGATGTAGATTAAATGAGTTTCCCAACAGGAATATAAAATATATTCAGAAATGGTTAGTAAGAATGTCATCAGAAGGTAGAGATGGCTTGTACAGGCATGCTAGCTTCATTATTTCCACTCAACATAAAGAACTTTATGAATCTGCAAAATGGATATTAGAAGTAATTTTTCTTGGTGAGATAGTTTTGTATGAGTGTGACTGGCTAGAAATAGTGTAGTGAGAGGCATTTCCACTTGTGCATCAACATGACAGATTACAGCAAGCTGGTATCTTGGACCCTTCCTAATGTTCCTAGTGCTTGTTTCTGAGAAATGGCTCATGCAGTGGCTGGTTCAAAGGATTCTTGCTGCTTAAATTAAGCTCTTAGGTGACCTCAGCTCTTCTTCTAGAATAGTGTCACATTTGTCTCTCATGTACTTTCCATAAAGATACAGTTGGAGAAATCAAAAGAATAGAAGGAAAAACTTCACACAGCTTACAAGACAGGATATAGGATTGTTTTCATTCCTGTTTACTAATCAAACTTAGACTGTGCGGGTGAATTGAACCTGAGACCAAATGTTGAGGCTGTGAGGACGGACCCTTTATCCTCCCCCACCTCCAAATACTGGAGGTTTCAACATCCACTCAGAGGGACCAGTTAGATATGAAGGACCAGGTTAGCTGAGGTTGGTTTTCATCGTGTGGACTGCAAGACCTGCAGGGTTGAGCTACTGCCTGCTCCTCCTGGTATTCTTTGTGCTCACGACATTTCTCAGAACACCATCCTCCAGGGCCATATCAGCACACCCTTCACTCTCCCCTCTCTGGGGCTCCCTTTGCCAGGTGAGAGTCCACTCAGCCTGTGGATCCTAGCTGGACATCCCTTCCTCAGGGAAGCTGTCCACGCCAGCATGGATATTGCATCGATGCCTGTCTCCCAGCAAGAGTGCGTCCAGGTTCATTTTGTTCACCTTTGTTTCCCCACCACCTAGCACAGTGCTTGGCCTCCACAGACACTTGTTCAATAAAAGGGCGTTTAGATTTTATTCTACACATTAATAGAAAATAAAGGTTTTTGTGGCACTAGGTTCACTAATTGGAACGGGCCCTCCAGTATAAGAACATTTCACCATATTTTCTTTTTCAAAACTTCAATTCACAAAATGAAGAATATACTAAATATGAAAAGCGAGGCCACAGCCTTCTCTTTTAAATACTATACATGCCAACTTTGTTATTTTGAAAACTCTTCATGGAACTGAGAATCCACAAAAGGTCACGTTCTTGAGCTCTAATATCTCCATATTTTATAGTTTTCCTTAGTCTCCCTACTTATACCATGATCATTTCAGCATGTAAATAAGTTCTGCTTTCTCTGTGAATTCCCCTGTTGGCTTCCTTTCCTCAGACTAAGTCCTTGGCATCCTCTCTGCCTCACACTAATACAAAAATGGAATCGATTATACGTTTTTTACATGTTTGAGGTATTTTAGAAACAATTAAAACTATCCCTGGGCAGATATTTAAACAGACAATTTTATAATGAGGAAATTTCCACCTCTAGTTAGAAATTCAGGGGAAATCCCAAGTATTTAAGCCTGAAAGTTTCCTGCTACTTCGTGTGGCTTTTATCTAAGGTCAAGATGGGGGCAGCTGGGAGAAGATGTGTATAGTTTGAGCCCCTCCCTCATTCTTTCTTTCCATCCTGTACCTCCCATCCTGCTCTAGTTCAGATTTATTTTACATTTGAGAAAATGGAAAGCCAGAGAGGCTGAGACACAGATTATTTAAATATTTACTAAGGGTGGACCGTGCTAGGTAGATGCACATTAGAAGAAGTAGTTAGTGTCCCAGTTTTACAGATGAGGAAACTGAAATCCAGGAAGATTAAGTAAAATTCCTGAGGTCCCACAACAAATGGCAGAGCCAAGATTCAAACCTGGGAAAAGTCCAGCCCTCATTACAATCTCTTTTGGGGCAGCCAGGCCTGACTCCAAGTGGGCCACAGTTCTCTCCTTTGAGACTCGCTCAAGAAGTACGGTGTACCAAATGGCTTAGTGATGGAAGAAAATACAATCCCCATACCCAGTTTCTTTCCAAAGGGCTCTCGTAAACTGAATAGAGCTTAAGCACCTGCAGAGGTGAGTAGTGATTTAATGGGAACAAATGTGCATATGGTGTTGTCATCTGTGTTTGGGAGGATGAATCTGATGATTTTTGACTTACGGGCATGAGTGTACCTGTGCCTCGCCTAGTCATACCTGTCATTAGGGGACCTGCAATGTGCTCCAGCTGTGAATTCATGAGGTTTTGTTAGCTTGTTTTGCTTGTTTGTTTAGTTAACACTTAAAGGATGATTACCTGTAAAAGGTTGCCATTTCAGTAATTTTATTCTCTAAAGCTGGTTCTTTTTTTTTTCTTTTTTGGTTACATAAAAGTAACACTCCTTTTGCCCCATTAAATCTTTGAATCCAGGCAAATTCAAAGGCAGAGGATATGAAGAAAACAATTCCCTAGCTGTCATCACACCAGTGAGCTGTGACTTCTCTATCTGCCTTTGTTTTCAGGCTTACCTCCCCAGCGCCACAACTTAGCCCTGTGCTGCAGCACCAGGAAATACTTGTGTTTTATCTTCAAGCAGAGAAAGCGTGGTATCAGCAAAGACAGTAGCACCTGAACTCATTTCACAGCGGGGGATTAGGCTTGCTGAGGCCTCTGCCTGGGCTGCGGTGGATCTCTGCAGTTTTTACTATGTCCACCCCTAAAACTCTTGGCTTCCTTTGCCAAAACCAAATCCTGACAAGCATCATAAAACTTGTCCTGTCAAGTTTAAAAGAGAATGTAGATAAATTGTAGACCCAATCTTGATGGTCTAGCCAATTAACTCTGTTTTATGATTCTCGTTGGAAATGACTGTAGCATTAAATGCATTTGTCACATGCAAGGTAGCCAGCAAACTAGGATTTAAACCCAGGTAATGGCAGCTTTAAAATGTGAGCTCTTTCAACTTCCCCACACTGCTCACCAGTGGCTGGGAGATACTGCCACAGGGAAAGGAACTGCTTTAAAGTAGTTTAGTGAAAAAGCACAGGTCAGGAGGGTTAGAGACATGGGACCCAGCCCTATGACTGCCTCCAACTTATGGGGTATTTTTGAAGAGGTCCCTTTCTCTCTCTAGTCCTTGGTTTTCTTATTCATACAATGAGGGGTCTGGACCACTGAAGGCCCCTTCCAGGACATGATCCTGTCATTTACGGACATTTTTAAAGCCTCAGCTTAGTTGCTTAAGAAACAGGCTTAAAAATTCAATTGAAAAAAATTTCAAAATCTTTTCATTATTCAAAGAATCAAAGGAAAGAACTGCAGAACTGCTCCGATCATTTGAAATTTGAAGTGTGGTATGTCGCCATTGGGATCAACATATGGATTCAATGACATAAGAAAATCAGGCAGGGGAGGAAATCCGTTTTTAATGAGGCATTTTCAATTTTCCATGAAATAATTACTTCAAAGCCACCAATATAAACTTTGAAGCATCTTTCTGAATTTGGCACAGTGTATATGAAAAAAGTCAAGCCAAAGTAAATCAAAGACTGATCAGTTTGATAATCTCCTCCAAAGACCAAATGAAAAACCTGCAAGGTGCTTTATTTGGACAGATAGAGGATTGGAGCCAGCAGACCTGGGTTCAAATTTTGGTTGAGTCACATCTTCAAGTCTGTGTCTTTAATTGCAAAATGATCATTGTAATCTTACCTATATAGATGTCACAGGGTAGTTGGGAAGGCGTAATAAACAGAACCACATAAAGAACTATTTCATTCCAAATAATTGCCTGCCAAAAAAATGTCCCCGCTATTTACATGGGCATACAGATTTGGAATTTTAGTGTTTGAATTACCTGTTAGCAAAAGTTGAAAAACTGCTATAATTAAAAGGAATAAGGGAAGCTGCCTTCAAACAAACAAACAACAAAACTACAATCACCAAAAAGTATCCTTTTTTTTTTTTTTGAGACGGAGTTTCGCTCTTGTTACCCAGGCTGTAGTGCAATGGCGCGATCTTGGCTCACCGCAACCTCCGCCCCCTGGGTTCAGGCAATTATCCTGCCTCAGCCTCCTGAGTAGCTGGGATTACAGGCACGCCCACCATGCCCAGCTAATTTTTTGTAATTTTAGTAGAGACGGGGTTTCACCATGTTGACCAGGACGGTCTCAATCTGTTGACCTCGTGATCCACCCGCCTCGGCCTCCCAAAGTGCTGGGATTACAGGCTTGTAGCAAAGAATCGCAAAGATAACATCCAAACCTGAAGGTTGGGAAGCAGAGTTCAGAACTTGACAGTGCAGAATCATCTTCGCATTCTCTCTTTATTCCCTTAGAAAATCTGGCATTGTGTTCCACGGAAGGTGCTTTGAAATGCCTTCCAGATTGCATCCTTCTTTTCTATTTCCTCCATTGTCACCTTGGTCTGAGCTTTCTTTCTTTTCTTTTCTTTTTTTTTTTTAAAAGATGTCTGCTATGGTTAATTTAATGTGTCAGTTTGGCTGGAACACAGTGCCCAGATATGTGGTCAAACACTATTCTAGATGTTTCTGTGGAGTTTTGGGGATCCAATTACCATTTAAATCAGTAGACTTTAAGTAAAGCAAATTACCTACCCTTCATAATAAGGCAGTGATAGAACTAGACTAACCTCCCCCAAGCAAAAATGAATTCTGTCAGCAGACTGCCTTTGGACTCAGACTGCATGGCTTCCCTGGGTCTGCAGCCTGCGGGCCAATCTCATCAGATTTGGGACTTGCCAGCCACCTCAATACATGGGCCAATTTCTTTCTCTCTCTTTTATTTTTATTTTTTAATATTTATTTATTTTAAAGAAAGAAAGAGAAAAGGGGGAGAGAGAACAGGAGTCTTGCTCTATTTCCCAGGCTGGAATGCAATCTAGAAATAGGTATTAAAAACCTCTTTTATGCTGATGATTGTGCTTAACAGCGGAGACAGGAAGGAATAAGGAAAGAAAATAACAGTCAACCAATATTTCGTTTAAATCTGTGAAATGCTGTGCAAGTGCTGAAGAGTGATTTGCTTCCATTTATGTGGTCACTTTCAAAATAGGTGTAATGTGATAGTAAAAAAAAAATGTATGTTCTGTGGACCTGGGGTGAAGAATTCTATAAATATTCACTGAGTTTACTTGTTCCAGGTCTGAGTTCTAATCATAGATGTCCCTGTTAATTTTCTATCTTGTTGATCCGTCGAATATTAACAATGTGGTGTCAAAGTCTCCTGCTATTAGTGTGGTCTGAGCTTTCTTCGAAGCACAGCTATATGACAGCAAAGCCTCACAACCAGGGTCACTGCTGCCAAGCCAGCCTCAGTACTGTCCAATTGACCTTTCTAAAAGCAGATTTCATCAGGATCTACAGTGATTCCATCAGTCTCATATGACTTCCTTCTATTGCCAAAAATGCACCCCATTCTAGTCCAGCAATCCCTCCACTTGCTCTCACACCTGTGGCATTGATTCCAGCCTCAGGGCCCAAGCTTTTGATGTTCTCCCTGCCTAGAAAGTTTCTCCACCCTCATATGAAGGACCTCTTCAAGGAGAACTGCAAATCACTGCTTAAGGAAATAAGAGAGGACACAAACAAATAGAAAAAATTCCATCCTCATGGATAGAAAGAATCAATATAATGAAAACAGCCATACTGCCAAAAGTAATTTATAGATTCAATGCTATTCCCATCAAACTACCATTGACATTCTTCACAGAATTAGAAAAAACTAATTTAAAATTTATACAGAACCAGAAAAGGCCCATATAGCCAAGACAATCCTAAGCATAAAGAACAAAGCTGGACACATCATGCTACCTGACTTCAAACTATAATACAAGACTACAGTAACCAAAGCAGCATGGTACTGATACCAAAACAGATATAGAGACCTCAGAAATAAGACCACATATCTACAACCATCTGATCTTCAACAAACCTGACAAAAACAAGCAATGGGAAGAAGATTACCTATTTAATAAATGGTGCTGAGAAAGCTGGCTAGCCATATGCAGAAAACTGAAACTGGACCCCTTCCTCACACCTTATACATAAATTAATTCAAGATGGATTAAAGACTTAAATGTAAAACCCAAAACCCTAAAAAAACCCAGAAGAGAATCTAGGGAATACCATTCAGGACATAGGCAAGGGCAAAGATTTTATGGTGAAATCGTCAAAAACAATTGCAACAAAAGGCAAAATAGACAAATGGGATCTAATTAAGCTAAAGAGCTTCTGTACATCAAAACAAACTATCATCAGAGCAAACAAACAACCTACAGAATGGAAGAAAATTTTTGGAATCTACCCACCTGACAAAGATCTAATATCTAGAATTTATAAGGAACTTAACTATACAAGAAAAAAACAACCCCATCAAAAAGTTGGCAAAGGACATGAACTTCTCAAAGGAAAAGATTTATGTGGCCAAAAACGTGAAAAAAAGCTCATCATCACTGAACATTAGAGAAATACAAATCAAAACCACAATAAGATACCATCTTATACCAGTCAGAATGGTGATTATTAAAAAGTCAAGAAACAATAGATGCTGGTGAGGCTGTAGAGAAATAGAAACACATTTACACTGTTGGTAGGAATATAAACTAGTTCAACCATTGTGGAAGACAGCGTGGTGATTCCTCAAGGATCTAGAACCAGAAATACCATTCAACCCAGCAATTTCATTATTGGGTATATACCCAAAGGAACATAAATTATTCTATTACAAAGATACATGCATGTGTATGTTTATTGCAGCACTATTCACAATAGCAAAGACATGAAATCAACCCAAATGCCCATCAATGACAGATTGGATAAAGAAAATGTGGTACATAATATACCATAGAATATTATACAGCCATATAAAAGGAGTGTGATCATGTCCTCCGTAGGGACATGGATAAAGCTGGAAGTCATCATCCTCAGCAAACTAACACAGGAGCAAAAAACCAAACACCACATGTTCTCACTCTTAAGTGGGAGCCGAACAATGAGAACACATGGACACAGGGAGGGGAACATCACACACCAGGGCCTGTAGAAAGGGTGGGGGGAAGGAGAGCACCAGGATAAATAGCTAATGCATGCAGAGCTTAATACCTAGGTGATGGGTTGACAGGTGCAGCAAACCACTATGGCACACATTTACCTACCTAACAAAGCTGCACATTCTGCCTATGTATCCTAGAACTTAAAATTAAATAAAAATAAAAAATAAAAAAAAAGAAAGCAAGCTCTTCCACCTTCTTTCACCTATCTCATGCAAGTCATTTCCCCAAGCTCCCTTTAGTGCAGAGCTCAGCCTTTACTGTGCTTATGAAATCATCTGGGGGATCCTGTTAAAATGCAAGTTCAGATTCAGTAGCCTGGAGGTAAAGTCATGACACTGAATTTCCAACAAGCTCCCAGGTGGTTATGATGCTGCTGGTCCATGGAATCCACTTTGAGTAGCAAAGCTTACTGGCTTAGTGGAAAAAAATAGAAGGGTAGTAGTTTTTTGAGATACATGGACATAGGTTTAAATATCATCTTGATTAGGTTTTATCTGTGTGACTTAGGGCAAATAACTTCCCTCATATAATGGGAATATTGCTTATTTTATATAAATAATGTGAGAATCTTTTGAGATATTAACAGATACTATTTTCAAATAGGGCTTTCTCTAGTCTCTCCAAACTCATCACTTCATCCTCTATTAAGCTTCTCTGATTATCCAGTCTTATTTCTCTTTACTTGGAATCTTATTGCTTAACTAACATGTATACACATGCAGTCATATATAAATGAGACCATATATTCCTTGAGGGCATAATCATGTTTGATATTATTTCTCTTAGCGTATAAATCAAGAAGAAGTTTTACTAAAGTTAGTTTTTTTTTTTCCATGCAAAACTCTGAGCTCTACGATACTTAGTAATACCATTACCCTTGACTGCAGCAAAATGCAGGGAGGCAGGGCTCTATCGTGGTTCTGGGCAAAGGCTTTGGAGTTAGACAAACCCAAGTCCCAGTGTTGGATTTATCACTCACCATCTGTCATGCCTAATCCAGACTAACATAGCTGGTTTGCAGTTTCTTCACTTGTAAAACAGCATTTCTGCCTTAACCTTTAGTGCTATTGTGAGAATTAAGTTAGACAAGTTATGTAAGGTGCAAGGTGTATATGATAAATTGTGAAAAAGGCCGTGATTTTCCATCCCTCCCTGAATTCATGTCATTTTCTAATGTAACTCTGCAGCCACTCCCATTAGAAAGTGCGGTCTATTTCTCCACTTCTTGAACTGAGCTGGCTTCTTGAGTTGCTTCTGAAATAGACTGGAGTAGAAGTAACTTGGGTCACTTGAACCTAGGACTTGCTTCCATTCTCTCTTGCAACCAAGTTGAGCCAACATGTGATGAACCCAGGCTAGCCTGCTAAATCATGAAAGACAGGAGGCTCAGCTGCTCCTCACATGACGTGGCTGATGGTCCACCAACACTGAGAGGCAGAGCTGCCTTGGTGACCACAGATGCATGAAGGAGCCTGGAAAAGACAGTAATTTGCCCAGCCAAGCCCACCCAAACTGCTTATCTACAGAAGCCCAAGCTCAATAAACATTGGTTATTTTAAGCCATTATGTTTGTGGTGATTTGTTACGCAGCAATAGATAACTGATACTGAATATATAAGTAATTTCTCAATAAGCAGTGGCTACATTTTGGAAAATATTATACTTAACAGAGAATGAGTTTTTCATAGTACTGACATTTGTGCTTTTTAGTCAGAGGGAGGAAGATGACTAAACCAGGAATTGGGACTCCGAGATTCTGGTTTCAACAGCTTTTCCAATGGGCAGCTGTATGACTTTGGACAAATCATTTAACCTCTTTGAGACTATTTCATCATCCGTAAATGAAAGTGGTTACACCAAGTAACTTTTAAAGTTATTTTCCAGCTCTAAAAAAGATCAAGAGTCCTTTTTACCAAAATGTAGTACTTATTCCTTTCTAACATAGTTTTGAACACAATTTAACGTTTTTCTTGTAGACTTAGGGTTTTTTTTTTTTTTTTTTTGAGACGGAGTTTCGCTCTTGTTACCCAGGCTGGAGTGCAATGGCGTGATCTCGGCTCACCGCAACCTCCGCCTCCTGGGTTCAGGCAATTCTCCTGCCTCAGCCTCCCGAGTAGCTGGGATTACAGGCACGCGCCACCATGCCCAGCTAATGTTTTGTATCTTTAGTAGAGACAGGGTTTCACCATGTTGACCAGGATGGTCTCGACATCTTGACCTTGTGATCCACCCGCCTCGGCCTCCCAAAGTGCTGGGATTACAGGTTTGAGCCACCGCGCCCGGCCAGACTTAGGGTTTAATCACAGACCACCTTCACTGTATTGTCTTTGCTGCCTAGCAGTTGGCTGTAACCACATTTTATACTTATCTTAAGAGCTGTACATTGAAACTATAAAGTGGATCTCCTTGCTATGGAGCTCATTAGGAATTAGAAATGAAATAATGCCAAATAAGTTCTAGTAAGAATCTTAAGTATGTGGCTCTTACCAACAATTTGAAGGTAAAGGTGGACTTCTTTTATGCATTTCTAGGTTACAATAAATATTCCGGAGGCCTAAGTTTGTTGACAATCTAGCCAAATAAAAGGGACACTATTTTACAACTATACAGAATCAAATCTTTGTATTTACTGCACATTAATAACCAAGATATATATGATACTCAGTTATCAAATGAGGGAAAAGAATTAACACCAAAATCAAATTTTAAAACTCCTGTGTGTAGACATCTACTCTGCAACTAGTGATCAAGCGAATTAATACATTTAGAATATATTCAAATACACAGTGTATTAAAACGCTATGCATGTGGCAATGAGTCAATAACCAAGGTGACTTCTGTTGTCACACAGGCATTATGTATAGCCTCTTGCATGTCACTAATACTCTTACAAATACAATACAATCCTCTCTCTGATATATAGCAGGCCATGTTGTGGTCAACTGAAAACAATAAAAAAGAAAGACTACTCTACTGTCCAGTTCCACTAGTGTTAAACAATCAAACGTCAGGGTGATTTTGCTCCCAGAAGGAGTTAAGCTAAATTAGAGAATGTGTATATGATGGCAACAGTTTACCTTAGCTTTGCATTCAGATTTATAGTTAAGTTGGCAGAAAGAAGCACTAGGTTGTTGAAAATGTGAAATGTAATTGGCCAGCTATTTACTAGAAACTTTTTTTCTGTGATTAAAAACCATGAGAAGCCCTAGAGGAACTAGAATCCACATGAAGAACATTGCAATGAAATGTGGCTTACGTTTATCTACCTGGAGAAAATGTATTTTGAAATGACATGTAAATTGACGTCAGAGATTTCAAGTCACCTAACGGGTTCTTACAGTTAAAATCTTAAATCCCAATGCTTCCTTAAATATCTTTGGAATCAATTCACTTCTTTCTCTCTTCTAATGTGGATTTTTGCTGCAGCTGCCTTTGGTCTCGCTTGTCTCTTTTCTGTTTCATTCTCATGGCAGCCTGCATGAACTCACTAAAATAGAGATCTACTCTACTTAAAATCCTTCAACGGTTTCTCCCAAGATATTAGGATCTCTGAAGACAAGGACTGTGTCCTCAGAACCTCATCGGCTGTCCAGTGTCTCTGGGTCTACACACATGATGTGTCTAAGTCCAGGTCAGGTTTCATTTGCTTTTGGAGAACCACTTGCACACTGAACAGAACAGGATTCGCCACTTGTGATGAAGTCTGGATACAACATGCCTTTTGTCATTTGTTCATATTCATGGTAGCTCAGGGACATCTTTCTACAATGTCTGACAGCACTGAGTCAGCATTTTGAGTCTTAATGTTCTGCTTCAGAATACATATTCATTGGCTTGGTGTTCAAGTATGCTTTAGGAAAAGATTATTTGATAATCTACAGTCCTGAAGATTTTAACTAGCCTCTGTGGGACTATGATACTCTCAGGCAAAAATGGTGCAAGTAGATGAACGATTTCACTTTTCAGTTTATTCTCTCTCTCTCTCTTTTTTTTTTTTTGAGATGGAGTCTCGCTCCATCACCAGGTGGGAATGTGGTGGTGGAAGCTCGGCTCACTGCAACCTCCACCTCTTGGGTTAAAGCAATTCTCCTGCCTCAGCCTCCCAAGTAGCTGGGACTACAGGCGTGTGCCACCATGCCCAGCTAATTTTTATTTTTAGTAGAGATGGGGTTTCGCCATGTTGGCCAGGATAGTCTCGATCTCCTGATCTATCCACCTAGGCCCCCCAAAGTGCTGGGATTACAGGCATTCGTCACTGCACCCAGCCTACAGTTTATTCTCTTAAACAGCAGAGTAAGGAAGGAGCCATCCTGTATCTCTACAACTAGAGACGTCAGGACTGTAGATTATCAAATAATCTCTACAACTAGAGACACAGGATGGCTCATTGGTTAAGGGCAGGCACTCTAGAAAGGCCATGAATGAGTGACCCATCTGATCTGCACATAGGTGAAGACTCAAATCTGCTTCCCCTAGGATGACCCCTTTGACTTTTCCCAACTCTTCTTTTCTATACACCTAGAAAGTCTCTCTGTAAGCATGTAATCTGTCTAATGACCAAAAAGACCAACCAGAAAGAAAATCTGTCTAATGACCAAGAAAGAAAAGCAGGACATAGGTAATTAGTTACTATTTAACCAAGACTCTAATAAAAGATCCCAAGATTCAGGGTTATCAGAAAAATTGTGTAACTAGAGGAATGTGAAACAGTCTAGGGAGAGGAAACCCAGCTACCAGGAGGCAGCTATTCAATTATTTGGAAACTGAAGTCTATTTCAAGAAACACAGTGAATGGGCTTCTGGGCACCAAGAGCGGGCTGTTCTAGGTGGTGAGGGGCCGGTCCTACCTGTGCCCTGCCCTACCTGTGCCCTGCCTATAGGCTGCAACTGGATTCTGGGTGGAGCTTAACCAGGTTGTGTGACCAGGCTCAGAGAGGGTTTGGGTGGGAAGTCAAGGAAGTCATTCCACGTTTAGGATAATAGAACATGTTGGTATGCAAGTTTTTGTCTTCAATCTTAGATATGCAAAAAGCTCTTTGAAGCACGGCAAAGATTTCTATTCTCTTTAGAGAACTGGCCCTATTTCTCTTTAGGTATCATTATATATCTAAATCTCTGGAGCCATTGAGGACCAGGATCACACGTGCTGAACAGATGACGGAGCAGGATCAGAGGAGACACAGAGTGGGCTGAGAAAAGAAGGAAGCACACCTTCCCTTGCTGTCTCAGCATCTGTTCCTCGGTGATTGAGGCACTCTTCACACTTTAGGGAAATACAAATAACTCTGGAACTTTACCTTTAAGCTTCAAATTGTTTCAGTTATGTACCTTGTTTCAATTATCTGCCTCCTGACAGTGTTTCCCAGCTGGGACCAGTAAGGTGGTCTATGGCCTTTAACATTTGTCTTATCCTTCAAATAGTATTAACTGAAGGATTAAATGAGGTGGGGAGGGGTAGGCAGCAAATACAGACTCTATTATGTTTAAAAGCAGTAAGCCCTTTCCATTTCTTTCTCATTCAACTCTCAAATGCTTCTTATCTTTTCTCCAGGTATTATTCCTCACAAGAGGTTGCTTGATTGCAACCACCAAGGACACCCACAAACCTGGGCAAGACGGATCATCAGTAATATTTCCCATGAATAGTGACAGAAAATAAACCTCTGTTCTTCAATGATTTGAACCACCTCTGGAGCACAGACTTCCTCTAAATTCACAGGGCAAATATCTATCATGGGGCAGATAGCTCTGCCACCATGGAAAGTAACATAAAATGTAGTAAGTCATCAGAGGGAGTTTTTTTTTTTTTTTTTTTTGAGGTCAATTGCCGTGCTGGGGTAGAAAGCATTGATTCTTGCCTTTTATCACTGGAAAATTATTCAGCGGTGCTTTGTGAAAATCTCGCCTCACCAGGGCTGCCAACGTCAATGCAACCCAAGTAATCAACCTGGGAGATGCTTGCCTAATTATTAAATATTTAGCAAACAGTTTGTGACTATTTAACTGTTTGCACCTGGCACCCTCTTTTTCACTACGTGCGGCCTCCTGGCACCATGACCTCTTCCCCCACCCCTATCCACCGCCCAGGCCGCCAGCACCCCTGGAGGGGCAAATCCCGAGATCCAAGGACATTTCAAAGAAACAGCAGAGGTCACATTCCATTTCCTTTTTATTTAAAAAAAAATGCTTAAAAATGGGGGAGGGAGAGCTGAGGGAAAATCTCTTGCAGTTTTTCAAGTTCGCACGCACCGTTGAAAGTTCATTAATTAGGGATTTAAAAGCAAAAATGTTTCACACAACCAATCAGAAGCCAAGCTTTACAAACGCCTTGGTGTTTAGTTTTGGGAATCTGTAAAAGTCCGCCTCCTCCTACCCCAGTTTTGCCCCTTTTGCAGTCCCTTTGTTGAGTTAGGAGAGTCTTCCCAAAGTCATCAAACTCCGAACTGCGTCTCTCTATTTACACTAATTTTTTTTTCAGGGCAAAAGCAAATCAAGAAATTAAAATTAAAAGTAGGCACCACGGAGAGAAGTGGGGGAAAGCGCGCCCTAAAGCCAAGTTCCTCAGAACTCAAACCCTCCTCGCGCGCGCGGGACTGGGGACAGGGGACGGTCCCTACCTGGGGTCGGAAGGCTGCGGCGGCGGCGGGGTCACGGCGCCCATGGCTTCGCCGGCCTCAGGCGGCCGTGCCGGGAGACACAAGCAGCTCCGCGCTGCCTGGAGCCCGCCGAGCTCGCAGCGGCCGCCTCGGCGCGGTCATTGGGCCCGCGTGTCACGTGGCCCGGGCCGCAGGCGAGCCTCCCCGACACGCGTAACCCTTTACCTGCGCGCCGGGAGGATGCGGCGGGGCCAGGGATCGAACCCCTGGAGTCCGACGTTCGACGTCTCCGGGGCCGGGGCTGCTGTCCCGGGCGCACTGAAGCAGAAAATTCAAGCGCTTGTTGACCTCGGAACGCGAATGACCATGCCAGCCCACTGCCATCCCGGGACACTCCGTGGTGCCTACTTCGATGTTGCGCTGGAGAGAAGGAAGCTTCCTAGGATCCGGGACTGGAGTAGGGGATAAACAAATGCACGCTCTGGCAAATAGATGTGTACTCCCAAACCCCGCGAACATGCATTTTTCGGTTTCCTCCTCATTTCTGACATTCGCCGCCTAAACCAGCTGTGAGCTCCCTCGCCAGCCCTGTAGGAGCTACATGGACCAAGAAACAGCCGGGGTGCCACCACCACGATAACAGCCAGGGAAGTTGTACACACTCGGCTGCACCCTAAAGGCCACAGTGGGAGTTCAGTGAACTCATGGTTCCCTGTCCCCTCCTCACCCACTCCCCCACCATCCCTTTCTTTTCCTGAGGTCTTAGGACCTTGGCCACAACACTGCATCCAATCTCCTGAGCTCCACATTCGTAGCTGTTACAATCCATATTCCTAAGTGGATGGAGAACTGGTTGCTTTACCCTAGAACTCTGCTTAAGGACAGGACATTCTTCTCACCTGTGCTCCAAAGCAAATGCTGGGCTTGCCAATAAATAAACAAATAATGTGTTAAGCAACTGCGCCACCTAGCTTACCCTCTTCTCTCTTCAACTCATCCAGCCAGAGAATAAAACAGGATTTTGGAGAGACAGCTGGACAGAGTATTATCTAAGGATGAACATTGTGTCCTTTGTGTCCTTGGGTTTTCAGTGTATCTACTTTAACGATTCCACCCGCATTCACATGACATTTGCCAGGCTTTTGAAAGTTTGAAGACTCAATTTTTTGAATCCTTCTAATTTTGCAGCGCTGGGATTGCACGCTGTAAAATGGTAGATTGTTGCCGGAAATCGTGTGTGGTTTTACATCCCTTGTCACAATGAACGGCATTCATGTCCAATAAAGTCGACACTTAATTGGTGTCTACAGGATATTGAAACATTTATCAGGTAGGTTATCTGTCCAAAAAGGCGTTGGTATTTGTCTTGGGTATTTATTTATTATTTGATACAGGGTCTGGCTGTCGCGCAGGGTGGAGGGCAGCGGTGCCATCTCGGCTCACTGCAACCTCCTCCTCTGGGGATCAAGGGATCCTCCCACCTCAGCCTCTGGGATGCCTGGGACTACAGGCACATGCCCACCAGCCCACCATGCTCAGCTAATTTTGTGTGTGTGTGGAGATTAGAATGGGGGTGGTCTCTCCCTAACTTGCCCAGGCTGGTCTTGAACTCCTGAGCTCAAGCGATCCGCCCTCCTTGGCCTCCCAAAATGCGATTGCAAGCTGAACCACGGCTCCCAGCCTGTCTTGGGTTTTAAAGTTTACTGTTCCTAGACTAATAGCATTGGTATAATCTGAGAGAATGTAGTAAAAATTCAAATTCTTAGGCCCCACCCCAGACGTATTGATTCAGAAATAGTTGGGGAGAGAGGTTGAAGAAATCTGTGTTTTAGCAAGTGGTACCCACTCCAGTTTGAGAACCATTGCTCTGAATATACACAAGTAGCTGGTGAAGTTCCCCTCCTCTATTAAATAGTGAGGGTTGGCATTCTATAAAACCAGAGCTGCTGCTTTTATTTGTATCCCTAAATTACCAGCATTATGTAATTTGTCATGTTGATACCCTGGAACTGACCCCTCCGTGTGTCCATACAAAGTGTAATCTGTGCTTCCTGCAGCTCTCTTGGAATGCCAAATTGAGATCTGAGGGGGGCTCTTGTAAAACATATGGAAGCAAAACCTATGGTTTCTTGATGCATAGCAGGATGAAAACACCATGATTCATTTCATTTTTTAAGGTGTGCTCATGTTTTTATTGGCACATAGATTGTTCCCAGCCAATGAGTTATGAAAGATAGAAAAGCTAATTTATTTGAGTGGATTTATCAACATGGTTCCAAATTTGTCAAATAGTTGTAAAAAAGAAACATTAAAAAAATTATGGCATCAGTTTATGTTATAACCAAAAACCTCCCCACACCATATTAGGCATTGTAGTAAGGGCACCTGAGAAAGAAACAACTGAGTGGGTTCTTTTTTTTTTTTTTTTTGAGACGGAGTTTCGCTCTTGTTACCCAGGCTGGAGTGCGGAGTGCAATGGCGTGATCTCTTCTCACCGCAACTTCCGCCTCCTGGGTTCAGGCAATTCTCCTGCCTCAGCCTCCTGAGTAGCTGGGATTACAGGCATGCGCCACCATGCCCAGCTAATTTTTTGTATTTTTAGTAGAGATGGGGTTTCACCATGTTGACCAGGATGGTCTCGATCTCTTGACCTTGTGATCCACGCGCCTCAGCCTGAGTGGGTTCTTTTTATTTCAGATTTCCCCATGGGATAGTTTGCATATTTCTAATCGGCTAGATGGATGTCCTACCTTTAAACTCTCTAGGTGCAAATTTATGATTTTCCTCATTTTCATCCCTGTTCGCTTTACATTTGTAATTCTATCTACCCAATTTCAATTGGAACAGGAATTATTTGAGTTTTCTCTCCCCTTCATCAACTACCTCTATCCATTAAGCCCTGAAATTAATCTTGAGTTGCCCTTACTCTAAGCAGTATCACTGTCACTCTTCTAAGAGCGGGTTCTAACATTTTCTAACTTAGATCATTGACATGTCTTTACTGGTCTCCCAGCTTCTGGTCTCTTCCATCTGAAAACCATCTGACAAGGAAACTGCCCCTTCCTCAACACTTTTTCCCAGCTTCCTGTTGAGACCAGCCCAATTTTCCAAGCCAAATGTTGATAGCGCTGAAGCTTGGGAAACTTACACCTGCTGCCTGTTGACCAATTCCTCTTCCTCAACCCTCCCTGATTTCTGTTTTCCTATAGGAGGTTACAGTGAGATACTAGACACCTGCTGCCCATTAATCAGCTCCTCTTCCTTACCCCGCCTGTTTTCTTCCCTCACATAAACCCTAACTTTAGCCAGGGGAGATTCAGATTTGAGTCTTGTCTTCTGTCCCTCTGGCTAATATCATTCATAATAAAGCCTTCTTCCCTGACAATACTCATTGCCTTAGTGATTGACTTTCTGTGCAGCGAGCAACAGGACCTACCTAGGCTGAGCCCCTGGCTTTTGGTAACACTACTGACTACTGAATAAAGTCTAAAATCCCATCAGCATTTGAAGTCAGCTGAAATATGCTTCAACTCCCCATTTTTGCTCATGCAGCTTCCTTTACCTGAAATGTTTTCTGATATTGACAGCTAAATCCTAATTATTCTTCTATATACGTCCTCTGGGCCAACCTTTTTGAGACTCAGGTTGAATTAATTGCTCTTCTGTAGTGTATCCTCAGCACCTGGCTTTCACTCTTACAGACTTTGAAATCAGTCTCATCTGGTTTAGCTGTGTCTGTTTTAGACTGTAGGGTTTTGTGTGGCAGGAGTCATGCATGACTTTTGACAAATAATGCCTTGGGCATAGCAAACATACAGTATTTGTTGTGTTCTTGACTCTAGGAAAGAAGATATTTAAGCAAATTCTATTTATTTGAAATGCTTTTTTGCAAATATTTATTAACTTCTCTACATTTTCTTTGAGAACTGAAAGGAGAAGGGTTTAACCTTTTCAACCTAAAGGATATTTCCCTTTGTGAGTAATGAATCATTTTCAGTGGTGGTAAATTGCACGTTAGTCTCAGCCACATGATGCAGGCAATAAACCAGAATAATTTCTTATTTTCTTAAAACATTCAAGTTTCTCTGAGAACAATTATTTCATGACAACCAGATACAAGATTTCATCTAATTATTTCCTATGCATTATCACCGAAGCTCACCAATACTGCTCTCTTTCTGTTTTATAAAAATATTTTTTTGGTGCATGTGTGGATTTGCAGATCCAAGGGACAAGAGATGGAAGACAGGGCATATGGGAAGGCTCCCCTTGGTCCTGTTCTTTCACCAAAGGGACTTTGTGAGCAAGACAACTCAGTTATCATCCTTCTCCTCCTTCCTCCCCATCTTCAGAGGGAAGCACATTGCCCCTGCACTTACACAGATTTGTTGCTACCTGTTTTCCTGTTAAAACCTAAATCCTAGAAGGCATGAGCTATTTTATTTACCTTTGTGTTTCTGGCAAAATGTGTGACCAAATAAATATTTGATGAATTAATTAATCAACTCTTTCTGGATACCTGATAAACCTGAGCAACCTCCAGTGATCTTCAGAGCCTAGCCCATCTCCCACCTGCAAGTCGGAAAGTATCTTACAGGTCATTATCGATCGCTAAGTGCCTACTGGATACGAAATGCTCTATTCTGATGGACTTTGAGTTAAGGAAAAAGACATTGAGAGTGCAGTGAAGTCTTGTTAGGCTAATTTCCCTGGACCCCTGTTTCTAGGTTTCCTTACCTATAAATTTAGAATACTAACAGGACCTACTTCACAGGGCTCTTGTGAAGATTGAGTGGCTAAGTACATACAAAGCTCCAAGTACAGTGCATGGTTTAACATAAACACTCAGTAAACATGAACAATTATTATTATTACTGAAGGCCTCTAATCACATCTGCCAAAAATGGGGGAGAAAAACAAACAGTACGCCAATCTAAGTAGTTTATCTTTAATTCATACAAATAATACATACACAAGACTGTATATTGTTTGAAGACTGAAATAATTTTCTAGTGTAACAACTCTGTAACAAAATTTAACTAAATGTAACATTTATGAAAATATAAATCTCTGATTGGGTAATTCTTCCCAACAATACAAAGTTTACATAAAAACATTCAATATGAGCTATCAGTTGCAAACAAGTTAGGAAAAATCATTCAAGTCACTTGTATACTCTATTGGCTTTTACGTAGAACATTCACATACTACATTTAATCCATCTGGGCATTTAATTCTTAGAAATGTGTGGCATGAAGGTTCAACTGATGACAGGAATGAGAATGTGTTGCCTAAAGAGCTCAAAAGCACAGACTCATATAATCAATTCCAGGTGCTCTGTATATGTGAGTAGCCTTCTCTGGGCTATGACCACCCTGGCTAGTAGCTAAACCAGAAGTAACATACTAAAAAAAGTCTTCCACTATGGAGCTGGGTATTTTTATCTGAATCACATCTTTGAATGCTTACATGTTAAACTACTTACCAAAGGGAAATCTCATTAACTTGGGTTCTCTATGGGTTAGATCAGTTTATTTTTCCCATTAGCATCAATAATCACGATGTTGCTGCGGTTTTATTACACTGCTTCCCAGTGCCCCTATGAGGGCTATAGCAGAAACTATCACTACCTTTTCTTTGCACGTCACAAAAACAACACACTGATGAGGTTAAAGACCTGTCTAGGAATACACAATGAGTTTGTGGCAGAGCAGGCCCTAAAGCAAATCAGTTCCTTGTTCATTATTCTAGTAAAGTGTTATGTCTCCACTTTCTAAGAAAACTGAACTAAAGCAAAACTGCGGATACCTTTTGAAAAGTTATCCAAGGACGTGCCATGGGGAGGATATGGAAGAAAGAACTATCACCTTCACCTTTTGAGATGTCATGTTTTCTTTTAAACAGGTGAAGTAGTTTTAAAAAATATTTAATACCATTTCACAGCAGAAGCAGGAAGAGTAACAGATAAAGAAGCATACAGATGGTTTGTAGAAGTAAGAAAGTGACTACAAACAAGGACAATAAAGAACCTTTGGACACCCTTAAGGTTTATGGAATATTTTAGCACAAAGACAGGCATATTCAGTTTGTCCCAGAGTATTTGGTCATCTGTCTGCATCTTACACAGGAAAGAGAAGGAATGTGAGTAAGGCAAATGTCATCAGTATCTCAGAGATGGCATGTTGAGAAAGCTTGCTTTCTATTAAGATTGACTGCCAGAATTTAGGGAATAATTTATGCTTCCATACAACTAACCAAATAGTACAGACTTTTGTTAGTACAATGATAGAAATGGACAGCTGTTTTGACCAGATTTGTAATGCCCTTCCTGTAATGCTTTTTTACACCCAGCACAAATATGCATTTCAAAAAGATGTGAAAAGATTGTTGTTTCTTAGTAAATGTGTTCCTTTGCAACCCAGGAAAGAATTAGTTTAAAAATCATGTACTCTGTTATACAGAAACCCTTGCATGCAACTGTTGCAACTGTATTTTAATAAAGACTCAATCTCCTTGTTCAGTAGCCCTATGATAGTGGTAGTTAGTTCTTGTCCCAGTCCAGTCCACACTCTCACATTTCAGGTCAGATCTCTTGGGAAACTGGGAATACACTTAGGTATTTTTGTTACATGATTTTGCACCTTTAGACCATTCACTGCAGACTAGGTGTACACAGTTGTCAGGACTGTAAAATGTAAAGAGATTAAGGCTGTGTTTACTTATCACACAATCATTTGAAGTCAAGCAGCTCTTTGTCTTCATGATTTCAACTCATTTTTGTAGAACTAATTCTCGTTCCAATGATCTGTATATAACTCTAGGCTCTCTCGTCTTAACCAATGGGATGAATTATGCTGCCTCACCACACAGCTAATTTAAAAACTTTTAGACTCTACCTTTCAGATGAAGTAACCTTTTAAATACTACTACTAGAAATTATGAAATTCCTGGATACACTTTGAGAAAAAGACTGCACCTTCAATGAGCCTCCTACTTGTCCATTTCATGAGCATCTTAATAAAACACTGGAATTCCAACTTTGCTCCTGTCTTTTAAGAAATGAATAGTTTATCATTTGGGGCACACTGTTTTTTTCTTCTGTAGGTAAATCATATATTTCTGCTTAGCTGGAAAACATTTTGTCAGTTATCAGGGGCATAGCTGTGGCCCCTGGCTTCTAGGGCCGAGCACACTCGCTCATAACAAGAGTTGTGTTTCTTGGTGGGTGTTGCTTCATTGGACTCAGTAGAGTCGCTAACTGTGATGGGGCTGTCTCTTGCAAAGACCTCAGTGGATTCTCTCCATAAGCAATCCACAGATATTTTAAAACAATAACTGTTACACTTTGGCCTGGAGGTGTGTGTTGTGTTGTTGAAAATCTGTCTGCTATTTGAAGTGGCAATTTTAATTTTCAGTGCAGCATCGACGCGGTCTACTACCGTGTATATCCCTATACTCCCGTCATCAAATCCCACAATGATGTTCAGGTGCCTCTGAGAGAGTGCAAGGAAAGTTGGGGTTTTGTAAAGGGAACAAGCACCGATATTTTTGCCATCTGCCAGTCTCATTACAATTAAACTGAATATTGCACCATTTTCATCCTCCTCCTCCCCATTTCGGAAACAAATGTATACCAGGTAGCGACCATCTCGAGACAACCTCTGCCGCCAGATGATCCCAGAGGCGTGAACCACCCGCAGTTTACCACTGTGTAAATCTAGCACGTTGATGTTTTCATCTCCCCTGGATATAATGCCTAGCTTTCCATTGGGAGAAATTTCAAAATCCTCCAGATTTTTCAGGAAGTTGTTTGGAAGTTGCACGCGCCGACAGATCACTTCATCCGTCAGACTCCAGATGTTCACAGTCTCAGCTGATGTGATAAACACGATGATGTCAGGACAGTCAGGGATTAATTTAAAATTCACGATGGTGGTCCCATCTTCACAGCAAAATTTCTTGGTGATACTTCCTGTCCAAAGGCTGACTGCCAACACCTTGCTTTTAGTCATTCCCACCACGAAGGTATTTGCGGAGGTGATAAAGGCATTCTGCAAAGTGGTCAGAATGTTGCAGACCCTGTGGCCTGTGGCAAGCCGCCAGACCCTGGAGGCATTTTCCTCACAGAGCGAGACCACAAACTGGTCATTGTGTGTAATCAGCAGCTGAGATATTCTCTGCCCATTAATTCGAAAAAGGTTTTCACCACTGTTGGTGTGCCAGACGTACTGGCTGCTTTTGTCATCTGATGTCACCATGATATCTCCAGTGGATGTTAACACACAGTGTTCAACTATTCCTTCATGCTTGAATACTGCTTCGATAAAGCCACTGCTGAAGTTCCACTTATGAACACAATCAGATCCATCCAGGGAGTAAATGATTTCCCCTCTAGCAGGCAACAACAAACTTTGGATGGGTTTTCCAGTCTTATCTATGTTAGACATAGCTGTGATTATATCTATGTCCCAAATGGAAAGAACACCACTGGTTGATAAAGACAGTAGCATATTGTGGTGACTGGATTTCACTAACTTAACAATGGAACCTGAGATTTCCTGCAAGCTCGCCATACACTGTCCTGTGTCCCGCCTCCAAAAAAACACAGCTGAGGTATTTTCCATGGTGGCGATGATGCAGTCTCCATTTTTAGACAGCACAGCAGATATAAAGCGATCATTGTGCTTGGCTCTGAACTTTTCAGCCACCTTCCACAGACCGGTATCTAAGAGCTCAATGCTGAGGGCTTTACAGATCAGAACTGCACTTTGGTCTTCTGAAAGTTCAATGCTGACCACCTCGCTGTCTTCTCTTCGGCAATCAAAGTCATCAGTCAGCTGGGGGCTGGAGATGTCCTCAGTATTCCAAACAGAAAGACTTCCTTCACTGTCTACCATGACCATTTCTTGAGCCGTGTCCAAGATAAGAAGAAACTTCACAAATCCGCCTGAAAATTCTGATGTCACCGTACATAACTTTTCTCCACTCCCTAAATGAAATATGGTGGTCGTGTTCAGGTATTGACCACAGAAAGCATATAGACCATCCAGAGAGCACTGGACGCATGTCACTTCATACCAGCAGTGGAACTGGTAAAGCGGCCATCCATACAGCAGATCGATGACAGTGACATCTTTGCTGGCTTCGAGCCATGCAAGGGCGTGGTTGGCGGACAGTGTAAAACCATTGATGTAGGTGGCGCTGCTTCCATGCTTGGTCCCCTTGATTTCTACTTCAGACAGTAGACAAGAATTGACATTGTCATAAATCAACAAGGTATTATTGGTTGTAGCCACCACAAGGTACTTTTCATCGCTGGTGAGTTTCATGCCCAGGATGACAGACTGGGCTGTGGTGATTTGCCTGAGTAGCTGTCGAGTCTCTACATCCCAGGTACTGATGGAACCATTTTCTAAAGCCGTGAGGACAGTACTAGGGTTACAGGTGGGAAGGATCTCTGTGACATGTAGGTGACTGGATGATAAGGGGAGACGCTCTGGGCTGTATGTCACATCCATGGATGAATGCAATGGTACAATGGAGCAATATTTGGGCCCGTCTTTGTCACACTCTAAAAGAAGATGTCTAAGTTTAGGCAGGGAGCTTACAACAGGCAGCAGTCTTTGCTGAAGCTCTGCAGAAAGGGAGCCAGGAAATGCAATGACCTTGTTTTTGATGCTGCGGAGGGTGTTGGCCAGGAACTTCAGCTCCTTCTCTTGTGAGTAGTTGTAAGCCAGCTCAATGTCTGAAAGCACTTTATCAAACTGGCCAATTTTGATCATGGTATAAAGCCAGCTGAAGTTCATGATGATACCATAAAGCAGGTCATCGGTTTTTCCACACCTCGTCAAGTGGTGCAAAAGCTCAGACATTTTCCGATGATTGACGAAAAAGATGTCAGGTTCCAGTGGATTACACTGGAAAACCCAGGGCTGGTCTGGAGCCTGCCTGTCAAAGGAAGCCTGTTCCATGAAGTGCTTTTCTTCCTCCAGCAAGCTTCTGCTCTCCAAGTCAAGGCAGCCATTCAAGTAGGGGTCCTCGAGGCAGAAAGTTTTCCTCCTGCCCCCTGACCAGACCCCCAGGAAATAATCTGCTAGGATGGTGTGCATTTCACGCAGGTCATTGTCATCCTGCAGATATAGTTTCTGGGCTATAAGCTGCAGGTGTCTGTTGGCCCAGACCAGGAGTGTGACATTTTTCACGTGTCTTTCTATTAAGTATCCACTGAGACCCTCCTTGAGCCTTGCAATATACAAATAAGGTACTCTCAGGGGATTGCTGGGTCTGGTGTTTTCATTGAGCTCACTCATTACACTGTTGTCTAGGGCTAACACATCCTCCAATTCCATTTCACTCAGACCCATTTTGGCCATGGTGATATAACCAAGAGCCCTAGAGACCAGTTTCTGACCACACTTCTTCTCTAAGGACCAGAATAACTGCTCTATACTTTCATGAACGGTGACAGAGAGGGAGGATTCATCGACGTCTTTGTGAGATCTCCAGTGTCTCACCTCCCTGAAGGTCAGGTTCACAAACATTGGCAGTGTGCACTTGGAGAATGCATTGTTCACATAAATCTGCTGGCCTGATGTGACCTTCCTCTTAACGCGCAGCAGCTGGTGTTTGAGAACCTGGCTGCACATCTTCCTGTCTCGGGGAATCAGCTCGATGTAGTTGTCTTCTTCATGGATAAGGCACCTTAGTTTCTGCAGGATCCCGTGTTTGTTGGGCAGCGTGGAAAGGACTATCCGGACAAAGCGGGGCAGGTGAGCTGGGAGCCACCAGAGCTTCCTGGCATCATCGTTCTCTGAGAGCTGCTCTAGCGCATCGAATATTATGACTAGAGGTCTCTGCAGTGAAGACTCATTCAGAAGATTTATAAATAAGTCACAGAGGTCATGGATCTTCTTAGGGTAGCTTTGAACCAGACACCGGTAGTTAACTGCCAATTGTTCACAAACACTTAGAAGGAGAGTCCTAAGGTCAGAACTCAGGTCTGTTGTTCCTAGAAATCTCACGATGACTACTGGGTCAGATTCTGGTCCTGTGTCCTCATGTAGCCAGCCATAAGCCTGAAACACAAAAGTGGAATTTAGAATGGTAATGGGTATTCACGTGGTCATATGTGATAACATTGCCTCTCTCCAGAGCTCAGAATCTGGTCACCCCTACCATGCAGAAAATAGCCTAGGACCAAAAATTGGAAAAACCTTTTGAGAAGGCCAAAGAATGGCCACAAAGCTTGTGCACTAAAATCTACAGGTGAGACCCTCTGGATTACCCTTACTGAATGTGCTAAAGTAGTGTTTTTCACTCATAAGGCAATATTTAGCTTGTACTCTGAAAGATACAAGGTGTTATATGAATTATAAATCTAAATATCTAGTATGGTCAACTTTGTATCACTGAATGAATACCCATTTCCTGGTGCAGCTGAGGCACACAGTAGGTCCTTAGTAAGTGTTTAATGAATGGATTCAGTAATGATTTATATATTATATTAAGTTAAATATCTGTATTAACTGAAAGCATATAATGCCATATATGGCTGACCAAATTTCCAATTAATTAGAAAGCAATAAAAGGATTCAATACTGAAATTACAGTGAATATAATCTTTTATGATTTAGAGATAATTTTATGGTGTTATAGGGTCATAATTTTGATTATTATTTATCTGTTACAAAATCCACATCATGGTGGTTAAAAGAGCTTTGTTAAACGTTGTGCTTTGTAACAGATAGTTGATTTTATATCCATGCAGCTATCAGTCCTCACACTATCTCTCTGAAGGGCAGATGAGATTATAGTGTCATTTAATAGTAGAAGAAACTGAGGCCCAAGCTGGATAAATGATTCTCA
This sequence comes from Saguinus oedipus, assembly GCA_031835075.1. NCBI lineage: Eukaryota > Metazoa > Chordata > Mammalia > Primates > Cebidae > Saguinus > Saguinus oedipus. Next base: position 65,078,011 of record CM063171.1, on the reverse strand, counting down.
GAGTTAAATGGTTACCGAGAGACAAAGCTGGAGGAGAAGTCGTACCCGACCTTTTATTGTTTCATTTCTTAAAAAACACTGTGGAGTTAAAGGATAAAATACGTGAGGAGCCTACTAAGTTGAATCTTTCCATTTTCAAAGGTCAGGATAAGAAGAAATATGCCCAAGGCATAAAATATTTCATAAAAGTATTTTTAGGAAAATAAAGTCTTTCAGTTACCCTTGGAATTTACCAAGGATATGCCTTAGATAAGGAAGAGTGATTTTACACATTAGGAGGTAAGTTTGTGAACTTTGGTTCCTCAAGAGAGATAGTTCAGGTTAAGGCATGAATGAGATTAGAAAGATTTATGGACGTCAGTTTTAAAAGGAGTATTAAGGAAAATTAACATTTGGTTGCTATTGTTTAGCCTCAACTTTTGAAGCCGATTTCAAGGAAGATCATCTTGTCACTGGACAACCATCCTTTGGTGGTGAGTCTGAAAACACTGTTTGTTTCCACAATGATTGCTTATGACAACGACATGCATCCTCCTCCCTCCTCTCAGTCACATGATGCTGAACATGTGATGTCTGTAGAGAGCAGTCCTATCATCACAAGTTCATGCTCATGAAAATGTTGGGTGACACATGACACAAAAATGAGATATCTATCTGCATCCTCAAAGGGACATGAGGTCACAGGAGAGTACAGGTTGTTGTTGATGGTGAGTCAGACATTCTCCGGGAGAAGGTAAGTGAAGTGCAGGCAGGGGACCTAAAAAGAGGCACAGTTTTTTGGGGTCCTGACTCCTGGATAGTCAATGAACAAACTCAGGCTATTGGACAAAATATCTAGAAGAGCAAGAGCTCAGAAAGCCATTCCTTAAACTGACCAACTCTGGACAGTTACCATGCTCTGCCCCACTGGGACTGCTTATCTGTGCAGGGAATTGGTACATCCCACAAAAGTCCTGACCTCTTGTGCTAGAGCATGTGGAGATGCATTCCATGAACCTCTGACTTAGTCAAATTGAACATTTGTGTCCTCCACCGCCCTTTTGCTTCTTTCCTCCACAAGGAAAAGGGCCCTAGAGTGAGTGCAAAATGGCGTATGTGAAGGTTCACTTCTTTGGTTTTAGTTCTCATGTACCCCTCGTGGTATTACTATCTTGCTTACTTGGAATAATTCTAAAGTTTGAAGATACACATACAAATTAGTGTTCAAAGGCACACAAACACATGCATACACAATTTATTCAGATGCAATGTGGACCCTAAATGCAAGCCGGCTACTTCATCTGGTGCTTAATTAGAGAAAGAGCTGTATCTTCTAACACAAGCAGAAAACCCAGCTGGGCTTGACATATTGAGGAAGAGCAAATTAGACTTCCTATGGACTTTTCAAAGGTAAGTGGAATATACCTGATTTTGCCTCTGGGCTTACTTTGGAATATAATTCTCCAAAATGGTGCAATGTAACTGTCTTTATTCTTGCCCTCAAGAGGACCGATTTGAGATTATGTAGCACATGACAGGTTATGAGAATATTCATGAAGTTAAAGAAAGTTCTCTTCTTACGAGAGTAATCATGGGAAGAACAACACAAAGCTTCAGAAATAACACCAGAATAAAATAAACCACCACACTTCGACACTAAGGGAAGAGGAGGTTAAACAAATGGAATTAATTTCATCCTGTTTAGGCTGAAGAGCCAACTCAGCAGATACCACATTCCAAAGTGAGATTCTAGACCATCCTGCAGGACTTGAAATGGAGGTTCTGAAAACCAGTTTTGCTACTGTTAGTGGATTACCCACCTCTAGCCTGAAAAAGAAGATTGGAGAGGCAGAGAAAAACTGTGGGGGTTGTATCTCTCACCACTCCCTCCCTAAAAGGAGATTAGAAACATGCCTGTCCTTCACTTCTAGCCAAGTTGAAGGGACTTTAGTGGACCACTTATAGAATGCCCCTACAGCTTGGGGATACAGGCACCTGGTACTTGGTGACATCTGGGACCCATGAAGGCTGAATGACTGAGTCTGGCTAGCTGCTATGATGGAGAAGTGAGACAGCTGCAGGGCTGGGACTGGCCTGGAGGTCTAGAGTTCCTTAGGGCAAAACAATACCTGAGTGTTTCTCATGTATCACATGTGGACGGCAGGCTAGAGTGAACTAACAAGGATTTCTGTTTGTTTTTCCCAGGTCCTATCTAATGAGTGTGCTGAGCTGTAGAGAGGAAGTGCATTGCTGAATGTCTAGGAGCTGAGGAAGTAACCAGCTAAAAAAAAGATGCATTCCCCTGTGTCTATGTAACTGTAGGTAGGAGATGCTCAAGGAAGACAGGTCAAAGGTCCAGGAGAGGAAGGACCTACAAGAAGCCATGAAAAGACCTCCAAAGAGATGGGAGGCAGCTTTCAACACATGCTAAGATCAGAGAGTTCACAGCCCAGTCCAGAACAGTACTGGCTATATAAAAACTTTCTGGGCACCTTACCTGTCCTATATGCCCTACACTGTAACTTTACAGGAATCATAAATGTCGTTGGGATTAGGAAAGGAGAGAAAGAAGCACCATGTGGAAAAAGAAAGAAGATCCCCATTTCCCATTGTATGTGCCTCATTTATGAGAGGCCCCAGATGGGGAAGAAAAATGTAGATTGATATTTTCATTTTTACCTTACAGTGGTCATACTAATGACTGAACTGAGACCGATTTAGCAGACAGAAGAGACCAGAGGCACTTGTCTTTGTCTGAAAGGGATGAGAACTGTTATTGAGACTGGCCTAGGTTTTCATCCAAATGGGGTCAGGGATAGGAACTAGCCCACAATATGAGTCTGAACAGAGAGAAAAGGTGAATTTGCTTTCCAATTGTACCCCAAGAGTTTTGCTCTCTCAATATATCTGTTATACCAGCAAAAAGAAAAGCAATAAAGTATTCACTACTAAAAGACCAACTATAATTCACATAGTAAACACAGAAAGTAGAAATAAATTTGATTAATTTACCATTTTCCAAAAGAATAAGCTTTTACCTTCTTTGCTACTTCAGCAAGCAGAAGGGTCTTCCCAGTGCATGGTCCACCATATATAATAAGAGGGTTGATGTGCCCAGTTTTGCTTGGAAGAATGTAGTTATGCACTATGTTGAGAGATTCACATTTGTACTCATAGAATGAGGCGTATGTTTTACATAATGATGAATGTTGAAGGATTTCATCATAGAGTGTATCAGTTTCAGTGTCAAAATTCTGTTGTACTGTTGCCTGAATTATGTCAATCATGTCCTCATAAAATTGTTTGCCAAGTCCTTCGATGTAATGATTTTCTATTTCTTGGGAGTAGCCTAGTTTCATGTCACAATGAGTAACAGATGTGTACACTCTCAGATTAGATGATGCAACAATAGTAGGAATAAATTCATCCCTGAGTTTTATCAGCTTCTCTTGGGCTTCTGGGTCCCGAATAATCCTTGGTTCTGTTCCAGTTATATCCATGTATTTTCCCATCTCTGGGATTTTCACAAACCGCTCAATGTTAGCAATTTTCCTAATGTAGCAAACACACTTCTTTAGAAATGCTGGAGTTTGTTTTCCCAGAGCAAAGTCAAACTCATCCTCTATAGCTGAAAGAAAATATAACAAGGAACTTGTTGCTTAGAACAAAGAAGCAACACAACCACATTCTTAGTAGTCAACACTTAGTTATTAATGTTAGATTATTTTGCTTATGGTTTGTAGCAGAGTAATCTTCAGAATAATTTCTTGATTTCTTGTCTTTTTCCAATCAGCCAGCAACCCATATGAATAGGTTTTATATAAGATTATCTAATTTTCTCCCCAAGTTTAGGAAGAGGCTGGATATAAGCATAATAAAGAAAGCATATCAAATTTATAGTAGATATTTCTAATATCTATTATTTTCAATTGCTGCTCAGTTTCCCTCTCAGAATTCAGAGGTTCCAGGAGGGACTCATTTGGGCCAGGGAAGAAAGAAAAGGAGGAGGCTGAAGGATGTAGCTAGTTAACTGTTCCTTGTCAGCGTGTTCTTGACAAAGTGACTTTACCATTTTGTTTGAGGTGTATTGAGTCCTAATCAGGTATGATCAACTATCAATACAAACCACTTTAAGGCAAAATATAATCATATTCTGATGACTGATCAGTTTGAGTGATCTATGTTACTGTTACGATATCCATCAGAACAAGTACAGAAAAGTGACTTACTAACTTCATTTCCTCGAACATATACCATATTATGGCTTACAATACATAAGCTTGGACACAAGTAAATATACATTATAAATCACTTGAGTCCCCATAAGAAAATTTTGAACTGGATCAGTAGTAATGAAAACATCACTGTGCAGAGAAAAATTAAAAATACATAAAATAAACAAATGGAAATGAATTATAAAGAAAGCAGTCTTAAAATTGGCTGATCTTCCTTTCTTCCTTTTCCATCCCTTTCCTTCATCAAATTGCTCTTCATTGAACACCTTATGTATTCTAGGCATGCTGACAGTTGCTTAGGATACAATGATGAGAGAAAACAGAACGTTGAGAAAAATAATCCATTATGGAGCCCTATAAATGGAATGTTTGTGTCTCCCAGAAATTTATATATTGAAACCTAATCCCCAGTGTGACAGTATTAGGAGGTGGGGTGTTTGGGTGATTAGGTAATGAGGGCAGAGCCTTTATGACTGAAAGTCATGTTCATATAAAACATCTCAGATTGTTCCCTTGCCTCTCCTACCCTACGAGGACACAGCAAGATGACAGCCATCTGTGAGTGGGAAGTTGGTCTTCATCAGACATGGAATCTGCAGGTGCTTTAATCTCAGATTGTGAATTTCTATCAGGGAGGCTCTGAATACACAGGGCTGGTCTGGCCATAAATTGAAAAAAATTATATGCTGGCCCTGACTCCACTGTCAAGCAAAATCTAGAATATATGTACATATATTTTATAATGTAACTATTAAGAAGGTGAGAATTTTATTTAAAAATGGTGCCTTTAAGTGGAACTCTTGTGATAATATTTTTTTCAGCAATGAGAGCCTTTTGAAGGAAATTTTCAACCGAAATGAAAAAGATATTTCATAGCTGCCAGTGTCTAGTAAGCTGTGCTGTGAGCATCAGTACATTCTACAAAGCATTTTAATTGAGCAAGCTGGTTAAGGAAGCCAGTTAAAGAAGCTTATAAATATATGTCTACTCTACTATTTAAGGAATTTAACCAGTGACAGCACTTTTTAAGGAAGAGTAAGAACTTGTTATAATGTAGATAAGGGAAGATGCCAGAAATCTAGACATCGTGAGCTACTACAGAAAGCAGCCTCGGGCCCATCTCTTTTCTAGTCATCTGTGTAAAATGCTAGCAGGCTGGATTAGCGGCTTGCTACATTCTGAGAGTATCATGAAGAGAAAGGGAGAGGTCAAACTGTAGTATCGATATATAATGGGTTATAATCAGAGATAGGCCCTGCCACCTTTGACTCCCAGAAAACAACTCAACTATAACTTGATATTGTTGTCACATTTATGGAAAGAGTGTATCAAGCAGAAGTGTTGATCATAAATGGAGCACAAAAAGAAATACAAATAAACCAGTTTGGCAGAGCCCATCTAACCTTGGCTCAGCAGGGGCAAATGCTGTATACAGAATGCCTGGTATGGTATAGACTTAAATATCCCTGAATAAATGAGAGCTGTGATACAAAGGCAATTCTACAGAGTTATTTTTAGGGGGCTTTTATTGATTTTAGGGGACTATGATTTTATTCATAATTTCTGGTGCCTATCTATCTATAAATATCATAAGCTTTAGAATTTTAGGACATTATTAGAATATCATATTTATTTTCTGTTTTTGCATGCTCCTTAATGTCCTGAAATTTACCCAGTGACAGCACCCAATGAAGGTAATGGTAGAAACAGATTTCCAGTCCTGATAACTATCATCCATGAGTTATCATCCATGAAGAAATTTTCAACCCAAATGAGAAAGATCGTTCATGAGAAATTAACTTCTTTAAGATTCCCAAGGCCTTGAGTTTTGATGTTCTCAGAAGGGCACCATTTTAGAGTCTAATTTATTTCTCTTCCTCTACTGCTGTTTAAAAAGGGAAAAAATTACATTAAAACATAAATAATACACCTTTAACAGGTTCTATCCAGTATTCTTATTTCAAGATTTCTAAAAATATAATATATACTATATCCATTTGAAAAAGTTGGCAAGTCAGCAATTTTCATTATACAGACATGATCTAAAAGGAGTTTGAAATGTAAAACAAATCAAATTGTCATGAGGATGTATATCTTTAGGAGATCCCCAAGCAGAAAACAGTCCACTTGCAGCAGTTCACATGAAATTTCTCATCTTCACATGGCTATCCACGTGGACGCAATTCTTCACTATGGGGACAGCTAGGGCAAGTGTTTGCTACTGAGATAACGAACACTTAAGCTGTGTGATTGCAAATAAGAGGATGCCTTCCCCAAACCGGTGTCTTTTACATAAATCACAGGAAAGCTTCACTGGTACTTTTTTTCTAAAACAGTTCTTGATGGAACAGGGATGTTCTGTCTTTGATAAAGATGAAGAGCCAGAGCCTCAAAGACAGATCTAAAGGTTCCAAAGAGACAAGGATAAACCCGAATCTGTATATTCTAAACAGAGTACTTATACCTGACAATCTTGGTATTTTCAGGAAGAGTTTAAATAAGACCCAATTTTTAAAAACAGCTTCTTTCTGGAATTTGTAAAAATGGTTTGTAACTTTTCTGAGGTCCACACACACGTATCCACTAAGAATGATTACCAAGTGCCTTACAGGTTTTCACAAATGCTTTGCCACGTCATTCCAAAACCCATTTGGAAACGCAGCTATTACAGTTTTTTCCCTCCATAAATGTTTACTATCAACTTTCAAAATAAATGCTACTCATCTGACTATTTTTACCTAGTTGTGTTTGTTCCCTGGAAACTATGACTGACGTATTCCTTCAGTTCTGTAGTTTCCTAAGCAACTTCTAATGATAAAGCTTCCTTTCCATAGTGAGAAAGGCCAACAGGTGAGCCTCTCTGTACACAGAATAGCTGGTACAGTATAGACTGAAATATACCTGAATAACTGGGTAGGTTTTTATTTTAATGTTAAATTAGATTCTACCAAATCCCTTGTACCACACCCTCTGTTGGCTTCCCATGTCACACAGAATAAGACATAAGGTTCCTATGATGGCCCTGTGCTCAACTTCTATCCTCATCTCTCCCTCCTTGTAAAAGTTAAAAGAACAAACAAACAAACAAACAAAAAAAGCAAAGCTACTGTTTCTTTTCCCTGCTCCTGGAATGAGCTAAGCACGTTCCTTTCTCAGAGGTCTTGAACCTGTTGCTCCCTCTGCTGGGAATTCTCTACCATATGGCACGTCAGCTCTGATTTTCTTCTGTAATTCAGGTCAAAAGTCATCTTTTTGCCCACCTCATCTAAATCTGGACCCCCCACATCCTTTATCAGTCACTATTATCCTATGACTGTGCTTTGTTTTATTCATAATACTTATCAATCACTTTTGATATGATCTTGTTCATTTATTTGATTACTTGGCTCTCATTTATTAGTATTTTTCTCCCTCTAAAGAATAAGTTGCAGGAGACCTGAGACCTTGCCTTTTTACTAAGCGTTGTCTCCCCATTGCTTGGCACATAGGAACCCAATAGGTGCATTAATATTTGCTGAATAAGCGGGCAATTGATGAATGAACAGCTCAATTGAGAAATAATGGCAGAATCTGGTCAATTCTATCCAGTGTCACTTCTGGCTTCTTTTAAAATCATATTTTCTGGAGGAGCCCTCAAGTTAAGGAAAGGCTTTTCTATGAATTAAAACAAAAGAACCTTTGCTTCTCCAGAACATGGGAACATTTAGAAAAATTAAATTTCACCAGGCAGTAAATGGGATTAAATTTGCACAGCATCAAAGGGAAGCAGTAGATGTACCTATTATTCATCTATTTCTTATTTTACTGAAGGTGTGGGAAAATTACCTGAGAACAGGTACCTCTTAGCCTGGCTGTGTTTCATTTTACCCTTTTCGTGCAACAGCTTTACAGCAGCTTTAAATATCTTCTTGATCTCATCTGATATCTCTTGCCATGTCTTCTCATTTTCAGCATTGGCAGAAGGCTGCATCTATAGAAATGTAAAAGGGAGAAATTAGCCTTACAATCATCAAAGAAAAATTGTATTTAAGAACAAGAAAATTTCAACTTGAAGGCCTATTATGTGCCAATATTATGATAAGTGCTTTATAGACAGTGTCTAGTTTAATCCCCCCGATAACCCTGAAAGTTAGAAATTATTTCCCTGTTGCATGTGAACTTGACCAAGTTACACAAGGGTGTGATCCAAATAGGGTGTGTTTGTTGGGCTTTCTTATATACCATGCTTTTTGCTTTTGAGTTTTGATACAAATGCTATAAGAAAATCTCTCTGGTGTCCTCCAAAGGGGAGAGAAAGTTAAAGGGGAGGTTATTTTAGCTTCATTTGTTTTGATGATCCACTAGAAGATAAAATGGGAGGACTGCCTAGCAAGAAAGTAACATTTTTTTTTTTTTTTTTTTGCCAATCAATGAGAGCTTGTAAGGTTGCTCAGGTTGGCCTTGAACTCATGGCCTCGCCTCTGCAAGCGCCACGACATCTGGCCGGAGCCACTGTGGACCCCAAGAAAGTAACATTTATATAATCTTGACGATAATCTTACTTGTACATTCACTTATTCAATAATAATTTATGCAGAAATATCATGTGGGGTTTTAGGAACAATCTCAATTTCCCTAGTGGATCATAAAAATAAATGAAGAAACAATTACAGTGAATTAAATACTAACATGTGAGAAAATCCCCCAGATCATATTATAAACTGGTTTCTTGAGGTATCTGGTTCTTTGCCATATATATTTACTCCTAGCATCTTTAAATGGGAAATGGTTTGGGTTTATCCCAGTATTCTCACCCAGAGAAACAATATTGTTACAGATAATTCCTTTCAAGAATACATGTGAGGGTGAAGAAAAAAAATCAAGGATTCTGATATGATTTTGTGTTGCACAGAGAAAATGCATTATGTTGGATACCAGAATGACAGATACACAGATCACGAAATGGAGAACCATGGGTAACTCATGCTTGTCCTCTTGGAACTGCCCTGGTACTGATTAAATGAAGGACATTCTCTTTGGCAGAGGGTTGGATGTCTATGCCTTCTTGCAGTCTCCCTAAATATTCTATGCAATGAGCAGGTCCACCCTTTTCCTCTTCCTCTTTCATTTACTTTTAAGAAACATATCAGAGATAAACTTGGAAGCCAAGTTGGAAAGTAGATAATAATGTTTCCATCATGCTCAGGCATGATTCGGCCTCACTCCATGACTCTCCATAAGATGCATGAATATAAATGAAGTGTTTAAAATGTTAAAGAAAAACTATGAACTTAAAATTTTAAAAGAGACTATAAATAATTGGTAGATTTTACAAAGGCCTTCCTTCCCCAGGAAACACACGCACACACGAACTTTTCAGAAAATAAAAAATATAACTGTCAAATTTGAAAACTCAATGTATGGACAGAACAAACACAGCTGAAGAAGAAACTGGTGAACTGGAAAAATGATCTGAAGTTATCTTCTGGAAAGCAGCACAGAGATAAGAAAACTGATCATGGGAATTGATCATGATTGTGATCAGTTTCACGTGATCAATTTTCTTGATTTTTCTTCTTCAGCCTCACATGTACTATTCAGAGTAATTATTTGTAAGAATATTGTTTCTCTGGGTGGGAATATTGGGGTAAACCTAAACGATCATGTGAAATGATCAATTTTCATTGATTATGTGAAAGAGAATTAGAAGCCGTGGAGGACAGACTGAGATGGCTGAATACACATGGAATTAAGGAGCACAAGGAAAGAACAGAGGGAACAAAGGAAAGACATTGTTTGATGAGATGATGGCTGATAATTTTCTAGAATTAAGAGATTATATGAATTCACAGATATAGGAAGCATGACATATACCAATCAGAATAAATAGATGCATTATAGAAAAGTGGGCAAAACAATAATATTTTCAGATAAGTAAACACAGGGAGCTTCATTAATGGTACTTTAATCAATTAATATTGAGAATTAATACATAATTATTTCATTAAATTATTGTTTAATACCAATATTAATAATTAAAAATCAATATCACTAGTAAATCTTCATTGATGGGACTTACAAATGATATACTTCAGGAGAAGGAAAGTCAGAGAAGCTAAATGGAAAGGTGAGTGACAATTGATGATTTCTTAGCTTTGAATTTAGTAAATTTTTAAAGGTGCACAATGTGATGTTTTGATATATGTATACACTGTGAAATGATTACCACAATCGAGCTAACCAACAAATCCAGTACCTCACATAATTACCTCTGTTTTGGTGGCTGGTAAGAACACTAGAGATCTACTCTCCCAGCCAATTTCAGGTTTATAATTAACTATAGTCACCATGAAAGTTTGTGCCCTTTGACTGACATCTCTCCATTTCCCCTGAATTCCAGACCTTTGTAACCACAGTCTTAATCTCTGTCACCATGAGCTCAACATTTTTAGATTTCATATATAAGTGTGATCATAAGGCATTTGTCTTTCTGGGGCTGGCTTAGTTCACTTAGCATAAAGTCCTCCCGGTTCATCCTTGTTGCTGCAAATGGTAGGATTGTTTTCCTTTAAAAAGAGTGAATAATATCACAGTGTGTGTGTATATAAATGTTCCTTAATTTCCTTCTCCATTTTCTTTATCTTTTCATTTGCTGACAGACACTTAGACTGTTTCCGTATCTTGGCTATTGTGAATGAGTGTGCACTGAACCTGGGATTGCGGATATCTCCTCAAGGCAGTGATTTTATTGCCTTTGGATATATACCCAGAAGTGGATCATCCTATGTTTAATTTTTTGAGGAACTGCTCTGCTGTTTCCCACGGAGGCTGCCCCAGTGTACAGTCCCACCACCAGTGGACCAGGGTTCCTTTTTCTTCACATCCTCTTTAACATCTATTATCTTTTGACTTTTTGATGGCCATCCTAACAGGTGTAAAGGAAAGTGACATTGTGGTTTTTATTTGTATTTCCCTGAGGATCAGTGTGGATTTAGTTGTTAAAAGGAAACTTGGGGCCCAGGGCAGAGTAATTTTCTGTCTACTCTGCATTTTCTGTGCAGAACCACCCCTGGATGATGTAAAAGGCTGAAAGTAAAGAACAGATCCACAGGCTGGAGGGAAAGGCAGCTTACTGCATTTCTATTGCTTCTCAGCATTTCTGACTTGGGTCTGAGGTAATAGGCTGCCGGCACCGAGTTCTCATCTCGACAGTACCAATCCTCCAGCAACTTGGTCTCCAGCTTTGCCTCTACAGCAGCATCCAAAATCATCTCAAACTCTGAGGCTTCAACTTCTCCAGGGATTCGGATATTCCCATATTTTTCACCTAATAGTCCCTGTGTATCAACAAGAAACTTCAGTTTAGTGTATCACCAAGAAAGTTCATTTTAGCATTCACATCACATGGTCACTGAATAAATATTAATCAATAGATAAGATACATTGGTCCATCAGTTTTCTGTTTTGATCACAGTGGATAGTTGATTTCCTAAGTAAAATTAGATCAATTGTATTACAACAAATTATACATGGGCTGAGAAATGAGACTGCATAGCACATCAGATGAATTCAAAATAAGGAATTTTTGCAGCCCATTTACTTTTTCAAAGTTTACATAATACAACAAAACCTGATCTGCTCCTAGACTTGTTTGTTCATATCAAAGAAAAATGACATGCTAGACCTTAAAAATGTTAAACACGTAAAGCCTCAAACCAAAGAGCTGCTCTGTCAGGAATTGACAGCATAATTCTAAGCTTCAGATTCACACACCTACAATAAAAAGAAGTATGACATCACTGAATGTGATACTACTAGTAACCCCACTGGTAACTAAAAAAAGAAAAAATTCAAAGTGTAAACAAGAGAGAATTTTTTTCTCTATTAAATTGGTGAAAGAAACCTCTCACAGGAAAACAATGAACAAATATGTACTCAGCCTATGTCAGGGTGTGAGAACGTAACCATAGAGTGCTGATGGGCATGTAAAATGATCTAGCATTTGAAGCCTAATCAGGCAATATGTATTAAGATCCCTAAAAAATCTATATAACTTTTTACTTGGGATTTTTTTCTCCTGGGAATTTGCCTTTAGAAAATAATTAAGGATAGAAACAAAGACTTTAAGAAAAAATTTGTGCTGAATTGGTTTCCTTGAAAGAATTGTGTAATAACCTAAATGTTCATTCAAAAGATGTACTACGTTGTATCATACAACTATATTGACTTAGAGATATGTTTACAAATATATATTGAGTGAAAAGGGTAAGTTATGAACTGGTTTACATAAGATGATTCCAGGCTGGGTGCAGTGACTCTTGCCAGTAATCCCAGCACTTTGGGAGGCTGAGGTGGGGGGGTCACTTGGGGCCAGGAGCTCAGGACCAGCCTGTCCAACACGATAAAACCCTATCTCTACTAAGAAATCCAAAAATCAGCCGGGCATGGTGGCATGTGCCTGTAATGTCAGCTACTTGGGAGGCTTAGGCACAAGAATCCCTTGAACCTGGAGGTGGAGGTTTCAGTGAGCCAAGATTGCACTACTGCACTCCAGTTTGGGCAACAGAATGAGATGTTATCTCAAAAAAGAGAGATGATTCCAGTATTTTTATATTAATATATAGAGAATATTACATACATATGTTAGAGAGAATATCATGTATATATCTATACACAAACATACATGAGAAACATTCTATAAAAATCCCATTACTGGGTATCTATCCAAAAGACTGTGAATCGTACTACTATAAGGACACATGCACACGAATGTTCATTGCAGCACTGTTTACAATAGCAAAGACCTGGAACCAACCCAAATGCCCATCGATGATAGACTGGACTGGGAAAATGTGGCACATATACACCATGGAATATTATGCAGCAATCAGAAATGATGAGTTTGTGTCCTTTGTAGGGACATGGATGAATCTGGAGAACATCATTCTCAGCAAACTGACACAAGAACAGAAAAAGAAATACCGCATATACTCACTCATAGGCGGGTGAGAAAAATGAGAACACATGGACACAGAGAGGCGGTCTACTATACACTGGGGACTGTTGGGGGAAATGGGGGAGGGACAGCGGGGGGGGGGCTGGGTGGGATAGCCTGGGGATGAATACCAAGTGTGGGTAAGGGGGAGGAAGGCAGCAAAACACACTGCCATGTGTGTACCTATGCAATTATCTTGCACGTTCTGCACATGTACCCCAAAACCTATAATGCAATAAAAAAAAAAAAATACAAAGCAAGGTTATTAATGGCTATCTTTGAATGGTTTTAAATTTACACAGGTCATTTAATATTTATTGCTTTTTTATTAAAAGCCTTTTTTTGGTATGCATATATATTATTTTTGTAGTGAGAAAAATAGCAGGTATTTAAACATTTTAAATGTAGTGGTGCAAGCCAGGCATGGTGGCTCACACTTGAGATCCCAGCATTTTGGGAAGCTAAGGCAGGCGGATCACCTGAGGTCAGGAGTTTGAGATCAGCCTGGCCAACATGATGAAACCCCTTCTCTACTAAAAATACAAAAATTAGCCGGGCGTGGTGGCATGTGCCTGTAATCCCAGCTACTGGGGAGGCTGAGGCAGGAGAATTGCTTCAACCTGGGAAGCAGAGGTTGCAGTGAGCTGAGATTGTGCTATTGCACTCTAGCCTAGGCAACATAGCGAGACTCCATCTTAAGAAAATAATTAGTGGTGTTGCCTATTTGCTTTGTGGAGCAACCCTTTCACTGTTGCTGACAGTGCTTAAGCCAGTGGTTTGTACAGTGTGGTCCTGGAACCAGCAGGATCTGTAACACCTGGGAACATGCAAATTCTCAAGCCCTATCCCAGATCTACTAAAAAATAAACTCTGGTTACAGAGTGAGCAATCTATGTTTTCGCAAGTTGTCCAGGTGGCTGAACTTCTGGTTTAAGCTAATAAAACTATTAGCTTATATAGCACTTAGTAGTTCAATTAATCTTCATCTTATCGAGTAGAAATAAGGAGGGAACACAAAGGGCCTCTTATATAAGCCTACATGAACCAAAGCAATTTGTCTACTTTATTGTTTCCATGAGACGCTTTCTGTTCAATCTGGGGCATTTTTGTTCCTTCCTCTCGTTGATTAGCATTTTAGCATAAACATCAAGCTGTGTTTATCCACTGGAAGGTGAACTGCAGATTTGGCTTCCCTAGGCGGTACTTCTGACTACTTTGACTGCCTATTCAGTATTCACCGTGCTCTTTTCATCTGAAACAGGCACAGCTGAGAGAATAAGTAAAGTCCCCTGTAGATCTGTGTCCACATAAATTCATGACCTAAACTCTACAACTCAATGATAAGCTCTCTGAGGGAGAGGTCAGAGCTGTTTATTCCTGGCTCACAGAAAGGATTAAAACACACAGTTGTTGACTAAATGAATGAAACAAGACAGATAAAGAAATCATTAAAGTTTGTTCTGCTCTTCTCTGAAGCTTCTTTTTATAGTCAAATAAAATAGTTCAACTCTCAGTAGGTAGAGCAACAATTTGGGAAGGTACCAGTTTTGTGAGCAATACTCATTTCAGTCGCTTTCCTTAATCAGGTATTGTATAAACGTACCTCTGGTTGGACCATGTCCTCTCTCTCTCCTTAGCACATAAGCCATCTCATATAACTGGTCTACTGAACGTGACTGTGGATAACTGAATTCACTGCCTCAAGCTCAAGCCTCCTCAGTACTAGCCTCAACAACCAGAAAGGAAGTAGATCTAACCTGGCTGTTCTTTCTGGCTGCAAAAGCCCCTTTGGAAGGGGCTAGAATGCGGGGATGACACATTATTGGTATCCATGATTTCAGCATGGTATATGAGGGTTCTACAGAGGGTGTTTTATTATTCCCAATCCACTGTATTAGCCTGAAGGCCAATTAAGAGCACTTCTATTTTAATCTGCATTGGGCCATTCTTGATAACAGGTTCATACAACAAAAATGATGTACCTCAAGTTGTTTCCCAACTTCTAATGATTTCCTCTTCTGAAATCTCTTATGCTACACAAATAGGCATGACCTTTCATTTTACCGCACATACAGAGGAACATTATCTTTTTTAGGGTAACCAACCTGGTGATTATCCCATTATCTTGACTAATTCTGGTCAGGGATAGCCAGCACTCTTAGTTGGGGCTGTATGCCACTAATGAGGTTTTAGTGCTGGGATGGGTCATCAAACAGACTCACATGGATGAAGTAGGGAATAAGAGAATGTCTAACCAGTAGGCATTGATGGAGTCCAAAAACGTATACAGATGGAGTTTGGTCATTAGTGGAGGACCAGGAAGACAGGCAGCACGTTAAATATGAGATTTAGTAATTGACAACACTCCATCTAGTAGCCAGTGAGGTCTTGGAATATCATGGACTCAGCTGCTACAATTCAAGGCAAGACCAGTTCGGTTTTAGGCATGAAGCAGGGAAGAGGACAAAACAGAGAGTACAGAAACAAGATCTCGTCCCAGGACAGCACCATCATGATTGCACAGCAATGTACTGCTGGTTCTTCAACTTCTTTCTGCTCTAAACAAGGCTGGTCCTAGAGACTAGGGTACAGTCAAATCTATGAATTGGTTACTAAAATGTGCTCCACAGATCATCTATATCTGGATCACCCAGGATACTTACTAGAATGTCGGTTGCTAGGTCCATTCTCAGATGGAAAGAATATTGTGAATGAAGATTCTCAGAAACCTGCATGTTAAAATGAGGTTCCAAAGGAATTCAGAATTCGAGAGCCATTGCTGCAGGCAGTGTATATGTGGTCTCATGAGGAATGGCTAGCAAGTACTGAAGGGCCAGGGCCTGGACCACAGTGGATCATTGCAAAAATTGAGGGCTATTTAAAAATAATCATTTCTTTTCAGTTGAGCACCTGGCATCAAATACTGCAATTATTTAATCAATAGAGTAAGGCAAAATGTTCCTTAACGAGTACTAAAAAAGAAAAAAAATCCTCATCCCATTCAAATAACAAATATATATTGAGTGCCTACGATATATAAAGTGGTAATATAGAACCTCAGAAAAGTAATACTGTGTTACAGGCTTAAAGTTACTTATTGGATTGTTCTCCCTTAGTCTTTTCCTTCTCTCTATTGATTTTTCCTTTAGGTGGAATGCTCATAAATCATGAATCAGTTAATTTTTAGGAGTCTGAGACAGGATTCCATCTCAGCCTTATCTTGCTATTTGAGAAACAGCAAAAGTGAATTTTGCTTCCACATTTTTCAATAAGACATTTTTGGTTTGGTGTGTATGTGTGTGTGTGTATGTATGTATGTATGTATGTATGTGTGTTTGTGTGTGTGTTTACAGTTCTAAAATAACACAAAAATATTTACAAATAAGGCAATACACAGATATTTACCAGAAACCAGAGAATCAATTTAGAGAGAGGGGCAGTCCAACTAGTTGCAAAGTCCAGCTCATATGGCCAATGGGCCAGAGCAGGGGTGGAGGTGGGAGACCAAGTTCAAGAGGCTGGCAGCTAAACTCTAGGCAGCAAGACGGATTCTACTGTTTTGTTTCCTAATTAGAGTATTCCTTAGCTCTGCAGCCATGGGGAATATCCATGAATAACTTTAGGGCAGCCACAGCAGCTATGATCAAGAAGGCATCCTTCTCTATTCACTGGCAATAAAGTATTCATTCCAGCCATTGAAGAAGAAACATTTTCCACATCCTTCTGACCCAGTTCTCAAGAAGCTTGCTTTTCGCTTAGTTAAAACAACTTTGCCAGTTTTTAGGGAAAAAACTGGTGCAGAGATGAGATACTACATTCAATTTTGCATTGAGATCAATTTTTATGAGATACACTATTGATTCATCTGCCTATAACCCTAGACAGAAGAAATGCATATGACTGAAATAATTTTCTACTTTTTATTTAATTGTTTAAACATTCTGTCAATACATATGTGAACATAAACATATGGGATTTTGCTTGTCAGTAGAAATCTACAATCACCTCTCTCCCACTCACCTTACCAAATGTGGAAATACATTTAAATCAGCCCATTAGTAAACACTGAAGACACATATCAGCTAGGCAGAAAGCAACAATACAACACACAAATATAATCTGGGGAGTTAAGTCCAAAGGGCTGAAAAGTCTAAGAAAAATTTCTCAGACTTTTAACTGTAGTTTCTGCACATATAATACTAGAATTACAAACACTTCCTGATGTTTTGTAACTGCACAGAGGTAGCGGTTGTACAACACTGTAAATGTAGTAACTGTCACTGAATTTTCCACTTTAAAATGGTTAATTTTAGGTTGTGTGAATTTTACAATTAAAAAATACTTTCTGAACTATTGAGCTCTTTAGAACTATGAACTTATATGTAAAAAGACTCTCTAGTTTTTCAAATCTCCTTTTCCTTCTTTATATGCTGATATAGCTACCCAAGCCACTGCTTTCAAAGGCTTAGAGATAACATTTTCCCTCCTCTCAATTGATTTTTTCTTTCCATTGGGCAAATATTGATTTCTTTCCACTCTGCTCTTCATGTGCAGTTAGCTCGGCCTGGGCTTGCAACTGAGAATCTTTGGGGTCTGAGTCTATGGCGTGCAGTTTGCATTGTACCCAACAGAACAGAGGAGTAAGGATTCTTGAGGATACTGATGAACTCAGTGTGTCCTTGACTTTACTCTGTGGTGGGAGGTCAGGAAAGACAGGGTAGACTGTTTGGGGCTATGGATACCATGCTTTGTTGGGCCTGAGGCAGTTGCTCCCTGGACTGCTGTTTGTGAGCCACCGCTCATGGGAGAGCTGTAAAGGAAAAGAGATCTCCACTCATCCTCCTCCACAACTGGTGCTGTAACAAGCTGAAGCACATACTCTTTAAATGCCCTATTCTCCCAATCTAATCACTGGAGCAAGGGAGGTGGGTCTATTTCTCTCTTTCTATAAGTTTCTATTTGTTAAAATAAAATTTTATGATTTTATGCATAATTTTCCCGTACATATGATCTCATTTAACACTCAAGAATCTGTGAAATAGGGAGAGACACCAAGGCTCCCAGGCCTCAGCAAGCTTGCTGAGATCATGTTTCCCAGAAGACAGGGTAGTACCAGTATTTGAATACAGACCTTTAAATACAATAACCCCATTTTTTTCTACTTCATCAAGTTATTTTGCTACTTGCCCTTCTGAGAGTATCTTAGAGTAGCTCATTTGATTGTGATAGTTCTTGCAGCCTGCACACCTGGCAGGGCTACCATGTATGGATGTGCAGGCATCCAGTTGTGTACTGCTCAACTCCAGGGAGCACTGTTCACAAGGACTATGGCATGTTCAATGTTATATGCATATTCTATATGCCTGAGGTGTTGGTATTCTTTCTACTTGATTTATTCCTTTGGTGGGAGAATGGTGGTTGTGATGCATTCCTTAGAGCTCATAGCCAATGTTAAGAACCCTACTGTGAAGTGAGACCACCTGAACCCTGCCAAAGAGCCAGCTGCATCTCATTCACAACTTAACATTATTTACTCAATGATTTGGAAGTCAAAAAGCACCTATACATCTATTTAAATTTGTAATACAAACATAACATACTTTATTTAGAAGTAAATCACAATGCAGTTACTCGAACTTTAAGCTTCTCATGTCACAAGTAGAAGGAGGAAATGGAGAAATGGGGATGTGATGGTTAATTCTATGTGTCGACATGACTAGACCACAGGATGCCCAGATATTTGACCAAACATTATTTCTGGTTGGGTATGTAATGTTGTTTCTGGATGAGATAAGCACTTGAATTGGAAGACTGAGTAAAGCAGATGGCCCTCCCAAATGCGGGTATGTACCATTCAACGCATTGAGGGCCTGAAGAGAACAAAAAGACAGAGTAAAGGAGAATTTGTTCTCTCTGCCTGACTATTGAGCTGAGACATTGATCTCCTGCTCTTGGACTGGGACTTACACCATTAGCACTCTTGTTTCTTCGGCCTTTGCACTTGGACTGGAATTTATGCCACCAGCCTCTCCAGGTCTCCAGCTTGCAGATGGCAGATCATGGGGCTTGCCAGACACCGTAACTGCATGAGCCAATGACTTATCATAAATCATCTCTATATAATCGATTGATTTTGATTCTCTGGAGAACTCTAATACAGGAGGAGATGGGGAAATGATAATGAATTGCAAAATAATAATGACAAGTGACTAAAACATTCCCTGTTAAAATGATGTCCACATTAAAGATCATCTAGATAAGGTCTTTAAGAAAGGTCATATTTTTGGCACCAACAGACATGAGGGTAATATTTTTGGAAAACTATTCATTTCTCAATTATTACAGATACATGCTTGTATGCAGCCTTGCCAAGAATGAATGTTAGCAGATATATCTACCACATTAAGTATTTTTCATTCAAAAACATTTAATTATTTGGATATTCATGACGGTGCTGATGGTTGATAATAATTTGATATTTACTGGCACTCTCTATGGGCAAAAAAAAATTCCTACATTATGTATACAGTGAGCCTGTGTTTCACATACTACAAATATGAGTCTCTGAAATAGGATATATTGACAAAGGGATACACTCATGGGTACAAATACTTAATCTAATCTGCAGATAAAGAAAGGATAATTTGAGGTTAGTAGAAGGCAAGGCATTAGGAGTGAC
The DNA here is from genome assembly GCA_031835075.1 of Saguinus oedipus. Classification (NCBI taxonomy): domain Eukaryota; kingdom Metazoa; phylum Chordata; class Mammalia; order Primates; family Cebidae; genus Saguinus; species Saguinus oedipus. Next base: position 65,058,144 of record CM063171.1, on the reverse strand, counting down.
CTAAGTAGATTGTTTTGTCTCTCTGAGTTTCAGCTTTCATATTTGTTAAGAGATAAAACTCTTCCTTTGTATACTTATCTGGCCACCTATCTTCTCTGGCGTGTCACGAGAATCAAACAGGTACTGAGGGTAAAAGCACTCTGAAATGTAAAGCACTTGGCAATATACAAAGTATCGCTATATAAACATATTTTATAGAGAAACATGTATACTTGGCATACTAATACATATATACACAGAACAGAAACAATTGCTAAGAGGTACCGCTGGGTAGATAGATGAATGAAGTGTTTCTTGATAGAAAAGACAAATAGAGGCTAGAAGGGAGGAAAAAATGCACAGGTAGTTGCTTACAGGTAGTATGAAGGTAAGAAAATGTGTGGTCGGGTAAGGACAAACTTAATGCTACAGGGGTGGAGAAAAAGAGCTTGAAAAGAATTATGCTGGGCTAACTGCACTAGCTAGCTGGAACCACAGCAACAGATGTACAGTCACCCTTACAGGGAACACAGGCAGTACTTTAAGGGCAGGTGGCAACCCACATGTAAAACAGAAGTTTACAAAAATGAAGCTGTTTGTATTATAATCAGCGTGTTAATAGCTATGTTTGCAAGAATTGAGTTACTTAAATTCAGTTTCTCTATAAAGGAAGCCAGCACTGCTATGGACTAACTTGTGTCTCCTGAAAATTCATCTGTTGAAGCCCTAACTACCCATGTGACTGTAGTGAAGACGGGGCTTTTAAAGGGGTAATTAAGGTTCAATGAGGTCATAAGAATAGAACCCTAAATTGATAGAACTGGTGCCCTGATTGATAGGAAGAGAGACGCTAGAGCTCTCTCTGCCAAGTGAGGACACAGCAAGAAGATGGAGCCTATTCTAGGCTGCAAGACAGCCCTCCCTGGAACCTGACCATGCTGGCAGCCTCATCTTAAACTTCCAGTTCCCAGACTGTGAAAAAAAAATTCTGTTGTTTAATCTACACAGATGACAGTATTTTGTCCTTGTGGCTTGAACTAACTGATACAAGCATAAAGATTAACAAAGTGAATGAGATTTTGTCAACGTAAGACCTGCTGTGTTTGGCAGTGATTGTAAAATGAGGCAGTCAACTCATAGATTAGGTAATTTACCAGTTTCATCTAACAGACAGCAGAACAACTAAACTGATGCCTCATTAACTTTCTTTGAGAATTAACAATTCTCAGCTTTCTCAGAATCACATTATAGCTTTACTTCTTTCTTGAAACTGACAGTCGTGCTTTAATTATAGTTATTAAATATATACACTTAAACTCACTGTTGAATGAAACTCCTTGTATTTATAATAATTCTGCTACTTTTCATTTGTTGCAAGATGCTTTTGCATGTAACAAAGTGTCATTACTTGGAAAACAGTGAACACAACCATTATTCTTTAGAAATATCAGAACAAAGGGGAGCAGCCATAAGGGTGAAAGCACTGTGTCACAGAGCCACATGAATGGAGCCATTTCGGGGTTTGCAGTGAACTTACATTAGTTCCAATAATCCTAACCCTGGCAGTTGCCTTAGAAAATTGAGACCTGTCAAATGTGTAAGGATTACTGGAATTCTAAAACGCTAGAGACAGAACTCACTGGGAAAGTGAATACAAAAGGAGCCAAGGGGTAGTTCAGGGAGTTTCGCACATATTAAAAGTGAGATGTCTGTGCTGTTGAAGTGGTGCTGTCCATGAAGAATTAGAGATGTGGATCTGTGGGCCAAAAGATTAAGCTGGCTGGAAGAGTAGTCCTGGAGGTTATCAAGGACTCATTCAATAAATACTTATTGAGTATTTAACTTGCCTTTCAGGGTGATCAACTGTTTCTGTGTGCTCAGGAATGTCCTAGTTTGAACACTCAAAGTCCCAGGAACTGCCTTGGTCCCAAATAAGCCAGGACAGTTGGTCATGTTAAGACAGTCATGGTTCCTGCTCCTTTTGTGCCTTTTTTCTAGGAAAACAGTCAGATATCTGTGTGGATTTGATAGTTTGAGGGCAATTACAGAGCAGAAAGAGGGTGGAGCTGAGGGCCACCAACCTTGAGTGTGGCCACAGAAACAAGAGGGTGGAAGAATGCGAAAGTATCACTGAAGTCAACAGAGAAAAGAATACTCTTCAAAACGTTTATACAGAGCTGTTATAGAGCAATGGAAAAATGGACAAAGGACATGAACAGGTAATTCATATGTGCAAAAAGATAAATGCAAGTATGAGAATAATAACACTCACCCTATTAAAAATCAGAACTGCAAATGAAAGCACAAATGTGGTAAGATCTTTTTGCTTATCAAACTGACAGAGGAAAATAACGAGCATACCTAGTGGTTTCTAGGCAACTAGGAAATAGGCACTCTCAGACACAGAGTGCCAATAAAAATGAGTATAACATTTTGAGGACGTAGTTTGGCAGTAGATATAAAATTTCACTTTTAGAAAGTCATCCTATTTGCAGAAAGATTTGTATGCAAAGAAGTTCAACAATTTTTAGCTTATATCTTGGCCTTATTCTATAAGAGATGTTTGATTTACCAGTGTTAATATAAACAAGAAAACTGAGAGTAAAATTTCCCACCAAGATGATGAATTCACATAATGTGTGGGACATAAGTCTGCTCTAAGTTTTCATCTTTCTATTTCTGAGAAACTACAAAACCGAGAAACAAAGAATAAACAACCCAGTTGACAAAACAACGTTTTGTCATATTTTCAAGTGTTTTTTAAAAAATTAATAAACTATTTTTTGGGGAACAGTTTTAGACTTAAAGAAAAATTGAGTGGATAGTATGGTCAAAACTGAATGCAGAGTACACTCCAAGTTTCCCTATTTTTAGTATCTTACATTAGTATGGTATATTTGCTGTAATTAATGAACCGATATTGGTACATTTTGATGAACTAAAGCCCAGAGTTTATTCAGAGTTCCCTAATTTATACTTAATATCTTTTTCCTGTTTCAGGATTGCCTCCAGGGTACCATATTCTACTTACTTTTGATTTATCCTGGGCTCCCTTTGGCTGTGACATTTTCTCAAGCTTTATTGTTTTTGACAACCTTGACTTTTATAAAGAACAGCAGTCACATATTTTGTAGGATACACCACTACTGGAATTTACCTGATATTTTTCTCACTATTAGACTGGAATTATGGATTCTGGGGAGAAAGATCACAGAATTTAAGTGTCACTTTCATGATATCAAGGGTACTTACTATCAACATAGTTTGTGAGTATTGACACTGACCTGGCTAAGACAGTGTTTGTTGGTTTCTCCACTGTAGTTATTCCTCTCCCCTCATTTTCATCCTGTACTCATTAGAAGGAAATCATTATGTGTTGTCCACATTTAAGGGGTGAGAGGCTCCCCTCTTTTAGGGGAGAGTATTTACATTACATAATCTACTAAATTTATTCTGCATAGAAGACTTGTCTCTTCTTCATTTATTAATTTATTCAATAATTTATATTAGTATGGACTTATATTTATTTATATATGGGGTTATAATCCAATGCTACTTTTGTTGCTGAAGTTTTTCCAGCTTTGGCCATTGGGAGCACTTTCGCTGGGTTCCTGGGACCTTTGACTTACCACCCCTCCATCCTTTTTTTAAATAACACCTTACTTCTTGGTCCTACAAGATGCTCCAGTCCCAGATTAATCCATCTTTCTAAGGAGTTCTTATTCCTTTTATTAGGGAATGGTATTAGAAACCAAGAACAGGGTGCAAGATGTTGTGCTGCTACTGTGCTGTCATTTCTTTTAGGTCCTCTCTATTGACGGAGCAAAGAATTATAGGTGAGTATACTAACCTGTGTATATACATGTATCCACAAATATTTCTATCACTGTTCTATATGAAGGTGTTAATCTTAATCTATATTAAGTTAAGCATGAGTTCTCCATAAGCAAGTTTCTCCAATTTTGACTCATTACCATGGATCATTCTAGCCTCCCCCTGCTGCCGATCTGTACATTTGACCCCAACAGTGAGAAACCTGAATCCCACCGTCTGCTAATTACTTAATCGGTCAATTCCAAGATACATGTATAGTAGTGTGAGAATTGGTAGTCTCCTCCTTGTGGGAAATGATCAGTATTTCCGTACAGTATTTACGTACAGTTCCTTTTGCCTTCAGGCCTCCAGACTCCCTTATTTCCAATAGATCTTTTTTTTTAAAAAAGAAATAAAACATAACATAAAGTTTAATTCCCTTTTGACCTGCAAATCTAGGTGGATTCCCCTCCTCCTCCCCAGGATTCAACTATTATTATATGCTTGTTATATGCCCCATTAGTCTATTAGCAAATTCCATCCATACAAATATACCTCCATATGTTTTTTTATTTTAAAATTTGTATACATTATATGAGACATATTCCGTAGTTTTAAAATTCATTTTTTTTTGCAATGGCTCTATGTTAAGTTTAGATCCAAACTATTCTTTTATATAACTCTGATATTCTATCCCAAGAATGTTCCACATTTTCTCCATCAATATTTTACTGATGAATATTTAGATTCTCTTTTTTGCTTTTATAAATATTGGCATACTAATGATACCATCATTAAGCCAGGAAATTTTTTTTTGTTTTCTTTTATAAAATAATTTTTAAGAGAAATATATTCTAAATTTTATTTATTCTTATTTCAATAGGTTTTTGAGGAACAGGTGCTGTTGGTTACATGAATCAGTTCTTTAGTGGTGATTTCTGAGATTTCTGCAAACTGAGCAGTGTACACTGTACCCAATATGTGGACTTTTATCCTTCACCCCCCTCCCACCTTTTTTTCTGAGTCTCCAAAGTCCATTGTATCATTCTTATGCCTTTGCATCCTCACAGGTTAGTTCCCACTTATGAGTGAGAACATATGATGCTTGGTTTTCCATTCCTCAGTTACTTCACTTATGATAATAGTCTCAATTCCATGCAGGTTTCTGTGAATCCCATTATTTCTTTCCTTTTATGGCTCAGTAGTATTCTATTATATCTATCTATTTATCTTACATTTTCTTTATCCACTTGTTGGTTGACGGGTATGTGACCTGTTTCCATATTTTTGCAATTGCAAATTGTGTTGCTATAAACATGCGTGTGCAAGTATCTTTTTTTGTATAATGACTTCTTTTCCTCTGAGTACATACCCAAGAGTGGCATTGCTGGATGAAATAGTAGATCTACTTTTAGTTCCTTAGAGAATCTCCACACTGTTTTCCATAATGGTTGTACTAGTTTACGTTCCCACCAGCAGTGTAAAAGTGTTCCCTTTTCACCACATCCATGCCAACATTTATTATTTTTTTTATTATGGCCATTCTTAAAGCTGGCAAATATTAACTGTATCAGTGGAAATTACACCAATTTATATTTATACATTTTATGTACATATATAAAGGTATGTAAATATTTTTATTTTAAAAATATAACAAATATATAAAATGAGTTCCACGCTCAGACTTGAGTTCTCACTCCATACTTAAAAGCCTGGACTCCAGTCCTGTTTTGGCGCCTGTGGATCCTAGTTTTTGCAGCTGCTGTCCAGCTGGCCTGGTCCCTACCCCGCCTGGATACACTGCACGATGCCAGGCCCACAGCAGGCTCTCACTTTTCCTGCTGCCTTGTGGGGGTCAGTCCTAGTTGGTGGTCTAAGGGTTCTTTCAAGGTCACCTGTGTGTGCAGATCCTGCTGAGGCCTTTCAGCCATGCTTGGAAAACCTTACAAAAAGGCTGAGTCTCCCAAACATCTTGCTGATTCACGGTTCCAAGGGAAGTTTCTTCTTTTTAACTGAGGACACAGAAGACAAGCCTGGGAGGAAGCTTGGCCTGTGTACCATGGGCCGGAGAAACTGACAGAGGGAAAGCTGGCTCAGTAAGTGTTTAAATGGTGACACCAGCGTCATTAATGGGTATCCATTATTAAGGCCTGGGCTCATGAAGTGTTCTCTTTAGTACTAAGGATTAGTGCCTAATCCTTAACTGGACTTCCACATTTATAAGTTCTGGATATTGAGTATCTTTCGCCTATTTTAAAGTAATGATTCATCTACCTGGCATCACCAGCTCCTCCACATGAGAAGCGAGAATATGAACTAATTCTAGACCATTAACTCATTTGATCTTTATAACCACATTGTGATGTACTACCTCCACTTTAAAGCCAAGAGAGCTGAGAATGAGAGAGGTCAAGTAACTTGCCCAGGAATCTGAACCCAGGTCTCTTCAAACTTCAGAGTCTATGCTCTTTCTCCTATACCATGCTTTCTTCAGGGAGATTTCCAAATAGCCTGTTTATCCCTTTACATACCTTAAAAACTCTTTAAAACAAATTTCAGTTGAAGAAAGTGCCTAAATTGCCTTTTATACTTTCATTTTATCCCAATATATGTCTTAAATAAAATACATTGAATGTAGTTTAATTTTTATTAACAGAGAAGTATTGACAGTGGTTCAGAGCGGAAGCTCTCTGCTCTGTGAACTTAGGCAAGTTACTTAATCCCTCTGCGCTCCCTCATCTGTAAAATATAGAATCCCAACAATGCCAATTTCAGTTGATTTCCCTGTGGATTAACAGCATTAATATAAGTAATTGGAATGGTAACTGACACATAAATGTACTAAAAAGGCCAACACTTACTACTGATGAATTAATCAATAATCAATCTCTGTATAATGTGTTGATCAAATTATTTATTATACTTTTTTGGTTCTCCAAGTGTCAGGCTATAAGATGTGATTTTTCCTGCTGTCATTTTACCTGCTTCCAGCAGTCTTCATTTACTAGATCAAATGTGGGATGAGAAGTATACATTAAATATAAGTCTGACTGATATTCAACAGGGTAAGATTCATGGCTTTAGCAGAATCTTGTTACAGCGACTTCTGGAGCATAAAGGTAATTTATCTTTGTTTATTTCTGGGTGCCGGGTTTTTATTTTTTGCTGGGCTGGCTGAGGCCACTTAAATGTTGATCTCTAGATGAAGACAGTGCACTTCTCCATAATGTGAAGAAGTCTAGCATAGACAGGAGTCATTTTTAAAAAGAGCTTATTGTGAAAACTTTCATCCATATGTAAAAGTACAGATAATAGCATAACAAGCCCCTGGATACGATCATCCACTTTCACCAACTATCAACATTTTGATAATCATGCTTCAGAGTCCTATCATTTGATCACAAAAATTCCTTCATCATGAATTTTTTAAAGTTTTAATGTAATCCTCACGATATTATTACACTCAGCAGAATTAAGGGTAATTTCTTTATTTAAACTCCACACTTGGTCTACATTTAGATTTTCCCAGTTGCTTCAGAATTTCTTTTTGCAGCTGCCTTGAATTAAGAACCAGATGAAGTCCATATATTGCCATAAAGTTGGAGGCTGCTGGAAGGCATTTTATTCTATAATATCCCTACTCCCTCTCATGTCACTGATTGGATGGATAAGCAGGTTGTTTGTCTTGTCAACCAGTGGCTTTCAAAGTGTGGCCCCTGGATCAGTGGCATCAGTATCTCCTGGGAACCTGCCAGAAATGCAAATTCTCTTCTCAAGTCCCATCCAGTCCCACAGAAGCACAAACTTTGGGAGCAGGGCCCAGGACATTTCTGTTTAACAAGCCTCCCAAAATCTCCTGCTTGGGTATTAATGTTGAATATCTCACAAAACAAGCCATCCAAAATCTCCTGCTTGGATACTAATGGTATTGAATATCTCACAGTGTAGATTTAGCTGGGTGCCACTCCTCCTGTTGTAATTTGCCTTCTTCGATTAGCTAACCTATAAGGTGGCAGTTAGATTTAGAGCCTTGATTATGTTCAGGTTAATTTTTTCTTTTATGTTCTGGTATACATGTTCCATGGTGGTTTGCTGCACCTATCAACTAGGTTTTAAGCCCCACATGCATCAGGTATTTGTCCTAATGCTATCCCTCCCCTTGCCTCCCACCCATGACAGGCCCTGGTGTATGATGTTCCCCTCCCTGTGTCCATGTGTTCTCATTGTTCAACTCCCACTTATGAGTGAGAACATGTGGTGTTTGGTTTTGTCTTCCTGTGTTAGTTTGCTGAGAATGATGGCTTCCAGCTTCATCCATGTCCCCACAAAGAACATGAATTCCTGTTTTTATGGCTGCTAGTATTCCATAGTGTATATGTGCCACATTTTCTTTATCCAGTCTATCATTCATGAGCATTTGGGTTGATTCCAAGTCTTTGCTATTGTAAATAGTGCTGCAATAAACATACATGTACATGTGTCTTTATAGTAGAATGATTTATAATCCTTTGGGTGTATACCCAGTAATGGAATTGCTTCGTCAAATGGTATTTCTGGTTTTAGATCCTTTTTGTAAAGGAAACAATCCTTCACAGATGGTGCTGTCCTTCCCACTGTGTCAATTATGAGGCACATAAGATCCATGTGACCCACTATTAGAAATGCTGAGACAGACTAGTGCTTGGGATGTGTCCGTCTGATGCCTGTTCCACCATTCACTGATGATTGCTGTTTAGATCCATTCTTTCCTTTGGGATTGCAAGATAATTACTTTCTAATATCATTTATTCTGCATTTATTAATCATTTTCTACTTTTTGTTTTTTTGCAGCAGCTGCTGTTGCTTACGTTGGGACTATAACCACCTCCATGCTCACAGTTAAAAGTGGCATGACTTAATGTGACTTCTTGTTTATAAATTTAAAAAATCTTTGGAGAATTTTTTCATAATCCTTATGATAAACTCTGAACACTTTAGAAGCCACTCATTTAATTAGTGAAGAAATCACAATTTCAATTCTGGGTTCTGGTTCTAAATCAACTGCTGTTTGCCTGTGTGGCTATGCTAAGCCAAACTGTGTGCTTAACAAAGATCTGTTAAGTACCTCTAAGTCCCTTGGTCCCCTTTACTCTACAAGGACTATACTTTCCCATATTCCTACCTACCTGACAAGGATGTTAAAATGTTCCAAGACAACGTGTGTCAGAGCACTTTGGGTGAAATTATAAAAATGTGTCCCTTAGACCTGACTCTTTATGAAGTAGAACAATGTTTTTCTCAAACATTTTTTGACTGAGACCTACAGCAAGGCATACATTTTATATTAAGACTCCATTCAAACAAACAAATGTTAGAAATGAAAAGTCTCAGTTGTCACCCCAGACCTATAGCATCAGAAATTTTGGAAGTGGATCCAGTAATCTTTTTCACCAAATGATTGTTAACTATTTTCATGCAATTCACCTTGATGTTTTCTATCCTATTCCATTCCACTAAAGATTGCTGATGGCAACCTACTAGATAGAATGATTTCTTGATCTACTATTAGGATGCAATACACATTTTAAAAATGTATAATCCTCCAAAGGAAACCTCTTCTCTTATATAGTTCTGAGTCTCTCTCCATAGGATTGCTTCATTCTTATAATTTGTTTCCCTGCATACAAGTGCCCTTGATCTCACACACAATTACCTACAACGTCAAGGTGGAGCTGTCATAAAGGTATAAAATGGGTTCTCCGAGGTGGGTGACATTGATTTGAACTACAGGAAAATCTTTACACTGAGGATGCTTATTTGTTCATTGATTCATTATTTCAGGGAAGAGAAAGGTATGATAAATGGAAGACGAGATTATTGGCTGATGTGGTTTGGATCTGTGTCCCCACACAAATCTCATATTCAATTGGTAATCTCCAGTACTGGAGATGGGGCGTGGTGGGAGGTGACTGGATCGGAAAGGCACTTTCTCATAAATGGTTTTGCACTATCCCCTTTGGTGCCGTTGCCATCATAATAAGTTATCACCAGATCTGATTGTTTAAAAGTGTGTAGCACCTTCCCCTCTCTCTCTTGTTACTGTTCCACCTTGTAAGATGTCTTGCTCCTCCTTCACCTTCTGTCATGATTGTAAGTTTCCTGAGGCGTCCTCAGAAGAGGAGTGGATGCTGCCATGCCTCCTGTACAGCCTGTGAAATCACGAGCCAAATAACCTCTTTTCTTCATAAATTATCCAGTCTCAGGTATTTCTTTATAGCTGTGTAAGAACTGACTAATACACTGCCCTTCCTGAGGTTATAAGCTGAATCAGAAAGAAAGGAGGGATACGGGGTGGGCAAGCAGTGGTGAAAGAACAAAGAGCATGGTCCTGTCTACAAGGGCTCACAGACTTCAGAGAAGATGAAACTAATCAGAAGGTTGGCTATGGATGGATAAGAAAGCAAAACTTGAACTGGCCTCTGCTGGATAGAAAGGATTTCATGGGGCATACTGGCATGAGGGTGGGAAAGGACCTTCTAGATGGGATATGCAGCTAAGCAAATGCTCATTGTTATTAATTGGGAGGGGTGCTTTTCAGAGAGAATTAGAAAGCTGGCAATAATAATAACAGAGCTTTCATTTTATAATCAATAATCATATCACTTACTGAGTACTTTCTATGACATTGTAAGTTAGATATTGTTATTCCCACGGTTGAGAAAGTCTTATTGGTCATACAGAAAGTATATGGCAAAATGGAGATCTAAGCTCAGGTCTGCATAACTTTGAAGTTCAGAATCTTGTCCATTATTCTTGATGAAGCTGGATGGGATGAAGCTCACGTTAAGAGCCAGCATGTAACGGTATTTAAGGGATGAGTGGCTCAAGTGGGGACTGGCTGAGGAATGTGGACCTGATTCCACAGGTCTCTCATTCCTATGATCTTGATGAGCTATGAGACGCCAATTGTTTTGAAAAGGAAGTACTAAAGTTTGTCAATGAAAATTTAATCAGCACTACTATCAGTATCATTCTTATGAGCTTTCATTTTAATGTACATTCCTGAATTGAACCTAAAAGAGGTTCAAATCCCACAAGTTATACATGACTTGAAGCCTATCTCTTTTATGCCATAGACAATAAAAATAGCTAAGTCTGACCACAGAAATGCTTCACAAATGTGAGCCCCATGGTTGCAGTGTATGTATTGAAGAAATAAGTAGAGTCGCTGCCCTCTGCTATCAGAGATGATCTATAAATTTTAGCTTTGTCCTAGAGAGGATTTGAGCTTTAAATGAGGTCTAATGATGCTTCCTGCAAGTGAGCATGAGAGAGAGAGAAATGCAAGCCAAACTCATCTTTTTTTTCAGGAACCCACTCCTCAGAAATCATCTCCACTGGGGGAAACTGGATATGACTCCTAGGAGGTTTGTTTCCCACTGTACTAGGCGCACCAATGTTCTTATAGTTGGGTAGTTTGCCTGTGGCCCCTAGATATTTGCATATGCGGCTTCTTTAATTATTTTGGCCCCTTCAGGTCCACTAAATTAGGTATTCAAAAAACTATTACGACACTGTCTTTTATTGTTCCCTTGACCCATATCACCAGATAAAAATGACCGTTTTAACATTTGTTTTCTTGTTTATCATGTTTCTTTTATAAGCTATCAGAATGAAAGGCCCTTGTCTGTCTTGCTCATCACTGTATTCTCATGCCTAGACCAGTGCCTGGTACATAACAAGGGCACGATAAACATTTGTTGGAAGAAGAGCGGGCAGCTCATGGGAGTGGCATGCTGTGTGCTTAGAAATCTTCCCTGTACTTTTTCTTCCAGTAGACTTTGTTCTTGGTGACTCCACAGAAAAATTAGGAAGAAGTGAGCTGCCTAACTCTCTCAGGGAATTACTTACTTGGGTTGGGACCTCTTAGTCATCAAGAAATCCTTGAAGCATTCAAAGTACAGTTGTCTATGCTGTGAAAAATGGTGTATTAAACACAAAAATAACAAAAACAGACAAAAGACAATGGTGATGGTTAAAACAACAGAATCCTAGACTTAGTAGAAACTTTAGGGAGAATGTAGTTTCCTCATTTCAAAATGAGGAAATTGAGTCTTCCCAAAGGGTTAGATGACATTACAGAACCAGTACAGCTGGGTTTGTGAAGAGCCAGGCCTAGAACTTATTAGCATTTCTAATCCCAGCCTAATCTTTCTACTTTACACACATAAATGCCTTATTCATATGAGAAATTCAAACTAATAATTCAATTCACCAATAGATAAAAATTCTAGATGTGGGGTAAGTACATTACATTTAAATATTATTACAGAAAACAACGTCGGATGAAAATAAACCAACATCCTTTTCTTCCCTAAGATACCTCTGTGATTATCCATTTGATTAACAGCATACAATCTAATTTGGTGCTTCAACATCTAATTTTCATAAATCACCATGTTTGTTGCTGGGAAAGATAAAGAAAAAGAAAAGGACACTGTTCCTGATCTCAGACACATACAATTAACCACAACTGAAGGCAGTGCTATAATGAAAGTGTAAAATAGGTACTATTCTAGTGGGTTTGGGCTGCTATAAAAGAGCATCTGAGACTAGGCAGTTTATAAAGAAAATAAACTTATTTCTTACAGTTCTGGAGGCTGAGAAGTCCAAGGACATGACATCTCCTCAGCACCTGGTGGGGCCCTTCTTGCTGTGTCATAACATGGCATAAGGGCAAGTTAGCACACAGGACAGAGAGAGAAACTGAGGCTGAACTCATCCTTTTTATTGGGAATCTATTCCTAAAGTAACTAATCCACTCCCAAGGCAATGGTGCTATTTATGATCGATGACTTAATCACCGCTTAAAAGTCACAGCTCTTGATATCATCACAATGCCAATTAAATTTCAGCATGAATTTTATTTGCTGGTACACAGAAGTGGGTATCATTGGTTTGCACTGGAACAGAGAGAAAGTTTCTCATTGAGGACAATTTCAACAAGAGGAGAAAAGACACTGAAGATGGGGAAGCAGCAAGGGCGGAAGTTGAGAGGTGTGAGGATGGGCATGAATGTTCAAAGAACCAGAAAGGTGTGCAGAAGATACTTGTTCCAGAAAAGAAAGTAGAAGGCCTCAAGGCGGATGGTAGAAGACCTTCAGGCTTATACTAAAAAAATTTTTTTTTCCTAATTCTTTTTGGATACCACTGAATTTTTGTGAAGGTAACATAATCACACATATCTTTTAATGAAATAATCCTGGCATAAAATTCTGAGAAGACAGCAGCTGCGGCTGGAGGGATCAATGAGGGGCCCAGGTGAGAGAAGATGAGATTCTGAACCTGGTAAGTACCCAAAGCAATGGAGTAAGAGTCACAGATGGAAGACAATGTGTGAGTCTGTAAACCACACAGGACAGGGAGGAATCAAAAGTACAAGAGACAGAGTTAACTGGCAGAGAAGATCCTGGGGCAGTGAACATCAAGGTGGTACCTCTGGAGAGCAGTTTTTTCTTGTTAAGCCAGTTGGCAAACTCGGCCAAATGGAGTAGGAGATCTCAGGTGGAGATGAGTAGGCACCCCTAGGGGGCTCATGGAGGCTGTCCTCTGTTTCTCAATAAGAGGGAAATAAGATATCTGGCCAAGGAGGAGAGAGAACACAGATAAGTTTAGGGACTCGGTAAGTTAAAAAAGGTTATACAAAATTGACATTATAAGCTGTTCTAGGAGACATGGCCCTTAATTTAATAAGTAGTTTATTGACACTTATATTACCTATATCTGTTTTTAAAAACGAGTGTTATGATCACTTGTTCTGTTTGTGCCTTGTACAAAATGACTATACAATTTCAATAAATAGCACAGGTCACTGAAGAATCCTTAATAATTATGCTTGCCAAGTGCTATGGCTTGGATATGGTTTGGCCCTGGCATGTCTTGTGTTGAAATCTGATCCCTACTGTTGGAAGTAGAGACTAGTGGGAGGTGTTTGGGTCATGAGGACAGACCCCTCATGAATGGTTTGGTGCTGTCCTTCTGGTAAAGCTCTAGGAGTTCCCTCGAGAGCTGGTTGTTAAAAAAAGCCTGGCACTGTCCCCTTCTCTTGCTTTCTTTCTCAAGACATGACCTGCCTTCACCTGCACCCCTTCTGCCATGAGTGAAAGCTTACTGAGGCCCTCATCAGAAACAGATGTTGACACCATGCTTCTTGCACAGCCTGCAGAACCACAAGCCAAATAAACTTATTTTCTTTATAAATTACCCAGTCTAAGGTATTCCTTTATTGCAACACAAATGGATTAAGATATCAAGTCAAGTCTGCCTGTTTCAGTCAAATTTTATGTGTAACTGTAAGAACCACAACTAAAACAATGTAACTATTGTTTAAGGAAAGACCATCTGGCTTTTCCAATTCTCATTTCAAGAAATGCAAATTGATTGACATGAAACACACACACTTTTCATTTTGTTTGTAATGCATTAGTGATCTCAATAAAAGCGAAATACTCCATCACTGCTTCCATAAAATGCCTATTTGTCAGTTACTCATCAAGAGCAGGTACACAGGGAAATTAGTCACAAAGTTGAAATACAATGTTCGAGAATTCTTAGCTGGCTTTCTGAACTCGGGCAAAAATCAGGTACATTTTTATATTGAAAACAGTCCTTCTAAGTGAATTAATAATGATGGGGAACTCTGTGTCATTCAAGGGAGGAAATATATGTCACCACTCCAATTTTCTGACTACAGATGGGCAATTCCTCTTCACTGTGGGCTGGTTAACAACCACAGGCAAATGGAAAAATCCATGCTCAATGAACCTGATGCCCTAAAACACAACTCACAAAGGTAATTTCTCTTTATTTTCCCACTGGAAGGATTGCCAGGGAAATTGAGCTGTTAGCTCTGGGCTTCTTCATTACTTAAAATATATAGGACAGATAGCAACACACTTGGAGACTAATGCTAGAAATATTGGAATGGATGGGAAGGCAAACTAATGGTAAGGGATTTTAAAAGAGGCAATTTACCCATATGTATCTGTTTAGATTCTCTAGATTTCCAAAGTTGCTGAAGCTTCCAGTTTTGAGATGGTGGGGGATAGAGTCTACGATCTTAACTCTGGTTACCTGTTACTGATTTAGATAATATGGGAGACAGAAAAGGAGTGTCCAAAAGTTTGAGAAAGGAAAACCTGGTCTAGTGGTATTCAAACCTGAGCATGCATCAGAATCACCTGGTGAGCTTGTTAAAACACCATGCCCCTCCCTAGAATTTCTGAATCTTTAGTTCTGGGGTAGGGCCAGGTAATCTGCATTTCTAAGCAACTCCTAGGGGATACAGATGCCACTGGTATGGGACTCTACCTGAGGAAGCAGCATAAAGTTACAATCCTGAGTAAAAGCATAGCGCTTAGGACTTAACGAAAGACTTACAAACATGAAGCTTGTTCTGGAGAAAGAGGATAAAAAGGAAAACCATGTTACCACCCCAAAAGATCGGGTCAGAAGTCACTTCACATCAACAACAGGCAGAGTTGGAGAAAGAGGTCGAAAGTGGGACAGAACCACTTTAAAGCTAGGAATAAGGGAAATATTGGGCCACCAAGTTACATGAGGGATTTTTCAATTGAATGATCTCAAAGACAAATCATTTTAATTCAAAAGTAGTAACTTTAAGATATGTAGTTAATAAATAAGTGCATTTGAAAGAAGCCAAAAAATTGTTTTAAAAATACTTATCTTAACTAAGACATCTGGAATTAAAAATAAAATAAACTGGGGTTGAGAAGCCCACATTGACTGAATCCAGGCCTGTTCCTACTAAATTCACGGGTGACGAGATTGCCAGAGAGGCTTAATAAGTGAGGTCCACCACCTAAGCCGCCCATGAAATGAAAATGTGATTAGCCCTGCTGGTGTGACAAACCCCTCTAGATTTTTTTTTTTGGGGGGGACGGAGTTTCGCTCTTGTTACCTGGGCTGGAGTGCAATGACGTGATGTCGGCTCACTGCAACCTCCGCCTCCTGGGTCCAGGCAATTCTCCTGCCTCAGCCTCCCGAGTAGCTGGGATTACAGGCACGCACCACCGTGCCCAGCTAATTATTTGTATTTTTAGTAGAGACGGGGTTTCACCGTGTTGACCAGGATGGTCTCAATCTCTTGACCTCGTGATCCAACCACCTCGGCCTCCCAAAGTGCTGAGATTACAGGCTTGAGTCACCGTGCCCGGCCCCCATCTAGATTTTTACTGAGGGAGTCAGGTGGGAAAATTACAAAGCCGTAAACATTGGCCTTTATGTGGAATGTCATCCGCACTGTCCTAAACATACAATTAAAGACACAAGCCATCATTTGAAAGGAACATTAAATATGCTCCTTTTGCAATTCAGTATTATAACATTTGTATCGTTCTTGATGAACTATCATGCTTCCTTTTTATCTTATGATGAAAAATGTGAAATTTACTATGGTCCTCTTTTTGTCACGGCAGCCAGAAAATCACGTTATGTCTCCTGTTTCCATCTGGTGTTTTCCCTTAAAGGCATTTTGGATATTTGTCTCTCCCTAGCTGCTTATTTCTTAGCCAGCATTCATTATTTGTCTTTATTAATGTGGGGGAAAAAAAGCAAAGGAAAACCAAAAACTTATTGTTTCGTTTAATATAAGTTCCTGTCAAATCCTGTTTGGTATAGATAGGGTTATACATAATGAATTAAAAAAAAAAAAAAACCCTGTTTAGTCACGAATACTTGCAAAGCTTGTAAGAGTCTGTTTATAAATATAAGGCTGATCCTAAGTCAAGATGTCCTTTGTGGGGGCCAAAAGGTTGTGGCAAAGACCATAGGCTTTCAATGTAGACTTCTGGGATTTGAAACCTGACCCTGCCATATTGGTTGGGTGACCCTGGATAAGTTACTTATTTTAAATTTTACTTTAAGTTCTGGGATACATGTGCCAAATGTGCAGGTTTGTTACACTGTTCAACATGTGCCATGGTGGTCTACTGCACCTATAAACCCGTCATGCAGGTTTTAAGCTCCACATGCATTAGGTATGTGTCTTAATGCTCTCCCTCCCCTTTCCCCCGCCATGCCCCTGACAGGCCCCAGTGCATGATATTCCCTTCCCTGTGTCCACATGCTCTCATTGTTCAGCTCCCACTTATGAGTGAGAACATGCAGTGTTTGGTTTTCTTGTGTTAGTTTGCTGAGGATGATGGTTTCTACCTTCATTGATGTCCCTGCAAAGGACATGAACTCATTCTTTTTTATGGCTGCATAGTATTCCATGGTGTATATGTGCCACATTTTCTTTATGACCCTGGTTAAGTTACTTAACCCCTCTAGGCCTTGGGTGTCATCTGTAAGATGGCCTTAACTGAAGCACTGGCCTTCAAAGAATCTTGTGAGGAATCACTAATGTTTTGAATAGAATGCTTTGAACAATGCCTGGCCCATGGTAAGTATTTGGCAAATGTTATCTATTTTAATTAAAAGCAGTGGTAATGAAATTGTGCGATTCAGTTGTGGAACTGAATGGTGCTGCTTCACTGCATGCTGCTGGGCAGTGGGAGATCTTTTTTCAATTTAGAGCTGATCTGGAAGATAGGCTTTCACCAAATGAGTGCTCACAATGAGATCCTTCTCCAGCCACAGCACGGCCAATGCAGAACCCAGAGGCAGGGGACAGAGAATAAAAGAAAGATGCAGTAGAGGAGGGAGGGAAAAAGGGGGAGAGAGAGAGAGAGAGAGAGAGAGAGAGAGAGAGAGAGAGAGAGAGAGAGAGAGAGAGAAACTGTTCCCAGGGTAACGAGTTGCTAAGTTGCTAGGGACAAGCATTTGGCAAGGGGTGCTGGCGAGAAATTTCCTTGTTCAAGCAACTTCCTTCAACAACTTCTAACGAAAGTGCTTTGTACTTACAGTGAACCTGAGAATATTGGGGAACTGGTAATAAGGGCTCTGAAGTCACCCTCACTCCAGAACGAGCTACTTTATGGAGGCTGGCAAGTCCGACTCTGCAGGACAGGCTGGTAACTGGAGACAAAGGTGAGAGTTGGGGTTGCAGCTCAAGCATGCAGATAATGTGCAGGCAGAATTCCTTCTTCCTGAGGGACCTCAGTCTTTTTCTCTCAAGCCCTCTTCAACTGATTGGATGAGGCCCATCCACATGATGGAGGATAATCTGCTTTGCTCAAAGCCTACTGATTAAAATGTTAATCCAATCTAAAAAAGTACCTTCACAGCAAAATACAGACTGGTATTTGACCAAATATCTGGGTACTCTGGCCCAGTGAATTTGACATGTAAAACTAACCCTCAGCCGGGTGCGGTGGCTCATGCCTATAATCCCTGCACTTTGGGAGGCTGAGGTGGGCGGATCACAAGATCAGGAGTTCGAGACCATCCTGGCCAACATGGTGAAACCCCCGTCTCTAATAAAAATACAAAAAATTATCCAGGTATGGTAGCAGATGCCTATAATCCCAAGTACTTCAGAGGCTGAGGCAGGAGAATCGCTTGAACCCAGAGGTGGAGGTTGCAGCTAGCAGAGACCATGCTATAGCACTCCAGCCTGGGCAACAGAGCGAGACCTCATCTCTAAAACAAACAAACAACAACAAAAACTAATCCTCACAAGGACTTTCCCTAACCTCAGAATTTTCATTAAAACCCAAGGAAGGACAATAGGCTATTGCAACCCTGTAACGAGAAGCTCCTAGACACACTTGCTGGGCTAAAGAGTGGCCACCCTATTCCTGAGATGCTCATCCCTATCACCAACTCCCAGGCTATTTCACTGATGACTGGAGACTGGAAAGGAATTAATTCATTCAAGAAGTCACTTCACTTTGTGTTTGTTTGTTGTTGCTTTTTTTTGAGATGGAGTTTCACTCTTGTCCCAGGCTGGAGTGCCATGGCAGGATCTCAGCTCACTGCAACCTCCACCTCCCAGGTTCAAGCGATTCTCCTACCTCAGCCTCCCAATTAGCTGGGATTATAGGCGTCCACCACCATGCCCAGCTCATTTTTGTATTTTTAGTAGAGATAGGGTTTCACCATGTTGGCCAGACTGGTCTTGAATTCCTGACCTCAGATGATCCACTCACTGGGGCCTCCCGAAGTTTTGGGATTACAGGCGTGAGCCACCGTACCTGGCCTTGCTTTGCTTTTTACTTTCCTCAGATTGAGTTCCATTTCTCTCATCAAGGCAGGAAAGTTCTGTCTGTAGAGACTGAGCAGATCACATTTGACTTCCTGAGTGAGACCTGTTAAGAAGAAGCTCATAGAATCCTCTCCAGTGAATACAGCAGGTGGAACACACTTAGAGATTTCTTGAGAGAACCCAAGATGTAGCTCAAGGAGCTTTGTTGGATTTGGAAATATGGAGACTGGTGACTGCTTCCCTTGTAAAGAATAGTGATGAAAACAACCTATTGAGAGCCACGCATGAAGTCAGGATAAGGCAGCCTGTGCTTCCAGAGATGGGCACAGCCAGTGGTAAGGAGGTGTGAATTTCCTATGGATGAATTAGAAGGCATGACAGAGCCAGGCTCCAATCATCTTGAAGGGACTTCATCCAACAGGGTCACATGCCAGGGCGAAGACCCCACCAGTAAGAAGAAATATGGGGACTCGCTGGGGTAGGAGTGAAACTGGGATGGAAGCCCTAAGAGGATAATCAGATAATATCATCTGTGTCAGGGTGGAGATACCCACTAACAGCCTCCTCACAAATGAGTTCCATGAAAGAGCTCCCAGGATTTGTATGCCAGTCATGATGGAGTGCAAGATGGCAGGCAGGGTTGGCCACATTTCCCTTGGTTTTTGCTTCTTGTCTTCTATTTCCCCTTCCCATTGCTTGACCTGAAAAACCGAGAAATAGTACTTTGAGGTCCAGAAGGCTGGGAGTGTGATGAAGGAAGAAGAACGAAAAGGGCCGATGCGAGAACTGACCAGGCCCCTTCACCATTACAGATCTGGAACATCGAACCAAGGAGAGGCAGACTCTTTAAGCTGGATGTGGGGCTGACACTTTGATTTAAACTGACTTGGACTTAGCACTTGAAAGTGGGTCTTGATAGCATCTGACTGAGATGCATTCCTTCCCCAGTGGGAAGGAATCCAGCAAAGCACATTTATAGGCAATGATGCAGAAAACAACAAAACAAACCCCAAGTTCTCTGTTCTTTCTCCTATGTGTCCTCAGTTGAGCTCAGCCCCTTCAGTATGCCAGTTGTACAAATTTAAGAAGACTTGGTCCCATCTGAGTTCAGCATGTGTCACCATTGTTCTGATTTATCATACACTTTGGAAGGCTGTGTGGCCCTCCACATGGCAGGGCACTATCTGCCTGTCAACTGAGGGCTATGAGGAGGGTGAAGTCTCAGTTAAAAATTAACATAAAGGGGCCAGGTGCACTGGTTCGTGCTTGTAATTCCAGGACTGGGAGGGCGAGGCAGGTGGATCACTTGAGGTCAGGAGTTCGAGACCAGCCTGGCCAACATGGTAAAACCCTGTCTCTACTAAAAAAAAAAAAAAAAAAAAAAAAAAAAAAAATTAGCTGGGTGTGGTGGTGTGCACCTGTAATCCCAATTATTTGGGAGACTGAGGCAGGAGAATCACTTGAACCTGGGAGGTGGAGGTTTCAGTGAGCCAATTGCACCATTGCACTTCAGCCTGTGCAGTGGAGTGAAGCTCTTTCTAAAAAAAGAAAAAAATTATCATAAACATTCCCAATAGAGGAAAATAGGCCAATTTGTATAATGTTCTGAATAAATGAGCCAATCAGGGACAGACAGAAATTTCCCATATACATGGATATGTCTCTACTGCAAACACTAGTAAGTACTTAAATGCCTATTTCTGGGGATTACTGTCATTCACTCTGCTATATACTATACAAAGCAAGAGAGTAAATTTTTCAGTTTATAGTAATTAATAACTCTGATATTTATGTCTAACATGTGCTCTGAGCCATCCTGGCTTGCACTAATTTCATTATCTCCCTTCCCACTCTACAGAGACTTCTAGTTTAATCAGGTGAAAATAACACAGATGAATACATAAGGAAAATATGGCAAAGAAGGATCTTAGGATGAAAACGGGTGCTCGACAGATAACAAGGAGGTGAGATTATAAGTTTACTTGAGTGCTTAGTGTGGTTATCTTAAAGGATGGAAAATACTAGGCAGATTAGAGCCACAAAGATTTCCACATTCCCACTGCAGGTTTCTCTTCCCCATTTAATTTCCCACCTTTCTTAGTGGATGTCTGAAAGAAATAACACTCACGTTTGCTCCATTTTTGCCATCGGAGAACCATTCTTTTCACAATTCTATGCCAAAGTAAATAGTTACTTTTCAAAAGACAGCTTTGTATTCCTAGCCTAGGTAGTAAAGGAATCAGACCAATTCAAGTGGCCTGATGGAGCGGAGCCTTAGGAAGCAGAAAGTTCTGAGAGGAGTGAGGGATGTTAGTTAAGAGGAAATCTGCAGAAGTCCGTGTAGCATCAGGACCTGTGAAGAATATACATAGCAGAAGGGAAGTTAGGAAGCTAAGCCCCAAAGCCAAACCAGCAGAGTGTTTGCTGCTGCAGAGATTTCAGATTTTCAATTATTTGGAAAGAAAGATTAAAATAGTGGTCCCCACTAAGAGATGTAATGGTCCATTGACTCTGCGTTAGTAGTTGCATCCATTTTGCATTTCTTTCTTTCTTTTTTTTTTTGAGATGGAGTTTCACTCTTGTTGCCCAGGCTGGAGTGCAATGGTGGGATCTCGGCTCACACAACCTCCACCTCTCGTGTTCAAGTGACTCTCCTGCTTCAGCCTCCTGAGCAGCTGGGATTACAGGCATGTGCCACCACGGCCGGCTAATTTTTTGTACTTTTTGTAGAGATGGGGTTTCTCCATGTTGATCAGGCTGGTCTTGAACTCCCAACCTCAGGTGATCCACCAGCCTCAGCCTCCCAAAGTGCTGGGATTACAGGTGTGAGCCACCACGCCAAGCCCATTTTGCATTTCTTAGTATGTCTGAATTATCCTCTTTGGAAACCTTCAGGTTATACTTATATTGAGTAATTATGGATTTTCTCCACTCTTTACAAAATGTTCTGACATTTCTTCTCATGACAACACATAGCCTAGGAAATTACAAAAGGTCTTGATTAAGAAAATTAAAAACTACTAAAATTCCTTGAGAACCCCTTCCAAAAATTTGCTTTAAGGGTCAATCATTTCTCTTGTAAAATTTCTGACTGAGAAAATATATAAGAGGCCCAACAAAATGATGATTATTCACAGCATGAAAGAAAGTTTTCTCTGAATCTCATCTCTCATTTGATTCTGATGAAGGTCAGTGGTTCCCCCCCACCCCGGATGTTTCCTGCTAGCCTAAAGTGGACCCTTTGTTTTCTAAGAAAAGGGCCCAACATTCACGGCTTGGCCTCACTGCCTGCTCCCTCTCACTTCCTGAGGAGCCGTGGGTCGTGGGTCAGAGCCAATGCATTCAGAGACGGGAACCAAATGACAGCCTGCTCCCAGGCACTGTTCACTTGAGTGTGGCTGGAAATGATTTTATGTCAGACTCAGATATGGGTCAAGAGAATTTCTGAAGCATCCACAACATTCACAGACATCATAGGGTGAATAAGAGACTGCCATGATCCTTGGAAATTCTCCAAAAGAGAGATCAGCTCATCTAGTTTTAAGATGACTCTAGAAGGGTCAGAAAACTGGAACTGGTGGAGACAGTGTTAAGGTGAATAAATTGCCAACTGCTGAGTCAGTCTTCACTCAGAGGCATTTGTTGAGTGCCCTGTGGTGTGCAGAGCTCTGTAGGAGCAATTAGCAGAGGTAAGCTCAAGCTAGCAAAATGAGTAACATAGTTCAGTGAGGCCCACTGCTGGTGACTCCCTACCCACTTGCATTCATTTGATCCTAGATTCACTAACTGTACTCCAGAACATTCTTATATCACCTACACCAGTGATTCTCAATAGAGGCTGGAGGAGAATTTTGCTCCCCGGGAGACATTTTTGGCTGTCTCAATCTGGAGTGCTGGCAGAGAAGTTGCTATTGGCATCTAGTGGGTAGATGCCATGAGATGCTGCTAAATATCCTACAAGGTGAACAGCAGCTCCGTCCACAAAGAATTATCTGGCCTAAGGTGTCAGTAGAGCTGAGGCTGGGAAACCTGGATCTAAATGGTTTGCTTTAAGCTGTTTAATGATCATGTTTTATCATCTATGTTCTAGTCTTCAGTTTGGGTGGGAGTTTATCAGGCTCAAGCCTCTGCAATACACTGTTAGGTGTATGGACTTATGAATTTGTTTTTAACTTTATTCATGTTTCAATTAATTAATTTTTTTGAGACAGGGACTCACTCCCTTGCCCAGGATCGAGTGCAGTGGTGCGATCTCAGCTCATTGCAACCTCTGCCTCCCAGGTTCAGACAAGTCTCCCACCTCAGCCTCCCAAGTAGCTGGGACTACAGGTGCACCACCATGCCCAGCTAATTTTTTTTTTTTTTGTATTTTTTTGTAGAGACAGGGTTTCACCATGTTGGCCAGGCTGGTCTTGAACTCCTGGCCAACATGGTGGTCCACCCTCGACCTCCCAAAGTGCTGGGATTACAGGCATGAGCTATCATGCCTGGCCTATGTTTTAATTTATTAAACGAACATACTTAAGCTGATGAAGATATGTGCAGAACATAGTGACTCTTCATTATCTGTTAAATTTGGTAACAGCCTTTCATAGCTGGGGGAAGACACTGGGGCAGGACGACATAAGACTTGTGGGGGCCGATGGTGCCACCCAGTGAGGTCTCCACGTCTCTGCTTCCTCATCTGGATGATGATGAGGATGACTTTACCTAGAAGGTCTTTTGTGACTCTGACATTGTATCATTAAAAACTCCAAGTAAGGGAAACCCACATACCCATTTCACCCATGCACATGTCTTGACCAAATATTTCTCTCCGCCCCCGCCCCGTGAACTAGAATATCTTCTCAAAGATTCTCATTTTCCATGACAAAAGATTTTTATTCTAATCTAAACAAGACAATTACTAACCTTATCTCTTCAAGCCTTTACTTATCTCTAAAACCCTCCCTTTCTCCTCACTCAAAAAGCATCTTTTGGAAGCTTCCACTGATCAAAATATTCTCACCGCTTCCTCCAGTTTATGCGTGCATATTATCTGACCAGCTAGCTGCCTGTGGGCACATCTACATGTAACACATGTGATTATATTCTGGCTGCTCTGTTTCTTATGTCCTTTCTATCTTAAAAATCTGTATGCATCTTCTCTCTCAGCAGACAATAGAGTTCTTGAGTATGAGCACTCTGTCATTTAATTAATCATCAGACTTTACAAAGTGTGGAGCTTTTGATGGACAGTCACAAGTGCTTTCCTCGTTATTAGCAAAAGACAAGGCATCACCAACCCACAAACACATTTTCTAAGTGGAAAATAAACAGAAAGATAAAATAATCTGACTGTACCCTGAGGTGTAGGTGGTAAATGATCCCAAACTGGATGTTGGTGAAAAACAAAAAAAATCAGTGAGGTAGATTGTGTGGAGACACAGAATCTAATTTTAATTAACTCTAAATGAACATTTAACAGATAAATTCTGCAGCTTTATTGAAATATAAAAAGAAAATTATAACTTGATTTGGTAAACAGACTAGACAGACATTAGATATTCTCTATTTTGTTTCCCATTTCCTTTTAAAAAGTATTCTAAAAATGAAATAAAATATTTGCTGAACATCTTCCAGGCTTTAAATTATCCATCAAGGTCCTTCATGAAGCTTCTCTGCTAATTACCAGTATGACTTTTGGCAATTCACTTAAACTCTCTGGATCTCAGTTCTCTCATGCACAAAACTAAGAGAATCGATCATTATCTCTCCAAGTCTTTCCTAGCTCTAATTTTTGATGGATTTGAGACAGTAAGCCTCAACCTCAGCTGCGCAGATAATCACCTAAGTAGGTTTTAAACATCATGATGCCACGTGACACTAGAGACCAAATAAATCAGAACCTCTGGAGGTGGGACAAGGCTCCCCAGGTAATTCCAGTGTTCACCCCTGGTTTACTATAAACCAAATTTCTTAGACCAGTGACTCTCTGAATATTTAAAAAATAACTCACTGTCAAAAAGAACATTTCAGATTATGCCCAAACACACACACATGAATACAGTTTAATATTTCAGTAAAATCATTTCATGAAATGTACCCATCAAATTTTATCAAACATTTTATATGTATTAATATTTTCTACGGCATTTTATTCATATATATGTATATATATTTAAATTTCATGACCCACACAGATTAAAAAAAAACAACAACACTGTCCTAGCCAATTTGGCCACTAGATGGAACTGTCGCATTTAAAAAATGGAAAGTGCAACTTCGGACTGAACTCTACAGAGCCAAATTAAAACAAAATGCAAATTATTTGGCTGGGTACGGTGACTCACGCCTGTAATCTCAGCACTTTGGGAGGCTGAGGCGGGTGGATCACCTGAGGTCAGGAGTTCGAGACCAGCCTGGCCAACCATGGCCAATACGGTGAAACCCTATCTCTACTAAAAATACAAAAATTAGCCAGGCATGGTGGTGGGCGCCTGTAATCCCAGCTACCTGGAGGCTGAGGCAGGAAAATCTCTTGAACTTGGGAGTGGAGGTTGCAGTGAGCAGAGATCATGCTCCTACACTCCAGCCTGGGTGATAGAGCAAGACTCGTTGTATCAGAAAGAAAAAAAAAGCATATGATTTAATATTTAACTTTACATCCAGACAAAGTTATTTTATAAGGAGCATTGCTGTTAGAAAAACATCAAAGTTATATTCACAGCAGCTGATGCTGATGAACAGCGAGACCCCGTCTGTGTTGGTTATTACTCTGACCCCTTCACCACCAGCACTACCACCTGTGAGGCAGGCATTAGATTCCTTCTCCAGCAGGGGAAACTGAGAGCCAGAGACTAACATGAAAAGCTCTCAGTCAACTGC
Source organism: Saguinus oedipus (assembly GCA_031835075.1). Taxonomy (NCBI): domain Eukaryota; kingdom Metazoa; phylum Chordata; class Mammalia; order Primates; family Cebidae; genus Saguinus; species Saguinus oedipus. The sequence continues at coordinate 65,032,337 of CM063171.1, read as the reverse complement.
AGCTGTTGTCACTGCGGAGCCAGCAGAGGGGAAGGATGGGTTCGAAAACAAATTATCAAGTGACAAAAAGGCAGAGGCAGAATTTAAGTCCAAACGTGTTGGACTCTTGCTTCTCGCTATGATAAACGGTAAAAGATTGAAAGTTTGTAATATTAATACACATTAAACCTGTACAAAAGAGGAGCACATTTGGTTATTATTATTTGTTTTTTTGAGACGGAGTCTCGCTCTGTCAGCAGGCTGGAGTACAATGGCGCGATCTTGGCTCACTGCAACCTCGCCTCCCGAGTTCAAGAGATTCTCCTGCCTCAGCCTCCCGAGTAGCTGGGATTACAGGCACCTGCCAACACGCCTGGCTAATTTTTTGTATTTTTAGCAGAGACACGGTTTCACAATGTTGGCCAGGCTGGTCTCAAACTCCTGACCTCAAGTGATCTACCTGCCTCAGCCTCCCAAAGTGCTGGGATTACAGACATGAGCCACTGCACCTGGCCTGATAATTGTTTCTTTCCCATGAATCCAGGCTTCAAAGTGCGTACATTCAAAGGAAAGGAGAGTTCACAGCACTGTGGGGAGAAACAGCGTGGCCAGAGTCCGGGTTCCGATGAGAGGCCCCTGGGGCCAAGGAATGAGCTTCGGTTTTATTCAAAGGGTTCCCAGCATGGATAGTGCATGGTGGGGCTTTTGTATGGCTAATTCCTTTGCTTCAATCCTCTCTTCGGGAAAATGTCTTTTTCTCAGAGGGGGTTTTCCTTGATAATCTGTCACTGCAGCCCCATTCACCATCCCTTCTTGTGTGTCTTTTTTTCCTGCCACCTTTTAGTTTTAGCAGACATTATGTTAAATTCCTTTTTATTTATCAACTCTCCATATTTCTGCAACTAGACATAGACACCATCATAGAGGATAAGAAGTCAGTAACCCATATCAGGGGCTGGAGGAAGGGATGCTTGGGGAGTTATTGCCTAACATGTACAGAGTGTCTGGGGTAATGGAAATGTTTTTGAAACAGCTGTTTTTGTGGTGATGCTTGTGCAACACTGTGAATATAATTAATGCCATTGACTTGTACTATGGTTAAACATGGCAAATTTTACATTTTATATATATATATATATGTAAACATATATATTTTCCACAATAGAAATGAAAATCACTTAAAGAAGTCAGTATCCAAAATTCAAACCTGCAGAGTAACTTAAAACTATAGTTGTCGGCTGGGTGTGGTGGCTCACACCTGTAATCTCAGCACTTTGGGATGCTGAGGCAGGTGGATCACCTGAGGTCAGGAGTTTGAGAACAGCCTGGCCAACATGGCAAAACCGTATCTCTACTAAAAATACAAAATTAGCCGTGTGTGGTGGCTCATGACTGTCGTCCCAGCTACTCAGGAGGCTGAGGCAGGAGGAGAGCTTGAACCTGGGAGGCCAAGGTGGGAGCTGAGATTGCACCACTGCACTCCAGTCTGGGCAACAGAGACTCTGTCTCAGAAAAACAGAACAAAACCCTATACTGACTGCTTACTACATAGCAAGCACTTTATATTTATTAACTAAGTGAATCCTCATTGCAGGCCCACAAGGTACTATTATTATTAACATCAGCAAAATGCTATTATTGCTCCCATTTTACACATGAGGAAACTAAAGCACAGATTGGTTCAGCAAGTTGCCCAAGGTCATTCAGCTCATAAATACCAGAGGTAGGATTTGAACTTGGCACATAATCATTTAATAAATAGTTGTTAAAAGAATGAATATTTAAAGGCCGAGGCAGGCGGATCACCTGAGGTCAGGAACTCAAGACCAGCCTGCCCAATGTGGTGAAACTCCATCTGTACAAAAATTCAAAAATTAGCCAGGCATGATGGCGACTGCCTGTAATCCCAGCTACTTGGGAGGCTGAGGTGGGAGAATCGCTTGAACTTGGGAAGCAGAGGTTGCAGTGAGCCGAGGTCGTGCCATTTCACTCCAGCCTGGGCTACAGAGTGAGACTTCATCTCAAAAAAAAAAAAAAAAGAATAAGTATTTCAAAGTGATTACTCTGGCTGCTGGGTGGAGAACAGGCTGCGGAGATGGGAGAAGCTATGAGGGATCAGTAGGGGAGGCTACAGTAGAAGGCGAAAGATAGTGAAGATACGGGAGGTACAGACACGCAGATGGCTCATATATATTACAGAGAGGATGACAACATGATATGCTGATGGAGCTGCTTTGAGGAATGAGTGAGGAAGCTTAGATCTAACATTGCCATATCTAAAATGGTAGTCATTAGCCCTGAATGGCTACTGAGCACTTAAAATGTGGCTAGTTAAGAAATCAGATTATAAAATAATTCTGGATTTTAAAGATGTTGCATGCAAAAGACTTAAAATATATCATTTAAAAAATGGTGTAGAAATGGCAGTATTTTGGCTATGTTGGGTTAAATACATTATTAAATTAACTCCATTTGTTTTTAATTTTTTAAAATATGACTACTAGTAAACATTTTCTAGTAGTCACATTTCAGGATGATACATGTTTCCACTGGATGATGATGACCTAGGATAATGTCCTGGTTTATTGCTTGAATAATGTAGTAAACGGTGATTCATTTACCGAACTGATAAACATAGGATGGATAGGTTTGTTAGTCCATTTTGCGTTGTTATCCAGGAATACCTGAAGCTAAGTAATTTATAAAGAGGTTTACTTGGCTCATAATTCTGCAGGCTATACAAGACGCATCGCACTAGCATCTGCTTCTGGTGAGGCCTCAGGAAGCTTTCAATTACAGAAAAAGCCAAAGAGGGAGCAGACATGCCACACGGTGAAAGAGGGACTGAGAGAGGGGGGGAGTTGCAGTCTCTTTCACAACCAGATCTTGTGTGAATTCATTACTGTGGGAAGGGCACCAACTCATTCATGAGAGACCCACCCCCATGACCCAAACACCTCCAGCTAAGCCCCACCTCCAGTATTGGTGATCACATTTCGACATGAGATTTGGAGGGGACAAATATGCAAACTATATAAGTAGGGAAAGAGAAGGTTTATGAACAAATATAAAAAATTCTGCTCTGGATATACAGACTTTGAGATGCTTGTGAGACATCTAAGCAGAGATAGGAAGCCCAGAGCTCAGAGCAGAGGTCAGAGCTGTGACTGCATACTCAGGGCATGCACTTGATCCTGAGTGCTGAGTTGGGATACAGGTGACCTTCTGGAGAGCCTCTATTTGTGGAGAGTACAGTAAGCACCCAGGGCCTACCCTGGGACACTTCAACATTTAGAGCTTGGGTAGAAAAAGATGCCCAGAAAGTTCAGGAACCACACTACATTTCTATGTTCAATTTCCTAGCTAGGAAAAGACCTATACATTCATGATGGTTTCATGTCAATTTAATTTTTGTTTGGAATTTATGTGTGTGTGTGTGTGTACTACAGTTTATTTCAATACACACGTAGGATGGCTTTTTTATTCTTTTAGACAACACTAGCAGAGTTTAGCTGAAGAAATCCCTGGAAATTTTTCTTGATAGAGAAATAACAAAACTCAGTTTGATGAACAAGTACCACAGATAAATCTCACAAAATCCCTAAATGCCCAAAATCAAGAGAAGAAATAAAGCCTCTTGAGCCCTCACATGAAAACATCTCTTTGGCAACCACTGTAGTACTTTGATGTGCTGAGGGAATGACACATTTTCAGAGATTTAAAAAACTTTAATCTCCAGATTATTTCTTTATAGCACTCTGAGACAACAAAGAATGGTAACATAGTTAAGAGCTCAAACCCTGTGGTCAGGTACGTCTGAGCTAATGAATATACTTAGAATTCCTGGCATGTGGTGAACACTTGGTAGACATTATTATTATTAATTAGTAATACCCCCAACCCCTCCTTTATCCCAATTAATTTCTATCACACTAATAGGGATCAATATCATATTATCCAACCAGCTTCAGTGTTTCCCACCCTTGTTTCCATGAGGTAGCTCTGGCTTCCCTGGTGAACATGTCCCACAGCCTGGTGTTATGGTGGAACTTTTGTTGTGCTCCTGATGTTTCTGTGTGAAGGGACCCTCATTAGAGTAACACTTCCGGTCCTTCACCCCTCTTCAATCAGTCCTCACACAGTTGGCGAATGATTCTCTGGAGGCTTTGGGATATGAAATTGGATATCTCTTTTTGGTATCGACCCGTGGACAGAGAGAACACTGCTTTGTGCCTCTTGAGTAGCAAGTTTCACAGGATCAGAACCCTTTGTGGGAGTCCGGCTACAGGTGGGTAAGTCAGGGTCGTGAAATTTTAGCAAACCCACTTGCTTGATGATTTCCAACAGCTAGATTCACAGAAAAGGTGAGTTTTTAAGTTGTCACCTGTCTGTTCCTATGCTTCTCAGTTGGTTCAGAATTTAAGCAGGGGAAAGAAAGATGTAATATTTACTAATCCTGTAAATTCCCAGTATCTGTTATTCAGCTGGAAACTTGAAAAACCAAGAGTGAAGAGGCTTTTACTGCGGTCAAGGCACTTGGGGCTCCAGGGTCATCTGGGATCCACCGTGTTTTTTTTTTTTTTTGAGATGGAGTCTCGCTGTTGTTACCCAGACTGGAGTGCCATGGCATTATCTTGGCTCACTGCAACCTCCGCTTCCTGGGTTCAAGCATTTCTCCTGCCTCAGCCTCCCGAGTAGCCGGGACTACAGATGCACACCACCATGCCCAGCTAATTTTTGTATTTTCAGTAGAGACGGGGTTTCACCTTGTTGACCAGGATGGTCTTGATCTCTTGACCTCGTGATACACCCACCTCAGCCTCCCAAAGTGCTGGGATTATAGGCAGGGGCCACCGCGCCCAGCCTTGACCGTGTGTTTTAATCTCGGTAGTTGGTTGGTTTCTACATCATTCCCTGCAGCTGGGTTCTACCATTGGCTTTTTAAGTTTTATTTTAAATTGACATAATAATTGTATGTGGTTATGGGGGTATAATGTGATGTTTTGATACATATATACATTGTGTAATGATCAAATCAGGGTAATCAGCGACATGTGCTAATTACCATTGGCTTTTAACTGGTATGGCAGAGCAGAAGACTTCAGGCTTTAGCAAATGTGGGCCTGTGGGATTCCAATCCTGACTTAGGGTGGTTTTATCCACAGGTGAATGGCTATCATTATACAGGCAAGAAGATATTTTTATGTAGGTAGGGTTGTAGTTGCCAGCCTTGGAAAGCTGTCAGAATGGAGGCCAAAATAGGGAAAGTTCTTTGGGGTAAAATCTTTTAGATGTATGTGGAGGCTGAATCAGTTTGTGCCACTGTTTCTCAGCTCTGCCTGGTGGCCAGAACTTGCAAGGGAAGGCAACAGCTGAGCTCCACGCACACTGCAAACACCAGTGACTAGTACCTGGGCCAGGGAGGCAGCATTATTTTGGCTGTCTCAGAATCCATGTCCCCCTCAGGGACAAAAGCAACAATTTGGCTTTTTTGTCATTATGTGGCTTGCCAAAGGCTCTGAAGGGTTACCTATGAAAAGTAGTATTGTATATTCAAAATAAACAAACAGAATATGCCATCTTTGTGTGTTGAGGTAGACAACTCGATAAAATTATTGCAAACCCAAGGGCTTATCCCTAGGAATAAGGGAATGAAGGAAGAACCCAAACACTTTGAAGAATGTACTTCAGTTTGACAATGGTTTCAGGAGCAGTGGAAGACTGGAAACAAAATAAAGAAGGCAAACTGATTAAAAGCAGCTTCTAATCAGTTTTTTCTTTTAAAAAGAAAGATTTTCCCTGAGGGAAAGTCTGACATCTTAGATGATAGGCTAGATGGACATAAATTCTTTAAAAGCCAGAAGATGTGCCTACCTCTGTCTGCTCCTAAAAAGGGAATCAGACAGGGGGAGGGAGAGCATCAGAATAAAGAGCTAATGCATGTGAGGCTTAATACCTAGGTGATGGGTTGATAGATGCAGCAAACGACCATGGCGCATGTTAACCTATGTAACAAACCTGTATGTCCTGCACATGTATCCCGGAACTTTCTTTTTTTCTTGAGACTCTTTTACTCTGTTGCCCAGGCTGGAGTGCAGTGGCGGGATCTCGGCTCACTGCAACCTCCACCACCTGGGTTCAAGCGATTCTCCCGCCCCAGATTCCCAAGTAGCCAGGACCACAGGGGCGCGTCACCACTCCTGGCCAATCTTTTGCATTTTTAGTAGAGACAGGGTTTTACAGTGTTAGCCATGATGATCTCGATCTGCTGACCTTGTGATCCGCCTGCTTCGGCCTCCCAAGGTGCTGGGATTAAAGGCGTGAGCCATCGCACCTGGCCGTATCCCAGAACTTAAAATTAAAAAAAAAAAGAAAAGAAAAGAGGGGTGAATAAGAAAAGTGGAGAGATCTTTAATCTGTTACTGGATCAGAAAGGGTGACCTGAGCCCAGGGAAACCCAACGGAAGACAGAAGGCAGGATTTCATAGAACAACTTGTAATTACTCCTCTAGAGGGCGCAAAAACCCAGAAAACTTTTGCAAACTTAGTAAAAACTTTTAATCCCTAGTAAAAGCCATGGGGGACTCATATCCTGATGACTGGGTCACTGTACAAAGTAGTTACCTATGTGGGCAGATGTGATATGAAAAGGCTGTGAAAAGCAGCATAAAATACTCAAAAGAATTCCTAGGTGAGTTTTCAGGTGATAGAGCCAGCCTAGGGGGCATACAGGTGTTTTCTATGTCCTGAGGGACTTGCTTGAGAAACTTATGAGATCAGAACTCAAAGAAGACAAAGACAAGATGAGACATATTCTATGTGAACAGGCCAATAAGAGAGCAAGTTCAGGTTTAGTTTCTATGCTGATCTGATGGCAGAATATTACCCAGGTGGGATTCTCCAATCTAGAGAGTTAACAATTTATTTGAAAAGTAGGCATCTCTGGCATATCAAGAACATAATTTCATATGTCTCACCACGGAGAGTCCACCTGATGAAATCTAAAGAGCTATCTTAGAAAATCAAATTGTTTTGGCTGTGAATCAAAGGAGGGGAAGGCCCTCAAATTCAGTAAACAGGGCTGGTCCCATAGGTGTTAAGACAAAGGAAGAAACCAAATTAAGGTGAAATTGTCAGAAATTCCTGGTCTTGCTAAAAGACTGCTACTGTAAAAAAAGATTACACAGAGAAATGAACCTTAGATTTCAAACATTCAAATCTGAGGGAAGATAGTGTTTTAAGGAGAACACGGCAGAAGAAATGATTCTCAGCAGGCTCTCGAGACAACAACAGTGCTTTCAGTTCAGGAATTTTCTTCAGGTGGTCAGGTGTGGTGGCTTAGGTCTGTAACTCCAGCACTTTGGGAGGCTGAGGTGGGCGGATCGCCTGAGCTTTGGAGTTTGAGACCAGCCTTGGCAACATGGTGAAACCCCATCTCCACTAAAAAAATCCAAAAATGAGTCAGGTGGTGGCATGCACCTGTAATGTCAGCTATTCAGCAGGCTGAGGCACAAGAATTACCTTGATTCCGGTTGGTGGAGCCGAGATCATGCCATTGCACTCCAACCTGAGCAAAAGAGCCAGAGCCTGTCTTAAATAAAATAAAATAAAATAATATTCTTCAGGCAGTTCTCCAGATGGAACAAATTTGTGAACTCAGTGAAAATCATTCCTCAATGCAGCATTGGGGTGCCAGAAACCTGGGCACTCAAGGGAAAAGGGGAGAGAGAAGTGTGGAACATTTCCACTGAGGAAACTCTCAAAACTTGATGCTGAGGTTGCCACCATTTCCAATGCCTAAATTTGCAAAACAGGAATGTGTCAATATCATGTCTTGTAATGGAAGAGTAGAAACGTCCTCCTTAACATGGCAAACTGAGTGCCAAAATCAATCTCTTGATGGCAGCATTCTCTTAAATAAATCTAGGTTCACAGGTCATAGTCACTGGAATGCAGGCACAGACCAGGTGGCATCCTGGCAAGCTGGAAACCAGGACTTTACTGATCATCATCTTTCACTTGCTACCACTGAAACCTCTGCTATGGTTTTGGCAACACAAAATGTGGATTTGGGAAACACAAGGATGCCTGGACTAACTTCTCTAGGGCCTGGGGCTAACTTTTCTAAATTTCATGGGTGTGTGCTGTGTTCTTATCTCTTGAAAAATGTAAAATTTTATCTGTGAGGTGCTGGAGCAGTGACACGTATCCAGTAGAGGTCAGTCCAAGCTTGCCCACAGTGTCAAGAATGTCTCTGAATAAGACTGAACAGATAAAATATTGAGATCAAATTTGAAATTTAAAAAAATGTTAGCCCACAAAAGCAAGATAATTTTCTCTTCAACATCAATTATTTTGAAACGTGACTTAAGTATTTTGTAGTTTAATTCTTTGGAACATGAATTCTTAAACTTTAATTTCTCCCTTTGTAATTGAAATTTACATTCAAATATAGAACTATTTATAGTATTATCAGTACACTTCTGCAATAGATAGGCTGTCATTTCGGCTTGTTACAGAACCTCTTAAGTTGGACAATGTGGTTACAGGTAATTGGGAATGGGAAATAGAAAACAGATTGATGTTAGATGCAGAGTATCTCTGGTATTAATTTTGTAATTGTGTATTTCTGTCCTGGTTGTAGCTTTCATAGGATAAAGTAAACACAGCCAAGGGAGGATACCCAAAACAGCAGTAGTGGGCTGTGGGGGAGTGGCCTCTGCCCTGACAGATGTTAACCTCCTCACACTCCAGGTGGCAGCCATACAGAGGGATAAACCTCGAGTCTCAACGCCTGACTCCAGTGACTCTGAGAACACACAAACCTGGGGAATGTTAAGTCAGATTGTTATCCCACTCCAGGTGTTCCTATCTGGAGGCGCTCCATTAGACTAACACCTCTGGCTTCTCACCTCCTTCACTCACTGCACTCAGGAGAGCAGGGGTCACTGACCCAGCTGGTGATGTGGGAGCAGGAAATGGGATATGAGTGACTTGGCCCTCTCTCCCTCATTCCGGGCTCTGTCTGCTCAAATCCATGCTAGCTGGGCTGGCAGTTCAGCTTAAGGCCTCCATAGGGCACATTTCAGGCTTCTTAGGGTGGGGCTAGGGCTGGGGGGAGGGTTGAAGTATTAGGATCACCAGTGGGTGGTTCATTCTGTCTCTTGAAAGATTAAATAATTTTGCTTGACACTGGGATCTAAGTCATTCCCTTCAATACCTTTATCATAAAAAAGGTGACATTTTAATCTCCACCTACCTGATTCCTGCAACCACCTTTCAACTGGTTCTGAATTTAAGCAGGGGAAAGAAGAGCATTTCCCGATCAGCTAAATCCCTAACTCTTGGGCTCCATCAAGACTGGGGGAACGTTTATCTTAAGTAGTTTGTCAGAATCAATACAGAATGTGGAAGAAGCCTCTGAATTCCACCTGTCTGCTCATATTCTAGCTTCGTCACTTGCTAGCTGTGAATACTTAAGAAATGTAAAAAAAAAAAACAAAAAACTTTCAAAATAGCATTTGTAATATGAAAATAATATAGTACTCCACTAAAGTTTTGGTGAAACAAGATGAGATAATGTAGACTATTCATGAAATTCACTTTTTTTGGCTCATGATTCCTTAGCATATAGTTCCCAATAATAACCATAGCTAGCACTTATTTAAGGCATACTATGGGTAAGGCCCTGTGCTAAGCAGCGTAAACACAGTATCTTATTTGATCTTCATAAAAACTGCATAGAAACTTTTAATATTATTCAAACTTTATAAATGAAGGAATTAAAACCTAGAGAGAGAAAAACATCTGTCCAAAGTCACATATTCCATGACTAATAGAACAGATATGTAAACACCGATGGTCTGATTTCAGTCCATGCTCTTAAATAGCACAGGCTCCTGAGATGTTGCCCGCCACCTGTGGAGGTCTGCCCTGCTGACCCTGACTCAACAACAGGTGACTAAATGTTAAGGCTGAAAGGTTTGAGACTAACATATAACTTTTCCTAATATTTCTTTAATATTTTGCCAGCCACCCTGAGTGAATCTCAACAGTCTCCCCCAAAATAACATCTGCCATTTATTGACCGTCAACTGCAGCACACATTAGGAGCTGTATCTCACATAATTTCCCCAATCCTAGGTAAAGAGCCCGGACTTTATTGTCAAACAGATGCGGTTTTAATTCCAACTGCAATTTTCTAGCCTAGTAGACCCGAAGAAGTTAATCTGAATGTTTATTTTTCATCTGTAAATCGGGATAACAATATCTGCAACTCACAGGGTGGCTGTAAGGATTAAATGAGAAAACAGTGTTTGACTCACTAGAAGCACTCAGTGAAATGCATTCATTCTTATTCTCATTTTAGAGATGAACATAGAACTGAACAAGTGGTGCAGCCAAGTTCAAGTCCTGCTTGCCTTTCCTTTTCTGTTGTTTCCAGTAATTTCTGCTCTTTCCAGTGCTAATATATATGATATATTAATATATCTGAAATATAATATGGGGTAGAGCAGTGGGCTTCCAGTTGTATTCCATGGAGCCATTTAGGGCCTCTGGAGGTGGGATTGAAACAGGCAGAGGTAGGAGAGAAGTCCAAGTGCCCCATCCATCCCCTACTGAGAACAGTTATGCCTTCATTTGTAATAGAGTTTGGTGACATTTTTATTTAATGAAAGTGTTCCTTTACAAAACAGAAACAAAGCCTCCTTGAGAGCCACAGCCTTGCAGTCAGGAGGTCTTGGGTCAGGACTGCTTCATTATCTACTCACGTATGGTCATGATCAGTTCTGCTTCACAATTCTGTGTCTCAGTTAACGCACACCAACAAAAAGTGTTATAAAATCTGAATATTGGATTAAATAATAAGACATATGTAATGTGCTTTTTGAAATATAAAAGCATGACACAAAAGGGAATGTGCCCTGAAATTAGACTATTGGGTTTGAATTCTGTCTCCCTACTTACTATGTGACTCTGGGAAAGTCATTTAACCTCTCTGTGCCTCTGTTTGTTCTATAAAGTGCAGACGACAGTACCATCCTCATCATTCTGTTGGAAGGACTAAATGGCTTAAGTCCTTCCAACAGAATGATGTTGGATGTGTTTGTTATATTTATTCTTAGTCTTAGATTTGACTGACTACATTAGCTAGGTCCATCACAATTCTTCCTGTGAAAAGCCTGCAAAACTGACCAGAAAGTGTAGCCCTTTTATGAACCTCAGGTGTAAAAAAACACTAGGTAAATTCATTAACCCTGTCATGTGGTTTTCCACTGAACTACCAGACAACTAGAATGAAAGATTTTTTGGAGGGGATTGAGTAGGGGTAAGTGAGGAGTCCAGATTATCAAGGATTTGGCAAGTTTCAGATTTTCTTTATACAATTAGCTTGAATTGAGTTATAAAAATGTAAACTGAAATTATAAGTAGCTTTATAACCTCAACACAAATGAATTTGAGCAATTCCATTAGTTTTATAGTTTCTAATTGTAAAAGCCATCAAAACAAATGTTTGTTCCCAAAGCAGCTTTAAAACAACAAGTCATTGTGAATTTCAGCAAAAAGCCCAATTCTTTAAACTTCTCAATTTTTAAAGAAATCAGTTGTTGAGCCCAGCATTACAGAAAAAGCCTATTTTTTTTTTAATTTTTATAATTTACAAAATTACATTTAGAGAGGACACATGGGGGAATGTATTGAAAGAAACACTTTCCCAAGAGTCACCAAATTACAAGTCCTTCTGACTCAAAGGTCACTCAAATTAAAAAAAAAAAAAATCCATTCAAAGAAATAAGGCAAAGCACAAGAGCCAACAGGATGATGACTGTATAACAAGCTGGGGAATTGTCCAGAGATCCTGGCAAAATGAGGCTAGAATTGGGCTGGCACTTGCCATTGCTACATGGGAAAATGGAGTTCCTTCCTTTCTTGGAATTGCGGTCCAGCATCCAAAATGAACAACAAGTGACACCCTGTCACAGTCGCTTTCTTAACCAAAAGTCTCTAATATTACAATTTTTGGGGGACTGTTTTTCATTTTCTCTTTGAGAAAGCTTATGTAATAAAATTAAACTTAAACTTGTCCATAAAGATGACTGTCATATGTCTTTTATTTCAATTCAGACATCAATATAGGAAAGCAGAATAATAGAACATTTAAAGTTTTCCAAATCAAAGTCACTCTTAATATTCTGTGAAGTGGTTGTTGGCAGGGGAGTGGAGCAGACACACACCAGAACCTAAGTAGGGGAGGGTGGGATATGGGAGGATGAAGGGCATAGAGAACCATGTAATATGTTCTTAATCATAACTAAAATTAGGCTTAGGATTCTATTTTTTAATTATAAGAAGTTCTAATCTAAAATGTGTAATGATTTATTTTTAATTGACAAATAATAATTGTGTACAATTACAGGGCTCGATATGCTATTTTGCTACATGTTTCAATGTAGAATGATTAAAATGAGGCTCGTTAAAAAAAAAATCCATTACTGTCTTTGAAAAAAAAATCCATTACTTCACATACTAGTTTTTGTGGTGAAACATTTAAAAATGTTTTAAAATTGTTTTAAGTTATTTAAACTTATTAAACTTACAATACATTTAAATTATTTAAACTTACACATTTTTATTCAAACTTATTTAAAATTATTAACTATTTTATTTCATTTTGAAGATGTCTTTCCTCCTGAACTTTTATAACAACTTTGGTCTGACAGTGAAAATAATAAGAAAAAAATTATGTGGACATTTGCAGGTCTCTATAAAACCTTATCAATGAATTTCATTTTTTAATTTTACTAAGCTAAACATTGGGTTATATTTTTGAAAAGAATTATCTTCTCTTTCATTGCAAAGAGAAGGAAGGGAGTGGGCACTTCTCCATTTGCTGCAATGCTGTGGGGTTGCTACATCTTTGCCCATCAAATCACATGGTGAGTGGGGTAGTCACTACTCTTGCATCTGCCCTTGAGTTTAGCCTATTTGGCACTGGCCTGTTATTGAGTCTGTCCTCAAGAAAGTGGTCAGCAAACAGTTAAAACTCTAAAAGCTGCCCTTGAGAACCTAAATTTGAATATTTCTAAGAATTCTGCAATAAGAAAATGATAAAATGTTTCAGAGGCTAGATGGAATCATTACATCTCATATCACAAAATGTTCTTTGGAATTTGAGCAATTTTACATTCAGCCCAATACAGTAGATATGTATTCCTAACACATGAGGCTTTATGATAGGTACTTGGGACAAAGGATAAAGATAAAAATTCCTCCTGTGAATTCACAATCTACTGTGGGAGAATAATAAGCTCATACAAAACTCTAATATAAGCACAGATAGAGGGCCATGTGACTTACATGAAAGCGTGGACCAATATTTTTAAAAGTCACCATGTTTTAGGCTATTTGTGCACTAAACACTTTGCAAATATTAATACTGACAATAAACATGAAGTATTAATTTCAAATAGTATTATCAATAAAGATGAGGAAATGGAGGTTCAATGAGATTAAGGTTTGTAGGATCAGGATTGGCCTAGGTTTCTAGGAATGGCTAGAAACTTTTCATGTCAGCCTTTGAGAACAACAATATGTCTAGTATAACCACGTTCCAACTCCTACAAGCTGGAAGCATTAATCTTGCTCTAAAGCCTCTGACAAAACAGAGAGACTGTGTTCTTAACCATTAGCTCTGTTGCTTTCTCTGAGGCAGGAATTAATAAAAAATTCCAATGCCTGGTAATCATATAAAAATATTTCTAAGTGTTATTGGTAGCCAAAAAATCTGAAATAAATATGATATCCCTTCTTTTATCTATCTAATTTAATTCACCAATGTTTGAAATAGTGATGCTATTCAGAGCTGATGATATTGCTCTGAATATTGATGGGCATTTTCATTTTCTCTGGGTAGAAACACATACTGCAAAATCCTTCCAGGAAACAAGCAGAGAATCAAGATGGTTCACAAGTATTCATAATCTTTGACCTAGTAATTTTGCATTACTAGGTCTGTATTAATGTTAAATTCATTAATATTTATAAAAAACACTTGACAATGACCTACATATCTAAAAAAGGGAATGTTTAAATATATAACAGTTCATTCATTTGCTAAAATATCATGCACTTATTATAATCGTGATTTCAAAGCATATTATTGAAAATACTTTATGACAAAATACTGGAAACAAAGTCTCTAAGGACACAGTATAATGCAATGGTTTAAGAGTGAATTCTAGAGTAAGACTCTCTAAGTTTATATTTCACCTATGTGACTGCTTACTTGGCAACCTTGGGCAAGTAAGTTACTGAATCTTTCTATGTGTCAGTCTCTTCATCAGGATAAAACGGGTTACAACAATAATGCCTATGGCAGAAGATTCTTAATGAAATTAAATAAAAACATACAGATGAGCAGTTAGCACAGGGCCTGGGATATTTAAAATATTAGTTAAAATATTAATGGTAATAAGTGATGAATGATGAGATTATAGGTGATTGTTATATATTCTTTATAATCATTTGCACATCCAAATTCCTTTCAATAAGCATTAATTTTATACTGGGCATGACTATAAAAATTGCAAAGTTGGTTATATCAGGTTTAGGAGTCAGGGTTATGCTAGTTTAAAAGATGAGTAAGGTAAGTTTTACACCTTTGCTTGTCTTCACAATGGAACAATTTATTTGGCATGGGAATACCTTCTTTGAAAACGTAGAAGATTATACAGGTGGAACCATCTTGCCCATGCTTTGGAAGCGAAAGGAAGCTCATTTTTGGAATTTATGCTGTGATAAATTTTGTTTGATAAATTTTGTTACAACTTTGTTACCAGTTTATCCAGATTTTCTTGAAGCTACCTTAGTAATTAACACATCTCAGAAAAGCATTCATATCATTCAGTTTAGAAACTCTCTCAGCACAGAGTTTTACGTAGTATTTTCTCATAATTTGAAAAGTTTTCTTGTAATGTCTATAAAATACTATATATGTAATTTAGATGCATGCAGCGCTATGTATTAGTATTGTTGCTGTTATTATTTCTTATTTCTATATCTGTGGCTAAATAACTTTTATTCCTAATTTGCTTCTATATATTTCTATTTCATTAGATTCATCAAAACTTTGTTTTTGCTAGTAAAAACCATTTGTCCAGACTTTTCTTCCACATATTTTTGCTTTTGACCTTAGTATTTTCCTGTCTTCCCTGAAAATACCTGTAATTCTAGGATTAAATTTCCATTCTCTGTCATCTTATTCTTTTTTCCATATCTTTCTGCATATCAGGAAACCACCTCATGTTTATTCTCTGTATCACTGACTTGATTTTTATTGTGTTAGTTCTGTCCTTTGTCTTCCCTGCAATCCATCTGTATTAGTCTGTTATTCATTGCTATAAATGAATACTCAAGGTTGGGTAATTTTGTAAAGAGGGCTTTTTTTTTTTTTTTGGCTTCTCGTTCTGTAGGCTGTACAAGAAGCATGTCACTAGCATCTGCTTCTGGTTAGGACCTCAGGAAGCTTTTACTCATGGTGGAAGACAAAAGGGGAGCAGGTATATCACATGGCGAGAGAGGGAGCAAGACGGAAGGAGGAGGTGCCAGGCTCTTTAAACCAGCTCTTGCATGAACTAATAGGGCAAGAACTCACTGACTACTATGGGGAAAGCACCAAACCATTTATGAGAGATCCACCCCCCCATGACCCAAACACCTCCCATTGGGCCCCATCTCCAGTATTGGGGGTCACATTTCAACGTGATTTGGAGGGGACAGGCAACCAAACTGTATCACCACCCATCCCTACCATTTAGCTGTCTTTGTACATTGGTCTATTCTCTGCACACAGTTTTCAGTCTCTGCATGTTACTGAGATATCAAAATGTTTTCTAAAGTTTTTTGTTTCCTATAGAAAACTATTTTCAGATACATTATCTTTTAGTTCACCTTTCTTCATCTGTAAAACATTTTCTAAAAGTTTTCGAAACCCAAACTCGATGTTTGTAGTATACCAGATGTCTGGTTGCCCTTTTGTCCTGATCTCTGACCATTTAGGTGTTGGTCAGCTCTTTTCCATCTGTTGCTGGAGAACAAATTGATGCCCTTTATCCTAATTCAGAATCCAGTGTCTAATAAATATTATGCAGATTGAATTGGGTCTTCCACCCATCACTGTTGCTAATTCTCTAAACATCTCCAGTGATGAGGCATATGAATATTTAGAATTCCCATAATGCAGTGCTATTAAGGTATTACAAACCAGTAATGGGTAATCAGTAATACCCAAGCCAAGTTACAGTAAGGTGCTAAACCTGTATTATATTCCTTGTTTATGGTAATCCACAGCCCTTGAATTTGTACTGATTGAGCTTTGATAACCCTTTTAGAAAGCTGTGTATATACAGCAATGAACAGGTGCTTGGTGTACTTCTTGATACTGGATATTTAGGCAAAGCGTAGGTAATGGTAACAAGGTTAGAATGAAGTGACTCTTACCAAGTGGGAAGGAAAATATTTACAGAGAGAGTAGTTATGACCATGAACCTCACAGTCAGTCTGCCTGGCTTCAAATCCTGAGTGCCTGTTTCCTTACCTGCAAAATGGAACTAATGTCAGCACCTACCTCATTAGTGCTGTTGTGAGGTTACATGAATTACTATATGCAAAATGCAGAATAGCACCTGGCACATGCACAATGCAAAGTAAATGTTTGCTATTATTGTCCACAGTTTGTGAATCTTATTTTAACTCTATATATCTTAAAAATAGCTGAGTTTCCTCCTTGATTCAGTCTTGATTTTAGCATTGTGAATTTTCTTTGCATTGTATCTTCACAGTTCAATATGAAGCCAGGAGAAGCAATACTGCATAGGACAGTCAGAGGGCATTCACAATACAAGACTGTATCCTTTAATTCACTTTCTTCCCAAGGATTAGAGAGATAATAGCTTTTACAGGAGACTAAGAAAGATGAACTAATAATTCCTGGAAATGAACAGAACTTTCTATGCTGCACAGCACACTGGCATGTAGGTGTGACTTAAGATTGGTGGCCCTCGGTCTGGGAACTAAAGGGAAAGAATGACAAACATGGATTGGAAATGGGGAAGGGTGGAAGTCAGGAATGCTATCCCTTGACTTTGATATATATGAAAAAAAATCATATTAAAATGTTGAGTTACTAGTAGATGCCAATATTCCAAATGGAATTTGAGACCTATTGGTCCAGATAACTTTGTAGGCTGAAATGAACATATCTGCGTTCAGAGAAAACAAAAGCTGAGTGATAACAAATTGAAAGACAACAGTATTGAGTGATTAGTACGTAAATTCTAGCACCAGACTACCTGGGTTCATGACTTACATTGCTCCTTACTATACTAACTGTGTGTCCCAGCAAGAAACAGAAATCATTTTCTTCAGTTATTACCACATTTGTACCATGGTTACAACAATAGAAACTTTCTCATAAATTACTAGGAAGGGTAAATGAATGAATCCACATAAAGTACTCAGAATACAGCTTAAGTATTCCATTTATGTTTTATATATTTATATAGATCCTTAACTCACCAAGTATAAGGTGTCAGCCATTCAAGAAATTTAGGTGTGTTTAGTTTAATATAGTGTTGAGGTAGAGACAAGTAAAATGAGAAACAAATAGAAAGCTACATAAACATACAATAATTATTCAGACAAAATTTAATTTCATCTAATGATGACTTAAAGATTCCATCATAGCATGTTTTCAGTATACTACATACAAATGATACTAATTGCCTTAAATACACCATATTTCAAGGAACAGGAATTACTTCTTGATCTAAAATTCATTTGCATTCCCATTTTCAGATGTTAGAAGTGTTTTTACCATGAATACAGCTCTGTTTCACTCTAGAAAAAAATTGTTAAAACATAAAAAGTTTGCCATTGTAAAGTTTATTTCTTTACATTAGAAAACTTTTAGGGAAAAGCTGTTCTGCACTGCAGGGCAAAATTAGAGCCTGATTACATATTTTAACATTTTCTCCAGGGGAATAAAAAAAGTAGAAGATGTTAGCTCAGTCCATTGGTCTGTGATATGGAAAAAGAGAATTGGGTGAGACACTTGGTTCCCTCAGGTAAACAAGAGTCAATTGTGTCAGCAATAATTATTGATTACACATGGTAAAGTAAGAAAAAGAAAGCCTCTTGCCTCAATTTCCTGAGAAACTTCAACAGATTTAATTAAAATAAGAGCAAAGTCATTTCATATCATTGCTAAAAATTAACAGGCACGGCTTTGTTTTTTGAACTTGACTAAAGAAACTTCTTGAATAGTTTTAGCCATCTGGTAAAAGCAAACTAGAAAACTGGTTATGATTAGTAAAAAAGATGTACTTATTGCTTAACATATTGAACTTCTGGCTCGGCTTGGTGGCTCATGCCTGTAATCCTAGCACTTTGGGAGTCCAAGGCAGGTGGATCACCTGAGGTCAGCAGTTAGAGACAAGCCTGGCCAGCACGGTGAAACCCTGTCTTTATTAAAAATACAAAATTAGCCAGGCACAGTGGTGCACACCTGTAATCGCAGCTACTTGGGAGGTGGAGGTTGCAGTGAGCTGAGATCGCACCACTGCACTCCAGCCTGGGTGACAGACCGAGACTCTGTTTCAAAAAAGAAAAAGAAATTGAACTTCTTTGGCAAACAGTTTGCCTTCTGTAAGTTTAACCTGGTTTATTCCAGATTGGTTTAATGTGTGGGTGTATGTAAGCAAGTGTGGTGGTCTGTGGGGGGTACCAAGCCCCTAGATGTACTTATACTGTATAAGTTTCCACATTAAAGACAGATTAAAAAGCAAACACGAACTACATTTAGTTTGTAGGCTTGTTCTTTTCAGATAAGCAATAAAATGAAGCACAGTTAAGGCTAGTGTTCATATTTTATCATCAACCTTTAGCCTAATCACTCCTCTTGTCTTGAAGAAATGAGGTACAGAGGTAGATACGACAACTAATCTAGATTCTTCAAAAGCATATCTCATCTGATATGTTTTGGAGAAAGTTGAGTCCAGTACTTCGCTGAGACTGCTATAGGCAATTAAGATACAATTGCTTCCCTGCTGTTGGCTGATCAGGGTCACCTCCATATTTTAACTGATTCAAGCTGAAGACCAATTAATATCCATTTTCACAGGAACATCATTCAAACCTTCTTTCAAATGCTTCTTCCAAAGCTCAGCAAAAATCCACAAACATGCTCCCATTTTGGGGCAAGCAAATAATTTTACTATTAAGGGAATTACGGTCAGTACATTTGCAGAAAGGGATATATTTTAAGTTGTATATTATATTGCTGGTAGTATATAAATATTCCAGTCCAAAAATATTAAGTATAGGTTTGAAAATCCTTAAATATTCATTACTAAAGATACATACTTTGTTTAACAATAGGCCAGTGTAAATACTGAACTAAGCAGAAATAAGCAAAGATTCTCTATTCTCAAGTCAAAAATTAACAATTAAAACTATTATTTCTTCCATAATCTGAGATCTCATGTGTAATTAAGATAAAAATAATATATTTAAGTTGCCTCAAACTATTCAGTTCAGATCTTTAGAATGGCTGTGCAGGCAGTTTCACAATTGTGGCAAAACTGCAAAGAAGTGAGGAGCAATAATAATCCTACAATTCCATCTGCATATCCAGCACAGATGCTAAACAACAGAACAAAAACAAGTGAGGACGCTCTTGATACTTTGGGGGCTGCTACGTACTGCTGATAATATAGAATGGGCCATAAAATGCAGGAGTTCCACAAGGCTGTCCCATATCTGTGTGTATTTCTAAACTGGGAGAAGAATACCTACTTTCACAGCCCACTTTCAGCACATGCTGTGCAGATTTCCAAGCAGGGAAGAGAATCTTTGACATCTGCTCTCAGCATTTTCTGTGCACATTTACAAACTGGGAAGAGAATACCTACTTTGAGCCCCCAGCTTTTGCATTTTCTTTGCATTTGACCTATGACATCACACATTTAGAAAATTACTTCTTCCTTGATTGTTTAAAAAAGGAGAGTGTAAATCAATACAGGAAGTGTTCATTGAATTTTGATGGTCCACACTGATTTTATGATTCAACTTGTTCCTTATTCACTCTTGGTTACCAATTTCACTCTCCTCCCATACTGCCCAAGATGGAAAAGAAGTATACAAAACCCTCATGTAAGCCAAATACCACATGTTCTCACAAGTGAGAGCTAAATAATATATACACATGGACATAGAGGCAGGGAAGGGTGGGAGAAGGGTGAGGATGAGAAATTATTTGATAAGTATGACATACACTATTCATGTGATGGTTACATTAAAAGCCCATATTACACCATTAGACTATATATATCCATGTACCAAAAACTGCATTTGTATACCTTACATTTATTTTAAAAAAACACACATATTGTGAGAAACAGATAATATTATTCATTTTTTCTGGTTAATATCGATTTTTTCATCAAATAATTACCTTTCATAAATTGATCATAGGTTTCTCCACAACATGTGTTTCGGTGGGTATATTTAAGTATCTACAATAGTGTAATGGAAGGAAGAGCTAATACCCTGGGTAACAGCATAATCACCTTAGACTCATCCTTCTCCCTCAGCCCCCACTGAAACAGTAAACAACTTCTTACCAATTCTGTCTCTGAAATATCTCTAATCTATGCCCACCTCTCTATTTCACCTCCTTAGCCCATCAGGGTATCTTCACTTGGATCATGACATTAGCTGGGTTGCTAGTTAGGTCTCTTGTCTCTAGCCTCTTGAACTCATTGCCTTTTGTTACAAATCTCAACAGGATGTCCTCCTCACTGCTAACAAGCTTAAGCTGAAATTTAACTTACAAGATCTGGCCTCAAATTACATTTCTTGCCTCATGTTCTGCAATGCCCTGTCACTAACCCTATACTCTACCTTCATTCGGGAACTGCTGGTCTCTGAACAATCAAGGTAGCTTCACCTCTCCTGCCCTAGATTTAGTCCTTCCAACCTTACTGTAAATATAATTTCTTCAGGAGGTCTTTTGTGACACAGAGTCAGAACAAATCAGTTTCTCCATTTGGCTTCCATAACACCTAACTAATATTATATTATCTCACTTATCAAACAATATCATATTTAACTGTACACATACCTCTTTCTGTTTAAGTGGGTGCTAAGAGGACTGGGGTAGTATATGACTTACCATTAGCTCAGAAAACATAGCACAGTCTTATATATGATAGGCATTTAAAAAATTTGCTTGTGTTTTACTAGACAATATAAAATATGCATTTCTAGAAGCATATTGAGACTTTAGGTTGGTTGGATATAGCAGACCTAGACCTTGCATTGTAATTAGATGCTGGGTAAATGCAAGGGGAGAAAAATTAAGAAGTCTTTGTTGTTTTAACAATTTGCATTTACGGCATTTTCAAGCACAGGTTTTGGCAGCTTAGTTTCTCAGTCCAGGGAAATCACATGAAAAAGTCCAAGTTTTGGCTGAAGCAATCTCAATAAAGCCTTCGGCGACACAGCTTCCTTCCCTACCAGAGAGAAGTATATCACACACTAGGCTAGTGATTATGTTATCTGAGTCAATGAACTGTATGTGAGAAAATGCCACTAAGAAAACTGTAACAGGACATAGTTCAATCTCTGTACTTCTGTAGATAAAGAACAGACAGGAAGCAAAGGACTTGGGTTCTAGATAGACTTCATTATAGCTTCCAATTAAACCATTTAGCGTCTGTTAGTAGGAAGAATGTTGGCTTTGGAATTAAAGAGACTTAGACTGAAATCCTGGCTCTTATCTCTTACTAATTAGACATCAGGCAAATTGCAGAAATCACCTGTCACAGCATTTTCACTGAAAGAAATGGAAAAATAACTGCCCCATGGGCTGATACAAGACGGAAAAAGCTCAACACAGTACCTACTGTATTTTAGGCATTCAGAAAATAAAAATTCCCTTCACTTCTTTGGGTTTCAATTTTACCTGTGTATAATCAACATTTATTTAGTTAGTGGATAATTTTAAGGCTCTTTCCAGCTCTAAAATCCTATCATTCATTTATCCTTAGATGAACAAATAGCACTGAGAATTTGTAGAAGTGTTTTCAAAGCTGTTATACTCTGATGAATATTGCCTTTTCCTTCTAATTGCCTTGGGTTTAATTCTCCCTTTTTTTCTATCTGTTTTTCAGATGGACACTTAAATCATTAATTTTCAAACTCATCTTTTATAATTATATGAATTTCAAATTATGGATTTCTATTTTTTCAGTATTTAGAATATTTGAAATTTGTATAATTAGTCAAATCCACAAGTTTTTGATATGGTTTTCAGATTAGTGCAGTTCAAAATATTTTTAGATTTCCCTTGTGATTTTTCTACTTTGACCCATAGTTTATTTAGAATGGTGCTAACTTTCATGTATTTGAACATGTTTAATCATTTTTCAGTTATTTTTTCATTTTAAATTCCACTGAGGTCAGAGCACAAGTTTAGTAGGACTTCAACTCTTTGAAATCTGTTGAGACTATATGGATGGATTATCCTTTGTACTTTTAGCCAATGTTCTGTGTAATTGAAAAAAGGTATATTCTGTGGTTATTGAATGTGGCATTTATAAATGTTAATTAGGTCATGTTATAAATAATGTAATTCAAATCTACATACTTACTGATTTGCATTCTACTTCTTTTAGATATGGAAAGAAATTTGTAAATATCTCCAATTATGGCTGTAGATTTGTCTATTTCTCCTGTTAGTCAAGATTTTTATATTTTGGGGCCATGTTATTAGGTGCATACAAACACAGAAATATTACATTTCTGTCAAATTTTTTCATTATGAAACATTTTACTTTATGTTTTTAAAGCCTAGTATATAAAATTGATGTCATTTTCTTTTGGTTAGTCTTTCTATAGCATATCAATATCTATACTTTTATCATTTTACTCTTAACCAATTTATGCTGTTTCTTTCAAAGGGAACTCTTGCAAACAGCATACAGTTGAACCTGTATTTAATTGGAAGGTTTAGATTACTTACAGTGAATAAAATAGTTGGGTTTAAGCCGGCATCTTTCTACTTCTTCCATCTATTCTTTAGTCATCCTTTTAAAATTAGTCATATTTTCTTGATTCTTTGCATGTCTTGTAATTTTCATTGTATTCTGAACTTCATATTTAAAAGAATGGTTAATAGGGGTCCCTTTCCTATGTTAGACTGATAGGGCAATGAGAGACTTATCACATTCCCATTTGTAACTGAACTGGGCTGGGGCTAGGTTGGAGTTTTAGATTCAGCTTACTTTGAATTGAATTAAAATGCCTCATAGGCAACACCTGTTAAATGTTTGTGCTACATTCTAGTGGACTTTGTCTCCTGTACACCAAGATATTATTGGAGACTTTATTCTGCCTCTCCATCGCAGCTTCCTAACCTCCCACATTGCCCAATGCTCAGCAAATACCTCATGGAGAAAACTCCCCATGATTTTGAGGTTCCGCTATCTATAAAGTCAGCTTACCAAGAACTGACTCGTTTCTTTCTGGAAATTGAGTGTGTCTAATCACCTTTGTCTCCACAGAAATATGATGTTTATATTTTGCCTCTTAAAAAAGTTGCTGCTGGCCTACTTAGAAGTCCTCTGGACTACAGCTATAAAAGTGAACATTCTACTTTACCAATTAAATTATAAAGAGACTGAGTACTTTTTTCCATAATTCTTTTTATCATACAAAAATATACTATCTTACATCAGCTAAACTTAAGCTATGGAAATAGCTTATATATTGGTAAAAGTTTACTGCAGAAATACTTAATATATCAGCAATAATTAATTCAGTGGCCCTCTCGGCTTTTACCAATTAAATATTGTTGAGAAGAAAGCTAGTTTTCAATGTTTGTCCATTCTAAAACTCTTTTAGTGATATCAGGAATTTCAGAGCTTTGATAACTAGTTTTCAACTGGACAAACATTTTTATTAGTAAAGAAATCTTTGTTTTGCTGGACTATATGAGCAAAATACCTGGAAAATCTGAGGATTTAGATTTTTATTTAAATTAAATTTGTAAGAAAAATCTTTTTAAACTGGATTGTTTAGGTGACTTTCCAGTTGAAATTGATGAGTATTTTCCCATTTTAAAATACATTTTGGGCCAGGCGCAGTGGCTCATGCCTAAAATCCCAGCACTTTGGGAGGCTGAGGCAGGTGGATAATGAGGTCAGGAGATTGAGACCATCCTGGCCAACATGGTGAAACCCTGTCTCTACTAAAATTCAAAAAATTAGCTGGGTGTGGTGGCACTCTCCTGTAGTCACAGCTACTCAGGAGGCTGAGGCAGGAGAATTGCTTGAACCTAGGAGGCGGAGGTTGCAGTGAGCTGAGATTGGGCCACTGTACTCCAGCCTGGTGACAGAGTGAGACTCTGGTCTCAAAAATAAAATAAAATAAAATACATTTTGGTTGGTAGAACTGTACTTATAAAGGTTAGAGCTAAATGATACAACCCCCACCCCCTGCACTTTAGTTAAAATACAAATGAAAATTAAGTAATTATTTTAATTTTTCATGTGTTTTTTTTGTTTTGTATACCTAAAATGATAAAGCAAACATATTAGAATATGGATAAATGTGAAATATTTTCCAAAGCTAAGTGGTTTAAAAATTACTTACATGATTTAAGAAATCTTACTATATAGTTTTCTTTTACTGAAAATTATTTAAAGAAATTAAACTATAAGGAGACATAATTTAACTTCAAATAGAGTGGTGAGAAGGTAATAAGGAACTCACCTATATGCTGTAAGTTTGAGTAGTGTCACTCAATGACATACAAATACAGAATGTCAGTCTGTCTGTTACAGCTACAAAGTTTGTCTTGTCTTTACTCTTCTGCCTAGTGAAAAAATAAACTTGCTGAATACCAACAGATTTCACAGTTCAATCCCTTAAGTTGTCATATTTTCAGTTTAAAATATGGTCCAGTTCAAAATGTAGCAGTCTGGGCTTCTTTCTTCTTCCTTTGTGCATATTGGACTTAGAGTCCACTGCCAGGAGCTGCCTGTGGTGAGTATGAGCATGACCTGTTCTCTGCTCCCCACTGGCTGTGCCACTGATGGGTGTGTGTGTGTGTGAAAATGGAGGTAGACGTCTTCTTTGACATCTGCTTACATTCAAGCAACAATGGTAATATGCCTGTTCTTTTGATCTCTGCTGCTTCTTTACCCAATGCTGACAGATTGTGTTTGCTTATATGTGTGTATCTTATAGCCCCGTTGAGGATGCTAGATGGGTTTTGGCTCACTGAGAGCTCAGAGAGTTGACAAAGCATACTGCAGGCAAGATTCCTTTTGTCCTGATCCTAAGACATAGAACACCCCTCTAAATGGGAAGTCACAGAAGAACCTCTTACTGGCCTCTGTTAGTGGTAATTGGTGCTCCTCTCATTGCACGCATGGTATCAGGCTTGGGTGTCTTAGGGTTGCCTGCCAATGCTTCTCCCACAGCAAATTTCTATCTCATTCACACTACGAATTGAGGAACCTTAGTGAGATGCTATGAGCATCCCCCCAGGGATGACACATGCATGGTGGGGTGGGGACAGATTCTTTTTTGTTTTGAGACGGAGTTTCACTCTTGTTACTCAGGCTGGAGTGCAATGGCGTGATCTCGGCTCACCGCAACCTCCGCCTCCTGGGTTCAGGCAATTCTCCTGCCTCAGCCTCCTGAGTAGCTGGGATTACAGGCATGCGCCACCACGCCCAGCCAATTTTTTGTATTTTTAGTAGAGATGGGGTTTCACCATGTTGACCAGGATGGTCTCGATCTCTTGACCTCGTGATCCACCTGCCTCGGCCTCCCAAAGTGCTGGGATTATAGGCTTGAGCCTCCGCGCCCGGCCCTGGGGACAGATTCTTTAATACTGTAAGTAAGCTTTTCAAACTCTACTTGCTCAAGACAGCAGAGCATAAGTTGTCTTCTTTTTATATATAATTTCAAATTTTATTTTAGATTCAGGGCATACATGGGCTGGTTTGTTACCTGGGTATATTACGTGATGCTGAGATTTGAGATATGATTGATCCCATCACTCAGGTGCTCAGCATTGTACCCAACAGTTTGTCAACCCTTTCCCTCTCCCTCATTCCCTGTGCCACTGATGGCAGCATGTGTGTGTGTGTGTGTGTGTGTGTGTGTGTGTGTGTGGCTGAGTAGTCCCCAGTTTCTATTGTTACCATCTTTATGTCCATGAGTACCCAATTTTTGGTTCCCACTTATAAGTGAGAACATGTGGTATTTGGTTTTCTGTTCCTGAGTTAATTCACTTAGGAAAATGGCCTCCAGTTTCACCCATGTTGCTTCAAAGAATATAATTTCATTCTTCTTTATGGATGTATAGTATTCCATGGTGTTTATGTACCACATTTTCTTTATCCAATCCACTAGACATGGATACCTAGGTTGATTCTGTGTCTTTGCTATTGTGCTGTGATGAACACAGGAGTGCATGTGTCTTTTTGGTAGAAAGACATTTCATTTTTGATATATACTCAGTCATAGAATTTCTGGGTTGAATGGTAGTTGTAAACTCTTTCAGAAATCTCCAAACTGCTTTTCACACAGTGGCTGAACTAATTTACATTTCCATCAACAGTATATAATCATTCCCTTTTCCCTACAGCCTCACCAACATCTGTTGTCTTTTGAGTTTTTAATAATAGTCATCCTGACTAGTGTGAGATGGTATCTCATTGTGCTTTTAATTTGCATTCCTTTGATGATTAGTGTTGATGAGCATTTTTTCATACATTTGTGGGCCACTCGTATGTCTTCTTTTAAGAAGTGTCTGTTCATATATTTTGCCCATTTTTTAATGAGCTTGTTTTTTTTTTTTTTTTTTTTTGCTCATTAAGTTCCTTACAGATTCTAAAGGCTAGACATTAGTCAGATGTATAGTTTTTGAACATTTTCTCCCATTCTGTATGTTGTTGGTTCACTCTGTTGATAGTTTCTTTTGCTGTGCGGAAGCTCTTTAGTTTTATTAGGTACCACTTGTCAATTTTTGTTTTTGTTGCAGTTGTTTTTGAGGACTTAATAATAAATTATTTCCCAAGGTGGATATCCAGAATGATATTTCCTAGGTTTTCTTCTGGAATTCTTATAGTTTGCGGTCTTACATTTAAATCTTTAATTGATCTTGAGTTAATTTTTATATATAGTGAAGGATAGGGGTCCAATTTCATTCTTTGCCATATGGCTAGACAGCTATCCCAATATAATTTATTGGATAGAATATCTTTCCCCATTGCTTATTTGTGTCAACTTTGTTGAAGATTAGATGACCGTAGTTGTAAAGGTTTCTTTCTGGGTTCTCCATTTTGTTCCATTAGTCTATGTGTCTGTTTTTGTACCAGTACCATGCTGTTTGAGTTACTGCAGCCTTATAGCATAGTTTGAAGTTGGGTAATGTGATGCCTTCAGCTTTGTTCTTTCTGGTTAGCATTGCTTTGGCTATTCACACTATTTTTTGATTCCATATAAATTTTAGGAGAGTTTTTCTAGTTCTGTGAAAAATGACATTGGTAGTTTGATACAAATAGCATTAAATCTATATATTGCTTTGGATACATGGAAATTTTAATGAATTGATTCTTCCAATCCAGAAGCATGGATTGTTTTACCATTTGTTTGTAACATCTGTGATTTCTTCTGGCAGTGTTTTGTAGTTCTCCTTGGAGAGATCTTTCACTTCCTTGGTGAGATGTGTTTCTAGGTATTTGAATTTTTTGTGGCTATTGTAAATAGAATTGCATTCTTGATTTATTTGGCTTTCAGCTTGAATGTTATGGATGTATATAAATGTTAATTATTTTTTACATAGATTTTGCATCCTGAAACTCTACTGAAGTTGTTTATCAGTGTTGGGAGCCCTTTGGAAGAGTCTTTGTGATATCCTAGGTATAGAATCACATCATTCATGAAGAACAGTTTCACTTCTTCTTTTCCTATTGGATGCCTTTATATATATATATATATATATATATATATATATATATATATATATATATATGTAAAGAACAATGTGGTTTGCTGCCTCCATCCCCATAACCTATATCTGGCATTTTCCCCATGTTATCCCTCCCCAACTCCCCACCCCCCACTGTCCCTCCCCTAGTCCGCCCTCACCTCAGTGTGTGATGCCTCCCTCCCTGTGTCCATGTGTTCTCATCATTCAACACCCACCTATGAGTGAGAACATTTAGTGTTTGATTTTCTGTTCCTGTGTCAGTTTGCTGAGAATGATGGTTTCCAGGTTCATCCATGTCCTGACAAAGGATATAAACTCATTGTTTTTTATGGCCGCATAGTATTCCATGGTGTATATGTGCCATATTTTTCCTGTCCAGTAGATCATCAATGGGCATTTGGGTTGGTTCCAAGTCTTTGCTATTATCTAAATGACAACTCTTAGGAAATGAAGTCGATAAAGGCCAAGCACGAACAATATTGAAGACCAAGTTCCCTTTGGGCCTCAATTCCCTGGGTGTTTAAAAGGAAAGCTCCATTTGGTCCTAAATTTATTTCGATCTAACATAAAGGCTAAAGTCTGTGAAGCCTTTGAAGATATAAAAACATTATTTTCATTCAGCAGTGGTGAATTTCCTTGCCAAAGACTTCAGCATTAGGGAAGTATTATGCTAAGCTCTGCATCCCACAGGGGTCATCATGACTTCTAGAAATATCCACCAGGGAGCACTGGGCAAGGAAACTGGAGCTTAAAAGTAACACACATGCCAGTTGTTACCATAGTTACAACAGGAAAGGCCATAAGAGGTGTACTTTTTTTTTTTCTTTCTATAAGCAGTCAGATATAAGCCCTGTGTAATTTAGGATCAGTGGGGTGAATAATCCTAGTTTTATCTGCAGGGTTTTATCATGGTTTCCTGAGTTTAAACATGTAACGGGGGAGCAGAAGAAGGGATAAATGATTTGTTTATGCTCAATAAAGATGTTGTTGCTGTTCTGTCAGCTAACCTTTACTCTCAGGACTTACAAAAACTTGCAAAGCCTTTCAATTATTTATTCTCCTACCAGCAAATTATTAGAATTCAGTGTCACATCTGATTTTAGTTGGCTTAGGTATGAGACTAGACAGGGTTAAATAATGGGGAGAACATCTCTTTCATTCCTAAATTTCTGAGGCTGGGTTATGATAGAACTATGGAGATGACAGTAATGAGATTCCCCAGGACATTCCCAAGGTGGGTTATGCTTCCAAAATCTGGCTTTCTAAGCATAACAGAATCTGGCCTAACCTGTCTTCCAATATTTAGATCTCTTCGATAGCACCCCTGTCAGAGTAGTTTGTGTTCTTCACTTCAATGAAAACTTTTTTGGTGATGCATCATTACAGTTTGAGCCAGGTGATTTCATTTTAGACAGTTGTGATAGATAACACAACAAGAAACAATGAACACTTTTTAATGGGTTATTATATGTGAAATGGTATAAAAGCACTTAAAATTTCATATGATTCTTAGAATGACCAAATAAGGTAGATAACTATTCTTATCACTTCCACTTTACAGACAAAAAACTTTGCTTACAATAGTGAAGCAACTCCTGCAGTGCTACACAGCTATGAAATGTCAAGTCAGAACCCAGATACTGGACCCCAAAACTTGAGAGAAAGCTCTATCCTTTAACTTCTTCACCCAAGCTGAAATCCACTTCCTAGTTCTATCCTCCAATGACCCTTGAAAAAAAAATCTCTTCCACTACTTGCTCTTCAGATATTTAACACAACTTTCAGTCCTCTTTTATAGAGTTCTTTTCAGGCTACAGGACACTGTTTTTAGGTGTTTATTCCCCAAAACCCCAAACCATGTATTTTTCTCATTTGGCTTATTGTAGTAGCTCTCTAAAGCTCTGCCTGCTCTGTCCCCTGTTCTTCACCCAGCAGCCACGGCTGTCCTTAAAATACAAGTCAAAGCACCTCATTCTTCTGGTCAAAACATTTATGCAGGTTTTCCTATCACTTAAATTGAAACCTTAATAGTCCACTTGAAGATTAAATAATTGACTACTAAAGTTACATTTCCAAAATTGATGGTTCCTAATTATGCTGAGCCATAACAATAGTCTTCTTACTCTTAAAGACTATAAGTCCCCATGATACGTCTCCCACATCCCACTCCCTCCTCCCTATTCATACTTGTTCCAGGCACAGAGGCCTGCTTGCTGTTCCCTGAACATGCCAGCCTTTCTTCCTGGAGTGTCTGACCTGGAATACCTCCATCTGGTTCTTTCCTCCTCCTCTTACCATCTTCCCTTCAGAGTAACCTTATAAGTGAGGCCTTCTCTGACTACGTTATCTTAAGTAGCAAATCTCTGCACTCACTGGTATTCTCTCTTCTTTCATTTCTGTATTTTTCTCCATAGCACCTATCACCATCTGACTTACTGTTTATCTTACTTATTTGGTTTTTGCCTGCTTCTTCCACCCACATTAGAATGTAAGCCCCAGGAAGGCAGGACATTTTATCTTCTTAGTTCAATTCTAAGGCTGAATCATAGGAACTGGCCCACAAAATAACAATTTTGTATGGGTCAACCGACCATACCCCAGCACTAAGAGCAGCCCTTGGCACACAGTAGCACTGAAGTGGTTGGTGAGTAAACAACCTATCTATATATGGAATACTACAAATATTATATGATACAGCCTTTAGATACTTTACTAGCCTGGGTGAGAAATTTACCATCAGCTGGTCATATTCCTGATACCATCTCGGTAGATCTTCCTAATCCTATGTGGAGCCAAATATATAGATGGATATGCAAGTAAATATTAAGAACACTTTTGCTGACATATTGAACCTAGTTTTTTAACAGTATGATGTGATTTTTTTTTTTCATAGCACTCACTACTAATTTTAACACTCATCTGTCAGTTTTAGAGCAACCTATGTCCAAAGGGGCAACTTCCCTATCGATTGGTAGGATCTGTTTGGATTCAAGGTAAGACTTGCTTAAGCTAAATTAAGGCAGTGATTTTGCACAGTCACCTGCCATAGGATGACCTATTTATCTTACTACCACTGTGCTTACACAAAGGAGTGAGTATTCTTCAGAAAATAATGAATTAATAATAATGTTCCACTTGAAATATCTCTGTTGTTTTTTAGCTTATAATGAACATGTAGCTGAAAATCATTGTAGAAACAAACTTTCTCACAGCGCATCATTTGCTACTGGCAGATGAGACATAGTATGTTTGATTTACTTTAATAATGTTTCAGCCACTTTGTTAAAAAAAATGCCAGAAATTCTAGTGTTAAGAAATAGAAACACTATGATGGAATACATTATACAATAAGATAAGAAAACCTAGGATAATTATTGTAGGTCTGAAAGAGTAATCCTTATTGTTGATCACAGGGTGTTGTAGAAATTGCTGTCAAACCCGAGTCATCCCTTTGATTACCATTTCAAATTATTCACTGTTAATTTGTAGCACTTCTTATGGAAAGTTGAAGTTTTTTGTTCTCACACATCGAGAACCAGGAGACAGCTTAAAATGTTTAAATAGACATAAAAACGTCTTTTTCCTCCTTGTTTAAAAAGCCCCTAACAAATCACAAATCAGCAAGAATTCTCACATTCATCTAAAAGTTAAGATAAAGCATTAGTTTTTTTATACCCACAACAAAACATGGACCTGCAGAAGTTTTCAAGCAATCCTCCAGCAGCTTCATGCGGGTCTTCTGGAGCTCTGGGCTGTCCCAGTCATCTTCTTGCACTCCCCAGTACAGATCTATGACCTGGGGACAAATGGATGAAGCAGCATTAGTTTACCTGCGGGCTTTGTTCTTATTTACAATGTCAAGCTAATGTGACTTTTAATTTTTCTTTGCAGCATGTTTTCTCTTACAGAAGGAAAATGATTTTTAAGATCAATTTAAAGAGATTTTTCACTCCATGATGGGTTGGGAATAAACATTATAATTTCTTATTGTGTTTCTGATTATATTGCTAACTTGGGCCCAGAGAAAATGAAATGCTAACTGTTGAATGCTTTGGAGCATGGGATTTTGTTGTCTTGAATTGGTAACAGAATTTTAAGGTCTGAAGCAGCTGGGATAAGGTTACCATAAAATTTAAGACAATTAAATCACTATATGTATATAATGTTACCATATGTATTAATATGAGAAAGGAAAACCATACTGAACATTACCATATACTGATTTCAAGTCAGACATCTACATTTCTTTAAAAAAAAGCCCTGTCATCATCACACTCTATCATATGAGGACATATATTTTGCTTACGTCTGTTTTATCTGTAAGCAGTTTGGCTTTCATCAATATATATCTGAAAAACATGTACTGGCAAAAATGAAAGGTATGCCTTACAGAAAAGCAAGGATAATAAGATCCTCTATCTCCCTACTTCAAAGACTACTAAAGAAGATTCTGTCAGTCTATAACAAACTTTTACAAGTTCACTCTTTGAAAAGTGCTGTGGAGAGCATCATGGGTTTCATTATCTTCACTCAACTGCTATCTGCATAAAGTAAATGTTCCCAATTATAGCTTTGAAAATGTCTTTTCCTTTCCTTGCTTCCCATAGGCAGAAACAAGACCCTCCCACTCTTTTCCTCCTGCTTGCATGACATTTGGTGAGATGAAAGCTCAGAGTATGGGTCCTCCCTTGTGGTCCCAGCAGGTCCTGGGGACTTTGTGCATGTCCCATTTCTTGGCTATGGGCCCCACAGATCTAGCTGGTCCAGATCTTTGTCTAAATGCATTTGAGTTTTTAGAAGGCTAACAGATAAATGCCAACTCTTTAAAAAATATTCTCATGGCCCATTCCATGGGTTTTATCATATATGAAAATATCAGCACTGATTTTGGGGCTCTTCCCTTTAATCTGTCTTACAAAATTTAATCACACAATATGAAGAAAGGGGACATCAAAGAAGGCAACTTCATTATCCAGTTTGAGGGCCTCTAAGTGGGATACTTAAAAGTAAATATAAATTAGTAAAAATTGAAAAATTCAGTTCTTCAAGTGCTCAGTAGCCCCATACTGGTTCTCATGTTGGAGAGAGGAGAAACAGAGTATTTCATATCATAGTAAGTTCCGCTGGACAGAGCTGTAAATTACCAAGCTTCAGAAGAGAGCAGAAATCATCTAGTAATAAAAGAACAGAACAGGGCTATAAAATAGTCTAATTTCATAAATAATGGACAGCCCATGATGACTTGCAAAGGGTAATGCTTCCAGAAAATGAAAAGGTAAAACATTTATGGCTTATCTGTTGTTAATCTTTCTGGGTGTTTTACATGCCACAGAGTACCTTTTGGTAAATTAATATCCTGCCACATGGGGATTTGTGTCAAATGTTTTAAATACAAAAGATGAACTTTTCCACCTCACCATTCTTGGGAAGGATATCCCCAGAGCTGCTGCAAATGCTGAGAAAGTGTCTCCCTCAATGGAAACAGAATAACCTTCACATGCTACTCTGGTCTCCTGTCCTGAGGAGGACAATAATGAGGGAATGTGTTCTCTTTCTGGGTCCATAACAGGGAGCAGTTTTAAGGGCAAGAATTTCCCAGCACCATGCTCCCTCCCATCTCTCTCCATCTGGGAGATTTAACAGTTTATGTTTAAATTTTGCGGTTGCAAGAAGAAACTAAGTCAATCTCCCCAGCAGAAGTTTAAAGGAACTCCTTTCATTGGCCAGAGAAACTTGGGGAGGTGGGAATTTCTCCCAGGAAAAATTCCCCTGCTCCTTCACCCACATCGGATTTCCAGCTCTCTGGAATCCCCTCCCACATGGTAGGAGCTTTCTTTGTCCTCCTGGATTTCCCTTCTGGGGTCCCCTTCCACACTCTCTCGTGGAAGCCTTACAGAAAAGCGAGGATAATAAGATCCTCTATCTCCCTACTTTAAAGACTACTAAACTCCATCTCAATCTCTATTCCCTTCCACTCAGTATGGAAGCTGCTTTTCTCTCCTGGATTCAATCTTTCTGGATTCTCTCACACAGTGTGAGAGTTAGCTGTTTTTTTCTCTTTCCTTCTCCTGTTTCTCTCTCTCTCTCTCTCTAAATAAATAAATAAATAAATCACTTTCTACAAACACTTTTGAGTCTGGTATTTACTGCACACTGTACTATGGTCCCCTCTCTCATTCTTGAGAGGGCAGAAGACCAAGAACCTCGAGAAACATTCTCTCAGGCGAGTTGAGGACACCCTGAACCCCTGAACCCCAATATCACAATAATAGCCTTGGTTGAACAATGGGTTAAGAAAAGCTGGCAAGTAGACTGCTTCTCTATATTCCTCCTCTCTGGGCAGGACATCTCTGAAAGACATTTCTTTCAGGACATGACTGAAAGAAAGCCCCTCAATCAGGGGCTTATAGATAAAACTTCCATCTCCTTGGGACAGAGCACCTAGGGGAAGGGTGGTTGGGGGTGCAGCTTCAGCAGACTTAAATGTCCATGCCTGCTGGCTCTGAAGAGAGCAGTGGATCTCCAAGCAAAGTGCTTGAGCTCTGTGAAGGGACAGACTGCCTCCTCAACTGGGTCCCTGACCCCTGTGCCTCCTGACTGGGAGACACCTTCCAGCAGGGGTCCACAGACACCTCATACAGGAGAGCTCCTGATGGCATCTGGCAGTTGCCCCTCTGGGACAAAGCTGCTAGAGGAAGGAACTGGCAGCAATCTTTGCTGTTCTGTAGCCTCCACTGGTGATGCCCAGGCAAACAGGGTCTGGAGTGAACCTCCAGCAAACTCCAGCAGACCTGCAGCAGAGGAGCCTGATTATTAGAAGGAAAACTAACAAATAGAAGGGAATAGCATCAACATCAACAAAAAAGACATCCACACAAAAACCCCATTTGAAGGCAACCAGTATCAAAGACTAAAGGTAGATAAATCCATGAAGATAAGAAAAAGCCAGTGCAAAAAGCCTGTAAATTCCCAAAACCAGAACACCTCTTCTCCTCCAAAAAATCACAGCTCCTTGCCAGCAATGGAACAAAACTGAATGAAGAATCAGTTTGACGAACTGACAGAAGTAGGCTTCAGAAGGTGGGTAATAACCTCTTCCGAGCTAAAGGAGCATATTCTAACCCAATGCAAGGAAGGTAAGAACCTTGAAAAAAGGTTAGAGAAATTGCTAGTTAGAATACCCAGTTTAGAGAAGAACATATATGACCTGATGGAGCTGAAAAACACAGCACAAGAACTTCATGAAGCATACAAAAGTATCAATAGTCGAATTGATCAAGGAGAAGAAAGGATATCAATGTCTGAAGATCAACTTAATGAAATAAAGCATGAAGACACGATTAGAGAAAAGAGTGAAAAGGAACAAACAAAGCCTCTAAGAAATATGGGGCTATGTGAAAAGACCAAACCTATGTATGATGGGTGTATCTGAAAGTGATGGGGAGAATGGAACCAACTTGGAAAGCACTCTTTGGGATATTATCTAGGAGAACTTCCCCATCCTAGCCAGAGAGGCCAACATTCACATTCAGGAAATACAGAGAACACCATAAAGATACATATTCATCAGATTCACCAAGGTTGAAATAAAGGAAAAATGTTAAGGGCAGCCAGAGAGAAAGGTCATATTATCCATAAAGGGAAGCTCATTAGACTAACAGCAGATCTCTCAGCAGAAACCTTATCAGCCAGAAGACAGTGGGGGCCAATATTCAACATTCTTAAAGAAAAGAAGTTTCAACCCAGAATTTCATATCCAGCCAAACAGCTTCATAAGTGAAGAAGAAATAAAATCCTTTACAAACAAGCAAATGCTGAAAGATTTCATCACCACCAGACCTGCCTTACAAGAGCTCCTGAAGGAAGCACTAAATATGGAAAGGAAAAACCAGTACCAGCCACGGAAGAAACATACCAAATTGTAAAGACTATTGACACTATGAAGAAACTGCATCAACTAACAGGCAAAATAACCAGCTAGCATCATAATGACAGGATCAGACTCACACATAACAATATTAACCTTAAATGTAAATGGGCTAAATGCTCCAATTAAAAGACACAGACTGGCAAATTGGATAAAGAATCCATACCCATCGGTGTGCTGTATTCAGGAGACCCATATCATGTGCAAAGACACACATAGGCTCAAAATAAAGGGATGGGGGAATATTTACCAAGCAAATGGAAATCAAAACAAACAAAAAGCCACAGTGGTTGTAATCCTAGTCTCTGATAAAACAGACTTTAAACAAAGAAAGATAAAAAAAAGAGAAAGAAGGGCATTACATAATGGTAAAGGGATCAATGGAACAAAAAGAGCTAAGTATCCTAAATATATAAGCACTCAATATAGGAGCACCCAGATTTATAAAGCAAGTTCTTAGAGACTTACAAAGAGAGTTAGATTCCCACACAATAATAGTGGCAGACTTTAACACCCCACTGTCAATATTAGGCAGATCAATGAGACAGAAAATTAACAAGGATATTCAAGACTTGAACTCAGCTCTGGACCAAGCAGACCTAATAGACATCTACAGAATTCTCTACCCCAAATTAACAGAATATACATTCTTCTCAGCACCACATCACACTTATTGTAAAATTGATCACATAATTGGAAGTAAAACACTCCTCAGCAAATTCAAAAACAAAAAACAAAAAACAAAACCCAGAAATAATAACAGTCTCTTACACCACAGTGCAATCAAATTAGAACTCAGGATTAAGAAACTCAAAACCACACAACTGCATGGAAACTGAACAACCTGCTCCTGAATGACCACTGGGTAAATAACGAAATTAAGGCAGAAATAAATAAGTTCTTTGAAACCAATGAGAACAAACATACAACATACGAGCATCTCTGTGACAGAGCTAAAGCAGCATTTAAAGGGAAATTTATAGCACTAAATGCCCACAGGAGAATGTGGGAAAGATCTAAAATTGACACCCTAACATCACAATGAAAAGAACTAGAGAAGCAAGAGATTTTAAGTATCTTAAAAAGAAAAGAAAAGAAAAGAAAAAAGGCTGGCAAGTGTAAGAAGGGATAGCTTCACTGGTTGGTCAGGGCTTGGAATTCACTGGGCTTTACCCATGGGTGTGGTCACCATTTCAAGGTCAGTGCCCAAGGATGGTAGGACCTCATGTCCTTGCTGCCAATTTTTTGATCCATGCTTTTGGCACAGAAGGAGAGCAAGAATCAGGGCAAGTTCTTCTCTGTGATGTTTTCCATGGCTTGTCCATGGAAAAAGTGATTTGTGTAGAAAACTAAATGGCTGAGGCTATCTGAATGTTAAAGAACTTGTTAACAGCTGAATGTTAAAGAACTAGGCTTGTTTAGAGTTAGGCAACTTGGATCCAACTTACTCTTATCTTTTGGTTCTCTTTGGACTGTGGTGAGACCAGAGTACCACACAGTCTCTTAGTTCCAGATACTTATGGGGCTGCCACTAGGATCATATTTCATGTTTTTATGATTTTAAAAAGCACTTCTTCTAGTCATTTTACTTCTAGCTACCAAAAAATTGTTACAACATACTGAAATCATAATTGTTATACTGAAATCATTAAAATCATTCTAAGACCATCTGCCAATAACTCATCAAAATAAATATACAAATCCACTGCAATGTGTATGGCACCTTTAGCTATGGCAGGCACAACCCAAGAACTATACATATAATCTCATCTCCATTCTTCTGGCTGATACTGTTTGGATGTGGTTGAGGAAGGTTTTATTTAGAGCAAGTAAAAATGATAAATCTAACAGTTAATATAAGAAAAGCTATAAATATCAACTTGCTCTTCTCTGATTTTCTTTAAATGACATACAATTATATAAAGTAATAATTATAACAATATGACATTGAATTTATAACATACATAGCTGTAACAGGGGTAACAATAATAGCACAAAAGGGAGGAAAAAGAATAGAGTTATATAGGAATAATCTTTCTACAGTTCACTAGAATTGATATAAATTGTAAACAGGTTATGATAAATTAAGATGTATATACCCTGTCATAACTACTAAGAACTCAACAATATAGGGAAAAAATCATTAAAGGAATTAAAATATACTAGAAAATATTGA
This sequence comes from Saguinus oedipus, assembly GCA_031835075.1. Taxonomy (NCBI): domain Eukaryota; kingdom Metazoa; phylum Chordata; class Mammalia; order Primates; family Cebidae; genus Saguinus; species Saguinus oedipus. The sequence continues at coordinate 64,994,186 of CM063171.1, read as the reverse complement.
CTTAATGCAAAAAGGTAAGGAAATAGGAATTCCTAATACAAAAAATATAAAACATAGAAAAGAAGTAAAGTGGCAGATGTAAATCCAACTGCATCAGTAATATCATTAAATGTGAATGTATTAAACAATGTGGTCAAAGGCATAGACCAAGCTTGCCCAACCTGCCTCATGCAGCACAGAATGACTTTGAATGTGGCCCAACACAACATTGTAAAATTTCTTAAAACATTATGAGATTTTTGTTTTTACAATTTTTTAAAAAGCACAACAGCTATCATTAGTGTTAGTGTATTTATGTGAGGCCCAAGACAATTATTCTTTTTCCAATGTGGTCCAGGGATGCCAAAAGATTGGGCACCTGGGCATAGACTGTCAGGCTGGGTTAAAACAAGATCCAACTATATGCTGTCTACAGGAGACTATTTTAAATTCAAATACATAAACAGGTTGACAGTACAAGGGTGAAAAAAGATATATCATGCAAATAGCAACCACTAGAAAGCTAGAGTGGCTATACTAAAAATCAGACAAAATAGATTATAAAACATAAAATATAATGAGAGATAAAAATAACCATTTCATCATGATAAAAGAATCAATCCATTAGGACAATATAACAATTATAAACGTTACAGGCAACTAACAACAGTGCCTCAAAATACATGACAGGTTGACAGTAAAAGGGTGGAAAAAGATATATCATGCAAATAGCAACCACTAGAAAGCTAGAGTGGCTATATTAAAATCAGATAAAATAGATTATAAAACATAAAATATAATGAGAGATAAAAAGAAGCATTTCATAATGATAAAAGAATCAATCCATTAGGACAATGTAACAATTACAAACGTTACAGGCAACTAACAACAGTGCCTCAAAATACATGAAGCACAAATGGACAGAAATGAAGAGAGAAATAAACAATTTAACTATAATAATGGAGACTTAAATATCCTACATTCAATAAAGGGAGAAACAATGGTAAGATATACAACTGGAAGATTTGGACAATACTATAAACACATGTCTACGAAATAATCTACCCAGAAACAGCCGAATTTGTTTTTCTCAAGCACACATAGAACATTCTCCAGGATGGAATACATATTAGTTCATAAAACAAACCTCAATAAATCTAAATGCATTTATATGATACAAAGTGTGTTCTCTGAACATGGTGGAATATAATTATAAATCAATCATACAAAAAAATTTAGGAGATGCACAAATTTGTGGAAACTAATATACTCCTAAAATAATGAGAAAGAAGTCACAAGAGAAATAAAAAGAATATTTTGAGATGAATGAAAATAAAGGTACAACATACAAAAATGTATGGGATGCAGCTAAAGCAGTACTGAGAGGAAAATTAATACCTGTAAACTACAATTAAACTAATCAATGAGGTAAAGCTGTAGGATGCAAGACTGATATACAAAAATGTATTGTATTTCTATACACTAGCAAATAAAAATCTATGATGAAATTAAATAAAAATTCAATTTAAAAGAGCACCAGAAAAAAATTATAAGATCACTAAGAAAATTTAGAAATAAATTTAACAAAAGAAATGCAAGATTTATACTCTGAAGACTACAAAAAGATTGTTGAAAGAAACTAAAGAAAATATAAATAAATGAAAGGCATTCCATGTTCATGGATTAGGAGACTTAATACTGTTACGACATCATTACTCCTCAAAATAACTTACAGATTCAATACAATCACTATCAAACCCCTAGTTGATTTATTTGCAGAAATTGACAAGCTAATCCTAAAATTCATATGGAAAGTCAAAAAGCCCAAGATTGCTAAAACAATCTTACAAAAGAAGAATAAAATTGAAGAACTTACACTTCTAGATTTCAAAGTTAACTACAAAACTACAATAATTAAGACAGTTTAGTGCTGGCATAAGGATAGACATGTCAATCAATGGAATAAAATAGAGAATCCAGAAATAAATCTTCACACATAAGGCCAACTGATTTTCAACAAGGTTACTAAAACAATTCAATGTCACATCCATTACCTTTCCAAACAAATGATGTTGAGGCAACTGGATATTCACATGCAAAAGAAGCTCAGCCCCCTACCTCATACCATGTAAAATTAGTTAACTCAACATAGATGACAGACATAAATTTAAGAGTCAAAACTGTAAAACTCCTAAGGGAAAAACAGGAATAAATCTTTTTTTTTTTTTTTTTTTTGAGATGGAGTCTTCCTCTGTTGCCCAGGCTAGAGTGCAGTGGCACAATTTCACCTCACTGCAACCTCTGCCTCCCAGGTTTAAGCAATTCTCCCTGCCTCAGCCTCCTGAGTAGCTGGGATTACAGGTGCTTGTCACTACGCCTGGCTAATTTTTTATTTTTAGTAGAGATGGGGTTTTGCCGTGTTGGCCATGCTGGTCTTGAACTCCTAACCTCAGGTAATCCACCTGCCTTGGCCTCCGAAAGTGCTGGGATCACAGATGTGAGCCACCACACCTGGCCAGTAGTAAGTATTTGTGAGCTTGAATTTGACAATAGTTTATTAGATGTGACATTAAAAATATAAGCAACTAAATAAAAAATAAATTGAACTAACTCAAAACTTTTTAATATTATGATTTAAATGATACTATCAAGAAGGTGAAAATAATAAAGATAAAATGAAAGAAAACATTTGCAGATCATTTTTGTATGCATTTTTTGTCTAGAATATATAAAGAACTCCTACAACTCAGTAATAAAAAGACAAATAACTCACTTAAAAATGGGCAAATATTCTGAGTAGACATTTCTCCAGAGAATATATACAAATTTCCAACATAAAAGATGCTTAATATTATTAGTTATCAGTAAATACAAGTCAAAACTACAATAAGATAACGCTTCACAAGGTGCCTATAATAAAAAAGACTGATAATAACAAGTGTTGGCAAGAATGTGAAGACATTGGAACCCTCATACATTGCTGATGGGAATACAAAATGGCTCAGTCGCTTTGGAGACAGTCTGGCAGTTTCACAAATGGTTAAACAGAGTTATCATGTGACCTGGTAATTCTGCTACTAGGCATATACTCAAGAGAAATGAAAACATACGTCCACAAAAAAACTTGTACATGAATGTTCATAGCAGCTTTATAATGGCCCAAATATAGAAATAACCTAAATGTCCATCAAGTGATCAACAGATAAATAAATATGACATAATTCACACAATGAAATACTTTTGAAGTATAATAAGTAATGCAATGAAATGCATTGCATGCTACCACATGGATGCAATATGTACATGCTACCACATGGATAAACCTTGAAAGCATTAATCCAGTCACAAAAGACCACATATTATATGGTTTCATTTATATTAAATGTACAGAATAGGCAAATCCATAGAGACAAAAAGTAGGTTAGTGGTTGCTTAGGGCTAGTGGGGAGCAGAATAGGGTGCTTGGAGAGTGATACCTAAAGGGCACAGGGTTTCTTTTTGGGGTGATGAAAATGTTCTAAAATTGATTATCCTGTTACACAGAATCTACTAAAAACCACAGAATCATATATTTCAAATGGGTGAATTTTATATGTAAATTATATCTCAATAAAGCTGTTTTAAAAATAATACCATACACATCTATTTGCATTGCAAATACAAAGAACTAACTACATGTGAACCACATGATCAGGGTAAAAATGTCCTTTTAGGGCTTTATTTATTTTCCTTTATTTCGAAAGCCCAAGTAACACATCATTTATTTGCCACTGATGGAAGTCTTTTGTAATAGTTTTTGCATCTGTTATTTCCTTATGGTTTGGCCACCAGTACTGCCCTCATCCAGGCCTTCATAGCTCCATATCTTCTTACTTCAGTTACCTTGTTATATATTCTTCTGCCTACAGCTTTTCTCCCTTAAATTGTTCTTTCCCATATGTCTTTATGGGAAGAAAATGATGAAAAAGATAAAAATCAAGCAACCGGGAAGACACTGAGGAAATAAATAAATGAAACAACCAACTTACGCAATATAAAACACCATTTTGGGCAGACAGCTATGCCAAATATCTGCATGATCAATAACTGGCAAAAAACACTTGGAACATAAAGTGCTCAACAAGACAAGATTTATTGCATACATTAAAAAATTAAGTTTAGCTTTTAGCCTAATGTCCAGGCACTGCAGAGTCTAGAATCTAATTTACTATTTATTGGAATACTAACTTGTTGACAGCACATTTTATATATCTTTACTTATTTCATCATTTAAGCATAAAAGCTTAGGAAAGCAATTTGATATTACCTTTTTTACTTAAAACTATCTCACTTGTCTTAAAAACTTCTTAGGGAAGCTAATTTATCTGCTTTTTATACTGTGCTAAATTGGTGTAAAAACAAAAAGCCAGCAAATAAAGCCCTAACAAATCTTACTCCTTAAAATCAAACACTGTCATTTAAATATCAAGATTACATAACAATAATGCAACTTGTAAAAAATAAATAAAACTCAAATTTTTTTTTCTAAAAAGAGAGTCAAATTTGAATTCATAATGGTCTTGCACTATCATTTCTTCAGAGAGGCTTAGATAATAACTTAAATGTCTTCCAAAATATTTTCTTTCTCATTTTTCCCACACCACAGAACAACATCTCAATGCAAAATGGAAACATAACTACAGAGATGATATGACTGATTTTTTGAAAACAAATTCAGTACTGAAACGAAGGCTATTCTTCAAAGGTATTACGATGGAAGGCTACACACTTATTTCAATAGTTCTGCCATTGCTCAGAGCACTTCCTCTTTAGTAATAATCTCATTTTGTACACACAAAAAATCTTGTTGCTTTGTACTTGAATTTTGTTTCGATTAAAAATGGTATTTCTCTAGCCTTACTGGCCCTTACATATATAAGACATAGTTTTTAAAAGACCTGTGGTTTTTTCAAAAGAATAAAATCTTCTCTTATTCATGAAAGGATTAACATCTGCTACCACTAAAAATATTCAAAGGAGTGCAGAGCAGGTTCAGAAAGCTTTGAACAGCAAGAACATTGTTGTACTAAGGACATAACTTTCTAAGGTCAATACAGTGGTAAAGATCGCACTCATTATATTTTGTTTTAGTATTTATGTCCCATTTCTAGAATGCTCATCTCACAGAAGGTGGTAAGCAGAGAAGTCTTAAAACTCAGACTAGCATTGTCTGATACTATTTACCAATAGTAAGTTATGTTTTGTACATGTGGTATAAATCATTCCCTGGGTAGAATGACTTGTTCCAGACGGGCATATCTCAAGAAAAATCCCAGGTCTTCATCCTCAATGACTACATTTTACTAGAACTATTGTGAATACTGAGTTCGGGTCACTTGCAATTATTCCCTTGGTTATCAGACATATGACGGATACATAGCGAGTCATGATTAAAACAGGCAATTCTGGGAAAAACAGGTCCTCGGTCAAGCCCAGAAAGGACTGACTGGCCTCTGGTGCCATATACTATCACTGGAAAGAAAGAGACCAATAATATGAGGTTGGATGATGCTTCAACCAAAGCCTTCTGAAGACAACTAACTGCCCAGACCTGATGCCCTGCGTCTTGAGAGATTTAGCCTCTGGACATTTCAATATAACATGATAGGAAGAACTGAACCCTTGACCATGAACCAAGTCAGGACCTCTGACCATCAAGGCTTAATGAATATGGAGAAGGGATCAGGAGTTTTGAGGGGCAGAGAAGAAGTAGCAAGATGGAAGTTGTGTGTCTGTGATAAGTTGGAAAAATTCTCTGCATAAAGGAACTTGAACGAGGATGCCAGTGGGGACCAACTTCCTTCAGTGGCAGGACACCTGACCACAAACCATACACCTCTGCTAGTCTGTTCTGTGTTGCTATAAAGGAGTACCTGAGACTGGGAAATTAATAAACAAAAGAGGCTTATTTGGCTCATGATTCTGCAAGGCTGCACAAGCATGGTACCAGCATCTGCTTGGCTTCTGGTGGGGCCTCAGGAAGCTTTTACTCATGGTGGAAGGCAAGAGGGAGCAAGAGAGAGAAGGAAGGAGGTGCCAGCCTCTTTAAATAACCAGATCTTCTGGTGACTAAGAGTGAAAACTTCACTCATTACCTTGGGGAGGGCACCAACACCATTCGTGAAGGATTCGCTTCTGTGACCCAAACAACTCCCACCAGGCCCCATCCCCAACAATGAGGATCACATTTCAACATGAGATTTGGAGGGGATAAACCTCTAAACCATATCAGTGCCTAAGTAAAAAACCCAAAGTTGGTTCTGTTCCTGTCACTGGGATTTTGGCAATCACTGTATCTGCGTGTCCTGTGAATATACATGTATCTGTATTACAACTTCAGCTCCCTAAAGTATCTCACTGCTTATATTCTTACTCCCTGTCACCCATTAACCACACTGCAGGCAGATAGCTCCTTTTAAAAATGCAAATCTGATTACCATAGCTAAGATTTCCTTTTACATAGTCCAAAGCTACATAGAGCCACTTATTTACTCCTTAAACTTACGAAATAGATAAAACTATTAATATTCTGTTTCACAGATAAAAATCTGAGGAATGGAGAAGTTAAGTAACTTTTCCGAAATCACACAGGAAACAAGCAGTAGAGGTGGAATTTGAACCTGGGCTCTTAATGCTATCTTACACCTTCCCTGCTTAAGCTTCCTATCATCCCAGAGACAGTATCTAGAATCCATGACCTGATTCATGAGCTCCTCTGTGATCAGGTCCCCGCCTAACACTTCAATCTCATTTCATGTCATGTTCTCCTTCATTGTTCATGCTCTAGCTATACATATATGCTCTCACATGTGCATGTACAACAGGTATAAGTATATAGCTTATATATTTACACATGCACATACATTTACATCTCTATGCAAATATAGATATAGATGCACCTCTACTTACAATGGGGTTACATCCTGATAAACCTATTGCCAGTTGAAAAACACAGTAAGTCAAAAGTTCACTTAATACTCCTAACTTACTGAACATCATAGCTTAGCCAGGCCTACCTTAAAGGTGCTCAGAACACTTATGGTACACCACAGCTGGGAAAAACCATTTGACACAGAGCTTATTTTACAATAAAGTGTTGAGTATCTCATGTAATTTACTGAATACTGTATTGAAAGTGAAAAACAGAATGGTTGTACAGGTACTTGAAGTGCTGTTTCTACTGAATGTGTATCACTTTGCACCATTACAAAGTCAAAAAATCATAAGTCAAACCACTGTTTGGTTGAGTACTGTCTGTATAAAGTTCCACAAATGTGAGAACAAAAGAGGCTGTATGGTATAGTGATTAGGAGTATGGACACTCGGGCCGAACTACCTTGGTTCAAATTCTCATTCTGCTACTTATTTGCTTCAGGGTCAGAAGCAATTTACTTCTTATTTCCAAGTTTCCTTACCTAATAAAATGAAGAAGGTAAGACTGATCTCCTAGACTCATGGCAAGGATTGAACAAATTAATGTATACATAGCACTTAGAGTAAGTGCCTGGCAGGTAGTAATTTCTATATACTATTAGCATTTTCTCCCAAATTTGCCTATGAAAGTATGTTCTCTCTGCCTAGAATATTCTTTTGACCTAGCCATTTTCCACTACCTATCCTTGAGTATTCAGCTTAGATATCATCTCCTCCACAGGCCTTCTTGATGTCTCCAGATGGGCTGAGCTTCTTCCCACCTTTACACATGCCCAGAGCACCCTATATTTCCTGGGCTGCAAGCATCACCCTGGTCACTGTTGTTTACAACTGTATTCTCTGTGAGACTGTAGACTCCATGAGGGCAGGCACTCTGTTTTCAATAGTATGGTATCATTGCACACACAACTCTGCCTGGTACAGAGCAGAGGCTCAATAAATGTCTGAAAAATAAATGAAGCTCAGGAGAAAAAGTAACTTAATCTTTCCCTGGGGCTCAGATTAAGGTCAGTGAGGAGGTAACATATGTATCTGGACTTGAAGGATGGGTACATAGGACACTGCCCTTCATAGAGATTAGGTGGACCTTGTTGATACACAGAACAGCTCTGCAAAGACAGAAATGTGACATGGTCTGCCCATGTAGAATTGGTAAAGTCACAGCATCATAAATGTGGAGACTTAAGAGAAAACTTAAAGATCAAGTAGAAGAAATACTTTATAGATAAGAAAACTGAGGTATGTTACTTTTTCAAGGGACCATATCTAATTATTTACAAAGGGGACCTCTTAAACGAGTGCTCTTTTTATTGTATGAAGACTTATCAAAAGGTTTCCCCCTCTCCTATAATACAATATGAGGATAGAAAGAAATAGGCCATTATCTTCAGTGAAAAAAGCAAATAGAAATTCAAATACCACTTGTTCTAATTTACCAGTGGGAGCTAAATAATGTGTACATGTGGATATAGACTGTGGAATAAGACACTGGAGACAGAATGGTTGGAGGGTGAGAAGGGGTGAGAAATAAGAAATTACTTAATGGGTACAATATATACTATTTGAGTGATGACTATGCGAAAAGCTCAGACTTCATCAGTACCCAACATATCCATGCATTAAAACCATACTTGTACCCCTACATTTATACAAAGAAAGAAAAAGAAATAGCTGCCATGTGCTCAGAATTTGGGAAAGGCTTCATGGTGACTCTACTCAATGGGGACATGCAGTCTCCTGGAAATGGGCGATACTCTCTCATTCTGTTTATTACAAGATTAATCCTCTTGGGTGATTTTCAGTGTTGGTGTAATCAGCCACCATTTAGCAGAAATAAATGCTCAGCAAAGTTTAGCTGCTCCAGTACATTCTAGAGCCTCCCATGATGTTACCGCTGCATATTTAGGAGGAACATATAGGTAGAAGATTGTCTATGAGTACAAAGTAAAGGAAGGACAGTTATACTGCCCGAGAAGTCAGGCATGAGAACTCCAGAAGAGCCATTCCAGCTGGCAGAAATGGTGAGCTGATATTTACAATTAAATTGAGCAATGAAAGTCAACCATGACTTAATGCTTTCCTTCTCCTTTGCCTCTTTGTCTCCCTTCTCCCGTTTTATAAGCTGCCTCACTCACGTCAATGGGAGAAGGATGATGTAACATGCTTATAATACTTCTGGGAACGTCGACTTGGTAAAGTCTGTCTAGGCTTTGATGGACAGGACTCTTAGTAAGTCCAGGCTTTGATGGACAGGACTGAAATATGAAGAGACCTAAACAGGTTGGAGCTCTGGCCCTATGAAATGATGCGTGATTCAACAAAGAGACACGCATTTCACTATTTCACTGCAAAAAGCAACATCCATTTGATTAGTAGAAAATAGAAAAGGGATGAGTAGTTACTTGACAATGTAGAGAAAAGACCAAGGGCATCACAACAAACCCTGTCAACTATAAAAGCTAGTCACATATTTTGGTAACTCGTAGAGCAAGATATATTTTAATTCTGCATTTTGAGATTCCCAAACAGGAAGATAGGTGAGAGAGGGGAAAGAAAAAAAAAACCACATGTCCAGAGAAGGAGATTGGGCTCCACAGAATAGATGAGCTGTAGTGAGAGAAGAAACGGAAGAAGAAAGGTAGTTATGCGAGGCGCGGTGGCTCACGCCTATAATCCCAGCAATTTGGGAGGCCGAGGCGGGTGGATCATGAGGTCAAGAGATCGAACCCATCCTGGTCAACATGGTGAAACCCCATCTCTACTAAAAATACAAAAATTAGCCGGGCATGGTGGTGCATGCCTGTAGTCCCAGCTACTCGGGAGGCTGAGGCAGGAGAATTGCTTGAACCCAGGAGGTGGAGGTTGCGGTGAGCCGAGATCGTGCCATGGCACTCCGGTCTGGGTAACAACAGAGAAACTCTGTCTCAAAAAAAAAAAAAAAAAAGGTAGTTACAACTGATAACAGACTTGCAGTGTGACAGTAAGTGACCAGAAATTATTAGTAAGGCCAAGCTAATATAAGACCCACAAAATTTAACTTAACATACAATTCTGATGTGTAGGTTAAGTTAAAGATTTCTAGTTTCTTTATTTGTCTGTAACTAGTTGAGGCTTTGTACCCAATTCTTCATCCTCTGGTTAGCAGAATAAAGTGAAATTTTACTTCTATTCCATTCAAGCCATAGTTCAAACTGTTGTTTGCAAGGAACTTTATTTTGTGCTCATCTGCCCTTGGATAAAGATGTCGAGTCTCTCAAAAAGGCTTGACCTCCTCATTCCTTAGCTTCTTTTCCCTAAGAAGGCATCTGAGCAACCTCATGTCCTAAAGGGGCAAAATGGAGCTCCTGGGCCCAGCCCCCCGTGATGTCACTGGCAGTCATGGCTGGGTTTGGGGTACTGCCAATTATATGATCACACACAATTTATTTGTAAGGTAAATATCCTGACTCTGAGATATAAAAAATGTGAAAATCCATGCATCTTAGAATCAGCAAAATCTGGTAAATACTCTTCAAGGAATATTGTTTGAACAGCTGTGCGTAGTCTGGACCAGAGCACATAAACACCACGGGTAGGGAAAGATAAAAGAGTGTCATAGGCATTCAGCTATTAAGAAACGAAAGCCTGTGCAAAGACAGAGATTTTCAAAATGGAAAGAAAAGGCAAGCTTCTAAGAAACACTGTGGCAGATGAGTCAACCGGAACAGCAGCAGCTTGGATCTAGTTTTAAAGGATGAAAGAATGGACTAAGCCATTAGCTGAAAATCTTGAAGACTGGGACGTAGTAGCACTTGAGAACTCAGAAAGGGAAAAGAAGGATGAGTTCTGTTTTAAACATATTAACATTTAAAAAAGAGAGAGAATTATCCTCACACAACTATGGAAGGGAGAGAGCTGGAGATGTTGATGTAAAGATTATTCATGTACAGGAGGCAGCTTAAGGAGAAGGTTATACTCTCATGGGTCTAGGGAGGAAGGAAACCAGGTGGATGGGGGGCCTGGACCTATCCTGCCCAAGGAGACATGGAGAGATGAAACCTCAGCAATGAAGAGCCGACAAACCCCAGACCAAAGGGGTTGCAGGAAACACCTCTGCCCAGGGTAAGCATCCAGCTCTTTGGCGCCTTCAGGTGGTACCCAAGTAGAAAGTAGGTGTGGGAAAGATCTTCCTGCTGGGGAGAGCTTCCTTACACACCTGGAAACCTGACACTTGCCTCTCAGAATGAAGAAAAAGGGCTGGGACTAGTACATGGAGGAGTTCCCACTCTGAAACCACACTGTCACACTACCTTGCAAAGGCATGTGGTGGAAATTTCTTTTGAAAGCCATGTTTTACAAAAGGTAACAAATGACACCCACTGGGACGAGGACTGTTAATTTAATATTTGGAAATAAAAAGGGTTAGAGTTTCCATCATGTGCCTCTGTTGATTTCAAGTCAAGTTTCAAGACTAATGCAGCAGGCAAATGCATCACTGACCACACGTTTTAGTCTGTTGCCTCATGTATTACAGTCACTTAGTCCTGATTCTACAGCAGTCTTGAAAGTGGCATTACATATTTATTTCAGGTTATATATCCCCTATTAACACAATGACCAAAAGTGGTCAGAGAAAAGAAAAAGTTACTCATTTGACAAGTGAAAAAATTATTTTCTTAATCATTTTGTGGATTTTTTATTTTCTTTTTTTACACATACAAATGAATTTCCACTCCCACTGCAGCTCCTCTAGTTAAGGCTCCCATGGCTCTCAGCTGGACTTCTGTCACTAGGCAGTCAGGCCATTATCCCATCAGGATGATGCTACCCAGAGAGACCCCACTACCATCTACAGCTTTGCTGTCCAGCCTGGGAGCCACTGGCCACATGCAGCTGGTCAAGCACCTGAAATGTGGCCAGTTCAAATTGAAATGTTTTCTGAGTGTAAAATATACCGAATTTTAAAAACTCAGGATAAAAACAATAATGTAAAATGCCTCATTAATAATTTTCATATTGATCATGTATTAAAATGAGTTATCTTAAAATATTAAAATTTAAAAAATCATGTCAGAGAAAGAATAACAAAGAACATCTAAGAAAAAATCAGAAAGAATAATGAAAATATATTTGGAAATGACCTTCACAAAATATTCTCATTTGAAAAAAGATGACTACACTTTTCTTAGAGCTTAAAAAAAAAAAGACTTTTATGTTTCCTTTCACATTTTAAAACATGGCTGGTAGAAAATCTAATATTACCTATGTAGCTCGCATCTGTGACTCACATTATGTTTCTTTTACATAGTACTGGTATAGACTCTCAGCTTCTGGGTCTTAGTAATTCAATCCATAATTTGAAATTGATCATCCACCATTTATGATGAATCTAGTATGAGTCACGTACTATAATAAAGCAGTCCCCAAACTTTTTGGCATCAGGGACAAGTTTTGTGGAAAACAGTTTTTCCACAGACGGGGTGAGGTAGGGGCATAGTTCTGGGATGAAACCATTCCACCTCAGATCATCAGGCATTTGATTCTCATAAAGGGTCCACAACCTAGATCCCTCGCATGCACAGTTCACAATAGGGGTCAGGTTCCTATTAGAATCTAATGCCACCACTGTTAATCTGACAGGAAGTGGAGCTCAGGAGGTAATGCTGGCTTGCTGCTCACCTCCTGCCACGTGGCCCAGTTTCCAACAGGCCACAGTCCAGGAGCTGGGGACTTCTGCTATAATAGCTTCTGGTAATATGAAGATATAAATAACGTGATCGCTAACCTCTAAGAGCTCACAGTTAGTGGGGAGGGGCATTTAAAAATTAATTAAAACAAATATGACATGCTAGTAAAGGTTAGAAATAAAGTACTCTAAGATCTCATAGAAGGACTTCACTATAGTTTAATGAATGAGGACAAATTTTTCTACTCATTTGCCTGGGAGACAATTTAAGGCCCTCTCCCATCTCCCACAGTCAGAGGGCACAGTGGGTGAGAAAATTCAGGGGGAAAAAGAAACATATCTGTTGAACCAAATGCAGTTCGGAAAGGCTAGCCTGTGGGAAAGAGTCATGGATGAGACCTCTAGAGTAGGCAGGGGTAAAAAAGAACGGGGACATTGTGCCAAGAAGCATAGACTGTATCTTGCAGACAAGGGTCAGATTGGTGTTTCAAAAATATCACTGTAGCAACATTGTGGAGGATGGACCAGATGGGTAAAGTAAATTAAGAGTTCGGTTATTAGGCAGGAGAAGCCAGAGATGAAGGAAAAGGAAAACAGTCAGGGTACCCGTGGCAATAGTCAAGGTAACAATAATACAGATTTGAACAAAAGGAACAGATTACTGAAGTATTCAGGGAGGTAGAATTGGCAGATCTTTGGGGTTTAATGGATGTCAGAGGTAATGAAAAAGGTTTATAAACTTTGTGACTAAGATGAAGGTAAATACCAGGTGCCCACTAATGAGGTTGGCTATCAGAAGGTATTCTTAAAGAGTGAAATAAATCTCAAGGGCTGGACACATGAAAATTTCTTTTTAAATGGAAGTTACCCTAAGTATTCATATCAGCTAAACATGGCCTTTAGAAGTCCCTGCCCTACTGGATTCAATCTTGGCTCAGTATACCAGCGGGCCACATGGTACAGATTTATGAGTTCAGAGGGTAGAAGGGGAGATATTTAGAAATCAGAAAAGATGTCTTGGGAAAGCTAGGTCTTCATTCAGCTAGATTGTGAAGGACAGGGTGTGGGGTGGCTAGGGGTGAAGAAAAGGTATTTCTGATAGGAAGCAAGAATTGAAATAGATATAGTGACTAGAATTTGAGAGTTAGGAATGAGCAATCAGCAAGAAGTGCTTCAAGGACAGGCTGAGGATAGACTGGCATGGATTATTTATGTGGGGAAGAGTGGAAAATGAAGATGGACTTACATTGAAGAGAGATCCTATAGGCAGAAGGAAGCCATCAAAAACTTTTAAGCAAAAAAACCTTACAATATGGCATTTGTTGAATGTCTTGAGGTAGCCTTATTTGGGTTAAATCTCCTTGGTGTTCTATAACCTTGTACTTGAATACTGGTTTTTCTATAGGTTTGGGAAGTTCTGCTCTTAACCCTTGAATACACTTTCTACCCCACTCTATCTCCACTTTAAGGCCAATAATTCTTAGAGTTGCCCTTTTGAGCCTATTTTGTAGATCTTGCAGGCATACTTCATTCTTTGTCATTTTTCTTCTCTGTATATTTTCAAATAGCCTGTCTTCAAGCTCACTAATTCTTCTGCTTCATCACTTCTGCCGGTAGGAGACTCTGCTACGTTCTTCAGCATTTTTCAACTCCAGAATTTCTGCTTGATTCTTTTTAATTACACCAATTTATTTGTTAAGTTTACCTGATAGGATTCCATATTCCTTCTCTGTGTTACTTTGAACTTCTTCAAATTTCCCCAAAATGGCTATTTTTAGTTCTCTGAAAGTTCACAATATCCCTGTCTCTCCAGAATTGATCCTTGGTGTCCTACTGAACTCATCTGGGGAGATCATGTTTTCCTGAGATTTGTTGGAGTCTGGGTATTTAAGACTTAGGTATTTATTGTAGTCTTCATAGTCTGAGCTTGTCAGTACCTGTTATTCTTGGGAAGGTTTTCCAGGTATTAAAAGGGACTTAGTTTTCTAGGATTTTGGTCACTGTAGCTATATCTGAATTAGGGAGTACCCCAAGCCCAGTAACACGTGGCTCTTCTTCCTTGGTGGGCTTGGATAAAATCTAGAATAATTCTCTGGATTACCAGGCAGAGACTCTTACTATCTTCCCTTCCTTTCTCCCAAACAGAGTCTCTCTCTCTGTGCTGAGGTTCCTGGAGCTGGGGGAGGGGTGACACAAGCATCCTTGTGACCACTACCACTGGGACTATGCTGGGTTAGACCTGAAGCCATCACAGCAGTGAGTCCCATCAAGGCCCTTGGTAACACTGCCTAGCTACTGCCTACGTTCACTCAAGGACCTAGGGCTCTACAGCCAGTGGGTGGTGATGCCAGCCAGGCTTACGTCCTTCCCTTTAGGGCAGCAAGTTGTCCCTAGCTCTGGGTAGGTTCGGAGATGTCCTTCATGTGCCAGGGCCTGGAGTTGGAAACCTTAGAAATCTACCTGATCCTCTATTCTCCTGTGGCTGAGCTGGCACCTAAGCCATGTGACAAAGTCCTTCCCAGTCTTCCCTCCCCTTTCCACAAGAAGAAGAGTCTCTTTCCATGGCCACCACTAACCTAAGCTCACAGCAAGTACTGCTTGGCTACTGCCAACATTCACTTGAGGCCCAAGGAATCCTTGGTCAGCTTGTAGTGAATGCTTTCAGGTCTGGGACTCTCCCTTCAGGGCAATGAGCTCCCCACTGTCCCAGGGCCGGTCCAGAAATACCATCTCAGAGCCAAGGCCTGGAGCCTGCTTAGTGCTCTACCCCACTATGGCCAAGCTGGTACCTGAATTGCCAGATACATTTCCCTTTATTCTTCCCTCTCCTTTTCTAAAAAAGTAATCTCTCCCTATAGCCACCACAGCTGGAATGTGCTGGTTCATACCTGCAACCAGTACTTCGCTGAGTGTCACCCAAGGTCCATGGTGAGCAGTGCCTGGGTATCACTGCTGATCATTCACTGCTGACTCTTTTGTCAGCAAGTGATGGATCCTGCCAGGACTGGGTCCTTTTTTTTTTTTTAAGGCAGCAGGTTCCCTTCTGGCCTAAGGTGTGTATAAAAATGTAATCTGGGAGCTAGGGCCTGGAATAGGGACTCAGGATTCTGCCCAGTGCCTTATCCTACTGTGGCTGAGCTGGTATCCAAATTGCCAAAGTCCTCTTTACTCTTTCCTCTCCATTACTCAAGTGGAAGGAAAGAGTGTCTCTCCCAGAGATGTGAGCTGTACTGCCTGGGGTTGGGGAAGGGGTGGCACAAGCACTCCCTTGGCCATCCCAGCTGGTATCTTGCTATTTTGCATGCACCCCATGTCCACTGGTTCCGAGCCCAGCCCAGCACCAGGACTTGCCTAGGAGTCGGAGTCCTTGTGGCCTAGACTACCTTTCAAGTTTATTCAGGACTCCAGAAAACTTTAGCCCATGGTGGCAAGGCTTGCTGAAACTCAGTTTCTCATCGCTGGAAGGGGTGATTCCTTTCTGACTAGGCCTAGTTTAAATGGGCCTCAGTGGGCACCGGCTGATTTCTGCCTAGTGTTGCTTCCTGATGTGACAGGGGCACTAAATTCCAATGCACAGTCCCACCATCACTGCACTGTCCCTTCACCAAACACACAGATTCTTTCTCTGCACCATGTGGCTGCTGCTGGGGGTTGAGGGAGGGATGGCATTGGCAATCCAAGTCTGTCTTTTCTACCCTATTCAGTGCCTCTTTCAGCGATATGAAGTTAAAACCAGGTACTGGGATCACTCACCTGATTTTTGGTTCTTATGGTTTTTTGTGCGGGTAATGGTTTAGTTTGGTGTTCCTTCAGGGAGGACAATCAATGGAAACTTCTATGTAGTCATCTTGCTCCACCTCCCTTTATTTATACAATATGAAATTTACGTAGGATGACTCTGGTGGTATCATCAAATAGAGAATATAGAGAAACTCAAGTAGGGTGATGGTGTAAGGCAGTTCTGCTTATACCCACTAAACGCCAAACTGTTCCAGGCCTGGGGACTTAAAAACAAATAAGAACCAGTCTTTTCCTCAAGGACTTGCAATCTACTGCAGGTAAGTAGGAAAATAAAAAAATTAGGATGCTTTTGTTCGTCCCATTTTTGAAGCAGTAAGGGTTACATCAGGATGGAGAAGAGATGCAAAAGCAAGAGTAGATGGTATATCTGGGTACAATCACAAGCTCTTTATTTATTGGGTTCTGTACCATCTGCTTTATCCCCAGTCTGTCTTTACTTTTTTCCAATTTATCTTCTTTGTTCTTGTTTTCTATCCTCTTTTCTGTAGCTAGAGCTTCTTAATAAATACCTGCAAATCAAATAACATATTATTTAAATACCATGTCTTTTCCTGATGACCTGGATGTTCTTTGCTCTGTGGGCTTGATGTTCTTTCCACTGAATTGTTTCCATCTCTGAGTAATCAACCTATATCTGCATACATCACATATAGAATTAGTTGAAGTTTATATAATCAGAATCTAGTGTATTTTGATTAAATATCTTAGTTTAAATGAAAAAAATAAGGAAAATACCAAAAAAAATAGCCTGCTAAACAGGCATATAGATAAAAGGTATATGAACTTGCTTAAAATGTAACTCCATGTTCTACTAATTTAATTGAATAAAGATTTAACTAAATGGATTACTATGTGCCAGCTATTTGGCCATTTGGATAAGTTGAATAAGACAATTCCAGGCCTGAGAACTTTTGGCACTTATAGGCAGGTGATGAAAAGTTTGCCTAACCAGATGATGTTTCATTATCTACCCCGCTTACTTTAGTTCTCCCTGCTTGCTCTATTTTCCTGCATTGATCATTCCTTTGTATTCTATTCTACTATAGAACCTGAGCAACACTCTTATTGGTAAGTCGTATCACCCATGAGGTCTCATATGATCTTACTTTGATGCCATCTGTAATTATTTCCTTCACTCACACTTGGCTTCTTTACTGTTCCTATTTTTTTCTTTTTTGACAGGTTCTCACTCTGTTGTCCAGACTGGAATGTGGTGGTGTGATTGTTCCTAGAATATTCCAAACACACTCCTACCTCAGACATTTTTCCTTGTTCCCTTTGCCTGAATTCCTCATCCCAACTCCAGACATCTGCATGACTTGCTCCATCACTCAATCTCTGCTCAAATATTGCCTTATTACCAAGTTTTTCTCTGCCTACCTGGCATTCCCTATCCCTACTTTCTGTGATTTAAAAAAATAGAAGGATTTATTCAATAAAATGCACTTATTATCCCTGGAATCCATATTGTCTGCCTCTCTCAACAATGTTAGAAGCTCCTCAGAAGAGGGACTGGTTGGTTTACTCCTTTATTCCTGGCACTTAGAATGTTAATTGCCATATGGTCAGCATTCAACAAATACTTCTTGAATGAAATGGATGGATTATTGGAAGTTATACACTGAATTTCAGAGAAGCAAAGAGGAGGGTACATGGCCTATCTTGGGAGGTGTGGGAGGGATTAGAGAAGGCTTTCTTCCACAAATTATATCTAGGCTGAGTCTTCATTCATTTTTTTTTACATGAGCTTTCATTCAATAAATTTTCATGGAATTTTCCAATGTGCCAAGGACTGTAGGACCAGGAATGCAACTGTTTTGAAATTCCATAAAAACAGACAAGCCTCTGTTTTTATGGAACTTATAATCTAGTGGGAGAATGACAGTAAGTAAGTCAATATGTAAACAAGAAAAAATACCTGATACTGGCACATTCTTGCAAAGAATTAAAACAGTATGATGCAAAAGAGAAGTAATTACTTTAGATTGGGTCACTAGAAAAGCATCTCTAGAGAAGAGGTGTTCTGGTTTTTGGAATTTTCATCCATAAAGACACATGCACATATATGTTTACTGCAGCACTATTCACAACAGCAAAGACTTGGAACCAACACAAATGTCCATCAATGATAGACTGGATAAAGAAAATGTGGCACATATACACCATGGAATACTATGCAGCCATAAAAAGGATGAGCTCATGTCCTTTGCAGGGACATGGATAAAGCTGAAAACCATCATTCTCAGCAAACTGACAGAGGAACAGAAAACCAAACACTGTACATTCCTATTCATAAGTGGGAGTGGAACAGTAAGAATGCATGGACACAGGGAGGGGAATGTCACACACTGGGGCCTGTTGGGACATAGTGGGCCAGGGGATGGATAGCATTAGGAGAAATACCTAATGTAGATAATGAGTTTACGGGTGCAGGAAACCACCATGGCACGTGTATACCTATGTAAAAAACCTGCATGTTCTGCACATGTATCCTAGAACTTATAGTATAACAATAATAATTAAAAAAAGCATCTCTACAACCATATTATCTTTGATAAACCAGACAAAAACAGGCAATGGGGGAAGGATTCCCTATTTAATAAATAGTGTTGGGAAAACTGGCTAGCCATGTGCAGAAAGCAGAAACTGGACCCCCTTCTGACACCTTACACTAAAATTAACTCCAGATGGATTAAAGACTTAAACGTAAGACCTGACACCATAAAAACCCTAGAAGAAAATCTAGGCAAAACTGTTCAGGACATAGGAGTAGGCAAGGACTTCATGAACAAAACACCAAAAGCATTGGCAACAAAAGCCAAAATAGACAAATGGGACCTAATCAAACTCCACAGCTTCTGCACGGCAAAAGAAACAGTCACTAGAGTGAATCGGCAACCATCAGAATGGGAAAAAATCTTTGCAGTTTACACATCTGACAAAGGGCTGATATCCAGAATTTACAAAGAACTCAAACAGATTTACAGAAAAAAAACAAACAAGCCCATTCAAAAATGGGCAAAGGATATGAACAGAAACTTTACAAAAGAAGACATACATGAGGCCAACAAACATATGAAAAAGTGCTCATCATCATTGGTCATTAGAGAGATGCAAATCAAAACCACATTGAGATATCATCTCACACCAGTTAGAATGGCGATCATTAAAAAATCTGGAGACAGCAGATGCTGGAGAGGATGTGGAGAAATAGGAACACTCTTACACTGTTGGTGGGAGTGTAAATTAGTTCAACCATTGTGGAAGACAGTGTGGCGATTCCTCAGGGACCTAGAAATAGAAATTCCATTTGACCCAGCAATCCCATTACTGGGTATCTATCCAAAAGACTATAAATCGTTCTACTATAAGGACACAAGCACACGAATGTTCATTGCAGCACTGTTTACAATAGCAAAGACCTGGAACCAACCCAAATGCCCATCGATGATAGACTGTACTGGGAAAATGTGGCACGTATACACCATGGAATATTATGCAGCAATCAAAAATGATGAGTTTGTGTCCTTTGTAGGGACATGGATGAATCTGGAGAACATCATTCTCAGCAAACTGACACAAGAACAGAAAAAGAAATACTGCATATACTCACTCATAGGTGGGTGAGAAAAATGAGAACACATGGACACAGAGAGGCGGTCTACTATACACTGGGGACTATTGGGGGAAATGGGGGAGGGACAGCGGTGGGGGGCTGGGGGGGATAGCCTGGGGATGAATACCAAGTGTGGGTGAAGGGGAGAAGGCAGCAAAACACACTGCCATGTGTGTACCTATGCAACTGTCTTGCACATTCTGCACATGTACCCCAAAACCTATAATGTAATAAAAATTAAAAAAAAAAAAAAGCATCTCTAGGAGGGACATTTCAGTGAAGACCCGAGGGACAATAAGAAAGCAGCTGTGTAAAGATAAAGAGAGTGAGTATTCCTGCAAGACAGAACAGCCAGGGTAAAATTCTTAAGTATGAATGGGCTTAAGGTGTTCAGGGATGCAAAAGAAGCCCACAGGGCTGTGTGTCAGTGAGCTAGGTGGCACAGATGAGGTCAGATAGGAAGAGTCTTCAGAATGAGTAGAATCCAGCAGGTGAAGCAGGGGAAGAACCAGACTGAAAAGCATCATAGTTGAAGAGAATGGCATGAGCAAAGGCAAACAAGCATGAAGTAGATTGGTATGTTTGAGTAACTCTAGGAAACTCATATGTTCTGGGTTCAATGCACAACCAAAGATGGAATCAGGGACACTGGGGGCGGGGGGTAAACTGGCTGTTCATGATGCTTCTGGCACCATGTTTTTTGTTGCAGCTGAGTGAAGGGAACTGCCTCTCTAAAAAATATATCCTCAGGAAGGTATATAATTAACCTACTATAAAAGACTATACTCAAAAAGTATATTCTTAGAAGATTCAGATATTATGCATGTGAGCTCCTGCTAAGCCTAGAGCTTGGAAGCAAATGTAACCCTGCATATTTTATTTTATTCTAAACACAACCTAAGACATGTAAGCTGTTGCTATTCCTATTTTAGATACTTAACTGAAGGATGGGCAGGTTCAGTCACTCCCAGTACCTGTAGAGAGCTGGGGCTCAGTTCTACGGTTTCCCTGCCCACTGTGGTCTACTCTGTTTTCCAACATCTCCTCAGCTGATTCAGTACACCTGTCTAGAATGATCCTATCAATTTATTCTAAGGGCCTCACTGAGCACAGTTTTCCTTTGCCTGTATCTATCTTCTGTGCCTACCTCTAGTTCAGAAAGTATACTTTTTTCCCTTTCTCCCTCACCTAATCCTAGACAATACCATGATTTGTATAAGCTGTTCTACAGCTCAAAAACTTCCTCTGCTGACAAAAATGATGCAAAACAAACTTAAAGATGGAATTAATATGCTTGAACACATTTATTCCTCTATGGTAACTGAGTCCCCAAGGAATGTCTAAGCCTTCGGGAATCTTGACATATTGGAAGTCATATAACAATTGGAACCCTGTTATCAGTAGAACCAGATTCCCTAGAGAAGGTAGTGCTGAATTCATGTCAAGGAATTTAACTCAGGTTCACAATTTATCAAGTAAATGGTGACTTATGAGTGACTATTCAATGCGCGTGTCATCATGGCCTGATGGTGACTGACATTATGCATTGAGATTGAAGCCATTTCGAGACTGTTATTTTATACGTCATATTAGAAGGCATCATGAGTATACCAAGATAAAATATTTATCTGGGAGGAAACAAACGAAGGGTGAAATGTTCTTCCACTAACAATGATGCATTTTGCACTTCCATACCACAAACCTCTATTACATATTAATCACTTGACAATGTAAATGTGTAGTTTAGATAGCACTGGAGACTTAGGATTTCCATCACAAATGAGGCTGAAAAATTCTACTAAATAATGTTATCTGTTGCAGGAGCCATTTACTTTTTCAACATTTGGATGCCCAAGATACAACCACTGTTTTCAAGCACTTTACCATTAGATGGCAAAATCAATGTTATATTAAAATGTTAGGATGTTCATGAACTTTAGCAATGGCATGTGCTGTTACTGTCTCTTGAAAGGTTGATATAATTTTTTGGTGAGAGTAAATGGTGTAGCTCTGAAATGCTTAGGAAAAAGGATGTTATACAATGTGAATAAAAAGTTAAAGGCAAAATAGAAGGCAAGGCCAGGCCAGGCTGCTGAATGTAAATAGTTTGAAAAAAGTTGGTCGTTATTTTTATGTGTAAAACATTTCTAGAAGCCATGGCTTAAACTCAGATGCTCAGCAACCTTCACCTCTTTGAAAATAGTGAATACTGTCAAAAAAGCAAATAAATATGACTAAAATAAAAAGATGAGCCCATACCAGGAAGGGTCCAAAAAGCATAGCATAAAAGAACTAAACATCGAAAATGACTAAGTACTTTATTTCCGTTTGTCAGTGTTTCTTTTTACCCATGCTTGAAGAAATAAAATTTTCAGTACCTAAAACTCAAGTTGTGGCAATAAACAAACACTAGTTACTTAACTGGATGTAATTGCCAATGAAATTAACACTAGAATTACCTGAAATTCCAATCCATAGTTTTCTCTGCAGAATTCTCTCAGTTTAGGATATACATTTTCTCTTAGTGCCTGTCTTTCTGCTCCTGTATCTGTAGTAGAAAGACAAACACAGAGTAAGTGAGTATGTCCACACATATATTTCTGGCAAAAAAATGAAAACCTAAAAATAAATACTAATAGTAATATAATCAAGTTGAGGTGCTGTGTTGTGAAATAACAGGGTTGATTTCCAAAAACATCTCAGACTACACCATTGCTACCTAGTGTATTCAGATATATTGTGATATTTTACAAAATTTAGCACAATATAGAAACAAGCATGAAAATCTATCATGGCAGATTCCACCCACTGTAGATTTGATTGGCCAGTGGTTCATAAAGTGACATCTATCACTCTGGGCTTAGGGACTTACTATTTTATCAGACATAGAAACTATTTTATATGTGTCATACCATGTAAACCTTCTGAAATAAAAAATATAATCTCCTGTCATTAACAAAATACAAGAAGAAACACAGAACCTGCAACTTGAAGAATCACAAAACATGTATGCATTTAATGTTGAATGTTTTACATAGAAAGGAATTCCAAAGTCACCTGTGCCGAACAATTCTGCATCAACGATGGTACTGTAAGATTCCAAGAGCCAAGAGGCTGTTCCTTGCCCAGCTACTTTCAGTGAAACATGAGTATACTTTTCAAAAATTAGGTAAATGTGTTATCTTATGAAAAGTACCATTTGCTAAAAGTACCTCAATCCCAGCCATAACTATGAAACAACTGCATACCACATTTATAATAAAGATAACAATTTAAAAGAATTTCCCTATTATTCTCGAACACATCTGTCCATGAAAATTTAACCATATGCTGTGCTGACCTACTCTATTTTCCCACTGTTCTCAAGCCTATTTTGAGAAGCAAATAACCCATCAGGAAAGTCTGAAATGCAGCTGCAGCCTGGCAGAGTGATAAAAACCAGTGTTTACACGGAAATCAAAGATTCAGAGAAATATAAGATCTTCTGGATTATCCTGTGATCTAAACAAATAGGGTATTTTCCAGCCTTAGATTCAATATAGTTCTAAGTCCAAACAGAAAGCAGGACACCCACTGGAGGAGCTGCACATTAAAGTGGGGCCCATGTGGTGTTATGGCACTGATGGAGGCAGTTATATTAAGCTTTTACATAATTTATATAATCTTGACATCAGAATGCCCCTCCTCCCTCCATTTTAAGAGCTGAAAATACTAACTTCACAATAAAGCTGATAATGTTCACTAAATCTCTCTAAAAGCCCTTAGCAGATTTCCAAAACCCAAATAACAAAAATCCACTTTAAGAAGAGCTGGTACCATTCCTTCTAAAACTATTCCAAACAATACAGGAAGAAGTTATCTTCACTAACTCATTTTATGAGACCAACATCATCCAGATACCAAAACCTGGCAGAGACACAACTAAAAAAGAAAATTTCAGGCCAATATCTGTGATGAACATTGATGTGAAAATCCTCAATAAAATACTGGCAAAAAAAGTCACTTTAAAAAGAAACAAATACTGCCAGATTTAGAAGGTAAAAATATATTCATAAAGGTTAAGAAATTCTGAAAAGCAGTATCTAAGTCATACAAAAATAATTATGTGATGATATAAGAAACAGAAAATTTTGTATCTTAAAAATGTGTTAACTCATTTCTAGGTACTGAGACTTGAATGTACAACTGTAAGGAGGATAAGAGAAATGTAGTACATATTTTTTCTTTTTTTTAAAAAATTTCAACTCTTATTTTAGACACAGGGGTTACCTGTGTAGGTTTGTTACCTGGGCATACTGCATCCAGGTAGTGAGCATAGTACCTGATGGTTTTTCAACTTGCACCCTCCCCTCCTTCCTCCCACCACTAGCCATCCACAGTGCCTATTGTTCTTACGTTTATGTCCATGTGTGCTCAATGTTTAGCTCACATGCAGTATCTGGTTTTCTGTTCCTGCATTAATTAGTTTAGGACTATGGCTTCTAGCTGTATCCATGTTGTTGCAAAGGACATTGCATTCCTTTTTTTTTTTTTTTTGTCTGTGTAGTATTCCATGGTGTATATGTACCATATTTTCTTTATTTAATTCACCACTGATAGGCATCTAGGTTTATTTCATGTCTTTGCTATTGTGAACAGTGCAGCAATAAGCATCTAAGGCATGTGTCCTTTTGGTATGATGATCTATTTCTCTTTGGGTATACATCTAGCAATGGGATCGCTGGGTCAAATGGTAGCTCTATTTTAAGTTCTTTGATAAATCTCTGAACTTTTCCAGAGTGGCTGAACTAATTTACAATTCCACCAACAGTGTATAAGCATTCCCTATTCTCTGCAGTCTTGCCAGCACCTGTTGTTTTTGAACTTTTTAGTAATAGCCATTCTGACTGGTGTGATACCGTCTCACTGTGGTTTTGGTTTGCATTTCTCTGATGATTAGTGATGATGAGCATTTTTTCATGTTTTTTGGCCACTTGTATGTCTTCTTTTAAGGAGTTTCTGCTCATGTCATTGTCTATTTGTAGTGGGGTTATTTGGTTTTTGCTTGATTTGTTTAAGTTTCTTATAGATTCTGAATATTAGATCCTTGTTGGATGCATAGTTTGTGAATATTTTATTCCATTCTGTAGGTTGTCTGCTTACTCTGTTAATAAATTCTTCTGCTATAGCACGTAATTTCTAACATTTAGTGAGTGCTTCCTGCAGTCCAGTAGGGTGCTAAGTACTTCTTTTTGCATTTCTTTGTCACTTCTGACCACAACCCTATGAAATAGGTAACATTATTACCATGTTTTTAAGGCAAGGAAACTAAAGGGCAGAGGGGTTAGAAAACTCACTCAAGAGCATATGGCGACTAAATTAGAAAGCTCAGATTTGAATCTAGAAAGCCATATACCATAGTTTGCTCTAACCAAGGAAACGCGCAACTGTGAAAAGAATCAACCTTTGCAATGACCGATGGAATAAATACATGAAATGACTAAGTGATGTTAAGGTTCTAAAGCTTATGATATAAAAAAAGATTGAATTACCCTTGATGGATTCTTTTCTTTCTATAATACACCCTCCAAAAGCCAACATATCAACAACTTCTCTCATTCTACCACTAAACAAATTCTGAGTTAACCTACTTCTGTCCCTTATGCTACCAGATGCAAGCTATACTCACCTTTCATCCAGACTCCATCTCCCTGTTTTTATGCTTGCCCCCTTTGGTTCATTCTCCATGGAGCAAGCAGACTGATTTTTCCAAAATGTAAATCAGATGACATCACCGCTTTGTTTAAAACCCCCATCAGCTCTTCACAAACCTTGGAATGAAATGCACACTCCTTACATTGAGGGTTCTCTCTCTCCCTAAGCTCATCTCTTACTACTTTCCTGTTTATGTCCCTGCAGCAGCACTGGCCTTCACTTGATTCCTAGATTGTATTCCAACTCAAGGGCCTTTGTTTTAGCTGTGATGTCATCCTGAAATGCTTAGTCTTGTGATCATCTCATGGCACCTCTTGTGATTCAACTGTC
The DNA here is from genome assembly GCA_031835075.1 of Saguinus oedipus. NCBI lineage: Eukaryota > Metazoa > Chordata > Mammalia > Primates > Cebidae > Saguinus > Saguinus oedipus. The sequence continues at coordinate 64,968,129 of CM063171.1, read as the reverse complement.
AGCTTTAATGACACCTCCTCAGAGAGGCCTTCCCTGAGCACTCCACCTATAGAAGTCACTGAATCACCCTCTACCACCTTAATTCTTTGTGGGTTACTCATCATTGTTGTTATCTGTTTATTGTCTGCCTCCCTCACTGAAATTTAAGCTCAAAGGGAGGTGGATCCTTCTTTTGCCTCATTCATGGTCGCATCTCCAATGATTGGAGTCTTGCTCAATTAATAAATGAGTGAATGAAAAAAGCCACATATGCACCAGCAACAAAAATGAACTACAGGCATGGTTTCCCTTCAACTGCCTCCAGAAACAGAAAGGCCTCCTACATTATAATTCATCATTGGATGGTTTAATAAAAGCAAGACTGTGAAATTTTGGGAAATTATAGTATTTAGGTAGTTGGTGTCATGAGGTAAATGAATGAACTGAAATATTTCTTTTCTGGTTTCTGTGTTTGTGACAGAATATCAACTCAGTTATTTTGAGCCTTTCTAAATATGTGAAGAATGCCCATATGCAATGGGCATTCTGTGCTCTTATTTATATTAAAACTTGACTCTGATTTTCCTGTATTTATATTAACATATGATGATTGGTTCTGGATATGAAAAAGTAATTAGATAGGAATGGATTAATTATGATGAGTGACAGATAAGCTGGCTTAATTAAATAAAAAATTTGATTCATACCAAGAGCAAATCTGGATGGTTAACAATTAAAAATATTAGAATGTCATGGACAGGAAATTATAGCTCACAGAATCTCACACTTTAAAAAGGCCCTGTTTAAACAGTGTAAATCAAAGATGAAGTATGTCTTAATTTATGTTTTATACATCATCATCGCATCTATTTGTATCTGCCCAGTTCCCTAATGCTTTGAAAAGGTGCATTAGCACTTTGGCAGTACTAAGTATTAGGTATTTAAGGAGCTGCTTTCTGAATGATTCCTTGGTGATTTCAGAGTTAATGAAGGTCTCTGTGCAGTGTCTGAGTCACTCACAGGCAGTACATTAGTTAGGAGAGAATTAATAATCAACACCATTCTCCTTATATCTTGATTTCACTTCAACAGGGGTTTAGATTAATTTCAAATTTTTACTAAAGATAAAAGAGTGCTGAAAGGACCACGCTAGATTGGAGCTTCATACAGCTCCAGCTTCACACAAGCTAAAGGCATGAACTTTAGTCATTTTTTTTCTTTTTTCTTTTCTGTTTTTTTTTTTTTTTTTTGAGACACAGTTTCACTCTGTTTCCCAGGCTGAAAGTACAGTGACATGATCTCGGCTCACTGCAACCGCCACCTCCCAAGTTCAAGCAATTCTCATGCCTCAGCTTCCCTAGTAGCTGGGATTATAGGTGTGCACCACCATGCCTGCCTAACGTTTATGTTATTAGTAGAAACAGGGTTTCACCATGCTGGCCAGGCTGGACTTGAACTCCTGACATCATGTGATCTGCCTACCTTGGCCTCCCAAAGTGCTGGGATTACAGGCGTGAGCCAGTGTGCCCAAATTCACTTTCCCCATGTTCTTTGCAGCTCAGAAAATCTGCTTAGAATCCACTATAGATCCTCTGCTAAAACTGTCTTGTTAGCATGATTTCCAAGGTCTCTGTACATTTGCTCTTGCCTGGATTTTCTCTTTACCTACCCTCTTAGTTAATGATTCATATGGACAGCTTCTTTGACTTCTGGGGTTGTGTTTAGGTTAATTTCTTGTTTGGCAGCTCCCCAAGAGCTCCTCTCTATGGCCCTCAGATAATTCCTCTGTACTCATCTAGCCACCTACATTCTTCCTTATTTCAATGTGAGTAAATCTTGTCAATTTTATATCATAAACAGTTTATTAATTTGGCCACTCTTTTTCACACTCACCTTCTCTCAACTTTCAAGTAGCAAAAAGTCTATTTGCTTGACCTGTAATCTGTCCCTCACAGAGCTGCCAGCAATAAATGCCAAGACAAAATAAAAACAAAAAGTAATTTGATTATTAAAGACCTTGCTGGCATCTTGTGGTCCAGAGGATAAAGGCTGGAATGCTTAGCAAGTGTAAATATATCTTCTAGCTAAGTTCTGTCTTCTACTGCTGATCAACATGTACCCTCTAAAGTCTGAGTTTTCTGATATTATGTGATCATGAGCTTTGCCCTCACACAAACTGTTTTCCATGCTCTGAAGTTCCTATCAGATGAAAGATCTCTACAAGGAGAACTAAAGAACACTGATAAAAGAAATCATAGATGACACAAACAAATGGAAAAACATCCTCTGCTCATGGATTGGAAGAATACAATATCATTAAAATGCCCATACTGCCCAAAGCAATCTACAAATTCAACACTATTCCTATCAAACTACCAAGGTAATTTTTCACAGAACTAGAAAAAAACTATTCTAAAATTCATACAGAACCAGAAAAGAGCCTGAATAGCCAAAGCAATCCTAAGCAAAAACAACAAAGCTGGAGGAATCACATTACCTGACTTCAAACTATACTATAAAGCTACAGTAACCCAAACAGCATGGTACTAGTACAAAAACAGACACATGAACCAACAGAACAGAATAAAGAATGCAGAAATAAAGCTGCACACCTACAGCTATCTGATCTTCAACAAAGTTGACAAAATAGGAAATGTGGTAATGGACCCTCTATTCAATAAATGGGACTGGGATAGCTATTTAGCCATATGCAGAAGAATGAAACTGGACCCTTATCTTTCACTATATATAAAAATAGATTCAAGATAGATTAATAAAGATTTAAATATAAGATCTTTACCTATAAGAATGACAAAAGAAAACCTAAGAAAAACTATTCTGGACATTTGCCTTGGGCAAGAATTTATTTAAGTACTCAAAAGCAACTGCAATGAAAACAAAAATTGACAAGTGGGACCTAATTAAATAAAAGATCTCCTGCACAGCATAAGAAACTATCAACAGTATAAAGAGACAACCTGAAGAATGAAAGAAAATATTCAAACTATGCATCTGAAAAATGTCTAATATCCAGAATCTCTAGGAAGCTTAAACAAATCAACAAGCAAAATACAAATAAGCCTAGTAAAAAATGGGCAAAAGACATGAAGAGGTACTTCTCAAAAGAAGACATACAAATGGCCTAACATGAAAAAAAAATTCCACACATCACTAGTCACCAAAGAAATGCAAATTAAAACCACCAGTCAGGGTGGCTATAATTTCAAAGTCAAAAAACATCAGATGATGGTAAAGCTGAACTGCAAAGAGAATGCTTACATACTGTTGGTGGGAATGTAAATCAGTTTAGCCACTGTTGAAAGCAGTTTGAAAATTTCTCCAAAAATTTAAAGCAGAGATACTATTTGACCCAGCAATCCCATGACTAGGTATATATCCAAAAGAACATAAATCATTCTAGCAAAAATACAGATGCAATTGCATTTTCATCACTGCACTATTCACTATAGCAAAGACGTGGAATTAGCCTGGGTGCCCATCAATGGTGGATTGGATAAAGAAAATGTGGCACATGTACACCATGGAATACTATGCAGCCATAAAATATAATAAAATCATGTCCTTTGCAGCAACATGGATACAGCTAGATATCATTATTCTATGTGAATTAACACAGGAACAGAAAACCAAATAGTGCATATTCTCACTTATAAGTGAGAGATAAACATTGGTTACTCATGGATATAAACATGGCAACAATAGAAACTGGGGACTTCTGTGGGCAAGGTAGGAAGGGTATTAAGGGTTACAAAGCTATTGGGTACTATGCTCAGTAATGTGGTGATGGGATCAATAGTTTCACAAACCTCAGCATCAGTAACAAACCTGCCACATGTGTCCCCTGAATCCAAAATGAAAGTTGAAATTATTTTAAAAATATACCTGGTAGTCTAGGTATTAACAAAATATTTTCTTTTTCTCTTTTAAATATATATATAATTGTGTTTTAGGTACTGGGGTACATGTGAAGAACATGCAAGAGTGTTGCATAGGTACATACATGGCAATGTGGTTTGCTGCCTTCCTCCCCATCACCTATATCTGACATTTCTCCCCATGTTATCCCTCCCCAACTCCCCACCCCCTGCTGTCCCTCCCCTAGTTCCCCACAACAGACCCCAGTGTGTGATGCTTCCCTCTCTGTGTCCATGTGTTCTCATTGTTCAACACCCACCTATGAGTGAGAACATGCAGTGTTTGATTTTCTGTTCTTGTGTCAGTTTGCTGAGAATAATGGTTTCCAGGTTCATCCATGTCCCTACAAAGGACACGAACTCATCGTTTTTTATGGCTGCATAGTATTCCATGGTATATATGTGCCACATTTTCCCTGTCCAGTCTATCTTTTATGGGCATTTGGGTTGGTTCCAAGTCTTTGCTATTGTAAACAGTGCTGCAATGAACATTCGTGTGCATGTGTCCTTATAATAGAATGATTTATAATCCTTTGGATATATACCCAGTAATGGGATTGCTGGGTCAAATGGAATTTCTATTTCTAGGTCCTTGAGGAATTGCCACACTGTCTTCCACGATGGTTGAACTAATTTACACTCCTGCCAACAGTATAAATGTATTGCTATTTCTCCACATCCTCTCCAGCAACTGTTTTCTCCAGATTTTTTAATGATCACCAATCTAACTGGTGTGAGATGGTATCTCAATGTACTTTTGATTTGCATTTCACTAATAACCAGTGATGATGAGCATTTTTTCATATGTTTGTTGGCCTCATATATGTCTTCTTTTGTAAAGTGTCTGTTCATATCCTTTGCCCACTTCTGAATGGGCTTGTTTGTTTCTTTCTTGTAAATCTGTTTTAGTTCTTTGCAGATGCTAGATATTAGACCTTTGTCAGATGGGTAGATTGCAAAAACTTTTTCCCATTCTGTTGGTTGCCATTTCACTCTAATGGTTGTTTCTTTTGCTGTACAGAAGCTCTGGAGTTTAATTAGGTCCCATTTGTCTATTTTGGCTTTTGTTGCCAATGCTTTTGGTGTTTTAGTCATGAAGCCCTTGCCTATGCCTATGTCCTGGATGGCTTTGCCTAGGTTTTCTTCTAGGGTTTTTGCGGTGTTAGGTCTTATGTTTAAGTCTTTAATCCATCTGGAGTTAATTTTAGTGTAAGGTGTCAGGAAGGGGTCCAGTTTCTGGTTTCTGCACATGGCTAGCCAGTTTTCCCCAACACCAATTATTAAACAGGGAATCCTTTCCCCATTGCTTGTTTTTGTGAGGTTTGTCAAAGATCAGATGGTTGTAGATGTGTGGCATTGCCTCCCAGGCCTTGTTCTGTTCCATTGGTTTATATCTCTGTTTTTCTTTTAATGCTTGAATTAAAAGAATAATATCTTTGTAAAAGTATGATGTGTTAAATTGATAAATATAGTATTTAAGAATTTTCAAAAATATTTCCAAATGAAATGCTTCTATCACTATAATTATGTCAGTGATATATACATTATCATTTTGTCTAATTTAGCTTAAGAAGAAGCTCCTATCTATTGTCTCCACTTTGCTGACTCCTACCCTTCTGAGTACCAATCAATGGCAGCACAGTTTGTGAACTACTGCTATAGACAGGCATGGTTTTTCTAGCACTCTCCTCAGCTCTATTTAACATCCCGTATTGGAATGTATTGGAACTTACTGTAATTATTACTTTTAGTTTGCCTCCTCCTGTAGACTGAATTCATGGAAGGCAGGGATTTTCTCATACATTCTTACATCTTAGAAATTAGAGCAGATCCCAGAGCATAATTAGCACTCAATAAATGAATGAGCAAATCAATGGCATCATAATAAAAACATTAACTAAACCAAACTAAAAAATTCACATCTCCACCTAAAGTGAACATAAATCAAAATTTAATGTCACTTTCAAGAAACAGTTGACTATGTTGACAGCATTAACCCTCATGTGTGAGTCTGAGGTGACATTACAAAATACATGATAGAATATGGCATTGTCAGGTGCTTAGTGGATATTCTTCCTAATAAGCAGTAATCAAACTTGACAAAATTTTCAAAATAATCACTTTAAAACTGTCAACCAGCCAAAGACCAAAGGCATGAAACAAATGGAGAAGTGATTATTCAGGAATAATCACTAAACTTTGGGTAAAAACAGTAGGACCCTATGGGCATTCTTCCCTTCTCCTTTATCATTGAACCAAAACTCCATACCACAGCTCAAAGAAAGTCAAGCTATAACCATTAACATCATTGCCAGAGAAGTCTCACTTGATTAGGAGCTGAACTTGTAAAAACTCCATGCCTACCAGTATTGTTAGTAGCAGTAGTGGTCTCAGAAGTAGACAAATGGGTAAACTCAGTGGCTGAGCTAGCCTATGGCTTCATCCAAATGTAACAAGGACATCAAGGAAATAAATAGCCATTGAGGGCCTGAATAAGCTCTCCACAAATTCCTGTGGTGGGAAGGCTACACACAAACTTAAGAAAGACTGAAAGCTATTCACATATTGCTGGCTGACTCTGAGCCTGTTTACACAAGGAGCAGAAACATGAAAAGACCTGGTGGAAAGTAGAAGCTGTAACAGATTTAAATACTGCCTAAACTTTGAATGTGTTCCCCAAACCATACAGATCCACAGTTACAATAAAAGCCTTACTGGTTTGAGGCATTTGAGAAGAAATTTTGATAAGTCACTGACAAATATTAAACTACACAGACAAATGGGTAACCCAAAAGAAGTCAGGCTTAAAAACAGAAATGAAAAATTACAGTAATTAAATAACTGCGAAGAGACATCAACAGCACACATTGTAGGGAATAAATTCCACAGATTTAGTCCAGGTAAGTTACCAAACAAAAAAACAGTAAAAGAAACAAACTAAAAAACATCACTCAGAGGTGAAAAATCAGGATCCAGGGTTGTCATATCATCTAAAATGTCCAATTTTCAAGGAAGAGTTAAGAAAGAAATAGAAAAGAGAAAAATGTGACACAGAAAAAACGTCAACAGAAATTGTCTGAGTGAGTTCTGATGTTATATTTAGCTGATGAAAACTTGAAAGCAGCTATTATAATCAAGGAAATTAAGTTAACCATGTTTAAAGAACACGGAAAATTAACTGAGCCCCAAGACACCTGTAGAACATCAACATTCAAATTAATATATATGTAAAGAGAGTCCCAGAAGGAGAAGATAAAGAGAAAGGAATAAAATTTAAATAAATAATCATGAAAATGTCCCAATTTTAAGACATTAGTCTATACATCCAAGAAGTTCAAGAACCCAACTAGGATAAACACAAATAATCTGCACTTAGACACATACAGTCAAACTGTTAAAACAAAAGATCAAAAGAAAATCTTGATACTAAGAGATAAACAAATTATCACATATATGGGAACAACATTGCAATTAATAGCTGACTTCTCATCAGAAGGAGTAGAAGCCAGAAGGCAACAGAACAACATAGTGTGAAAAAGGTACTGATAAAAAGAATCAACCAATCATTCTATATTCAAAAAAATGATTTTTTTTAAAAAAGCAAAATACTTACATTAACAAATTTGAAAAGGCCGAGAAAAGCTGATACTAGCAGATCTCCATTATAGACTATACTAAAGAAATTCTTTGAAGCTTAAAGGAAATGACACTAGACATGAAAATTTATCCATACAAAGAAATAAAGTGTACTGAAAAAGGTAAATATGTAAGTGTGTATAAGACTGTGTAAGTATATCCTTTTCTTTCTACATTTAGTGATAAAAGATTGTAAAAACCAATAACACTGTATCTATGGGTTTTGATATACACATAATACATATATGACAATAATAAAACAAAGGAGACAGAAGAAAAATAGAACTGTACCAGTGCAAAGTATGTTTGATTTAACAAAATTAAGTTAGTATTCATCTAAAGTGTGACAAATTAATAAATAGTTTGTAATCCCCAGAGCACCAAGAATATAATCTGTAAAATAAGTTTAATTAAAATGATATGCTAAAATATCTATTTAACAAAGAAGAGAGTCAAGGGGGAACAAATGAAGAATACCAACATAGAAAATAGCAAATGGCAGAAATAAATCCAAGCTATCAATAAATTCTTCAAATAAAAATAGAATAAATATTCAAATGGAAAGAAGAAATTGCCAGACTAGATAACAAAACAATATCCAATTGAATATAAGAAACACAGTTTAGATCCAAAAACACAAACAGGTTGAAAGTAAAAGGATAGAAAATATAACATGCAGTAAACCAAAAGCAGATCAGACAAAATAGGCTTTAAGAAATATTACTAGAGGGAAGAAACCATAACAATTATAAATGTATACACACTCATAAACAATACCCTAAAATACATAAGGGAAAAGCTGGCAGAATTAAAAGAAGAAATAGATATTCAAACAGCTGGCAACTCCAATCCTATTCTCAATAATTGATGAAATCACTAAATAGAAAACCAAAAGGGGGTAAAAGACTTGCACACCACTATCAAGCAATTTGACCTGGCATTTGTAGAACAATCCACCCCAAAAGGGCAGAACACCAGTCTTTCCTGGTGCTCATGGACATTTCCCATGGTAGGTTATATGCTAGACTAGAATATGTTAGTAATTTTGCTTTAATATTATTGAGTTAGTATTCATCTAAAATGTGATAAGAATATTTTGTAATCCCCAGAGCACTAAAAAAATATAACCTGAAAAATAAAGAAAACATAATTAAAATGATATACTAAAATATCTACTAAACAAAGAAGAGGGTCAAGTGGGAACAAATGAAGAAAACCAACATAAGATATGTAGAAAATAGCAAAATGGCAGAAATAAATCCATGCTATCAAAAATACTTCAAATAAAAAGAGAATAAATATTCAAATGGAAAGAAGGAATTGCCAGACTAGGTAACAAAACAATATCCAACTAAATATGAGACACACTTTAGATGTAAAAGCAAGCCTCATAAGTTTAACTGCAATCATAATACATATGATCTCCAACTACAACAGAATTAAGTTAGAAATCAACAACATGCATTTTGGGGAACTTCCAGATATTTGGAAATTGAATAACATACTCTAATATGCTAATATTCTAATATATTTATAAATGTTTAATGTTATTATTCATGTGTCAAAAATGCACAAAAGAAAACAAAACGTGTTGAAATAAAATAAAAGCACATGTTAAAAGCTATGAAATGCAGCTAAAGCAGTGGTTAGAATGAAATCTGTATCTTTGAACACCAGTAACAGAAAAAGTTAAAATCAGCAAATTAAAATGCCACCTCAAGAAACTAGAAACTTTAAACAAACTGAACCCAAAACAAACTTAAGGAAGGAAATAAGGGTTATAGTATAAATCAATGAAACAATAAAAGAAAACTCAGAGAAAAATCAGTAAAGTAAAAAGTTGGTTTTTTGAAAGATCAGTAAAATTATCAACTGTCAGCTAGGTTGACCAAGACAAAAATGAAGGAAAACAAGCCATCAAAATCAGGAATGAAACAGAAGCGACCACTACTGATCCTACAGAAGTTAAAAAATTTTAGGGTATACTACACCTTATGGTGAACAACAACTTCATTTCTAATATATAAGGGAATACATACATCATTCGCAGAAAACTGACACAAGAACAGAAAACCAAATAACTTAGATGAACAAATTCGTAGGAACACACATATTAGTAAAACTGACTCAGGAAGAAAGATAATATGAATATATCTGTAACAAGTAAAATCATTTAGTTACTAAAATCTCTCCGTAAAGAAAATCTCAGGCCCAGAGTATATAACTGGTAAATTATATAAATATTTAAAGACAAAATTAATTATTTGCAAACCTTTCAGAAAATAAGGAATATGCAACCTATTCTATAAGTCTATATTATCTGACACCCAAAACCAGACAGACATCAAAAGAAAAAGACACAAAACAAAAACTACCAACCAATATATCTTTCATGAATACACATGCAAAGTCCTTAAACTATTAGTAAACTAAGTCTTGCTGCATACATACTATAATCAAGTGGGATTTATTGCAGAAATGCAATGTCACTTTAATGTTTATAAATCAATTAATAGAATATGCCATACTAATAGAAGAAAGAACATAATTATATGATTGCTCAATTAATGCAGAAAAAGCATTTAACGAAATCAAATACCTTTTCAGGATAAAAACTCAGCAACAGCTGGGCACAGTGGCTCATGTCTGTAATCTCAGCACTTGGTGAGGCCAAGGTGGGCAGATCACAAGGTCAGGAGACTGAGACCATCCTGGCTAACACAGTGAAATCTCATCTCTATTGAAAATACAAAAATTAGCTGAGTAAGGTGGCAAGTGCCTGTAATCCCAGCTACTCAGGAGGCTGAGGTAGGAGAATCACTTGAACCCAGAAGGCAGAAGTTGCAGTGAACTGAGATCACACCACTTACCTCCAGCCTGGGTGACAGAGCCAGACTCCATCTTAAAAACAAACATCATCATCAACAACAACAACAAAAACCTCAGCAACAAGGAATAGAAAGGAACTTCCTCAACTTGATAAATAGCATCTTTAAAAATCCCCACAGCTAGCACTATACTTCAAGATGTAAGGCAATATTTTCCACTTACAACTGAGAACACCTCCTCAAAACTTCTATTCAATATTTTACTGGAGGTTCTGGTCAGTGTAATAAAGAAAAATACAAATTTAGTTTTTCCTATAAATTTATCCAAAACTTAGAAGTTTTCAGTAAAAATTCACTGTGTTATTTCTAAACCTGAATACATTTAGGGAAAAAGGGGCAAGTTCTAAAAGATAATGTTATATTTCCATTTCTAGTACTTCTGAGGAAAATAAATTTGCACAAACATCACACCAAAAACAATGGAAATTTAGCACAAAATATTTAAAAATCTATCTTTTTAAATGTGTTGCATAGCTAGAATAAAACTAAACAACATGCAAACAGGCCAAAGGCACAGTGAAAGCAGAAATCTTGGAAAATAAGAGATCTGAGGACAGCTTTAGATTATATTCTATTAAATCCTAGTGACTTTTAAGTATCATTTTGTCATTTGTGGGTGCATAATAGATAGGAGACAAATCATCGGGCCAGACTCAATATGATAATGGAATGGGATAATAACAGGTTTCTTTTTTTTTTTGTCTTGCTTTTTAAAATTTTTGCAATCTACCCATCTGACAAAGGCCTAATATCCAGAATCTACAAAGAACTAAAGCAGATTTACAAGAAAAAACAAACAAACCCATTCAAAAGTGGGTGAACGATATGAACAGACACTTTTCAAAAGAAGACATTTATGAGGCCAATAAACATATGAAAAAATGTTCATCATCACTGGTCATCAGAGAAATGCAAATCAAAACCACATTGAGATACTATCTCACACCAGTTAGAATGGCAATCATTAAAAAATCAGGAGACAACAGACGCTGGAGAGGATGTGGAGGAAAAGGAAGACTTTTACACTGTTGGTGGGAGTATAAATTAGTTCAACCATTGTGGAAGACAGTGTGGCGATTCCTCAAGGATCTAGAAATAGACCCAGCAGTCCCATTACTGGATATACCCAAAGGATTATAAATTGTTCTATTATAAAGACACATGCACATGTATGTTCACTGCAGCACTATTTATAATAGCAAAGACCTGGAACCAACACAAATGCCCATCAATGATAGTCTGGACAGGGAACATGTGGCACATATACACCATGGAATACTATACAGCTATAAAAAAGGATGAGTTCATGTTCTTTGTAGGGACATGGGTGAATCTGAAAATCATCATTCTCAGCAAACTGACACAAGAACGGAAAACCAAATATCATATGTTCTTGCTCATAGGTGGGTGTTGAACAATGAGAACACACATGAGCACAGGAAGGGGATCATCACACACTGGGGTCTGTGGGATCTGTGGAGGGGGTGCTAAGGGGGTGACAGCAGGATGTGGAGAGTTTGGGGAGGGATAACATGGTGTGAAATGCCAGATATAGGTGACAGGGGGATGGAGGCAGCAAGCCACCTTGCCATGTATGTACCTATGCAACAATCCTGCAAGATCTGCACATGTACTCCAGAATCTATAGTACAATTAAAAAAAAAAGAAAGAGGCCGGGCGCAGTGGCTCAAGCCTGTAATCCTAGCACTTTGGGAGGCCGAGGCGGGTGGATCACGAGGTCAAGAGATCAAGACCATCCTGGTCAACACGGTGAAACCCCGTCTCTACTAAAAATACAAAAAATTAGCTGGGCATGGTGGAGTTTGCCTGTAATCCCAGCTACTGGGGAGGCTGAGGCAGGAGAATTGCCTGAACCCAGGAGGCGGAGGTTGCGATGAGCCGAGATCGCGCCATTGCACTCCAGCCTGGGTAACAAGAGTGAAACTCCATCTCAAAAAAAAGAAAAAGAAAAAGAAAAAAAATAACAGGTTTATAACAGGTAAACCATGCAAAGGCTGTCACTCCAAAGAGGTGTATTTTCAGTGTGGCAGTGAACTAGAAATAAATCTTCACCAACTAGAAAATTTGAGAGACATTATCAAGATAGCTGAGTAGTATGGGATGCTTCCTACACACAAAAAGAAAAAAGCAACAAGTAGATAACTACATGGCAAACTGCATGCCTAGGGAGAACAACAGAATATATGGGAAAACAATAGAATACAGTAAAGAAGTGATAGAGGCACCTCTGAGGCACTGGAACTTGGGAAGGCAGCATAGAGAAGGAAGTGAAGAGCCCTAGGATTGGTTCAAAGTCAAGAAAGACTCTCCATTGTGAGAAAAGGCAGGAGATCCCTAGCAGTTCACATTCCTACCACAGACACCTGCAATTCTAGCTGCAAGGGAGCCCTACAGTATTCACAGGTCTTGAGACTAGTTTAGGGAGAGAACTCATGCTGAGTTCCTACCTCCTCCCAGCCATTTTCTGGAAGCCAAGCTACTGCATTTTGGGAACAGAGCCACTGCTAAAATGTACCCTGCCCAGAAGCCCCAGATGTGTAGATATCAACATAGGCCCTGCATCTCTGCATTTCTGAGGTCTTATCATCACCGAATCCAGAAGGCTAGAGGGCTGTGATGTGAACTAAGCACCCGAGGCAAGCAGTGGCCTGTACCCCAGGGAAGAGGTGATATAGTACATCAGGGAGGCCATCTTGAAGAGAGAGGGAGCCAAAGCATGTGCTGCCCAAAGCTTCAGAACTGATGGCCTAATGACCAGCAGAACTGCTACATACCCGTGTGCACTTCCCAAAGGCCCTAGGACTGGCCTGTCTGGGGCCTGCTGCCACTGTCACTGGCCTTCTATGGTGGTGGAGCTGCTGCAATGCCTGCAGGGGCTTCTCCATCAGGGACTCAAGGACTGGCTGCCCAGGGTCTGCAGTTACCTGTGATCCTACCCACTCCAATAGCAGAGCTGTGATACATGTGATCCACTTGTGCCCTGTGGGGTGCCAGGACTGCCCCACCAAGGGTCTGCCAATGCTAGCAACTCTGCCCACTTCAGCAGCAGAGCTCCTGTGCTCTCATGCAATCCCCCAACGGAGGGCCTGAGGACTGTCTTATCTGGGGTCTGCTGCCATTAATGGCACTTGCCACTATAGAAGTGGAGCTGCCATGTGCCCCCATCAGGGGCCCAAGGACTGCGACACATAGGGACCAATACCATCAGTGAAACTACCTGTCTAGTGGAGAAGCCACAGTGTGCTTGCATTCCCCTTAGAAGGCTGAGGACCAGCTTGCTGGGCCCTTCCATTGCCTTTGACTTTGACCACTCCAGTAGCAAGGCTATTGAGAGCCTACATCCCCATCTAGGGACCTGAGGACTGGCTCACCTGAGAATTGCTGCCACTGGTGACCTACCAATCCAGTAGTAAAACCACTGCATGTCCTTTCCCCAGGATCTCCAAAACTACCCTGCTGCCCAGGGACTGCCACTGCTAGCTACCAAATTCTCCAGCTGGGAAATTGCTATGTACCTGTGCATGCTCCCCAGGGAATCAAGGTCTGGTTTACCTGGGGCCTGCTGCTGCCACTAATGACTACTGTCCTGACCAGCATACTGCTCCAGTGCTCCCAAACTAGCCTGTCTGGTGGTTCTAGGCCTCAGCAAAGCTGACTCCACAAACACCCACAATCTAAGCCATTAAAGCACTCATAGGCACTGCTGATACTGATTACGGCTGAAGAAGCACATGAACACTACACTACTGTGCCCACCCAGAACCAAAGTCAAAGCACCCTACTCAGTTGACACAACTACAGGGAAATGTCTTTCTTCATGAAAGCTATGCCATAAAATTAGAAGAAGTGACTGTTCTACCAGATGTGCAGATATCAACATAGGGACATAAAAAACATGAAAAAGCAAGGAAACGTAACACCTCAAAGGATCAAAATTATTAGTAATACATCCCAAAGCAAAGGAAATTGATAATACCTTAAAAGAAATTCAAAATAATGACATGAGGGAACTCAGAAAGATATAAGAGAATACAGAGAGATGAGTCATCAAAATCAGAAAAACAATTCATAATCTTAATGAGAAATTCAATACATAGACATCACAATAAAGGACCAAACAAAGTGGAAACTAAAGAATTCAATAATTTTTTTTTTAATTAAGAGCTTCAACAATAGACTAGATCATAAGAAGAAAAAGTTTCTGAACTTGGAGATAAGTCTTTTGACAAAATCCAGTCAGATAAAAAGAAAAAGAATAAAGAAAGCCTACAAGACTTACAGGACATCATTAAGTAAACAAATATTTTCATTATGGAATTTCCAGAAGAGGAAGAGATGGGGAAAGGAATAGAAAACCCATTTAATAAAATAATTGCTAAAAACTTCCAAGGTTTGGGAAGAAATATGGATATTCAGATATAGAAAACTAAAAAATCCCCAAATGGATCCAACCTCACAGATCCTCTCTAAGAAACAGTACAGTCAAAAGTCAAAGAGAAAGTGAGAATTATAAAAACTGCAAGAGAAAAGCATCAAGTCACATATACTGAAATCCCCTTCAGATTAATAGCAGATTTCTCAGCAAAAACCTTACAGGCATGGAGAGAATGGGATGATATATTCAAAGTGCTGAAAGATAAAGAAAAAAACTGCCAGCCAAGATACAGTACCCAACAAAATTATCCTTCAGAAATCAAGGAGGAACAATGTCTTTCCCAGACAAGCAAAACTGGGAATTTACCACTCAACCTACACTACAAGAAATACATGAGAGTCCTGTGTCTGGAAGCAAATGAATGATAACTACCCTCACAAAAACATGTGAGAGAATAAAACTCACTGGTACAGCAGATACATAAATAAGAAAGAGAATAGTTAAACTTTATCACTACAGAAAACCACCAAACTGCAGCCAACATTAGAGTTAAAATACCCTAGACCAAATGGATCTAACAGATATTTACAGAACATTTCATGCTAAAGCTACAGAATGTATATTCTTCTCATCAGTACATAGAACATTCTTTAGGACAGACCATATGGTAGGCTACAAAACAAGTCTCAACACATTTAAAAAAACTAAAATCATATCAAGTATGTTTTCAGACCAAAACAAAATATAACTGGAAATCAACAACAAGATAAACTTTGGAAACTGTACAAATACATGGAAATTAAACAACATGCTCCTGAATTGGTAAAGGAAGAAAATAAAAAAGTTTCTTCAAACAAATGAAAAATATTCAAACCTATGGGATAGACCAAAGGCATTATTAAGAGAATTTCATAGCAATAAGTGCCTACATCAAAAAAGTAGAAATATTTCAAATAAACAACCTCATGTGTGTCAGACTATCAGAAAAGCAAGAACAAGCCAAACCCCAAATTAGATCAGAACTAAATGAAACAAAGACTTAAAGTACTAAAGATGAAAAGATAAATAATACTGAGAAATCATTAGCTGTACTAAGAAAAAGACAAGACTCAAAATCAGAAACAAAAAGGGAATCATTTCATTTGATACCACAGAAATAAAAAGGGTCATTACCGACTATTATGAATAATGAATAATTCTATATCAACAAAATGGAAAGTCTAGAGAAAATGAATAAACTTCCAGACACACATAATTTACCAAAATGGAACCAAGAATAAACCAAGAATGAACAGGCTAACAAATGATGAGGTTGAATCAGGACTCAGAAGTCTCCCAACAAAGAAAATCCTGGAACCAAATGGCTTCACTGCTGAATTCTACCGAAACTTTAAAGGATTAATACCAATTCTTCTCAAACTTTTCCAAAAAATTGAAGAGAATAAAATTCCTCCACATTAATTTTAATAATTATTAATTATTCTATTAATGCTATATGGCTAGCATTATTCTAATATCAAAACAGCACAAAGACAGCAAGAAAAGAAAACTAAAGGCCAATATCCTTGACGAATATGGATGTAAACATCCTAAACAAAATGCTAGCAAATGAAATCAAACAGCACATCAAAAAGCGTCTATACCACATTCAACTAGGATTTATCCCAGGGATGCAAGGATGTTTCAACAATGTATATCAATAAATATGACACATTACATCAACAGATGAAAGACTAAAACCACAGGATCATGTCAATACATGCCAAAAAGGCATTTGCTAAAATTCGACATACATTATGATAAAAACCCTCAATTAGATATAGAAAGAATGTACTTTAACACAATAAAGGTTATATATGACAAAAACTTAGCCTAATATTATACTGATTGGGGAAAAGTGGAAAGCTTTTCTTATAAGAACTGAAACAAGTAAAGGATGGTGATACAGTTTGGCTCTGTGTCCCCACACAAATCTCATCTTGAATAACTCCCAGTGTTGGAGGAGGGGCCTTTGGGAGGTAACTGAATCATGGGAGTGGATTTCCTCCTTGCTGTTCAGAGTTCACATGAGATCCGGCTGTTTGAAAGTGTGTAGAACCTCTTTCTTTCTCTTCTTCCTTCTCCAGTCTTGCAAGAAGTGCCTCCTTCCCCTTCACCTTCCACCATCACTACAGTTTCCTGAGGTCTCCCCAGTCATGCTTTCTATACAGCCTGTGGAACTGTGAGTCACTTAAATTTATTTTCTTTATAATTTATACAGTCTCAGGTAGTTCTTTAAACCAGTGTGAGGATGGACTAATACAGAAAATTGACACCAGAGAAGTGGGGCATTGCTATAAAGATACCTGAAAATGTGGAAGCGACTTTGGAACTGAGTAACAGGTGGAGGTTGAACTAGTTTAGAGGGCTCAGAAGAAGACAGAAGGTGATAGAAACTTTGGAACTTCCTAGAGACTTGTTGAATGGTTGTGACTAAAATGCTGATAGTGATATGGACAGTGAAGCCCAGGCTCAGGTAGCCTCAGATGGAGAGGAGAGTCTTATTGGGAGCTGGAGTAAAAGACTGGTGCCATTGTGCTCCTGCTCTAGGGAATCTGTGAAACTTTGACCTTGAGAGAGATGATTTAGGGTCTCTGGCAAAAGAAATTTCTAGGCAGCAAAGCATTCAAGAAGTTGTGGCCTGGCTGCTTCTAATAGTGTGTATTTGTGAGTAAAGAGATTTTCTGAAACTGGAAGTTACATTTAAAAGGGAAACAGAGCAAAAAATTTGGAAAATTTGCAGCCTGACCATGTAGTAGAAAAGAAAGACCTATTTTCTGAGGAGTTCAAGTCTGGAGAAATCTGCATAAGTGAAGAGGTGTTAAATGTTAATAGCAAGACAATGGAAAAACCATATCCAGGGCGTTTTAGAGACATTTGCAGCAGCCCTTCCCATCACAGTCCTGGAGACCTAGAAGGGAAAAATGGTTTAGTGGCCTGGGAACAGGTTCCCCAGGGGCTTGGTGCTCTGTGTCCCAGCCACTACAGCCATTGCTGAAAGGGGCTAACATAGCACTTAGGCTGTGGCTTCAGCGGGTGCAAGTCCCAAGCCTTGGCAATTTCCACATGGTGTTGAGCCTGTGAGTGCACAAAAATCAGGAACTGGGTTTTGGGAACCTCTGCCTAGATTTCCAAGGATGTATGGAAATGCCTGGATGTCCAGGAAGAAGTTTGCAGCAGGAGTAGGTTCCTCACGGAGAACGTCTACTAGGACAGTGAGGAGAGGAAATGTGGTGTTGAAGTCCACACACACTGTCCATGCTGGGACAATGCCTAGTGAAGCTGTGAGAAGACAGCCACCATCCTTCACATCCAGAATGGTAGATCCACCAATAGCTTGATGCACCTGGAAAATCCACAGACACTCAACACTAGCTCTTGAGAACAGCCATGGAAGCTTAGTCCTACAGAGCCACAGGGGTGAAGCTGCCCAAGGCCTTGGGAGCCCATTCCTTGCATCAGTGTGGCCTGGAGTCAAAGAAGATTATTTTTGAACTTTAAGATTTAATGACTGCCCTGCTGGGTTTCAGACTTGCATGAGGCCTGTAGCCCCTTTGTTTTGACCAACTTTTCCCGTTTGGAATGGGAGCATTTATCCAATGCCTGTACTCACACTGTATCCTGGAAGTGACTAACTTGGTTTTGATTTTACAGGCTCATAAGTGGAAGGGACTTACTTTGTCTCAGACATTGTACTTGGACATTTGAGTTAATGCTGAAATGAGTAAAGACTTGGGGCCTGTTGAGAAAGTATGATTGTATTTTGCAATGTGAGAAGGACATGAGATTTGGGAAGGGCCAGGGGTATAATGATATGGTTTGGCTGTGTCTCCACCCAAATCTCACATTAAATTGTAATTTCTAGTGTTGGAGGAGGGGCCTTATGGAAGGTGACTGAATAATTGGAGCAAACTCCTCTTTGCTATTCTCATGATAGAGTTCTTATGAGATTTGGTTGTTTGAAAGTGTGTAGTACTTTTTCTCTCTCTCTCTTCTTCCTTTTCTGGCCATGTAAGAAGTGCCTGCTTCCTCTTCACCTTCCACCGTGATTGTAAGTTTCCTGAGGCCTCACCAGCCATGCCTCTGTACAGCCTGCAGAACTGTGAACCACTTAAAACATTTTTCTTTACAAATTACCCAGTCTCAGGTAGCTCTTTACAGTAATGCGAGAATGGACTAATACAGATGCCCACTTTCAAGACTCTTATTCAACATAGAACTGAAAGTCCTAGTCAGAGGAATTAGAGAAGACAAAATAAAAGGCATGCACACTGGAAAGTTGGAAATGAAACTGTCCCTGTTTGCAGATGACATAGTCTTATATATATAGAAAAACTAAAAGACCAAAAAAAATTCTATGAAAGAACTCTTACATTTAATAAACCAATTTGGTAACATTGTAGGATAGAAAAATCAACATATAAAAATCAGAAGTGTTTCTATACATCAAAATGAACTAGCTGAAAAAGAAATCAATAAATCAATCTCATTTATAATTGTAGCAAAACATAACAAAACACCTAGGAATTTAACCAAAAATGTACAAGATCTCTACAATGAAAACTAGAAAAGAGTGATGAAAGAAACTGAAGAGGACATACAAAAATGAAAAAAAAATCACATATTTTTGAATTGGAAGAAGACTGGCAAAATTACTATACTACCTAAAGTAATCTACAGATTCAATGATATATCTCTGTCAAAATACCAATGACATTCTTCACAGAAATAGAAGAAACAGCCCTAAAATTTACATGGAATTATAAAAAAATCTCAAATAGCCAAAGCAACCCTGAGCAAAAAGAGGAAAGCTGGATGCATCACACTACCTGAATTCAAATTATACACTACAAAGCTGTTGTTATCAAAACGGCATGGTACTGGTATAAAAACAGACAGACCAACATAACAGAACTTCAGCACCCAGAAATAAATCTATGTATTTACAGACAACTGTTTCTCTACAAAGGCGTACAATGGGGAAAGGACAGCCTCCTTCAAATAAATGGTCCTGGGAAAACTGGATGTCCATATGCAGAAGACCAAAAACTAAACCCACATCTGTCACTGTATACAAAAATCAACTCAAGATAGATTAAAATATAAGACCTGAAACTATAAAACTACTGGAAGAAAGCAAAGGGGAAATACTTCAGGATACTGATCTAAGCAAAGACTTTCTGCATATGACTTCTAAAGCACAGGTAACAAAGCAAAAATGACAAATGCATTAATATTAAACTATAAAGTGTCTTCACAGCACAGGAATAAATCAACAGAGTAAAGAGACCACCCAAAGAATGGGTGAAAATATTTGTAAACTATTCATCCAACAAAGGATTAATATTCAGAATATACAATGAACTTAACAGCCAAAACAAACAAATAATCCAATTAAAGAATGGGCAAATGAGCTGAATAGATATTTCACAAAAGAAGACATATAAATGGACAACAGGTATATAAAAGATGCTTAACATCACTAATCATCAGCGAAATACAAATCAAAACCACAATGAGACACTCATCTCACCCCAGTTAAAATGGGTATTATCAAAAGATACAAAATAATTTAAAAAATGCTAGTGAGAGTGCAAAGAAAAGGGAACTCTTGTACATTGTTTATGGGAATGGAAATTAGTATAATCATTATGGAAATCACTGTGGAGGTTTCTCAAAAAACTAAAAGTAGAACTAACATATAATCCAGCAATCCCATTACTGGGATTTATCTAAAGAAAAGGAAATCAGAATATCAAAGAGATATCTGCACTTCCATGTTCATTGAAATACTATTCACAATAACCAAGATCTGGGATCAACTCAAGAGTCCCTCAACAGATGAATGGATAAAGAAATTATGGTGTATATATACTCGAAAGAATACTATTTGGCCATCAAAATGAATAAAATTCTGTCATTCATGCCAACAAGAATGAGCCTGGAGGATATTATAATAAGTGAGGTAGGTCAGGATAAACAGAAGGATAAACAATACATGCTCACATTCACATGTGGGAGCTAAAAAAGTTGAGCTCCTACCTATACAGAAAAACATATAATTTTTGGGTTTCCACTCCTGTGTTACTTCACTTAGAGTAATGGCCTCCAGCTCCATCCAAGTTGCTGCAAAAGACATTATTTCATTCCTTTTTATGGCAGAGTGGTATTCCATGGTGTATATATGCCACATGTTCTTTATCCACCCACCAGGTGATGTGCGCTTAGGTTGGTTCCACATCTTCACAATTGTGAACTGTGCTGCTATTATTGCACATGATCACAATATTTTTATTGAGCAATCAATAACATAACCTTGTTTTATGTGTGTTTCTGTTTAAAGGCACCTTATCTAATACATATTGTTGATTCATTAACATCGGCCAACAGCACTATAACTCATGCCTGAATGGAGCTTATCTAGCAAGTGTATTTTCTCCCTAAGGCACCCCGTAGCCTTAAGAACACTAACACTTCAGCACTAATCTTGGGTGCCATGTGAAATGGTGAAATCTATTTTAAAAAACAGAAAAGTAGGAACAATGTGGCATGAAATAGAAAAGGGCACCTGTTTGTAGTATGAGAGCTGAAATGAGAAGCAAAGCATTGCCTTGGTCCACTCAGTTGGGAATGTGTGCATGTCAGGGGACTCTCAAATTTTACATTGCTCAGTGCATGTCCGTGAGCAACCCCAAAGCACCATAAGTATTGATTTTGGTTACAAATAAGCCTGAGTAAGTGGAGAAATGTGCAAATAATGAATTTGTGAATAATGGGGACTGACTGTATATGCAAATAAAACATTAAGGAAATATACTTTCAGCCTGAAGAATAAAAAATGATAGTACAGTAATGAATCATAGTCATTGGATAATGGAGTTGTCCAGGAAGGGTAAATGCTATTTAAGTTATCATAGGTTTGGAAGCTTGCCACAGAAATGCCTTAGACACATTTGGAAACTCAGCAGTTGATGAAGGCCAACTAAGGGTAGGAGATAAAGTGATGGGAATCACTGGTAATCTAGTTGATAAATGATTCCACAAGAACAAAGGAAGAGCCAGATTTTGTGCCTAACCCATAAGACAAATGATGATTAAATAATCACAGGGAAGACAGACAGAATCAAGGGTAATAAATCAGGAATGGATCAGAGTGAAACTTGCTTTGGTTTTGGCAAAGATTACTAAGATATACACAAACTGAACTAAGGAGCAGCATGAGATAGGTGCCAATAAGATTATCTCAACTAAAAATGAAGACAAGTTAACTCTATCAGATATCTCCACATAGAATGAGCTCCTTTAAGAGATGGATTCACAACTATTGGAGGTGTTCAAACACAAAGTACAGGATCATTTACTGAGACTGCAACATTTAAGGAATAGTTCGATTGGATGAATAATCTTTAAAAACTTTTCTGACTCTTGTGAAAAAATAAAAACTTGGGACATCAATACACTCTGCAAAAAAAAAAATATATATATATATATTGCATGAAAGCTGAGTCATGCAAGAAGCTGCCTTACCTTTCGTTCCTAAGCAGAGAGCTATAGAGAAAAGGTCAAATATCTCCACACGGAGCTGCTCTATGTTCACCTTATTTTATGCTGAGCATCAGATAAACATGTAATCAACCACTCCCCTACCTGCTCCATTTCTCTTGCAACATGTAGATTCAGTAATGTGACCATACCCTCCCTCCTTTTAGCCCACTATGCCACTTTAAATATTGAAGCCCTCAATCATTGAAGTCATCTTTGGAGAAGGGCACAGACCACAGACTATTTCTGTGAATCTGTGTTTATTTCTTCCAGGCATGTCCTTTACCTTGGCAAAATAAACTTCTAAATTGATTGAGACTCGTCTCAGATACAATTTGGTTTACATTCTAATATTCTATGACTAATTTTTGCTTACTCTTTGATGTCTTAATAAATGATTTCTATGTATTTCATCAATCATGAAGCAAAATAGTCAAACCTATTGACCTTATCCTTCAAAATAGTCAAACCTATTGAATTTTTTTTCAAAAAAAACTTTTTTCAAAAAAACTTTTGTTACAGACAAAAGCATAGTCCATTTTACTAGAATATCTATAACATAGAGAAGGCAGAAGCTACATCTTCTTTGTCAATGTTTTCCATCTTTTTCCTTAGTTTGCTGCTGCTATCTTATTAATAAGCAAGAAGTGAGATGGACGTTTGGGGTCTGTGATGTATCCTTCTTAGCAGCCACTGTGATAAGTCAGCATGAAGTCCTACAGTGGTGGGAAATGAGAACATGGGTGGGGCTTGAGGGTGCAGGGCCTATAAAAGCAGACATTTCTGAGAATTCCACACTAACTTGCAGCCTTTGTTGGTACTAAGGATTTCTCTGAAATAACCTACCATCAATTGCCAGTTAGTGGCACACGAAAGATAAAAATATCCAGACAATAACTCTAATTTTCACACCATGTGTATGCACTCTTGCAACAGTGTAGGGAAGCCCTGGGAATATTAGAGCCTGTTACAACAAGATTGGAAGCTCTCACACTTGTCTTATTGCATCAACTCTGTGGTTCCCTTCCATTATATTCCCTCACATGACAACAAAGAAAGTCTTTCTTCTCCATAAAGGAGTAGGGGGTAGGGATTTCCTGTGATTTGTGGAACAACTCACACCTGTCTTCTTACTATAACCTATAGTGAACCTCACCTATAACGCTTTAATAATGCTTTTTACTAGTTTAGAATAGAGAATAATGTTCAATGATAGGTCTCCTCTGAATTTTCAAAGTCCAAATCTTTTTTTTTTTAATACAGTGTGCCCTGGGCTTAACATTTGTTAACTTTTGTTAACTGCTACCTTATTAATAAGCAAGTACCCAGTACTACGTGGTTTGCTATACCTGGTAGGAACAACAGTAGCTGAAAGCTTCCTCCACATTATTAAGAAAACACTTTAAACCCTTAACATTGTCAGTAAATGCATATATTCCTTCTTCATATAACTTCATTTCATTACACTGTCAACACAATCCTCCAAATACAAATGTCATCCACCATCTGGTTTTATAAAACCCAAAATGTATAAACCAATTGTAACAGAAAATATACTGTATGTGGCTAGAGAAAAGTTAATTGAAACATTTTGGCAACATATAAAATATCAAAGTGGTAAACATTCATATGTTACGGTTGATAATTATCAATGAATAGTGAGGACACAAAATAGGTATAAAATAATTTCCATAATAACTGCTTTTGGGAACAAGCATGGTTTTTTTGATTTGCTGTATACCATTAATGAATTAAATTACTAGCAAATATGTTTTGCAATTTGCCATGTGTAAAGTCTTGTCCTAGGAGATGTGGAGGATATGAATATTCTGCCCACCCCTGCAGCTAGGCAGGTTAACATCTAATTGGCAAATAGACAATGACACAAATACCTATAAATTGGGAGAGCATGTGGTGCTAAAAGTTAAGTCTTTTTTAATGGAGAAAGAGAAAGACAAAGTTGAGATTGATTTTGACTAATTGATTCCATGTGGAAATTAAGGGTGAAAAAAAATAACAAATATTGGCTTACTCGAACAAACCATCTTGTTGAAAAAGAAAGTGGTAACATTAGTCCCAGTACCAGCCCATTTACAATTGATTGGACATTGTCCAGCGGATGACATTTTCAAAAAATAGATTTAATCTGTCTAATGAGTAGAGACATTTTAGAGTAGAGGTCCCCAACTGCCAGGAACCAGGCTGCACAGCAGGAGGTGAGCAGTAGGCAAGTGAGCATTACAGCCTGAGCTCCACCTCCTGTCAAATCAGTGGTGGCATTAGATTCTCATAGAAGTGTGAATCCTATTGTGAACGGGGCATGCCTGGGATCCAGGGTGCACACTACTTATGGGAATCTAATGCCTCATGATCTGAAGTGGAACAGTTTCATCTGAAATCGAATCCCATGCCACTCCCTGGTCTAAGGAAACGTTGCCCATGAAATCAGTGGGAACCAATGCTTTAGGGAATGCAGTTTTGATCTCCACATGGTGTCAGGATTCCTCAGTATCTTCATACCTGTTTGAATGGGATCCTGGAGCAGGAGGTGAGCTGGGTAAAAGTCTCAGGCGGCTATAACAAAATATCTTATGGTGGAGCAATAAATAAATAATAGAAACTTACTTCTCACAGCTCTAGAAACTGGGAAATCCAAGATCAGGTACTGCAGATTTGGTATCTGATGAAATCACCCTCTGTTTCACAGATGGTGCCTCTTGCTGCATCTTCACATGGCAGAAGGGGCTCAAGGGGCTAGAGCACTCCCTTCAACCTTTTTTATAACATCACTAATCCCATTCATGAAGGCTGTGCTCTCAAGGCTTAATCACCCCCTCAAGGCCTCACCTCTTAATACTATCACATTTTCAACATATACATTTTGTCAGGTTGCATACAGATCATAGCAGACTCACTGGCCCCAGTTTCCTGCATGGATCTTTGGAGCACCTACGAATTTGACCTGGCAATGGATTGCCTAAGGGAATGCACCTCACAAGTAGGGCCAAGGGGAGAAATGTACTAAGGCAAGGCCCCTGAAAATATGTGAGGATCATTAAGTTTAGTTTTATGAACTTTCTAAGAAAACTTAATCATGTGTGACCTGTTCAGATAGTTACCCTGCTCAAAGCGGTCTTCACTTCAGGAGCTTCCATGTCTGAGTCAGCTCACATTCAGGCAATATTTCTTATATGTTCAAAAAAATTACAAATTGCAGAGAAGAGTTTAAGGTGTGACCCATACCAAGGGTATATAATGGATGGTGCCTTAATTTTAATTTTTGGGATAAACTTAAATATTTTGATTATTATACATTTAGGGATGCATATAACTGGTCTAATCATTGAAAGGGTGGGTTATCTTGGTTATATATCATATGAAGAACACTAATACAGTTTTTCACAGAAATATCAAAAAAGAACAAAAATTTTAGTAAAGCTATCCTCTCTAATACATTTATAAATAATACATTAATATTATTATTATTAGTGTGAACTTCTAAATACTACTGACAGTAAAGGCTGTAAAGGTTTCCTTTTAATCCATTAAAATATACTTTCACTTTACTCTTTCCCAAAGTAGCAATATTGAATGTTATAAAAATACCTTTAGCATTTGCTTTCAAATAAAATATTCAATGCTCAATGCTTTCATGGAACATTTTCCCTTAAAAATCCATTATGCTAAAAGTAAATATCTGTATGGAGCCTACTAGACTGATGTAATTAAAATTAAATTTACAAAAAAAGGTAATGGAGATTATATCAGCAATAGCATGCAACTCAATGCAGCAGCTGCATCACTGTAGACTTTTTTCCTATATATAATTTTATCTGGGATGAACAAAAAGGTTAAGTCCCACAGCAATCCTTAGATTAGGCTATTATTTTTGTTATGGCTACTTAGTCATTTTATTACAAACTATTAAATAATGCAAGAAAATCAAAGAGATACAAAGGTAAGAAGTTGGCTACATTTATTTTTAAACTGTGGAACTAACTACTCAGGGATGTTCCGTTAGTGAGTGTGGTTATCACTGCATGTCCTGGGCTGATTTTAGTCTTCAAAGGATTCATCAGATTCCTTTTAGGTTTGCTCTCAGGGGTTCAAGATTACATAGAGTTGCATACTTTAAGAAGTCCCATAAAACCAAAATCTTGTCGTATCATTCCTTAGTTCTAGGACACCTTAACTCTATACCTCTCAGAACTGCTTCTTGCTGAAACAACAGTACAGCCAACTTCAGGTCAAACACAGAAGCTAATCCAAAAAGTCAGTAATTCATTTGTGGAGTGAAGAGCAAAAATGAGGATGGTTCACCCTGCCAAATACCCTTAGCCTCTCAGGAGAAATGTCATAGGAATCTACCTGACTGAGCCCATCCCCTCCTGCAGCCTCCACCTTTTGTTGCTTCCCTCCTTGTTCTCTACATTCTGTTTCTATTTTTCCAACATGCCATCTTTCTTCTTAGGTGGTTTCCACACATCTGTGGTCTAATTACTGTATGTCCTTTTACCAATGTGTGCTCCTACTTGTCCATTAGCACTTGCTTGAAGGCAGTTTCTCCTGGAAGCCTTTCCTGACCACCTATAACTTCCCTGAAGGACTAAGTCATATTTGCCCAAATACACTCACATAACACTGCATTTCTGTGATATCAGCACACGTACAATCAGTAAAAGTTGCCTTCACCTCTAGACGGAAGCTATTGAGGGCAGGAACCATGTCTATCTTGTTCAGGGCCATATCGCCACTGCCTGTTACAAGGCTATCTACATAGTAGTGGCCCAACACATTTTAAAAAACAAAATGAATGGTTAATAGTTATTGGTTTATGTGTCAGTCTCCCTTACTGAGGCCTCGGCATGTTTTATCTATCTTGATATTGTCTATGTTTATCCTAGAACCTGGTACAGAGTAAGCCCTTAATAAACGTTGGCTAAATTTATCTCTGAAAGGGTTTGCACATCTAATTTCTTAAGGACAACGCAGTGTGAAGATCCCTGAAGGCCCTCCTTTGCCTTTTTTTTACTTGCAACTAAGAGAAAGGGCTTAGAAGATGACTGGATTGTTAAGCAAAAGGGCAAATAAGCCATCAGAAGAGAAGTAGAAATAGCCTCAGAAAGTTATACGGATGTGAAAATGGAAAACAGATTGTTGATTTGACCTTCAGGCAGGGTACCTAGGAATGTAGTCAAATATAACCAACAACTTTGGGAGGAAAAGGCCTTTGCTGATAACGGGTTTCCTGAAACTAATCTGTTGAAAGAAAATAATAACAGTGGTTGCCTCTAGGTGTGAGGACTGGGACTCACGAGGAAGGGACATGAAGGAAATTTGGGGGATGAGGAAAATGTCCTATATTTAGCTAAAGGTTTGGGTTATGTTGATGCAGGCATTTGACAAAAATCATCTCATGGTGCACTTAGGATTTGTACATTTCACTGGGTAAATTTTACCTCAAAAGACAAATGAAAAGAACCATAAACAAATATTGAACTGTATTTAACGATATGCATGCTAAAGTGTTAAGAGTGGAATGCACTGATGATTGCCATTTACTGTGAAATACATATAACAAAAATAAAAGATGAATGCAGAGATAAACACATGATATGGCAAGTATGTAAAACGTTAACTGTAGAATCTTGAGGGTGGGTATATAAGTGTTTACTGTACAATTATTTCAACATTCCTGTAATTTTGAAAGTTTTCATTATAAAATGTTGCCCCCAAAATGTTGGTTGGCCTCATGTAATTCAGGTATATTAGTATCCAAAAGCTAAGTACTGACTTGTCCAAGGGAATACTTCAGCTGTGAAAGTCAGAAATTATATGAAAATTTCCAATTCATATCATCCCAAACTAGACAATCATGTGGGGTGGTAAAATTTGAATACTACAACCATGTTGGTGGTACTTGTTAAAAAAATCCAACAATATTTAGGCACTAGCTTGAATTAGAGGTTAAGAGATTCATTACGAGAAGTCACTGACAATCTTAGGGATTAAAGAGAAAATAAGATAAATCTAAAATACTAGATGTAAACCATATATACAATTAACATAAACATAATACTTAAAATGTAAATATTAAAAATATTTTAAAATTCAATTACTAGTAATTCAACAATTTATAACTGTTATTTCCCTAGAGCTCAGTTTTATTTAAATAACAACTCATTCATCCAGTATAATCAAGTCCATTGCATTATGTTCCTTAAAGGATGTGGGTACAGTTCACCTGGTTTTAAAACAACAACAAAAAACAAAAAAACAATGAACTACCCCCAAACTCAGATCAATTGTTTAGCATTGTGTAATATATGCAAATGGGTAACTCACAACAACAGCTTCTACTTTTCTACAAATTCTGCCACTGTGCATATGGACTCCCTGACAGAGGAGGCGGAAGAGATTCTGAAGCCTGAATTCTATCCCAGAATGTAACCACTAAACCTCCATGGAAATAATAGTCTGCTGATTAAATTTCTGCACATGCTGTCCTGAAATATTAATATATAAATTAGGCTGACAATTAGAAACACTATAAATAACATGTTCAATTTGACAGCTGAGCTATTGTAATAAATTTAACAACTGTTTCTCCCTCTTGCTATATTCATTTTCACCTCGGGGTTAAGTGATACTGGCTAAAGTAATCCTGGAACAAGAGGCATTTGCAGAAGGCTAAAGTGTGAAATTAATTTTCCTTGCCCTCGCTTTATCTCTGTTGACATAAAGGATCCACAGAAAATATTTCATGCTAGAAAATACTCTATCTTCTTTGTACTGATTTTTTTTTTTTTAGTTTGACCTTAAGTTCTGGAATATATGTGCAGAACATGCAGGGTTGTTACATAAGTATATGTGTGCCATGGAAGTTTCCTGCACCTATTGACCTATCCTCTAAGTTCCCTTCCCTCGCCACCCAATAAGCCCTGGTGTGTGTTTTTCCCCTCCCTGTGTCCATGTGTTCTCATGTTCAGCTCCCACTTATGAGTGAGAACATGCAGTGTTTCATTTTCTGTTCCTGTGTTAGTTTGCTGAGGATGATGGATTCCAGCTTCACCCGTGTCCCTGCAAAGGATATGATCTCATTCCTTTTTACCGCTGTGTAATATACCATGGTTTATATATACCATATTTTCTTTATCCAGTCTATCATTGATGGGCATTTGGGTTGGTTCCATGACTTTGCTATTGTAAACAGTGCTGTAATAAACATATGTGTGCATGTATCTTCATAGAAAAATGATTTATAATCCTTTGGGTATATACCCAGTAATGGGATTGCTGGGTCAAATGGTATTTCTGGTTCTAGATCCTTGAGGAGTTGACTACACTGTTTTCCACAATGCTTGAACTAATTTAGATCCTCAGCAACTGTGTAAAAGTGCTCCTATGTGTTTATAGCCTTGCCACCATTTACTGTTTCTTGATTTTTTAATAGTAGCCATTCTGACTAGAGTGAGACGGTATCTCATTGTTGTTTTGATTTGTATTTCTCTAATCAGTGATATTGAGCATTTTTTCATGTTTCTTGGCCACATAAATGTTTTCTTTTGAGAAGTGTCTATTCATATCCTTTGCCCACTTTCGATGGGGTTGTTTTCTTGCAAATTTGTTTAAGTTCCTTGTAAGTTCTAAAGGTAATAGACCATTGTCAGATGGATAGATTGCAAACATTTTCTCCCATTCTGTAGGTTGCCTGTTCACTCTGATGATAGTTTCTTTTGCTGTGCAGAAACTCTTTAGTTTAATTAAATCCCATTTGTCAATTTGGCTTTTGTTGCAATTGCTTTCCGTGTTTTAGTCATAAAGTCTTTTCCATGCCTATGTCCTGAATGGTACTGCCTAGGTTTTCTTCTATGGTTTTAAATCTTTAATCCATTTTTTTTTTCTGAGATGGAGTATCCTTCTGTCACCCAGGCTGGTGTGCAGTGGTGCGATCTCAGTTCACTGCAACCTCCACCTCGCAGGTTCAAGCGTTTCTCCTGCCTCAGCCTCCTGAGTTGTTGGGATTACAGGTACACACTACCGTACCTGGCTAATTTTTGTATTTTTAGTAAAGATGATGTTTCACCATGTTGGTCAGACTGGTCTCAAACTGCTGACTTGTGATCTGCCCACCCTGGCCTCCCAACGTGCAGGGATTATAAGAGTAAGCCACTGCATCCGGTTTAATGCATCTTGAGTTAATTTTTGTATAAGGTGTAAAGAAGGTCTCCAATTTCTGTTTTCTGCATATGACTAGGCAGTTTTCCCAGTACCATTTATTGAGTAGGAGATATTTTCCCCATTGCTTATTGTTATCAGGTCTGTCAAAGATCAGATGGCTGTAGATGTGTGGTGTTATTTCTGAGGTCTCTGTTCTGTTCCTTTGGACTATATGTCTGTTTTGGAACGAGTATCATGCTGTTTTGGCTACTGTAGCCTTGTAGTATAGTTTGAAGTCAGGTAGTCTGACTTCAAGGGTGCCTCCAGCTTTGTTCTTTGTGCTTAGGATTGTCTTGGCTCTATGGGGTCTTTGATTCTGTATGAAATTTAAAGTAGTTTTTTTCTAATTCTGTGAAGAAAGTCAATGGTAGTTTGATGGAAATAGCATTGAATCTATAAGTTACTTTAGGCAGTATGGGCATTTTCATGATATTGATTCTTCCTGTCAATGAGGATGGAAGGTTTTCCCATTTGTGTCCTCTCTTATTTCCTTGAGCAGTGGTTTGTAGTTCTTCTTGAAGAGGTCCTTCACATCCTTGTTAACTGTATTCCTAAGTATTTTATTCTCTTTGTAGCAATTGCAAATGTGCATTCATTCATGATTTGGCTCTCTGCTTGTCTATTGGTGTAAAGAAATAACTGTGATTTTTGGGTATTGATTTTGTACCCTGAGACTTTGCTGAAGTTGTTTGTCAGCTTAAGGAGTTTTGGGGTTTAGAAGAGGTTTTCTAAATATAAAATCATGTCATCTGCAAACAGAGACAATTTGACTTCCTCTCCTCCTGTTTGAATGCCCTTTATTTCTCTTGCCTGATTGCCATGGCCAGAACTTCCAATACTGTGTTGAATAGGAGTGGTGAGATAGGGCCTCCTTGTCTTGTACCTGTTTTCAGAGGGAATGCTTCCAGCTTTTGCCCATTCAATATGATATGGGCTTTGGGTTTGTCATAAATAGCTCTTACTATTTTGAGATACGTTCTATCAATACCTACTTTATTGAGAGTTTTTAACATGAAGGGATGTTGAATTTTATCAAAGGCCTTTTCTGCATCTATTGAGATAATCATGTGGTTTTTGTCTTTCGTTCTGTTTATGTGATGGATTACGTTTATTGATTTGCATATATTGAACCAGCCTTGGATCCCAGGGATGAAGCCAACCTGATTGTGGTGGATAAGTTTTTTGATGTCTGCTGGGTTTGGTTTGCCAGTGTTTCATTGAGGATTTTCACATTGATGTTCATCAGAGACGTTGACCTGAAGTTTTCTTTTTTCATTGTGTCTCTGCCTGGTTTTGGTATCAGAATGATGCTGGCTTCATAAAATGAGTTAGGGAGAAGTCCCTCCTTTTCAGTTGTTTGGAATCATTTCAGAAGAAATTATATCAGATCCTCTTTGTACCTCTGGTAGAATTCACCTGTGACTTCATCTGATCCTGGGATTTTTTTGTTGTTGTTGGCAGGCTATTAAATACTGCCTCAATTTCAGAACTTGTTATTGGCCTACTCAGGGATTCAACTTCTTCCTGGTTTAGTCTTGGGAGGGTGTATGTATCCAGGTATTTATCCATTTCTTCTAGATTTTCCAGTTTGTTTGTGTAGAGTTGTTTACAACATTCTCTGATGATAGTTTGTATTTCTGTGGGGTCAGTGGTGATATTTCCTTTATCATTTTTTATTGTGTCTATTCGATTCTTTTCTCTTTTCTTCTTTATTTCTCTAGCTAGTGGTCTATTTTGTTAATTTTTTCAAAACACCAGCTCCTGGACTCACTGATTGTTTTGGAGGGTTTTCATGTCTCTATCTCCTTCAGTTCTGCTCTGATCTTAGTTATTTCTTGTCTTTTGCTTGCTTCTGGACTGGTTTGTTCGTGACTGTCTAGCTCTTTTAATAGTGATGTTAGGGTGTCAATTTGAGATCTTTCTAGATTTCTGATATGGGCATTTAGTGCTATAAATTTCCCTTTTAATACTGCTTTAGCCATGTCCCAGAGATTCTAGTATATTGTCTCTTTGTTCTCATTGGTTTCAAGGAACTTCTTGATTTCTGCCTTAATTTACCCAGGAGTCATTCAGGAGCAAGTGGTTCAATTTCCACGTAATCGTGTGGTTTTTAGTGAGTTTCTTAATCCTGAGTTCTAATTTAATTGCACTGTAGTCTGAGAGACTGTTTGCTATAATTTCCATTCTTTTGCATTTGCTGAGGGGTGTTTTACTTCCAATTATGTAGTCAATTTTGGAAAAAGTGCCATGTGACACTGAGAAAAATGTATATTCTGTTGAATGGAGTGGAGCATTTTGTAGATGTCTGTTAGGTCCCCTTGATCCAGAGCTAAGTTCAAGTCCTGAATGTCCTTGTTAATTTTCTGTCTCATTAATGTAATATTGAGAGCGGGGTGTTAAAGTCTCCTACTATTATTGTGTGGGAGTCTAAGTCTCCTTGTAGGTCTCTAAGAACTTGTTTCATAAATCTGGGTGCTCCTGTATTGGGTGCATATATATTTAGAATAGTTAGCTCTTCTTGTTGAATTGTTCCCTTTACCATTATGTAATGCCCTTGTGTTTTTTGATCTTTGTTGGTTTAAAGTCTGTTTTGTCACAGAGTAGGATTAAAAGCCCTGCTTTTTCTTTGCTTTCCATTTGCTTGGTAAATTTTCCTCCATCCCTTTATTTTGAGCTTATGTGTTTCTTTGCACATGAGATGGGTCTCCTAAACACAGCACACTGATGGGTCATGACTCTTTATCCAATTTGTCAGTTTTTATCCAATTTGTCAGTTTGTGTCTTTTAATTGGGGCATTTAGCCCATTTCCATTTCAGGTTAGTATTGTTATGTGTGAATTTGATCCTGCCATCACTAGCTGGTTATTCTGCACACTAGTTGATGTAGTTTCTTCATAGTGTCATTGGTCTTTATATTTTGGTGTGTTTTTGCAGGTGGCTGGTACCAGTTTTTCCTTTCCATATTTAGTGCTTCTTTCTGGAGCTCTTGCAAGACAGGCCTGGTAGTAACAAAATCCCTCAGCATTTGCTTTTCAGAAAAGGACTTTATTTCTCCTTTAGTTATGAAACTTAGTTTTGCTGGATTCAAAATTATGGGTTGAAAATTCTTTTCTCTGTGAATGTTGAATATTGGTCCCCAATCTCTTCTGGCTTGTAGAGGTTCTGCTAAGAAGTCTGCTGTTGATTTGTTGGGCTTCCCTTTGTAGGTGACCTGGCCTTTCTGGCTGCCCCTAACATTTTTTACTTCATTTTGACCTTGGAGAATATGATGATTATGTGTCTTGGGGTTGATCTTCTCATGGAGTATCTTAATGGTGTTCTTTGTATTTCCTGAATTTGCATGTTGACCTGTCTTGCTAGGTTGGGGACATTCTCCTGGATGACACCCTGAAGTGTGTTTCCCAGCTTCTTTCCACTCTCCCCATCTCTTTCAGGGACTCCAATGAATCATAGGTTCAGTCTTTTTACAAAGTCCCATATTTCTTGGAGGCTTTTTTTGTTCCTCTTCAATTTTTCTCTAATATTGTTTGCATGTCTTATTTTGGCAAGGTGGTCTTCAAACTCTGATATCATTTCTTCTGCTTGGTTGATTTGGCTATTGATATTTTTTTATGCTTCACAAAGTTCTCTTGCTGTATATCTCAGCTCCATCAGGTCATCATTTATGTTTCTCTCTAAACTGGTTATTCTAGTTAGCAGCTCTTCTAATCTTTTATCACGGTTCTTATCTTCTTTGCATTGGGTTAGAACATGCTCCTTTAGCTCACTGGAGCTTTTAGCTACCCCTATTCTGAAGCCGACTTCTGTCAATTCATCCATCTCATCCTCTGTCCAGTTCTGTGCCCTTGCTGGAGAGGTGTTGCAATCATTTGGAGGAGAAGAGGCCCTCTAGCCTTTTGGGTTTTCAGCATTTTTTCACTGAATCTTCCCCATCTTCATGAGTTTGTCTAGTTTTGATCTTTGAGGCTGCTGACCCTTGGACGAGGTTTTCGTGGGGGCTTGTTGTTGTTGATGCTATTGTTGTTGCTTTCTGTTTGCTCTTCTTTCACTGGTCAGGTCCCTCTTCTGTAGGGCTGCTGCAGTTTGCTGGGGCTTCACTTCAGGTCCTATTCATCTGGTTCACTCCTGTGCCTAGAGATGTCAGTCAAGATGGGTGTCTGCTCCCTCTTCTGGCATCTCTAACCTCTTCATCCTTGGAGAATATGATGATTATGTGTCTTGGGGTTGATCTTCTCAAAGGGGCACAAACCTGACACCAACAGGATCACTCCTGTATAAGGTGTCTGATAACCCCAGTTGGAGAGTCTCACCCAGTTGGGAGGCATAGGCAACAGGACCCATTAATGAAGCACTTTGACTGTCCCTTGGTGGAAGGGGTGTGCTTCACTAGGGGAAACCCACTAGTCTGGGCTGCCCAGATTCCTCAGAACCACCAGAAGGAAAGGTTAAGTCAGCTGGTCTGCAGAGACTGCAGTCACCCCTTCCCTGAGGGGCTCATACCCAGGGTGATTTGGGTTCTGTTCCTGAGCCTCTGGCTAGAGTTGTTAAGAGTTTCTGCAAGGAAGCCCTACCCAGCAAGAAAGAATGTGTCAGTGTTAGAAACAAGTTTTTGGTGCTGCAAAAGAAGTAGCACTCAAACAGAAATTTTCTCAGCAAGGCAAATTTACCTCTATAGAAGGGTGCATCTCACAAATGGAGCAATGGTGACAGCACACCAGACAAGGAAGGGAGAGAAGTTCTTATCCCTAATGCAGCTAGTCCCTAGGTTGGCTATTTGAAGAGAGCAGGGGTATGAGCTGGAGTCAGGGGTGAACAGTTTTGGCAGGAAGGCAGGAAGGACGGCTACAGAGCAGGTGACTAGGATGACCAAGGACTCTAAATATGTGAGTACTGAGGTTAGGAGGGGGTTGTTTACTAAAACTAGGGGCAAGGAGGTGTACAGAACAAGGAAGTCAGACTTTAAAATGGAGAATATAGGACAGGGAAGCTGAACATACTGACATATTGGTTCTTTGAAGGGGCAATCAGAACTTATTATACTTAACATTTTTTCTCTTCTTGAATTTTAAAGGAAGTTAACAGGATAAACTTTGGAGAGAAATTTACTATATCCTATAGTCAGGGTCAGGTCTGAAAAGGTGCTGTGGCCATAGTATGCCATAGCTGTGTTGGGCTGTGGGGAACACTTCTTGGGGACCAAGCCATCCAGTCTACCTGGCTCCAGCAGGGGAAAAGTGCAGCCTGGAGCTACAGAGATAGATGCCACCCTTCCCCAACCCAGGGAGCTTAGTGTGTTAGGTAGTTGTGAGTCCCAGTGCTGACTGCTGTCCCCCTCCCCAAAAGCTCAAATGGCTTAGGCAGCAGATAGCCACAGCTGTAGTGCTACTTGCCCCTTTCCCCAGGAGCTCTTCAGGCTTGGGCAGATTCTAGCTGAGAGGCTGCTGAGAATCTGAGCAATTCCAGGGTTGGGACCCTAGGCCATGGTGGCATGGGTTTGAGAGTGGGATCTTCTGATCCATGCAGTGCACAGATTCATGGATAAAGCAGTTTCCCTGACTGGGTGGCACATTCAACTCACCACCTCCCTTGGCTGGGGGATGGGGACTCTTCTGCTCCGTGTGATTCTCAGGTAGGCCACAGCACCTACCTGTGGCCTCTCCATGGATCACATCTGTCATTCAGTCAGTTCTGATGAGAGAGCCTGTATACCTTGGTTGCTGGTGAAGGATTCACATGCTAGTTATGGTTCTCTCAGATGGGAACCTTTGATTGCCACTGTTGCTAGTCAGCCATCTCGGCCCTGCATCCCATGGTCTTTTTTTTTCAATGTGATTAAACTATGTTAAGATTTATGAGAATACAAGCAGGAAAAATTCACATTTAACATTTATTAGGACCTTCCTCAGGAGCTGCTCCAGGTACCCTCCCACACACTGGTTCACCAAATCTCACAAAAACCCTGTGAAGAAGGTATCATGATCTCTATTTTACACATGAGGAAACTCACAGTTGCTAAGTAACTTGCTCAAGTGCACACAAGTTGGCTACTGGTCAGTTCATGGCTTAATCCAGGCTACACACTATAGGGCTTGTGTTCTTTCTACTGACCTGCAACACTGATTCTAACTTTTTGCTTTTTCTTCCCCATGCAATCATCTTTTTGCATGCATATTTCAATGCAATTGGACCTCCATTTGATTAATATATAAGTGAGTGTCTTGTGAAGATACTTTCACATTCGGGATTGCAAGGGCCCTGTTCCCTGGAATGTAGCATGGCAAGAAAGAGTTAATATACTTCTCCAAGCCAACTCAGGCATTAAGAAAAACTTGACTCAATAAGCACAAGTGTAATTTGGATGACACTTCAACTCTGGAATATTTTGGGAATTTCAGCATCATTACTGTTACCGTAACAAAAGTGCTAAGAAAGTACCAATGAGTCTCTGAAGCTGATCCTAGATAAACCACGACTACATAAAAATGATTAACTTACCCAATCATATTAGAAGTTAAATTATTTTTAAAGATAGCAATAAAAGTTTATTTGAAAATAAACATTATGCCTCTTTAAGTGATACTCTATGATGTGATATCCTACTTGTTCAGTCACCTAAATACAGAAAATTGTTCTTGGATCTGCACTGGCAAGACCTTTAAATGCCTCAGGTGCACATGTATGGCCTAAGGTCAGTTGATGTCATGATTCTAACACTAAGTTGCTTCAAAATACTCATACATATCTGATGAGTCTTTAAAATCAGAGTGAAATTCTTTTTAGTATAAATGACACTAACGTAACTTTAAAAAATTTTCAACCATTTGAATGGAATAGTGACACTCCGTATATACTGAGCACCCAGAATTTTCTACATTTACATTTTTGATTAAAAAATCCAGTTACTGTAAACTTTTGCATAAAATGTTCAATGGGAGGAAGTGAAGATAAAGTATATAGACATATATTAGAACCCTAAATAAAGTAAAAATATATTAACCAAACATAATTTAGAAAGTACTACCCAGCTCAAATGAAACCAAAAAGTGTATACGCTTTCTCAGAGAAATTAATTAAATGTTAAGGAATAGCAGCCTTCATTTGGACAGCAGTTAAAATAAAAATAAACATTGTGAGAACAATCCCTAATTATTTTTCAGTTAATTCCTATGTACTTATAAAAATTATCAACCAGGACTGCCCTGTTGTCTCTGTCTATATTACTATAACTATATTATTATATTGTATATTACTAGGAGGTCCTAGAGATCAGCAAACTTTAAAATACAGGAGAAAATTTTAGAATAATTATTTACAAATATATTTTGGCAGCCCTAGTGTTTTCTCTAACAACTCCAAAGCTATGAAAAAATAACCAAAGTTACTGAATTACAGAGAACACATGTTAGAGATAATTTAGGAAAAAAATGAAAGAAAAGGACTATTCACATAAAAGTTACACGGTGTGTTGGAAAGTTCACATGAGTCATATGAACTAAATTTGAGTTCTGCCAGTAATTACTATTACTTGACATAGGCTTCGGTTCCTCACAGGTAAAAAGAGGATGTGGCATGTGAAAGGGGCTGGGTACAGAAAGGAGTGTTAACATTGTATGGTATTAACAGTCTACTTTCAGGATTAAAAAAATAAAATCATCCCTACCTGTCCTTAGACATGGAAGTAAATATCTAATTGTGAAGTGGGGCTGGAAAAGGAAATTCACTGGTAAAACAAATACTGAGGGTGTCACCTCCAAAGGCATGTAGGCTAAGAATCCTAGGGGGGCATCCCAGCATTTCTGCTGTCAGCCTTCTTTGATACCCCTCACCAGAGGACTCTCACCACTAAAGGGACACAAGGAGAGTGCACAGCTGAAGAGGCACAAATGTGAAGCCTGGTTCTGGAGGAAAGTCAACTACAAGGGCTTTCACAGCATCCTGAAAACCAGATACTCGCTGTGTTTGGGCAGAGAGAGCTACATGCACCTCATCTCTTCCACTCCTCCAAATTGAACAATGTCTTCTTTTCACTCTTAATTTTAAGTGATTCATGCTAAAGAGGAAGTCTCCTGCAAATGGGCCATAGAAGAGCCATTAGATACATGGGGTCACCCTAGGCTGAAGGAGAAACTGGAGGTCCAGGGCCCTGTGGGGGACTCCAACAGGCACTGGTGGAGCCAAGGAATGAGGGTTCCTAAAGATGGTCTGTGGGATCCTGAGACTCACAGAATAATTTCTACTCTGGATGGGATAGCTCTATGGTCTGAATGTTTGTGCCTTTCCAAAATTCATGTTCAAATTCTATCATTCATATGTTCAATTACTCTCACCTCAATGTGATAGAGGGAGAGGGTTTTGGGAAGTAATTGAGTTGTAAAGGAGAGAGGAGAGTTATCCTGAATGGGATTAATGACCTTATAAAAGAGAGAGTTCTGTTGCCCTTCCTACCATGTGAGGATGCACCTACCATGTGCCACCTATATGAATCAGAATGTGAGCTCTCATCAGATCCCAAATCTGTGGGCATCTTG
The DNA here is from genome assembly GCA_031835075.1 of Saguinus oedipus. NCBI lineage: Eukaryota > Metazoa > Chordata > Mammalia > Primates > Cebidae > Saguinus > Saguinus oedipus. Next base: position 64,928,966 of record CM063171.1, on the reverse strand, counting down.
ATATTGGATTTCCCAGGTCTCCACGACTGTGAGAAATAAATTTTTGTTCCTTATAAGCCACTCCATCTATGGTATTTTGTTATAGCAGTCCAAACAGACTAAGATAAATGGGCTATACTGACTTATAACAATTCAGTGCTAATGACCTTCCTGAGGATATTGTCAAAATATATATTTTAAATTATTTATTTATTTTTTTGAGACAGATTCTTGCTCTGTCACCAGGCACCAGGCTGTATCATGGCTCACTGCAACCTCTGCCTTCTGGGTTCAAGCAATTCTCCTGCCTCAGCCTCCCAAGTAGCTGGGACTACAGGCACGTGCTACCATGCCCAGCTAATTTTTGTATTTTAGTAGAGACAGGGTTTCACCATTTTGGCCAAGATGGTCTTGATCTCTTGACTTCGTGATCTGCCTGCCTTGGCCTCCTAAAGTGCTGAGATTACAGGCATGATCCACTGCACCCGGCCTGTCAAAATATTTTTTAAAATGAATTTACATAAAATGTTTTCAGCATTTCAATTGCATAGAACGTATACAGTAAACAGATCAAGGGCCACCTCCTTAAGCGATGAGAAAACTGAAGCCCCAAGAGTTTAAGAAACATTCTCTGAATCCTAATTTCCTGACCTCACTCAAGAGCATGTACTTCTACAGCACACAGAATAGCCCTAAATACACTCCCCAGAGGTACTGGTTTTCTTCATCATCTTATACTCCTCAGATACCACTGAGATATCAAGAAAAATCTTGGTCAAATTATCTGAGCTCCCACCACTACATATACATTTCTATGTGATCCTCATAATAAAAGGTAAGTCCCAATTTTTCAGAAATACAAGACTTACACACTGTGGGGTCTTACCCTGTTAAGACTTAAATCACTGATATTAATGGTACAAGGCTTTTAGAAAGATGTAAAACTCCTAAGCTCAAGAGGTTCAATATTTTAATAAATGGTAGTAAAATCTAAGTGTACATTTATAATTTATCAAAACATTGACCCCTACAATTATCATAAGACAGAACTAAAACCTCCCAGTGTCATTAAGAAGGCTTTGGTGACATACACAGACATACTGAATTTAAAAAATTAAAACAACATTAAGGAGAACATAAGGTCTATCTTTCAGAAATTATTGTGTCTGTCAAAAAAGCTGGATGGTCCTCAGGATAATTTTTTCCTAAAGCCAGAATATATCCCTCCATAGTTGGATAAAACATATTGCTGCATATTAAAATATTACCAATATGAATTCTGATAATTTACATATTTTTACTGAGAGAAAGCTTTTCTTTGATGACAGAAGTCTGGATTAAAGGTGAGTTCAGTAGAAATGATGATATGATGATGGCAATGTGCCACAGCTAGTGGCTCAGAGCCTCAACTGAGTCAGACAGGACAGGGTATGAGTCCTGATATGACAGCACACCAAATCTATGACCTTGGGGACAGTACTAAACTTTGAGCTTCAGTGTCCCCCAGTAAAACAGAGACAATAATTGTACTTTCCCAATAAGCAAGGTCCTGGGTGTTATAAACAGTACCTGTTATAATTACATCATTTCCATCTATTGGTTGATTTGTTTCACCCAACAACCCTATAATAAGAAACTATAATACAACTTTGATGGTTGTGGCAATGGGAGCACTGAGAGGTTAAATAATTTCTTCAAGGACACTTAGGTTAACTTTACTCACAATCTTCACTAAATGTGTATAAGCAGAACCCAGCAAAGAGAAGCTAGTGCCCCAAAATGTAAGCTAAAGATAGGTTCTCAGGGCATGCCTTGCATAATAGCTGGAGCTAAATATCCATCACATACATACTGAAGATGAGTGATGGAACTGTGGTTGACTCTTTTCACAACTCAAATTGTATAAGGATTCAGACCGACTGGAAGGTCAATGGATCTGATTTACTGAATTACTGTTTACTTAAGAGGGAGATGGTTTACTATTTTTATACCTACAAACTCTATTTACTGTGCAAAAATAGTATCAGAGCAGACTAATAGTCTCAACATGCTTTTCTAAGCACTTAAATTACTTCAAGGCTGGGAAATAAAGCAGGCTCAGGGGAAAAAACCCATTGTTATTCTGTAACTTTTTTTCTGTCTCAAGAATAAAACATAGCTATAATGCTATCAATTTATAAGCAGTTTCTTTTTCAGTATAAATAGTGGAATGCACACCCTATGCTTAGGTTCTTGGGGTGTTTGATTTTTGTTGTGTTTTTCATCTTTAACAGCCTTCCATAGGAACTGTTGCTTTTTACAAGAAATATGTTAGTGATTTAAAGTTGAGAGGCTATTGAGTTATATTACTGAACACTAAAGGTCTGTGCATAATTGCTTTAAAATACTGACTGATACAAGCAAAATTATACCCACTATAATGAAGAGAAATACTGAAGATAATATATGTATAGAAGAGATAGATCTGTCTATTTCTTCCTAGGGAATCATAAATATCATGAAGGCTTTATGAAGCTGTGTTTGGCCATACTTCCTCAGTTTAGATACTACAGTGTTACTATGTTTGTGAATCGAATGCAGTTTAAATTATTTATAACTTTTATATACACAAATTTGTTTAAAATAATTTGATAATAACTATGATTATTATAATGTTAGATAATAAAAATATATAAGAAAATAAAATTTCTTTATACGATCTTACCATTTTCTTAAACTCCATATTACCTAGCTCAAATACCATCTTCATGACTTACTTATGGTGTGACCTTGAGCAAGTTACTTAAAATTAACTGGCCTCCACTGGGAGCAGTGGCTCACATCTATAATCCCAGTACTTTGGGAGGCTGAGGCAGGTGGATCACAAGGTCAGGAGTTTGAGACAAGCCTGGCCAATATGGTGAAATCCCGCCTCTACTAAAAATACAAAAAATAGCTGGGTGTGGTGGCACGCGCCAGTAGTCCCAGCTGCTTAAGAGGCTGAGACAGAAGAATTGCTTGAACCTGGGAGGTGGAGGTTGCAGTGAGCTGAGATCGTGTCACTGCACTCCAGCCTGAGCGACAGAGCGAGACTCCGTCTTGAAAAAAAAAATTACTGGCTTCGATTTTCTCATACATGAAGTGGGGACACAAACGGGATGAATCTCATAGGATTAGTAAAAGAATGATTGAATACATATATAGTGCTTAAGTGGAGAGACGGGTCCCAGTCCTTATTCTCCTCCCTCTTGTCAGTCTTCTCTAGTTTTCCTAAACAGGTTCATAGAGACATAGGATCTCTTTCCTTTCATCCCATGAGGGCTATGAGGACTGGAATTGAGTCTTTACTTACCTTTATATTACCTATTTTTAACACAGTATCTGGTACATGGCAGCTTTTTGAAAAAATATAGAATTCTACTAAACTTTCCAACTGGCCCAGAAACACTTTGCATGGTTCAAAAGAGAGGGGACCACAAACTATCTCACGAGGACACTCACTAGGTAGTTTATCAAAGAGGGGAGGGAGACTCTTCCTAGGAAAATCTGAATTGGAGTCCTGAAATTGACATGTATGCTTTCCTCTTTTGTGATCACATTTAATTTTGTTGTGGTTGTTTTTAACCATGTCCCTCCCTTGGGCTGTCCCACAGAAGCAGCATTCCAAACTGGCAACAAGGGTTAGCTTTCTTCCCTTTGCCCCTCCAGACCCACTGCCCACCCCTCCACCTACTCTCTCCCAGAGCCAGGAGGCTGATCTGTACAAAGGACACCAATGGGTTTCCTAATTCTCCAGCTTCCTGTGATATGTGGACCCTGTGAGCCACAGCACCAGGCTACAGGGAGAAAGGAGAGAGGTTATGGTCTTTATTCCCCAGGGTCTTAACCTGTAGGGACACCTCATATTTGCTACGCTATGTCCCCTCAGGGGCCTTTCTCTTTCTGACCCTGTAAATGCACTTTCTTCTGGGTCCTTTGGACCTGGGGTGGTAACAACTTTATTACTGTTAGCCCTGGGGTGCTTCACTATCCCTTGCAATTTCTTTCTATTCTCCTCAGAAATTTGCTGACAGTCCCCTTTCTTAAACCTTCTAGAGTTAACCTAGCTTGAGTCTACCATCTGCTTCCTGCTGGAACCTTGACTGACACAGTACAGATGTCCTTAAATAATGCTGTTTCAAACAACGTGGCTTCCTTATAATGTTGATGAGAAAAAAATATTGATTCCCAGCAGGAGTCTGCATGTTCTCTCCATGTCTGTGTGGGTTTTCTCCCGGTCTTCCTGTATCCTGAAGCTGGGCCCATTAGGTGAACTGGCATGTCCATGTGGTTCCTGTCTAAATGAGTGTGTGTGTGAGTCACCCTGCCACGGGGTGACCTCCAGTCCAGAGCTGGTTTCCACCTTGTACCTGGAGCTGCCAGGAGAGGTTCTGGCCACCCAAGATTTTGAACTGGAGTAAGTGAGTAAATAATGATATTATGAATCTTGTACATGTATAGCTCACATTTATTTCAATGTTTAATATTAGAAGTGTTTTGTTTTTTATTTAGAAGTTTGATGATGTTTTTGTGGCCAGAAATATGTCACAGGAACTTAACTCTTATTTCTATCAATTTGTCAATGGTAAAACGGTCTCATTATGTGTTCTGTTACTTAAAGTTTCAGTTTCCGCAAATCTATTGATGACATTAGGGGAGGACTTACTGTACTCTGGGTATATAAAGGGAAAACTCTAAAACAAGCGTCACATATTCTCTGGCTCTGCAGCCATTTAGTAACCACTTGTTCTCTTTGATGCCAGGTTGGGCCTCAAAGGCTTCCTCCTCTCTCTTGTCAATCTCTCTATGAATTATAAAATGATCAAGGAAAGCTTCTCTATTCATTTCTTTTCCTCTAGGGAATTCTCTTATGAGAAAAGATCTCTACCATAATTTAGGAACAATTTCCTACTTCTTGTTTTTTATTTTTTACTTTGGTTTAGTTTTACGCCTTTTAGAGGCATTTGATTTGATTATATTCTAGATCATGCTTAGGCTTAACTATAGGTGATAATATTATCTGTATGTAAAGTGGTATCTGTTTCAAAAGGAATTTTGCTCTGCAATATCACAACTGATTTTGCCAGGGAAGAATGAACTTATAAACATGCAACTACCAAGATACATAGGGTAATTTATTATTTTCAAGATAATGCAGATATAACAGAAATGCTTCTACTTCTGAATACTTTTCACTGTATATTTCTTGCAATTTATTCTAGATGTTATAGTAACCTCAGAACACATTTGGAAAAATCAACCAATATTCATTTACAATGAACTTCTGTCTCTACATAGTATTTCTGGAGACTTCACTAGGAAATCATGGCAATGCACAGTAAATCACTATGTTAACTTTTACTTCCCTGCAGATCTAGTCTTACTGTTACACAATCTTTTTGTTGTTCCAAAACCAATCCTTCCATTTGGTGAGGAGGATTTTCCATTGTAGGCTCTATTCCTCCATTATCTGTTTATTTTGGCTTAGAAATGAACTAATATTTAAAAGAAAAGCAAACAATTGAAATATGGAGCTAGAAATCTATAAAGCAAAGTGAATAAATAAAGGAACTTGCCACAGATACACCTAAAACCAAAAAACTACACAGCAAATTGTCTGCTCCATTTAAAAACATGTATTTTTTAAACAACCTTGTGTATTTCTCTATCTAATTTTATTCTTTCTTTGCATTCTGTCTGCCTTTTGTGGACATTATTCTTGACGTTGTACTAAAGAAACAAGTATAATGGAGGTGAATGTTTATATAATACTAAGTCAGTTTTGCACCGTCTTCTTCAGGGGGTTCACTAAGCCACACTTGGCAAAACTAATGTGTACTCTGCTCTTTTAAGGAAGGAGGACTAAAAGAGCAAAGATTGAAATATGTTGAATCTTTGGTAGGAAAGTCAGAAATTGGATTAAATATTTATGTTTTAGGTGTATGTGTTTTGGGAAATGGCCCATTTCTTTTTTGCTATGGCCTGGCCCAGTTCATCACACTGATAAATGGCCAAGAGACGGGTGCTGGTTTCTATGAAGGTCGGGGACTGGTGGATTGATCAAAACTCTCACGGCCAGGCGCAGTGGCTCAAGCCTGTAATCCCAGCACTTTGGGAGGCTGAGGTGGGTGGATCACGAGGTCAAGAGATCGAGACCATCCTGGTCAATATGGTGAAAACCCGTCTCTACTAAAAATACAAAAAATTAGCTGGGCATGGTAGTGCGTGCCTGGAATCCCAGCTACTCAGGAGGCTGAGGCAGGAGAATTGCCTGAACCCAGGAGGCAGAGGTTGCGGTGAGCTGAGATTGAGCCATTGCTCTCCAGCCTGGGTAACGAGTGAAACTCTGTCTCAAAAAAAAAAAAAAAAAGCTCTCACAAATGCAGCAATGCATTTCAAGATTGAGTCAAGTACTGCTTTCCCTGATATACCCCTTTTCATCAATTTCTAGCTACATGTCTCCTCACATTTGAAGAAAGTGAGAAGAAACTTACAATTAATAGTATCTCACAATTGCTGTTGTCCAGTATGGTTGATATGAAGGTTCCACCAGGTTAGGGTAAGCAACAAGGCTGGCATTTTATCTGTGCATATAAAGGGGCTCACCTGACTTGGAGTGGTGGATGATGTCCATTCCCAGGGGCATGTTTCGTGGACATGATAATCTCAACAGTGGAGAAGTAGGAAGTACCAACTGTTCTTCTCACCCGAGGTTGCAGTTGTGGTTGGAGAAACCATAATTATGGCTGAGAGCACCCGAATACCAACTCAAGCTATTCACATACTCCTAACTAAACCCAAGGTTATATAAATGTGCATAAAGACCTTAAAGGTTACAGATAAAGGCTGGAGCAAAATTAAAACAGTCTGAGTTTTAAATGCATTACACACCCCATACACACAGTCATTGACAGAGGATTTATTCACAAGGTGGTTGAATATGACCTCTCACCATCAAGCTACACAGACACATGAGATGACCCCTAGGAAAACAAACCCAAAAATTACAGAAAATGCTTATAATAAATACAAAGATATATGTATTTTCTCTGTCTATATACAAACTAATCAAAGTATCAGTGGAATCATACTGTAAAGGAGACAGATTTCATAGAAGTAGCTCAAGCAAATTACTAAACAATAAACAAAAAAGCAGAAAAAATAATAATCTTCAGGGAAAAATATCAAATTACAGAACTATTATAATGTGTTAACTAGAATGACCAGTTTTCAACAAACAACTGTGAGATATGCAAAGAAAAAAGGAAAGTGTGACATATACGCAGGGCAAAAAGTAGTCAGTAGAAACCGTCTCAAATATCCCTGATATTAAAGACTTGAAAGAAGTCATTATTAATGTTTAAAAAAAGAAAACCATTTTTTAAAATGGCAAAAAAGTATGTCAACAATAATAGAGACCATCAAGAAGCAGCCGGATATTTTTAAAATTACAACTGAAAATTACAATAACTGAAATAAAAATTCCCCAGAAATCACAATAACATACTTGAGATGACAGAAGAAAAAAAAGAATCAGTGGAATTAAAGAACATATTCAATGTGAAGAGCCAAGAATAAAGACAAATGAACCTAAGTCTCAGGGACCTGTGGGACATCAAACATACAGAAGTATGTGGGAGTCCCAGAAGAAGAGAATAAAAAGGCAGGGATAGAAAATAGTTTGAAGAAATAACAGCTAAAACTTTCCAAATTTGATGAAAAAAATCAATTTATGCATTAAAGAAGCTCAGTGAAACACAGATACAAAGAGATTCACACCTGGACATATCATAGTAAAACTGTGGAAAGCCAAAGACAGAAAACTCTAAACACAAAGAAAAGCAAGACATCACACGCTGCAGAGGATTGGTGTACAATTAATGGGTGACTTTTCATCAGAAGCAGTGAGGGCTAGAAGGCAGTGGAATGACATAATGAAAATGCAGAAGGCAATAAAAAAATCTGTCAAACAACAACAAAAAATCCAGACCCAGTAAAAATATCCCACAAAACAATGAGAGCAAAATTCTACAGATAAATACTGAGAGAACTTGCTGCTAGTATACCAGCCTTAAAACAAACACTACAAAGCACCCTTCAGGATAAAATGAACTGACATGATAGTGACTTGAATCTATTGAGTGAACTGAATAACATAATCAATCAACTCAACCTAACTGACATTTAGAGAGCACATCACCTAATGTATGGAGAATATACCTTCTCTTCAAGCTTTCATGGAAAAGTCTCTGGGATAGAACATATGCTCTGCCATAAATGCTTATATTAGAAAGGTGGTTTATACTCAATAATACAAGTTCTTGCGGTAAGAAACAGAAAAAAGACAAATTAAACCCAGCACAAGTAGAATTCAGGAAACAAGAACAGAAAGCAATGAAATAGAAAGCAAATGATAGAGAAAATAAAACAAAAATAGTTGTTTTAAAATAAGATTAATAAATAGTATTTATATCATTTGAAAACTGATTAAGACAAAAGAAGAGAAAACCTAAATTATCAGTACCTGTATCAGTAATAGAGGGCATACCCTTAGCCATCTTACATGTACCAATAAACTAATAAAAGAATAATAATGCACAACTTTATGCTAACAAAGTCAACAATTTCAATAAAATAGACAATTTCCATAAAAATTTGAATATATCAGAACTGTTGCAAGATAAAACAGAAAATCTGAATTGTACTATATGAAAGAAACTGAATATAAATTCTCAAAGAAAACTGCAGCCCAGATGCCTTCAGTTGTATATTTGTCAACAATTAATAAGGAAATAATATTCATCTTACACAAACTATTTTTTAAATAGAGGTAGTAGGAATACTTCTCAACTCATTTTATGAGGCTGGTAATACTCTGATACCAAATAAAGAAAAACACATGATAAGAAAACTACAGAACAATATCCTTCATGAGAAAGCAAACAGAAAAAGTTTTTAAATATTAGAAAACTAAACACAGCAATATATAAAAAGGTAATATTAATACATCACGACCAAGTTAGGTTACGTGAAGAAGAAAAAGTTACTTTAACATTTGAAAATCAACAGTATAACTCACTGCAGTTACAGAATCAAGGAATAAAAAACATATAATCATTTCATATGATTACATGTTTAAATTCTGTAAGCTATGTTAAGTGGAATTATCTAAATGCTTAGAACTTATATTATTGAGAACTTATATTATTGAGTATAAACCACCTTTCTAATGTAAGCGTTTATGGCAGAACATATGTTCTATTCCAGAGACTTTTCCATGAAAGCTTGAAGAGAAGGTATATTCTCCATACATTAGGTGATGTGCTCTCTAAATGATTACATGTTTTTATGTAATATGACCTGCAATACAATTCAAACCAATTCATAATAAAAGACCTGCAATACAATTCAAACCAATTCATAATAAAAGTCCTCAAAAAATTACGGCAACATTCCCAATCTGATAAAGGAGCACTACAAAAAACCTACAGCTAACATAATTCCTTATAGTAAAATATTGAACTAGAGAATTTGCTGCTAGTAGACTTGCCTTATAACAAACACCATAGAGAGTCCTTCAAGACAAAAGGAACTGACATGTCAGCAACTTGAATCTATTGGGTGAACTGAATAACATGATCAACCAACCTCAACCTAAGATTGGAAACAAACAAACAAACAAAAATCTGCTAATCACTTTTGTTCCACAACTTATTTTGGCGTAAAATAAGTGAATGTAAAATAAGGCAAGAAACAGACATAAAATGTTTAAAGACCTAAAAGGCAAAAGTGAAACTCATTCTAGATGACATGGTTTTGTCTCCAGAAATACTAAGAAACTCACAAAAGAATTATTTGAACTCATAAGTGAATTTAGGAAAATCACAAGGCATGTATGTCAATATAAACCTCAATTCTATTTTTATATACTAGTAGTAAAAACTGACACAAGATAATTCCACTTAACATAGCTTACAGAATTTACAATGCTTAGCAAATAATTTAACAAAAGATGTCTAAGGCCTCATTACTGAAATCTGCAAAACCCTGTTCAGATATCCACATTCATGTATTAGAAGGCTCAATATTATTTGGATATCAATTATTCTAAAATTCAACTTCAGATTTAATGGAATCCCAATCAAGCCCCCAGCAGGCTGTTTTATAGAAATTGACAGATTTTAATATTTACATGGAAAATTAGAAGATTCTGGATAGCCAGGATAATCTGGCAGGAAAAACAGAGCTGAAGGACTTAACACTATCTAATCTCAAGACTTACTATAAAGCTACAGTAATCAAGGCAGTGTGGTACTGGAGTAAGGATAGACAAAGTAACCAATGGAACAGGACTGAGTCTAGAAACAGATTTCACATGTATACAGTGAACTGATTTTCAACAAAGCTGTCAAAGCAATTCAATGGGGGAAAAGAAAGTCTTTAAGAAATGGCCCATGAAAAACCAGATCAATGTACAGAAAATGAATTTCAACCTTTTGTCTTATACCACATGCAAAAATCCACTCAAGCTGGATTGAAGACTTAAACCTAACAACTAAAATTATATAGTTTCTAGAAGCAAACATAAAAAATAATTGCTACTTTGAAATAGAAAAAGATTTCTTTGCAGTAAAAAGCACTACATTTTGAAAAAAATGATAAATTAGTCACCAACATCAAAACAACTTCTCAAAAAAGTCATCATTTAGGAAACAAAAGGGATATGTACCAGACTGTGAGAAAATATTAGCATGTCTATATGACAAAGGACTCATACCCAGAATATATAAACAATCCTACCAATTAATAAAAACGACAAATGACCCAATTAAAAATAAGTCATGATTAGTCCCAATGTGAGTACCTGGATGTTTCAGTTGAAGGTGCTGTATTTCCTGGCCCCTTTCATTCCTCTCCGTGAGAACCATGCACCCTAGCTGCTTCTAGTAGGCCATCTTGGGATATGTGAAAATACTGACATGACTTTGAACAGGGAAGCTAACCAGACTGAACTGTTATCCTTTGGGGATACAGTATGAATGTTTTTTTAGAACAAAGGATAGCCTCACTACTTTGCAGACACAATTATTACAGTTTGAAGTTCAAATAGGATCTAGTTATTCATTCAAAAATTAATTTTTAAATACCACTGTGCCTGGATATACCATTTGATTTGGTGTATCTTGAATTATGCTAATAATAACTATTCCTGACATGAGAATGGTTAACTTTATTTAAGTTGTATTAAATAACTTCCAATATTTTATAATATAGAGTGCTTATTTTTTTTAAATGAGTCAAATATTTTAAGATACACCTCACAAAAAAGATATATAAATGGCAAATATGCACAAAAAGATGCCCAATTTCATACTCTTCAGAGAGAAGCAAATTAAAGCCTCAATGAGATATCACTTCATACTAGAAGACTAACACCACCAAATAATATAAAATGTCTGAATCCCACATATATTGCTTATGGGAGTGTAAAATGGTAAAACCAGATTTAGAAATTGACAGTTTATAAAGTAAAACATCTAGCTGCCCTGGAGCTAGCAATTCCACTCCCAGGTATTTAATTAACAAGTGAAAAAATATAGAGACTCTCTAAAAATGTTCGGAGCAAATACTGGAGACAACCCAAATGTCCATCAAAAAGATAACATATAAACAATGTGTGATGTGTTCATAAAACAGAACAGCACAATATTCACTAATCAATCAAACTGTGGACAAGAATGAACTACTGATACACACAATAATAATAAATTTTCAAAACCTTATGCTAAGTGGCAGGACCCAATGTAAAAGGATCCATGGTATGATTCCGATTCAATAAAGTTCTAAACCAAACAATTCTCAATGGTGAGAGAAATCAGGAGTGGTGTTTTTATAGGATGGAGAAGGACAGACGAAGGGCACATAGGTAGATCTCTGGCTTTATTAGGGTGTGGTTACACAAATGAATACATTGTCAAAACTCAAAGTATAGACTTAAGTTGTATTTCATTGTATATAAATCTTATCTCATAAAAAGACTGTTAGTATGGCTGTGGACTAAGCTTCCATTTTTTTACTTTAACATTTTAGACATCAGTTTTGCCTTGTTCTCTAATTAAAAGTACAATCAATCATTTAGCAGCATGAGAGAGGACAAGCATCTGGATGTCCTGAATCAAGCCAAATGTTGACTGGGGTCATTTTCAATATGTTCCATTTTTATTTAAAAAACACTTATTTGTGATCATAGCATGATTACGTGTTCTTTAATGTAAAAAAACAGGCTATCATATTTAATTCCTACAAAACCACTGATATAAGCAATAGCAATAAAAATAAATTGCATAATGACAAAATGACAAAAGGATTTCTCAAAGACTAGGCTTAAAAAAAGCTGCTGTGGGAAATCTGAAATTCCCTCTAACTGATCTTACTTGGCTAAAGATGGATTTTGATCAATTACTGGAAATAAAGCCTGGGAATTTATTTCCATTTGTCAAATTACCTTTAGCAATATTTAAATAATTTCAGATGCTGCTGGGCTATGCAGGATGTTTGGGAGAATCCTGGCCCAGATACTCACTTGCCTCTTATGCTCGATTTAACGCACCTGCCTCATAGCTGGTCCACCTGCCTCCAGTCCCACCCCATCAACCCACTATATATACAGCTGCCAGAATAATTTTCTTAAAACACCGATTTCCTCGTTCCAACAGCCTGCTTTTTTTTCTCTAATTATCACAAAATAGTTTTCAAGGCTCTCAGCAATTGCAAAATACATCACAAATGTCAATGAATGATCTTTCTGCATAAAAGTACTATATTTTAATTTACATTTATAATTGTCTTAACAACATTCAAAGTAGGTACTGTGATATTGCATATTTACTAGATGCTGCCTGGCAGGGCAATGTCCATGGTGCTCAGAATCCATAGATGAATACAACAGAGTCCTGGTTCTTTATTAGTTAACAATGGATTTGGGAAACAAGGTATGGACATTAGACACAGAGAAGGAATAACATAAAAGGTCTGTGATTAAAGGTTAATAGTTAAGCGGTAATTTCCCTAGAAGTTCATTCAGAACGGCTTCTAGCAGGAAGATTTTAAACTAAAACCTTAAAAGTTCACAGGTTTTGATGAGTAGTGGACAAAGAATAACTCTCCAGGAGAGAGAAGACACACAGGCTTCATTTAGGGGAAAGTATAAAAACAGGACACAGGGAAGAAATCAATGAGCTAGTAGGATGACCCCAAATTTGTAGGTATGTTTCTGGTAAATCTGGCCCTTGAGTTCAGACTTTATCCCACAGGTAGTGAGAGTAGTTTGATGTTTCTGGGTTGAGAAGGAACATATGAAAATTTTCTTCCAAATACAAAGCCATTTTCTTTAAACAGAGGATTCCTATAGGAGGCAAGACAAGTCACAGGAACAGGAAATAGTAGCACCAGCAGGAGAAAAGTGGATAATGTATGAGGAATCAGTACTGGAGGCAGAACACCTAGGCTCCGTAACACTGGGGGGCAGTGTTATGGCTTTCACAGTTCTAATCATATACCTCTTAAATGTTCTATGTCTGTGTTTGTCCTCCTCATCAGATGTGAAGTCCTTGGAGGCAGCACCGACTTATTAATTGTTGTAATTGTATCAATTATTGTTTAATTATGTTGTAATAATAGTAATTCCTGGCATATAGTAAGTACTCACATTTTGTCTTAAAGAACACATAAAGACCGAGAGGTGCTTCAAAAAACACTGATCCAAGGATTTCTATTATTTCAAATTTATAGCACATAACTTTTGGTAGCTCTACATAGATTTTAACTAGATGCATCTGTGGGTGAGGTCCTCAATTCAAAGGCCACAGCTTTGTTATCAAAGATGTTACATTTGCTAAAGAGGCACATTTTAAAATGTGGGTATCCCTTCAGGGTATGCACTAGGGTTCTTAGAAATTCTTAAAAGCTGTGGGTGGGCTCTGATGGAGTTGCTATGATCAGGGCTGGCCCTGCTTTCCTCCAATTCCTCCTCAGCACTCTCTTCCCTCAGCTTTTTACCTCCCTCTTTGAAGCAGTAGCACCTTATTATGAGTCACAGGCCTTAATATGCATAAATAATCATAGTAAACCACCAATAAGTAATTAAATGAATAAATGACAACGAATCATTGCAAGATATGGAAAAACTGCTATTCTGCAATGATTGTTTTTAATTAGCATGAACATGAAATATTTATGATTTCTAGCAGTACAGTCATAGAAGAGGTCTCAGCACCAAAAGACCATTTGTACCTAGACTACAGTTTCTGTTACTCCTTATTTCTTTTATGGCCACATGCATTTTGTAACATGCCATTCTCTTTGCTATATGTCCTTTTTCTACCTAAACTCAACTGATCTTTCAAGTCCCAATTTAAGCTGTAATATTTTCTCAAGTCATTAAACTCCACAGTGCACTTAATTTCTCTGAAATTTTAGCACCTATTTTAATTAACTTTGAGCTGCCTTGAGATATCTCTTGTGTTAAAGTCTTATTTTCAACCCAATTCAATGCTTTTACTGTACATTTACTATGAGTATTGCATAGAATGAGGTGCTGAGTGGGAGGGGTAGGGTGAAGATGAGAAAGGCATAATCAGTTGCTTTAAGGACTCAGTATGTCAGCAAGAAAAACAGGACAAAATAAAGGTAGTATAATTAATGATATAAATTAAGAAAAATATAAACAAAATATAATGGAGTTTGAGACATCACACTAAGTTGGTGGTGACAGTAAATAATTTTTTTCTGTCCAATACATTTTACACATAGAAGAATATGGAAAAATGTGGAAAAAAATACTATTTCCCATATTTCCTATCTCTATCTTCAATATATGACCATCTCATCACAGTGATTGGTCTAAGGGTTGGACATGTGACCTCAGCCAAGCCATTCAGAGTCCTTCTCTCAGATGTGTTTTCAAACTCCAGCTGAAGGAGAGTCTCTTTCTAGTGAAAAGCTGTAAAACTGTTAAGCCCGAAGTAACCTGTAGCTACATAGACTTCTGTGAAAGTTAGAAGGGCTGATCTCACAGAACTTGGTATGCACGCAGAGAGAAGTAACAACAGTCCAGATCATGTTCACATTCCTGGTCGCAGCTGTTTCTACAGCCAGATCCACCCCTGCCCTGTCTTTAAACAATTCAATTACTTGAGTTCACAGTGGCTCCAGGTCTTGCTTACATAGGTTTGTTGGGCTTCTGTCACCTTCGACCAAAATGTGTAGGCTAATTTGGAAAAACTGGAAATATTAAATGGAGAACATAACATTTGAGATTGGCCTTGAAGAACGGTTAAGAATCTGAAAAGTGATGAGGTTACAGAACTCATCAGTGAAGACAGAAGGGAGGGAAAAGGGAGGACTGTAGACAGAAAGAATGAATTTAGAGGTCTGATAGGGAATGAAGCTGAAGAGGAAGACTGTGGTGCTCTTAAAGAATCTTGAAATTTAGCCTGCAAATCATTTTCTTTTTTGTTTAAGATTTCAATGTTGTGGCAATGACCCCCTGAAAGATGTGCACAGCCCATCTCTGGAACCTGTGAATGTGACCTTATGGCAAAGAGGACAGACTCTGCAGATGTGATTAAGCTAAGGATCTTGAGATAGGGTGACTCTTTTGGATTATCTGAGAGAATCCGATATAATCACAAGGGTCCTTATAACAGGGAGGCATAAGGATCAGCATGAGAGGAGGAAATATAACCACAAAAGCAGAATCAGAGAAGGAAATGCAGCAGTGGAAGCAGAGGTCAGAGAGAGATGGGAGGGATGTTACATTACTGGGACTGAAGACAGAGGAAGGGGCCATTAGCCAAGAAATGCACATACAGTCTAGAAGATGCAAAAGGCAAGGAGACAGGTCCTCTTCTATCATCTCTAGAGAGAATGCAGACTTATCAAAACCTTGACTTTAGCCCAGTGAAACTGAACTCAGACTTCTGACCTCCAGAATGAAAGACAATAATTTTGTGCTAACTTGTTATAGAAGCAATAGAAAACTAAGATGAATGGTTTTGTTCATTAATTTGCTTTTAACTTTTCAGATGTCAATGTCAGCCATGTCAGTATGTTGTAAGCTCCTGAATGTAATTCCCGTGTCTCATACTTGTGTTTCTTTACACAGAGACTGCACAGTTAGATCCATTAAATCTTCTCTAACTTACTGCAGTAAATATTAGAAGTATATCATTTTATATCTGGATCTTGAGTTCCTTATTTTATTTTTTGAGATGCAGTCTTACTCTTGTTGCCCAGGATGGAGTGCAGTGGCACGACCTCAGCTCGCTGCAACCTTCACCTCCCAGGTTCAAGCGATTCTCCTGCCTCAGCCTCCTGAGTAGCTGGGATTATAGGCATGCACCATGACCAGGCAATTTTGTATTCTTAGTAGAGACAGGGTTTTTCCATGTTAGTCAGGCTGATCTCAAACTCCTGACCTCAGGTGATCCGCCTACCTCAGCCTCCCAAAGTGCTGGGATTACAAGCATCAGCCACTGTGCTAAGCTTGAGTTCCTTGTTTTATTCTTAAAGAATGATTCAGTATTATCATTAATATCACAAAGTATTCATTTACTTTCTTTCACATCCCTCATTATTTGGGGAGCTTTTTACAATCAAGTCACAGTACAGGCTGGAGTTGAGCTTTAGATACAACATTTTTGATCTGATTTTAATATTGTTTCACTTTATGTCAATTTACACTCTACATGGCTGGGAGATTAGTTTCCTGGCTCATTCTAACCTATAGATTTAGCAGTAAGCACCCTCCAGCATAGGTTAATAGCATAAATGTTATGGAAGAAAAGTTATGACAGAAGTGAAGACTCTACATTTACTTTTTATCTTGTATGTGTCATTTTGATTAGACAATGATATAAAATATTTTAAAACATAGATCCTTTAAATATATAATCAGTTTTTTATACAATTTAAATGGGAAATTAAATGTATACATAAACTATAACTTCATTAATAAAAAAGGGCTAGATTCTGTTTTGCTTCTGATTTTCTTAAAGATTTTCTTCTTTCTCATTTTCACATTCTACTTTTGAACTTTTGAAGATGTCTGTTATGTTAAGAGCATTTGTTTTTCTTTGATTTGTATGAAGTAGGGAATTTTATAGTGCTATTGCCGTAACAGCTTTAAAATACAGATTGAAATATCTGTTTGACATACGGACACATCTAGATATAAATATATTCAAACTCCTTGGGCAAAAAATCTCCAGAACACTGAGTTTACTGGCTGCACAACAAAATAACCTATTTAGAAAAAAGGTCAGCTGGTTATGAAAAAATTAAAAAGATAAGCAAAACAACTTCAGGATGGAGGTAGAGAAACATCATTTTACTTCCGAGAAAGAAATTACCAAAATCACACATCCACCAAAAGGAAAGGAAGCTCTTCTCAAATGTTAGGGATATACGAGTTTTATTCTAGCTATTTAACCATCAGAAAGCCATTCAAATTCTTCTGTCTTCCTATGATGTCAGAAAAGACTGATTAAAAAGGAAGCCTTTACCCATTACATCTGAATTCAGCCAGGCACTAAATTAAGCTGACAGCTTTCTGTTCAAACTGGCATTGGATAGACAGACTGAAGGAGTCTGGGTCCAAAAATCTCCCTTGAATGAATGGGTTGGTCAGTCCAATCTGAAGCGAATGAAGCAGCTACTAACTACCTTGTTGTTCCTCTCAGGAACCTCTATCTTAACAGGCATCAAATACCATCCCCATGCTCTCTTTACCAACTTATTTAAGAGATGCCCAGAAAGTATTATTTAATCTCATTGTTTGCAGGCATTAAATGGTCTGAAATAAAGGCAACATCAACTGCTTCCAATGACCATCTAAAACTCTATTCCTAAAACATCAATTCATTTCTTTTTTAACAAAATAATTCAGTGCAAGTTACAGTCTATCAGTAACTCTTATATTTAAATAATTTCTCTTTGCTACAATTTATAAGGACTGCATATTCTCTTCCTTCCTTCCCTCTTCTCTTTCTGGCACATGCTCACTTTACTAAATAATTCTACTCTAAATCATCATAACAACAATTAGCAATAATCTATCTGCTATGTGCCAAGGCACAGGGCTAAATGCCTTTAAAACATGTTCTCACTAGCCCTCATAAAACCTTAAAAGTCTAACATTATCATAAGCCCTATTTCAAAGATGAGGAAACCAAGGCTTAAAGAGGTTAAGGAAGAAGTCACCCTGCTACAAAGTGGCAGGGCCCTGATACCAGACCTAGCGCTTTCTAATCCAGAGCCAAGACCCACACAATCTTTGCTACTGTTGACATACTAAAAGCTTGTGTAACCCATGCTCCTTCAGTTGCCAAGCCAGACTGAGCAAGGGAAAGTGGCGAACAGTTCTGGCTATGCATTAATGTTCCTGGAACGAATAAAAAACAGACAGTATGATTCTTGATCATCTTGCATACCTGCTATGAAAATGCAGCTTATGTGTCTTCCTTGTGGGCCATTACATTTTCCTGCTGCAACTACAGGTTCTAATAATATACAATGCCCTGGGATCTCAGAAGCTGTGAAAGCTTGACCATGCAGTTCCTGTTGTCCCTGGTGGGGGTCATATCACAGCTGCTACCATGCTGCAAAAGGCCACAGGTGACATTCACCTAGGACTCTGCTGAGGCTATAGCTACCTTGAGACAGATATAGTAGCACTGGCGGTCCTGGCTCCATCAAATTTATGATGGGCTCCCAAATGGTTGCTGCCTTCATTTCCCCTCTCAAGTAATTTTCAGCAGGTTTTCTAAAAGCTTTGTTTAGAGGATGTGGCAGTGAATCCACCTGGGGCTATATTAAGAAGCGCCCTGTGACATCATGTTCTAGCATCCAGAGACCAAGTTGGACTGTACCTTCTGCAACCTCAGAGAGGATTTTCTGTCTTCCCAGGCCATGTATGAAAAAAGAAACCTCTTCCTCTTATTATGAGTCTTATTCTCAAGGGTTGAGCCACTTTGTCACATGCTCCTCTATAAATCCAATACAATGTCTCTCATCCATTTCCATTTTAGTTCCAAGGTACCTGGGTAGCTGAGAAGATCAGCTTAGGTTCCACATTTTACTATCCTACCAGGACACTGAAGGAATTGCTGAATTTCTAGTAGAAAATGTATATCCCACTGAATGTGGTAATACTTTTTCCCCCAACAATATTGGCCAATCATCAAGGAAACGCAAATCAAAACTACAAGTCGATATCACCTCACAACTCTTAGGATGGCTATTATCAGAAAGACAAAACAAAGTTTTGGTGAAGGTGTGGAGAAAAGTGAACCTGTACACTGTTGGTGGGAATGTAAATTGATACAGCCACTATGGAATCTTCTCTTAGGATCATTTTAAAAATGAATTGAATGAGTGAATATACTCCTTAAATGAATAGTGAAAATCCTTATCCTTTGTGGGTAAAGTTGGCTTCTACAAATTACAATGAGATAACATGCTAGCCCCACATGACCCAGCTTCCACGAGTTCCCTGATCTTATTTCTTATTATTGCTGATGCTCCGTAGGCACACACAGGTACAGCTTCCTGGATGTTTGTGGATGGCATCTATTCTGGTTGGCTGTGTCTGCCACACAGGGGCATTAAAGTTTTTGAAAATCACCCTGTCTCCATCCACTTTCCAGTACAATGATCTTGCTCTTCCTTGAACACCCCAGTCATGCTCAGCCACAGGGCCTTTGCACTTGATGCTTCTTTGGGTGGAAATGTTTGTCCTCCATATATCTGGTTGGTTTCCTCTTTACTGTTAATATCTCTGTTCAAACAGTATCTCATCAGACAGAACTTTTATGACTAGTCATTAACCGGGAGAGAGGAACTGCCCATTACTCTTTCTCCTTACCTTGCTTTGTTTTTCTCCAAAGTAGTTATCACCACCTTCCACAAACTTCACAAATATTTTAATTGATTTTGTAAATTTACATTATGGTCTCCCCTTCAGAATGTGAGCACCATGAAAGAAGAGGCTATTTGTATGTTTATTTAATAACATAATTATTTAAACATCGTTATTTAACATAGTTAAATTCCACATCTTTAAGGATTAGAACAGTGTCTTGCATGTAGAAGTCCCTCAGTAAATTCCTGTGAATTTCATGGAAAATGGGTGTCTGTGAAATAGGAAGGCACGCCTACTTTTGTGGCTTACAACTTACTTGTGTTAGTAATTCTTCAAAAGCTCTTTTTAAAATGTTTATTATAAATATGGACTCTTAAGATGTCAACCTTGACAGACAGTTGGAAATAAACATTCTGGTTTAATATAAACAAACGGAATATAAATGTTTTCTAACTGTATCATCACGTTACACGTCCTTCCCTCTTCTATTGAGTGGGCAACAAAGATACTGCCAGCGGACGAGCATTTGTTTAATGCACGCCAGCTGGTTGAGCCATGCCTGACGTGTCCTTCTTCGCTAGCTGAGTCCTTGGCATCTCCTACGTAAGGAGAAAATGGAGCTACTAATTATAATGGTGATTAATTCTAGCTAATGTTTAATGAAAGCTCATTGTGCCAAGCATGTGTTAAACACTCTACAAGCTTTACCCTCAGATGAATCCTAGGTTATTTCCAAGTTTAGAAATAAGGAAATTGATGATAGGATAAATTAAGTAACTTGTTTAAGGTGACTGAGTCAGAAAATAGCACACAGCAAGGTCTCAAACCCACTGCTTCCAACTCCACAGTTTGAATTTTCAACCTCTACTATTCACAATTCCCTGTGTGTATCATGTGTTGTACATGCATACATAATGGCTTCTATTATGCAATTCATGATGGAGATCAGTTCCCTTCTATCCAAGGGTTCACACTCTGTCTGCCTTTTCCTAAACTCAATGATTTTTTTTTAAAAATTTTTATTGCATTATAGGTTTTGGGGTACATGTGCAGAACGTGCAAGATAGTTGCATAGGTACACACATGGCAGTGTGTTTTGCTGCCTTCCTCCCCTTCACCCACACTTGGTATTCATCCCCAGGCTATCCCCCCCAGCCCCCCCCACTGTCCCTCCCCCATTTCCCCCAACAGTCCCCAGTGTATAGTAGACCGCCTCTCTGTGTCCATGTGTTCTTATTTTTCTCACCCACCTATGAGTGAGTATATGCAGTATTTCTTTTTCTGTTCTTGTGTCAGTTTGCTGAGAATGACGTTCTCCAGATTCATCCATGTCCTTACAAAGGACACAAACTCATCATTTTTGATTGCTGCATAATATTCCATGGTGTATATGTGCCACATTTTCCCAGTCCAGTCTATCAACTCAATGATTTTTAAAAATCAATCTAATAGTTTCATTTGTAGGCCTAAGGAAGATGTCTTTTATGCCTATTTTACCCTACTCATACCTTCTAGATTGAATAAGGAATAGTTGGGAAGGTGTTTCTAAATCCTGGAGATATTTCCCATAAACTTTATTGTACACCTTGTTATACTCTCCACACTCAAATAATAAATAGTTTACATGTATAAATACAATGTAGTTTCAAAACTGCTTTCCCTCCATTATCATGACAAACTTCTGTTGCAGGAAGGACAGGTGATGTTATTACTATTTTTCAGGCAATGGAGTAGATGCAGTCACAAAATTAGGAAGAAAGAGCTAGATCCCGGGCTGGGTGTGGTGGCTCACGCCTGTAATCCCAGCACTTTGGGAGGCCGAGGCGGGTGGATCACGAGGTCAAGAGATTGAGACCATCCTGGTCAACATGGTGAAACCCCGTCTCCACTAAAAATACAAAAAATTAGCTGGGCATGGTGGCATGTGCCTGTAATCCCAGCTACTCAGGAGGCTGAGGCAGGAGAATTGCCTGAACCCAGGAGGCGGAGGTTGTGGAGAGCCGAGATCACGCCATTGCACTCCAGCCTGGGTAACAAGAGCAAAACTCTGTCTCAAAAAAAGAAAAAAAAAAAAAAAGAAAGAGCTATATCCCACATTTTCCCTCCATAAAATATAAACCACCCAAATGACACTGCTGGGGAGTTTCAGAGAAATGGAATAATGTAATACTGCAGCTAAAAGAGGCTCCAGAGAACCTGTTTGTCAACTACCTCATTCTACAGATGAGAAAAAAGAGAGTCCCAGAGAGAATGCCCATGGTCACAGAGCTACTGTATAAATCAGAAGTAGAAGCCAAGAAGTTTCAGTTCATTTCATGCCTTCTTCCCCTCATGTTGTCTCAAGGTCCAGAATGTCACACCTCATGCACATGACACTATTAGAAAATGAGCACTCTTTAGTGAAAATGCTCCAATTGCCCCCTTCTAAATGGCTGTGACATAAGCCTGATGGTACATGATTTAAACGGAACACAGAATGAAACTGTCCATAAAAAAATGTTATAGAGAGTGGCAAAGTTCCTAACTGGTCCCCAAAGTCATAATGCAGCCAGATCATAGTACAAACAGTATTTGATTTCTCATTGTTTCTGTGAGAATGGCATGGGAATTTAAAACTTCACTGCTGTTCTCTAGTTTCGTGGAAATCTCATCTCTCTTCTTCCCTCAGTGGCTCCTTCCCTGGAGGGTAGGAAGACATCCTTCTCCTCCCACTCTCTGCCTTTTCTCCAGGCACTGTGGTAGAACTTGGGGAGCGACATCCATGGATTGCAGCTGGGTGAGAGCTCTGGCCTCCAAGGGTGGGAATGCTAGGGCTGCATCTCTGTAACCATCCCTGTGGGGATCCTGCTGGCCTCTATGTGAGGCCCTGTCAAGCTGGGGCAAAGTAACAAGGCAGCCTCAGGCATAAAGTGGTTGGTATACTGACAGATGGTTACATCTACTGGCAGCAACTGGGACAGGGACAGGAGAGGGATGAGATCTGTTACCCAGAGTGTACCCTGCTGTCCTAGGCCCTGCAGTAATGCCTGGGACTCAGGTCAGGAGGAACACTCTTCATGCCATGACCTCCTCTTCGCTGTCTCTTAGGTATTTAAAAATTCAGCAAGTATTTGCTGAGCACCTGTTTTGTCTATTAAATGCTAATTATACTGTACCACAATATTGGCTTATAAGGCAGTTTAAGTCTTATATAATTGGAAAAGTTTTAAGCAAAGAGCAATGCTTTGTTTTTATATAGCGTTCACTGTATGTTTACTACAGCAGAATTTAATCCATAGAACTGCATAAGATATAAAATACAGAGCTGCATTTGTTTTCAACAGATGCAAAAATGGAGGCTCAAGGTTCTAGAACCTGCCCCAGGTTACACAGCTCATAAACACTGGGCAGTGCATAATCTAGATTCTGATGTTGTGATTCTAACATGTTCTGGTATCAAATGAAACTCATGTCCTTGAAATCTGCACTGCCATCCCCCTTGCAGGTGCTGGCAGAGAGGAAATTTACATATACATTTTGAGGACCATAGCATGTAAAAAGGGGACCTCCTGTGCTTACCCATCCACTGGAGCAGCCTCCAGAGCATGGGTCTGCTTTGATCCTACTTGTGATCACAGCAAAAGTGAAATCCATTTTTTCCTTTGACAGAGGAAAGACTAATTTTCCAAAAGAAAAAAGGTAAGGGAAAACAAAACTATTATACAATAAGCCTAAGGGACAAGGAATGAGTTTCGAATATTTTTTAAAATCTCAGCAAAAGAACCAAAGCATTTAGCTGAGCCCTATATTTCCTCTTCTTCAGATAAACACTGGTTACATCCAGGAAAGCAGGCTCATTGCCTTCCACCACCTGCTGACACTCAGGACTGACTCCCTGTCCTGGGGATGCTGCACTGCCTCAGTTCTAGCCCTTTTCAAATTCCAAACTTAATCACAACACCCATTTCTGTTTCAAAACTCCTGGGTGCCTGGGCCTTCTCTCTCATTCCATTTTATTCTGAGATCTGCAAGCCAAAATGAACAAATAAATGATGAACACTTTCTAGATTCAAGTCATTGTCTACCTATGCCCAGTTCCGTTCATTGACTCACTCAAAAATAAAGACCCATCTCCTGCAACCACCACCAGCTTCAAACATCTACTCCTCTAGGAGCACAAATGCTTTTTAATCACTATAACGTGAGCTCTCAATAACCATTATAAGAACACAGTAAGAATGATCAACTTACAGTGAGAGCTGGTTGGGTCATTCAACAATAGTAACTACTTGGAATTAAATAGTCTTTCAATCATGCATGAAATTTGTACCAAAATCTTTCCTAGAGAATATGGCTGCTCATTTTTAGCCAGTGTGGTCTTTCCCACGTAGATGTGGGCACCACAGTCTCTTTGGAACATCTATGGCAAGCAAACTATGCATTAAGGTCTAAAAGATTAACAGGACCAGAACAATGATATATGAACCTTTATGTAGATTTAAAGCAACATTAAAGGAATTCTTTGCGTGACAGAAATTATGAATTTTTAGTCTGAGAATTTAGCACATCTGACATTAAAAGGTGAAAGTGCAAACTTTTTGTTCTTTGAATGTCATTTTATTGAACTCTACTGGCTACCTGTGGTTTCAAAAGAGTTGTCTTTTTTGGTAGGTATTTTTTTGAAAAATCAGCTTGTTTCTGCTCTATTATTTAGAGATTTACAACATCTCTAAATATGTTATAGTTTGGGCTGAATTCATATTTATGTATTAAATCATCATTGAAAAAAATCTGGTGTGTTTACGTAATCCCTTCTAGCTAAAAGCATACATGATCATATAGGTAGTGTGATTTGAGAATAATGACCCATTTTGTGCTATAATTTTTTAGGAAGGAAGTTATTCAAGAAATTCTCATTTCCATAAAACTGTCATAACTCTATGTTCTAGAGCTTTTAACAAATTCTGACCTAAAATATTTAAGTCCTTAGTATCTTTCAGACATTGTTTTAGATGCCTAGGTATAGTATTTCATTTTTTTCTCACCACTGCCCTGTGAGGTAGGTGTTACTGCTCCAATTTTTTAGTTGGGAAATGAGCCTAAGAAGACTAAATATTTTACCCAAGTCTGGGCAAATCTTGGGATTCAAACCTGAATCTAACCTTCAAATTCTTCATTCTTAGGACACATTATAATGTTTGTTTTCTTTTACTAATTTCATTTACGTATTGCTGCATAACAAACCCAAATCAGTGGCTTAAAGCAGCAGTCACTCCTTTTGACCTTTGCACCTACACCTTGGGCAAGTTTAAGTGGGAAGGTTGATCTCCATGCCACATGGCCCACAGTCAGCTGGGGAAGCTCAATGGGGTGAAGCTCTACCGCTAAGATGGCTCATTCTCCTTGTTGGCAAAGTGGTGCTGGCTGTGCCCTCCTTTCCATAGGGGTCCCTCCATGGGGAAGTGAGGTTCTAAAAATCAGTGTTTGGACATACAGAAAGTGGAAGTGGCCAATCTGTGAATGCCTGGGTCCCAAATCTGGTACACGGACGCCTCTCCTGTAGTCTATTGGCCCAGATTCAAGGGGAAAAGTCATAGACCCCACCTCTTAATAAGAGAGCCCCAAATTTTGAGGGCTACATTGCAAAACCCTAAATTTCCAGTATGGCAGTGATTTCACTAAATTGTGAAATCCCTCAATTTATGAATGCTCTTATTCTTTCTTTGGTAAAACCTCCAAATGGTAGCTTCTCAGAGGAGAGAAAGTTTGAATCTTTCTTTTTCCTACATACTCTTATTGTCACTGAAATCTTTCTGTGAAAAGATTTAGATTTCTGAATTTTTAAAAACTGAGCTTTAAAATGAATTTGTTATTTTCAATTCTACTTTTTAGTGTTCATAGAAGATTTTTTTTTAAGCATTTGATAATTTTGGTTAACTTTCCTTATCACACAGTGACTTCAGTAGTTTCTGAATTCCATTTTAATTAGAGTCTTCTAGAATATCATCAACTGAGTGTGATTTCTTTCTGAAGCTACTCTACTTAGCAACAAACTCATATGCAGGTTCCACTCATGTAAGTAGATTTTTCAGTCTAGTTAACAGTTTCAACACATTCTTCTCCCTTTAGAAAGCTGTGATTTTACCAGTTCTGTCATCTGGGCAAGGAAATTTCTCACCAGTTATTTCTTGGGCACGATTTTCTTATTTTTCTCTGAGTTGTCTTCTCTGCTTTCGCCAAATGAAACAAAACAAAAACCTTCTCTTTCTTGTTTACGTTGCTCCATTCCTCTACTCCCAGTGCCCGTAGTCACATATATACAGCACGCATAAGGATATAGACTAGCGTTCATTCCACAGCAGACATTACTAATCACTGCTCTTTTCCGCTGAGCCTGAATATAGCCCCACGGCTTTCTCTCCAAAGTATTCTAAGCACTGCTACCAATTCAGAAGTGAGACTTACCCGACTTCCAGGGTATGTCCTATTCTCTCCTTCTGGAACATTTCTTTTCCAACTATGACAATTAAGTATTTCTCATCTTTCAAATATTGCTCTAAATTCCTTATTCTAACTGAATAACCATTTCTGGCTTCTGCATCCATCCTCTGACATATCTGAAACCACAGCTCCTGCCACCTGTAGTGGTGGCTGGTCCCACTCTCTGGGCCCAACAGTAACCTTAACCAAAAAACGTTTAGCATTATTTCTGCCCCAATCCTCTGGGACTCAGGATCATAACACCGAGGCTGCAGTTCTGGCCTTGGGTTCTAATCCCAACAGCAGATTTGTACATTGTCCCAGGGCCTCCATCCTCCCTTATGATGAGGGGCTGGGACCCTATTGCTTTGGCTAGACACTTTCTGCTGCCCTATTCTCCTTCACAAGTCCCGACTTGAGAATGGGAACTCTGTGCTCAAGACATTCAGGCTCTGTATCTGCCAAAACTCCTTTAATTTTGATCTAAGTAAACCCTAGTAACTCTTCCGACACTCAGATAAATTAAACACATTTCAGCCCAGGCTTTGCTCACTCACTGGGTAACTAACCCTTTAGATTCTATCAGACTCCTTGACATCAAATGCTTTCCCTTTCAAAAACTGTGCCTTTCCTTGGATCTGGACTCGTTCTTATTACATATGGGTGGGACCGGTTCCCCACTAGCCACCCTTCTACAGTAGACAATTGATTTTTGGGTCTGATTCTTCTCAGTCTTTCCCTTTTTGCTAAATTTGAACAGCTCACGCCAGACTGGGACAGCAGTCACAACCTGATTCCAATTATTCCAGTCAGCCTTTGTATGTAAACAACCCTTTCACAACTGCACTGTCTGTAGATTTTATAGTGGTGTTTGTCCTGCCTCTTAGATGTGTGAGCCTAAAGAATAAAGACAGCAGTACATACTGTTATTTTTACTCCCTTTGTAACTTGGTTGTAACACCAACCAACCAATTCGGTGTTTGCTTGTGCACAATGGGTATCTAATAAATACTGCAGTTGATGCTAAGAATAAAATCTGAAGGAGACATTGTATGGCAGGAAACTCTTTGAATGACACTGTATGTAATACATCAGATTAAATATTATGAGGGATATGCTTTCAATTTTGTGGTTTCATCTGAGTTGAATTCTGTAATGCTCTAGGAATAAGACACCTGACATCTGTGCTCTGCTCTTTGTTTTGAGTGTGCTGTGTCACAGTCTTTGAAATATTTTGGATCTAAATGAGATTTCAAGGAAGTACTTCATTAGAAGGGGGTGGTATTCTCTTTGAATTGCATCCACGCTGCAGTTTTTCATCTTTTTATTAACTTTCTATCACGCATCTCTCTTTTCTAATTATACATTAGTCAATACACTTTAATTTGTAGAATAAATCCTGTTTGGTTTCAATAAAAATTGCAATGGAAGCTAAACCTTTGAAGAAGTGATGCAAGACTGTCTTTAACATCACATTTCCTTCTAAATTGATTGCATATCTCAGTACCTATGTATGCTTTTGAGCCACTGCTTTAAGTTTTACATTTATTTAAATAACATGACCATTATAAGCAAAACTTAAAAAAATTGAGTTGAGCTTTAAGCTGCCATTATAGCTGCTTTATGTTTATAAACAGATTATCTTTCATGTCTGAATGCTGGTATTACAGATCTTCTGCAGCTGCCTTGCAAAGGAATTCATCAATGCTTAAGCTCAAAGTTGGTTGCTTTTTGACATTCTCTTCCTGTATCAGTGAAATACATATTGCCATTTAGTTCTTGCCAGGAATTTCTCAACAAAATGGAACTTTTAGTATTTCAACAAATGTTGCTATTCCCAGCCTAATTTTTTTAAACTTTTAAGTTCAGGGGTACAAGTGCAGGTTTGTTATGGTAAATGTGTGTCACAGAGGTTTGTTGTACAGATTGTTTCATCACTTAGCTATTAAGCAAACTACCCATTAGTTATTCTTCTTGATCCCTTCCCTCCTCCCAGCCTCCATCCTCCAAAAGGCCCCAGTGTGTGTTGTGGCCCTCTATGTGTCCACGTGTTCTCATCATTTAGCTCCCACTTGTAAGTGAGAACATGTGGTGTTTCGTTTTCTGTTACTGTGTTAGTTTGCTAAGGATGGATTAAAAAAAAAACCTAAGGCTTACTTTAGCAAACCTAATTACTTCCTGTTACTCTGTAGAATATCATCATTTGTCATTTTATAAGGTACTTGTGAGTTTTTACTTTTTTAATTTTCCAATTATCTATTGGTGCATATCAATCTACTTCAAAGCACGGTGGCTTTAAACAACTTATTTCTAGAGAAATACATGACTTTCCCCAAGGCCGTGCTGAAAACTTAACCTTACAAATGTATTCTAATACTGAATATCTGATACATGTATATCGTTCCTATTATCTTTAGTAGCTTGTATCTCATTGTCTTCTTTATATGAAATAGTGAGCTGTGATGTAATGAGGACCTCCTGAACCCTCTTTACCTCCTCATTTAACCTTCCCAGAACTGGAAAGTAAGGAAGAAGAAACCAGACAATTTCTCCCCACCTGCTCACTCCTACCCCTTGGGACCTGACTTGTCCTGGGGAGCATGGCTTCACTCTATCCTCCAGGCTCCTTGTTTTATGGAGTAGGCCACAGGATGGAGGGTCTCTGGAGGTCCACCACCTCCAGTGAGTGGCCAGAAGAATATCTAATTCTGCTGTTTAGTATTAGGATGCATGAAAGCATTCTCCATTATCTTTATCAGGAAAAATGGTGGTATTCTGATCCTCTATCTGCAAACTCTTGAGTCTTTTTTTCAGAAACTGATTTTCAGTTAGTTAAGGACTTGAGAGGGGAAGAAGGGTGCTACTTACTGAGTTATTCCCAGTCTTCAACAACACATAGTAATAATGATAATAATTATTAACACTTGTTGAGTACTTACTATAATATTTGCAAGGCCACTGGGTTATGCTCTTGTTATCTCACATAATTTAATTCATTATGACAAAAGGAGGTCAAAGAAACTGCAAAAACCTAATGGGGGCGGTTATGGTAATTTTTAGTCAGCTACTAGTAATTCCTCCCTTCCCTGTAGCACACACCTCTTCTCACATTAATAAATTTTCTCCCCACCTTGAATCTAGACTAGCCTGGTAACTTGCATTGATGACAGAATGTAGCAAAATAAACACTGTGGGACTTCCAAGCCCAGGCCTTAAGAGGAGGGGCAGCTTCCATTTGCTTTCTTTGAGGAAGTCTCAATTCCCTATAATGAATCTTGGGCTGGACTCCTAAGAGATGGGAGAATAGCTAGAGATGGAGAGAGGACCCTCATGGAGGATAACAGGGGTGCCAGACATGTAAATAAAGTCTCCTTGGACCTTCCAGCCCAGCCAAGTCTAGGCTTAGTTGACAGCAGCTGAACAACTGACTCAATTCAATACCCCATGGAACAGAAGAACCACACAGCCAAGCCTTGCCTAAAATACCAACCACCGAATTGTGAGAAATAAATCATTGTTTTAAGACACTCAGGTTTGGGGTGGGTTGATATATAGCAATAGATAACTGAAACAGAAATAAAATACAAACTTTCACACACCTTTTCAAATGTCAAATGGTATCGTTGCTCTGATATACACTGCTTACAAAATAATTTTAAAAGATCTATAAGCTGATTTTGTAGATTGCAAGGACATGTATATAGTTTATCTTTATAGTCCAAATCATCCTTTATTTCAAATTTCATTTTAAATGAGCCACCTTCAAGGGGAAAATGATAATATCACCTCAAGACATCAGTTCTTCTATTCAAAATGATAAAAGGTTTTTGCTGAATGATAAAGACTATTTCTTTCTAATCCCTGTGGAGATCTCATCATCACTCTGCCTCATACTTGATTATCATGCAGAATAGTTTCCATACCCTGGCTCTACTCATTTGTCTGGGGAGCCCTTCTAACCCTTCACTCTGACCACCCCCAACCCAGAGTTTACATAACCCTCCTTGGTGCTCCTTTAATGCTCTGTTCGTATCATTAGCACAGTGCTTGTCACTTACATATTATTTATGTAGACACCATAAGAGCAGAGACCTAGTCTGTTTTGTTCACTTTTCTGTATGCTAAGCACCAGAACAGCACTCCAGATAGAGTAGTTGCTTCATGAATATTTACTGGTTGAGTGAGTGAATACATTGCTTCCCCCTGGCTAGATACTATCATTTGGTGTTGATTATTCATTATCTCTTCCTTCCATTATCTATCTCCCTTGTGCTGTAGGAGCTGAAAGCCTGAAGTTCCTAGACTTGCTTGTTGCCAGGGTCCAAATGCAATTTTGTTTCTACCAAAGGGATGCACCTGCAAAAGATCTGGAGGACTAAGTTCCTCCACCAGCAGTCATAGTGGCTAACATCGAGGTTTCAGTAAAGGTGTTTCTGCAGAAGCTGGGCAGCTACCTGGTACCCAGAGGCAGCTGTGATACCTGCAGTGGCTTATACAGTTTCCTGCTCTCTGGGTGGTAGCTTTGGCAACATGAACTAAATACCCAGTGGTGCCCCTGACTTTTGCTCATCCGACCCCTGTAATAATTTTGGAAGCATCTAATTCCATGAAAAATCTAGGGCAGTTTTTATTTCACTGCAGTCATATGCCACATAATGGTATTCCAGTTAAGAATGAACCACATTGATAACAGTGGTCCCATAAGATTATAATACTGTATTGTTACAGTGTGTTTACTCTGTTTATTTATTGAGATGGAGTCTCTGTCACCTAAGCTGGAGTGCAGTGGTGTGATCCCAGCTCACTGCAGCCTCTGTTTCCCAGGCTCAAGTGATTCTCCTGCCTCAGTCTTCCGTGTAGCTAAGATTATAGGCTCCCACCATCCTGCTCAGCTAATTTTTGTGTTTTTAGTAGAGACAGGGTTTCACCATGTTGGCCAGGCTGGTCTCGAACTCCTGACCTCAAGTGATCCATTCACCAAAGTGCTGGGATTACAGGTGTGAGCCACTGCGTCCAGTCAACAGTACCTTTACTATGTTTAGGTATGTCTAGAGACAAATACTTACTCTTGTGTTACAATTGCCTATTCAGTATTCAGTACAATAACATGTTATACAGGTTTGTAGACTAGGAGTAATAGACCATACCATATAGTCTATGTGTAAACAATATCATCTAGGTTTGTGTGAGTACACTCTATGATGTTCATACAATGACAAAATTGACTAACGACACATTTCCCAGAGCATATCTCTGTCATTAAGCAAGGCATGACTGTATTGAGTTCTAGTTCAAATGCCTCCATAGACTGCATTCCTTGAGGGCAGGACATATCTATATTTGCTTAAGCATACCTGCACAGTGTCTAGATCATAGAATGAAATAAAGATAATAATGATAGAAATGGCATATATTTAATATTTACTGTGTCCCAGCACCATCCTAAATGCCTTACATCTATTTATTAGCTTATGTAATCTGCTCAATAACTCTGTGAGACAGGTGCTGTCATTGTCTTCTTTTACATATTAGGAAATTGAAAACAAACAACTTGCTCAAGAAGTCACAGCATTAAATAGTAGATTGAGAATTTAAATGCAGGAAACCTGGCTCCCAAGTCTAGCTATATATATATTGTATCCAATAATTTCTCTGCTTGAATAATGTCTGCTTCAGGACTTAGAAGATACAACCACTAAAATTTTAGAACTCATTTAGTATAAATGTCCTATGTGCATTTATCATAATATAGCAACTCGGTATATTCCCCTTTACAATTTAGTTTTTAAAGATGTTCTTGTATCAAAATCGGTGTGTATATATGTATGTATATATATATATATATGTATGTATGTGTGTGTGTGTGTGTGTGTGTGTATATATATATATATATATATATATATATATATGCTTTTGGCTATATTTTTTCTACTACTCATAAAGACAATAAAAAGGGAGCCACAGAAATAATCAGGATAGTAGGAAAAGTAAGAAGAATAATGGTGAAGAATACTGCTAGGTTTCACGTGATTTTCTAAGAGCAGACATTTCTGCCTTTTGCATGAGAAAGCAAGCTCAAAGTTGTAGCAAATAAATCCATGTACACATATAAAGGGAAAATGTGTCTCTCGCTGTTGTATGAACGTCTGATCATCAACACTGTGGACAAAAGTTCACAACTCTCAAAAATGACCATCACAGAAATCTGAGTGGGTAGAAAAATGCATAAAGATAAGTGTTAGAATATCTTTTTCTCCACTCCAGATCTTTTTGCATGCAGAGGGTAATGCACTAGTGTAGGATGCTGTCAATTACTCCTTAGAGGAGCAGAAGTGTCTAAATCTGATGGCTACATTTGGAAGGAAAATCTGACAATAGCCCAGCCTCTGCTTTCTCTCTTGTAAGTAAAGGTGCCATTCTCTTCTCCTCCTCCATCTCTTAAGGTTTAAAGGGATCTACTCTGTTCTTGGGCCAGGGAGAGTGGTCTGCACCCTGCCTACTGCTGACAGTGACTGAGAGTGGAGCCTAATTCTTGGGTTCAACAATGGGAAACTCCCTTGCCTAGAGTTAAAACCAGAGTCTCCAACAAAAGTCCATATCTTTTACCTGCAATTCCAAAAGTCTCCAAAGCTTTGAAAATAAAAGATTTCCCCCAATCCATCTGGTAACAAAACCTGAAATAACCTGAGTCCTTGATGGCCAAACCTGACCTTGACTGAAACAAAGCTACTTACAATCTGTATCACTCCATTTGGAGCTTTGCTATTTGATACAATAGCCAGATGTGTCTATTTAAATTCAAATCCGTTAAAATTATATAAAATTAAAAATTTATATTCTTAGTCATACTAGCCACATTTCAAATGCCCAATAGCCCTATGTGGCTAGCACTACTGTACCAGATAGACATTTCCAGCATCATAGAAAATTCTGTATAACACTGACTTAGAGTGAACTCCTGTTTCCATATACACCTATTCATATCCGACATGAATTGTTACCCCAGACCCCACATATTAGACAGTATATAAGTATTTTTCCCAAAAATCTTAAAGAGATTCCAAAAATCACATCTGGCCCAGAAGATCATAGATAAAGGATTGTGGACCTGTAACAGTGTTCATTAGTAATAAATGTGATATTTTGGTCTCCCTTCTGTGTTAAGACTACCGTCCCATAAATTGATAAAGAATCAAGACAGAGAAGAGGAAGACCTTTACACTCTAGTAACAGGGAGAGAATCACGCAAGTTCTTTTCATCTCCATATGCATGGGCTATTTAGGCTAATCGCAGTAAAGGATTTTATGTGGGTTTTAAAATCATCTTTCCAAGGAGCCATGAGTGCTGTTCTGGCAGAAATACAGTAGCTAAATGACTAGAAAACTTCCAAGGATTGATAAAGATGTCACAGATGGAATTTCTATGTTGGGTGGGAGGTGAAACTAGATGAAAGCCCATACACTTAAGAAAATCTGGGATAATGCTATCACCTCCCCCACATGGGTCCTTCTCCAGCGTCTTCCATGTGATGGAGACTAATCAGAGGCAGATACACTTCTGGACAAGAATGTGTCAGAGTCCAGCACATTCTGAAATTTCCTTGAATACCTAGGGTTACCTCTTGGTGGGAACAAAGCGGGTCAGCACAGCCATGTTCCCTGCCAGCTTGACTTGGAATCTGACAGCCACAAGATGCTAGACAGTGCTTATCCCCCATATTAGAGGATTGTCTTGTCCACCTGGTATAAGGTATTTCACAGAGATCTATCAAGAGCCTAGGCTGGCCAAAGAATACCAAGAGAAGTGTTTTCAGGGTCCTATAGGTTCTACCTGTTTCGCTCTGCTATATGAATTCAGGCAAGTTGTATAATTTCATATAGCCTCAGTAATCTCATCTGTAGAATGGGAGGAACACCCCTGGTCCACCACCCTCAGAGGGTTGTTTGAGGATAAAAATCAAAATTAAAATATTGAAGGAACTAATATATGGGAAAGTATTTTTTTCATTCTAAAGAAATTCTATTCATTCTCTTAGCTACTTCATTCTATTACCTTCATTACTAATGGGGAAATTCCATGCAAGTCTTATAAAGCAATACATATTAAAACAGTACTCTAAGCAAAATCCTTGCTGGGTTCTCAGAGTATTGCTGTGAGTTTAACACAAAGAAGCTTTTATTTAGAAGGTAAATTGGATTTCTGCTTGTAAAGGAAAGCATGAGATAATGTTCTTTGTCTTAATTTGACAGTAGAGAGGCTCTTCAGTATTGGCCAAGAATCTAATATTGGATCGTACCAAAACACAGGCATTTGCTTTCCAAATTGCTTCCATAAAGATCCTACGGTCAAGTGCTGCCTTCTGACAGAGCATTAACCAAGATTTTAAGGCTTCACATTCAGATCATTAAAAATGCCCCTCTGTCTTTTTTATTTAATATGCCATCAGTTCTCCAGTTTGGATAAAATCTGAGGTCTTGCCCCTATGAAACTTCCCAGGTAAGCTTCACATTTCCGTTTTGTTTGTTAAGATCCTTGGGGAAGCTGTCCAGCTCACACAGTAGCCAAGGGGCATGACTGGCTCCTCCCTCCTCTTTGCTCTCCTAGGGCTAATCTATGCTAAAGGTTTTATTTCAAGAAACTGGGGAATTTGAAGAATCATATGGACAGACCTAAGAAAAATGACATTAACCTTGAGTACTAACTCGATGTTAAGCTAATAGTATCGGGTATCGGTTTTATCCTAGAAATTGCATATTTACACAGCAAGAAAAAAATAAACTACACACGATATTAACAGAATTTTTATTGTATTTTAGAAGCAGCATGTTTAAAGGCAGAGTGATTTAGCTAGCTTCACATCAGCAGATTGAAACGTTTTTCATATGACTTTTTTTCAAAGATCAGAACTAAATATGTCTAGCATTTAAACATTTTCTAACATAATTCTCTTACTTAAAAATGTTCTAGCAATATTTTAAAGAACCAACCCTGAACACTTAAGTTGAAGCTTTCCTTAAATAGGCTGAATATCTCAATTTTATTTCTTTAAATCCAGACTTAGGTACAAATCCTAGAAGACATCTTTGAGATAGAATGATTTTTTGACAGTGTACTACATCATTCTAAAAGCCTTCTTAATTAAGTTCTTTGAAAGTGAGCTGTAAACTGATAAAAGGACAGTCATGCCAGTTTCCCGAAAGTATACTGTCTTCTTAATACTAATTAGTGCATGTTATATTTTTGATTCTCTCCCCAACTCCTTTCTCATAATGTAAGCTTTAACTAAGACTTCTGCTAGTGCTATTTTTCCACCCGAAATGATAATTTTCCAGAAAGTTACTTTTGTTGGTCTTCTCTGAATGCTTTTCCAAGAAATCAGAACATTGGGTTTTCTTATATCCAATGACTATTTGAATGTGGACTTTTCTCTTTTACTTTTTTAGACCCAAGGTTTGTTAGAATGCAGAAAACGTTAATTCTCAAATCTCTCACCTCTATCTGTCTCCTACAGATTCATAGCCAAACATTTGCTTTTCCTAGAAAAGAGCAATTCCTGCAGTTTTATCCAGCCCCCAATACATCCTTCCTTCCCCCATCCCCGACTTACTGGGAATGAAATCTAACCTTGAGAACTGAGGACTGGAAGGTAGTGATGAGCCAGGATTTGACTGCCCAGCGTTCAACCTCTGTGGTTGTGAAGGCAACAAGAAATCAACAAGTTTTTTTTTCATGGAGTGTCTACCAGGTGCCTTAAGCAGGAAGACTGAGTAGGCCAGGTTCTAGATCCAAGAGACCCAGCCCTGTGACCCAACTGGGGAGATGAGCTCATCCTGAGCGCTCCGCCGCGAAGCCTGTTCTGGACCCACAGCGCGAGTCCCCCTCGACCTCCAGTTCACAAAAGTCTGCTTGGCCTCTGCAAAGGGCACCTTCGCACCTGCAGGAGGAGAGTCTCAAGGAACTCACCTCGCCTCGGCCGGAAAAAGTGGCCAAGAAGGGAGCCCCCATTCAGGAACCCGTCTCGGGGAGGAAAGCTACTGTTCTGCGTCTTCGGTCATCTAGGAGAAGAACCCGCTTAAAAAAAAAGGAGGTGGTGGTAGCGGCGGCAGAATGGAGCTTCCAGAAGGGCCTGCTAATACCTTGGTTGTTTCTTGGATCGACCCAGGGGAATAGACCGGGGTGGAGAATGGGTGTCCTAATAGAAGTGAGCAGGCAAAACCGGCCAGAGAGGGGAGAAGAAAAGTGATTCAAATTAAATTCCCACGCGCTCAGGGCGGCCACGGCTTTAGCTGGAGGAAGGGAGCGCAGGGCGCACCGGGCTGTGGGGCGGACACACACTCTCCCGCTCCCGCAGCGCGGACGGACAGAAGGACGGACGGCGAAACCCGAGCGAGGGACGTACCTTCAGGGTTGGCGCTGATGAAGACCCGGACGCTGCGGCCAGCGGGCACGAGGTGAGAGGGCAGGGCCGTGAGGTTCCCAGAGAAAGCCGCCCGCCGGAGCGC
This sequence comes from Saguinus oedipus, assembly GCA_031835075.1. Classification (NCBI taxonomy): domain Eukaryota; kingdom Metazoa; phylum Chordata; class Mammalia; order Primates; family Cebidae; genus Saguinus; species Saguinus oedipus. The sequence continues at coordinate 64,892,086 of CM063171.1, read as the reverse complement.
AGAGTCCCGGGGACAGGGCAGCTTGGTGCCCGCGCCGGCCGGCCACATCGCCCTCTGGGAGGAACAGCCACTGCCGCCGCCACCTCCTCCCTGCTCCTCGGGTTCCTGCCCGGGGCTCCGCGGAACGGCCGGGTCGATCTCTTCAGGCAGCGCGGCTCAGAGCCGCTCCGAGCCCGAAGCGCCTGTGGCGAGCTCCCTGGCGCACAGCACCCGCCGGCGGGGAGCGGCCAAACCGACCCTCGGGCCCCTGTCGCGGCGGTCTCCTGCCCCTCTGGGCCTCCGCCTTCGCTCGCTGCCAGGGCTCAGAGCAGCAGCCGGCTGGAGCGGGAGGTCAGCGTGGCGGCGGCTACGCGCGCAGCGCCCGTTTGCGCCGGGAAGCGCCGGCGGCCATCTCCCCGCCCGCGCCCGCCGTGGGAGGAGCGGGGCGCCAGGCGGCGGGAACCCTGCGAGCGAAGAAACCAGATGAAACTTTATTTGCGAGAAGGCGTCCCGACTTTATCCGAGCCAGCCTCTCTCGCCCGCAGAAATAACCTGCGTTTTAAAGGACCGCCGGGACTTGGGCGCCGGGGCCTCGGGGCTGCGCAGGGGCCTCCAGGGCTCCTCTGTGGACTAGCCGAGTGTTCCTGGCCGCCTCCTTTGTGGAGTAAAGAAATCAATTAGCCTGAGATTCTACTACGCCCCCTGCAACTCTCCTAAAGGTCACACAGCCCTGAGAATTTTCGGGAATCCACACGCACGGACGTCTGCGCGTCTCTGCCCAAGTTCAGGGAATCCAGCCTCAAAGTTCGACGCACATAACCCCAAGCCGTACCCGGAGAGTTTGAAGCATCAAGTCTCCAGATTGTCTCTGGCGTCCTGGAGGGAGGGTCACTTCATTCCTATCTCTAGTGGCGCAGGTAGCGGCGTCCTGCCGCTCTCCTTACTCCCCAAGGGCGTCTGAGCGGGGTTTTTATATCCAAGCTGCCCCGTTCACGTGCTTCTCGCCGCGTGGTCCCAAAACCTTTCCGGGAGCGGATCTCCGCGGGGAGGCTCCTCCGAGGTCTCTAAGGCTCCTAGGGGGCCTTTCTGCTGCCATCGAGACGCATTCACCGGCTGTTTTGCCCGCTGGGCGTCTCCCGGCCCGTAGGCCGCGAGGTTGCCAGAGCCCCGCGCGGACCGTCGCGCACCTGTGCCGGGCGGGAGGGTGTGAGTTCTCCGGAGCGCCTCCCTGCGCAACGTTACGCAAAGTGCAAGTGGCCGTGGATTGGGACCGGGGTGCGAGAAATCAGAGCTGGCTGTGGGCAGCAGCTTCTGGTGTGCACTTTAGCCGCTTTTCCAAGTCAGTGCAACGCGTGGGTCTGCTCCACCTGAAGCTGATCCAGGGCAGCCACAGCGGACGCCGGGCGGTCCTCTGGTTCTGGGCTCAAGGTGAACGGCGCAGGGGTCCAGTCCACCCCCTAGGTGACGTGAAATTCAGAAGGACCCAGACGTAAAATCGCCTTCTCCCATCCACTCCGCTGCACCCATGAAAATAGTGTATAAGCCAGGACAGGAAAGAAGATCTCGTAAAATAAAGTGTAATTATGTTGGAGGCCAAGGGCACCTGGGGAAGGAACTGTTTGTAGCCTTAATTGCAGTTTAGTCTCCAAATCACTTCTTCTGGGCTTTTGGACAGGAACACTTGTCTTTTAGGGAGGAAGAACAGTTTTTCCAAATCTTTGCGATTGGGGATGGGGTGGGCGGGCACAGGGTGAGGCGGTTCAGGTGCAAGTGTTCTCCTCTTGCCTGGATGCTCCTAATCTAAGCAGCCCTACCTCCTCTGCGCCTGCACTTCCTCTGGGGCCTGCTGGTGGCAGTGAAGTCCTATGCACTGCTGTTTATTTTGTTACTCCACCCCAGCCCCAACACACACGTTCTGGGGTAACCTCTTTGGAAGAATTGGGTCTCTAGGTTTGTAAGGCTGCCTCTCCACTCCTCCGAACCAGGGGGCAGACAGCAGCGTTCTTACTTTGTGATACTTTGATGCAACCTGTAAAGAAGCCCTGAACATACCCAGCTATTCAAATGATTCCATTACCTCATTCCAGCCTCATTTTCGGGTGGAAATGTTCTCCAGCAGGAAGGGGGTCCCTGAAAGATCCTCTATTGTCTCAAGAGTTATGAACTGAGAACTGTGGAAAGATGGTGAATATCCAGTGTCTATTGCAAAGCATCGTGTATGAATATACGGTATCTATTACTGTAGAGAAGAGCTAGGATCCCTTTATGCCTGATCTCAATGTTGTTTACAAAGATTGATAACAAGTGGCCAGACTGTCAGGGACCTGTCTTCCTGCCTTTCTTTTTTCCCTTCTTGTTTCTCTCTTCCTAGAAATAGGACTAATGTTTGTGTCTTCTGACCTTTGCTTCAAATCTAAAAGTGTTGCATTTTCTTTGGATGACTTTGGGATTTTTGGAAGCCCCTATAACCTAATTAACTGTTCTAGACAGGCCGAAGTTTAGCATCTGCCAGTTTCACTGCAGACCAAGGCTGCAGAGGAGAGAGAATTTTACATTGTCTGTTGGCCACGCTGTAAAAGACTCTGCACAGCCAGCGTTACCTCAGCTAGAGAGGCTACTGTCTTTGGAGTATTCTACCTAAGGAGGATACAAATTGCTCACCTCCCTCAACACACACACACACACACACACATGCACGCACGCACGCGCGCGCGCGCGCGCGCGCGCATGTACATGGGAAAACAATCTTCCTCCACATTCTTTGATCTTGCTAACGTCTGGCATCCAAACACCAGGTATTCATTTCTTAGCACACAAATACCAATAAAGGAGGTGTCACCTATGGTGGTAAAACTTTATTATAAATTATTTAGACTTATTTCTTAACCTGATGAATCAGAAAGAAAGAATGAGAGAGCGCGACAGAAGAGAGAGAGGGCATAATTGTGGAAGACTGACCCTGATTTTCAAGACAACTTTGTTTTTTATATCTGATTAAAATATTTTCTAAACAATTTCTCCTTGTCATTAAATATTGGTAGTTTTGAACCATGACAGGAGCCGTGATACCTGGATCCTGGCTCTACCATTGACTAGTTATGTGACCTTGAACAAGTCATTTCACTTTTCGGAGCCTTGGTTTTCTTACCTACAATGTTTCACACAGAAGAAATGTTATTACATTTTACACATAAGAAAACCAAGGCTCCGAAAAGTGAAATGACTTGTTCAAGGTCACATAACTAGTTAATGGTAGAGCCAGGATCCAGTTATCACGGCTCCTGTCCCAGTGCTTATTGCATCATACCACCTCTGTTTTCTAATTTTGCTCAGGTCTGGCCCTTGAGGGCATCTTTGTTAACCTGCACAATGGGTGCTCAGGCCTGTGTTCCAAGCTGTGGAAGGCTGGTTATCATTTCTGCTTTCTAGATAGGAAAGAAGACCATTGTCTGCAAGATCACACAGGACTAGACTCTTCCAACTTCTAAGTTGTTGATTGGATAACAAACACTTCCAAATTCTTTGTTTCTTTTGGGTCCTGTCTTCGTGAGATCACAGGTAAATCTGTACCATCACAGATGTGGGCTGGAGAATTTAAAGCATCTAGAAATTGGAAGGTGAAAGTACATGAGAAATGGGCCTGGGACCAAGATTGTCATCAACAGCAAGCATTCCCCTCTCTGTCCTCTCACCCTACCACCAATTAGTAGGCTAGAGAGGTGCCCTATCCTTCTAAAAGGATAGGGTCCTAGCTCTTTATAAAATGGGTCCTAGCTCTTTATAAAACAAGGCCGCCCAAAGGTAAAATTATCATTAGGTTCATTCTACTCACTGAGCTAGAAAGAGCCTTGGGATCATGGAATGAAACCCTCCTTGATATGTAGGTGATGCCCAAATTGTTATTTTATTAAATGAGTGGAAAGAAAATTATTTCCTAATCATACTGATGTTTGAGGATTTCTCATATTTTAGACCTAGTGTCAGGCTTTTAATAGGCATCTAATTTAATCCCACTACATCCAGGGTCTGGGCCCAGCACCTCCTGTCTCCGAGTCTGACATCCCTTCTTGGACGCTACTGTTCCTGTCTATCTTTTGTTATGTGCATACATCACCTTTTGTAACATAAGTGAACTTTTCTTGCTCCAAAGTCCATGGTATGCATATATACCTCACCTACTTCCCCTCACTATGATGGCTGATGGTTTTTCACCCAGCTACAAAGCTATGTCACACATCCAGTTCATTCTTCTTAGATGATGGGGGTGGTGATCAAAAAGCACAAAGTAGAGCCCCTGTGACTGACTGATCCTGCAGAAAGAGTGGCCATCACCCAAACTGTATTTGCCTGCATGTGCATTCCCACATGTATACATCAAATATCCTGGCCAGGAAAGCTGTGGATCATTCTTCTATTAAATACATTTGTTCTGTTGTGGATAGAAGTGAAATAGAACCCCTGGTGTTATGAAGAAGACCATATTAGCACATTATGCCACTCTAACTATCCTAGGGAATCTAGCCAGCGAAGTCAGTGATGTGCTGTTTGTGCTTCCCTAGCTTGAAGAAGAGTGTCAGACTTAATATTACATTCATACAGTGGCTCTCTGATTTGGGTGATCAATAATTGAATATGCTTTGCTAATGTGTGAAATAGATTAATCAGAGTCACTAAAGCCAGGGCTCTACTTTTCAAAGTTCCAGGAGATAAGCTAGATGATCAGAAACACACTTATTTGTTTACAAAATGGAAATTTTCAGTCTTTGTGAGAATTTATCAGCATAACAATTTGCCAACAGAGATTGTTGATTCAGAGGTGTCTGCAGCATGGTAGAATTCACAGCAGCACAGTTTTAAATAAAGTTACACCTTTCGGAAAGTGCTATCTGATGTTTTCATGACTCAGAAATTCTAACTTTACCTCCACCCCCTTCCAAATCTGCTTAATGTATTTTTTGAGCAGTCTTCTTCTTACAACCTTCTAAACACAGTGCTATGAAAGCACTATGCATGCCGCACGAAGTAGAAGAAAAAGTAAGTTTGAGATAAGTTTGTAGATTACTTGGTATTTCTAAGTTAAATATTTTATTTTCATTTTGTAATTGCCAAGGTTTTTTTTTCTCCTCTCAAATACAGTAATTTACAAAATCCTCTTCTTGCATCTTTCATCACCTGACACTTATTTGGAGAATTGCTTTTTACAAAGCACCTTTCTTTCCTTCCTTCCTTCCTTCCTTCCTTCCTTCCTTCCTTCCTTCCTTCCTTCCTTCCTTTCTCTTTCTTTCTTTCTCTCTCTCTCTTTCTCTTTCTTTCTTTCTTTCTTTCTTTCTTTCTTTCTTTCTTTCTTTCTTTCTTTCTTTCTTTCTTTCTTTCTTTCTTTCTTTCTTTCTTTCTTTCTTTCTTTCTTTCTTTCTTTCTTTCTTTCTTTCTTTCTTTCTTTCTTTCTTTCTTTCTTTCTTTCTTTCTTTCTTTCTTTCTTTCTTTCGATGGAGTTTCACTGTTGTTACCCAAACTGGAGTGCAATGGCACAATTTCGGCTTACTGCAACCTCCACCTCCTGGGTTTCAGGCAATTCTCCTGCCTCAGCCTCCTGAGTAGCTGGGACTACAGGCACACACCACCATGCCCAGCTAATTTTTGTATTTTTTTTTAGTAGAGACAGGGTTTTACCTTGTTGACCGGGATGGTCTCGATCTCTTTACCTCGTGATCCACCCGCCTCGGCCTCCCAAAGTGCTGGGATTATAGGCGTGAGCCACCGCGCCCAGCCTTACAAAGCACTTTCATACATGTTAGCTGATTTTGATTTTAACCTTGTGAAATAGGTTCTGCATTCACATTATCTCTCTCCCCTTTCCATTTTTAAATATGAAGCTCAAGTGATTTTAGTGGCATGTTTAGGTTCACTCAGTTGCTGGATAGCAGAGCCAATGTCAAAACTGGATCTCTGAAAACGAAGCCATAGGTCAGTTATAATATGCCATGTGGCTGCAAATGTATAAAAAAGAGTCATTTAGCCAAATTGATTAAACATCATTTGCATTTCTCTATAAAATGTACACTGGTAGTTAGGCAAAACAAATGATATAAGGTATAAAACACACTACTTGGATGGCAATGTTAGCTGCATTGCCTATTTACATTGACTTTTATATTTTTATTGAGCAGAAGCTAACTTCCACATCTTTTAATTCTGCTAACCACTCAGTTTTGTAGGTAGGTACAAGAGGCTGAGACTTGTCCAAATTCAGATAGCTAGTAAGTTGGAAAAGCTAGATTGTGAACCAGATTTATCTCACCCTTGTTCTAGATGGAGTCTTTTCATCATGTAACACTAAATCCACATGACTAAGAAGGAAATCTTTCCTTTATAGTACTCAATATTGACATGGCCCAAATATCTTAAATATATTGTCCAGGTCAATCATTGTGTTTGTTTTCTTATTTTTTTAAATGCTTGTACTTAGGTAGAATAATATAAAGCTTGAATATATTTTGAATTTGCTTTTCTTTCCTAAATACCTTAATGGGACAAAGTGTTTTCTTTGCACATTTTTGCAATTTGTGTATTTTCTGCAAAAATTGAATATACATGATGATTCTACAACAGTCTCTCTACATTCTTTGGATTCCACTTTCTGAAAAAATATGACTTTTCCATCTTCCTTTCCTCACCATTCTTACAGTTATGCTTTATGTGTATTATTTAATAGGATTTATTTCTTCACAAAATAATAGTCTTCATCACAGTTCTTTAGCCTGAATTAGTTACAGAGTTGCACTATGCGTCTTCTTGGGTTACCGCTTGTAAATGTAAATTATCTTATTGCCTAAATTTAGAAAGCCATATGCAGAAACTGACAGGTCATTTACATTCAGTTCAAAGAAGAGGATAGGCAGCCAATTATGATTGTGGTGAAGCCTTGGGAAACATTTTACAAATCAAATGATTCAAAAATAGGTTTTAAATTTATAACTCCTGTCACTTCTTGATAAGTATGGGAAGATCATTCCACTATCATTTGAAAGATTTAGAGCAAACTTAAAATTTAGGAGACTGGCTTTATTCTTCTCCAAATAAATATAGTGTAGCTTTTTTATTATAAAAATGTATATTAATATATTTTTATTATATAATTGTTTATAACATTTTTAAAGATGACAAATAACCAAAACAAACGAGTTTCTTTTCAGAATACAGGAGTTTATGCAGAACACATGGCCAGAAAAGAATTGAGTCTCAAGACAAATTGGAACCCGGAATAGGAAATGTCCTTGGGAAAAACGAAACATTGTTTTACTGCTTTTTCCAGTTATCATCTCTGGTTCTTTCTCAGCAAAAAGAACATCTCTTTCCCTTACATCTCTCTCTTTCTCTTGTGTGATCACAGGCATGCACATGCATGCACACACACGCGCGCACACACACACACACAAAAATGTCTTTAATAGTTAATACTCTTGAGCCACATGGTAAGACTGACTGATTCTTTTCTGACATCTTTTTTAGGAACTAGGGAACATCAAAGTAATTGAGTAAACATATTTGTTTTCCTTTTGAGTTGATGTTTGCCTGTGGCTCTTTCCACTCTTCCAGGAAGTTAGCATACCCCAATGCAAATACTGACTCAAAATTGTACTCAATTTTTACCTTTTGTTTTTCTCTTCTGTCAAAAAATAGTTGCTGTGTACTTCATGTTAGCAAGGACATCACTGGATTTGTTCCTCCAAACTAACCTTTCTCTGGAAAGAATTTTGTAAATCTTTCCTTTTATTAAAAGAAGTGATTTTTGGAAAATGTTTTAAATGCTACTTGCTCACTTGCAAGATGCTCAGGGGAGTAAACTAAGCAGGAAGGAGTGAATCAAAATAGAATTTTGCCATCTGATATGGTTTGGCTGTGTTCCCTACCCAAATCTCATCTTGAATTGTAGCTTCCATAATTCCCATATGTGGTGAGAGGGGTCTGGTGGGAGGTAATTGAGTCACGGGGCGGGTCTTTCCTGTGCTGTTCTTGTGATAGTGAATAAATCTCATGTGATCTGATGGTTTTATAAAGTGGAATTCCCCTGAACACATCCTCTTGCCTGCCACCATGTAGGACATGACTTCGCTCCTCCTTTGCCTTCTGCCATGATTGTGAGGTCGTCCTAGCTATATAGAATTGTGAGTCCATTAAACCTTTTTTTCTTTATAAAGTACCAAGTCTCAAGTATATCTTCATTAGCAGTATAACAGACTAACACACCATCTCCTCTGAATAATTGTGCTAATAAAGATATGACAATAAAATTTACTGAACATAATCCAATGTATGGGTCAACCATCCTTAAACCAAGTGCTTCTTATATATACTATTTAGATAGAAAAATAAGGAATCACTTGTGTGTCCTATGCAAGGTTCATAGCTGAAAACAACAGAACTGGTGCTGATTAACTTAAATGTATAAGCAATTTACTGGAAAACTGTTAGATAGTAATGGTAATGTTGAGAGCTAGAGAACCAGGCTTGGAAAATTACAGGGGACTGGAAGAGGTCAGCAGATTGGATCCACAGTCAAAATAAGCATCACAGGGAAAGGCATTAGGGCAGCATTGCTGTTGCTGCTGCTGTCAAATCCTGAACACTGCAGCGCACCCGTTCCTACCAGTACCACCAGTGGCATTATTGCCACTGGGCTCTAGAAGTTGCCATCCTCATTGCCCCACACAGTTCTTCACTCTGGCTGCTGGGGCCAGAGCGCCTTAGAGAGTGAATATTTGTCCTGCACCAAGATTCAGACTGTGCAGGATTTTTGAACACTGCAAGGGGTTTTAGAGGTTAGACTGTCAAAATCCTCACATACCTTTCCCCAGAAAATGTATGGTACACTTCCTCTGGTCTTATTAATATGTGGCTCAGAACATTTCAATGCCATGAACAAAAAATGAGTTGAATGCCTTTTGTATTCCTAGTAATAAAATTAGAATAATAATACCCGACCCCTCCAAGACTCAGATGCCTTGCAAAGCTTACCTCTCCTGGACAGCAACCAAGAGCAAGAAAGCTAAAAAGAATCTTCTAAGCAGCCAGACTCTATGTTACAATGTTCACATAATGACTCTCACTGTCTTGACTCATGGGAGATTCCCAGAGGCTCTCTGTCAGACTCTCTTTACACTTACTGTACACACAATTCAAACATACTGGGTTTTCCCAGTTGGCAGAACCACAGCAGATTAGAGACATCAACTCAGAAGAGGAAAGGCTGCTATGAACAAACACACTACTGGAAATGAGAAATCATTGCTCATAGCAAAGAGTCAGGAAATATATGACAGCAGAAGTGATATGTATTCACACACACACACACACACACACACACACACACCCCACATGCAGTGATCTAGAGATGACTTTGTATTGGAATGATGCTGCTCTATAAATCCCAAAATGGGAAAGATCAGGATAAACAGACCCTGAAGGCGAGACAGAGAAACTTCAGCATATTGCCAGTACTTAGGGGCAATTTTCGGTAGCAAACAACCCAGATAGTCAAGACAGAGGGACAAATGGCACTTGTGCTATCCAGTAGTAAACATCCACTAAGTAGGTAGAAACCAACAGTAGGCAGAGATTCTAGTGAGTCCAGCCTGCAAGAAGAACATTGTGGAACTATTTTGCTTAAGTGCCTAAAGTGGTGTTGATGGTAGTACTGGTAGTAGTAATAGTACTAGCAGTAGTAACAATGAAGTAAACATTCACTGAGTGCCTTTTATGGAGCTAAATATGGTTCTATGCGCTTTAGAGACATTAGTCATTTAATTATAAACTTTCATCCCATGAAGGAAGCTACTATAATTATCCCCATATTACAGATTAGGAGGCTGAGGCAAGATGCCAATCAAGGTACTTCGCTGACGTCATGCAGTTATGATGTGGTGGGGCCTGGACTTTAATGCAGACACTTTGGCTCCAGAATCTGAGTTTCGACCTTTAGGATATACTCCATCTCTAGATGCCAGATAGGATACCAGTCCAATTACCCAGGCAAGGGATAACTAGTTCAAGACAAGGAAACTAGAAGAAAACTCATGTTGCAACATTCGTCTTAAAGAGAAGTGAAGTAATATTCAATGAATGTTGAATTTGTGTCACATTCGTGATCTCATATGATCTTCCATATGCCAGAGTAAATTATTACTCATTATACATATGAACAGCCTGAGGTTTAGAGTGGATAATGTGTCCATAGTCACAGATTTTGGAAGCACTGAGGCTGGGATTCTATTTCCATGTCTGACTGTATGCTTTAAATTCTACTACAGGATACATTGCCTTAGAATAGTGCAAATGCCAGTTGCAAGAATGAGCTATTAGAACACTTGTGTATTCATATATTCTTTAATTTTATTTGTTCATTTATTCATCAAAGATTAGTTGAACACTTCTATGTTCCCAGCAAAAAACTGTTTCCCGGGAGGTCCACTCTAGTATGGGGCTTCAGAAAGATAGTGCTTATGTGGGGCAAGACTCTACTAAAATGATTATCAATAATTTAGAGGTTTCTTAAACACAAGTAATACGTAAGATAAATACACACTGGAAAAGTCATTAGTGACACTCTAGAAAACAGGGCTCGATGGAAGTATGAAGTCACTGTGACATACATTTTAAGGACTGTGGAATAAAAGGGGCTTGGTGAGCTCTACTTACTCCTGGCAGGATGGGGGTTTTGGAGAAAATCAATAAATGTGGTTTCTATACTGGCTCCAACACTTAATAATTATGGCCTTAGCCTTGTAAATCTCTTTCCCTAAGCCTCATTTTCCTCCTCTGTGAAATGGACACCAGGAGGCCTACTTTGCTGTGGTGAATAGTAAGCATGTTAGAAAAGTGCCTGACACAGTACCTAGTACCCAGTGAATGTTATTACTATTAGAAACAACTAGATTTACAGTTACTCATTCAAAAGGGGATGATGGCAACAAAACTATGTTAGATTTTTAAAACTTTGCATACTGCGTGTTGTCTTGTTTATATCCTTAAGGTCTAATAAACAAAATTGAACAGATCATTCAATCCAAAGAGACTTCTTCCACGGAATTTTGGACCCTTGTATCTTGTTTTTGTGTGGTTGTGTGTCAGCCTTGCAGGATTATCAGCAGAAGCTGCAGTCATTGGTTTCTACTCCATAGTTGGTATAACTGATGTGAAAATCTAAGTAAGAAATAAGCTAGAGCCACATGAACAAGGCAGGAGAAGCATATTGAGTCCTGGGGCTCTGGTGAAGAAGAAATGAAGATCACAGACCCCTGAAGGCAATCTTGCAATTTGAATGTGGAACAATCATGTTGTTCTTCCTATTGTGTTCCAAGATGAAAATGGAGCTAGGAACAAGGCTCATCATTAGATTTGTGCTTAACGGCTTGTCAATATTTTCTATCTTGGAGTTGAAAGACTGGAGAAGTCTGGGTAGGTAAGTTGCAGATACTATTGAGGCTTTAAATGTGAACACTGGAAGGATCTGCGAACAGGCAGCACTATGTTTTAGCTCTCATACCTGCTATTCATCTCTAGGATTATGCAAGATGTTCTTTTGCAAGAAGAACTTCTCTATCTCCATTTTTCAATTTCCCCAGTACAGCTTTTACAAATATTCTGTTCCTAACTTGTATTTCCTGTCTTCTCTTCCACTCTTTATTTAAATGTTTACTCTAAATCCGGGTATAGAACTTAATATTCATACTCAATGACTTCTTTTACCTTCTTTCTTTTTTTGAGACAAAGTCTCACTCTGTCACCCAAGCTGGAGTGCAGTGGTGTGGCGTGATCTCAGGTCACTGCAACCTCTGCCTTCTGTGTTCGAGCAATTCTTGTGCCTCAGCCTCCCAAGTAGCTGGGACAACAGGCATCTGCCACCATGCCTGGCCAATTTTTGTATTTTTAGTCAAGATGGGGTTTCACCATGTTGACTAGGCTAGTCTCAAACTTCTAACCCATGATCCACTGGCTTCAGCCTCTCAAAGTGCTAGGATTACAGAAGTGAGCCACCATGCCCGGGCTTCTCTTTCATTCTTCAAGGCTTATCCTCTCCAGGTCACTTCTCCAAAGCCTTCTCTGATTTTCCCAATGAAATGGAATCCATCTCTATTTTGTTCCTAATATTTGCCTTAATGACATATAGGCAAGGTTATGCTGCAGTAACATCTAACCTCAGAATTTCTTTAGCATTGTACTTTAGGTTTTTTAGCAATCAGGAAACAAAAAAGAAATAAAAGGTATTAGACTGGAAAAAAAAAGTAAAACTATCTTTATTTGCAGACAACATAATCTTTTTGTTTTTGAGAAGAAATCTTACTCTGTTGCACAGACTGGAGTGTAATGATGTGATCTCGGCCGATTGCAACCTCCACATCCCAGGTTCAAGCGATTCTCCAGCCTCAGCCTCCTGAGCATCTGGTATTACAGGTATATGCCACCATACCTGGCTAATTTTTCTACTTTTTCTTTTTAGTAGAGATAGGGTTTCACCATGTTGGCCAGGCTGGTCTCAAACTCCTGATCTCCAGTGATATGCCTGCCTCGGCCACTCAAAGTGTCAATATGATCTTTTATGTAGAAAACTCAAAGGAATCCACTAAAAAACTACTAGAACTAGTAAAAGAGTTTAGCAAGGTTGCAGGATACAAATTCAATATACAAAAATTAATTGCATTTCTATATACTAACAATGAAGAATACAAAAAATATAAGTTTATTTAAAATAGCAGCCACAAAATTAAAATATGTAGGAATAATCTTGGCAAAAGAGGTGAAAGACATACACCAAAATCTATAAAACATTTTAGGAAAAAAATTAAAGCTTTAAATAGATGAAAAGATATCCTGTGTTTACAGGTTGGAAGACTCAATATGTTGTTATAATGGCAACACTCACCAAATTGATTTACAGATTTAATGCCATCCTCATTGAAATTCCAGCTGGGTTTTTGTTGTTGTTGTTGCAGAAATTAGCAATCAGCCTTTGTAATTTATATGGAAATGCAAAAATCTAGAAAATCCTGAAAAAAGAATGACAATGTTGGGGGAACTTCCACAACCAGATTTCTAAACGTATTATAAATCTTCAACAAGTAATACAGTGTAGTATGGGCATAGGGACAGATATCTGGAGAATAGAATTGAAAAAATAAAATTGAAAGTCCAGAAGTAAAAGTCTTATGTTCATGGTCAATTGATTTTTGACAAAGCTGCCAAGATAATTCAATGGAAGAGAGAATTATCTTTTCAACAATGGTCTGGGACAACTGATATCAACATGCAAAAAATGAATTTGGACTCCTACCTTACACCATACATAAAAATGTATTAGAAATGAGTCAGAGATCTAAATGTAAGAGCAAATACTATTAAACTATTATAAGAAGTCCTAAGAGTAAATCTTTGTGACTTTGAGTTAGGCAATGACTTTTTAGCTATACAACCCAAGCACAAGTGATGATACATTGGAGAATAAGAGTGAAACATTGGAGTTTACCAAAATTAAAAACCTTTGTCTTGCCAACTTCTCATCAAGAAAGTGAAATGACAACCTGAGGAATGAAAAACCCAAGACCTGTCAAGGGACTTGTATCTAGAATATGTAATGAACTGTATCAATTCAATAGTAAGAAGAGAAATAACTCAATTATAAAATGATCAAAGAATTTTAATAGACATTTCTCCAAAAAGGATTTACAAATTGTGAATAAGAACATGAAAGGAGGCTCAACATCATTACTCTTAAGGGAAATGCAAATTAAAACCACAGTAAGATGCCATTGCATCCTGCTTGAATGATGAGAATAAAAAAGTCACACAATAACAATTGCCAAAAATTGTTGATTAGAATGTGAAGAAATTGGAAACCTCACACATTGTGACATTCATACATTGGGGATGTAAAATGTTACAGTCACTTTGGAAAACAGTTTGTTGGTTCCTCAAATTGTTAAACACAGCTACCATGTGATCCAGAAATTCTACTCCTAGAGAAATTCCAAGAAAAATAAAAATATATTCTCACAAAAGTTGTACACAGATGTTTGCAACAGCATTACTAACAAATGCCAAAAAGAGAAAAGAATCCAAATATTCATCAAATGATGAATAGATTTCTAAAATGACATATACTGCAATGTATATGTCTTTAGCAATAAAGAATAATATATTACCAAGAGATGCTACAACCTGGGTGTCCTCAAAAACATTATATTTAGTGATAGAAGACAGTCACAAAGACCATATGTTGAGTAAGTTAATTTTTGTGAAATGTCTACAATAGGTAAATGTATAGATGTGGAAAGTAAATTAGTGATTGCCCAGGGCTGGAAGGATGAGAGAGAAATGAGGAATGGCTGTGGATGGATACAAGATTTCTTGTTGCTGGAACCTACTAAATGATGTTGCTCTTATGAAAATATTTTAAAATTAGATTTTGATGATGGCTATACAAGTTTGTAGCATACTGAAACCACTGAACTGTACATTGTATTTTTTATTGAGAATTTATCTTCATAAAAATCTCAGTGATTTAATAAAGCAAAATTTATTTTGCACACATGTATTCAGTGAAGGTTGGCAGAGAGACTTTGCTTATAGAGGACACTTTAAGACCATGGCTGATGGAAGGTTTACTTTATCATATAATTCTGTGATCACTAAGAGAAAACAAAAACAATGTGGCAAATTGCCTATTAACCCTTTCAATTTCGACATAGAAGCCATACACGTCGCTTCAAATCATGTATCATTGGCCAGAATAAGTCACACAGTGACACGCTTTAGAGAGGGCAGACAGTTTCAATTCTACCATATACCTGGGGAAAGGAAAGAGCTGAAGTATTTGTAGAGCATCCTCATGAACACTGCAATATCCTATCTTTTCTAGATTTTAATACCTGAGAACAGTGACTCCATATTTCCTCACTGCAATTTTAATTCTTTTTTATTTTCCTTTTTCGTCATTTTGAAAAGATGGAGGCATTTAAAAGAGTAAGTCTTGGGCCGGGTGCGTGGCTCAAGCCTGTAATCCCAGCACTTTGGGAGGCCGGGGCGGGTGAATAACGAGGTCAAGATATCGAGACCATCCTGGTCAACATGGTGAAACCCCGTCTCTACTAAAAATACAAAAAATTAGCTGGGCATGGTGGTGCGTGCCTGTAATCCCAGCTACTCAGGAGGCTGATGCAGTAGAATTGCCTGAACCCAGGAGGCGGAGGTTGCGGTGAGCCGAGATCGCGCCATTGCTCTCCAGCCTGGGTAACAAGAGCGAAACTCCGTCTCAAAAAATAAATAAATAAGAGTAAGTCTTAAAAAAAAATAAAAAAGCATACATGTCAGTCTACAATAGTGCTCTCCTCACCATAAATGTTTCATACTTGTGAGCAAGTGAAACAAATGAACAAGAGAAACAATCAAACAGCAGTGCCCAGTAGTGAATGACTGAGAGCCCAGTGTGTGAATCAAGGGTGAGTATTGCAGTTATTCAGAAAAGAGGAGACCAAGGTGAGCCGGAGCAGCAGTGGCTGAGTAATCGGTGTTCCCAATCCATATCTCTTGTGTCAGTGCAGATGGATCACTAAGAACTGCTGCAGTGACCCAGATGGATGGTGTTATCTGTGTCACGGTTTGTTTTCTTCCCAGATATGTCTTGGGCAGAGCCCTGCAAGCTTAATGAGGACAGAAAAGAGTAGGATCTGGAATCACTTCACCTTTCGGAACCTTCGTTTGCAAATCAAGATTGTAAAATGTAGCTGTATAATACCTTAAAGATCTGTGATAAAACATGCTATTAGTATTGTGTGCAGAATCCATTAGAGAGCAAAGCAGGACTCTATGGCTAGAAGTTACTGAATATATCAAAGCTTTAATAGCCAGTCTGGAGGTAAATCCTGTTTCTGCTGAATTCAGAGATTTCACAGAATATTTCAGAGGAGACCCCCTTCTTTCCAACAATCTATCAGGCTATAGAGTTATACATACACTTGAGTCATTTTTGAATTATGCAGAGGCTGTTAAACTAAAAGGAGGGTTGAGAATGCTTTAAAGTCATGGCTAATGCTTTCATTGTATATGGGATTTCAAGCAAAGTTTACTGCTGGCAGAAATGAAAATCTCTATTTCCTTCAGCTTCCTATTAGACATGTCTCTTCACTAATTTTAGTTCTTCCAGAGAATATATTTTCTCTCAAGAAGCCTTTTTATTCGTCCATTATCAGCACTGGTTGTTACAATGATCAAATTAACTGGGTAATGGCCACATATCCACTACTTGGTTTGCAGACAACTGTAAACATGGAGAGAATGGTTAATTGATTCTCATAAAAATCTTACTAATTTTTTAAATCCTCAGTTTAAAAAAAACTTAGTTAAAGGTATTTCTTTTCTTCTCCCACCAGAAGAGAATGGTAAGAATTCCAATTAAAAAGTCAGGAAAGAAACACACACACACACACCCCACTTACCACTAGTACATGTAAATCTTAGTTTAGGCTATTTTAAAATGAGAAAAAAATAATTAAGAGATATGGGAGCATATTTCATTTTTGAAAACTACTCTTATGATTATGGAAAGAATAGGGGAATAGCAAACAAATCATAAATTTGAATTTATAATCCCTATCTTAATAGTTACAGTGTTTGGAAAAAATATAGAATGTTTTTCAGGGGTGAAAAGCAAGACCATTTCCTTACCATAATCATTAATCTTAGCTTTTTATTTACTGAAATTACACACTACTTGGCACAGAGGAGGTGCTTAATAAATGCTTCCCTAGTGAATTGCCCACACTATGGCAAATGATCTCAAAATACATTCAGAATAGCAGATAGGCTGTTGCATCTAGCAATGACACATGTACCTGCGATAACACCAAGAAAGCCATATGTGGAGCAGAACATTTTTAGTACTTCCCTAAGGGAACCACACCTACTGCTAATTCTGAAAAAAGAAAATAGCTTACAGCCTAGAGTTGCAAAGGCAATAATGAATAATACTCCAGAAATATCCACATAGGACTTCCAATACGTATTGATGTATGCTTAGACATTGATCTGTTTCCTATTTACTTGTTCTCTCAGAGGAGAAATGGCAAAATCAGTCCTGTGACACTTTGTACCTTTTGGATATACACAGTTTATTTCAGCAAGAATTCCTTGAGCACCTTCTATCTTCTTTGTATTGTGAAGTGCACATGTCATCACAGGATAAAGAACAGTGAAGTAGGACACTGAGGAAAAGCAGAGGGAGAAAAAAATGACATTAAAATTTTAGCTCTTAAAAAAATCAGGAGCAACATTGATATTTACTTCATACATCCTTATTTTTTAATTCTCTTACTCCCATCTGGCTCAATGTCATGAAAATTATAGTAAGTGAAGTGAGCTCTCCATCTGCTAAAAACGTAGAATAAAACACTTAATCTGTGGGCAAGCACACAGAGTACCAAGAAATGTCTCAAACTGAAATGATAAGAGCAGGATCCTATAATTAGTTAAATATAGTTGATATAGATTTCTGAAAAATCTCTATTTAATGAATAGATAGGTTTGCAACTATTTCTGTGGATCTAGTGCTATTTTCTGATCTCAAGTGAGATGAAACACACTAAGCGACTAGTCTAATGCTCACCAATTAGGAAGATAATTTGCCATGAATCGTAAGTAAATTATACAAGAGACATCATCCACATATATGATATGCTTTGGCTGTGTCCCCACCCAAATCACAGCTCGAATTGTATCTCCCAGAATTCCCACGTGTTGTGGGAGAGACCCAGGGGGAGGTAACTGAATCATGGGGGCAGGTTTTTCCCATGCTATTCTTGTGAAAGTAAGTTTCACGAGATCTTATGGGGCTTTCAGGGGTTTTGCTTCCTTATTTTCTCTTGTTGCTACAATGAAAGAAGTGCCTTTCACCTTCTGCCATGATTTCGAGGCCTCCCCAGCCACGTGGAACTGTAAGTCCAATTAAACCTCTTTTCTTCCGGGTCTCGGGTATGTCTTTATAAGCAGTGAGAAAACAGACTAACAATATATAATGCTGCTCACCTTTCATTCCCTGCTCTCCCACCCCATGACTTCCATTCTCATGATTGCAGGACTTACTTCAGTTGCCATGTTCATATAATACTAATCCAGCACCTCTCCCCTTGATAGTTCTAGTGGACTTTTCCAAGTCCTTTCCCTGGAAATTTGGGTGGCTGCAGCTGTGATAGGTAAATCCAGGAGGCTTTGGTGGTCGTTTCTGACAAGTGGACCACAGAAGTAGAGGAAGCTGGTCTAGACAGAGTCAGAATGGGGTTAAGAGCTACAGTAAGCAGCAGAAGGAGAGAAAGAACTAGGAGGCAAGAAAGAAGAATGAGTGCAAGACAGGAAAAGAGATGAGCAGAAAAGAGGCAGAAAATGATTCAGAGAGAGCTCAAATCCCTAGGTCAAAAGTTTCAGGCTTTTGGTTCCACAGAAAATTCTTTTCCTCTGTAATGAAGTCTCCTGTATTTGCCTAAGTACCTTAAATAGTTTCTGTTATTTGCAGGCATGTCAATGTTATATCTCCAAGCAATCATCTTGTTATTTCTTGGTATTTATCTCCCCCTCTTCTCTCATACTTGATCCAGGAGTGGATTTTTCCTTCTATCAGTCACACCAAGAAGAAACAATAATTCAAGGAGGTCTTGTACCTAACTTACAGGTAAGAAGCATGCCT
The DNA here is from genome assembly GCA_031835075.1 of Saguinus oedipus. NCBI lineage: Eukaryota > Metazoa > Chordata > Mammalia > Primates > Cebidae > Saguinus > Saguinus oedipus. Next base: position 64,873,380 of record CM063171.1, on the reverse strand, counting down.
GAAGTTCCATTTCTCCTTTCCCTGCAGTGGAGTGATTAGGTAATACAGTCCTTGGGGGAGGGGACATAAAAGGCAGAAACATCTAATAGTCTCAAGAGAGAGGAAGAGTGGTTAGGAAGGACAAAGGGGAAAACTTTCACTAACAGAGCAGGGAGTGCAGAGTGGAAGGATTGAGAGGTTGAGCACCTCCCTGCGCATCCATTCATTACCTGCCATTCAATAGTCTTGGGCACTGGTAAATCCTCTGATTAGATGGTAGGAGATTTGGACCTCTGTATGGGGTTGTGGGCATTAAGAGATATTTTCTCCTCATCACATTGAAACTAAACAAGACCTATGAGTGGGAGTGGAGGATCCACTAGCAAAGTTAAAATCCACTTTGCTAACACCACTGCAAAGGATTGTAACTAAAACGGGTATCACAGCTGTACATCCATTAGCAGAGTGAAATGCAAGTGATTATCTAGATATTTCAGATAATTAAATTGAAAGTAGACAGGATTGAAAACTAACACCAAACTTATCATAGCATCCAGGTCAAGGTCTATGATTAGGGATTCTCAGGGGATGCCTGTTTTCTCTTTGAGGTCATGCTCATTTGAAGGTATACTTGAAGTAGAGTCAGATTAGCTAAATGTCAAGAGGAAACTAAATTAAAATAGGATTGTACTTGAGGGGAAATGATGCCATATTCTTTCAAATCTGTAGCTGAGAAAGCAAAGATAACTCAGACATCCCTGGGATAATTGAAGCCCAGATGTACGCCTCTTCCATTTGGATTAGCCTGGCTATTGGGATTCTGTATTAACAAGTATTAACAAACATACGGATGTTTTGGTTAATACTGCTGTCTTTGTGTCTCTGAGAAATAGATTTTTGATGAGACACATGCCTGGCCCTGTCTGATTTTCTCTGCTGTACTCATCCAGAAAGAAATGATAGCTGGGGTTAGGCCCTAGACAGACAGCAAGTCTACCAGCTTTTGTTATCAACCAATGGCCACCTTTGTCACACCTTCACTTACTTGACTGCTGGCCTACCTAGTATCCCCAACTTTTCTTATTAATTCTCCCTGTCTATTTTTTTTCAAACTCCACAGTCTTGTAGACTCTGATCATGTGCTCAACTCCCAGGCTACTGATACTCTGCCTACACTAGCCATGGAGGATGTCATCTGTTTCAGGGAAAGTGGGAGGTCCCATCTGCTCAAACACATGACAGGGAACTCAATTAGGTCGTGAGGAAGTGGGGCAAAGAGAAGCCTGAAATTAGGTAGAGGGTGGAAGGAATTGAGCCAGAAGTTCAAAAGTTTGGCACACGATATAAAAGGCTTGTTAATTGCCTAGGCACAAGTCTAGGCACTGGAGATACAGAGACGAACATGAACTTCAGTTTTTTTAGTGGAGCAGAAAAAAAAAAAACAGCTTCAATAAATAGTTAAGATAATGTGGATATTAGTAAGAAATATAATTTTAGCAAGAGGGATGGTATAAGGAGCTTTTGTCTTTTGTGTGTGTGTGTGTGTTGTGGGGGTGTCCAATTTAGAGAGGGTGGTCAGGAAGGTCTCTCTGAGGAAGTGACAGTTGAGCTGAGACCTGAATGATGAAAAGGGTTCACTCATGCTGTGATTTGAGGGAAGAACATTTCAGGCAGAGAAACCAGCAAGTGCAGGAGTCCTGAGGTGGGGCAAGCTTGCCTATGTTGCAGAGTCTGTAAGACAAAGAATCAACAAATGAGAGAGAGGATAGATAGTCTTGGATGCCTTGAAGGGAATCAAGGTAGGGATCAATTTCTGTCATTTCCTGCAGGCTCTGGTTGGGTAAAGTTTAGGCAGTCATTGAGAGATACAGGCCCAGAAACTATGTTATCAGCTTTATGTTATAAAAAGCAGGGTCTGGCTGGTGTGTGACAATTAACTATTGGCAGGCAATAGTGGAATCAGTGAGACTCCAGGCAGATTGATGGTTTAGACTAGAGATGTTGAGTAATTTTCTCAAAGACACTCAGCCAATAAATCAAGAACAAGTGGCAGAAGGTCAGTAAGAGTAGAGTTAAAGAGAAATGCACTATTCCCTTCTGACCCTGTTATTCTCCCTGACCTACATTGTCAGCCAATATTCTGAATCAGCCAGTTTTCCAGCACTCCAGTGCTGCTGAGAAACCAAGGGAGTGGACATTTGCCATTTTTTTTTTTTTTTGGCAGTCTAGGACCTCTGAACATGCCTACTTTGGGAGTTCCCTATTTTAAATGCTTCTGCATTCTGATGGACAATATTAGAAACTAATTTTTATAGCCTTTTACAATTATAGCATAAGCACGTGATCTGGGTACTTTCAACCCAAGATGCTTACAAGCAACTCACAGATTTGGAAGGGAATGTTAGGGAGAAGCAGGTGCTGAGAGGAACCCACTGTGGCCAGGACAGCTACAGAGATATGTGGCTTCCAGAAGCAGTGGAGGAGGTGACTTCACAGGTGTGTCCAGGGCTCAGTATTGCTGATGCCAGACACAGTGTGGGGCTTCCGTTGAAGACATGCTCCTGGGTCTGGTGGATGTTGTTTTGGCCACAAAACCTCCAGTCCTGGTTCTCCATCCTCCTTGAGATGATAAAAACTGTCTAGTGTCTTCAATAAATTCAGTTTTTGCTTAAGTCGATTGGTTCTTTTTGCTGACTCCTTCAGAACCATGACTGATACCTCCATTTTCTGACGGAATGCAATTGCAGGGTTGAAGTCAGAGGTGAAAGAATCCTAACTAAGTTTAAAGGCTATGGTTTCAGAAGACTCCCTTACCCAGACTTGCCTGCAGGTTCTATTAAATTTCCTCCTTTTCATTGTAAACTGAAACCTGAGAGCTTATTAACATGCCTATTGTACTTCTTATAGGAAAAGGCAAAGTAAAATTTGTCAGTGGGCTACAACTGGGCTGACATACCCTTCCTGTTACTAAAAGTAATTTTTCTTCAAGCGGATAGGCAAAGTGAAACCCAAAAGCCATTGTTTGCAAAGCAGTGAGTGAACTCAGAAGCCAAGTACTGAGTGAACCATTTGCAAAATAATTTCTGTGAAATAAATTCTTTCTGTGAAAGGAATTATTTCGCAAATGGCTGTGTTCACTCAGTACTTGGCTTCTAACTGATGTTACCAGAGAATGTGAAGTTTCTGACTCATCAGCAATATTTGTAGGCACTTGTCCCACTACAATTGGAAATCACAAAAATGAGTGAAAAAAAACTGCCCTCCCAACTCTTATGAGGAATTCTCACAAATAATAAGAGATTAAAATATGACACTTGCTCCCAGTTCCCAGGGTTCAGCATAGCTGCACACTTCTAAATTATAAGGAAGTAAGAGAATAAAATTAAGAAGGACTTTCAACAGGATTTAAGAATATGTTTTGTAATATTAATTTTAATTACTCATTGTTCCAAAATACATGTCTCTCAAGTTAAAATTGAAAATGTATCATGAATCTGAATCTCAAATGCAGGTTCTCTCTTTAGGGGTTTGTTTTCTTTTTGGGATCTAATTCTTGATAATTAGCTAAGGGCTCAGGACACAGATTCCCTCAGGCCACAAAAAGAGAAAGGAAATGCATTCCACTGACCACTATTAGCAAAAATCTTCCTCTCTGGTGCCATTTATTTTTGTAATTAAAATTTTTTTCTGGTGTTTTTTTCTAAGAAGCAGTATATAGTACAGTAAAAATGACCCGCTTAAAGTCTTTGAGAAATTGATATCTATTTATTGGTGACAAATATTTAGTTATATGTCTGGCTTTATAACTAGATTGTGAACAAGATTGAAGTTTCATCATTTTGTCTTCACTTTTTTAGTTCCTCTACCTCATTATCAACAGTGCTGTGAGCACTGGTTTTGGTGACTCAGCCGTCACTAGGTTCAAACTTGTGATACCATCTCCCTAGGAAGAAAGGGCAAGGAGAAAGAAGATGCTTTATATACGCATAAACACCTTAATGCTGGAGCCCACACGTGTCTCTAAAGTGTACTTTTTCTCCATTTATGATATTCTTCCCAATGATTCACTTATTTATTTACTGATAATTAATCAATTATAGAGAGACTGTCAAAATGCTTTGGAGGATTGCTTCATGGATTAGCAAAGGCTTTGCAAAGGCAATGCCTTTGAGAGAAGCCTTGAATGAAGGGTAAGAAGAATTTCAAAGGAAGGAGATGGCCCTTTTTGGATGAGCAAAGGTAAGGAAGGGGAAAAATCAGTGGATTGTGGTGGAACTTTAGATGTTTGAGGCTTGTATTATTTTTACTTGGCAAAATGTAGGAAAGCTGGAAGGGACCAATCACAGCAGCCATGTGTTCCCTAAAGCCCCCACAGACTAGGTATTCCATAAATCATGCTTTGCATAGGGGTTTGGACTTCATTGTGAGGTCAAAAAGGAGTCGTCGTAAGTTATATAAAAACATTTTTGGAGCTTCATTTAACATGAACAATCTTCTAGGTATTATTTTCCTCTTCACAAACTCCATTTTCACCTTTACCACCTTTCTTACCCCACCTTTTCAAACACTGCCATTACATCTGAATCTGTAATCTGCCTTTTAGCGGAGTTTGGCTTTACACCCATAATTTCCTTAGAACTGTGTGCTGCTTACTTTTGTTGATATGTTGCTATTCCAAGATATTCTTCATCAAAAGATCATTTGCATGTCAAACCTCAGCCTGATGCAATATACTTACATAAAAAACCTGCACATGTACCCCTGAATCTAAAATAAATGTTGACTATCTTGCACGTTCTGCACATTTACCCCAAAACCTATAATGCAATAAAAATTTAAAAAAATAAAAAAAATTAAAAAAAAAAAAAGAAAAAAAGATGGAGAGCTCCTTGAAGATGAATTCAGGAGAAATTCTTCAGGTTACCTCTACACAATGAATATACGCTAATGTTTTTGACAAATGTCTTGGCTTACTTATCTGGGCTCTTTTAGCCCAGAAAGATAGGACAGCAGGAAGTAGAACATAATTTCACTATCCGCTCTGTGGCCAATCAGATAAGACATGCAAAGATAAGAATACTCAATGGGCTTGGAGTACTGATGACATGGCATAACCTAGAGTGCTATAAATTTTAGTTGAAATTTAGATAGGGTTTGCTGGCAGATAAACTTTATGAACACAGTTTATCTTGGACCATTTCCCCCCTAATCTTCACTTCTTTTCTATAAGCAGATCTTTCCAAACTAACCACAGCTCAGTGTGGAACTGATCAGCAGAGGTGCAGACTGAGTTACCTACTGCAGGAATTTATGTTATTGACATTGGTTCAGGTGTCAAATACTAAAATTATTTCTCAGGTTACTTTGGTCAGAATTTCTCATCCTGAGTTATATTAGTGCGCAAAATTTGAATATACAAATCTTACAGTTACAAGATAGAGGTATGATCATTGACTCTATCTTGTCATCTGAAATGATTCAAACTAATTAAAATCAGATAATATTAAAAGAATAATATTTATATGGAACTTTCCAATTTACTAAGAACTTTTAAGTGTGGTCTTTTTTTTGTATTTGTAATTACTCTGGTTGATTACATCAGTTTCACAGGTGAAGAAATAGGCTCAGAGAGGCTAAGTGCCTTACCTGAGTTGACCCAGCTTGTTCTTATTTTGGGCAGAACTAGGACTCAATCCCAGGTGTATGTATTCTGTATCCCCATGTTTGTCGACCTGTAGTTCATTTCATCAGTGATAAGTTATTCACTTAAGCAACACGATAGGCTAATTTACATTATAAATTGATTTTGGGTTTTCTGCTTTGTGAAAGTTAGTACTGTGTACAGGAAAAGAAAAGTCATGAAAGAAAATATGAAAGGAAGGATGGATGAAAGAAGGAAGAAAGGGAACAACTTTCAAAACAGATGGTGCCTTTTAAGTAGGAAGTGATGGTCTAGTCCTTCCCACTTGACTTCACAGTGTGACAGCCACCACCTCCAAGCCATTCTCACTTCGCATATATCAACTAAATTGAGAAGCTGATGCATTTCATCCACAGGCTGATATATTGAAAACCATCAGTGTTGTTTGCTTCGCTTGTGTTATTTTGTAGAGATGAGAGATGGTGATTGGTGAAATGAAAAGTTAATTGAAGTGGTTCTAGTACTATACTTCTACTAAGCATAGATCCCACATGGACTCTCAGATACCTCCCAAGAGAGAGCTGGCAGCATGTCTGGGAGAGTACTCCACGTGGTATGCCCAGACTTATGACTCTCCTGTTCCCTTTTAGCATTGATTGCATACCTGTGTGAGAACAATCTAGTCATTTTACAAATACACCAAAAAGAAAAATAAATCCACTTTTTTTTGTTGGTTTTCTGAATGAAAGAAAAGATATGGAGCTAAATATGAAGCACTTAGTACCAATTATACTGCCCTCTTTGGGATGTTCTCTAACTAGCTTGGTCATCTGAATAATCGAGTTAACTTCTAATTTTGCTTCCACAGCTGAAAAATGAGAGTAACGCTCTTTCATTAAACCTGAGTACAGTAAATCAGGATTTGAAAGGATGATCAGAGAGTGCTACAGATCTTTGCTCTGACCTCACATTAAGCCAAAATAGAAACATGGATGAACTGGCACAAAGGAATAAGAAATTGCAATAACTCACACTGGGAACGTGGGTCAGATAGAACCTCTGGCCTCTTAGATAATAATTTTCTGAGCTCCAACTTCCTCATTTATCTAACGTGACTAGGTAGCCTTTAACAGTGATTCCAGTTTTTCTTTTTCAAGTTAGACTTTATGGCATTAGCCTAATGTTGGATTTATATACAATGGCAATCTCCTAGAAACCTACAAAACTTTGATCTAACATGATAGGTTTTGCAAACACATGTAGGGAGATACATTTTTTCTGTGTGACTATATGTATATACACACACGTGAATGGGTTTATTTGCTTTTTAGCCTTTTTCACATATATAAATGATACAAACACAAATGTTAGTCTTCACATAAAAAGTACACCAAACATGTATTGTTTAGATAATTTAGTGCTCCATGACCCCAAGGTTATTAGCATAACAGAATTTGTGTTTGGATTGTATTTTTTACAAGCACTTGTTTAGTATCTATTTACATCTTCAGTATTATATGCCTAGGAAGTATAGATAAACAGACTGACATTATATGCTTTTTCTCAAGACAATTTCAAAAGAAATTGCCTGTGACAAGATAACATGTTTATTGCGGAGTTTTCTCCTATTTATCAGAGAGAGAAGGCATTCTATTTTTTCGTAGTGAGCATCCCTCCCTTCCCCCACTGCCAGAGAGAAGAAAATGATTAATGAGTGAGTTCCATATTACCGTCAGCAGGAATCCAGTCCATGTGTGGGGGAAGCCTAAATAATTGAAGGGATGAGGTAACGGTGATAACATTAGTTATAACAAGTCAGAGAAGCTTTATTTCTGGGCATTCTGCCCAGTTTAAAGGATCATTTACACATTTTCAGAGTGTGGTTTTATTTGCTAATTGGTAAGGAAATCTTACCTCTCACAATCACAGCTCAGGGCTCCCAGAAATTTAGATAGGGAGGCTGGAAAGAATTGCACGTTCTCCTTATTACTAAAAACTTCTGTCATAACAGTTGCAATAGAGGTTTAACCTAATGGGAGATGAACTACCACTATGTCCCAGATGGGCACTCTATCTCGTTTATTGGCTTTGTGTGGAGAGTCACTTGAATCACAACAAAAGCTATTGAATAGTTCCATATTCTGTGTTCACGTGGGATTTCTTTACACCTTTTTCCCCCTCTTTTTTAATAACAGATAAGAATATATTGAGTGGTTAGTGGAATTGGGGCAGTGGAGAAGACTGAGAAAAAAAGCACTTCACTAACTGACTAAAGCACTTTAACAGAGCCTATTTATGCAATTGTATGAAACCGAAAACAGAATGAACTATAGCCTCAAAAGGGAAAGGGGGCAACTTAATGTATGCAAAGGCAGCTTGAGAAGAAGAGGCAGAGTTGTAACATCTAACAATTGGGAGATGGGCCTTGGACAACTTGAGATGAAGGATCTGCCTCACAACAGCCTGCCTGTGGTCCAGTCTCCAGGTTTTGGGTCTTGTTACCTGCTTGGACGTGTAGATAATGACCTCGCCTTCAACAGTAACTTGAAATATGAAGGAGATGACTGGTACCTATTACACACACACACACACACACACACACACACACACACACTAACAACATAAGGAGATTCTTGCGGGGATATAAAAGTGGTTGGTGCTGGTTTAAAGAAAGATGAAACCAAATGATGCCATTTAAAGCAAAACCAATGCCACCCAGGACAAAACAATACATTTCTGGCTGAACGTCAAGGGAACATGATACCATGGAGATCAGCAAAATAATGACTGCTTCTTTGGAAACACATCTGAGTAGCCCTCAGTCCAATGCCATCTTCTAAGGAGGAATTAATTATTCAGAGAATTTTGTTATTTTTGTAATCTAAAATTTACATGCTGTGTGTAACAACTTTAGGAAAAAATAGTCACCCTGTTTATAATAGATAACTAAAAGTAGAAACTTTGCAAGAGTTTAACAATTCTAGAATATTTCATTAAAATCAAATTTGAATGTAACATTGAATTGCACTGAAGATTAAAAAATAAAAATAAATCCAGTGAGTTAACAAAACATAAAAAGTTGCTTTAAGGTTGAGAATGTTGACAAGGAGACTGGTTATTCAGTTTCAAAACCTAGAATTAGATGTAAGAATCAATGTATTTGAGAAGAGAATACATTTTAGATTTATTTCTTTATGTTTTATATCCTGTGTTACAATATTTTAAAAACTCAAACCAACACAAAAGAAGTAGCTTATAAAATGTTGAACACACTGAGTGGTTTGGAAAGAACTGCCTTTAATTTTTGTTCCATTGTGTGAAGCAGGTATACTAATAGCCAGTCCCAAGGAAGGACTCCTGCTGTGTAAAGGATAGCAAAGATCATCACTATGCCAACTACCAGGAATAGGAGTTTGAACACATCCACCCACTGCATCCTGGCTACAGTTTTACTGACTGTCTTAGTCTGGTGAGACAGAACACACTCACATGTGACAAGTTACATGAAGCAGATTTATAACTTACAGATAGGCAGAAAGGGACAAAAGAAAATAGGATCCATTGTAAGCTAGTCCTTCAAGCTTCAAGAAAACTGCTGGAGGTGGATGGAGTCTTGCCTTCATGTGTTCCATATGTGGGAAACCTGAGGGCCTTCAAAAGACAGTCTGCCCCAGGTTACATGCCTCAGGGGCAAAAGGACTCAATGGATAAGCTGTGCTGGACATACGGACATACCATTCCCAAGGGAGGAAGGAACTTGGGCTGTTTCTGGATGTTTGTTTCTTCCTAACTCAAGATGTTATATTATCTAGGAGGGACAGGAACAAGGCTCAGGCTGTTGTAGGCAGCTCTTCTCTATCTCAGGATATTTCATTTCTAGCACCTTCTATAGTTGTTCTGAGAACTAGAGGCAAGATGAAGAAAGGGAAGGAACTAGGTTGGCAGAAGCTACCTAGGGACCACTCAGCACAATGTAGAAGGAGATTTTAAAGTCCTGATTCAGCTTAAATACACAGAAATTAATATTTTAAATGTAAGATTTAAAGGAAAGAAAATTAAGTTAGCCCATGACCTCCCATTTTTGTCTGTTATTAGTATATTTCAAGTCAAAACATTTTTAGATATTCTCACCTCACTTACTTGTTGCAGACCTAGCTGAAAACCATAATTAATACCTCTAAAAATATGTGGTCCATCTCTAGGACCAAACCAATCAGTATATCCCCAGATGGAGGGTAACTCGCCACCCAGCTGATGGATCCAAGATGTCCTCGTAGAACAGAACTTTGGAAACATACTTTACCTTTCCTGTTTGAGGACTGTTTAACCTACCCCAAAAATTCGGAAGCATGAAAATCTCTTTTTATTTGAAGCAAACCATCTTCAAGGTGGAAACTGGTAGTTAAGGTACAAAGCACATAATTTGTTCTCTATAGTTGGGTTTCTTCAACTGGATATCCAGCTCAAGGTGTTTCTCAAACCCAGAGTTCTCATTCTTTCTGTGATAAGCTTCAGAGGTCAACCATCAAGTTTGTCAATATTGCTTTCTATATTGCCATTAGAACGTACATCCTGAAGTCTACCCAACACCTCTTTAGTAAGTATTTCTCCTTAGGCCTTAAAAGCTAAATTGTGTATCTTCTCTGCCCTTGAAGCAGTTTTGAACATGGCAGATTCTTGAGGGGATATGCCTGTATCCAAATGTGTCTCCATCACTTATAGTTGTAGGACTTTGAAAAAATTTATCTATGTTCAAGATTCCACATTGCTCATGTAAGTGTCAACTAATGCAACCACTTTGAAAAGCAATTTGATTTGTCCTGTAAAGTTGTTGAATATTTGCATTCTCTACAACCCATCAGTTGCTTACCAATGTTTACAGAGAGACACACATGAAAATCTTCATATGTTTTACTCATGCCTGGATAATATGCTTTGGGATTTAAGATGGGCAAATATTTAGTATATCCTCTAGCATCTTTTCTCCTAATCCTAAATACCAATGACAGACATCACTAATAAATTCTAGCAGTCTTTCCTGCTGGGTCCAGGCTTAGCATCACATTTTTTTTCAGCTTAGCCCTGCAGGCAGACACCACCAATCAATTGGAATCTTGAAAAGACACTTTTCTGCCTTCCTGGCTTCAGGACAGTGAATTGGTATAAAGTTTATTTGGCAGTTTACTTAAGATTATTTTAGATATAGGTAATAATGAACAGAATTTCAAAGGCTTATTTTCTCACTCTTTTTATATCATTTTATCCTCAAAAACAGGATAATTTCACTAACGCTTGCTAGTTGCATTTTTTCTTTAGCCTTGTGAAGTTAAGTTATATAATGATTTTAGAATGACAAATTATTTTTCCATCTCCTAATATTTTTAACTTTTTGTCAAAATTTATTTTGCTTTTATAATTCATATTGATTCATTACATAATGATGCTAATTTATAACTGTCACTAATCATTTTATGACATTTTCTTTTTAGATTATCAATACTACCTTGCTGCAAATTGCTTTTTGCCTCTTTTGTATATAGCAATCAATGAAAAACAAAAGTCTCATAGGATACGGGGATGGGTTCTATTCACATCCTATAGATCTACTCATGATTTCCAAAATAAGAGGGGAAATTGTCAAATCCACAATTTTCTTCCCCGCAAATCTTGATACATTATCCTGAACCAAAGCATACATTGCAGTTCTTTCCCACAAATAAGTTTAGAAGAGACACTGAGTCACCAAGCAATAATTTGAAATGATTAAGACAAGGGGACAAGAAAAAAATATTGTTTCACCTCTAAAATGAGAATTCTTAATGTTTCCTGTGGCTGATGGTATAAGCTTTTTATTTTTGGGGTTTAAGAGACCCTGGTTAATAAGGGATTACTATAGAAACAGTGTAGGTGGCTGAGTGTCAATTTAGTTGAAAGATACTTTCCTGAAGAAGGACAGAAAATCCTCAAACTTTTAGATTGACTATGTCACTGAAGCAAAGTTTCCCAACAGATTTATTTTCTTTCAATTAAAAGAAGACGGTTAATGCTTGGGAGACCTTGGAGGTGGAGGCCAACTATATTTCATCCCCAGAATAATTCACGGGCTGTGTTTGTTTCCAGGATGGTCTGGATCCAAGCCCTGGACTGGAAGACCTTTCCTTGGAGATGTCTGCCCTTGCTTTTAGGAATCTGCACTAGAATTTTCAATGCTGTTTCTTTTCAATGCTGTATTGAGTATTCGACAATGAGATTCCCACACTTTGAGACGTTCTCTGGTATGTCTAGAAGCTGGGGGAAGGAGAGCAGACTTAGTTCCAGGAGACATTGCACAAGATTCTCAGAATTGTAGAGCTCGAGGGTTCTGGAAACCAAACTTCTTTTGGAGTAAAAAAAAATTCAGAATGATATTTAAAATATTTGTAAAGATGGGAAGTTTTTCTTGTGTTTTGATCCTCATGCGAGTAGACCTGATCACACTTAATTTTAATAATGCTGTTACTATAAATGTATAAAGGAATTCAAGGCATATACTGGTGAGAAGCTATAAGAGGAAGTAGCAATAATCCATTACACAAATGCTGAAATTGAAGCAAGGAAATTTTAATCATTATTCCAAAGTTAACACAGCAGTGTAGGATCATAACTGAGAATTCCTGGCTGTCTGTCAGATTCCTGGATTACCTAACTGGAAACCTGGTGTCATATCTCTCACAATCTTCTCTTTCTCTCTCTTAATTTGTCTTTCTTCATACCTTTCTTCCTGCCACCCCCCATAAGAGACAAGTTTGCATCATGGCTAAGGGTATGGACCTTGGGATGAGAAATACTGGCTCTTCCACTCTCTAGCAGTGTGCCTGAAGGCATCATCTTTGATATTCTACTGTTTCAGGTTCCTCAATAAGAAGGGGCTGCTAATGGTACCTATTTTATATGTCTGTTGTTGAATATTAAATAGGTTATTACAGACAAAATGTCTTGCCCAGAGGAAGGCCCTCAATACATGTTGGATATTATCTATTTCCATAGCTTTTCTGTGAAGATTTTCTTGCTTTTCATTCTCCTGCCTTCTTTTTATCCACAGTTACTATCAACTTTTATCAGTGTTTGCTCCCGTTAGGTCCTCCTCTTTCTGGGTCTTCCCTGCAAAACTTTATCATGACCTGTGGTCTGTAATTGTTTGCCAACGAGCAGACAACTTCAGACAGAGAAGTTACAGGATGGGTTGCAATGATAATGAGATCCCTTGGAGCTCAAAGAGGAAGTGTTAGAAGGACAGGACTGGAGGCAAGAAGGTTGGTAAAGAGGCCATGGTAGCTGTGTGGCAAGGGCCAGCTCTGGGAGACTGGCAGTGGGGATGGAGAGCAGGATAACAGGAAACGGGCAAAATGAGGAGGCAGAATCTACAGAATCTGGTTATCAGTGTAGGAGGGAGGAAGGAGTCTAGGATGATGTCTGGGTTTCTGACTTAGTTGGGCCTGGAGATAGAGAACTGAAGGTCAAAGCTGTAGTGGAAGCAATTGCAGGTAAGGGAACAGAGGAGACCGTGCAGGGGGCAGTATTGTGCAGATGAATAAGAGAAGAGAACCAAGGCAGATTTCTGAGAAGTTTCAACACTTAAGAATTTGGCAGAGCAAGAAGAGCGTAAAGAAACTTAAAGGGGGAGAAATCTAAGGCAGAGAAATGAGGTGAGATAGAGTGGTCAGACCTGGGAGAGACCACGCTACAGAAATATGAGTCGTACTTTATCAAGGAGTTAGGTTTTAAATTAAACCATATGAAGATGTTAAGGAAACAAGAAATGAAGATTCAGTAAACATTTGCAGAGGCCCTAAATTTCTACCCTTAGAAATTCCCCCACCACACCAATCACATTAGAATAGAGAGCTTTACAGAACCATAAAGCTAAACACTTAAATGTCAAATAAAGCAATCAAAACAAAAAGGCCAATATCAGATTGAGGAAAAAAATGCTTGCGAATGTTTATTGTCAGGAAAATATTATCTTTAGAAAAAGAGCTTCTGAAAATTGTTAACGAAAAATCGCTAAGAATGAGACAGATCAATAAGTAAAAAACTTGGGAGAATTCACTAAAGAGCAAATAAAACAAATATTTATATGGGGAAATGTTTACTTTCACTAATAACAGAGAAATGTATTTTAGAACAAAGAGGCACTTTTTCCCTCTTATTAGTTAGCAAAGAAATTCTTAAATAATAGTATAACAATTCTAGCAAGTATTTGGTTGAACCGGTATTCCTAAGTATTGTTGGCACTCCATATTAGCATATACTTTTGGGGAAAATATTTGTTAGAATGAATCTGGAACCATAAAGTGTTCTTGTATACAGTTTTACTAAGTGTTCTTGTATACTGTTTTACTAATTTCTCCTGAAAATCCAAATGATAGCATATATGTATAAATATTTTTGATAAATCACAGAATTATAAAAATTACAATTTACCAATAAGACTGTTGTTAAATAACATACACTGTGGCCTGTGATAAGGCTGTTATGAAAAATGTTACAAAGATTATATAAAAACCTTCTAAAATGATGATATATTTGTGAATTAAAAACAGGATATATAACTATATGTATGCTGAATATAACTATGTAGAACATGAATATTACAAAGCTAGAAAGAGTTATACTAACATGTTGACAATGGTTGTGTTAGTGTGGTTGGGCTAAGCATAGTATTTCTTCTGTTCTCTACAATTCCTGCTCTCTTGTTAGATTATATAACTAGAATACATATAATCACTGAATATTTATTGGGTCTTTATTTTTCTCATTTTCAGGCCAACTAAAACCAGTTTTTTTTTCTTCCATTTTTGATGAGATATGCTTTCCTATCATTAAAACTGTCTTGGTGATCATTATCTGAAAGTTAAGTAAAATCATTTTGATGTTATTATTTATTATCAAATGAAAGATTTCTTTAAGGGCTCTTTTAAAAGGTGACCCACTGATGATAATGACAATGATGGTGCTTTTGATGATACTTGGAATTATAATGATGATACAGCAAATGCAGGTGAAAGTTTAAAAGTTTTAAAGCTGTTTTTGGTTATCTAATTTGATACTCGATACAATATTATAAGATTCGCTAAACTGCTATCTTCGTGTATACTGAAGTGTTATTATTTACTGACTGTGTGCCTTTGGGCAAGCTAACCTCTGGGTATAACACTATTCATCTAAAAATTAAAATAATAGTACATCCTTCAGCATTTGATAAAATTAGGGTAAAGCACTAGGCATTGAGCCTGCAGATCTCAGGCACTCAGCATACATCAACTCCAATTCTCTAAATGGAAATATGACCCTAACCAGGCAGCATCAGTCAGCCATGATGGACGTAAACTGTGCTGATACAGCCTCAGATGGGAATGAGCATCCTAATCAGGAGGCTTATTTTCAGAATTCCGGGCCTGCCACCTGTGTGTTCTCAGGGCTGCTCTTGGAGGTTCCATGGAGTAGGTCAAGATGATCTACTATTGAGGAAAAGCTTTTCAAAGTGTGTAGAAATGTCAACCAAAAGCATTGGCAGATCCGTTTTCTAAGTTAAGTTTTTCCTCCTGCATTTTCCTTAAACCTTTGGCACTGGCTGTCATTTGTCTATGCTGACATAATATGATATCCACTTTAGTACACATTTTGTTTTTGGTATTTTAGATTTATGAAACAATACTTGGTAGTTTTCCTCAAAGAGGCCTCTGGCTCTTGGGGGCTCTGCCTCCTAACCATGTATGAAAACTAAAGGTTTAGGACAGTGTATTTGGAATATGCAGTATGTCTGACAAAAGACTGAAGTTTTATAGCTGTGAAGATTACTCTCAAATATGAAATGTCAGACAAAGACATGAAAATATCTCTTACTTAAAAATATATATGTCAGGGGCTGGGCGCGGTGGCTCACACCTGTAATTTCAGCACTTTGGGAGGCCGAGGCTGGTAGATCACGTGTCAAGAGATCAAGACCATCCTGGCCAACATGGTGAAACCATATCTCTACTAAAAATACAAAAATTAGCTGTGCATGGTGGCATGCGCTTGTAGTCTCAGCTACTTGGGAAACTGAGGCAGGGGAATTGCTTGAACCCAGGAGGCGAAGTTTGTGGTGAGCTGAGATTGCACCATTGTGCTCCTGCCTGGTGATGGAGCAAGACTCTGTCTCAAAAATATATATATATGTGAGTGTGTGAGTGTATACACACACACACACACACACACACATATATATATATATATATATATATATATCTCAGGAGCTTTTGGATGATTAGAAAAGTCAACATTGCATCCTGAAAACTATAAAGCAGTGTGTGTGTGTGTGTGTGTGTGTGTGTGTGTGTGTGTGTGAGAGAGAGAGAGAGAGAGAGAGAGAGAGAGAGTTTGGATATTGGTCCCTGCACAAATCTCATGTCGAATTGCGATTCCCAAGGCTGGAGGTGAGGCCTGGTGGATGGTGTTTGGATAATGGGATGAGATCCTCATGGCTTGGTGCTGTCTTCCTAATGGTGAGTTCTTTGCAGATTCTGTCATTTAAAAGTGTGTGGCACCTCCACTGCCACCTCTTCTGTCTTCCTCTTGCTTCTAGTTTCATCATGTCTGCTCTCACTTCAACTTTGGCTATGAATAAAAGCTTCCTCAGGCCTCCCCAGAAACAGATGCTGGCACTATGCTTCCTGTACACCTGCAGAACCATGAGCCAATTAAACCTTTTTTCTTATAAATTGCCCAGTCTCAAGTATTTCTTGATAGCAATGCAAGAACAGCCTAATACTGTGTGCATGTGTGTGTGTGTGTGTGTGTTGTGTGGTATTGTTACACTTTTCTTGCTGATGTATCTATTGTCTCTTTTTAGCTTCTCTATTTATATGTTCCATCTCTTTAACTGAATTATAAGCCCACCAAACATAGGGATTATAGCTGCCACCCACTGGGGAAACCTGGATAGTGTTCAGCAGTTTCATGTACAAGTGTAAGCACCTGGAGAGGTAAAATTTGGTTTATGTATTAGTCTATTCTCACACTGCTATAAAGATACTACCAGAGACTGGGTAATTTGTAAAGGAAAGAGGTTTAATTAACTCAGAGTTCTGCATGGCTGGGGAGGCCTCGGGAAACTTACAATCACAATGAAAGTTGAAGGGGAGGCAACATGGCAGCAAGGGAGAAAGAGAGCAGGGGAAACTTCCATTTATAAAACCATCAAGTCTCATGAGAACTCACTTACTATCATGAGAACAGCATGAGGGAAACCACCCCCATGATCCAAGCACCTCCCTCCAGATCCCTCCCTTGACACATGGGGATCACAATTCCATATGAGATTTGGGTGGGGACAGAGAGCCAAACCATATCAGTTTACTATCTTGGCTTCACTACATTTTTGACTGTCAGAGTAAGGGGAAGTTACTCAAGTTATTTTGCCTCTCTGAGTCTCAGTTTCTTTATGTATAAAATAGATGCAGTAATAGTAAACAGTTTTTGAAAAGATTAAATGAGAGAAGGGTGCCTGTCAGAAAGACGTCACTCAGTACATAGATTTCTTCTCTTTCTTACTTTATAGACATTTGATGGGAAAATGACTAATAATGGATTTATTGTACTTGAATATAATGTACCATGTATTCATTCTATTGAAAATGGCAATAACTTCTTAGCAAATGTTATACTACTGAATTGCGGCTGATATGTTGAGCCTATATTTAATGAATTACAGTAGAGTTTACCCTTTGGCCTCACAAAATTAAGAGTCTTTTTATCTCCAAGGTCTAAAATCAGGTAAATATGTGCCTTGTGATTAATAACACATGCTCATTAGCAAACCCAAAGCACAATCTGAGGGCTTGCTGTAGGTATTATAGGTGAAAGCTCTTGAGTGCATTTCAAATACCAGGAGTCATTTGGTTAATTCTTTCATTGATAGTGCTAAATTATCCTGCATAATGAGGCATCTGTTCAGAATAAGAATATGATTCTGACATGGTCTGGACAATTGATCAGCTCTTCATGTCTAGACAGGGGCTGTTAGGGGGCACTAACGGACAGTAAGCCAAAACTTCCCTGACATCTAACTCATCAAATGTTATTTTTATATGATATAATTCAGTATTCAGTTTTTCTTTATTGGGTGACGTCTTTCCACTGGGATCTCTGACTTCATCTTTTTCTCCTTTAAACACTTCAAGTCTGACTATTGACTTTGGATTATTTTATACCTAATTCTTGGGTTGGCATAGTGTTGACTGAAAGGCCCACTGCTCTCTGATTTTCCCTTCAGGTAAGTTTGAAATTACTACCATTTCATGGCAGGGCTTCAGATCAGTGTTTACGAAGTTGCTGATGTATGCCTGTTTCCATTCTCTTAAACCATCATCATGGTAGTGTGGATGTGGAGGGAAGGAGGAGAGCCCTTTGTAAGACATTTTGAGACTGAGAATTCACATTTGACAATTTAGGTTAGAGTTTCCAAAAGCCTTAATAAAGCTTTCCAATATTGTTATTTCTCCGGCCAGTTTTCTGTAATAGTTTTAGAATATGAAGTCCACTAGAACATAGATCTCACAAGGGCAGACATTTCTGTGTATCTTTTGTTCACATGAGCAGAATTAGGCCACATGTTAGGCACTTGATGGATAATTGTTAAAGGAAAGGAGTCTAAAAATGAGAGAGAGAGGTGAGGATGCTTAAACAGGCTGTTTATTCCATTCTCATTTATTCCTGCCCCCTTTTACTTCCCTTTACCCAGTAAAATTTTAATTCCCTTTACTCCCTTTGAATAGAGTTTTCAAAGGTACCCAAGAGGGCACAAGACTATTTCTTCCTGTTTGTGGATGAAGGATGGATCTCCCTCTGCAGATGGTACAGTGATGGTACAGTTTGGCTGTGTCCCCACCCAAATCTCATGTTGAATTCTTACATGTCGCGGGAGGGACCTGGTGGGAGGTAATTGAATCATGGGGGCAGGTCTTTCCCATGCTGTTCTCATAATAGTGAATAAGTCTCATGAGAGCTGATGGTATTTATTTATTTATTGCATTTTAGGTTTTGGGGTACATGTGCAGAACGTGCAAGATAGGTGCATAGATACACACATGGCAGTGTGTTTTGCTGCCTTCCTCCCCTTCACCCACATTTGGCATTTATCCCCAGGCTATCCCTCCCCAGATCCCCCCCATGCTGTCCCTCCCCTATTCCCTCCAATAGACCCCAGTTTGTAGTACCCCCTTCCCTGTGTCCATGTGTTCTCATTTTTCCTCACCCACCTATGAGTGAGAATATGTGGTATTTTATTTTCTGTTCTTGTGTCAGTTTGCTGAGAATGATGTTCTCCAGATTCATCCATGTCCTTACAAAGGGCACGAACTCATCATTTTTGATTGCTGCATAATATTCCATGGTGTATATGTGCCACATTTTTCCAGACCAGTCTATCATCGATGGGCATTTGGGTTGGTTCCAGGTCTTTGCTATTGTAAACTGTGCTGCAATGAACATTCGTGTGCATGTGTCCTTATAGTAGAACAATTTATAGTCCTTTGGATATATACCCAGTAATGGTATTGCTGGGTCAAATGGAATTTCTATTTCTAAGGCCTTGAGGAATTGCTGCACTGTCTTCCACAATGGTTGAACTAATTTACACTCCCACCAACAGTGTAAGAGTGTTCCTATTTCTCCGCATCCTCTCCAGCATCTGTTGTCTTCATGTTTTTTAATGATCGCCATCCTAACTGGCGTGAGATGGTATATCAATGTGGTTTTGATTTGCATCTCTCTAATGACCAGTGATGATGAGCATTTTTTCATATGTTTGTTGGCCTCATGTATGTCTTCTTTTGTAAAGTGTCTGTTCATGTCCTTTGCCCATTTTTGAATGGGCTTGTTTGTTTTTTTCCTGTAAATCTGTTTGAGTTCTTTGTAAATTCTGGATATCAGCCCTTTGTCACATGGGTAAACTGCAAAGATTTTTTCCCATTCTGTTGGTTGCCAATTCACTCTAGTGACTGTTTCTTTTGCTGTGCAGAAGCTGTGGAGTTTGATTAGGTCCCATTTGTCTATTTTGGCTTTTGCTGCCAATGCTTTTGGTGTTTTGGTCATGAAGTCCTTGCCTACTCCTATGTCCTGAATGGTTTTGCCTAGATTATTTTCTAGGGTTTTTATGGTGCCAGGTCTTATGTTTAAGTCTTTAATCCATCTGGAGTTAATTTTAGTGTAAGGTGTCAGGAAGGGGTCCAGTTTCTGCTTTCTGCACAAGGCTAGCCAGTTTTCCCAACACTATTTATTAAACAGGGAATCCTTTCCCCATTGCTTGTTTTTGTCAGGTTTATCAAAGATAGTATGGTTGTAGATATGTTGTATTGCCTCTGATGCCTCTGTTCTGTTCCATTGGTCTATATCTCTGTTTTGGTACCAGGACCATGCTGTTTTGATTACTGTAGCCTTGTAGTATAGTTTGAAGTCCGGCAGTGTGATGCCTCCCGCTGTGTTCTTTTTGCTTAGAATTGACTTGGCTATGCGGGCTCTCTTTTGGTTCCATATGAAGTTCATGGTGGTTTTTTCCAGTTCTGTGAAAAAATTCAATGGTAGCTTGATGGGGATAGCGTTGATTCTGCTTGTGATTTTTGCACATTGATTTTATATCCTGAGACTTTGCTGAAGTTGCTTATCAGTTTCAGGAGTTTTTGGGCTGAGGTGATGGGGTCTTCTAGGTATACTATCATGTTGTCTGCGAATAGAGACAATTTGGCTTCCACCTTTCCTATTTGAATACCCTTTATTTCTTTTTCTTGCCTGATTGCTCTGGCTAGAACTTCCAGTACTATATTGAATAGGAGTGGTGAGAGAGGGCATCCTTGTCTAGTGCCGGATTTCAAAGAAAATGCTTCCAGTTTTTGCCCATTCAGTATGATATTGGCTGTTGGTTTGTCATAAACAGCTTTTATTACTTTGAGATACATTCCATCAATACAGAGTTTATTGAGGGTTTTTAGCATAAAGAGTTGTTGAATTTTGTCAAATGCCTTCTCTGCATCAATTGAGATAATCATGTGGTTTTTGTTTTTGGTTCTGTTTATGTGGTGAATTATGTTTATAGACTTGCATATGTTGAACCAGCCTTGCATCCTCGGGATGAATTCTATTTGATCATGATGGGTGAGTTTTTTAATGTGCTGTTGCAATCGGTTTGCCAGTATTTTATTGAAGATTTTTGCATCTATGTTCATCATGGATATTGGCCTGAAGTTTTTTTTTTCTTGTTGAGTCTCAGCCTGGTTTTGGTATCAGTATGATATTGGTCTCATAAAATGATTTGGGAAGGATTCCCTCTTTTTGAATTATTTGGAATAGTTTCAGAAGGAATGGTATCAGATCCTCTTTGTGTGTCTGGTAGAATTCAGCTGTGAACCCATCTGGACCTGGGCTTTTTTTGTGTGGTAGGCTCTTAATTGCTGCCTCAACTTCAGACATTGTTATTGGTCTATTCATAGTTTTGGCTTCCTCCTGGTTTAGGCTTGGGAGGACACAGATGTCCAGGAATTTTATCAATTTCTTCCAGGTTTACTAGTTTATGTGCATAGAGTTATTTGTAGTATTCTCTGATGATGGTTTGAATTTCTGTGGAATCTGTGGTGATTTTCTCTTTATCATTTTTTATTGCATCTATTTGGTTGTTCTCTCTTTTCTTTTTTATCAATCTGGCTAGTGGTCTGTCTATTATGTTGATCTTTTCGAAAAACCAGCTCTTGGATTTATTGATTTTTTTGAAGGATTTTTCGTGTCTCTATCTCCTTCAGTTCTGCTCTGATCTTAGTTATTTCTTGTATTCTGCTAGGTTTTGAGTTTTTTTTTGATCTTGCTCTTCTAGCTCTTTCAATTTTGATGATAGGGTGTTAATTTTTGGATCTCTCCACTCTTCTCATGTGGGCACTTATTACTATATATTTTCCTCTGGAGATTGCGTTAAATGTGTCCCAGAGATTCTGGTATGTCGTGTCTTCATTCTCGTTGGTTTTGAAGAACTTCTTTATTTCTGCCTTCATTTCATTGTTTATCCAGTCAACATTCAAGAGCCAGTTGTTCAGTTTCCATGAAGCTGTGCGGTTCTGAGTTAGTTTCTGAATTCTGAGTTCTAACTTGATTGCACTATGGTATGAGAGACTGTTTGTTATGATTTCAGGTGTTTTGCATTTGCTGAGGAGTGCTTTACTTCCAATTATGTGGTCAATTTTGGAGTAGGTGTGATGTGATGCTGAGAAGAATGTATATTCTGTGGATTTGGGGTGGAGAGTTCTGTAAATGTCTATCAGGTTTGCTTGTTCCAGGTCTGATTTCAAGCCCTGGATATCCTTGTTAATTTTCTGTCCTGTTGATCTGTCTAATACCGACAGTGGAGTTAAAGTCTCCCACTATTATTGTGTGGGAGTCTAAGTCTCTTTGTTAGTCATTAAGAACTTGCCTCATATATCTGGGTGCTCCTGTATTGGGTCCATACATATTTAGGATCATTAGCTCTTCTTGTTGTATCGCTCCTTTTGCCATTATGTAATGACCTTCTTTGTCTCTTTTGATCTTTGTTGCTTTAAAGTCTATTTTATCAGAGACGAGAATTGCAACTCCTGCTTTTTTTTTGCTCTCCATTTGCTTGGTAAATCTTTCTCCATCCCTTTATTTTGAGCCTTTGTATATCCTTGCATGTGAGATGGGTTTCCTGGATACAGCACACCAATGGGTTTTGTTTTTTTATCCAATTTGCCAGTCTGTGTCTTTTGATTGGTGCATTTAGCCCATTTATATTTAGGGTTAATATTTTTATGTGGGAATTTGATACTGCCATTTTGAGGCTAGCTGGCTCTTTTGCCCATTAGTTGATGCAGATTCTTCATTTTGTTGATGCTGTTTAGCATTTGGTATGTTTTTAGGATGGCTGGTACTGGTTGTTACTTTCTATGTGTAGTGCCTCTTTCAGGATCTATTGTAAAGCAGGCCTGGTGGTGACAAAATCTCTGAGTACTTGCTTGTTCGTGAAGGATTTTATTTTTCCTTCACTTATGAAGCTCAGTTTGGCTGGATATGAAATTCTGGGTTGAAAGTTCTTTTCTTTAAGGATGTTGAATATTGGCCCCCACTCTCTTCTGGCTTGTAGAGTTTCTGCTGAGAGATCTGCTGTGAGTCTTATGGGCTTCCCTTTGTGGGTACCCGACCCTTCTCTCTGGTTGCCCTTAGTGTTTTCTCCTTCATTTCAACCCTGGTGAATCTGACAATTATGTGCCTTGGGGTTGCTCTTCTTGTGGAGTATCTTTGTGATGTTCTCTGTATTTCCTGGCCTGCCTTGCTAGGTTGGGGAAATTTTCCTGGATAATATCCTGAAGAGTATTTTCCATCTTGGATTCATTCTCTTTGTCACATTCTGGTACACCTATCAAACATAGGTTAGGTCTCTTCACATAGTCCCACATTTCTTGGCGATTTTCTTCATTCCATTTTGCGCTTTTTTCTCTAATCTTGGTTTCTCATTTTATTTCATTGAGTTGATCTTCGACTTCTGTTATTCTTTCTTCTGCTTGGTCAATTCGACTGTTAAAACTTGTGCATGCTTCGCGAAGTTCTCGTGATGTGTTTTTCAGCTCCTTCAATTCATTCATATTCCTCTCTAAGTTGTCCATTCTTGTTATCATTTCCTCAAATCACTTTTCAAATCTTTTTTCAAGGTTTTTAGTTTCTTTGCATTGATTTAGAACATGTTCTTTTAGCTCACGGAAGTTTCTCTTATCCACCTTCTGAAGTCTGATTCCATCATTTTGTTACACTCATTATCCGTTCAGCTTTGTTCCCTTGCTGGTGAGGAGTTTTGGTCCTTTGTAGGAGGTGAGGTGTTTTGATTTCGGGTGTTTTCCTCCTTTTTGCACTGGTTTCTTCCCATCTTTGTGGATTTATCCACCTGTCTTCTGAGTACTTCTTGACTTTTTGATTGGGTCTCTGAGTGGATGCCCAGATTGTTGATGATGAGGTATTTCTGTTACTTAGTTTTCCTTCTAACAGTCTAGCCCCTCTGCTGTATGACTGTTGAGGTCCACTCCAGGCCCTGCTTGTCTGTGGTATACCTGCAGCAGCTGAAGAACAGTGAGGGACGCTACCAGTTTCTTCTTCTGCTATCTTTGTCCTAGATTGATGCCCGCCCAATGTCAGTCTGATTAGTCCTTTTTTGAGGTGCCTCTTTGGATATACAGGGGTCAGGGAGCTGCTCAAGGAGACGGTCTGTACTTTATAGGAGCTCAAGTGCTGAGCTGTGAGCTCTGTTGTTCATTCAGGGCTGTTAGGCAGGTGCGTTTAGGTCTGCTGCAGCAGAACTTATAAAACCTCTTTTTTTCCCCTCAGATGCTCTGTCTCAGGGAGTTAGGGCTTTTTTTTTATGAGTATCTGTTGTACTGTCCTGCCCAGCTAGGATGCAGTCTAGTCACTATTTGCCTGCTGAGGCTCCACCCTGCTACCACAGGGTCTGCCCTGCTGCGGCAGGGCTCCACCCTGCTGCTGCGGGGTTCTGCCCTGCTGCCGTGGGCTCTGCCCTGCTGCCATGGGCTCTGCCCTGTTGGCGGAGTCTCTCTGTTATGGCAGGTTGCCTCGGCAACGGCAGGATGCTTCAGCAATGGGAGTGTACCTCAGTAGGGGCGGAATTCGTCAGTAGTGGCGGACGCCCCTCCCCCACTGAGCTGCACCATCCTGGATTCAGCTGAGCTTGCAGTGAAACTCTCTACCCTGAGCGTTTTGAATCGCCATTTTGTTTGTCCCTGTGGGGGTGGGAGCCGCGGAGCCTGATCACCTGGCTCCCTGCCTTTGATTTTTTAAATTGAACGGTTGACTCTCTCACAGGTGTTTCAGTCGCCTGCGGATAGGGCACTGGGATCTGTGTGATTTCTTGTGCAGCAGCCCACTGCACTGGCTCAAATGATGCTTCCGGGAATCTCCTGGTCCAGCTCACTGTCCAAGTCCCGTTTAATCAGACGGATATGTTAATCTGCCCTCCCAAATCTCAGATTGCTGGTTTAACAGGGCACTCAGACCAGTGCATTTTGTGCGGGGTGCCGCTGTGCTGTGGCACCAGCCGAAATGGCCGCACAAGCCGAAAGGGCTGCACTGGTGTCCCGTGCCCCTCCTACACCTGGGAATTTCCCCGTTCTGTGGCAACAAAGATCTGTATGAAAATGCAGCTAGGACTCACCCTCTGTTCCTTCACTGAGAGCTGCAATCCTGAGTTGTTCCTACCACGCCATCTTGGAAATCCCCCTCCAAGCTGATGGTTTTAAAAAGGGGAGTTTCCCTGCACAATTTCTTTTCTTTTGTCTGCCACCATGTGAGATATGCCTTTCACCTTTCCCCGTGATTGTGAGGCCTCCCTAGCTACGTGGAACTGTAAGTCCAATAAACCTCTTTTTCTTTCTTTCTTCTTCTTTTTTTTTTTTTTTTGTAAATTGCCCAGTCTCAGGTATGTCTTTATCAGCAGTGTAAAAATGAACTAATACAAATGAGTTGCAATTGCACAGCGGGGTTCACCAGCAGGCCTGTTTTTCATCTAATACTGAGAGGAAGGCTGTGGAGCCCTTCATTCTGATGTGACCTTCAGAATGGCCTTATCTCCTTTGCTGGATATCACCTCATGTATGAACTGATCATACATATATGGTTGTGGTGATCTTTTTCTCTTCAGCTGTTTGGGGCCTCTCCACACTTTTCTCACCTCTGGGTGTCTTTGCCTTGACAGACAGTTTTACTTAGGACTATAGATTATTGTCCCTCCAAAGATTTTCTCAGAATTCATAGTTTAACATATATTTAACACAACAAAAACATTTCTCCCACATAAGATTCAATAGTATACAAAAATGAAGTGTTCTCTATTCTGTTCCTTTGGTCTATGCAACTGTTTCTATGGAATGAGATCTAAAAATTAAAGCAATTGTATTCATGGAGATAGAGAGTAGAAGGATTGTTACCAGAGAGAGGCTGGGAAGGGTGGTATTGGACTTTTGGGGAGACATAGATGGTTAATGTGTTCTTAAAAATAGAAAGAATGGATAAGAGAAACTATTTGATCACACAACAGGTTGACTATATCCATAATAACTTAATTGTATATTTATAAAACTAAAAGATGTGTAATTGTGCATAACACAAAAGATGAATGCTTGAGAACATGGGTACCCCATTCTTCATGATGTGGTTATTTCACATTGCATGTCTGTATCACAACATCTCATGTACCCCACAAATATATACACCTACTATGTACTCACAAAAATTAAAAATTTAAAAATTTAAAAAAATATATAGGGAACATAATTTGCATTTTCAAGGGATTTATAGGATACTAGCCTCATTAAATTTTTAATTTCCTAAATTTACCTAAATTTTTATAAATATCAATCTTATATTTGTAAATATCATCTCCCAAATACCTCTGAGCTGAAATTTGAGTCATTTTAAAGAACTGAATGGAGAAAAGATGAGGCTTTTAGTAAATTGAAGAATTTCTCCCAAAGCCTTACTGCCATGGAGGGTAATCCTACCAAGAAATGTCTTTGAGACATAGTTTCCTCACCCGTCTAAAGAATGCAATAATCTTGTTGAATAAAATCAGTTGAATGAATGGTTTATTATTCAAATGAGAATGAATATTAATGTACTAGTGACTCATAATATACTGCATGCTTTTATTCTGGGAAGAGTGTTGCAGAGTGAAGTGAGAGCTCATTCTGAGACAGAAGAGGTGGGTTCAGTCTTGATGATGTCATTGATTCTGCAAGTGTGATGGGCACCTTTTGGCTTACACTCAACAATCTATTTCTCAGGTCCATAACTTCACTTTGGAAATGTAAAGTTACTTTGTTTTAAAATATGTGGTTTGGGTCAACAAATCTCAGCCCAGTGTCAAAGGTACTCCCGTGGGGTTGTCGGGAAAATCAAACGAGTTACTATATTCAAAGCAGTGAGAACAATGCCTGCCTGGCATTTAATAAGTGTTGTTGTTAAACAAATCTATGTTTTCTTTGTTTTTAAATAATTCTTGTAAGATATTACCATAATACAAATCATTGGAATAAATGACATTCTGGCATTTTATCATAAACTCTACGGCCTCTCTTCTCATTTATGAACTCACTTGACTAATTAGCCAATCAGTTTTTATGATGCAGCTGGTACATGCACTACTTTAGTTAGGGCAGAATACAAAGGCAACAACAACATGGTTTATGTTTTTATGAATCTTACAAGAAAAGTGTCTTATTCAGAATTTTCACTCACCTAAAGGGTCTGAAGTCAAGACTACCCTACTTGCTGCAAATGAATTAAATGTGTATTGTCATAGTGGGTGAATTGCCCATTTTTTATCCATTCATGGTTTAACTGGATACAACTAGATGATTTGATACCTGTATATTTTATGGGTTTTCTGCTTCTCTATTCTGGTGGCTAGTATAGAGAGAGAAAGGAGGGAGTGAAATGGAGGTCTCATGTATGGATTAAGTTGTTCAGAGGATCTTTTTAAGTTGAAGCACATGAGCAACACTAAATCTTACTGTTTTCAATTATATCACATGTTCTCACAAAAGCATTCCTCAGCTCCTGTAGAAAAAATGTGTTTTTCATTTCATGTTATAGGAGCACATATAAAAGCAATAGGACATTTGGCTTTTGTAATCATAGCTGCACATTTGAGAGGGGGAGATTTTTAAAGTGAAGGCTGTATCTATTTTTACACCTTAGTTATATCTCTTTTTTCATTGTTCTGTGTAATTTATTGGGGGAAAAATCTAGTGATAACAAGCATATATAATTGCCCCATAATATTGCTGAAACATGTTTTAAATGTATAAAATGGGAGTTAGAAAACATATAAAGCTTGGAAAATCATGTTCTGTGATTCTGGGAACCAATATGTGCATGTTTGTTTCCTCTGCTTGAGAGGATCTCTCCCTCATTTCTTTTTCCTGGCAAGCTCCTACCCAATCCTTCAACATCCAACTCAAACATCATGTTCCCTAATCTTTTTCCTTTCTCTATGCACTCCCTACTTTGAGGATATCCTCCTCTGAGCTATAACTGTACTTTTTATGTACAGGTATGCATCACTTAACAAAGGGAATACATTCTGGGAAATGCATTGGTAGGTGATGTTGTCATTGTGTGAACATCATGTAATGTACTTATATAAACCTAGATAATAGAGCCTACTACACACCTAGGTTGTATGGTAGAGCTTATTGCTCCTAAGCTACAAACCTGTACAGCATGTGACTGTAGTGAATACTGTCGGCAAGTGTAACACAACAGTTAAGTTTGTGTGTATATAAACTTACATGGTTTGGCTGTATCACCACCCAAATCTCATCTTGAATTCCCACGTGTTGTGGGAGGGACCTGGTGGGAGATAATTGAATCATGGGGATGGCTTCATCCATTCTGTTCATGTGGTAGTGAATAAGTCTCACGAGATCTAATCATTTGACATGGGGAAACTCATTTTGCTTGGATCTCATTCTCTTTTTTGCCTTCTGCCACCCACGTAAGATGAGATTTGCTCCTGCTTCCCTCCCACCATGATTGTGAGGCCTTCCCGGCCAAGTGGATCTGTAAGTCCATCAAACCTCTTTCTTGTGTAAATTGCCCAGCCTTGGATATGTCTCCTTCGGCAGTGTGAGAACAGGCTAATACAGTAAACATAGCTAAACATAGAAAATGTACAGTAAAAATACAATAATACAATCTTACAGGACCACCTTTCTATATGCAATCTGTTGTTGATGGAAATGTTATGATGTGGTGCATAACTGTATCACTATTATTGCTCTTGTGTTATTGCTCTGTAGTTACTTGTTAATCAGTCTGAATTTGTTTCCAGGTTGCATTCCTAGAAGATGGAGTTGGTATCTTACTTAATCATAATTGTAGATACTGTGCATAGTAAGTTGCCTGTTCCAGAGTCAATTCTAGATAAGTATTTGTAGAATGCATAAGTAGTACCACCCTTCCATGACATCATCAGGCTTTGAGCTTACATGGAAATTAGACAGTATGTGTCAGGAAGGTCGGGGATGTTCCAGTTAGTGGTTTGGTGGATGGGTGCCATCCTTCTAATCTTTTTGGGGAAATTTGTGATTCTGTGACACTGTCCGTAAGTCCAGAGCAATGGATACGTAATGAGCATTGCAAAAGCAGAAGGTATATACATATTTTTGTATAAGACAATGTTGTTATGTAATTTATCTTTCTTAATGCTGTATTTGAAATTAGGTTTTGTGAACTACCAGCTCTATAAAAAAATCTGCATTTAGGCACTGCTTGAAATGGTCCAATTTTCTTTATAATTAATGTAGTGACAGAAACTGTAAATTGTCCATCTCCAAACCTTCCTTTGTTACTGGAGGAATGTATTCAAGTTACTGGTGGTGAATCCATACATGTCTGCAGCAATCTCAATTCTTGCCTCCTTAGAAGAAAGAATTTGACCGAGGGGCATAAGGCAGAAAGAGAAACTGAAGCAAGTTTCAGAGCAGTAGTAGGTTTATTAAAAAGCTTTAGAAGAGTAAGGAAAGAAAAGAAGGAAAATACAACTTGGAAGATGGCCAAGTGGGCAACTTGAGAAACTAAGTTTGCAGCTTGACCTCTTGACTTGGGTGTTATACATTGGCAAACTTCCAGGATCTTGCGTTACTTCTCCTAACTCCTGAGATCTTATTGGAAAGCTGCTGATCCGTTTCAGATGCTGTTTGTTAGGAGCCTGCCTTTCCCTGACACTGGCTGTGACCAATTATTACTTCAGAGAAGCAGTTGACAACTGCCTGACCATCACGTGATGGTCACCCAACACTCCAAGAATGTGTGCGCACGTGTGTGTGTTTGTGTATGTAGGTGTTTATGTGTGGTGGGGGAAACCCTTTCCTACCCTTCTCATACATGACTAGCTACCCATTGTAACACTTTCCCATACCTTCCTCTGCTTTAGAGAGTAGGAAGCTGAAACATCTTCCCAGATTCCTCTACACATTTGTTGACCACAGCACAGGTTTCTAGCTAATGAGATGAAGGCAAATTTTTCCAAAAAGGGCCTTTGTTATGAACTGGATATTTTTACATCCCCAAAATCCATATGTTGAAATCCTAACCTCCACTATTATAGTATTAGAAGGTGGTGTTTTGGGGAGGTAATGAGGGTGGAGCTATCATGGATGGGGTTAGTGCCATTATAAGAAGAAACACAGGAAAGTTTATTTCCATCTCAGCTTTGTGAGGGTATGAGAAGACAAATGGCCATCTACTGACTAGGAAGAATGTCCTCATTGGGCACCAAATCTGCCACCACCTTTATCTTGGACTTCTCAACCTTCAGAACTGTGAGAAATAAATGCTTGTTGTTTAAGCAACCCAGTCTATGGTATCTTTTTACAACAGCATAAAATAACTGACATCTTCCCTTCCTAAAATAAGGGACAAAGGCTAGCCTCTTCTTCCTGTTTGGATCATAAATTCAATGTCTGTAGAAGCAGAAGCCGTTTGACACCACAAGGACTAAAACCATAGCCAGAAATGACAGGATAAGAAGATGGAATGACCATGGAAGATACCACTGAACCATCCAGTTCTGGGTTGCTTTCATTGGGCCTTCTTGTGATGCAAGCCAAAAAGGCCTCTTATGTGTATATGTCATTACAGCTGAGTTTTCTATTCCTATCAGCCAAATACAACTAATACACCATGTGCAATAAGATAGGCTGGTTCATACTGCAGTATATGAAAAACCTGGAAATTTCAGAAGTTTTACATAAAAGAGCTTATTTCATGTGGCAGCCCTGATGAGGTGTTAGGTAATTCTCTAAAATATCCATGTGTTAGCTCAGCTTTACAGGTTGCTGAGCTCTTATGGCAATTTCATGTCAACACATGCTCTCATGATTGTCAAGGAAGGGGAAAAAAGCAGAGATAAAGATTAAAACAAGTGCAATTAAATACTCTGGCCAGACCAAACCAAATCACCTGTTCAGGACTAACATCAAGAGTATGGAGAAGAACAGTATCCCTGCACACCTGAGAGAGGAGCCTGAAAACATTGGTCAGCAACACTGATGTCTACTGAAGTTGTCAAAGGTCTTCATCGTCAATTGAAAACTAAAGGGATGATGTGACTGAAAAAATGCTATTCCTATCGAACTATTCAACACCAATGACGTTTCTCACAGGGTTAAAAAGTTCTAAAATTCATATGGAACCAAAAAAGAGCCTGAGTAGCCAAAGCAATCTTAAGAAAAAAGAGCAAAGCTAGAAACATCACATTACTCAACTTCAAATTATGTGACAAGACTACAGTAACCTAAACGGCATAGTACTGGTAGAAAAACAGACACATAGACCAAAGGGACAGAATAAAGACCCCAGAACTAAACACCTGAAATCATTTGATCTTTGACAAAGTCAACAAAAACAAGCAGTAAGGGAAGGACTCCCTATTCAACAAATGATACTGGGATAACTGGTTAGCCATATGCAGAAGATTGAAGCTGGACCTCTTCTTTTTACCATATACAAAAAGCAACTCAAGATGGATTAAAGATTTAAGCTTAAAGCTATAAAAAGAAAACTTAAAGCTATAAAAATTCTATAAGAAAACCTAGGAAATACCATTCTGGACACAGGCCTGGCAAAGGCCAGGGCCTTTCATATTGAAGATGTCAAGAACAATTATGACAAAAACAAAAATTGACAAATGGGACCTAATTAAACTAAAGAGTTTCTGCACAGTAAAAGAAATTATCAACATACAACCTACAGAATGAGAGAAAACATTTGCAAACTATGCATCCAACAAAGGCCTAATATTCAGAATCTATAAGGAACTTGTTAATCTATAAATCAACAAGCAAAAAACGACCCCATTAAAAATGCAGCAAAGAACAGGAACAGACAATTCTCAAGAGAAATTCATGTGGTCAACAAGCATATAAAAATATACAACGTTACTAATCATTAGAGATATGCAAATCAAAACTACAATGATACGCCATCTCACATCAGTCAGAATGGGTATAATTAAAAAGTCAAAAAATAACACATGCTGGCGAGGCTGCAGAGAAAAGGGAATATATATACACTGCTGGTGGGAATTCAAATTTAGTTCAGCTACTGTGGAAAGCAGTTTTGTGATTTCTCAAAGAACTTGAAACAGAACTACCATTCAACCCAGTAATCTCATTATTGGATGCATACTCCCCAAAATAGAAGTTGTTCTATCATTTAGACACATGCACACATATGTTCACTGCAGCACTATTCACAATAGCAAAGACATGGAATCAACCTAGATGTTCATCAATGGTAGACTGGATAAAGAAAACATCGTACATATATACCATGGAATTCAGCCATAAAAAGAATGAGTTCATGTCCTTTGTGGCAACCCTGATAGAGCTGGAGGCCATTATCCTAAGCAAACTAACACAGGAACACAAAACCAAATACCACATGTTCTCCCTTATAAGTGGGATCTAAACATTGAGCACACATGGGCACAAAGAACATAGACACTGTGGCCCACTTGAGGGTGTAGGGTAGGAGGAGGATGAGAATTAAAAACTACCTATTGGGTATTATGCTTGTTACCTGGGTGATGAAATAATCTGTATACCAAACCTCTGTGACATGCAACTTATCTATATAAAAACTTGCACATGTACCCCTGAACCTAAACTAAATGTGAAAAAAAATGATCAGGCAAGGATGTTAGGATAGTGTAATAAAATAATTGTGCAAAAAACCAAATTATTCTTGTCCTAGTTTAGTCAATAATACAATCCCCTTATGTTTCCTACATGGTTATGGTTCAGAGCAGAGCTTTAGTAGTAACTGTCATGGAAGCAAGTGTGATGGATGCAAGAGGGGCATGACACAGTGGAACTTGGAGACATTCTCATTCACCCACTGGTTATTTTCCACAGGTGCTCTGATTTTTCTCCTCCCAACTTAAAATCTGCTGTGATTCTAAAGATCAAATAGAAAGGATTGCTGCTGATCTGTAATTGCTCAGGACACTTCCCAGCTGCCCTCTCAGCAGGTCCTTCTGTGTAACTTGTTTTCTTATGATTGTAACTCCAGTAAAGTGATTTTTAAGTCTCTGGGAGTTTGGTAAATAGAATTGAGTTGAACCGTGACTCAGAACACAAGGCTATCATGTGCGCTCAATGCAGAAACTGTTGCATGCTACAGGGGAAATGACTCCAGCTGTGGAAATATCAGCCAACAAAATGTGCTTTTCTATATATAGTGCTCTTCTGGGCTATTATGGATATTCAGTGAAAGTATTAAGGAAGTGAGGGGCACTGTGGGGAAAAAGCAACTCTATCAGAGGGTTAGCTCTGCCGCTGAGTTTTGTATTGTAATGATTTTCACAGTCGGGCCCTGGTATTTTCTAGTTGAGTAGCCTTGTCACTTCCTCTTCCCAAACCTCAGTTTCCTCATCTGTGCAGTGGGGTTGGGAGAGGATGATACCATTAATCTCACAAGATTTCTGCGGTAATAGACAATTGCAAGAGATTCAGAATTTACCAATGCCCACTCCTGTTCTTTGTAGGTTTCTTCTTTCACAGCAGGGAGAATAATTGTGAGTAAGATGGTTTAGATTTCTCAGGATAAGGATAATTATTTTAAAATTCTCTTCTAAAATTTCTTCTTTGAAGCCTTTGTATTTCTTTAAAATATTTCAGACTTAAAGAGAACACACCATTTTCTTTCTTTTTAGAAATCTTTAGAAAACTGTGTTATAAATATTAATATTTGAATTCATTTTTTTTCTGGGAGGATTTTGAATACCAGGTTAGAGTAAAGGTAGAAGATGTTTTGATTAAATTTCAGACTTGCTTTGTCTGTTGGAAGCATGGCTCAGTGGTGTCAGGAAAGAGTCTGAGTTTGGCAGAGAGAAACGCCAAAGAGATGCAGGTGGAAAATCTTTTAGCTAGACTGGATGGGTACCAGGAGGGATGATTCCCTGAAGACTTCAGATGAGCCTGCGATGGGTTATGACCACATCTGCAAATTAGGTTAAGCAAATGTCCTTAAAGAAGGCAAGGGTGCAGAGAGAAAGAAGAGTTGGAGTATGACATAGGATGAAAATAACAAAAATAACTACAGCTAGGAAATACCAAACTATAACAATGTGCAAATGATAATGTGCTAATGGCTAATATTTATTTAGAACTTAGTATGGGTTGGGTGTCGTTCTAAAGGGAGCAGATCATAATCCTGAAAGAGATAATCCCAGATGTTGAAATCCAAAATGATCAAAATCCAGAAAATGTAATTCTGAAAAAAATTTACAAATTATTTAGAAGATATTTATTTTCACTTTAAAAGGGCATTTATTTGAGGAACATATGAAAACATGACAGAATGTTTCATAATCCACTTTACACAACAAAATAGTCAATAATAGCATACATATTTTTACAAGCATAAACAATCAAGTATACCAGTAAGAGTTACACAAGTATAACTATTATGAGCAGATAAAACATATTCATAAAGAAATAAGTCAATAAGGGAGATGTGTAAACACATCTCGCTATGGCTGGTGATTGTGTACAGCCGTCTTTAGAGATGTGGTCCTCTGAAATAGTAACACACAGCCTAAATCTTTTGATGAGATTCATTAGATACTGTGATAGGTCACCAACAATATGTAGTTGCCCAAAGAGCTGGAATCTTGAGAAATTTTGTCTTTTGCAAATGCAGATTTACAAAATAGACATCTCTTCACTTATTGAGGAAGTTTCAACATTTTTACACACATGCAGAATGCTTACACACAAAGGCAACCTTGTGGTAATGCACTTTTGTGGAGTGAAATTTGCAAAAAATGCACAAAACAAATTAGAACTCTTTAAAAGTCTTTGCACAAATTATAGCTCCAGTATTGGCAATGATGCAAAGACAAAATGTATAGTCATTCCTAGCTCCTTAAACCACACTTAATTTCCAGATAACAACAATAGCAAGGTAATAAGTTCCTCCTAACATGATGCAACCATCTTGTGGTCGTGGTTTTTGGGATTTTAGACATTAGGGATTTTGATTTTTTAGGATTTCAACATTTGGGATTATGGTGCTCAGGATTGCATCTTTTGGGATTAAGATCCATACTCCATGCTAAGTGTTTTATCACTGCCATCTCATTTAGTCTTCAAAATAACCCCATGCGACAGTTCCTATCATTATCTCCACTTTACAGAAAAGAAGACTGCAGTTCTTAGGTTTAAGTAACTTCTGCAAGAAAGTAAATGGTCAAGTCACAATTCAAACCCAGCTCTGCTTGACTATAAATTCTGTTTCTCCCCTCTCCCCCAGCTTTGCTATGCCATCTCCATGTTAATGAGGTTGCAAGAGTCTTTTGACTCCTCAAAGAGAGATCACACATGAGACAGCAAAGGAATGAAACTGGAGCATTTTATTAAGTTAAGGTAGGGGCATATATGTGAGAGAGTTTAGATTACGTGAAATAAACTTGCTCTGGCTGCCTCTGCTTTAACATGGAGGCTTCTCTGGCCCTTTCTTGGTACTAATTTCTTTGCCTCTTGTTTGGCCACTCTGGTTGACCATGATTTCACTCCCAGATGCAAGAAAACCAACTGAGACTCCATTCTCTTAGTTGCCCGGAATGTGATTTAAAAAGTGATAAATACTGAGATCAGGAGCTGACCCTATTTAAGAAATATAATGTCAAATTCGGTCCCTTCCATTCCTCTTGAAAGATAGGTTACTAAGGGGAAACAGGTATAATGCTTTTAAGTTAGTACCCACTTTATTTGATGCCAGAGAAATATCATAGACAGATAAAATTCCAGCAACCAAAAGTAGTTTCAAAGCAATCCAAGTCATTTTTACATATTCTTATATTTTCTAAGCATCATGATTCTCAGAATCCCCACACAATCCTAAGCATCTCCAATTTTCTGTTGCAAGTACTGCCTTCATATCCCGCAGCTTTTTCTATGCCTCTTATTTTAAAACTCCCTTGAAGATTTCTCTACCAGCCCAAGCCTACACAGTCTTATCCTTTCTCTCTTAACCCTTATTCTGTAACCTTTGATGATGGAGAACCCAAAAAGAATGAGGTTAAGGTTGAATCCTGATTAGCAGTATACATGCAGAAGAAACCTGCGAAACTCTTAACTTAATAACTTCTATCCCACCACCATCATAATAGCATTTGTTGACCACCAGCCTGTGAAGTGGGGGTTGGAGGGGAGGGCTTAAAGTGGGTAGAGCCACTGCTTTCACATATGGTGTAGAAAGCATTGTGTGGCACTGGGATACCAGTTTGCCCTCTTTGAAATGCAATTTCTGTTTCTTATTATCTGGAGAGTCATAAAATGCTATTAGTTTAAAATTTAATTTTGCACTGGAGCATGCTTTAATGGAAGCAGGCTCATCAAGTCAGCTCTCAATCATGCCCAAATGCTTACTGGGGGACATATTTGGTCTCTAGAAGGAATTCGTGCTCAGTAGTTTAGGAGAAACTCCGGTAGGATAAATGAAAGCATTTTTCTCTCACACAAAAAAATCAAATTTATTATTGCTTCAAGTTAAACACCTACAGTGTTTGTCTCATTTATTTACATAATTGTATCTCATTACAGTTCTTTTAACCCTAGCACCACTGCAGTCTTGTTCAGTGCAGAAGGCAAATGTTTACTAATTTGAGGCCAGATGGAAAGCTTGATAAATTTTAATATTATGCCCAAGAGAGCACTGTTTGAGAACTCTACCTGATGCTTAGCCAATCGAATGCATACTTTGATTGCAATACTTTTCTGGTAAGGTTTAGTGCATCATTTTTTGAACTGTGGTCAAGATTGTAAAAGTTGTAAGTCATCTAAATATTTTATGGTAGGAACTTGTAGACCATTTGACAGCTGTGAAAAATTTTAAAAAGGAATATGATAACCATATTTTAGAAAGAGAGACTTACTTGTAGGAAGCAAGGTTTGTACTGCTGGAGTAGAAAATAAAGAAAATTAAGTTGACCTAGTTTACTCTCTCAACCATATAAAAAAGGGAGACACACAAGCTGACCCAGAGTTTAATGGTCCCATAAAAGATAAGATTTATATGTTGGCTGAGATATTGTGATCACAGATATGTTTGATTTTATGGAATAAACTACAGCAGTACTAATGGTAATAAAGGAGACCATAAATGACAAAAATACCAAACTAACCAGAAACATCACTGTGATGAACATTCCAGTGGTTTCCCCATAGAGTCTTTTATCTTTGCACATAACATGTAAGTAAAAAGGAGAGATTTGCATTTCACGTTAGAAACACCAACTGGTAATTTATGTTCAGTGTCCATTTCTCTCCATTTTCCTTTAGTAACAGCACCTCTCAGGTTTTGACCAGGCACATTGC
This sequence comes from Saguinus oedipus, assembly GCA_031835075.1. Taxonomy (NCBI): domain Eukaryota; kingdom Metazoa; phylum Chordata; class Mammalia; order Primates; family Cebidae; genus Saguinus; species Saguinus oedipus. The sequence goes on along the minus strand of CM063171.1, from coordinate 64,836,294 downwards.
TGACCTGTAGAGATGGAACTTCTGAGCCTCTTTTGTGATTAGATATGGCCATCGAACTAAATTCTGGGCAATGAGATGTAAACAGATATGATATATGCAATTGACAAACAAAGCCCTGTAAATGAAGATGCATGCTTGCACTTTTCTTTGACTCTGCTGTTTGCTGGATGCAGACATGATGACCAGAGTGACTGTACACCTTAGAAACCAAGATGCAGACATCATGGTGAGGATGGTGGAGCTTCCCTTCTACACCTCAACTATCCATTCCTGGGTTGTTGCATGAGAAGGAAAGAAATTTCTATCTTGTTGAGGCTTTGTATTTTGTATTCTCTTTGTTAGAAAAGCTTGATTGTCCCATTTTAATGCAGAATTCTAATTCTTGCTGATTCTTTCGGAGAAGGGTGTCAATGAGCAGTAGAATCCCCTCTACAAAGGCAGCTGGAAGAAAAAGGATCTTCAAGTTAGCATACTGTCCCTTCTAAATCATAGTATTTAAAAAGTGCGACAGAAGAAAAGAAAAAGTGCTGTTAATTCTATATGAAATGTTGAGGAAAGCTTCAGAGAAAAAGTGGCATTTGCACTGAGATTTTAGTGTCATGTGCACATTCGCCAGCTGGAGGAAATCTAAACAAAGAAAGACATGGAAACATGTGGCTAAAAGTATAGAGTTTCTGGTGAGATTGTAAAAGCAATTTTATGATGGCATATTTGCAAGATTGCTGTGCACTTTGTTAAGGAGTTTGGATTTATTCCACACACAATGAAGAAGTGTCTAACCATTTAAATTCTGGAATTGAAAAGACCAAATCTGTGTTTAGAAAAAATACTCTGGCAGCACGGGAGGAGACATTTGAAGAGAAAGTGGAGGCAGGGAACTATGGCTTTCAAATTCCTGTCATCCACTTAATTTTGTCAAGGGTTCTATCTCTATCCATCCATCTATCTACCTACCTATAATCTATCTATCTATCTATCTATCTATCTATCTATCTATCTATCTATCTATCATCTATCTATCTATCTGTCTTCATACCTACCTACTTTACAGTAAGTATATTTTTAAATTTGGACTCAGTGTGTTATAATTTTTAACACAGTAAAATACATATTTATTTTTAAAGAGTTTATCATTGTCCCTCTTTAAACTCTGCTGTATGTCTCCATGGTAAGCATACTACTCTCAGGACAAATATTCAGCTGGTGCACACTGGGATGGCTTCCCACTTGTTCCAGTACTGAAATGTGGCCCTACCAGTTGTTATATAGCTGATGCCTGAGCTCCTGAGTATCACTTACCTCCACAGCTCTGGCTACCTGGTGCACCCCTAAGAACCCAAGACCACCTCTTGATTTAGCATTCAGATGTCTTGGGGCTCGACCCGCCCTACAGTGGGCCTCTGCTCTGATTGATTGAGCCTAGTCATAATTAGTTTTATAGATTTTAAATATTAATCTTGAAAATACATTACGGACCATAGATTATTTTGTTTATAGCAGTAGTAGAAGGAAAGGAAAAAAAGGAACAAACTTAAGATACATTTTGAACATAAAATGTAGGGAATTGATAATTGATTTAATGTGGGAATAAAGAAGAGTGTTAAAAATCTGGTATTTTAATTTGTGTAAGTAGATGGTTGATGATACCATTAACTAGAAATGAGATAAAGGACACACACACTTGGAGAAGGGAAATAATGTGCATAGCCATACTGAGATTGAGATGCCATTGCAACATCCACAAGGAAATGGTTCAGAATGGGTTGGATATGATGGTGTGCTGGCAAATATTAAACCACTTATTCTCAAACAATAAAGAAGAAAGCTCTTTTTATCTGAAGCATTTGCTGATTTCCATGGTGTAGATATTCCCACGATGTCCAAGTTTAATTAATACCAATGTGATGTCAACAATGCAGAGTTGGGAAGAGATGGGCACAATATGCTCTTACAAGCCCATTCCAGCACATTATTGCTTGGATACATAGGTCTGGATCTCAGCATGAGGTCTGAAGATGATAGATAAATTTGGCAGGCAACAAGCTGTGTATTTTAAAACCTTTAAACTGTTGAGTTTTGATTTTTGCTCCAGAACTTGGTAAATCAAAAATCTATATATATTCCATTTTGCTGCTAAAAGGCCTATATATTGTGCAGATGTTGTATGCAGGGTCTATTTGATCAGGTTTGTTCATTTTTTCAAGTTTCCCATGTTCCTATTGAATTCTTTGTTTCCTTATTAATTACTGAGAGATGTTTATTAAAACTTCCTTTTGCTATGAGTTTGTTTTAGTTGTATACATTTTTGGAACCATGTTATTTTAAGTGAATAAAAAGTGAAATATCTTTCAAGCAAATTGAAAATTTGATTATTGTAACATCCCTCTTTATCTCTAGAAATGCTCTTGTGTTAAAGTCCATTTTATATGATATTGAAGTGACTACTTCAGCTTTCTTTTACATGATACATTTTAACCTTTCTGTATTCTTAAGCTTTAGATATTTATGTTAAAAATAGCACATTATTTAAAAAAATTAAGCCTGATATTTTTTGTCCCTTAATTGGATTGTTTATTTTATTTGCTTTTGAATAAGTCAGGGTCTAATCCAGAGATAAAAACTGCTCAGTAAATTGAATAGTGAAGATTACATATTGAGCATAAACTATTTATAGAGGATTAGCTACTGTGAAAGAATAAAAGAGAATCCTAAAGCTTACCCTACAGCTGTGGGAGAGAATCCAAGAAAGAAGACATTTGGTAGACTGCATCCCTCTGCACTTTGCCCCACCCAAGACTAGAATTTAGTCTTGAAAAGCATATTGCTCCAGCCTACTGGCTGCTCATGAATGTCTTTGGGTTGCCTTGGGCCAAAGTTGGCCCACAGTTGGTTAGTGAGCAGGGTACCATGGAGTGGGACTTGTAATAAGAAAAGATTTGCAAATGCAAATAAACTAATTCATATCACAAGCAAAGGGAAAGTATGCAAAACTTCTATATGGCAGTATTCCCTTATCTGCTGTTTTGTTTTTTGTGGTTGCAGTTACCTGTGATCAATTGTGGTTCAAAATATTAACTGAAAAATTCCAGAAATACACAATTTATAGGTTTCAAATTACACAGCTTTCTGGCTAGCAAGATGACATTTCATGCCTTTCTGCTCCGTCTTCCCCTAAACTTGAATCATCCCTTTTTCCAGTGTATCTATACTGTCTATACTATTAACCTGTTAGTCTCTTAGTAATTGTCTTTGTTCTCAGGTTGACTGTCATGGTATCCCAGTGCTTCTGTTCAAGTAATCCTTACTTTACCTATTAGTGGCTCCAAAGTGTATGAGTAATGATGCTTGCAATTTGGACATGCCAAAGAGAGGCCTTAAAGTGCTTACTTTAAGTGAAAAGATGAAAGTTGTCGACTTAATAAGGGAAGAAAAAAAATTGTATGCTGAGGTTGCTAAGATCTACAGTAAGAACAAATCTACTCTCTGTGAAATTGTAAGAGGGAAATTCATCCTAGTATTGCTGTTGTGCCCTGATATGATTTGGTTGTTTCCCACCCAAATCACATCTTGAATTTCCATGTGTTGTGGGAGGGACCTGGTGGGAGGTAATTCAATCATGGGGGCGGGTTTTCTCATGCTGTTCTCATGATAGTGAATAAGTCTCATGAGATCTGATGGTTCTATAAAGGGTAGTGCCCCTGTACAAACTCTCTCTCTCTGCCTGCTGCCATCCATGTAGGATGTGACTTGCTCCTCCTTGCCTTCTGCCATAATTGTGAGGCCTCCCTAGCCATCTGGATCTGTTAGTCCATTAAACTTCTTTCTTTTGCAGATTTCCCAGTCTTGGGTATGTCTTTATCAGTAGTATGCAAACAAATTAATACACACCTCAAACTGCAAAAATTATACCCATAGTGAGTGACAAATGCTTAGTCAATAAGGAAGGGGAATTCAATTTGTGAGTGGAAGGCATGAATAGAGACATGTTCTGACCGATGGTAATTGAATTTTCTGCTATCTGTGTGTGGGGGTGTCTTGGCACATATCCCCTATGCATAAGAGAGGGCTATGGGAGTCCTCATTTCTGTAATTGCTCCTAAGGCTGTAGTTAATATCTTTGGCTTCTTTCTTTCACTACCCACTCCCTATTTCCCTTCCTCTCAGCCAGAACTTTAGTTGGCCAGTGTTCTTGGTCTCTGGTAGAGTGACCCAAACCTTTGTTTTCAAAGGATCTGAATCATTAATTGTCCTGTCCCTGCTTTTTTTAAGTTTGCTGTAGTTTTCCATTAACTTTTACTACTGGGCATAGAACTACTAAAATGTACCCTGGCAATCCCTGGGTTCTAGGTGTAGTCCACATTTTCTTTGTTGTGTAGAAATAACAACCTGATTTCTGCTTGGAAATTAGAATCAATAACTTTAGGAGTAGACTTACCTTTCCTGCATGTTGGGTCAGTAGCATAAACAGCCCCAATGCCTAGGTGGTAGTCTCATCTAATGGTAGTTCTGGTAGAAGCCCTACTGTCAGGACAAGCAAATCTACATCCAGAATGTGTGTCTATTTCAGTGAGAATGAATCTGTGCCCCCTCCATGATAGAAGCAGTCCAGTATGATCAATCTGCTACTAGGTTGCTGGCTAGTCCTCCCCCTCCCTGGGAATGCTACCATATTGGGGATTCAGTGTTGGTCTCCACTTCCGGCAGATTAGACACACATCAGTAGCATTAGCCAGGTCAGCTTTGGTTATCACAGGCATAACGTTCATCCCTGCCACCATGGCCACTTTGTTCATGGGCCCATTGAGAAAGCACTATGTCTGGGAAAGGGGCTTACTCACACCCACTAAACATATAATTTCATCCACCTAATCAAGTGCCTACTCTGGAGTAGAAATTCATTTGTGGACATTCACAAGGTGCACAAATATACTCACAGTTTTTGTCCATTTTAACATTCCCATTCCTATAGCTATTTCTCAGAATTCTTTGGCACCAATTTTTCAAACTCGTTCCTTCCAAGTCTCTGCGCAGAAAAACTATCATCGACTTTCCATGAATGAGTTGTGGATCTGTATTTCTGGCCATCTCTCACTTCAGACAAAGTGGAGTAATAAAGCACTGCTTGACGTTCTGCCCAAGGAGAGGATTTCCCTTTGGCACTGGCTTTCAGGGTCAACCCTGAGGGGAACTATAGCAATGTAGCTGTCCACTTTGTGGGAGTTCCTAAATATTATATAGACAGATGCATTTGTAAACTAGGCTTGACTTTTTTTTGGGGGCGGGGGGTGGATGGAGTCTGGCTCTTGTTGCCCAGGCTGGAGTGTAACGGCACAATCTCGACTCACTGCAAACTCTACCTCCCATGTTCAAATGATTCTCTTGCCTCAGCCTTCTGAGTAGCTGGGGTTACAGATGCCCGCAACCACATTCAGCTAATTTTTGTGTTATTAGTGGAGATAGGATTTTACCATGTTGACCAGGATGGTCTCGAATTTCTCAATGCAGGTGATCGGCCTGCCTTGGTCCCGCAAAGTGCTGGGATTACAGGCCGGAGCCCCTAAACCTGCCTGGGACTCAACATCTTCTCAGTCACTTAGTCATTAGTAGCTCCCCCTGGAGGCCAAAGGCATGATTTTAAGGAGAAGAGACAAGAAAGGGACCAACTTGTAAGAAGGGCTATCCCTAATAATGAGGTTCAATTGTGTTTAATGCACTGTTTGTCTCATTCTTAATTGTAATTATTGTATTTCTAAGTTTTAGAATTTCTACATAATTATTTTTCAAAGGTCTTATTTTTTAGAATTACCTGTTTTCTGATTTTTTTTTAAAAATCTTCTCTTTATCTTAATGATCATTTTAAGCATGTCTATGTTTAAAGCTTGGGCCTGATAGTTTCCAATAGCTGGAGTATGTGTGGATCTGTGTCTATTGGCTAATATTTCTGTTGGTTCTTATTTATATTGTTTCATTTCCTCATGTGTATGATTACCATGGATTGTGTGCTTAACATCATATTTAAAGGCCAATTTATAGAAATAAGTTGAAACCTAGTAAAATGTGATCTTACATGAGAGGGAATTTGCCTTTTCTTCTCTTAGTGCCTGGAAAACTGTCAGTCTGGAACTTACTCCAATTTCAGTGATTTAGGTTTTCTAGGTATGCAGGCCAGGCAAGAAATGGCTTACTTCTGTTTCACTTTTGTTTCTAAATGCAACCACTGAGAGTCCAAACCAAAACTACATGGAAGTTATCATATTCTTCCCAGAAATGTTTGTCTCTCTAGCCCTTGAGGCCACCTAAAAACCTGTTCAAGCTCTTCCAGATCTACTGCACTGGCTAATCTGTATTTGCCCTTCCAGACCCATTTTCCACACTTTCTACCTTACTTTTTGTCCTGAAAAGCAGCAGCATCAGTGAGCTTCCTTTCCCTCTGGATTCTGGTTGGGTTTGGCCAATGGAGACACCATCAGCCAACAGAAGGATGGAGGGAATGTGAGAGCAGAGTGTTTAGTCTATCAGTCCCTCTCAGGTGGCTTCTAAATTAGTAGTAGCTGCATTTGACTAAAGCCCCAAAATCCTGCTAGGCAGCCCTTTCCTACAGTTTTCTCTCAGCTCTGTAATGTCTTCCTTCCCTTGCCCCTTTAAGGCTAAGGCTGGGAATGGCAACCAAACAGCCTGTTGTTAGTTCTGAGGTATTTCCTCATCTCTCCCTGGTTTCCCTTAATCCTATCCACACACTTACGAATTGCACCTTCATTGATTGTTCCTCAGTTATGCCACGTGAATTTGCCATGTCTTTCTTGTTGGATCCCTTATGAATATAAGCCCCAAGTTTTGTGCTCCTTTGTCTGGATTTCCATCTTTTTACAGCAATACTTATTTAAATTGCTAGTGGGCCAATGTTCTCCAGCTGAAATTTTATGTATTATTTTCCAGTTTTTCTGTGTACATTATCAGTGGTATAACTAATATGCCATTACTTAAAATACCATTACTGTAAGTAAAATTTCCCTCACTCCTTTATGTCTCACAATATATGATTTTGTTTCTAAACAATCAATGTTAAATATTGTATATTTTACATAAATACATGGAACCATACTGCATATAGGCTTGTGTGATGTGCTGTTCTCATTCGATGTTGTTTTGGGGGTTCTTCCATTCTGCTTTGTATAGCTATAGTTAATTCATTGCTGTTTGACTATTCCAAATAACACCTACCTATCCCCCTGTAGTTTCTCATTCTTTATGTTCACTTTTCCTAGTTTCTTGGTTTCCATCCTCATGTTGGCTCTCTATTTTATCTTCTATCCTTTATCTAGCTTGGTTGTTTGACATGTTTGATGGTTATTTGGTATAGTTTCCACAGCAATGCCTTTCATACCCCTTTAGGACTTGATGTATTCATCTCACCCATTACTTGGGTAAAATATTCCATCCTATCCCTCATCTCTCATCCCTTTATAACTTCCCTAAAGAACCTATTATCTGGATTATTTTTATTTCATGTTTTTAAATCAATACTTTATCCCTGTTTTGATAGCTGAAAACTTATTTAACTAAAAAAAAAAAAAAAAAAAGACTTGATGTAATGTGATTTTTTCTTGCTTTTGTTTAGGGGACTTACTCTGCTTTTCATTGATAAAATGTAACATACTATAAAAGGGGAAGAGCACATTGGTTTCGAACTAAGTGATCTTAATATTTGAAAGTTCATATTTGTAAAACATGTGAAAAAAGGATTAATAATACTTTTACAAAAGGATGCATCATGTGATGAATTTAAATTAACAAGCTTCCTTAGTGCATTTGACATATAACTTGATTTATACAAATTCGATTTATACCGTTGGTCAGGATTAAATCTATTAAGCAAAGCAAGGTGCATCTGAAATTATATTTGGAAATACATTCTTTCCATAACTTGCCCTTTATGTAATAACAAATAACATCCAACTCTTTCTCCTGGAAGGAAACAATACATTGTTATGACTTTTAGATTGCTAACATCTTTTATGGAGAAGCAAAGATATACAGAGCTAAGAGAATTCAGAAAAAGCACAATGAAAATGTAACTTCAAATAATTTCTAATAATGGCAGGTGTTAAACCTTAAGAAAGGATTATGTGGTGTGGGTGTTCAGAACTTCAAACTCTTGAATGGAAAGACAGATCACATCCTGACTGCTCTTGTGTTGGTTTTCAGCATTTGCCCTTCATATCTCGTATTTGGATGGCACAGGAGTATATTATAAACCATCAGTAGCCTAACTTGGTTGTCAGCTGGGAATTATTTGTGAAGCAGTGAGATAAAACTGATAAAATACTTTAAAAGGAATATGTATTCAATCTGAACTTTTAAAAGTATCATTAAAATAGTTTTTAAAACTGATAAGTTAAAAATATAAAATAGAGGAGGAGGCAAGATGGCGTCATAGAGGCGACTCAGGATTGCAGCTCTCGGTGAAGGCGCAGAGGGTGAGTCCTAGCCGCATTCTTGGATGGACCTTTTATGCCCACAGAGTGTTGAATGTCCCAGGTGTGGGAGAGACACTGGACCCTAGTGCAGCCGGCTAACGCAGCCGGCTCCCGCCGCCTCTTTGGCCAGCGCCGCAGCGGGACCCGGCGTGGAACTCACTGGTCTGGGTGCCCTGTTAAACCGGCAATCTGAGATTTGGAAGGGCAGATTGGCATGTCCATCTGATTGAACGGGACTTGGACAATGAGCCAGACCAGGAGTTTCCTGGGAAGCGTGATCTGAGCCGGGGTAGTGGGCAGTGGCACGGGAGATCGCACGGATCCCAGTGCCCTATCGGCAGGCTCCTGGGGCGCCAGTGAGAGAGTCGACCTTTCAGCTTGGGGAGAGGAAGAGAGAGAGAGAGAGGACGGACTCTGAGGCAGGGAGCTGGGTGATCGGGCTCGGCGGGTCCCACGCTCACGGGGACAAGCAGGGCGGCAACTGGAGGTGCTTGGGGCTGAGAGTTTTGCTGCCGGCATATAGGACGGTGCAGCCCGGTGAGGGAGAGGCGTCCACCATCTCTGACGCAGTGCACCCCCACTGAAGTACCGCCCAGGTCTGACGCAGCCTGCCGTTGCCGAGGCAACCTGCCATAACAGAGAGACTCCGCCAGGCAGCAACAGGGCGGACCCGCGCTAGCAGGTCAGAGCCCCGGCAGGCAAATAGTGAATAGACTGCCGCCTAGTGGAGTAGGACAGTGCAACAGATACTCATAAAGAAAGCCCCAACTCCCTGAGACAGAGCATCTAAGGGTGAAAAAAAAAAGGGTGGTGTTTTATGAGTTCTATTGCAGCAGACATAAACAACCTCCCAACAACACTGAATGAACAACGGAGCTCACAGCTCAGCACTGGAGCTCCTATAAAGTACAGACTGTCTCCTGAAGCAGCTCCCTGACCCCTGTATATCCAAGGAGTCACCCCAGAAAAGGATTAATCGGACTGACATTTGGCTGGCATCATTCTGGAACAAGGACAGCAGAAAAAGAAACTGGTATCATCCCTCACTGTTCCGCAGCTGCTGCAGGTATACCCCAGACAAACAGGGCCTGGAGTGGACCTCAGCACTCATACAGCAGAGAGGATAGACCATTAGAGGGAAAACTAATTAACAGAAATACTTCATCAACAACAATCTCAGTGTCCACACAGAGACCCAATTGAAAAACCAGCAACTACTAAGACGACAGGCGGATAAATCCATAAAGATGGGAAGAAACCAGAGCAAAAAGGAGGAAAACACCCGAAACCAAAACACCTCACCTCCAAAAAAGGACCAAAACTCCTCACCAGCAAGGGAACAAAGCTGGACGGAGAATGAATGTGATGAAATGACGGAATCAGACTTCAGAAAGTGGATAATGAGAAACTTCAGAGAGCTAAAGGAACATGTTCTAAACCAGTGCAAAGAAACTAAGAACCTTGAAAAAAGATTTGAAAAAAGATTCGAGGAATTGATAACAAGAATGGACAACTTAGAGAGGAATATGAATGAATTGAAGGAGCTGAAAAACACAACACGAGAACTTCGTGAAGCATGCACAAGTTTCAACAGCCGAATTGACCAAGCTGAAGAAAGAATATCAGAAGTTGAAGATCAACTCAATGAAATAAAACGAGAAACCAAGATTAAAGAAAAAAGCACAAAAAGGAATGAACAAAATCTCCAAGAAATGTGGGACTATGTGAAGAGACCCAACCTATGTTTGATAGGTGTACCAGAATGTGACGAAGAGAATGAATCCAAGCTGGAAAACACTCTTCAGGATATTATCCAGGAAAATTTCCCCAACCTAGCAAGACAGGTCAATACTCAACTCCAGGAAATACAGAGAACACCACAGAGATACTCTGCAAGAAGAGCAACCCCAAGGCACATAATCATCAGATTCACCAGGGTTGAAACGAAGGAGAAAATACTAAGGGCAGCCAGAGAGAAAGGTCGGGTCACCCACAAAGGGAAGCCCATCAGACTCACAGCAGATCTCTCGGCAGAGACTCTACAAGCCAGAAGAGAGTGGGGGCCAATATTCAACATCCTTAAAGAAAAGAACTTTCAACCCAGAATTTCATATCCAGCCAAACTGAGCTTCATAAGTGAAGGAAAAATAAAATCCTTCACGAACAAGCAAGTACTCAGAGATTTTGTCACCACTAGGCCTGCTTTACAAGAGCTCCTGAAAGAGGCACTACACATAGAAAGAAACAACCAGTTCCAGCCATCCTAAAAGCATAGCAAATGCTAAAGACCATCAACAAAATGAAGAATGTACATGAACCAATGGGCAAAACAGCCAGCTAGCATCAAAATGGCAGTATCAAATTCACACATAACAATATTAACCCTGAATGTAAATGGGCTAAATGCACCAATCAAAAGACACAGACTGGCAAATTGGATAAAATACCAAAACCCATCGGTGTGCTGTATCCAGGAAACCCACCTCACATGCAAAGATACACAAAGGCTCAAAATAAAAGGATGGAGGAAGATTTACCAAGCAAATGGAGAGCAAAAAAAAGCAGGAGTTGCAATTCTCATCTCTGATAAAATAGACTTTAAAGCAACAAAGATCAAAAGGGACAAAGAAGGTCATTACATAATGGTAAAAGGATCAATACAACAAGAAGAGATAACAATTCTAAATATATATGGACCCAATGTAGGAGCACCCAGATATATAAGGCAAGTTCTTAATGATTTACAAAGAGACTTTGACTCCCACACAATAATAGTGGGAGACTTTAACACTCCACTGTCAATAGCAGACAGATCAACCAGACAGAAAATTAACAAGGATATCCAGGACTTGAACTCAGACCTGGAACAAGCAAACCTGATAGATATTTACAGAACTCTCCACCCCAAATCCACAGAATATACATTCTTCTCAGCACCACATCACACCTACTCCAAAATTGACCACATAATTGGAAGTAAAGCACTCCTCAGCAAATGCAAAACAACTAAAATCATAACAAACAGTCTCTCAGACCATAGTGCAATCAAGATGGAACTCAGAATTCAGAAACTAACTCAGAACCACACAGCTTCATGGAAGCTGAACAACTGGCTCTTGAATGTTGATTGGATAAACAATGAAATGAAGGCAGAAATAAAGAAGTTCTTCGAAACCAACCAGAACGAAGACACAACGTACCAGAATCTCTGGGACACATTTAAAGCAGTCTGTAGAGGAAAATATATAGCAATAAGTGCCCACATGAGAAGAGTGGAGAGATCCAAAATTAACACCCTATCGTCAAAATTGAAAGAGCTAGAGGAGCAAGATCAAAAAAACTCAAAACCTAGCCGAAGACAAGAAATAACTAAGATCAGAGCAGAATTGAAGGAGATAGAGACAAGAAAAACCCTTCAAAAAATCAATAAATCTAAGAGCTGGTTTTTCAAAAAGATCAACAAAATAGACAGACCACTAACCAGACTGATAAAAAAGAAGAGAGAACAACCAAATAGATGCAATAAAAAACGATAAAGGGGAAATCACCACAGATTCCACAGAAATTCAAACCATCATCAGAGAATACTACAAACAACTCTATGCACATAAACTAGTAAATCAGGAAGAAATGGATAAATTCCTGGATGCCTGTGTCCTCCCAAGCCTAAACCAGGAGGAAGCCGAAACTATGAATAGACCAATAACAAGGTCAGAAGTTGAGGCAGCAATTAAGAGCCTACCACACAAAAAAAGCCCAGGTTTAGATGGGTTCCCAGCTGAATTCTACCAGACACACAAAGAGGATCTGGTACCATTCCTTCTGAAACTATTCCAAATAATCCAAAAAGAGGGAACCCTTCCCAAATCATTTTATGAGACCAACATCATCCTGATACCAAAACACGGCAGAGACTCAACAAGAAAAGAAAACTTCAGGCCAATATCCATGATGAACATAGATGCAAAAATCTTCAATAAAATACTGGCAAACCGATTGCAACAGCACATTAAAAAACTTATCCATCATGATCAAGTAGGATTCATCCCGGGGATGCAAGGCTGGTTCAACATACGCAAGTCTATAAATGTAATTCACCACATAAACAGAAGCAAAAACAAAAACCACATGATTATCTCAATTGACGCAGAGAAGGCATTTGACAAAATTCAACAGCCCTTTATGCCAAAAACCCTCAATAAACTTGGTATTGATGGAACATATCTCAAAGTAATAAAAGCTATTTACGACAAACCAACAGCCAACATCATACTGAATGGGCAAAAACTGGAAGCATTCCCTTTGAAATCCGGCACTAGACAAGGATGCCCTCTCTCACCACTTCTATTCAACATAGTACTGGAAGTTCTAGCCAGAGCAATCAGGCAAGAAAAAGAAATAAAGGGTATTCAAATAGGAAAGGTGGAAGCCAAATTGTCTCTATTTGCAGACGACATGATAGTATACCTAGAAGACCCCATCACCTCAGCCCAAAAACTCCTGAAACTGATAAGCAACTTCAGCAAAGTCTCAGGATATAAAATCAATGTTCAAAAATCACAAGCATTCCTATACACCAATAACAGACTTAAAGAGAACCAAATCAAGAATGAACTGCCATTCACAATTGCTACAAAGAAAATAAAATACCTAGGAATACAACTCACTAGGAATGTAAGGGACCTCTTTAAGGAAAACTACAAACAACTGCTCAACGAAATAAGAGAGGACACAAACAGATGGAGAAACATTCCATGTTCGTGGTTAGGAAGAATCAATATCGTGAAAATGGCTATACTGCCCAAAGTAATTTACACAATCAATGCTATCCCCATCAAACTACCATTGAATTTCTTCACAGAACTGGAAAAAACCACCATGAATTTCATATGGAACCAAAAAAGAGCTGCATAGCCAAGTCAATTCTAAGCAAAAAGAACACAGCGGGAGGCATCACGCTACCAGACTTCAAACTATACTACAAGGCTACAGTAATCAAAACAGCATGGTACTGGTACCAAAACAGAGATATAGACCAATGGAACAGAACAGAAGCATCAGAGGCAACACAACATATCTACAACCATATTATCTTTGATAAACCAGACAAAAACAGGCAATGGGGAAAGGATTCCCTATTTAATAAATGGTGTTGGGAAAACTGGCTAGCCATGTGCAGAAAGCAGAAACTGGACCCCTTTCTGACACCTTACACTAAAATTAACTCCAGATGGATTAAAGACTTAAACGTAAGACCTGACACCATAAAAACCCTAGAAGAAAATCTGGGCAAAACCATTCAGGACATAGGAGTAGGAAAGGACTTCATGAACAAAACACCAAAAGCATTGGCAACAAAAGCCAAAATAGACAAATGGGACCTAATCAAACTCCACAGCTTCTGCACGGCAAAAGAGACAGTCACTAGAGTGAATCGGCAACCATCAGAATGGGAAAAAATATTTGCAGTCTACACATCTGACAAAGGGCTGATATCCAGAATTTACAAAGAACTCAAACAGATTTACAGGAAAAAAACAAACAAGCCCATTCCAAAATGGGCAAAGGATATGAACAGAAACTTTACAAAAGAAGACATACATGAGGCCAACAAACATATGAAAAAGTGCTCATGATCATTGGTCATTAGAGAGATGCAAATCAAAACCACATTGAGATACCATCTCACACCAGTTAGAATGGCGATCATTAAAAAATCTGGAGACAGCAGATGCTGGAGAGGATGTGGAGAAATAGGAACACTCTTACACTGTTGGTGGGAGTGTAAATTAGTTCAACCATTGTGGAAGACAGTGTGGCGATTCCTCAGGGACTTAGAAATAGAAATTCCATTTGACCCAGCAATCCCATGACTGGGTATCTATCCAAAGGACTATAAATCATTCTACTATAAGGACACATGCACACGAATGTTCATTGCAGCACTGTTTACAATAGCAAAGACCTGGAACCAACCCAAATGCCCAACGATGATAGACTGGACTGGGAAAATGTGGCACATATACACCATGAAATATTATGCAGCAATCAAAAATGATGAGTTTGTGTCCTTTGTAGGGACATGGATGAATCTGGAGAACATCATTCTCAGCAAACTGACACAAGAACAGAAAAAGAAATACCGCATATACTCACTCATAGGTGGGTGAGAAAAATGAGAACACATGGACACAGAGAGGCGGTCTACTACACACTGGGGTCTATTAGGGGGAATGGGGGAGGGACAGCAGGGGGGGGCTGGGGGGGATGACCTGGGGATGACTACCAAGTGTGGGTGAAGGGGAGGAAGGCAGCAAAGCACACTGCCATGTGTGTACCTATGCAACTATCTTGCATGTTCTGCACATGTACCCCCAAACCTATAATGCAATAAAAATTAAAAAAATAAAAAATAAAAAATAAAAATTAAAATAAAAAAATATATATATATATATAAAATAATATCTAACCAAACAAATTCTCCCTAATCATTGTAATTTCTTGCGATAATTTTTCTGTAAACTTTTCATGTTATAGATATGTTTGCAAAACTGAATATAAATATAGATCCTGAAACAAAAGTTATACGTAAAAATGCCAACCTCTGATGGGTGCAGCATATCACTGTGGCACGTGTATGCTTGTGTAACAAACCCACACATTCTGCACATGTACTCCAGAACTTAAAGTATAATAAAAAGTCGCCCCAATTTATTTTAAGGTATACTGAAAATTAAGATTGGGTGGAGAGGGAAGGTAAAGTTTTTATATAATATGGTGGGTTGGGGAGTAAAAAGCTATTTCATTCTTAGTGATATTGATCTTTGAATATTAACTAAGGAAAGTTTGGAAATAGTTTAATGGTAAAAATCTATAAGCAAAAAAATAAATAAATCAATAAACAGGATATGAAACTTTTGAATGATTAGAGAAGAAAAAATCATTTAGGACCCCCCCAAAATAGCAAAAATGCCAGGAAAGTAAAATCATGAAACAAGATATTAAAAGACCAAATAGTTCAATTATGACAATAATGATAATATGTTAAAATCTTATTAAATGAAAAAACTACTAAGCCTCATTAGATCAAAGAATATGAGTAAAAACGTTATTGCCTTTTTACTTCCTATTTTTAAAATCTAATTCAAAACAGGAAAGAGTTTTCCATTTATAACATATCTGAGGCCAGGTGTGGTGGCTCATGCCTGTAATCCAGGACTTTGGGAGGCCGAAGTCGGTGAATCACCTGAGGTCAGGAGTTTGAGACCAGCCTGGCCAACATGGTGAAACCCCATCATTAATAAAAATACAAAAAATTAGTTGGGTGTGGTGGCGGGTGCCTGTAATCCCAGCTACTCAGGAGACTGATGCTGCAGTGAGCTGAGATCGCACCACTTCACTCCATCCTGGGCAACAGGAGCGAGGCTGTCTCAAAAGAAAAAGAAAAAAAAATCTGAAAAGTCAACTTAAAACATGAACATATCAGATTATTTATATAAAATTATTCTATACTTAACATTTTATTACAATAAAAAATCAAGACAAATTAAAAACTGAACTATCTATAACAGATATGAATGTTATAATTCCTAATATACAAAATTCTTGCAAATCAAGCTTAAAAGACAAAGACCCTAAAATTGGCAAAAAGACATATCTGAAATAAGAGAGGTAAATAACTATAACAAAATGTATAATTCACTAATAGTCACAGCAATGCATATGTAAATGAGTTGTAAATTTCCATTTAACAAATTGGCAGAGATTCAAACTGGTACTGTTCAATGCTAATCAGGGTATGCACAGACTGATACTGTTCTCTGCTGATTAAAGCATTAAGTGGTACATGCTTTTTAAAAGCAGTGTGTCCATATGTATCAAAAAGAGTAAATTTTTCTATATTTTTAGTCAGTGATTTCAGTTTTAGGAATCTATCACAAAGAAATAAGCAGAAGTACAGACAAAAGTAAATAAAGGCATTTATTTTGACAAAGTTATTATAGTAAATATTGGCTATGGCCCTAATTTTTAAAAATTAGGAGAATATGATACACAGATTATGGAATATTATTAAAGGACTATAACAAAGTCATTAAAATTATATTTCCAAATAATGATGTTCTGTAATACAAAAAAAAGAGACTGATCGTTCTGATATTTCCTTACTATCTCTAGATATTTGTTTTTTTCTTGTTTTTAAATACGTTTTCCAAAATTTCTTCAATGATCATATATTACTTTCACAATTACCAAAATTCTTATTTAAATAATGTTTAGTATCTTCTGTAAGGGCTTTTGTCTCTGTTTGCTGAAGTGATAACTCAAGAAAGTTAATAGAAATGGGGATATTGTCATTATGCACAACCTTCCCATTCAACCTTGTTCAGTGGAGGACACTGACTGGGTAATTGTATGGCTGACTTTCCTACTGTGCTGCTCACTGAGGTCAGGAGATGTGACTGAGGCAGTGGCATAATCAAGAATGTTTAAAAGCCAAGCCAGGAAGCTGTAGTGGCTCAGGCCAGTTGTCCTGGCGCTTGAGGAGGTGAGGCTATGCGTTCGAGGCCAACCTGGGCAACATAAGAAACTCTCATTCATTACAGAAATAATAATAAATAAAAGCCAAACTGATCCAATTCTTTTCAACCTCATCTTATTACATTCCCCTTCCCACTGGTATAAATATCAAAGTTTTGAGATGCTATGCTCAGCTGTTTATGTAAGCCTGTTCTGGTTGCCATAAGTACTTCATCATGAAATATTTGGTTTGTGAGTCTTTGAGGTATTCTTGAGGCTACAAATACAATCAAACTGAATTATTTTGATGCTACGAGTCAGAAGAGTCATCAGGGGTGAGAGGCCGAGCCTCAAGGGGTAGGGAGAGCAGTTCCAGCGCATCATCTTCTCCTTCAGTTTTGCGCAGACCACTTGTCTTTTGAGAATGTTGGGATAACCTTGCAAGATCATCCTGTGAGGGAAGCTTGATCAAAATCTATCAAGCATCAGGTTGATTGCATTTTGTTGAAATAAAAATAAGGTTTTGTTTAAATATTGTTTTCTTCAAAAATGTTTTCTGTTGATTAGCTAATGCCTAATGATCAGTTTGACATGTTTTTCAACTTCCAATCGTATGATTTTATTAGGAAAAATCAGCCTTCAATGAGTAGACAACTAGGATGACATAAAAAATTTTTCTTTTCCCTCCCTTCTTCCATTTCTACTTCCCTTCATTTACTTCGTCTTAGGATTTTTCTTTTCGAGTCTGTGTTTGAGAAGGGCTGTCTCCCTCCTTGGCAAAATTATACTAATTCTCCAAGGCAAAGAAGCTTTACTAGTAGTTTTCTTGCCTTTCAGCCCCCTGGGAAGAGTAAGAGCTTCTCCTTCTGTGCTCGTACAGGACTTTGGAAATTATACTGGCACATGCCTTACATTGTATCAGAGCTGAGTTGGGTCTTTCCAATAGACTGTGAGCAGGGGCCATGTGTACTCAGTTTTATTTCTCCGAAGCTCATCCCAGAGACTGGCACAAAGCTGATTCTTCATAAGTGCTGAGGGAGTTCTGTTTTTTCTGGAGATGTTATGCTTTTGAAATAAGGTCCCTTTCTGTTATGTCACTTGTGGGAAAACTTCTGAGAAATGGAAGAACAAAAATATCCAAGAGTTCTGTAGTCTACTCCTTCTAGATATTTAAACAAGACCTGGAAATAGGCTGGGTGCGGTGGCTCATGCCTATAATCCCAGCACTTTGGGAGGCCGAGATGGGCGGATCACTTGAGGTCAGGAGTTTGAGACCAGCTTGACCAACATGAAGAAATCCTGTCTTTAATAAAAATACAAAAGTAGCAGGGCGTGGTGATGCATGCCTGTAATCCCAGCTACTCAGGGGGCAGGAGAATCGCTTGAATCTGGGAAGCAGAGGTTGCCATGAGCAGAGGTAGCACCACTGCACTTCAGCCCAGCGACAGGAGCAAAACTCTGTCTCAAAAAAAAAAAAAAAAAAAAAACAGTGTTCCTAATAGAAAGAAACCAGTAATAATTAAGTTGAACAAAAACAAGTCATAAGATTTATAACTATGCGTGGATTTCTTTGTCAGATTTACTCTCCACTTTTATCAAAAAGGTTTTTAAAATAGTATAAGCTCTTTGGTAAGCCTTAAATTATAGCTGAGCTTCTTATATAGAATCTCTCTTGTAGAAAATATTTTTTCCTTACTTGGGCATCACATTTCCCTTAGGGAGAGTAAAGCACGTCCATGCAGTTCTATCGTCTCTCCATGAACAGAAATAAAGAGATTCGAAACTATTTTGACAGGTATTCTTTCTAGCCTGTAAAGGACATGAATTGTTGGGAAATAACATTGGCTATGATTTTAAAAACTTTTGTTGTTGCATATTTCCACAAACTTTTATAACAAAAATAGAGTAGTAGGCTTGTGGAAAAATCTAGATATATTATTTATCAGTTGAAAGAATCTTGTGGTGGGGCCAGATTATGAGGGAAAGCAATAGAGGTTAGTGACTAAGCCTGCAAAATTTATCTTAGTCAGGCAGCCTGCTGTCAGCCTGCCAATTGGTTAGCACAGACATTTAAAGAATTTGCTTTTGGTGAAAGATAGCATAAGAATCTGCAGTGAATTTAACAATGCAAGGCATGGTGACCCATTCTCTCCCAAGAAGCAGCTGAATGGAGAATGCTGTTTTCAGGAAGAAACTAAGGAAGCACTGCCTGAAAGGCAATTCTTGAAGAGTGAGGTTATTTTATCCATCCATTGCTTCTGTTTGAAAACATATCCTTTATTTGATTAGGTGTGTTTTAGTGCTTCAGAAGAATCATATGCTATTACTGTAGGACTCGAAGAGCAGAAACAGGACACAGAGGAAGACAATACCAACATTCCCTGAACATCAGGGCAGAGGTCATACCCCTTCTATAGTAACAGTGAAGAAAAGATCAATTGTCAAGCGGCTTGAAGACAGACAGCTATTACTTGTGTGGGAGGGGGTAACACAGAGAAGAGAGGGACCCTGAATGGGAGCAAATCTCCAGCCTGAGGTCTTCCATATGAAGAGCAGAGGAATGATAGACTAATCAATTCTAAAGATAGTGAAGAACGTTTTATCTAGAAAATCACACCATCTGAATTTCCAGATAATTACTTCATGTCCCACCTTGTAGTGTGCGTGCAGGTAGTTTTTCCTTCCTCATATAATAGTTATCACAACTACAGCAAGATGGTAATTTCTGTGGTTAGACGCTCACTATCTCTCTAGAAAACTTAATTGGTTAAGGATCTGGCAGATTGTTCATTTCGAGTATCCTGAGCTGTAATTTTGTAGGCTCCCAGAGCAGATTTCTCCCCCTTCTTAAGAGATCTGGAAATTTGATGACCAACTTTTCCAGAGTTGAATTTACCCAAGGGATATTTATAATATTATTCTCAATCAAATGACAATTTATTTCAATTATTAAAAAATTTGTAAAGTCCACTGGTTTAGTTGCTGAGATATAGCAATGAATACAACACACAAAATCTCTGTCTTCATGGATCTCATCTTTTCTCCCTCGTTGATGCACTATTAACAGCTATCTATGAGAAGCACCAAGACATAAGTTACTTAAGATCTTGAGTCAGAGAATTTTTGAACTGATCTGTTTTCTATAATATGGATTTGTTTTGTTTTTTGAAGAGTGAGTCAAGGTAGGATATTAGTCCAATAGCAAGGTCTACCAGCATTCAAATCTCAATTCACTTCTTGCTAACTGTGTGATTTTGTGCCGCTTACTTCTTTTCTGTACCTAAGTTACTAATTGTAGAATGGGATGATAATAAGTTTATGTGACTAAATGGCTAATAAATGTTAGCAGGCATTATGATGAGTCATCTGCCTGTATATGGAGTTGTAAGAATTAAATGAGATTGAATATGAATCTCCAAAGAAATAGCAGAGTACTAGACATGTTATTTATATTACTTCTTCATTTAAAGATATTTAATAAGTACCATGCACTGTGCTAAGAGCTAATGGCAAGGTGGTGCTTGCATTCAATTAGTTTATGCTCTAATGGAGGATAAAAGGCACATCATAAAAAATATAAAGTATTGTGGTTCAAGAAATGTTACTATTGGGGCTGAGTGTCATGAGCACTTTGGGAGGCTAAGGCAGGCGGATCACCTGAGGTTGGGAGGTTGAGACCAGCCTGACCAACATGGAGAAACTCTGTCTCTACTAAAAATACAAAATGATCCAGGTGTGATGGTGTATGCCTGTAATCCCAGATACACAGGAGGCTGACACAGGAGAATCACTTGAACCCAGGAGGTAGAGGTTGTGGTGAACCAAGATTGCACCACTGCACTCCAGCCTGGGTAACTAGTGAAACTCCGTATTAAAACAAACAAACAAACAAACAGCAAACAAACAAAAAACAAAAAGAAAGAAAGAAAGAGATATTACTATTACTGTTCAAAGAACAGGCTGAGAAAATTTTGAATTATGTAAGTAAAACAGATATTTAGACTTTTACAGCTCAGTAAAAGAGTGATAGGGCATTCTTAGGCAATTTTATGTTTCTTATAACAGAATACTGGAAGCTGGGTAATTTATAAAGAAAGAGAATTCAGTTTTTGCTGTTCTGAAGGCCAAGAAATCTAAGGGCAAGGGACCACTTCTGGTGAGGGCCTTCTTGCTGGTAGGGACTCTAGAGTTTGAGGCAGGACAGAGCATCTCATGCAAAGGGGCTGAACATGCTCATGTGCTAGCTCAGATCTCTCTTCCTCTTCTCATAAGGCTACCAGTAACACTTTTATGATCATGTATTAATGCATTAACCCATTAATTCATTAATCCATCAATGCATTAATTCATTCATGAGAGCAGGGCCCTCAGGACTCAATCACTTCTTAAAGGCCTCACCTCCCAGTACTGCCACATTGGATTAAATTTCAACAGGAGTTTTGGAAAGGACCAATATTCAAACAGGCACCCACAGCAATTATGTGAGAAAAACAATTGTAGACAAAGTGCCGGTGGCATTCCAGAAGTTATTCCTTAAAGCTAATGGGGGAAGGAAGGTTGTTATAAAAAAGGGGGCATTTAAGTTAAGTCCTGAAGGCTGCAGAGTATTTTTAGTTTATTTTTTGTTTTATTTCCTTGTGATCGTATTTGAGAGAGAGACTTATAAAGCTGTTTGGACACTCTGGATGCCTGGCCACAACTTGTTGCCTGGTGAAATTCATATAGGGTGATTGGTGGCGAGTGACTAGTTCAGTGGAGAGCTTTCAAATAGCTTCAGGTTTTTCCTATTGTGCCAGTTAGTTTCACTGGAGAGAAATTTTCCAGTCACTTGCTTGGAGTATGAAAGCCTGGCTTCTAGTGTTCTAGGAGCTGAGTGAACAGAGGTGGCTGGGATGATTCAGGAGAAGCTTCTCTCTGTCCCCCCATTTTCAGCCCATGCCTTCTCCCTGTCCGCTGTTGTCCTTGGTTCTTGGATCTCTCTGGTTCAATATTCCTGGAGAATAACAGTGGGAAGCAGAATTCAAGAAATGGTCGCCAAATATTCCCATCCTCTGGTTATTCCATGAAGGGAATTTGCAGGTGGAATTAAAAATACTGATCACTGATTTTGAGAAAAAGAGATTATTCTGGATTATCTCGATAGGCAGAATGTAATTACATAAGAACAGAAGAGGAATGAATGAGAGCATTCTCTCATTCACAAGAGGAAAGCAGAAGAGGAGACGGAAGATAGGTAGTGGAAGGGAAGTCAGAGAGATTTGAAGTGTGAGAAGTATTCGATGCTGTTGCTGGCTTGAAGGTGAAGGTAACATTAAGGGCAGCTTTCAGGAAACAGCAAGGAAATGGGACCTCAGTTCTACAACTTGAGGGAGCTCAGGAGTGGTTTTTTTCCCAGAGCCTCCCAATAAGAGTCTTGCCAGTAGACGCTTTGATTTCAGCTGTGTATAACCCAGAACAGAGAAAAGTCAAGCAAACCTGGATTTACAACCGACAGAACTGTGAGGTAAATGGGTGTTTTGGATGCTAAATTTGTTATGGCACCAATAGAAAATCAAACAGTAAGAAACTGCTTATGTCCTACTAAACTAGGAAAAGGGTTGTATTAGTCTGTTCTCATGCTGCTAATAAAAACATACCTGAGACTGGATAATTCATAAAGGAAAGAGGTTTAATGGACTCGAAGTTCCACATGGCTGGGGAGGCCTCACAATCATGGCAGAAGGTAAATGAGGAGCAAAGTCACAACTTACATGGTGGCAGGCGAGAGAGCTTGTGTGTGGGAACTCCCATTTATAAAACCATTGGATCTTGTGAGACTTATTCACTACTGTGAATACAGTATGAAGAAAACTGCACTCACGATTCAATTACCTCCAATGGGCCCTGCTCTTTACACATGGGAATTATTACAATTCAATTATTACAGTTCAAGATGAGATTTGGGTGGGGACACAGCCAAACATATCAGGGGTATAGTTGCCTGACAAGTGGATGGTGAGGGGTGAAAGAATGGAATCTGAAATTTATCTTCTTCTTATATAGACTTTCAACTAATCTCCCAGGCTTCAGTCCCATCTCTTACCCAGTCTTCAGAGGTACCCAGTACCTCCAATTTTCAAGCTTTTCTGGGGCTCTGCATAGTGAACTGGCTTACTTATAGTTGGTCTCCCTTTGGCAGACACTCATTGGCTTTTTCTTTTAAAAATCAGTCATCACAGTCTTTGTACAAATTATATGTAAGACATTATTGTAATAGAATTATAAAAGGAAATATAATAGAAAGATGTAGAAGAGGAGAAAATTATATAATATATATGAAAGTTAGAAAATGTATAAGCAGACATGAAGAAGGGAAATCTTGGGTGTAAGCAGAAATATTAAGCAGTTGATTTTGATTAGAGATGTCCAGAGAGTAGACGAAAATAAGTTTGGAGAGGTTATTGAAGATAAACCATTGAAGACTATGAGGGCCAGAAATTAAGAAGCTTAGAATTGACTATGGCATTGGGAAGCTTTCAAAATCTTTGAAAGAAATAATACAAAATTGCTTTAGAATTATTCATTTACTGGCTATATATAAAAGGATTAAAGTAGGAAGGACTTGGAGAGGGAGAGTAATGAGCCAGAGGCTCTGACAATTATCCCAGAGGGTGATGAGTTTCAACTTGTGCTGTTCAATATGGTAGCCACTTGCCATATTTGACTGTTGAACATCTGAAACATGGCGAGAAAAATGGAGGAAATGAATTTTAAATTTAGTTAAACTTAAATTGAAAAACTGTTACCCAATTCGGTTATTAGAAATTATATATATCTATGGAAAAACATGGGTATGTGAATCTATTATTTTCAACAGTAAATCTTATGAAATCTCAATGCAATGAATTTCCAATAAAATTCATCTGAACACAAATATGTGGTAGATGTAAAAATACACACCAAGTATTTAGAATACATAGTTAATAATGTAAAATACCTTATTCATACTATTTATATGATTACATTTTATAGTATTTTAGACATTGTAGTTTAAATACTGTGTATTATTAAAATTAGTTTCAACTGCTTTTCCAGAACTTTTTATAATCTGGCTACTGGAAAGTTTAGAATTATATATGTAGTTTATGTGATTTTTTTTTTTTATTTTTTTAGAGATGGAGTCTTGCTCTGTCACCAGGCTGGAACGCAGTGGTGCATTCTCACTTCACTGCAACCTCTGCCTCCCAGGTTCAAGTGATTCTTCCGCCTCAGCCTCCTGAGTAGCTGGGACCACAGGCGCATGCCAAACGCCCGGCTAATTTTTGTATTTTTAGTAGAGACGCGATTTCACCATGTTGGCCAGGATGGTCTCGATCTCTTGACCTCATAATCCACCTGCCTCAGCCTCCCAAAGTGCTGGGATTACAGGTGTGAGCCACCACTCCCAGCGATTTATATATTTCTATTGGACATATCTGGTCTGAATAGTTTGTGGTAGTTTTCAAAAGAGAGAGTAAGCTGCATTTAGCAAGCACTATGGATGTCAAATAGAATAGATTGTTAGAACTTGGGTAAAATCTAGCCAAAATAGTGGCTGGGGTGCTGGCAATGTAGAAGGTGAAGAAAGATGGATGGGGCAGAAACATATTCTCCCATGAGGGAACTCAAGCTGGGAGAGGGGAGACTCATGCAGATGTCCTTGAGAGAGCTGTTGGCTGTTTGAGGCATGTAGCCTTAGGGAAAACTGTAGTATTACAACTGATACTAGAAACTGTGGCTATTGTTAGAATATCCAAGCATGGGATTGAGCCTAATAATATGGTAGACATGGCAAGGGAAATGGGAGGGTTCTGGCAGATATATCAATATACAATAAGGGAATGGGGAAATAATGAGTCCAATGGAAGGGAACTGAGAAGACCTAAGCAATGTTGTCAGAACCCGTTTTGCTGGGACTAAGGTATAGGACAGGTGTCATTTCCACAAGGTAGGAGTATTAGAAAGAGGATCATTGGTTAGACTTGACGAGTAGGTCACATGTGTACTCAGGGATCAGCATTGCATAATTGAGTCCTAGTTCTAGTCGGTAAGAAAGAAATCCGAACACTTAGCAGTTATGCCTGGTTACTGAACCTGGGTGCAAAAAGAGTATGAATTTTAAGACCCAGCGTATTATAGAAGAAGAGTTAGCTGGAGGCTTAACACACTTTTAAACTTTTGAGATTGACTATAGAATTGGTGAGGACATCTGTGAATTCACCAGTAAAAATCTAGGTGGGACTAAAAATGGCAGTGGAAAGTGGGGAAAGAAGCAGTAACCATTTTGGATAAGAAGAAACAGGAAGGAGAGAGGAGAAGATGATTATTATCTGGTTTGGAATAAGACAGAAACTAATAACAAGGGGGTATGATTGGTTTTTCCTGGGAAAACAAATAACTTTTATTTACCTTATATTGAATTTGCTTATGCACTTTTGAAATGTTAAGACATCAACCAAAACTAGAGTATGGAAAATACTCTAGTTTTGTCAGGATTGGAAACTTGAATTTGAAAACTTTCCTCATTTGATAAATTATTTGCCGAGGTTGCCAAGTCTGGAGATAAAATATAGAAGCCAAGGGGAAATTCTTTTGGGAACCCACCAGTTAGCAGGTGGGAGGATGCAAAATATGTAAAGTGTTTTACTGTTTTTAAGAGGCTTGCCTCCATTATGATCAGAATGCTAATCATTAATAAGTAATGAGATGTGACTGCCAAGTGATCAAAATGTTCATATTGACACATCAATGAATTCTTTCTCTAATAATCAACAGAAAGCATTGACATTGATTTGAAAAGTGTAATTGGAAATATATGATGAGTGAGAAAAGAATATGATGTGTGTTTCAAGATTGTTTTCACCAAGATTATGGGAGCCCAGTGAATTTTAGTTTTCCAATATATGGGAAAACTTTTAAAGTATTGGCATATGTTCTTTATCAGCTAGATATAGAAACTTCTTTCCAAGTCATGTTTTTGGAAAAACTGACAGTATCTCCATCCAACTCGACTCTTTCTAGATTCCAGAAGTGTTTCTCCTTTTTGTTTGTAATGACTTGTAACCATCATCTATCATTTCAACAGACTTTTATGGCATGTTATAAATTTATTTTACATTGATTATCTCTTTGGTTGGCATAAAGGAACTTCTTAACTTCACCAAAGCAAATCATATTACTTGATGGTTACAGTTGGGAGGGTTTCCTGCAAGCATCTTGTTTTATTCTTTTAGAGGAGTAGGATTGGACTTTGTCAACTTCATTACAGAGGTATATTGATTTGGCCAGGAGAGGTTATGTTATGCAGTGACATCAAACGACAGCATCATCAGACAACATCAGAATGCCTCTGGCTTACAACAACAATGCCCGTCAAGGGCAACATCCACCACGACACTGTTCCACATCACCTTCACTCTGGGACTCAGGCTGATGAATCATCCTATGCCCAGGAGGTTGACAATTTTGGCAGAAGGAAAAGTCATAGAGAAGCCCACACTGGCTCTTGAAGTTTCCAGTGGAAAAGTCATAACTCAAATGGTTTCATCTAGTTTCACTAGAATGAGAATCTTTATATAGAGGAGGGCAGAAAGTGTTCAGGAGTCTATCACAGATGTCCTTCTGGGATATGCTGGCCCCTTTCTGTCTGTTGAATTAGTTTGCTACTAAGACATTAGAGCCCAGGTACAATGTTTTGGTTACACTTTTCAGTCAATAAAAGGATAACTTGATCCATTATATTGGACCAATATGATGTTTTGCCTAGTGTTGAGATGATGGAGTTCCCTTCAGACAATAATTTGGCAGAGAGGAGGAACATAGTTGAGGCAAGAGAATGTCAACTGCCATGGGCCTATGCTGATGCAAACTTTTCATCCTCTTTCCCGATGCTGTTGAAAATAATGCATTCACTAAATCAACTGACACATAGTCAGGCATCACCTCTGGCACAGCTGATGTAATTAGGGCTACCATTTAGTTAAGTTTATGGTAATCGCCAACCATCTGCCATGACATCATGGGTTTTTGCAGGGGCTATGCTGTGTGCATCCTTTAACGTTTCTGAGGGTGGTGCTACTCTCTGCTATCCCCCCTGGTGTCTGGGATTGCTTCTGATTTACAATCTTTGCAGAGGAAAAGGGACTGTTTTAAAAGTTCGGCTATTCCTATCACAATAAATCTATTACACAGGTCAGGATCCATTGGGAGAGTTGCTGTATGTATCCACCCCAATATACTCAGGGACTAGGAAAGTGGTAACGAAGTAGATCCTTGAATTTATTAGACCTACTGTGATGTGGAACCTGAGCTAGGACTCCATTTATACTCTGCCTCTGTTTGCCTATTTTTTAACAGATGGGGCAAAGCGATATTTTAGTTCTGTTGATGTCAATCACCACTCAGATCCTGTATCCAGCAGTCTTCAAAAAAAAAAAAAAGAAACTATTTTTTCCCCAGTTTGATTCATCTAGTTATCAACTAAATAATTAACTGAGAGAAACTCTTTAAAAGACAAGATACTTACTTGGGAAAAGGGCATTGCAATTGGAATACATGTGCCTTAGTAAATTATGAGTTTGCTCAGGGAATGAAAGGATGACAAGACCTTAAATGAAAAATGAGGAAGATTATATACTTGTTTTAAAATTATTATTGTTGGCTACAGGCATCAATAATAGCTGATGCCAGTCTGGACTTAGACAGGCTATTGCTGGGCAGATGTCCTTGCTGAAGAATTTGTGAGGCTGCAGTGACCTTTGTGCAAAGTTGTGTTTCTTCGCAGTCTTGTGTGTTAATGTTGTTATCAGGCATACAAACATAGAAGCATGAGAACCCTCTTTACTGCCTTTCCTCAGCTCTATTTGTCAGAGTTGTTGTTGTTGTTTGTTTGTTTTATCACAAGTAACTCCATTTGATTCTGACAACTTTAACATAGTAAAGGAGTGTAGATTGATTCGGGGAATGATTTTGAGAATCTTAATCATATATACTTTCTGCAGCATTGCGGGGTCTTTATTTCATGGGTTCCAGCTTCCCATTTACTTGATGGGTTCTAGAACTGTAAACTCCCTCCTGTCTGGTAAGTCTAAGAGAGATAATGGCTGTCCAGTGCTGCAGCTGCTCATCAGCTCTTGGTCAATTTGTTCATGTAAGACAAGCTATGCCCTTGTGGGCTGCCCATGTCATCTTGCCCTCAGGAACACAATGATCTATTAGCTCCTTGTTGCCATCCTAGTTTCTGCCTGCTATAATAATTCTATCTATCTTTCCTCTGATGATTAAGGATGATATCTGACTTCTGGAATTTTAGGATATTATCATCCTCATTGCCTCATTGACAGTAGGAAGTACAGTTTTGTAGCAATATCTCCTATTGTCGACCTTGGCTGAAGAGGACAGACATTACTGAGATTCTCACTAATGCCAGTGTTTGACTCATTAAGGCATTCCTTATTGATTCACTGAAGCAGCTGTTTTTTTTACCTCTTCCTCAGGATACATTCTTGTTTGCCTATGGCTCTGAACCCACTGACTCCTTCTTCAATATTCTGCCAATACACGTCTAACAATCTGTAGGTAGCTATCCCAGTAACCAGTGCAGACCATCTTCAAGTGTTACCACCCCACAATTTATGTGCTAAAGTAGTGGTTCTCAGAACTGGGACTATATCAGAATTCCAGGTAGGGCTTGTTAGAACACAAATATCTGGGCACTACACCACAGTTTATGATTTAGTAGGTTTTGATAGGTCCTGAAATTTTGCCTTTTTATCAAGTTCCCAGATAAGACTGCTGCAGCTGGTGGTCTAGGCGCCATACTCAGGACCATTTGGCTAGACTGTGAGGTCATCATCCAGCCTTGTAATCTCTCTGTTGCCCTAATCATTGTTAAATTTCGTCTTCTTCACATATTTTGCAATGACACAGATGGGCAGTGTTTTATAAAGCTCAGATGAACATATGATATGCATGTTTTGGAATATATTTTTGTTTGCTCAGTTACCATAGCACAACATTGATTCGTAACACAGTAGTTCTCCCTTATGTGCAGTTTCACTGTCTGTGGTTTTTAGTTACCTAAGGTCAACCACAATCTGAAAATAGGTGAGGATGGTGCAACAAGGTATTTTGAAGCAGATATATAGATACATAGGTAGATACCACATTCACATAACTTTTACTGTAGTGCATTATGCTAATTATTCTATTATAGTTATTGTTAATGTCTTACTATTCCTAATTTATAAATTAATCTTTATCATAGGTATGTATATATACAAAAATATAATATATATTGAATTCAGTACTATCAGTTGTTTCAGGCAACTACTAAGCATTTTGGAACGCATCTTCCATGGGTAAGTGGGGACTGCTATACTTACTTTAGGGTAAGTTATGATTCTTGAAGTACCCCCAAAAAAATTTCAGTTTTTTTCCTCAGGCTAGAAGAGTGGTAGCAGTAAATGTTGTCTATTTCAGTAAGGCCCAAGGTCTACTCTGATTGGACTCCTACTGGCTTCCACATTTAAGAGACTAGATCCTCAATAGATATTCTAGCAATTCATATTTTAAAAAGAATAAATCAGATAACATCTCACCATACCCTAAATTCACATTTTATCCTATATTGAATTTTAAATATAATACTTTAGTCATTGAATGAATTCCAAGATAATCAAATGAGCCAGAATAGAATCTCAGAAGACTGACAGTGTGCAATTTTCTGTCCAAAGAATATTCAGATTCTGCTCCTCACCCCAGCTTACATCTTTTTCCTCATAAGTCAGCTTGTCTATGTGCAGGCTACCAAAGATCAGTTGTGAATTTTAGATGTTCAGCAAGCCATCAGATGGTGCTTAACGTTTCCAAGGAAACAGCTTTGCTTATCAGCAGTTGTCTCCACAGAAAGACCAACTTAAAATACACCACCTCCTGGATATAGAAGCAATCAGCTATCGTACTTGCACCAGTTACAAGCCCACAAACCATATTTAAATCATACTATAGGCAAAAATAAAAGCATCTCGTGATCTTCTTCCTTAGAAATATAGGTACCATGAAATCTTATATAATTGAGATTCCTCCATTTTTAGTACAATAAAGGACTTTTGCCTAAAAGGCTTAAAATATTGAATAATATGGTTTAGGCACAATAATTGAATTTTATTGATTTCTCCTGCATCTTGTCATTGTTTTAAGCAAGATTATTTTAAAAGTTTATGTTTAGAACTTTATGACGTAATGTTTTAATTTGTATAGCTGATTCCACAAGTAAATTAGTTGCAATTCTACAGTAATCTTGGGAGCAGAGTGTAAATTTGGACCATGATTCATAGAATATGAAATTTTAGTATAATTGGAGAACCTATGTGCCTATATAGTGTTTAAAAATGCCCGTGTGGAAGAATATTGCATGTATTCAGAGGCGTGCTAACAGAATTAAATGCATACCTCTAACAGTGTGGAAACACTGCCATCATAGCCCCACAAGTCTGCAGTAGGTATATCTACATGGCCACACGTCTGCTAGCAGCCTTCTGCAAGGTTCCGTGGGTGATCTGGTTCTCTCTAAATCCACTGTGGGTCTATATACATATCATTCCCACAGAGAAAATAGACTTGTAGAAAAAGCACTTTGGGATTACTGATTGATTAACCTTTAAAATAGCCCCTTGTCTTAAAACTTTACTTTTTCTTTGCCAAAGAATGTTCTAGTAAACAACATAAAAGTGCAGAGAAGCAAGCAGTGCCAGTTTGGGAAGGCGATTTTTGACTTCATTTATTTGCTTTCCAGTTGGGCCTCATGTTGGATTAATGTACTTAATGTGCCTGGGTTTAACAAGGAAAAATGTCTTTGAATTTATATTTATAATTTTCAGGAGTGTATAAAGGCATTTGAAAGTTAAATTTGTTGATATATGATATACAGAAGAATAAATGAGTATGTAAACAAAAGCTACACTGCTTCCTTTAGGGAAAGAGAGTTGTGAATCTTATAATCAGAGAATGCTTCATGAAAGGATATAGACCCAAGTTGGGCCTTGAAAAAATGTAGGATATTTTTAGTATGTATGTCTAATCATAGGAGTTATCAAAAATGCAAGACTTACGAGACTGATCATATTACCTATTTAATAATAGATGTTTCTTCAAGATATTTATCAAGAAGAAATACTGGAAAGGCGAGCAAAGATGGGTGTACATGTTTGTTCATAATGCCTTTGTTTATATCCATTTAAATGAGGCTCAGTAGGGAATTTATAATTAAATTATAATATCACCATTCAATTGGAATATTAAAAGGATACAATAGACCTTTATCTTTATGTATTGAGTGTAAATAGCAAGTTACAGAAGAATAAGATGCCTTCGCTAGTGTTTTTATGCTCTTTAAAAGCTTTAATACTTTTTCTTTATAGTAGTAATAACTACTACTCATTACAATTGCTACTACTCTTCCAAGCTTCCCATATTGCAAACATTGTATATCAAATGTTGCACATGCTTTTTTGATAAACCTCATGGACACTCTGAGCTGACTATTATTTGATAGATGAGTAAGGTGAGAAGGTAAGCAACTTGCCCAAGTTTGCACAATCAGTTGCTTGCAGAGGTGGGACTCAAATTCATAGGTTGTCTGGGTATACATAGATTAATTTATCTTACAAGTTAATAGCGTGCTATCTTTCTCAAATAAGTTTTGCTTTCATCCTCTCATTTAAGTATCACAGCAACCCTGTGAGAGAGATTGAGCAAATATTGTTTATCCATTTGTGGATAAATATGACCCATTTTCACATTTACACATCTATCAAGAGGGACATCAATTTTTATAACACTTGAGTGTGTGTGTGTGTGTGTGTGTGTGTGTTTCCTTAGGTACCTACTTCCTTCTGTAGAGCTGGAGCAAGACTCCTGATTGTTAAGTTTGGGATAGGACCTAGGTAGGAGTATCGCTCAATCCTCCCACTTCTTCTAGGAACTCAAATGCCTGTAAGAGGGATGCATTGAACTCTGCTTCTCCATGCTGTAAGGTGTTTTATTTTCTTTAAAATTTAATTTAATTTAATTTTACATTCTAGGATACATGTGCAGGTTTGTTACATAAGTAAATGTGTGTCATGGTGGTTTGCTGCACCTATCAATCCATCATCTAGGTGTTAAGCCCAGCATGCATTAACAATTTATCCCAATGCTCCTCATCCCCCCACCCTCCCTATATCGTGTGTTGTTCCCCTCCTTGTGTCCATGTGTTCTCATCGTTTAGCTCCCACTTATAACTGAGAAAATGCGGTGTTTGGTTTTCTGTTCCTGTGTTAGTTTGCTGAGGATAATACCTTCCAGCTCCATCTATGTCCCTGCAAAGGACATGATTTCCTTCCTTTTTACAGGTGCATAGTATTCCATGGAGTATATACTGTAAGTTTTAAAGGGGCAGACTTCTTTGAAGGGAGGCTATTCAATGTCTAAAGCTGCCTACAATGGATCAGCTAAGTCTGTGTCATTCTGTGGTTCATTATCAGGATATACATTCTGATATCCTGATTATCAGAATATATATATATATTTTCAGAATGTATATCCTGATAATGTTGTTTTATACTTAAGCCACATCTACAATGTATTATCAGAAATAGAAGTGCTATTAAATTTCCCATTGTGTTAATTTTTTAATCGAATTCCATGTTTGAATCATAACTAGGGAAGAGTAAAAAGGGTGAATGGATTGGTTCCCCTTTAATGTGGAATCAGAGTGAACTTGATAATTTGACAGCAGGGCAAAAGCAAGGCCAGAAAATGTAAGTTCTCATTACAAACTTGTTTTCAAAGGTTAAATTTATAATTAGATAAGTACAGGTGGGTGAGACCAAATTTGGCAATAATTCACATGAAAAAAAATTAGCGGCTTAATTTGATCTAAAACCATGATTGGAGACTGCTGAATGATTGTGAAGGTGTGTAAACAAGGATGGTGAGTGACTTGAGAGCAACATGACTTCACTCAGCCATTCAGAAAACGCTTCTTGAGCGTCTTTCACATGTCATAATTAGCTCGGTGTTATGAGTTTGGTCTTTGGAGCAACATTGACTTTTTGTCACTTAACTCTCTCTATGAGTTGACTTGAATCAATTCACTCAACCTTTCTGAACCTCCTATTTCACATCTGTAAAACAAGGATAAGAGTCACACCTAGCATAGAAAGTTTTGCGAGACTCTAATGAATTAATAACTGCTAAGCATTAAGAAAGTGACGAGCATGTAGTAAAATCTTGGTCAGTATTAGCTATCATTACTAATTTTATTATTCTTTTTTTTTTTTTAATTTTTATTGCATTATAGGTTTGGGGGTACATGTGCAGAACGAGCAAGATAGTTGCATAGGTACACACATGGCAGTGTGCTTTGCTGCGTTCCTCCCCTTCACCCACACTTGGTATTCATCCCCAGGCTTTCCCCCCCAGCCCCCCCGCTGTCCCTCCCCCATTCCCCCCAACAGTCCCCAGTGTATAGTAGACCACCTCTCTGTGTCCACGTGTTCTCATTTTTCTCACCCACCTATGAGTGAGTATATGCGGTATTTCTTTTTCTGTTCTTGTGTCAGTTTGCTGAGAATGATGTTCTCCAGATTCATCCATGTCCCTACAAAGGACACAAACTCATCATTTTTGATTGCTGCATAATATTCCATGGTGTATATGTGCCACATTTTCCCAGTCCAGTCTATCATCGTTGGGCATTTGGGTTGGTTCCAGGTCTTTGCTATTGTAAACAGTGCTGCAATGAACATTCGTGTGCATGTGTCCTTATAGTAGAACGATTTATAGTCCTTTGGATAGATACCCAGTCATGGGATTGCTGGGTCAAATGGAATTTCTATTTCTAGGTCCCTGAGGAATCGCCACACTGTCTTCCACAATGGTTGAACTAATTTACACTCCCACCAACAGTGTAAGAGTGTTCCTATTTCTCCACATCCTCTCCAGCATCTGCTGTCTCCAGATTTTTTAATGATTGCCATTCTAACTGGTGTGAGATGGTATCTCAATGTGGTTTTGATTTGCATCTCTCTAATGACCAATGATGATGAGCACTTTTTCATATGTTTGCTGGCCTCATGTGTGTCTGCTTTCGTAAAGTTTCTGTTCATATCCTTTGCCCATTTTTGAATGGGCTTGTTTGTTTTTTTCCTGTAAATCTGTTTGAGTTCTTTGTAAATTCTGGATATCAGCCCTTTGTCAGATGCGTAAACTGCAAAGATTTTTTCCCATTCTGATGGTTGCCGATTCACTCTAGTGACTGTTTGTTTTGCCGTGCAGAAGCTGTGGAGTTTGATTAGGTCCCATTTGTCTATTTTGGCTTTTGTTGCCAATGCTTTTGGTGTTTTGGTCATGAAGTCCTTCCCTACTCCTATGTCCTGAATGGTTTTGCCTAGATTTTCTTCTAGGGTTTTTATGGTGTCAGGTCTTATGTTTAAGTCTTTAATCCATCTGGAGTTAATTTTAGTGTAAGGTGTCAGGAAGGGTCCAGTTTCTGCTTTCTGCACATGGCTAGCCAGTTTTCCCAACACCATTTATTAAATAGGGAATCCTTTCCCCATTGCCTGTTTTTGTCTGGTTTATCAAAGATAATATGGTTGTAGATGTGTTGTGTTGCCTCCGATTCCTCTGTTCTGTTCCATTGGTCTATATCTCTGTTTTGGTACCAGTACCATGCTGTTTTGATTACTGTAGCCTTGTAGTATAGTTCATTATTTTATAATAATAAACATATGGTACCTGTGAATTTGATTACCACCCGTATGATGACTCCTAATTGAATGTCTTTAACTTTGACATTATTATTTTTGCCCTGCAGTTTTGCTCACTTAATATCTCTAAGCTTAACATGCTGGAAGCTGCTTTCATATTTGTCCCTGAAACTTGCTTCTCTTACAGTCTTCCTTATAGGAATAAATGCTGTAATTGTCTATCAGTTTGTACAAGCTGGACACATAGGTGTCGTCCTTAATATCCTTTCCTTTTAACCGCCATGTAAGTCCTTCATGAAGTCCTGTTAGTTTTACCTTCCAAACAACATCTGTACTTTTTTCTTTTTTGAGACGGAGTTTCGCTCTTGTTACCCAGGCTGGAGTGCAATGGGGCGATTTTGGCTCACTGCAATCTCCGCCTCCTGGGTTCAGGCAATTCTCCTGCCTCAGCCTCCTGAGTAGCTGGGATTACAGGCATGCACCACCATGCCCAGCTAATTTTTTGTATTTTTAGTAGAGACAGGGTTTCACCATGTTGACCAGGATGGTCTCCATCTCTCGACCTCGTGATCCACCCGCCTTGGCCTCCCAAAGTGCTGGGATTACAGGCTTGAGCCACAGTACCCGGCCAACATCTGTACTTTTTTGCTTTCTAGCTGCAACATCAATCAGCCCTCCATTGCACCCTTGCCTGAACTACAGATGCTTCTGGATGTGCAATGAGGTTGCATCCTGATAAAACCATTGTAAGTTGAAAATATCCTGAGTTGAAAATGCATTTAATACACTTAACCTGTCAAATATCACAGCTTAGCCTAGCCTACCTTAAATGTGCTCAGAACATGTACATTAGCCTACAGTTGGGCAAAATCATTTAACACAAACCCTGCTTTATAACATAGTGCTGAATATCTCACGCAACTTATTGACTACTGTACTGAAAGTGAAAACCAGAATGGTTGTATGGATAGCTGAAGTATGGTTTTTATTGAACGTGTGTCACTTTCACACCATCGTAAAGTTGAGAAATAGTAAGTTGAGCCATTATGAGTCAGGGACCATCTGTATTGCACAAGTTTCCTGAAATCTCTCACTGCATCTCATCTTCTCAGCCCATCCACTCTGTGAACAAAAGTCAGAGTGATACAAAATCATGTAAAATAATGTTGCTTGCTCATTTAAAGCCTGTTGGGGGCTACTTGTTTTTAGGATAAGAATCAAATCATTGACAGTATTCTCATATCTCAGTATAATCTGACCCTTTCCTATGTCTCTGGGCTCAACTGGCATCATGCTATATCTAGTAGTGTGGGCCACAACCACACTCACCCTCTTTTAAGTTCTCCAATATAACATAAATGTTTTTGCTTCCAGACCATCGTGCAGTGCACATGCTGTTCCCTTTACCTTGAATCCCTTCTCTCCTTCACCCAGAAATATCCATAAAATTTTCAAGTCTCAGCTTAAATATAATTTCCACAGGAAAGCCTTCCTTGTATCCTAATCTAGATCAGGACCATATTCATATTCTCAATATGCCTTATGCTTACTCTTAAAATCACTTATTGTAGTTTTGGTATAACACTTATGTAGTTATTGGTTTAATGTTATTGATATCAATGCTTTTGCAGCTAGAAGGTAAATTCTAGGAGGGCAGGGATCATGTTGGTGTTACTCATTGGTTTTTGTTTTTTGAGACAGAGTCTCACTCTGTTGCCCAGGCTGGAGTGCAATGGCATGCTGTCGGCTCACTGCAACCTCGGCCTCCCAGGTTCAAGCGATTCTCCTGTCTCAGCCTCCCCAGCAGCTAGGATTATAGAGGCACGTGGCACCACGTCTGGCTAACTTTTGTATATTTTTTTGGTAGAGACAGGGTTTCACCATGTTGGTCAGGCTGGTCATGAACTCCTGACCTCATGCTCTGCCTGCCTCAGCCTCCCAAAGTACTGGGATTACAGGCTTGAGCCACTGCACCCAGGCCTCAGTGTTACTCATTCTATGTCTTCAGGACCTGCATGGTGTCTAGCAAAGAGATTGCATCTAACAAATATTTGTTAAATGAATGAATAGAGGAACGGATGATGTGACATCTGAGCTGAGTTTTGAAGAAGATGTAGGAGTTAGCCATGTGAGCGGGGATGAGGAGGGCCATAGGTGGTCCTGGGAGTAAGGACGGCAGATGGAGGCATACAAAAGGTGGGAATATAAGAGAGCAAAGAGATGAGCTGAACATTCAGGCAGAAGCAATGAAGAGCATTGCATATTATCCTAAAAGGTATGGGTTTTGCCCTCGAAATCCTTGGAAATAGTAAGGGGAATACTTTTCTGGATCTGAACTGGGCTTTAAATAGGTAAGTGTCTGGATCAGATTGTGACTTTGGCATAAAATATGTAGCAGAAAATTAGAGAATAGATTGAAGAGAAACAATTTTTGGAACAGGGAGACCAATCAGAAATCTGTTAAACTAATTGATTAGAGAAAGGATGTCACCTTGAAATAAGGCAGTTGTAAGTATGAAAAGTGGATGAATTCTGAAGACGCTAAAGGTGTCAAATTGAGAAGACTTCATCCTGTTGGATTTGGAGAGTAAGAGTGGGAGAACTGGATTAGTCCTTCGTTTATATTTTGGAAAACCAGATGAGTAGTGATTGAATTCACAAAGACAGCAGATACTGTATGAGAGTCAAATGTAATGGTGGTGGTAAAATGCTGATTTGCTTTGTGTTGTATTGAGGAACTTGAGAGGCATCAGTAGAGCTGCCTTGTGATGGCGTTCAGAAGGTAGCTGGTATCATAGGAGTGGATAGAATTATCCCAGGAGCAATGTAGAGCTTCATTTCATAGTTTAAGAAGCCTTTGAGTATTCAGTAAATATTCTTAGTCCTAAGAATATGCACATACACATGCACATACAAACTTTTGAATACAGGTTTGGGAGTTTACAGACATCATGAAGGCTTTTTTTCCCCCTTAAAACTGAGAAGAAAATGGAGGAGAAAAACTTGAATAAGTATCAAGGAATGAATGAGCAAGGTAAGTCCAAGAGGATTTTAATGGGTTGACCAGAGAAATGGCTGAGAATCAGTAAAGATTGTGTCTTGCCGGGCGCGGTGGCTCATGGCTGTAATCCCAGAACTTTGGGAGGCTGAGGCAGGCAGATCATGAGGTAGAAAGATCAAGACAATCCTGGCCAACATG
Source organism: Saguinus oedipus (assembly GCA_031835075.1). Classification (NCBI taxonomy): domain Eukaryota; kingdom Metazoa; phylum Chordata; class Mammalia; order Primates; family Cebidae; genus Saguinus; species Saguinus oedipus. The sequence continues at coordinate 64,798,333 of CM063171.1, read as the reverse complement.
GTGAAACCTCATCTCTACTAAAAATACAAAAATTAGCTGGGCGTGGTGGAGCACGTCTGTAGTCCCAGCTACTTGGGAGGCTGAGGCAGAAGAATTACTTGAACCCGGGAGCTGGAGGTTGCAGCGAGCCAAGATCACGCCACTGCACTTTAGCCTGACAACAGAGCAAGACTCTAAAAAAAAAAAGAAAGAAAGAAGGAGGAGGAGGAAGAAGGAAGAAAGAGGAGGAAGAGGAGGAGGGGAGGAAGACGAGGAGGAAGAGGAGGAGGAGGAGGAGGAGGAAGTGTCCAAGGAAACAGGAGACAGAAGAAAAAGAGTTTTAAAAAGGCAAATGTGTCCAGTGGCTCACACCTGTAATCCCAGCACTTTGGAAGGCCCAGGCAGGTGGATCACGAGGTCAGGAATTCAAGATCAGCCTTGCCAACATGGTGAAACCCTGTCTCTACTAAAAATGCAAAAATTAGCTGGATGTGGCGGCATGGGCCTGTAGTCCCAGCTACTCCGGGAGGCTGAGGCAGGAGAACTGCTTGAACCCGGGAGGCAGAGGTTGCAGTGAGCCAAGATCGTGCCACTGCACTCCAGCCTTGGTGACAGAGCAAGACTCTGCCTCAAGAAAAGAAAAGAAAAGAAAAGAAAAGAAAAGAAAAGAAAAGAAAAGAAAAGAAAAGAAAGAAGAAAAGGCGTGATCAGATGGATGGTTTAGTAAGGTAGCCCAATACAACTGAGAATAGTAGTTTCAGTGGTGTTGCAGGAATGAGAGCCCAATTATCTCCGGAGTTTATGGAAAGTGGAGAGGTAGAAATAAGCATACAATGCACATTTTCAGAAACTTTATGTTATTTAAGAAGAGAACTAAGACAATAGCTGGAGAAAGCATAGTTTCAAGAAAAGAAATATTTTTGGTTTTTGTTCTAATCTTTAAATGGCTGCATAATAAATGTTTCTTTATTGAGAGTAAAGGGGCATTATAGTTATTTGACAAATATTTGGGGATTATTTTTTTAATTCAGAAGGAAAGAAGATATAAAATGTTCTGAAAGTGGAATTCAAGTATTTGCTTTATAGTTTGTGGGCAAGTCAATAACTTAGTGCAGTTCTAGAGTGCAGAATAGGACCAAGTGTGGCAAGATCCTGGCTAGGAAACAAGTGTGCTGTCTGTAGCAGGAAGTGTGCAAACGAAGTCTGCTGACAGCTTGTTAGGGATAGTGTAGAGGGATGTCCCATGTAAGTAGAAGGTTGAACTACGTGAACAACTATATCCCTTTCACCGCTGGGATGATGCAGTTCTTTTTCAGAAATCCTAAGGAGAATCAGAAAGTCTTTTTTTTTTTTTAATTTTTATTGCATTTTAGGTTTCGGGGTACATGTGCAGAATGTGCAAGACAGTTGCATAGGTACACACATGGCAGTGTGTTTTGCTGCCTTCCTCCCCTTAACCCACATTTGGCATTTCTCCCCAGGCTATCCCTCCCCAGCTCCCCCCCGCTGTCCCTCCCCTATTCCCCCCAGTAGACCCCAGTGTGTAGTACGCCCCTCCTTGTGTCCATGTGTTCTCATTTTTCTCACCCGCCTATGAGTGAGAATATGTGGTATTTCGTTTTCTGTTCTTGTGTCAGTTTGCTGAGAATGATGTTCTCCAGATTCATCCATGTCCTTACAAAGGACATAAACTTGTCATTTTTGATTGCTGCATAATATTCCATGGTGTATATGTGCCACATTTTCCCAGTCCAGTCTATCATCAATGGGCATTTGGGTTGGTTCCAGGTCTTTGCTATTGTAAACAGTGCTGCAATAAACATTCGTGTGCATGTGTCCTTATAGTAGAATGATTTATATTCCTTTGGATATATACCCAGTAATGGGATTGCTGGGTCAAATGGAATTTCTATTTCTAGGTCCTTGAGGAATCGCCACACTGTCTTCCACAATGGTTGAACTAATTTACACTCCCACCAACAGTGTAAGAGTGTTCCTCTTTCTCCACATCCTTCCAAGCATCTGCTGTCTCCAGATTTTTTAATGATCGCCATTCTAACTGGCATGAGATGGTATCTCAATGTGGTTTTGATTTGCATCTCTCTAATGACCAGTGATGATGAGCATTTTTTCATGTGTTTGTTGGCCTCATGTATGTCTTCTTTTGTAAAGTGTCTGTTCATATCCTTTGCCCATTTTTGAATGGGCTTGTTTGTTTTTTTCCTGTAAATCTGTTTGAGTTCTTTGTAAATTCTGGATATCAGCCCTTTGTCAGATGCGTAAACTGCAAAGATTTTTTTCCCATTCTGATGGTTGCCGATTCACTCTAGTGACTGTTTGTTTTGCCGTGCAGAAGCTGTGGAGTTTGATTAGGTCCCATTTGTCTATTTTGGCTTTTGTTGCCAATGCTTTTGGTGTTTTGGTCATGAAGTCCTTTCCTACTCCTATGTCCTGAATGGTTTTGCCTAGATTATCTTCTAGGGTTTTTATGGTGCCAGGTCTTATGTTTAAGTCTTTAATCCATCTGGAGTTAATTTTAGTGTAAGGTGTCAGGAAGGGGTCCAGTTTCTGCTTTCTGCACATGGCTAACCAGTTTTCCCAACACCGTTTGTTAAACAGGGAATCCTTTCCCCATTGCTTGTTTTTGTCTGGTTTATCAAAGATTATATGGTTGTAGATATTTTGATTTGCCTCTGATGCCTCTGTTCTGTTCCATTGGTCTATATCTCTGTTTTGGTACCAGTACCATGCTGTTTTGATTACTATAGCCTTGTAGTATAATTTGAAGTCTGGTAGTGTGATGCCTCCCGCTGTGTTCTCTTTGCTTAGAATTGACTTGGCTATGCGGGCTCTCTTTTGGTTCCATATGAAGTTCATGATGTTTTTTTCCAGTTCTGTGAGGAAATTCAATGGGAGCTTGATGGGGATAGCGTTGATTGTGTAAATTACTTTGGGCAGTATAGCCAAGAGCTGGTTTTTCGAAAAGATCAACAAAATAGACAGACCACTAGCCAGACTGATAAAAAAGAAGAGAGAGAACAACCAAATAGATGCAATAAAAAACGATAATGGGGAAATCACCACAGATTCCACAGAAATTCAAACCATCATCAGAGAATACTACAAACAACTCTATGCACATAAACTAGTAAACCAGGAAGAAATGGATAAATTCCTGGACACCTGTGTCCTCCCAAGCCTAAACCAGGAGGAAGCCAAAACTACGAATAGACCAATAACAAGGTCTGAAGTCAAGGGAGCAATTAAGAGCCTACCACACAAAAAAAGCCCAGGTCCAGATGGGTTCACAGCCAAATTCTACCAGACACACAAAGAAGAGCTGGTACCATTCCTTCTGAAACTATTCCAAATAATCCAAAAAGAGGGAACCCTTCCCAAATCATTTTATGAGACCAACATCATCCTGATACCAAAACATGGCAGAGACTCAACAAGAAAAGAAAACTTCAGGCCAATATCCATGATGAACATAGATGCAAAAATCTTCAATAAAATACTGGCAAACCGATTGCAACAGCACATTAAAAAACTCATCCATCATGATCAAGTAGGATTCATCCTGGGCATGCAAAGCTGGTTCAACATACGCAAGTCTATAAACATCATTCACTACATTAACAGAACCAAAACCAAAAACCACATGATTATCTCAATTGACGCAGAGAAGGCATTTGACAAAATTCAACAGCCCTTTATGCTAAAAACTCTCAATAAACTGGATATTGATGGAACATATCTCAAAGTAATAAAAGCTATTTATGACAAACCAACAGTCAATATCATACTGAATGGGCAAAAACTGGAAGCATTCCCTTTGAAATCCGGCACTAGACAAGGATGCCCTCTCTCACCACTCCTATTCAACATAGTACTGGAAGTTCTAGCCAGAGCAATCAGGCAAGAAAAAGAAATAAAGAGTATTCGAATAGGAAAGGAGGAAGCCAAATTGTCTCTATTTGCAGACGACATGATAGTATACCTAGAAGACCCCATCACCTCAGCCCAAAAACTCCTGAAACTGATAAGCAACTTCAGCAAAGTCTCAGGATACAAAATCAATGTTCAAAAATCACAAGCATTCCTATACACCAATAACAGACTTAAAGAGAACCAAATCAAGAACGAACTGCCATTCACAATTGCTACAAAGAGAATAAAATACCTAGGAATACAACTCACAAGGAACGTAAGGGACCTCTTCAAGGAAAACTACAAACCACTGCTCAACGAAATAAGAGAGAAAGTCTTTTACCCTTCTTGTTTGAGGAAATGTGTTGCCCTGAATCCAGAAAGGCAAGTTGCATTGCACAAAGCACTTGAATAGTATTGAGTTGATATGCCATGGGAACTATCTGTCACATCTAGTTATAAAAATCATGTGACACATTACATTTAATCGAAGGTGATATGTTAGCTTCTGCCTGGGAGTCTGCTAATATGTTATTTTTCTCTTCAAAGCCATCTGACAAATTTTGAGATCCTAGAGTAATATTTGCCACTTGTAACTTAATTTTTAAAAATAAATTATTTTCACACTTGCCCTCCTTTATGTATAAAATATGGAAACATTCAAGATATAAATGGCAGGAAGATTAAGAATGATTCTAAATCTTTCATGCAAGCATTCAAGAGATGTTCACAGCCGGGCATGGTGACTCACGCCCGTAATCCCAGCACTCTGGGAGGCCGAGGTGGATGGATCACTTGAGGTCAGGAGTTCGAAATGAACCTGGTCAACATAGCGAAGCCCCATCTCTACTAAAATTACAAAAATTAGCTGGGTGTGGTGGCATGCACATGTAATTTCCAGCTACTCAAGAGGCTGAGGCAGGAGAAATGCTTAAACCTGGGAGGTGGAGATTGCAGTGAATCGTGATCACACCACTGCACTCTAGCCTGGGTGACAGGGTGAGACTCCATCTCAAAAAAAAAGAAAAGAAAAGATATGTTCACAAAATAAATCTTTAAGAACATACTGGAAAACTTTAAGAATATGGTTTTATCACAAACAGTTTCAGAATGTGAGATTTCTGATACAGTACTACTTATAAGCTTAAAGTATTGTTTATTTTAGGATAAAGCACCCAGATGCTCATGTCAGACACATTTCAATGAATTTGACAAAGTAGACTTATTAAACGTCCTCAAATTAGTGTTTAATGATTGGGCGACCCAAAATAGCAAACATGATCACATCAAAAAAGAGAGAATGTATTACATTCCTACATTTATGTATTTGTGTGTGTGGGTATATATGGGTCTGTAAACCATTACTCAATATTATGAATTGTAAAACAGCTCGTAAAAGCTAACATTGCAGAAGGAAGAATGCAGAAGAGAGAGGCTATCTTTTACCCCCGTTTTGTAATGGAGCTGATTTACCTGGTTTGCGGAATTTGGGCACCAAGATGACCATATCAAACATCAGCTAGGTCTATCCAGGGAGGTATTTCCAAGTAAGTATTTAACTCTAGACTTCATAAGAATAGCAAAGAGATTAGTTAATGAAAACTAAAATCGCATATCTGTGAGTATTTTTTCATATAACTACTGAATGAATTTGATAACTACCATTCCCAGCTGACTAACTCACTAGATGAATCACATATCCAGAAGTAATTAGTATGTGGGTACTTGCCTTTCAACAAATTGGTTTTGTTTTTCCCCCATCTTATGTTTATTCACTTATATAACAAATATTTATTAGATACTGTTATAAGCTAAATTGTGTTCCTCTAAAATTCAAATGCTAAAGTCCCAAACTCCAGTATCTCTGAAAGTGACTGGAGCTAGAATCTTTAAAGAGACAACTAAGGTTAAATGAGGTCATTTGGTTGGGCCATAGTCCAATATGACTGTTGTCCTTATAAAAAGAGGACATTAGGATACAGACACACACATTGGAAAGACCACGTTCAGACAAAGGGAGAAGAAGGCCACTTATAAGCCAAGGAAAGATGTCAGAATGAAAGCCACCCTACTGATACATTGATCAGGAATTTTAGCCTCCAGAACTGTGAGACAATACATTACTGTTGTTTAAGCCACCCAATCTGGGTACTTTGTTACGGTAGCCCTAGCAACTAATACAGACCCCAACTATATGTTAGATATTGTGAAATCCTTCAGTACACAGCTCAAACTGTAGCATGCATGAGAATAACTTGAATGCCCTTCACAATAGAGATTTCTGCACCCCACTGCCAGAGATTCTGATTCAGTAAGTTTAGAATGGGGCCCAGTAAGTTACATTCCCAATTAGTTTTCAGGTAATGGGATGCTCCCAGTGGGACCATACTTTGAGAAGCATCGGCTTTGTAAATACAAATGTCTTTCAGAAAGGGCAATAAATTAAATTTCATGAGTGATTTTACTGAATCTTTCATGCAGGCATTCAAGATATGTTCAGTGATTTGACTGATGAAGTTTAATTTATTGCCCTTTTTTATTTGATTTTAAGGGTGGCTGTCTTTAACATCAGTCACTGATCGTTAATTATGCAAGATTTTTGTAATCACATTGTTGAAGACAGTCATCCTTAAAATTGGCAATGGTAGGAATGTTTACATCACAGAAATTGGTAAATGCTACAGAGCAGGACTTTTACTGAAGGAAAGCCAATTTCAAAGCATTTTCCAGTACCCCAGTGACTGCAAGGAAATACGTCTTCAAATTATACGGAGAGGAGTGGGGCTGAGTGTGGTGGCTCACACCTGTAATCTCAGCACTTTGGGAGACTGAGGCAGGTGGATCATTTGAGGTCAGGCGTTCAAGACCAACCTGGCCAACATGATGAAACCCTGTCTCTACTAAAAATACAAAAATTAGCCGGGCATGAACTGTAATCCCAGCTACTTGGGAGACTGAGGCAGGAGAATTGCTTGAACCTGGGAGGTGGAGGTTGCAGTGAACCGAGATTGCACCATTACACTCCAGCCTGGGTGACAGAGTGAGACTGTTCCAAAAAATTTATATACATACATATGTGCGTGTGTATATATGTATACATACATGTGTATGTGTGTGTGTGTGTATACATATATATATGGAGAGGATTGGAAAGCTAAGTACATGGGACTATAGGAATCTCCCAACGTGAGAACGATACAGAGAGTGGAGGCATAAAATAGCCCATTCCTTAGGTCAATGACTTGAAAGAACTTCAGTTTAGTAATTTTATTATTATATTAATAATTCAAATGGACCCCTTTCAACCAGGCAGGTTGAAAGAAAACAGGCCATTGGAACTTGAATCATTGCCTTGGTGTTTGCTGGCTGTTTGGATGCGTTATTAAACCTTTGTGCAAAGTATTTCTGTAAATACTTTGTGCAAAGTATTTCTTTTTTACCAACTTGCAGGTGGACAGGATAATTTAAGCTGCCTCTTTTGTCTTTGAGATTGAACATTTCTAAGTGCAGTAGCCTAATGAAGTGCCCAATGCCATGGCTCAAATTCCCACTCACTTCAAGTGATTTGATTTGTTTTTTTCCTCTTAAAGTACAAAAATCTAAGGCCATGATTGTGTGAATACCTGAGCTGGTGGGGTCATGGGCTTGTCCTAATTACAACTCAGGTAGTTGGTGAATATTAATGCTATCATGTACTAACAGAGATTTACAAACTCTACTGAGTTGCAGAAGTGCAAGTTCAGATAAATACCAGTCTGTAATTTGTAAGTTTGGCTGGAGGGCTGGTAGGAAAAATTTGGGAGCAGAGATTTCTATAGTATTTTAGTGGTTAATGTGACTGTTCTTAATGTGTCTTCCTATGCCTGCCAGAAATGGGGAAGTGAGCTGTAGGGACTTAATCTAACAGAAGAATTCCAGAAATTTCTTTCTCACAGACTGAAAATATGCCCATGTCCATATGTCTCATTATGTGCATTAAGTTCTTCATTATTCATTATTTCAACAAATGTGTATCGAGCTTTTACTATGTGACAGTCTAGAGTTAGGTGCTAGGGATGGAGAATGAATAAGGTAGATATAGTTCCTATTCACAGAGTGTTTACAACTCTACAGAAAAAGAAGGTTAGATGACATTTAAAAAAATTATAGAATTTCATTGGAAAAAAACTGTATTGTCCCTTAGGATTTGCTATACTTGTGTATATATGTATTTTTCTCCCCATGTATACATATATATTCTAAGAGACACATATACATATATATGGGGAGAAAAAATATTTACCTCTTAGAATGTGTATACAGATATATAATAACAGCATCTTTTAAAAATGGATATTTATATATATGTATATACACCATGTACATATATAAATATAAATATACCATGTATGTATATATAAATATATATATTTTTATAAGATGTTATTTTGAGTGAGATAGTAAGATGATCAGTATTCGGGTGTGGAGGGTGATACAGAATAATTTTATATATTATACTAGTTGTAACTGTGTAGGCATTATAGTTATTCTTGCTTAAATGTAAACTGTGGTGTATCTTGAAGTCTTAACTGATGAAGCATTCCTTTTCACGTGTCTGGGAGAGTGAAAAATGACAGCAGCCACCTGAAAAATAAATATTCCAAAAGAGTCTAGCCAAAACGATCTGAATACTTGAATACTTTTATTTTGAATAACATGTTTTTAATCATGCATAGTGTGTGTGTGTGTTTAAGATTATTAGGACCAGGCATTCACACAGCACAAAAGAATTTAAAATAGATGTAGTTGAAATATCATGAATCAAGAAACAACAAACCAGGGCCTAAGTCTGTATTAACATGTGTCTCATTTTCTATATTTTGTGAAGCTTTGACATGTTGAAGCCTCATTGACCTCAGAGCTAACTAGTTCCCACAGATGTAAAAGGAGTTACCTGTGAACAAATTTTTGATGTGCAAACCAACCAATGCAGAGCCCACACTCAGTACTACCGCCTCTATCTGGCTTTTCTACTACAGGAGACAATATTCCTCTGCCTTAATCATCCCAGGGCCAGGTACCAGACAACTAGGTACTACCCCTATGGAGCTCTCCAAAATGCCTCAAACTGCTGAGCCTAAATGGCTTACTCGGCCTCAGTCATTCCTTCCCAGCAAAGCCACTGTCAAGGCTTTCCCCCCTGCTCCTTCTGCCCCATGACTGAGCCTGGCGCTTCCCTGTGTGACTCTGCATGGCGTGGTGCCTTAGTTAGGGTTCTCCAGAGAAACAGAACTGGTACCTGTTGAGGGTGTCCGGGTTCTTGGTGTTTTGAACAAAGAATTGGACACAATATGCAAACAAAGCAAGGAAAGAATGAAGCAACAAAAGTGGAGATTTATTGAAAATGAAAGCACACTCCACAGGGCGGGAACGGGCTGTCACAAGTGGCTCAAGGGCCCCTGTCACAAAATTTTCTGAGGCTTGAATACTCTCTAGAGGTTTCCATTGGTTACTTGGTGTGTGCCCTATGTAAATGAAGAGGCTAAAGTGAAAGTCATGTACTCAGTGTATACCTTACGTAAATGAAGAGAATGAAGTACAGTTACAAAGTCATTTACTCAGTGTAAGCCTTATGTAGATGAAGAGGATAGTTCTTGTCATAGCTGAAGTGTTTCCATTTGATTTAGTAGTAGGAAGTCCAGGGTCCCTGCCTCCAGGCCCTGTTCTCCTGCCTTGGAACCAGTATTAGCTCATGCATTTGTAGATGCCGAGGAGTTCCACAATCTGCTGTCTGCAAGCTTGAGACACAGAAAAGCTGGTAGTGTAATGTGGAGGCCTCAGGGCCAGAGGCCAACTGTGTAGATTCCAGATTAAGTCTGAGTCTGAAGGCCTGAGAACCAGGAGCTCTGAGGGGAGGAGATGATTGATGTCCCAGCTCAAATAGTCAGCAGAGGGAGCACAAATTCTACCTTCTCCTCTTTTTTGTTCTATTCAAGCGCACAACAGATTGGATGAGGCCCACCCACACTGCAGAGGGCCATCTGCTTTACTGAGTTCACCACTTCAAATGCTCATCTCTTCCAGAAACACCCTCACAGACACACTAGAAAGAAGGTTTAATCGGCTGTTTGAGCATATTGTGGTCCAGTCAAGTTGACACATGAAATGAACCTTGCACATGGCATCCCTCTCTTCTTGGGAGCTGCAAAAAAACATTCTTCTTGATGCAATTGTCTCCTTCTCTGTTGGCCTCATCGTGTGTGAATCAAAACAAAATGTCAAGTACATTCAAAAACAAAGTCACATGACCGGAGCCATCTTAGGGGAAATCCAGATGCGTTGCGGGGTTAGGAACACTTTTGGCCAAGTAGAGAAAGTAACTGAATAGGGAGTGATCAATCTAACAGAAACTGTCTGGTAACAGAATGGCAGTGAGAGAGAGGAAAAGTACACGCATTGATAAATAGTCAAAGAAATGAAAACCAGGTCTATTCAGGCATTCATTGATGGCCTATATCTGATGACTGTACTAACAACCTACAAATTACTTGACCAAATCCTGTGGCAAGGACTTTAAAAAATTAGCTCCGCTTAATCCTAAATGAATTAATAGGTAACGTAGATCCATCTGGAAAAATCTGATAACAAGCAGCCAGTATGCACGACATGCAGCTGCCATTAGGAGTGTAGCTATGAGGAAGCAGCCGAAACTCCTGCACTCCCATATATACCTGTCGTATGGGGGCCCAGCATAGTTTCAGTAGTAGCTTTACTGGTGATCACTCTTTTACGTTTACAACTATGCTATAAAGCAGGTGCAACAACTACTCCACTACCGATGAGAAAACTGATAGAGAGAAATTAAACTTGTACAGTGTAGGTTTCTATATTGTAGAAACTCAATATGGGTGCAAACATACTGATTCTGTTTCCCATTAACCTTTAAACTCTGCTCTCTCCTCCTTCCTTCCACCTAGAGCATACTTAAATTTTAAATGGCAGGGTCTCTTGTGAAAATTTCTCTTTGCTTCCTCTTTTCGTGCTTTATAGGAAATGAAGCATTCTTCTATCATAGCCAGTATCAGTTAGTAATGGCTTAAACAGATTGCAGTTCATTTGTCACATGCAATAAAAATTCTGTAGAGGCCATGCTGGGTTACTGATTGATATATTAAGAACGCTATCTTTTTTCTTTTCCTTTTTTTTTTTTGAGATGGAGTTTCGCTCTTGTTGCCCAGGCTGCAGTGCAATGACATGATCTCGGCTCACCTCAACTTGCATCTCCCTTGTTCAAGCGAGTCTCCTGCCTCAGGCTCCTGAGTAGCTGGGATTACAGGCACCCATCATCATGCCCAGCTAATTTTTTTGTTTTTGGTAGACATGGGGTTTCTCCATGTTGGTCAAGCAGTCACAAACTCCCGACCTCAGGTGATCTGCCAGCTTCGGCCTCCCAAGGTCTGGGATTACAGGCATGAGCCACTGTGCCCTGCCAGAACCCTATCTTTTTCATAATGTTACTCTACTGTCCTTACCTCTTACTTGTTGCTTTGCAGTTGCACGGTGGTTGGTGCACTTCTTAACTCTAATCCACATTCCTGGGAAGATGGGAGAAGGGCAAAGGGGCAAGGAACTGAGGGATATATCCTAGAGAGATTTTGCCTCTGTTCAGAAGGCAATCATTTTCTGCCTTAATCTCATTTATCTATTGTATACACCTGTAGGCACAGGAGTCTAGGAAATCAAGCATTTTTCGCTGGTTGCTTTGCTACATTAATTAAAATTGAGAGTCTACTAGCAAGAACGAAAAAGTATGTAAAAAATACGTAGGCACCTAGCGGGGTCTACACATAATGCTTACCGGAGTGTATTGTGATTGTTTAAACCTGTTTATCTCTCCTGGTAGACTGGGTCTGTGTTACATTTGTGCATCTCTCCTCGATATACTCTATGCCTAGCACATTGCAGAAACAGTAAAATTTTATTGAATGAATGACAGTGATCCTTTAAGACCACAGGCATTTGTTGTTGTTTTGTCGTTGCTTTATCTAAATCTCCGTTTTGAAATTCTCAACTCATATTTCATTGTGAAACTTTATAAAGCACTGAATGTCCTTTCAGAGATTAAAAAAAATACAAAATGCCTGAAAAACAATGATTACTGAATTAGAACTGCCAGAGCACAACTCAGACATTGCTCCAAAATGAACACACTCTAAATTGGTCTTTTAGAAACACACACACGCACACACATGCACACACACACATGCAATGAAACAAATGGTGTACAGGTGGAGACAGCTGGGAGACCATGGAAAGAGGTATAGCAATCATCAAGCAGCTTCTTTGGTTGATGCTTTTGCAATTCATGAGTTGACTCTGATTGTCAGGGTAAATGATGGGGATGGCTCATTCTTTCCTTGAAGTTAGGTTTGCATGGGCATTGCCTAAAAGAAAGAATAATTATATTCCCCCTTATTTTTAATCTGTTATGGGAAAAGTTTTTCTTTTTTAGAAAACATCTGTTGGGGTTTTCTAAAAGGCGAATCACCTGAAGAGGATTTCATATGTTGACAAAATAGTGACAGAAGTCTAATTTTTAGCCAAACAAATGACAATGTGGAAGCCAAGCCTTAGTGGTGGACTTGACATTTTTGTGAAGGAAACTGAGCTGGGTCCAAGTGATATCAAATTTAGAAGAAAACTCTGGATGTTTAATGTGTCCCCCACTGCTACTTGCATGTTCTTCCTTCTTTTCCAGGGCATCAAAGTTAACTTTTCACTCAGAAACTCTTTTGATATACACATATATGTGTAATAGGCAAACATTCCCTGCATCACTTTTATCTACTGCCATTTGCATTGAAATAATGCGTCTATCTCCATGACTATTTCATGAATTTTCTAACACTCATATAATTGCATCAGAGATATTTAATGTTAGGAGATGTTAAAAGTTAATTAGAAACTCTTATCCACACTTAATTAATAATTTAAAAAACTCTGTCAATAAGTTGTTTCTTGTAATTAATTAATCTGATTACTCTTCCGATTGGTATCCAAGGATCTGATACACATGTTTCCCTTGCCAGTTGAGCACTGAAGACAGGTAGCTATGATGCAATCCAGCTGCTGTAGTATAGGTTCCCTTTTGTGAGTTGATGTATTCACATGTTTTTGGGGCTGGGTTAGATGCAACCTTTACCACTCTCCACTGTGCCTCATCCTCTGGGAGACTGGCTTCTCTGAACAGCATCAACCATGCTCTCCTTGATGGTGATGGTGGTGGTGGGTGGTGCCGGTGGTGGATGGGCAGTACTGGCAGGATAATCAACGATGAGAAGAGGGACGTTGGAGTAATTGCTCCCCTGGTTCCTCTCCTCTCTGGCCATGGTCTGACAGTTGCTTGTTCTCTCCTAAAACCACAGCTATTGCCATGTTCTGGCAAGAGCCTTCCCCACTGCTTCTACTTAGGCCTTAGAGATGTCAACATACAACCTGCTCTTGTGAGCTTCAGGCTGCATCTCTGTCCCTTGTTTCTCTCCTTTAGCACCGCCTTAGCATTATGAACAGTCTTTCCGTCAATCCCTTCAGCCCACCATTTGAAGTGTGTCATTGCTTTCTTGCTACAACTCCGATAATAAAAGAATACCCTATGTCACTAACCTTAAGTTTCCATGAGAGACCTTCAGTACTATTTCTCAGAAGAGAAATGGTAGGTACATTTTTCTGTTCTTTTCTTCTACCTCCCCACAGGAGGAAGAGTAGAAAAAGTCTTAGTGTGTGAGCACTGCCTGGTGTGTTGCTCGTCTTTCTCTGGGATCAGCATGTCTACCTGCAGTTGCATTCTCCTTTTCTTGCTGCTGTGGAGCCTGGAGCAGAGATTCCGTGCCCTACTGACAGCTGTGAATGAGTAGGGGTAGGTTTTTGGAGGCATAGTTTGGGGTCTTACATCCAAGTTGCCCTCTCTAGTCCAGATTTATTAATAATTAAGTTGATATTTTGATTCTTATCTGTTTCCTGTCTGTAATTCTCAATTTGTTCCGAATCTAGAGGGAAAGAAAAGGTGATTGATGCCACTGTTTCAAAACTCTAAGAGAATAGTCTTATGTAGAGAAGTAAATGAGGAGACATTGCCAGTTTATTTCTTGCCACAAAACCTTAATGACTACCACAAATCTATTTTGTCAGCAGTTAAATAACTATACATATCCATGATCGCAAACCACATTTACCACTTCAGGCCTTATGATTTCACTTTCATGTTTGTAACTCTGAGGTTATTGATGACATTAAGACAGTGAAGGAGAAGACTTTAGAAACACTTATATCCTACAGAGAAATTTAATACTTTTGTTTTATTGGGTAAGTCGCTTTGACTCTGTTATCTTAGGCAAGTCAACTAACCTCCTTAGCACTGTGTTTGCTTGTCTGTTAAGCAAGAGGTTTGAATTAGTGGAAGACATACTATTCAAATAAAACTCAATGTGAAGCATAAGTATGTAAGAGAATGTCAACAAAGATCATATTAGCATAAATGTATCATATATGCTGAACTTTAGGACATTTGTTTATACAATTAGAAAATAAACATTTAAAACCTTGTTAGGAATGACAACTACAGTCTTATACCAGCCTTAGTCTGTTTTTTTTTTTTTTTTTTTTTTTTTTGAGTTGGAGTCTTGTACTGTTGCCCAGGCTGGAGTGCAATGGCCCGATCTCGTCTCACTGCAACCTCCACATCCCAGGTTCATGCAATTGTCCTGCCTCAGCCTCCTGAGAAGCTGGGATTATAGGTGCCCACCACCACACCCAGCTACTTTTTTGTGCCTGGCCCAGTCTTAGTCTTCTATTCAATAATTTGGTTTTGGTTGAATGATATTTAGAAGGCTCTGATTTCTTAAAGATCAACAGTTCCAAGTGGAAGCAGTTTTTAAAATAGTTTTCTTTCAAGCTTATTATCTTTTTAATTAAATTAATCAAGAAGCTTGAAAAAGGGGTAGCAAAATAATTTTTGATTCAAAATCATGTTACCAGTAATGACTATCAACTACATAAGTTTCCACCCTGGCTTATTTTACTTAGCATAATGTCTACCAGGTTTATCCACATTGTTGCAAATAGCAGAATCTCCTTTTTTTTTTAAGGCTGAATGATATTCCTGTGTGTGTGTGTGTGTGTGTGTGTGTGTGTGTGTGTGTGTGTAGCACAATTTCTTTATCCATTCATCTGTCAATGGACACTTAGATTATTTCTATATCTTGGCTTCTGTGAATAATGCTGGCACTGAAGAGATAGAAAAAACAGTCCTGAATTGCTGACACCACTGCTCCTCCACACCGGAAGCAGCTGCCTGGTGTGCAAAGCATCTCTGGGCACTGAGGGAGGCAGAATAGAGCAATTGTGAGGCATCAACTTGGTGCTGTCCTATTAGGGCAGAAAGGAAAGCTGGTCCAAACTCAGGTGATGCCTGGCCACTGAGGGAGCATTTAAACCAGCCCTAGCTAAAAGGAAATTGTTCATCCCAGTGGTTTATACTTGAGTTCCCATAAACCTCACCACTGAGGGCTACAGTGCTCTGTATCTCCAGTTAAACTTGAAAGGCAGTCTAGGCCGTAAGGACTGCAACTTTTAGGTTTGTCCTGGTGCTGAACTAGGCCCAGCAACAGTGGACTGGGATTGCACCTGACATACTGAGACACCAGCTTGGGAAGCCAATGGAGTACTGGCATCACCCCTCCCCTAACCCCAGGCTGCACAGCTTGAGGTTCCAAAAGATACTGCTTCCTTCTACTTGAGGAGAGGAAAGAGCGGGCAGGACTTTGTCTTGCATCTTGGATACCAGCTAGCCAAGAAGGATAGGACAGTGGTCAGGGTCATGAGGCCGCTGTTCTAGGCCTTTGCTCCCAGATGATGTTTCTAGACACACCCTGGGCCAGAAGGGAACCCAATGCCTTAAAGGAGAAGACCCAGTCCTGGCAGCATTTATTACCTGCTCACTGAAGAGCCCTTGGGCCGTGAATAACCAGCAGCAATACTCAGGTACTACATCAAGGGCCTTGGGTGAGCCTCTAAGACTTGCTGGCTTCAGGTACCAGCACAGACACAGAGAGGGAAGAGTACCATATGGGCTCTTGGGGTCCCTAATTCAAGGACTTTACTCTTGGATGACTTAGTGAAGCCGCCCTGGGCCAGAAGGGAATCCACTGTTCTGAAAGGTGAGTTCCAGGCCAGGCAGGATCCAGGACAATCTGACTTAAGAGACCTTGAAAGGACATGGGCAGTAGTCTGGCAGTACTCCTCATGGCCTAGGGTGGCAGTGGCTGTGGGTGAGGATCCTCTACCTTTGGAAAGGGAAGAGAAGACTGGGAAAAACAGTCTTGTGACTTGGGTGTAGAATACTGGGTAGGCTTCTTATGTTTTTGACTCTAGTTTCTGACTCTCAGATGGTACTTCTGGACCCACCCAGGGCTGGAAGAACCTTGCTGACCTGAAGGGAAGAATACAGACCTGGCTGGATTTGCCAGCTGCTGATTGCAGAGCCCCAATCAGTGAATCAATCCTGAGTGAACATAGGAAGTATCCAGGGAGTGGTTACAGCAGGCCTTGGGTGAGACCCAGTGCTGTACTGGCCTCAGGGTCACTGCTGACCCAGTGTAGTCACAGTAGTGGTGGCCACAGGGGTGCTTGTGTCACTCCACCCCTAGCTTTAGGTGACTCACAGCAAAGAGAGAGAAACTCTGTATGTATGGGAGGAAGTGAGGAAAGAGAACATGAGTCTCTGCCTGGTATCTAGAGAATTCTATCAGATCTGGTCCAAGACAACCAAGGTGTTACCTCTATAAGGCTACAAGAACCACAGCGTTACTAGGATTGCAGTGCCTCCTAAAGTAGATACAGCTTAGATGACAACATCGAAGTCCTTTTAAATATCTAGAATGCCTTCCCAAGGAGGATGGCTACAAATAAGACCTGACAGTGAAGGTTACAATAAACACCTAACTACCCAGACACTGAAGAACATCTACTATTAACACCATTCAAGAAAACATGAACTCACCAAATTAAATAAATAAGGCACCGGGGACCAATCCTGAAGAAAAGGAGATATGTGACCTTTCAGACAGAGAATTCGAAATAGCTATGATGAGGAAACTCAAAGATATTCAACACAGAAAGTTTGTTCAAATGTGTAACAGAGAACTTACCAAACCTAAAGGAAGATGTCAATATCCAAAACAAGGTTACAGAGCCCCAAGCAGATTTAACCCAAAGAAGACTACCTCAAGGCATTTAATACCCAAACTCCTCAAGGTCAAGGATAAAGAAGGATGCTCAAAGCAGCAAGAAAAAAGAAACAAATAACATACAATAGAGTTCCAATACATACAGGCTAGGAGAGAGTTGACATATTTAAAGTGCTGAAGGAAAAAAAACCAACAATTTGACTTTGGGATACTACGTTCAGCTAAAATATTCATCAAATGTGGAGGAGAAATAATAAAAATTAGAACAGAAATAAAATCAAAATGAACAAAACAACACAAAAAAAGAATGAAACAAAAAGTTGGTTTTTTGAAAAGTTAAACAATATTAACAAACCTTTAGCCAGACTAAGAAAAAAGAAAGAAGATCTAAATAAATAAAATCAGAAATGAAAAAGGAGACATTACAGAAATTCAAAGGATCATTAATTGCTACTATGAGCAACTATATGACAATTAATTGAAAAATCTAGAAGAAATGGACCAATTCCTAGACACACATACAGCCTATCAACATTGAACCAGGGGGAAATCCAAAACATGAACAGACCAATTACATGTAATGAGATTAAAGCTTTAATAAAAAGTCTTCCACTCAATA
The DNA here is from genome assembly GCA_031835075.1 of Saguinus oedipus. Lineage (NCBI taxonomy): Eukaryota > Metazoa > Chordata > Mammalia > Primates > Cebidae > Saguinus > Saguinus oedipus. The sequence continues at coordinate 64,780,582 of CM063171.1, read as the reverse complement.
AAAGCCTAGGACCTGATGGTTCACTGCTGAATTTTGCCAAACATTTAAAGAATAATTAATGCTAATCCTACTCAAGTTATTCCCAAAACAGAGGAGGAAGAAATATTTCCTCTGTATAAGGCCAGTATTACCCTGATACCAAAATGAAACAAAGACACACTTAAAAAAATAAAACTACAGGTCAATAACTGATGAATATTAATGCAAAAATCATCAACAAAACACTAGCAAACCAAATTAAACAATACATTAGAAAGATCATTTATCATGACCAAGTGGTATTTATCCCTGGGATGCAAGGATGGGTTAATATACTCAAATCAATTAATGTGATACATCATATCAATAAAATGAAGGATAAAAGCCATACGATTATTTAAGTTGATGATAAAAAAGCATTTGATAAAGTTCATCATTCCTTCATGATAAAAGCCTTCAAAAAACTGAGGATAGAAGGAACATGCCTCAACATAATTAAAGCTACACATGACAGACCCACTATTATCATACTGAAAAATTGAAAGTCTTTTCTCTAAGATGTGGAACATGACAAGGGCGCCCAATGTCACCATTGTTATTCAATATAGTACTGGAAGTCCTAGCTACAGCAATCAGATAAGAGAAAAATATAAAGGGTGTTCAAATTGAAAATGAAAATGATATAATCTTATATTTGGAAAGACCTAAAAAATTCATAGAAATCTATTAGAACTGATAAAAAAGATTCAGTAAGGTGCTGGATATAAAATCAACATAGAAAATTCAATAGGATTTCTATATTTTAACAGTGAACAATGTGAAAAAGAAATTTTAGAGGTAACACCATTTATCATAGCCATACATAAAATTAAATTAAATACCTAGGAATTAATGTAATCGGAGAAGTGAAAGATCTCTGTAATGAAAACTACAAAACACTGATGAAGGAAATCAAAAAGAAGAGAACACCAAAAAAAAAAAAAAAAATCTATGTTCATGGATTGGAAGAATCTATATTGTTAAAATGTTCATATCACGCAAAACAATCTACAGAGTCAATGTGATCTCTATCCAAATACCAATGACATTCTTCACAGAAATAGAAAAAAAATCCTAACATTTACATAGAACCACAAAAGATCCAGAATAGTCAAAGATATCCTAAGCAAAAAGATAAAAACTGGAAGAATCTTATTACCTGACTTCAAATTATACTATAGGGCTATAGTAACCCAAACATCATGATACTAGTATAAAAACAGACACATAGATCAATGCAACAGAATAGATTATAAAGAAAAAAATTCACACAACTATAGTGAACTCATTTTTGAGAAAGGTGCCAAAATATACATGGGGAAAGACAGTCTCTTCAATAAATGGTACCGGGAAAACTGGATATCCATAGGCAGAAGAGTAAAACTAAACCGCTATCTATCACTATATAAAAATAAAATAGAAATGAATTGAAGACATAGACATGAGACCCCAAACTATGAGACTACTACAAGAAAATATTAGGGAAAATCTCCAAGACATTGGTCCGGGCAAAGACTTATTCAGCAAAACCCCACAAGCACAGAAAGCCAAAGCAAAAATGGACAAATGGGATCACATCAAGTTAAAAAGCTTCTTCACAGCAAAGGAAACAATGAACAAAGTGAAAAGGCAACCCACAGAATGGGAGAAAATGTTTGCAAACTATCTATGTGACAAGAGATTAATAATCTGAATATATAAGGAGCTCAAACAGCTCTACAGGAAAAAGTGTAATAATCTGATTTAAAAAATGGGCAAAATATTTGAATAAACATTTCTCTAAAGAAAACATACAAATGGCAAACAGAAGTATGAAAGGTGTTCAATATCACTGATCATCAGAGAAATAAAAATAAAAACTATAAGGAGATATTATCTTCTCCCAGTTAAAATGGCTTTATCCAAAAGACAGGCAATAACAAATGCTGGTGAGGATGTGGAGAATAGGGAGCTCTTGGACACTGTTGGTGGGAGTGTAAATTCGAAAAACCACTATGGAGAACACTTTTTAGTTTCCTCGAAAAACTAAAACTGAGCTACCATATAATTCAGCAATCCTGCTGCTGGGTATATACCAAAAGAAAGGAAAGCAGTATATTTAAGAGGTATCTGTACTCCCATGTTTGGTGTAGTACTGTTTAAAATAGCTAAGATTTGGAAGCCACCTAAATGTCCATCAACAGACGAATGACTAAATAAAATATAGTACATATATACAATGGAGTACCATTCAGCCATAAAAAGAATGAGATCTAGTCATTTGCATCAACACAAATGGAAATGGAGATCATGATGTTAAGTGAAATTATCCAGGCATAGAAAGACAAACACCACATCTTCTCACTTATTTATAGGGTTTGAAAACCAAAACAACTGAACTCATGGATAGAAAGCGTAGAAGGATGGTTACCAGAGGCTGGGAAGGTTAGTTGGGGGCTGCGAGGTGGGGAGAGATACAGATGGTTAACAGGTGCAAAAAAATAGAAGGAATAAAAAAGACCTACTATTTGATAGCACAGTAGGATGACTAGAGTCAATAATAACTTAATTGTACATTTAAAAATAAAGAGTGTAATGGAATTGTTTATAATTCAAAGGGTAAACGCTTTATAGGATAAATATGCCATTCCCCATGATGTGTTTATTTCCTATTGCATGCCTGTATTAAAATGTCTCATGTACCGTACACATTCATTCACATACAAGAAAAGAAAGTAATACTTTCTAATGTTCATGGCTTTTGGATTTCCATTTTATCTGCAATGCTATATTTTGTATTAACTTTTGCTTATTTTGGATCGAGGATATCTGTTGCATAACTGTCTGTACCCATTTATTCCCTTTAAATCTTTAAAAATAGAAAGCAAAGCCAATCATCCAATTACAGACTATATATATATATAGACTATATATATATATAATCCGAAACTTGTGATGAAGTTTCTGTAGTATTTGTCCTCTAATTGTGATTAAAATTTAAGCCAAGTTTTGTTGCCATGCAAACGCAGATGGGCATATGTGCTATAAGAATGTACTTGCCCTTACAGTTTTATAGGAATAGATATTCTAGATCTGAATTAATAAAACTTAAAAAAACAAAAGCATAGTGGAACATCATCACCCTAAGCAATGAACTATCTACAAGGAATTTCAACATATGCAAGAACAGCCATATTCTAAAGTCTGCTAAAAATGTGCTACTTGACAAAGTAAGGTAGTTCATTAACATTTTTTGAAGATTTTTATTTCTTTGGACCAAGATGCAGTTTTTTTGACTTCGATCTTTCTAAAATCACAAAACGTCTTAACATTATGTATAATGTTTTCTTTTTTTCACAAACATTTCTCATTTAATTATGCATCTGTGCGTGAGTCACCTCAGTCTTAACGTGTTCATCATAGAAGTCTAGATTCTCTCTTCTTGAACCTGTTTCTTCTATAGTCTTTTCCATTGAAGTAAATGACAGAAAGATTCACCCAGGTGGTAGATTTTTAAAAAATGTACATTTAAGCTTTTTGCTTATTTCTTGTTGGATCATTTATTTTTTTCCCTAGCGATGTGTAGGAGTCCTTGATATATTCAAGATACTAATCCTATGTGTTACAAATATCTACTGTCACTTTGTGGCTACTTGTTTTCATTTTTATGGTGTCTTTGGCAGAAAGAAGCTCATTTTAGCATGAAAACTTATTAATGTATTCTTCGTAATTTGTGCTTTATAAAGTTTAAGAAGTCTTTCCTTACACTAAGGTCTTACAGGTCATGAGGTTACTTTTTTTAAAAAAGCTGTAAAATTTGGTTTTTATAGTTTTATTTAATTCTTTCTATCTTTGGACTCCGATTTTATTGTTAAGATAGATACCACATTCCTGGCATCAATTTTGAGTAGACCCTTCCTACTGATCTGCAATTTACTGTCTTTATATACGAAGAATTCCCATAGGCCAGTACATTTCTAGGCTTTCAGTATTCTGTTCCTTTGGTTTTTGTTTTTTTTTTTAAAAATCTTTTCCTGTGCCAGTACCACTCTGGTTTAATTACTATAGTTTTAGAATTTGTCTGGATGTCTGCAGGAACAGTGATTCTCAAACCTTGATGAGCTTTAGAATCACCTGGGAATTAAAACCATAAAGGCTGAGTAAAGCCATCTCAACAAACTTAGGTCTCAGAGTCCTTTATCATCTCTACAGGTGATTCTGCTACAGACCAATGATTGAGACCACGGTCCTAGGGCAAGTGTCCCTCAACCTCCAGCACACAGACACATGTCTTCTTTTTGAATACTCTAGTTACACTTGCTCTCTTTTCTTTTACTTAATTTTCAAAAAAAATATCTTTGTCATTTTTACATAATTTATGTTGAGACTCAGAAGGAGACAACATTAAATCTATAGATATTTTGTAAAAACTTAGTTTAAAATTGCTTTTTCTTCTTTCTTACAGGATACCATGAAAATCTCCGCCTCAACGCCCCACCAGAAAAATACATTAATTCACAGCTCCCATTAACCACTGTGGCTTATATTTTCATTGTAAAATACATATCTGAAAAATAGTAGGAAAGAAAAAAATTGCATGGAGAGGAAGAAGCTCTGTCAGCAGAGTTGCATCAAAGCGTTGATTGTAAGAACTGCATTGCTAAACAAATTCAGAACTGATTAAGGAAAGTCTGGGCCTCAAATTCAACTTTCTCAAAAGTGCTGGCACACACCAAAACTTGTGTATTCTCACGGATTATATCACAATACATTTGAATTTATCCATAAGACTCCAGAGTGAATAAAGTGCTTAAGTTACCTCAGGATAAATGTTCTCACCTTATTGATTTCCAGAGAAGAGTCAGTAGTATTGATTGACTTGACAGTTCTTTTACTTCTCAAGAAACAGAAGAAATAGTGCTTAAAGCTGGAATGATGAAAAACACCAGCGTCCTTACTTCTGTGTCCTGCTTCTCAGAGATTAGAAAGCACATTAACTAGATAAGGAAACACATTTTCTTGAGCTGTACATTGAATTCCACAAATTCTCATGAGGTGCAAGGTGGTTACAATTTACCTTTAGTTATCGGAATCTGCATTGAGTTTGGGGCAATCCTCTAGTCTTAATTCCTTTCCTAGAATTGATTATTCAGCTGATATAAGAGGCAAAAAAAAATTACTGGAGGAAACACCTATATTTCCTCATTTTTTTCCTCTCTGTATCTCTTCTTCTTTTGAAGCATTTTGCACGGACCAAGAGGCTGAAACATGTATAAAATAAGTTAGCAGGGTTTACATTCCAACCCTGTCATTTATGAGTTGTGAGACCTTAGGATAGTCGTTAAAACCTGCACCTTATTGGAAAAAAAAATAAGTTAATAGTAAGAAGCTTTTTGGAAAGTTGTTACAAGTGCTAAATTAGTAATTGCTTGTCAAGTGTTTTCCCATTGGGCAGTGATGTTCAAATTGTTCTTCATGATTTTACTTAGTACCAAATCAATATAATGGGTATCAAATAAGAACATGCAAATATAATTGAAAATATCAGAGTACATCATATATAGTAAGGGTATGTACTGGTTGGTGAAATATTTGTTTCAGTTTCTCATATAGGCCTACACACACATGTATATACCAGATATACTCTGAAAACATATTTCTTACTGTGGTTTGAAGTAAAAAAAGCTTTAAGACATTTGCATAGGGCTAAGTAATCAGTAAATATTAACAACTATCTTTTTCTTTTTTTTCTTTTTTTTCTTTTTTGTGAGACGGAGTCTCACTCTGTCACCCAGGTTGGAGTGCGGTGGTGTGGTCTTGGCTCACTGCAACTTCTGCCTTCCAGGTTTAAATGATTCTCCTGCCTCAGCCTCCTGAGTAGCTGGGATTACCATCATGTGCCACCATGCCAGGCTAATTTTTGTATTTTTAGTGGAGACAGGGTTTCACATGTTGGTCAGGCTGGTCTCAAACTCCTGACCTCTTGATCTGCCTGCCTTAGCCTCCCAAAGTGCTGGGATTACAGGTGAGAGCCACCACACCTGGCTCTTTTTCATTTTTATTTTACCTTTCACCTCATATACTGTAATTTGGTCACAATAGTTACACTTGACCATTGCAATTTGTGAGGGAACAACCTAAATTTTTAAGAAATATATGTCATCCTGTCTTCATAGGGGGTTGGTTTTAGCCAACATTAAATTCCTACGTTTTCTTAAAATCTTCTACTTACACTGTGACATACAAATTACTATTGAGATGGACATGGTGGCAGCAGATCCATACCATTACTCATTCAGTCCTTCTTGTTTATTGGGTGGAAGGGAGGATAGAATGTTCTGTGCCTTGTCTTTTCTAATAAAAAATATTTCATTTCTTCTTTTAGCTAAGAGCACATGTTTATATTTCGGTAAATGGATTACATGCTGGGGTTATAGCTTACAAGAAAGAGTAGAGAACAATAAAGTTCCATTGAGATGTGGCTACTAGATAACCTCCCAAGCGTTGACATTAGTCACTTCAGAAGATGTGTGGGATGAATGGAACCTTAGCAGTTACAATTTCCTACATGTCATGGATCATCCAATGTACTTGCAGATAATGAAAAACTCTAGAATTCCAAACTGCCATAAGAGCCAAGCTGAAGTATGTATTTGTTCCAAATTTAATTTTCAGATCATCATACCAGGCTTTATGTAAGTCATTTAACCTCTCTAAACCTAAAGGTTCTCATCTGCCATATGAGGATATTATTTTTTTGTGAGAATGTATTGAGTTAATATGTATAAAATACAAAGCACACGATAAGCATTCCATACATGTCAGCTATTATCTCAGATCAGGGGCCCGGGAAAACAGCTTCGAGACAAAGATTTGCATGCAGTGGGTGTTTTGGGGGAGTGATCTCAAGAACATTACCTATTAGTGAAATGAGGAAGGTGTAACTGGGCAGAGGAAGAAATCAAATGTGTGGTTGCAGCAGAGGCCCATGGGAGAGCTCTGGTAGTGAGATGCATCAAACAGGCATAAGTTGGGGTAAGATAATTCCCTTGTCAAGGGAAAGGCCCAGAAAGAGAGTCAGCCATGATAAATCGGTAGCCAAGTCTCTTAGCAGCTGTGAGAATGAATATATTTTAGTTCCAAAGGAGGGATCTGGGTAGCAGGCTTCTGGTCTCTGTGCCCATGTCAGGCCATGGCTGTTGTCTTTGTCCTTTTATCATCCAAACTGGGCAAGGGAAGAAATACCAAGAAACACCACCATGGCCATTAGGGTGCTAAGTGTATTCTTCTCTGCCTCCAATGTGTGAAAGCGCCTCTACCTCTTCCTGGTGATTGTGATCCAGCCCGGCCAAAATGGTGACTCCTTTTCTGCTGGTCTCCCGGCATGAACAGCTTGAAGTGACTGGGCAGAAACAAAGTTTACTGTGACTCTCATTCTGTCCTCTGGTAGAAACATTCACTGCAGAAACCAGGACCTTTAGACCCATAGAGCTTAAAGTTGTGAAAATGGAAAGCACAAAACCCCTCTAGGAACCAGATCCCTTAGACACACAGAAGCTAATATTGCAGGGCAGGAACCACAAATTCCCCAAATGGGTTCTTAGGAGTGATGGTGAGTGAGGCCATTTCTATTTTCACTCCCTGGCTCTGAGTGAACTGTGGAGTGGCTCCATGTATTTGACTACACAGGACACAGCACCGCAATAGTCATCAGTGTATTATACATATGGTTTCCTGGAGGGTGGCCTCACATCCTTAAAAGGCATCATCCCAAGTCAGTGACCCAGAGGTTTTGTTCAAATGGCCATAACACTGCCTTTCAAGCCAGCAGCTGCTGGTTGATTTGGTATGTGCTATGACCAGTGAATTTCATTTCTGTGCATACACAGCATTACCTGCTTCACTATAAAGTGTGTTTCTTTTTGTATTCACAAAAATATTATATGGGATTCCACATTAGTAAATCAAATGCTTTGTAAGAATGTGTGTAATAAGAATGCTAGTCAAGTCCATGTAAACTGACAGTAGTTACCAGTCACCTCAAACGGTGAAACCCCGTCTCTACTAAAAATACAAAATTACTCCTGACCTCAAGTAATCTGCCGTTCTTGGCCTCCCAAGGTCCTGAGATCACAAGCCTGAGCCACCACTGCAACTGGCCTAGGAGTTCGTCGATGTGAGAGATCAATGCAGGCAGCAGGAATCAGAAAAGTCTCCTGGTAAAGTGTGAATGAAACCTCTCCTCTTGGTTTCATCATTTCAAAGTGTGTAGAGTGATTTGGTGTCCCGAAGGCATCCTTTGGATTACCTGAACTATTATATACATGTATGAAAACTTATTTTTTATCTTTTAGTAGATCAAAAGATAAAAAATAGGCCATATTTTTGCTGTGTGTTTACATAGTCAATGGGTGAATGAGCTGTCTGGGGGTCTCTTTTATAAGGGCACTAATCCATTGATGAGGGTTCACCCTCATAGCCTAATCACTTTGCAAAGGTCCCACCTCCTTATATTATCACCTTGAAACTTTGAATGTCAATGTACAGATTTGAGGGGAACACAAACACCCAGATCATGGCAGTATCCTAATTTTGCAGATCAAGAAACTGTTAAGTGACTTGCCCCGTGTGAAACAGCCAGTGTGTACAGAGGGAGGCTTTGAATCTAGTCTCAATGGCAGTCAGCACTGTTAGCCCCTGCAATGTTTTTCAGTTTTACGGTAAAGAAAACTGAGGCCTTGAAAGATCAAGTAATTTGCTCAAGGTATCCCAGTTGTTAAGTAAATAACTATAGCTCTTATATTAGTACATTGAAATAATTTATCTCGTATATGTTTCTCCTATTAAAACAGTAAGAAAAGGCCTTCCATTTATTTTGCTATAAGTTTAACTTTGTCAGTATGTAGAATAAAGGCTACTCTAATAAAGTGTTGAGTCAATAAAAGGAAGTTATAATCTATTAGAAGCCTTGAGTCCAATGCAAGAAATGTCAAAACTAAGATCACCACTTTTGAACTAAGTGTTACAGCAAGTTGAAATTGTAAATGTAACTGACTTCTTTCAATAAGTATAACTTCTGTAGAAAGAACTCAATAGTATCTAGGATTTTTTTGTGAATATCACCAATACCTTTATATTTAATAATAGAAATGATTTCATAACAAGAAAAGTCAGGGTTGCTACAGAGAGTTTAAGTAAAAACCAAGTTGATTGCAAAACTATGAAAACTTTTATATATCTTGGAAGACATTTTTAGGAGTCAAAATAACTGTGAAATTTTGAATACTTATTTGTGAGTGTTTTCTAATGGGCTCACAATGAACAAGAGTCATTATTATAATGTGTCTTGGATTTGTTTCTGAGATGTCAAGCCCTAAGAATCAAAGAAGAGTGCTTCTTGGTATTCTCAGAACATTGGTCATCTTTAATCTATCTCTCCCATGGGCTGCTATAAATCAACTTTTCTAAAAATGCTTCAGACAACAATACTTTATGATCATTATTCTCCAAGTAGTAGAGGGCAGAAAGATGACCATGAGTGAAGTGACAACTTGGCTGTGACCGCCACAATTACAGGCCTGATGTCTGGTATTTTGGCCAACATGAATTTTGTCCTGGAGAAATTCTTAGGCTTCAAAGGGAAACTTATTAGAAAAATGAAAGTGAGTTTCCTAAGAAGTAAGTGCCCTGTCTAAATGAGTGTCCATGGAGATACAGCAAACTCTGGATTTTTCATATCCAAGGAAGTCTATTTAGGATGGATGTGTGAATGAGTCATCCCTGGTTAGCAGGGATACTTGTAGTCAGCTGGTGACCACCCTTCTTTGTTGAAGCTGTATCAGTAAGCGGGGTGGAAGGATATGTCAAAATTAAAATCAGATCAAGTTAGAAAATTTAAAATTCGAGTTCATTGTGCGTACAAAACAACACTTTATGAACTAGAATATTTTGAACAGAAAATGGAAAGAAACTCACAGCAATTAGAGCACAGTTCATAAAGCATAAAAGAGAAAGTATTTTCACCTTTTTCATGATTGGCTGTTAACATTAATATTCCTTTTAAGACAAGTAGAGTTTTTAAGCTGATTTATGTATGACTAATTGCTTTAATTTTGCTGGATCATGCTGAAAGAGATGTAAAGCCTACATTTTGTGTTTCATTTGTAATTAGAGCTAGTGTTTCAGGGGAATCAGGATGACTTAAATTTTGACTATGTTGGTTTAAATGGTTGGCTTTGGGGTATATCTGAACTGTGGCTTCTATTTTTATTTTTCTTTAAAAGATTGCATTCCATCTTACAGAGCACCTCGCAGGAGCAGGCCGGTTTCCATTCTCAGAGGTCATGTGGGTATGGATCAGAGACTTACGTAGACTGGGGAAAAACCCCGCTGGTGGTTGGAGGGAATACCATCCCTCAGCGGACAGGACAGAACGTACCAAGGGACCATAATTAAAGTCCGGCTCCTTTCTTGAACCCCTGGTTAGAAACAAAAATCTCACTTAGAGAAAATAAACTTGGCTCAGTCCCCAGACTCACTGGCTTTTGAATGACATTCATATCTTCCTCCGTTGCTTTGTATCTGTAGTAAACTGCTGAGATTCCAAACCTTTCTACATGGACTGAAGCAGCATATCACCCCATCTCCGTGACTAGTTATTTGTTTCATAAAATCCACAGATTCTTCCAATGGAATATTGCAAATAACTGTCTTGTCTGGCATAAATTCTGAGATACCTTATCAGTTGGTTTGGCGTTTGGGCAGCAATGTGCTGCCAGGGAACATACAGTGCTGTGTGTCTAGGATTCCTCAACCTGCAGGATGTAGTGGAAGAAGCATAATTTTAGCCTTATCTAGACAAAGGTTTAAATTCTGGCTTGTCTGCTGCTGAATGTGTGCCTCACTGTTAGCCCTTACTATCCATATCCCAACAGTTTTTCAATTTTATTATGAAAAATTAACATTTTTCAATCTTGTTATGACTTTAATATTGAATGTTATAAAGTGGTTTCAAATTATACATAGATAAAATTTATTAATGTATACAATAAAAGATTATTAATGTATACAATAAAAGATTATTAATGTATACAATAAAAGATTATTAATGTATACAATAAAATATTATTATAAGAAGGAATAATATTTTCTTCTTACAATAATCAACCATTTTCTACCCACCCTCATTCCTGTACTTCTCAGCTAACCAATGATAAAGACTTGCTGTATCCTTGGTAATAGCAAAAGATAATGTCCTTGCTCATGCAAAGACGCGCGCGCACGCGCTTGCGCACACACACACACACACACACACAAATATCTAGACATTCATAGAGGGTTTCTTGTGTGTATTGTTAGCTAATAGAGTCATGCTTTGCTGTATGATTTTTCTTCCTGCCTTGTAATGCAGAATGGCATCTGTATCAGCGAATATAGATCTAAGTTTATTTTAAAATTCTAATTCTGTCATGCATGCATACTCACACAAATACATAATGTAAAACAGATTATTTCACCTTTAAAAATATTTTCTTGCCTGACATTTCTGTAATAGTCATTATAATAATCATATTAACACACCCATATCTGCCCCAGACCCTTCCAGCCTCGCCTCCATCTCTGACCTGCTAAGTACAGAGAGCCCCTGGGCTCAGGATCTCTGCCCTTGGACTCATGTGAGTTCTGCCATCAACAAGGCATTTCAGCCCCCTTTGTGTGGGTTTTGAGAGTCTGAGGTATTTTCTTTAAAGCACCTCCCTTCAAGTAGTCCCTGATAATTATAAACAATTTCATTTCTCATATTTAATTCCCCACATGCCAGTTTCTAATTGTATGTGCAAGGTTATTTTAAAAAATTTTTCTAAGCCCTTGATTGAAGGTATTTAAAGAACTTTCTAGGGACTGTGTAAACTCAGGGCAAAATAAACCCATGGAGCCCTTCATTCTAAGTTCCGTGTTCGTATCTAGTCTAGGTCAAGAATAAGTGACAGCAACAACTTCAGCACCCCTTGGGAGAGGAACTAATTCCATTTCTGGACCATTCAATTTGATCTTATCTTTTGAGACTTTTAGGAAGGAGTCTCAGAGAGACTTAAAACTGCTTGGGAGGCACCATGGCCTTGAGGAATGAGACCATGTCTCAGAGTAAGAGCCATCTAGGGTTTTGTCCTGGCACTACCTCAGCCTCTGTAACCTGAGAGAGGATTCTTCACCTCTATTTAACTTAGTTTCTTCATCTATAAAATTGGGATAATAGTATACCTGCAGGAATTGTGAGGATTAAATGAGACAGTGAGGTCAGGCATGGTGGCTCACGCCTGTAATCCCAGCACTTTGAGAGGCTGAGGAGGGCAGATCACGAGGTCAGGAGATCAAGACCATCCTGGCTAACATGGTGAAACCCTGTCTCTACTAAAAATACAAAAAAATTAGCCACGTGTGGTGTTACGAGCCTGTAGTCCCAACTATTCGGGAGGCTGAGGCAGGAGAATTACTTGAACCCCGGAGGCAGAGGTGGCAGTGAGCCAAGATCACGCCACTGCATTCCAGCATGGGTGACACAGTGAGACTTCAACAAAAATTAATTAATAATTAATTAATTAATGAGACAGTGAATGTGTGGCACATATCATAGAGTGGGAGCTTGTCAGATCCATGCACAACTGTGCCAGATCCATGCACTCAGTGTGCCAAGCACTGTTTAAAACACTTTATAATTATTGAAATCGTTCCTATTTATAATGACTGTGAAGAGGAAAATATTACTTTCCCCATTTTACATGTGAAAAAATTGAGGCTCAGAACCATGATATGACTTACTCAATGTTATCAGCCAATAAGTGATAGATCTGTTTCAAGCTCAGGCAGCCTGCTTCCAGAGTTCATGCTCTTAACTGTTACTATGCTGCCTTCAACAGTAGCTGTTTTTGTAAACCAGTTTTTAAAATGTTGACTACAGTAACTGTAAATTGCAAGATGTGTGTGTGTGCCCATTGCTTCTGTAGGAAGTTTAACTACAGTCACTTTCAAATAGGAAATCAAAAGAACTTTACTTATTAAGCCTTTAATGAAAATGAAACAGAGTCACAGCATTTAAAATACGTTACTTCAGAATGCTTTAAGAGGTCTAAATTTCTGCAGACTATTCCACAAATTCTGTATATCTTTCCTTGAAATTGACAGTCTTTTGGTATACTGATTCATAAATCGAAGAAACTCTTTTTTACTTAGTACCCAGCACTTACACTGACACTTTAAAGAAACACAGCATCTCATTATAGAGTTTCTCTTGTATTTATTCAGAGATATATGCCAAAAAAACCAGACATCACACTAATAAGCAATGATTAAGTTTCCACTGTAAGTTTATCATCCTAATCTCCAAAATCAGTGAGTCTAATAAGTGGGGGAAATCCTAGATCCAAGTAGAACAGTTAATTTATTTTTAAATTCAAGGACTTTGCTGAGACTTTGCTATATTAACGTGCTTGTGAGTCTCTCAGAGAGGGATACTGTATGTCATGGGTCCTTAATTTGTTGGCTGTGGTACCTGTGGAGGCTTCCTAAAGAGTAAGATTGGCTAGGTTAAACTACATTTCCCATAATTCCCTTCTGTGAATGTTTTGAGTTAGGGTAGCCAAGAGAGACATTCTTGTGGAAGACTTGGGAGGTGGAAAAGAAGCAGCAGCCATTCTGTTACTCTGCACCTTGTCACTAACCTGCTGGCTCACCTCATTAATGTGGTTCAGCAGCTGGGTCTGCAACTGCTCCACCTTTCCCTGGTCCCACCTTCAGCTTCTCCAGCTCTTGGGCCAGGTGTGCATTCAGCTCTATGAGGAAGGGCATCAGGCCAACAATGTCAGAGGCTGTAAGAACTGACTTGGGTTGCAGCTATGCTCATGAATTTAATTGATCTTTGTTCTCTTCCATGTTATTGCCATCTTTCCTTCCTGATTGCCTGTCTTGGGACTTGAAGCCCCAGAGCAGACATAACACAACAACTTCAGATGGATAAAAATAGTGCTTAAAGAGTTCCCCATAATTATGTAAAATAAAATCCTTTGGAATATATACTATATGGTAAATAATATACAGCATGTATTACGTATTACCTACTGGTCTGCTTCTCTGATTGGGGCTCTGATAATACATGGCCCTTGAGTCAAGGCACAGTTAAATTATACCTTCAATAAATAGTATTTTGGCCAGGCATGATGGCTCAGGCTTGTAATCCCAGCACTTTGGGAGGCTGGGGCAGGTGGATCAGGAGGTCAGGAGCTCAAGACCAGCCTGGACAATATGGTGAAACTCTGTCTCTACTAAAAATAGAAAACTTAGCTGGGTGTGGTGGTGAGCACCTGAAGTCCTAGCTACTTGGAAGGCTGAGGCAGGAGAATCGCTTGAATCTGGGAGGCGGAGTTTGCAGTGAGTGGAGATGGTGCCACTGCACTCCAGCCTGGCAACAGAGTGAGACTCCATCTCAAAACAAAACAAAACCCTAGTATTTTGCAGAACATTGAGTAGAAAATGCTATTGTCGTTGAAGAGAGTTTTGCATGGAATTTTCTCAATAGTTGAGTAAAAACACACTTAGAGCAAGTTACCACACAGTAGCGTCTAATTTGCCACTTCATTGTAGGTTGCAGCAAGAATAACATTTAGGGTTCTGTTGTGGGTAGAATTATGTCACCCCAAAAGACATGTTCAAAGCCGAACTTCTAGTATCTGTGAATGTATCTTATTTGGAAAGAGACTCTTTTTGCAGAGGTTATTAAGATGCAAGTTCAGACAAGGTAATACTGGATTAGAGTGAGTTCTAAATCCAATCACTGCCATCTTATAAGAGACACAGAGACAGAGACAGACACACAGAAGGAAGATAGCCATGCGAATACCGAGGCAGTGATTGGAGTTATGCTGCTACCACTAAGAACTCCAAGGATTACTGGCAACCACCAAAGACCAAAACAGTTCTTTTCTTGTGCCTTTGGAGGGAGCATGGCCCTGCTGTCACCTTGATTTTGGACTTCTGCCTTCTGCCTGCAGAACTGTGAGATAATAGATTTCTGGCTTTTAAAAGTCACCCAGTTTGTGGTAATTTGCTACAGCAGTGCTAGGAAACCAGTAGGATTGCAAATTAATTTTCCTGATGCCTGTGGTCACAGGTCTGACCGGCCACATTTCCTAAAAGCCATTGCAGGACAGAGTTAAAGGGGACATTGAAGCCCATCCAGGAATTCTCAGTAACTGTGTTCCTTTTAAGAAGTACTCCAAGTTCCACCCATGATGGACAGTTTTGAATAATTTCATAGCTTTCTCTTGCCACAAGCGTCCATGTCCCTCCTGCAAGATCTCTTGTTTGCTAAGTCCAAAATGCTCAAGGTGGGCAGTGCCAGGGCAGGGTCTCCAGCACCCCACCCAGTTATCTTTAAACTGATGCTCTCTGGGCAGGAGGCTGACTCTGGGCAGTTGGTCTTCCTTAGCTGGTTAAGAAGAGTAATAATTTAGAAATAAGTCAATCCCAGGTGCCCTCAAAGGAAGGTCAGGTCCTTCCTCACCCCCTAACCCTAACGTTCTGCCCTTCTAGTCAGAGGCTTTTCTATTCTTCCTCTCTCATCTCAGGAATATTCCTTACTTTTCCTTTCTTTCTTATTGATAGAAATTGAATTACGTCCCATCCAAATTTGTATGTTAAAGTCCTAACACTCAATGTGACTATGTTTAGAGATAGGGCCTATAAGGAGGTAATACTTTTTTTTTTTTTTGGGAGGAAGGCAGGAAGGGAGGAAAGGAGGGAGGGAAGGAGGGAGGAAGGGAGGGAGGAAGGAAAGGAGGGAGGGAGAAAGGAAAAGAGGGAGGGAGGGAGGGAAGGAGAGAAGGGAAGGAAGGAAATCAGGCAATGAGAGAGACATTGCCGACCTGTATCTAGAGGTCTACAAGTTGATTTGTTTTTTCTTTCCTTTCCTTTTCTTTTTTTTTTTTTTTTTGAGAGAAGGAAAGAAAAAAAAAGGAGTGAAAGAGAGGAAGAAAGAGGAAGAAAAAGAGGGGGAGAGAGAACAGAAATGTTGCTTTATTTTAAATGAAATGGGTATTAATAATGGCCAATCAATATTTAATTTAAACCTATGAGTAGGTGTGATGTGATATTGACAAGAATGCATACTTGTGTATTTAAAGTGGAGAGCTCTATACATATTTATTAAGTTTACTTGTTCCGGATCTGAGTTCGAGTCCTTGATATCCTTATTAATTTTCTGTCTCATTAGTTTAAGTCTCTATGTAACTGGGTGTTAGGATCGTTAGCTCTTATTGCTGCATTGATCCTTTTACCACTATACCTTTTTTGCTTTAAAATCTATTTTATCAGATACGAAAATTGCAACTCCTGCTTTTTATTTATTTATTTATTTTTGCTCTCCATTTGGTTGGTAAATCTTTCTCCATCCCTTTGTTTTGAGTCTTTGTGTATCCTTGCATGTGAAATGGGTCTGGATGTAGTATATCGTTGGGTTTTGGCTGTATCTTTTGATTGGGGGATTTAGTCAATTTAAATTTACGATTACTGCCATTTGATGTTAACTGGCTATTTTATCCATTAGTTGATGGAAATTCTTCTTCATGTTGATGCTCTTTACTTTTTGGTATATTTTTAGAAAGGCTACTACTGGTTGTTTCTTTCTATGTGTAATGCTTCTTTCATAAGCTCTTGTAAAGCAGGCCTGGTGGTAATAAAATCTCTGAGTACTTGCTTGTTCATAAAAGATTTTGTTTTTCCTTCAGTTGTGAAGCTTAGTTTGGCTGGATATGAAATTCTGGGCTGAAAGTTCTGTTCTTTAAGGATGTTGAATATTGGCCCCCACTCTCTTCTGGCTTGTAGAGTTTCTGCTGAGAGATCTGCTGTAAATCTGATAGGCTTCCCTTTGTGGGTAACCTGACCTTTCTCTCTGGCTGCCCTTAGTATTTTCTCCTTCATTTCAACCCTGGTGAATCTAACAATTATGTGCCTTGGGGTTGCTCTTCTTGAGGTAATACATTTAAATGGGGTCGAAAGAGTGGGGCCCTAATCCAAGAGGGCTGGTGCTCTTCTATGAGAGCTTTCCCCACCATGTGAGGACACAGTGGGAAGGTGGCTGGTTGTATACAAGCCAGGAAGAGAGCCCTCACCAAGAACCTTGTAAGCTGGCATCTTAATCTTGTACTTCTCAGCCCTCATGACAGTGAGAAAATAAATTTCTGTTGTTGAAGTCACCCAGTTCATGATATTTTATTATAGCAGCCAGAGCAGACTATACACTGAGCCAGGGTCATTTATCTAGTATCTGCTATTATAAAAACTCACTCTGTAGGTTTGTAGCTGAATCTTTCAGCCTCAAACAAATTCTTTTTAAGCTTCTATAATGGTTTACAAAAAGAATGGAGGTATGGGTGGATGGATTGTGCAAGGAGTAGGAAGAGATCTTTAGGATACAAACACAGTTAAGACTTAGAAATATTACCCCATTACACGAGACTTCCTCCCTCCGTACCTCCCTTCCTCCTTCCATCCCTCCCTTCCACCCTCCCTCCCTCCCTCCCTCTCTTTTTCCTTCCTTCCTTCCTTCCTTCCTTCCTTCCTTCCTTCCTTCCTTCCTTCCTTCCTTCCTTCCTTCCTCCCTCCTTCCCTCAGTCCTTCCCTTCCTTCCCTCTCCTCTCTTCATCCCTCTCTCCTTTTTTCTGTCTTACAGTGATCACCCACATATATACCACATCTTATATCATAAAAAGTAGGCCCTTTTCTAACTGCCAGGCCACAAAGGTGTCTCAAGCTCCTGCTGTCTTGGAACTGAAAATCTATACATGTGCACTAATGTATGGAGCTAACAATGTGCCCATTCCTAATCTGGAAGGCCCACTCTACTTCTTGGGGCTAAGGGATGGTGGGGAGCATAGCATTGCAAATGGAAGAAAATAGCATGGGTAAAAACTCTAAGTTACAGAAATGTTTCTTTTGTTTTTTTTTTTCTTTTTTTGAGATGGAGTTTTACTGTTGTTATCCAGACTGGAGTGCAATGGCATGATCTTGGCTCACCACAACCTCTGCCTTCTGGGTTCAAGCAATTCTCCTGCCTCAGCCTCCCGAGTAGCTGGGACTACAGGCGTGAACCACCATGCCCAGCTAATTTTTGTATTTTTAGTAGAGACGGGGTTTCACCTTGTTTACCAGGATGATCTCGATCTCTTGACATCGTGATCCACCCGCCTCGGCCTCCGAAAGTGCTGGGATTATAGGCGTGAGCCACTGTGCCCGGCCCAAAAATGTTTCTTCACAAAGGTACATTTAAGGAAGATAAGCTCCCTAAATAATCCTTTGAGTATAGTTAGTTGGGGTAAGTGTATATATGTAGTTGGAAGATGTTAAGGGAACATTGAGAGATGAGTCTAGAAATGAGGATAAAATCTTTTATTTATTTATTTTTATGAGATAGAGTTTCTCTCTTGTTGCCCAGGCTGGAGTGCAATGGCACAACCTCAGCTCACTGAAACTTCTGTCTCCTGCATTCAAGCAATTCTCACTTCCACAGCCTCCCAAGTAGCAGAGATTACAGGTGCCCGCCACCATGCGGAGCTAATTTTTGTATTTTTTTAAGTAGAGATGGGGTTTTGGCATGTTGGCCAGGCTGGTCTTGAGCTCATGACTTCAGGGGATCCACATATGTCAGCCTCCTGAAGTGCTGGGATAACAGGCATGAGCCACAAGGGACTTGAGTGACACATTAAATAATTTAGAATTCATTTTCTTTACTACATAGGGTTCTGTGGAAAGTTCCATAAAATTTCTAAATAAGAAAATGATCATACTATTCTAGCTTCCTAAGGACCCTGTACATGGCCTGTACTCCAGTCGGACTATAATGTCACAAATAGCAGCCATGTCCACGTCCATGCAGTTCTTGCATCTTCAGAGCTTACCACGGCCCTTGGAGCAGAGACAGTGCTCACCATTTGCACACTGAGTGAATGAATGAAGCTTAGAGAAATAAATACACGTGGCCAACACCTGACATTAATATCATGATTCTGGGAGATTTGTTATAAAAGATAATAGAAAATAAATCAGAGAAAGCTGTCAGCTCTGTTTTTGCCATCCTATTTCTTATATTTATTCTAAATCCCTCATGCTGTAATTAGGTCCAGATGACCCTTGTCTTTTGCAGAAATGGAGGAAAACTGGGTAACACCTTTCTTGTGGCATAAACATTGCTATGCTTGATGATCATCACTGAATTGTCCTCAGATATCTCTAGAAGAAACAATTCCTACTTTGTTTTAAATTACTTTGTTCACAAATCTAATTTTCCAACTATTTAATCATTAGTGAATTAAATCCCAGAGCAGCTAATAAATAATGCAAGAAAACTTTTACAAGTGTTCAATACACAGCACAATCCTTGATCACATAATTCTTCATACTCAGATCCATCATCCCATGTATGTTAATTCTCTCTCCCTGACTTGATTGGAAATTCCTAGAAGGAAGGGACTATACTTCGTACAATTATTTTATCCTTCAAATCTCAAAGCACAGAACTAAGCCCCATTGTACCTTTGATAAGAATTTGCATACTTATAAAATATTTCTTCTCTTTCATGTCTATGTAATTAGACAGGACCTTGGGCTTTATATTTGAATATAGAGAAAAGAATGTGGTAACAGGAAGTCAGCTGGACAGTATTCATTTACCAAGTTTCACCAAGGCCTTTTCCTCCGCTGAAGCACTGCACTTTTATTGGCAAAATAGAATATAATTACCAGAGACAAGTGTAACCAATAAATCTCAGCACTATTTGCTGAAAAGAGTATATTAATTGCCTTTGCAGTTTTGTCAAAGTTCAGTTGGCTATATATGTATGAGTCTATTTCTGGTTCTTTATTCTGTTCCATTGGCCTGCATGCCTACACTTTTACTAATACCTTGATTACTGTATCTTTATATTAAGTCTTGAAATTGTATAGCATAAGTCTTTCAAATTTGTTTTTGGTTTTCAAAGTTGTTTTAGATATTCTAAGTCTTATGTATTTTCATATAAATTTAGAATCAGCTTGTCAATTAAAATAAGGATGCCTATTGAAATTGTGATTGTAATTGTGTTGAACTAATAGATCAACCGTGAAGAATTCATATCTTAATATTGTGCTGGCTCTATGAACATGATATAGTTCTCAATATATTAGGAATTCTTTAATTTCTTTCAGCTATATTTTATAATTTTAGTGTTTAAGTGTTACATCTCTTGTCAGGCTTATCTTTAAGCCTTTCATTATTTTTGATGCTATTTTGAATGGTATACTTTGTTTATTTCAATTTCTGATTTTTCATTACTAATACTAAAAATAAAGTTTGTAAATATTGGTCTTATAATTTACAACCTTGTGAAAACTACTTATGAGCTTTAATAACTTTTTTTAGATCTTATCTTATTGTGTATTCTACACAGACAATTATATAATGCACAAATAAACCTTAATTTGTCTTTTCCAATCTGGTTGGTATTTATATTTTACTTTTCTTGCCTTATGGTAATGAATAGAGCCTTCAGTACAGTGTTGAATAGAAGTCATGAGAGTGAATATTTGGTTTTCCTCCTGATTGTAGGACAGTATTCAGTTTTTCACCACTAAGTGTGGTATCAGCTGTAGGTTTTATTAAAAGTGCTATTTATCAGGTTGATACAGTACTCTACTATTTCTAGTTTTAAAGAGCTTTTATCAGGAGTGGATGTTAGGTTTTGTGAAATGCTTTTTCTGCACCTATTAAGGCAATCATAAAGGTTGGTTTTGTCTCTGTGAATTACATTGATTAGGTTTTGAACGGTGAATAAATTGAGTATTACAAGGACAAACGTCATGTGGTTGTGAAGTAATGTCCTCTTTATATGTTACTGGATTCAGTTTGCTAAACTTTGTTAACAATTTTCCATCCATGTTCATAAGGAATATTGGTCTGTGGTTTTCTTGTAACATCTTTAATCTCTTTTGGTATCAGAATAATGGGGACCTCAGAATGAATTGGGAAATATTCCTTTCCTTGAGATTTTTGGAAACATTTGCATAGAATTGATATTATTATTATTTTTTAAAATTGTGCTTTAAGTTCTGGGGTACATGTTGCATAGGTACACACATGCCATGGTGGTTTGCTGCCTCCATCCCTCTGTCACCTACATGAGGCATTTCTCCCAATGTTATTCTTCCCCAACCTCCCCATCCCCTGCTGTCCCTCCCCTAGGCCTCCACATCCCAACAGACCCGAGTGTATGATGTTCCCCTCCCTGTGCCTATGTATTTTCTTTGCTCAACAGCCACCTATGAGTGAGAACATTCGGTGTTTGGTTTTCTGTTCTTGTATCAGTTTGCTGAGAATGATGGTTTCCAGATTCATCCATGTCCCTACAAAGGACACAAACTCATCGTTTTTTATGGCTGCATAGTATTCCTTGGTGTATATGTGACACATTTTCTTTATCCAGTCTATCGTTGATGGGCATTTGGGCTGGTTCAAGGTCCTTGCTATTGTAAACAGCATGGTAATGAACATATGTTGAACATATGTGGGCATGCCTCTTTGTAATAGAATGATTTATAATCCTTTGGGTATATACCCAGTAATGGGATTGCTGGGTCAAATGGAATTTCTATTTCTAGATCCTTGAGGAATTGTCACACTGTCTTCCACAATGATTGAACTAATTACACTCCCACCAACAGTGGAAAAGTGTTCCTATTTCTGCACATCCTCTTAAGCATCTGTTATCTCCAGATTTTTTTAATGATAGCCATTCTAACTGGTGTGAGATGATATCTCAATGTGGTTTTGATTTGCAATTCTCTAATGACCATCTGATCTTTGACAAACCTGACAAAACCAAGCAATGGGGAAAGGATTCCCTCTTTAATAAATGGTGTTGGGAAAACTGGCTAGCTATGTGCAGAAAGCAGAAACTGGACCCCTTTCTTACACCTTACACTAAAATTAACTTCAGATGGATTAAAGATTTAAACATAAGACCTAACACCATAAAAACCCTAGAAGAAAACCTAGAGAATATCACTCAGGACATAGGAATAGGCAAGGGCTTCCTGACTAAAACACCAAAAGCAATGGCAACAAAAGCCAAAATAGACAAATGGGACCTAATTAAACTTAAGAGCTTCTGCACAGCAAAGAAACAATCATTAGAGTGAACCAGCAACCAACAGAATGGGAAAAAATGTTTGCAATCTACCCATCTGACAAAGGGCTAATATCCAGAACCTGCAAAGAACTAAAGCAGATTTACAAGAAAACAAACAAACCCATTAAAAAGGGCAAAGGATATGAACAGACACTTTTCAAAAGAAGACATTTATGATGCCAGCAAACATATGAAAAAATGCTTAACATCACTGGTCATTAGAGAAATGGTATTATTTCTTGCTTAAATGTTTAGTAGATGCCCAGTGAGAGCATCTGGGCCTGGAGTTTTCTTTGTAACAAGTATTCTAAATGCAAGTTGAATATCTTTAATAGATATATGACTAATCAGGCTATGCGATTATTTTTTATTACACTTTTGTCACTTTTGTCTTTCAAGAAATATGTCCATTTCATCTATTTGGACAATTTATTGGCTTAAAGTTGTCCCTAATATTCTAGTATTATCGTTTTAATACATGTAAAACCTGTATTGATGTTATTTCTTTCATTCATGAAATTGGTAATTTTTGGATTGTTTATTTTTATCTTTCTCAGTCTGGTTAGTATTTTATTACTTTCAATAATTACAATGACTGTAGAACTATTTTTTTATTCATTTCTCTATTTTTAAAATTTCACTGATCTATGCTCTAATTTTTATTTTTTCTTCTGCTTACTTTGGGTTTAATTTGCTCGTTTTTCTAATTTCTAAGTTGAGGTCACTGATTCGAGAGATTTCTTCGCCCCCCCCCCCCACCAATTCAGGTGTCCAGTGCTCTGAATCTCTGTAAGTACTGCATTTGTAGCATCCCCAAATTTTGATATTTTGTATTTATATTTTTATTCAGTTCAAATTACTTTCTTATTTTCCTTATGATTGCCTTTTTGCATCATTATGCTATTTAGAAGTGTAATATTTAGTTTCCAAATATTGGAGGGGTTTCCAGATATCGTTTTGTTATTGCTTACTAATTTAATTCCATTATGGTAAAATAACATACCTTGTGTGAATTGAATCATTTGAAACTTACCGAGACTTACTTGATGGTCTAAATTATGATCTAAATCGGTAAATGTTCTGTGTACACTTGAAAGTGTATTCTCCTATTGTTAAATGAAGCACATTATAAATGACATTAAGAACTATTGGTGGATCCTTAGTCATTTTTCTACTTGTTCTATCTATTTTTCAGTGAGGATATTGAAAAATCTGATTGTAATGGTATAAATGGTATTTTGCATCATATATTTGGAGGCTTGTTTATTTTGTGCCTAGATATTTAGGATTGTTATGTTACCTGGGTGAATCGACCCCCTTATCATTATAAAATGACTCTATTTACCCCTAGTCACATTCTTTAGCCTAAAATATATTATTTCAGGTGTTAATAGAGCCAGCATAGCTTTCTTCTGACTAATGTTAATGTGTTATATATTTCTCCCTTCTTTAACCTATTGGCGTCTTTATGTATAAGGTGGAGTCTTGTAGACAGCATCAAATTGGGCCTTGCTTTATGTCTAATCTGACTGGCTCTGCCTCTGAATTAATATGTTTAGATCGGAGGTCAGGAAACAACAGCTTACCACCTATTTTCGTAAATAAAATTTGATTGAAACACAGTCATGCTCATTTGTTTATGTAATGTTTATAGCTGCTTTCACTCTCCAGTGGCTGAGTTGAGTGGTTATGACAGACACCATATGGCTTTAAAGCCTAAAGTATTGACTGTCTGATTTAAAAAGAAAACGATTGTCAATCCATAGTTAACATAATCTACATTTGTCATTGTAAGACCTATCAATTTGCTATCTATTTGTCTCATCTGTTTTTTTCCCTTTTCCTTCTGTTCCTGATTACTTCTGGATAAATTGACTAGACTTTGTGATTCCATTTTATCTGCTTTGGTTTTCTAGCTATTAGCAATTTGTTGTGTTATTTTCATGCTTTTGTTTAGAGTTTCTAGTATTCATCTTAATATATCATAGTCTCTCTTGAAGTATGTCACTTTTTGTATTGTATAAGAACCTTACAATAAAACATTTCCCTTTATCTTCTCATCTCTAGGCCTTGTGCTGCTGTTAGCATATATTTTACTTGCACATATGTTTTATGCCTTAAGATATTATGCTATGGCCTTTGCATTAAACCCATAGTTGTCTTGTATATAGATTTAAATAAGAAAAAATTTGTTATAGTTTCCTATGTAGTTTAATAGTTACCATTTATTATGTTCTTCATGTATTTGTGTAGATTTATGTTTTCATTTGGTATCATTTTCCTCCTGTCTAGGGACTTTCTTTAATACTTTTACTAGTACAGATGTGTTGATGATAAATTCTTTCAGCTTCTTTTTTTCTAAAAAATTTTTTTCTGAAAAAATTTTTGCTTTTTCCCTTTGTTTCTGAAAGAATGTCTCTAAGTTGAGAATTCTAGATTGATAGTTGTTGTTTTTCTTGCAGTACACTACAGAGCTCATTCCACTGTATTCTGGCTTTCATTGTTTCTCATGAGGAATGTACTGTCATATATCTTTTTATTCTCTGTGCATTGTCTTTTTTTCCCTCCAGCTTTTTTTTTAGGTTTTTCTCTTTATTACTGTTTAAAGTAGTTAGATTATGATGCGCTTCTTTTGAATTTTATTCTTGTATCTTGTGTTTGGGGTTCATAGATTTTCTTGTGACTTTGGGTTTATAATTTTCCTCTACTTAAAAAAATTTAGCCATTATATCTTTTAAAAGTGTACTATCCTCTTTCTTCTCTTTTGGGGACTCCAATTACAATTTGTGTTTGAATGTCTAATCTGCTAATAACCCCACCCATTTTAGTTTCGATATCAGATATTATGGTTTTAATATCTAGAGGTTTGATTTAAGCCTTAAAAATATCTTTCATATGTAATCCTTCCTTTAGATTCCTGAACTTATCGAAGGCATGAGAATAACTATTTTAAGTAACCATTACTTACGTAATATGTGTAATGTGTCAGTTTTGGTGGGTTCCTTTTTGTCTTTATTGTGGGCATTTATTTGCATGCCTAGTTACTGACTTTTGATTAGACGTGAGAAATTCACTCCCTGTGAAATTTTACATTATCAGTTGCTTGATATTTTTGAATTTATAAAAAATTTTCTTGTTTTTTCATTCTGAGACACACTTTAGTCATGTGAACACATTTTGATTTTTGAGGTCTTGTTTTTGAGTGTTGTTAGGCATGACCAGAGCACAATTTGTTCTATAACTAACATTTCCTTCCTATGAGGCAAAACCCTTCTTTGTACTCTACGCCATGGTCCATGATTTATGAAGGTTTTTACTGCGGCTGTGAGAATTGCATCTATTCTCAGCCCCATGTCAATTCCATGTATTGTTCTATTAGGCTGTTCTTTCCTTGGCCTTATATCGTTTCTTTACACCTGTGCTGACTGGTGTTCAACTAAAGACTTGAGAAGATCTATACAGTTAACTCTGTGCAGCTTTCTCTTCTTTGGTATTCTTACTGTGGACTCTAGCCACTTTAACCTTCTTGTGAGTATAACACTGTCTCCTCAATTCAGTGAGGCCATGGAGTGGTAGATGCATTTTCCTGTCCTTATGTCATGACCTGGAAACTCTCTCCAGGCAGTTAGCTGGGTAATCATAGCACTCTATCACTACGCTGTCTTGTCTTTCAGTGTCCTTTATTTTTAGATGTCTAATGTCATAAGAACTATTGTTTTTTATAGTTACTTTTCTGTGTTTAATTGCTTCAGTTGGGAGAATCAATCCACTCCCTGTTACTCTACCTTGATCAAGGGTGAGTGTCATTTTAAAAGTGATGTAGCATTGTTGGAATAACCACACTTAATGTAATTAATAACCCACATTGAAAATTTTAGGATTATGTAATTTTTTCACAATTATAAATAACACTGAAAAAATTTTCTTTTCTATAAAATCTTTGACTATTTTTTTCCCAATAAGATCGATTCTTAAATGTGGAATTCTTACCATAGATAAAGACATCTTTAAAGCTTTTGATGGTTTGTGCTAAATTGTCTCTCTGAGCTTGGCTTGACTAATCTTGGCTAGGCTTGCTCACATTTCTGGGGGTCAGTTAGCTGTGGACTTAGGTAAAATGACCTTGGCTTGGATGACTGGGACATCAGCTCTGGTTGATGTATCTGTCATCCTCTAGCAGGCTAGCTGGGTTTGTTCTCCCTGGTAAAGGCTAAGGTGAAAAGGAGCAAGCAGCAAGTTGCAAATATTTTATCTACTTTTTCCGTCATTTCTACTAACATCTCATTATGCAAAATGTCACATGATGTGGCCTGTATTCACATAGACATTACAAGGTTAGATGGCAAAAGTCTTGGTTACAGTGAAGCTTAAAAAATCAGGGCTATTTATTCAGTCAATTTATCTTATTCTGTGAGGTGTATTAAGTGCTCAGTGAATGAATAATACCATTTTACTTTTTTCTTTTTAAGGTATATTACTTTTGGGATTGCATTAGTATCCAGTGATATCTCTTAGTCCCAGTAGCTTAATTCCATAAACACTAATTATGAATTTAATTTCTTTCTTCAAGGAATTACTCAGTGCGTGGCTGTTGTATTAAGTAATACTGTATTCATGTTATTTTACAGGGCACGTGAAGCAAAAGACTACACAAACATGGTTGTGAAATTATTAGAATAATTCTAAATTAATTCCACTTCTGTGACTATTATTTTAATACTAATCTGTGAAAGGCCATTTCCCTTGCTTATCTAAATTCTATTTTTTAACTGCCAGTTCACATTCCAACTTATACCTGAAACATTCATGAATCTACAATAATCTTGCTCTTGCTAATACAGTATCTCATACCAGATTCTATAAATTACCATACCAGATTCTGTAAAAACTAGTTCATATGAGTAATTAACAAAAATTTTGAAAAATGTTCTCTGGTCAAAAAAATAAGTTGATAAAATAATTTCTTTAAAAAGTTGAATTTTTATTTTTTAATGCCCCATACAGCAGTGTATGCTGTGTATCTACAAAGGAGAGGGTAAAAGTATTTGAAGCATTTCCCCAATTTATTAATCTAAGTAAAAAGTTTATTCTTCTTCTTTTTTTACTATTTCATAAGCTGTTATTTTAAGGAATTTACTTTGGGATGCATTAATACATAGTACGCAATATGGCAATTTAATATATGCTTCCTTGTCATCTCAAATATACTGTATTTTCATTTGCTTATGCCTAGTTTCTTCAATAATAATGTCATGATGTACACTGGGATTTGAAGATTACAAAAAGGGATTTTCATAAATTATTTAGTTTGATCTTTACAACAATATCTGAGCAGTCTGAGCTGGTGATATTTAAGAATTGACTGAAAGACCTCATTCAATTTTTTAACCAATATTGATTGAATAATGATGTGATTCTTATCAGCTTGGTAGGCTCTAAGGATACACTTTATGGCAGGGAATCACTCAGGCAGGGACTTGTCATGTG
The DNA here is from genome assembly GCA_031835075.1 of Saguinus oedipus. Lineage (NCBI taxonomy): Eukaryota > Metazoa > Chordata > Mammalia > Primates > Cebidae > Saguinus > Saguinus oedipus. The sequence goes on along the minus strand of CM063171.1, from coordinate 64,752,887 downwards.
AAATGAATGCAAATAAGGACATAGATGGTGGTGATGGTGGCACAACAGTTCATAATGCTGCAGAACTTATTTTTAAAGATGGTTACAATAGTAAATTTTATGTTATATATATTATATTACAATAAAAATAATTAAGCAAGCAGAAAGCAGATGAAGAATATGGTAAAATGATAACAGGTATGAAGGCGAAGTGATGAATATTTGGAGCTCCATATAATATTCTCTCTACTTACATATTTTACTTTTTATAATAAAGTTAAAATATAAGAAGAAATAATCTTCAACCTAACAGCAATGGACATCTATTGAAAGATTTTAAAGAGAGCTGCATGATAAGATTTGATCTTTCAATGATAAAAATCACAATTACTTTTGCACCAACCTAATAAGATCACTGTTGGATGCTTCATGGACAAACAAGGGATCAGGAATAAAAAGGAGACTTGAGATATCTACATAGAAGAATATTCTTTGTTCTAGGGTGATATCAGTAGTCATGAGGAAAAGTGGATATATTGAAACATATTTAGTATGAACAATCATGGGACTTGGTGATTGGATAAACATAAACTATGGAGTAGGTTGTGGAGGAGGTAAGAAGATGAGAAATCCAAGAAATGTCTTGTCAGGGAAACTAAAAGAAAAAATGGTCAATGCTAAATGCTGCAAAGAGTTTTAGATAAAAATATTTCTGACATGAGGAATATAGAAATTATTTGTAACCTTAGCAAGAGGATTTTTCGTTTAGTGAGTGGAAACCAGCTAGTAGTAGGTTGCATAGTAAATAGAAAGAGAAGAAATTTATTCAAGAGGTATGTATGATTCTGACGAGTGGGGATGTGAAAGACGTTGAGTCAGTTATAGTGGAATGCAGCTTTTGTTTTATTTTAGGATTGGACAAATTTGGGTATCTTTTAATGCTTATAGGAAAGATCCAGTAGATGAGAAGTGATTGAGCCATGATGGGAAGGAATGGACTCTAGGCCAGGGGTCAGCATACTTTTTCCTTAAAGGGCCAGGATAGTAAATATCATAAACTCAGCAGTCCTTACAGGATCTGTCTTCATGACTCAACTCTACCATAGAGCAGCCATAGACAGTGTGTGAAGGAACCAGTGTAACTATGTTCCAGTAAAATTTTATCTGTAGATAATAAACTTTGAATTTTGTATCACTTTTATGTGTCATTCTTTTTTTGAATTTTCTTTCAACATTAGAGATATCAAAATCATTCTTAGCTCTCAGGCCATGCAAAAACACATGGAATTTGGTCCCTGGATCATGGTTTGCCCACTCTTGCTCTAGAGCTTTCTTGTGAAAATATAATTAGAATACAGGTAATAGTAAAATTTTCTTGATGGAAAGTATATTTTTTACTTACAGTAACTGAATCATTTATTATTTACAATAACCTTATGAGAGAGGAACTACTATTGTCTCTGTTTTACCAATAAGAAATGGAGGCACAGAACTGTTAAATGCATGCCTTCACATTATCTGACTTGAAACTATACTCTAAGGCTACAGTAACCAAAATAACATGGTGCTGTTACAAACAAAGACACATAGATCAGTGCTACAGAGTAGAGGACCCAGAAGTAAAGCTTCATCCCTATCATCATCTGATCTCCAGATCTAATATCCAGAATCTATAAGGAACATACTTCAACAAGAAAAAAGAAAGCAGACAAAAGCATGGACACTTCTCAAAAGAAGATATACAAACAACAAATATATGAAAAAATGGTCAGTATCACTAATCATTGGAGAAATACAAATTCAAACCGCAATGAGTTACCATCTCACACCAGTCAAAACAGATATTACTAAAAAGTAAAAAAAAAAAATAGATGTGAGTGAGACTGTGAAGAGCAGGGAATGTTTACACATTGTTGGTGGGAATGTAAATTAGTACAGCCACTATGGAAAGCAGTTTGGAGATTTCTCAAAGAACTCAGAATTACTGTTTGACCCAGAAATTCCATTACTGGGTATACATGTCCAAAAGAAAATAAATCCTTCTACCAAAAAGTCACATGCACTTGTATGTATCATAGCACTATTCACAATAGCAAAAACATGGAATCAACATAGGTGACCATTAACAGTGGATGGGCACAATTAAAAAATTGTGGCATATATATATATACACCATGGAATACTATGCAGTCATATAAAAGAACAAAATCATGTCCTTTGCAGCAACACAGATGCAGCTGGAAGCCATTCTCCTAAATTAGTGCAGGAACAGAAAACCAAATACTACATGTTATTGCTTATAAGTGGGAACTAAACATTAAATACCCATGAACATAGAGATGGCAACAACAGACACTGGGAACTACTATAGGAAACAGAAAGCAGGCACAAGTGTTGAAAATGAATTATTGAGTACTATGTTCACCACCTGGGTGACAGGATTAATCATACCCCAAACCTCAGCATCATGCTGTATATCCATATAACAAACAAGGACATGTACTCCCTGAATCTAAACTAAAAGTTGAAATTGTATATACATAATCTATGCCTAATGTTACATTTATAACAGTTCCTGGAACCTTAATAAAACCCAAATAATTTGTTTCTGGAGCTCACAGTCTTATCTACAAGCATATATCACTAAGGCCATCCACTGATAGGAAAGGGGGCATGGGTGGAGTGGGTCTTCTAAGGAGTATGAAGGAAGAGCAGAATGATTGGAATAATGTAGTAAGATCATAAGGGATGTCTAGAGCTCAGTTGAGACCTGTTATGACAAATTGAAAGTGCTATCAGTCAACCTGGTGATGTGATTTGCTCTTGAGGGTCTCAGCTACTGGACTGCAGGCACTGAGAAGACAGACTGTTGGGTTTATCTAAGGTTAGGATTTATCAGGTATGGCAGGAGGACAAAGTGAAAATGGAGAGTGGGGATGACTGTAATATTCTACAGAGAAAAGAGGCTTTGGGGAACATACTCTGCTTATTAGAAAGCTCTGCTCTGGTAGTATTTTTCTCTTACCGGTGTCCTCTGGGAAAGAATTTTGGTGAATAGAGCAGAGCCTTGCAATTTAGCTAAGTTTAATACTCTGAGAATTAGTGTATGTTAAACTCTGTTAGATGCTAGGCATATTTTCTATGAGGACTTTGCTGTTTATCTATTCTTAATGCCATTAGTTCCAGAGATTTTGTCCAAAAGCAATGCATCAGATTATTCAGTGCTTTCACTCTGGCCTACATATTTATTCCACCTCAGTTGCAAGGTTATATTAATGACAACTTTCAGGCTTCTTTTATGTCATTTGTGTCCTTTCAGAATAAAAAATGTCTGTGTTTTAGTATATGAACAGACCCTAAATTTATATCTCAAATTTTATTTTACAGACTGAAAGGTTAAAATTTACACCTGAGAAAAATCAAAAGCAAAGAGTCAAATGTAAAATTTCTGTATATATAACAACCCATCTCAGCAAACTTTTAATAATTAAGGCTTGGGTAATTGTATGCCACTAAATAATTTTCATGGTCAGTTGAACATTAGCTGAGCATCAATGTGCTTTTTTAAAACTTACTTTCATCACGACGCTGACAGACCGAAATTGTGAACTGGATTCTGAATCACAAAACTTTGATAGATTAGGCAATAATGAGGTGAATCATTAGAAGTGATTTTATTGTGAACTTATTAACACAATGTACAAAACTTGAATCCGAAGGTAATAGAATTAGTTGTTTAAAATCAGAATCTTGGGCCCCATTCCAAGTTTACCGAATCAGCACATGCATTTTAATAAGATCTCCAACGATTTGTATGGACATTACAATTTAAGAAGTACTTGTCCCTGTCATCATTTTAGCGATTAAACATTGTAATTAGTTAAAATTTTACCTCATGTAAAGCATGTGTTTGTTTTTATTTTTTTGGTCTAGTGATGAGCTGACCACATGTGAGCCCAGATATTTTTTCGATAAAAAGCTAGTTTGAGGGGAAAATGGGAGAAAGACTTAGGGTCTCATTTTATTTTGCACTTCAGAGACTGCTGGTTAGCAAAAGCATTCATTCAGAATTCTAACACCCGTTTTCTCTTGTCTCCTTTATAATTATACTCTAGCTTCCCTCTTTCCTTCTGCAATTTTCCATGCTCCTCAATTAAGAAACCCTGATTTGTAAAGGCCATAGTTTCTAGACTCTCAACAGCCAGGTATTTGTTGCATAGAAAAAAGAACCCAAAACATACCCACAAAGCTGATAGGATTCTGATGGTTAAGGCAATTTTGAAGGTCATCACATGGGGAATCTAACTATTGAAATGGCTGATCGTTTGTTTCTCCAGGACAGGGCGAAACACTGACTCACAGAAATTAATGTGATTAACCTTCAGCCAAGGCATGTTCAAAGCAAAGAGGTGAACCTGACTCATTAGTTTTTGGTTCTGCAACAATGAAGAATCATGGCATTTACCCTGTGCAGGCCCTTCCAAATGTGGATCAGCCCAATTGTATAATTGCTGCCTTGGAGGTTTTTCTTCTGCATGTTTCTTTTTCAAAAGCGTAAAATGCCAAGATGAGTGACAGGAAGATAGTGAATGTTCAATGTATGGCAAAGAGAACCAAGCTACGGTTTTCTTCTTGTAAAATATTTCCATGGAGAGCACTTTTATTTCTTCCTCTCTGTGCTTTCTTCTTGGAAAAAAAAATGTAATAAATGAGGGGTCAGAGCACTGGAACCGATAATGGAAGGCCTCCAAATAGGCAGGCAAAGATAGTTTCTATCTCTTCTTGCTTGATTTCCCTCTCATCTTCAGGATTTAGGTTGATGCTTTTAGTTAGACAATGCCCTATGGAACAAGATGAAGAATACTTTATTGCTCAATTACTCTAGGTATTAAAACTAATTGTCATGATTTTAAATCAATATTAGATATTCAAGAGAATAAATTAAATCTAGGAGCATTTGTGAATATAAAAATAAATAGAATGTGCATCTCAAGGACCTGGAAAAGAAATACTCCACTCTAAAAACTATATTACATCATCACTTGTGGACTGTTGTATGCATTATCTCATTTAATCCTCTGTATGACCGCTATGAATGTAGCTTTTTTTTTTTTGAGATGGAGTCTTGCCCTGTTGCCCAGGCTGAAGTGCAGTGGTATGATCTCGGCTCACGGCAGTGTTTGCCTCCCGGGTTCAAGCAATTCTCTGCCTCAGCCTCCGGAGCAGCTGAGATTACAGGTGCCTGCTACCATGCTTGGCTATTTTTTTGTATTTTTAGTAAAGACAAGGTTTCACCATCTTGGCCAGGCTGGTCTTGAACTCCTGACTTCATGATCCACCTGCCTTGGCCTCCCAAAGTGCTGAGATTAGAGGCATGAGCTATTGTGCCTGGCCATGTAGCACTATTATAATTTCCTTTATTCAGACCAAGAAACTGAGACATAGAGACATTAGATAACTAACTTGCTCAAGGTCACATAGCTTTTCAGTGGCATGGCTGGGATCCACTCCCAGTACTCAATCTCTCTCCCCCACAGCTAAGCCACGGGTTACAATAGAATGTGAAGATCTTAATCCATAATTTTTCTATTCCCTTTAATTATATATCTCACATACTCTCATAAGTCTCCTTATTGCATTATGAAAAGTTTCAAAGTCATGTTCCTTCTAATTACCAAATAAATTTGCAAATGTATTGATAATTACAAGCAGGATTCATTATTTCTCTGTCTTAGGCCCACAAGAAAGATCTTGATTTAGAATACATTATTATGCCCTAAGTTAATAAAGTGAATAAAAGCAAAAATTGGCTGTGAACAGAGTCCTAAATACTCAAATACCAATAAACCTAGAAAAGGGAACACACACACATTCTCTTAAGCAATGCTCTCACTTCTAATTCCTTAGGGTCTTCACACTTTCGTCTTTATCAATTGTCTTTAACTACACAAAGCAATAAATTAACAAATCAGTAAGCTGTTTATGTGGGCTATGAAAGTCATCTTATTTGTTGTATTCTCCTTCTTCCTTCCTGGAAATCTTGCTCCCCAAATTATTTTCTTTATATTCTTTATCTTCAACTTTCCCCTGTTGACGTTCAGCCTTGCATTAACATTGAAACATGCCAAATGTCTCCTATCTTGGACAACAATGATAAACCATCCATATATTGCTCCAGCTGTAGGTCTACTCCCTTCTCCTTTGCGGCCAGCAATTTCACAAAATTTGGTGAAAAGTTACAACTTCTTCTCTTCATTCTCCAGCCCACTCCTACTCTTCTCTCTGCTATACCAAACCAATATTTCCCAAGATCGGCAATGACTTTCTCGTCTCTAAATTTATTTGCAAAAAAATAATTCCCAGTCTACTTGAACTCAGAGCAGCATTTAATATGATCGATCACTCACTCCTCTTGAAACTCTTCCCTCCCCTTGTTTCATGAGACGTACACCCATGCTTTTGGTTTTCCCCCATATCTGACTGCACAGTTGTAGTTTCTAGCTCTTCTCCTGCCTGATGCTTCTCTTTTGGTATTGCAGAGGGATTCATCCTTTTATCTTTCACTCTCCATTTTCTCCTGAGGCAGTCTTATTTACTTTCTTGGCTTCAGTTACAATCTACACCCCAACACTCTCAATAATATAGTAAGAACATTTATTGAATAATTGCAGTGTGCCAGACACCACACTAAGCTCTTCACAGGAAATAACTAATTTATGCCTCATGCCAACCCTTAAATGTTTAACTCCACCCCGTGCTTTCTGTGAAGTCCTTGGACTGTTTATGTAAATATATGTTAGAAATTTTTCTTGGAGAGGCAGGATGCGGTGGCTCATGCCTGTAATCCCAGCACTTTGGGAAGCTGAGGTGGGCAGATCACCTGGGAGTTTGAGACCAGCCTGAGCAACATGGAGTAACCCTGTCTCTATTAAAAAGATACAAAATTAGCCAGGGTGGTGGCACATGCCTATAATCCCAGCTACTCAGGAGGCTGAGGCAGGAAAATCGTGCTTGAACCCAGGAGGTGGAGGTTGCAGTGAGCTAAGATATCTCCACTGCACTCCAGTCTGGGAAAAAAGAGCAAAACTCTATTTCAAAAAAAAAAATTACCTTGACTCTCTTAAAAGTAACACAGAGGCACAATATTTAAAATGCCACTCTTCCTTACTTTGCTCTACTTCTTCCAGCCTTAATCTTCCAACTTCTCTAAATCAGTTCATGGTATCACCAATCAACAATTGCTCAAGCTAGAAGTCCGGGAGTCAATTTTTTTTGCTCTTGATGCCTGACTACTCAGTCTAATCACTAAATATCACAAATGTTACCTCCAAAATATCTTTCTAATATGCTGCTTCTCTTCACTTTTACTACCTTCAATCTAGCATCCCTGGTTTCTCAACCTTTGCACCCCTGGCATTTTGGATCAGACAATAATTTGTTGTGGTAGGCTGTCCTATTCATCAGAGAGTGTTTAGCAGTGTCACAGTTCTCTGTTTACTAGATGCCAACAGCAACCTTCCTGCCCTCCCCCTAGAAATGCGACAATCAGAAATGTCTGCAAACGTGAATAGGTATCCACTGGGAAGCAACACTGCTCCCAGGTGAGAACATGGCTTTAGTCCCTGTCAATATAATTTCTCTCACTCATTAATGCAACAGACTTGGTTTGTCTTAAGTGATGCAAAATGTAAACCTAATTATGTCACCCCCCTTTAAAAGAAAAATCTTATTTAACTTATTCATGACTTTGCAATAAAATCCAAAGATCCTTAAAAGCATTTCCTTACTTCAGGGTCAAAACTTGGAAATGCTTACATTACCTCTTCAGTTTTTGTTTTGTTTTATTTTACTTGTTCGTTTGTTTTGTTGGGGGCTCATACTGGATTTCCTCATATTGGCATCTCCTCAAAGTGCCAATTTTTTAATCCTCGGTTTCTCACAGCTCTTACTGTTGCTTAGAATGTTTTCACCCACCCCTCCCTCTTTACCTAGTCAGTTGCCCATTGTCCTTCAGGTATCAGCTGACATGGTGCAGCCTCAAAGAGATCCGCACTAACCAGCAACCATCTCTCCCTCTGACTAGGATAATGATCTATGCTACCCAAACTACATGCTTTCGCAGCACATTGTACTTCCCTTTTTACTGTGTTTTTGTTTTGTGTAATTACCTATTCAATGATTCTCTTTCCTGTCAATTGAAAGATCTATGGGGATAGTTACCATGTCCACTTACTCTGTTATGTACTTAGTACCTGCTACAAGGCTGAACACATAGTACAGACTCCATACATATTTGTTGGATGAATTCTTTGGAGAATCTATTGGAAGGAAGCGGTGGTATCTTGTAGGCTATCAGGATAGGAGACAGAGAAGTCTCATTAGCTGCTAGAAGTGGGAACTAGAAAGTCAGGGACCAAGCTCACACTCTCTATTTGCTGGGGCAAAATGGTCTCCTGTCTTTGTCTTTCTGACTAATTTGCTTTATTGGCTTCTCTCTGCACTTCACTGTCGTGTCTTACCTGTGCCAAGTCACCCCTGACTTTACATGACCTTCAGATTGGCTTGTCTAATACCAAGTAACACTGCTACTAAGTCACAAATTTTCTAAGTGAGAAAGGAACATTAATGGACAATTCAGCGACCCCCTTATCCTGCAATTAGTGAGGGAGAAGATACTGAAAGGGATGTCTTTGTTTCTATGATTATTCTTTTGGTTCTATAGGGGACAATAGAAGGAATTGTGACACCCAAATGGAATGTAGGATCATTTCTGTTTTTAAGCTCCCTTTAGTGATCACTCGTTTCAGAAGCATGCCTGGTAGAAACGTGCTTAGAATAACCTTGAATATCACAGCGATGAGAAGATGGAAATAATTCAGATAAAAAGTAGGAGACCTAGACCTTGGAGGCTTTTCCTTTCCAGAATACCTCCTTTGCTTCTTAGGCCGCCTTTTGGAAGAGCATCTGCATTTTGTTTCAAGAAAGCTAAGCCAAGAACTGTCATAGTCTCTGAATGCTGATGGGGCCACTAAGGAACATGGAGGCCTGTCAACCTGGATCAACCCATTTTCTTGTAAATGGGTACCAAAGAAAATGACTTGGTTTGTTTGACAATCCCACATTAACAAAATTTTTATTTATTTTTAGAATGAAACTAGAAATGGCTTCTGAAAATGTTTTTATTTTACTGCAAAATATTGGTAAGAGATGGGGGAACTGTTGTCATTGAAAAGCAGGTGTGGTGAAGCAGATATATATATGCTGAGACACAGAGAGGGGAAAATGGGCCATTTGTGCAGGGGCACATGGCATTGAAAGCACACTTAGCTGATTGTCCCCAAATCCCAAAAGTGAGACACATCTTACATTTTGAAACAACTGAAATCAGACTTCTTTTTTGTGAGCATAGATAAACACTCGAAAATGTGAGATATCAGGTGCCAGAGGCTGTCGCTTGGAGCAATGCTGATTTATATCGGAAAGCTAGGCCAGGGGAAACCCATAATTTTTTAAGGAAAAGATTTTGCAATCATCTTTAAATTTTCAGATGCTAATTCTTATCTTATTTCTATAACTACCCGCTCTAGAGTATGTTTAATGAAAATAAGAGATGATGGCTGTCATATCTTCAGTGAGCTAAATTTTATCTGCACTGAAAATCACTGTGAAATAACCTCTAATTATAAAGCTGGGAAACAGAACATTTCGGCACATGTGCGTTGAAGGAGTGAGGCCCCAGTTCTTACCACTAGAGCTGCCTGGAAAATTACCCACGTCTGCTAAAAGGAGAAAAGACTGACTTCTTCATTAGTGTTTTTTTTTTAAATCTAAATATTTAGCCACCATTCTGAAGTTTGGCCTGAAGACCTATTTTTCTAAGTTGGTAATTAAAGACATCTTATTGTACATGAAAATGTCTCTGATTTTTGTAATGAGTGTAGAGAGCATGTAACATACCATAAATAATTCTACAACTGCTCAATGGAGGTCATGTGCCCGGTGTCATGCTAAGTGCCTCACATATTATCTGCCTTATGTTTACTTCCCAGCCAAGATAATGATAAAGTGACAAAAATCCAAGTGGGATTATCTCAACTAAGAAATTTCCAAGTGCTTCAGAAAACTATTCAAATCTTCAGGTAACAGAACACACCAGGAAAAGGGTAGAGATAAGAGTATGAAAATGTTTATTATTGGACATATAGCTGCTTTTAATATGGTAAAGGGTTGGGTTTTTATGGACTGAGAATCATGGTAATATGCATCATTTATCCTTGCACTTGAATAACAATACTTACATTTATTCCAAATCAAATTATTTATCTGTGTATTCTGTATGTTGACACGTGCAAAGATGTGTAAGTGATGTTTCCATATAGATCATAAATTCACTCCTTCAGCTTTTCTTCAATTTCAACTCAAAAGCCCACTTTCAAAATTGTGATTAAGAAAGAAGCAACCTATAGGAGAAATAAGAGGATTCTTGAAAATGTCACAACTACTTGTACTATGTACCAGTTAATAATCCTTTTCTGGATTGCTGCTTACATTTGGAAATTTGTGTATTTTCCCTCTGTCTCTAAAACTACCAGTGGGAGAAGAATGAATTCTGTGGTCATTAAAAACCCCATCAAAGCTGAACAGATAAGTCCTTGCCCCCATCATGTGGCAATTGTCTCTAGGCTGGCCAACTCTATCCATCAAAACACATATGACTTTATGCTAGAATTTGTGTTAAACTTAGAATGGGATAATGATCCATTGTCATATATTTATTTTGTTTAGAGATATACTTCATGGAAATGTTGCTGTTAGATTAAAATTCTCACTCAGGTCCATTAAAAAAAACAGCCCATAAACTTTGAAAATTCTAAACCACCTCAGGTTTCACTAAATGAAAATACATTTGATCACATTTATCTATGTGAAGGGGAAAATCAACCAAATTGACCTTTCTGAAGCTTTATTAAATCTTTTTGGATTATTCTAACAGGCACTAGTAGAACAGTGATTAGTTAAAAAAAAAAAAAAAAAAGCCAAAATAGACTTAGTTGATCATTAAAAAAATCCTGAAAAAATGTTATCTTATTATTTTGTTTTTCAGACATATCCTTCAGGCTGGGTCAGATTGATCCATCAACTTTTCAACTGAATACTTGCTATTCTACCTTGGGGCAGGGAAACCCATCCATTGATCACCCCAACATTGTCTGAGATACACTAAATCACTCCTATTGTATAAGTCTCTTCAACAGAGAATGTCAACAATCTTTTGTCCTAAGAAAGAATACAATTTCATGGCTGAAATCTGATAAATTTTGTGCATTTCTTGGTGAAGTACTTTTGCCTTTCTGTACATGTCTGTTTTCTGGTTCAAAAGGTCACCAATGCCCTACAACTTCTGAACTAGGGTGTCTATTTTCTATTAAAATTATATGTTTGCTATTCTGCAGGGGAACTGCAAGGGACAGAAAATAAACTCATGCACCATTCTAATTCAGGCTGGCTTTAAGAGGCTACCTTGACTGATAGCCACACTGCACCATATATTTTCATGAAGCCACTTGGTGAGAATTGTATCTCATCATTCACCTACCATTTCAACTTGTCTTTTCAGCATGAACTTTAGGTCACCCAACTGTGAACAACATTGAATTATAGGCTCACTTGTTTATTGAAAGTGACAGGATCTTATATATATATATATATTTGTCAAATTGACTATTACATGAAAATGAAAATTAAACATAAATCTGAAAGCTCTACCACACTTACTTAATAGTAAGTGCCAATCTTTTCCACTTTAGAATAGTATGACCTTAAAAATCCTAACACGTGAATTCTATGGTATTTTCCAGTGTTGGTCAATAATTTATTACATACCCACTGTTTACAAATGTTTCTTGTATAATACATTTCAATATTTTTATCTTAGATGAGCAAACAAAATCCGAGACAACCATTTTTTTTCACACAGCTTTTCTTTAAAGAGAAAAGTAAGACTAGAATTTAAATCTTTTAACTTCCAACTCATTTATCTTGAATCTATGTTGTTCTATAGGCATTTCTCTATCCCCTTGTTGCTCAAAGCTAGTCTGCAGCCTTGATGCATCATGTCAGCTAGAGCATGTTAGAATATTCTGACCTACTGAGTCAGAATCTTTATTTTGACCGGGGTTGTGCTGAACCTCTGTTGACTTCAATACAGGTGGCACCATGTTCAGGAGGCCAAGGAAGAGACCTGGAGCCAGTGAATGAGACACAGGGTTTATTAAGGGAAGTTACATACAGGATGGTCCAGTTGTGGCAGGCTGGACAGGAGAAAGAATCACTACTGTTTGTAAAAAGCAAGCAGTTTATATAGCATTTTCACTTAGCACCCTTCCTCTAGCACCTCCACCTGGCAACCTTCATTTAACCCAAAACAAATGACTTTGGTTTCCTGTATGGCCTGAATTCCACAGGATGGGCCAGGACTTCAGATGTTCTTCATAGATAAGAAATGGATCTCTGGGTTGGACACTCCCGTATTCCTTAGGTTGGAACTCTGAACACATGTAAGTTAAGTTACTGCTTTCAGGTGTATCTGCCATGCAACATGATCTCCAAGTGTTTGGCAAGGTTGACATTCATTGATACATATTGTCCCAGGAGACTGGAAATCTAAAACTTAATTTCGATGTTGGAATAAAGAGCTATTGACTATTATAACTATTAAATCATTGAACTATTAAGCCAACAAAGAATAATTCATTGCTGTTAATTATTGGCATATGAATAGATTGAAGTTTTAGAGTTTTAGCTTGTCTACTCATGAGCAATGTTTATATGACAACAAACTAAGGATTGAGAATATAACACAAGATACTTTTACATAATACTAAATAATCAGTTTGGGATAGTATTGTTGTCTGATTTAATATTTACCCTGTTGGGGTATGTGTGTGTGTGTGTGTGTGTATATATATATATATATATATATATATATATATATATACACACACATACAAGTTTATCATTTGAATAACCTAATATTAGATGAATGTATAATTCACACCTAAATTGTTAGGTCTGAGCATCACTGCTTCTCTGATGCGTGGGCATGGTAGATGCCATTATACAAATTTTATAGGTAAAGAAAATGATCCAGAGTTTAAGTTATCATCCAATACAGTGTGATATAGTTGTTGCAATCTTTTCATTTGCAGGTGGTAGAAACCCAACTTAAACGAGCATAAGCATAACAAAATTCTGAAATGTTTGAACCTAGGAACTGTATCTCTCAAACAAACTGGCTAAATATGGCAGATATAGGAACTGCTCCACTTCAGATGTATCTTATCAGCTTAATATCTTCCATGGAGAGAGTGGGACTTGCTCTTTCTCAGAACTCTGGCAGAAAATCCTTGGGACTACTCTCACTGGCTTATTTTGTGTGTGTGATCAGAGGGGTAGGATAAGCAGATTTGACAGGGCTGGATCATATGACCAACCACTTGTGTGGCCAAGGAAAGAAGATTAAATAAAAGACAGGATTCAGCCCCTACGAAGTACAAGGAAAAGACCGTCTCCGGAAAGAAGGGTTCTTGCTTCAGAAGGGCGAAAAAATTGTTTGAACTAAGTCAAGATCGTAAACAGACATTTTGAGTTCTCTTTTCAGTTACTCTTTACTGAAACATTGAAGCAGTAGTTTTTATTTGGTGTGATGATGGGCTGCATTCATGTCAAAATCACCTGGAGGAGAATGGATGTATAGACTCACATGCATAAAGCCCTACATGGATGGAATAAGAATCTTGGATGGGAGTGAGTGAGACAACACAAGGGTAGAATGTAGAGATACTCTCTGCATTTAGGCATTTGAATAGCAATACATGACTAGCAAATGTAAAGCTTCTTGGTTTTGATTACGTTACCTTTCATTTTAAAGAAAATAAATGTGTATCACATTCTATATTTATGTAACCATACCTGTGAAAAGCCTATCTGTTCAGATGAAGAATTCATATTAGATAGCAGGCATCAGGTGGGGAATTATACCTTAGAAGAAATAAATAGCTGCTAAGTATTTGTCTTGCAAAACCTTGCAAACACAGCATCACGCAATACACCCATGTAACAACCTCCATATGTATCCTCTGTATGGAAAATCAAAGTTGAAATTATTTAAAAAGGTCAAATCAACCATTTATTGCATTTTCTTAATGCTCCTGGTATGTATAATGATGAACATTAATAATTAAAATGAGAGCTATCAATCTTGAGGGTATGAATTACTAAGGTCTCTCTAGCCACATATATGAGAATGAATGTGAGAAAAATATCAATCAGTGCTGTCCTGCTTAAGTAATATTTTCACTGCATGCAACTGAGGGTTAGGCTATCATGAGTCTTAAAGCCTTTAGGAAAAGATACCAATTTCCTCAACCCTTCATTACACATATGTTAAAGTATTCTTTATCTCTTTTTTTAATGGTCTCTAAATGCTAGTGTTTTTTAATTTTTAATTTTTTGATAACATGGTTTATTTAAATATTTTTTTCTAATCTCTACAGGTAATAGATAATGATCGTATCTTAATCAACTGTTAATTTTTTCAATGTACTATAATTCACAAGAATTTTAGTTCTTTGTTAATGACTATGTTTATAATAATAGAAATGTTGCTTCTCCTCATCTTTTAATCCCCTTGCTCAGTCTATTATCTGCCCTTCTATAACCTTTTTTTTAACAAAGTGCTTGACAAGATATCAATCCCTAATCTCTTAGTTCATAGAAAAATCCTCTAAAATCTTTCCAACCTGAGTTTCTTTTTAAACTGTGCACTGAAATCCTCTCCTGTGTAGTACAAATCTTTCTTCTTCGTCTGAAAATCACTTCAAAAGGTGTTTCTTTTTTTTAGAAAGCTAGTAAACTCATCATACTTAGATGCCATCTTGTTCAAAGCTTTTAATACTTTGTTTAAGGTGTGTTACTAAAGTGCTAGGGTAAGACTTACCACATGTAAAGATATTTACAGCATGAGTGGGCTGTGAAATCCAATCACCTTGGACAGCACAGACAGAATGTGAAAAGGATACTAAAATTAAGATACCTTCTTTCTATTCCTTGTCTAAAGCTATCTTCAACTTCACACCTTTTGAAAATCAAAGCCTACCATTGTAATAAAGTCACAAAGAAATAAGTCCTTTTTGTCAATTGCCTAATAAAAATGAAAATAGAATTGAGTCAATGCCCCTGAAACCAAGCTGTCTGTGGTTTCATTTTTAATATTAGCAACAAAAACACTATAAAAAAGAAATCAAAATCCAAAATCCTACACTTAATCTTCTGCTGCTAAATTTAAGAAGCTTTGTGTGGCATGGACATGAAATATGCCTATGTATTCATAAGGTATTTTAAGCATAAACGCAAGCCATCTGCCCATCTTCGTGTCTCCCCACTCTTCATGCTATTTTCTTTTTTACCCTTACTTAGTATCTCTTCTTTTTGGTTTTAAAGCAATAATCAGGTTTAAGAAAAAATACATACATGATCTCATTTCTTACCCAAAACTATGGGTATATATTTATGTTTGCAAAAATTCTATCTATTTTGGTATTCATACCAGTATAATAACATGGCTACATAGACAAAGAACTGAAAAATACCAAGTTATTAAAAATAGTTATCAGAGGAGTAGAATGAGTTGAGATTGATAACAATGTATGAAGATAGAATTCCACAGACACATTTTTATTTTTCACATTACAATAAAAAGATACCTATGTTTAATTTGTGGGAATGTTTTACAAAATTATAGCCACTTTCAAACTATTGCTTGCTACTGACAGAGAACTTGAGTCAAAGCTGAAATCCCAATTCTTTGATCTTTGACATTCTTACCCACTGAGTCTAAGTGAGCAGAGGTGATTTTCAGTAAGATAGAAGAACAAGTAACATTAAATGCAGAGAACTTGAAGACATTGAAGAAATGAGCCCTTGCTTTGGCTATAAGAGTTGATTGGTGACTTTCAAGAAAATATTTCAGCAAGTGTGGAAATAAAGAATTGGAGTAAGAGAAGGTTAAATAATTTAAATTTGTTCAGCTGAGTGTGAACTATCTTTTCCAAACATTACTACTTCAGGGAATGAGAGAAACATATTCATAGCTTAAAGGAATAATAGGGAAGGAAGTATTTTCCATGTAAGAGGGAAGACTTTATCATGTTGAGGCCAGCAGGGAGGAAGAGTATAGTGGAAATCTCATGAAAATACAATAAGTTGGATATTTGATGTGCCAAACTTCAGGAGGAAGCCTTGAAGGGACAGGAAACATATTTAAAAACTTAAAAAAGATGCAGTGATGGCTAATTCTATTTGAAAGATGCAATGATGGCTAATTCTCTTGAAAGCTAAAATCTTTATGCAGCAAAAATAATTTTGACCAAGTAAACACTGGCTTTTCCACAGAAGAAAAGAAATACAGCATTTTTTAACCTAAAAGAATTCCATTAACAAAGAGTCACAATAATGATTTTTTATTTAAGAACTTCATTTGTGTTAACCTGAGTAACTGTACAGCAATGATTAGAAAGTCTAACAAATCCTTATAACCTAGTTAACTTCTCAGTTCTTCCTAGCATGTGATGTTGAAATCTCACAGGGAGAACTGTGCTACTTTTTAATAAAAACTATCTGGACAGCAGTTAAGTGGAGCATTAACCTGTTTTTGGAGAAAAATAAATCTGCTGACTCTTGCATGACTCTGGAAACCAAATGGCAAGAAGAAAAATATAAGTGACACTTCTAAATATGGAGTGTAAAGAAAGATTTCTTTTCTTGTTGAGTCTCTGTCAGGTTTTGGTATCAGGATGATGTTGGTCTCATAAAATGATTTGGGAAGGATTCCCTCTTTTTGGATTATTTGGAATAGTTTCAGAAGGAATGGTACCAGC
The DNA here is from genome assembly GCA_031835075.1 of Saguinus oedipus. NCBI lineage: Eukaryota > Metazoa > Chordata > Mammalia > Primates > Cebidae > Saguinus > Saguinus oedipus. The sequence goes on along the minus strand of CM063171.1, from coordinate 64,735,971 downwards.
TCTTCTTTGTATGTCTGGTAGAATTCGGCTGTGAACCCATCTGGACCTGGGCTTTTTTTTTGGGTGGTAGGCTCTTAATTGCTGACTCAACTTCAGACCTTGTTATTGGTCTATTTGGGGTTTCTACCTCTTCCTGGTTTAGGCTTGGGAGGAGGTAAGTGTCCAGGAATTTATCCATTTCTTCCAGGTTTACTAGTTTATGTGCACAGAGTTGTTTGTAATAATCTCCAATGATGGTTTGAATTTCTGTGGAATCTGTGGTGATATCCCCTTTATCGTTTTTTATTGCATCTATTTGGTTATTCTCTCTTTTCTTTTTTTATTGATCTGGCTAGTGGTCTATTTTGTTGATCTTTTTAAAAAACCAGCTCCTGGATTTATTGATTTTTTTGAAGGTTTTTTTGTGTCTCTATCTCCTTCAGTTCTGCTCTGATCTTAGTTATTTCTTGTCTTCTGCTAGGTTTGGAGTTTTTTTAATCTTGCTCCTCTAGCTCTTTCAATTTTGACGATAGGGTGTCAATTTTGGATCTCTCCTTGCTTCTCACGTGGACACTTATTGCTATAATTTTCCTCTAGAGACCGCTTTAGATGTGTCCCAGAGATTCTGGTATGTTTTGTCTTCATTCTCTGTGGTTTAGAAGAACATCTTTATTTCTGCCTTCATTTTGTTGTTTATCCAGTCAACATTCAAGAGCCAGTTGTTCGGTTTCCATGAAGCTGTGCGGTTCTGGGTTAGTTTCTGAATTCTGAGTTCTAACTTGATTGCACTGTGGTCTGAGAGACTGCTTGTTATGATTTCCATTCTTTTGCATTTGTGGAGGAGTGATTTACTTCCAATTATGTGGTCAATTTTAGAGTAGGTGTGATGTGGTGCTGAGAAGAATGTATATTCTGTGAATTTGGGGTGGACAGTTCTGTAAATGTCTATTAGGTTTGTTTGTTTCAGGTCTGAGTTCAAGTCCTGGATATCCTTGTTAATTTTCTGTCTGGTTGATCTGTCTAATATTGACAGTGGAGTGTTAAAGTCTCCTACTATTATTGTGTGGGAGTCTAAGTCTCTTTGTAAGTCATTCAGAACTTGCCTTATGTATCTCGGTGCTACTGTATTGGGTGTGTATATATTTAGAATTGTTAGCTCTTCTTGTTGCATTGATCCTTTTATCATTATGTAATGTCCTTCTTTGTCTCTTTTGATCTTTGTTGCTTTACAGTCTATTTTATCAGAGGCGAGAATTGCAACTCCTGCTTTTTTTTGCTCTCCATTTGCTTGGTAAATCTTCCTCCACATCATCCTGATACCAAAACCCAGCAGAGACTCAACAAGAAAAGAAAACTTCAGGCCAATATCCATCATGGACATGGATGCAAAAATCTTCAATAAAATACTGGCAAGCCAATTGCAGCAGCACATCAAAAAGCTTGTCCACCATGATCAAGTAGGATTCATACTAGGGATGCAAGGCTGGTTCAACATATGCAAGTCTATAAACGTAACTCACCACATAAACAGAACCAAAGACAAAAACCACATGATTATCTCAATTGATGCAGAGAAGGCCTTTGACAAAATTCAACAGCACTTTATGCTAAAAACCCTCAATAAACTAGGTATTGATGGAACATATCTCAAAATAATAAAAGCTATTTATGACAAACCAACAGCCAATATCATACCGAATGGGCGAAAACTGGAAGCATTCCCTTTGAATTCTAGCAACAGACAAGGATGCCCTCTGTCACCACTCCTATTCAATATAGTATTGAAAGTTCTAGCCAGAGCAATCAGAAATGAAAAAGAAATAAAGAGTATTCAAATAGGAAAGGAGGAAGTCAAATTGTCTCTATTTGCAGATGACATGATTGTATATCTAGAAGACCCCATCGTCTCAGCCCAAAATCTCCTGAAACTGATAAGCAACTTCAGCAAAGTCTCAGGATATAAAATCAATATGCAAAAATCACAAGCATTCCTATACACCAATAACAGACTTAAAGAGAGCGAAATCAAGAATGAACTGCCATTCACAATGGCTACAAAGAGAATAAAATACCTAGGAATACAACTAACAAGGAACGTAAAGGACCTCTTCAAGGAGAACTACAAATCACTGCTCAACGAAATAAGACAGGACACAAACAGATGGAGAAACATTCCATGTTCATGGTTAGGAAGAATCACTATCGTGAAAATCACCATACTGCCCAAAGTAATTTACAGAATCAACACTATCCCTATCAAGCTACCAATGACCTTCTTCACAGAATTGGAAAAAAACCACCTTGAACTTCATATGGAACCAAAAGAGAGCCGGCATAGCCAAGTCAATTCTAAGCAAAAAGAACAAATCTGGAGGCATCACACTACTGGACTTCAAACTATACTACAAGCCTACAGTAATCAAAACTGCATGGTACTGGTACCAAAACAGAGATATAGACCAATGGAAAGGAACAGAGGCCTCAGAGGCAGCACAACATATCTACAACCATCCAATCTTTGACAAACCTGATGAAAACAAGGAATGGGAAAAGGGTTCCCTGTTTAATAAATGGTGTTGGGAAAACTGGCTAGCCATGTGCAGAAAGCAGAAACTGGACCCCTTCCTGACACCTTAAACTAAAATTAACTCCAGATGGATTAAAGACTTAAACGTAAGACCTAACAGCATAAAAACCCTAGAAGAAAATCTAGGCAAAACCATTCAGGACATAGGCGTAGGCCAGGACTTCATGACCAAAACATCAAAAGCATTGGCAACAAAAGCCAAAATAGACAAATGGAACCTAATCAAACTCCACAGCTTCTGCACAGCAAAAGAAACAGTCATTAGGGTGAATTGGCAAGCAACAGAATGGGAAAACATATTTGCTGTTTACCTATCTGAAAAAAGGGCTGTTATCCAGAATTTACAAAGAACTCAAACAGATTTACAAGAAAAAAACAAACAAGCCCATTCAAAAGTGGGCAAAGAATATGAACAGACACTTTTCAAAAGAAGACATACATGAGGCCAACAAACATATGAAAAAATGCTCATCATCACTGGTCATTAGAGAAATGCAAATCAAAACATTGAGATACCATCTCATGCCAGTTAGAATGGTGATCATTAAAAAAATCTGGAAACAACAGATGCTGGAGAGAATGTGGAGAAATAGGAACACTTTTACATTGCTGGTGGGAGTGTAAATTAGTTCAACCATTATGGAAGACAGTGTGGCAATTCCTCAAGGACCTAAAAATAAAAATTCCATTTGACCCAGCAATCTCATTACTGGGTATATATATCCAATGGATTATAAATCATTCTACTATTAGAACGCATGCACACAAATGTTCATTGCAGCTCAGTTTACAATAGCAAAGGCCTGGAACCAACCCAAATGTCCATCAATGATAGACTGGACAGGGACAATGTGGCACATATAAACCATGGAATATTATTCAGCCATCAAAAATGATGAGTTCATGTCCTTTGTAGGGACATGGATGAACCTGGAAACCATCATTCTCAGCAAACAGACACAAGAACAGAAAATGAAACACCGCATGTTCTCACTCATAGGTGGGTGTTGAACAATGAGAACACATGGACACAGGGAGGGGAGCACTACACACTGGGGTCTGTTGGGGGGAAATAGAGGAGGGACAGCAGGGGGTGGGGATTTGGGGAGAGATAGCCTGGGGAGGAATGCCAAATATAGGTGAAGGGGAGGAAGGCAGCAAATCACACTGCCACGTGTGTACCTATGCAACAATCTTGCATGTTCTTCACATGTACACCAAAACCTAAAATGAAATAAAAAAAGAGAGTGAAGAAAGAGAAATTAAAGACCCAAGTAGATACACTCATATAAAATTGAATAGTCATTCCTCGGTATCTGTAGTGGATTGGTTCCAGGACTCCCTAAGGATGCCAGAATCCATGGGAGTCCCTTATGTAAGGTGGCATACGACTTGCATATAATGTATGTACATCCTCCTATATACATGAAATCATCTCTAGATTATACTATCTAATAAAATGTAAATGGTATGTAAATACTTGTCATACTATATTGTTGACTTAATGATTGCACGAAAAAAGAAGTTTGTATGTGCTCAGTAGAGAAACAATGATTTACTTTTTTTTCAAAAAAAAATTCTTTTTAAGATGTCAAGCACAAAAAGAGTACACATTAACTGATACCATTCTGATACCATTTATGGCAAGTTCTAGAACAGGCAAGATTAATCAGATAAATATCAGATCAATAATTGCCTGAGTGAGGGCATGGGAGCTGACTGTAAATAAAAAAGTCTTGGGGAATTTTCTGGGATAATAGATATGTTCTATGGTTTCCTGTTTGAGGTACGTATTAGTCAAACCTCATTGAACTGTTCCCTTACAATGTGTTCATTTGATTACAAGTAAGTTACACGTTAGCTGATTTTAAAACTCAAAAATAAAATAATTTTTCCTTTCCTTTTGCCCCATAACTTCACATTTTTTAAAAGAGAAAGAAAAAGAAAGAAAGAAAGATAAAAGAAAGAAAGAGGAATGAAGAAGAGGAAAAATAGGAAGAGGAGGAGGGAGAGAGAATGGGAGTGTTGCTTAATTGCCCAGGCTAGAATGCAGTCTAAAAATGGGTATTGAAAACCTCCCTTATACCATCAATCGTGCTTAATCATGGCCAACCAATATTTCATTTAAACCTGTGAGTAGGTGTGACGTGGTACTGATAAGAGTGTATATCTTGTGTGTTTAAAGTGGAGAGTTTTATAAATGTTTATTAAGTTTACTTGTTCCGGATCTGAGTTCAAGTCCTGGATATCCTTGTTAATTTTCTGTCTCATTGATCTATCTAATATTGATGTTGAAATCTCCCACTACTACTGTGTGGGAGTCCAAGTCTCTCTACAAGTCTTGTGTATCCTGTATTGGGTGCGTACACATCCAGGATCGTCAGCTCTTCTTGTTGCGTTGATCCTTTTACCATTATGTCCTCTTTTGATCTTTGTTGCTTTAAAATCCACTCCATCAGAGGCAAGAATTGAAACCTCTACTTTTTATTTATTTATTTATTTATTTATTTATGCTCTCCATTTGGTTGACAAATCTTTCTCCATGCCTTTGTTTTGACTCTTTATGTATCCTTGCATGTAAGATGGGTCTGGATGCAGCATACCGATGGGTTTTAGCTGTATCTTTTGATTGGGGGATTTAGTCAATTTAAATTTAAGATTATTGTCATTTGATGTTAGCTGGCTATTTTGCCCATTAGTTCATATAAATTCTTCATTATGTTGATACTCTTTACTTTTTGGTATATTTTTAGAAAGGTTAATCCTGGTTGTTCCTTTCTATGTATAATGCTTCTTTCAGAAGCTCTTGTAAAGCAGGCCTGGTGGTAATGAAATCTCTGAGTACTTGCTTATTCACAAAAGATTTTATTTTTCCTTTGATTGTAAAGCTTAGTTTGGCTGGATGTGAAATTCTGGGTTGAAAGCTCTTTTCTTTAAGGATGTTAAATTTTGGCCCCCACTCTTCTGGCTTGTAGGGTTTCTGCTGAGAGATCTGCTGTAAGTCTGATAGGCTTCCCATTGCGGGTAATCTGACCTTTCTCTCTGGCTGCCCTTAGTATTTTCTCCTTCATTTCAACCCTGGTGAATCTAACAATTATGTGCCTTGGGGTTGCTCTTCTTGAGGAATAACTTTGTGGTGTTCTCTGTATTACCTGGGTTAGAACCATTGGGTTAGAACAAGTTCCTTCAACTCCCAGAAGTTTCTTATCATCCACCTTCTGAAGCCTGCTTCTGTTAATGGAACACAGTCTTTCTCCATCAGGCCTTGTTCCATTCCTGATGAGGAACTATAATCCCCTGTAGAGGGAGCGGCATTCTGATTTTGGGTATTCTCAGCCTTTTTAGGCTGGTTTCTTCCCTTCATTATAAATTTATCCATCTGTCGTGTTTGTAATTACTGCCTTTCTAATTAGGTTTCTGAGTGGATGTCCAATTTATTGATTCACCAGTGCCGGAATCTGAGCAACCCACTGCGCCAGCTAAAACAGCGGTGTTAAGATTGATGGTGCTTTTCTGACTGCACCAAAAACTGCCATGCCAAGGCGCTGGCAAAACCACTGTGCCGGCCATAAGAGTCACGGTGGCAACCCATGGGGCTCCTCCAATGGGAATCTCCTCGTCTGTGAGCAGCAAAAATTTGTCTAAAAGTGTGGCATCATCTCGTTTTCTGCGCTTTCACTGGGAGCCACAATCTTGAGCTGCTAACGATCAGCCATCTTGGATCTCTCTCAAATGTTTTTGATTTATGTTTGATTGAAACCACAGATGTGGAACCTACTGATATGAAGGGCCAACTGTATGTATGAATTTGTGGAGTGCCTCCAATATGTAAGACACTACATTGGGTATTGGGGTAAATTTTAAAAGGTAGGCATTCAAGACGCTTTAACATACTTTAAACATATCAGAATTATATATTTAAACTTTTAAAATCTCCAATGTAATAAATAAGTTCTACATAATCCTGCTGAAAAAATTTTACCTGATCACTAAATAAATTTTGGAAAATACATAAAGATATTAAATGGATAATTAAAATCACCTTTAATCCCACTGCTGAGAAATGGCCACTATTGATATTTTGGTGTTTTTACTTACAGTACTTTTTCCCCATGCATTGCTTTTGTTACATGGCAAATAACCTATTATTTCCATTGGATGGACTGGTACGAGTGGAGTTACTGGATGGGAGTGTATAGACATTTTTTAGTCCTGAACCATATTTACTAAATTGATTTCAAGAAAAGTTCCATCAGCTCACATGCACTTGCCTGGATTACATGTGTATGTTTTTGAAAATCTTCACTAATTTACTAGATAAAAATGCAATCTATTTTTTTATTTTCTTTTGTATTAGTTTCAAAAACCAACATTCATTAAAAACTACAATGTACAGGGAGCAATTCTAGGTCCTATTTAGACATAAATGTGAATATGAAAGTGCCTGCCCTGAGTGGGCTCACAATAGAGGAAACCTTTACATAGGAGGCAACAAGATGAATGTTCTGATGATGCACAGGGTGGACCCTAAGTGATGGGAGCAAAAAGGAGGAGAGTTTAACCTTTGTCAGAGGCCTGTGATAAATGATTTTTTTTTTCCTTGGAGGACAAAGAAAAAAAAAGACAAAGAGTACACTGAAAATTAAACATTCTTTTTTTCCCCCAAGATGGACTTTTGCTTTGTCTCCTCAGCTGGAGGGCAATGGTGTGATCTCGGCTCACTGCAGCCTCCCTCTTTCCTGGTTTAAGTAATTCATCTGCCTCAGCCTCTGGAGTAGCTGGGACTTCAGGTGCTCACCACCACACCTGCCTAATTTTTGTATTTTTAGTAGAGATGAGGTTTCACCATGTTGACCAGGATGGTCTTGAACTCCTGATCTCATAATCCATCCTCCTTGGCCTCCCAAAGTGCTGAGATTACAGGCATGAGCCACAACGTCTGGCTGTAAATATTCTTTAATTCTAATACAACTCTATAAAAGAAGGTTATCATTTTTATTTTATAGGTAAGGAAAAAAGTTTAAAGAGGGAATGATTTACTTCTGGTGACAGATTTAGCAAAGAACAAAGAGGAAATGAGACTGCAATGTCTATCTTCTTCAAAGCCTCCACATCTTATCTTCCTATATAGTTTCTCTGCAACTCCCAAGAAGGTTATTCGACCTCTTTTGTTTTGTTGTTTGTTTAACCTGAGGATCTTGTCTTAATTTGGAAATCAATTTGATTTTCTAGTTCTGTTTCTACTCAGATGTTCAAGCCATCGAGTGAGATCAGAGTTAGATCTGAGTTGTCCTGGAGGCCACCACATTCAGCCTGCTCTTGTCTCGGATGAGGAAGCTGATGCTCAGAGAAAGCATTATAGTTACTTGTGGTGGAGCTGACACTAGCACTCGCATGTCTGATTTCTAACCCATGTGACCTTCCTCAAAACCACACTGATTTTTGGTGTTTAATGTTTGGTTCAACAGTATCTGATGTCTGAACCTCAAATCAAACCCCAGTTTTTTAAAAAAGTTGGGGGAATCAAATGTTCACTTCTGTTCAAGTTCTTTTTCTGTGTTGGTTGAAGTGTGCAGAGATATTTAGATAGTCTGCTGTGCTGCTTTCAATAAGGGAAAGGAAGGGGAGAAACTGAACATTTGAGTGCCTACTCACTATATGCCAGACACTTTGGTACTTTATCCCATGTAGTCCTCACAACAACTCTTTGATGTAGCTATTATAATCTCCAAGGCACAGATGGGAGTATAGGGGGAGTTTAAAGAACTTGCTTAAGTAAAATTGCTCAGCTTCTACGCAGTAGTGGGAAGATCAGAACTAATGTCTGTCTGACACCAAAGCCTCTGCCCTTCCCACTGTATCCTGCAGATTCCAAGTCCTCATTAAAGATTGATGTAATCTTGAGTACTGGCTAGATATGATTAGGATCTGTTATAAATACTCACTTCTTCATCATCTCTTGCTATTGCTGAATCCAATTCCCTGCCCCCACTCTTCTCAGCTCCAAGAACTTGGAATTTACTTCAGTTCCTCAGATCAGCCATTGGATCTCTTTCTTGAGATTCAGTAAGAGGCAGTGCAGAAGAGCAGTTAAGCATGGGATTTCTAGAGCCAGAATGCTTGGGTTCACCTCTGTATTCAATTACTTACAAGTTGTGTTATGTTGGGCAAGGTGTACAAATTCACTGTTCCTCAGTTTTCCTATCTGGAAAATGGAATCAATGTAGTACATACCTCACTGAGTTGTTGTGAGGAAGAAGCAAGACTGTGTGTGTAAAGCACTTAGCACAGGGCCTGGCATATTGTAAATATTCAATAAATATTATAAATATTGGTGATTATCACTGTTGCCTCTGCAGTTGTCCATATTCCATTTGATTGGAACAGTCTTTACCATTACCCCTTTTGTCTAGATAATTTCTATGCATTCTTCAAACCTTAGTTTCAGTGCCGTTTCTTAAAGGAAGTCCTCCCTGACCATATAAATTTGGGTTCAGTGCTTCTCCAACATGGTCATAGAGAAACCTGCTGTTTCCTATCAAAAAACACAGACACTTTTTCAAAAGTAAATATTTTCTATAATCATCACCCTCTGTAAGTTCTTTAGAGGTAGGATTGTGTCTTTCTTGTTCACCATTTTATCTCCTGCACAGCTCAGAGTAGGTAGGTAGGCTCTTAGACAGGTAACAGAATTGTACTTCAGTATTTTATAAGTGAACTTTGGGAATTATTTTCTTTCAGGGAAGACCAATGGCATGAAGAGCAACAAGAAAGATGTTTTGGCACTCCTGCCTTTTTGAAGCCACAGCTGTTAGGCTGGGCAGGGCTGCCTGATTGTGAGTCACACTGACTTTTGCTGCTAGCTAATTAATTAATAATAGCTGTGCAATTGTAATGCTCAGTTAAAAGCAGTTTAGGCAGTGAAAAAATAAAATAGATGGCTCTGGAGGCATGCACTGGGATGTAATAGTGCAGATTAATAATAACAATAAAGATATCACCTGGCAAGTGGACCATGGGTAGTTGAAGCTGCCATACTGACTTCCACAGCTGGCAGGGAGATCCCTGCAGATTCACTCTGCAGGATGGAGCCCTCAGGTGTCTTTCTTCTCCATCAGTGCATAAAGCCAACTTCACTACTTGGACAGGAGTGTATTAGTTTATTGTGACTGCTACAACAAATTACCACAAACTTAATGGTTTAAATAATATGCATTTATTATCTTTTAGTTCTATAGGACAGAAGTCCAGGATGGGTCTCATTAGGGTTAAGTTGAAGGCTGCATTCCTTTCTGAAGGCTCTAGGGGAGAATCCAGTTCTTAGCCTTTTCCAGTTTCTAGAGGAGGCCTGCATTTCTTGCCTCATGGCCCTCCTTCCTCCACCTTCACAGTCAGCAACAGCTAGGTGAGTCCTTCTCACACTGAAGTCTTTCTGTTTCTTTGAAGCCTGGATAGGTACTCCACTTTTAAGGATTCATGTGATCACATTGGACCTACTCCTATAATCCAGGATAATCACCTCATCTTAAGGTCCTTAACCTTAATCACATCTGTAAGGTAACATAGTCACAGGCTTTGGAAATCAGGGCATAGATATCTTCAGGGGCTCTCATTCTGCCACCATAGGTAATTTTATCCTTTCATTAAACATTATTTAGAGCGTCTCCAACTGAGTTGCTAGAAATTCTCTCTTGTGCTTGACAGTGTAGTGAGTGTTGGGGTTTACCACCTGCATTCCTCTCCATGATGCAGGCACTCATTCCCTCAGCTGCCGAGAGCATTGACAGTGACTGCATGCAGCTGGGTCCCTTTTTGGTAATTGCTATCTGCTGAAAAAAGCCACCACCTCCAAAGCCACAGTTCCTTCTTGGGGACCACCTGCCTAACTTGTGCTGGCTGGAGAGAGAGTGTGAGTTTAAAAACCAAGCTCTCTTTTTCAATGTGGGACAACTCTGAAGTCTCAATCTGGCTCCAGGCCTCCCTGATGCCTTCTTTGTGACCAGTTCAGTGTTCCCCCTTGCCCAATCTTACTATCTTCTTTTCCCCACAGGTGTTGATTTCAGAAGCACTTCTCAGTAAACTTCCTGTATGCAAATCACCAACTCAGAATCTGTTTCCTGGGAACCTATCTGCAATATGCTGTGATAGACAATATGTGGAGTCTTGCAAGAATTTGGAGTTTTCCTAAAGCCAAATACAAATAAGAAAAAAAAGGAAACTTTTCAACCATGCACTCTTTCATTAATGGAAAATCACCTACCTGATTTGTACCACTAGCAAGCTAACATCTATGCCTCTTAAATACAGTTGATCTTCATTATTCAGATTGCATATGGGAAAATTTGCCTTCTTACTAAATTTTGTCTGTAACCCCCGAATCAATATTCATGTCACTTTCACAGCAATTTCCAGACTATTACACACAAAGACTGATAAAAATTTGAGCTTCCTAATGTGTAGTTCCCAGCTGAGGTCAAGTAAGGTGATGCTCCATCTTCTTATTTCAGCTCTCATACTGTATCCTTTCTGTTGTCTATTTAGTGTCATTTTTTTTGCATGTTTTGTTCTTTTTTTGTTGGTTATTTTGCTGCTTTAATTGGCCTCAAATGCAGTGCTGATGTGCTATCCAGTATTCCAAAGGGGAAGGAGCCTGTGATGTGCTTTAGAAAACTTGTATTAGATAAGCTCCATCCAGGCATGAGTTAAACTGATATTAGCCTAAAGTTCAATGTTAATCTGCAATATATATCAAATAAGATGTTTTTAAATAAAACAAACAACACAAGGTTATTCACTGATTGGTTGATGAAAATGGCATGACTAGAGGCTTATAGAAACCTAACCTTGTTTCCCCTAGAAGCAATAGTCTAGCATTCACTAATTTAGTGTTCTTGGTGACTTTTAGGACACTGGTACCATAAATAATAAAAAATTTACTGTATACTGCATATATAAATGCATTTTTCAGTTACTAGTAAGAGTCTCAAGTGTGATTACTTCATTGCCCTGTATATTCTGCAGCCTCTGGGTGTTCTGAATAAGAACTGTGAGTGTGTATGCCTGGAAGCAAGAGAAAAAGGGTATCCTCTTTTCATTTCATATTCCACCCACCCAGATATTCTGCTTTAACCTGGCTTGTGACTTAAAGGATGGGATGATCTTTAACTATTTGCTGGCATCACTTAGACCCTGTGAAAAAGAACCCAGGTCAGTGGGTGAAGCCCTGAGTCTTTTACAGGAATAAAATAGAAAGAGGAGTATAATGAGGTTAATTGGTGGAGTTCAAGGGCAGTCATAAACATCAGTTTTCCCCAGATCATATGTTGTCTCCTGAAACTTACAGAATAATCAAGGGGAAGAGTTTTCTGACTCCTGTGTTCAAGATGCAGGTAGGAGAAATAAGAATTCCATAAATATGGACTTGAGAGAAGCTGATTCTATTCACCAACCTATAGTGATTCCTAATCAGCCCTGTTCAACTTTCTACAGAATTGCTTTCCCTCTTTTGTCCTAGTGCCAAGGTTGTGTGCATGTGCCCCTACTTACTGTGTATCTCATATGTTCATTGGTGAACCAATCAATTGAATTTCTTTTTTTGTTTTAACTTTTGTTTAACTTCAGGGGTACAAGTGCAGGTTTGTTACATAGGCAAACTTGTGTCATGGGGTTTTGTTGTACAGATTATTTCCTCACCCAGCTAGTAAGCCTAGTACCCATTAATTATTATTTTCCTCTCCCTCCTCCCAAACTCCTTCCCCAAAAGTTTCCCGTGTGTCTCGTTCCCCTTTTTGTGTCCGTGAGTTCTCATTATTTAACTACCCTTTACAAGTGAGAGCACGTGGCATTTGTTCCTGTGTTAGTTTGCTAAGGATGATGACCTGAATTTCTTTCCAGATGCCACCAACTGAGGGCTCAGGCCCCGCTGTCACATCTCAGCAGGTTTTCCCCTCTTTCTACGGATACCCGTAGGCCTGCCCCCTTGCTCATTCATGTTAACATCAGCTGTTTCTTACTGGATTGTGACTAAAACTGGCACCAGTTTCTTAAGCTCTACAGGAAGATGAATACCTGAGTTTTGTTAATATTCCAAAGAAATGGCAGGTCTCGAATGGCCTTGCTTGGATATTTGATTATTTCCTTACAAATTTAGGTAAATGACATTTCTGTGATTTCAATTATGTGTTATGTGTACTAAAAGAGTATTGGATTTTTAAAAGCATCCTCTTGTACATTATTCCACAGTGAAGAACACTTTTATAAAATGAATATTCACCCCATGGTGCATGTCTTTATTGATCTGGATTTTGTGTGTACTTGAAGATGCTGCTGAATTTCTAAGCACAAACTCCCAAATGGAAAAAAAAAATCTAACTTTATTTTTTCCTAAGAAAAGTTTTAATTTTTTCTCGTGTTCCCCCATGCCTCTTGATGAAGCTCCTTCTGGTTATTGCTGGTTAATTCCCAATTTTCTTTTTTTTTAATAGGAGATGGGGTTTTGCTGTTTCCTAAGCTGTGATCACTGCAGTCTTGAATTCCTGGCCTCAAGCAATCCTCCTGTCTCAGCCTGCTGATTAACTTGGATTACAGGCATATGCCACTACATCTACCTAATGTTTCCTTTAAAAAATTTTTATTTTGTAGCGATGGGGTGTTGTTTTGTTCCTCAGAATGGTCTCAAGCTCCTGAACTTAAGAAATCCTCCTGCCTTGACCTCCCAAAGTGCTGGGATTAAAGGTGTGAGCTACCATGCCCAGCCCACATTTATTGGTTAATTATTAGCTTTACTCCCAACAATGTCAATATTTTTCCTAAATTCTTAGGGTCTGAACTAGTGCCAAGGTGTGAGAATGAAGATGTGGCGTGTTGGAAGTAGGGAACATCTAGTCTCAGGCATCCATGCTGATGTTCCTTTAAGACGCCCTCAGCATTCTCTGTTCTCTGGTTTTTAGTCATACAGATTACTTCAAGTGTCCCCATCATGTCAACCACCAGAACTTTCCAGGATCTCTGCTTCCAGGTCACGCCCTCACCATTCTAAGCCACATAAGGAAAAGTTCTACTTCTTCCTGTGCCTGGAAAGCATGGGAACTCTCTGAGGCTACTTGAGGAGTAACTGCCTAACTACAATGTCATAGTCATTTATTTTTGGGTCCTCCCTAGTCATGGGGAGCAATGCTTGTTTTTTTCTTCACCTGCAGATTTGGAACCTGTGCTTTCAATTCTTCAAAGCTGCATGAGTGCTTTAAAAACTTTACCTTTCCTAGTGCATATTACATAGAATCAGAATCACAGACAGGCAATTTACATGCACTTTTGCAAAACTCCCCAATTGCTTCTGGAGGTGTAAGGCTTCCAGGTGAGGGCATAAGACACAGGCTTCTCATCCGGGATGCACTGAAGTAGGTCTTCTCTTACTTCCCTTGGCAAATCATGTTCCATGGCTAGTTTATAGAATTCTTATTCAGAGGACAAGTTTATCCTGGCCTTCATCATTCTCTCAACTGTATTTTTTATGGCATAAATTTTATGTCTTGAATTCTTCATGACCTTTGGTTTGATTCTCAAAACATCTTTTCTTCAAGCAAATGCCTCTGCTATAAATTTCAAGAGACTTTAGATTTTCATGGAGAGGATTCCTTTGTGACCTGAGTTTGGCTATTATGTTCTCTTCTGTGGCAAGAATATACCAATCTAGTTTGAATAAGGAAGGGCCAGGTGGTCTGAGAAAATTCCTTGGAAAGATATTGAAAGTGTGTGGGATGTAATCATGGATATTTAAAACTATTGTTCAGATATCCATCTGTCTTACGTTTAGAAATTTTTATTATGAAAAGTTTTAGTATCTGCTTTACTTTATTCTATATTTATTTTTCCCCTTTCATATCATATGACACCACTGAGAAGCTACATTACCGTATAAGAAATAAATATTTAATGGCATGTTATTTCTTTAAGTCAAGTAATGGAAGAAAGGTTTCTAACTATGCAAATACCTATGGAAATCAACCTGCCTTTTGCTGTGTAGCGTATGCTAACTAAATTGAGCCATCCATCATTACATGACTGCATTTGGGGCAGATTAAAGAGAGAAAACATTTATTTATTTCATTTTCTTTTCAGCTGTTCTCTTTCATGTCCCCATATCTTGATAAAGCACTGAGTTCTAGCGGTACATTATTGTCTCCAAAAACACAGAGACACTCTTTTATTTATTATTGTGAAAGGCTTAATGAGAAACAACAACCTGTTACGTTATGATTCAGTTTTTAGACTATCTAAAGTCTTCTAATTAATTTACTTCCAATGTGATTTTCATCCTTCTTAACATTTTATTGATTTACGGACTAATCAACTGCAACATTTCTATTGAAAGCAAATATAGCATCAACTCAAATAATTTGTTCTTGTTTAAGCTTATCTTCCAGTGCTGTCACCCATGCCTTAATTCCTGAGACATAGAAAAAAAAGATTGAACATTTTTTAGATGTACCATTTAAACAACTCCTTCCCAGAATCTGTGTGCCCAGTTGATTCCTGTCCATCAAACTTCTTTTATATTCACTTCCCTCTTTGCCAAAAAAGACTTAATATTCATCACTATGAAGATGCTCTTGCAATACTGCCTCACTTCTGTGATCACTGCAGCTTTGAATTTCTGGCCTCAAACAATCTTCCTGCCTCCGCCTCCTGAGTAGCTAGGATTACAGCCATGTGCCACCACATCTACCTAATGTTTTCTTTTAAAAAAATTTGATTGTAGAGATGGGGTGATAGCTAAACCACAACTATCTTTGTCTGTACCCAAACAGCTGCTGAAACAGAGTGCAATGCCTATTTGGAAAAGAAAGCAACAACCATTGTTAAAAGAATGAACACATGAGCAGTGACCTAGTAGATGAAACAAAGGTTTGGATTTTAAATACCCACTCAATGTCCACCAACTGTAGCTGGAGAGCATGAGAATTTTCCTCAATTCACATATTGTTCCTGAAACAAGAACTAACAGGACCAGAGTAAACCGAAATAGGAGCAGATTGACATGGTTTATGTCAGAGACATAAAGTCAAGGTCTGTTGAAATAAGAGTGAAATCGGAAATAGCAGTGGATTTAAAACTATGCGGAATCTTTACTAATCATTCTAATCCCTGGGATCTCCCGTATTCTAATGAGTAAGATTGAAAACTAATATTAGGCTATGCTGTATTATGCTCTGGTGTTTGGAATTTGCTGTACATGTTTAATATGCATAACGTTTAGTAAAGAATGCTCAAGCTGCTTATACCTTGCTTAGTCTGTTTCACTTTAATGGAGTTTCTTCATTCAGGGTTAAAGAGGTATCCCTGAACCATGTGTACTTTATGTAGAGTTTTGGCAAGCTTCCCTCAGAAAACTATTTTATCCCTTGATGATGGAATTGTAGAGCTTGAAGGGAGCACGTCTTATCTAGGGATTCCCAACTCAAAATGTCTGTGAGGTCAAAAGGGCAACAGTGTGAAAAGCTGACAGAAGATAAAACAAGAGGGGGTAGAAGGGTAGGGATGTCCCCACTAAAAGGCATACAGACTGGGTAATGCACACCTTCTCTAAAGGCATGCTAATAAAAAAATACAAACACAAATACAATGTGTGCAAACAAAACTCATTTGAAGACCTTATTTGATCCATTTCAGGCAAATTTGTGGCCCTCTCTCTAAATCATCTTTTTGATTTTACAGATGAGAGAATATATGTCTAGAGAAGTTAAGCTATTTGTCAGCATTGCATATTGTTTAAGACCACAGACTCCAGAGTCAGATGCCTTAGGTCACAATTCCAGTGGTGTCACCTTCTAGTCATGGGATGTGGGTAATTCACTTTGCCTCTCTGTGCCTCAGTTCTCTCCGCTATATCATGATGATAGCAGTAGTTTCCACCTTGTGGGCTGTTTGAGGATTAAATGAAGTCATACTTGTGAAGCATGAAGAGCATTCCTTAAGGTGGCTGGCACATTCCTTTTGTCTATTCATTATCCTTCCTTCAGCCCTGCTGCCTACAATGCAGAGTTCACCATATTGGACCAGGAGAGTGAGGCCCAGCAGTGTGGGATGATGAAGCTCTCAAGAGGCAGCAACACAGGTCAATGAGATTTTATAAATTAAAGCTGCAGTTTCCAGGCTCCCTTTGTAGGAGAAAGAAATAAACTTTATCTTGGTTAAGCATTATTGTTTTGGCTCTTCTGTCACTCACCATGGAAAATAGTTCTATCTAATTCACAGGGTATAACTTTTCTATTCTCTTATTTTCAACCATCTGTGTGGGTATTTTAGGTGTATCTTTTTCTAAAGTGAGTGATCGGATTTTGTTTTATTTGTCCATTGATAATCTCTGCCTTTTAATTGCTATGTTTAATTATTATAATTGATTTTAATTTTACCCACAGGACATCTTTATTTTTGACATTTTTCCAGAAACGTATGTCTTAGTCTTCTTACAACTCAGTACCATGATTTCTGGCTGATGTTAACTTATGAAGAATTTATATTTACTTCCAATTCAATTTTAAAAATTTGAACAAATTGATGTATAAGAAAAGTCATGTGTTATATTCCAAATGCAATTTGTAGAACTTCAGAATCATTGGGCATTTTGATAAGTGCACCCAGTGTCAACAAAGGGTAAGTGTAACTCAGATGTTACTTGCTCCAAGGGATATGATGTCACTGGATATAAAACTATTGTTTGTTAACAACCACGTTATGTAATAATTGATGATCAGGAAGCAATGTTTTCAGCATTTCATATCTTACCATTATAATTTGTTACTTTTGCAAATAGACATTTTGCTATGCCTTAGTTTCATTTTATAAAAATGATAAATTGTTTAAGAATTTTTAAATTGTGCTACTTAACAATTTTTCCTCTTAAAATAAAAATACAGATTTTTCCCAAGATGGCAGACTAGGGATGTCAGAGACCAGTTTTCCTCAGAAAGAAGAACCAAAGTTACAGATGAATAATCATAACTTGAATAGAATACTAAGAGAAGAGTGTCAGAGCCTAACAGAGAAGCCAGGGCACAGAACAAAAAGGAAGAAAGAGTTTGGCAGAGATTGAACTCCAAGGCACTTGGTTTTCTGGTGAAAAGGGTAGGTGGGGATGTTTCTGGCTCCTGTCATCCTTGCAGTAGACTGCTGATTTCTGAACTGTTGGAGAGCTCCTCTGCCATTGTGAGCCCAAGCACGGGTGTGAGTAGTGATTTAGGAACTTCCTGAGGGCATTGCACTGGGCTGCCAGTTTATGCAGGGTTGCTCACTCTCCTACCACACCTGAGAGGTGATGGGTGGTGGGCTGATGCATATCCGCTGTGGGACTGTCCTACCCAGGGAATCTCAGCCCTTGTGTTGTCACATCATTGGATCCCCTGCAAACATTCCAAAGCACCTGCTCAAATTGAGGTAGCTAGACACGGCTGATTGGACCCAAGGGAGCTGCAGAGTTCCCAATGATCTGGCCCTTGAGCCATGCTGCTCTTATGGGAAGAGAGAGTATAGCACAGCAACAAAGCCTCCTAGGGTCAAAGGAGACAAGAACATGTGCTTTCCTGTGCCCCCAGATCTCCACACTTGTGGGCTGAAGGTGACTTCCCCTTTTCTAGTGGATACATAGGCACTGTGCTCAGCTCTGTGGGGGAGGAGTGTGGTTCCGTTCTAGAATCTAGGCAGCTCCAGTGCTTGAACATGGATGTGAAGAAGGGAACTTTTCCCCACTCTGCTCATTGTTGCAGACACAGCCAAGGCTGCTCCCACAGGGAAGAAGCATGGACACATCTATGGATGGCCATTCAAGGATTAATAAGAGGAGCTGCATCTCCACTGTTGAGTGTCTACTGAGTTGGAAATCCTTGAAGGGCAGGGCCCCTCTCCCTCTACACATGGAGTAGCACTATTCTTGTAGTGGAACACAGGCAGGTCTCAAAGCTATCTGTTTTAGACAGAGGGGAAGAGGTTCCAATCCAAAGCCATTTGGCAGGGTGCCATGGGACAATAGTTTTCCATGGCTCTTAGCTACATTGTGGCCAGGAGATAAACAGCAGTGTCTGTCTGAACTGACACTCATGAGCTGCAGGACAAGGACCTGACAGAGAAGCAAATCATGTTTCTGCCTATCCAAGACAAAGAGCTGTGTTGGTCCCCTCCCCACCATGCAAAGACCTTGAAGCATTTCATTAAAATCTTCCCTACACCTCCATTAAGGCTGAGGTTTGTGCTCCTCATTGTGATATCTGAGGGTGAGCTTTGAAGTCCAGCTCAGTCCACCTTTCTCCCTTCTCCAGCTGTGCAGGGAACTCAGTGCACCATACATTGTACAGACCAGTCCATTACTGAAGGCAACAGAGAGATCCTCCTGGTAAACCAAGATCAAGCATATACCCATCTGCTAGTCAGCTCTTACATATAATCACCACCTACTCGCTTAGAGGTTGGACTGCACAACCCAATACAAAACCTGCTGACAGAAGTATGCAAAACTGGGAAATGAAATAAGCTTCCTGTGACCTCTGTAGTCCTGGCCCCACCTACAGCAGTGAGCCTGCTCATATGCCCATTATATCATTACTACAACAAACATTTAGAAAGCCACTGCACAAAGGTTATCAGTAACCAAGAAAATGATAGAATCTTGGCATATGAAAGCACACAAAATCAAAGGCAAATAATCATATACAACATACATTATATTCACATCCCCAAAGAGGAAAAAAATCCCATTCAAATAAAAATAAA
Source organism: Saguinus oedipus (assembly GCA_031835075.1). NCBI lineage: Eukaryota > Metazoa > Chordata > Mammalia > Primates > Cebidae > Saguinus > Saguinus oedipus. The sequence continues at coordinate 64,716,641 of CM063171.1, read as the reverse complement.
ATCAAAATTAATGAGAAAAGATGATATCTAGACAAGAATAAACCAGAGAAACAATTCTGGTGGTATGATGAACAGCATTACAGCATTTTTGAGGGATCATGCTAAAACTCTAGCAATAGATCCAAACCAAAATAAAATTTTTGAAACACAACATAGAGAATTCAAAATATTGATTTTAAAGAAGTTCAATGAGGTCCAAGACAATGTTAAAAACCAACCAAAGAAAGCAGAAAAACAATGAGGGTAAGAATGAAAAGTTCACTGGAGAGACGATTAAAAAAGAAAAAAACTCAGAACTTCTGGAAATCAAAAATTCATGAAGGAATTACAAAACAAGTTGGAAGCATTAACTATAGACTAGAATTTCAGAGTTTGAACAGTTCTTCAAATTAACATAGTAAGACAAACATTTTATAAAAAAGAAATTAAAAAGGGAACAAAGTCCTTGAAAAATATGAGATTATGTAAAATGTTCAAACCTACAACTCATATGTACTCTTGAGAGAAAAAAAAATAAAAAGTTTAAAAAACCTAATTGAGGAAGTAATTGAGGTAAACTGTTCTATACTAGTTACAGATTTAGACATGTGCCTACAAGAAGCTTTGAGAACTCTATTAAGATACTTTTTCAAGACACACGGCAAAGGCATATAGTCATCAGATTATTTAAAGTGTTCGGGAAGGAAAAAAATCTGAAAGACAGTAAGAGAAAAGCATGAAATTACCAATAAAGGAAATTTCATCACATGAACAGCAGATTTTTCAGTAGAAACTCTGCAAGCTAGAATAGACTGGGGTCTTATTTTTGGTCTTCTTAAAGAAAAAAGTGTCAGCCAAGAATTTTTTATCCTACTAAACCAAATATCATACATGAAAGAGAAATACAGTCTTCCCCAGACAAGCAAACACTAGGAGAATTTGTCACCACTAGACTAGTCCTGTAAGAAATACTCAAAGGAATTCTAAACCTGAAAACTAAAGGTCAATAATCACCATTATAAGAAGGCATTGAGGTGTATAATTCACAGGCCTTATAAAATAATAACACAACTGAGACTACAAAGCAACTGGGGAACAATTAACATTATAACAGAAATAAAATCTCACACAGCAATATTAACCTCAAATCTAAATTGCCTAAATGCTCCACTTAAGTGATAAGGAATGGATACAAAAAAAGGATGAAATTACATGCTGATTAAAATAAACCCACCTAACTGGTAATAACACTTATGCACTGAAGATAAATGAGTGGAAAATTATACTCCAGCAATGGAAACCAAAAGCAAGCAAAAGTAGCTACACTCACATCAGATAAAACAGACTTCAAGTCAACAATAGTAGAAGACAAAGAAGATCATTATAATGAAGAGATCAATCCAACAAGATAATATAATAATCATTCATTTATATATATATGTACATACTTATATGTACCCAACACCAGAGTACTCAGATTTATTAAATAAATACAGTGAAACTTAAAAAAGAAATAAACAGCAACATAATAATAGTTCAGGATTTCAACACCCCATTGAAAGCACTAGACAGCTTATCAAGGCAGATCAACAAAGCAACAACTCCAGACCATATGAACCTAACAGACATTTCCAGAACATTCTACCCAACAACTGCAGAATATACATTCTTCTTATTAGTACATGCATCAGTTTTCAAAATAGACCATACATTATGCCACAAAATAAGTATTGATAAACTTTAAAAAATCAAAATTATATCAAGTATATTATTCTCAAATCATAATGGAATAAAACTAGAAATCAATAGTAAAAGGAACTTTTAAAACTATGCAAATATGTGGAAATCGAACCACTTGTTTTGAATTATCCTTGGTTAATGATTAAATTAAGATGGAAATCAATAATGTTTTTTGAAATAAATGAAAATAGAGGCAACATGGGAAATAGCAAAAGTAATGCTAAAAGGAAGGTAAAACAATTAAAGGCCCACATCAAACAATAGAAAGATTGCAAATGTAACCACCTAACATCATATCTTTGGAACTAGAAAAAAAAAGAACAAACCGAGCCCAGAGTTAGAAGAAGAAATGAAATAACAAATATGTGAACAGAACTAAATGAAATAAAGATTAAAAAATGCAAAGAATCAATGAAATGTAAAGTTTCTTTTTTAAAAAAATAAACAAAGTTGACAACTGCTAGGTAGGTTAACCAAGAAAAAAGAGAGAAGATTCAAATAAACATAATCAGGAATGAAAAAGAGACATTACAGCTGAATATAAATGATCATCATAGACTACTATGAGCATCTCTACACTCAGAAACTAGAAAACCTAAAGGAAACAGGCAAATTCCTGGAAACATACAACCTCCCAACATGAACCAGGAATAGCTAGAAATCCTGAATAGACCAATAAGGAGTAGTGAGATCAAATAAGTAATAAAAATTTCCCAACCAAAAAAAGCTCAGGACCAGATGGATTCACAGCTGAATTATACCAGACATACAGAGAAGAATTTGTACGAATCCTATAGAAACTATTCCAAAATAATCAAGGAAGCAAAAATCCTCTCTGACACACTCTATGAATCCAGTATTTCTCTGATAACAAAGCCAGAGAAGGAAAGAACAACAGCAACCACAAGCTACAGGTCAATATTCCTGGTGAATATAAATGCAAAAATTCTCAATGAGATACTAGCAAACCAAATCCAACAACCTATCAAAAAGAAATACAAAACTATCAACTGGGTTTTATTCCAGGGATGCATGGATGGTTCAACATACACAAATTAATAAATGTGATTCATAACATAAACGGAAGAGCAAAAAACCTTATAATCATCTCAACAGATTTAGAAAAAGCATTTGAATCATTTGATAAAATTCAGTATCTCTTCATGAAAAAACACTCCAAAACATCCCTAGACTTTATAAGTAATGTCAGTACAATTTCAGGATACAAAGCAGACATTGAAAATATACCTCAAAATAACAAAACCATTCACAAGAAACCCACAGTCAACATCACACTGAATGGGAAAAAGTTAAAAGCATTTTCCCTGAGGACTTTAAACAAAAATGCTCACTTTCCCTACTCCTTTTCAACGAAGTACTGGAAGTCCTACTTAGAGCAATCAGGCAAAAGAAAGAAATAAAAGGCATCCAATTGGAAAAGAGGAAGTCAAATTATCTATGTTTGCATATTACATAATCTTATCCAGAAAACCCTACAGACACCTCCAAAAGACTCCTAGACTTTATAAGTAATGTTTGTAAAATTTCAGGGTACAAAATTAAAGTACAAAAATTAGTAGCATTTCTACACACTAGTAATGATCCAGCTGAGCACCAAATCAAGAACTCAATCCCATCTGTAAAAGCTACCGAAAAAAAAAATTCTTAGGAATACATTTCATCAAGGAGATAAAAGATATCTACAAGAAGAACTACAAAACAGTGATGAAAGAAATTGTGATGACACAAACAAATGAAGAAACATGGCATACTCATAGATTGGGAGATTCAGTATTACTAAAATGACCATAGTGCTGAATGTAATCAACAAATTCAATGCAGCTCCTATGAAATTACTATTGTTATTTTTCACAGAATTAGAAAAGAACAACCTTAAAATTCATATGCAACCAAAAGATAGCCTACATAGAAAATGTAATCACAAGCAAAATGAATAAATCTGGAGGTGACACTTTATTCAATTTTAAATTATACTGCAAGGCTATAGTAACAAAAACAGCACAATACTGGTATAAAAATAGACACATAAATCAATGAAAGAGAATAGAAAACACAGAAATAAAACCTCTATATTTACCGCTGAATAACTTTCAACAAAGTCAGCAAAACCTACCCTGGATAAATGCATCAGTAGGTTTTGTTCTTAAAAAATTTTTTTTCAACTACCCTGGAGAAAAGACACCATATTTAATATCATGCTGGGAAAACTGGATGCTCATATGAATGAAACTGAATTCATATCTCTCACCATATACAACAATTAACTAAAGATAAAGACTTATAATTTACACCTGAAACTATAATTATTCTAGAAGAAAAAAATAGAAAAAACTCTTCTGAACATTGGGCTAAGCAAAGAACTTATGATTAAGTCCTCAAAAGCAAATGGAGCAAAATAAAAAATATACAAATAGTGACTACCTAAACTAAAAAAGCTTCTGGGCAGCAAAATAAAGAACTAACAGAGTAGACAAGGTAACGAGAAAACATACAGAATAGGAGAAAATATTTGTCAACTATGTATCTGACAAATGACTAATATCCAGAATCTAAAAGGAAGTCAATTCAAGGAAAAACAAATAACCCCATTAAAAAGTGGGCAAAGTACATGAACAGATATTTTTCAAAAGAATAAGTACAAGTGGCCAATAAACATAAAAAAAATTACTCAGCGTGGCTAGTCATAAGAGAAATGCAACTTAAAACCGCATAGGATACTATCTTACACCAATCAGAATGACTTTTATTAAAAGGTCAAATTCAGCACATGTCAGTGAGGATGCACAGAAAATGAAATGCTTATGTACTCTTGGTTGGGGATATAAATTAGGACAGTATGGACTCTTCTGAAAGAGCTAAAAATAGAACTACCACTTGATTCAGCAATCCCACTACTGCCTACATGAAGAAAAAGAAATCATTATCCTGAAAAGATGTCTGCACTTGTATATTTATCACAGCACCATTCACAATAACTAAGTGATATAATCAACCTAAGGGTTTGTCAGCGGATGATTGTATAAAGATACCTTTTGATCAGTTTTAGTGAATATTATTCCTTCATTTATCTCTTTGGGTATTTTAAATATTAAAATCATTCAATTTACAAAATAAATATGTTTTAAAATTAATACAATTCTAATTTATCAAATGTATGTGTAAGTTTTCAGAATCAAAATGAAGTCACTTGTGAAAAAAGAAAAAAAAAAGGCAAATCCTGTACAGAAAGGGTTCTTACCCTGGTATGCCTGATCTCAGAACAAAAGTTTCGGTAAAAACTACCTTGCACAAAGGTCACTGTAACCTTACACAAAAAATACCATCATGAGAACATATGCTCAGCTATTACCCGCTTAACCTCAGACTGGTGTCTCCTTTGTTATTGATCCTTTTGGCCAAGGAAAATTATCTAAAAACAATTATGTAACCCTCCTGCATTTTTCACTTAAAAATTTTTGTCTTGCTTTACCTTCTTGAACATGCACATAGTTTGCTATGGCATGTGTAGTCCCATTGCAATGCCCTATTCCTGAAATAAATACCATTTTTTTGTTAGAGAACTTCTCTATGTTTGTTATGATGTTCATCAACACATACACAAATATTTCTGAGCTTCACCTAAATCAACCAGGTTTTGCCTCTAGCTTTGGCAGGATTGATGTATGTCTATATGATCAAAGTCTTTGGAAGGTTTCATACCTTTGCTATACTGGTTGTTGTATGTTTTGAATGAATATCCCTCTGGCATTAGCTATAATGAGACACATAGCAGAAATTCTAGTTGCCTTCTCTTAATGGCAGAAGGAACCACAACAGCAAAGAAACAAAAAAAAAAAGAAAGAAAGAAGCTGAAGAGAGAAAGATTGTATAATCCACCAAAGCAAATTTGACCCAACCTCTGGAATTTACAGCTACCTTTTAATCATACTTAAAGAGGAAAAGTCTGCATTAAACCTTGGCATTTTTTTATTCTAGAAGAGAAAATACTTCACAGAACTATACAAAATTGAAATCAAGAAGGATCACATATTCATTAAGTAAAAGCCTCTCATTTTAGAAAATTAGAATAAGAGAAACAGAGGTATTAAATTGCCAAGATCTTTTGGCTGGAGACAGTTTAGAGGAGGGACATGGCTTCTGTCTCCTGACATGATCTTTCCCTGTTTCATAGTTTCCATTAATTCCCAGAAGACTCCAATCTCCCTAGCATTGTTTTTTAAAATATCCTGGCATATGCCAGCAAAAATGTTCAAATATGTAAACTCCTTCTCATCCTCCCTTAGCCAGATTTTTCACTAACTTTATCTCACTTGAAAGAAACATGAGAAGTACTTCTCTTTAGCATGCAAACCAGCAAAATCAATTTCTAAAAACAGTTATTTGGTTTCATAGGCTTTAATTAGCAAAGTAATTTTTTGGTAGCATTTTTCACCACAGTGTTATTCTCAAAATAGTTTTAAGGATAACATACTTGTTTTCTAAAAATATTGAGTTCATGTGGAAAGTATTTTTTTTAATTTAGTCTCTAAATACATTTTTATCTCTTCAGCAAAGGTCAATTTGTAACCAATTAACACCTTTAAAACATAGGCAATGCCTCTGGAATAGTCTTCTATGCTGTCATATCAAAATTAAAATGTCCAAAGTTGAATTAATATTAAAATAAGTAAAATGTGAAGAATCTTTTTGAATATGTTCCATATATCTTATCCATTTTAAAAACACATATTTAAATAGATAATTTTAGTTTTTAAAGTTTAAGACTCTTCAGAACTCATGTAGTGTCCATTCAGGTGATTATTGTGAATAATTATTATACATTGAGAATCTACCAAGTGTCAAATTCAGTGTGTTACCTAAATCATCTTGCTCATTTCTCACAGAAAGCCAGTAAGGTAAATGTTGTTTTTCTCACCTTCTTCCCATATTATTTTCTTGATATTATTCCTCAGTGTTTTGTATAGGACATGGGAAACTGAAGAACACAGAGTAAGGAAACTTTTCTAAGAAAATGGCTAGCTGATGCAGAGGTGAGATATAATCCATATCTGTCTGATTTTAGTGATTAATTTTGTAATTAACATATCAATGCTTCTCATATTTTTTACTCTTTGCAGCTCTTTTAAGTTTACCCTATTTTTTCTTATATTTTCAAAAATTCTCACTTTCCTTTTTACAGGATTCAAATATTAAATCTCCCCTTTCTAAGCCTCTTAACTTTTTATTTACTCTCCTCATTCTTTCCTTAAAATATGACTACATTAAACCGTGGCGTGACAGTAACAAAGACTTAAAAATCAGAACAGAAATATTAATTATTAAACTTTTGAATAAATTCTGTTGCTTAATATTGTTTGGTGTTCATTTTCTCCTGGATATCTGGTAGATTACTCCTTATCTTTCTTCAAATTTCTCTCCAAATGCCACTTTCTAAGAAAGGATTTCTTTTTTACTCTTATTTTATTGAAATACAATTCACATATAATAAACTTCACCATTTAAAAGCACACAAGTCAGTGTATTTTAGTATATTTAAAAGCTTATGAAACCATTACCACTAATTCTAGAACATTTTTGTAACCCTCCCAAAAAAACCCTATTTTCATAGATCAGTCACTCCTCATTCTCTTCTCTTCCTCAGGTCCCTGCTGGCTCTTGGCAACCACTAATCTTTCTGTCTCTGTGAGTTTGCATATTCTTGACCTTTTGTGCAAGCAGAATTATACAATACGTGTATGATTTTTATGTCTGGCTTTTTTCATTTGGCATAATGTTTTCAAAGTTCATTCATGTTGTAGCATGTATCAGAACTTTATTCTTTTTTATTTCTGAATAACATTTCATTGTGTGGTTATACTATACTTCTTGTATCCATTCATCAGTTGATAGACACTTTTTTAGCCATTATGAATAATTCTTTTATAAACACTTGTGCTCAAATTTTTGAGTGAACATATGTTTTCAATTCTTGTGTATATGCCTAAAAGTGGCATAGCTGGGTCATATAGTAAATTTATGGTTAACTTTTTGAGGAACCTTCAAAATGTTCTTCAAAGTAGCTGCACCATTTTATATCTACAATGTATGTTTTCAATTTCTCCACCTTTGCCAACACCTATTATTGTTCATCTTTTTGGTTATAACTATTGTAGTGGGTATAAAGGGGTATCTCATTATGGTTTGGTTGCATTTACCTAATAACTAATGATTTTGATAATCCTTTCATGTGTTTTGTAAACTTTATAAATCTCCCATGTAGAAATAGCTATTCAAATACTTGACCCATTTCTTTTCTGCACTAAGTTGTCTTTCTATCATTGAATTTTAAGTTTTAAAAATATGTTCTGGATCTAATTCTTTTGGTAGCATTTTTCACCACAGTGTTATTCTCAAAATAGCTTTAAGGATATTGAGTTCATGTGGAAAGTATATTTTAAACTTATTTATCAAATATTTGACTTGTAAGTATAATCTGCTATTCTGTACATTATCTTTAATTGTAAGTGTCCCTTGAGGCACAAAAGTTTTTAATTAAATGAAGTGCAATATATATGGTTTTTTGTTTTCTGGTTACTTATGCTTCAGGTGTCTTGTCTAAGAAACTTTTACCTAATCCAAGGTCACAAAGGTTTATACCTATGTTTTCTACTAAGAATTTTATCCTTTTTTTCTCTTACATTTATGTCTTCTACCTATCTTAAATTAGTATTTATATATTCAATTTCATTGCTAATCTTCTATCTTCTTATTTTATTCATCACTGAAAGTCAGGTGCTGAAATCTCCAACTATTATTGTTAAATTCTCAATTTCTTCTTTTAATTCTACTTCACATATTTTGGGTCTCTGATGTAAGGGACATACAATTTTATAATTATGTCTCCTTGATGGACTGGCCCTTATAAATTGTACTTTTTTGTATCTAGTAATAGTTTTCCTCCAAAGCATATTTTGTCTTCTATTAGGAAAGTTACTATAGCACTTTGGTTGCCTATACACGGTATGTCTTTTTCCACCTATTTAGTTTCAACCTATTTGTGTCTTTTAACATAAAGTGTATCCTCTGCAGAGGGAATATAGTCAGAACATAGCATTTTATCCATTCTTCTAACTGCTTCCTCTTTGATTGGAATGTTTAATTCCTTCACATTTAATATAATTACTGATAAGGTAGAATTTATATCTGTCACGTTTCTAATTGTTTTCAAAGTCTTTTGATTCCTCTATTATTTCATTACTGCTTTCTTTTTTTAATGTACCATTTAATTCATTTGCCATTTATTTTACTATGTTATTTTCTTAATTGTTCCCTGATAATTATGATTAACACTGTTATTTACATGAGTCTATTTCAGATTTATACCAATTTAATTCCCACAATGTACAAAATCTTTGCTCCAATGTTGCACTTCTTTTGGTCTCCTTTGTGCTATCATTGTCATTCATATTACATCTTTGTACATTGTATGTAATATTAACACACACACATATATAATTCTTGCTTTATGTAGTTGTCTTTCAAGTCAGTTGAGAAACAATTATAACCAACAAATTTCAAATACATTTATACTCTTTTTTACATCTACCTGTATAATTACTTTTACCAATATTCTTTATTTCTTCATGTAGATTCATGTTACTGTCTAGTGTCTTTTCAACTCAATCTAAAGTATTACATTTAATATTTCTCATAAAGCTGTTTTGTCAGTGACAATCTCAGTTTTTGTTTGGTGATATCTTAATTTCTTTTTAACTTTTGAATGATAATTTTGCTGGATTTAGAATTATTGATTAATTTTTTTTCTTTTAGTAATTTGAATATGTCATTCCATTGCCTCTGGACTCCATAGTTTCTAATTATATACTAGCTGTTTATCTTATGAGGATTCGGTTTACATGATGAATTACTTCTTTCTTGCCACTTTCAAGATTCTTTCTTTGTCTTTGCTAGTTTGATTATTACTCATCTGAGTATAATCCTTATTGAGTTTAACTTATCTGGAGTTCATTGAGCTTTTTTGGTATATAGCTTAATGTTAATTTGAAATAAAATTTGTTAAGTTTTCTGTCATTTTTTTCAAATTTTCTTTCTCTCCTTTTTTTGTTTCTTTCTTTCCTTTACTCTCTCTCTCTTTCTCTCTCACTCTTTTTTTTTTTTTGAGACAGAGATTTGTTCTTATTGTCCAAGCTGGAGGGCAATGGTGCAATCTTGGCCCACCACAACCTCTGCCTCCCTGGTTCAAGCATTCTCCTGCCTCATCCTCCCTGGTAGCTTGGATTACAGGTGCCTGCCACCACACTCAGATAATTTTTAGTGTTTTTGGTATAGATTGGGTTTCACTATGTTGGCCAGGCTGGTCTTGAATTCCTGACCTCAGGTGATCCACCCACCTCTGTCCTTTTTTTCTTTCCTCCCCTTCTGGACTCCCAAAATACATATATTGGTACAGGTGATGTTAACTATAGCAGCTCTCTAAGACTCTGTTAATTTGTTGTTGTTGTTGCTCTTTATCTTTCTGTTTTTCAGACTGAATCATTTCAATCCACTTATCTCTATATTTGCTGATACTTTCTTCTGACCTATTAAATCTGCTGTTGAACCACTCAAGTAAATTATTTTTTATTTTTTTTATTTTCAATTCTGGAATATATATATATATTTATTATACTTTAAGTTCTGGGATACATGTGCAGAATGCACAAGTTTGTTACATAGGTATACAAGTGCCATGGTGATTTGCTGCACCCATCATCTAGATTTTAAGACCCTCATGCATTAGGTATTTGTCCTACTGGTCTCTCTCCCCTTGTCTCCCACCCCCCTGGCAGACACTGGTGTGATGTTCCCCTCCCTGTGTCCATATGTTCTCATTGTTCAATTCCCACTTATAAATGAGAACATGCAGGGTTTGGTTTTCTGTTCCTGTATTAGTTTGCCAAGAATAATGGTTTCCAGCTTCATCCATCCCTGCAAAGGATATGAACTCATCCTTTTTTATGGCTGCATAGTATTCCATGGTGTATATGTGCCACATTTTCTTTATCCAGTCTATCATTGATGGGCTTTTGGGTTGGTTCCAAGTCTTTTCTATTGTGAATAGTGCTGTGATATACATACGTGTACATGTGTCTTCATAGTAGAATGGTTTATAATCCTTTGGGTATCTACCCAGTAATGGGATTGCTGGGTCAAATGATATCTCTGGTTCTAGATCCTTGAGGAATCACCACACTGTCTTCCACAATAGTTGAACTAATTTACACTCCCATCAACAGTGTAAATGTGTTATTATTTCTCCACATCCTCCCCAGCATCTGTTGTTTCCTGAGTTTTTAATGATCGCCATTCTAACTGGCATGAGATAGTATCTCATTGTAGTTTTGATTTGCATTTCTCTAATGATCAGTGATGATGAGTTTTTTTTTAATATATGTTCGTTGGCTGCACAAATGTCTTCTTTTGAAAAGTGTCTGTTTATATCCTTTGCCCCCTTTTAAATGGGGTTTGTTTTTTTCTTGTAAATTTGTTTAAATTCCTTGTAGATTCTGGATATTAGAACTTTGTCAGATGGATAGATTGCAAAAATTTTCTCCCATTCTGTAGGTTTCCTGTTCACTGACGATAGTTCCTTATGCTGTGCAGAAGCTCTTTAGTTTAATTAGATCCCATTTGTCAATTTTGGCTTTTGTTGCAATTGCTTTTGATGTTTTAGTCATGAAGTCTTTGCCCATTCCTATGTTCTGAATGGTATTGTCTAGCTTTCTTCTAGGGTTTTTATGGTTTTAGGGTTTATGTTTAAGTCTTTAATCCATCTTGAGTTAATTTTTGTATAAGGTGTAAGGAAGTGGTCCAGTATCAGTTGTCTCTATACGGCTAGCCAGGTTTCCCAGCACCATTTATTAAATGGGGAATCCTTTCCCCATTGCTTGTTTTTTCCAGGCTTGTAGAAGATTATCTCTTTACTGATATTCCATATTTGAAAACTCATTGTTTTTATACTTTTTAAAAGTTATTTAGCTATCATGTCTTGAGGGCTTTGAACATATTTAATATAGCTGATAGAAAAATATTTATCTACTAAGTCATCTTTTGGGCTTCCTTGGGAACAGTAGCTATTGCTTTTTTTCTTATGCATGGGTCACACTTTCTTAGGTATTTGCATCTCGTAGTTTTTTGTTTGAAAGTGGATGCTTAAAGTAATATAATATGACAACTCTAGAAATAAAATTCTTTCCCCTCTCCCAGATTTGGTGCTGGTGCTTGCTGTAGTAGTCTTCTTTGTTCAGTAATTTTCCGAGCTAATTTGGTAAAGTCTATATTTATTGTCATATGTGATCTTTTAGATTACTCTATTACTGTAGTAGTCAAATGATTGGATAATTTCCTTAAAGGCCTGGAACCAGTACATATTCCAACTTTTGCTGAGGGGCTTTGTGTGCTTAGCAGCAGGCTCTGAACATTCAGTTAGGCAATTGACCACTCTGCCTTAGCTCTCACTTTCTCATTGCACAGGTCCCTATGGTCAGCCCGAGGTGGTAATGTAACTGGGTTTTCTTTTGTCGGGGGGCGCTAGTGAGGCACAGCTCCCTCGAGAGAATGCTGTGGGTTTTTGGCCTTCAATTTCTTAAAGAATAAGCGATGGGACCACTACAGGTGCGCTGTATGCTTGTAAAAGTAAATATTGGACCTAAGAAGTGTTGCTGAAAGGTGCTTTTATTTAGGTAGAGAATAGAGAAGAAAAGGAGAATAGAAAGATTTCTATGAAGACTGTGGAAGGGGATTCCAGAGGGGAAAGAGATCTCCCACCATGTAGGAGGGGATTTCAGAGAGCTGGAAATCTGGTGTGGGTGAAGGAGCAGGGGAATTTATCCTGGGAGACATTCCCATCTTCCCAAGTTTTTCTGGCCAATGAAAGGAGTTCCTTTAAACTTTCGCTGGGGTGATTGACTCTTAGTTTCTTCCCGTGCCAGCGAAATTTAAACATAAACCGTTAAATCTCCCAGATGGAGAGAGATGGGAGGGGGGCACGGCTCTGGAAAATTCTTACTCTTAAAACTATGACCCCTTGTGGACCTGGAAAGAGAACACCTTCCCAACTTTGATCACACAGACAAGAAAAATGTCCTGGGGATGGGGAAGCAACAGAAATAAGGGTATACACTTGCTCCCTGAATGACTATGTAAATCAGAACCTCCCCACTCTAATTGTGAGACTTGGATTCTACCTAGGACACTTTCCATTGCAAGTTACTGATGCTGTATAAATGCTTAAGCCACATTCTGTGTTTTAGGATATTGTTTTGGAAAAGGAGAAAACTATATTATTTCGAGTTAAACTTAAATTGCTTTAAGCCCCAAACACAAAGCTTACGGAAAATTCAAGGTCATTCTACTATGGTTCTGGGTCATTATTCTGTGATCTAATAGTGCTAAGAGGAGTCATCAGTAAGGTGTTGCTTTCCAATTGTCATCAGGGACCATAAAACTATAAAGACTCCCATCAACAGTGGGAGTGTAAATTAATTCAACCATTGTGGAGAACAGTGGCAATTCCTTAAGGATCTAGAAATCGAAATATCATTTGACCCAGCAATCCCATTACTCGGTATATACCCAAAGGATTATAAATCATTCTGTTATAAGAACACATGCACATGTATGTTCATTGCAGTACTGTTCACAATAGCAAAGACTGGGAACCAACCCAAATGCCCATCAAGGATAGACTGCATAAAGAAAATGTGGCACATATGCACCATGGAATACTATGCAGCCATACAAAAGGATGAGTTCATGTCCTTTACAGGGACATGGATGAAACTGGAAGCCATCATTCTCAGCAAACTGACATTAAGAATGGAAAACCAAAGACGACATGTTCTTACTCGTAAGTGGGTGTTGCACAATAAGAACACATGGACACAGGGAGGGGAACATCACACACTGGGGCCTAGGGGGTGGGGTGCTAGGGGAGAAATAGTAGGGTGTGAGGGGATTGGGGAGGGATAGCATTAGGAGAAACACCTAATGTATATGACAGGGTGACGGATGCAGCAAACCACCACCATGGCTAATGTATACCTATGAAACAAACCTGCACTATCTGCACATGTACCCCAGAACTTAAAGTATTAAAAAAACTATAAAGACAACAAGGTAAAGGAAACCCAAAACCTGTAAGACTGGTTTGCTTTGAGTGGGAAGGGGAAAGAAAGAGACACATGACACATAGGAGCTATAAAAGTGATGGCAATGATGAATTTTTTGTTAGTTGACTTGTTTTGCTTTATGCCAAATGTATATTTATAAACTCTTTACTCAATTTTTAATAAAAAATTTAAAAAAAAGTTTAAAAAGTTCTTGGTATGACAATGAGAATTAATCCTTATTCTACCAACTCTGTTAACTAGGAAGAAGGGAGAAAGTAGAAGGCACTAATATTTACTGAGCACCTACTATGTGCCAAGTGGTTAAGATGCAGTAACAAAAATTATTTCATTTACCTGTCATAAAGGTACCTTGAAAGTTATAAACTATTTTTGGAAGAGAAAACTGAGGCTGATAGGTTGAATGATTTTCCAAGGCCACACAGCTAGTAACCAGCAAAACTGAGATACAAGCTTGTATATTTCTTGATAACAAGGCCTGTGCCAATGTCAAGTGTTATAAGGTACTATTTCCCAATCCTTAGTTGTTGGCTTGACATATACCTGATATTTTCCATATTTGAGCACCTCCACCTACCACTCCAATCATTTCTACCATGCTGAACATACCATATCATTATTTCCTTAACATTTTTTCTTTATAGCTTGATTTTATTTAAAATGGAAACTGCATGATATGTGGAAAATTGAGAACTTCTATCATTTGGCATACATAGAATAAAATTGTGATGATTTATCTAGATACTGTTTGTTGAAGGCTCTGGGTTATGACTTATTTTCTGTTGCTTGTAAGCAGGAGATTAGCAAGTGTATATATGACGCTATTAGAGGCACGTCCATACCAGACTGACTGATATTCACAAGTATTGAGAAAAAGTAATGGAAAGAGAATTACAGTTTACTGGGTGATCCATGGAACTTATTGCTGTACCTATGTGTGAAGTCAAACCTAAAATATTTCATATTCTACCAGTTTAGTACTTTGGGAAATAATAGGTAGACTGAAGTGGGTTCACATCTTTGCTGCAGCGATTTCCAGTTACTAAACTTCTCTCATTTAATGTTTTCTCACTTGTAAGATGGAAATGTACCTGACAGATTATTGTGAATATTAAATGTGACAGTACATAGCCCTTAACAGCCATGCTAGTAAATGCTCAGAGAAAATAAAACATGATTGCTCTGCTCCCTGCACTCTACCACATTGTGGCTGTAGCTACCTGACCTTGTAATTGTAGTTATAAAATTGTGCCCCCACCCCACTCAAGAGTTCATTGAGATTCTTGTTACAAATCACAACCTACTTGTCACTTAAACGATATTGGATTAAAAAGGTCAATGAAGAGGTATATCACATCAAGACACTTACTGAGCACCAGGACTGATGGGTATGGTGATTTTTTTTCTCTGTACAAAGGTGCCTGGGGCCAAGAGAGCAAGTGAGATCTGAAATGAAGCTTATGCTATGCACCTAAGCCACAGGCCCTGGCATGGTGCTAGGTGAACCTTAGTGGGTATTTTTCACCTTATTTGTACTAAAGTGTCTTATTAGTGTGGTAGTGGTCCCTTCCTCCTAATTGCCCATTACTGATTTATATGAAGGCTTCTCCTATGCATTGCGAGTGCATTGATGATAGAAGAATCAGATTAAAGATTCTGAAGCAAAGTTACTAAAGAAGGCAGATAATTTTTCCCCAGGTACCTTTAATATGCCAGATACTGTGCTAGGGACTTGGCAAGGGTCCCAGAACCCTGCCCAGCTCTGTCCCTATCTGGTCACCCTCTTTTCTGTGTCTGCCAGTGCTCATATCAGCTCTGATTCTGCTTCCAAATAATGTCAAAGTTCAGTTTTAAAGTAAAAGTGTAAGTCTCCATGGAATTGAAGAAGGAGCTGAAGGATGGATAGGCACTGGGATATGCAAGGGAGAGTGGCAGGATAGGAAAAGACATCCAAATTTAGCCGTGGCGGAACTGGGTTATTTTTATTTTGGCCAATAAGCAAAATTCAGAAAAGGATCTTTTCCCTCTTGTTAACTTTAAAGTAAGAGACCTCTGACTGTGTCACTGCAGTGGTTTCTGGCACTATATTTATTCTTGTAAGGGGAGTGAAAGAAAGAAAACTGATGGAGCCAGATCTCCTTGCTTGCGTTTTAACTTCTCTTTCTCATCATTTGAACTATTCCCGCCAGGCTAGCAGAAGGGACCTGGGTCTCAGCTAGAGACAAGAAGTCATGCTCCACGTGGGCCCTCCCTTCCCTTTGCCCACACAGATAGGCATTGTGGAGTCTCCAGCAGGTCCCTTAGCCTCTCTTCATCCATGTCACAGGTTCTCACTAAATGCCAGACACTGTGATCAGCCCTTTGTATGTATCGATTGGTTTAATCTTCATAACAATTCTAAGAAAAATTGCAGGGTTGAGTAATACTCCTATTACTATTCCTATTTTACAGAAGAAAAAAATAAGAATAACTTTCTTAAAAATGTACAATTATTAAGTGGCAGAGTTTCATGTAGAAAATGGGACTTACGATCAAGTAGGATTCATCCCGGAGATGCAAGGCTGGTTCAACATACACAAGTCTATAAATGTAATTCACCACATAAACAGAAGCAAAAACAAAAACCACATGATTATCTCAATTGACGCAGAGAAGGCATTTGACAAAATTCAACAGCCCTTTATGCTAAAAACCCTCAATAAACTTGGTATTGATGGAACATATCTCAAAGTAATAAAAGCTATTTACGACAAACCAACAGCCAATATCATACTTAATGGGCAAAAACTGGAAGCATTCCCTTTGAAATCCGGCACTAGACAAGGATGCCCTCTCTCACCACTTCTATTCAACATAGTACTGGAAGTTCTAGCCAGAGCAATCAGGCAAGAAAAAGAAATAAAGAGTATTCAAATAGGAAAGGTGGAAGCCAAATTGTCTCTATTTGCAGACGACATGATAGTATACCTAGAAGACCCCATCACCTCAGCCCAAAAGCTCCTGCAACTGATAAGCAACTTCAGCAAAGTCTCAGGATATAAAATCAATGTTCAAAAATCACAAGCATTCCTATACACCAATAACAGACTTAAAGAGAACCAAATTAAGAACGAACTGCCATTCACAATTGCTACAAAGAAAATAAAATACCTAGGAATACAACTCACTAGGAATGTAAGGGACCTCTTTAAGGAAAACTACAAACAACTGCTCAACGAAATAAGAGAGGACACAAACAGATGGAGAAACATTCCACGTTCGTGGTTAGGAAGAATCAATATCGTGAAAATGGCTATACTGCCCAAAGTAATTTACACAATCAATGCTATCCCCATCAAACTACCATTGAATTTCTTCACAGAACTGGAAAAAAACACCATGAATTTCATATGGAACCAAAAAAGAGCCCGCATAGCCAAGTCAATTCTAAGCAAAAAGAACACAGCGGGAGGCATCACGCTACCAGACTTCAAACTATACTACAAGGCTACAGTAATCAAAACAGCATGGTACTGGTACCAAAATAGAGATATAGACCAATGGAACAGAACAGAAGCATCGGAGGCAACACAACATATCTACAACCATATTATCTTTGATAAACCAGACAAAAACAGGCCATGGGGAAAGGATTCCCTATTTAATAAATGGTGTTGGGAAAACTGGCTAGCCATGTGCAGAAAGCAGAAACTGGACCCCTTTCTGACACCTTACACTAAAATTAACTCCAGATGGATTAAAGACTTAAACATAAGACCTGACACCATAAAAACCCTAGAAGAAAATCTAGGCAAAACCGTTCAGGACATAGGAGTAGGCAAGGACTTCATGAACAAAACACCAAAAGCATTGGAAACAAAAGCCAAAATAGACAAATGGGACCTAATCAAACTCCATAGCTTCTGCACGGCAAAAGAAACAGTGACTAGAGTGAATCAGCAACCATCAGAATGGGAAAAAATCTTTGCAGTTTACGCATCTGACAAAGGGCTGATATCCAGAATTTACAAAGAACTCAAACAGATTTACAGAAAAAAACCAAACAAGCCCATTCAAAAATGGGCAAAGGATATGAACAGAAACTTTACAAAAGAAGACATACATGAGGCCAACAAACATATGAAAAAGTGCTCATCATCATTGGTCATTAGAGAGATGCAAATCAAAACCACATTGAGATATCATCTCACACCAGTTAGAATGGCGATCATTAAAAAATCTGGAGACAACAGATGCTGGAGAGGATGTGGAGAAATAGGAACACTCTTACACTGTTGGTGGGAGTGTAAATTAATTCAACCATTGTGGAAGACAGTGTGGCGATTTCTCAGGGACCTAGAAATAGAAATTCCATTTGACCCAGCAATCCCATTACTGGGTATCTATCCAAAAGACTATAAATCGTTCTACTATAAGGACACATGCACACGAATGTTCATTGCAGCACTGTTTACAATAGCAAAGACCTGGAACCAACCCAAATGCCCATCAATGATAGACTGGACTGGGAAAATGTGGCACATATACACCATGGAATATTATGCAGCAATCAAAAATGATGAATTTGTGTCCTTTGTAAGGACATGGATGAATCTGGAGAACATCATTCTCAGCAAACTGACACAAGAACAGAAAAAGAAATACTGCATATACTCACTCATAGGTGGGTGAGAAAAATGAGAACACATGGACACAGAGAGGCGGTATACTAAACACTGGGGACTGTTGGGGGAAATGGGGGAGGGACAGTGGGGAGGGCTTGGGGGGGATAGCCTGGGGATGAATACCAAGTGTGGGTGAAGGGAAGGAAGGCAGCAAAACACACTGCCATGTGTGTACCTATGCAACTATCTTGCACGTTCTGCACATGTACCCCAAAACCTATAATGCAATAAAAATTAAAAAAAAAAAATAGAAAGAAAGAAAATGGGACTTTACCATTTCCAGAAAGGAGGTGCATCTTCTGAGTTTCACGTTGATTCTGCTTCTGTGAAGTCTAAGTTAAAAATGAAGTGATTTATTATTTATTATTAGGCAGTGTCTAAAAGCTTTATCTTTCATGATCTTAAATCAAGCATGTAAATGTGGCCAGTCTTGTGGGCTGTGAGACCTTCTGTGTACAGGGTTTAAGGAACTAGGGAATCCGGAGGTGAGGTGGAAGTGGCACCCCAATGCTGCTGTACTGACATCCGCTACTGAGGGGCAGAGTGAACCCCAGGAAAGCCCAGTTGAGGTTCTCAGCTAGTAGAAAGGAAAGGATTGACTCAGCAACTCTCATGTTCCAGAAAAGTAAAAAGGGACATCAGGGAGAGTTTCCGCCTGTGAATGCCGTGGCAGCAGTTGGGAAAGAAGAACTAAACAAAGTAGGCTTATGAAGACACCTCTGAATCAAGTCCTTTGTATCCATGATGTGTGCTATAAATAAAGATAGACTTGCAGGTGGGACCCTGGAAACACTAAGATAGTTTGGGGTAAGTGTGTGTGTATGTCAGTTTCTTTAGTTTGGAGTACAAAATGAATCGTTTTTTCTTTTTTTCTCTCTTTTCTTTCTTTTTTTGATAGAGGGTCTCACTCTATAATTCATCTTTGGGGTTTTTTTTGTTTCTGTTTTTTGTGTTTGTTTGTTTTTAAGACGGGGTCTCACTCAGTCACCTAGGCTGAAGTGCAGTGGTACGATCTTGGCTCACTGCAACCTCTGCCTCCCAGGTTCAGGTGATTCTCCCACCTAAACCTCCCTAGTAGCTGTGAATACAGGTGTGCACCACTACGCCTGGCTAATTTTTGCATTTTTAGTAGAGACGGGGTTTCATCCTGTTGGCCAGGCTGACCTTGAACTCCTGGCATCAAGTAATGCACCACCTTGGCCTCCCAAAGTATTGGGGTTACAGGTGTGAACCACCACGCCCAGCCCATTGTTCATTTTTCATAGGCAATTTGTATGACATTGGCTCCTCAATTACAAAATGCAATTGCAAAATAGTTTTTCTTCCCTGAGAGGGGTCTTTTTCGTTTGACAACTTCATAAGTCTTAGACCTATTTGATACAAAGTGCCTGTGCTGGCGCCTGTCACTAGAAGAGAACATTGGAAAGTGTGCTCCCTGCTGGGTTTACAAAGATTTATTTGTGATCCTCTAGTCTGATGCCATCATTGCCTGCTGGTGGGCTGGAGGTATCAGTCGAGTAGTGGTTCTCAACTGTAAGAATTCTTGCTCTTCCAGTGTTAGGGTTACTTTATTATCTTGTTGCAATCCAGGGATATCAGGGACTCAGCTCACATAGAGCTTCTTCCTAATGGGCTTACCCCAAAACTTTACTATTCGTCTTCCATGGCACCCAAGATATTTTCTTTGGTTAAGTCTATTATACCAGGATTTCTGGGTCAGTCTTTACATATCCACGTCATGCAGTGCCTGGAACTAGTCCTTACCAAAAGCTTTGGGTATTAGCTTTTTCCTTGCATCACATCTAGTGGGGAGGTGTAAATTCAATAGGATTTCTGTAAATGGGTGTTAATACATCCTCCATAGTTATCTTACTGCCTCCAACACCAGTGGAGAAAGTGAAGTGAGGGTCATGTTTCCACAAGCCAGGGCCGTGTATCTTCCACTGCAGTTTCTACAAGTGAACTTCATACCTGCATTAGTCACATGTTTTCCTTTCTTTTTTATTCCTGAGGGACTGTGCTTAAGAAATTTCCCAGGGTCGGCTGGTGGGGGGTTGTTTAGAGTACAGGAATTCTCCAGGTTTTCTGCCCCTGGCTGGGGAGGGCCCTTTGTTCCAGTCTTCTGGCCTCAGGCCAGGTAGGGCCCTTTGCTTCACCTTCCACCTCCAGCAGGCCAGGTAGAGCCCTTCGTCTCTAATTTTACTGCCTCTGGCTCTTGGAGGTTGGGGCTCTGTGACTCAGGTTATAAAACAAGTAGCCAATCCAGTAAGGAGTCAAAGATCAATCAATTAAGAGGAAGTTTTAAAAAACTCCCCTCATTGTCCGAGAACATGAATGAGGAGGGAATAACTCAAGGGTAAAAACTAACCAGCCCAGGGTGGGCTGGAATCCTCTCTGGATCCCCTCCCATGAAAGGGAGGGAGCTGTCCTTTCACTCTGCCTAATAAACTGCATTTTCTCACACTCTTTAGGTCCATTAGTTCTATTTCAGCTGTAAAACTCTCCACCCCTCCTTAGATCCTTTCCCCATTATTAGAGGTTAGGAAGGCCAAGAGCCTAAGTGCTGGTAACACTGATACTATTTCCTTTGTGGTCTAGTGGTGAGGACTCCTGGTTTTTCACACATGTGGGCTGGGTTTGATTCCTGGTGTGGGAACCACCGAATCTGGTTGCAGATTTACTTCAGCTACATTCCCAAAACTCACTTATTTCTTGCCTCTGTTGAATGGCAGCTGGACTGACCACTGTATATCTCCAACTGTCTGTATTGATCATTCTTCCCATTGGTCACTTGATTACATGTATCTAATGTGTCTACCTATTTTTTGCATAGAGGCTGGTTGCAGCCGCAGGAACTGAGGGGGCTTGACTTTTGATAGAAACTCTGGATCATGCCCCAGAACCACTTTATGAGATTGGAAAATTGGACTCATGAGACCCCTTGTCTTGGTCAGGGCACTTGATGGCTATGTCTATTTCTCACAGAGTGGGTATTACAGGGGACTAGATAGCAAAAATTTTATATGAAAATGGAGGCAGAAGACAGAGATTCATTTGAACTGGATGCCTGGTGACTCTGAGATGTTGGAAGTGGAGAAAATGATAGGAAACCATAGAAGAATGATCAGGAGGTTAATTTTGGATAAGTACTGATTATATGACATAGTTGTTCAAAGTTTAGGCTATGTATTCAGACAGATGAAATTTTGAATCCCAGATCTGACATTGATTATCTGACTTTCAATAAATTAGTTAATTTTTCAAGGATCCAGTTTTCTCAACTATAAATTGGGGGTAGAAAAGATTGTAAATTGCAAGGTTGATGTATGAACTCAAGACAATGCACGTACAGTACCCAGTGCCTGGTCCTGGTAAGACCCTCTCATTTTTGTCAAGACCCCATTTTGAGGCTCTTGGTTAAGTCACTAATAGATGCATAAATCTTCATTGATAACATTAAATTCTAAAATTATTTGATGTCACAAAGCCTATATCCAAGAATTTTGAGAAATTTTTGTATAACTTTATTGTACATTTTTATATGATTTCATTTAATTTGAAAGCCTTAGATTGTATTCTTATTGATCATATTTGGAAACAAAAAGAAAAGACAATACCTTCATGGAGAGGGCTAAGAAATAAAGTATAAATACCCATAGATTTAGTTTTATTTCCATCTGCACCTTCATTTTTCAGCTTCATCCTAGTCCTGGGCTCTGTTCTGAGTTTGAGGCAGGGAATGAGACTTGAATTCCTTCATCCCCTCCCACTCCTAGCTGCCCTGGTGATGTGTTGTGGACTGAGAGAAGGAAGTAGAAAGCAAGGAGATGTTATAGTGAACCCCAAGTTTCTCTTCAAAGAATCAGTATGTAAGTATGTTCAGTTTGCTTATTCTTTAATTCTCTATTTTAAAGTTTAACTTCCTTGTAATTTCAGTAAACAGCCTTCTCCACCGGTTCTATTCAGTAGTTCACATCTGTTCCGCAGGACTGGGGTTCCATCCTGACTCATCCTGGTCACCTGCTCTGGTCACCTTCTTTGACCTAGGTCACCCCTGGCTACCTGCTCTGACTCGCCCATAACCATCCTTCTTGCCAAAACACCCACCCTGCCATTCCAGCTCAGACCCCTGCTCTCTTTAAAATAGCCAAGCAGGATTAGTCCAGCTTGTGCTGGACTAATAGGGGAACCTAGCCAATAGGGGAACAACACAGGAGTAGTGATGATTCCCGTTAGGCATAAGTAGCCCTTCTTCCCTTGTCCAAGCGTACAGCCACCATTGTTCCATCTGTATGCCACACTTTTCCATAGAAGTAAACTGCCTTGCTGAGAGGATTTATCTTCAAGTGCTATTTCTTTTGTGGCATCAAAATTTTACTTATAATGGAGAGGAAGAGAAAAGAGAAGTGGATGGTGGTGAATCAGGCAGAAGTCAGGGAAGGGAAGACAAGGGGACAGAGGGAAAAAAATGGGGATTTAGTCATTAAATGGCTAAAGAAAAGAAAGTCCCACTCTCAATTCCCTACTCTTCTCTCCCTTACACATGGGAGAAACTGTATGCTAATGTGCCCAATCTAGCATCTGTTAATGCCTTAACATTTCTCTGTATCCTCCATGCATTCTGGCACAGTCTTTGCCTCAGGCATGCAAATTTGCATTTTTCCCTTGACACTCTTTTAATATGCACTTGTACAAGTAGCTTTCTAAATTTGCCTGAAATAAAACATTTGCAAAGTATTTTAAAAGGCTTATGAAGAACCGGATTGGAGTTAAGCTTAATTATTTTATACACTTTCTACTTTTTTTCTCTTAATTTAATTTCTAAAGAAACTACTAAACTGTCCATAATTTGAGAAATTAAAAAATATAAAACAAAAATAACTATAACCCAGAGACCATCTTTCACTGGCAGAAAGATGGATGAGATGGTTGGTTCTAAGTTAATTAAAAACATTTGTAACTATTGCAAGTACTATGTTAGAACTCTAGAATGTATAAGTGTATGCAATATCTCAAAGCCCCCTCTACTTTTATATGGATAGAGAAGGGCTGCTGCTGGGAGGTGAAGTCCGACTATTTATCCTGATTAGATTAATATCTTCATAAATTTTGCTTTAACATCTTTTACTCACTAATCGTTAGTCAGTTCCACACTTTCAAAGGAACTGATTATGGGGCTTGTAGATTGAATTAACAACAATCTAGGAAATTATTAGGCCTTTATTCTCAGATTTTTAACATAATGAGGCACAACAGCTTTGAGTTGGGCTGACAGTGAGACCAAGTGTTTTAAATAGGTAGAAGACTTCTGGAGGGGTTAAGGGGGCAGGGCACGCAGGGCATTGTGGGTAAAGATCTGTCCTCTTGTCTTGGGAACTGCCTCAGAGACTGATGAATGCCTAGGAGCAAAGCTAAATTTTCAGTAGAAATGATTACAATTTATCCTGTTTTCATTTTGAACCTTGCTCATCTGGTTTCTTAACCTCTCTTTTCCGGCCCTCTTAGACTAAATTTGCTTCCTTCTTACTTTATTAGTGTTTTGACGAAAAAAGTAGAGCTGCTCAGAATTTTTATTTTAACAATATTTAATGATTTAGTGGTTCAGAGCACAGGCTTGGGGTTAAAGAAATATTCTGGACCTGGTGCACTGGCTTACTCCTGTAATCCCAGAACTTTGGGAGGCTGAGGCGGGAGGATCATTAGATCAAGATCTCGAGACCATCTTAGCCAACATGGTGAAACCCCAATTCTACTAAAAATACAAAAATTAACCAGGTGTGATGTCACACGCCTGTAGTCCCACCTATTCAGGAAGCTGAGGCAGGAGAATGACTTGAACCTGGGAGACAGAGGTTGCCGTAAGCCAAGATCATACCACTGCACTCCAGCCTGGTAATAGAGTGAGACTCCATCTAAAGAAAAGAAAAAAAAAGCAATATCTGGGTTAAATTTTGCTTCCATTTTTTGCCAAGTTCTAGTTTTGTGTAGATTACTTGCCTAAAATTACTCTAACTGAATAAATGTCAACTTCCTTATCTGTAATGTGGGAATAACAATGCCTACCTAATAGTGTTGATGTAATGTATTAAGGTGTCAGAGAAAAATTCAAAGTGGGATTCAGAACGTAGTGTTTATGGAGCTAGAGACTTGGTGACTCATACGCACAAGGTTTGGTTTTGCTAAAAATAGAGAAAACAAGTTTTCAGGGATGCCAATTAATCACGTAGTGGGAAAGAGAAGTTGGATGAGGAAGATGGAGAGGGTGCCATTTTCTGTGCCATATTCTCGTCCTTTAATTTGATATTTGATCCAGTGGACAGAGAGATGGGAACTGGAATTACACCGAAAGCGCTACTTAAAGGTTCAAGTTATGGCCTGATATCCTTTGGGAGAGAGGGGCATTCTCCTTCTTCATGGACCACAGTGCGGCTGTGACACCTTAATGACTTTTGGCTCTGAGAGTAGCAAGAGACAGCCTTGCAGTGGGTGTTCCCATGGTGAACACTGACCAAGGGAGCCTTCAGCTTCATGAAACTTCAGACACTCTAGGACCCTGACCTCCCTTTCCTTAGATCATTTACCCTTAGAAAGCCTGTAATTTCAAATTCTTTCTCTGCTCCTTTGAGATATATAATATATAATTTTTTATATATTGTATTAAAAATATTTAATATTATTATATATTATTTATAAGCCTTTAAAATTATATATTTTAAAGGCTTCTGGCCAGCTTTATAACCTATGAATATCTTTCTCAAGGACCTGGGATCCATCCCTTTGAAACTTAATCCTCAAGGAAGGTAGAATCCCTCTCTCTGAGTCTGTGTCGTGTAATAGACGCCTAGCTTTGGTGGGCATCTTGCTCCACATTGTAAAATTGCCTCTTGCCATGAAGATTAGTGAAAGTTTACTTCTCCTTTGGGTAAAGCCAATTAACAAACATGGACACCTTGAGTTCTCCCTCTTTGAGTATTGCCAATTAGCAAACATAAATAGCTTGAGTTTTCCCTTTCAGCTCTTAAAAATTCTCCTGTCCTTTGTTTCAGTGGAGTTAAGTTCAGACTTAGCTCTGGTCTCTCTCTCCTACTGAAATAGCTTTGAATAAAAATGTATTTGCCTGTTTAACTTTGTCCTGTGCTGATTTTTGTTTTGGCAACACCTTCAACTGTGGCAGTGGGAGGCACTTTCCTATGGCTAGAGGGCAATGGGTGCTGACCATATGAAAAAGAGACATAATGAACCAAAATAGTAGAAAAGTTTGCCTCAGGGTGATCTGAGCTTAGGGTCAATTTGTGCTCAGATGGGAGCCACCCTGTGAAAATCCAAGAGGTGGGGCAGGGGGTATTTAGATTACTATTGTTAATGTCACTCCACTGCTGTTCAAAAACTTGTAAGGACATTAAGGCTACAAAAAGTTAGGTAATGCAGTTAAAGGGCCTACTACGGAAACAGATTAAGCCCTTATTAGGTGACAGTTACTATTATTCTTACTCATAAATACACTGGTATTTATTGAGAGTCTACTATGTGTTAGACATGCTCTGAATGAAAAGGCCACCTAAACAGGCTTTATGTGAGCAATAAGACTGTTTATTCACCCAGGTGTGAGTGGGCTGAGTCCAAAAAGAGAGTCAACAGAGGGCAGTGGGATAGGAGGTGGTTTTGTAGTTTGGATAGGCAGTGGAAAGTTATGGAAGTTACAGTTCAGGATGGTGTTTGCAAGCTGGGGTGGGGGTGTTGCCAGGAGGGGGTGTCACAGGTCTAAGGTCCAGTTTTACAAGGTTGGCTTATAAGTTGAGGCAGGAATGGTTGTGGCAGGAACAATGGCAGAATGTTACAAGGTCAGTTAATCAGGTACTGCAGGAGCTAGCCATTCTTCTTCTTTTGTAGTTTTCCTGTTTCTTCAGACTTTCTGGCTCCTAGAAGCCATGTGGAGGTGTATGTTGTGGGTCACAGGGGTCATGATGTCTTGACCATGGTGCAGTCAGGTCACAGAACCTTGTACTGTCTACCAGACACTGTCTTAGGCACTAGGGATACAGCAGTGAACAACAACAATAATACAACAAAGCTCTACTCTCCTGAAACTGATATTTTAAATGAGGGAGAAAAGTGAACAAATAATGCAAGCTCAGATGATGATATTCATTATGGAAAAATTACAATTAGAGGTTGGAGAGAAGTTAGGGAATTATAATATTTGAGAAAAGGCTGTGTGTGTGTGTGTGTGGTGGAGAGGGGTGTGTGTGTGTGGACAGAAAGTTGTAAGGAGGGTTCCCTAATTATACTGTTTGATTTGCAAAGATCAGTGGGATGAGATAACCCTAAAAATAGGACAGCTCACATTCCACATGCAAATATTTCCACATGCATATTTCAGCACTTCTCTTTGTTCCAATTTTGTATTCTTTTTAAAAGAAGCCATTACAATTATTTTGTCAGCACTCTAGTAGTCCAGTTACAACTCTAACCTCAATGTTTTGGATATACACCAAGAGACGACAGGAGTCCTCTGGCTGACCCTGAGAAATTACAGCATCACAGGTCTCAGTAGCCCTTTGTTTCACCTGGCCTGCATCCCCTGATGTGACATCAGGGTTGGTCCTGCACAGGCAAGACAGAAATCATCTTTGAGTGTTGTTTTCTCATCAAATAGTCTGTCCATACAATAACTCCTGTTTTGCTACAACTTTCTCTTATTACTCCGAGTGCTCAATTAGCCTCTACAGCAGGGTTCCCACTGCTGATACTCATTGTCAAAGCCAGATCAGTTGCTTAGACTCAAGACCTTTACTGAAGGGTTGGTACCCAAACCATACCCAGTTGGTAAATATTTTTAAGCACATATCAATTAAGCTAATTTTTAAAGCCCAACACAGTCTAGGTAGACACATTCCTACTCAATCTTTGTCTATATTCTTGCCCATCTTTCTCTATAACATGAGAAAGAAACTACTCAGCACAGCTTTCCCTCACATTTCCACCTAAGGTTTTGTCCCTTTCCTTAATTCTGCTTTCCTGTGACTCTTACTAATTGGTCACATATTAATGCAGGGGTGGGGGCTTACTGATCTTTGCTTCATAGAAACCAATTAATTGCTCTTCATGGAGAGACACTTAATGAATGTGCCAATTAAGAAACAGGATCCCAACTTATTTCTTTTCCTGTAGAGATGAAGTAGAAATGTAAAGAAATTGTTGCAAGGTCTTTAATACACTCATCTGACATGTCATGTGACTTGGTTGGGAGTGTTTTAATTTTTAAATTTGAAATGTTTTAACACTTTCAGTAATAGATTCCCTAGGCTACTTAGATTGTTCCCAAGTCCAGACCTACTCTGAGGGAATTTTCTGATTCTGCAGGTCTCCCTGAGCCATAGATTTATAAAAGCCATCAGGACGATAAAATTGGGGATGACAGGATAACATACAATTATCCCAAGTTACTTCATGAAGAAAGTTGCAATGACAGTGGAGCAAAAATCATTCATATTTTTTCCAGTGAGCACCCAAGGATACTTGGTGTTATAATACCCAGATGAAAACTGCTTGAATGGTACAGACAAATACAAAATTAAAGTCTTTTGAAGGTTCTTGTTTAGATTGTGCATACCATGAAAATATGAGAAACATTATTGTGATGGATAATTTTGTCTTTTTTATGTATATTCTGTTAATACAATTAACCTTTTATCAACTTTATTGAGGTATAATTGAGAAACAAAAACTGTATATATTCAAGGTGTACAACACGATGTTTTGACATATGTACACATTGTGAAATGACTGTCCCTACATAGGCATTGCTTCAGAAAATTACCCCCATTTTACTGTGTGCTTATAATACTTAAATCTTCTCTCTTAACAAATTTCAAGTGAAATAAGCCAGACACAGAAAGACAAATTTCTCCTTATTTCACTTACATGTGAAATCTAAAGAAAGTCACAGAAATAAAGTCAAATTGTGGTTATCAGGGGTCAAGGTGGAAGAAATGCAGAGATATTGGTCAAAAGGTACAAACATTTGATTATAAGGTAATTACGTTTGGAGACCTAAAGGACAGCATGGTGACTATAGTTAATAATAACATATACATTAAAAAATGCAATTTATTTTTAAGCATTAATTAAAATAGCAATTCACTTTGCAATTCTAAACACCTGGAATTCTGTGCAAGCAGCCATCGTTAGTGTCAGTTATAAACACAGGTGTGAACAGTCTGTAGTGGGGGCCCTGCTAATGTCTATTAGTTTAGTTCTTTTTTTTATTTTATTTTTCAGAGATAGGGTTCTTAACCCCTTGTGCAGGCTGGAGTGCAATAGTGTGATCATAGCTCATTGCAGCTTCGACCTCCCAGGCTCAAGTGACCCTCCTGCTTCAGCTTTCCAGAGTAGCTGGGACCAAAGGTGTGCAACACCTTACCTGGCTAATTTATTTTTAGTTTTTTAGAGACAGGGTCTCTGCATGTTGCCCAGGCTGGTCTTGAACTCCTGGTCTCAAATGATCCTTCTACCTCAGCCCCCAGAGTGCTGGGATTACAGCACTAATGAAATGAACAAGATGGTACAAGTTAAGAGCCACTCCTTGTATACTCTAAGTTATGCCTAACAGTACATGGGAATACTTGAGAATTACTGTATGGAGCCTGTCCAAATAAATGATATCTGATAGCGTTGTCCAGTTATTAATGAATTTTATTTCAAGCCCAGGTGGGATCAATGATGAATTTTTAGATTGACTCTTTCAATATGAACTGTTTGTGAGAATTATAAATATATTCCTATACATAAAATATGAATATAGTTATATTTTATATAATTTTAAAAGGCAAAATGCTTCTCAAAGAGACAGTTACAATTTTAAAGTATGATTTTTTATTAGCATTTTTCCAACAGGCGTGTGGCTAACAGTTAACCAAATCTACTTACACTTCTTTCTGGGCAAACAGCTAGACTACATTTCCCAGTATCCTTTGCAATAACTGAATACTTGCCAGTGGACTGTGAGTGAAAATGAGGTATGCTATTCTCAGGCTTGAATGTAACATATCGCCCATGGGTGCTAGACCCACCGTGTTCTTTCTTCTTCAGGATTGAGGCAGACAAATTTGGTAACCTGGGAGATTAAAGCTTGAAGATTGTAGAGACACACGAATCAATGGGCCCAAGTTGCTGAATTACTTATTGGAGAAGAGCTACTGGCAGAATAGAACTATCTATTTGAAATTTAAATATGTGAGAATAAAATTACCTGAGTCACTATATGTTTTGGAGTTTACTAGAGTAGTTAAATATCCTGTTTCTGATTTCCAGACAACCTTTAAATATGAATAGCTGCAGTCACCTGTTCTTCCTAATTCCCTTTACTATGGACGTATACAGTGCCTCTGTGCTTTGTCTGATCTCTCTGACCTCCTAGGTGTTCGGTGATGGTTGTAAAGTGCATTTTCTTACTGTCCTCTCAGAACTTGGACTGATAGAGATTTTAGGCTTTGGAGAAAAAAAAGCTCAGAACTTTTAGCACATGTATTTTATAAATTAAATGACCTATACTTCATTAGGGTGGCTTGAGTACCTGTGGAAAGTCTATTTAATGATAGGTGTTAGAAAAAAATAATACACAGGAGGGACAATTGAGATTGCAAAATGTGGTCTCCTTCATCTTACTGTGTCCCAGACCAAAAGGAAAAGTTCTGGGTCATGACCAACATTTGAACATTATTTAAAAATATAAACCCTTCTCTTACTACTTTCTCTTTGATCTTTCTTCTCTCTTAACACTGACCTTTTCTTCACGAGGTTGAGAACTGCTGAGACAGATTGAATAAAGGCAGTAGTGTTCCAGTGTTGGAGAAACTCCAGCACACTGGAGTATAAGGAATTCCTAGGACTGAGAGCAGGGGTACACTGCGCTGCCCACAATGCTCATGTGGGTGACCATTATGCTGCACTCTTAAGGGGCTCTAGGAGTATGACGTTGACTTTCTTTGTTTTCTCCCAAACATGCTAATGTAGCGGGGAGACTGTGTCTCATTTATTGTCTTAGGCTAGGGGAAGATGTATTATAAATTCAAAATAACTATCTTTTTTTAGTTTCATGAAACACAATGGCTACTAAGCTAAAAACTGCCTACATTTAAGAAATAATGAAAGTAAATAGAAGAAAAATATTACTCCCTATAGATGTCTTCATATTAATCAACTTTAGATCCAATGGAAAAAAATAACCATCGTTAGGGGATAGCTTTGTGTCACACAAGCTAATGTTAGGCAACAAAGGGGTACCCAATGGGAAGAAATACTCATAGGAAGAAACCACACCATTTCTGTCCTGTGAAATCTGGTAGAATGCTTATTTAGGACACAATAATCAACAAGAGAAGTAGTAATAATAAAAGACTTTTTTTTGAGATCTTCCTATGTGCTAGCATCATCACCAACAATCCTATAAATCTGTTGTTACTATAAACATATAATCAGAATACAATAACTCATCAATCAATGAAGAAATGGTACAAAAGGTTGAGTAATATGACCAATGTAAAAGTCTAACAAAACTTAAAATACTAAAGTATACTAAAGGTTGTATTACATAAGATAATCCTACAAATGGGAAAGAATATATCAAAAATATACTCATTGACATATTTGATTACATTTCCAATTTAATTAAACTGGAATGCAAAAAAGTGTTGCATTTTTTGGGTATGGATTAACCACTTGGAGAAGAAACAGATGCATGTATCACAGCACAGACTCCCTGACCTGCAAAATACCTAATCGGTGCAAATAGTGCCTGTGATACTTTTTGAGCAGAGAAGAAGGCTTTTGGGTATGAGAAATCCATTTTTGCTGTGCCCAGGCCTTTTGTAATCAAGATATATATCAGTATTCAGAAAGAACTTGGAAAAAAATGAAGCTACACTTTTAACCAACTATATTTACACATGTCCAAGATGTTGCTTTCCACATGAATCAACAAGGTCATATCCTCATAGAAAATCTACTTGCCTATAGCCAGTCCCTTGCTTTGATTTAATTCTCTTTTATTAGGGATGTTTCTGATAATGAATACTAGGACCATGATCACACAGTAATTTCACCG
Organism: Saguinus oedipus; assembly: GCA_031835075.1. Lineage (NCBI taxonomy): Eukaryota > Metazoa > Chordata > Mammalia > Primates > Cebidae > Saguinus > Saguinus oedipus. The sequence continues at coordinate 64,684,965 of CM063171.1, read as the reverse complement.
TAGTTCACACCTGAATCTTGATGGGGAGGTTGTGTGGTCATTTCTGTAGCACATGGGTCATATATTTGTGTTGCTGATAATTCTGCACCCATAAAATAACTCACACTTAAATATGATTTTTATCAAGGATACTGTCTTAGTTCAAACTGCTAGAACAAAAATATCATGGACTTGATGACTTAAGGAACAGAAATTTATTTCTAACAGCTCTGGAGGCTGGGAAGTCCAAGATAAAATGTCAGCTAATTCGACTCTTGGTGAAGGTCCTCTTCCTGGATTGCAGATGGACACATTCTTGCTGTATCCTCACATGGTAGAGAAAGATACCTACAGTCTTATGCTTCTTCTTGTAAGGACACTAATCCCATGTATTATGGCTCTACTCTCATGGCTCTAATTAACTTCCAAAGGCCCAGTTGCCACCTACTTTGAAAGTTAGGGTTTCAGCATAGGAACTTTAGGGAGACATATTCAGTCCATGAGACAGGCTGTATATTGTTTACTCATTTTGAGCATAATCATCAATTAACAGCTTTTCTCCATGACAACTGTATTTTTGTTTTTTTTGAGGTGGAGTCTCACTCTGCGCCCCCGCAGCCTGGAGTGCAATGGCATGATCTCGGCTCACTGCAACCTCTGCCTCTTGGGTTCAAGCGATTCCCCCACCTCAGCCATGACACCTGGCTAATTTTTGTATTTTTAGTAGAGATGGGGTTTCACTATGTAGGCCAGACTGGTCTTGAACTCCTGACCTCATGATCTGTCCACCTCAGCCTCCCAAAGTTCTGGGATTACAGGCATGAGCCACTGTGCCCAGCCATCAACTGATTCTAATAATTAAAGTCATTGTCAGATTCTCTCACAACAAACCCCAGGGCTCTAGTTGTGACAGTACAGACAACGAAAGCCCATTCTAAATTCTTTAGCCTAGCCACAGATACCTTTAAAAGTAACCATGTTTCCTTGCAATAACAAAATAGTATAGGTTTACCTTGAGATTTTCTGCCTCAGGTAGAGTCAGCTACTCTCACTGAGTCCTGATTCTTCTCAGAAGGAATTATTTTTATTTATTTATTTATTTATTTATTTATTTATTTATTTATTTTAAAAAAGGAGTGAAGGAGAGGAAGAAAGAGGAAGAAAAAGAGGGAGAGAGAATGGAAATGTTGCTTTATTCTAAAAAAATGGGTATTAATAATGGCTAATCAATATTTCATTTAAACCTATGAGTAGGTGTGATGTGATATTGACAAGAATGTATATTTTGTGTATTTAAAGTTGAGAGCTCTATAAATATTTATTAAGTTTACTTGTTCCAGATCTGAGTTTGAGTCCTGGATATCCTTATTAATTTTCTGTCTCATTGAGTCTAAGTCTCTATGTATCTGGGTGTTAGGATCGTTAGCTCTTATTGTTGCATTGATCCTTTTACCACTATATCTTTGTTGCTTTAAAATCTATTTTATCAGATGTGATAATTGCAACTCCTGCTTTTTATTTATTTATTTATTTTTGCTCTCCATTTGGTTGGTAAATCTTTCTCCATCCCTTTGTTTTGAGTCTTTGTGTATCCTTGCATGTGAAATGGGTCTGGATGTAGCATACCATTGGGTTTTGGCTGTATCTTTTGATTGGGAGATTTAGTTGATTTAAATTTAGGATTAATGCCATTTGATGTTAACTGGCTGTTTTATCCATTCGTTGATGTAAATTCTTCTTTATGTTGATGCTCTTTACTTTTTGGTATATTTTTAGAAAGGCTAATACTGGTTGTTTCTTTCTATGTGTAATGCTTCTTTCAGAAGCTCTTGTAAAGCAGGCCTGGTGGTAATAAAATCTGTGAGTACTTGCTTGTTCATAAAAGATTTTATTTTTCCTTCAGTTGTGAAGCTTAGTTTGGCAGGATATGAAATTCTGGGCTGAAAGTTGTGTTCTTTAAGGATGTTGAATATTGGCCCCCACTCTCTTCTGGCTTGTAGAGTTTCTGCTGAGAGATCTGCTGTAAGACTGATAGGCTTCCCTTTGTGGGTAACCTGACCTTTCTCTCTGGCTGCCCTTAGTATTTTCTCCTTCGTTTTAACCCTGGTGAATCTAATAATTATGTGCCTTGGGGTTCCTCTTCTTGAGGAATATCTTTGTGGTATTCTCTGTATTACCTGGGGTTGAATATTGTCCTGTTTTGCTAGGTTTGGAAAATTTTCCTGAGTAATATCCTGAAGAATATTTTCCAGCTTGGATTCATTCTCTCTGTCGCATTCAGGTACACCTATCAAACGTAAATTAGGTCTTTTTACATAGTCCCACATTTCTTGGAGACTTTGCTCATTCCTTTTTATCCTCTTTTCTCTAATCTTGTCTTCTCGTTTTATTTTATTAAGTTGGTCTTTGACCTCTGATATCCTTTATTCTGCTTGATCAATTCGAGTGTTTAAACCTGTGCATACTTCTCGGCATTCCCATATTGTATTCTTCAGTTCCATTAATTCACTTATATTCCTCTCTAAATTGTCTATTCTCATTAGGATTTTGTCAAACCTTTTTTCAAAGTTCTTAGTTTCTTTACATTGGGCTACAACGTGTTCTTTTAACTCAGAGAAGTTTCTTATTACTCATCTTCTGAAGCCTGATTCAGTTAACGGGATGCACTCATTCTCCATCAAGCCTTATTCCCTTGTTGATGAGGAACTGTGATCCTCTTTAGAGGGAGAGGCTTTCTGATTTTGAGTATTCTCAGCCTTTTTATGCTGGCTTCTTCCCATCATTGTAAATTTATCCACCTGTCATCTTTGTAATTACCAACTTTCAAATTAGGTCTCTGAGTGGACGTCCAAGTTGTTAATTCCCAGGGCCAAAATATGAGCAACCCACTGTGCCAGCCAAAACAGCAGCATTAAGACTGATGGTGGTTTTCTGCCCAGGAATCTCCAGTCTGGCTTCCTTCTTGAGTTTGTAATAGGCGACTCTGCCTTCCCAGAACTCCAAATGTCGGTCAGAAGGGGAACCAGTCCTGTTTACTCTGCATCAAGAGCTGCTGCACTGAGGTGCCGGCAAAACTGCTGCGCTGGCCACAAGAGTCATGCTGGCGACCCGTGGGGCTCCTCCACTGGGAATCTTCTGCTCCGTGAGTGATAAAAATTTGTCTGAAAGTGTGGCATCCTCTTCTTCTCTGCGCTTTCACTGGGAGCTGCAATACCGAGATGTTAGCGATCAGCCATCTTGGATCGTTCTCCTATGGTGGAATCCTCAGAAGGAATTATACAAAAGTATTCTAATGTTATGAAGTTTAATCTACTTCTATCTTTACTAACTATATGATTCTTTTGACCTTGCTTTGATAGAAAGATTTATTAATCTAATAGTCCTTTCCACACTCTCTCCACTTTTTTTCTGGAGCTAGAGATCTCCCCATGCCCTAACCCTAAGAAACAATGTGGCACAACAGTTAAGAGAATGTTTTCTGGAGACGGACTGCCTGCATTCACTTTCCAGCTTCACCATTGGCAGGCTACTCAATCTTTCTGTGTTTCAATTTCCCGCTTTAGAAAATACCCAATTGGGTTTTTGTCTTAGTACAGGTAAACCTCTGAGAATAACATTTAGTTCTCAGTGCTAAGTAGCTATCATTAATTTTGGAACTCTATGTTTTACATTGTCATAGGAAATCATGGTTTCCAATTCAGATCTTTCCTTCAAACATGAAAAAATCTTCATTTTATTTTCATGCTTGTACTCTTGGCTCAAGCATCCTGGAATTGGCTTAAAAGTGTACTGACCTATGTGATTCTCCTTGCCAGCATCACTTTAAAAGCATAATGTCTAGTAAAAACAAAAAAATCTTAAAAGCTTCCCCAGGAAGCACCTAACCTTCACAGTAACAGAATCCCTGGATTCTCATAAAGTCATGCACAAAAAGTTAAACAATGGCAAATAGATTCTTTCAGATTTTATTTTTTAATTCTTTATGTACTAGAGCATTTAATTGTCATTTTTCCTCTATCACAAAAAGTTGACTGGCAAACTCCTAACGTTTAACAACTTTAAGCAGAACTACATCAATTCATTACTTTTGTAGTTTCCAATCCAACTTACAAATGTCAGGAATACAATGAAGTTGGTATCAAGAGTCATCAGAAACTTTAAAGAACTTCAGTTGCAACATTCATGTATAGCAATTTTAGTAGATTCATAAAATTTCATTGTGTCACCTGGGTTATGCAATTGCCGACCACAAAAATAAATCCTAGAAATACATAAACAAAAATTTCCTTAATATTATATGCTCTTCACTTGGGCTCCAGTGACAAAACAGCCTTTGACAGGATCACTTTCATGGAGACATTCTTGTGAATTCTGTTCATTATTTGCTTCTGACTGCAATTTGGACTTTTTTTTTGAGATAGAGTCTTGCTCTGTCACCAGGCTGGAGAGAAGTGGTGGAATCTTGACTCATTGCAACCTCTGCCCCCCAGGTTCAAGCGATACCCGCCTCCTCAGCCTCCAAGTAGCTGGGATTACAGACTCTGTCCACCATGCCCGACTAATTTTTGTATTTTTGGTAGAGACAGGGTTTCGCCATGTTGGCCAGACTGATCTCAAACTCCTGACCTCAGGTGATCCACCTGCCTCGGCCTTCCAAAGTGCTAGGATTACAGACATGAGCCACCATGCCCAGCCTGCAATTAGGACACTTTCTACAATCACCAGGTGCTCGTAAAGTACCAGAGTCACCAGGTTCCAACTTATCTTTCCTAACTTTATCACCACATTCTCTATACAAATCATGTACCCTGGAACAATAAGTCTTTTTGTTTTTTCCCAGCTATGCCTATAATTTCCTACCTCTTCATGTTTGTTGACATAGATCTCCCCACTCAGAAAGTTCCTGTCTTTTTATTCTTTCTCTTGAAATCCCACTTCCACTTGAAGAACTGACTCAAATAAACCATTCTTCTTAAAGATGATTGTTTTCACCCCAACTGGAAATATCTCTTCTCTACCAGAGTTTGTGCTGTGTATTACCGTTTCTTATCTTTTCCATTTATTCCTTTCCCAAAAGATTTTAAGCTCTTTGGCATCTGCTGGCCATAACAGCTAGTTTGGTTCATTACACTATACTTGGCATTCTAAGTATTGAAAGGGGAAAAAACTAAGTTTTACTTCTTGGGAATAACTTCACAACATAGTAGAAGAGGCTGCATGAAATCAGTGGCTTAACAGCCTGTCCTAACCATACTCTACACTACTTTGGAAAAGTCATCCTCTCTGACATCAGTGTCCTCAGCTCTAAAAGGAACAGGATGTACTTTTAAAGCTCTTCTTGCTCTAAAATTGCTTTGCTTGGTAATAACTTCTTACTCTTGACAAATGAAAGTGCACATTGATTGCTCATGCATAACCACTTTAAATTTGCAAAGTATTTTACCTACAGCATTTTACATTTGACAGGAAGTTATTGTTAGCAACTGATAACTGTGATGCTATATTTTAAAATATTTGGATTCCACACAAAAAGAATTAGCTATCAGAAGTATCAGAAGAATTTCATTTTTATCATCTTTTGTTCCAAAGGCTATAAAAATGATGGCTTAGAAAGGAATAACTCAAACTTTTAAAATATATATTAAATGCTCGTGGCTTAGGTATATTGACTTTAAGATATGACTGAGAAAGAAGTATTCATTTACTCCATTGATTTAAGTAAGCATAAAATATTTCTTTGACATTCTCCCTAAGTTTATTGGTGGCATCATTAAGAAGAAAGATTAAATTTAATTTCTGACAGAGCCTCATTCACTTTTTTATCCTTTTCCAATTAAAATATATTTTAATTCATGACTTCAAAAAAATCAAGCAAGGAAACATAAAATTATGTTGATTTTAATAACATCTTAAGATTTTGCCTTATTCGAGTTGCTTACTTTCACCTAAATTTAACTCTGGTTCAGGGGAGTCATCTTAATTACAATTATATAGAATCTTAGCTCTAAATCAATATAACGCTGAAGATATGTTACCTCGGTTAGCTCAATTTTATAGAAATTAACATTTCAATGCATCTTGCTCCGAAATAAAAATATCTTTGGAGAAAACAATTATTCATGAAATAAAACATCTGGTAGAGTTGACTCAGAGACTCTCTGTGGAAACAGACATCTTTCTAATCAATGGTTCTGGAACGCTGTTTGATGAAATACTTAAGTAAATTAAAGATATTTAATGTTCCACAGGAATTTAGTTTTTCAATGTTCTCTCCAGGTTTCTATGACTACATAGAGCTTGAAATCGACAGTATAGCTTTTCCTCTTTAACACCATGATAAATTCTCAGGAAACTCTATATAATACATACATACATATATATATATACATATATATATATATGTATGTATGTATTATATATAGTTTCCTTTACATATATATATGTATTATAGAGAATCTCCTTTACATATATATATATATATATGTAAAGTATATTCCATAAAATATTAACCTCAAAAGGCTTTATTTTCCAATGTGTCAGGTTTTTCAAGCCTTGGTACTACTGATATTTTGGGCTGGATGATTATTTGTTGTGGAGGCTGTTCTGTGTATTACAGGACGTTTAGCAGTATCCCTGGCCTCCACCCATATGATGCCAATAACACACACCCCCTCTGCCTCTCCCTGAGACAAACAAAAAGTTTGCAGACTTTGCTAATGTCCTCTGGGACAAAATTGTCTCTAAGAACCACCATTTAAAAATATTACGTTGGTGCTCACTCTGAAGACAGCTCCTAGCATTTGAAGTTTTGCTTCTGCATATATGACATTGGTGCAAAAGTAATTGTGGTTAGTGCCATTACTTTTTTTTTAGTGGCAAAAAGCACAATTACTTTTGCACCAATCTAATACTAGCAATCTGGCTTTGAGCTAGCTAATTAACCTCTTTGAGACTCAGTGTATTTGTCTGTAAAATGAGAATAATAATTATCTACCTTATGTGGCCATTATGATGATTAAATAAGATGATGCAGAAGGACTACTTAGAGGCGTGCTTGGAACAGTGAGCTCTTAGCCAGCATTGGTAATTATTCTTATTATAATCTCTACAGCTTTATAATAAAACTTTAATTTTCACAGTAATGCAAGATTTAGAGGTTTTCTTACCAATTCTCTAAGAGTTATATTATTGATACTAATTAGTGGGTATTTTTTCTTTTTAATCCCAGTCCAAATAATTACATAGACAATTTCTCCAACTAGTTTCCAAGAGACACAAACAAGGGACATGTGCCATAGCCTCTCTAGGATGAAATGTTACCCACGACCCTGGGGATAGAATTTAGAATGTGTTCAAAGAAAAGCATTTGTGATTTTTTTTTTTAATTACAGGCTTACTCAAGAGATGTGGTTGTGCCAAACTTTTTCTTTAATAGTAATTGATACAAATGCTAATAGCTCAATGCCTCTAGCCCCTAGATTTCAGAACACAGCAGTAGATGTGGCTGCATTTAAAATCTCAGCAGGACTGGATCTTACGCTTCATATAAGACCTGAGGCTACAGCAGAAGAGGGTGTGATTAAGACCAGTGCTCAATAACACCACAGGCACCTTCAAGTTTGGAAATGGCAACTAAATCCTTTCTTTAAATTTGAACTGAATAGAGTCACCTGACATCTTATTCAAATAAATACAGATTGAATCTTTTAAAATATAATCCTATGGTGCTGATACTTTAAGGAAATAGATACTTAAATCATCTCCCCTGGTAGCATTTTAAAGTTGCATTAAAATACAGATACTCAGGTCTCTATTTCCTGACATTTTAATTTAGTGAAGTCAGGTACAGCTCTGGAATCTGATTCTTATGAAGCCGTCCAGGAGATTTTTAGTTTCAAACAAACTGAGAAAATTGCCTAAAGAAACAGAGGGATACCTACCGAGCTTAAGTAAATTTCTGCAAATAAAATAAAATTTCTCTGATGACTCTGATCATAAAATGAACAATTAATCTACTTGTTCATTTCACATATATTTAATAAGAGGTTACAACAGGGTAGGAACTAAGCTAGCCACAGGGAATCCAGAGGTGAACAAGATACTCTTGGTCCTTGCCTTTGTGGAGACTGGCCAAGAAAGTCTTAACCATTCCCCTCAGTTTGGCTAAACTTAAGACAGAGTTCTTCTTGACTATGGGCCCCTGAGTTCCCTTTTTTAGAGAACTTACTAGAAAACTTGTGATTGTAGAGGAGATTTCCAAGATGGTGCGGTAGGAACAACTCGGTATTGCAGCTCTCAGTGAAGGTGCAGAGGGTGAGTCCTAGCCGCATTTTCAGATGGACCTTTGTTGCCCACAGAACAGGGAAATTCCCAAGTGTAGGAGAGATGCATGACACCAGCGCAGCTCTTTCGACTTGCGCGGCCGTTTTGGCCAGTGCCGTGATGCAGCAGCAGCCCGCACAAAGCTCACTGGTGTGGGTGCCCTGTTAAACCAGCAGTCTGAGATTTGGGAGGGCAGATTAACATATCCATCTGACTGAGCAGGACTTGGACAGTGAGCCAGACTGGGAGATTCCTGGAAAGCATGATTTGAGCTGGTGCAGTGGGCCACGACATGGGAAATCACACAGATCCTGGTGCCCTGTCAGCAGGTGACTGAGGCACCTGTGAGAGAGTCAACCTTTCAACTTAAAAAAGAAGAGAGAGAGAGAGAGAAGGGACTCAGAGGCAGGGAGCTGCGTGATCAGGCTTGGCGGGTCCCACCACCACAGGGACAAACAAAACAGTGATTTAAAATGCTTGGGGTTGAGAGTTTTACTGTGGGCTCAGCTGAATCCAGGATGGTGCAGCTCGGTGGGGGAGGGGCGTCTGCCACTACAGACGCATACCACCCCTACTGAGGAACACGCCCATTGAAGAAGCAGCCTGCCATTGCCGAGGCAACCCACCATAACAGAGAGACTCCGCCAACAGGGTGGAGCCCCGCAGCAGTAGGGTGGAGCCCCGCGTTGGTAGGGCGGAGCCCTGTGGTGGTAGGGCAGAGCCCCACGGCAGTAGCACAGAGCCCTGCGGCAGCAGAGCGGAGCCTCTGCAGGCAAATAGTGACTAGACTGCCTCCTAGCTGGGCAGGACAGTGCAACAGATACTCATAAAGAAAGCCCCAACTCCCTGAGACAGAGTATCTGAGGGGAAAAAAAGGGGGGTTTATAAGTTCTGCTGCAAGAGACCTAAACACACCTGCCCAACAACCCTGAGTGAACAACGGAGCTCACAGCTCAGCACTGGAGCTCCTATAAAGTGTAGACTGTCTCCTCAAGAAGCTGCCTGACCCCTGTATATACAAAGAGTCACCTCAAAAAAGGACTAATCAGACTGACATTGGGCGGGCATCATTCTGGGACAAAGATAGCAGAAGAAGAAACTGGTAGCATCCCTCACTGTTCCGCAGCTGCTACAGGTGTACCCCAGACAAGCAGGGCCTGAAGTGGACCTCAGCAGTCATACAGCAGAGGGGCTAGACTGTTAGAAGGAAAACTAACTAACAAAAATACTTCATCATCAACAATCTGGGCGTCCACTCAGAGACCCAATCGAAAAGTCAGCAACTACTAAGATGACAGGTGGATAAATCCACAAAGATGGGAAGAAACCAGCACAAAAAGGAGGAAAACACCCAAAACTGAAACACCTCGCCTCCTACAAAGGACCAAAACTCCTCACCAGCAAGAGAACAAAGCTGGATGGAGAATGAGTGTGACAAAATGACAGAATCAGAATTCAGAAGGTGGATAATGAGAAACTTCAATGAGCTAAAAGAACATGTTCTAAATCAATGCAAAGAAACTAAAAACCTTGAAAAAATATTTGAGAAAAGATTTGAGGAAATGATAACAAGAATGGACAACTTAGAGAGGAATATGAATGAATTGAAGGAGCTGAAAAACACAACACGAGAACTTCGCGAAGCATGCACAAGTTTTAACAGCCGAATTGACCAAGCAGAAGAAAGAATATCAGAAGTTGAAGATCAACTGAATGAAACAAAATGAGAAACCAAGATTAGAGAAAAAAGCGCAAAAAGGAATGAACAACATCTCCAAGAAATGTGGGACTATGTGAAGAGACCTAACCTATGTTTGACAGGTGTACCAGAATATGATGAAGAGAATGAATCCAAGCTGGAAAACACTCTTCAGGATATTATCCACGAAAACTTCCCCAACCTAGCAAGGCAGGTCAATACTCAAGGTCAGGAAATACAGAGAACACCACAAAGATATTCTGCAAGAAGAGCAACCACAAGGCACATAATTGTCAGATTCGCCAGGGTTGAAATGAAGGAGAAAATACTAAGGGCAGCCAGAGAGAAAGGTCAGGTTACCCACAAAGCGAAGCCCATCAGACTCACAGCAGATCTCTCGGCAGAAACTCTACAAGCCATAAGAGAGTGGGGGCCAATATTCAACATCATTAAAGAAAAGAACTTTCAACCCAGAATTTCATATCCAGTCAAACTGAGCTTCATAAGTGAAGGAAGAATAAAATCTTTTGCCAACAAGCAAGTACTCAGAGATTTTGTCACCACCAGGCCTGCTTTACAAGAGCTCCTGAAAGAGGCACTGCACATAGAAAGGAACAACCAGTACCAGCCATTCTAAAAACATACCAAATGTTAAAGAGCATCAAAAAATGAAGAATCTGCATCACCCAATGGGCAAAACAACCAGCTAGCATCAAAATGGCAGTATCAAATACACACATAACAATATTAACCCTAAATGTAAATGGGCTAAATGCACCAATCAAAAGACACAGACTGGCAAATTGGATAAAAAACCAAAACCCATCAGTGTGCTGTATCCAGGAAACCCATCTCACATGCAAGGATACACAAAGGCTCAAAATAAAGGGATGGAGGAAGATTTACCAAGCAAATGGAGAGCAAAAAAAAAAAAAAAAAAAAAAGCAGGAGTTGCAATTCTCATCTCTGATAAAATACACTTTAAAGCAACAAAGATCAAAAGAGACAAAGAAATTCATTACATAATGGTAAAATGATCAATAACACAAGAAGAGCTAATGATCCTAAATATATATGAACCCAATACAGGAGCACCCAGATATATAAGGCAAGTTCTTAACGACTTACAAAGAGACTTAGACTCCCACACAATAATAGTGGGAGACTTTAACACTCCACTGTCAATATCAGACAGATCAACCAGACAAAATTAACAAGGATATCCAGGACTTAAACTCAGACCTGGAACAAGCAAACCTGATAGACATTTACAGAACTCTCCACCCCAAATCCACAGAATATACATTCTTCTCAGCACCACATCACACCTACTCCAAAATTGACCACATAATTGGAAGTAAAGGACTCCTCAGCAAATGCAAAACAACTGAAATCATAGCAAACAGTCTCTCATACCATAGTGCAATCAAGTTAGAACTCAGAATTCAGTAACAAACCCAGAACTGTACAGCTTCATGGAAACTGAACAACTGGCTCTTGAATGTTGATTGCATAAACAATGAAATGAAGGCAGAAATAAAGAAGTTCTTCGAAACCAACCAGAACAAAGACACAACGTACCAGAATCTCTGGGACATATTTAAAGCAGTCTCCAGAGGAAAATATATAGTAATAAGTGCCCATATGAGAAGAGTGGAGAGATCCAAAATTGACACCCTATCATCAAAATTGAAAGAGCTAGAGGAGCAAGATCAAAAAAACTCAAAACCTAGCTGAAGACAAGAAACAACTAAGATCAGAGCAGAACTGAAGGAGATAGAGACACGAAAAACCCTTCAAAAAAATCAATAAATCCAAGAGCTGGTTTTTTGAAAAGATCAACAAAATAGACAGACCACTAGCCAGACCGATAAAAAAGAAAGGAGAGAACAACCACGTAGATGCAATAAAAAATGAAAAAGGAGAAATCACCACAGATTCCACAGAAACTCAAACCATCATCAGAGAATACTACAAACAACTCTATGCACATAAACTAGTAAACCAGGAAGAAATGGATAAATTCCTGGACACCTGTGTCCTCCCAAGCCTAAACCAGGAGGAAGCCAAAACTATGAATAGACCAATAACAAGGTCTGAAGTTGAGGCAGCAATTAAGAGCCTACCACACAAAAAAAGCCCAGGTCCAGATGGGTTCACAGCCAAATTCTACCAGACACACAAAGAGGATCTGGTACCATTCCTTCTGAAACTATTCCAAATAATCCAAAAAAAGGGAACCCTTCCCAAATCATTTTATGAGACCAACATCATCCTGATACCAAAACCCAGCAGAGATTCAACAAGAAAAGAAAACTTCAGGCCAATATCCATGAAGAACATAGATGCAAAAATCTTCAATAAAATACAGGCAAACCAATTGCAACAGCACATTAAAAAACTCATCCATCATGATCAAGGAGGATTCATCCCGGGGATGTAAGGCTGGTTCAACATACGCAAGTCTATAAACATAATTCACCACATAAACAGAACCAAAAACAAAAACCACATGATTATCTCAATTGACGCAGAGAAGGCATTTGGCAAAATTCAACAGCCCTTTATGCTAAAAACCCTCAATAAACTCGGTATTGATGGAACATATCTCAAGTAATAAAAGCTATTTACGACAAACCAACAGCCAATATCATACTTAATGGGCAAAAACCGGAAGTATTCCCCTTGAAATCCGGCACTAGACAAGGATGCCCTCTCTCACCACTCCTATTCAACATAGTATTGGAAGTTCTAGCCAGAGCAATCAGGCAAGAAAAAGAAATAAAGGGTATTCAAATAGGAAAGGTGGAAGCCAAATTGTCTCCATTTGCAGATGACATGATAGTATACCTAGAAGACCCCATCACCTCAGCCCAAAAACTCCTGAAACTGATAACCAACTTCAGCAAAGTCTCAGGATATAATATCAATGTGCAAAAATCACAAGCATTCCTATACACCAATAACAGACTCAAAGAGAACCAAATCAGGAACGAACTGCCATTCACAATTGCTACAAAGAGAATAAAATACCTAGGAATACAACTCACAAGGAATGTAAGGGACCTCTTCAAGGAAAACTACAAACCACTGCTCAACAAAATAAGAGAGGACACAAACAGATGGAGAAACATTCCATCTTCATGGTTAGGAAGAATCAATATTGTGAAAATGGCTATACTGCCCAAAGTAATTTACAGAATCAGCGCTATCCCCATCAAGCTACCATTGACTTTCTTCACAGAACTGGAAAAAACCACTATGAACTTCATATGGAACCAAAAGAGAGCACGCATAGCCAAGTCAATTCTAAGCAAAAAGAACACAGTGGGAGGCATCACACTACCAGACTTCAAACTATACTACAAGGCTACAGTAATCAAAACAGCATGATACTGGTACCAAAACAGAGATATAGACCAATGGAACAGAATAGAGGCATCGGAGGAAACACAGCATATCTACAACTGTATAATCTTTGATATACCCGACAAAAGCAAGCAATGGGGAAAGGATTCCCTGTTTAATAAATGGTGTTGGGAAAACTGGCTAGCCATGTGCAGAAAGCAGAAACTGGACCCCTTCCTGACACCTTACACTAAAATTAACTCCAGATGGATTAAAGACTTAAACATAAGACCTGACACCATAAAAACCCTAGAAGAAAATCTAGGCAAAACCATTCAGGACATAGGAGTAGGCAAGGACTTCATGACCAAAACACCAAAAGCATTGGCAACAAAAGCCAAAATAGACAAATGGGACCTAATCAAACTCCACAGCTTTTGCATGGCAAAAGGAACAGTCACTAGAGTGAATTGGCAACCAACAGAATGGGAAAAAAGTCTTTGCAGTTTACCCATCTGACAAAGGGCAGATATCCAGAATTTATAAAGAAATAAAACAGATTTACAGGAAAAAAAACAAACAAGCCCATTCAAAAATGGGCAAAGGATATGAACAGACACTTTACAAAAGAAGACATACAAGAGGCCAACAAACACATGAAAAAATGCTAATCATCACTCGTCATTAGAGAGATGCAAATCAAAACCACATTGAGATACCATCTCACGCCAGTTAGAATGGCTATCATTAAAAAGTCTGGCGACAACAGATGCTGGAGAGGATGTGGAGAAATAGGAACACTCTTACACTGTTGGTGGGAGTGTAAATTAGTTCACCCATTGTGGAAGACAGTGTGGTGATTCCTCAAGGACCTAGAAATAGAAATTCCATTTGACCCAGCAATCCCATTACTGGGTATATATCCAAAGGACTATAACGCGTTCTACTATAAGGACACATGCACACGAATGTTCACTGCAGCACAGTTTACAATAGCAAAGACCTGGAACCAACCCAAATGCCCAACGATGATAGACTGGACTGGGAAAATGTGGCACATATACACCATGGAATATTATGCAGCAATCAAAAATGATGAATTTTTGTCCTTTGTAAGGACATGGATGAATCTGGAGAACATCATTCTCAGCAAACTGACACAAGAACAGAAAACGAAATACCACATATTCTCACTCATAGGCGGGTGAGAAAAATGAGAACACATGGACACAGGGAGGGGGTTACTACACACTGGGGTCTATTGGGGGGAACAGGGGAGGGACAGCGGGGAGGGGAGCTGGGGAGTGATAGCCTGGGGAGAAATGCCAAATGTGGGTGAAGGGGAGGAAGGCAGCAAAACACACTGCCATGTGTGTACCTATGCAACTATCTTGCACGTTCTGCACATGTACCCCAAAACCTAAAATGCAATAAAAATAAAAAAAAGAAAACTTGTGATTGTAAATTATTTCTTTGCTCCTTTGAGATAGAAATCTTTTTCAGCCCAGGAATTTCTTCCTCAAGGATCTGGGCACCATCGTTTTAAGTGTAATCAAGAAAAACAGGGCCTATCTCTGAGTCTCTATGGGAGGATAGAAACCTAACTAGGGTAAGTGCCTATTAGCAAATAGAAACCATCTAATCATTTTGACCAACTTTCTTCTTAAAATCCTTTAATACTTTTCCATAAGCTCACGTAAGCATTTAAAACCTCTGCCTCCTTTTGTTTCAGCAGAGTTGAGTTTAATCTCTGTTCTCCGTAACAATAGTTTTGACCCGTACTGCATTCATCTTGGAAAAGTGTTTTTGCCTGTTAACTCAGTCTGGTGTAAGATTTCTCTGACTTTATCTATGTCATAGACTTTGAACTTTATTGTTTATAAAAAGTCATCTGAGTTTGCCAATCCCCAAAAAGTTTGGTCTACTAGGTTTGAGTACAAACACGTTATCTGCATTTGTAAGTACCCTCAGTAATACATGCAGGACAAAGAGAGAACAGACATTGAGAAACATTGGTTTCCGCGGTCCTACCATACATTACATTAAGGAGTATACCATTTGGGGTAAGTCACAAGGACCCAGGAGCTCACTTGGATAAGTCACAAGGACCCAGGCCAAATCTTGGTCAGTTTGAGAATCAAAATAAGTAAACATACTAATAAATCCAGAAACTTTGCCCAAATAGGAATCCATAAGTACAGGCTGAAAATAAATATGTGAGTAAATAACTGGGGAGAAGGAAGGGCTCTTGGTCATTGTAAAAGTCTGAGTGATAACTGGTGAATGTGCAGGGCATGCTGGAGAATGAAAGTCATCATTGTGCAACCATCACAATGAAGACTGGTTTATGCAAGAATCACTGATGAGTGATAAATCACAGGGAAAAATTTTTATGTAGAGCAAGATATTGCATGGTCTTGAAGTATCTCCTTACAGATTGCTTATTTATTGCAAGAGAATAAAATAATAACTTCACAGTGGAGTAGCTGGACTGTACCTTGGTCAGGTGATAAAAATTTGTATCAACAAGGAAAAGCAGATGAACTTGACCTGTCTCCACATGCGATATCCTAAAAAGGCCAGAAAATGATTTGTGTAGCACTCACGCTAAGCGTATGCAAATCAATATGCCTGCTGAGAATGATAACATGAATCTAGTCATGAGGAAACATTAGAAAAACCCTAAGTGAGGATCCTTCTATTAACTGGAAGGAAACATTCTTCAAAAAAGTTATAAAAAATAGAAGCCGATAAACTCTTCTAGATTAAAGGAGATTCAAGAAGCCTAAAATTATAAATGTATGGTGTGATCCTAGACTGGATCCTATACTGAAACAAACAAAGAAATAAGCAAACAAAAAAAGCTAAAGCTATGTAGGTCTTTGTTCAGTTGATAAAATTACAATAGTGTTAGTAGATTCTTAAATGTTAGAAAAACAATGTAGTAGTTACATAAGATAATTTTCAAATTTATAGGAAATACACACTGAGGCATTGACAAGTAAAGGGTCATGTTGTATGTAATTTGTTCCTAGTAGTTTAGAAAAAATGTAAATAGGTAGTAAATAAAGACAAAGCAGCTAGACAAAATATTAACGATGGCTAAATCTGAATAAAGCAGATATTTGTGTTCTTTTAACTGTTCTTATAACTTTCTGGATATTCAAAATTATTTCCAAGTAGATAGTTTAAAATATGTCGTTTCTTTCTTTTTTTTTTCTGAGATGGGGTCTTGCTCTGTTGCCCAGGCTGGAGTGCAGTGGCAAGGTCTCAGCTCCCTGCAACCTCCACCTCCCAGGTTCAAGTGATTCTCCTGCCTCAGCCTCCCAAGTAGCTGGGATTACAGGTGTGCACCACTGTGTCTGGCTGATTTTTGTATTTTTGATAGCGATGGGGCTTCTCCATGTTGGCCAGGCTGGTCTCGAACTCCTGACCTCAGGTGATCTGCCTGCCTCGGCCTCCCAAAATGCTGGGATTATAGGCATGAGCCAATGCACCTGGCCCTTTTCTTAATACACGTTTACATGATGAGAAAAACAGTAATTCCAGGAAGCAAGCCATTGTATTGCCTTTACATAGCTGTAATTAAATATGCCGTTAGCCTTTACAGAAGATTGATTAAAGAGATGATTTTTTAACATTATTTATTTTATTGTTTAACTGTCCCCCAAAACAACCAATTTATGAATTTCTCTAAGATTAAAGAACCAGGGAACATCTTGGTTAGGGAAAAGCTTTACTAAGGAAAAATGTGCTAAATTGGGTAGACTTGTGTTACTTCAGCATGAAGATTCTTGGAATCCTTTCATCTGTCCCTTTGCCTTGACCTTTTAGGGCTCCTTTGTTACACTGGATTTACCCTCCTAGTCTAGGTGGGCTAGTACAGAGTCGGCATCTTTCTTCGAAGCCCCACCTTCTTTCTTATTTTCTTTTTGTGTTTGAGGTCTATATTAATGAGCTTCAACTTTCTGGGTGATAGTTTGGGGGTTAAGTAGTAAGCTGCTTCAGAATGTTGAAAAAAAGTTAATTATGAATAAATATGTAAAAGGAAATGCTATATTGAAACGAAACAATGTGTCAGGCTTCTCTCACAAACATCAGAGGAAACTTTCAATCACAATTTGTGGAGCTGCCTGAGAAGTGCACCTCAAACAGCATCGCCACCCCTACATTCCCCATGGTCACTGCCTAAGTACCCATCATTTTACCCTACTGACTTTCTAGATTTATTTCTGTGTGTTGTCTGTCCTCTCCTTTTGAAGCACAAATTTTATGAGAGCAGAGATTTTGCATGTCTTTTGTTTACTGCTGAAACAATTCTTGGCAAATAAATTAATGACAGAGAGAGAGAGAGAGAGAGAGAGAGAGAGAGAGAGAGAGAGAGAGAGAGAGGGAGAGAGAGAAACAGAGAGAGAGGAGAGACAGAAAGTTGAGTCTTGCATAAAATCATTCCCTGGCTCTTTATTTAAGAGCCAAGGTAAAGTTTCCCAGTTTATAACAGTTTTTGGCTCTGTAACATGATATACATAGTCTATATGCAAACACACATATATACATAGAAACACATACAAATATACACATACATGTATGTATATGTGTATCTGTATATGAATATATATATGTATATGTATGTGTATGTGTATGTGTATATTTCTGTCTTTGCTGATTTACAAGGCAGATATTGTCTTGCTCATCACTTTCACCAAGAGCAAGAGAATGGAGTGTGAGGGACTGTGTGTGATATTTTGTTTATTTGTTTAATCAACAAGCTCTCCAGGTCTTAAGAAAGGAGAAAATATCTGACTCTAATAATTTGTTTTAAATATGGGCTTTTTGTTTTGGGGACAGGTAAAAGAGGACACTGGAGGGGATGCTGAAAAAATGGGATCCAGGAGAAAGAAGGAACAGCAGAAGCAGCAGAAGCCTGACAGCCCCACAGGCATAGACAGAGTGGTGGCTGGTGTCTGGGCAGGCCTGAGTGAAAATGCCTGGAGAAGGAAGGAGGTGGAAGAAATTCAAGATCATTTGTGCTGCTGGAAGTCCTCACCAGCAGGTGACCCAATGGGCTGACTGTCCACGGCCCTCTACAGGGAAACACAAACAGGGGAAAGAGAAAATGAAGAGAAGGCCCTAAAGTTAAACTGTGCATTGGAAAGGGATTTTCATCTTGCAAGGGACTTTAGATTTTATCCTGTGGAGGTTGACTGTAAGCAAAGGAGTGACAATCAGATTGTCAGTTTGGAGTTATCTGTAAGGAGTGTGGAGAATTTTGGAGAACAGAAATAAAGAGGCACAGAAATCAGAGCTACTGACGAAAACCTGAGATATACCAGTAGCAGCCCTTTTCTTAACACATGATGGAATTATTTGAAATTACAAAAAATTAGAGGGATAACTGAATGCAGATTTCTTCTAAATAAAAACAACTCACATACGTTTTTAAAAATTAGTAATTGTTTACACTCCTCTAAATGTTGGGCCCATTTAAAAATCTTTTTATGTTTCTGTCCATGGATCATTAAAGCAGCTGACTTTTGTTTTTAATTCATTAATGTCTAGGGTGTTAATCTCTTCTATGAAGCTATTGATAAATTTGGTTTTAAATCCTCAGCAAATTCAATTGATGCCATGATGAAATGATGAAATATCAGGCGGTCACTGTTGCTTTCTTCTGAAAAGTTAATCCATTTTGTTATTTGCTCAATAGTGAATCCAGAGCTATAATATTTCATTGTTCTTTTGATGGTGACTTTTGGCCACATTCATTATAAGCAACCTATTAATCCTACAATACTTCCTTCAGCTCAAGGATCAGTCAATTCTCCAGACACTTACCTTCTGGAAGTTTGAAGTTTGTAGTAGGGAACCATGATAAGGAAGAGCACAGATGTAGCTGTTGAAAATTGTACTATTTGTGTGATAGAATTCACAGGTAAGCTCTTTGAGCAAGTAGGTAGAACTGACACATGCTGTCTATTACATCACTGGGCATAGCCAAAGTATGAACCACCAAGGAACATGGGTGTGAATTGGAAAGAATGAAGGAGGCTCTCCAAAAGGAGTAATTCTCAAAGGTAGTTCCAGACATCTAATTGCAATGCATAGAATGATTCCAGGATGCCTATTTTTGTCTATATTTGAAGCTTTTTACTTGTTCTCTCTGAAGAGAAAAATAAAAAGTCAGGTCAACTAAGCTATTGATTCTTAGTTGTAGCAAATGGGGAGCAACCAAAAGGCTGAATAACATCCTCATAACCCTTTTAGGACGTCATCTATCATAAATGTTGCTTTTCTCCTGTTTCTTCCAGACCTTTCTATATAGGCTTAACACACACATTGTAGTTACTATAAATGGCTGACATGTTTCTTAGGTTATTAACTTATTTGTCTACCTCTACCTAACACATCTTTATGTGTTGGGATTCACTCAGGGTGGTTGGCAAAATATTAAGGGAAATATTAGGGAGTGTATTTTATCCATCTATCATGGAGTCAGGGTTTGCAGGACAGACCCCCGCAGGTGGTGATCGGCGTCAGGTGGTGACCCAGACACGATCAACGCCAAATTCATGAGCTTTTCCTTTCTTTACAAGCTGCTAAATTATTATTAACTGTGCTTAGCATATCTTATGAGTTTCATCTATCTCTTTTGTTTTTCTTATCCTATTTGGCAGAATTGAATATTCTCAAATAATGCAGCAAACATGCATTGCAGTAGATATTCCATAGAAGGCTTCTGATCATGTTCTTACAATGACTGAGTAATTGATAAATGCAAGCAATTTAGATAATAAAGCAAACAGAGGAGATCATAGGATCCAAAAAATGCTCTTTCAGCGAGATTTAAAAATTATTAGCTTCTATGTAATTTGTTTTTACCTAACATGAAGGTAGCCTACTTGTTTTCCTCAATTTATTTTATAAATGTTGTTTTAATTGGAACTAAGTTATCTTAAGTGATACTTAAAATAATAATGACTTAAATAAAATAAAAGCATATTTTTTTGTCAGCTAGCAGACTTTTTTTAGCTAGCAGAAATGAAAGAAGGGAAAAGGGGTATAAACCCTCTTCTAGAAAGTTAAATGAAAGGCACTTATTTGTAGGGCATCTGATGGATATTAATAAAATGTCCACATCGAACTCAAGGGAAGTTGGAAAACTTCTTTTTTCTATTGACAGTGAGGCCAGCTAAGAATCAGGTTTTAGGGAAAAAAGAGGCAACATATGTTGCAATGGAAATAACAGACTCTTACAAAAGTCTGAACAAAAATGAAATTGCCACTGCACTGTAAAAAGTGATTGACCTATAAAGAGGACAAATTTCCAGCCACGTTGGAGAAGCTTATCATTATCTTTCTTATCTAAATCTCAATGTAAATTGAAATCCATCTTAAGACAACTCATAGAAAGTGCATTATTATGATGAATTTAGCTTATAATTAAACATTTTTCTCTAAGACTTTAGATTCAAAACAACTGCTAATTATCTTGTACAACATAATTAACAAATGCAGCTTATTACCATAATAATATCAAGATCATATCATTAAACCAAATCTAAACCTTTGGAAAAAATAAAAAATGAACCCAACACTTCCTAAACAGGTGCATGCTTTTCTTCTGTAAATCTAAAGAACTACCATTTTCTTTTCGCTTGGATTGTTTTTTTTTCCTTGAACCTCACATTTTCAGAAAAGTAAGCTACTCAGCTGTCTCGAAACATGTGAAGAGTTAATCTGTTGAAAGCTAAGCTTTATACATTAATCATTGACTCTAGGCAATTTGAGGCAGTTGATCTCAGGATTTGATCTTGTCTGGTAAGAAATGGCTTTCATGGGTCTTTTAACTGGTTTCCACATTAAAGTTTTATTTATTGACATTTTCCTACAAATAAGATTGTTGGCATTTTCCAGTCTCTCTGTTGATGACATCTGCCCTACGTGCTTTATGAAAAAAGACTTAAGGTAGCTGTGCAGAAGGGCTGTAGCACTGCCTTTGGTGTACCAGTAATGCCTAAAGCCTGCAGGAAGGGAACTGATATTCTTCAAAACAATTACTCACTGCCGAACACCACTTACTAAAATTTTATATGACATACTTCAATGTTTTCTTAAATAATTATACACTTTTTTAAACATATTCTTGGATATTTTATGTTTAGTTGTCATAGAGGTCTTTTTAAATAATATTTTCAAATTAACTATTCTTCAAATATAAGACAGTTGTTGAAATATATTAATTTTGTAGCTAGCTACCACTTAAACATTCTTATTGTTTTGAATAAATTTTCATTTGATTCTTTTGGGTTTCCAACTATACAATGTACTATCTTTAAATATTTGTGTCTCATTTTTTATTCTCTTATTTCTCTCTTTAGACATTCTATTGCTAATCATCATAGAGAAGATCATCCGTGTTTTATAACTTCTGACTCCATCTGAGATGTTAGGAGCATTATCCCCATTAGCAGAATTAAGCCCAATAACTATGTACAAAATAGATATCATCCCTATTTTACTAAGAGAAAATTTTCAAAGGTCACAAAAGATAATAAGAAAAATCAGTATTTTCGAACTTGGATCTATTCTCAAATTTCACATATTTTCTACTATTCTACAGAATAATCCAGAAATGAGAAAATGTAACACTCTGTAAAAAGGTAAAATCTATTCTCCAGGTAATACTGGGAATTTTCACCATGGGAAAATCATAAATCCCAAAAACACCTGCTCTAGTTATATATTGTGTAATATATAACCTCAAACTTGGTGTGATGGTTAATTTTACATGTCAACTTGACTGGGCCATGGAATTCTCAGATATCTGGTTAAACATTACTTCTCAGTGTGTCCATGGAGGTGTGGGAAAGAGATTAGCATTTGAATTGGTAAACTGAGTAAAGCAGATGGCTTTGCTCAGTGTAAGAGGGCATCATCCAATGAGGATGTGTACAGAACAAAAAGGTGGAGAATGTTAAATCTGCACTCTGCCTCAGTGCATTAGCTGGGTCATTGATCTTCACCTGACCTCAGCACGCTCAGTTCTCAGGCCATCAGACTCAGGCTGAAATGTATCCCATTGGCTCTCACTGGCTTTCTTGAGTTTCCAGCTGGCAGATGGTAGATTGTGGGACTTCTCAGGTTCCATAATTGTGTGAGCCAGTATCTTAATTTATAGCAAGTCTCTCTCTCTCTTACTCTCTCTCTCTCATATGTATGTATGTATCTTATTTTCTCTAAGATTCTGTTTCTCTAGATAATCATAATACCCTCTGTAATCTAAAAAATCATATATTTGATTGTACAGAACAGATATTTGGACAAGGCACAGTGAGAATGATTTTTCTTTGTCTAGGGAAGCAGATGACCAGTCATGTTCCACAAACAGAACTGTTTGGTGCAGCTGGCATTTCAAGTTTGGTTATAGGGATGGCAAGAGCTGGGACTAGCTAGAGAGGGACTTGATAGACTTCAGATGATCTTGCTTCACAGACCAAGGAGTTTGGATATTATTCTGCAGGCAGCCTTTTAAGGGACACAGTCAAATTTGCATTTTAGTTTTTTCTAGCAGCATTTTGAAAGCATCTTCATGGTCACTGAGGCAGGAGGTAGAAGAATATGTTAGAGAAATAACGAGTGCTTTTTTTTTGGGTCAATAGCACTGAGTAGAACTGCCATTGTTTGCTGGTGGATTGCCCAAGGGAGTTTGAGAGAGGGGTCGAATCTAAGAAGATTCCAAGATATCATACTGGATTTTCCAGCAGATGATGATGCCATGAATGAGGCTAGAATGACACAGAG
Source organism: Saguinus oedipus (assembly GCA_031835075.1). Lineage (NCBI taxonomy): Eukaryota > Metazoa > Chordata > Mammalia > Primates > Cebidae > Saguinus > Saguinus oedipus. Next base: position 64,661,816 of record CM063171.1, on the reverse strand, counting down.
GAGAAGAGGAGTGACATTAAAGGGGAGAAGGATGATGAATTTAATTGGGAAACGTTAAATTTGAATTTTCAGTGGGAAATTCCCCAGATTACCTGAAGGGGAAATGTTAGGTAGATCAGTTGCATTTAAGAGTCTGAAACTCACGTGACTAATCTATGTTACAGTTTGAGGAGTCAGCACATACATGGAAGCTGAAGCCAAGGCTGTGGGTAAGATTGTAGGGAAAGGTTTGCCGAGTAAGAAACAAAAAAGGAGTAAGGTCAAAGCACTAGAAAGTACCATATTTATATCCCAAGCTGAGTAGGAAGACAGAATGATAGAGAAATAGCCAGTAGAAAGTGGTCAATCTGGAAAGGAATTAAAGGAGAACTTCAAGGATGTTTTTGGTCTGTAGTTTAACTTGAACTCTGTAACTGAAGTAAAGATATTATCTCTCTTTATAATACTAAGGAGAGGGCTCCTTAAAAGCCTCCAAGAAAAGAAATTTTCAGTGACAGCAAAAGATGCTGTAGTGGCTCTTGCTTTTGTCTACTTATCCCTTTACCTTCTTCCAGAAATTCCCTTACCTTCCTGCTGACTTGGGTGGCCTATGATCTTGACTGAGCCAACAAGAGGAACCCGTCTCACTGCCCACAGTGATTGGTTCATGATATTTGGGTGGGAGGAGCAACCCTAGCCTGGAACAACTATATTCTACCACTTGGAGAATTTTGATCTTGAGAGAAAATATACAAAGGCAGAAAGTGATTATAACTATGTCATTTTATGGCAGCACCCAGAAAGAAGTCTGACAGTCTTAAGCTGTTAATATTCCTAGACCTGCCTTTGTTCTTGTTCATTCAAAAGCTTTGTCATTAGGGCATTTTTCTTGGCTGTGAGCCACCTGGTTATCCTCCCTTAATTTTCTTTTATTGTTCCCTTCCCCAACCTCCTTCTGGAGTTGTTTCTCATTGCTTTCAATAAAAGCTGATATTTCCTGCTTTTAACAGGTAACATTTTTAGTATGGTGTCTGTTCCATTTGGCCTGTTGTTAAATATATTGGATATGACCCTTGTTGCCACTAACAAATGTTAACTCATTCAAATATCTTGACTACCTGAAGAACAGAGTATGATTTGAAAGGAAGCTGTAAAGCACCAAAACCAGACAATCTCTGATTTATGACCCAATTCTTTTCTGGAAATAACAATCTAAAGTAAGGGTGTGTACTTTGAAAAATGCTTACAATTTTCACATCTTTTGCATCAGAAGGACACATGGATGAGCGTCTTGGCAGAAAGCTGTTGAAATGACACATCAGGAGGAAAGTAGAGTTGGAAGACAGCTCAATATAAAAACAAATGTGAAGTCAAGAGACGTGACATTTCTATAGGATAGTAGTGAAAATAAAGGGCCTAGACAGATGAGAGGATGAGAACTAATGGTTTGAGAATAAGTGACTAGAGTGCTATTATTTCGTATATACAGCATCCATCAATCCATTTTCTGCACTATAATGAAATACCACAGACAGCATAATTTATTATAAAAAAAGAAATTTATGTTTCACAGTTCTGAAGGCTGGGAAGTCCAAGAGCATGACATTGGTACCTGGCAAGGGTCGTAAGATGAAGGAAGGGCAGAAGACAGAAGTATGCATGAAAGACAGAGTGAAATCAAACCAAAATCATCCTTTTTATGAAGAACCAACTGCTGCAATGACAGCATTAACCCATTCGAGGGAAAAGCCCTCACAACCTAATCACTTTTTGAAGGCCACATTTCTTAATACCATTAAAATGGCAACTAAGTTTCCACACATGAACATTGGAGGACATACTCAAATCATAGCAGCAGCCTTAGTTGATAAGTTCTTGAACATGAATTAAGAAGTAAATTAATGAAATGGAGTAAAGTGGTAGCTCACAGTGTCTAATAGGTTGAAAAACTGTGAGGATAAGGCTTTGAATGATTTTTTTTATATAGTTGCCCAACAGCTTTTAGGATGTCCAAAGGAGAAAATTTAGATGAAAAAAATATATGTCAATTAAGAAATATACACCACAACTATTGCATTCTGTCTTAGTATAGTTTTACTGATTAGATTCCAAGTTGTTTAAAAATATTTCCCTGTATTCTAGCTTTCTTAATAAAGCACCTAAATTTCTCAGATCTGCCTCACTTCCTATCATTAAGGCTACATTAAAGTCTGTGCTATGGGAAAAAGTAATGCGAATTTAAGTCAGAGATTTTACAGATAAACATGAATTTTCAAGATGGTAATTCAGTGTTTCTTAATTTGTAATATGGTATAACAATGTTTTGTCCAAAACAAGATTGGAACATCTTGATAAATTATTTTCTCTTGAGAATATATTCTCCCATTTTCTGGCCTCACTTAAAATAGTTTCCTATTGTTTCATAGAGTAATAGTCTAAGCATTTATAAGTCACAAAAATGACAAATCAACGTGTAGAAATGCTAAAACCAAGCACTTTAAATAAAGACACCAGAATTCTTTTCAGAAAAGATTGCCTTAAAAAGGAAGTAGTAATTAAACTTGTGGGTAAAGGAATAGGAGTATCCATGGCAAATGGAAATGTGATTAATTCATATAAAACTGACAAATGCTCATAGTAAACTAAGCATTCAAGTGTGACCAAGAATAACCTCAAAATGTTTGAGTCTTTATTTTAATGCTTTCTTTAACAAAGGCAGTTTGACATAAAGTTCATAACTCCTGTATGCATAAATAAACTCTCAAGAGATCCAATGCTTTTGTGCTCTAGTTTTTAGATTCAACAATACTTTTACATTTTTTTTTCTCAAAACATTACTAGGAGGAAATTCTCAAATATTTATCAAGTATTTTTCCAGTGCCTCATTAAAAATCCTTCCCAGATTCTAATTCAAAATTAGTTCAACCATTGTGGAAGACAGTGTGGCGATTCCTCAGGGACCTAGAAATAGAAATTCCATTTGACCCAGCAATCCCATTACTGGGTATCTAGCCAAAGGACTATAAATCATTCTACTATAAGGACACATGCCCACGAATGTTCATTGCAGCACTGTTTACAATAGCAAAGACCTGGAACCAACCCAAATGCCCAACGATGATAGACTGGACTGGGAAAATGTGGCACATATACACCATGGAATATTATGCAGCAATCAAAAATGATGAGTTTGTGTCCTTTGTAGGGACATGGATGAATCTGGAGAACATCATTCTCAGCAAACTGACACAAGAACAGAAAAAGAAATACCGCATATACTCACTCATAGGTGGGTGAGAAAAATGAGAACACATGGACACAGAGAGGCGGTCTACTATACACTGGGGACTGTTGGGGGGAATGGGGGAGGGACAGCAGGGGGGGGGCTGGGGGGATAGCCTGGGGATGAATACCAAGTGTGGGTGAAGGGGAGGAAAGCAGCAAAACACACTGCCATGTGTGTACCTATACAACTATCTTGCTCGTTCTGCACATGTACCCCCAAACCTATAATGCAATAAAAATTAAAAAAAAAAAAAATTTCTGGTGCAATTGAAGACAAAGGAAGAAGTAATATAAATTTACTGCTTTCTGTAGGAAAAACGTCTTTAAAATCTGAATAAATTATGACAGGGCTTCATAAACTGAGCCTAAGTGCTAAGTCTGCCTTTTGGTTTCTGAAAAGGACAGCAGGTGAAGCAACTTATCTGGGTACTTGATGCACTGGGTGAAGAAGATGGAAAAGATCTGAGACATACATTTCAGGGGCAAGTGCTATACAACTCGAGGTCTCTGAATAATACTGTTCTTTTTTCCTGGAATGACTTTCATTATTTTTCTGCTTGGTGATCTCTCAGCATAAATGGCTTTTCTCTGTGAAGCATTTAGTTCACCCAATTCCCCATTCCTTTTTTACCTATCTCTTTATAGATATGCACATGCAATCCATTGTACTGTAATTATTTTTTTTTAATATCTCTCAGGCCATTTGGATAGTAAGGGTCTGATTCTGGTTCAGAAATGTTAGATTCATAATAAAAGACTTACTATCACTAGAGTAGTTGCTTAATGCAACACATTAAATCAGTCAAGCCACCATACTTTCCTCAAGTGGTAAAAGGATGTGGATAAAATTAAATGTTGAGGAAATTAAATATTCTTTACCTTAGCCCAGCTTTTTAAGGCAGGGGTAGGAGTAATCAGCTAACTTGGCTTGTTGAGATTTTGAGACTTCCTAAAATCACAGGGAAAGAGACAGGTATAATATTAACCACCTTTTGTGAAAAATGATAACATAATCTGGGAAAAACATCTAATACTTTCTTGATCAGTCCAGCTGTGTGTGCTATGGTGGTTCCAATCCAAACAGGTACTGTTAACATTTTAACAAATGCTTTTGTAAATGGAAGATTCTCATGGAATTTCCAAGAAATGATAGAAAGTAGGTAGCCTGGTCCACCTTTGCAAAACTTACAACTGAGGAAATTATGACAGTGAAAGAGATCAGACCTAACTAACTCCATCTTGTTTCTAACCTTTAAACTGCCCTTTTTAATCCCTGGGTGTAGGCTGAACTAATTTTGGGAGGGATTTCAGTTCATGGTTTGACTCTGAAACAAAACTGATAATAGCCCTTTCCTGAAAATGCCCGTTTCTCTGGGGACAAATCTGCTTTTGCAAGACTAATAAATTAGCTACAAGATTAGAAATCACAGTTTAGTGGTCATGCAATCTCTGACTGCAAGAGACTGAACCTTTCCAAATTGCTCCTGGGGATAACATTACTATTGTAAAACCTAAGGTCAGTGCTTGAGATAGTTTGCAGACCCTGCACTGGATGAATCAGCTGACACCACCCAGACCTGTAATCTGGCTCAACCAGTTCGCATCCAGAAGCAGAAGACAGCAAGAAAACCTCACTTGACACCCTATGATTCCGTCTCCAACCTGACCAATCAGCACTTCCCACTTCCCAAGCCCCTACCTGCCAAATTCGCTTTAACAATACTTATCCCTGAATGCTCAGGGAGACTGATTTGAATAATAATAAAACTCAGTCTCCTTGGCAATTGGCTTTGTGTGAATTACTCTTTTTTCATTACAATTCCCCTGTCTTGATAAATTGGCTCTGTCTAGGCAGTGGGCAAGGTGAACCCACTGGATTATTGCATAAGCATCAGATAGACCTGAATTCTCTATCAGCTTGGACAGTTCCTAGATGTGTGGATTTGAGTGCATGATGTAACCATCTCTCATTTAATCTCAGAATCTGTAAAATAGGGAAAATCTTTATCTCATCCTGTTTTGATACTTAAGTAAGACCTGTTTATAAAGCACGTAAACATCATAGTGGGTATTAATAAATACCATTCTCATTGTTTCACCTAAATCTAACCAATATTTACTCTTCTCTGTAGTTGAATAGTTCTCAAACTTCAGTGTACATAAAGCTAGGCTTGAATTTTTCTTAAAATATTCTGGAGTGGTGCATATTCTGGAGCACAACTATCAGAAATTTTGATCCAGTTTGTTTATAAGGTCCAGAAATCTGACTTTTAACAAGCCTCCTAGGCAATACTGATGAGGTGGTTTTTGACCATACTTTAAGCTTAGCAATATCTGAGAACCATTTAAGTAGACTTGTAGATGTGTAGCATGTGGAGCAACCTATTAAATATTGATAATTTTACATAGGTTAGTGTTCAGTGATGATAATAGTAAGTCTATAGGAAAAAGGAAAAGTGTGGTTTAGTTGAGTTCAAAACAATAAAGTTTCAAGATTCCAAAGTGCACTGCAATTTTTCCTGTGAGAAATGTGCCCCAAGCTCTCACGTTATTTAAACATGGTAATACCAGCTTACCAAGAAATGATTGTAAACACATTAAAATGTGTGGTCATACTGACAAAGACTCTTTCCTTGTCCATACTTTAGTCAGATCCCCTGCGCCCTCTTCTTCACTCAAGAAGGTAGCTGGAATCCCAAACCTTTGAGATCTGATCAAATCCCTCGTTTCTCATGCTTGATATCTGATCACTTTGGCCTGCTTTTAGCAAGAATCCTGTTAGGTCAGTTTAGCAAGAATTTCCCTTACCTGTGATGTCACCTTTTAGTAACTTTCCATTCACCCATACCCCAACCTTCTCCTTGGCTATAACTCCCCACTTTTCCTTTTAGTATTCAAAATTGAGCCCAGTTCTATACTGAGATCTTTCCCGCTAATCTGTTTTTACTGATGTAACTACTGTTAAGTTCTGGTTCTCTCGAACAATGTATAAATGTTAAATCTATTTTTGCACCCACAGATTGCTGCTCACCACAGTACCTACTGTGCTTAACACATGTGCACATTTTTATGAGTAAGCAATCCAGAGAAGGTGATTTCTCAAGGTTCTGTGTGTGGGCATTTCAAGCTTCTCACAACGTTTTACTCTATATTCTGAAACTACCTCCCCCACTTTCTCAGCGCTTCCACAATCTTACTTTCTTTAAATGGCAAGAATAAAGTTTTCCTAGAGGTCTTTGTGGGATACTCAACCAAGCACCATCATAATTTCTAAAATAACATTTGACATTTCTTTTCTTGAATATTGCTATGGAATGCCTGTGTTCCCCCAAAATTAATATTTTGAAACTCTAATCCTCAGTGCAATGGAATTTGGAGCTAGGGCCTTTGGGACTCAACTAAGTTATAAAGAAGGAGTCCTTATGATGGAGTTATTGCCCTTGCAAAAATGGGAGGAGACACGGCATCTGTCTCTGTCTTTCTCTCTCTATGCATGCACCAAGGAAAGGCCATGTGAAGACATAACCAAGAATAGGGCTCTCACTAAGAGCCTGAGTATACTGGTGGCCAGAACTTGAAAAATAAATGTTAGTTACTTGAGGCAACACCCATTTAATAAGCCCAAACTGACTAAAATCAACAAAATATATTCATTCTGTCAAGACTGATTGGCAAATTATAGGGTATCTGGTCTAATGTTAAAGGGAAGAGTTTATTGGCTCACAGATTTAAAAAATACTGGCCAACTTTACCTGCAGACAGAGTTTTATCTAGGATTTAAAAAATAAAGATCTGGCCAGTGCAGTGGCTCATGCCTGTAAACCTAGCATTTTGGAAGGCCAAGGTGACTGACTGGATCACTTGAGGCCAAGAGTTCAAGACCAGGCTAGGCAACAGGGTAAAACCCTGTATCTACTAAAAATACAAAAAAAATTTTTTTTTAAAATTTTTATTACATTATAGGTTTTGGGGTACATATGCAGAACGTGCAAGGTAGTTGCATAGGTACACACATGGCAGTGTGTTTTGCTGCCTTCCTCCCCTTCACCCACACTTGGCATTTATCCCCAGGCTATCCCTCCCCAGCCCCCCCACTGTCCCTCCCCCATTCCTCCCAATAGACCCCAGTGTGTAGTAGACCCCCTCCCTGTGTCCATGTGTTCTCATTTTTCTCACCCACCTATGAGTGAGAATATGTGGTATTTCTTTTTCTGTTCTTGTGTCAGTTTGCTGAGAATGATGTTCTCCAGATTCATCCATGTCCTTACAAAGGACACAAACTCATCATTTTTGATTGCTGCATAATATTCCATGGTGTATATGTGCCACATTTTCCCAGTCCAGTCTATCATCATTGGGCATTTGGGTTGGTTCCAGGTCTTTGCTATTGTAAACAGTGCTGCAATGAACATTCGTGTGCATGTGTCCTTACAGTAGAACGATTTATAGTCCTTTGAATATATACCCAGTAATGGGATTGCTGGGTCAAATGGAATTTCTATTTCTAGGTCCTTGAGGAATCACCACACTGTCTTCCACAATGGGTGAACTAATTTACACTCCCACCAACAGTGTAAGAGTGTTCCTGTTTCTCCACATCCTCTCAAGCATCTGCTGTCTCCAGATTTTTTAATGATCGCCATTCTAACTGGCATGAGATGGTATCTCAATGTGGTTTTGATGTGCATCTCTCTAATGACCAGTGATGATGAGCATTTTTTCATGTGTTTGTTGGCCTCTTGTATGTCTTCTTTTGTAAAGTGTCTGTTCATATCCTTTGCCCATTTTTGAATGGGCTTGTTTTTTTTTTTTTTTTTTTTTTTTTTTTCCTGTAAATCTGTTTGAGTTCTTTGTAAATTCTGGATATCAGCCCTTTGTCAGATGCGTAAACTGCAAAGATTTTTTCCCATTCTGATGGTTGCCGATTCACTCTAGTGACTGTTTCTTTTGCTGTGCAAAAGCTGTGGAGTTTGATTAGGTCCCATTTGTCTATTTTGGCTTTTGTTGCCAATGCTGTTGGTGTTTTGGTCATGAAGTCCTTGCCTACTCCTATGTCCTGAATGGTTTTGCCTAGATTTTCTTCTAGGGTTTTTACGGTGTCAGGTCTTATGTTTAAGTCTTTAATCCATCTGGAGTTAATTTTAGTGTAAGGTGTCAGGAAGGGGTCCAGTTTCTGCTTTCTGCACATGGCTAGCCAGTTTTCCCAACACTATTTATTAAACAGGGAATCCTTTCCCCATTGCTTGTTTTTGTCGGGTTTATCAAAGATTATATGGTTATAGATATGTTGTGTTGCCTCCGATGCCTCTGTTCTGTTCCATTGGTCTATATCTCTGTTTTGGTACCAGTACCATGCTGTTTTGATTACTGTAGCCTTGTATAGTTTGAAGTCTGGTAGTGTGATGCCTCCCGCTGTGTTCTTTTTGCTTAGAATTGACTTGGCTATGAGGGCTCTCTTTTGGTTCCATATGAAGTTCATGGTGGTTTTTTCCAGTTCTGTGAAGAAATTCAATGGTAGTTTGATGGGGATAGCATTGATTGTGTAAATTACTTTGGGCAGTATAGCCATTTTCATGATATTGATTCTTCCTAACCACAAACATGGAATGTTTCTCCATCTGTTTGTGTCCTCTCTTATTTCGTTGAGCAGTGGTTTGTAGTTTTTCTTAAAGAGGTCCTTTACATTCCTTGTGAGTTGTATTCCCAGGTATTTTATTTTCTTTGTATCAATTGTGAATGGCAGTTCGTTCTTGATTTGGTTCTCTTTAAGTCTGTTATTGGTGTATAGGAATGCTTGTGATTTTTGAACATTGATTTTATATCCTGAGACTTTGCTGAAGTTGCTTATCAGTTTCAGGAGCTTTTGGGCTAAGGTGATGGGGTCTTCTAGGTATACTATCATGTTGTCTGCAAATAGAGACAATTTGGCTTCCACCTTTCCTATTTGAATACCCTTTATTTCTTTTTCTTGCCTGATTGCTCTGGCTAGAACTTCCAGTACTATGTTGAATAGGAGTGGTGAGAGAGGGCATCCTTGTCTAGTGCCGGATTTCAAAGGGAATGCTTCCAGTTTTTGCCCGTTAATATGATATTGGCTGTTGGTTTGTCATAAATAGCTTTTATTACTTTGAGATATGTTCCATCAATACCAAGTTTATTGAGGGTTTTTAGCATAAAGGGCTGTTGAATTTTGTCAGATGCCTTCTCTGCGTCAATTGAAATAATCATGTGGTTTTTGTTTTTGCTTCTGTTTATTTGGTGAATTACATTTATAGACTTGCGTATGTTGAACCAGCCTTGCATCCCCGGGATGAATCCTACTTGATCATGATGGATATGTTTTTTAATGTGCTGTTGTAATCGGTTTGCCTGTATTTTATTGAAGATTTTTGCATCTATGTTCATCATGGATATTGGCCTGAAGTTTTCTTGTTGAGTCTCTGCTGGGTTTTGGTATCAGGATGATGTTGGTCTCATAAAATGATTTGGGAAGGGTTCCCTCTTTTTGGATTATTTGGAATAGTTTCAGAAGGAATGGTACCAGATCCTCTTTGTGTGTCTGGTAGAATTTGGCTGTGAACCCATCTGGACCTGGGCTTTTTTTGTGTGGTAGGCTCTTAATTGCTGCCTCAACTTCTGACCTTGTTATTGGTCTATTCATAGTTTCGGCTTCCTCCTGGTTTAGGCTTGGGAGGACACAGGCATCCAGGAATTTATCCATTTTTTCCTGGTTTACTAGTTTATGTGCATAGAGTTGTTTGTAGTATTCTCTGATGATGGTTTGAATTTCTGTGGAATCTGTGGTGATTTTCCCATTATAGTTTTTTATTGCATCTATTTGGTTGTTCTCTCTTTTCTTTTTTATCAGTCTGGCTAGTGGTCTGTCTATTTTGTTGATCTTTTCGAAAAATCAGCTCTTGGATTTATTGATTTCTTGAAGGGTTTTTCTTGTCTCTATCTCCTTCAGTTCTGCTCTGATCTTAGTTATTTCTTGTCTTCGGCTAGGTTTTGAGCTTTTTTGATCTTGCTCCTCTAGCTCTTTCAATTTTGACGATAGGGTGTCAATTTTGGATCTCTCCACTCTTCTCATATGGGCACTTATTGCTATGTATTTTCCTCTACAGAATGCTTTGAATGTGTCCCAGAGATTCTGGTACATTGTGTCTTCATTCTCGTTGGTTTCAAAGAACTTCTTTATTTCTGCCTTCATTTCATTGTTTATCCAATCAACATTCAGAAGCCAGTTGTTCAGTTTCCATGAAGCTGTGCGATTCTGAGTCATTTTCTGAATTCTGAGTTCCAACTTGATTGCACTATGGTCTGAGAGACTGTTTGTTATGATTTCAGTTGTTTTGCATTTGCTGAGGAGTGCTTTACTTCCAATTATGTGGTCAATTTTGGAGTAGGTGTGATGTGGTGCTGAGTAGAATTTATATTCTGTGGATTTGGGGTGGAGAATTCTGTAAATGTCTATCAGGTTTGCTTGAAAAATACAAAAAATTGCTGGACACGATGGTGCCTGCCTGTAATCCCAGCTACTCCAGAGGCTGAGGCAGGAGAATTTTTTGAACAGGGAGGCAGAGTTTGTAGTGAGCTGAGATTGTGCCACTGTACGCCAGCCTGAACAACAGAGGAGGGAAACCCTGTCTCAGAAACAAATAAAATTAAACAAAAATGAAGACCAGACTTACTTTATTTGCCTTTTAGCTCTTCAGTGCGGTGTCTTATTTTTATTTCCTGGTTCTAGGATGATAACTACCAGAAGCTCCAGATTCATATCATGGAAACCAGTGGTGATCAGAGTGGAAATTTCTGATAACCTTCATACAAATCCAGGGATTTTCCATGATTGAACAATGTTGAGTTACTCATCACTGTACAGGAATTTGATGCTTTAATTAGTCAGGCCGAGGTATGGATTTCACTCCTAGTCTGAAACATATGGACTGAGAAGGAGGAGACAGTTTTCTAAAGGAATTTCAAGGTACCGAGGTGGCTAAAATATGCTATTTTGGCATATTGACTATTTATGTTGAAGACACTTGAAAAACAACAAGTGCAAGATCACTTTGACCTTTCAGCTCTTTCTTAAAAGAATGAAATTCCCATGAAAGACTCTCTTTGCTAGAAAGGCAACATCCCTATCTTCAAGAACAAGAAGTTGAGACTGAAAGAATTCTGTACAGTTCTCATTAGAATAATCTTAACTTTTAAGTCTTCCAAAATAATATAGTCACGTTTTCAAGTTTAACACTCTTCGTCCAATTCAGTATATAAGTAACTGACTCCTGCTTCTTTGGGGCTTCATTTCTCTATGAGGGCTCCCATGCCATGTAAAACTTGTAAAGTAAGCTTTCCTCCTTTTAATCTATGCTGTATTAATTTCATTCTTAGAGCTAGCTGGAACTCTAAGAGGAAGGAAGTAGGGTTTGTCTACCCATCTAATACCACCATTAGAAAGAGAAATAGATATTAGGGGGTTAAAAACAACTTATTTCCCCCCATTTTTTTTTTGAGTCTCTGGGTTTTTCCATTTTCTACTTTTTCTGTCTGGAAATTCCTCACCTCTCTTTCTGGCAGTCTCTTAATACATGCTTTTAGAACCAAGTCAAATGTCACCTCAAACATCAGAGTCTGCGTAAGTGTAACCTTATCAGAGGACATTTACTAACCACCCTGTGCTAGGCACATTCTTATTTCCTTACTCTAATATTTTATTCTGCACATCACTTGTTACCATGTGACATATTATATATTTTCTCTGTATCTCCATTATAGAATGTCAGCTCACAAAGGCAGGAATTTTAGAATCTATTGCTCACTGTTCACTAGTGCCCAGAATGGTACCTAGTTTCTAACAGGTGCTCAGTAAACATCTGTTGAATGAACATCTTCTTCCGTCTCCTCAGTGCAGAATTGGGAGCTCCTTCTCCTCTATCCTGTTAACATTTTCTGTACATTTCCATTCTAATCCTTAGCAGATTGCATTTCATCTACAGTGAATTATGTGCAGCTGGATGGACCCACCAAACATTTACTTAATTGTACCATTCCCTTCCTCTACTCCCGGAGCTCTAAATCCTAATGAATTGTTCTCCCACTCTGTATTAGGGCATCTATTTTATTTTCAAGATCAATTTTCTTAATTGGCATCATTAGTCTGACCATCAGCATCTGGGAATGTTGACATTTCCCAGTTACTCTTTGTGAATTTGTTTATGCTCCATTAGCACTTATTCAGGCTGTAGTAGGATGTTGAAATTGTTTTAGAGTTTAGATTATAGGAGAGAAGGAAATATTTCTAGTTGTGATATATAATCTCAATACTTAAGTACATTTGGATTTTATTCTAATCTCGCATTAAATATCAACCACCATAACAAAGCAATTATTAGCTTAATTTTCTGAGACTATTGCTTTTCCATCACCAATTTTGCTATATATTTGACTGAAAACAAATGGGCCTAAGAAAGCAGAAAATGTACATTTTTGTATGAATTCTGTTCTGAATTAGCTTCATGGTATAAAAGAATTCACTTCACTTGTCTGAGCCTTTAGGTGATTCCATCTTGCTCTTCATCGACCTCTTCACTTCTTCCTCATTACCATAGAATCCCTGTCTCCGTCTCTAGTTTCTCTCTCTCCATCTTCTCATTCTTGAAGTTAATTCACTATGTTATCAATCTATTCTTTGAACACTCTCTAGATCTTCCAGCATTAACACCAGTGCTTAGAAGACGTCATTTACCCAAGAGAGTGGAGTCTGCATCTCTTTCATGCTCCTGTGCCTTCATTAGAGGCCATTTATTAACTTATTGGTATTTTCCTTTCATTTATGGAAGGCGCATATGGTTCACAGTAACCATCTCTAAGTTCAATGCTTCCATCATTCTGAGTGAGCTCACCACCATGTGGAAACCTTACTTAATGTGCTGTCCTAGCTGATGTGTTATTCCTTTCAACTCTGACCTCTTTAAAATCTTCCTGCATGGTGGCCTCTGTGAAACAAACATTTTTTTTTTTTTTTTTTGAGACAGAATCTGTTACCCAGGCTGGAGTTCAGTGGCACGACCTCTGCTCATTATAACCTCTGCCTCCTGGGTTCAAGCAATTCTCCTGCTTCAGCCTCCCAAGTAGCTGGGATTACAGGCACATGCCGCTATGCCTGGCTAATTTTTGTATTTTTACTAGAGATGAAGTTTCGCCAGGTTGGTCTTGACTTCTTGACCTCAGGTGATCAGCCCACCTCAGCCTCCCAAAGTGCTGGGATTACAGACATGAGCCACTGCGTCCCGCCTGTTCAACAAACTTTTTAATAGCTGCTGTCTTTCATTGTTTGGCTATAAGACATTTACCCTTCCTACTTTTGATCTCTGTATCATCTGGAGCTTTTATTTTATCTTCTAAATTTTGACAAATTTTAAACTGATTATATTCTTCTTTCAGAGCTTGTCTTGAGAATATATAGCTATTTGAATACATGTAAATATGTGAAGTATAATTCATTGTCCACTTCAGGAAAGACACATTGGCATAAAATCCATGACAAAAGGATGGTGTCCTTCTGAATATGCCATACTAGAACATTTTTAGAAAAAGCTTCTATGCAGTTTTTGAAAAAAGTTTTGTAATGAACCAAAAAGCATATTGCCTTAGGGTGCAAATTGACTTTAAGTCAGAGTTATTTATCCTGTTATGCCTAACAACTGATCAATTTGAAGTCTTTGGTGAACTTCTGCTATAGGCAAAATATTTCAGAGAATTCTAATATAAAGAAAAGCATTTGGGAAATTCGTATTTTAGTTGTTGAGAAGTGATTGACAAGTAAAATTTTGAAAAAAATACATATATTTAGTTTCATTTAAAAATATCTTTTGCTTCTTATTTTGAATTATATGGAGAAAAGCTATCTGGCTTTCATCAGTGTTTGAGTGTATTATGAAGGCATGGGAAGATAGGCTATTTGTATTGATATTTTTCATTTGCTTCTTTGTGTTGGTGTTTGTGTTTATTAAAATAACTCAACACATAGATGGAACTGAAGATCATTACTGTTAAGTGAAATAAGCTGGACACAGAAAGACAAACATTTCATGTTTTCACTTATTTGTGGGATCTAAAAATCAAAACAATTGGACTCATGAACATAGGGAGTAAAAGGGTCGTTACCACCGGCTGGGAAGGGTAGTGGGAGATTGAGAGGAAAGTGGGGATTGTTAAGGGGTACAAAAAAGTAGAAAAAATAAATAAGATCTCCTATTTGATAGTACAACAGGCTGACTATAATCAGTAATGTAATTATAAATTTAAAAATAACTAAAAGAGTTTAATTTGTTATACTCTTATAGCACAAAGGATAGATGCATGAGGTGATGGATACCCCATTCTCCATAATGTGATTATTTCATATTGCGTGCCTGTATCAAAACATTGTATGTGCTTCAAAAATGTATAAATCTATGGACACACAAAAATCAAAAATGAAAAATGGAAAAAATATCTAGACAGTACATGTATATAATTTGAGGCTCGTTTTCAAAAACCATATTTCTGGAATGTGTCATTGGAAATGTATGTGATGGTCATTCGACTGTAACTAATTGCAATGAGCTTGGATTCATGGTATGTGTGAAATGTCCATTGCACTGATACCTGGCAAATAGTAGAGGTGTTGGTTTAGGTTCGACCTCTGATCACACAGATTTAGGGAGGAGACTGGTTTTCTTTTCTGTATTGAGCTATCATTCATCAATCTACCAAATAGCTGATACTTTACAGAAGAGAAGATGCCCATTTTTTTCGGACTGAAAATTTCCTATTTTAAACTCACAAAAAGCATAGTAAAAGCCTAACTGTTTAAGTGTCTGTGCTATTACTAAATCAATACCAAGTTTTTTTATATATATGTTTGAAAGGAAAAGAAAAATCTCTAAGATAACACGTGTTATACCTTATTCCAGAACAATGCCAGTTTGTGATAGCAACTGAGAGGAAGGCTATACTCTGTAAAGCCACAGGGGTGGAGCTACCCAAGACCATGGGAATCCACCTCTTGCATCAGTGTGACCTGGATGTGAGACATGGAGTCAAAGGAGATTATTTTGGAGCTTTAAGATTTGACTGCTCCACTGGGGTTTGGACTTGCTTGGGGCCTGTAGCTCCTTTGTTTTGGCCAGTTTCTTCCATTTGGAACTGCTGTATTTATGCAATGCCTGTACCCCCATTGTATCTAGGAAGTAATTAGCTTGCTTTTGATTTTACAGCCTCATAGGTGGAAGGTACTTGCCTTATCTTGAATGACACTTTGGATTCTGGACTTCTGAGATAGTGTTGAAATGAGTCAAGACTTTAGGGGACTGTGGGAAGGCATGATTGATTTTGAAATGTAAGGACATGAGATTTGGGAGGGGCTGGGGTGGAGTGATATAGTTTGGCTATGTCCTCACCCAAATGTCATCTTGAATTGTAGCTTCCATAATTCCCACATGTTTTGGGAGGGACCCAGTGGGAGGTAATTAAATCATGGGGATGGGTCTTTCCCATGCTATTCTCGTAATAGTGAATAACCCTGGTTATAAATGAACAACACTAACATGTAATGCTGTAGAAAAATTTATCTTGCCAATGTTTCAGTGGATAGAGCCAGTTCTCTAGAACAGTTCCAGCTGTCTCCAAATCCCCTAGTTATGAACTGCTGAGTCTCACTGTAAGAGATTCAAAGGCAGTAGACTTGATGGTTTTATAAAGAGGAGTTCCCCTGTACAAGCTCTCTTCTCTTGTCTGCCATCATGTGAGAAATGTCTTGCACCTTCTGCCATTATTGGGAGGCCTCCTTAGCCATGTGGAACTGTGAGTCCATTGAACCTTTTTCTTTTGTAAATTGACATGTCAGGTATGTCTTTATCAGCAGTGTAAAAACAGACTAATACAGCATTCCACCCATATTTACTCTTTTGTTTGTGTATGTGTGGGGAGAACACTTAAGATCTATACTCAGCAAATTTCAAGTATATAATATTGGTGGCCTCTGCATGGTGGCCTCTGTGAAACAAACTTTTTTTTTTTTTGAGACAGAATCTGTTACCCAGGGACATTTAGAAACATGATTCTTGGCCTAGGGATGTGGGGCTGGGAAAATAAATAACACTAACATGTAATGCTGTAGGAAGATTCATCTTTCAGTGGTTAGAGCTGGTTCTCTAGGGAAATTCCAGCTGTCTCAGAATCCCCTACTTATGAACTGCTGAGTCTTGCTATGAGAGATTTAAAGCCAGTAGATAATCTGAGATGGTAGCAGTGGGGAGAATAGAGATAGGGCAGGATCTGAATTGCTTAAAATATTGCTAGGTATATCTAATCATTATTTATATTGGGAAACTACTGTATATTTAGCAATCTTAGCATCTCCTTATCCCCTAATGTGTACAAAGAGGTCAAAGATTACAGAGAAATTCTCTACACAGAAATCAGACTATATAGGCTTTAGGTCCTTATTTTCCATTTATTACTTATGAAACTTGGGCCAACCATAGGACTTAAATCTCAGTAATTACACTTGTAAAATAAAATCAGAAACTTCAATGTGTTCTAGAGTATTCCTAAAATTCCTATGAAAATAATGAAATGTAAAACCGGTACAGCAAAGGAAACAATCATTAGAGTGAACTGGCAACCAACAGAATGGGAAAAAATTTTTGCAATCTACCCATCTGACAAAGGGCTAATATCCAGAATCTACAAAGAACTAAAACAGATTTACAAGAAAAAAAAAACCACATTTAAAAGTGGGTGAAAGATATGAACAGACACTTTTCCAAAGAAGATATCTATGAGGCCAACAAACATATGAAAAAAATGCTCATTATTACTTGTCATTAGAGAAATGCAAATCAAAACCACATTGAGATACCATCTCACACTGGTTAGAAGGGCATTCATTAAAAAATCTGGAGACAACAGATGCTGGAGAGGATGTGGAGAAACAGGAACACTTTTACACTGTTGGTGAGATTGTAAATTAGTTCAACCATTGTGGAAGACAGTGTGTGATGCTGCAAGGACCTAGAAAGAGAAATACCATTTGACCCAACAATCCCCTTACTGGGTATATACCCAAAGAATTATAAATTGTTCTATTATAAAGACACATGCACACATATGTTCATTGTGGCACTGTTTACAATAGCAAAGACCTGGAACCAACCCAGATGTCCATCAATGATAGACTGGATAAAGAAAATGTGGCACATATACACCATGAAATACTATGGAGCCATAAAAAACGATGAGTTTGTGTGCTTCATAGGGACATGGATGAATCTGGAAACCATCATTCTCAGCAAACTGACACAAAAACAGAAAACCAAACACCACATGTTCTCATTCA
Organism: Saguinus oedipus; assembly: GCA_031835075.1. NCBI lineage: Eukaryota > Metazoa > Chordata > Mammalia > Primates > Cebidae > Saguinus > Saguinus oedipus. The sequence continues at coordinate 64,644,166 of CM063171.1, read as the reverse complement.
TATGAGGGTGTTTAACAATAAGAATATGTGGACACAGGAAGGGGAGCATCACACACTATGATCAGTTTGGGGAGGGCCAGGGGAGGGGAACAGTGAGGGGTGGGGAGGGATAACGTGGGGAGAAATACCAGATATAGGTGATGGGGGATGAAGGCAGCAAACCCCCTTACCATGTATGTGCCTATGCAACAATTCTGCATGTTCTGTACAAGTACACCAGAACCCAAAGTACAATAAAAAAATGGAATTAAAATAAATGAAAGGTTATCTATGAGGTAAAAACCAACATTGAGACCAATATTGAGAGTGTTTGATAAAAATTGATGTTTTCTTTTTTTACAAATCTCTCTAAGGTCATGAAACATAAATATCCCATTGAAAATGATTTCCTTCTAACTCACTTGCCTTAATGATTCTGGAACTATGGATTACTAAAAGGTCTAATATGACTTACATCTCTTTCAGCTTTATGTCAGAAAACATGATCAAATTGTACCTCAGGAGATTAGCCTAGAAGCAAATACAACGAAAGGGAGAGACAAGTGAAAGAACTGTCACCGTATCAAGATATATATTTAAATAAACTATGTTGAGACACTTACAAAAATCTCTAGAAAGATTCATAAGTTCTGTGAATATATGATTTGTTTAAATTAACCATAGACAAGAGAAAGTCTTGAAGACTGGAAAATACAGTTAAGGTACAAAAAAAAAAGGACCAAATTAGGGAGGATTAAAATGTATTAATCCTTACTTGCTAGCATTGCCAAGTGCAATGGTATAGAAAATTGTCAGTCACCAAGGGACGCAGAGTCAGCTGGCAGAACAATTCCGTGTCCTTAATTCTCTCTTTTCTTTGGAATTGAGGATAGCTATATATGGGGACACATGTATGCCACATTATAACTATTTCAGCTAATTATCTAGATAATCTCCATTTTCAATATGCTGCAATTACATTTAAAAATGGCCAAACAACAAATACTATATTTTTTAAAGCAAATGTTGAATGCAATACTTTGGCATCAATTTATTCAAATGTAAATAAGATGGAATTTAACAAACACTTTATAAGCAACACTACACCCAAGATCAGTGACAATGCTCTTAAATTATATACACCAAAGAAAACGGGGGAAAAAAATAGTAACTGCATCCAGGTCTCCTTGTGTTGGAAATAATATACGGATATGTTTTGAATTTACGAAGACATGAATTTACAATCCCAATTCTGATATTTATTAGGTATAGTATAAGTTTGGACATGATATTTTATCTCTGAGGCTCAGTGAGGATAAAATATTTTTGAGATGGGTTTACAAACAGGAACAAATGGAACTGGTGGTAACCATACTTATGAGCTTGAGTCAGATATATGCTCTCAGCCTGCTTTGACCTGTGTTTTTCTCTTGCAGGGGCACAAAGGAAGTGATCCCTTTCCTCCCTATCATAAGCATCACAGCTGACACTCCTATACAGAAAAACAAATTAGCAAGAGAAAGCATAACAAATATAACTAATTATAGTTTTATGTAACATGGGAGCCTTAAAAATGAAGATCCAAAGATACAGTGACAACTGTCCATTTTTATGCTTAGGTTCAATGAAGAATGAAAAACCATGTAGAAATATGGTTGGACAAAAAGGGTATGACCTAATGGGAATAGACACAGTGGGGAAGCCCAGCATGGTCTGTCTGTTCAGATACTTCTTGTCCTCTCAGTATGGCATTCCTTCCTCCAGGGTATGCAGTGGAACACTTTCTGGATTGGGGGGGTCTTACGACCTACAATCAAACAATTCAGGTCAGATAATTTCTTTATGGCCATCTTTTACGCAGAAAGGCAGGGGAAGGTTAGGGTAATGTTTTCAGATTTTATGGCTGCCTTTGGGGAATAGAGATTCTGGTTTCCAAGACCCACCTTGGAAAGGGAGAATTCAAGTTTCTATGATCTGCATTAAGGGAGAATGAGGAGTGAGAGATAAGGGGCAGAAGAAGTTCAGAGAAACTTTGCTTCTGAGTCTACCTCTGAGACCTTCACTTTGGGCTATAATATTCTGAGCCCCAACACGCAGAATGGTTTTTGGACAGAACTTAAAACATTTACTTATTTACTGCATTTTTAAAAACATATGAGTGGTGAAAAATGGCATTCCCTTTTGTCTAAGAATATTAGTAAAAAACAGTTACAATTCTTCAACCTGGGCTCTAGTCCTTGTTTGCTAATAATTATTTGTGAAACTGGGGACATCACAGATAATCACACCATATATATTTTTGTACATTGTATTGCTGATAAAAAACGTGGGGAGGAGATTAATGGATGTGGATAATATATTTAGTACCAACACAAAATTGGGAATGTTTATGGTCCTTCCAAGTGGTTTCTGTAGCCCACAAAATACCAGAGGCCAATGAGAAGATATTATTACTAGATGAGCTATCTGAGAACCAAGATTGCTAAATTGGGCAAAAAAATATATAATTCAGGTGTACATTTCTTCTCATTCATGATAATGTGAGCTGTGGGGTAGAAATGAAATAGAATTGAGTACTTCAACTAAGAATATAAACTATGCAAACCTTGGTCAAAATAGTCCAAGGAAGTGGCCTTGAGAAACTACATTAACAGATTTTACAACTCCTAAAGAAGTCAAAAGGCTAATAATTTTTTCAGAGATCCTGCACTTTAGAATGCTTCTGCTAATTCTGTATAATACTGTCATAAAGACTACTATTTACCCCCATATATCCATTCTTTCATAGTAAATCTCTCAGCCCATGGAGAAGTTATGATATGTAAGTAGAAATGTCTGGTAGTTTCCAGTTGAGCCTCCTAAAAGACAACTGGCACCTGACTTTGCCCCTTTCCTCTTAACCCTCCCTCCATTCTGCTTCTTGAAAGATGGAGCTCTACGCGTGTTCTGTATCATGATATTGCGAGCTATCAATGATGGAAACATAGGCCGGAATGCTCAAGGATTTCATGGAGCAGAGACACTGCTCCTGTTATGTTAGTCTGCCTACTTCCAGACTTTAATGTCTGAGAGAGGTAAGTTCCATTGTGTTTTAATTCTTACCATCTTGAGACTGTTCTTCAAAACCAAAATGTATCCTATCTGATTTAGGTACCTTGGGATTCCATGTGATGAGGGCACCGGAAGTATATGGTTGTTATTAATGGCAAGAAAAAGAGATAATTCACATAATTCACCTAGTACAGTGCCAGGTACATAGTGGGTATTCAGTAAATAATAGTTCTTTCCACTAGCTCAACACATAGAGGCTCATTCAAATCAACTGACTTCTAGGAGATCACTAACTTCTTCACGTTTTTGTAGATTCCTAATAGTTTCTTCTTGGGTCTCATCACAAATTCTTAGCTCTCCCAAGTGGTTGTTATTTGTGATGGTTTTAAAGGTATGTTGGCATATGCGTTAATTCTCTTTTTAAGCAGTAGAGCTTAAATCCCCTACCTGTTGAGTGTCCGGACTTAGTAACTTGCTTCTAAGGAATAGAAAATAGCAGAAAAAATTAGGCATCACTTCCAATGTTAGGTTACAAGAAGACTTTAACCTCCACTTTCTGTGTTTCTCTCTCACCTTCTCTCTCTTAGTTCCTTTATGCTGGGGATAATAAACTGAAATTTTGTGAGCAGCATTATGGAGAGGTCCATTTGGTGAGGAACTGAAGCCTCCAAGAAAAGCCACATGAGTGATCTTGGAAGTAGATATCCTGGCCCCAGAAAGTATTTACAAAGGCTAAAGCAGTTCCGGCCAACAACCTGGCTGCAATATCATGAGAAAACCTGGGCCAGAATAGCACAGCTAAGATTCTCCCAGGTGCCTGATGCTCAGAAGCTATACAAGAATTAATTATAGTTTATTCTTCAGTTTTAAACTGCTGAATTTTGAGGTAATTTACCCATATATGCAGTAATAGCTGGTTAATGCAACATTCAAAATACAGTATTTAGTAAAGTTGATTATCTTATTCTGTTCTGTTTGAATTCTGAATGCTCTCTCTAGTTGATTTCGCTAATGCTTGTGACTCACATATTTATACTGTAATTGTATCTCCAAATTTGTATATATATCCAAAACTTTATATCTAAATTCAAGCAACATATTTCAATCTACAAGAATCTGTCTTTCATGTCTCCATGAATAATGTTACTCTTCATTATGTATCCCAAATTAACATCCAGGTAATCATCTTGGATTCCTTTATCTGCCTTTCTCCTTTTCTTATTCCTGTCCAATAAATAAATTTCATTCTTAGAATAAACTCTAATAGGCTTCCTGCTCCTTTAGATTCGATTTATCTGTATTATTTTAATGTTAGATTTTGGGGGTTAGTAGGAAGTTAAATTAGTCTGCAGCTCTTCTGTCTGTCATCTTTACCTGCGTTCTAAGACATTTAAAGCAATGTTATTTATATAGAAATACACTGGGGTCTATTGGGGGGAATGGGGGAGGGACAGTGGAGGGAGCTGGGGAGGGATAGCCTGGGGATAAATGCCAAGTGTGGGTGAAGGGGAGGAAGGCAGCAAAACACACTGCCATGTGTGTACCTATGCAACTACCATGCACGTTCTGCATATGTACCCCAAAACCTATAATGCAATAAAAATAAATAAAAATAAATAAATAAATAAATAAATAAATAAATAAATAAATAAAAATAAAAACAAAAAAAAGAAAAAGAAATACTTGAGACCGGGCGCAGTGGCTTACGCCTGTATTCCCAGCACTTTGGGAGGCCGAGGTGGGTGGATCACAAGGTCAAAAGATTGAGACCATCCTGGTCAACATGGTGAAACCCCATCTCTACTAAGAATACAAAAAATTAGCTGGGCATGGTGGCATGTGCCTGTAATCCCAGCTACTCAGGAGGCTGAGGCAGGAGAATTGCCTGAACCCAGGAGGCGAAGGTTGTGGTGAGCCGAGATCACACCATTGCACTCCAGCCTGGGTAACAAGAGCAAAACTCCGTCTCAAAAAAAAAAAAAAAAAAAGAAAGAAAAAGAAAAAGAAAAGTAATACTTGAAATTCTTGCCCTCTTTGGAGGGGCAGAGGGTATTCTTTGACATTCAAAACATGTATTTTGCAGTTACTAGTTTATTCTCATAATAAACAACTTTAATAATGTATAACATCAAAAAATTCAATCATTTTATCCATGTTTAAGGTTTTTTATGTGATATTTGTATATATTACTGTCTTATAATACTGTGTTACAGTAATTCTATCTTTCACCACATGACTTTCTTCATTCTTAAAAAAAGTACCACAAAATCTATTTCATTAACTTTTCTAAAGAAGGACTCTTGGTTTTCTGTTTGAATCCAACTTTTTTGTTTGATTTCTAACTCATTATGTTCAAAGTTTATATTCATTAATTTATATGTCTCACAGATCAGATTTATTATTTAGATAGTTTTCAATGTACTTGAGGTGAGTGCTTAGTTCATTTTTTCCCCAGGTTTTTTTTGGTCTGTAATAATACAATATTTATTACTATGGATTTTCTTCTGAGAATGATCTTGGCAGTGTCCCACAGGTTTCAATATTCGATTTTGTTATTTTCTAAATGAATGAAATTGGTTTGTTTCTCTTTAGACTAAGAGTACTGTAACATTTTTCCTCTTAATTTATAAAGGAAAGGAGGTTTAATGGACTCACAGGGGCTGGGGAGTCCTCACAATCATGGCAGAAGGTGGAAAGCATGTTTTTTTTTTTTTTAAATATATACTTTAAGTTCTGGGATACACTTGTAGAATGTGCAGATTTGTTACATAGGTATACATGTGCCATGGTGGTTTGCTGCACCCATCAACCCACCATCTTCATTAGATATTTCTCCTAATTCTAACCCTCCCTTTGCCACCCAACCTCCAACAGGCCCTGGTATCCGATGTTCCCCTCCCTGTGCCCGTATATTCTCATTGTTCAACTCTCACTTATGAGGGAGAACATGCAGTGTTTGATTTTCTGTTCCTGTGTTACTTTGCTAAGAATGATGGTTTCCAGCTTAAACCATGTCCCTGCAAAGGACATGAACTCACCCTTTTTTATGGCTGCATAGTATTTCATGGTGTATATGTGCCACATTTTATTTACCCAGTCTAACACTGATGGGCAGTTGTGTTGGTTCCAAGTCTTTGCTATTGTGAATAGCGCTGCAATAAACATGTGTGCATGTGTCTTTACAGTAGAATGATTTATAATATTTTAGGTATATACCCAGTCATGGGACTGCTGGGTCAAATGATATTTCTGGTTCTAGATCCTTGAGGAATTGCCACACTGTTTTCCACAATGCTTAAACTAATTTACACTCCCACTAACAGTGTAAAAGTGTTCCTATTTCTCCACATCCTCTCCAGCCTCTATTGTTTCCTGACTTTTTAATGATCTCCATTCTAACTGGCATGAGATGGTAACTGATTGTGGTTTTGATTTGAATTTCTCTAATGGCCAATGATGATGAGCTTTTATTTATGTTTGTTGACTGCATAAATGTCTTCTCTTGAAAAGTGTCTGTTTTTATCCTTCACCCACTTATTGATGGGGTTGTTTGTTTTTTCTTGTAAATTTGTTTAAATTCCTTGTTAATTCTGGATATTAGCCTTTTGCCAGATGGATAGATTGCAAAAATTTTCTCCTATTATGTAGGTTGTCTGTTTACTCTGATGATAATTTCTTTTGCTGAGCAGAAGCTCTTTAGTTAAATTAGATCCCATTTGTCTATTTTGGCTTTTGTTGCAATTGCTTTGGTGTTTTAGTCATGAAGTTTTTGCTATGCCTATGTCCTGAATGGTATTGCCTAGGTTTTCTTCTAGGATTTTTATGGTTTTAGGTCTTACATTTAAATCATTAATGCATCTTGAGTTAATTTTTGTATATGGTGTAAGGAAACCGGAAGGTCCAGTTTCTGTTTTCTGCATATGGCTAGTCAGTTTTTCCAGCACCATTTATTGAATAGGGAATCCTTTCCCCATTGTTTGTTTTGTCATGTTTGTCAAAGATCAGATGGTTTTAGATGTGTGGTGTTATTTCTGAGGTCTCTGTTCTGTTCCATTGATCTATATCTCTGTTTTGGTACCAGTGCCATGCTGTTTTTATCACTGAAGCCTTGTAGTATAGTTTGAAGTCAGGTAGCGTGATGCCTCCAGCTTTGTTCTTTTTGCTTAGGGTTGTCTTGGCTATTCAGGCTCTTTTTTGGTTCCATAAGAAATTTAAGGTAGTTTTTTTCTAATTCTGTGAAGAAAGTCAATGGTGGAAATAGCATTGAATCTATAAATTAATATGGGCAGTATGGCCATTTTTATATTTATTCTTCCTATCCATGAGCATGGAATGTTTTTTTGTGTCTTCTCTTATTTCCCTGAGCAATGAGTTGTAGTTCTCCTTGAATAGATCCTTCACATCCCTTCCAAGTTGTATTCCTGGGTATTTTATTCCCTTTGTAGCAATTGTGAATGGGAGTCTGCTCATGATTTGGCTCTCTGTTTGTCTGTTATCGATGTATAGAAATGCTTATGATTTTTTCACATTGGTTTTGTATCCTGAGACTTTACTGATGCTTAGCAGCTTAAGGAGTTTTGGGGTTGAGATAATGAGGTTTTCTAAATATACAATTATGTCATCTGCAAACAGAGATAATTTGACTTCCTCTCTTCCTATATGAAAATGCTTTATTTCTTTCTCTTGCCTGATTGCTCTGGTCAGAACTTTCAGTACTGTGTTGAATAGGAGTGTAACATTTTATTCACTATGAAAGTGTCTATGTTTATGCACAACTACTGCTTAACAAAGTGAGATTCTTTCTTTCTTTCTTTGCACTCTCTGACCTTCCTTGACTCTCTCTCCCCATGGCCTACCTCCTGTTCACCCTTTCATATCTGATGCCCTCCTAAATTTTTTATCTATGATATAGTTCTATTTTTTTAATTCTCAATTTCTTTGTCCTATTTTATTTACCTGTTATTTTACTTGTAGTTTTCAAGTTATTTTATTTATATGTGTGTCCAAGACCTAACTTATGAATTCTTTTGGTGCAGAACAAATTTTAATTTGTCTTGAATTTTCATAGTGCCTAATACTATGCTTTGTATGTAGTAAGTACTTGACAAATGCAAAGAGACTGATCAAATGACAGTGTCTGAGTGGCAGAGAACACAAGGTACAAAAGCCCACTGAGTTGACCTAGGAAGTCAGTCAAAAGAAATCTCAGCATAACAAGTGGACAGAGGGTCCAGAAAGTAACCAATGCCAAATTGGAACCTCAATTTAGTAGGCTGCAAAAAGTTTCTCAAAAAGATGAATGGACATTCCAATTAATAAGCAGAATGACAAATGAGCAGGATTACAATAGTGACACAGTGAAGAAAGCATATCCTTCTTCTCTCAATAGGGATAAATGTAAGTGCCAGGAAGACAAATATAAGCTCCAGGAAAAATAACAGCTAAATATGTATATTAACTTAGTGTCCAAGTATGAGATACATTAAATAAGGCATGATTTTGATCAAATATTGAAGTATAGTTATGGAGAACTGTTTGACTGGGATGCTTAGGATCATTACATGTTGATTACTATGGGAGTGGTGATATGGGAAAAAAGTGAAGGAAATAGAATAGTAGCACATGAGTTGACCCTTCATTGAATATTTATGTAGTCATTATACTGTAACTGCTGTTTATAGTTTTCAGCTCTTAGAACACCTCCATAGAGACAGCATAAATATTTAATTATGGTTCTAGAACAGAACCTAAATGTTAATAGGCCTTATAATGTAAAAGTAGAGATGCTACTGATGGAACATGAGAGGTAATGGAGAGAGAGAAAATGTGCATGTATAGGTGAAGACTTAATAGAAGGAGTCAAGTGATTAATTACATTTCTTGGAATAAAATGGAGGTTAAGTATATTATTTAATCCACTATAACTATTGGCTTTGATATTTGGAATGCCATAACAGAAGGCCATAAACTCATAGCTTTTAAAGAAAGAAATTTATTTCTCACAATTCTGGAAGCTGGGAAGATCAAAATCGAGGTGCCATTGATTCAGGGTCTGGTGAAAGCCACTTCCTCACAGATGGTGCCTTAACTGTGTCTCCAAATGGTGGAGAGAGTCAACTAACCCTCTGCGATCTCTTTTACAAAGGCTCTGATTTCATTCATGAGTGCTCTACTCCCATGATCTAATCACCTTTCAAAGACCCTACCTCCTCACATCATCATCCTGGGGGTCAGGGTTTCAGTATATTAATTCTGAAGGTACATGAATCTCCACACCATAGTAGTTACCAAGCTGAGAAATAAAAATTACAGAATTAGCCTTGGTGTTTCCAAAGAAGCTTAACAAACAATACCTCTTTTCTTCACCTGGGTTTGTAAAAAAAAAAAATTGTGAAAAATAAGGAGTGGCAAGCAGAAGGCAAAGTGCCATTTTAGTTACTGGTAAGAGCTAAGTGTAGGATGTGTGAGGCCAAATAGGCTTGCTAAGTGAACCATGTATTGTAAAGATGATTAGCCCAGTCTAGAGTGCTGGATTATTATAGAACAGGTATTTCCCCACTGTAGTAAGCAGCAGAGACCTGAAGAATTTCAGTAAAAGAAGGGCGGGATCAGTAGAACTAGTCTGACATGGTTTCAATCTCTGTGCCCTTTCAAATCTCATGTTAAACTATAATCCCCAGTATTGGAGATGGGGCCTGGCGGGAGGTGATTGGGTCCTGGGGATGGTCCCTCAGGAATGATTTAGCACCATTCTCCTAGTGCTGTTCTCCTAATAGAGTTCTCAAGAGCTCTGGTTGTTTAAAAGCATGTAGCACCTCCCCACTCTCTCTCTCCTCTTCCTGCTCCAGCCATGCACAGTGCCTTGGTCTTGCTTTGCCTTCCACCATGAATAAAAGCTCCCTAAGGCCTTCTCAGAAGCAGAAGCTGTTAAGCTTCTTATACAGCCTGCAGAACCATGAGCCAATTAAATATCTTTTCTTTATAAATTACCCAGTCTCAAGTATTTCTTTACAGCAGTGTGAGAATGAACTAATACACAGGCCCAGTTTATTTTTTTTCCAAATTTACCAGATATCTCTCTTCACCTTCTCTGGAATAAAATGAGTAAAGATGCAGAGGATGCCCTGGAGAACCAGTGAAGCCTCAAGCACATAAAAAGAACAATAAAAAATGGGAACAAAGACCTGGTGTGGTGGCTCAGGCCTGTAATCCCAACCTTATTGAGGCATAATTTACCCACCATGAAGTTCATTCACCCACTTTAAGTGTATGGGGAGTTCTGTTGTGTTGCAGATGACCATGAATTGGGGATGAATGTTCCAAAGCTTAATTACATGGTCAAAACTTAAAGGGTTTGCAGTCTAGCTGGAGAAATAGGCATGAGTACAACTATCAAAAACATAACAACGGAGATTCTAATCAGAATAAAATATAAAATTCATGCTGGAGTGAAATTTCAAACTTAGCAATGCAGATCCTATTAAATATTTGAATAAGTATCCAGGATACAATTTTTTTTTTTTCCAATTAGGAGTCATCTGTCTCTTTAAGAGAGAGCAAATAAATCTCAGAGTTTAAATAAGGAACCAATTCCACTCTTAAATTTACCCATAGGAAAGCATCAGAAATGTACATGAATATCATTTCCATAGAATAACAGTTATATTAAGATTTCTTTTATATTTTCCCATAGGCACAGAGAATCATGAATTAGAGGGATCATATATTATGTAAATTTTCTGGTAAAGAGAGAGACTCTTCTGGCATATGTTGATTCAAAAGCATGAGTAAATGAATCCCTTAGATGATTTTGAAAATCCTTCTTGAGAACTAAAACAAAATCTACATAAACAATAAGAGAGCATCAAGGCTTAATGATCCCATGCTGATTAGAACTATGTAAATGTACTGAATGTATATATTTATTATTTTACTGTTTAGTATTAAATAGTAGATTTGGGTGCAATTTTCTAGGTGAGATCACATGTACTATCTCCATTTTGAGAATTGATATCAAACTGTAAATGTCCACAGAGTCTGCAGAACACTAATTTTTATGTAAACTAATTTCAGCATTTAGCATTACATAATTTTGGCTGGACTTAATGCTGATTTGTTCTGAAAGGATAATTATCAAAGAGGTAATATACCTTTTAAATTTGCCAATACTTAAATTACATAAAAACCTTACTTTTGTTGTGAGTGGCATTAAATGTAAATTTTTGGTGCTGCAAAAGTAGTAGTACTCAAATATAAGTTTTCTCTCAGCAGGGCAACTTTACTTTCTGCAGAAAGGGTACACTCGCCAGCAGTCTGCCACAGAGTATGAAGAATAAAGGAAAGGTAGACATATTTATCCCTTACAGACTAGCCCTTACTGCTGTGCCCTGCCTCTATTGGCTGGAGCTAGGCCTCACAATTTAAACTATACTGATTGGCAAATAACTCAAAACTTTTCCTGAAAGGGTAAAGGCAAGAGAGAACAAAGGAAAAGAGGAAATCACTTCTGAAAAACTTAAAGCAATAACATTTCCAAATAAGGAAGGAGAATTAACTATGGGCTTGAGTCCTGCCTGGGCTTGTCCAGACATGTCAGGGCAAATATCTGGGCTACAGTATCAGAACTAGGAACACAGAATATACTTCTTTCTTTATTATAATTAGCAGCTACTTAGGATTATTAACAAAAGGCTTTAGATTAAATCAATCTTTGAAGAAACTATTATTCAATTATTCATCCTTAATAAGCTAAGAAGAAAGCTTTGAAAAGGAACTTCTATTTTCTACAAGTGGCATATAATAAAGGTTGCTTTTTAAAGTACCAAGTCAGCAAATCTGAAAGACTTAACAAATTAGTAACAAAAAGCAAAAATTTTTACCATTTTCAGTACTGTCCCTGAGAAGCACATGATGCTTTGCTTCATATATCATCTCATTTAATTGTCACAGTAGCTGTGGAGTAATACTTTTTTTTGTTTCCATCTTACACTTGAGAAAAATGATTCTACATGGTGAATAAATAAACATTTCCAGGTTTACATAACAATATATGTCAGAGGAGTGAGGCAGTAAACAGATTTGTCCGCCCTGGAGACTATGCTCCTAATTCTTATGCCATACTGCTTGGGTATTTAAACCATGACTGGAATATTTGGAATTCTATTCAGGATTTTCTAACTTATGGTTCATGTTCTTTCTGTGCAAGAGTTACTACCTACATTTCTGGAAGATGTTTGGCAGCATTCTAATTTCCTTAGAAATTTGCATGTGATGGCAGTTAAAGAAATGTATCTTTTAAAATATACTTGGATTGTGAACAATTGGATGCAAAAAGTAAATTTGAAGAGGCTCACTTTCCTCTCCAAGGAAGTTAGAGAATTCCACCAAGTTGTTGACTGTACTTTGCCAAAGTAGATTCGTAGATGCTTGATGCAAAGAGGGTGTATTGTAATATATATGTATAAATATTATATATATATATGTTATATATAATATTATATACATGTCTCACCTGGTGGCCACATGTTTGGGTGTCATCCTCCTAGTTCGAGTGTGAAATAAGTCCTGAAACTGTGGATCCTCAGAGCAATTGTTAGGCGAGGTGGTCAAAGAAAGGAATGTTTTCCTAACGGCTGCTCTTCCATCAGCCAAAACCCGAGCCCCTCCCCGGTCCAGTCCCACTCCTGGCTGGCTCTCTCCCTTTGATGTTGAAACCTGGATCTTGTCTTTTCCTCTGGGTTGTTCTGAGGATTAAAATAGATCATCTGTGTGAAGTGATTGCTCCAGTGCCTGACACATAATAAGAACTCAGGAGCTGCTAGCCATTTCCATAATTACTCATCTTCTCAAACTGCTTTCCTACTGCCTCTTTTAATCCTGATTATAATTCAGTGAGGTAGGCATTCTCATCCCCATTTATCAAATAAGAAACTTGAGGCTCAGCAATGCTAGGGATAAACAATTAGGTTGGTACAAAAGTAATTGCAGTTTTGAAGCATGAATTTTAAATCACTATAATAGGCCCAAACACATCTTTATTAATCAGAATAGGAATCATTACAATCAACACTTTTTTTTTGGCCAACAAGAAATAAGTTTGTTTATTCCTGTAGCATAAAAATCTGTGCTTTGGGATCCAACGAACTCTTCAAAAGCATTTTCTGCATCCTGCTGGTTGTAGAAGCATTTTCCCTGCAAAAAGTTATTGAGATGCTTGAAGAAGTAATCAGTTGGCAAGGGGTCAAGTGATATGGCAGATAAAGCAAAAACTTCATAGCCCAATTTGTTCAACTTTGGAGTGTTGGTGTGACATACAGTCAGGTGATGTGGAGAATTGGGCCCTTTCTGTTGACCAATGCCGACTGCAGGTGTTGCAGTTTTGGGTGCATCTCATTGATGTGCTGAGCATACTTCTCAGATGTATGTTTTTATGGGAATACAGAAAGCTGTAGTGAATCAGACTGGCCGCAGACCACCAAACAGTGACCATAACCTTTTATTGGTGCAAGTTCGACTTTGGGAAGGGCCTTGGAGCTTCTTCTCCCAACCACTGAGCTGGTCATTGCTAGATGTCACATAAAATCCACTTTTCCTTGCACATCAGAATCAGATTTAAAAACGGTATGTTATTGTTGTGTAGAATAAGAAAAGAGGACACTTCCAAACGACAATTTTTTTTTAATTTTCTATCAGCTTTTGAGGCACCAACTTACTGAGTCTTTTCACTTTTCCCATTTGCTTCAAATGCTGAACAGCCATAGAATGGTCAACATTGACTTCTTCAGCAACTTTTCATGCATTTGTAAGAGGATCAGCTTCCACGATTGCTCTCAATTGGCCATTGTCAACTTCTGATGGCTGACCACTATGCTCCTCATCTTCAAGACTGTCGTCACCTTTGCAAAACTTCTTGAACCACCACTGCACTGTATCTTGAGCAGGTCCTGAGCCAAATGCACTGTTGATGTTGTGAATTCTCTCCACTACTTTACAATCCATTTTGATCTCAAATAAGAAAATTGCTAGAATTTGCTTTTTGTTTAACATTAATTCCATAGTTTAAAATCAACAAAAAATAAACAGCCAGTGATGTCATTAGCAAAAAAACATAAAGTGAGAAATGCCCACTAAAATGATGTATAACATAAACACATTTATTTAAGAATATATTCCAATATCAAATGGCAAATTCCAACAATGAGAAAACCACAATTACTTTTGCACTCACCTAATAACTCAGCACAGCCAATCCTAAAACTACAGTCCTTGAGGAGAGTCTCCCATTTTTCCAACCACATCACAAATGTTCTCAAAGGGACACCAAGCCTTATTTTCTGGTTAAGCTCACAGATATATTATACTACAATATGCTTCGCTCTAGCCCTCCTCCTTTCACTATGGCTTTGCTCTCCCTGCCGCCTGAATCCATATGAAAGTCTTGGTCTTCGGAACTACTGAAAAATCCAAGTTGTGGCTCATCTTCATTGGGTTCTGAATGTACCTCTGCCATTTTATTATTCTTTTTTTGCTTTTAGAGACAGAGTCTTGCTATGTTGCCCAGTCTGTAGTACAGTGGTACAATCTTGGCTCACTGCAATCTCCACCTCCTGGGTTCAAGCAGTTCTCCTGCCTCAGCCTCCTGAATAGCTGGGATTATAGGCACCCACCACCACACCTGGCTGATTTTTGTATTTTTAGTAGATATGGGGTTTTGCCATGTTGGCCAGACTGGGTCTTAAACCACCTTGGCCTCCCAAAGTGCTGGGATTACAGGTGAGAGCCACTGTGCTTGACCTCCTTTTAGTATTCTTATTACTTCATATTTTTCATATTTTCCAGTAAGTCTCTCATCTCCTTATTTATCTTTGAAATTTCCTCAGGTTAGTGACTATCTAACGTTCTTTGATTCTCTCTCATATTTACTGATTCAATCATTCAGTCATTCAACAAATATACTTACTTGTCTGCTGTAAACCAAGGCTATATTTCTAGATAAAGCAGACAAATTCTCTGCTCATATCCTAGTATTTGGGGGTGGATGCTAAAAGTAAACAAGGTCACACGTGAATGAATACAGACACAAGTAAATTAGAAAAAATCAGAGTATTATAAGGGCCATACAGAAAATTAAAATAAGATGCTGTGGTTGTGAATGACTGGGTGGCTGCTGTAATCTGGGTGAAGAACCCGCTGAGGTAGTGACATCTCATCTGCAAGAAGAAACTTGTGTCATACTCACGTTCATAAACTAAATAATAAATTATCACAAAGTAATGGCTTAACCCTGGAGGAATTGACATTCGGCTCAAGGTATAGAGAATACATGAAGAGTCTCCCTTCTGGCTCTTGTTAGAGACAAGAAATTTCAGGAAAGTTTTCAAACATTAACCATTTGTTTAATCAAGTCAACGTTCTGGCACCAAGGTGATATTTATAACAGCTATAATATTTATAAAAAGTTATGTCTTTATGTAATTTATTACTTTAAAGATATTGTCAAAAGGACACACAGGGAAGGAGTATATTTGACTTCAGGCAAATGAAACAAATAGCTTCAACAATGAGTGTATTTATCTCACTCAGTGAGAAGTCTAGAATTAAGCTACTGACAGGAGCAGTAGCTCTGCAGTGTTGTCAAGGATTTCACCTCTTTCTAATTTTTTCTTCACCATCCTAAGCCTGCAAATATTATCCTCATGGCTGCACCAAAACCAAATATTGTACTTGCCTATCAAGCAGGAAGAAGTAAAAATAAAAAGCAAAAGAAGGTTTGCCCTTTTATTTAGAAGGGATGTCCTCTTTATGGGCAAACACTGGCGTCACACTGGTTAGAGAAATGAGTTTTCAGTTGGACACCTTGCTGTCTCAATCAAAATCTAGGTTTTATTTTTAAGGAATAGGGGAAATAGATACTGGATAGGTAATAACAGTGTAAGACACAACAGTATTCAAACTTTGCTCCCATGCAGTTTATAGCCACACTCTGGGGATCTGATCGTAACTTTAATCATTTTTTGGGAGCTCTCAGAGTATTCATGTGTGTATTGCTCAAATATTTGATGCATACTAAACATGGCATAGGCACTGGGGGTACAAAGATTAATGTGATGCTGCAAGATGGGTATGCATTTTAATTAACGTGGTAGTTAACTTTGTCGTAAGTTTTATTCAATTGAATTATATACTAAATTATAGTCTATTATTAGCAACTGCTGGTTGGTGCCTAGCTTCCTATAAGAACATAACTTTAAATAATAAGTGAATACATTCAATTCAATATAACAAACAAATAAACAACAAGAGAGATAAAAATACTATTATGTTTTCAACTTGATTTTTGGGCATTGTGAAATGCAGACTTTGTTTCTAAAATCTGATAGTCTTTACCAGTTAGTTCTTGAAACATCACTACTTTCCTATACATGCCATTGAACATAAAGGCCTTTTCCTATTTGACATTTGGATGGATGGTTTCCAATGCCTCATTGGTTTCTCCTTCTTAGTGATATATTAGGCTGAGTCACTATTCGAAGACCACTTTCTGATTCAAACTATTTTGGCTGCAACTCTTTTATAATGTGTGCCTCCAAATGAGACTGTCACATTTCTGTAGTACCTTTATGAGGCTGCAGTTCATACACTCAATTTGGGAATGGAAGCGGCCTTTGGGAAATATAGAAATAATAGAGGTTTTGGTTGGCTGGTGATTTGTTTCATGAGGGAAAATTGATGTTCACAATGGCCCTTAAGTAAAACACTGCATTACCACAAGGGCACATCTTAAACCTCCTGTAATCCAAAGGCTTAAATCACCTTCTTAGAAAACAGTTACATCATTTCCTTGAAACTTTTTCTACATAAATTTAGACTTGGCTTCTAATAGTCATAAATTTTAGAAAAACAGTAGTTGATCAGATCACATCTCCTCATTCTCTAGGGTAATAATAAGAAGAGCCTAATTATTGATTACCTTTCTATAGTTACTGCTTTTATTCTATTGGATGATATATTTCATTTTGAAGCTGGAAATACATAATTTTTCTAGCATTTAAATAGTTTCTTATGTGCAATAAGAACAAAGTTGTATGACTATATATTGTATAAAGTGCTTGGAAACTCATAATATCATCAACTGAGTTATTTTTGATGTGTGCCATTTTGCTTCCTGGTAGAATTTAAAAGTAAGTCACTTCTCCTTGTATTTTACCCCTGGATATTAAACCTTAAGGTTGAAACCTCTGGGTTCTATAAAGAGATTGAGGACAGTGATTTAGCCATATCCGGCATCTCTTTTAAACCTGGGAAAATTCTTCTTTAATAACCATCAGTAAAGCTAAATTATTTTGTGTCTTTCCTGAGATGATTATTTCAGAAGGCTGTTGACTTGTATCATTGTCCTCGTTCACAATAGTCTTGCCTGGGTGTCTTCTACTTCGAGTGTTTAAGCTCCCCTGACCTCAAGTTCTCAGATATAGCCCTGGGGCTTTCTGCTTTTAACAGGGAATTATTTTTTGATCTGTGGCATTATTTTCAGAAATTATTCTAGATTAAACATGATTTATTAATACAAGCATTGGAGATTTGATTATGATTAATAGGCCTGATATTCCTACTGTGCCACACGCCAGTAGGTCTTACCTCCAGAATAACTTCTAAGACAATGGGAAACTCAACAAAGAGAAATTAAAGAAAGCTAAACCCTGCTATCCCTGGCTGTCTGCAATAAAGCATGCTAGTTGCCTATTTAATGATCCTTTGTCCTTACAGAACAAGCTGCTAGACGGTTTCATACTTCTTACTTGCTCGTTCTGATTCAAATGGCCTTTCTGTTGATCTCTCCTATTTATCCTTCTATTCTGGAATATTCTTTTACTTCTCAGATCCAGTCTAATTCTTTCTTTCCTTTGATCCCATAAAAACTTGTTCATATTGTTCTTCCAATATCTTGGTATCGATTATGTTGTTGGCTTGTGTGGCTTGTATGTCCCATTTGACTGAGTCTTAATAGCAGAAATGCAACCTACAATTTATTCCTGCAGTGTCCATGTAATTGTGCTGAATCCACATTGGGCTTCTTTTTCTTCTCAATTATATAGACATCATTTCCATGAGACTGAACTGTAAGAAAGAAAAATTTGGGACATTTCCTTATAAAATTTTTTTGTTTAATGGAAAAGATTAATAAAATATAGTGTTTTAAAAAGATCTATTTTAAAATCTTACATTAACATAGAGACAATCTCTCTCCATTAGCAAGAATTGGAAACATAAAAGTTATTTTATTCAGCAGTTCAAATAACCTCGGAGGTACCGGTGTGTATGTTATTTAGACATCTAAAATAGTGACTTCATTATATGTTCATTTGCTAATTTGCAATATCTCAGGAAAACTTAAACAAAAGAATAAAATCCCAGTCCTGGGAGAAACTTCAAGGAATGGTTAGTCAAATAACAGAAATTTTTGTAGGTTCTCATGAACCAGACATAGAGATTCCATAAAAGGGCAAGTCACCATACCTACACCATGGATTTTAGAGGATCATAAGGCAGACATGGTAAATGTCTATATAAAGACATAGGAGGTGTGCAGCTCACATCTTTCTTCAAGAAAGCCCTTACTGTCTAGTTGTGAGTAGTGTGGTTTCCAGATATCCTCCAGCTTTTGGCTTTTTTAGTTTGCTCTTGCCTCCATTTTTTAATCAGAGTATCACTCTTCTCATGGTGGTCCTGGGACAGATACTGAACAAAATGGTGGTAAAATGGCCTAGTAATTTCCACCCATCATGGGAATAATCTTTGCTCTGGAACTCCCTACTGGGCTAAGAGAGACTTTGTCAGCTCCATATGGTGGTCTGTCCCTCCCCTTGTCCAAGCCAGCTTCTGCCTCATTTCTCTCACAGATTTGACTCCCAAATGGATGTGTGTACTCCTAAGTAGGTCTCAGTGTCTGCAACATGGCAAAATTAACCCGCACTCCTAACTCAGTTTCAGTTTTTGTCTTCCGGAGAAATCAAGCTGCAGCATAGTGCAATAATACAACAGGACAAAAGACCAACCTCCTCTTAGAGGCAGCTGGAAGCCAATGATTGCTTGATGTGGAAAGCACAAAGGTCTGGTCCAGCCTACTTGCTTTAATTAACATAACTCTGAAGCGTGATTCCAGCCCCAGAGCTCTCTTCCTTAGCTGAGTTATCTGCTGCAACTACAGCAGATAAGGCTTTTTCCCTTCTCTCACCTGTGGTTCTGGAGAACACTCCACAGTAAACTCCTACATGCAATCTTAGGACTCAGACGTGTTTCCTGGGGAACGGCAATGCTAGGAAAAGTCTTCTCAAATGTTAACCAATTACCCAAGAGTACACCACTGCACTTCAGCCTGGACAACAGAGTGAGACTCTTCCTCAATAATAATAATTAAAAGGGGAAATATCGTAGATGTTTTTAAGGCGTCTTCAGTTTCAGAAGACATCTAGGCACATATGTTCAGAAATCAGTTGAAAATGAGAATCTCAATATACATATTTGAGTATCATTGCTTGTTAGCACTTAAAGAAAATTATAGAAAGCATAATTGGAGTTCGATCCATAGTGAAATATATGCTGGAAACAGCAGCACTATGAATAGACTCTGGCACAGTAAAATGATGAAGACAAACTGTAAGTTGGAAATATCTACTCCTGTTTTTTGAATCTAGATGAACTGCCTTGGAAACGGGAATCATGATTGACCTGACTAGGCCACTTTCCTTTCAGATTACTTTTAATAATTTAAACAAATTTCCAGATGAATTTCTCTGAGGAAGGGATAGTTGAGGTTAGGAAATTCTAAAATCATAAATCATTTTAGGCTAGGAATAAAGATTCAAATTTATAATTTTGAATCATTCAAGAAAGTAATAAAGTGGAGGCATGTGCTAACCCCTTATCTCTCTCTCTCAGTTGGAAATCCAAGATCAAGGTGCGGACAAATTTGGTGACTGGTGAGGACCCACTTCCTCACAGATGTCACCTTCTTGCTATGCCCTCACAAGGTGGAAGAAACAAGGGGTCTCTCAGAGGCCTTTGTAAATAGGTATTATTAAATGTATGTATGTCTACAATTAAAGGTATATATGTATATTCTCATTCTATGTCCTACAAACGCATGAGGAAATGTAACCAGCTTATTAAATGAGAGCGTCATTGTAGAAACAAGCAGAAAGCAATTTCATTCTATCTCCTGTCACTTCAAATATGCTCTCTCCCTTTCTCTTTTAATGGCTTGTGGAAGTGTAACAGATATAAAATAAATGGCACATATTTCAAGTGTTCAATTTGATGTTTTGGCATATGTCACACAACTGTGAAACTGTAGCTATGATGAAAATAGTTAGTGTTTGTATCACCTCTAAAAGTGTCCTTGTGATTCTTTGCCATCCCTTTTCCCACCCTTTCTTGTCCTCCATCATGCAACTACAAACTGCTTTCTGTCACAATAGATTAGTTTGCATTTTCTAGAATGTTATATAAATAAAATAAAATCATATGTCTTTTTTTTTACTTGGGTCATGTTATTCAAAATAATTTTATATTTATTCAGGTAATTGGATCTATCAATAGTTTCTTCTTTAATATTGTTGAAAAACATTCTATTGCATAAATATGCCACAATTTTTTAATCTGCTCACCTGTTGAGGAACATTTGGGTTGCTTCTAGATTTCAGCTTTTAAAAATAAAGCTTCTCTGAACATTCATATACACATATTGGTTTGAACATATGCTTTTATCTCTCTTGCATAAATGCCCAGCAGAATAGCTGAGTCATAGGAAAGATATATGTTTAACTTTCTAAGAAATTAATAAACTATTTTCCAAAATTGCTGTACCATATTTCATTCCATATAGCACTATATGAAAGTTCTGTTTGCTCCACGTCTTTGCCAACACTTTGATTAATCTTAATTTTAAGGATTTTGATGAAAAAATAGTGGTATTAATTTTATTTCCTTAATAACTAATAACATTGAATATCTTTTTATTCATTTATTTTCCTTCAATGTACTTTTCTCTAGTGAAGTAACTGTTGTAATTTCTTACCCGTTTTGTAGCTTGAGTTCTCTGTGTTCATTTCATTATGTTTTGAGGTATTTTTGTATATTTTGGTTATAATTCCTTTTCCAATATGTGATTTTCAAATATTTATTTCAGTCTTTGAATTTTCTGTTTAGTCTCTTATCAGTGTCTTTCAAGGAGCAGAAATGTTAATTAAGCCCAATTATTTTTTCATTTTTCTTGTTTTATTGATTATTCTCTTCAAGTTGCATCTAAGAAATTTTTCTTAAACCTGGGTCATAAATAATTTCTCCTACAAGACTTATATTTTAGTTTTGTATTTATTCTATGATCCATTTTTTGAGTTAATTTTTTAAGGGTATAATATATGAATCAAGTTTCATTTTTCTGGCATGTAAATATCTAATAATTTTAGCACCATTTGTTGAAAAGCCATTATTTTCCCCACTGAATTCCCTTGGTAACTTTGATGAAAATATCTTGACCATGTAAGTGAACTCAATTTTTGAACTTTGTTTTCTCTTTTATTTATCTATTAATTTACTTTTATGTCATTATCACTCTTTCTTGATTAATTATTACAGCTTCATAATATATCTTAAAACTTACGTGTTGCATGTCTTCAGACTTCCTTCTTTTGAAAGCCATCTTGACTATTCCAGGTGCTTTGTTTTTCTATTAATCTTTGAACCAGCTTGCCAACTTACAGTAAACCTGCTATTATTTTTAGTCAGATTTAAATAAATTGAAAAGTCAGTTTGAAGAGAACCAACATCTCAATAATTTTTAGCTCTTCCAATCCATTAACACACTATCACTCTATTTATTTAGGCCTTTATTTTTTCTCAGCAATTTTTGCAGTTTTGAGTGTACACTTTTAAAATGGTATCAAAAATGTTTCTAAATATTTGATACAATTGGTGCTTCTATAAATGATAATGTTTCTTTAATTGTTTTATTTTGGAATTTTTTATGGTTACATAGTAGGTGTACATATCTATGGGGTACATGAGGTGTTTTGATACAGGCATGTAATGTGAAGTAAACACAGCATGAAGAATGAGGTATCCATCCCTTCAAGCGTTTATCCCTTGAGTTAAAAACAATCCAATTACATTTTTTAAGTTATTTAAAAATATACAATTAAGTTATTATTGACTATAATTACTTGATTGTGCTTTTAAATAGTTTGTCTTATTCATTTTTTTCTATATATTTTGTACCCATTAACCATACCCACCTCTTACCCTCACCCTACTCCCCTTCCTAGCCTCTGGTAACCATCTTTCAACTCTGTATGTCCATAAGTTTAATTAATTTGATTTTTTAGATTCTACAAATCAGTGAGAACATGTGAAGTTTGCCTTTCTGTACCTGGCTTATTTCACCTAACATAAGGTTTTTCTGGTTCCATCCATGTTGTTGCAAATGACAGGATCTCATTTTTCTAGTGGTTAAATAGTATGCCGTTGTGCATATGTACTACCTTTTCTTTTTCCATTCAGCCATTGATGAGCACTTAGCTTGCTTCTAAATCTTAGCTATAATAAATAGTGCTGCAACAGACATAGAGTGCAGCTATCTGTTCAATATACTGAATTTTTTTCTTTTAGCTGTATACCCAAAAGTTGAATTGATGGATCCTATGGTAGCTCAATTTTCAGTTTTTTGAGGAACCTCCAAACTGTTCTTCATAGTAGCTGTACTAGTTTACATTCCCACCAACACTGTACAAGGTCAAATCCTTTTCAGCATTTCTTATTGCCTGTCTGTAACATTTCAACTGGGGTGAGATGAAAACTCATTTTAGTTTTGATTTGTGTTTCTCTGATAATCAGTGATGTTGAACACCTTTTCACTGTCTGTTTGATATTTGTATGTCTCCGTTTGAGAAAGAACTACTCAAATCTTTTGCCCATTTTTTGATTGGATTATTAGATTTTTTTTCCAAGTTCCTTATATATTTTGAATTAGTCCTTTGTCAGAGGGGTAGTTTGCAAATATTTACTTCCATTCTGTGAGTTGTTGATTGTATCCTTTGCTGTCCAGAAGCTTTTTAACTTGATGTGATCCCATTTGTCCATGTTTGCTTTGGTTGCCTGTACTTGTGGGGTATTGTTAAAGAAATCTCTTTTTTTCTTTTAATTTATATCTTATACTTTAAATTCTGGGGTACATATGCAGATCCTGCAGGTTTGTTGCATAGGTGTACATGTGCCATGGTAGTGGTTTGCTGCATCCATCGTCCCGTCATCTACATTAGGTAATTCTCGTGATGCTTTCCCTCCCCAATATCTCCACCCCCTGCTATTCCTCCCCTAGCTCCCCTCCCCCCAGGCCTCAATGTGTGATGTTCCCCTCCCTGTGTCCATGTGTTCTTATTGTTCAACACCCACTTATGATTTGAGAACATGCGGTGTTTGGTTTTCTGTTCTTGTGTCAGTTTGCCGAGAATGATAGTTTCTAGTTTCATCTATGTCCCCACCAAGGACACAAATTCATCATTTTTTATGGCTACATAGTATTCCATGGTGTATATGTGTCACATTTTCTTTATCCAGTCTATCATTGTTGGGTATTTGGGTTGGTTACAAGTCTTTGCTATTGTGAACAGTGTCACAATAAACATACATGTGCATGTTTCTTTATAATAGAATGATTTATAATCATTTGGATATATACCCAGTAATGGGATTGCTGGGTCAAATGGTATTTCTATTTCTAGATCCTTGAGGAATCACCACATTGTCTTCCATAATGGTTGAATTAATTTACACTCCCACCAACAGTGTAAAGCCATTCCTATTTCTCCACAATCTTTCCAGCATCTGTTGTCTCCTGATTTTTTCCCATTCTTATGGTTACTGGTTCACTCTATTGATAGTTTCTTTTGCTATGCAGAAGCTCTGGAGTTTAGTTAGATCCCATTTGTCTATTTTGGCTTTTGTTGCCATTGCTTTTGGTGTTTTAGTCATGAAGTCCTTGTCTATGCTTATGTCCTGAATGGTTTTGCCTAGGTTTTCTTCTAGAGGTTTTATGGTGTTAGGCCTCATGCTTAAATCTTTAATTCCTCTAGAGTTAATTTTTGTGTAAGGTGTAAGGAAGTGATCCAGTCTCCGCTTTCTGCATATGGCTAGCCAGTTTTCCCAACACTACTTATTAAATAGGGAATCCTTTCCCCATTGCTTGATTTTGTCAGGTTTGTCAAAGATCAGATGGTTGCAGTTTGTGGCATTCCTTCCGAGGCCTCTGTTTTGTTCCATTGGTCTATGTCTCTGTTTTGGTAGCAGTACCATGCTGTTTGACTATAGTAGTCTTGTAATATAGTTTGAAGTCAGGTAGTGTGATGCCTCTAGCTTTGTTATTTTTGCTTAGGATTGTCTTGGCTATGTGGGCTCTTTTTCGGTTCCATATGAGTTTAAGGTGGTTTTCTCCAATCTGTGATGAAAGTCATTGGTAGCTTGATGGGGATAGCATTGAATCTATAAATTACTTTGGGAAGTATGACCATTTTCACACTATTGATTATTCCTAACCATGAGCATGGAATGTTTTCCCATCTGTTTCTGTCCTCTCTTATTTCCTTGAGCAGTGGTTTGTAGTTCTCCTTGAAGAGGTCTTTTGCTTCCCTTGTTAGTTGTATTCCTAGGTATTTTATTCTCTTTGTTGCAATTGTGAATTGGAGTTCAGTCATGATTTGGCTCTCTGTTTGTCTATTATTGGTGTATAGTGGTGCTTGTGATTTTTGCACAGTGATTTTGTATCCTGAGCCTTTGCTGAAGTTGCTTAGCTGTGTAAGGAGATTTGGGGCTGAGATGATTGAGTTTTCTAAATATACAATCATGTCATCTGCAAACAGGGACAATTTGATGTCTTATCCTCCTATTTGAATATCGTTATTTCTTTCTCTTGTCTGATGGCCCTAGCCAGCACTCCCATTACTATGTTGAATAGGAGTGACGAGAGAGAGGGCATCCTTGTCTTGTGCCAGTTTTCAAAGGAAATGCTTCCAGCTTTTGCCCATTCAGTATGATATTGGCTGTGGGTTTGTCATAAATAGCTCTTATGATTTTGTGACAGGATCTAACGATACCTGGTTTATTGAGAGGTTTTAGCATAAAGATCTGTTGAATTTTGTCAAAGGCCTTCTCTGCATCAATTGATATGCTCATGTGTTTTTTGTCTTTGTGGTGCATTACATTTGTAGATTTGTGGATGTTGAACCAGCCTTGCATCCCTGGGATAAAGCCTAGTTGGTCGTGATGAATAAGCTTTTTGATGTGCTGTTGGATTTGGTTTGCCAGTATTTTATTGAAGATTTTTGCATCAATGTTCATCAAGGATATTGGCCTAAAACATTCTTTATTGATACTGGTCTCATAAAATGGGTTAGGGAGTATCACCTCCTTTTGTATTATTTGGAATAGTTTCAGAAAGAATGGCACCAGCTTCTCTTCATACCTCTGGTAGAACTTGGCTGTGAACCCATCTGATCCTGGACTTTTTTGGGTTGGTAGGCTATTAATTACTGCTTCAACTTCAGACCTTGTTATTGGTCTATTCAGGGATTCAACTTCTTCCTGGTTTAGTTTTGGGAGGGTGTAAGTGTCCAGGAATTTATTCATTTCTTCTAGATTTACTGGTTTATTTGCACAGAGGTGTTTGTAGTAATCTCTGGTGGTAGTTTATTTCTGAGGAATTGGTGGTGATATCTCCTTTATCATTTTTTATTGCATTTATTTGAATCTTCTCTCTTTTTTATTAGTCTGGCTAGCAGTCTATCTATTTTGTTGATTTTTTCAAAATAAAAGCTCCTGGATTTATTTAGTTTTTGAAGAGTTTTTTTGTCTCTATCTCCTTCATTTCTGCTTTGATCTTAGTTATTCCTTGCCTTCTGCTAGAACGAAGACACAACATACCAGAATCTCTAGGACACATTTAAAGCAGTGTCTAGAGGGAAATTTGTAGCACTAAATGTCCACCAGATGAGGAAAGATATAAAATTACACCCTAATGTCACAATTAAAAGAACTAGAGTAGCAAGATGTTCAAGAAATCTTTGCCTAGACCAATGACTGGAGATTTTCACCAATGTTTTCTTGTAGTAGTTTTGTAGTTTGATATCTTAGATTTGAGTCTTTAATTCATTTGAATTTTTTTTTTGTATATGGTGAGAGATAGGGGTCTAATTTCATTCTTTTACATATGAATATCCAGCACCATTACATATGAATATCCAGTTTTCCCAGCACAATTTATTAAAGAAGATAGGGGTCTAATTTCATTCTTTTACATATGAATATCCAGCACCATTACATATGAATATCCAGTTTTCCCAGCACAATTTATTAAAGAAGATAGGGGTCTAATTTCATTCTTTTACATATGAATATCCAGCACCATTACATATGAATATCCAGTTTTCCCAGCACAATTTATTAAAGAGACTCTTTTCCCCAGTTTATGTTCTTGGCATCTTTGTCAAAAATGAGTTCACTGTAGATGTGTAGATTTGTTTGTAGGTTCTCTATTCTGTTCCATTGGTCCATGTCTGTTTTTATGCCAGTACCATGCTATTTTGATTACTATAACTCTGTAGAATAATTTGAAGTCAGTTAATGTGATTCCTCCAGTTTTCTTTCTTTCTTTCTTTCTTTTTTTTACTTAGGATAGCTTTGGCTAGTCTGGGTCTTTTGTGGTTCCATGCAAATTAAAGGATTTATTTTTCTGCTTTTGATTTGTCTTTTTCTGATTTTGATATCAGAGTAATATTGCCCTAGTAAAATGAGTTTGGAAATATTTCCTCTTCCTCTATTTTTCATGATAGTTGGAATAGGATTGATAGTAGCTCTTCTTTAAATATTTGCTAGAATGTAGTGGTAAAGTCATTAGGTCCTTGGCTTTTCTCTACTAGAGGACTTTTTATTATGGCTTTGAACTCATTGCTTGTTTTTGGCCTGTTCAAGCTTTGGATTTATTCCTGGTTCAACCTTGATAGTGGCTAGGAATTTATTCATTTCTCTTAGATTTTTCAATTTATCGGCATATGGTTGCTCATGGTAGCAACGATAATGTTTTAAAATTTCATTTTCCATTTATTCATTACTAGTTTATAGAAACACAGTAGATTTTCTATGTTTGATTTCTTACTCTGCCATCTTGCTAAATTCACATATTGGATCTAGTAACATTTTAATAGACTCCATATAATGCTCTATATAGACAGTTCAGTCATCTGTAAATAGACTGTTTCATTTGTTCATTTTCCATTCTGGAGGCCTTTTATTAATTTTTACTCAGCTTATTTTACTGACTGGAACCTCTAGTGTAATGTTGAATGTAAGTGCTGGCAGCAGACACCCTTGCCTTATTTTTAATATTAGGAGAAAGCAGCTAGTCTTTTACTATTAATTGTGATGTTAGCTGCAGGTTTTCTTGTAGTTATAATTATCAGGTTGAGATAGTTCCCTTCTATTTCTAGTATGCTCACAGTTTTCATTGAAAATAGATGTCAGATTTTGTTAAATGCTTTTTAGATTTATTGAGATGATTGCATATTTCTTTTGTAGTCTTAATATGGTGAGTTTCATCGCTTTTCCAGTGCTAAACTTACCTTAAACAACTGCATGTAAGTCTCTTCTGAAGGATGAACACCTGCTATTTCATTAATTCATGTGCCATTTATTTCATACATCCTGAGAATTATGCTTTATGCTAAGTGCTGCCGATCCACAACTGAACAAAGTCTCTGCCGTCAAGAAACCTATATTGCAGTTGAGTATCTAGGGTACATAGTCGATAAGCAAATAATCTAGCAGAAATAATCTCAAGTATAGGTTACTTTAATTAAGAAAAATATAGAGTATAAAGGGATGAGGAAGTGAAGCTGGTGATGTATGTGCCCCTTTTTGGAAGGTAGCCAGGAAAGTGCTGATAATGAGACATTTGAGCAAATATCTAGATAAAACAAGGGAGCAAGCCATTTAGACATCTGGAGGAAAAGAATTTCAGGCAGAAAGAAAATAAGTCCTAAGCTGGGAGATGGTGCTGTGTTTATGAAACTGCAACTAGTTACAATTTAGCTTTAGTAAGCTAAATTGGCATATGGGAATGTACCCCTGCCTTACTGATATTGGTGAATGCAAATAAAATTTGAAGACAGGAGACAATTTACTTTTGTATTAGAAAATTCAAAGACATACCGTTTGCTGATATTTCAGTACAATATTCAAATAGACAATACAAATATATTGTGATGTACTTAAAAGCTGAGCACAACAGCATCAATATGCACAAGTTTATCTCTTGACCAGTCTTA
Source organism: Saguinus oedipus (assembly GCA_031835075.1). Lineage (NCBI taxonomy): Eukaryota > Metazoa > Chordata > Mammalia > Primates > Cebidae > Saguinus > Saguinus oedipus. The sequence goes on along the minus strand of CM063171.1, from coordinate 64,615,766 downwards.
GTCACATATCACTACTTAGTTCCTCATCATGTTTTATTGTTAAATTTTTTCAAGTGAACTTTTAGTTTTACTTGACCTGATATTGTTTTGTTATTTAATAGCTTTGATGCTTCAAATTTCAAATATGAAGGCCATTGAAAGTATTTTTCAAATAAAGATTGCAAACGGATGAATTCATTCTTCTCACACACTCTTTCTCAAGCAGGAGTTAAGTTTGTAAAGTGCTTTCAGAGAAAGATGTCTGAGGACAAATTAAGTACATGTAATACTAGTAAAGAAATTGTTAATTATTTTTCTTAGTTGAAAGATTTTTATATTTATTAAATGCTAATGTAGATTGTGAATCTCCAAGAAGAGAATATCCCATACAAAACAGAAAACCACCTAACAGTTGTAGGAAGTTGTGCTCACCAGAACAAACCTTGAAAAAACTTTCCTGGAAAAGGACTCTAACTATGTTCTGTTGAGTTCTTTTTAAGCTGATGGGAAGAGTGAACAGCTGGTATCTGGACAGCACATTATGGGATCACAATCAAAAGGTCAGAATTGGTATCATTAAAAAATTATAAGCAAAAGCTTATAAATTTTTATCACTCACTGATTTTAATTAACCTTTAAAAGCTATTCATGTGGGAATGCATAGGTCTTGGCTTCTGAAGAGAGCAGGCTTTAATACAGCTGTGCTGTCTAATGAGGAATGGTGGATGCAGGCCTCTCTACTCCAGTGTGGCGATGACATTTCAATCTCAACAATGCCATATGTAAGGAACATGGCTGTGCTGCAGCCAAGCAGGCATAGGGCAGCAGGCATAGGCCAAAGTAAACAGCCTGGATGACTCAGTGAGTTTGTGGCACAGGCACGCAGTCCCATGTCCTATATAATCATAGCCATGCTGACAGAACATAGAGAAGCTCACCTCCTGGCTCTCAGCCACTGTTTTTTATGTGGTGTATAAATGTAACACTGACCGTGTGAAGGGACTGCTGAAGAAAACCATGTCTCACTTACTTGCTGTCTCTCAAGTGTTTTTCCAGCTCCCTGTCCCAAGTCCCCCCACTCCCCTCAGCCCTCAGTTGAGGCTGGAACCTGACCCTAGGCATGGCACCATACCTAGTCAAAGTAGCACTAACTGAGCTTGAAAATGGGCAGTAGGCACAAAGATACTATGTTGTACTGTTAGATATTTCATAATATTACTAATTTTTAGGATGTAATTGCTATAGTTGTATCATCAGGCAGACAGTTCAGCTTCAAACTCTGGTTCAGGCTTTCTATAAATATATAGAATAATCTTCCATGATAAGTTCATAACTTGTTTTTGAGAAAACAAATAATTTTTTAACAAACATAGTGTATTCATTTTCTTTTGAAGTGCAGCAAACTATCACAAGCATAGCAACTGAGAACAATGCCCATTAATTATCTAATTGTTTTTGGGGGCAGGAATTCAGGCACAAATTAAGGGGTCCTCTATTTAGGGTCTTAGGCTGTAATCAAGCTGTCAGCTGGACTGGGTTCTCATGCAGAGGCTCAACTAGGGAAGCATCCTTTTTCAACCTCACTTACTTAGTTGGCAGACTTCATTTCCATTTGCCTCTAGGACTCAGAGCCCTGGTTTCTTGCTGGCAATTAGCTGGAGACTACCATAGAGCTGAGGGCTGTTACATGGGCCTCTTAAATCCAGTAAAGGAGACAATCTCCAGAATAAGTCTGCTGGCAAGATGGAATCCTATATAATGTAATATAATCACAGAAGTGACATCTATCAATTTGCCATTTACTATTGGTAAGAAGCAAGTAACAGGTCCTGCCTAAACTCAAGCTGAAGAGGTTATACAAAGACACAAACACTAATATGTATCTTTTCCATAATAGTTTTATATTCATCAATGATACTCTATTGTACACTTAAAATTTGTTAAAAGGGCATATCTCATTTAAATGCTCTTACTACAATGAAAAAAGCAATTATAACAAACACCAAAAATACACCAAAACCTCAATCTTTTTTTTTAACACATACACACTTTTTCCAATTAGGTTATTGTAAAACCAATTAATACTCTGGGCTCACATTTAAAATTTTACTTTCATAATCACTCAGCATATTGTGGGATGTAGAAGATCAGGCAGGGTCGTGGGAAAAATTATAAGAAAGACACAAACCTTCTTGAAAGACTGGAAGGTTTTGCAAAAGCCTCAGGAGAGAATTATGGCTGAAGGCAGCCCAATCCTCTTTCCTTGAGCTAATAAGAAAGAGCAGCAAACAAGGGAATGTAAAGGAGTTTATCTAAATAGGTTGTTTACCTGTTTCCCTAGAAACTAACCTTTGATCATCCCTGTACACATCTGCTCGCTACTTGTGGGGGTTGGCAATGTTAATTACCCACTAATGGTGTTTGCTTTAGACCTGTGTCATTAAATCTGTTCTAAAATAAATACAAGCCTCTCTGGAATATGGGGGCTCCACAGCCAGACTCCAGTCTCTTTGGGATCTGTGAGCAGGGGGTCTCCTGGCCACACTTGTACAAGAAAAACATCTGTGTCTGTGAATTTCTGTCATCTGTCGCTCAGGCAGAGTCTGTAGGTCAGAATTGGCAGCTGGTGCCCTGTGTGAGGATCGCTGCAATGGATTTGTCAGCTGGGGTCCCTGCATGATTAATGCTGCAATGGATCACAGATAGTGATGGAACCTTTGAAAATGAAGGTGAAGAGACTGTGCAGTCAATAAGTCAGTAAGTCATCAGTGTCCACTTGGGATTTCCAAGTTTGAGGAAATTGTTCAGGCTAGGGTTTCATCATGAGACAGCAGTTACCAGCACAACAGAAACAATATAAAACATATTGAAACAACTGCCTAAAGCTAGCGGAGACTTGGTTTTGCAGGCTCAATTAAGGAACCTAATGCAAACTGTTTCCCAAAGCTCATGGTTTCCAGCAGAAGGCATGCTAGACATAGAGCTCTGAGAACAAGTGGGGAGAAATCTTAACCAGCATCATGCACAAGGGCAACAGGTCCCAGTAATATCTCTAATGTCATGGGTCTTAGGGCTGCTCTGGCCCTGCTATACACAGAAGACCATAAAAAGGGAAGGGAGAAGGAACCATCACCTAACTTACTGCCTCATCCTTCTCCCTCAGCTCAGCAGTTTCTGGGTAAAAATACCAAAGAGGAAACAGAGATTTTGCCTGAGCCCCCTCCCCCAATAAATTGGCAAAAAGACAAGGGATACACTATAACTGTGGGACCCTGCCTTAGGCAAGCAATATTAGAAGGGAAGCTCTTGGCCTGCCTGGTAATGCAAGATCAACAAGGCAATCAGGTGTATGCTTATAAAAAGATTTAAAAAAGCATTAAAGAAAATGGAGCTGCTAGCCCATTTACAAAAGGATTAATTGAAGCCATAAAAGACAACTTCCATATGACTCCATGGGACTGGTCAGTGCTAGCTAAAACAACTTTAGATGCCAGTCAGTACCTTCTCTGGAGGGCAGAATTTGATGAATTATGTGAACATAAAACCTTTTTCTAATAATGGCCACTGTCATTCCAACCTTACCCTGACATGGCTCTCTCAAAATCTTATTTGGGTAGAACAGTGACATTTAAAGGGAGAGAAATTGCAGTGAGCCCATGAATTAGTTGAGGAGTAATTAAAAGCCGGCCATAGAAAACCATCTAACAGCCCTTGGAATTCACCCATTTTTGTCATTCCCAAAAAGTGTGGCAAATGGAGACTTTTGCATGACTTACAGACTATTAATACTAATCTGAAACCTATGGGGCCTCTTCAGCAGGGGCTCCCTTCCCCTGTGGCAATTTCTCAAAATCGGCCTATAGTTGTTATTGACTTAGAAGACTGCTTTTATACTATTCCCCTTGCAGAACAGGACAGAGGAAAATTTGTGTTTACATTACCAGCTAACGACAATGAAAGGCCAGTTTGCCGATGTCATTGGAAAGTGCTTCCTCAAGGAATGCTGAACAGTCCTACCACATGTCAATATTCTGTAAATCAGGCTTTGCTCTCCAGTAGACAAGAATTTCCTAATTGCAAGATCATTCATTTTATGGATGATGTATTACTGGCAGCCACGATGGAGCCAGTACTTTTAAGTTTACACGACTCTGTCCAAAGGAATACACAGTTAAGAGGTTTAATCATAGCACCTGAAAAAGTATGAATGTTCTTTCCTTGGAAATGTATTGGATACATACTAAATTCTCAATTGGTAAGGCCTAAAAATGTGCAATTAAATACTATTTACTTACATACCTTAAATGATTATCAAACATTACTTGGTGATACTAACTGACTAACTGGCTTCACTCCACTTTTGGCATAACTACTGATAAGTTTCAAAACCTGTTTTACATCTTAAAAGGCAAGGCTGCTCTGGATTCTCCCAGGTATTAACCCCTGCAGCAAAAAAGAAAATTGAGGAAATAGAGTTAGCTGTCTCTTAGAGGCAACTAGATCACCTAGACCCAGAAAATTCAGTTCAATTGTTAATTTTTCCTACTAACCATTCCCCTATAGGATTAATAGGACAGATGGCCTCAGGACTGCACTTCTGAGAATGGGTTTTCTGCTCACATACCAGGACTAAAACACTATCACCTTATATCCAGCTAGTTAGTAAAGCCATCTATACAGGCTGCAGGTGATGCAATCAGTTGCTAGGTTATGACCCTGATGTCATAAGAATTCCTTTGAGTAAAAACCAATTCAAAGCAGTATTGACATTACCTCTAGACCTTCGTATCTCACTCTCTGATTATGCAGGCCAATTATAACATGCCCTTCCTACTGACAAACTGCTTCAGTTCTTATCTTATACTCCTGTAATTATGCCTACAAAAGTAGTTCACTCCCCATACCGTACGCTTTAACACTGTTCACTGATGACTCTGGTAAGGATGGAAAAGTGGCTGTCTGGTGGAAGCTGCATAATTCCCTCACTCAGTCTGATTTACTAGCACTCGGAGAGCTGAGGTTGGAGCACTAATATTGGCCCTGGAGACATTTTCCACTCAGCTCATCAATATTGTTAGTTACTCTGCTTATTCTGTTTATTTATTGTAGAACCTTGAGACAGCCCTTATTAAGTCTACTCTCCAGCCCACCCTGTATGACTTTTTCTTCAACTTCAGCAATTTCTGGATCAACGTATACATCCTGTTCCTATGACTCATATTTGATTCCACATCTCACTGCCTGGCCTGCTGGCTTATGGCAATGACCAAGCAGATCTGCAAGTTATGTGGTCATTACTTGACCAAGCCACAAAATTACATCAATTTTTCCACCAAAACTGGAGAAACTTAACTAAACAATTTAGACTTATCCAAAGACTAGGTAAACAAATTATCCTGCAATGCCCAGATTGTCAGCTCACAAGCACCTCCCCTTCTTCAAAATGTGTTAATCCTAGAGGACTAGAACCTAAGCAGTTATGGCAAACAGATGTTACACAAGTCACTGAATTTGGAAAACCAAGATACAGACATGTATCTATTAACATACATTCTCATTTAATAAAACAGATGCACTACCTGAAGAGTGCACCCAATATGCCATTAAATATCTTCTTTTAACTTCTGTGTTTATGGGGCAGCCCACAAAAATTAAAACTGATAATGTCCCAGCTTATGCCAGTTCACAATTTTAACAATTTTGTCACATATGGAATGTCCTACATTCCACAGGCATTCTGTGTAACACCCGAGGACAGGCCATGGTAGAAAGTCCCCACTCCACCCTTAAAAATATGCTGAGACAGCACCACACATCTACAACCATCTGATCTTTGACAAACCTGACAAAAACAAGCAATGGGGAAAGGGTTCCCTGTTTAATAAATGGTGTTGGGAAAACTGGCTAGCAATGTGCAGAAAGCAGAAACTAGATGCCTTCCTGACACCTTACACTAAAATTAACTCCAGATGAATTAAAGACTTAAACATAAGACCTAACACCATAAAAATCCTAGAAGAAAACCTAGGCAAAACCATTCAGGACATAGGCATAGGCAAGGATTTCTTGATGAAAACACCAAAAGCATTGGCAACAAAAGCCAAAATAGACAAATGGGATCTAATTAAACTCCAGAGCTTCTGCACAGCAAAAGAAACAATCATTAGAGTGAACCAGCAACCAACAGAATGGGAAAAGATTTTTGTAATATACCCATCTGACAAAGGTCTAATATCCAGAACTAAAACAGATTTACAAGAAAAAAACAAACAAACCCATTCAAAAGTGGGTGAAAGATATGAACAGACACTTTTCAAAAGAAGACATATATGAGGCCAACAAACATACGAAAAGATGCTCATTATCACTGGTCATTAGAGAGATGCAAATCAAAACCACAATGAGATACCACCTCATGCCAGTTAGAATGGTGATCATTAAAAAATCTGGAGACGACAGATGCTGGAGAGGATGTGGAGAAATAGGAACAGTCTTACACTGTTGGTGGGAGTGTAAATTAATTCAACCATGTGGAAGACAATGTGCGATTCCTCAAGGACCTAGAAATAGAAATTCCATTTGACCCAGCAATCCCATTACTGGGTATATATCCAAAGGATTATAACTTGTTCTGTCGTAAAGACACATGCACACGTATATTCATCACAGTACTGTTTACAATAGCAAAGACCTGGAACCAGCCCAAATGCCCATGGATGATAGACTGGACAAGGAAAATGTGGCACATATACACCATGGAATACTGTGCAGCCATAAAAAACGATGAGTTCATGTCCTTTGTAGGGACATGGATGAACCTGGAAACCATCATGCTTAGCAAACTGACACAAGAACAAAAAATCCAACACCACAAGTTCTCACTCATAGGCGGGTGTTGAACAATGGAACACACGAACACAGGGAGGGGAGCTTCACACCCTGGGCTCTGTTGTGGGGGTCTAGGGGCGGGACAGTGGGGGACAGGGAGTTGGGGAGTAATAACATGGGGAGAAATGCCAGATATAGGTGATGGGGATGGAGGCAGCAAACCACATTGCCATATGTACCTATGCAACAATCCTGCATGTTCTGCACATGTACCCCAGAACCTAAAGTGCAATAAAATATATTTTTTAAAAATTCTCAGAAAGGTGAGGCATGGTGACTCATGCCCGTAATCCCAGGACTTTGGGAGGCCGAGGCAAGTGGATCACGAGGTCAAAAGTTTGAGACCAGAAGCTGTGGAGTTTGATTAGGTCCCATTTGTCTATTTTGGCTTTTGTTGCCAATGCTTTGGGAGTTTTGTTCATGAAGTCCTTGCCTACTCCTATGTCCTGAATGGTTTTGCCTAGATTTTCTTCTAGGGTTTTTATGGTGTCGGGTCTTACGTTTAAGTCTTTAATCCATCTGGAGTTAATTTTAGTGTAAGGTGTCAGGAAGGGGTCCAATTTCTGCTTTCTGCACATGGCTAGCCAGTTTTCCCAACACCATTTATTAAATAGGGAATCCTTTCCCCATTGCCTGTTTTTGTCTGGTTTATCAAAGATAATATGGTTGTAGATGTGTTGTGTTGCCTCCGATGCCTCTGTTCTGTTCCATTGGTCTATATCTCTGTTTTGGTACCAGTACCATGCTGTTTTGATTACTGTAGCCTTGTAGTATAGTTTGAAGTCTGGTAGCGTGATGCCTCCCGCTGTGTTCTTTTTGCTTAGAATTGACTTGGCTATGCGGGCTCTTTTTTGGTTCCATATGAAATTCATGGTGGTTTTTTCCAGTTCTGTGAAGAAATTCAATGGTAGTTTGATGGGGATAGCATTGATTGTGTAAATTACTTTGGGCAGTATAGCCATTTTCACGATATTGATTCTTCCTAACCACGAACATGGAATGTTTCTCCATCTGTTTGTGTCCTCTCTTATTTCATTGAGCAGTTGTTTGTAGTTTTCCTTAAAGAGGTCCCTTACATTCCTAGTGAGTTGTATTCCTAGGTATTTTATTTTCTTTGTAGCAATTGTGAATGGCAGTTCGTTCTTGATTTGGTTCTCTTTAAGTCTGTTATTGGTGTATAGGAATGCTTGTGATTTTTGCACATTGATTTTATATCCTGAGACTTTGCTGAAGTTGCTTATCAGTTGCAGGAGCTTTTGGGCTGAGGTGATGGGGTCTTCTAGGTATACTATCATGTCGTCTGCAAATAGAGACAATTTGGCTTCCACCTTTCCTATTTGAATACCCTTTATTTCTTTTTCTTGCCTGATTGCTCTGGCTAGAACTTCCAGTACTATGTTGAATAGAAGTGGTGAGAGAGGGCATCCTTGTCTAGTGCCAGATTTCAAAGGGAATGCTTCCAGTTTTTGCCCATTAAGTATGATATTGGCTGTTGGTTTGTCATAAATAGCTTTTATTACTTTGAGATATGTTCCATCAATACCAAGTTTATTGAGGGTTTTTAGCATAAAGGGCTGTTGAATTTTTTCTGCACAGCAAAACAAACAGTCACTAGAGTGAATCGGCAACCATCAGAATGGGAAAAAATCTTTGCAGTTTACGCATCCGACAAAGGGCTGATATCCAGAATTTACAAAGAACTCAAACAGATTTACAGGAAAAAAACAAACAAGCCCATTCAAAAATGGGCAAAGGATATGAACAGAAACTTTACGAAAGCAGACATACATGAGGCCAGCAAACATATGAAAAAGTGCTCATCGTCATTGGTCATTAGAGAGATGCAAATCAAAACCACATTGAGATACCATCTCACACCAGTTAGAATGGCGATCATTAAAAAATCTGGAGACAGCAGGTGCTGGAGAGGATGTGGAGAAATAGGAACACTCTTACACTGTTGGTGGGAGTGTAAATTAGTTCAACCATTGTGGAAGACAGTGTGGCGATTCCTCAGGGACCTAGAAATAGAAATTCCATTTGACCCAGCAATCCCATTACTGGGTATCTATCCAAAGGATTATAAATCGTTCTACTATAAGGACACATGCACACGAATGTTCATTGCAGCACTGTTTACAATAGCAAAGACCTGGAACCAACCCAAATGCCCAACGATGATAGACTGGACTGGGAAAATGTGGCACATATACACCATGGAATATTATGCAGCAATCAAAAATGATGAGTTTGTGTCCTTTGTAGGGACATGGATGAATCTGGAGAACATCATTCTCAGCAAACTGACACAAGAACAGAAAAAGAAATACCGCATATACTCGCTCATAGGTGGGTGAGAAAAATGAGAACATGTGGACACAGAGAGGCGGTCTACTATACACTGGGGACTGTTGGGGGGAATGGGGGAGGGACAGCAGGGGGGGGCTGGGGGGGATAGCCTGGGGATGAATACCAAGTGTGGGTGAAGGGGAGGAAAGCAGCAAAGCACACTGCCATGTGTGTACCTATGCAACTATCTTGCTCGTTCTGCACATGTACCCCCAAACCTATAATGCAATAAAAAAAAAAAAAAAAAAAAAAAAAAAAAAAAAAAAAAGTTTGAGACCAACCTGACCAACATGGTGAAATGTGTATCTACAAAATACAAAAATTAGCTGGGTGTGGTGGTGTGGGCATGTAATCCCAGCTATTCAGGTTGCTGAGGCAGGAGAATTGCTTGAATCCAGGAGGCAGAGGTTGCAGTGAGCCGAGATCACAGCACTGCACTCCAGGCTGCGTGACAGAGAAAGACTGTGCCTCTCTCTCGCTCTCTCTCTCTCTCTCTCGCTCTCTCTCTCTCTCTCTCTCTCTCTCTCTCTGTATATATACATATATATATATACACACACACATATATGTTTTTATATATATATATATATGTTTTCTAAGCATATATAATATGCTTCTACCATCTTAATTCATTCTATCTCTGTTGAATATCAGGTTTTTTGTAATACCAGCCTTCTGCCAACTTAACATATATATATATATGTATACATATGCTTAGAAAACAAATAAGGGGGAGTATGAGTAAGGACCCTGCAACACTACCAGCACAAGTCTTAGTTACCCTTAATTTTTAAAATTTAGATGACAAACTTCAATCAGCTATAGAAAAGCACTTTGCTTAAACCTCTCAAGGCATAAAACCCACAGTTTTATGGAAAAATGTGAATAGTAATGTATGGTGTGGTCCAAATGATTTGCTAACATGGGGAAGAGAGTATGCTTGTGTTCACACCCTTCAGTATCACCAAGATCTATCAACCTACTAGCCATGGCCCTGCAGAAACCCGGAGACCAGATGCTGATGTGGCTTACAGGAACGTTGGTAGTTCCACTAAACACATGGCATCCACAGTGCCATAAATATCTGACAAGGTCCCTGAGAAGGCCCATGTCAGGGAAAAATCTTACCTAGATATCACGTCGCATCATTTTAATTTCTTCTAGACTTTTCTCCCAAGATGTCCTCTTCTCATCACCACGGCAATGCCTGTTGAAAAACTGAGTAAAATGCAGGATTTCCTAATTTTATCTTTCCCGAGATTTTTATCTCATCCTGTGCCTTACAACTAGGTAGGCCTAACACAGCCTATGTCCCATAATGGCATCATTCAATCAGTTACCTAGACTTCGCCTGCCAGACTAGTGAAACAATCTTTCCTTTTCCTTATCTGTATCCTGCTCACAGAACTGGTTTGGGATGGACAGAAAAATAAACACAGAACTACACACTGGTCCAACTCACCTTTTAAAGTGATTACCTGGGAAGAAATGAAACCCTCTAGGTAGACCTGTGATCTCTTGGCTTCACGGAGAATGTGAATGGAAGCAAACTTCTACCATCTTAATTCATTCTATTTCTGTTGAATATCAGGTTTTTGTAATACCAGCCTTCTGCAAACTTAACATTTTAATATTTTTTAAATGAAATGAGTTGAATTCTTGAGCTAAGAATAGAAAGTATCTGGTGTCTTTGCAAATGTTTTATAGGAGTTTTATGGGTAGGTTATACACAGTATTTTTAAAACATGACCCTGAAGCAATGTGACTGACTGCTTCCCAAGCATAGGAGCCCGGTTGCCTTCCAAGGAGCATTGCCTCCTGTGAAACAGCCAGCTCTTCTCTGAGGATACTCCCATCAGGTGAAACTTAAGCAGAACTCCATCATAGCACGTTCCAAGGCCGATGTCTGCATATCTTCAATGGCAGTAAAGCTTAAACTATTTCAGGCAGATTTGGCATTTGTAAACAACCAAATCTCATTCATTCAGAGCCATTTTAATAGAATAAGAGAGGAAAAGAAGGCTATGTGTGGTTGTTATAGAGATGAGAGTCTGATGAGAAAATGGTTATCCTATGTTGCTTCTAAACCATCTCTGAAGACAACTTGCAAAGATGAACTGCATATAAATTTTGGTAAGTATGACAGTATAGAAAAGAGCACATGTGCCTTTATGACTCTTTTTAGGATACAATATTTATCTTAGAGTAAAATCCAGGCATATATGGTAAAAGTATATTTTGCTTCTTTACAGATACTTTTATGCTTTGTTGGCCATAGGATTCTGGTACTTCATGTGCTTGCTTTCTTATTATGACCATACACACAATCCAGCCACGGTCCTTTTTAATCAAGGTAACTAGATTCATATGTCCAAAGGTCAGGAAATGAATAGAATCAGTGTAAACTCATTTTAAAGAAAATGAGCAAATTACCATTTAATTGGATGATTTAGAATCTGAATCAGGGTTCATTAGATTAGTATTTGTGAGCATGGCAATTTTGCATAATTGCTGTATAATTGTGATTCTTGCTCTCTAGGATGGAAGACAAGTGAAAGATTTCATTATAGTCACCTTCAAGGGATGAAACATTTTCTTTTCTTTTCTTTTCTTTTTTTTGAGATGAAGTCTCACTTAGTCACCCAGGCTAGAGTGCAATGGCAGGATCTTGGCTCACTATCAGGTTTGAGCGATTCTCCCACCTCAGCCTCCCAAGTAGTTGGGATTACAGGCACCCATCATCATGCCCAGCTAATTTTGTATTTTTACTAGAGATGGGGTTTCACCATGTTGGGCAGGCTGGCCTTGAACTCCTGACCTCAGGTGATCCACCTGCCTCACCCTCCCAAAGTACTGGGATTATAGAAGTGAGCCACCGTATCTAGCCAAGAAACATTTTTTTTTATTCCTTCTTTTTTACTATTTCAGTCATGAAACTCAATTGCCTTTCTTGTATCTTAAGAACTCCCTAGTATTACTATTTTCCAAAACTTTAGAAAGTCACTCTCCTAGTTTTGTGTATATAATTATATTTCGCTTTAAATTTGTTAATAATAATAATTTTTAAGATAGGTAAACACCAGTTTGTTTAAACAATATGCCTTCTGTGCACAAAACATTTAGCACTACATTTTTAGCAAAATATTCATACATTGTCATGTAAAATTACCAGAAGTCTTTCAAATGATAATTCTTCTTTTATCCTAACTATATTGGTCAAATATTATTCTGCTTTAAACATGAAGAAGATAAAGTTTAAGAAAGTTCAATGACTCACTGTAGGTCACAAAGGCAGTTAGCAATGGAGCCCAGTTTAGAATTAGGTACAATCTCCTGAATACTGGCTTGTTTCCCCATCATTCTCCATAACTTCCACCCGCATCCATAACAACTTCCCACCTTCTTCTCGTATGGCTTCTGAGCTCACAAATAAAAGGCAATGCAAGCTTGACAGATATTTTTTATTTACTCTCTGCTTTAGCCTAAAAAAAATTCGTATGATTTTCAAAGCATATAAAGTAAAAAATAGAAATAAGCCATAAGATTGGGTAAAGAGAAAAGAAGGGTAGGAAAATTAAGATGATGCTACTGGTTCCATTGGCATCAAATAGATGCGCTGTAGCTGTGTTGTGCTGTAGCTGTGTTGCCTATGGAGCTTCTAGCAGTCTCTGAGAAGATGGAGTCACAGTCTTTTTTGTTTGTTTGTTTTTTATAATTTCTAGCCTTAATAAGATGAAAACAAACCAGTGGTTGGGAAGAAGCACCAGTATCTCTTTTAGTAGAAACTAAGAATTTTCTGCCCTGTTAGATTCATAAGGAAATAAAAATGGGCCCTGCTTGCAATCAGTGATGGTTTTAACCAAAACCAAAAACTCTTCAATGGATGCAGACACATCCAGAGGAAACTTAGTGAGGCTTCCAATAGCAGCAGTGTTTCTAGCCAAACAAAGACAAGGCTATACTGCAACCATAAAATAACTCACATCCCCTTTTTGGAGTGATCTCTGCTTCCTTACAGTGATAATATGATTTTAGTTTTAGTTGTCCCTGCTTCTTGGGGAAATAAATAAGATACCCAATATCGAATTGCCTCTCTTCTCTGATAGCACCCAACTACCTCAGAGTCTGTTCTCAGAACCTTCTAACACTTTCCCAGAGTCCATAAGAAGCTCCTTCTAGTTTCACTTTACTAAGATGCTCCTAATGGTCCCCTGGGTATGTTCTCTGTTGCCATAGCAAGCTAAATAAAACAACTGTGTATGTTGTGTGATTACAAGTGTTTTCTTGATATTGATTGGTGAGCTTTGATAGATGTCAACAATAACAGACTCAGCCAGGTGTGGTGGCTCAAATCTGTAACCCCAGCACTTTGGGAAGCTAAAGCAGGATTGTTTAAGGCTGGGAGTCTGAGACTAGCCTGGGTAACATAGCCAGACCTCATGTCTACAGAAATAAAATAAAATAAATATCCCAATGCAGTGGCATGTGCCTGTAAGTCCTAGGGACTGAGGAAAGAGGATAGCTTGAGCCCAGGACATCAAGGTTACAATGAGCTATGTTTGTGTCACTATACTCCAGCCTGGGCAACAAGCACACTCATCTCAAAAAAAAAAAAAAAAGACTATTTAATGGAGTCAGAAATACCCTTGTATCCAGATAAAATAAAATAAATTTTATAGGCCAGTTTCTTATACAGCTCCTTAATTTTGGCCAACATCATTATACTTAAAAGCATAATTTACCAGCAATAATGTAGCAGAGTAAAACAAATTTCAGGTAGTGTTACTTAATTAAGAGAAGCATTTGACACCTATGTTTAAAAATATTTCATAAGAAAACCTGAGGGAGCTTGATTAATATTACATTTGTGCAAAATATTTTTATGAGGGTTTATGTATATATATATATAAAACCGTACATATATACCTGTACATACATATATACAGATTGAGCATCCAATCCTAATCCAAAATCCCCAATCCTAATCCAAAATCCCCAAATCTGAAGTTTTTTGAGCCCTGACATGATGCCGCAAGTGGAAAATTCCGTACCAAAGTGATTAACACAAACTTTGTTTCATGTTTAATAAAATTATTAAAAGTATTTTATAAAATTACTTGTAGTGTATGTGTACAAGGTATGTATGAATCATAATGCATTTTGTGTTTATGCTTGGGTCCCATCTTTAAGTATCTCTTATTTGAACTCTGAAAACCTTTGGCTCCAAAAATTGCAGATAAAGGATACTCAACCTCTACTTTAAACTCTTGTTAGTGTTTACAACATTCTCTTTTTAAGAGAATAACTGACTTTTCATATAATTATCACTTGGTAAACATCATTTCACAATAAGCTTGAGTCACATTCAAATTTCGAGTACACAGTGTGACTGGAGGACTTCCTTCAAGGCCTTTGCTGAAATAAAACTATTTTTAGAGTCAGAAAAAACATTACCAGTATGTCTAGATCACAAAAGTGGATTTGAAATGGGAGCAATTTGATTCATATCATAGAGGGAACAGCAATTCTAATACACTCACTCCAGAAAAATTCATGAAGACACATTGCTTTTTTAAGATTGTATATAAGTCTTGTTTTCAATTTGAAGCTTATTTTTATGTTTTGAATGGTAAACTACAATATCTGCCATCCTGTAGGTGTGATATTGTGAATTATATATTTGGTATTTAGTTTCCTGGCATACTGCTGCTGCTGCTTTATTTATTTATTTATTTATTTATTTTAGGCAGAGTCTCTCTCTCTCTCTGTCACCTAGTCTGGAGTGCAGTGGCATGATCTTGGCTCACTGCAATCTCCAACTCCTGGGTTCAAGTCATTCTCCTGCCTCAGCCTCCTGAGTAGCTAGGATTACAGGTTCGCACATCACCACGCCTGGCTTGTACCCTTAGTAGAGATGGGGTTTCACCATGTTGGCAAAGCAAGTCTTGGATCACTGACCTCAAGTGATCCATCTGACTTGGCCTCCCAAAGTGCTGAGATTACAGACCTGAGCCACTATGCCTGGCCCTGGCATATGGTCTAAGAGTGCCTTTAGTCGTGCTAATTAGATGACTAGATCTGGGAACCCCTAGGTAGCTTCAGGATTGCAGCTGCTGACCAGAAAGACAAGGGCATGATTGAACGGTTAGAGCTCTGAGCCCCACATCTCAATTTCTGGGGAGGGGAGAAGAGCTAAACGTTGAACTGATGGCCAGCGGTCAATGATTTTATCATCATACCTATATAATGAAGCCTTCATAAAAGCTAAAAAGGTCTTGGTTTGGGGGAGCTTCTGAATAGCTGAATATGTGGAGGTTCCTGGACATGGCTTTGAAGCTCAGTATTCCTTCTCCCATACCCCACCCTATGCATCCCTTCAATCTGGCTATTTATCTGTATCCTTTCTAATATTCTTTATAATAAATGGGTAAACATAAGTTAAGTGTTTCTCTGACTTCTGTGAGCCACTCTAGCAAATTAATCAAACATGAGCAAGGGGTCATAAGAATTGTGATTCATAGCTGGGCAGTTGGAAGTACAGGTGATAACCTACTACTTGCCTTTGGCATCTGAAATGGGCAGTCTTGTGGGACTGAGCCCTCAAACTGTGGAATCTCATGCTATCTCCAGGCAGATGAGTCAGAATTGAATGTAATCAAAGGATGCACAGCATTGGTGATTGCTGAAGAAGTGATTGCTTCAGTGTGTGGTTTTGTGTTGAACGGTGTATGACAGCAGGAAAAAAATCCATTTTGATTTGTTTTTTGTATTACCGAAAGGAAATATTTCCTTTCCCTGCTAATGACTGAATTTTATTATCATTAGGTAATTAATGAATTTTGCCCCAAACCATAAAGCTTTTTGTACCTGAATTAGCCATCAATGACAAAGACTTTTATTTTAATACAAAAATACAATTCATATCATTGGTTAAAACAATTTGCTGATCTGATTGTGGGCAGTACATGAAATATGAAACCCTACAAAGTAAACGAAACTCAGGAAGATGCAAAGGCTTGATCATTGTCCAGAGGCTAAAGTTGAAACTAAAGCAATAGTCATTTGATTTTTACATTTTTAAAAATAATGCGCATTTCTCAAGCACACTCTCTGCTCTCTGTAAATCACTTGCTAGCATTTTTCATCTGCCTCTCCTTGTATCCATTCATGATATTCTAAGTGTGAATACAAATTTTCTGCCTTTAAAGAACAAGTTTTGATGTCAAAGTTATTTTCTACAAACACATTCAAACATTGTTCCTGTATCATGTTAGCACTATGTGGATATATGCAATTTCTTCATCGAGAGTGTAACATAAATATGATATTCTCATTCCAAATATGAATTCTCAAGGATGTTTCTAAACTATTTGAATAAGAAATCAATCCCTAAATAAATATGTTTTAAGTCAAGACTGTATGTCTTCATACCGGAAGGTTAGGTTTTACCTACAGCTTTCAGAAAATAGGGTGAAAGATTTTGTTGTTGTTGTTGAAAATAGGGTGAAATTTTTTTATGGTATTAAGACATTTTTATAATTAGGGATTGAGAAATACCAAAATCCTGTACCTGATCACCCCCATGTTCCCTGACAAGGCTCTGGAGGAAAATGTATGCATAAGAAACAATGAATGAAGAAAACCAAGGTAACACTTTATTAACTTCTGGATTGGAGGTACAAGTTTTGATGCAGTATATGTTAGTAACCCAGGACATGTTATATAGACCATCCCTTTTTAAGCTAGCTAGTAATCTGTGGCATCTGTCCATATCACAGTGAAAATACCAGAGAGAAAGATAATACACAATGAGAATATATTTGCTCTCAACATCTGATACTGACTTCTCCTAGAAATAATTATCTTGAAATGACCCAATCCTGGGTTGCTGTCACATGGGAAAAGAGCGAGCAATGGGAGTGAGAGGAGGAAAAGCTCAAGCTCTTCCCAGTTTCGTTGGTTTTAGCCATAGGTGAGAAGACTCATTGGTACCCTTGAATCTGACCAACCCCAGACAACACATTCATTATTGGACTGGGAGGGCATAAGAAAGAAATGCAGAACACTGGATTTCTTTCTTGCCTTCATTTTCCTTTTCAAAAGACAGTCTCACTCTGTTGTTTAGGCTTGGGTGCAGTGGTGTGATCATAGCTCACTGCAAACTTGAATTCCTGGGCTCACGTAATCATCCTGCCTCAGCCTCCCTAGTAGCTGGGACTGCATGCACACATCACTGTGCCCTGCTAATTACTTGTTTGTTTGTTTTATTTAGAGATGTATTCTTGCTGTGTTGACCCAGCTGGGCTTGAATTTCTGGTGTCAAGTGTTCTTCCAACCTTGATCTCTCAGTGCTGGGATTACAGGCCTGAGCCACAGTGCCTGGCCCTGGATTCCTTTCTTGAAGATAAAAATTATAAAAGCTACAAAAGACTTACATTTGCATTCAGTTTGTAATTCCATACCATGAAGTTTCTTTGTGGCTTTTTTATGAACTTAAGGATGATGATTAGCAGAAGAAAAACTTAAAAGATACCAAACAATGAAAATTGCATTCTGTCCTCATGATACATCAACAATGAAAATTAAGGCAATTATGCAGACTTCATTTTTTTTAAGTACATAGTTACATAATCTACATCAGTGACTCTTGTCTTTTGGGGGGTCATGATATGCTTGAGAATCTTATAAAAGATACACTTTTATCCAAGAAAACATGAGATTTTATATACAACCCAACAAATGTACTTTCTAGGAATGCATACATTTGTCCAGGTACTCTTTTGTGTCTGATTTATTTTGCTCTGTATTTGTTACTGAGACTCTTCCAGGTAATAGATATAGCAACAATGCATTTATTTTCATTGCTAAGCAGAACTTCATATTATAATATAGCACAACTAATTAAATGATTTATGGATGGACATTTGTGTTACATATTAGTTTTCCATTGTTGTGTAACAAATTGCCAGAAATTTAGCAGCTAAAAATGACACTCACTTATGGGCTCACAGTTGTGTAGGATAGGAGTCCAGGCAAGGTGTCCTCTGCACAGGGTGAGATCAAGGTGTGGCCAGGGCTCTATTCTCATCAGATGCTTGGAGTTCTCTTTGAAGCTTAAATGGTTGTTGGCAAAATGCAGTTCCTTGCAAGCTGTAGGAGAGAAGTCCTGTTTTCTTGCATTATCTTTTTACTTTTAACTTTTTGAATTTATGCTTTTATAGTATATTTCTTCTTAGCAACATAGAGTTGTATTTGTTTTCAATTCAACCTAACAAGTACTGTTGTTAAATAGAATAATTTAGTTCATTGCATTTAATATAATTAGGGTATACTTGCTTTTGTGTCTATAGTCTTATTTTCTATTTGGTATACTTGCTTTATTTTGCCTTACCTCTGTCTTGATTTCTTTTGAACTAATCAAATATGCTTGCTACCTTTACCTAATTACTTCTTTTACTAGTCTTCTAATGGTTATTAGACATTATAACTGGTATCCTTCACTTACTCTAGTTCAATGCAAATTACTATTTTCCACTCCTCTATGTTAAACCTTTGCAAATTTTAACTCCATTTACCTCCTACTGTCTTTGCATTTCTGTCACCATTCATTTTAATTCTACAAATATTTTAAGTTTCACAGAATAGTATTGTCACTCGTCATACTGTCAATATTACTTTACATTGACTAACATATTTACATATTCCATGTTTTTCATTCTTCTCTGCACATATGTGTTCCCACATGGGATCATTTTCTTCTGGTTGAACAATATCCTTTATTTAGTAAAGGTCTGCTGGGGACATATTACCTCAGTATTTGTCAGAAAGTGCCGTGCCTTCATTTTACAGTTTAAAAAATGCTATTCTTGGCCAGTTGCGGTGGCTCACACCTGTAATCCCAGCACTTTGGGAGACCAAGGTAAGTGGATCACCTGAGGTCAGGAGTTTGAGAACAGTCTGCCCAACACAGGAAAACCTCGTCTTTACTTGAAAAAATACAGAAATTAGCTGGGCATGGTGGTGCATGCCTGTAATCCCAGCTACTCAGGAGGCTGATGCAGGAGAATCACTTGAACCCAGGAAGTGGAGGTTGCAGTGATATGAGATCACACCACCACTGCACTCCAGTCTTGGCATCAGAGCAATATTCCTTCTCAAAAAAAAAAAAAGAAAGAGAAAAAAAGAAAAGAAAAAAAGAAAGAAAGAGAGAAAGAAATGTAGTTCTCACTGGGGACAGAATTCG
Source organism: Saguinus oedipus (assembly GCA_031835075.1). Classification (NCBI taxonomy): domain Eukaryota; kingdom Metazoa; phylum Chordata; class Mammalia; order Primates; family Cebidae; genus Saguinus; species Saguinus oedipus. The sequence continues at coordinate 64,596,307 of CM063171.1, read as the reverse complement.
TTTTTTTGTTTTCTTTTTCACTTTTTCCAAAAGATCACCAAGCCAAACATTTGGCCATATTTTTATTTACTACGTATACTATAAACATATACAATACATGCTAAAAAATTTTTTTTTTTAATTTAACTGTCAAGAAAGTGTATAGTGTTATAATACAATGACACATGTTTATACTTTATTTCAAATTGGTTTGCTTATCACCTATTTCAAACCGTTAATAGTGAAATGTTACTTGTGGATAATTAAAAATTATCTATTTGCATTATTAAAAATAAACAATTCCAACAAATTAATAAACACTAACATCTTTTTCAATTTTGCTTTTGCGTTTCTTTCTGTTATCTGTTTCTGTGATTCTAAGAACATTTTTATTTTGCAATTTCACTTTGTCCTGTACCCATCTTACGTTTTTCTCTTTTCTGTTAGTTGTTTTCTCTTTCATGTCACCTGTTTTCTGGACCAGGTGAGGTGGCTCATGCCTGTAATCCCAGTACTTTGGGAGGCCAAAGTGGGAGGATTGCTTGAATCCACAAGTTCAAGACCAGCCTGGACAATCCTGTCTCTATCAAAGCAACAATAAGAACAACAACAAAAGAAATGATGTCACCTGTTTACTGTTGCTCTGTTTTCCAGTTTCAGAATGTCGTCTTCTGTGTTACTCTGCTCAGACCATGTATTGCGTTCGTAATGTTAGTTACTATTATTTTTTAGTTTTATAATTTACTTAGTTTTTTTAAAAAATAGATTCTAAAAGCACTGGTAAATTTATATATCTGTTCTTAATATATCAATCAAGGGTATTTTAAAGTAATTTACTAATAACTCCAATGTTGGGATCACTTGTTGGTCTGTTTCTATCATGTTATTTTTCTTGACTTTTATTTACATGCTCTCTTCTTTGGTAAACCTAGTAATGTTATAGAGTTCAGATGATGTTATTTTCTTCCAGAAAGAATTTAGTCTTTTTTCTGCTTGGCTGACAATGTGGACTCGATCCACATTAATTCAAAGTGTGAGATGAGTCAATGCTGAGTTTCAGTTTGGGTGTTTTGTTTTAATCTCTTAGTCACCCTTGATTGCAGTCTAAAGGCCTCCCAGGTTTCCAACTGAGGGTCAGTGGTATTTGTTGGGACCTCTACCTTTAGCAGGTTTTAAACTGTAATTCCTACATGACTGAGATTGTTGGAAAACTTACTCTGCTTTTCAGAAATTTTCTGCTTAACTTCTCATTTCCTACCATGTACATATTTAGAATGCACCAAATGTCTTGAAAGAAAGGCTTGCCAGGTTTCAGGTTTAATACTTCACCCACTGCCTGCCTGGATCCTGGCCCTTTGTGTCTGCAATTTTGTCTCTCTAGCCTGAAAAACTATTAAATGCTCTGCTGGTTTCTCTTATTTCTGCAGTGTCTCTTTGCCTGGGCGTCACAAGGCTCTTTCTCTATATGTGGAATCATTAAATTTCCCCAGGGAATTGATGGCTGAATTATGTTTTCTGACTTCTCTACCATTGTTTCTTCTAGTATGGGTTACTTTAGCAGTACTGTGATGTTTTAAACATAAAAAAAAAGAGAGTGATCCAAATGTTTTGATTTTTCTCAGCAAGTGTCACAGTCTGCTCCAAACTACTCTAACTTAAAATTAAAGTTTTCTTCAGCTTTTTATCCTATTATCAGCTTCTCTTTCTCTCTCTTTTGCCATTTATTTTGTTAAAAATTGACCGTTTTGGGGGCCGGGGGTGGCAGCTCACGCCTGTAGTTCCAGCACTTTGGGAGGCCGAGGCCGGCGGATCACGAGGTCAGGAGATCGAGACGAACCTGCTAACACCGAGAAACCCTGCCTCTAGTAAAAATACAAAAAATTAACCGGGCATGGTGGCGCGTGCCTGTGGTCCCAGCTACTCCGGAGGCTGAAGCCAGGGAATCGCTTGAACCTGACAGGCGGAGGTCATGGTGAGCCGAGATTGCACCACTGTACTCCAGCCTGGGCGACAGGGTGAGAAATCATCTCAAAAAAAAAAAAAAAAAAAAAAAAAATTGACCGTTTTTCTATAGAATTGCTCCCATTCTCAGTTTTCAGACCACTTCTCTGTGGTTTTGTTTAACATGATTTACTGTTTCTCTTATTGTCTTGTGAAAGTTTGTAAGACCTACTGGCTTGAATAGATTTAGGTTTGCTATTTGGCAAGGCTATTGCGTAGGTGACGCTAAACACTCCTACTGCATCATAACAGGAGACCCATAAATGTCTGATTGCTTAGTTTAATAATGTTAAGATTGGTCAGTGGATGTAGGTGTTTTCACTATAATCTATCCATTGTTAGAATTTGCATCAGAATTTCTCCTAATGATTTTATTTTTATGTTTTAGAGATTGGGCTCTTATTATATTGTTTAGGTTGGATTTTAACTCCTGGACTCTAGTGATCTTCCTGCCTCAGCCTCCAGAGTAGCTGGGATATTAGGCTTCTGCCACTGTGCCTGGCTCCACCTAATTATTTTAGCAGCCACAATGATAATTGAATAAATTTGTTTTTTTCAGGAGGGGTACAAAATAATGGTATTATAATTCCATCATACTTTTCTGTATTTCTTAGGTGTAATTTTTCTAAAAAAATTTTCCAAGACTATTCAATTACCTCAAGTTATAGTATATTCAGAAATGGGGGAAATATGCTGTACTTTTCCTTTTAATTATCAGTTTTCAAAATAATGAGCTGGCGCCATAGCATCCCTCTGAGATGACCAATTAGTTACAATTCAAGTATCATTTTGACTTCCTAGATTTTAAGAAAGCTGATATGTTTCAAATCACTGCAGTCATTATTTTATTTCATACTCAGATTATTCCCTCTTTGGCCAGTATGACCCACCTGAATGGACTGCTTTTTGTTGTGACTTTATTATTCTTTGATTATTTATTATTCTTTGATTTCTGGTATCAGATACTGTTAAAGGACTGTTGCAATGAATAGTTTTGTGTCTACACTAGTCCATATTTTTGCCAATGTATCATTGGAATAAGTTCCTGAAAGGAGAAATTCTGAGTCAGAGAACATATGCATGTGTAATTTTGCTACATATTACTAACCTTTTCTCTCTAGTGGTTGAACAGTCTTGAAATCTTACCACCAACATATAATAGTGTATGTTTCTTCATGGTTTCCTCCACAGAGATTTTCATTTTTATTTTGGTTAACTCTAGTATAATATTGTGCAATAAAATGCAGTATTTTAAATATATAATTTGATGAGCTTTGAAAAATATAGACAGTGGTGTAACCACCATCACCATTACCGTGTATAAAATTTTAAACATACATTTGTGCTCCTTTGCAATTAATTCTCTCCTCTAAATGCCTAGATCCAGGCAACCACTGATTTGCTTTGTATCGCTACAGTTTCTGTTTTTTAAAAGCTGTTAAATAAATGAAATCTTATAACATGTCATTTGTTTCTAGTTTCTTTCACTTTGACACTTGTCCATGTTGTTGTTCTTACTAGTAGTCTTTCCAATTTCTTTTCCATTTTCAAAATTGTTCTGGGTGCGTTAGGACATTTGGATTTCTACACTAATTTTAGATTCAGGTGTTTGATATCTACCAAACACACTTGAATTTTGCCCCTTGGTTTGCATTGAATTTGCAGTTATGTACAGACAATTGACATTACAATTCTTCCAACTCATGGAACTGATGTAGCTTTCCATTTATTTAGGTCCTATTTAATATCTCTCAGCAACGTATTGCCATTTTCATTGTATAGATCTTAGACATTTTTCATCAGATTTATCCCTAAGTATTTTATTTTACCATGCTAGTTTAAATAATTGTTTTTTAAGTTTCAGTTTCTGAGATTTCTGCAGGTATATACCCATACAATTAATTTTAATATACTAGTTTCAAATCTTTCGAATCTGACAAACTCTTATTAGTTCTAGTAACTTTTAATGCTCTAGAATATGGCCTATCTTAGTTAATGCTCACTTTATAATTAATTTTTGTAATTTTAACCATGTTTAGGTGTACAGTTCAGTGTCATTAAGTATGTCCAATTAAGTATTTTTTCCTTTTCTTTTTTTTTGAGACAGAATTTCACTCTTGTTGCCCAGGCTGAAGTGCGGTGACACAATCTAGGCTCACTGCAACTTCCGCCTTACAGATTCAAGTGATTCTCCTGCCTTAGCCTCTCAAGTAGGTGGGGATTATAGAGGCACGCTACCATGCTCAGCTAATTTTGTGCATTTTTTGGTAGAGATGGGGTTTCACCATGTCGGCCAGGTTGGTCTCGAACTCCTGACCTCAGGTGATCCACCTGCCTTGGCCTCCCAAAGTGTTGGGATTGCAGGCGTGAGTCATCGCACCTGGCCTCCTGTTCTTATTGAGTTTTAATACTCTAGAATATAGCCTGTCTTAGTTCATGCTCACTTCATAATTAATATTTAGAATTTTAATAATTTTTAAGTGTACAGTTCAGTGTCATGAAGTATGTCCACATTGTTGTGCAACCATCACCACCATCCATCTCTAGGATTTTTCTTCTTCCCATAGTGAAACTCCATACCCATGAAATACTAACTTCCCATTTTCCAATTTCTCTAGCCCATCACAATCATCATTTTACTTTCTATTTCAAATAATAAATTTGATTATTCTTGAAAACACGTTCTGCAGTTCTTGCTTGTAGTATTCTATGTCAGTTAAGTCCAGTTGGTTGGTAGTGATGTTCCAATCTTCAATCTTCTTAATTTTTTTTGTCTACTTATGCTATGAGTTATTGAGAGATGGAGCATTAAAGTCTCCAACTATTGTTGTTGACTTTAGAAATAGTTTTTCTATTTCTTCATGGAATGAAACATATATTTTAAAGTTATATTAAGTGCATTATTGTTTAGAATTACTAGGTGCTCTTGAGTAACTAGTCCTTTTTAACCCTTTGCTCTGAAATCTACTTTGTCTGATATTAATATAGGCATATCAGACTCTTAAAAAATAATTAGCATTACAATGGTATCTCATCTAATATTTTCTCACTTTTAGCCTAATTGTGTGTTTGTATTTAAAGTTAATTTCTCTTAGAATACACTTGGAACATATTTTAATACAATCTGACAATCTGTAACTATTCTACTTTATTCTACTTCTCTATTATCTCTTTTTTTACTTTTAGTTTAGTCTTTATTTTTGAAATGCTTTTTTTATTTTTGGTTTCTTCCTGTACTTTGACAATTCTATTCATTTGGTTCAATTACAAAATTTTACTTCTACAATTATGATTTATGCTACCATAAAGAGTTCCTATATTATTTCCTCAAGCTTAGCTTATTTTTAGGTAGTAACTAGCAATTGTTGACAAGTGTTTTTAGTACATTATCAGAGGAAGATTTATTTCTTTTTTCTTATAATAACCTTACATGGAATTGAATCACCATATTTTTCTGTTACTCATTTTATGACAAGGAGATTTTCTTGTACTTTAAGGTGATGTGCTATCTATAGCAGAGTTAGCATAACCAGGATAGCGTTCAAGGTTTCATACTCAAATATTCATTTTCCATAGTTATAACAAGTTCAAAAGCATTACTTCTCAGAATTTGCCTTTTTTTCTTCTTTCTCCTCATCCTCTTCCTCCTCCTTCTCCTCCTCCTCCTCCTTCCAGCTACCATTTCTGCTCTTAATTTGGATTCTATTGCCAATATTAGTATGGGGCTTTGTCTTGGAATTCAGATTTGAGGTTAATTTGAGTGTTCATAGAATACCCTAACACCATCCAAAAATCAAAAAGTTGCTTTTCCTTCTCCCTAAGAACTAGAGTTTGCAAAATTCCCTCCAAGTTTAAGGGGAAAAATTTGAGAGATTCAACAAAATGACTGTAGAGTCACTGGCATATCCCTGCCTTTTGGTACTTTTTAAAGCATATCAAATGATGCTAACATGCAGCCAGATCTGTGAAACACTGATCTATCATATCTAATACATCTGCCATAGAATCAGTACATGCGGTCACTGTTGAGGAACTATGTGTTGGTCAAATCATATTTTATAAGCTGAGCCTCATTAAAAGGAACGTAATACTCTAGAAATTCAATATTAACAGATCATAGTTTGACATTTAAGATGAAACCTATTTTTCTCTGGATCTAATATAACCTAATGCAATAATTAGGTATGATCTCTGGATCTAGTATAATAATTAATGGTAGACAATGATGTCTACTTTTTTTCTTTTGAGACAGAGTTTTACTCTTGTTACCCAAGCTAGAGTGCAATGGCATGATCTTGGCTCACTACAACCTCTGCCTCCCAGGTTCAGGCAATTCTTCTGCCTTAGCCTCCTGTGTAGCTGGGATTACAGGCATGTGCCATCGTGCCCAGTTAATTTTGTATTTTTAGTAGAAACAGGGTTTCACCATGTTGATCAGGCTGGTCTCAAACTCCTGACCTCAAGTGATCCTCCCGCCTCAGCATCCTACAGTGCTGAGATTACAGGCATAAGCCACTGTGCCTGGCCCATTGTCTAAATATATATCACATAATATTTAGAATTTGAACTATTTTTAAGTGTGCAGTTCAATGTCATTAAGTATGTCCACATGGTTATGCAATCATCACCACCATCCATCTCCAGGACATTTTCTTCTTCCCATAGTGAAAGTCTGTACCCATTAAATACCAACTCCCCATTTTCTCATTTCCCAAGCCCATTACAACCATCATTCTACTTTCTGTTTCTATAAACTTGATTATTCTAGAGATCTCGTATAGCTGGAATGATAAATATTTGTCAATTTGTGATTGACTTTTTTCACTTTAGCATAATGTCTGTGAGGTTTATGTATGCTGCAATATGCATCAAAATGTCCTTTTTAAAGGCTGATTAAAGTTCTATTGTATATACATTTGTTTATTTATTGACTTGTCAGTGGACACTTAGGTTGCTTCCACCTTTGGGCTATTGTGAATAATGCTGCTATGAACATGGGTGTATAAATATATTTTTGATTCTTTGCTTTCAGTTCTTTTAGGTATACACCCAGAAATGGAATTACTGGATCAATATGGTAATTCTATGTTTACTTTTTTGAGGAGCTGTCATACTGCTTTCTATAATAACTATCATTTTACAATTTTACATTTCTTTCCTTTCTTCTTTTTTTTGAGACGGAGTCTTGCTCTTTAGCCCAGGCTGGAGTGCAGCAGCATGATCTCAGCTCACAGCAACCTCCACTTCCTGGGTTCAAGCAATTCTCCTATCTCAGTCTCCCTTGTAGCTGGATTTACAGAAGCCCACCACCACACCCGGCTAATTTTTGTATTTTTAGTAGAGATGGGGGTTTGCCATGTTGGCCAGGCTAGTCTCAAGCTCCTGAACTCAAGTGATCTGCCTACCTTGATCTCCCAAAGTGCTGAGATTACAGGTGTGAGCCACACATTTTACACCCAGTCTCATTTTACATTTCTATCAGCAATGTGCAAGGGCTCTCATTTTCCTACATTCTGGGTAAATCTACTTTATATTTTGCCTTTTAGATAATAGTCATCTTAATGAGTGTGAAGTGACACTCATTCTGGAAGTATGATACTACAACATCTCGTTACGGTGGTATGATACTATCAGTATGGCAGGGTGACAGTATGGTTATGGTAGTATGATAGCACATTAAAAATATATAAATAAGGTGTTAGGGTTTGCAAATATAGGGAATTCCAGCTAAGATAGCTCACTTGACGTTCATTTATCTAACTTAGCTGTGACCCCAAAAATGTATTTGAAAAATCCATGTTGGATAAAAGTGGAACCAAAAAACAAAACAATGCTAGTGCTAACTACGCCACACTCACAACCCATGTCCATGTTCTCAGAAGAGAAAGATCACCTGCCAAGTTGATCTCTAACATTCTTGCACATACCTGGCATCCTATTTGAAGGAAAAGACCACAATCTGGTTAACATTATTTTATTATAAAACAATTCTATATAAAGACTATGAAATGGCCAAATTCATTTCAATGAAATTTAGGCTAAAAAGCTACCTGTAAATAAAGAATTAATAAATGTTTTTAAATTAGATTGATATACTCTGCTAAACAGATTCATCTTATAAATCTGTGTGAAATTCTTTAGTTGCTAAGTGATATCATGCTATTCAAAAAGGTGTAATCTGTAACAGGGAGAAGACAAGAGCAAATGGACTTAAAAATCTTTGGAAAATGAAAATATAATTGTTTTCTGGATATCATCGCCAATAATGTCATCTGAAAACTGATCAGGAGTCACACATTGCCCAAATTCAGCTAGACTTGATAAGGAATCTTATCTTTCATGTCTCCAGAATGAAAAAATAGCCCACTCAGCCAAGCTCATAATATGTGCATCTTGTAGATAAGTATATGTATGAATAGAAAAGCCCAATTTTGTGTGCTCATAGCCTGAACACTTGGATGACATTGTCCTTTGACCTAGAATTCATTGAAGGCAAGGATAGAGTAAATCTTAAAGATTCCCTTGTTTGGCCCATTTCTATTGCTTTTTCAAGAACAGAACACTAACATCCAAAGAGATCTAATGAGGTACCCAGAGTCACACAATGCAATTGCTGTTTATTGTTATTTATCTGCTCTAGTGGATTGAATAATGTTCCCCCAAAATTTATGCCCATCCACATGTTTGCAGATATAATTAGGTAAGATATGGGACAAGATTTTATTTGTTTGTTTTTGAGATGGAATCTCACTCTGTTGCCAGACTGTAGTGCAGTGGCGCGATCTTGGCTCACTGCAACCTCTACCTCCCAGGTTCAAGTGATTCTCCTGCCTCAGCCTCCTGGGACTACAGGCGCATGCCACCATGCCTGGCTAATTTTTTGTATTTTTAGTAGAGACAGGGTTTCACCATGTTAGCCAGGATGATCTCGATCTCCTGACCTTGTGATCCACCTGCCTCACCCTCCCAAAGGTGCTGGGATTACAGGCTTGAGCCACTGCGACTGGCTGGGATGAGATTTTACTGGGCTAGAGTGGGCCAACAATCCAGTGACAGACATGTTTATAGGAAAAGGAGAAGATGGAAGAGGCAAGAAAAGATCCTTCCCTAGAGCCGTCAGAGGAAGCATGGCTCTGCTGACACCTGATTTTGGATTCATAGATTTCAGAACTGTGAGAGAATAAATTCCTGTTGTTTTAAGCCTCCCAGATTGTGATAATTTGTTATGGCAGCCACAGAAAACTAATTCAGCTGCCATTTATGTTATGTCTACATTTTTTTTTTTTTTTTGGTTTGTATGTTTGGTTAAGGTTTTTAGGTTACCAGCTAGAAATCAACCATAGATAAATCAGGAATAAAAGCAACTAAAAAATAGATATAGAAGCTAGGTATTTTTCCCCCATTTTTGGAACTCTGGGTGAAGGATTGCCTGAACAAAGACACTAGATAAAAAAATAAATTCCCACTTTTTAAAGTAGGTTTGTATATTCATCCATCTGCCACATAAAGCATAACAATTATAAAATTCGGAGTTGAGGCATCTTTCCTTACAGGGAAATAAGGAGGTTACTCTCAGGATAAGGGTGAATGGATAATGGAGAGGCCAAGCAACACTCGTTGGAACAATCAGCTTGTATAACCTGCTATGAAGACTGTTTATATCTCATGTTAATGATCACTGTACTTTGCTGCATTGGTAACTTGAAATAAAATTTTGTGAACGCTGAAGAAATTAGAGTATCTTATACAAGGACTTGACACACTTTCACCTTCAATTTATCATTTCGTGGGATCTAGGGTCATTGTAGACCTCCAGCAAATTCATCAAGAATATGATGATAACTGAAAACAGCATACACATAAAATAGATGGCTTTTCTATCTATCTTCTGAGTTTCCACCACAGAAAGAACACTTTTGAGTTTTGTGTCATAGAGAATAACATATGTAGAATTTAATATGGTTGCCTTTTTTTTTTTTGGATCGCTCCCTAAATAGTTTTAAATCCATAGAAAGATCTCTGAAGCGTAAGTAAATTCTAAGGGATAGTTTTCTTTTGTTGACATTTTAGAATACAGAAATTATTACCATAAGAGTCTACTACATAGCTTGCTATTTACTGGGAAAATAAAAACTGTCTGAAGACACTCTGTTCAGTGAACTTTTCAATGATATTCTTTTTTTTCAAATCAGTTTGAGTACCTTGCATAACATGCTAATCGAATCTATCTAAATAAATGGTCTGTCAGAACTCAAAATGTCTATGTATATAAACATATTCAGTATTACAGGAAGAGATAAAGATGACTATTAATATGCTCCTTGGCTTATTCTTGTTTAATGATGTTTAAGTGTATGTATGTTGGGCATGTATTTACTTTAAATGGGAAGGATTTGACAATTCTGTAGAACTCTGACTTAGATATATAGTACTTTGGATTTGCATAGATTGAAGTCTTTGCATTAGCCTTTCAAGTGTTTTATTATTAGCTAGCTAATAAATTTTTCTTTTAACTCTCTTTTCAATATTCCTTACTATGAATTTATATTACCTCTATCCTGCTACTGATTGCAGTCTCTAATGTACACTCATTTTATATTAACAGTTGCATTTTCATATCAGGACATGACATTTATTGCCTTGAGAACACTGAGTAAATTGGAATGCAATTCCAGGATGTATAAAGTTACCTATAATAGCAAGATGACACAAATCTGAATAAATAAGAAATTGCAAAGGTCAGCCAGAATGCAAGTCAGAGTTGGTAAATCGTAACAAAAGAATCTCCAAAAATAAAAGTAACAAAAGTAAGATACAATAATTTTTAATACAGATAAAAATAATAGAAAAGGCACATAATCTAGAGATTGTTGATGAGGAGTTAGAAACAAAATATTGGTGTGGTTTAAACTTTTTTTTAAGCAAGACTCAATGAATGTACCAGGTAGAATATAATATGTTGTCAAATTAACAAAAAATGGGGAAATAAAGTAGATGTTTATTGCCAATTACAGTTATAATTCAGTTGCTATGCTACTTATTAGATATTAAAGTTAAATAATGCTAGATAGCTTTATAAAAGTTGGCTCCTATAATAAAGCATGAATATGAGGTAATTTGGGAAAACAACCAAAAAATCAATGTAGACTAAGAAGTAGATAAAGGGTAGTAGCTGAATTGAAACATTGCTTTATATTATAAATGTGAAACAGAATTAAAGTTTAAAAATAGAATTTAAAAGCATATGCAGAGAAAACATATAAAATATAAAGAGTTAAAATATTTAAGAGAAAGCCAATATTCACCTATAAAACACCAAAGAAAAGCACAGTTATAAGGAAGAGTAAAAGAAAGTCAAGGACATAAATCTTGGATGGGGGAACTTCCATGTATAAAGCAAAATGGCATTGTCAGAAAGTGGTCTATTGCAAGACTGAATATTTAAATTTACCAAAGAACTAGTTCTGTGTCACTAAATTCAGTGGCCATTTCTTTTGCATTTTCATCTCACTTGACCTACCACAGATTTTGACCAAATCGATTACTCCCTTCCCTTTGATGTACTTTCTTCACTTGGCTTCTGAGAAAACCACACACATCTTTTGCTTTCCTTCTGGCTCACTGGGTGCTCTTTTCTGGTTAATCTCTCTCTTCATCATGACTTAAAGTGGGATTGCCCGAGGCGATCCACATGAACTCTCTTGTTGGAATCATCCAGGCCAGTGGCTTTCAATACCATTTATATGCTGGTGACTCCCAAATTTAAATCTCTACTCCAGACCTTTATACTTGAACTTCAGACTCATGTACACAACTGTCTAACATTTCTGCTTGAACATATCCCAGACAGACTTAACATTCAAAACTGAACTCCTGATCTTCCTCCTGGAACCTTTCCCACCCAGTTTCCCTCATTTAAGTTGAGGAAATTCCATCCTTTGAGTTTCACAGGCCATCCTCTATTCCTGCCTTTCTCACATTTTTAAAAAATGTAATCCATCAAGAAGTTTTTTTTTTCTCTACCTTCAAACAACATCAAGAATTTGACTCCTTTTAAGCACCTCTTACCCTGATCTGAGCCCCTATCAGTTGTCCCTGTTACTTCCACCCTCTCTTAATTGGTCACCTGCATTTATCCTCTACTCCCGAGAGTGTGTCCTCTATACAGAAACAGAATGATCCACTTGAAACCTACATCTGAGTAGACTGTTTCTCTGCTCAGAATTCTGCAATGGCTCTTCACTGTACTCAACAGAAGCTAAAGTTCATAAAGTCACCATGTTTCAGGCTGTGTATAACTAAGTGTGCTTCCTCATTACCTTTCTGACCTTATTTTCTACAATTCCTCCCTGCTCGCACTACCCTGGAGATCCACGTTTACCCACTAGGTCTTCCCTGAACATATCTTGCACACTCTCACCTTTGGACTTTTGCTCTAGGTTTTGCCTCTGCTTGTAATGCTTTTTCCGCAGGACCTGCTTGGCCAACTCTCCCAACTCCTGGAGCCTTTGTTTAAATCTTGCCTTCTCAATGAAGCCAACTTTGATCCTTTTTAATAGTACAACTTAGCAACAGCCCACATCACTACCATTGAAGATCAACCTTTACTTTGCCCTCTACATTTTCTTTTATTCCATAGCATTTGTAACCTTCTAACACACCAAATAATTATTTATCATATCTATTATTTATTGGTGGTCTCCCTTGCTAAAGGATATAAGATCCATGAGTAATTTTTTTGACAGTTTTTCCTTCCAATGTATCCAAAATCTGTTGAATTAAATTATTTGTTGGATTGAATTAACTTATCCTCATACAACAAACTTTCACAGTTACAAGCTATGCACACATTATTTTTTATGCCACTTGGAATGCCTCAACACATGTCTGAAAATAACATGCATATTCAGTATGTGTTCAGGGCTTATCACTGTCATTATTTAAAATTCTGTTGGTACCAGGTTCTAATTAAAAGTCCAACAACATATACATGATATTAAATTTACAATTGTGTATTAAGTACTAATAATTTTTTTTAAAACTGTGTTGTGTGAAATATGAGAATATAAAAACATAGTTTTCAAAAATTTACTAGTCTAGTAGGGAAGAGTGAAATAATTTTCTTGTTTATCTGACCAGTGAATTTTCTCCTAGCTGTAATCCTCCATTCCTTTTTCTAAAGCCTTTTGGAATTGCTGTAAACTAAACATCTTGTTACCTGGTTAACTCTGCTCTGGATGTTAATGGAACTGCAAGTTCACTTAATTCTGGCTTCTTCAGGAGTTCCCTGGAGGCCAAGCTAGCATGATGAGTCAAAACAAAAAGCTTTCAGTATTACAGCATAGATGCATACTTTTTAAAAAATGTCATTGGAACCTCAAAATCATTTAAAGTAGGTGAAATATTACCACTGTATTAATATTATAATGTTGTGCAATGCTGGGATATTTTTTAAATGTTTGAATAATACTTGAAACAAAGTAATAAAGTATACAATCTGTCCCTAGTTGGTATAACTGAAACTATATCCATGGAAACAGAACTCAGTGACCATGAATGCTAATACATCTGTGTTTTCACAAAGAGGTATAAAATGAAAATCTTAATTACAACTACATGTTTGGCAAATGCAATCTCCTGTTCAAATTTATAAGTGGGTGACTTGTTATTTTAAAACACTCAAGAAAAATGAGATCAATATTCTATCCTTTTCAATCTTTTAGAATTTGGGGATCTGGCCTTACCTATACTGAGTAGACGGCTAAGAATGATATAACTCTGGCACTGGTTGAACAGTTACATAATACTCCAATGCTCATGCATGTGGCATGAGGTTTGGTTTAAACACAAGATATTTGCCCTATAACCCAAATAGCTGCCCATGACTGCCTATCAGACTAAATAACTGATTTTATTGTTCATACTGCTTTAAATTCTTTCATCTACAACCTCCATTTCTTCCTGAAGCTGCTTTTAAAATAAATTACTGAAAGTGTTTTCTGTTAACTACAAGCTGAGTACAGATAGCCTGTGAAAAGAAGAGCTTTGTTTCAGAAAAAGAGTAGGGAGAAGAAAATTCCTTATATAATATGGTGTACAGTAATGATAACCTACAACTCTAACTGTATCTAGATCTACACCTATACCTATATCTATGTACATTGGAGTGAGAACCACTTAATATAGATGTTTTCATGGGACTCAGGTTTTTTTCACATTCAAGATGCAAATAATTACACTGAGTTCTATGGGGGCAAATGTATTTTTTTTTTATAAATTAGATGTCATATATAATATAATGACCTATTTTATGAATATAAGAATGGCAACAAGAAACCTGATTTTGCTTCTTGGCCACTTACATGTTAGTATGTTTAGGGCACATTTAAGAAGGAGTCATCTGGAACAGATGTCTTATCTTTCAATCTGAAATCAGATTTAGAATAGATTAGGCAGGTGGGGTTACTTGACATTGATGTGCGAGATTCGGCTGGGGTCTAGAGAGTACCCTGAATGCTCCCAGAGTGGGGAGAACCTCTAGAGGCTGGGGGATGAACAACGAAGAGGGAGGAGAGTCTCCAAAAGAAGCTCTCCCCTATTTCATCATCTTTCCAGGTTCCAAGTCTAAGACTTTTCCCACATTCCTCTTGTTTTAATATGTATCTTGATCTTACTTTTTTCCTTATAAAATCACTTGATATATAGTTTATAATGTATATATAGAAATGGAACCTTTTCTAAGGAGCAAAGTACATTTTACTTACCTTTTAAAAGATAATTGCAAAATTTACCACTCGCCTTTTGTCTTAGAAATCATATTTAGAAATTAATGTTACTCTGCTTTATTTTGCCACAGACAGCTAGAAAGTAGAGAATCTTTTCTCATGAGAGTTCAATGTCACATTCTGGGAAATGTCAGAAAGTATGTAACAAAGATTATTAGGGGTCAGTTTGCAGTTAGATGTGTGATTTATTGTTTTTAGTGTAATGAAGTCCTATAATTTTGATGAGTTGGAAACGATGCTCATTTTTTATTAGCAAGTGGTTTGAAACTACTTGTGAATAATCAATCATATTGCTGAAAAAGAAAAAACTGTTTGGGTTTTAATAAAATGTTTTATAATTGATACCTTAACAACCACAGCACTCTAATTGCTGGAACAAAGAGTATGATATGTGTATTGCTGACCCTCTCTGGTGTCAATTTTGTTGTAGAAATCAAATGATTGCAATGTAAAAAAATGTGGCCTATAAAGTGCTTGTATTTTGAAATTGGTCCTCATACATCTATATATCTATCTATCCATCTAATCTATATATCATCTGTCTATCCATGTATCTATGTATTTATACAGTTGACACAGAAACAAATAGGTAGAGAATTAGGTATGGGTAAAGGTATAAATACAGGTACAGGTCATTATTATCCTATACTATTCTATGTGTACATGAATATAGCTAAGACTGCTTTCTTATGGTCTGGGTGTAGTGTAATTACAACTGAAAGCATTTATCAGTCACTTTTGCCTGCTACATACTGCAAAACTGTAGTTGTAAGAGCTTATAATTTGAAGTTCAAATCCTTTAAAATCTGCAGTTTATTTTGGCCAAAGCTATCAATTTTTACTTATTCATTTACCAAATTCATGATGAGTTCTACTTTTACCAGACATTCTATCGAATGGTGAGAATACAGAGGTTAAAGACTCAATCCCCATCTTTCTGTATTGTCTGGTAGGGGAGATGGACTTGTCAAAATAAAATGAAAACACAATGTGATACAAGCAAGGCACCATGGTAGGAAAATAAGCACTGTGAATCTAGACCTGACATTTACAGGTAGGCTCAAGTCTATCAAATGGTTGAGGCTGGAATATTTCTTGTGGCATAAGCTTGATGTCTTAGGTGGGACCCTTACCATTTGAGATTCAAGATTCACTCTTTCTCTAGCCAAGGGGAAGGGAAAATTGCAAAGTCAGATTGCCGATGTTATTCATCTTTTCTGAATTTGTTCAATGGTTTATCTTCTGAATCTGAAGTTGGGTTCTGAATTCCAGCCTCCATACCATTAATAGTACCCTCTGCCCAGGCACTGAACAATGCTTCCCAAATCTAACTATGGGTTGGGAATCTGAAAGACTACCAGCTTTAACAGGAAAGGGAAGTGTTTTGTTTGTTTGTTTCCCTTCTGAATTTGTTGAGTTAGCCTAGAAGGCACTCATACATCATGAACCAGAGACACTTCTTTTTTTTTTTTTTTTTTTTTTTTTTTGAGATGGAGTCTCACTCTCGTTACCCAGGCTGGAGTACAATGGCGTGATCTTGGCTCACCGCAACCTCCACCTCCTGGGTTCAGGCAATTCTCCTGCCTCAGCCTCCTGAGTAGCTGGGATTACAGGCACGTGCCACCATGCCCAGCTAACTTTTTGTATTTTTAGTAGAGACAGGGTGTTACCATGTCGACTAGGATGGCCTCGATCTCTTGACCTCGTGATCCACCCGCCTTGGCCTCCCAAAGTGCTGGGACTACAGGCATGAGCTACCGCGCCCGGCCTGTGAAAGACACTTCTTTCACAGTGTAAGCTCCAGAACAATTCTGAATGGTCCACCTCCTGGAAGCCCTGGCTGTAATTCTACTGCCAGATTGGATGGTGACCCTAAGTTTAGTTAGTTACGCCCCTTGGAGATGATGAGAGAGCCTATAAAATGAGGATTAAAATACTGACCACCCAGGGATGTTTGAGAGGAGTGTAATCTGCCTGCCAAACAATAGGCACAGTATTCACTGCGACACCTTCCTCGATACCAATGCAGTCCTTCAACAATTTCTCTGCCTCATTAAAGTCAACAACAAAGTGTGATGTAAGAAAAAAAAATAGTGAAAACATATATTAATTCATTTGCCTGTTATGGAGCTGATTTGATAAAAGTCAAGTAGGGAAAAAAATGTTTAAAATTATTATTAATAGCTCTGCTATTTATTTATAAGATGATTGATACATTTTAACACTGATAATCTAAAGTCAGCTCACATTGCCAGAAGTGAGTTATAACTATCCCATAGCCCAAAATTCCATCATGTTAAA
The DNA here is from genome assembly GCA_031835075.1 of Saguinus oedipus. Taxonomy (NCBI): domain Eukaryota; kingdom Metazoa; phylum Chordata; class Mammalia; order Primates; family Cebidae; genus Saguinus; species Saguinus oedipus. The sequence goes on along the minus strand of CM063171.1, from coordinate 64,579,241 downwards.
GCGTCACTATGATTTGAGACTTTTATTTTGCAAATTTTACAGTAAAATGCTTTTATCCCTATACTTAATCCATATTTGTAAGACACAGTAAAGTCACTAAAATATCCAAGAAATGGCTCTGAAATCATTTCACTTATTCAGATAAGTTTTTGTAAATGCATCAGTTTCTTATGTTATGAGAAATTATCACAACATTGTCTATTTTACAAATAAACATGGTTGGCAATTACCATAAGTAGACAGAGAATTCAGCTTCGCTCAATTTAGAACATTATGTTAATATCGTATTTCTAGTTGGATTTATTTTTTATTTTTTGATTGACAAGAAGAGATTGTATATATTTATAGAAATGCTTTTATATAAATTGTATATATTGTGGAGTAGCTAAATCAAAGTACTTAACATACTCATTATCTCATATACTTATTTTTTTTCTGGTGAGACCACTTAAAATCTGCTCTTAGCAATTTTCAAGTATATGATATGTTATTATTAACTGTAGTCTCCATGAGGTACAAGAAATCCCTTGAACTTATTCCTTCTGTCTAACTAAAATTTTGTATTCTTTGTCCAACATCTCCCCAGTCCTCCCAGTCCCCAGCCTCTGGTTACAATCATTTTATTCTCTGTATCTATGAGTTTGACATTTTTAAAATTCCATAAACAAGTGAGATCATGAGGTATTTGTCTTTTGGTGCCTGGCTTATTTCATTTTCCACAATTTCTTCCAAGTTCATTTATATTGTTGCAAATGACAGAACTTTTTTCTTTATAAAAGCTGAATAGTATTCCATTATGTATACATGCCACATTTCCTTTATCTATTCATCTGTCAATGGACACTTAGGTTGATTCCATAACTTGGCTACTGTGATGGTTAATACTGTCAACTTGATTAGATTGAAGGATGCAATATTGATCCTGGGTGTGCCTGTGAGGGTGTTGCCAAAGGAGATTAACGTTTGAGCCAGTGGACTGTGGAAGGCAGACCCACTTTTAATCAGGTGGTCACAACCTAATCAACCACCAGAGAATATAAAGCAGGCAGAAAAACGTGAAGGAGCAAGAAGGGCCTAGCCTCCCAGCCTATATATATCTCTCTCCCATGCTGGATGCCTTCTGCCCTTGAACATCAGACTCCAGATTCTTCAGTTTTGGGATTCAGATTGGTTCTTTTTGCTCAGCTTGCAGACAGACAGCCTATTGTGGGACCTTATGATTGTGTAAGTTAATACTTAATTAAGTCCTATATATCTATTTATTCCTATTAGTTCTGTCCCTTTAAAAGAACCCTGACTGATACAGCTATTATAAATCATGCAATAAATATGGAGGTGCAGGTATTTCTTCAACATACTGATTTTATAACCTTTGAATATATACCCAGGGTGCAATTTCTGAATCATATAGTAGTTCTATTGTTAATACTTTGAGGAGCCACCATACTGTTTCCATAATGTCTGCACCAATTTACATTCCCACAGTGTTCAAGGATTCTCTTTTCTCTGCATCCTTGCCAACACTTGTTATATTTCATCTTTGTGATAATAGTTACTGTAACAGGTGTAAGGTGATAGCCCATTGTGGTTTTAATTTGCTTTTTTTCCGATAATGGTGTTCGATATTTTTCATATTCGTATATCTTCTTTTGAGAAATTTCTGTTCAGGTCTTTTGTTCATTTTTTATACGACTCAAAAGAATGCAAACACTTGTTTCTTATCTACCTATGACCTGAAAGTCCCTGCCTTGGGGTGTCCCATGTTTCCAGACTGAACCAATGTACATCTTACACATATCGATTGACTGTGTCATGTCTTCCTAAAGTGTATGAAACCAAGCTCTACCTTGATGGCCCCGGGCACATGTCATCAGGACCTCCTGAGGCTGTGTCATGGGTGTGGTCCTTAACCTTGGCAAAATAAACTTTCTTAATTGATTGAGACCTGTCTCAGATAATTTTGGTTCACAGAGTTGAGAAATCAATTTTCTGCCCTCAGTACCTCTGTTTTTCAGGCTTTCACACTTGAGATGGAATTTACACCAGTTCTCCAGCTCTCAGATCTCGAACTGCACCATAAACTTTCCTGGGTCTCCAGCTTGCAGATGACAAAGCATGGGACTTCTCAGCCTCCAGAATTGTGTGAGCCAATTCCTTAGAATAAATCCCTTATAATAAACCAGTAAGTCCTGTTAGCTCTGTCTCTCTAGAAAGCCCTAATGTAACCCACTCTTCCAAAACAGATGTTATTACTCTACATTTTGGGAAACGGAGCCCTAAATTCAAATTTGACTCTGATCCTAGGTTACCTGCACCATGTTCATGGACCACACCTAGCAGAAACCAATCACTAGTTCCATTATCAAAAAGTCTTGGAGGCACCATTCTGAGCTTTTGCCAGAATTGCCATTTTAAACATTATTTTTCTCCTTCCCTCATAAATATACTTATACTTGTTAAGAACCTCATCTCAATCTTTATTTCAGGAAATATACCTATATTGAAGTAGATTAACGTAAGTACGAGATCATCATCAGCAAAGCTACTATCCCATCACCATCCTGGACAATTTTATCTTTATGATTTTTATGATAGTGTCAGGTTTTTCTGAGGATATCCAGACTGGAGATATTTGTGAGACAGCCCAAATTTACTCAAGACAGGTGTCTATAACAAAACAACGGATTTTTAAAAAATTTAAAGTATCAAATAATGAAGAATTTACATGATTTAATAATCTGAGTATTATGAGATTCATAGTGAAAGATAGCCCTCTTCTGTCATGTTTCTTTTTCCATAAAAGACATTATTAAATTTCTATTATTAATAAATTCCTAGTATTAAACTTTTAAATCGCTCCCATTACATAATGATACATAATAAGCATATAGTAATGTTTCTAGAGTTATCAATATCAGACTTTGTTGACTTTCTACTAGAAAGAAAGAAGCAGGAATTTGCTTAGGTCTTCTATATTTCTTTAAAGTTGTAACTAGACAGGAAATCACACATACACCACTTCATAAATATTTTTTGCATGAGTGAATCCTCAATGATGCAGTGAAATATTAAACTTTAAAGGTTAAGTGAGTTAAGGAGGCATATTTGATGTGGCAGCACAGTGAAATCACCTAGAAACTACCTATGGCTCACTCATTCACAAACATTATTATTCAAAACATCTGGAGTATGACTTGAAAACTGGACTTTACAAAAGCTGCCCAGGTGATTCTAAATGTTCAGTAAAGTATGGGAAGCACCATTATGGACAGTTTCTTATGTGACCTCAATTGTGTCTTTTCCAGGTTAAAGAAGAGGAACCAGATCATTTGCTAATTAATGAGTAATCTCTACTAGAGAGAAAGTTCCCTCCTAGGTAGCTGCTATGCTTAATTTGGTGTGTATTCCTACTGTTTGAATTGTACAGTTTGCGGCCAGTGTGCAGAGCCATGGGTCCTTGTGACAGGACAGGATTACCCCAGCAGGGAGATCACACAGGAGGAGGGCTGGCATGTCAATGGTGGGCATGATATTGGGTACTGGGAAGGTCTAGCTGGCAAGCTGGGGGCTGCCAGCTGGAAGAATTTGAAGTGCCTTGAGTGTGAACCAGGGGTGTGGGTAGGACATAGGATGGCCCTCAGTGGTTCTGAGGTGGGAGAACCAATGATGGAGCCCAGAGGGAGAGACTTGAAAATTGAAAGGTATTAGAACCCAACAAACTGAAAAGATATTGCTTTTTAAGTTGGATCAAGGTCCCTATGGTTAAAACAGTAATTCTTTAACTGCAAGATATAGGAAAGGCCAGCCAGGTCTTCCATCTAGTTGAAATCATACAGTATGATTTAAATATTGTGTGATTTCAACTATATGACATTATGGAAAAGGCAAAACTATGGGGATACTAAACAATTCAGTGGTTGCCAGTGGTTGTGTGGAGGGAAGGAGGAATAGGCAGAGCAGAGGGGATATTTAGGGCAGGGAAATTATTCTCTATGGTTATGCAAGGGTGGATACATGTCACTGTACATTTGTCAAAACCCACAGAATGTCCAACACCAAGGATGAACTCTGATGTAAACTATGCACTGTGTCTGATAATGATGTGTCAGCGCAGGTTCATCCATGTTATCACATATCCCACCCTAGTGTAGCAAGTTGATAGTGGCAGAGGCTAGTCAGGGTTGGGGGAAGAGGATTGGGGGAACTGTATTTTCTCAATTGTGCGATTTTAAAATGTGGCACATATACACCATGTAATGCTATGAAGCCATAAAAAATGATGAGTTCGTGTCCTTTGTAGGGACATGGATGAACCTGGAAACCATCATCCTCAGCACACTGACAGAAGAACAGAAAATCAAACACCACATGTTCTCACTCATAGGTGGGTGTTGAACAATGAGAACACATGGACACAGGGAGGGGAGCATCACATACTGGGGTCTGTCAGGGGAAAAAGGGGAGGGACAGCAGGGGGTGGGGAGTTGGGGAGAGATAGCATGGGGAGAAATGCCAGATATAGGTGGTGGGGAGGAAGGGCAGCAAATCACACTGCCATGTGTATACCTATGCAACAATCTTGCATGTTCTTCACATGTACCCCAAAACTTAAAATGCAATAAAACAATTATGAAAAAAACTCAAAAGCTTCTGTAATCCTATAACCAAACTATCACTGCTATTGACATAGTGGTACATATCTGGCTAGTCCTTTCTGTTTTATAAAATGGAATTACAATATGAATACTGCTCACTAATTGAAATACAAACCAAAATAGAAAATAAAACATATTTGTTTCAAAAAAAAAAAGAAAAAGAAAAGAGTGCCCTAAAATAGTCTATTTAGAAAACATACCTTTCCCTTTTTCCCCTCAATTATAACTTGGGCCATGTACCATGAGTATTGCTTTAAACAAATGATTTCTGTTTTTTAGGTCAGACCTAAAATGAACTGGGTAAGTTACAGTAAATGCTGAATGAAGTTGTCTCTAGATACTCTTTTGACAATCTATTTGTGACTTCTGGACATGTTTCTAACCTTCCTAAATGCAATTAAATCCTACCATTAACAATTTTCATGTATAAGCCTTTCAGACCCATGAAAGAAAGAAGGCAAACATTCTTTAAGGAAAAAATGGCACATAAGTGTGAGCACAATACATTCTTCCCTAGTCTATACTTTGCCAAAACAAATAGTTATCTATAAATTCAGTAAAAAAAAATTGTTGATGCTGTACATTTCATACATTTCAAAGGGCTGCTTTGCTATTGCTAGATGTAGTTACAGTGGAAGAGACAGGTTGAATTCTGACAAATGGAGTACAATTCCTGAATGGGTGAAATAATGGTGTGGTTGGAACTTTACTTGAAGAACAATCATCATCAGTAACTAGCCCAAGTGACCGCTGGTTTGAGAAGCATCAGCTGCCAAAAAAAACTGCATGTTTAACAGCGGTGCCAGGGCACCCTGCCAACATTTCCTCAGAAGTTAACTCATCAGATAAATCCTTTAATGAAAGCAAAGGTGTATTGGTAAATGTGAAACAACCAGCTCTCTGGAGATGAGGTCCTGATTTATAGCATTTTACAATTTCCACCATGCTCCCACCAGTAAACACTTCAGCCATGCTGACTTTCCACTTACTAACATGACATCACTGCATTACTGAATGTGGAGTTGGAGAGAGATTTGCAGTTGGATTCCCAGAGCTGGTACATACCGGCTCCAATACACCACTGAATGAAAGCTGCTTTTCATCAGCTCCAAAAACAGGAAGGGGAAAATTAATTATTGTATTTTATGGAAACTATCTTTTTTTCTGGTTTTATGCACTGCAAATACTTCTTTTCTTGTGCTTAAAAGATGGATATTTTTCATTACATCTTCTTGTGATTCTTCCCAGGAAATCCACAACTGCCCTCCCTTGGATTCCTCCATCACCCGTCAAAGCAACAACCTATGTAATCTAATGTCTTCTTTTAGTGCCATTGTGTAATTTAGCTGTCAGGTGGCTATTAGAACCAGTCTAATTGTAGAGGTGCCGTAGATATAACACTGAATGAAGTTAGACCATGATTTAGAGGATAGGGCAACATTCCCTGATACAGTGGCAGTGTCTACATGATTCAATAGCATCTCATTGATTTATTGAATTGAATGGGAAAAGATAAAACCGCTTTTACAGTGTCATGAAGGCTATGTGACTAACAGGGTAATTAATATCCATATTCATATGTATTATGAGCACCTTGTATGCTGTAGAGTACAGGAAAAGTAATTTTTATGTTATTAAAAACAGAGGTTTTCATCTTCCTGCATATGCAACAGGCTGTGAAGAATAATTAGTGAATAGAGTTTTGGGTGAAGAGCAACTGAAATAAGCTGTGAAAGGAAAATAAATCTTAGGACACCCAGATCACTAAGCAAAAAAGAAAATTCAAGTTGGGAACTGTTTAGGGCAAACCTGCCTCCCATTCTATTCAGTCATCCTGCTGCTCACTGAGATACATGCAAATTTGTTTGCCTCCTTTGGAAAGGCTAGTCAGAAACTCAAAAGGGCTAGTTAGAAACTCAAAAGGGTGCAACCCTTTGTCTCTCACCTACCTGTGACCTGGAAGCCCCCTCCCTGCTTCAAGTTGAGTTGACCTGCCTTTCTGGACTGAACCTATGTACATTTTAAATATACCGATTGAATCTCATATCTCCCTAAAACCTTAAAAACCAAACTGTGCCCTGACCCCTTGGGCACATGTTGTCAGGACTTCCTGAAGATGTGTCACAGGTGTGCATCCTCAACCTTTGCAAAATAAACATTCTGAATTAACTGAGACCTGTCTCTGATATTCAGAGTTGACACAACCTTGTTTTCTTCTGGAAAATTGCTCATGTATTCTGCAGGGAATGAGGACCATAATGTCCCTAGGCTTTCCCTCAAGGATAGTGAAACTCAGGTGCTATAAGATGAAAAATAAGAAGTTTGGGGACCATAATGTAAATGGTAAATATCTGTCATTTGGAAATTTTCATTGATCCTCACTATAATTTCTGTTTGATTCTGCATGTGATAGGTATAAGCCTTGATTCTGTATGATTCTTTCGAGTCTGACCTCAGAAATCATAGTCCTCTTTAAAATAAGCTGAACATAGTTATTTAATCCAAATACTGATTTCTTTTCTTGAAACAGGGTTAACTTTGACTCAGAAGGCTTTAACGCATATTTCCGATTATCAAAATAGTTTGGTTAGGCATAGTACACCTAATGAAATAAAGCTAGGTATAGTTAATAAACTTAAAAAACTTTAGACTTTTAAAACTGTTTTTAAAAATTTATAACAGAAATGTGTAAGTGTTTCAAACAGAAGAACATTTCTCATGACTTTAATCCCAGTAGTTTGGGAGGCTGAGGCAGGTGGAGCACTTGAGGTCAGGAGTTTGAGTCCAGCCTGGCCAATGTGGCAAACTCCATCTCTACTAAAAATATAAAAATTAGCTGGACACAGTGGCATGTGCCTGCCATCCCAGCTACTCACAAGGCTGAGGCAGGAGAATTGTTTGAACCCGGGAGGTGGAGGTTGCAGTTGGCAGAGATTGCACCATTTGCTCTCCAGCCTGGGCAACAGAGCAAGACTCTGTCTCAAAAAATCAAAACAAAACAAAACAAAAAAAGAACACTTATTTTATTAAAAAGTATATAATTTTCAAGATTGCTCTATTAATTAGATGTTTTAATACTACTGAATACAGCATTTCAGTAATATCTTTTTCCTCATTAAATACAAGCAAGACTGTATAAAAATAATGCGTTAACATCTTTGAAACTGGACAATTTTAAATAAAGAGACCACTTCCCCCCCAACAATTTTTAAGGGAGTAGAGATTTCCAAATGACAAATAAGTTTATCAAAAACCATAATGGATTACAAATTATGAAAAAGTATGAAATTCCTTGTGAATGAAACTGCATTTTTGGTAATTATACAAATGACTTATGTGGCTGACTGGTAGAGGTAGAATAAACTTTACGCAAACAAAAATTTGATTAAAAGAAACATTTCTCTCCTTTATAATTGCTCTCTCCATGTTAATCATTATGACAAATGGATTCATTATTTTGTTCAAATGAACACATTTCTAACATGAATTCTTACTGACCTTATCTAGTCAACTTTCAGGAAGATGCAAGCTTAGTTCTAATGAATATTTATGTCCTGCACAATCTCGTGGGGTGACTATGTCATTAGTGAGATCATGTAACTTTCTTTGGCTTGCAGGATAAATGTCAATAAAAGTAACAGCCCCATGAAATTGGAAGGCACATTAACTGCTTTTCTGAAGGAGGCATATAAGAGGTCATTCTGATAGTGCTGTGACTTTACAGTGGCCTGCGGAAAATGGCCACATAATTCAAAGAAAGTGTGAAAGTTTGGGCTGCCCTTTAGGAGAACACATCAATATTTCATTGAAACTAAAGATTGAATCTGTTATTTAAAAAAGAAAGAAAGAAAGAAAAAGCAGAACAGGAGACAGGGAGGGGGTGTTTGTGGCCTGGGGAAGAAAGTGGTAATGAAAACACAAAAGGTGAGGCTGATGAAGGGTGCTGAGCATGACCCTGACTTTCTATCAATTGCCACTACTTGAAACCTGAACTCCCAATATGCAATTTCTGGAAGACCGGGGTTCGAGCTCTCTCTGAAGGTGGTTTGCTTTAAACCACACTTCCTGATGAAGAGAGCAATGAGAGTCTTTTAACTTTTCAAGTTCTCAGTGAAGTAGAAATGTCAATTGGAAAACAGACTTCTCCAGTCTCTCCCACTTATTTTAGTTGCCAGACCAATCCCTGGGTTTGGATTTCTGTAAAAGCAGTTTTTACAGCACGGATTTGGACACGGGTGTTGGCTAGTGCACCCAAAAGGCACAAGTGAGGAAGTGGGAAACTGAAACAGGAAGGAAGCACAGAGGATATGAAGATGTAGGTTGTCACTGGGCTCAATTCTGCTGATGACCTCCTAGTAGGATGGAGAACCTGGGCTTTATCTCCCCTGTTCTCTCTCCTTTTGGCTGGGCATTGCTCCTAGGGGTGTTATCTTCCTAGCACTTCTTCCATGGCCAGGAATGTCTGGCTGACAAACTACAGTGATGCTGGGGAACCCTCAAGCAGAGAGAAGAGCCCCTAGTGGTGGGAAACTGCCATGAAGCTGAGGGAATAAAACCTTTCGGGTCAATGAGGAACCTTTTGGAAATCCTAGCGTGGGAAAAGGTCAACACGCATACTTCACATATCAGAAGGCTGTGTTCAAAGTATCAGCTGTTCAACCATATTCCAATACTGCTTGCAAGTTCAACAGAAACTAGGAAACAAACACGAGGAGAGATTAGGTGACTCATGGTCACAAGTCTTCTCCCCACCCAGGACTTGGGGGGCAAACACTCAGCAACTCAGAATCACTGGGGATATAAGCCCAGGCAGCCCTGACCAACAACGTCAACCCACTCGGATCTCCTTCCAGTCTGTGGAAGCTTTATCTTTGCTTGTTCAGTAAATTACATTGCTGCTCTCTCTGTCCATGAACTCTTGTTTGGAGCTGGAACACTCACCGTGGGGATAAGGCTGTCTGTTCGATTCTTTGAGCAAGGGAAGACAAGAACCTGAGCCCGGAGCCCAAGCTGTGGATCCGGTTACAAAGCTAAGGACTTTCTTGCAGGGTAGCCCTGAAAAAATTCAGATGACCAGAGGGTCTATGAAGGTACAGCTATTTCCTCTTTAGCAACTTTAAGCACGAGGAGAAGAGTAACATTATGTAATTCCTCCATGGTTCTGGTTTTGATTGTCTGACAAACAGAATAAATGTCCCCTTAATGCAACTTTCTTTTCCATTGATAGTGCTGTGACATTTTCTGTTTCAGTTTTCTCATCTGTAACATGGAGATAAACAATAATGTATATATAGGGCTGCCAGAAAAAATACAGAAAATTCAGTTAAATTTGAATTTTATACAAAGAACAAATAATTTTTAGCCTAAGTATGTTCCATGCAATATTTGAGACATACTAAAAATATATTGTTTATATTAAATTTAAATGTAACTGAATTTAAATTTCAGTTACATTTAAATTTTCTGTATTTTTGTTTGCTAAATCTGAAAACCCTAACTATTAATATAGACATGTTATAAATAATGATATATAAAAATATATACAATAATATTACAAACTATAAACATTGAAATTATAATAGAATCAGCGTTGTACACTGAAAGTACATCACTTTTACTTTAATAATTTTGTGATACTGGGCACGTTCTTGCTTTATGCTTCAATATTCTTGTCTGTAAAATGAACATTAAAAAATGGTCATTGAGAGTTTATCTGCTAGTATGTGTAAAACTACTGGCAAAAAATTAGAATATAGTAGATACTAGACTATTAAATGTCTGGCTTATAGTGATTATTGAAATCTTTCTACAAAGAGTAACGTCTATGTTTCTAATTTTCATCTTTTAAAAAATGTAAATGCAATTGAGAGAGACACGGCAGTTATTCCTGATACAAATTTTAGAATGAAGTTACCCTTCTAGAAGAGAGGAGTTTGATGTTTGATGTTTCCTTCAATTTTCAGTTGAAAGAGATTATTTCTTACTAGTAAAGTATATTTGTGCAGATCTTCATTTGGTGGTTGAGAAAATAAGTTAAAGAACATAATAATTGTTCTATTCCATTTTCCTTGTCAGGTATAGTTACTTTCGCACAAATTAACACAATGATACATAATTTCTTTTCTAGCTATTTATTTTATTTTAAAAACAGTTTGGTTTTAGTTGTTTTTATAAAATTGATAGGCATAAGTTAATGAAACTACATTTTTAGCACCTACAATGACGTGCAGTGACTTTCACAGCAGAACGTTGTGATAACAGGCATGTATCAGCAGTCATGCCCACTTGGATCGGATGCTGGTAGAAAATAACTTGTGTTTAATTCTGCTCTCACTATGAAATAGGCCAGTAATGCAGGAGGAAATAAAAATAAACTAGCCTGATTTCAGCTCCCACATATAAAAAGTTTGGAAGTAATAATTTCCATTCTTACAGGAAGAAAAACCTATCACTTCTTAAAATCCATCAATTACTTCTTCTTTTTTTGAGACGGAGTTTTGCTCTTGTTACCCAGACTGGAGTGCAATGGCACAATCTTGGCTCACCCCAACCTCTGCCTTCTGGGTTCAAGCAATTCTCCTGCCTCAGCCTCCAGAGTAGCTGGGACTACAGGCGCACACCACCATGCCCAGCTAATTTTTCTATTTTTAGTAGAGACGGGGTTTCACCTTGTTGACCAGGATGGTCTCGATCTCTTGACCTCGTGATCCACCTGCCTCGGCCTCCCAAAGTGCTGGGATTATAGGCATGAGCCACTGTGCCCGGCCCCAATTACTTCTTAAACACATTAGAGGACAGAAGTCACAGGGTAAACTGCCACACCAAAATCTGGAGACAGGTGATTCACAAAGTTACAGGAAAGATCAGCTTATACCTACTATATACCCTTTTTCATAAAAAATAAAAAGAAGTTTCTGGAGCTGTTAACCGGTAGAAAAACTTAAATAGCAATTTTGCCTAATTGTTGGAAGCTGAATATGAAAGAGTGTGGTGAGAAACTCCTGGAGGCTTCGGTCACTGCAGGTAATGGGGAGGCTTTAACTCCAGGAAACTCACCAGGTTTTCATGTGAAGATCCTAGAATGAGCTCTTTTCGGTTCTGCTGGGGGAAGGGAAGAATAATCCTTGTGAAATATACCCAGAACCTAATCTCTTCAGGCAAAAGGCTTTTGCCACAGCTTTATCCCATGTAAGGGCAGGACATTTATTTAGTTCTAGCCCCTCTCTAGTCTTCGTGTCTCTACCAAGGAGGGCAAAGAGTCAATAGGGGTCAGAGACTTAAAGAAATATATTTAACTGGCGTCACGCCAGTTAGAATGGCAATCATTAAAAAATCTGGAGACAACAGATGCTGGAGAGGATGCGGAGAAATAGGAACACTCTTACACTGTTGGTGGGAGTGTAAATTAGTTCAACCATTGTGGAAGACAGTGTGGCAATTCCTCAAGGACCTAGAAATAGGAATTCCATTTGACCCAGCAATCCCTTTACTGGGTATATATCCTTATATATATATAAGGACACATGCACATGAATGTTCATTGCAGCACTGTTTACAATAGCAAAAACCTGGAACCAACCCAAATGCCCATCGATGATAGACTGGACTGGGAAAATGTGGCACATATACACCATGGAATATTACGCAGCAATCAAAAATGATGAGTTTGTGTCCTTTGTCAGGACATGGATGAATCTGGAGAACATCATTCTCAGCAAACTGACACGAAAATGAAATACAGCATATTCTCACTCATAGGTGGGTGAGAAAAATGAGAACACATGGACACAGGGAGGGGGTCTACTATACACTGGGGTCTATTGGGGGGAATGGGGGAGGGACAGCGGGGGGGAAGCTGGGGAGGGATAGCCTGGGGAGAAATGCCAAGTGTGGGTGAAGGGGAGGAAGGCAGCAAAACACTGCCATGTGTGTACCTATGCAACTATCTTGCACGTTCTGCACATTTACCCCAAAACCTAAAATGCAATAAAAATTAAAAAAAAAGAAAAAAGAAATGACATCCCATTTCAGCTGAAAAAAAAATAAATACCAAATTGAATTAATTGAAAAAAAAAAGAAATATATTTAAAATACTAAGACAAGGAAGGAAGTAGAGGGCAGGAAGAAAAATTTATACTGCCATAGAAATACCTGTAAAGGTCCTAGCCTTGAGAGCCAGGGCCATTAAGGGATTGAGATTTAATTAAAAGATTGTAGAATGCTGCCTCCAACAAACATAACTTAATAAATCACACCAACAGGACACTGCTGTAACACTGTATGTATTACGTACAGCAAACAGCTACCAGATATTCATAAAAAATAAAAAGAGATTTCTGGAGCCATTAACTGGTAGATGCTCAGACTCTTTCTGAGGAGAAATTAAAAAGCCCGAAGTCATGAGAGGAGACAAAAGTAAAGACCAGGGAGTAATTTTAAGTTTTGACACCTCTAGCTACAGCAAACACTAAACCACCTCAACTCCTGTATAATTAACATGACCCCTCAACTAAAGGATTATTTATGTCAATTTCTATTACCTGATATGACATATCTGGCTTTAAATAGAAAAAAATTACAAGATATGCCCCCCAAAAGGAAGAAAAATATAGTCTGAGAGACAAAGCAATTATCAGAACCAAACTGAGATGTAACACAATTGTTGAAATTATCAGACAGGGAATTTAAAGTAACTATGACTAAGATATTAAGTGTTCCAATAGAAAAAGTAGATAATATATAAGAACAGATCAATGTAAGAGGATAGGTAAAAACTCTAATAAATAATATGAAAGAAATAGTAGAAATAAAAGACACTGTAAAAGAAACGAACAACTCCTTTGATGGGTTCATTAGAGAACCTGACACAGAACAAACAAGGATAAGTGGGTTTGAAGACAGGTCAATAGAAACTTCTCAAACTGAAATGCAAAGAGAATAAAGAATGTAAAAACAGTGTAAAACATCCAAGAGCTTTGGGACAACTCTAAAAGGTGAAACATACATATACCTACACTACCACTGAAGCAGAGAAAATATAATTTATTTTCTCAAGGCTCATAAGTTCTTAGTTGAGACACTCCAGAAAACAAAAATCAGATTAACAAGAGGAAAAACAGCAGAGGTTTATTGACATCTGCTGTACCCATAACATGGGCGAGACTGCAGTTCAAAAGTATCCCTCTCAAGGGAGTGGTTTAGGGCCCTGTTTAAATAGTATTTTAACGAAGGGCAATTAGTCTTAGCATAATCAAAGGAGAGAGGAATTCCAGTCCTTTAAAAGGAGAATATGTGGGAATAGAGTACAATTTGTTACCAGATTCCTCAGGTGCCTGCTGGTGCCTTCTCTGGGCCGATAAGCAAGTCCTGTCTCTAATAAGAAAGGGTTTACGTCCTGCCATCAGGCAAACAGAGGCTGAGGCATAGTGTTCCCTAAAATTGAAAAACTAAATAAATAGATATCAGATAGTGGGAATCAGATTTATCACTGCTGGAATTAGATGTGACAGAGAATTATAGAACGAAACTGGAATGATACATATATAATGGATTAGAGTTAGAGACATCAGTAAGAACTTATGTTTAAGTTAGTATAAATACAGATAGATAGATATTGACATATTTATAAATATATGTTTACATACGTGTTAGCATACAAATATATTTACCTTCTTTGTGAGCTGAGAGGCCTAGAGGCAGTGACACTCCAATGAGTACACCTAGTATGCCAATCTTGATTTCTAATACAATTTTCCAATAAAAGGAAGCACAGTTCCTTAGAGGAATAAATTATTTTAAGACTGGGGCAAGAAATATACAAAATAAACCTGGAGCATCTTGGAAGGGAGATGCTCAGAAAAGGAAGTAAGAAAATCATCAAATAACAAAGGCAAAAACAAAACGCAATGGTGGACTATGACAAAGGTACACAGGAGCCATTTGAAAAAACTCTCATTAGCCAAAATTGGAAAAACTTAAGTAATAAAATAAAGAAAGAACTATTGGATTTTATCATAAAGTATAAAATAAGTATTTTAAATATCTATGAATCCTCACTGGTATAAATACATGACTGAATAAATAAATGAGGAAAACAGACAAATTTATCATGTAGAATTCCCAATAACTTATTCTACCTTCTGTGTCCTCAAGGATAGTTCACCATTTGTAAACTGTAGACTGAATACAGTGATTCCTTTTCAAAAACTTCACTAGAAAAGTATTAAAAAAAAAAAAAAAAAAAAGCAAAACTTTAGAGTGGGGAAAACCTGACAACCATTACCTTAGTCATCAACACTGTCAAATCATGTTGTCAGTATGCACTTTTGATATGATGTGATGAGAAGATCACTTTAACTCTATGGTCTTCTACCCCAAAACGCCATCAATTTCAGTCTATTCATGAGAAAAACATTAGACACTCCTAAAGCGCTTGACCAGTACTCTTAAGAAATGTCTAAGTTTCAAAAAAAGGAGATTCTGAGAAACTCTTACAGCCAAAAGAAGCCTAAAGAGACCTGACTACCAATATGGTATCCTAGAATAGAAAAAGGGCACTAGGCAAATGTGGAGGAAATCTGAATGAAGTGTGGACTTCCATTAATAATAATATATCAATACTGGTTTATTAGTTGTGGCTAATGTATCATACTCATGTAGTAGATTAATAGTAGGGGAAATTGGTATGCAGTAGTATATGAGAACCCTCTGTACTATCTTTATAATGTTTTTGCAAATTTTAAAATACAAACATGTATTTAAGAGCAAGTTAGCAACAAGTGAGAAAATGAATCAAATAAAGAAAAAAAACTTTAGGAGTAAAAATCAGTAGATAAAATAAGCAGTAGCCTTGGAATCTCAAGTAAAAGCATTTATACTATATATATGCACACACACACATATATATAAATATACACATATATATTGCACAAATAATATAAAACAAAAATAAAAGACCAAAACAGATAACAAGGAATCATTAAAAAGATTAAAGGAGATTTTTTATAAGGCCTAGTAAGTACTTTTAGGAATGCAAAATTTGTTTACTAAAGTTTAGACTATTATCTTTGCATTTCATAACATATTAGAGAAAGCTGAAGAAAGAAATTCTGAAAAGGAAAGTCATAACTGAAGAGGCTATCCAAAATTCATCCTAGAGAGGCAAAGAGATTGAAAATAAGAAAAAAAGCTAAGAGATATGAATGAGAATAAGAAAGTACAATCTCAAGCTACTCTGATTTCCAGAAGCACAGAAGAAATTTACTGATAGATAAAATATTTAAGGAGGCAATGGTTTACATGAAAATTTTTATTATCTCTCGAAGAAGTAACTAGATGTAATCAGTAATGGAAAGAATCAGTATTAAACATTTGTATTACTTCTAGATCAACCTAGAGCTGCCATGGATATCTTTTGCAAAATATATAACATAAATTTCTAAGCACTACTGGAACCACCTGACTTAAAGAATTGTAAGAATGTGAATGCTCAGCATTGTAAAGATGTCACTATTTTTGCAAATACCTATTGCATTCATAGTATATAATCTGTTAATTAAATTGTCATTCCTAAAAAGAAGGAAGGAAGGAAAGAAAGAAGAAAGAGAAGGAAAGAAAGAAAGAAAGAAAGAAAGAAAGAAAGAAAGAAAGAAAGAAAGAAAGGAAGGAAGGAAGGAAGGAAGGAAGGAAGGAAGGAAGGAAGGAAGGAAGGAAGGAAGGAAGGAAATACTAACACATTGTTTAGATTACTTTGAAAGGGTTCTATTAAATGGACTACAGTTTCTTTTTAATAAAAGCAAATGTGGTTTAGGTTTTAATTATTCATGTAGTGGGATTTTAACAGTTGATAAATTAATGCATAAACATGATGATATCCCATTTCTTCAAAGAAAGCTGTATTCTAATTTTTCATGGATGGTTTGAAAGAAATTATAGCTGAAGGCAAAGGCTGGGTTGTATTTATGCCTTTATGTAAAAAACATTTGAGAACCTGTTTTGTGCTAAACACTGTACTGCACTACACTTACATGGACAATTACACCACTAGCCTACCCTCAGAGAACACAGAGCCTAGAGGAATAAATCAGCACATTAGCAAGTGATTATTAAATGAGATGACAAATGAAATGTGAGAAATACATTTGAGGTGTTAAGGAAACGTGGCCTAGGTTCTTTAGTGGGCTTTGGTGGGCCTGGAGAAACTTTCATCAGAGCTATGACTAAAGGAACAAGTAGCAAGTGTCCAGCTCAAAGGAAGGAGTAATGGCAGCAAGATGGAGGATGCTCCAGGCTGCTTAACTTCTATGGGTCCTTTCTGGCTTTGCACATCAATATAACTAATTCATTTTAGTATTCCCCAAAGTTGTACTATTTAATAAGAAAGGTAGAAAAAAGTTAAAAGAATCAATTAACCAGTAGAAGACTCAAAACATAAATTAGCAAAATACTATTAATAGTTGGAAGCTTCATTTAGCCAACTACTTTAGAGAATAAGATATACTCTTCAAGTGAGATTTCCAGCTCAATGAACATAGTTCCCTAAAATATCAACATTTTTAATATTTAAAATATTTTTTATATTTTTTATGGTGCAGTCCTCCATATGTATCCACAAAGATTGATTCCACAACTTCCTGCAGATGCCTAAATCTGCAGATGGTCAAGTCTCTGATGTAAAATATTGTAGTATTGGCAACTACTGTAAAATCGATCACATAATCAGAAGTAAAACACTCCTCAGCAAATGCAAAATAAATGAAATCACAAGAAACAGTTTCTTGGGCCACAACACAAACAAATTAGACCTCAATATTAAGAAATTCACTGAAAACCATCCAACCACATGGAAATTGAACAATCTGCTCCTGAATGACTTTTGGGTAAATAATAAAATTAAGGCAGATATCAAGAGAAGTTCTTTGAAATCAATGAGAAAAAAGATATAATGTACCATAATCTCTGGGATGAAGTTAAAGCAGTGTTTAGAGGGAAACTTATAGCACTGAATCCCCACATCAAAAAGCTAGAAATATCTCAAGTTAACAACCTATCATCACAACTAAAAGAACTAGAGAATCAAGAGCAAACAAACACCAAAGCTAGCGAAGACAAGAAATAACCAAGATCAGAGTGGAACTGAAGGAGATAGAGGCATGAAAATCCCTTCAAAAGATCAACAAATCCAAAGATGATTTTTTGAAAAAACTAGTAAAATAGACTGCGAGCTAGACTAACAAAGAAGAAAAGAGAAGTTTCAAATAAACACAGTCAGAAATGACAAGAGAGATGTTACCACTGACCCCACAGAAATACAAACAACCATCAGAGAATATAAGTTTCAGTTGAAGGCAGCCTAAATCCCCTTTACGTTTAGTTAATAAGTAAAGCAAATAGCTAGGGTATGTGGGGGAGTTTACCTACCTAACATGTTTAATCATGTGGTCTTAAGACTAATCTTTGAGCTGGATGGCCCTCTTGGAGGGAGGTTAACCAGGGATATTATCAACTAATGGTGTTTGCTTTGGTCATCAGAACCTGGCCTTTAATCTTTCTCTACAAGAGTGTTGACTTTCTCTACAAGAGTGTTGACTTTGTTATTAAATCTGGAAAGAGGTGAGCTTGTGAGTGTCGTGTAGCTGTGATCTCTCTCTGAGTTAGGCTCACAATACCTTGGCCCACTTGTTCACTATACTCTGTTTGAGTGTATTTATTCATCCATTGCAGAATTAGGGTTTGTAGGAGGGACCCCAGCAGATGGGTCATGACCCTAACATGACCAATATCACAATTTTCTCCCTTTTGGAATGGCTGTATTTACCCAATGCCTGTACCCCAGTTATATCCATGAAGTAACTAACTTGCTTTTGATTTTACAGGCTCATTGGTGGAGGGGACTTGCCTTGTCTCAGAAACTTTGGACTTGGACTTTTGGGTTAATGCTGGAATGAGTTTAGACTTTGGGGGAATGTTGGGAAGACATGATTCTGTTTTGAAATGTGAGGACATGAGATTTGGGAGCAGCCAGGGGTTGAATGATATGGTTTGGCTGTGTCCCCACCCAAATCTAATCTTGAATTGTAGTTCCCATAACCCCCATGTGTCATGGGAGGGACCTGGTGGAAGGTAATTGAATCATTGGGGCAGTTATCTCCATGCTGTTTTCATGATAGTGAGTGAGTTCTCAAGAGATATGACTGGTTTTATAAGGGGATTATCCCCCTTTTGCTCAGTGCTTCTCTCTTTGCCACCATGTGAAGAAAGATGTGTTTGCTTCCCCTTCTGCCATGATTGTAGGTTTCCTGAGGCCTCCCTAGCCATGTGGAACCATGAGTCAATTAAACCTCTTTCCCTTATAAATACCCTAGTCTCGGGTATGTCCTTGTAGCTGTATGAGATCAGACTAATACAGATGAGTGATAGGTGCAGCAAACCACCATGGCACACATTTACCTACATAACAAACATGCACATCCTGACATGTATCCTGGAACTTAAAATAAAATAAAATTAAATAAAAAAAATAAAAAGTTGAAAAGTAAAAGATGCTGGTGAGGTTGTGGAGAAAAAAGAATGCTTTTACATGGTTGGTGGGAGTTTAAATTAGTTCAGCCTTTGTGGGAAACAGTGTTGGCAATTAGTTAAGGACCTAAAGACAGAAATACCATTCAACCTAGCTGTCTAATTACTGGGTATATACCTGAAGGAATGTAGGTGGTTCTTTTATAAAGACACATGCACAAGTATGTTTACTGCAGCACTATAAATCACAGCAGCAGAGAGATGGAATCAACCTAAATGCCCATCAGAGAAAGATCTATCCAACAATGATAGAGAGGTTAAATAGAATATGGTACATACATACCATGGAATACTATGCAGCCATAGAAAGGAATGAGATTATTCTTTGCAGGGACATGGATGGAGCTGGAGGCCATTATCATTGGCAAACTAATGAAGAAACAGAAAACCAAATACCACATGTTCTCACTTATAAGTGGGAGCTAAATGATGAGAACACATGAACATATGGTGAGGAACAACACACACTGGGGACTGTCAGAAGGTGGGGGTGGGAGGGGGGAGAAGATTGGGAAGAATAGCTAGTAGATGGTAGGCTTCATATCTGGGCAATGGGACGATCTATGCAGCAGACCACCATGGCACACATCTACCTATGTAACAAACCTCCACATCCTGCATGCACATGTGCCCTGGAGCTTAAAATGAAAGTTGGAAATTTTAACAAATGTGTTGTACTTGCATATAACCAATGCTCATCCTCTCGTATACTTTCAATCATCTTTATGAAATCTAAGAGAATGTAAATGCTATCTAAATTGTTGTTATTCTGTGTTATTTTTCTTGTATTATTTGATTGGTACCTTGTTTTTATTGGTTCTTTTTTGAACATTTTCAAAACCTTTGAAAATATTTGTTGAATCTGTAGATGTGTAACCTGTGGACTATAAGGGTCAACTGTATTTTTAAAATAATGTAATTTGATTTCATGCCCTCTTAAGCAGAAAATAATTGAAGTCAAATTTCCCTTTTTGGATGCCCCAGGATCATAATTATAAACACGTGTCAATGCACCAGTGGTGATGCAGTGTTGACCCTTTCAATAGCAAGACCTCAACCGTGTCTACTACTATCAGGTTAGTACCCTCGAGAAGCCCTTCCAATATAGCTTCTGTGGGTCTGCACCACTGTGTAAACCATTATTTTTAAGTTTTTAGTTTTTGATATTATGAAAAAAAGCATAACATTTGGAGTGATAAGCAAGGAAGGAGGGCTGGTAACCATACTGACATGGTATCTAATATATGCCAGGCCTTAAGCTTAGTGGTGTATTAGTCCATCTGGGCTGCCATAAATACCATAGACTGCAGGACTTAAACAGCAGAAATATATATATATATATATATATATATTTCTGTGAAGAGAGTGAAGAGAGGGGTAAGAGGGAGAGGAAAAAGGAGATAGAGGGAGGGAGAGAGAAGAATGCAGACAGAACACGTGAGCTTTCTGATGTCTCTTGTTATAAGGTCATTAATCCCATTGATCAGAGCCCCATACTTATATCTCAATTAACCTTAGTTACCTCCATAGAAGTCCCTTCTCTAAGTGTAGTCACATTGGGAATTTGGCCTTCAGTATATAAATTTGTGGGGGAACACATCTTGTTATTCCACCTTTCAGTCCTGAGTCTCCGATATCATTACTCACACATTCAGATGAGGGTAAGAAAGTTGAGGGGCATATTGAAGTTTAGAGAGCTACTACAGGTCCAAGCTGGGAATTTAATTTAGATATTTCAACTCCATATTTCTCTCTTATTATGACATTTATTGAGATATCCAGGAATGGTACCTAGTCTTTCAGTTGTTCAAGCTACTAAACTCAGCCTCAATTTGGACGTTTTTCTAATGTATAGCATCTTCCTTCTCTATCCAATTCATCACTACGTCTAAATATCTCTCGAGTCAAGCCCATTTTTCAACATTATTATTGTCACCTTTACCAAGTCCACCCTCTTTGCTATGAATTACTGCAAAACCTTCACAACTAATCCCACCACCTTCCATCTTGCCCAGTGTATATCATCCTCATACCCACAACCTAACTGATCTTCCTAGAATGCAAATCTGATAGAGTCACTTTCACCTAAACACTTCTTGATGAGCTAATGCTGTAGAGAAAAGTTCAGATTTCTTCATTCAGCATATAAGGCTCTTCATGATCTGGCTGTCATGATCTGTCACTTGAGGATGGTTGCATATCCTGCTGCTTCTTTTTGGAACACTGTTTTCCATGTTCTTCAGATGGAGAGCCTTTCATCATCCTTCAAACTCATTTTCAATGTCTCTTGCATTAAAAAGCCTTTCCTAATCCTGTCTCTGTCTAGACTAGACATGTCTCCTCTGTATTCTTTTTTTTTTTTTTTTTTTTTTTTTTTTTAATTTTTATTGCATTATAGGTTTGGGGGTACATGTGCAGAACGAGCAAGATAGTTGCATAGGTACACACATGGCAGTGTGCTTTGCTGCCTTCCTCCCCCTCACCCACACTTGGTATTCATCCCCAGGCTATCCCCCCCAGTCCCCCCCACTGTCCCTCCCCCATTCCCCCCAACAGTCCCCAGTGTATAGTAGACCGCCTCTCTGTGTCCATGTGTTCTTATTTTTCTCACCCACCTATGAGTGAGTATATGCGGTATTTCTTTTTCTGTTCTTGTGTCAGTTTGCTGAGAATGATGTTCTCCAGATTCATCCATGTCCCTACAAAGGACACAAACTCATCATTTTTGATTGCTGCATAATATTCCATGGTGTATATGTGCCACATTTTCCCAGTCCAGTCTATCATCGTTGGGCATTTGGGTTGGTTCCAGGTCTTTGCTATTGTAAACAGTGCTGCAATGAACATTCGTGTGCATGTGTCCTTATAGTAGAATGATTTATAGTCCTTTGGATAGATACCCAGTAATGGGATTGCTGGGTCAAATGGAATTTCTATTTCTAGGTCCCTGAGGAATCGCCACACTGTCTTCCACAATGGTTGGACTAATTTGCACTCCCACCAACAGTGTAAGAGTGTTCCTATTTTTCCACATCCTCTCCAGCATCTGTTGTCTCCAGATTTTTTAATGATCGCCATTCTAACTGGTGTGAGATGGTATCTCAATGTGGTTTTGATTTGCATCTCTCTAATGACCAATGACGATGAGCACTTTTTCATATGTTTGTTGGCCTCATGTATGTCTTCTTTTGTAAAGTTTCTGTTCATATCCTTTGCCCATTTTTGAATGGGCTTGTTTGTTTTTTTCCTGTAAATCTGTTTGAGTTCTTTGTAAATTCTGGATATCAACCCTTTGTCAGATGTGTAAACTGCAAAGATTTTTTCCCATTCTGATGGTTGCCGATTCACTCTAGTGACTGTTTCTTTTGCCGTGCAGAAGCTGTGGAGTTTGATTAGGTCCCATTTGTCTATTTTGGCTTTTGTTTCCAGTGCTTTTGGTGTTTTGTTCATGAAGTCCTTGCCTACTCCTATGTCCTGAATGGTTTTGCCTAGATTTTCTTCTAGGGTTTTTATGGTGTCAGGTCTTACATTTAAGTCTTTAATCCATCTGGAGTTAATTTTAGTGTAAGGTGTCAGGAAGGGGTCCAGTTTCTGCTTTCTGCACATGGCTAGCCAGTTTTCCCAACACCATTTATTAAATAGGGAATCCTTTCCCCATTGCCTGTTTTTGTCTGGTTTATCAAAGATAATATGGTTGTAGATGTGTTGTGTTGCCTCCGATGCCTCTGTTCTGTTCCATTGGTCTATATCTCTGTTTTGGTACCAGTACCATGCTGTTTTGATTACTGTAGCCTTGTAGTATAGTTTGAAGTCTGGTAGCGTGATGCCTCCTGCTGTGTTCTTTTTGCTTAGAATTGACTTGGCTATGCGGGCTCTTTTTTGGTTCCATATGAAATTCATGGTGGTTTTTTCCAGTTCTTTGAAGAAATTCAATGGTAGTTTGATGGGGATAGCATTGATTGTGTAAATTACTTTGGGCAGTATAGCCATTTTCACGATATTGATTCTTCCTAACCACGAACATGGAATGTTTCTCCATCTGTTTGTGTCCTCTCTTATTTCATTGAGCAGTTGTTTGTAGTTTTCCTTAAAGAGGTCCCTTACATTCCTAGTGAGTTGTATTCCTAGGTATTTTATTTTCTTTGTAGCAATTGTGAATGGCAGTTCGTTCTTAATTTGGTTCTCTTTAAGTCTGTTATTGGTGTATAGGAATGCTTGTGATTTTTGAACATTGATTTTATATCCTGAGACTTTGCTGAAGTTGCTTATCAGTTGCAGGAGCTTTTGGGCTGAGGTGATGGGGTCTTCTAGGTATACTATCATGTCGTCTGCAAATAGAGACAATTTGGCTTCCACCTTTCCTATTTGAATACCCTTTATTTCTTTTTCTTGCCTGATTGCTCTGGCTAGAACTTCCAGTACTATGTTGAATAGAAGTGGTGAGAGAGGGCATCCTTGTCTAGTGCCGGATTTCAAAGGGAATGGTTCCAGTTTTTGCCCATTAAGTATGATATTGGCTGTTGGTTTGTGGTAAATAGCTTTTATTACTTTGAGATATGTTCCATCAATACCAAGTTTATTGAGGGTTTTTAGCATAAAGGGCTGTTGAATTTTGTCAAATGCCTTCTCTGCGTCAATTGAGATAATCATGTGATTTTTGATTTTGCTTCTGTTTATGTGGTGAATTACATTTATAGACTTGCGTATGTTGAACCAGCCTTGCCTCCCCGGGATGAATCCTACTTGATCATGATGGATAAGTTTTTTAATGTGCTGTTGCAATCGGTTTGCCAGTATTTTATTGAAGATTTTTGCATCTATGTTCATCATGGATATTGGCCTGAAGTTTTCTTTTCTTGTTGAGTCTCTGCCAGGTTTTGGTATCAGGATGATGTTGGTCTCATAAAATGATTTGGGAAGGGTTCCCTCTTTTTGGATTATTTGGAATAGTTTCAGAAGGAATGGTACCAGATCCTCTTTGTGTGTCTGGTAGAATTCAGCTGTGAACCCATCTGGACCTGGGCTTTTTTTGTGTGGTAGGCTCTTAATTGCTGCCTCAACTTCAGACCTTGTTATTGGTCTATTCATAGTTTCGGCTTCCTCCTGGTTTAGGCTTGGGAGGACACAGGCGTCCAGGAATTTATCTATTTCTTCCTGATTTACTAGTTTATGTGCATAGAGTTGTTTGTAGTATTCTCTGATGATGGTTTGAATTTCTGTGGAATCTGTGGTGATTTCCCCTTGATCGTTTTTTATTGCAACTATTTGGTTGTTCTCTCTCTTCTTTTTTATCAGTCTGGCTAGTGGTCTGTCTATTTTGTTGATCTTTTCGAAAAACCAGCTCTTAGATTTATTGATTTTTTGAAGGGTTTTTCTTGTCTCTATCTCCTTCAGTTCTGCTCTGATCTTAGTTATTTCTTGTCTTCGGCTAGGTTTTGAGCTTTTTTGATCTTGCTCCTCTAGCTCTTTCAATTTTGATGATAGGGTGTCAATTTTGGATCTCTCCACTCTTCTCATGTGGGCACTTATTGCTATATATTTTCCTCTACAGACTGCTTTAAATGTGTCCCAGAGATTCTGGTATGTTGTGTCTTCATTCTCGTTGGTTTCAAAGAACTTCTTTATTTCTGCCTTCATTTCATTGTTTATCCAATCAACATTCAAGAGCCAGTTGTTCAGTTTCCATGAAGCTGTGCGGTTCTGAGTTACTTTCTGAATTCTGAGTTCCAACTTGATTGCACTATGGTCTGAGAGACTGTTTGTTATGATTTCCGTTGTTTTGCATTTGCTGAGGAGTGCTTTACTTCCAATTATGTGGTCAATTTTGGAGTAGGTGTGATGTGGTGCTGAGAAGAATGTATATTCTGTGGATTTGGGGTGGAGAGTTCTGTAAATGTCTATCAGGTTTGCTTGTTCCAGGTCTGAGTTCAAGTCCTGGATATCCTTGTTAATTTTCTGCCTGGTTGATCTGTCTGCTATTGACAGTGGAGTGTTAAAGTCTCCCACTATTATTGTGTGGGAGTCTAAGTCCCTTTGTAAGTCTTTAAGAACTTGCCTTATATATCTGGGTGCTCCTACATTGGGTCCATATATATTTAGAATCGTTATCTCTTCTTGTTGTATCGATCCTCCTACCATTATGTAATGACCTTCTTTGTCCCTTTTGATCTTTGTTACTTTAAAGTCTATTTTATCAGAGATGAGAATTGCAACTCCTGCTTTTTTTTGCTCTCCATTTGCTTGGTAAATCTTCCTCCATCCCTTTATTTTGAGCCTTTGTGTATCTTTGCATGTGAGGTGGGTTTCCTGGATACAGCACACCGATGGGTTTTGTTTTTTTATCCAATTTGCCAGTCTGTGTCTTTTGATTGGTGCATTTAGCCCATTTACATTCAGAGTTAATATTGTTATGTGTGAATTTGATACTGCCATTTTGATGCTAGCTGGCTGTTTTGCCCGTTGGTTCATGTACATTCTTCATTTTGTTGATGGTCTTTAGCATTTGGTATGCTTTTAGGATGGCTGGAACTGGTTGTTTCTTTCTATGTGTAGTGCCTCTTTCAGGAGCTCTTGTAAAGCAGGCCTAGTGGTGACAAAATCTCTGAGTACTTGCTTGTTCGTGAAGGATTTTATTTTTCCTTCACTTATGAAGCTCAGTTTGGCTGGATATGAAATTCTGGGTTGAAAGCTCCTTTCTTTAAGGATGTTGAATATTGGCCCCCACTCTCTTCTGGCTTGTAGAGTCTCTGCCGAGAGATCTGCTGTGAGTCTGATGGGCTTCCCTTTGTGGGTGACCCGACCTTTCTCTCTGGCTGCCCTTAGTATTTTCTCCTTCATTTCAACCCTAGTGAATCTGACGATTATGTGCCTTGGGGTTGCTCTTCTTGCAGAGTATCTTTGTGGTGTTCTCTGTATTTCCTGGAGTTGAGTATTGACCTGTCTTGCTAGGTTGGGGAAATTTTCCTGGATAATATCCTGAAGAGTGTTTTCCAGCTTGGATTCATTCTCTTCGTCACATTCTGGTACACCTATCAAACGTAGGTTGGGTCTCTTCACATAGTCCCACATTTCTTGGAGATTTTGTTCATTCCTTTTTGCACTTTTTTCTTTAATCTTGGTTTCTCGTTTTATTTCATTGAGTTGATCTTCAACTTCTGATATTCTTTCTTCTGCTTGGTCAATTCGGCTGTTGAAACTTGTGCATGCTTCACGAAGTTCTCGTGTTGTGTTTTTCAGCTCCTTCAATTCATTGATATTCCTCTCTAAGTTGTCCATTCTCGTTATCAATTCCTCGAATCTTTTTTCAAATCTTTTTTCTAGGTTCTTAGTTTCTTTGCACTGGTTTAGAACATGTTCCTTTAGCTCACTGAAGTTTCTCATTATCCACTTTCTGAAGTCTGATTCCGTCATTTCGTCACATTCATTCTCCGTCCAGCTTTGTTCCCTTGCTGGTGAGGAGTTTTGGTCCTTTTTTGGAGGTGAGGTGTTTTGGTTTCGGGTGTTTTCCTCCTTTTTGCGCTGGTTTCTTCCTATCTTTATGGATTTATCCGCCTGTCGTCTTAGTATTGGCTGATTTTTCAATTGGGTCTCTGTGTGGACACTGAGATTGTTGATGATGAAGTATTTCTGTTACTTAGTTTTCCCTCTAATGATCTATCCTCTCTGCTGTATGAGTGCTGAGGTCCACTCCAGGCCCTGCTTGTCTGGGGTATACCTGCAGCAGCTGCGGAACAGTGAGGGATGATATCAGTTTCTTTTTCTGCTGCCCTTGTTCCAGAATGATGCCAGCCAAATGTCAGTCTGATTAGTCCTTTTCTGGGGTGACTCCTTGGATATACAGGGGTCAGGGAGCTGCTTGAGGAGACAGTCTGTGCTTTATAGGAGCTCCAGTGCTGAGCTGTGAGCTCCGTTGTTCATTCAGGGTTGTTGGGAGGTTGTTTATGTCTGCTGCAATAGAACTCATAAAACACCACTCTTTTTTTTTTTTTTCACCCTTAGATGCTCTGTGTCAGGGAGTTGGGGCTTTGTTTATGAGTATTTGTTGCACTGTCCTGCCCCACTAGATGGCAGTCTATTCACTATTTGCCTGCCGGGGCTCTGACCTGCGCTGTTGCTGCCTGGCAGAGTCTCTCTATTATGGCAGGTTGCCTCGGCAACGGCAGGCAGTCCTGGGCGGTACTTAAGTGGGGGTGCACTTCGTCATCAATGGTGGACGCCCCTCCCTGACCGCTGCACCGTCCTAGATGCCGGCAACAAAACTCTCAGCCCCAAGCGCCTCCAGTCGCCGCCCTGCTTGTCCCGTGAGCGTGGGACCCGCCGAGCCCAATCACCCTGCTCCCTGCCTCAGAGTCCGTCCTCTCTCTCTCTCTCTCTCTTCCTCTCCCCAAGCTGAAAGGTCGACTCTCTCACTGGCACCCCAGGAGCCTGCCGATAGGGCACCGGGATCCGTGCGATCTCCCGTGCCGCTGCCCACTACCCCGGCTCAGATCACGCTTCCCAGGAAACTCCTGGTCTGGCTCATTGTCCAAGTCCCGTTCAATCAGCTGGACATGCCAATCTGCCCTTCCAAATCTCAGATTGCCGGTTTAACAGGGCACCCAGACCAGTGAGTTCCGCGCCGGGTCCTGCTGCGGCGCCGGCCGAAGAGGCGGCGGGAGCCGGCTGCGTTAGCGGCTGCTAGCGTTTCGTGTCTCTCCCACACCTGGGACTTTCAATGCTCTGTGGGCATAAAAGGAACATCCGAGGATGCGGCTAGGACTCACCCTCTGCGCCTTCACCGAGAGCTGCAATCCTGAGTCACCTCTCTGACGCCATCTTGCCTCCCGTCTCCTCTGTATTCTTTGATTTCATTGTCATAAGTTCCATACTGTGTAGAGATTTAACATTAAACTGCCTGAATGACCCACAAAATTGTAACATTTTGATGCAGAAACTCTACTTTTATAATATTTAGGTCTAGTTATTACTCTATGTAATAGAGAAATACCTCTGAATACAAATAACTTAAACAAATTAGAAAACTATATTTTTTTCATAAAAAAGATACTTGGAGTTTAGGAAGTCTAAGACTTATAGAATATCTTTTCATCATCAAGATGCAAACTACTTTTATATTCTCACTTCAGTCTTTTTATCATGGATTGGTAAACTACTGCCTATAGGGTGGCCACCTGTTTTGCAAATAAAGTTTTATTGGAACACAGGCATGCCCATTCTTCCAGACATTGTCTATGTTGCTTTTCTGCTATAAGGGCAGTTGAGTAGTTGTCACAGACTCATGGTCCACAAAGCCAATTGCTGTGTATTGGCTTCTTCCTTTGGAATCTTAGAGAAAAAATTTTTAATGATTTGAATGTCACTTCATGTTCCAAAATGGCTTCTGTAACTCCAGCAATTTTATTATTTTTAAAATTTTTTTGTAGAGACAGTGTCTCACTATGAGGCCCAGGCTGATCTCTAGCTCCTGGCCTCAAGCAATCCTCTCCCCCTTGCCTCTCAAAGTGTGGGATTACAGGCATGAGCCACCACACCTGGCCAAATTCTTTTATATAACTGATAGCAGAAAGACGGAAATGTAGAAATGCAGGTCACTCCCTTTTAGGAAACTTCTCAGAAGTTCCACACCACACTGCTCCTACATTTTGAGAATTGGCCAGAATTTAATAACATGGCTATCCTAAGCAGCAAATGAAGCTTGGAGGTGTAGTCCTTTATTACATGCAGCAATATGCCCAGCTAAATACTGGTTGAGAAGAAGGGTTGAAGGGATGCTGTGGTAAATGATTCACAGTCTCAGTCACAGTCTTATCAAAAATGTTCTCCCCAGCACCAAGAACCTAGTAGATGCTCAATAAACTTTTGATGAACATAATTGTCTGTAAAGTGCTCAGTCCTGGTTACTTCCAGTGTTCAACTAGTGACTTCTGGCTTATGCTACAGATAGTGAAAGTTTCCAGAGGGTTGACCTCTGGGTAAGTAAGTTGTAGCTTCCATGAAAAGTGTTTCAGCAATTCCAGTGCTCCAGTTTGCGCTTCCTTTGTGAGCACTGTTTTTACTAGTGATTTGTTTAAAACTATATATTTCAACTAGTAGTATAAAATGTAATAATATAAAATGTTTTAGAATCACTTCTTTGCTTTGATTAAAGAAAAAGCCTTTTTTCCTCTCTAAGTAGATAAGATGGGTTGAGTTTAGTGAAGATGTTCTGGGTTAGGCATGCAGGAATGAGAGGAAAGACTAATGATTATTTTCTTTCATCAGTAGTGGAAGCAAAACTACTGAACAGGAGAAAGAAGATGCCTCAGCACTGTTTGGAAACCATCTGTGGTTTCCAAAATCCTCAATGTTTCTATGACAGTTTCCTTAGATGCTTACAATGACTTTGGATGTGAATTCAAGCAGTGAGGTGGTCAGCAAATGCCTCTCACACATGGAATATAAAACCATGGGCTGTGACCATGGGCTATGATCCCACAGAGCCTCTCAACCTCTCATTTTCATGTCTTGACTCATCTGTCTTGAAAAGAGATGCTGGGTGTGATTTTGGCTTGCACTTCTCTGACCTCTGACAACATGGACTCCTTAATGCCCACAGGTAAAGACTCAGCTATAATTTCACAACTTCTTTCTGCTTTGAGATACAGTGCTTCATGTAACGATTGCCTACTCTAAAGGAATATTTTACAATGATTAGAGAGGGGGGTTATATTCTTTAATTACATCTTAAATGTGAACGAAGGCCGTGCTAGTCAAACAAATAGATGGAAGTGTGAGCAGTGCTGGGCTGGCTAATATGGGCCGTCTGTGGAGAGAACACAGCCTGCCAATTCATTCTTTCCTTGCTTTATGAACACTGCATTGAAATATTTCCCCCCACCCCGACATTTGTAGCTTCTAATTAGCTTTGAAACTATTCTGTGGTTCAGTTTAAAGTCTGCCTTCTCCCTTCTGTGATTCCTTTGGGACTGGTTGTTTATTTAAAAAAAAAAAAAAAAGAACATTTTGCATTTTTATAGTGCTGTGCACTGGGCCATGGAGGGGCAGCAGATGTTCTTTCGTGCTCCCACCCACGTATCCAAATGTGAATAATCTTGATGCTCCTGGCAAACTTCTACCTCATACAGCATTATTCTTCCAGCATTGACAAAGACTTCATCCCACCAAATGTTTGTGAAGAACAAATTCAAACAGTAACACATAATGATAAAATGTACTTTATGTAGCTGAAGGAGCTCTCGACTTGAAATTAGATCATCATTGTGTGACTTTGGGTACATTTTTTGTTCTTTCTTAGGCTTCAATTTTCTTATATGTAAATGAAAGATGATACTGTCCACATTATTAAACCGTACTTGACACATAGTTGACATCCAACTATTAACTTTTGTATTTGATTAGAATGTACAGAGTACTTAGAGTCATTTAAAAAATGCTAAATATTTGAAATAAATAGTTTTCCTCCTCAGCACTTCGTTTTGACTTGTAGGATAATAGTCTTTCATCATCTTACTGATATTATGACATCTTTATTTTCTTTAAATAATCCTATAACAGATTATTTCTTATGTATCCTTCTTTCTACCTATGCATACATCTATGTATCTATCTACCTATCTAGCCATCCTTAACATATGTATATTAAGTTACTGATTTTCTCCCATTTGGCTATTTAAAGATTTCCTAGAGGTCTATTTGGTGTTGTGAGTGAAATAAAGATAAATTCATTATGGGTACTCTCTCTCAAAATATTGATGCTGCTGATAGTGATACATGTGCTAGGAATTTATTTGCATTACTTCATTTAATCCTTCCAGCATCCATTTAAAGAGAAAGTACTGAGTTGGTAAGTTTTTACTCAAGGCCACACTAGTGATTTAGTGACTAAATAGTGAGGGTAAGCTTAAATTCAAGTCTGAGCTTTCTGACACCAAACACTTAGTCCTAACCGCTGCACAATATTTCGTCTTAATTTTCTCTCTTGTGCTTTATGGATAATTTTATTAACAACGATTTGAATGATTTCTATAACTATTTTTTATTTTCATGTGTTCTAACATTCTTTTATCATTTAATACTTTAAAATTAGATTTCTGTATAGTTTCGATACTATAACTACTTAATAAAAAGCATTTTGGCTTTAAATTTTTCATTTAGAAGTTCTTCTCCTATCATCCTTCTTTAGCAACGAACATTTTCCACTGTAAAAACAGAATCAAGACATTTAATAACTTTTCATGATACCACTGTGCCTCATTTAAACTTTGAAACTTTGAAACTTTTTCTTTACTCTCTACTTCTGTGAGATTTCTAGCCTCTTGATATTGTCTCTACAATTGCACACTTCGGTCACTCATATTACTTGCTTCTATCTCGAGTTCAACTCCTATCCAGACTTTCACTGAAACAGCTTGTGCTGGGACATTTAGATATATCATTCATCCTCCACTTTGAAAACAGCATTTAATTTCTCTCAATTTCTAATTTAAAAAATTTTTTTGCTATATTTCTTTAATTTATTATTTAAATGTTTAGACCTCAGGAAGGGATGGAGTTGAATTTATCAGATTCTCAGTTCATGGCATATTGTTATGGTTGGTCTCTGCTTCTTTCTAGTTTTATTATTTTTCTTTATATTAATATTTTGATGCTCATTTTTTTCTGACCTCAGATATCCACCCTAATGTGTAAATATATGTCTTTAATGTTTTTATATATTTAAGCATCCTTAAATATGTATAATGTTCTGTGTATTTATGTGTGACATAAATATGTATTAATAGTTTTTATTCTCTTACAACCTTAAAATTTGAAGTTATCTGATTTTCTGATTACTGCTCATTCTAAAGAATATATCTTATTATTTTAGTATTTTGTTATTTTGATATTATTTTATAGATTTAGGTGATACAAGTGCATTTTTATTAAAAGGACCTATCATATGGTGGTGAAATCTGGGCTTTTATTACACCCATTGCCCAAAGAGTAAACATTGTACCAGATAGATAATTTTATGATCCTCTTCCCTGTCCTGGACTCTTACCTTTTGGAGTCTCCAATGTGTATTATTTCATTTTGTACATCTATATGTAGCCTTTGTTTAGCTCCCACTTATACGTGAGAACATGAAGTATTTGACTTTCTGTTTCTGAGTTATTTCGTTTAAAATAATGGCCTCCAACTTCATCCATGTTGCTTCAATAGGCAGAATTTCATTCTTTCTTATGGCTGAGTAGTAGTCCATGTATATATGGACACCCCCCCCCCGCCACACCCCATGTTTTATTTATCCAAATATTCATCAGTAGACACTTAGCTTGACTCCATGACTTTGCTATTGTAAATAGTGTTGTAATAAATATACAAATGCAGGTGCCTTTTTGATGTAATTATTTATTTCCCTTTGGGCAAATACCCAGTAGTGGGATTGCTGGATCAGATGATAGTTCTATTATTAGTTTTTTTGATAAATCTCCATACTGTTTTCCATAGAGGTTGTACTAATTTACACCCCATCAACAGTTTGTAAGCTTTTCTCCACATCCTCACCAACACCTGTTGACTTTTGACTTTTTTTTTTTTTTTTTTTTTTTTGAGATGGAGTTTCGCTCTTGTTACCCAGGCTGGAGTGCAATGGCCTGATCTCGGCTCACCGCAACCTCCGCCTCCTGGGTTCAGGCAATTCTCCTGCCTCAGCCTCCTGAGTAGCTGAGATTACAGGCACACGCCACCATGCCCAGCTAAGTTTTTGTATTTTTAGTAGAGACGGGGTTTCACCATGTTGACCAGGATGGTCTCGATCTCTTGACCTCGTGATCCACCCACCTTGGCCTCCCAAAGTGCTGGGATTATAGGCTTGAGCCACCGTGCCCAGCCGACTTTTGACTTTTTCATAATACCCATTCTGACTGGTGTTTAGATGGTATCACTTGTGATTTTTAAGTTGCATTTCTCTGATGATTAGTGATGAGCATTTTTTCATGTTTTTGGGCCACTTAGCTGGCTTCTTTTTAAAAAAAAGTCTGTTGATATCCTTTGCCCAATTTTTACTGGGTTTATTTTTTCTTGTTGAGTTACTTGAGTCTGTTGTAGAATCTGGATATGAACTCTTTGACAGATGCAGTATTTGCTAATATTTTTCCCATTCTGCAGGTTGCTTGTTTATTCTGTTAATTTTTTTTTTTTTTTTTAGTTTAGTTTAGTTAAGTAGCATTTGTCCACTTCTGTTTTTGGTGCATTTGCTTTTGAGGACTTACTCATAAATTCTTTGCCTAGGCCAATGTCCAGAGGAGTTTTTCCTAGGTTTTCTTCTAGGAGCTTTATAGTTTTGAGTCTTACATTTAAGTCTTTAATTCATCTTGAGTTAATTTTTGTACTTGGTGAGAGACATATGTTTCATGAATGTTACACCATGAAACTTCATGATGAAGTTTCATTCTTATGCATATATAGCTATTCAATTTACCCAGCCCTATTTATTGAACAGTGTGCCCTTTCTCCAGTGTGTATTTTTGTTAATATGATTGAAGATGAATTGGTTGTAGATATCCCACTTTATTTCTAGATTCTCTATTCTGTTCCATTGATCTATGTGTCTATTTTTATACCAGTACCATGCTGTTTTGCTCACTATAGTCTTGTAATATAAGCTGGAATCAGATAATGTGATGCCTCCAGATTTGTTCCTTTTCTTTTGGATTGTTTTGGCTATACAGGCCCTTTTGTTTGCTTCCATGTGAATTTTAGGATTTTTTTTCTAATTCCGTGAAATGTGACATTGGGGCTGGGAGCAGTGGCTCATAACCTGTAAACCCAGCACTTTGGGAGGCCGAGGTAGGTGGATCATGAGGTCAGAAGTTTGAGACCAGCCAGGCCAACAAGGTGAACCCCTGTCTCTACTAAAAATACAAAAAAAATTAGCCAGGCATGGTGGCATGTGCCTGTAGTCTCAGCTACTTGGGAGGCTGAGGCAGAAGAATTGCCTGAAACCAGGAGGTGGTGGTTGCAGTGAGCCGAGATTGTGCCACTGTACTCCAGCCTGGGCAACAGAGTGAGACTCCATCTCAAGAAAAAAAGAAAAAAGAAAAGCGGTATTGGTAATGTAATAGGAATTGCATTGAAACTGTAGATTGTTTTGTGCACTGTAGCCATTTTAACAATATAGACTCTTCCAATCTATGAGTATGAGATGTTTTTGCATTTGTTTATGTCATCTATAATGTTTTAATCAGTGCTTTGTAGTTCTCGTTGTAGAAATCTTTCACTTTTTTGGTTAAATGTACATGTAGATATCCTATTTTTTGTGTGGTTATTGTAAATGGGATTTCAATTTGGCTATCTGCTTGATTGTTATTGGTATATAGAAATACTATTTTTTCTACAACAATTTTGTATCCTGAAACCTAACTAAAGTCGTTTATAAAATCCAGGAGTCTCTTGAAGAGTCTTTAAGATTTTACAGGTATAATATCATATTAGTTAGTGAACAGAGATAATTCGACTTTTCTTTTTCAATTTGGATGTCCTTTATTTCTTTCTCTTTCCTGATTACTCTAGCTAGGACTTCTAGTACTTCGTTGAATAGGAGTGGTGAGAGTGGGTATCCTTGTCTTATTCCAGTTCACCATAAGGATGTGCTCAAGTTTTCCTCATTCAGTATAACGTTGGCTATGGATTTGTCATATATGGAATTGATTATTTTAAGGTATGTCTGTTGTATCTAATTTGCTGAGAATTTTTATCATGAAGGGATACTAAATTTTATCAAGTAATTTTTCTGTACCTATTGAGATAATCATATTGTTTTTGTTTTTAATTTTGTTTGTATGGTGAATCATATTTACTGATTTTTATGTTAAAACTTCCTTGTATCCCTGGAATAAACCCCACTTGATCATGGCATATGATATGGTTTGGCTGTGTTCCCACCCAAATATCATCTTGTAGCTCCCATAATTCCCATGTCTTGTGGGAGGGACCTGGTGGGTGATGACTGAATTATGAGGGCAGGTCTTTCCTGCATTGTTCTCTTGATAGCAAAGTGAATGAGTCTCCGAAGATCTGATGGTTTCAAAAATGGGAGTTTCTCTACACAAACTCTCTTTTTGCCTGCTGCCAACCACATAGATGTGACTTGCTCCTTATTGCCTTCTGCCATGATTGTGAAGCCTCCCCAGCCATGTGGAACTGTAAGTCCAATAAATCTCTTGCTTTTTGTAAATTGCCCAGTCTCGGGTATATCTTTATCAGCAGCATAAGAACAGACTAATACAGTATATTATCTTTATGATGTGTTGTTGGAGTTGGTTTGCAAGAATTTTGTTGAGGATTTTTGCATCTGTGGTCATCAGGAATATTGGCCTGTAGTTTCCCTTCATTGACATATCTTTGCTTGACTTTGGAATCAGGGTAATATTGGCTTTACACAATAAGGTAGGGAGAATTCCTTCCTTCTCAATTTTTGCAAACAATTTCAGGATAATTGGTACAATGTCTTCTTTGTATGATGTCTGATAACATTTGGCTTAAATCCATATTGTCTTGGGATTTTGTTGTCGTTAGGAGCTTTTTATTAATTATTACTTCAGTTTTGCTACGTGTTACTGGTCTGTTCTGGGTTTCTATTTCTTTCTGGTTCAATCTTTGGAGGTAGCATATTTGTAGGAACTTATCATTTCCTCTAGATTTTCTAGTTTGTGTTCATAGAGATGCTCAGAATATTCTTAAATATGTGAATATTGTAACTCAAGTTACTTTCTTTCCCCTTGGGAAAATATTTAGGAACCAATACACATGGGTTTTCAGAGATGGTTCATCCTTAAACTAAAGAAAGACAAAGTCGGCCTTTAGCTTTATTAATAAGCATTACAGAGAGGTAAACTGCTTTTTCATTGCAATAATGCACATATGCAGCATGTGCATAGGATGGAGGGAGCAGGATAGGAGGCAAATGGGAAAGACTTTACAATTAATCACAAAGTGAATTTTTATATTTTTTTAAGCTTAACAAATTTGCTCATAAAATATTGGCAGGATATGAATATAAGGCATATAATTTTCACTTACTTAAAAGAGATAAAAGCAAGTTATGCAATGGATACTCTCCTTAGCTAAGTGGTTAATTTATTTAACTGCTGAAGAGGCAGTTTGCTAATGAGTAGCTGAGACTGGAGAGGTGATTGCATAAATCTCAATCTTTTTGGTATGTATAGCTGATAATCTCATTAAGAAATGTTCCCATAGGACCAAAGAAGTGAATATATAAGAGATTGCAACAGATAACTTCATTATTTCACTTTGCTTTTTATATATTGTGCCTGTCAAACAGTGTGACTAAGAGGGTGCATTGTTTAATTAATACTGGGCAGGGTAGGGGAGGTATGATAGATTGTATTCGAAAGCCTAGAAAACTTTAGTAAGAGTTTCAGAGCTATAATGGTAGCCTTGCTGAGAAACAATTAAAAGTGAAACTTGTTAATCAAGCAGTTAAAAATGCTTGTTAATTACAACAAGTAAATCTTAGAAAAATCCCTCTGGTTCTTTTCAACTAGCAGTTGCGTCACTTGATTAAGACTACAACTACCTTGATTTTACTCTTTAAA
Organism: Saguinus oedipus; assembly: GCA_031835075.1. Lineage (NCBI taxonomy): Eukaryota > Metazoa > Chordata > Mammalia > Primates > Cebidae > Saguinus > Saguinus oedipus. The sequence continues at coordinate 64,542,412 of CM063171.1, read as the reverse complement.
TTTACTATTTACTATTTAAAATGCCATTATAGAAACCACAATGTATTTACATAACCTTAGTGTTGGCTATTAGTTGGTGGGCATCACTTACATAGGTTCTCACCACCTAAGGACAGAGTTGACTCTAACTCTGGTATAGCTCACTTTTCCTAGCCTCCTTGGTGAAGTCAGCTCCATGATGGAGATCTGACCAGCAAAATATACAGGAAAGTTATGTCTGCCCAGTCTGCACATGGCCCATCCAAACCTCTCATGTTTTTCTCCATTCTCTCACTTCCTCCTAGTTGAATGTGGACTCCAGGGAAGAAGATACCAATATTTCTATTGTACATGATCCCTGAATTGCCTCACAGACCAGAATATGTTATTATAATAAATGATACTGTCTATGAGATCATAGTAAGGTATATTTCTATTAGGGCATTGAGATTTTTTTCATAAATATATTTATCCTCTAACATAACTGAGGTCTCTGCTATGCCCTTTAGTTTATCTTTCATTAATGAACTCATTGAACAAGTATTTATTGTGTTCTGTATGTGCCACAGATATAGCAGCTAGAAGGTAGCAAACAGAGGGAGAAAATTAACATTAGAGCTTTGGCATCTCTATAGTGTTTGTGGGCTTAGGATTGGTTCTAAGGCAGTTTTGTTGAACCACGTACTTACCTACTTTATATTAGAAAAGCGTTGAGTATTTTTTCCTTACCTAGATTTACTATTTGTACTACTGTGCCAAAATTTAATAAGTTCTGACACTGCACTGAGAATGTTAGTTTGGAACAGTGATCTATTTCTAGGTTAGGTGTATATATATTGGAGGTTTTGTGCTTTGTCATATTCACATTATGGAAAAGTTTTTTTTTTTTTTTTGTCCTAGAGGCTATCTTTCCTGACACAATATTATTAACCAGACATAAATAAAGCTTTTTATCATCATCCCCAAATCACAGAGTTTTTAAAAGCTGTAGGTTTTATTCTTATTCACTTTTACTTAGTTCCATTTCTTCTTTTGTTATAGCTAACCTCATTGTGCAAAGACCATCGTACAATAATGGAGACCTACCTTTCCAGTGAGATAGTGCAGGAACAGAGTATTGCCTATGATTTCAGCTATAAAAGATGTTTCCTTTTCATGAAAGAAGCAGCTGTGACAGACAGATTATAGATATCCAGGGTACATTTTATGGTCAGAAGTTTAGCTATTTCTCATCCTGTTATGTTTTGCATTCAGTTGATGGAATGTTTAGAACTAGGCTTCTGATATTAAGTTGATGATGAGTATGCACAAATGTACATACCATTTTACTTATTTAATAACTGGGTAATAATTTAGGAAATGAAAAACTTATGAGTAAAATGCTAGGCAAACCATTTTAAGGATCAATTCTGCTTGTCATCAAGCAAATGACCTGCTGTATCAACCATGGTAATTGAAATCTCCAATAGAATTAATTATTTGCAATTGTATTAGTTTGATTCCTTTAGAGCAGTGATTCTCAGATGCAGGAGGGAGGTAGAAAGCCATTTGAAAATCAGATGAAAGCTAAAGATCTTCAGAAAATATACAAACACTGCACATTTTATATATAATTCAGGGAATTTTTGATTTACCAAGCTCAACAACTCGAAGATAATAAAAGACCCCTGTTTTTGTGCACATGAAGTTGGAGAATCTGTTTTCCAAATCAGCTCATGATCTTCCTGAGGCCCAATGGATCATTGTAAATCATTCTATTATAAAGACACCATGTGCACGCATATATTCATTGTGGCACTGTTTATAATAACAAAGACATGGAACCAACTCAAATGCCCATCAATGATAGATGGGATAAAGAAAATGTGGCACATATACACCATGGAATACTATGCAATCATAAAAAGGTATGAGGTCATGTCCTTTGTAGGGACATGGATGAATCCAGAAACCATCATTATTTCAAATCTCTAATGGAGGATGGGACAGCAGAAAATTCTAAAGCAGGAACCACTGTTTCACTGCTTCTAAAGCTTTCACATGCATGAAATTTATCTAGAAATAACTAAAAAGAAGGACAGATTCCTGGGCTATAATTCCAGAGATTTTAGTTGAGTCATTCTTGAATGGGAAGGAAAAACTACATTTTTAAATAATTAATTTTACTGATGTTTCCATAGATTGCAAGTAAGCTATGTTTTTTCAGAAACACTTTCTAACCTTCACTTGGAAATCCATCAAACTGCTGGTCACCAAAACAGGTGCTCCTGCCTGCCGGGTTTTCCACCAAGCTGAAACAGCTCACCTGGCTTGAGTATCTTCTTCCTTTCTTCCCACTTCCACAGATAACAAAATACAAAGTCTTAGCCATGTCTTTGGGTAGCTAATTCATCTGGCTGACCTAACGTAGCTCACTACTTAACAGAGGAAACCATTCCTGATCACCCTACATTACTTAATATACTGTGATAATGTTGAATAGCTGCAGAGTTTTCATCACTGAAAAATAGATGACACCAGTTTATAAACCTTCTAGAGGGCCAAACCTTTAGAAGGAAATGGCAAGATAAATGTAGTCTTCCTCTACATTACTGTTTCTTCCTTCCCACATGTTTCTTAGGGAAAAGAACTGAGACAAAGAAAAAACAATAGTATTTTTAACCTGAATCATAGTGAGAAAATGTTCATACTAAAATAAAATGTTTTCATTTTACTTTCAAATATAAATTAGAATTTCTATCTTTCAGCAAAAGTTTCCTTTCAATCATTAGATCAGGATTGATAACTCTGGATTTAGGAGTATGTACACATGTCTTTAGGTCTGTCTTTTTAATAATAACACTAATACTAATTATTATATTCATAATAGTTGTATGAATAACTATTAATATATTAACAAATTATTAACATTATATAACATGATATATTATTGATGTATTAATAATTTACAATCTTGTTAGGTTTCTCCCTGCTTTGTTTTATTTATTATCTTGTCAAGTAGAATTATAGAAGAGGCATCTTAAAATACAAATTAAGGATATAAAGCAGATATTTCTTAAAACTCTGCAGTTGAAACAACAGTTTTCGTACTTGACTCTGTGTTTCTTCACAATTCCAGGTTCTTCTCAAGGAAATGATTTTTATTTAATAAATCATTTTTGGGAGGTGGAGGCGGGTGGATCACGAGGTCAAGAGATCGAGACCATCCCAGTCAACATGGTGAAACCCCATCTCTACTAAAAAAAATACAAAAGAAAAATTAGCTGGGCATGGTGGTGCGTGCCTGTAATCCCAGCTACTCAGGAGGCTGAGGCAGGAGAATTGCCTGAACCCACGAGGCGGAGGTTGCGGTGAGCTGAGATTGCACCATTGCACTCCAGTCTGAGTAAGCAGAGTGAAACTCTGTCTCAAAAAAATAATAATAATAATAAATAAAATAGATAAGTCTTTAATTAAATACCTAATACCCTCTTGGTTTTTAAAATGTGCATGTGTGAGACTCGTGCTATGTATTCTTTGTGAAGTAAAACTCTGTCTATGCATTGTTATATTCAATATATCCAACATAATTCAACCTTATTAATAATCAAAAGTGTTTTATTTTTGCTTTATTAAAAAAAGAAAAGATTTTGCTAAGCATAAATGACAGAAAACCTCCAGAAATTGGAGAGCCCTTTTCAATAGTTGAAATATTAAAATATGTTTGAGAGACAAATGATGGTTAAACAATCTAGAGAAAAGATATCATTTTAAGGGGATGCAATCTCAAAATTGTATTTTAAGTGGTTGCTTTCTCACAGAAATGGCAGAGCACAGTTGAGTAGCCTTGATAAGAACTAAATGAATCTCAAAGCCTAAAATATTTACCGTCTGCTTTATTAACAAAATAGTTGCAGATCCCTGGTCTGCAATATTTTCTGTTTATTAAGTTATATATTAAAATATTTATATTTATGGTGTACAATGTGGCGTTTTGATACCTGTATACATTATGAAATGATTACATCAACTAATTAACATATCCATCACATCATATACTTATTTTTTTTTGTAGTGAGAACAGTTAGGATCTACTCTCTCAGCAACTTTAAAGTATACAATAAATTATGAAAGCAGGTAACCTGACTGATATGTGTGCAAAGAACTTGACTAAATAGATATTTCTCAAAATGAGACACACAAATGACCAACAGATAAATGAAAAACTGTTCAGTATCATTAACCGTCAGGGAAATGAAAATGAAAACCACCATGAAATATTATCTGTTAGAATAACTATCACCAAAGAGATGAAAAATATTTGTTGGTAAGGATGTAGAGAAAAGGAAACCTTGGTACACTGGTGGTGAGACTGTAAATTATTAAAGTCATTATGGAAAGCAGCATGAAGGTTACTTAAAAGGTTAAAAATGGAACTAACATATGATCCTATAATCCAATATCTGGATGTATATCCAAAGAAAATGAAATTAGGACCTAAAAGAGATATCTGCATTCTAATGTTCATTGCAGCTTTAATCACAATAGTCAAGACATAGAATCAATCCTATTATACAATTGTGTGAATTTAAAATTTTTGGAACTACAGTAAGGAAAACAAGAACTTCGAGTTAAATTACTTTAACTCAATACCACTGTAAAGTTTCAGGATGGTCAATACACGTCTCCGTAGAACTTTATTCCTGAAATCTGTAGTAACTTACCACTACGTACATTTTTTCTCCTAAGTGCATACATTGATTAATACCTGCATTGGCGTTTTGGTGGGACATTAATGTTTTCCAGAAAGACTGGACATAAAATTACAATTGCCTCTAATCCATGTTTTATGAACATAGAGCGAGCACTTTGATCACCTGTATACCTTAGAGTTCTATTCCATCTGATCAGCCCAGTGATTTGAATTTGGTGTGTCTGCCTTTGAAACAAATTTAAGTTTAAAGCAGTAATTTTCAGGTTGTTCAACTTTTGCTATCTAAAATAACACAATCCCTCTAAAGAAGATTTTGTTTTGGTAGAGAGGGGAAGGATTGTAATCAAGCAGTGGCATTTGCAAAGGATTAGAGGAAGAAATAAACAGATCACAGGCAAGAAATGGCAAACAGTCTGCTTGGCAGGGTAAACACCCTGTTTCGGGACTTCCTGTTAGGGAGGACATATTTCTTTGTTCCTTCCATTTTCTGGGGAGGCGACTTCCACTCCACTCCCCAGCAGATAACATTGGAGAAGCATTCCGACTCCTCCCTCCTTTACTGGTTCTTCCTACATGAGATGGAGTAAATAATCTGATGAGTAAGGTTAGGGAAAGGGACTCAGAGCTCGCTCTTTCTCTAACCTTTCATTGGCAGTTCCAATGAAACTGCCCCCTGCCTTGAATCTCTTTGGTTTCTATTTCAACCTACTTGTAATCTACTTGCAAGCTAAATGTGTTCTCTCTCCTCCTGTCTCCCAGGCATCAGCACAAAGTAGCCTCCTGTGAGGGACAAAGTAGTAGAGGCATATTAAGAGTCAAAAGTCAATTTTGGCCTCTGCATTAAATTGCAGTACCTGATCTTTCTCTCTCCTGGATTTCCCCTCTGGAGTCCCCTTCCACACTCTCTCGTGGAGGTCTGTCTTCCCCTCCTAAACTCCATCTCTCTCCTCACTCAATGTGAGAGTTAGTTGTTTCTTTCTCTCTCCTTCTCCTGTTTCTTTCTCTCTTTAAATAAATCACTTTCTACAAACAAACAAACAAACAAAAATTGCAGTACCCAATTAGTATTGTAAGCAATAAAGCTGATAATTTAATGCTTCTCTGAATCTTCTCTCTATTACTTGACTTTAAATTTAAAGAAAAGAGTGTTTAACTGGCCTCTCAAAACCTCAACAGTTCTTAGTAGGGATATGAGTTATACTGCAATGATGATGGTTGTCCTTATGAAGACTTGTAATTTATTTGGGCATGGACTACTTGTTTGTGAGACTGAGGAAAAATTTGACTCTGATTATTTCAGAGTGGAAGAATCTGCCACAACAGTCTTGTCTTCATAATTCAACCAATATTTTGAAGGACTTTCTGAGTCTACAATGATGGTTTATAACAGATATGATGTCACTGAATGAGAATTGATGTTCTGTATTTAGGAACACAAAATAAACCACCACTGACAATAACAAAAATATTAGCTTACAGATAGAATGGCATAAACCTGATGAGAGAGAAGTTTATTTTAAAATGAAGATACAATCTCTGCATAAGCCAAGAATATTGTATTAATGTTACCAAGGCCGACTAACAATTAGGCAGCCTTAATAAAAGCAGAATGTCTGGATTCATGGAGGTAATTAGTCTTTTGGGCTTTATACTTGTCAGACTATAATACAAAAAATTAGCTGGGCATGGTGGTGCGCGCCTGTAGTCCCAGCTACTCAGGAGGTTGAGGCAGGAGAATTGCTTGAACCCAGAAGGCGGAGGTTGCAGTGAGCCGAGATCGTGCCATTGCACTCCAGTCTGGGTAACAACAGTGAAACTCTGTCTCAAAAAAAAAGAAAGAAAGAAAAGAAATTATTGGAAACATTTTTTAAAGAGCCCCATATACTTTGAGTATTCTTACTAGGAATGGTGAAGATGAGGGATTTAGATAATGTGTTATTGGAGAGTGATTTAAATAACTTACCCTGGACAAGAAAAGATGCAATAAGGAACAGGATAACTCTCTTTCAATATTTAAAGGGCTATTGGGGGAAAATATTAAAACCTTCTTTTATGTCTACAGTCAAAGATACAAGAAGCACATGTCGAATGATAGGATTCTATAAAAGTTAGAATAGTCCAACAAATTGAACAGCTGATTGCTGAAGTTATAAGGCCTGGCTCATGGATGGGTACAAGTAGACATTTAGTAAATCAATGAAGGGAGTTACTATAAATTGATTCCCACTTAGATTGCTGAAGACTCAGTAGAAATTCTTTAAGTGAAGACTCTTGTGTGCTAATTCTGATTGTACCCCTGAACAGTTGGTGACCTCATCTGTCAGCTTCTCTAGGCTTCAGTTGATACTTTTCCGGAATATCTGCCCATACCTCTCAGGATTATTAAGAAAATACAATGACGAAACTGATTTTAAACTGATTTTAAAGGACCTATAAATAGGCAATCTACTCATCTATTTAGAATGGTGACCAAAGTAGTAAATTATACAATATTAAATGCAAAACGAAGTAGAATAGAATTTCTTATGCTTTAACATGGAAACACACATTCTGTGGAATCTCTCAAACTCCAGACTCTGTTTCAGCAGGTCCAGTGGATGGCCTGGGGCTGTGCCTTTCTGACAAGTGCCAAGCCAGTAATGATGCTAGTCTGTGCACTAGTCTTTGCTTGGCAAAAAAAGGCGGAAGGTTCAGGTCCTTGCATGCCCAACTAAGTAGCTCTCAGCCCACTCTCTCTTATGGATTCTCCTCTGGCAAAGCTCTCAATGGAGCAATTAACAAAATGTATGATTCTAGAATAGGCTGACAATGAGGAAGTTGCAAACCCACCCACCAACTGTATATATACATTTACAGAATGACTCTATTATGACTACTATATCTTAATTAGCTAGTGCTATGATAACATATATGTGAAACAGCATTTCATGACATTTAAGTGTCAATGCTGTTTGCACAATGAATCAGATCATTTAAAAAAATAAGTGAGTTTTAAAATGCAATGAAGACATATATATGGAGTTACGGTTATTTGCATGCAGGCAGTACAAATAAATTCTATCTAATTTAACTATCTAACTGAAAAAGATAATTTATTAGATGTATTTGGGATGGTGTTCTAAGTGAGGTCAAAGATGGATTTGTAGCTAATAAGAAAGTTATAAAATCATGAAATACTCAGTAGTCATTGCTGTAATGAATCAACTCCAGCTATTTCTTCTGTCCTTCTGTTAGACAGGAGCCAAATTCACAGGAATATGCATCTATCTGGCTCAACATAGGTCATGTGCTTACTTCCTGGTTTATGAGAGCAGTGAGAGAAAGCCTCTGTTGTCCTGACAAGAAAAGAATTCTGGGAAATGGGGCAACTCCAAGGAAAGAGACCAGCAAAACTGAGAAAGCAAACATCAATGTGGAAATAACTCTGAAATGTGTATGTGAGTGTGTATGCGTGTATGTGTGCATGTATCTCTAAAGTAATCATATGTCCTATAAATGTTTTTTTAATTTAATACTAAAATTAAATCACATGTGTTTATAGTATTTGTTCCTCTTTTATGAAATTTTTACTTTTATTGTTTACCTATTAACATTCAGTGGTTTTTTTTGTCAATTTCAATTCACTCTTAAATGTAAGTCATTAAAGCTTTGAGTAACCAAAAAGAACCTAATCATATGCCAATACTCTTTTGAAAGGCAATGCCTATTATTATTATTATTAATTTTATTTTGCTTTTGGAGGGGAAGAAAGAGGGACTATAGGAAGCCACGGTTCTAAATGTGACCAGTACAACCTAAAATGAGGGTTCATATGGTAAGATGCATCATTCATAGAAACAGCAATAGTCTGACAGAAAAATATCATGGGAAATTATTAAAATCCTTACTGGTTGTCTCAAGAAATACCACAGTTGTGGTGGATGGGACTTGGGTGGTTATAACATATTCTTAATATTTAGCAAACATTTCAAAAGTTATATTGTTTCATAGCTAACATTTTCCATTTCTCCAAACTATAGATACAGCTATTGTGTGTTTTTCTTTAAACTATCACAATTACAACATTGCAAAAATAAATAAATAATAAATAAACTTCTCTCTGACTTATCCACATCGTCCCATTGCTGGCTCACTGTCCCTGTCACCTTCTTCAACCTGACCACCACACACCATATATGGCTTCCTGCCCTCAAAACAGAACCCGCCTTACTACATTTGGCTCCACCAGAAATGTAGACTGGGTTCTAACTCTGATTTCTCATGATCACTTTTCTGGGTAAGAAAGACTAATCTGGAGCTGACCCAACAAAATTGAAAACATGAGTGGGAGATGGTGGTGTGTGTAACGGAAGCAAGTTCTGTATATGCATTTCCATAACTATTGGCTACTGTATTCATTAGATTATTTTAAAAGCTGACAAAGTCAGCCACTAAGTTTTAATAATTTACCATTGGGCAGATATGGGTTTAAATTAAAATTCTAGTGGGTTTGAATATTTGATTCATTCTTCAGAATTTGGGTATATCCACTGTGGGTAGATAAAGTTGCCTATTTTTCAAAGAAAGTATTGCTGAGAATTAATCTTGCTATAGATTTTTTACATATTAGTCTTATCAGCAAAGGGATGTGTCTTCTGTATTAGTTGAATGAACCTCAATCTTTGGAAAAGAGAGAAAATTAATTTTGTAACTTTCAGACAGAAATGAAGATCGTAAGCAATGCACCTAAATCTTAATGATGCTTCAACATATCTAGGACATAGCGCCAATGCTGGAATTCCTTCCAGAGACCCATTTCTTTCTCTTTAGCTGAGGCAGGAGGATCAAGGATATTCTCAACCAACCAACATTCTTTCAGCATCAAATGTCATTGAATTGTTTAAAACAGAAGAGACATATTGCCTTTGTGACCCCCATAAGAATAAAGCTTGATTGTAGCTAAAATAAATTCAATTTAATACTTATACCCAGATATTTAGTTTATTTAGAAGAAAAACTAAATAAAGCATATATAGTTTATACAATACACAATTACACAGGATGCTTTACACAGGACACAAGAGTGCCTGTCTCGGTGAAAGACAGTGAGGGTCGAGTTGTCTGGAGTCAGTTAATTTACTTTACTTTTCAGCAGGACACCATGAGGCAAAAGGTGTTAAGTTTCAATTGGTTATTTACCATCTCTGTGGAGTTATTTCTAAGGAATAGGTAACCTAGGTATCTGATTTGTAGTCAAAAAAAGGAAATACTATGAAGGCTGGTAAACATAGGGACTGCAAATTATTTAACAAAGGCAATTTTCATTAAAAATTAGCTTATGTAAATAGTTGGCAAAGTAGTGCTAAAGACAGGATATTAGACAAAGAGAGAACAGGCAAAATATATTTGGAGCCAGTTCCTATTTAATAGAATTGTACCTCCTCTAGAGTATGTATCTGGTAATCTAACAGAAATTTAGTTAGCCTAAATAACGCACACTCTTCAGGATATGGGTTTCTTCAAAGCCCTGGTGTATGTAGAAGGAGCAGACGCTGTGCATCAGATCTGGACTATAGATCTGCTCCCTCTGAGTATTTCCACTGCCCACTGCACCCCATCTGGCCTGTGTGGCTCTAGGCTACTGAATGCCCAAGATGAACGGATAAAAGAGACAGACTTCAGAACAAATTTAGCTTCACAAAACTTACAGCATAGTTGTTGACAGTATGGACTTTGGAGTGATGTCTAAATTGAAGTTCCATCACCTTTTTCCTGTCTGGCCACTGGGAAGCCACAATCTTCTCAGTTGTAATAAAATACTAACACTAGACAGAGTTTATTGTGTGTGTGTGTGTGTGTGTGTGTGTGTGTGTGTGTGTGTGTGTGTGTGAGAGAGAGAGAGAGAGAGAGAGAGAGAGAGAGAGAGAGAGAGCTATTTTCTTGGAAAACATGTAATATGCTTCTTAGAAATGAGTAAACATGCAATAAATGGTAGCTGTCAATATTATTGTTGTATATTGTTATTATCAATCCTTTCCACCCATCTCCTACACCACTGTCTGGTCCCCTTTCTCTGAAATTTATCCTCATCTTCAGGCCTGCAATCAGAAGCCACGATCCCATATAACACAGTAGTAAACTATGTGCTGTCTGTTGCTTGTCTTGGAAATAAATCCATAGCTTTTTGACAAGTTTCATCTCAAGGGATTTGTTTGACCTCTGCAGATTAAATTACCCTTCTATAATGTATTGCAGATACATTGAATTAGTGATTCACCATACCAAGTTTAAGAAAGAGATAAGGAGATAGATATTTTTCTAGTTTATGAAAGAGATAAGACAATGTTTTTCTAAAAAGTATAACATTTAGGGGAAAAGACCAGAAATAACAGAAACAACTCACAACATAAACAACAGATAACAGATACGAAGAAATTCCTTCAAAATGTATACAAAGTGACTTTATAACTTGCATATATACAGATTTTCATAAAGGCACATAGTTGGTAAAGTGTGGCAGAGTTTCTTTCTTCTAAGAATGGCGGCTGTTCCCTTTATGGACAAATCTTTGGTTGCAAAATCAAACATGACTGAAGAGAAGAATCTGGTGACTGATCAGATATCACTCATATATTTTTAATGACTCACAAATCTGCTGAAAACTGTTTGGGTTTGTAATAAGAACAATTCATCAACCTGCCAAAGACACGTCCATATTTCAGGTTGACATTTTCACCTATGGATTTTTTTTTCTTTCACTCAACCCTTTTGCTGGTGTGGGTTTTGAAAAGCCATTTGAGCAGTCTTATTAAGAATTGTCCACATTTTCTTCTTATAACATTACAGAGCACAGTATTTGCTTAAGTCCAGAAGATATAGCACTAAGCTGGCTTTGAGTAAAACCTGTGCTATTTGCTGTAGAAATGTGGGTATTTTTTCAACCTCTTCCTGCCTTAGTTTCTTTACATTTAGAGAAGACAGACTTTATATGCCAACATGGTTACTACTTTTGAAGGAGAGTTAGGGATATTGTTATGCTAATTTTTGGTTCCTCTGTGCTTCTAACGTCATTCCTAATGTGCATTAAAACATATGTTTATTAGTAATAATGATTAAAAAAAGTAACCATCATTTGTGTAACATTTAATCTATGCAGTATTGGTACTGGTCATATAAGATGAATACTTATTTCTCCCCAGCTCCCCGCCCCCCGCTGTCCCTCCCCTATTCCTTCCAATAGACCCCAGTGTGTAGTACTTCCTTCCTTGTGTCCATGTGTTCTCATTTTTCATCACCCGCCTATGAGTGAGAATATGCGGTATTTCATTTTCTGTTCTTGTGTCAGCTTGCTGAGAATGATGTTCTCCAGATTCCTCCATGTCCCTACAAAGGACACAAACTCATCATTTTTGATTGCTGTGTAATATTCCATGGTGTATATGTGCCACCTTTTCCCAGTCCAGTCTATCATCGATGGGCGTTTGGGTTGGTTCCAGGTCTTTGCTATTGTAAACAGTGCTGCAATGAACATTCGTGTGCATGTGTCCTTATAGTAGAACGATTTATAGTCTTTTGGATAGATACCCAGTAATGGGATTGCTGGGTCAAATGGAGAAATGCCAAATGTGGGTGAAGGGGAGGAAGGCAGCAAAGCACACTGCCATATGAGTACCTAAGCAGCTATCTTGCATGTTCTGCACATATACCCCAAAACCTAAAATGAGATAAAATAAATAAATAAATAAACTGAAAATAAATAAATAAATAATAAAATAAAATAAATAATTATTTAATGAATGATAGACTAACTACACTTTTAATGTTATCTGCATTTTATTAGTTAATCCTCATAAAGCAAGATGAAACAAAACTCTATTAGACAAGTAGTATCATTATGCCCATTTTACAGATGAGAGAATCAAGGCTAAGAGAGGTAAGGCTAGTGGCCTAGGAAAACACAGACAATATATTGTAGAATTGTAATAAGGTGAGACCCAGGTTTGCCTAATTTAGGTGAAAAAATAGGACCACAAGGTGAAAAGAAAACAGAAAACAAATTTATACAAGATCTGGAAATCTGCAGCAATCATGGTGCAGCAGGCCTAGAGCAGAGGCAGGATGTCTTTCTGCACCAACCTCCTGCGTCTCCAAACAGATATTTTCTCTTAGTTTTCCTTGACTGGCATCACAAGGAATAACAGATGAGACTATGTAAACTCCAACTCGCAGCCCTTGTTACTGGTAACTGTCAAAGTGATTTGTGGCAGAGCTTCACTTGTTCAAACAGTAACTGAAACTAGAGAAAGAAAATTTAATTACTTTGCAAGTTGATACAACATCAGAAGTATCACTGCTTTGTTAATCTCCCTGCTTTGAGTGACAGACTGTCCATGATCATTAAAGAGGCACTTAGATATGACTGTACAAGTAGTAAATCCATGTAGAAATAATTCAGCTAATAAAGAATTTTGCAAAACTGCCTATTTTGTGCATATGTCCAGTGTATGTGTGTGATATGAGGCAACAACTCTTAAATTTAATTGTCAAGATAGCCAGTATGGGTATCTAATGCCAATGACACCTAGATCCTTACAGAGAAATTAAACTCAGGATTTAGTAATCACAAGAAGATTGATGGAAAACGAGTGAACTCCCAACCAAAAATAATGACACCATGATACACTTTCCATTCTGCAGTAGTTACTGCTAAAACATTTGTTTGCTAAATTTCAATTCATTTATTATACTTCAAGGGACCTTGAATTAGACAAATATTTTAAAAAGTCAGACTCTTTAAGGATGAATTCAAATATTTCATTATGTAGGACTTGTGCTATATATTAAAGGTGGTAAAGTTAAAAGGTGTTGTGAAGTGTGGAAATATCAGTCTTCAATGTTTTGGGGAAAGTTCCCTAATTCCTTCTTCACCTGTGTAGACTGCATGCTTAGCATGAATGTTAATCTTAAATCCTTTAACTTGCCTGAAGCCTTACATCTATTTTTTTTTTTAAATATTGCCTCTCCCCATATAAGCTACCTGATGTCTGGGCTTACTGTATTCTTTTGTTCACAGATGTATCCCAAGTGCTTACAATAGTATCTGAGACACAGTAGGATCTTAATACATATTTGTTGAATAAATGTATTTCAATTTTTACTTTTATATCTGAAATGTATGTATTATATTATGAACTCTATTCTTTATCTCATGTTCTCCTCTTCCATTATTTTCTCCTAGGCATTTCATTATTCGCTTCTGAACATTTTCTTGCCTTGTTTTGCTTCAGCTGTTTTGGTTTCTGCTTGTGCTACTTTGTAGTTTTATGTTTTCAGCCTGAAAAATGCTTCAAGAGCTTTGTCACCCTGCACCGTGACTGATGATGTGGCTGCTTCTTGTTAGGCTATACCCTAGTTTATTATGTACTATCTAAGTTTTTATTTGTTGGTGGCTCAGATCCTCAGTTCTCATGTGAGGCTCCATTCTGATGTTCTCTTCTTAACAGGGATCCCAATTAAAGTAAAAATTCTGAAATCTAGAAAATGTGACTTGAAAGTTGCTAGCAGCTTTTTGACTCTAGGGATGAAGGTATCATTTAACCTTTAGAATAGGTAATTTTTATGTTGAAAAAAAAGTTATCAAAAATTTCCTGAAGTCTCAAAACAACAACGAAAATGTATGTATTATTTTTGGACAATACTATGAAATTATAATTGCAAAGAACGAGAAGAGTGTCTTGTTGAATAATGTAAACTGAGTGGCCACTTAGTAGACTTGTGCATTTGTTGTGATAGATAAAATATTATTTATTTCTTCTAAATGTTGATTTTGACAGAATTATTTTGGGTAATGGTGCTTCTTTTTATTCAATGGTTTGCCTGTAAGTGGTTGTATGGCCACATGTCCTTGGGAAGGATTTGTATGCCGGATGTTCTTTGTGTCTTCTAGTGTGCAACACTCATAAAAGAAGCATAGGAGACAATGATAGCCTCATATTAGTCTGAATAAACCATCCTATGATCACTGCACTCTTATGATGCACTGGTTTAGGCCAGGGAGGTCTGACCACATCAGTGTGCTAAAGAGGGAATCCTGTGAAGGAGTTTATGTTTCCACACCAATTATGGAGTTGAGAAGTTAGGTGAATTTTGTACTAGGATATGGGAAGTTTTATTCTCTCTTAGAGTCTAAAACAGAGTTGTGAGACTAGGATTATAAAGCATAGAAATACCTTCAAGTCCTTTTATGTGTGTTTGAATTGAGCCATCATAGAGGGGCATAAGAGTAGCCATTTATTTTAGTACAGGTGAGTACCTACAGCTTTAACACACATATTATCCCCACGGCTGCTGCAAAAAAAAAGACATCTGAAGGAGTTACCGAGAAAGCAGAAAGCATTTCTAACTGTGGTGGTTGTTCTCCTCACAGCACCTCTGCTAGTGATGACAGTCAGGGTTGAAGGCAAAATCCAACCTTCAAATTCTTGAACTGCGACCAAGATTGGTGAGTGTGTGAGTGTGTGCAAATGTGGCCTCACTTGCTTTCTGTTTCTCTTCCTCTTTCACATTTTCCCTATTTTCTTCCTTTTTTTCTTCCTGGTTTTTCTCTTTCCTCTTCCACTGTCTCTGTTCCCTATCCCTCCCCTTCCTCTTGCTCCATTCTGTTCCCTCTACGTCAATTCAAGTACTTGACACATTAGATGTTGTTGGGGCCAAGAGAACTGTTCACCTTTGTTCTCTGAAGATTCACTGAAAACTCAACTCACAAAAGGCAGATTAATAGGAGGAAAGACATACCAATTTATTTATTATGTACACTCAGAAACCTTAAGAATGTGGACCCAAAGAAAGATTTTCCCTGTATCCCAAAGATACAGGGAAAATTATTATGTTTAGGTCCAGTGACGTTTAGAGAGCCATGTAGAAATATGATCAGACAGAAAGAGTATCATCCAGTTTGAGGAATCCCAGCGAGCGCTGTCTGTTTGAATTTCCCTTGTCCTCTCAAGCATGCTTTCCTTCCTTCCGGGTGTGGGGCAGGACCCTCTCTGGAATAGGTGCCTTATGACCTACAGGTAATTCAGATAATTGTTTATGGCCATTTTACACAGAAAAGTGGAGGGGAGATTGGAGTAAAATTTCTAGTTTTTATGACTGCTTTAGGGAAAGGAGGTTCTGGTTGCTATGCTCTGTCTCAGAGAAGAGGGACCGTCCTTTCTATGGCTAGCCTTCGGGGAGAACAGAGCTGAGAGACAGGAGGGCAGGCGAAGGTCAGAGAAAAACCTGGCTTCTAGGCCGATTCTGAGGCCTTCATTTTGGGGTATTCTCTTCTGAGTCACAACAATGTGCAAGAAATGTATTAGGAATAACATCCATGAAGAAGAAAGTGGAGAAGGAGCAGTAGGAGACAGGAAGGAGAGCCTTCAGACTTTACTACAGCAGGACAGAAAATGGGGAACCCATTTCTTGGCCAGGCTAATGTGGAACCCAGAGCACCCATTAGAGGAGTCCTGCTGGATAGGAGAGGCCCAGCTCTCATTCCCCTGCCTTGCTCAGCTGTTGGCTGAGAACAGCAAGGGAAAGGTGAGCCTTGCTGTAAACACTGCAACCGTGTCTTCTCTCTTTATCCCTTCACCCTTGTGGCCAAGAGGGCCTCAGAGTTTCCCTCAGACTGACCAAAGTTTAGACAGCCTCCTTCCTGATGCCAGGCTACAACCCTTCCTTTTCTTAGAGCATTTACTTTAGAAAATTTGTAGTTGTGATTCCCTTCTCTGCGTCTTGGAGTCGTAAATTTTTGTTTTCTTTTATTATTATTACTATTATTATTTATTAATTTATTTATTTTAAGAGATAGGGTCTCACCATGTTTCCCAGACGGCTCTCAAACTCTTGGACTCATGTGATCTTCTCAGCCTGGACTCCCAAAGTACTTGAGATTAAAAGCTTGAGCAATCATGCCGAGTTGTAGTTTTTAAAAGCCCCTCTCCAGTTGTGCAATTTAGGAATTTCTTCCTCAAGGACCTGGAAGCTATTCCTTTGAAATGTAATCATCAGGGAAGGTAATAATGCCCCTACCTACCTCTTGGTGCCCTAGAGAGGGTAGGAGCCCAACTTCAGTGGTAACAATGGCTCCTGCCATGAAGGTGAGAGAAAGTTTACTTTGCCTTGTGGAAAAGCCAATTAGCAAACACAGATGGTCTATCATTCCCTCATTCCAGCTTTTAAAACCTGCCCAACCCCTTGTTTCATTTCCATGGAACTGTGCTCACATAGAGTTCTGCAAGAGCCTTGATTAAAGTCTTCCTTGCCTCTTGACCTTTGTTGCAGTTTCTGCTTTGATATTCCTTTTCTTCTTACCTTCCTTTCTTGCTTCTTCCTTCTTCTTTCCTTCTATTAAATATGTATGAAGTACCAACGCTGTGCCGAGAGTTAGGTTAGCACTGGATTTATTAATGCAAAAGGCACTTACAGTCACACTCCTTACATAGCATGAACAGTTTAGAAGTATAGACAGAAAATAAATAAGTCAATAAGTGCAAATTTTGGAATGCAAATTTCCTTTAAAGAAAGAAATCATGATGGTGGTGTGAAAAATGGGAAATAGACCTACTTTAGTAAATTATTCAGGGACCTCAGTGGCATAGTGTTTTTCAAGCTAGAGCCCGTGTTTTGGGGATTAGTGGTCTGGTTCCACGAACAGCGCTAAGTAAGCATCACATGTAGTCATGATCCTAGCTCTCCAAATTTTACTTTTTTAAAACTATAAAATGAGAATAATAATAATAATACTTATTTCATGGAATTATTTTGAGAATTAAATGAAATATTGCATCTAAAGCACTTAGCGAACTACCTGGGTCAATAAATGTTTGATAATATTGATGGTAATAGCTTGTAAGCATGGCATTCTTGAAGGAGATATTGTATGGTTTCAAAAACATATTTAGTAACAGAACTTTTTTGAAAATGAACTTTTTAAATTATATTTTAAGTTCTGGGGTCCATGTACAGAACGTGAATGTTTCTTACATAGGTACACATGCGCCACGGTGGTTGGCTGCATCCATCACCCCATCATCTACATTAAGTATTTCTCCTAATATTATTCCTCCCTTAGCCCCTCACCCCCTGACAGGCCCTGGTGTGTGATGCTCCCCTCCCTGTGTTCATGTGTTCTCATTGTTCAACTCCCACTTATGAGTGAGAATATGCAGTGTTTGGTTTTCTGTTCTTGTGTTAGTTTGCTGAGAATGATGGTTTTTAGCTTCACCCATGTCCCTACAAAGGATATGAACTCATTCTTTTTTATGGCTGCATAGTATTCCATGGTATATATGTGCCTCATTTTCTTTCCCCGGTCTAGCATTGATGGGCATTTGGGTTAGTTCCAAGTCTTTGCTATTGTGAACATTAAACCTATGTGTGCATAAATAGCTCTTGCAATACAGTCTGGAGAATTTGGGCCTACATTATTTATTTGTTCACTTACATGCTTCCCAGAATTATGATTTAACAGTTTAACATTTACATGTCTTGCTTCTCTCATAAAATTGTTGTTTCTTTGAAGGAACTGATGATGGATTACATGCTTTCTTATGTTCCCACAGCACTTAGTATAATATTAAGTGCGTAGGATATGCATATGGAAAGCTTTTAGAATTGAAATTCACAGTAACAGTGAAAAAAGTATTTATCAGTGTAAGTTACTAATTCAAGGTTCTTTCTGCTTTTATAAACACTCCTTTTCCCTTTGAAAAAAAGCAGTCTGGTCTTAGAATTATTGGTTAAAATTTATTCTAAGGAGAAGAAAACTTCTTTTCTCTTTTACAAAAGATTGGCATTAGGTACGTAAAACACAATGAGATTGAGACTCTCTTTTCATATTTCATAAATCCGTGTTACAAAGTGTTTTATAGTGTTAAGGAATCATGTGGAGCCCAGAATAAACACATTTATTACACTGAATAACTTCAATTTTCTTTGTGTAACGTGGCTCTAATTCTTTGTGATTCTGGGATATGAGATCCTGTGACCTTTATTGTCTCATTTCTAAAAACAGATATTGCTTTAAGTCAGTTCTTCTAAAAAATTATTTTTATTTTTATTTTTGAAAGAGCCAGGAGTTGCTCTTTCTGGAACGATGTTCATCCCCTAAGGGCAAGGTAGTTGGTCGTTAGGAGTCAGATGGATTTGGTTTAGAGCATCGACATTTTGTAACTGAACCAATTATCCATCTTCCACGGTTATCTGTGGAAAGGGAAGAGTCATAATCTCGTTGTCATGGTACTGTTGTGAGGGTTGGTAAGTTACACATGTAAAGCAGCCGTGAGCTATAAATGTGGAACACTCAACTCAAAGGACATATTCTGTATACGTGCCTCATTATTTTTCCTATTGTAGCCAGCACTGTTTGAAGTCAGTTTACTTCCAGTTATATCTTTCCATAAACATCTATTATTGCACAAATTTTGCTTAAATATAAACTTTACCTTTTGTATTTGATCACTTTGAAACCAGGATTAGGAGGGTAGTAACATTATTATATTGCCTGTTACCTGTCTCTGTATAATAAAAAAGGTCACTTTGGTTTTAATTCTTTTTTATTCCTTTATATTTCATTCCAGTGTTGTGCCTCTCCTCAGGCACTGAGTCTTAACAACTCTAATTAACCTTCTTTCAGTCATGTGACCTGATGAATTATGCCACTTTTAAAAATCAAAGACTGTTAACTCATATTAGTTCTCTGGTTGACTCATAGCCCAGGGAGAATGAGATGCAGGCAGTAGTCTCTTATCAACACCTATCATTATCAATTTCCTATTATACATTTTTTATAGAAAATTTCTTTTTAGAAGACTGTTCTCTCTAGCTCACCTGGACCTCTTCTGATTGTTTTCCTTATTGGAGCAAGATTTTTCCATACTTTTCCTAAAAATATTAGTTCTGCAAATGCTCTGAGGAAGAAGAATGATGTGGTAAAATATTTAAAACATGTTATTCCTCTGTTGTCCTTGTGGCAATTTATTTTAATAGAAATGATGTGATGTATATGTCTATACATTAATTTTAATTCAATCTGTAAAGGAGGTTAGTCAGTGCCGACATCTTCTTTCCAGGAATCCACACTCCAGTGGCATTTTGTCAAATAACACAAGATAGGCTGGTTATAATTTTTCATTCATATATAAGACTTCCAAGCTCAACCAGCCCTTTAGGGGAGATTTTAAAGTCAGGAGCTTTAATTCTTTGTCATCCTAGTTCATAAAGTTTTCTATTGACAGATCTGATTTGATAATTGCTAAAGCAATCATGTCTCTTTGGGTCAGCTTGCAAATAAATACCTGTATGTTTGGCAGAATGTTGTCTGAAACTTGCTTTTCTTGTAGTATTTCTTTTGGTATAAAGGCGGTAAGAAGGAATGTGTACCTCCCACTTGCTTCTAATCATTGCATTTTATCAAAAAAACCCTGCAGATTTTTAAACAGCTAGAATAATGTAGGTCAGTCAAAAGTAACTGTAAAGTATATTCATTTTATTAAATCATAATGTATATGAGAATCACAGTTTTAAAAAGTTGTTTGCAATGATTAAACACATTTTTTCCAAACTTATTTGAGCTTATACTTCTTTTTTTTTCCTCAGAAAATGTCTATTAACATTTTGAGTGACAGTGTGGTGCCAATGACCAAAATTTGCAAAATGATCTTTTAAGGCTATTTGCTTCTTTTTATTTTCTTCAAAATTTACTTGTGCTGTAGTCTTCTCTAAGATTATCCTCTGAGGGAATCCAACTGCTGTGTGAAGCTCTATGGAGAGGCTCATATGGAAAGAAACAGACTTTGGGCCAGCAACCATGTGGTCAGCCAACGTAGAAGTGGATGCTCCAGGCCCAGGCAAACCTTCATTCACTGCAGCCCCAGCTGAAGTCTGAACTACAACCTCATGAGAGTTCCTCAGAAGAACCACTCAGCAAATCCACTCCCGAATTCCTGACTTACAGAAATTTCGAGTAATAAATGTTACTCGCAATTCCATTTGGTATTTAATCCACTAAGTTTGAAGTAATTTCTTATGCAATATGAATAACGAACACAGATTTTAATGATTTTAATAAAGGATTAGATTAAAATTATATTCAAAGGTTATAATGCTAAAAAGGACTCTCTTTTGTTTCCTAGGAATATTTTATTAATATTTTTAGCTGTGGTGCACTCTATATAAATTGGCAATGAAAACAGAATTTTTCAGGTTGGAGAATCTTTCAGTGAGTCCTCAAAGCATATCATAAAATTGGCTGGCTAGCTTTTGCTCACCTAAGGCTGTCTTACTAATTCCCCTGAATTCCCATTCTCTTGCCACCTCCCCTACTCCACACCAATTCAACTGTATGCTATCACTTTCAGCCTTTCTTGCTCCAATTTCTAATGGAAATGCAGTGACTCTTATGTGGGTTTGAACTGCATAGATCTGCTTGTATGCAGATTTTCTTCCACCTCTGCCACCCCTGAGGCAGCAAGACTAACCCTTCATCTTCCTCCTCTTTCTCAGCCTACTCACAGTAAAAATGAAAGGAAGATCTTCATCTTCCTCCTTTTTTCAGCCTACTCAAAGTAAAAATGACAAAAAAGACCTTTATGATGATCCATGTCCACATAATGAATAGTAAATATATTTTCTCTTCCTTATGATTTTCTTAGTAACATTTTCTTTATCTAACTTACTTTATTTTAAGAATACAGCATATAATACTTATACAATATATGTGTTAATTGACTGTTTATGTTATTAGTAAGGCCTCTGCTCAACAGTAAGCTGTTAGTTGTTAAGTTTCCGGGGAGTGAAAGTTATATGTGAAATTTTGACTACACAGTGATCAGTTCCCCTAACCTTCATGTTGTTCAAGGGTTAGTGGTATTACCAAATAATACTACAAATATTTTTGGATATTTTTAACAACTCAAAAGAAAAAAATAAAGCATATATTGTGAATAAATATAATCTCTACAATAAAAGCATTATCATGAATGTGATTTGATGGAATCAAAGACAGGTGTGGGGAGATAGGAGGAAGGAGTGGGAATGACTAAGCTCCTTAGAAATTTCCATCAGCCCCTATCTTGATGGAAAAGCCCCATTTCAGTCATCATACCATCCATGTAAAAACAGCATGTGCGTCTTATAGAAATAAAGGCTTAAGACAAATTCTCTAGTCCCTATTTGGACAGGAATTTGCAACTCCTACACCCCTGAGATGTAGAAATTTCATGTATGTTATTGCTAACCATGGTCATATTTATTATTTAATATTTCTAAAGGCAGCCCAAGTATGAGACTATGTATTTAAAGTTAATAGGATAAGCCTATGATAGTAATTAGTATTTTTACCATCTTAATTACTGGGTCACTAATTTAATTATCTTTGATCAATTAAAATAATTAATATAAGAGCCATTCCCCAAGTTTGGCCCTAAAGGATAACTTAGAATAATTAAATGTCCAACTATGGCTTATTTCCAAAAACAATTAATGATTCGAAGCTCCTTACAAATTTTACTGTTGTTACGGATTAATTGGTGTCTAACTTTGAATTAGTCAGACTCTAATAAAATAAATTAATTATTCAGCCATCACATAACTTATAGAACCTAGTCACCATCACTGAATATTTATTTAATTATTATATAGAGCCCAGACTACTGAGCCAGCTCAATAAATGCTAAGTTTTAAGAATACCTGTAGTTTCTGTTGGCTGCTTACCAGGATATTTTTTGGTAACTGCTACCTGAGGTATCTTCTCATTAATCAGTTTTTAAGCAATTAATTGTATCATAAATGGAAAATATTGACCAAATTATTTAAAGGCCATTTCCAGAATTAGAACATGGTAATTAATTTCCTGTTTCTATGTTAATAAGTTGTCATATAATGTTTGGCAGACGTTGATTACAATCTACATCAGTCATGCAGATACACAAAGCGGGCCTGTTGGTTTCTCGAATAAAAAAGGAAGGCTGGATTTTAAAAGGAAAAAGGAGGTAAAATCAGAGCCAACAACCTTGTTAGAAAGGCAGTATTATCTCAGGCCCAAAGATATATCATTGCTAGAGATTGTCAAAGCCTTTTCCAGGTCTCAAAAAATTCAGTTTAGAATATTTTCTTGGCTGCCCTAAATTAAACCAAGCATGATCACATTTCTACCGTGATCGAAAGATGCATATTATTAAATACGGAAAAATGCTTATGTCTTAGGACAGTTTTTGACTCTGCTGTGAAAAAGATATCAGAAGTCCATTTTTATAAAAAATGTGAATTTATTTCTAAATTGTACCCACTAACATAGGCACTCTTGTATAATTCATTAATTTTTTCAGCTATTTCTCTTTTTTTGCCAAATCAAGGTATGTAATGTTTGCTCACTTCCTTAAAAGTGGTTTGCAATTATGATTTTAATGAACATATTTTCATGTATGAAATATTTCAAACAGATGGCAAAATGCAGAGTGCAGTATGAGAAACACTGATGAGTATCTCAGGTAGATTTAATTAATGTCTACATTTTGGTTTTCTCTTCTAATCTCTTTACTAAAAACTAATAAAAGTAAAACCTGACAGGTACAACTAGAAATTATCTCCATTTTTTTCTGCACTTACTCCCTTTCTTTCAGTAGAGGTTTCAGTACTCTGAAGTTGGTGCATATTATTTCTATAAATTTTTAAATACCTTTTCACATATATAATTATGTGGCATAATATATTATTATGTAAATATATATGTAGTTGATGAATACAACTGTTAGTTTTTTTTACATATTTGACTTAAGAGGTATTTCAAAATTACCCATTAGCTCTCTCTATATATATTGTTAGGTGACATAGGCCTAAACATATATACATGTGTGCATATATATGTATATATAGTATTAAACATATTTTTGTAAATGTATATGTATACATGGAATTAAATATATGTACTTGTGTATATGTACTTGTGTGTATACAAACATAGACATATAAAATACACTGATAATGCTGTGCCATCTAAGAGATTTCTAAAATGTAACCAATCTAGAGGGTATCCCAATGTTTTAACTTGCATTTTTCAATATTGTATTTGCACATCATTTAAAATATTTATTGAACACTAATTTTTGCTTATCTGTTAATTGACTATTAATATTGCTTTGTTCATCATTATAGGATTTTTTCTTATTTATTATAGGAATGCTTTATATATTCTGGATGTTAATTTTTTGTTTTGTCTGTATAATAAAAATTCACTTCCCAGTCTGTGGCTTATATTTTAACGTTGGCTGCTTTTTAATTTTTTGATAAAAAGGTAATTTTAATATGCTCAATTTTATTGGTATTTTGTTTTTCTCTTTAGTAACTTATTCTCTATCCTAAAGTTTTATACTCTTCTATGTGTGCTTCAAGAGTGTTTACAATTTTGCTTTTTTTGCTTAGGTCTCTCACTGTTCTGGGATTAATTTTTTTTATATGGTGTGAGATGTTTGCATACAATTTTATCATTTTCTTTCTCAATGGTTAATTGTTCTAACACCATTTATTGAACTGCACATTCTTCATTCATTATAAATAATCCACCTCTGCCAGCTGCCCACTTCTTAGATCAGTGGTCCATTTTGAGATTTTCTATTCTATTCCATCAGTGTTTCTATTTACTGCAGCAATCCTATGCTGATGAAATTATTATAGATTTATAATGTATCTTGGTATTTGATAAAGCCCATTCCCTTGCTTCTTCAAAACTGACTTAGTTTTTCCTAGTATGTAACTGTAACACTTTAGGACTGGAATTTTGTTAATAAGTGGAATTTTTGGATGACATTTTATTAAATTTATAGTTTCATATCAAGAAGCAATTGCCAGTTTTAAAATATTGAGTTTTCCCATTTATGAACACAATATATATTTTCATTTGTCAAGGTGTTCTTGTATTTCCTTGTAGTGTTTTCACTTTATCCATTATATTTTTTCTAGTGTTATTCCTCAGATGTTTATAATTTGTGTTGCTAATGATACTTTTTTTTTTTTTTTTAGTTTTAGTTTTAAGTAGAGAGTTTAATAGGCAAGAAGGAAGGGAGAAGACAGTAGGAAGAGGCTGCCCTGTACTGAGACAGAGGGAGGGGGGCTCCAAAGCCATAAGAGGGAACCCCACATGCTATGGATACCAGCCAGGTATATACACAGAGGCTGGAGGAGGTGATTTGCATAGGGCTCAAGGAATTGATTTGACCAGGCATGTCTTTCACATAGCCTGTGAAAAAGGTGGCCCCCCCACGACCCTAGCCTTTTAATATACAAATGCAGGGCACCATGATGTTTTACACACATGGGGATATATGGGGGCTTTCAGTCAAAGCCTTGGTAGAATAACTAGTTTATCCAATTGTGTCCTGTTGAAAAAGAAAAATGGATTCTTACTGCACTGATGCAAACAACAATATTGCCATAAGTTAAGGATACTCACAGATAGTCTCCAAATTCTAGAGGAACCAGGCAGAGGAAAAAACATGCTCTAAATTTTGTTCACAGGAGTATACCTTACTCAATTAATAAAGTTTGTAAACTGTTTAAAATAAGTTTCCTTGACTCTGAAAAACAAAACAAGTATCAGCAATATTCCAAGAAAAAGTCAAAAAGTTTGCTTTAACTTTTCGAGTGCAGTCCACTTAGTTAACTCTCGTTTTGCTTGATATTTGTGAACATGTTAGTTCTTTATAAGTCCCATACATTCTTTCTCTATTCCAATGATGCAATCTTCAAAGCTATTAAAACCTGGCATTTGAGAATACTTGTTATAGTCCTTTATATAGCTTGGTTATAAACACTATTTTGAGAAGGAACAAAGTGAAACAACAATTTCCAGGATTCTTTCCAGGATAGTTACAGTTAAAATTTCCAGGATAGTTACAGCTAAAAACATGACTGACAGAGAAGTTTATTTATTTCTTGGTTTACAATAACTTTACCCTTAATTATGATTGTTAGAATACACTTAGACATTAGAACTTTAGAAATCCCATAAAATTTTGGGACATATACTAGTATTATTTATTAAAATATGACTTAAAGAAGATTGGACATCATGTTGGCAATCTCATGTGACTAAACATGTCAAATAATTCCATTTACCTCTTTTCTGAATGTTTTAGGAGCCCTCTGAACCATCCAAAAAGCCAGGCATCCGGAATGACAATTCCCATATTGCTATAAACTATTTTTGACAGAACGATGACTCAAAAGGCCAAAACCTTTCATTAGCCTTTACTATGACATGAAAATCCTGTTCAAAGCCAAATTTTTTTTAATTTTATTTTTTTTAAAGAAAGGAGAGAAAGAAAGAAAGAAAAAAAGGAATAAAGGAGAGGAAGACAGAGGAAGAAAAAGAGGGAGAGAGAACAGGAATGTTGTTTTATTCAAAAATGGGTATTGAAAACCTCTTTTATGCCAATAATTGTGCTTAATAATGGCCGACCAATATTTCATTTAAACCTATGAATAGGTGTGATGTGATGCTGATAAGAATGTATATTTTGTGTATTTAAAGTGGAGAGTTCTATAAATGTTTATTAAGTTTACTTGTTCCAGATCTGAGTTCAAGTCTTGGATATCCATATTAAATTGATCTATCTAATGTTGATGTTGAAGTCTCCCATTATTATTGTGTGGGAGTCTAGGGAGTCTAAGTCTTTTTATAGGTCTTATGTATCTGAGTGTTCCTGTATGGGGTACATATATATTTAGAATCATTAGCTCTTCTTGTTGCATTGATCCTTTTACCATTATAGCTTTGTTGCTTTAAAATTTATTTTATCAGAGGCAAGAATTGCATCTCCTGCTTTTTATATATGTTTTTATTTTTGCTCTCCATTTGGTTGGTAAATCTTTCTCCATACCTTAATGTTTTGAGTCTTTGTGTATCCTTGCATGTGAAATGGGTCTGAATGTAGCATACCATTGGGTTTTGGCTGTATCTTTTGATTGGGGGATTTAGTCGATTTAAATTTACGATTACTGCCATTTGATGTTAACTGGCTATTTTATCCATTTGTTGATGTAAATTCTTCTTTATGTTGATGCTCTTTACTTTTTGGAAAGGCTAATACTGGTTGTTCCTTTCTATGTTTAATGTTTCTTTCAGAAGCTCCTGTAAAGCAGGCCTGGTGGTAATAAAATCTCTGAGTTCTTGCTTGTTCATAAAAAAATTTATTTTTCCTTCAGTTGTGAAGCTTAGTTTGGCTGGATATAAAATTCTGGGCTGAAAGTTCTTTTCTTTAAGGATGTTGAATATTGGCCCCCACTCTCTTCTGGCTTGTAGGGTTTCTGCTGAGAGATCTGCTGTAAGACTGATAGGCTTCCCTTTGGGGGTAACTTGACCTTTCTCTCTGGCTGCCCTTAGTATTTTCTCCTTCATTTCAATCCTGGTGAATCTGACAATTATGTGTCTTGGGGTTGCTCTTCTTGAGGAATATCTTTGTGGTGTTCTCTGTATTAACTGGAGTTGAGTATTGTCCTGCCTTGCTAGGTTGGGAAAGTTTTCCTGGATAATATCCTGAAGAGTATTCTCCAGCTTGGATTCATTCTCTTCATCACATTCAAATACACCTATCAAACATAGATTAGGTCTTTTCACATAGTCCCATATTTCTTGGAGACTTTGCTCATTCCATTTTATCCATTTTTCTCTATTCTTGTCTTCTCATTTTATTTCATTAAGTTGGTCTTTGACCTCTGATATCCTTTCTTCTGCTTGATCAATTCGGCTATTAAAACTTGTGCATATTTTGTGAAGTTCTCATGTTGTGTTTTTGAACTCTGTTAATTCATTTATATTCCTCTCTATATAGTCTATTCTTATTAGCATTTCATCAAACCTTTTTTCATAGTTTTTAGTTTCTTTACATTGGGTTAGAACAAGTTCTTTTAACTCCCAGAAGTTTCTTATCATCCACCTTCTGAAGCCTACTTCTGTTAATGGAACACAGTCCTTCTCCATCAGGTCTTGTTTCATTACTAATGAGGAACTGTAATCCCCTGTAGAGGGAGAGGCATTCTGATTTTGGGTATTCTGAGCCTTTTTAGACTGGTTTCTTCCCTTCATTATAAATTTATCCATCTGTCATCTTTGCAATTACTGCCTTTCTAATTAGGTTTCTGAGTGGATGTCTAATTTATTGATTCCCAGCACTGGAATCTGAGCAACCTACTGCGCTGGCCAAAACAGCGGCGTTAAGACTGATGGTGCTCTTCTGCCTGGGAATCTCTGGTCTGGCTTCCTTCTTGAGTCCATAATAGGTGGACTCTTCCTTCCTGGAGCTCCAAACATCGGTCAGAAGGGGAACCAGTCCCGTTTACTCTGCACCAAGAGCTGCCATGCCAGCCACAAGAGTCGCACTGGCGACCCATGGGGCTCCTCCGCTGGGAATCTTCTGGTCCATGAGTGACAAAAATTCGTCTGAAAGTGTGGCATCCTCTTGTTCTCTGTGCTTTAACTGGGAGCTACAATCCCGAGCTGTTAGTGATCAGCCATCTTGGATATCTCTCAAAGCCAAATTTTACTCTTGCATTGTTTGTTAATGTTAACCCTAATTTGTTTAAATGAAACCTTATAGATCATTCCATCTAATCCTAATCAACTTGACCATGAGGTAAAATCTCTATAAAACTTTTATAATCCTTTCACTAAAGGACAGATTCATATCTTAAGACCCTCTTGCTATGCTTTTATTTTAATGCTCAATTTATGAAAAAGACTTTGTAGATACTATGGGAGAAGATGGTGTAGTGCTTCTACCATGCATTTCATTGCAAGGGAACCCAAAGCCAATTGGCTTATTTTGTAATCAGCCCATCCTTGATGGGAGTCTCATCTCCCACTGAGGGGTGAGTATGTTTTCGTATTTTTCATGTGGCTAAGAGCATGTTTCTCTGATTTATAACTACCATTAACCATCCCTTACAGTGTATATTCAACCTAGTTATTACACACCAGAGCTCTTTCAATAATACAAAGTAATTTTGATACTCCCAAAATGCAAAACCATCAGATAACAATGAAAAACAACAGAGCCTTTGATTTTGAGAGGAAACTATTTGCTTTTAATTCCTGAGGTTTCATAAGGGAAACAGAGAGGTTTTTTTTTCCCCAAAAAAATGGGGTCAGTGGCACCTCCTCTGTTTTTCCCAAGGAGCCCCAGGCCACCAGAAGTCATCTTAGGGCCTCTCATGAATGCATCGAGTGGTAAGACAAAACATGGAGAAAAATAACTCAGTCTACTGAGAAGAAAAGAGCTTTTTTCCAGAAAAACAAGATGCAAGAAGAGAAAAACAAAGGCCTTTTAAATATACTTATAACTTGAATATCCACTTTTAATTAAGTTGAGTGCTCTTTAAGAAAGAAAATTCTTTTAAATCCCTTGTTATTTGACTTTAGCCACACCAAGCAGTTAAGATTTTTGGCTTTTGAACTTACAAAAAGTAACCTCACAGGTAAAACCAACAAGCCTTAATCAGGTTATGCACAGGCATTTTTAAAGGGGTGATAGGCAGCTTTTGAAACTGTCATTGTAAAATTGTGACTGAGACAGTGAAAGAGATACAACCTAAACAACTCCATTTGGTTTCCAGCCCCCAAACTGTCTTTGCTCATCCCTGGGCATATGCTAAACCAACTTTAGGAGGACCTAGGTTTACAGTCTGCAGTCTAAAACAAAGATGAGAACAGCCACTTCCCAAGATATACTTCAGTCTTGCTGGGCGACCAGACCAAGAAACTAGCCATAAGTTTAGAAACCAGGGCCCAAGAGCCATGCAGCTGGAGGCTACAAGATTTTGACCCTCCCTAAGCTGCTCTCGATTGATGCTTAAGATATTTGATAAAGGCTGCCATTGATGTATCAGCTGGCACTACACAGATTGACAGACTGGCTTCTCTGATTTAACTCAAGAAGACAACCACTATTGTCCAGGCACGGTGGCAATGCCTGTAATCCCAGAACTTTGGAGGCCAAGGCAGGCAGATCAAGAGATTGAAACCATCCTGGCCAACATGGTGAAACACTGTTGCTACTAAAAATACAAAAAATTTAGCCAGGTGTGGTAGTGTGCAACCAACAGAATATTTAAAAAATTTACAAGCTGCCCATCTGACAAAGGGCTAATATCCAGAATGTACAAAGAACTAAAACAAATCCACAAGAAAAAAGTCAACCCCATCAAAAAGTGGGCAAAAATATGAACAGACACTTTTCAAAAGAAGACATTTATGCAGCCAATAAATGTATGAAAAAATGCTCATTATCACTGGTCATTAGAGAAAGGCAAATCAAAACTACATTTAGATATCCTCTCACGCCAAAGCTGGAGATAACAGATGCTGGAGAAGATGTGGAGAAATAGGAATGATTTTACACTGTTGGTGGGAGTGTAAATTAGTTTAACTGTTGTGGAAGACAGTGTGGCGATTCCTCAAGGATCTAGAAATAGAAATACCATATGACCCAGCAATCCCATTACTGGTTATATGCCCAAAGGATTATAAATCATCCTATTGTAAGACACATGCACATGTATGTTCATTGTGACACTATTGACAATACCAAAGACTTGGAACCAACCCAGATGCCCAGCAATGATAGACTGGATAAAGAAAATATGTCACATATACACCATGGAGTATTATGCAGCCATAAGAAATGAAAGTTCAATGAGTTCATGTCCTTTGTCCTTTGCAGGGACACAGATGAATCTGGAAACCATCATTCTCAGCAAACTGACACAAGAACAGAAAATCAAACACCACATGTTCCCACTCATAAGTGGTTATTGAACAATGAGAACACATGGACACAGGGAGGGGAACATCACACATTGGAGTCTGTTGGGGGATGAGGGGCTAGGGAAGGGATAGCAGGGGCTCAGGGGAATTCGATGCAGCCATAAAAATGCATGAGTTCATGTCCTTTGCAAGGACATGGATGAAGCTGGAAACCATCATTCTCAGCAAACTGACACAAGAACAGAAAACCAAACACCACATGTTCTCACTCATAAGTGGGTGTTGAACAATGAGAACACATGGACACAGGGAGGGGAACATCACACACTGGAGTCTGTTGGGGGTTGAGGGCTAGGGGAGGGCTAGCAGGAGGAAGGGACAATATTAGGAGAAATACCTAAAGTTGGTGACAGGGGAATGGATTCAGTAAACCACTGTGGCATGTGTATACTTACATAATAATCCTGCAAGATCTGTACATGTACCCCAGAACTTTTAGTAAAATTAAAAAAAGAAAAGTAAAAAAGAGAAACCCCAAAGAAGAAATGTAAAATCTTATTTATTTGGGAAAAAAGGAATATCATGTGCTTTCCAAAGAAAATATAGAGAGGGAGACATTTATTGAGTTACATTTATTAAGTTACTTTTTGCCATGATTCCAGTGTTTTCTAACAGACCTGTTTCCCTGCACTGTAAAGATTCCTGTATATTAGACACACAGACAGAGGGCAAGAGACCAGAGAGAGAAAGAGGAAGTTTGGTGACAGGGTAGCTAGAAGAGAGCCTTGAGTTTAAAGGATGGATTTAAAGTTGAAATCCACTCCATACTCCCCAGTCTGATGATTGAATTTCCTTTCCAGGCCCATGTACCAAAATGACATGGATTTGATGAGTAGAGGAACACCAGGTTCTTTGCCTTGAGTTGAATTAGAAAAAAAGACTCGGACACATGTGGAGTAGTTTTAAGCAGAGAATTTAATAGGCAAGAGGAAGCGAGAAGACAGAAGGAAGAGGCTCCCCCATACTGAGACAGAGGGCCCTCCGAAGCCAATTGATACGTTTTAAAAAGTTACATTTGCTAATTAGCTGTGACTGGATTGTAGGAATCCTATCACTTTTGCATGTTGACTCAGCGATCTTCCTCAACTTTCTTATTAGTTCTAAGAACTTGTCTTTAGAAACGCTGGTTTTTTTTTTATATAGGCAATCATCACATCTACAAATAATAACCACTTTGTTTTCCTCTTTTTAGTTCTAGTCTACTTATAAGAAATGTATTATATATGCTTTGTTATTAGGAGCAGGATTTGGGAAATTGAGAGGATGCTATCTGAAGAAATATTAGTGTTGGAAGCCACCGAATACTGAAATTTTCCAATAACTTCCATTCATCCTATTATTACTGTCTCTTCTCTATCAATTTATAAGTTTGGAATGTTTATATAAACATTGCGTTACAATTTTTTTTCCAGGTGAAATACATTAGATTAACCATGAAGCTAGGTGGTAGCATGCCAGATATCCACTGTGCTTCCCAGAGGAACTCCATTCAATGTAGACTGTGTGCACGAATACTAGGTACAGTCATTGGGAGGTAAGAGGTAGGATCTGAGCATCCCCTTTTGCAGCAATCCAGGACTAGTTAGTCCAGGCAATGATTTAATTCTTTTTTTGCCCTAACGACTTTCATGTACCAGGGAAAAGGTAGAAACTGAGTAATGCTTCTGTTGACTTGTCCAAATGTCTTTCTTTGTTCATCAAGGCTTGAAATGTCACTGTTAGAAACTCATTCTTGTGGGATTTAAGGTTCATTTTATTTCAACAATCTTCCCAGAAAAGGTAAACACCCTTAAGCTGTACTTTATTATTTTAATTTGCTGTGCCTACCCCCAAAGCTTACTTCACATCTGCTCCCTATTCCATCCCAGAACTGGTGTATAACCTTTGACAAGTTAAGCCAAAGTTTCTACATTTATTTAATTGATATATATTTAATGAATATTTATGACACTGTGAAAATGCAGTGAAAGCATATATAAAACTCTTGGACATTGTCTGGCCTGTAGTAAGCAGTAAACATTTGTTACTTCTGTTTCAAACCATCATTATTACTGACCTCAAACAGGGAGAAGATAATTACTGGTTCTACATTTGCCTTTTCATTTATATCTAATGTAATTTACTGTAAAAATCTTAATATAAAAGCAAAAATTAAATAAACTTTGTAAAAATAAAAGTAATAAAACACAAGTCATATAGACAGATAGTATAAACTCCTTTCTTAAAGACTATATTTAAAATATTTAAGTGAAATAATGGATTTACATCAATAACTCATTAGCTTAATCAGATCAGCCTTTCTGAAAAGAATAACTGGAAAAGTTGGATAATGCTTTTTAAGTTTATAGAAATTAGAGTGTCACCAAGACAGATCTGTACTTAAGCACATAAAATTTTGAAGAGAATGGAAAAGCATTGATGTGAGTCTAACATTTTTCAGCAATTTCAGGATTTTTCCTGTTATTGAGTCTATTCCGAGCGAATGAGAAGAGGACAAAAGAGCCACGAAAGTTCTAAGAATATAAGCCAAATTTCCAGCATTCTTAAGAAGATGGAAAAATAAAATTTGGGGTCCAGTACTAACAAAGCAGCCAGAACTTATATAGAGAAATAATTCCAGATGGAAGGAACATAAAAAAGAGTGAGCTCCACATTTGGCACCACTTTTCCCGCTGAGGCATTTTCTGATTCCTAATTAGAGCAAAGCAAAAGCCAAGAATCCAAGCAGAGAGCAGAAACTAAGCAGCTGAGAAGCTGAACTAAGTTTTTAGAAGTCTTCTAAGAGTTAGAGACAAAACTTATAGCTTAATATCCACTGAGAAAGACAGACACTTGTCAATGCCATAAGCTTTCAACTGAGACACTGAATAGCTATATTACAGAGTTATTAACAAACCAAAATGAATTAAATTTCACAGAAATTAAATATCAATTTTGAAATCATTTTAATTTTGGGTTACTCTAGCCTTTAATGTTCTTCAGAAGCACAAGTAAGTCATCTTTAAAGGAAGATAGTGTCACCCAGAATCGCTATCATTTTTCACATGCAATGTCCAGCAGATAAGAAAATTTTATGGAACATTCCTGGAGACAGGACCAAGAAAACAAAACATATGTTAAGAATTGACTCATATTCTTTTTGAAGATGGCTGTCTAGACACAGCCAGGAAGATCTTTCACTGACAGACCAGACCATCAAGAAGATGAGCACACTCTGAGCAGGTCTGCAGGAGGAAGGCACTGAGAGTGGATGGATGGAGGATACAGATCCTGGGGTGAAGTAGGAGGAAACTGGGAACCCTGCACAGGGTTGTTGAGTACCAAGAATTGTTCCTGATCCTAAGCAGTTCATGAGGAAGGAATGAATTAAACAGGTAGGGAGTGGCCCACTCTCATTACAGACCTCTGGAATGCTAGCTACAGAAGGCCTCTCAATCAACACAGGCATTTGAGCTAGCAGAGAGAGATGCCTGGATAGTTGACAGGAACAGGAGTTCAGACTGTGCAGAGCCCAGGGGATGTAGCATGGGAACAGGTGCAGTGGAGCACGTCCAGGGATACCCATTCCCTAAGGCTTGCCATACTCCTCGAGTTGGCTTTTGCCTTTGTTGACTGTCAGACTTGGTAAGAACGGGGCTATCTTGCCTGTCTCATCTGAGTGCCCCCATTTCTGTAGGCTTCTCACAGGGTCCTTGCCTGACAGAACCAGCTTGCAGTATGCCAGATGCCCAACCAGGGCACTTCCCAGAGGGCACCACATAGCTCTCTCACAGGCAGACCCCATATAATTATCAAAGAGATTTTACAGATAGGCCCCTACCAGTGTGCACCAGCCTGCAGCCTCCCCCACCATTTTGCTTGTGCACACATGTGCACACACCTTGCTGCTACCATCCTGGCAAAATGCTCTTGCTTGAACCACCAAATGGAGTTTTGATGCCAGCAGCCTGGGATCACCTCGGTCCCTCCAATGAAGCAGGTGCTTAACCTTGAGGAGCCAGATAACAAAGCAATGAGCCTGTTTCCAGTCCCTCAGGGTTAGAGCACAAATCCCAGGAGTGCTGAGCTAAGCCTTGGCACCTTGAAACCATTCAGAAACAAAGATAGTTGCCTAAGTGCAATTTAGACCATTGTTAAACCCTCAAGGGGATCAAAGAATATAAAAGCAAAAACACCTCATCCAAAGGACAGAAATTTCAAAGATTAAAGTAACATCAGACCACACAGAAGAGAAACAATGAGCACAAGAACTCTGGCAACTCTAAAAGCCAGAGTATCTTCTTACACACAAACCACTGCAATAGCTCTCCAGCAATGGTTCTTAACCAGACTGAAAGGGCTGAACTAACAGACATAGAGTTTAGAATCTGGATGGCAATAGAGATTATTGAAATTCTGGACAAAGTGAAATCTAATCCAAAAAAATCAACGAAGTCCAGTAAAGATGAAATAGACATTTTGAGAAGGAACCAAACTAATCTGATAGAGCAAAAACACTTACTACAAGAATTTCATAACTTTTTTTTTTTGAGACAAAGTCTCACTCTATCGCCAGGCTGGAGTGCAGTGGTACGATCCCAGCTCACTGCAACTTCCGTTTTCCGGTTTCAAGCAATTCTCCTGCCTCAGCCTCCCAAGTAGCTGGGACTACAGGCATGCACCACCACGCCTGGTTAATTTTTTGTACTTTTAGTAAAGATGGGGTTTCACCATGTTGGCCAGGGTAGTCTCGATCTCTTGACCTCGTGATCAGCCTGACTTGGCCTCCCAAAGTGCTGGGATTACGGGCGTGAGTCACCATGCCAGGCCAAGAATTTCATAATTTTAATGAAAGTATTACAAGCAGAACAAAGTTGAGGAAAGAATCTCAGAGCTCCAAGAGAGTTTGAATAAACTTAGGCAAAAATAAAGAAAAATAATTTATAAAAGAACAAAACCTCTGAGAAATATGGGTTTATGTAAAGGGACCAAACCTACAACTCATTGGAGCCTCTAAAAGAGATAGAGAGCAAGCAACTTGGAAAGCATATTTGAGAATACTGTTCACAAAAATTTACACAACCTTACTAGAGCAGTTGGCATTTAAATTCAGAGAACCCGTCAGATACTGTATAAGATGACAATCCCCAAGATACACAGTCATCAGATTCTCCAGGGTAAAAGAGAAGAGGCAGGTCAGCTACAAGGAGAACCCCATCAGGCTAACAGTAGACCTTTCAGCAGAAACCTTACAAGCCAGAAGTAATTTATCTCCTATATTTTGTATCTTTAGAGAAAAACAATTCCAGCTAATAATTTCATATCCTGCCAAATTAAGCTTTATAAGTGAAGGAGAAATAAAATTATTTTCAGATAAGCAAATGCTAAGGGTGTTCATTACCACTAGACCTGCCTTACCAGAGGTCCTTAAGGGAATGTTGAACATGGAAATAAAAGAGTGCTCCTGGCTATTACAAAAACACACTGAAGTACATAGACCATTTACACTATAAAGCAACCACACAATAAACTCTGCATAACAACCAGTTAACAACATGATGACAGGGTCAAATCCATACATATCAATATTAACCTTGAACATGCACAGGCTAAATGTGCCAATTAAAAGGCACAGTGTAAATTGGGTAATGAAGCAAGACTTAACTGTGTGCTATCTTTAAGGGACCCATCTCACATGCAAGGCTCAAAATAGAGGAATGAGGAAAGATCTATCAAGAAAAATAGAAAACAAAAAAGAGCAGGGGTTGCTATTCTTAATTCAGACAAAAAAGACTTCAAATCAACAATGACCAAGAGGAGAAAAAAAGGGCATTAGCTAATGATCAAATGTTCAGTTCAACATGAAGACTTTATCCCTCATATTTTATGCACCCAACACTGAAGCATCCAGGTTCATAAAACAAATATTTAAATACCTATGGAGAGACTTACATAACCACAGAATAATGGTGGGGGATACAATGCCCTCCCTTACAGTATTAGACAGATCATTGAGGCAAAAAATTAACAAAAAAAAATTAGGACCTGAGCACTACACTTGGCCAAATGAACCTAACAGACATTTACAGAACAGTCCATCCAACAGCAGATATATTCTTCTCATCTGCACATGGCACATACTCTAAAACCAAGCACACTTTCTTCCATTAAGCAATTCTCAACAAATTTCTTAAAAACTGAAACTATAAACAACCACACTCTCATATCACAGTGCAATAAAAATAGAAATCAATATAAAAAAGATCACTCAATACCATAAAATTGCATGGAAATTAAACAATCTACTCCTTAATAACTTTTGGATAAAAATACCATAAAATTGCATGGAAATTAAACAATCTACTGCTTAATAACTTTTGGATAAACAATGAGATTAAGGCTGAAATCAGAAATTCTTTGAAACTAATGAAAACAAAGAAAATACAGCAGAATCTCTGGAATACAGCTAAAGCAGTGTTAAGAGGAAAGTTTATAGTGCTAAACTCTCACATCAAAAAGTTTGAAAGATCTCAAATTAACAACCTGACATCACACTTTGAGGAACTAGAAAAATAATAGCCAATCAATCCCTAAGTTAGCATAATAAAAGAAATAACCAAAATCAGAGCTGAACAAAATGAATTTGAGATGTAAGAAAAATATGCACAGGATCAATGAAACCAAAAGTTGGTACTTTAAAAGAAGAAATAAGATTGATAAACTACCAGTGACTAATAATGAGAAAAATAGAGAAGATCCAAATAAAAATACTCAGAAATGACAAAGGTGACATGAACGCTGACCCCACAGAAATACAGAAAACCCTCAGAGAAAATTTTGAACACCTCTATGTACACAAACTAGAAAACCTAGAATAAATAGATAAATTCCTGGAAACACAACCTCTCAAGATTGAACCAGGAAGAAACTGAAACCCTGAACAGACCAATAACAAGTTCTGAAGTTGGATCAGTAATAAAATCCTACCAAACAGAAAGAGCCCTGGATCAGATGGGTTCACAGCCAAATTCTACCAGACATATAAAGAAGGACTCGTACTAATCCTATTGAAACTACTTCAGAAAATCAAGAAGGAGGCCACAGTCATTCAGATATCAAAACCTGATACAATAAGGAAAAGAAAATTTGAGGCCAATATCACTTATCAACAGAGATGCAAAAATCCTCCACAGAATGCTAGCAAAAGAAATCTAGCAGCACATCCAAAAGCTAATCCACCATGATCAAGTAGGTAGGCTTTATTCCTGGGATGCAAGCCTGGTTCTATATACACAAATCAATAAATGTGTTTCATCACATAAACAGAACTAAAAACAAAAAC
Source organism: Saguinus oedipus (assembly GCA_031835075.1). Taxonomy (NCBI): domain Eukaryota; kingdom Metazoa; phylum Chordata; class Mammalia; order Primates; family Cebidae; genus Saguinus; species Saguinus oedipus. The sequence continues at coordinate 64,504,582 of CM063171.1, read as the reverse complement.
CATATGGTCATCTCAATTGATGCAGAAAGGCTTTTAATAAAATTCAATATCCTATTTTGTTAAAAACCCTCAGTAAAGAAACATACGTCAAAATAACAAGAGCCATCTATGACAAACCCACAGCCAATATCATAATGAATGGAAAAAAGCTGGAAGCATTCTCCTTAAGAAGCAGAACAAGCTAAGAATGCCCACTCTGACCACTCTTATTCAACATAATTCTGTAAGTCTTAGCCAAAGTAATCAGGCAAGAGAAAAAAAATAAAAGACATCCAAATAGGAAGAGAAGAAGACAAATAATCTCTGATCACAGATGATTGTTATGTTATGTTATGATACCTAGAAAACCCATAGTCTCCGCCCAAAGGCTCCTATATCTGATAAGTGACTTCAGCAAAGTTTCAGGATACAAAATCTATTTGCAAAAATTAGTAGCATTCTGTACACCAATAATGTCTAAGCTAAGAGCCAAAGTAAGCACACAGTCCCATTTATAATAGCCACAAAATTAATCAAGTACTAGGAGTATGGCTAACTAGGAAGGTGAATGATCGCTACAATGAGAAGGATAAAATGCTGCTGAAAGAAATCGGAAGTGACACAAACAAATGAAATAGGAAGAATCAATATTGTTATAGTGACCATACTCCCCAAGGCAACTTACAGATTAAATGTTATTCCTATCAAACAATGAATGACATTTTTCACAAAATAAGAAGAAACTACTCTAAAATTCATATGGAATGAAAAATAAGTCCAAATAGCAAAAGCAAAAAAAAAAAAAAAAATCTGGAAGGCTCATATTACCTCACTTCAAATTATACTACAAGGTTTCAGTAATCAAAACAGCATGATATGAGTACAGAAACAGATATACAGTTCAATGGAACACATTCGAGAACCCAGAAATAAAACCACAAGCCTAAAATCATCTGAGTTTTGACAAACTTGACACAATAACAATCATTAGGGAAAGGACTCCCTATTCAATAAATGGTGCTTTGATAACTGGCTAGCCAGATGCAGAAGATTGAAACTGGACCCCTATATTTCAAGATATGCAAAAAATTAGTTGAAGATTGATTAAAGACTAATCCATGTAAAACCAAAAACTCTTAAATACCTAGAAAACCATCTAAAAATATTCTGGACAGCCTGGCAAAGATTTTATGATGAAGACACAAAGACACACCTTGAACAAAACCAAAATTGACAATTAGTACTGAGTTAAACTAAAGAGATTCTGTACAGCAAAAGAAACTATTAACAGAGTAAATAGACAACCTACAGAATAAGGGAACATATTCACAAACTATGGATCTAAAAAGGTCTAACAGCCGGAATCTGTAAGGACCTTGAAGCATTAAAAACACAAGAAACAAATAACCTCATTAAAAAGTTGGCAAAATACATGAACAGATACTTCTCAAAAGAATACATACAAGTGACCAAAAAGTATATGAAAAAATTCTCAACATCACTAATCATTAGAGAAAAGCAAATCAAAACTACAATGAGATACCGTCTCATACCAGTCAGAATGGCTACTATTAAGTCAAATAAGAACAGAAGCTAGCAAGGCTGTGGAGAAAGAGATCACTTACACACTGCTGGTGGGAATGTAAATTAGCTCAGCCACTATCGAAAGCAGTTTGAAGATTTCTTAAATAACTTAACACAGAATTATCATTCAGTCCAGCAATCCCAATACTGGATATACACAAAGAAAAATAAATCATTTTACAATAAACACACATGCACATGTATGTTTATTGCAGCAGTATTCACCATAGTAAAGACACAGTATCAAGCCAGATGCCCATCAACAGTGAATTGAATGAAGAAAATGTGGTACATATTTACCATGGAATATTATGTAGCCATAACAAAGAATGAAATCATGTCCTTTGCAATAATATGAATAGGAAGGCTAGCTAGAGGCCATTATCCTATGTTGATTAATGAAGGAACGGAAAGTCAAATACCACATGTTCTCACTTATAGTGTGAGCTAAATAAACATTGAGTGCAGAAATAGGAATGCTTTTACACTATTGGTGGGAGTGTAAACTAGTTCAACCATTATGGAAGACAGTGCAGCAATTCCTCAAAGACCTAGAAACAGAATTTCCATTTGACCCAGCAATCTTATTACAGGGTATATACTCAAAGGAATATAAATCATTCTATTATAAAGACACATGCACGCGTATGCTCATTGCAGCACTGTTTACAATAGCGAAGACTTGGAACCAACCCAAATGCCCATCAAAGATAGACTGGATAAAGAAAATGTGGCACATATACACCATGGAATACTATGCAGCCATAAAAAATGATGAGTTCATGTTTTTTTTTTTGTTTGTTTGTTTGTTTGTTTGTTTTTTTTGCAGGTACATGGATGAATCTAGAAACCATCATTCTCAGCAAATTGACACAAGAACGGAAGACCAAACACCTCATGTTCTCACTCATAAATGGATGTTGAACAATGAGAACACATGGACACAGGGAGGGGAGCATCACACACCAGGGCCTGTTGAGGGGTGGGGGAACTAGGAAAGGGATAGCAAGGGGATGGGGATTTGGGGAGGGATAACATTAAGAGAAATACCTAATGTAGATGACGGGGGGATGGATGCAGTAAACCACCATGGCATGTGTATACCTATGTAACAATTCAGCACAATCTGCACATGTACCCCAGAACTTAAAGTATAATTAAAAAGAAAAAGGAAAACATTGAGCACACAAAGCCACAAAGAAGGGAACAATACACTCTGGGTCCTATTTGTGGGTGGAGGTTGGGAGGAGAATGAGAATCAAAATCTACCTATTGGGTACTATGTTTACTACCTGAGTGATGAAATGATTTGTACATCAAATCCCAGTGACATGCAATTTACTCATGTACTAAACCTGCATATAACCCCTTGAATCTAAAGTAAAAGTTCGAAGGAAAAAGAAAAAGTGTTAACTCACAGATCTGCATATACAAAGTTATATGTAAAAACTCATGAAAACATTCAATGGCAATTCTAGAATTTAAAAATACATAAATTAATACCTCAAAACATTTTCATCAAAAAAGCTAATGGGAAGACTAGCGACCTAGAAATGTCAGAAGACAACAACAGACTTAAGCACGAAGTAAAAAAAAGAATAAAACATCTGTAGAAAATAAATGGGACAGGTTGAAAGTGTCATGTATCTATATATGCAATTGAAGTTTATGAGAGAATGAAAGAGAAAAAGCGACATAGGCAATGTTTTAAATAATGGTGACCAATTTTTTAAATTAAAAAAAACTCAATTCATAGAATCAATATGTGCTTCAAATTGCAATCGGGATAAATATTTAAAAACCCTAAATATAAAATCATATGTACACATTTTTAGGTAATTAAATAAATCTTTTTATTGGCATTTAACATCTATTTTTCTAAAAATGCATTTAATAGATTTCTAAAGTAGATGTGTTTAACTTATAGTATATTAGAAATAAAAGTTATTAACATTTGAAGCAGTATTTGTGGTTATGCAATTATATTTGATCTTTATATTGATGATGCTGAGGTCTAAAAAACTTGAGCAACTTAAAGTACTTCATCATGAAAAGAAATAATGAAAAAATATTAAAAATAATAAAATATAATACAAAAACAACATTTTAGTTCAAATTTTTCTGACAGTAACCATTGTTTCTATCAAAAATATCCTTTTCATTTTTAATCCTAATAACATAATTCTCATTTGTGTGTAACTGTTGGGAGATAATTCTCCATGAACATTTTTAGATTGATGTATGGTCTAGGTGAGCAATCACTGATAAGGTTAGGGAATGACTGAACAACTAACATACTTTATGAGCTAGGAATAGTTGATTCCTTAGAAGAGATTTAGGGATGTATCTCCCCAGAGACAATCACTTATGTTCCAGGGTAAGAAACCTAGAGGCTTAATCCATTTCTCCTCTCCCTAAGGTATGTTTGTTTACACTTTAAAGTCTCTCACCTTCCAGAGAAGAAGATTGGTAGTTGTGCCAGAATTCCCTATATAAACTGAATTTGATAATGTTGGTGTTCCCCTTCTGGGATGCAAACACACTGTGTATGTGCAGGCAGTTACTGGTTCTCAGAATCTCATGTCTTAAGAGGAACCGGGGTGAGGGGAACTGACGAAAACCATGAGTACATGGCTGTCTACGTCTATGATCCAGAAATTCTGAGGCTCCTGTAAGAATCTGCATATCAAACTATGTCAGGATAACTTGTTAGCTTGCATATAAGATAAAATTTCAGACCCTTTACCGTTTTTTATTTAAAATTCCAATGTTCAACCAAACGGCTATATTTCTTAGCCTCCCTTGAAGTTGAAAGCAACCAAGTGATCCAGTTCTCAACAATAATATGAAAGCAAAAGTTGTTGTTTGGGCTTTTAAAATGTTCTTTCGCCTGGATGATTCTGTTTCCTGAAATATGGTTATAATGGCTCGGGATACAGCATTCTTCTTTTGTTACCACAAGGTGATATTGAGAGTTGGCTAATGAAGGCTTAGATGCAATAATGAGAAAATGGTTAGTTATAAACTAGGGACATACTATGAAAGAAAAAAGATTATTTCATACATTTACTCAATCAACAAATACCATATTGGCAAAATCTGTACTGGATGGTAGGAAGACAAAGATGAATGAAACTCAGTTTCTATTTTCAAAGAGCTGTAGCAGAGAAGAAGAGACAAAATCTAATGACTGAAATAATTTGTAGTAAGAGCTATATAATGTAATGCACATACTGTGATATAAACAATATTTATAGTTAGACACGCCTTCAATCCCCTTGTCTTTCTCTTGCTTTCTAATACATGCTTGGCTAAACTAATCTTGGTGAAATCCAGCTCTCAATCCCTGTCTCCATGAAGTTGCATGTACCTGAAAAACACATGAGAATATTCTCAGAAGTCTACGGTCCATTTACTTTCTCATTTTCCTGGATGGTTATTCGTTTCTTCTCTCTTTTCTAATTTCCAAATTCTGCTCTACAACCCAACTCCTCTATTCCTTCCCAATTGCTCTGCTACTTTCATTGCCAACTGATGAACTTTCTTACTAATTCGTTGAGAAACTAGAAATACTTGGAAAACAACTTTTCTACAAGTTCCCACAAACACATCTGTTCCTTTACCGGCATATATCCATATCTGCTCTACCTTTTCTCCTGTTACTATGGGTTAATTTTCTATTTCATACGTAGGGCTAACCCCTTCACTTACATATTTCCTATCAATTATTGCAAATTAAAGACATTGCTTTATAAAAATTTCCCCTCTTCTGAATCAATATTTTTTCTCTCTCTAGTGGATCATTCCCATAAGCAAATAAACTTCAGGGACATGTTTTCCAAGTAAGGATCCAAAGCCTAAAGCGATATCAAGGTCAATCAACATGAGCAAGACTCTGAAAGGAGATCGGAGGGTAAAGTAGACATCTAAGCAAATATCTACAGGTACGAACAATCGTCAGGGAGCAAACTAATACCCTGATACTGTGCATATCTTAGGCAATTGGGATACAACTCTGGGACAAAAAGGGAGAGACAGAGAGAGATACCCTTGAGGAGACTGAGAACATTTATGACTTGATTACAATTTTTTAATTGGAATTGAAACTTAAGATAAAATGTTTTCATACACATAAAGGTAGACATTTTAGCAGAGGAACCCCTGAATTTGTAATCTCAGATGCTATACATCCTTATAAGTATTTTGTTTAGAATTCATCTAGTTGTTATTATAGCATTTGGAAGTTTGACAGAAAATCATGTAAACTTAAACTGAACTGTAAAAATAATCTAACAAGCCACTAGTCAAAAAATAAAATTCATTGTTTAACAGTTCAATAAAGGACACTTTAACAACAGTATGTATAGAATCTTATGGTACGTTGGCCTTTGGGAGGATATTCTAATCAATCAGCAAAAGAAGTACTGGGGGTGAGAAAGTCCTTGGGAAGCCAGAATTTCATTGTAGAGGAGTTTAATATGCAAATCAAGCTGGATCCTTTAGACTCTCATTTTAACTGAAACTAAATGTGTATCCCAAAGGAAAAATTGTCAACTAACTAGAAGTAACATGTTCTAAACTCCTACGTTATGCTATTACTTAATTTTAGTTACATTTTTTTAAAGATAAGCCTTTTTTTTTTTTTGCTTGATATAACCCTAAATCGAATACAAAAATATTGTTTACTGGTGTAGTACAACCTTAGATGTTCAAGACCAGGTATCTCCATTCCCTAGTGTCCAGGCCATCCAGAAATAAGCCTAATTCCATGCTTTTCTTTACCGCTTGACCAGTTTTCACAGCTTGATATACCATCAACTTAAAGATTCTTCTAAATTTAGAAAATGAATTTGTCCATAACTTGGCATTGATGAGATCCTTTTCCTTTAGTTTCTGAAAACATGACTACCGAAGCAAATAAAGTACTATCTTCTTTGTTTCCATAAAGAGGTAGAATATAAGTGGAAAGTACATTGATTATTTTGCTTTTTCAAAAATATACTCTCTTGGGGAAATCACTGTGCCGTCTGCTAATGAGTTTGAGAGACTGATCTGACATTGATGTTCTTTATGCATCGTTTAACTGTTTCATGTTTAATTGCATTACGACAAAGCCAACATCTGTGGCAATGAAGATACAAAGGATATTTTGTAAACTTAGAAAAGTAGAATGAAGTCACAGAGCAGATTTCCCCACAGGAAAAGAAATCCATGGAATAGACTAATCATCGTGGTTATATTAAGAATAGAGGAAGCCATAATTAAACAAAAGCCAGCAAAATTATAAAAAAAAAACAACAGAATTTAAGTGCCAATAGTAGATATTAATTGACAGCATAAGCCATTAACTTTCTTTATTTTAGAATGAGAAGAGAGGTTTTAAATGTTATCCTTATTTTGGTATTGTATATTGAATATACTATTAATGAGATGCCACAGAAATTTTGTATAATAAAATGCACACCATATTGATGTTTGTTCTTGGAGGACAAAGTGGTTTAATTTCTTTCTCATGAAATAAGGATTAATTTTTAGATAACCTACATATGGCAATTCTAAGGTTAATGTGTGCATTTTCACCTTGAGATAACTTTTTATTAAAATGAGAAGCATTATCTGGAATATAGAAAATAAATGTCTAAAATAAAGCAGAGAGGCAATTTATATTTGATGAATGAAAAATAAATTTATAAATTGTCTTAGAGACTGACATAAAGTATGTAAAAATGTATTAGGCTAAAATATTGAATTTGGAAAAGAAGGAAGAAATCCTGCAAGTTAATTTTTATTACTCATATTTTTACAAGGACAAGAGATATTATTAAAAATTTTTTTAAAATAACTATGGTGGCCTCAGAGAAAAGATTTAAGTGTAAAAGAGGGAATACGTTTCATGTCCCTTACACAAAGTTAGCATACGTGTAGGCCTACAGTGGTTTCATATGCACATGCTTTAATTGGTATTTCCTACTATTTATTACTGTGTTGTTTTAAAGCATCTATGTTTCTATAAAATCAAAGAATTAAATTATTTTGGAAGTATTTGGAGTGGTTAATAGGAGCAGTAAATCATTGCTTATAGAGAAAGCTAAAACCCACAGAAATTCTTACAATTCTCCCATTCCTTTGATTAAAAAAGTAAAACACATCAACAATATTGTATCATTAGCCAGCCACTCTGGTAGGTAATCAAATACAGAAACCTTCCTAGATTCAGTTTACAGTGTAGAGCAGAAGCAGATATGGAATACAAATTAAAGTGTGCTGAATATAAAGTACTATTGGGTACAACATGATGAACTAACCTAGTCTGAGCATTCCTGAAAATCCCCTGAAGAAGTGATTTACATTGAAATTTTATAAAGCAGCAGGAATTAGCTCGGCAAAGGAGAGAGGGGAGAAAATAGAAATTTGGGCAGAAGGAAGAGTAAGGCAAAGATCCTGAGGCAAAGGAGAGCAAGACATGTCCAAGAAACTGGAATAAGTCAAGCTTGGCCGGTGCATAAAAAGTGTGGGAAAAATGCAAGACGTAGGGTGCAAGTCACTGCTTCTTACCACAGTGTGTTGAATGAAAATCACAAAGCTCAAGATGTTGCACAATTCCCAATAAGCAAAAAATGACATTATGGCACTAGATACTAGCCTGCAATCAAATCCATTCTCTCTCTTGCTTTTATTTTCTGGAAGGATTGTGTGCTAAATCTTTCTACCCTACTTGCAGCTAAATTGGGCTAGAGTTCTGAGCAATGAGATGTTTGAACATCTCAGTAGAGTGCATCCCTTCTGAATAAAAGTTAAAGCTTCATTAGGAGATGTCATTTTTTTTTTAATCCCATTTGTCTTTCTTCCCTCTTTCTGTCTGAGAGTAGAGATGAGGCCTGGAGAGGGAGCAACCATTTTGCAACATAAAAATTATTTCCTACATATTATCAATGGTAATCAAAATATAGAAAGAGCCTAAGACAAGGGATGAAAGATCGGATTTATTTTGCTAGTGATGCCACAGGCAGCCCTTAGCATTGCACATTGCAAGAGTATGTGAGGCCCTAGACAGAGGCCTTGCCTGAGTTTTTGATGGTAGATGCCACTGGGCCTTCTTATCAGAACTGGGCCATCTATCCCTCACTTATTTTGGTATGAGAAAAATTAAGCCACTAAATTGAAGCTTTCTGGAAACTGCTGTTGATTACATTTCTATCTTTCAATAGCCTTTTATTTAATTTTTAATGGGTTTTTGCTGAGGGTGTACAATTCTGTCAGCAAAAGTAAATAAATAAATAGGCTTTTGACAGTCTGTTCTTTCTCTCTGTGTGAATATATAATTCCCGTCCTGGGGTATCACTTTCTCTCCCAGGCAATGCCCTTCTAACTCACTCAGATGTTATCTCTTCAGAGAGTCCTTCCCAGTTCCCTCCAGGCAGATTTCGACCTTTCCAGGGCTCCTACAGAACCCTGTGCACTGACCACTTCTCATGCATTCTTAAGATCCTTTGTTTATATCTCCATCCTTTGCATAAGCTTGTGTGCTTCATAAGGACACTGTTTTATATTAATTTTTTTGTTCCATTTTCTAGACTTTTTGTATTGTTACTTTAGCATATTAGTGTTGATAAATATCTGCTATTCCTCAATTAAAATTTATTATAACAAACATTTATATAGTGCTCACTATATTCCAGACACTGCTTTGAATGCTTTACAGGCATTATATAATTTGATAAATTTATGAGACATCACCACTCACTGAGGTAGGCATTATTATTATCCCCATTTCAGGAAACTGAGTCCCAGAGGTTGTAATAACTTCCTGGAAGTTATTGATCTAGAAATATGAATCCAGACAAGAATGTTTTGTTCAAAAGAGAATCTCAGAGTCACACTTCAGATCAAAGTAAACTTAGAAATAATCTAATTTTTTTTCCACAAACCAAGACATGCTATAGATGACATACAGAGACATAGAGACTTTAGATGACTTATTAAGTGGCAGATTGGGGTAAGAAATGGGACTTAAGTCCAAGTCTCCTGATTTACAGGTTATTGCTGCTTCATTGACTCCCTAAATTGGCTTTATCACAAAATCTATTGGGAAAGTTTTGTGAAAATCCAGAATTTAGGGCCTGTTATCCAAAGATTCTTATTTGGCATGTATAGACCTCTTAAAGTTCTCCCAACATTATTTAGTTATGTAGATAGATTTGGGAATTATGTTTCTATAATACATGTATATCATCCAGTTTTGGTCAGGAAAATAGAACCTTTACAACTACTAAGGAAATACACGTTTATTATAGGCATTATGGTTTATATTAATTAGGGAGAAACTGGAATAATAAAGGGCTGAAAAACATAGCCAGAGAATTAAAAAAAAAAAGTTGCTAATGACTTCAGCCAGAAGCACTGAAATATGTGTAGCAGACAGAACTCAAGAAAAACTCTGAGAAACTGTCATGACTATATAACATGAGAGTTTCTGAAGAAGTTTGTAAAGTCTCTACATTTGGATTCTACAACCTTCTAAAATAATAACTTTCATTTCACCTCCAAATTATATAAAAGTTCCTCTCATTGGCAAACTGCAAACCAGAGTCATAAATTCGGGTTAGAAGATTCTGGGAATATAATTTCCACCTTTAGAAGTGAGGACTGGTGACGCTGAGTCCGTTGCAGATATGATGCCGACCAGTATCCTCACCTCCTGGAGGTCACATCCTTGTATGATCCCCTGCCCTCAAGTGTGGGTAGTGCCTATGACTTGCTTCTAACCAATAGGGCCAAAGTGATGGAATGTACCTGATTAGATTTACATGACTATATATGATTGTAGTGCCTGTCTTGCTGGAGTCTCTTTCTTCCTTTGTTGACATTGAAGAAGCAAGCTTTTCTATGACTGCAAGGAAATAAATATTGTCAGCAACCATGTAACTGTGCCAGAGACCCTTTTCCTACTTAACTTCCAGATGAGACTCCAGTCCTTAATTAACTTCATGAGAGAACTTGTAGCAGAGAATCCAGTTAAGCCACATCCATATCACTAACTCACATAAATAGATAATAAATGTGTATTGTTCTAAGTCACTATGTTTGTCATAATTTGTTTCATAATGTTGAATAACTAGTAAAACAGCCTGGTACAGAAACACCTTAAACTAATAGATTGCCCAAATTACTAAGATGAAATATAGAACAGTGGTTTTGGGAACAAGTGGTAAGCTGAAGGGAATTTTAACTGGACTAGGGAAAATGGTGAGCTATTTTAGTGAGTGACAAATGTTTGGTAAAATTGAGCCTGTTCTAGCGTGGAAGACAGAATACATAATGAATAGTTTTATAACTATGGTCTAGGTGCTATTGAGTCAACATTGAAAGTATGAGCTGGTTGCAACTCACGGCATTTGCAAAGGTACTTAAAAAATAAGCTCAAGGAGAAAAACAGATCGTTTGCAAACAGAATTTAGAGGAAATATAAATAATTCAGAAATTTTAGTGCTATAAACAAAACTATTTCTCAACAAATCCAAAGTGCAGCCATTATGGCATAGCCACACGTTAAACTGTGAGTGTAGATTTTGGCACATAGAATTTACTAGAATCAAATACCTAGAGAGCTGTGTCTGAGACCCAAATGTTTGAGAGAGCTGTGTTGGCAAAAACATTGCCAGCCTAGACTAAAAGAAACAGAGCAGTTGGGCGCAGTGACTCAGGCTTGTAATCCTAGCACTTTGGAAGCTGAGGCAGAACAACTGCTTGAGCCCAGGAGTTCAAGACCAGTTTGGGCAACATAGCAAGACCCCATCTCTACAATTTTTTTTTAATTAGTCTGGCATGCCCCCAGCTGCTTGGGGAGGTGAGGTGAGAGGATCACTTGAGCCTGGGAGGTCAAGGCTGCGGTGAGCCGTGATGGCACCACTGCACTCCGACTTGGCTGACAGAGTGAGATCCTGTCTCAAAAAAGAAAGAAAGAAAGACAGAAAAAGAAAGAAAGAAAGAAAGAAAGAAAGAAAGAAAGAAAGAAAGAAAGAAAGAAAGAAAGAAAGAAAGAAAGAAAGAGAGCTGTATTTGAGATACAAAAGAAACTCTTGTTCCTACCAAAAAGCTTATGTTCTCCCATGCCCTTTTCAGAGCCAGCATCCCAGATAATGAAAAAGTAAGAACCTCCCAGAGAACAGAGCCAAACCTATGGAGAACAACAAACCAGGGAGCTATTTCTGGCAGAATAACTGAAGTGTAATGAAGGAAAATCATCCACCCTAGAGTAGGAGAAACTTACATGTGTCTAGCAGTGTTTCCAAATTGTTTGGGAACAGTAACTGCTATGTGCCATTTAGTCTTCTGCTCTTTGAATGCAAATGTTATCATAGTTATTCTTTTGCTATTTCACTATTGTATATTAGGAGTGTGGAGCATAAAGCTTCTCTGTTTTTTTGTCTCTGAATCAAGAGAAGCTAAGTTGGGATATCTATCTATCTATCTATCTAAGGACAGATAGATAGATAAATAAAAATAGATCAGAGCAGGTATTTTGGACTTATTCTGATGCCATAATTGGATGAGACATTTGAGATGTCTTCTTTTGAAAAATGGTATTTTTCATGATCGTTTTTGAAAAAGATAGTAAACTGTGATAGACTAGATTATTACTGAGCAAATACTCATTTTCTTCACTTCAGTTTCTTTAGACAGATGTATTTCCCTGACTTATTGCTATTGAGACTGGCATTATAACTTGACTTAGCCAAAGAAATGGGGGCATAGGTAACAGGGTACCAGTTACAGACCTAAGTCTTTGGAGGCACTGAATGTTTCTGCTGCTTCCTCTGAAACTTCCAGAACTTCCCAATGTGCAGAACATGGCCCTGAGAGGCTTGTACCCCTTGAACCTAGGGCCAAAATGAATATTAATGGTACAGAGCCCCCCCCCCAGCTCATCCACAGACCTCTGAATGTGAGAATACATACATAAATAGATGTAAACATAGGCATAATTTTCACCTTTTTGATATTCTCATACATCATGGCCCTTTACTCCTAAGTACTTAACATGTATGGTACATTATTGAATGAATGAGTAGTGGTTTCTACTATCCTTTTGAAGATAAAAAGCATTAAGCATTAGGGTGACTGGATATCCCTAATGTGAAAGTAAACATCTATTGTTACATTCCATTGAGTTTGGTGGTGGTTTGTCAACAAAAATGACATGTGACACTGTACTTGCTTAAATTATTTTATTATGCTCCATTTTTTTGATATTATGACCTTTGTCTTTATTGGGATATCCAGTCACCCTAATGCTTAACGCTTTAATGTGTATCTTCAAAAGGATAGTAGAAACCACTATTCATTCATTAATTCAAAAGTGTACTATACGTATTAAGTACTTAGGAGTAAAGGGCCATGATGTATGGGAGTATCAAAAAAGTTAAAATTATGTCTATGTGTACATCTGTTTATGTATGTATCTATCTCTTTGTCTATGACTATATTGGGAAGGATTACATTTTGGCTGCCTAAATCTTCTTTCTTAGTGCTGCTTCTTCAATGTGTGAAATCAGGGTTTGGTGGAAGAGAGGGAGAACAGAAAGGTACAAGGAACTATGTAGTAGAAAGTTACAAATCAGGGAGCACACATATAGCACTTAGAACAATGCAAAAGCATCTTTGTCTTTGTATACCTTGAGATGGTTGAAGACATGGATTCTATTTGCTCTGTTTTCTTGTTAATATTGTTAGTGTACTTCCTGAATAAAAAAAATAGTCTCTCTCTTGTCATGTTGACAGCTTTTGCTACATAAATAGATAGCTATGTAGGCAGATACCAAGGTGTGAACTTCCCCCATGAATTTCTATTGGATGTTAGACTTGGAAGAGTGGGATCGAGCATTTAAATGGCAAGGATGCCTATCAAATAAAGTCCAGATATCAACTTTAAGTCAGTTTCATTGTTAACAGTAGAGCCAGTTTGTTGCACATCAGTAACTAGCTTAGAGGTCCCAGAGGCAGCCTTACAGGGAGATGTTTTGTAACTTATAGACAAAACACATCTTTCCACCTTCTTTTTAAATTATCCCTGTCAATAAGTTCTTTACAACACAAACTTCAGACATCAAGTTTTCTGCAGACCAAAGACAAAGCTCTTTCACTTTTTTCTAAACTTTTTTTCTTTATTGGCACTTGTGAAATATTAATTTATTCACTATTCATTCATTTATCAAAATTTACTTAGTGCTTATGATATTACAGGTCTGGAGTCATAAGGTAAAAAGCACAGAAATGGTGCTTATATTTGAAAAAAACAGTGAATTAGTAAAAGGAGAAATACATGAAATGGTTATAAATTGTGATATTTTATAGAAATAATAGACTGAGATAGAATCCAAGGAAGTCTTCCCTGAAAAGGCGAAATTTAAGCCAAAACCTATAGGAGACAAAACAAAAGGCCTTGTGCATATAGAGAGCAGAGCATTTCAGCAGAAAGACAAGTATGTGCAGGCTTCACTGAAGTAGAGAGAAAAGTAAGCAAGATGTCTCCAAAGAGGAGGAAGGAGTATGAAGAATGATGCCAAAGAAGGGTGGTGTGAGAGGAATGGGATATAGGCAGGGACTAGGCAAAACAAAACCTTTTTGGCCTTAGTATGGAGTTTCATTCAATAGACAGCTCTTCAAAAGTCAGACATTGACATGTTTTGCATATGTCTTGACTTGCCTTTGGCCAATGTGTGGAGAGTGGATTGAACAGTAAAGAATGGAAACAGGGAGATGAGTTCGAAGGCTGGTGCAATAAGGCCAGATGAAAGAGGATGGTGACCAGATTGAAGTCAACAAAATGGAATAGGAGGTAGTTGGTGGATTCCAGATATGTTCTGGAGGTAGATCTGATGGGACATATTGGTGAATTGTTTATCAAAAGCAAGAGAAACAAAAAGAGGAATTAAAGAAACCTCATGGGTTTCTGGTATGAGCAATTTGCTGAAATAGAAATTATAATTGGGATTGAAGAGTTCCATTTGAAGATGTCTGTGAAGCATCTACGTACGGAAGTGAAATAGTTGCCTCTACTGCTGCGCAGCCCAAGGACCAGATTGGGTTGGAGATGTAAGTAGACAGCAGCATAAAGTAGATATTTAAAGCTATGGGTCTGTGGAGATAGTCAACTGAGAGAGTAGAGGAAAATGTAAAGAAAGCCCATAGTGGATCCCTGAGGAACCAAAACATTAAAGGGTCGGTTATAGGATGAAAAAACAACAATAGAAATGACATGACCCATGCAAGGAAAGAAGAAATGAGATGTGTGGCATGATTAAGGCATACATACTCCTTTAAGTGAGCATGAACCCATGAGCAGAAGGGAAGTTTCTGCATATACAGAACAGACACAGAGGGAAAAAAATTCCTCTGAACCAGGCACTCTGGCCTCAAAGAGTAACTTTTTTTCTTTCTTTCTTTCTTTGAGACAGAGTTTCGCTCTTGTTACCCAGGCTGGAGTGCAATGGCGCGATCTCGGCTCACCGCAACCTCTGTCTCCTGGGTTCAGGCAATTCTCCTGCCTCAGCCTCCTGAGTAGCTAGGATTACAGGCACGCGCCACCATGCCCAGCTAATTTTTTTTTGTATTTTTAGTAGAGACGGGGTTTCACCATGTTGACCAGGATGGTCTCGATCTCTTGACCTCGTGATCCACCCACCTCAGCCTCCCAAAGTGCTGGGATTACAGGCTTGAGCCACCGCGCCCGGCCAAGAGTAATGGAAATTGTTGAGGACACTGAATGCCATGCTGAGACATTGGAAAGTTACTAAGACATTTCCGTTCATGTTCACATGCAATAAAATGTTCCCTTCACAAACCTTTCTCCTCTACTATCTAAGCCATTCAACAATCTCAAAGGGATATCTTATGATGAGGTGACCTTAAAATTTAAAAATTAAATTAGAACCCCTCTTAGAGTGAAGATGGAGTTGGTAATAAACAAAACGGGCATTAACTCAAAATGCCCTGGCAAACACACAGGCTTTGGCAATATTGAATTTGGATATTTGATGTCTTCAGTGCTCAGTTCCCATACTTTTCTATAATCCAGTTATTTTCTGGGTGCTGTCCCAAACTCTAAGTGTTTGGTTTTCCTCTTCTGGATTACAGCAAGTTATTTTAACACTCCGTGCCAGTTGTCTCTGAGCGTTGCCCATATTTGTTGAGTTTAGAATTTCTTGCCAAGGGAGAAACCTTAAGTATCTACTAAAAATTAAATAGCTTATCCCCAAACTCATCCTTTTAATGGTTACTAATTGGTTAATGTAATTCCTCTTTTTAAAGCAACAAAATCTGCCTTGCAAAGAAGATATTCAGAGACATTGAGTTTCTTTTCACTAAGGAGATGGTTCACTGTGAAACATCCAGGTTTTGAGAAGGGTAGAAGGTAATTTTGAAACTCCAGGACTTCTCCCATTCCATTGTTTGTACCGTAAAGTCTGCTACCTGTTGAATGTCCTTGTAGCTCCAACCACAAACTACATAAAATTTAGATGGGGCATTACTGATGTTAAATTTATTCTGCAAAATGGATGTTTTTAAAGCACATTAAAATCAAATTATATTCTTGCTTTAAATAAACTGGATTCTTTCCTAATGCCGAACATGTTTTAATATTTCTTGTCCCATAGGTAACCATTGAAGCAATAGTATTCATGTCTGAAGTAAACGTCTAATCTTCCACGAGAGTACCTAGTGGTGATTGCTCGGTCTTTCCCTGTTTCGGTCCACCTTGTGCTTCTCATTGTTGGCTATTGTCTGCCATTCCCTCATGTGGCACTGAACTACCCAAAAGCTAAGGCTAAAGTCATGAGTCTGGATGCAACTTAAACAATTTAATTCCCTTTCTTTGTGTTCTTGGAGTTTGCTAAGAACACTCTTCTAATAGGCTTTTTTTTTTTTCTTTTGACTTAGTGGTTTTATTTGAAACATCTTACTCTTAGTTTATTTTATTGCTAATTTATTCTATATTTGTGCTACTTTCCTTCCACCCAAGGAAGGGGGAAATATTCTTAATGTTCAGGAAAGAAAGAGGACTCAATGATCTCTCCATAGTTAAAAATCTTTAGGTTCCAATGATGACGGCTAAGATTCACCCTAAGGTTATAACTATAAAGCATTGGCTGGGCTTGCGCATCATATGCATGGCACAAAATATTCTTTGTTCTTTTCTTGCAATTCTCTAAATCATATACTAAGGAACAATAAAAACCCATGTCAATAGTTTTGTCAGACAGAGTAAGTTTGAGTATAATGTGTGGGAAAACCAGTAGAGCTGATTAGAAGGATTGTAACACAGGTTAGAAGAAAATCTCTAATAACTCCCTTTGTCACTTGAGCCCATTCTGAACCTCACTTGCTTTGCAAAAATTGTCCCTTTTTGGATGGAGAAAATGTATTAAAGCAGTGTCAGCTACCTATTAGTTTCTCCCCTCTGTCTGTCTTTGGTCTAGTTGCAGTAGCTAAAACTATGCCAAATAGGGGTGCATTATAGAAAGTTTATAAATCAAAAGAGCTGACTCTGTAATGTATTAATAAGTGTGGTGAAGACCAGCTCAAGTAATGTCCTAGGACTGGCTAACACATTACAGAAATGGAACTGTGTAATTTCGAAAAGCAGAGAATAGACAACGTTGGGAAATGTACATCTCCATTTGAGAAAGTCTCAGGAATTTTGTGGTTAACTTTTGAAGAGAGAATTTAAAACCAGATGACAAATTCTATGTGAATTTTTTATGAAGCACATTGCAGAGTCAGCAAAGCCCTCCTGCTAGTAAAAATCTGCAGAATAAATGTATGGTCATAAAAATAGAATTAAAATAAGAATGTTTAGTGATAGGTGTAGTAGTGGACCAAGAATTGAAAGAATGAATTACAAGTCCCCAGTTTGGAAAAATAAATCCCTCATCTCAGCCATACATTCCTGGTACTTAGTTGAGTTGAGGGATAATTTAAAAAAAAAAAAAAAAAAAAAACAGTGTTACTATATGTGTGGCATTTTATTTTCTGGAGCACAGGTCTATAGCTGTTATCAGATTCTCAAAGAATATTTCTGATGTTAATAAAAAGGGTTGAAGTCTGTTTGAACTACATAAACGCATGCATTTATCAGATACTATGGCAACTAGGATAATGATATTTAAGAGATGTTTTATTTCAGTTGCAACACCCCTGTTGCTTAAAAACAAATTACTTTGGGGATAGAGCTCCTATGATTCCAGTTCCAAATGTGTATGTCAATTACATTATACTGGTAGTGGGGCAATTACAACACATGCAGTTAACTTTGGGTAAGAAAATGACTATCTATATGCAACTGACTTTGATGATCCTGTTAACCAGAGCTACTAAAATCCCCCTACTGTTTATTCCCTGAGCCCTTCTCTTGTTCTGCTCTTTATTGGTAACTAAATCACTCAAAGACCACTTCATATTTGTTTATGCCTTCACTTCATTAACATATATATGACCATTGATTGGGATACATAAACAAGCCTTAATGGTATTGAAACCAGATTTTGCCTGTAAGTACATGTTTTCTCTGGAAAACATAACTGACCTAGAATAAGTTGACCCTTGCATCTCCATCTTCCCACCTGCAATGACTTAGGGATGACTGACCCTTTATCAATTAGTCATAAAGTTCTGATATTCAGGAGCTTTTAATAGCAGGAGAACACCACATTGCATTTTTATTCTCCTTCATGTTATGGTACAGATATTCTTGTTTTATAAATGTTTATTAAAATTGTCAGTTATTAGAGATTGAAACTGGCATTTCTATTCTGTACTCCTCAGTGACTCACAGAAAGTTATCCTTTGACTCATCCATGCACTTAAATGTTTTCACACATTTTTTTTAAAGTTCTAGAAATAAAAATGTAGGCTATTTGTGTTCTTTCCAAAATTAATCCCAGAAGTAGGTACAATAAAGCTACATGTACTGTATCAGCACTCTCCAGATGGCGAAAGGAAAATAAAATGTCACATTCACATACTCTTTCACTCCCTTTTTTGAATGTACAGTGTTAGGATAGTTATTAATCTGAAAGCTGAAGCCATTTTACTAGACTTCGAGCTATACCGAAACAGGAATTAAATAAACAATAATAGTCATTTTAACCAGCTTTTATTTTGGAAAATATTTGAATTTTTCTCCCTCTATGGCAAACTCACCCATTTACTTTAATTACTTCCTATAGGGCAACAAATCCTAATTTTGTCTCCTAGTCTTCCCCTCTTTATTGAGCTTCAGCAGTATATCCATTTATCCTCAATCATATTATAATTAGAATGATCTTTCAAAAGTGTAAATTATTTTATATTGCTCTCCTACTTAAAGTCATTTGTTGGCTTTCAATCTTCTTTTTAGATGAAATTCAATGTCTTTGTGGACCTTCAGACTCTGTATCTTGTGGCACCTGCTTAGACTTATGTCCTCAGCTTTTATCTCTCTTCTCTGTGGCAAAGATCATGTCAATATTTAGCTTTTTTGAACATAAAAGGAAGAAAAATATAATTAACCCTTGCAGGTAAGTTGGAGGCAGATGAACAATTTGCATTAATGGAATATGAGTAGAAGAGTCACGTCCCACTTGCAATACTCACATTTCCCGAATGGTCTCCCTCTTTCTCTCTCTTGGAAGAGAAGGGTCTTAAAATGATAAAGCCACAAAATAAGAAGAGTCTTTAGGACTAAGCCACCACTTGCAGGGGAGACACCTGTCCAGCTTTGGACAGCAGCAAGCAATATATTTTCATTATGTTAAGCTATTGAGACTTTCTGCTGTTTATTAGAGTGTTTCTTTTAAATACAAACGAATATATCCTCATTTATTAACTTTAGACACAAGATGTTTAAAATATAATTTCTTATTATATCAAACTCTTTCCTGCCATAGGGCCTTTGCACATAATATTCTCATCACCAGGAATGAGTATTCATCTACTGCCTGTCTGATCAATTTATGCCAATTTTCTCAACTGCAATCTGCAATCTTCCTTAGGTTTCCAAAATTATTGTACTTATTAAGTCTGTGTTTTTCTTTTACAACACTCATTAAAATGTGTATTGTATTATTTTTACTGAAGCAGAAAACTATAAGCCCCATTTTCTTTGGTTTAATTCAAGCTAATAAGAATTCTGGTGATGTCAGAGTTTGTGACCTTGAATTAGTGGGTGCTCACAAAAATATGAGGGCAGATCAAGAGTTGTGGATTCAGCTTATAGTAGGGAGACAGGGCTCTGATATTTAAAAAAATTCACAGATAATTGATAAAAATAATTGTTGAAATCTCTCAGAGCCCTCTTACTCAGTTTTATTTATTCAGGTTGTATTAAAAACTCTTTCATATCAAAATTATACTTGTTCTGTATCTTGTCATCATGAAAGTGTGCTAGATAGTACTTACAAAGTCCTCTTGAGACATTTAAACTTTATAAGTTTAATGCTATTTTCTATAAAATATTTACAAACATTAAATGGTTATCTTAGGAAAAAAATGTACGTTTAATAAACCAGCTGCATCTTTCACATAGACAAACAACTTTTATTCCTTTATTATGTGGAAAACATAAACTTTATATAAGAATACTCAAGGTTTATTACAATAATATGACAGGTCATTCCATTGTTTTTTTTTTTCTTAAAAACAATATAAATATAATTATTTTTCTCAAAGTGGTTTTGCTGATCGTGAATTTCTAAAGTCCCAGCAGAAGGGAGCCAGGATCAGGCCTTCTCCAACTGGAATAAACTCTCACAGGTAAAAAGACTGCCAAATCCACAGATAGGCTTCAGGGAGAAGGCTTCAGGTCCTCTTCAACTCCTACTGGGAATCATATTAGTTCAAGACTATTTTTTTACCTTGGAAGTCCTTTTTAACCTTGGAATTCATTGATAAAAGAAATATACAGGTCTGACTTTGAAATGACTCCTATGTCTTAGAGGCACTGTACGTGAGGGTTTTTTTATATATATAGTCAAGGAAAAAAATTGAGCCATCCTCTGAGTATAGCCATTTCCCACACCCCGCTTTTTGTTAATGAACTGTGGCTTTATTGAGACAAATGATTTTATCTGATAGATTCATTGGGGGACATGAGGTGGGAAGTCTTTTTTTTTTCTGAGTAGGTTGATGCATAAAGAATATAAAATGAGGTAGAATGTACAGTCTTTATGCTGTAAGGGGTGACTCATGATCCAAGTGTGGCTACCTATTTGACAAAGGGAATCCTGCTCCTAGAATAAATCCTCAAATGGAGATTTTGATGCACAGGAACTGATGATCTTAGTGTGTGTGTCTTTGTTGAACTTCAGCTAAAGATAGGTGCAGAGAAGAGAGTATTATACTTGACTAGACTGAAAAATTGTGAATATGAGCAGAATTTTCTTTGGTTAGAGATATATTTAGATATACACAAGTTTGAGCAAGTTCACAAAACACCAAAAGGTAGGATATGCCAATGAAAGAGTGGTCAGTTTTTCAAAGGCTATGAATTATGACCTAAAAAATATCGGTTTATTGGGCTGTGTTGACAGCACAGTCTTCCTTCATTCATGAATTCATTCATTCAAGAAATATTGAGTAACTCCAAGTACTGCTTTTTGTATTATAGATATAAAACAGAGAGAAACCTCTGAATTAATTGATCAAATTAATATTCTAGTAGGGGAAGATCCAAAATAAATAAAATAACATAAAATGAGTAAATTGCCCAGTTAGTTAGAAGTAATAAATAATATGGATGAAAATTGTAAAAAGGAAATAGTAATAGAGAATTTGTTGGGAGAGTTACATGTAAAATTTTAAATATCATGACCAGAGAATGCTACAGTAAAAGATATAAAGTAGCAGGACTTCAAACAGGCAAAGGAGGTACAGATAGCTGTACAGGTATCTGGGGAAAGATAAATCCAGGTAGAAGGAACAAAAAGTACAAAGGACCTGAAGTTAGGGTCTGTATTTCTGAGACGAGTTCATCAATGTATTTTTTTTCCTAACCTATTTGGTACACAAGTGTACAGAGAGTTTAAAAAATGTTATGAATCTTCTACTTTCTAAGTTGAATAATGGGATCATGGTGGTTTTTATAATTGTGCTTCATAGGTTACATATACATCTCTTATTTACATGATGATTAAAAGACAGAGGCTCTTTGCACCTTGTAGCTCTGCTTTTGGCAGAAAGAAACAGGGCTGAGTTCAATTGGTGAATTTTTTTAACAATTCAATGTTATATCATGCATATATAAATAATTTAGAGTATAACAAATGAATATCCACATATTATCTAGTTAAATAATTTATTGCTGGAGCCTTCAAAGTCTGACCTCATTTACCCTATGTACAGATACATGATTACAAGTATCTGTACCCTGGAGGTAACCACCAGCCTTAATTTTTAGTTTTGAAATGTGCTAATAATGTATGAAGTTTTTCCAACACCCATAGTTGAAAGCCATTCTACATATTCTACCTGTACTAACTCAGCAATGTCACGAAATATATCTATGTTCCAGTATCTTCACTCCTAATACAAAGAAATTAGAGTAGATGACATAAATTTTTTCTTAATCTTACATAAGACTCACTAAATTCCAGAAATGGTGGAAGCATTTGGCCTCATCCTATGACATGATAATCTGGGATATGTTGGAAATACACATGCAAAGCAAATGGAAGTATCTTCAAAATACAAGGAATTATGGAAAATTCAGTTGAGAAATACATATAAAATTTGATCATGTTTTTCATATACTTTCTAGTATTTCACTTCCTCAGACAAACTGTCCCTGACTAGTGTATACTACAAACCCCAACCTCCCCACTGAAGTCACCGCCTACACCATACATTGTTGTCTTTTTCTTCACAGTAAGTACCACACCATTTGATATCATATTGTATATTTACTCGTTTTTTGTTTGTTTGTTTCTCCTGTTCCATATAATGGCAATCTCCATAAAATTGCAAGAGGCTAGAGTATTTCCCTTGTTCACTGATGAATTCCTGGGGTTTAACAACAATAAAACTGATGCTCGTTGTGTATATATGCACATTTTGAAGACACGATGATTTTTAGGGCCCATAAACCTTGCTTACATGTTTACCACCCAGAATTTCATAGGAAGGGAAAGGGGTTGGCATAAGGGAGGCATTTTCTCTTCATTTTATATCCTTTTTATTATTTGAACTTATCATAGGCCTGCATTATATTCACAATAAAGCACACATGAGTGAAAGGCGTTAGACATACCAGGCCTTCTGAAAATCTCAGGTAGCATTATTTTTACCCCATGGGCCTTGCTGAAGTCGTAAAAGGTAGAAATCACATCCGTAGGCCAGGAGCAGTGGCTCACACATGTAATCCCAGCACTCTGAGAAGCCAAGGTAGGTGGAAACGAGGTCAGGAGATCAAGACCATCCCAGCTAACATGGTGAACCCCCCTATCTACTAAAAATACAAAAAATTAGCCAGGTGTGCTGGCATGTACCTGTAGTCCTAGCTACTTGGGAGACTGAGGCAGGAGAATCACTTGAACCTGGGAGGTGGAGGTTGCAGCTAGCCAAGATTGTGCAACTGCACTCAAGCCTGGGTGACAGAGTGAGACTCCATCTCAGAAAACAAACAAACAGAAAAAGAAATCATATCCTTAATTTCTATAAGCCAAGAATGTGGTCTTTTTGAAAAGTAGACTAAAAATAAGTATTAAAGATAATATTCTAAATATAATTGTTCATTTTAACATAGAAAGATTAAAGTTTCAAGCATCCTTTTATGTTTTAGATTCATTTATTTGTAACATTGATAATCTGGATATATTTTGCTGCTAAAACAATAAGGTAACATTGCTTTTCTTTGTATTTTTATGAATTCCACATATTCTGTAAGGATTAAATTTATTTTAGGTTGCAAAGAATAAAACATACCCCGTTCCAAAAGCAAGCAAACAAATAAACAAAAAGCTATAGTGACTTAAACACATTGGGTGTTTTGAAACTGTCTCCCATAACAGAAGTTTGGAGATAGAGAGATGAGGCTGTTATAATGGCGCCAACAAGTCAGCAGGGCCCTGGTTACTTCTAACTTTCTTCACAGTCTATAGGAGGGCGTGCTAAAGCTCCAGCCACCACATCTACATTTCAGGCAGCCATAATGAAGCAGAGAAAAAAAACATACAAAGCATATTTCTGTACAGAGTCAGGTTCCTCATGGAGTCTTCCTCAAGTTCCCTCTAACATGTCTGCTTACATCGTTTTGGCAGATCCTGGTCTCATGGCCATGCCTAGCTCTTAGAAAAGCTGCATAATGTATTCCTGTGGCTGGTGTTACTAATGATTTGAATAAATCTGATATCATTACAATGGAAGAAGAGAAAATAGATGTTGGATAGGCATATATTCTCTGCCATAATCAATTGATTGTTTTGTAATCAGAAATACATGTTGCATATGCCTTTCTGGGTAAAATCAAAGCAAAAGAAAATAAACATCCTGGTGAAATATTGCTAATTGCTAGTAATTCATTTAGTTTTTTCCTAGGTATATATTTATAACCATGAAAATGGAATTTCCTAAGAAGGGAATACTATCTGATACTTGGGACAGAGTCATTTTACAGTGATTTAGTGATTTCTCTGTTCTTGAAAGCAATAGAGTTTTTGTTCTTATCTCTTTTATTTCAGGGAATGAAAGATGAATGGATTGATGGTGCTGAGATGAACAGGAAATGCTTTATCTTTATGCAGACCTGGGGTGTTCAAAGAATTAACTGTCAGTTTTCTCAGTGATTTATCATAAAGTCACTAAACAGAGGCAGCAATGAGCTCAAGGCAACATCTTGTAGATGCCTTGGAATTGGGAGAGGGTACAGATGAAACCCGCAGTGACTATGAGTGATGGGAAGAGTAGTTGATATTTGATGTTTTCAATTTTCAGTTGCAATTTAAATATTTTGTCTTTATAATATTATTTGTGTTTAATTTTACCTCTTCAAATAAATTATGTCTAACATCTTTGAGCTGGGATCTTTTGGGAGACAACTCTCACATATTTCTTCATGTTTTACAAGCAAAGGAACTAGCTGCCTTTTTTTCCAAAACTATTTTTCAAAAATTTTTGCTAGTGAACAACCCTGGAAGAGTTACTATCTCCCTCTGGAGAAAAGTTCTGGTTTGTTTACTCTACAGCACAATAAAGACAATGTCTTCCTTTGAGGAAAAGTTCAAGAAGGCTTACTGTCAATTTTAAAAGATTTGCATCTCCTAAACTTGGGATTCCTCTTTTGTAGGAATCACTTTCTCTTCTTTCTGTTATCCTGTGAGGACTGTGGCCTGATAAGCTAGTACAAAATGAACATGCTCTGGTTACTACTGTGAATAATAAATTACTGTTGTGAGTAATAAATTGTCTATTGTCTCTTATCCAGAAGTCTCATGTCTTTTGCTGGGCTGACATTCAAGATGCTGTGACATGCTAATGTGTTAGTTGCAAGTAAGTTAAGATCTCAGACACTTTACAGTTCCTGATGGAATTTCCACACTCAAATGTATTGGCAGGGAATTTATTAGGTTTACAGTACTTACAACTTCCATATTCTTGTTTGAGGAAATCTAACCTCCTTTCTTGACAAGTGTTTGTTTGAAGCATATGTGAATTTATGTCCATAAATAACTGCATGTAACCAACTCTGGACTGGCAGAGATTATGACATGGCTTAACGTGGCAGGGCTGCCCAACTGTGGGAACCCATCTGAACCAATCTAATTCTCTCTTTTGGGGAAGTGATTGTAAGACATGCAGAGTATCAATGGTCAGGAGCTGTGCAGAAACCAGCAGATGCATGACTACATAGTGGAATGGGTAGGCACAGTCTGGCATCTTTAATCGTCAGGTTCTTGAATAAATCAACTTTTTCCTTACAGCTATTGGTTCTTGGACACCTGGGAAATCTACTAATTTTTGAACCATAATATGCATTTCCAGGGTGTGTGATATTCTTTACTTTGTGTTTACTTATAATATCCTTCTCTGACTGAAAGTAATCAGAATGTGCTACTACTTCTTGTAACAGCAAAGAGGCAAGTTGACAAAGGGAAGAAAGATGGTAACCTTCTCAAATGAAATCTGGATAAAGATTTACCTGACACAAGGTTTAACTAAACTATGCTTCTAGTGTTTCCTGAATTGAAAGGATTTAGAAATCCTGATCTGACAATTAGGTGCTACAGTTCTTAGCAACAGATGCTGTTAAAACATAAATTTAAACAGCTGATTTGTGTTGATAAAACATTAGGATCATTTCAGGACAACTGATCATAATGTGCTGTAGATTTTCTACCTGGTGTGCCATGACTCCCATCAGTGAGTCAGAAGTGATATCTCTGCTGATTAATCAGGTAAAATGGAACAAACTTAAAATTCTTTAAAAAGGTGTTCAAGAAAACAAAATATTAATTAGTTTACATAACTGATAGTTTTTTAGGTTCCACTTATACAGGTTAAAAAACAGAGTCAAAATATGTGGATTTTAGTAAGAGCTTCTATTTTGATGATCTAGTTTTTACTAGAAAATATTTACTCAGACGAAACTCTAGGACACATTAATAAATGATGGTCGGGGAGACCCGGCAAGATGGCGTCGTAGAAGCGACTCAGGATTGCAGCTCTCAGTGACGGCGCAGAGGGTGAGTCCTAGCCGCATTCTCGGATGGACTTTTCTAGCCCACAGAGCGTTGAAAGTCCCACAGGACGCTAGTAAAGTAAAACCGGCTAACGCAGCCCTCTGGCGCGGCCGCTTCGGCCGGCGCCGCTTCGGCCGGCGCCGCAGCAGGACCCGGCATGGAACTCACTGGTCTGGGCGCCCTGTTAAACCAGCAATCTGAGAGTTTGAAGGGCAGATTGGCGCGTCCATCTGATTGAACGGGACTTGGACAGTGAGCCAGACCAGGAGTTTCCTGGGAGTTTCCTGGGAAGCGTGATATGAGCCGGTGAAGTGGGCAGCGGCACGGGAGATCGCACGGATCCCAGTGCCCTATCAGCAGGCTCCTGGGGCGCCAGTGAGAGAGTCGAACTTTAAGCTCGCGGAGAGGGAGGGAGAGAGAGAGAGGACAGACTCTGAGGCAGGGAGCTGGGTAATCGGGCTCAGCGAGTCCCACCCTCACAGGGACAAGCAGGGCAATGACTGGAGACGCTTGGCGCTGAGAGTTTTGCTGCCGGCATCTAGGACGGTGCAGCCCGGTGAGGGAGGGGCGTCCACCACCGCTGACACAATCCGCCCCTATTGAAGTACCGCCCAGGGCCGAAGCAGCCTGCCGTTGCCGAGGCAACCTGCCATAACAGAGAGACTCCCAGGAGACGGGAGCTCTCCACAGCAGAAGGGAGCCCAGCAGCAACAGGGCAGAACCGCGCTAGTGGGTCAGAGCCCCGGCAGGCAAATAGTGAATAGACTGCCACCTAGTGGGGCAGGACAGTGCAACAGATACTCATAAAGAAAGCCCCAACTCCCTGAAACAGTGCATATAAGGGGGGGAAATAAAAGGGTGGTGTTTTATGAGTTCTATTACAGCAGACATAAACAACCTCCCAACAACACTGAATGAACAACGGAGCTCACAGCTCAGCACTGGAGCTACTATAAAGCACAAACCGTCTCCTTAAGCAGCTCCCTGACCCCTGTATATCCAAAGAGTCACCGCAAAAAAAGGACTAATCAGACTGACATTTGGCGGGCATCATTCTGGAACAAAGACAGCAGAAGAAGAAACTGGTATCATCCCTCACTCTTCCACAGCTGCTACAGGTATACTCCAGACAAACAGGGCCTGGAGTGGACCTCAGAACTCATACAGCAGAGGGGCTAGACCACTAGAAGGAAAACTAAGTAACAGAAATACTTCATCATCAACAATCTCAGCATCCACACAGAGACCCAATTGAAAAATCAGCAACTACAAAGACGACAGGCGGATAAATCCATAAAGATGGGAAGAAACCAGCGCAAAAAGGAGGAAAACACCCGAAACCAAAACACCTCACCTCCTACAGAGGACCAAAACTCCTCACCAGCAAGGGAACAAAGATGGACGGAGAATGAGTGTGATGAAATGACGGAATCAGACTTCAGAAAGTGGATAATGAGAAACTTCATTGAGCTAAAAGAACATGTTCTAAATCAGTGCAAAGAAACTAAGAACCTTGAAAAAAGATTTGAAAAAAATTCGAGGAATTGATAACAAGAATGGAAAACTTAGAGAGGAATATGAATGAATTGAAGGAGCTGAAAAACACAACACAAGAACTTCGTGAAGCATGCACAAGTTTCAACAGCCGAATTGACCAAGCAGAAGAAAGAATATCAGAAGTCGAAGATCAACTCAATGAAATAAAACGTGAAACCAAGATTAAAGAAAAAAGCACAAAAAGGAATGAACAAAATCTCCAAGAAATGTGGGACTATGTGAAGAGACCCAACCTACGTTTGATAGGTGTACCAGAATGTGATCAAGAGAATGAATCTAAGCTGGAAAACACTCTTCAGGATATTATCCAGGAAAATTTCCCCAACCTAGGAAGACAGGTCAATACTGAACTCCAGGAAATACAGAGAACACCACAAAGATACTCCGCAAGAAGAGCAACCCCAAGGCACATAATCGTCAGATTCACCAGGGTTGAAACAAAGGAGAAAATACTTAGGGCAGCCAGAGAGAAAGGTCAGGTCACCCACAAAGGGAAGCCCATCAGACTCACAGCAGATCTCTCGGCAGAGACTCTACAAGCCAGAAGAGAGTGGGGGCCAATATTCAACATCCTTAAAGAAAAGAGCTTTCAACCCAGAATTTCATATCCAGCCAAACTGAGCTTCATAAGTGAAGGAAAAATAAAATCCTTCACGAACAAGCAAGTACTCAGAGATTTTGTCACCACTAGGCCTGCTTTACAAGAGCTCCTGAAAGAGGCACTACACATAGAAAGAAACAACCAGTTCCAGCCATCCTAAAAGCATACCAAATGCTAAAGACCATCAACAAAATGAAGAATGTACATGAACCAATGGGCAAAACAGCCAGATAGCATCAAAATGGCAGTATCAAATTCACACATAACAATGTTAACCCTGAATGTAAATGGGCTAAATGCACCAATCAAAAGACACAGACTGGCAAATTGGATAAAAAACCAAAACCCATCAGTGTGCTGTATTCAGGAAACCCACCTCACACACAAAGATACACAAAGGCTCAAAATAAAAGGATGGAGGAAGATTTACCAAGCAAATGGAGAGCAAAAAAAAGCAGGAGTTGCAATTCTCATCTCTGATAAAATAGACTTTAAAGCAACAAAGATCAAAAGGGACAAAGAAGGTCACTACATAATGGTATAAGGATCAATACAACAAGAAGAGCTAACGATTCTAAATATATATGGACCCAATGTAGGAGCACCCAGATATATAAGGCAAGTTCTTAATGACTTACAAAGAGACTTAGACTCCCACACAATAATAGTGGGAGACTTTAACACTCCACTGTCAATAGCAGACAGATCAACCAGACTGAAAATTAACAAGGATATCCAGGACTTGAACTCAGACCTGGAACAAGCAAACCTGATAGACATTTACAGAACTCTCCACCCCAAATCCACAGAATATACATTCTTCTCAGCACCACATCACACCTACTCCAAAATTGACCACATAATTGGAAGTAAAGCACTCCTCAGCAAATGCAAAACAACGGAAATCATAACAAACAGTCTCTCAGACCATAGTGCAATCAAGTTGGAACTCAGAATTCAGAAAATAACTCAGAACCGCACAGCTTCATGGAAACTGAACAACTGGCTCTTGAATGTTGATTGGATAAACAATGAAATGAAGGCAGAAATAAAGAAGTTCTTTGAAACCAACGAGAACGAAGACACAACGTACCAGAATCTCTGGGACACATTTAAAGCAGTCTGTAGAGGAAAATATATAGCAATAAGTGCCCACATGAGAAAAGTGGAGAGATCCAAAATTGACACCCTATCGTCAAAATTGAAAGAGCTAGAGGAGCAAGATCAAAAAAGCTCAAAACCTAGCCGAAGACAAGAAATAACTAAGATCAGAGCAGAACTGAAGGAGATAGAGACAAGAAAAACCCTTCAAAAAATCAACAAATCTAAGAGCTGGTTTTTTGAAAAGATCAACAAAATAGACAGACCACTAGCCAGACTGATAAAAAAGAAAAGAGAGAACAACCAAATAGATGCAATAAAAAACGATAAAGGGGAAATCACCACAGATTCCACAGAAATTCAAACCATCATCAGAGAATACTACAAACAACTCTATGCACACAAACTAGTAAATCAGGAAGAAATGGATAAATTCCTGGATGCCTGTGTCCTCCCAAGCCTAAACCAGGAGGAAGCTGAAACTATGAATAGACCAATAACAAGGTCAGAAGTTGAGGCAGCAATTAAGAGCCTACCACACCAAAAAAGCCCAGGTCCAGATGGGTTCACAGCCGAATTCTACCAGACACACAAAGAGGATCTGGTACCATTCCTTCTGAAACTATTCCAAATAATCCAAAAAGAGGGAACCCTTCCCAAATCATTTTATGAGATCAACATCATCCTGATACCAAAACCTGGCAGAGACTCAACAAGAAAAGAAAACTTCAGGCCAATATCCATGATGAACATAGATGCAAAAATCTTCAATAAAATACTGGCAAATCGATTGCAACAGCACATTAAAAAACTTATCCATCATGATCAAGTAGGATTCATCCCGGGCATGCAAGGCTGGTTCAACATACGCAAGTCTATAAATGTAATTCACCACATAAACAGAAGCAAAAACAAAAACCACATGATTATCTCA
This sequence comes from Saguinus oedipus, assembly GCA_031835075.1. Lineage (NCBI taxonomy): Eukaryota > Metazoa > Chordata > Mammalia > Primates > Cebidae > Saguinus > Saguinus oedipus. The sequence continues at coordinate 64,474,116 of CM063171.1, read as the reverse complement.
ATTGACGCAGAGAAGGCATTTGACAAAATTCAACAGCCCTTTATGCTAAAAACCCTCAATAAACTTGGTATTGATGGAACATATCTCAAAGTAATAAAAGCTATTTACGACAAACCAACAGCCAATATCATACTGAATGGGCAAAAACTGGAAGCATTCCCTTTGAAATCCAGCACTAGACAAGGATGCCCTCTCTCACCACTTCTATTCAACATAGTACTGGAAGTTCTAGCCAGAGCAATAAGGCAAGAAAAAGAAATAAAGGGTATTCAAATAGGAAAGGTGGAAGTCAAATTGTCTCTATTTGCAGACGACATGATAGTATACCTAGAAGACCCCATCACCTCAGCCCAAAAGCTCCTGCAACTGATAAGCAACTTCAGCAAATCTCAGGATATAAAATCAATGTGCAAAAATCACAAGCATTCCTATACACCAATAACAGACTTAAAGAGAACCAAATTAAGAATGAACTGCCATTCACAATCGCTACAAAGAAAATAAAATACCTAGGAATACAACTCACTAGGAATGTAAGGGACCTCTTTAAGGAAAACTACAAACACCTGCTCAACGAAATAAGAGAGGACACAAACAGATGGAGAAACGTTCCATGTTCGTGGTTAGGAAGAATCAATATTGTGAAAATGGCTATACTGCCCAAAGTAATTTACACATTCAATGCTATCCCCATCAAACTACCATTGAATTTCTTCATAGAACTGGAAAAAACCACCATGAATTTCATATGGAACCAAAAAAGAGCCCGCATAGCCAAGTCAATTCTAAGCAAAAAGAACACAGCGGGTGGCATCACGCTACCAGACTTCAAACTATACTACAAGGCTACAGTAATCAAAACAGCATGGTACTGGTACCAAAACAGAGATATAGACCAATGGAACAGAATAGAAACATCGGAGGCAACACAACATATCTACAACCATATCATCTTTGATAAACCAGACAAAAACAGGCAATGGGGAAAGGATTCCCTACTTAATAAATGGTGTTGGGAAAACTGGCTAGCCATGTGCAGAAAGCAGAAACTGGACCCCTTCCTGACACCTTACACTAAAATTAACTCCAGATGGATTAAAGACTTAAATGTAAGACCTGACACCATAAAAACCCTAGAAGAAAATCTAGGCAAAACCGTTCAGGACATAGGAGTAGGCAAGGACTTCATGAACAAAACACCAAAAGCATTGGCAACAAAAGCCAAAATAGACAAATGGGACCTAATCAAACTCCACAGCTTCTGCACGGCAAAAGAAACAGTCACTAGAGTGAATCGACAACCATCAGAATGGGAAAAAATCTTTGCAGTTTACGCATCTGACAAAGGGCTGATATCCAGAATTTACAAAGAACTCAAACAGATTTACAGAAAAAAAACAAACAAGCCCATTCAAAAATGGGCAAAGGATATGAACAGACACTTTACAAAAGAAGACATACATGAGGCCAACAAACATATGAAAAAGTGCTCATCATCATTGGTCATTAGAGAGATGCAAATCAAAACCACATTGAGATATCATCTCACACCAGTTAGAATGGCGATCATTAAAAAATCTGGAGACAGCAGATGCTGGAGAGGATGTGGAGAAATAGGAACACTCTTACACTGTTGGTGGGAGTGTAAATTAGTTCAACCATTGTGGAAGACAGTGTGGCGATTCCTCAGGGACCTAGAAATAGAAATTCCATTTGACCCAGCAATCCCATTACTGGGTATCTATCCAAAAGACTGTGAATCGTTCTACTATAAGGACACATGCACACGAATGTTCATTGCAGCACTGTTTACAATAGCAAAGACCTGGAACCAACCCAAATGCCCATCGATGATAGACTGGACTGGGAAAATGTGGCACATATACACCATAGAATATTATGCAGCAATCAGAAATGATGAGTTTGTGTCCTTTGTAGGGACATGGATGAATCTGGAGAACATCATTCTCAGCAAACTGACACAAGAACAGAAAAAGAAATACCGCATATACTCACTCATAGGCGGGTGAGAAAAATGAGAACACATGGACACAGAGAGGTGGTCTACTATACACTGGGGACTGTTGGGAGAAATGGGGGAGGGACAGCGTGGGGGACTGGGGGGGATAGCCTGGGGATGAATACCAAGTGTGGGTGAAGGGGAGGAAGGCAGCAAAACACACTGCCATGTGTGTACCTATGCAACTATCTTGCACGTTCTGCACATGTACCCCAAAACCTATAATGCAATAAAAATTTAAAAAAAAAATAAAAAAATTAAAAAATAAAATTAAAAAAAAATAAATGATGGTCTACAATGGGAAATAAATCCCATAGCCTCTGATTATCTACACTAATGGGAACGTTGTGCCAGAACCAGAGGAGAAGAAAGCTGGCTTCACTTTACTTGACTAAGGCTGATTCAAAATTTATACCATCATACTATAGCTAATAGTGTTCAGATGGTCATGCACAAGACAGGTGCCTGAGGGAGAAAACAATCTCATAGTCTCACACTGTAACACAGAATGCATATATGGCTCACAGTAAGAGAATGCGACTGCCAAATCTATTAACTTTTCTAAAATATTAGTAATTGCAGAATACTTCCATAGTGATATAAGTGTCTCTCTCTCTCTCTCTCTCTCTCTCTCTCTCTCTCTCTCTCTCTCTCTCTCTCTCTCTCTCTCCCTCCCTCCTTGTGTGTGTATATATATATGTGTGTGTATATATATATGTGTGTGTGTGTGTATCTGACCATACCTACACTGAGTCTGATCTCCTGACTTTTATGTTTAATTATCATGAAGATCCCTTACATTAAGCCAGGCCACTGTTTCCTAAAGGGTGTTCTGTGGAACACTAATTTTGTCAAATATCTTATGAAAATGTTTGGAGATAGTATATTTCAAACTTTGGCATTGTATTACCTGGTCACATAGACTCATAATGCAGATGACACTACTTACATTTCTGAGAATTTCTATAGCATGAAATTCTGTTTCATTTTTTAGCTCAGTGTTTCCTAATCTTATAGAACAAGGAAATATTTTAAAAATAATATTTATTAAGATTACAGGAACTAGTGTTTTCTAGAGCTGCTTTGAACACTCTATAACTGGACGTGCAAAAAGTTTCTCAGTTTTAATTACCATCATTCCAGTCTTCGCTGTAATCTCTGTACTTTGCTGGGTAGCAAAGTGTGATGGGGTGAGTAAGGGTGAGAAACCAATACTGTAAGTCAGACATCATTATTTCAAATGTAGATTTTGAAATAATGATTTGAAATTTTTATAAATGTAGAATCTTTTTGGTAAATATGAATTCAGAGACTCTTGTTGCCCTCAGCTCCAATCATAGATAAGCCTGTAATCAAGTGGGAACTTGCTGTTGCACCGATGCCTGGGGATGATATTGTGATCTTGAACTCACCAGTGGCTTTAACTTCTTGCTTGAGAGTCTGTCCATTGGCTGATCTGCTAGAATTTGCTGCTGCTAGAAACTCCTTGATGATCTGGCCTCACCTTGGTTTTCACTGACATTGAAGCTGTCTGAGTCTTACCCAGCATCTACATCAGACAGCAGGCTTGGTCCACAACACTGTGGCCATGCTGCCCTGTGTCAGTCTTGTAGCTTACCTCCAAACTTTTCTCAATCCAATTGTCTTTCTCCTCCCCTGTGGTACATGCAGGGATTTCCTGACCAATTCCACACCACAGAGAAGCATAACTCAGGTCGTCTCTGTTCCTATACTCCAATGAACCTATTTACATACCCCTCTGGCTTAAAAGGCACAGGGGCACTTCTCCTGGATTTCCAAATACAAATCCAGATACATCATCCTTAAATTTGAAGAACTCTCCTTAACGTTTCTGAAAGTTCTATATTATTACCTTTTTTTCCTCCTTTCCTATGTCTTGAGCTGAAGTTTGACTTTGTGAAGGTTAGATTGCTGAAAGAGTGGAAACATGTCTGAATTCTCTATAGAATAGCAGAGGTAGTGGAGTGTTGGATAAAAATGTTAGCTCTGGACCCTGAATTCTTCAGTTTGAATCTACCTAACGCCACTTATAGTTGTGCAAGTCACTTAAACTTCTTACCTTAGTTTTCATATTTCTGTGTCTGTAGGATGTTGTAAAGATTGAATGAGACAATGTGTCCTAAGTATTTGAAAAGTACCCGGCACATGGAGCTGCTCACTCAAAGTTACCTATTGGCATCATTTCTCTGCCTCTTTCCCCTCAGGTGTTCTATTTCTGTTTGGACAAGGATGCATCTTTATGATATGTAGAATTCTATCTAATAGCTCTTTATAGTAAACTTCTATAATAAGTTGGCCTGGAATAACACTTGAGGCTATTGCCTTGCTTTGGGAAAAACAAACAAATAGAACAAAGCCATATAAATTGTGAATCAAAAATGACCAATGTGTTTACTGTTTTACCTCATATCTTCCCTTGCCCTGAAATCTTGCAAAGTATTAACTTAAACATGTTGAGAAGCACTGAGCATCATGATTCAGGTGAAATGAAAAATTCATGGATTCACAGTATCAGAAATATATCTATTGTATGTGGAACATATATTGGGAAAAGCTGAGTTAAGCTAAAACTTGAATGTATCAGTGTGTTAGGTCATTCTTGCAGTGCCATAAAGGAATACTTGAGGCTGAATAATTTATAAATAAAGGAGGTTTAATTGGCTGACAGTTCTGCAGACTGTAGAAGCAAGGCACCAATATCTTCTTGGCTTCCTGTGAGGCCCTCCAGAATCTTATGATCATGGTGGAAAAGAAAGCAGGAGCCAGTACATCACATGGTGAGAGCAGGTACAAGATAGCAAAGGGAGGTCCCAGACATTTAAACAACCAGATCTCACATTAACTAACTGAGTGAGAACTCACTTATCACCAAGGGTACGGTGCTAAACCATTTATAAGGGACCTGCCTCCATGTTCCAATCACCTCTCAGCGGGTCCCACCTCCAACATGGGGAATCACATTTCAACACGAGATTTGAAAGAGACAAATATTCAAACCATATCAATCAGGCAGGGCACTTACCTTTCCTTTGTCCTGATTTCCTATCTGTCTTTTGGGGATGGATCCCCTGCCCCTATCTTTTCTTCCCTGTTCACCTACCTTTCTAACTCCTCTCCCAAGGAAGAAAAAGTTGGTAATCTGGTCACTAGATCATATGAGTGGGAGGGGGTACATCAGTGAAAAAGGTTGTATCACTGGGAAGGATTACATGTCTTAAATATAAATGCCAACTCACATTTATGAGCACAACCTGGGTACAGCTGGCCTTTAGAAGCAGCCCTATCATACCTGAATGCTGTTTCAGCTTCTCTAACTGATGGGTGTGAGAGGCAGTCCTGCCATACACAGTCATATCAACTGCTCAGGAAGTGGATTCAGAGTCTGCTATGCCAACAGAGCCTTCCACATTTGAGTGAGTAGAGAATAGGCTTTGAGCCAGGCTACTGCTGGTATATGGAGGCCACCAGCCAATATATTGGCAGAGCTCTACAATGGGGAAGTAAAGAGCTCATGATGAAAAGAATGAAACCATGCATATGCTTCTTTCTCTCCATTGCTAACCAAGTGAAGATCTTAATATTAAGTTGTATTATTAGAACTGGCATAGGCTTATTCTAGAATTACAAAATTCTGAAAATTTAAAAGTGATCTGACTTTACCAATGATAAGTCTGGCCCTAGGGAGATTGCCTGGAAGGAATTAACTTCTTGTACAGGTGGATACATTCATTTTAAATATAAATAGAAAGGTAAAGATTTTTCTTCCATTTTTAGTTAGAAAAATAATTTCCTATAATTTTTTCTCTAAAGCTCAGCTTTCTAACCAACTTCAAGGTGAATGGTAATGGTATATTTGACCTAATTATGAGTTTCCAATAATAAATGTTATTTAAGGCAATAGCCAGTGATTTCTGCCTTTTTAGCATTACAATATACTCTTATTCTTTGGTATAATTTTAAAAACTTGGTTAATGTGGCCACTCTCTCGTTAAATATTTATTCTAATTTCACATTTTATTTACTAGATTCTCTGTATCAACCTGTCCTTCTCCTTCCTCAAATTAAAAAAAAATTCAATCTTTTAGAAGGAATATATTCTGTTTTTACTAATTTTTAGATTTTATTTCACATGCGGGAGCACATGTGCAAGTGTGTTATGAAGTTATACTGTGTGATGCTGAAGTTGGGGTACAACTGAATTGTCACCCAGGTAGTGACATAGTACTAATAGGTAGTTTTTCAACCTTTGCCCCCATGTCTACTCTTTAAAAAGAAATACATTCTTAATAAGCATATTATTACTATAATTTCTTTGAAAGAGGCTGAATGTCAGAGATTCTGAATAAAGGTTAGGTATTAAATCTAAAGATGTGCCTTTTAAAAAATACCTACTATTCCAGTCTCAGCATTTATACCAGGAAAAAAAAAAAAGATTAATGCTAACATACCTTGAGAACACCTTTTCTTTTAAAAGGTTCTATAAAGTAACTTTGCATAAAATAAAGTTACTACACTCAACATGAATGACAGAACAATTTTAGCCATATTATTCTTTTTCTGCTTGAGGAGGCATCAAAGGAACGTTGGTACTGGCTTCCATTCAAATTTATTCAAGAAATTAGCATCATGGCCAGTAATCCCAGTACTTTGGGAGACTGAGGCAGGCGGATCACTTGAGGTCAAGAGTTTGAGACCAGCCTGGCCAACATGGCGAAACCCCACCTCTATTAAAAATACAAAAATTACCCTGGCATGTTTGCACTCACCTATAATCTCAGCTACTCGGGAGGCTGAGGCAGGAGAATTGCTTGAACTTGGGAGGTGGAAGTTGCAGTGATCCTAGATCATGCCACTGCACTCCAGCCTAGGCAACAGAGTAAAACTTGTTCTCAAAAAAAAAAAAAAAAAAATAGCATTGTGGTAAAAACAAGAAAGGGAGACAGGAAACTCAAATACCCACTTGACTAAATCTATGTAAAAATATACATTCATCTTCATCAAGGTCATTTGAAGGTAACATTATTATATTTTTTTAAAAGTCCCATTGCGCAATTTCCATTTTTGTGTAACATGTTGATTACTGAGAACACTGTTTGTGCACAGCACTATGTTGGGCACTGAGAGTTTCGGAGATGTAGGGAATTGACAGTGTTACTGGGGAAAGAGTGTGGAATCATCCTCTAACAATGTGAAGCTACAAATGTTTGCATTAATTTGGTTAACACAGCAGAAATACAAAGAAGGGAGAACTCTAAACTGAACAGAAAGTGGAGTACAATAAAAATCACTTCCCTCCTTTCATCCCCTTCCTGCATCCTCATCCCAGCCCACAGCCTCCTTTTTTCTTTTTATGCATGGCTACTGTTGTTTTCTTGCAGCTGTTTTCCATGACCTGCCTTCTCCACTGGAGATTTAGATGCCCTTTCTAAGTTCCACCTCTTATCATTCACATGATAGTTGCAGCCAAGGTTGCAAAAGTTCTCTGATGGCATGTAATTTATCTCACTTCTTATTTATCCCCAAAGTAACAAATAGTGTTTACTGCACACTTAGGAGCTCGCCAATTGGTTGCAATGGATAGGAATGACTTTCAGATGGAGTGGGACGTGAGACAAATCTAAGAGAGTGAAGTGTGAACAACTTTACTGCATACCATGTTGAATCTTCTTCACGTGCAGTTAGAATTGTCAGAATCAAATTAAAATGCATGACATCATTCAAGCAGAATAACTGAATTTAACCATTATATTAACTTCTGTTTTCCATAGAGAAAAATTAATTACTATCATCAAATACATAGTCATAACCCCCCTCCAAACTATAGATTGGATATTTCCTTACTTTTCATCTGTCCTTATTAGTTTTGGTACTTGTGGGCCAATATAGAGATATAGTTTGCTTTGTTCACATAAGTTATTATAAATTGGGTGTTTAAAGACCTTGATCTAATTCAGAATATTTTGGCATTTCTCACAATTCTTAACATTTTCATGTAAGAAATTCTGCTTTCCACCATTACTAAATGTGTATTTAGACTTGTCCACTGTTGTGTCAGTAGTGTTGGTATAGCTTAATCTGTTGGTCCAAAAATGACTTGCTGCCAGTTAAGTCAAGTAACTTATTATAGCCTGTTATTTATGTAGACTTGAATTCATCATGTCCATTAATAACTAGTTAGTTCAGGAAAAGAATCAGTTAAATGGATGGATACTGACTAGCTGAATCAGCTGGCAGCAATCAACAAATGTTTTTTTCTTTCATCATTTTGCCACAGCATCATTTAGACATGGTTTCAGGAATGTGAATATCAGTAAGATATTAAACAATCAAAAGAATTCATGTGTGAAATAGTGTGTCTGCTTTATAATGAATATAAAATTGTTTTTGGCTACGAACAGGATTTAAACACCTTATGAGATTATTACTAAGGTAACAGAAGAGCCAAAAATAAATTGCCACAAACTAACATAAGGCATTTATTTTTTGCTTTGTTCTTTTTCATACTATTTTATTATCAACTCAGAGCTATTGAGCATTTTCAATTTTCAAAATGTGAGTGGGTGCAGAGCTATAGCTACCCTTCAAACCTATCAAAATGTCTATTCCTCTTCAAATGATTATCTTTGGTTTAACCTATAAAGGCCATGTTTTAATTTGGAATTTACCTCTTATTCAGACCAACTTTTAAATAATGGTGATAAATTGTGTATCTTGGGAATAGAAATATCTTCCAAGCAGCACATCACTTATCAACTTGTCTTTTAATTATGTAATTTTTGGAAAAGAAATAGATCTCACACTCTTTGATAATTTTCTTGAGTGAATATTGAGGGTTTTGAATTCTCTTAAGAGAGAATTTTTTGTTTTGTTTTGTGTGTGCTTCATTTTTCATTGTCATCTCTAGAATAGACGGGTGATTTGCAAAGAATGGGAGGGATAATATAGAAGAAAAGCTGACTTCAAATTAAAAAATGTATTCCTATTTCTTTTCCTGTTCTACATTCTTGTTAGAATTGTTAATAAATTCTAATGCTCTGTATTAATTTAAATCAGCCAAAAATGTTTGTCTGAAAATTTTCATGGAAAGATTAGTACTTCTTTTCTTTATTTCAATGATAACCACCTAGCAGTATTTAAAGTTTACAGATCACTTTTACATTTTTTAATTTGATTCATAACAAAAAAATCCTCTATGAATTAAGTATAACTATCTGTATTTTGCAAGTGAAATATCTGACTCTCAAAAAGAAAGCTAATCAATGCATGTCATGCAGCTAGTTGTCCCTAAAAGGACTTGAATCCAAATCTTATTACCATGTAGATTTTGGGTTTTGTATTTAGTTTGATTTCTTCTTATTGCACAGATTTGGGTTTTGTATTTAGTGTATCACAGGTCTGCATTAGAATATAACCTAGTTCTGTCTGAACTGATTTATTGGCTTAACTGAACCCAGCAGACTACAAGTAAAAAGCAACTTCTTTTTTTTCTCCATACTACTGTCCTGTTGATTCTCCTTTATTCATCCTGGGCAAAACCTTAGAGATTACATAGTTTTTTCCATTACATTCAGGTAAATTAGATCTCAATTCCAGATATTAAAAATTAATTATGGTCTATCATCAAAGGCCCTATCTTTTATTCAGTTCAAAACTTTTCCCTTTCTCATTTTAAGCCTACGTCATACAAAAATGCTACAGCTATAGCAGAGATGCAGGAATTTAACATAAAAAACTAGTTACATGGCTGGCACATACCAATTGTGGGAAATATTTCAGTGATTCAAACGGAGGGCTTGTGTACAAGGAGCTTACATTCAGCTTCCATGTCAGGGAAAAGGAAAACAATTGAGCAAAGTAAGACCGAACATAAGTACTAAGCATGGTGGGAAAGGGTCAGTTTACAGGATAAAATAGTCTTGAAGGACTTCGTGGAGAAACCGATTGCATTTGATGAAAGTCTTGAGTAATGTTAAGGTGTTAGCCAAGACAGTATCTGGGGCTAAAGCGTTCTAGGCAGAAGGAACAATGAGTAGGCTTGGCATGATCAAGGCATGGTGAGGAGGCCAGCAAGAGTGAAAGTGACAGAAAATGAGCGTGGTAAAGAGTGGTAGAGATGAGGTCACAGAAGTACAAAGGACCAGATCATATAGGGCCTTGGTCTGTAGCTGATGCTGAGATAGAGTTAGGAGTGCAAGAAATTCACTGGGAGCAGCAACCTATGAAAGAAAAAGGAAGGAAGGGGGCCAAGCTGGTGAGGGAAAGCCTTTAGATTGCAATGCAAATCTGACATGTGTGGAAGGTAAGAGGAAAGGAGACAGAATTGGGCAGGAACTACCTTCAGTGTGACTCATATTTGACAAGGTCTCAGACAAACCAATGATTCCGAGCAAAGATCACCTAAAAAAGTCTTGCATTTGGCAGGAACAGCCAGGTTCCAATGTATCTATTATACTTAAGCCACTGGCTGGGGACAGTCTGGAAAAAACATGGCCTCAAATGCTGCAGGAGATCTGGAAGTTGCTGTTGCTGGAGGCTCTGAACGAAGTGCATCACCAGTATCTGGATGTCAAGTTATTTATTAAAGGGAAACCTGAGCAACACACTTTCATATTTGCTTCAGGCCTGTAGGCTATTGTATAGCTTTGATTTTTAGTCTAAGAGAAAAGGGTCTGAGCAGAGGATTACATGATCTGACTTAGTTTTGAAAAGAGTCACTCTGGTTGTGCTGAGAATAAACTGTAGCAGGTGAGGAGATAAAGAGAGAGGAGGTCAATGCAATGCCATAATACATAAGAATTGATGGAGGCATGGACCGCGGTGTTGCTGGGGGCAGAGGTGCTGAGAAATGGTCGTATTCTGAATGCAAAATGTCCCATACCTGCTCACTGATGTTGCTGCCTCTCCTGTACTTGCTACTTCAATACAATAGAATAAAGAAGTCTATTCCATTTTATTCCTCCTCCTCCTCCAGTCATTTTTACTATCTCAGATCCTCTAGTGTTGAAGCTAAGAGACAAAAGGCATTAGGCTCATAAAAGTCTATCTTGGCTTCTGGAGTTATACTCTGGTGTGATATGCTCTGTGTGTGATAGATTTCAAGTGCCAAAAGTTTTGTATTGGGGATTTTTTTTTTTTTTGAGACGGAGTTTCACTCTTGTTACCCAGGCTGGAGTACAATGGCGCAATCTCGGCTCACTGCAACCTCCGCCTCCTGGGTTCAGGCGATTCTCCTGCCTCAGCCTCCTGAGTAGCTGGGACTATAGGCACGCACCACCATGCCCAGCTAATTTTTTGTATTTTTAGTAGAGACGGGGTTTGACCATGTTGACCAGGATGGTCTCGATCTCTTGACCTCGTGATCCACCTGCCTTGGCCTCCCAAAGTGCTGGGATTTTTTTTTTTTTTAATCGAACTACCAGGCTTCCCCAACTATAGTTTTCTGTTGGAGCCAAAAAGTCATTGCCACCTGCTTATTTATGTTTTCCCCTGTTCTTATCTTGCAGCAGTCCACCCCAAAGCAGACTTGCCTGAAGGAGACTCTTTTGGATAGAATTATTTCTGTGCAACTCAGTATCAACACTGCAGCATTTATACATGTCGCAGGGGAAACAAAAATACTTGTCAGGCATGCAAGAAAGTACTGCCTTCTCCCCACAGGCTTGTCTCTCTTTCTCCCTTATTTATTTATTTATTTATTTATTTTTTGGTTCCCCTTTAGCCTTGACTTTAGTGTTTTTATTTGTGAGTCATGCGCTAGGGACTGAATTCTCATTTCAAAAAACAAGGACAAACTCTTCTGGTGGTTCTCTAAAAGTATGATTCACTTTATAGGGTAGAGTATAAAAATGGCCACGATTCTTTCCTTATTCCAATGTCAATACCACTTGCAACATAACTTGTATTTCCTCCTATCAAAGGACAGAGTCCATTTCTTGACCCTTAAATATTAACTTAAAGTTGTGCCAACCAAAACAACTTTGGGTTAGTAATAAGATTGGTACTCTAGAGAACGTTTGCACTTAGGACCCCTGTCATCTTGCCATGTGAACAGTCATGGGCTAGACGCCATGTAAATGAGATGAGCAATCTCAACCACATGTTTTGGGGCAGTTTGTTATGTGACAAAACAGATAATATTCTTGGATTAAGTTGAAGAAATTAACCCCGCCATACTACGACGAAGAACACTACACTTTAACAGTACTATTTTTTTCCTAAAGAAATATTCATTTTTCTAATCAATATTCAAGCTTTTATATACTTTCAAGGTCAATGATAACTTAGAAATAATCAACCTACTCTTGTGATTACTACTTAACAAATTCTCTAAGAATGGTGGGATTTTGTTTTTCTAGAATGTTCAAGCATGAAACATTCTCCATTTAGAGGATTCAGCCAAAAGTGAAGTTAAAAAAGCAAGGCAACATCTTTTTTTAAGGTGCAAAGAGTACACATGCTTTAGCCTTCTAGAGGCAGCATGGATTAGTGGTGAGGGGGGTCAACCTCAAAGTCCTATTCAGAATCTGGAAGGTCCAGGTTCTAAAAACCTGAACAAGTTACTTGACTTCTCTAAGCTTCAGCTTCTTTCCAAATGGTAAAATCAGAAGAAAACAGTATCTCTCTTCTGTGTTTGTGGATGAAATGAGAATATATCCAAAAACTTAAAAGTGTTTGAATTAGCATATGAACTCAACGAACACTGGCTATCATTAGTATTATTATTGTTAGCATTATTAGGAGTATTATTATGGTGAAAGGCATGAAGAAGACACAAAAACGTACTGAAAGACACACCTTTCTTAAATTACTATAGCAACTAAGCTATATTTGTTTGTAGTCCTTAGCAACGTTAGATGTCTATGAATGGTGTGTGGCTTAAGAATTATTAAATATAAAAAAGATCAAATAACAAATGTAGCCAGATTTATAAGAAGTTACTGCTGTTACTTGAAATGTAACCTCATTCACACTACCAAAGCTTGAGACTCTGATTCCTAGTTTTAAATTCTGTAAATGACTAACTGAATGCCTTCATCAGTAATTATGTATTTTCAATTTCGATTTTTTCTATTTTTAATCTACCAGAGTGAATTATATATAAAAATCAAATTTGTGTTTATACATTTTAATATAATAAGATACGGTAATTGAAGATTTTTAGCACCCCATCACTGGATTTATATTCATTAAGTTTATTTTTGTTAGGAATCATTTTAATTGAATGTATTAGGTTTCCTGATAGTTGACCAAATATTGATGTTGTTCTTCTACATTAACAATTTTCAGTTCATGGTGCCTGCCACCCAAGGTTATAGAAATAATTAACCTTTGTGAGTACCTAGGCCAGTGTCCATAAGAACTGAGGATAAGACAATGTCTGGAAACACAAAGCTATGAGTATTGAAAGTTAATTGTGAACATCTCAGTGATTTTAAAATATTTTATAATAGCCATCCTATAAAATGATTCTTGCAACTACAGAATTAATAATGCTTAAATGAAAACAAAATTACATATAAACTCTTTCATTAAACAACTTGCACTTAGCCATGTGGTTAATCATCCATTGTCAAAAGCCGATCAGACACAAAAGAATCCACTTTTTAGATACAACTATATCACCTACATATCTTTATCACAGTTAGAAAAGCAGACAAGAATGACAAATGTTCTTCTTTCACAAAATTTCCTTTCAATGTGAACACTGAATTCCTCTAATCATTATTTTTCCTCCAAGAATGCATTCATTTAGCTTTAAATCTTATTACTGTAGATGCGTGACAGAACCAGTGTTATCCTTGGTGGCGTCTTATTATCGATTAGACTGAGTTGGCTAAATGATTCAGCAAAGCATAAAAGGCACAACCATTCAAACAAAGCTTGTTAAACTTCTAAGTGTTTCCACATCATTCTACAAGTTCCTTTTGGTTTACATTTTGTTCAAACACAGTTTGAAATCCCTAAGTTACTTCTAAAACTCCTGTTATTTTTTTAGCTTTCCATCCAGAGTACCAGTCCCTGCTTCATGTGAGGAGGTGCTGATATCCTGTGAAAATTCTTGCCATTGTGATAGTATATTAGAAAGCATGAGGAATGTTTTTCTTACCAAATGGAAGAATTGCTTCTAGAGAACTTCAGATTTGTTCTCATCTAGGCTCCAAGGGTAGAGTTTAGTACATCAGATTTGTTCTATTGTTAAAAGACTCTTGTTGGCAGAACTTTCTTTAGAAACCAAGAATCTGTTACTTTATAATTTCCACTTATTGGAAATTAGTTTTATCTCCTGAAACAATAACCAGAACAAGTTACATTTTGAAGTCCTTCTAATATTTGTTTTTTTTGTGTGTGTGTGCTTGACAAAAAGTCCTGAGGACTTTTTTTTTATTTATTTTATTTTTTTAAATTTTTATTGCATTATATGTTTTGGGGTACATATGCAGAACGTGCAAGGTAGTTGCATAGGTACACACATGGCAGTGTGTTTTGCTGCCTTCCTCCCCTTCACCCACACTTGGCATTTATCCCCAGGCTATCCCTCCCTAGCCCCCCTGCTGTCCCTCTCCCATTCCCCCCAATAGACCCCAGTGTGTAGTAGACCCCCTCCCTGTGTCCATGTGTTCTCATTTTTCTCACCTGCCTATGAGTGAGAATATGCGGTATTTCTTTTTCTGTTCTTGTGTCAGTTTGCTGAGAATGATGTTCTCCAGATTCATCTGTGTCCTTACAAAGGACACAAACTCATCATTTTTGATGGCTGCATAATATTCCATGGTGTATATGTGCCACATTTTCCCAGTCCAGTCTATCATCGATGGGCATTTGGGTTGGTTCCAGGTCTTTGCTATTGTAAACAGTGCTGCAATGAACATTTGTGTGCATGTGTCCTTATAGTAGAACAATTTATAGTCCTTTGGATATATACCCAGTAATGGGATTGCTGGGTCAAATGGAATTTCTATGATGTCCTTCTAATATTTGAAGACCACCACCATGTTCTGTTGAAAATTTCCTTTTCTAGGCTCTATTTTGCTGTTTGCTTAAGTCTAATGTGTATAACTCTGGTGGACAAGAAATGTAATTTTCTTTATTTTTCTTTAACTAAACTTAATTTTTACTACAAACTACCCTGCAGCCAAGTGGCGAAATCTTTATCCCAACCAATTCAGCACTTGCACTGGTTGCTTTATTTTCTGTGAGGGCTCTGGGGGCCTGCGGTGTATATGATCCTCTGCATGGCCATCTGCACATGCTGAGGCCCCATGAGGCACCTTAGGGTGTTCTCATAGGGTGTGTGGTTTATGAATGTCAATACTGCATCCTCTTCATCTCAACTCTATGAGTTTCCATGAGTCAAAAACAGGTTCTCCATGATACTAACCTAGGCCCATTTATTTTGATTCTCGTTGTGTGTCTGTGTGTGTGTGTCCATGCATATTTGTATTTTTCATCCATAAACTACTCAGATTATAAAAAAGATAATTAGAATCTTGCTGTTTTCCTAAACTTTACCCCCGAAGAAAGATAGAGGTCTGTTAAGTCTGTATTCGCCAAACTTCAGTGGACTCCACAACATTTCTCCTTTTTATGTCTGTTTTCTCCTCAGTAATGAATTCTTCAAGTAGTTTGAGTGAGTTATCCTGATAATTTATTGATGTTTAAAAATCTGTATTTTTTATATATGCTGAATTATATTTCCAAATTTTCTGCTATTCCAACCCTCTCTTGCTTTAATAAAAAAAAAACCTCTTAGTGTAGTCTAATCTTAATAACTAGAGCCTTCAAAGAAAATATTAGGAATTAATTTTGCGCTTAACCAATTTATTGCACCTATTCCTAAGCTGATAACTATATATAAGTAACATTATGCCTATTATTTTCTTGAGTAATTCTTACACAGTCTTTTCAATAATGGAAATGTATCTTTTGAGTTTCTTTGTATTATAATATTAATTTTTTTCTAGTCATTTTTTCTCTTACTCTTAAATTGTAGTTTGAATTTCTCTTTATGAGTTCACTGCAAGTGGGTGTTTCCAATTATTTGGAGGACCTCTTAGATTCTTGCCAAGAGTCTATCAGTTTAGAAACTAAAATATATAGTTTAGAAACCAAAATCCTGTCTTTTCATGCCATCAATATGATCATCTGTTTCCTTCTTGTGCCTTCTTTGCTTTTTTTTTTTTTTTTTAATTTTTATTGCATTATAGGTTTTGGGGTACATGTGCAGAACGTGCAAGATAGTTGCATAGGTACACACATAGCAGTGTGTTTTGCTGCCTTCCTCCCCTTCACCCACACTTGGTATTCATCCCCAGGCTATCCCCTCCAGCCCCCCCCCCGCTGTCCCTCCCCCATTTCCCCCAACAGTCCCCAGTGTATAGTAGACCGCCTCTCTGTGTCCATGTGTTCTCATTTTTCTCACCCACCTATGAGTGAGTATATGCGGTATTTCTTTTTCTGTTCTTGGGTCAGTTTGCTGAGAATGATGTTCTCCAGATTCATCCATGTCCTTACAAAGGACACAAACTCATCATTTCTGATTGCTTTTGATGTCATGAGTTTTTACTATATTCCCAAATTCTATAGTGTCATAGATAGAATATTCACATGAAGTCATTTGCTCATTAATTTATGTTCATGACTCTATTATATTTGATGGGATTAGTAAGCACTAGGATAAGGCCTCTGAGCTGAATAATTGAATATACAATTATAATTCTATTGACTGCATGCTATGATTAAATATGTACAGACAGGTGATGGATGGTATCAAAAGAAAGAATCTTGTAGAAGTTCACTTCTCAGAGAAGTCTGGTGATAGATAAAAATTAGTAGGCAACCATCAGGTAAGAATTACTATGGTGAAAGATATCCAAGATAGAGGATGCAAGACGTGTTAAGGCACAGAAGTTGTTCTGGAGAAAAATAAGTTGGTTTGTATTATGAAGAGTAGAGTTTTAAAGTTAAGGTTATGAGACTGCAGATCAGATAATGAATATCTTTGTGGGCCCTTCCATGCTGTTTGTATTTATAGTGAACACTCAGGAGTCCTTTGAATGGTGATTTATAATGGGATATTGAGTGTCCATTATGTTATCTTGCATATTTTTCACATAGATGGTATGAAGTAAGGTTGGAAAGCGTGTTTCAAAACCATATGCCTTATATATTGTGTCTTTTTGACAGTTATCTAAATGAAGTAAGGACAAGGGGAATGGAAAGTCAGGTACCATTTAAATAAATAATCAAGTCAGTGAAATAATGGGTACAATGACTGAGTAACTGGGGAATTCAGGTAGCTTGAACAAATAATGGTGACAAGTGGTTGAGTCTACTGATTGAGATGATGGGCATGCTTTTGATTCAACAGGGAATTCAAGAGTATTCCTGAAAAGAAGATAATTTATGTTTTAGAAATTTTGAGTTTCAAATCCCTCAGGTATATCTAAGCACATAAAGTAAGAAGCTAGCAATATGTTTTGTTGTTCAAAAATTGTAATCTGGGGTAAAAAATGCAGCTGGCAGTATACACCCTAAACAATGACATGGAAATGTGTAAAAGTTCAATAAGGTTTTTAATGTGAGAAAGGAGAGAGATGAGTACAGATTGCAGGGACCATCAGCATGAACAGAGTGGACTCAAAAATGTAAGCTTGAGAAGAGATAAAGAAAAAGGTACATGAGAGTGAAGACTAAAGCCAGATGATGTTGATGCTAGGGAAATCAAGAGAGGAGAGCAGAGACTACAGCATCTAACACTGTTGAATGACCAAGCATGGAAAGACTGAAAGTGTCATGCATTGTGCAATAAAGAGAAAAGTTGTCATTGTGGTGAAAGCAGGTTCTGTGGAGTTGTTGGGAACCAAAGGTAAGTTTCAATGGCTTGAGAGGGAATCATGGGAATCTCTTTCATTGTATTTTCTGTGAACAAAGATGCTAGTTTTGTGTAATGCTCCAGATCTGCTTTCATAAGTATTTGAGGGATGAAAACATAGAAATAATTAGCATATATTGCATTGAGAAACTTGGTTTTATTGACTCAACAAGCAGAGAATGAAGAAATAAAAAGCTATTTCATTTTGCATTTAAGTATGAGAGAGCTTGGATTTTTTTTCTAGCCCAAGAGAGAGAAGAAACAGCAGATGGGAAATGTGTGTGTGTGTGTTTACTTACATATTTGAGTGTGTGCAGTTGCTGGGGGAAGAGTGGATGGAACCATGAGGGAAAGAATTAGGTAGCCATTATATAGGATCACAAGCCTTATTTAACTTACTGCCATGTTTTGGATTTATATATTAGGAATGAACTTTTCAATATGGTAAGTTGAGCACTTGACAAGTGGCTAGTCCTAATTGAGATGTACTGTAAGTTTAAAATACATACCAGGTTTCAAAAATTTACTAAGTAAAAAATAGTTTAAAATATATCTTTAATGATTTTTATATAGAGTATGTATTGAAGTGTTATTATGTTGGATAGATTGTTTAAATAAAATGTATTCTTTTTTTTTTTCTTTTTGAGACAGAGTCTCACTTTGTTGCCAGGCTGGAGTACAGTGGTGCAATCTTGGCTCACTGCAACCTCCCACTCCTGGGTTCAAACAATTCTCCTGCCTCAGCTTCCCTAGTAACTGGGACTACAGGCACATGCCACCATGCCCAGCTAATTTTTATATTTTTAGTAGAGATGGAGTTTCACGATCTTAGCCAGGATGGTCTTGATCTCTTGATCTCATGATCCACCCACCTCAACTTCCCAAAGTGCTGGGATTACAGGCCTGAGTCACCACACCCAGCCATAAAATGTATTCTTAAAATTAATTTTACCTGTTTATTTTTAGTGTGGCTATCAGAAAATTTAGAATGAAATATGTGTCTCATATTAAATTGCTGCTACAGGAAGACTCTGCACCTTCTGTTATAACCTATAACTGTCTGTCACTGAGTGTCACTGACCATCACTACACATATGTTATTCCAATGACTAGGCCTAGAATTCTTCCTGTGTGCCTTTCTTCTTTCTTGCTTTGTGGATGATTTCTTTTTTTTTCTTTTTCTTTTTAATTTTTATTGCATTATAGGTTTTGGGGTACATGTGCAGAATGTGAAAGATAGTTGCATAGGTACACACATGGCAGTGTGTTTTGCTGCCTTCCTCCCCTTCACCCACACTTGGTATTCATCCCCAGGCTATCCCCCTCAGCGCCCCCCCCCCGCTGTCCCTCCCCCATTTCCCCCAACAGTCCCCAGTGTATAGTAGACCGCCTCTCTGTGTCCATGTGTTCTCATTTTTCTCACCTACCTATGAGTGAGTATATGCAGTATTTCTTTTTCTGTTCTTGTGTCAGTTTGCTGAGAATGATGTTCTCCAGATTCATCCATGTCCTTACAAAGGACACAAACTCATCATTTCTGGTTGCTGCATAATATTCCATGGTGTATATGTGCCACATTTTCCCAGTCCAGTCTATCATCGATGGGCATGTGGGTTGGTTCCAGGTCTTTGCTATTGTAAACAGTGCTGCAATGAACATTCGTGGGCATGTGTCCTTATAGTAGAACGATTCATAGTCTTTTGGATATATACCCAGTAATGGGATTGCTGGGTCAAATGGAATTTCTATTTCTAGGTCCCTGAGGAATCGCCACACTGTCTTCCACAATGGTTTAACTAATTTACACTCCCACCAACAGTGTAAGAGTGTTCCTATTTCTCCACATCCTCTCCAGCATCTGCTGTCTCCAGATTTTTTAATGATCGCCATTCTAACTGGTGTGAGATGATATCTCAATGTGGTTTTGATTTGCATCTCTCTAATGACCAATGATGATGAGCACTTTTTCATATGTTTGTTGGCCTCATGTATGTCTTCTTTTGTAAAGTGTCTGTTCATATCCGTTGCCCATTTTTGAATGGGCTTGTTTGTTTTTTTTCCTGTAAATCTGTTTGAGTTCTTTGTAAATTCTGGATATCAGCCCTTTGTCAGATGTGTAAACTGCAAAGATTTTTTCCCATTCTGATGGTTGCCGATTCACTCTAGTGACTGTTTGTTTTGCCGTGCAGAAGCTGTGGAGTTTGATTAGGTCCCATTTGTCTATTTTGGCTTTTGTTGCCAATGCTTTTGGTGTTTTGTTCATGAAGTCCTTGCCTATTCCTATGTCCTGAACGGTTTTGCCTAGATTTTCTTCTAGGGTTTTCATGGCATCAGGTCTTACGTTTAAGTCTTTAATCCATCTGGAGTTAATTTTAGTGTAAGGTGTCAGAAAGGGGTCCAGTTTCTGCTTTCTGCACATGGCTAGCCAGTTTTCCCAACACCATTTAGTAAATAGGGAATCCTTTCCCCATTGCCTGTTTTTGTCTGGTTTATCAAAGATAATATGGTTGTAGATGTGTTGTGTTGCCTCCGATGCTTCTGTTCTGTTCCATTGGTCTATATCTCTATTTTGGTACCAGTACCATGCTGTTTTGATTACTGTAGCCTTGTAGTATAGTTTGAAGTCTGGTAGCATGATGCCTCCCGCTGTGTTCTTTTTGCTTAGAATTGACTTGGCTATGCGGGCTCTTTTTTGGTTCCATATGAAATTCATGGCGGTTTTTTCCAGTTCTGTGAAGAAATTCAATGGTAGTTTGATGGGGATAGCATTGATTGTGTAAATTACTTTGGGCAGTATAGCCATTTTCACAATATTGATTCTTCCTAACCATGAACATGGAATGTTTCTCCATCTGTTTGTGTCCTCTCTTATTTCGTTGAGCAGTGGTTTGTAGTTTTCCTTAAAGAGGTCCCTTACATTCCTTGTGAGTTGTATTCCTAGGTATTTTATTTTCTTTGTAGCAATTGTGAATGGCAGTTCATTCTTAATCTGGTTCTCTTTAAGTCTGTTATTGGTGTATAGGAATGCTTGTGATTTTTGAACATTGATTTTATATCCTGAGACTTTGCTGAAGTTGCTTATCAGTTGCAGGAGCTTTTGGGCTGAGGTGATGGGGTCTTCTAGGTATACTATCATGTCGTCTGCAAATAGAGACAATTTGGCTTCCACCTTTCCTATTTGAATACCCTTTATTTCTTTTTCTTGCCTGATTGCTCTGGCTAGAACTTCCAGTACTATGTTGAATAGAAGTGGTGAGAGAGGGCATTCTTGTCTAGTGCCGGATTTCAAAGGGAATGCTTCCAGTTTTGCCCATTAAGTATGATATTGGCTGTTGGTTTGTCATAAATAGCTTTTATTACTTTGAGATATGTTCATCAATACCAAGTTTATTGAGGGTTTTTAGCATAAAGGGCTGTTGAATTTTGTCAAATGCCTTCTCTGCGTCCATTGAGATAATCATGTGGTTTTTGTTTTTGCTTCCGTTTATGTGGTGAATTACATTTATAGACTTGCGTATGTTGAACCAGCCTTGAATCCCCAGGATGAATCCTACTTGATCATGATGGATAAGTTTTTTAATGTGCTGTTGCAATCGATTTGCGAGTATTTTATTGAAGATTTTTTGCATCTATGTTCATCATGGATATTGGTCTGAAGTTTTCTTTTCTTGTTGGGTCTCTGCTGGGTTTTGGTATCAGGATGATGTTGGTCTCATAAAATGATTTGGGAAGGGTTCCCTCTTTTTGAATTATTTGGAATAGTTTCAGAAGGAATGGTACCAGATCCTCTTTGTGTGTCTGGTAGAATTCGGCTGTGAACCCATCTGGACCTGGCCTTTTTTTGTGTGGTAGGCTCTTAATTGCTGCCTCAACTTCTGACCTTGTTATTGGTCTATTCATAGTTTCGGTTTCCTCCTGGTTTAGGCTTGGGAGGACACAGGCGTCCAGGAATTTATCCATTTCTTCCTGATTTACTAGTTTGTGTGCATAGAGTTGTTTGTAGAATTCTCTGATGATGGTTTGAATTTCTGTGGAATCTGTGGTGATTTCCCCTTTATCGTTTTTTATTGCATCTATTTGGTTGTTCTCTCTTTTCTTTTTTATCAGTCTGGCTAGTGGTCTGTCTATTTTATTGATCTTTTTGAAAAACCAGCTCTTGGATTTATTGATTTTTTGAAGGGTTTTTCTTGTCTCTATCTCCTTCAGTTCTGCTCTGATCTTAGTTATTTCTTGTCTTCGGCTAGGTTTTGAGCTTTTTTGATCTTGCTCCTCTAGCTCTTTCAATTTTGATGATAGGGTGTCAATTTTGGATCTCTCCACTCTTCTCATGTGGACACTTATTGCTATATCTTTTCCTCTACAGACTGCTTTAAATGTGTCCCAGAGATTCTGGTACGTTGTGTCTTCATTCTCGTTGGTTTCAAAGAACTTCTTTATTTCTGCCTTCATTTCATTGTTTATCCAATCAACATTCAAGAGCCAGTTGTTCAGTTTCCATGAAGCTGTGCGGTTCTGAGTTATTTTCTGAATTCTGAGTTCCAACTTGATTGCACTATGGTCTGAGAGACTGTTTGTTATGATTTCCGTTGTTTTGCATTTGCTGAGGAGTGCTTTACTTCCAATTATGTGGTCAATTTTGGAGTAGGTGTGATGTGGTGCTGAGAAGAATGTATATTCTGTGGATTTGGGGTGGAGAGTTCTGTAAATGTCTATCAGGTTTGCTTGTTCCAGGTCTGAGTTCAAGTCCTGGATATCCTTGTTAATTTTCAGTCTGGTTGATCTGTCTGCTATTGACAGTGGAGTGTTAAAGTCTCCCACTATTATTGTGTGGGAGTCTAAGTCTCTTTGTAAGTCATTAAGAACTTGCCTTATATATATGGGTGCTCCTACATTGGGTCCATATATATGTAGAATCATTAGCTCTTCTTGTTGTATCGATCCTTTTACCATTAGGTAATGACCTTCTTTGTCCCTTTTGATCTTTGTTGCTTTAAAGTCTATTTTATCAGACATGAGAATTGCAACTCCTGCTTTTTTTTTTTGCTCTCCATTTGCTTGGTAAATCTTCCTCCATCCTTTTATTTTGAGCCTTTGTGTATCTTTGCATGTGAGGTGGGTTTTCTGGATACAGCACACTGATGGGTTTTGGTTTTTTATCCAGTTTGCCATTCTGTGTCTTTTTATTGGTGCATTTAGCCCATTTACATTTAGGGTTAATATTGTTATGTGTGAATTTGATACTGCCATTTTGATGCTATCTGGCTGTTTTGCCCGTTGGTTCATGTACATTCTTCATTTTGTTGATGGTCTTTAGCATTTGATATGCTTTTAGGGTGGCTGGAACTGGTTTTTTTTTCTATGTGTAGTGCCTCTTTCAGGAGCTCTTGTAAAGCAGGCGTAGTGGTGACAAAATTTCTGAGTACTTGCTTGTTCGTGAAGGATTTTATTTTTCCTTCACTTATGAAGCTCAGTTTGGCTGGATATGAAATTCTGGGTTGAAAGCTCTTTTCTTTAAGGATGTTGAATTTTGGCCCCCACTCTCTTCTGGCTTGTAGAGCCTCTGCCGAGAGATCTGCTGTGAGTCTGATGGGCTTCCCTTTGTGGGTGACCTGACCTTTCTCTCTGGCTGCCCTTAGTATTTTCTCCTTCATTTCAACCCTGGTGAATCTGACGATTATGTGCCTTGGGGTTGCTCTTCTTGCAGAGTATCTTTGTGGTGTTCTCTGTATTTCCTGCAGTTGAGTATTGACCTGTCTTGCTAGGTTGGGGAAATTTTCCTGGATAATATCCTGAAGAGTGTTTTCCAGCTTGGATTCATTCTCTTCGTCACATTCTGGTACACCTATCAAACGTAGGTTGGGTCTCTTCACATAGTCCCACATTTCTTGGAGATTTTGTTCATTCCTTTTTGTATTCTTTTCTTTAATCTTGGTTTCTCGTTTTATTTCATTGAGTTGATCTTCAACTTCTGATATTCTTTCTTCTGCTTGGTCAATTCGGCTGTTGCAACTTGTGCATGCTTCACGAAGTTCTCGTGTTGTGTTTTTCAGCTCCTTCAATTCATTCATATTCCTCTCTAAGTTGTCCATTCTTGTTATCAATTCCTCGAATCTTTTTTCAAATCTTTTTTCAAGGTTCTTAGTTTCTTTGCACTGGTTTAGTACATGTTCCTTTAGCTCACTGAAGTTTCTCATTATCCACTTTCTGAAGTCTGATTCCGTCATTTCGTCACATTCATTCTCCGTCCAGCTTTGTTCCCTTGCTGGTGAGGAGTTTTGTTCCTTTTTTGGAGGTGAGGTGTTTTGGCTTCAGGTGCTTTCCTCCTTTTTGTGCTGGTTTCTTCCCATCTTTATGGATTTATCCGCCTGTCGTCTTAGTAGTTGCTGATTTTTCAATTGGGTCTCTGTGTGGACACTGAGATTGTTGATGATGAAGTATTTCTGTTACTTAGTTTTCCCTCTAATGGTCTATCCCCTCTGCTGTATGAGTGCTGAGGTCCACTCCAGGCCCTGCTTGTCTGGGGTATACCTGCAGCAGCTGCAGAACAGTGAGGGATGATACCAGTTTCTTCTTCTGCTGTCCTTGTTCCAGAATAATGCCAGCCAAATGTCACTCTGATTAGTCCTTTTCTGGGGTGACTCCTTGGATATACAGGGGTCAGGGAGCTGCTTGAGGAGACAGTCTGTGCTTTATAGGAGCTTCAGTGCTGAGCTGTGAGCTCCGTTGTTCATTCAGGGTTGTTGGGAGGTTGTTTATGTCTGCTGCAATAGAACTCATAAAACACCATCCTTTTTTTCCCCCCCTTAGATGCTCTGTCTCAGGGAGTTGGGGCTTTCTTTATGAGTATCTGTTGCACTGTCCTGCCCCACTAGGCAGCAGTCTATTCTCTATTTGCCTGCCGGGGCTCTAACCTGCTAGCGCGGGTCCTCCCTGTTGCTGCTGGGCTCCCTTCTGCTGTGGAGCGCGGAGTCTCTCTGTTATGGCAGGTTGCCTCGGCAACGGTGGGCTGCGTCAGTCCTGGGCGGTACTTCAGTGGGGGTGGACTGCGTCAGCAATGGTGGACACCCCTCCCTCACTGGGCTGCACCATCCTAGATGCCGGCAGCAAAACTCTCAGCCCCAAGCACCTCCACTCACCGCCCTGCTTGTCCCTGTGAGCGTAGGACCTTCTGAGCCCGATCACCCAGCTCCCTGCCTCAGAGTCCATCCTCTCTCTCTCTCTCTTCCTCTCCCCAAGCTGAAAGGTTGACTCTCTCACTGGCGCCCCAGTAGCCTGCCGATAGGGCACTGGGATCCGTGCAATCTCCTGTGCCGCTGCCCACTACCCCGGCTCAGATCACCCTTCCCAGGAAACTCCTGGTCTGGCTCATTGTCCAAGTCCCGTTCAATCAGATGAACATGCCAATCTGCCCTTCCAAATCTCAGATTGCTGGTTTAACAGGGCACCCAGACCAGTGAGTTCCGCACCGGGTCCCACCGCGGCACCGGCCGAAGAGGCGGCGGGAGCCGGCTGAGTTAGCTGGGTGCGCTAGCGTCCCATGTCTCTCCCACACCTGGGACTTTCAACGCTCTGTGGGCATAAAAGGAACATCCGAGAATGCGGCTAGGACTCACCCTCTGTGCCTTCATTGAGAGCTGCAATCCTGAGTCACCTCTACGACGCCATCTTGCCTCCTCCCATTTCGTGGATGATTTCTTATAAGGTTAAGACTGAGCTACTAAGGCCAGGAGAGAAGCCTCTTTTGTTATTTAAATATTTGAGAGCAAATAGTTCTTTCTCTTTGTCACATGTGTTCTTTTACTGGTTCTAATTTTCTTTTTTTTAGAGCAGTGTTTTTTTTCTTTTGCTGTTGGTATAAACTCCTTTGTTTTTATTTTCTTTAAGGCTCTCATATTGTCTAATCATTTGCTCAGGTTCTTTCCCTTTCATTCTAGCAGATATCAGTCATTTTTAGAGCAAAGATCATTTGTTTAGGCTCAAGTAGGAAGACAAATGCAGCCTACTGTATAAGTGATTAGGTTAGTATCTTTAAAGGTCTTAGATCTCAAGCTAGTACATTTTTCTTTGCAGCTCACTGTGAAAATATCCCCTGCAAACTGTGAGGGTGAGTGACATTTTTGCTGTAGCTCTTCATTCCTAGACTCCAGATCAAGAAAAACCTTCTGGCAATTCTTTTTTTTTTTTTTTTTTTGAGATGGAGTTTCACTCTTGTTACCCAGGCTGGAGTGCAATGGTGTGATCTCGGCTCACCACGACCTCTACCTCCTGGATTCAGGCAATTCTCCTGCCTCAGCCTCCTGAGTAGCTGGGATTACAGGCACACACCACCATGCCCAGCTAATTTTTTGTATCTTTAGTAGAGACAGGGTTTCACCATGTTGACCACGATGGTCTTGATCTCTTGACTTCATGATCCACCCACCTCGGCCTCCCAAAGTGCTGGGATTACAAGCAATTCTTATCTGTAGCCTGTAGGCACACTGATCTCAACTACTTTACCCATAGGTCCTCATGGATGTTATCTGCTGGATGTTAGGAATTATCATCAATTATTTTTACCAGTTTGGGCTTATCCTTCTCCAGAAAACAAAAGGAATAAAAACTGTTGACTCAACTATTCTAAATTCTTTCAACATCTCTCCTTTTCCTTTGCTGGGCCTCCTAGCTGAACTATGGTATTAGAAAATATTGGATTTTATCTTGCCTATTGAAGAGCCAATGGAGTTAGGAACATTACATGAATATTTACTTTAATCACCAAACCACTCTCGCTGTCTCTGTCTTCGGGCTCAGTCTCAAAATTAATTGAAAGGTTTTAAATATATACTCAAAGTCCTTCTGAAGCTCTATAAAGAGGCTAAAAATTAGGTCCAAGTTTTGGTAAAACTTACTTTTTAACTTGTGTGGCATAATGCATTTTTCATAATAAAATTTTAATTGGAAAAAACTTTAAATGGAGACTCCTCTTATTTCCTGTATCTTTTGGTGCTCATATCAGTAATATTCCTAGCCATAAAAGATGAAAGAATATGTGTTTATTTTATTTCTACTAACTGGAAGATGAAAAATAATCTTGGAAAATGTTCTCACTAAAAGGATTACTCTGCTACATTTTATGTTTTTCCTTAGAGTTCTCCTTTATTCAATGATATTACATTGCCGATAATCTGCTCCTATACATTTAGTGTATGTTAAATAAGGCAGCAGTTGTCTAAATGCCTCCTAGCTTGTCTTGTAGAATAGGGAATAAATAAGGAAAACAGTCTTTTTCTTTCAAGCAACTTGTGAGTTAGAAAGCTTTTTAGATTAGCAATTTTTATCCAAACTAGAATTTATGTTTCTTTTTTTCATTTTTTGAGAGGGAGTCCTACTCTGTTGCTCAGCCTGGAGTGCAGCAGTGCAATGTCAGCTTATTGGAACCTCTGCCCTCTAGGTGCAAGCAGAGTAACTGGAATTACAGGTGTGTACCACCATGCCCAGCTAATTTTTTATTCTTTTAGTAGAGATGAGGTTTTGCCATGTTTCCCAGGCTGGTCTCAAACTCCTGAGGTCAGATGATTCACCAGCTTTGGCCTCCCAAAGTGCTTGGATTACAGGGGTGAGCCACTGTGCCTGGCACAACCTGGAATTTATATTTCTGCAATTACACAGAAATTTCAATTCTAGATTATTTATAATCCTTCATTTATTAAAAAATTGATGAAAATCTATAATGAAAATATAGAAGTTAATAATTTCCAAGAAAATCTTACTTTATTGGCAAATGCAGTAAGTGTAGATTTGAAAATTGAAATTGGGCAATGATTCTTTGAATGTATTTTTGTTTATCCATGTGTTTGACAAATTATACTCCACCTTTCTGGATAGATATGGTTACTCAGCTATGAATGAATTTGGTGCTCAGGCAATCTTTCTGCCTGTCATAGTTTCATTGAAAATCAATATGCCTGTTCCAGAAACTGAGAATGTCCTATGATATATTACCTATTGGCTGCCAAATGCAAAAACCCAAAAATGTGAAAATAGATTAATGCTATTAAAAATGCATCAGCAAATTATTCTTCAATAGCTGCTTTAAAAGTAGGAATTGCCTTAGATGACTTTTTCTGTCACCAAAGGCTATTGCACCTCTACTCTGTAGCAAGCACTGTCAGAATTATTACTCATTCCATTTTAGTGCAAATCCTAGCACACAGATTCCTGAGGGCTGCTAACTGCATGGAATACAACTGTCCTTTGTCATTTCTAATCAATGACAGTATGGAAAGTTTTGCACAGGATTTCTTATACTATTAAAATCAGGGGGAGAGAGATCCAAGATGGCCAATTAGCAACAGCTCAGGATTGTAGCTCCCAGTGAAAGCACAGAGAGTGAGTGGATGCCACATTTCCAGACGAATTTTTGTTGCCCATGGACCAGGAGATTCCCAGGGGAGGAATCCACAGGTCGCCAGCACAACTCTTTTGACTGGTGCAGCTGTTTTGTCTGCGCCATGGTGAAGCAGTTCTCAGTGCAGAGTATACGGTACTGGGTGCCCTTTTAGTTGGTGTTTGGAGCTCCGGGAAGGTAGAGTCACCCGTTCAGCTGATTGAAAAGGGGACTGAAGCGGGGAGCCAGACCGGGAGATTCCCGGGCAGAAAAGCGCCACGAATCTCAACACTGCTGTTTCAGCCAGTGCAGTGGGTTGCTGCAGGGGAAATTACACCGATTCTGGATTGAGAGTTTTACAGCAAGCACAGCTGAACCTGGGAAGGTCAGGCTCAGTGGGGGAGGGGCGTCTGCCAAAGGAAAACTAAGAAACAGAAAAAACTTCATCACCAAATAGCTGGACGGCCACTCAGAGACCCAATCTGAAAGTCACCAATTACAAAGACAACATGTGGGTAAATCCACAAAGATGGGAAGAAACCAGCACAAAAAGCCTGAAAACACCTGAAATCAGAATGTCTCTCCTCCTACAGGGGATTGCAGCTCCTCATCAGCTGCGATCAAGGCCTGATGGAGAATGTGTGATGAGTTGACAGAATCTGGCTTCAGAATGTGGATAATAAGAAACTTCTGTGAGCTAAAAGAACATGTTCTAACCCAATGCAAAGAAACTAAGAACCTTGAAAAAAGGTTTGATGAAATGCTAACAAGAATAGATAATTTAGAGAGGAATATACGTGAATTAATGGAGCTGAAATACACAATACGAGAACTTTGCGAAGTATGCACAAGTTTTAGCAGTCAAATTGATCAAGCAGAAGAAAGGATATCAGAGGACAAAGAGCAACTTAATGAAATAAAATGAGAAGACAAGTTTAGAGAAAAAAGGCTAAAAAGGAATGAGCAAAGTCTCCAAGAAATATGGGACTATGTGAAAAGACCTAATTTACGTTTGATAGGTGTACCCAAATGTGACAAAGAGAATGAATCCAAGCTGGAAAATATTCTTCAGGATATTATTCAGGAAAACTTTCCCAACCTAGCAAGGCAGGACAATACTCAACTCCAGGTAATACAGAGAACACCACAAAGATATTCCTCAACAAGAGCAACCCCAAGGCACATAATCATTAGATTCACCAGGGTTGAAATAAAGGAGAAAATGCTAAGGGCAGCCAGAGAAAAAGGTCAGGTTACTCACAAAGGGAAGCCTATCAGACTCACAGCATATCTCTCAGCAGAAACCCTACAAGCCAGAAGATAGTGGGGGCCAGTATTCAACATCCTTAAAGAAAAGAACTTTCAGCCCAGAATTTCATATCCAGCCAAACTAAGCTTCATAAGTGAAGGAAAATAATCCTTTGCGAACAAGCAAGTATTCAGAGATTTCATCACCACCAGGCCTGCTTTACTAGAGCTTCTGAAAGAAGCATTACATATAGAAAGGAACAACTGGTATCAGCCATTCCAAAAACATACCAAAAGGTAAAGAGCATCACCATAATGAATAAGTTACATCAACTAATGGGCAAAACAGCCAGCTAGCATTAAATGGCAGTATTAAACTCATATATATCAATATCAATCCTAAATTTCAATGGACTAAAATGCCCCATTCAAAAGACACAGACAGCCAAATTGGATAAAAAGCCAAAACCCATAGGTATCTGCATCCAGACCCATCTCAAATGCAAGGATACACAAAAACTCAAAACAAAGGGATGGAGGAAGATTTACCAACCAAATGGAGAGCACACATGCACACACACACAAAAGCAGGAGTTGCAATTCTCATCTCTGATAAAATAGACCTTAAAGCAACAAAGACCAAAAGAGACAAAGAAGTACATTACATAATGGTAAATGGATCAATGCAACAAGAGGAGCTCATGATCCTAAATATATATGCACCCAATGCAGGAGCGAGCACTCAGGTACATAAGGCAAGTTCTTAATGGCTTACAAAGAGATTTAGACTCCCACACAATAATAGTGGGAGACTTTAACACTACATTGTCAATATCAGACAGATCAACAAGAGAGAAAATTAACAAGGCTATCCAGGACCTAAACTCAGACCTGGAATAAGTAAACTGAATAGACATTTACAGAACTCTCCACCCCAAATCCAAAAAACATACATTTTTCCTAGTATTACATTATACCTATTCTAAAAGTGACCACAAAATTGGAAGTAAATCACTCCTCAGCAATTGCATAGCATTTCATAGGTTTACATGAAATATTGGTTGGCTGCTTGTTTGTTATTTTCCTCCCTTATTCCTTCCTGTCTCCATTGTTAAGCACATTTATTGGCATAAAAGAGGTTTTTAATACCCATTTCTTAGACTGCATTCTAGCCTGGGCAATAGAGCAAGATTCCTGTTCTCTCTCCTGCTTTCTCTTCCTCTTTCTTTCTCTCTTTCTCTTTCTCTTTCTTCTTTTCTCTCTTTTTCTTCCTTTTTTCTTTCTTCTCTTTCAAAAAAAATCAGACATGCTGTTTAGAGAAGATGGAGTAAGATGAAGGAAATGTCTGTAGTGCTTGTTGTTGGTAAGTGAGTGCTGAATATGCCTGTGCCTGTGCTAGGATCATAATATTGTGGTCAGTTCCCACTGAGAAAAGAAGGGGACTCAGCTCCGTAGCCACAGAAAATACAGAGAAATAATAATGCTTTCAGAAGAAAATGCTTAATTGTCACAGAATGATTTGAATTAATTACAACCAAAATTAACTGTAGTAAATAACTCCAGAATACCAAAAGGATGCAGACATCAATACTGAAACACACTCTTTGATTCATGTAACAAGGAGGTCTACTAGATATATGCAGAATTTCTTGAACCATAGACAATTCTGTATGCTCTCTTTTGCCATCTTAATACCAAGAATAACAGATTTCTCTATTTCTTATTTTTTAAAGGGTAGAGTGCTGAGAGGAGAACAAGTGTAAGTTTATCTATTTTTCAAAGTTTTAGCTCAAACTAAGAACAATATTATAGGTTCCAAATATCCCACATCCCACTGCAAAATATCAAAAGTGAGCCATGCTCAGAGGATGTGAAATGAGTTCTACCAGTATTAACTCATTGACCATCTCGAGGCTAAGCTGAGAAGACAAAAGAGTTAATAGAATATTCAAGAGGGCAAGAATCAGAATTTCTTTGGAGAACAGTTGGTGTGCTCCTATTCTCAGGCCCTGTCACAGGAAGAAGAGTGTGCCTCCCCCCAGCTGCAAATCCAGCAAGAGATAAACTTAGAAATAGCTTGGCAGGTATAGAAGATGCTGTTAGAGTCCTGCTTGGATCTCCTCTGGGTCTGGATTTATGTACTGACAACTTAACAGCTCCCTCTCTCTGTCTCTCTCTCTCAGAGGTTACATTTCTCTACCCTAGAGGCTTTCTGCAGTCAATGACAACTGATGCAAAGTGTGAACTCCCTTGCCTTACATTGTGATCAATTCTGTGGGGCAATTCATGTTTCAGAAACCCTCATGGGATCAGCTGAAACTAGACACCAATTAAAATCATGTCCTTTCTCACTCTCCTGTTTTTGTCTCTTTCTCTTGAGAGATAGCCTCAATAACTTAAATTGAATCCCTACTTGAAGCTTTGATTTAAGAAACTCAATCTAAGAAAACAAGTATCCATGACTTTGTGAGACATAGGGACTGGAACTTAATTCATGCCTACAAGAGTCTAAATATGTGAGGCTGTGTCCCATAGACAGCTACGTCACCATGGGCAGCAGAACAAAAGGGTCCTATATAGACTTCATGAAAGCAAGTCAGAAAACTGTCTTAAAAAATCTTGCTCAATCAAACCTGCTTTGAGGAGTGAGGCCACCTCTTTAGGGATTCTTCAATATCCAGAAAAAGAAAGAATCAAAAGGATTGGGGATATGCATTATTCCATCAACACTGAAAATAGATATCCCTAAGAGAGTCACAAAAACATCCCTTTTGTGAGAGAAGCAGGTTATAAAATCACCTTTACCCAGAGGACATTTATGTAGGATTACAATTAAACAGTGGTATTTATTTTATAAATTTTACTTCTTCATCAACCTGCTCCAATCCTGGATGGTACTATATCCATAATTACTGAGGAGAATGAGATAGAGGGAAGCAATGGTGGAGAAACCCACTATAATCCCATTGCCCCACTGCAGAACCTGCCTGAGGCAGGTCCAAGTTTGGTAAACAGAGACATTTGATATTGGATGAGAATGTGAAAATAAATGTTAAACTGTACTAGATTTTATTTCCTGAGAATTTCTGGAATAGTTATGAAAATCTTAAACTTATTTTGACAGAAGAAAACAGATTCACATAGGAAGATATACAAAAGAATAGAGCTACCTTTTTCTTGTACCCTGTAGATTCCAACTTATTTATGAAACCTGTGGGTTACCTCTATATGTATAGTCTTCTATATGTATATGTAACCCCTTCTATATGTGGGTTACCTCAATATGTATAAGAAGGACTTCTCTGCTCTGTGATGTCTTTGTTTTAATTTTTATACTTTAAAAATTTCAGGCTGGGCTCAGTGGCTTAATCCTATAATCCCAGCACTTTGGAAAGCCAAGGCAGGTAGATCACAAGGTCAGGAGTTCAAGACCAGCCTGGCCAACATGATGAAACCCCGTCTCTACTAAAAATACAAAAACTAGCTGGGAACAGTAGTGGAGGCATTGGGAGGCTGAGGCAGGCAATTGCTTGAACCCTGAAGGTGGTTGCAGTGAGCTGAGATCACACCACTGCACTCCAGCCTGGGCGACAGAGTGAGACTATCTCAAAAAAAATTTTCAACAGCTTTAGGGGTACAAGGGGTGTTGGATACATTAATGAATTATAACATGGTGAAGTCTGAAATTTTAGTGAACCCATCACCCAAATAGTGTACTTTGTATCCAATATGTAGTTTTTTATTCCTTACCCATTTCCATGCATTCCCCTTTTTGAGTCTCCAATGTCCATTATACCACTCTGTATGATTTTGGGTACCCATAGTTTAGCTTCCCATTTATAAGTGAGCACAAACAGTATTTGGTTCTTCATTCCTGAATTTCTTCTTTTAGAATAATGACCTCCAGTTTCATCCAAGTTGCTGCAAAAGACATTTTTTTATTCTTTTCTTTGGATGAGTAGTATGCCATGGTGTATATACACCACATGTTCTTTATCCACTTACTGGTTGATTGGCACTCAGATTAGTTTCATATCTTTGCAATTGTGAATTGTGCTTTGATAAACATATGTGTGGAGTTGTTTCTTTGATATGATTACTTCTGTTTTGGGTAGATACCCAGTAGTGTTATTGATAGATTGAATGGTAGATCTCCTTTTAGTTCTTTGAGAAATCTCCATACTGTTTTTCATAGAGGCTTTACTAATTTATATTCCAAATGGCAGAGTATAAGCACTCCCCTTTCACCATATCCACACCAACCTCTATTTTTTATTTTTATTTTTAAATAATGGTCATTCTGGCTGGAGTAACGTTGTATCTCATTGTGATTTTTATTAGCATTTCCTTGATAATTTGTGATGTTGAACATTTTTCCTATGTTTTTCAGCAATCTGTACATCTTTTGAGAAAAGTCTGGTCATGTCATTTGCCCATTTTCCTGTGGAATTATTTTTTTCTTGCTTTTTTAAATATTGGATATTCGTCCTTTGACAGAGGCATAGTTTGCTAATATTTTCTCTCATTCTATGGGTTGTCTGTTTCCTCTGATTATTATTTATTTTTTTGTGCAGCAGCTTGTTAGTTTAATTAGGTCCCATTTATTCATTTTTGTTTTAGTTGCATTCACTTTTGGGGTCTTAGTCATAAATTTTTTCTTTGCTAGGCCAATATCCAGAATTGTTTCCCCTAGCTTTTACTTTATAATTTTTGTTTCAGGTCTTAGATTTAAATCTTTAATCCACCTTGAGTTGATTTTTCTACATGGTGACAGAGATCCAGTTTCACTCTTCTACGTGTAGCTATCCAGTTTTCCCAGCACCACTTATTTAAGAGAGTGAGTGTCTTTCCCCCAAATTTATGTTTTTGTATGCTTTGTCAAAGATCAGTTGGGTGTAAGCATTTGGCTTTATTTTTAGGGTTCTCTGTCCTGTTTTGTCTATGTGTCTACTTTTATACCAGTACCATACTATTTTGGTTACCATAGCCTTGTGGTATAATTTGAGTCAAGTAATGTGAAGCCTCAAGATTGATTCCTTTTGCTCAGGATTGCTTTGACTATTCAGGCTCTTTTTTGGTTCCATATGAATTTTAGGATTAAAAACATTCTGTGAAAAATGATCTTGGTATTTTGATAGGAATTACATTGAATCTGTAGCTTGCTTTGGCAGTATGGTCATTTTAATATTGATTCTTCCAATCCATGAATATAGGATGTATTTGCATTTGTTTGTGCCATGTAGGATTTCTTTCAGCAGTGTTTTATACTTCTACTTAGAGATATATTTCACTTCCTTGCTTAAGTATATTTCCAGTTATTTTATTTTTTACAGCTATTGTAAAAGGGACTCTGTTCTTGATTTGATTCTCAGCTTGATTGTTTTTGGTATATAGCAGTGCTATTAATTTCTGTACACTGATTTTGTAATTTAAGACTTTTCTGAATAGTTTTTTGAAGGAATGTTTGGAGTTTTCTAGGTATACAATCTTATCATTAGCAAACAGAGATAGACTTCTCTTTTCAAACTTCATTGCCGTTTCTTTCTTCCTCCTATCTAATTGCTCTGGCTAGGACTTCCAGTACTATGTTGACTAAAAGTGGTAAAAGTGGGCATCCTGGTCTTGTTCCAGATCTTAAGGACAATGCTATCAACTTCTCCTCCATTTAGTATGATGTTGGCTGTGGATTTGTTATATATGGCATTTATTATCTTGAGGTATGTTACTTCTATGCATCCTTTGTTGAGGGTTGCTATTATTAAGGATGCTGAATTTTATTGAATGCTTTTCTTGTATCTATTAAATGAACATATATATATTTTTAAATTCTGTTTATGTTATGAATCACATTTATTGACTTGTGTATATTGAATCATCCTTCCATCCCTGGGACAAAACCCACTTGATCATTGTATGTGCTGTTGAATTCAGTGTGCTAGTATTTTGTTGAGGAAGTTTGCATTTATGTTAATCAGGGATATTAATCTGTAGTTTTCTTTTTTTGTTATATCATTTCCTGTATCTGGTATCAGAGTGATTTTGGCTTCATAGAAGTAGTTAGGAAGGATTTTCTCTTTCTGAATCTTTTGGAATAGTTTCAGTGTGATTGGTACCAATTCCTTTAATGTCTGGGTGGAATATGGTTGTGAGTACATCTGGCTCTGGAAACCTTTTGTTTGACAAATTTTTTAAGTTACTGGTTCAATCTTACTGCTTTTTATTATCTATTCAAGATTTCTATTTCTTCCTGATTCAATATAGGAGAGTTGATTGTTTCCAGGAATTTATTCATATCTTCTAGATTTTCTAGTTTGTGTACACAGAGTTATTCATAGTAGTCTCAAATGACCTTTTTCATTTCTGTGGTGTCACTTGTAATGTCCCAATTTTCATTAATAATTGAGCTTATTTGAATCTTCTCTATTCATTTCTTGGTTAACCTAGTGTGTTAGTCCATTTTCATGCTGCTGATAAGTTAATAACCAAGACTGGGCAATTTACAAAATAAAGATGTTTAATGGACTTACGGTTTCACAGGGCTGGGGAGTCCTCACAACTTACATGGATGGCAGCAGGCATGGAGAGAGCTTGTGCAAAAAAACTTTCATTTTTAAAACCATCAGATCTTGTGAGACCCACACACCATCACTAGAACAGCATGGGAAAGACCTGCCCTTATGATTCAACTACCTCCCACTATGCCCCTCCCATAACATGAGAGAATTCGAGATGAGATTTGGGTGGGGACATAGCCAAACCACATCATTCTGCCCCTGACCTCTCCAAAATCTCATGTTCTCACATTTCAAAGCCAGCCATGCCTTTCCAGCAGTCTCCTAAAGTCTTAACTCATTTCAGCATTAACTCAAAAGTCCACAGTCCAAAGCCTCATTCAAGACAAGTCCCTCCTACCTATGAGTCTGTAAAGTCAAAAGAAAGTTAGTTACTTCCTAGATACAATATGGGTACAGACTTTGAGTAAATATAGCCGTTCCAAATGGGAGAAATTGGCCAAAACAAAGGAGCTACAGGTTCCATGTAGGTCTGAAATCCAGCAGTGCAATCAAATCTTTAAACTCCAAAATTATCACTTTAATTCCAGCCTCACATCTAGGTCACACTGATGCAAGAGGTGGGGGTCCCATGGTCTGGGCAGCTCCATCCCTGTGGCTTTCCAGGGTACAGCCTCCAACCCAACTGCTTTCATGGGCTGGCATTGAGTGTCTGCAGCTTCTCCAGGTGCAGAGTATAAGCTGTTGGTGGATCTGCCATTCTGGAGTCTGGGGGATGGTGCACCTCTTCTCACAGCTCCATTAGGCAGTGCCCCAGGAAGAACCCTGTGTGGGGTCTCCTACCCTACATTTCCCTTCATATTGCCCTACCAGAGTTTCTCCATAACAGCCCCACCCCTGCAGCAAGCTTCTGTGTGGACATCCAGGAGTTTCCACACATCCTTTGAAATCTAGGAAGAGGTTCCCAAACATCAGTTCTTGCAAATTCTGTGCATTGGCAGGCTGAACACCATATGGAAGCTGCCCAGGCTTGGGGCTTGCACCCTCTGAAGCTGTGGCCCAAGCTCTATGTTTGCCCCTTTCAGCCACAGCTGGAGCAGCTGGGACACAGGCACCAAGTCCCTAGATTGCAGACAGAATGAGGAACCTGAGCCTGACCCATGAAACGACTTTTTCCTCCTAGGCCTCTGGGTCTGTCATGAGAGGGGCTGCAGTGAAGATCTCTGACACGACCTGGAGACATTTTCCCCAGACATTTGGCTCTTGTTACTTATGCAAATTTCTGCAGCTGGCTAATTTTCTCAGAAAATGGGATTTTCCTTCTGTTGCATTGTCAGTCTGCAAATTTTCTGAACTTTTATGCTTGACTTACCTTGCCAAGCTGAATGTCTTTAACAGAACCCAAGTCGCATCCTGAATGCTTTGCTGCTTAGAAATTTCTTCTGTTAGATACCCTAAATCATTTCTCTCCAGTTCAAAGTTCCACAAATCTCTAGAGCAGGGGCAAATGTTGACAAGCCCTTTGCTAAAACATAACAAGAGTCACCTTTGCTTCAGTTCCCAACAAGTTCTTCATTTTCATCGGAGACCACCTCAGCCTGGACTTCATTGTCCATATCACCATCAGCATTTTGGAAAAAGCCACTCAACAAGTCTCTGGGAAGTGCCAAACTTCTGCACATTTTCCTGTCTTCTTCCGGGCCCTCCAAGCTGTTCCATCTTCTGCCTGTTACCTAGTTCTGAAGTTGCTCCCAAGTTTTCAGGTATTTTTTCAGCAGTACCCCATTCTACTGCTACCAATTTACTGTATTTGTTTGTTTTCATGATGCTGTTAAAGACATATTCAAGACTAGGCAATTTACAAGATAAAGTTGTTTAATGGACTTACCTTTCTTCTATAGTTCTACTTAGAGATATATAGTTCACCTCTAAGTAGAGGCCTCAAAATCATGGTGAACATTTCACATTGCTGGGAAGAGGCCTCACAGTCATAGTGAAAGGCAAAGAGAATCAAACCATGTCTTACATGGATGACAGTAGGCAAAGAGAGAGAGCTTGTACAGCTCTCTTCCTTTTTTTTTTTTTTGAGATGGAGTCTTGCTCTGTCACCAGGCTGGCATGCAATGGTGCGATCTCGGCTCACTGCAACCTCTCTCTTTTGGGTTCAAGTGGTTCTCCTACCTCAGCCTCCTGAGTAGTTGGGACTACAGGTGCATACCACCACACCAGACATTTTTTTTTTTTTTTTTTTTTTGTATTTTAGTAGATATGGGGTTTCACTATGGGCAGGATGGACTCAATCTCCTGACCTCATGATCTGCCTGCCTTGGCTTCCCAAAATGCTGAGATTACAGGCATGAGCCACTGCACCCAGCTGAAAACTCCCATTTTTTAAACCATCAGATCTTGTGAGATCCACTCATCCTCATGAGAACAGCATGGAAAAGAACTGCCCCCATGATTCAACTACCTCCCACAGGGCACCTCCCACAACACGTGAGAATTCAAGATGAGATTTGGATGGGGACACAGCCAAACCACATTATCCAGTTAATGGTCCATAATTTTCTTTATCTTTACAAAAAAATGGTTTTTTATTTCATTGATCTTTTGTATTTTCTTTTGTTTAAATGTCATTTAATTCTGGTTTGATATTTATTATTTCTTTTCTTCTTCTAGCTTTGGGTTTGGTTTGTTCTTGTTTCTCTGGTATCTTGAGGTTTGACATTAGGTTGTCAGTTTTTAACCTTTTGGACTTTTAATTGTAGGCATTTCGTGCTATAAACTTTCCTCTTAATACTGCTTTTGCTGTGCCCCAGAGGCTTTGATAACTTGTATCACCATTATCATTCATTTTTCAAGAATTTTGCAATTTCCATATTGATTTCATTGCTAACCCAAAAATCATTCAGGAGTAGATGATTTAATTTCCAAGTGTTTGTATGGTTTTGAGGGTTCCTTTTGGAATTGATTCCTAGTTTTATTCTTCTGTGGTCAAATAAACTACTTGATACAATTTATTTTTTCTAAAATCTGTTGAAACTTGTTTTGTGGCCTATCATATTGTCTATCTTGCAGAATGTTCCATGTGATGATGGGATGAATGTGTGTTCTATAGTTCTTGTGTAGAATGTTCTGTAAATATCTGTTAGGTCCATTTGTAGAATACAGTTTGAATCCAGTGTCTCTCTGTTGACTTTCTCCCCTATCTGTCTAGTGCTTTCAGTGGAGTGTTGTATTGTTATAACAATGTAACAATAACACCATTATTGTATTGTTGTTTTTCTCTTTTCCCTTTTTTTTTTTTTTCTGACATGGAGTCTCATTCTGTCATCCAGGCTGGAGTGCAGTTGCACGATCTCAGCTCATTGCAACCTCCACTTCCCAGGTTCAAGTGATTCTCTTGTCTCAGCCTCCTGAGTAGCTGGGATTACAGTTAGGCGCCACCATACCTGGCTAATTTTTTTATATTTTTGGTAGAGCTGGGGCTTCACCATTTTGGTCAGTCTGGTCTCAAACTTCTGACCTCAGGTGATTCACCCACCAGTCTTCAAAAGTGCTGGTATTACAGGCATGAGCCACTGCGTCTGGTCTTTCTCTTAATTCTAGTAGTATTGTTTTATGAATCTGGGATCTAAAAGGTTAGATGGATATGTATTTAGGATTGTGGCATTTTCCTGTTGAATTAATCCTTTTATCTTTATGTAATGATCTTCTTTGTCTTTTTCTTTTTACTGTTGTTGCTTTAAAGTTTGTTTTGTCTGATATAAGAAAAACTACTTTTGCTTGTTTTTGTTTTCCATTTGCTTGACTGAAAAATACTTTATTTCTCCGTTGTTATGGCTTGACTCTGTGTCCCCACAGAAATCTCATGCTGAAGTGTAATTCCCAGTATTGGAGGAGGGACCTGGGAGAAGGTAATTGAGTCATGGGGGCACTCTTCTCCCTTGGTGTTCTTGCAGTAGAGTTCTCCCAAGATCTCTTGTTTGGAAGTATGTAGCATCACTCCCCTTCTCTCTCTTTCTCCTGATGGCCACGTGAATATGTGCCTGCTTCCCCTGCACATTCTGCCATGATTATAAGTTTCCTAAGGCCTCCCTAGCCATGCTTCCTGTATAGCTTGTGGAACTGTGAGTCAATTAAACTTTCTTCATAAATTACCCAGTTTCACATGTCTTTACAGCAATGTGAGAATAAACTAATACAGGCTTCATTTATGAAACTTAGATTTGCTGACTGACAGTTATTCTGTTTAAGGAGACTAAAGGTAGGTCCTCTACCTTCTGGCTTGTAACATTTCTGCTGAGAAGTCTGCTGTTAATCTGTTAGTTTTCCTTTATAAGTTGCCTGATGCTTTTGTCTCACTACTCTTAGAATTCTTTCCTTCACATTGACTTTAGATAGCCTGACAGCTGCCTATAAAGTGAAAAAGTTCTTTGAGCCTCTTGCATTTGGATGTCTAAATCTCTAGCAAGATCAGGGAAGTTTTTCTCATTTATTTCCTAAAATAAGTTGCTCAAATTTTTGCTTTTTCTTCTCCTCAGAAACACCAATATTTCTTAGGTTTGGCCATTATACATAATCTCATATTTCTTGGAAACTTTATTTATTTTAATTTTTTTTTCTTATTCTTGTCTGATTGGGTTAATTCACAAGCCTTGTCTTCTAGCTCTCAAATTATTTCTTCTACTTGGTCTAGTTTACTGTTAAAACTTTTTATAAATTTTTAACTCACTATATGTGTTTTATATTTCCAAACGTTCTGATTTTTTTCTTTAAAATATCTATCTTTTTAGAAAATTTTAAATTTATATTCTATTTTTAAAATTTATTTGTTGATTTCACCTTTCTTTTATATCTCTTTGAGTAAATTAATAATCAATGTTTTGAATTCTTGATTTGTTATTTCAAATATTTCATCTTGGTTTGGATCCATAACTGGAGAGCTAGTGTGAACTTTTAGGGGTGTAATAGAATGCTGTTTTATCATATTGCCAGAATTACTTTTCTGGTTCCTTCTCATCGAGATAGAAAGGATTATTATCTAATTATTTTTGAATTTATTTTTGATTCATCTATGTTTCTTTGTAATTTAATTTTTGATCCTTGAGGATGTGACTTTAATATTTATAGTTTATTGTAACCTAATTTGGCTCTGAGTTGCTTTCAGAGGTGAAGAATCTGTAAAGTACCTTGGTTATAGAAAGTCTTTGTATGATGGCTTTCTCAGACGCTTGTTGTAGTATCAACATGCTCAATATGTGAGTAGGTTAGCTGTCTCCTACGGGCTGAAATGACAGAAGTGTCACGAAGTATATCTTACTCCCCAATGGCGCAATTATTTATTTATTTATTTTCCAGTATGTTATTCACTGGGTTGAAGTTCAGGCTTTAGGCCAGTATGAGGTGTCCACAGGTAAATGTCATGACCAAAACAAGTGGGTAAATTCAACACCCAATGGAGGACAGGAGTTCTAGCCTTGACAAAGGTAGCTGTACACATCTCTCAGGGAAACTCACGTTGTTCTTTTCAGGAGGAAAGGAGGGAACCTCCTCAGCTCCCCTATGAGACCAACAGGAAAGCAATCCGCCCCCAAGTCACACTCTTGACCAATAATTCTAGCTATTCAGATCAGACAGACACTTCTTTTCATCTTTAGGAATTCTTATGTTCCATGTAGAGCAGGATTGTGACTCTACCCATTGTGCAAGCCTGAACCTGGAGGGTACTCCTCCTGTGGGGATGCAGTCACCCTGAGAGGTTCCAAAAAGATTGTTCACAGGTGCATCCACCAACCTCCTATGGGAGATGCCCAGCTGTTTCTGTAATGGCACATGAGAGGAAGAAGAAATCCCCTTCTCCAAAACACTTCACAAATACCAGGGTTACTTGACTCTGGGGTAGAGATGGAGACTTGCTCCATAAAGCCCAGTGCTGTATCTGTGCCTCTAGTGAAAGAAACTTTCCACTACTGGAAACTTCTGGGATTCAAGGCCTGCAGTCTAAATTCTTTTCATCCATAAGGTACTCCTTTGATGTGGTACACTCCCTTTTCCTCTAGGAGTAGAAGTCCCTGAGGGCCAGACTACTGTGAATTCTGCTGCTCCTCTCAGTCTAGCTGCCCAATGGAGCTTCCAAACTCCAGACTTGTACTAGGGAATGTGTGCAAGGGATCCAGTGATGTGATCTGTCCTCTAATACCCCAGCATTAGGTACCCACACCTAATGCTCCAGTTCTAATGGAGGTGATCTTGGACTTGGAAGTGATGTAGACTTGTGAGATGTCCTTGGTTATAAATGGCTTTAGTGTTTTGGCTGTCTCAAATGCCAACAACAGTGGTAATGTATTGGTTAGGTAGAAAGACTCAAGACCTTCTGGTTAGACAGAGCGGTGTAGTCAGTGTTGGTAGCTGAAGTTGCACAAAAGTTTTCTCCTCTTTGGCCCTGTTATTATGCTGCAGATGTTGTAATGGACTGTGCCCATTGGCCTCCAGCCAAGAGGTAGAACTTACAAATGAGAGCCAGCTGTGGTGATAGTGGTGAGATTTGTGCTGGCTTTATGTTACCCAGGGGAAGTATTCTGGTAGTGGGCAGGGCAATGGAGTTCTCAAAAGTCTCTGTCCTTTGCATTAAACTACCAGGGTGGGTGAAGGGGCAAAGCCATGTGGGATTTGGACCAGGCAAGTCTATGCTCTGGCTCTCCACCAGTGTGTGCAAGCAGTGGGCATAATGGGAATTGGAGGGCAATTATCTGGCTGCTGGTGTAATGTTCTGTGGAGGAGCACAGCTGCCTCTGCTGAACAAAAGAATCTGCAAGGGGAGTGGGGTTAGCAGGTGGCAGTAAGCCCCACACTGCAGCCACTCACTTGGAAAGGCAGATCTCACATCCACAGTGTTCCATTAGCAACAGATATTGCAGTTCTAGGCAGCCTGTGCTCAGAACTCAAAAATGCCCCAAGCCATAGCCTTCCCCAGGAAGAGAGAAACTGTCATTCACAGCATGCCCCTCTAGGTTCATCCACGTAATTAGTACTGCCCATGGCTATAGCACACTTCCAACTCACCCCTTGGTTCTGGCCAAGAGGGTTCATCCCCACACAAGATTATATTGCACATCTGTCGGGAGCTTCTCAACCTATGACCACTGCCTGAATTAACTGGCTGACTTCTGTGAGGTCCCCTGTAAGGTAGGATCAGGAATCTTTCCTCTGATTCTGCTAGAGTCTGGAGTACATTCAATGCATATTCCAGTGCCACTCCTTTTCATATACTCCCCTCCACTCACTAAATCATCTTCAGCACTGCATAGGGTTAACCTGGATTGCCAGATTCACCAGTGGGAGAGTGTATCACACAGGCAGACTCTCTACCTCTCACACTCTGGGAATCACAGTTTTCACTCTGGCTTATAGTGTAGGTTGCTGCTGGACATTTCTTTCAAAGGTTCTGTGATTTCTTTCAGTTTTCCTTTAAATTCCTGTGTTACTTCTTGGAAAAAAGTTCACAGCATGAATCTCTACACAGTATTTTGTCTTTTCATGTGGGAGACACATACTAACAATGCCTTCATTCCACCACCTTGGAAAGAAACAAAGAAAACACAACTCCTTGACATCTTTGAACCCTTGAGTCTGCTACCTTGGTTTATCCAAAGTCCATCCCAAGATTTCTATGGGTTCTCAGGAGGATGTACATTGTCAAGGCCATATCTGTGTATGACAAACTTTATTTCACTTACATGAACGTTCCCTTCCCAAGTGTCATCAACAAAATGAACTCAATGTCAAAAAGGTCTATTGGAAATTTCTGTAGATTTCCCAGGATATGACATTTTTGCTTTGTTTAATGACATGCTGAATGCCCATCTATGAGTTTTTTTGTAACTCCTGGCAGCTAATGTATGGACAGAATCAAGTACTAGTTTGTCCAGTCAATTGTGTCTACACGTGGAGCCGGTGACACAAATAATTACCTGTGTGGAGAATTCATTTTTAAGTGAGTGCTAGCAATAACACCTGGTTCCAGGTTCAGTGTTGTCAACATTTTCAGCACCAGAGTCCAATGTCCTGGACCAGTGGTGGAAACCACATGCCTGACAGCTGCATTTATTGATCTATGGAAACAGCAGTTTATGAATTTTGTGGTGTGATTTGGTCCATTCAGCTTTCATTTGTTTCTGTCTATTTTCAGACATAGGATTTTCAGCTTCCCATAGATTTTGTAAGCTGCTGAAAAGTGCTTCAAGAGTTTTTTTCACTTAAGCTACCTTGAGTCTATTTGTCTTATTTTAATGTGAATATTAAATAAAAGACAAGAATTGTTCAATAAACAAAATTCAATGATGTTTTAGGTGTGATAGTGGAGAGGATCATACTACAGAATGAAAGGCATCTACAACCTTATTTTGTTTTTTCTCTTTTCTTCCTTCTACTCATTTACTACTCATTTCACACACCTGCTTTATTATAACAAATAGTGCTCACCTTTATTTATTTATTTTGAGACAGAGTCCCGCTCTTGTCACCCAGGCTGGAGTGCAATGGCATGATCTCGGTTCACTGAAACCTCTGCCTCTTGGGTTGAAGTGATTCTCCTGCCTCAGCCTCCTGAGTAGCTAGGATTATAGGCGC
Source organism: Saguinus oedipus (assembly GCA_031835075.1). Lineage (NCBI taxonomy): Eukaryota > Metazoa > Chordata > Mammalia > Primates > Cebidae > Saguinus > Saguinus oedipus. Next base: position 64,429,444 of record CM063171.1, on the reverse strand, counting down.
CTGCCACAACACCTGGTTTTTTTTTTTTTTTTTTGATTTTTAGTAGAGATGGTTTTTTGCCATGTTGGCCAGGCTGGTCTCGAACTTCTGACCTTGTGATCTGCCTGCCTAGGCCTCCCAAAGTTCTGGTATTACAGGTGTGAGCCACTTTGTCCGGCCAGTGCTCACCTTTATAAAGGGACATCTAGTAAACTAAGCACATATACCTTTGAGGCAACTGGGGTTATAAAATAATAAATAAATTAATAAAAGCCTATTACATATATATTGCTTATATTTGTCTACACTTCAGATTATTACTTTAAACATAAGTTGTATTTATTACCATCATTTACAATTTATACTAGATTATGATTAATATAATTCAAAATTATAGTACATATAGTAAGTATCATGGTATGCTTAGATTTATTTTAGCCAATATTCAGACAAACTAATTTAATAACAAGTTTAGGAGACTGATTTACAGACCTATAAACACCTATTAAATTATATGATACATTAAATGAAAATATTAAGTGAGCTATATTGAAAAGCTAAAAGATTTTAAGGCATAAAGATTACTATGAGAAATAAGTGAGCTATCTGGTAATAACAGCGAACATTTATTAAGAGCTCACTGTGTACAGCATACTCTTCTAAGAGTTCCATTTGTATTAGCTCAATTTGTGTTCATAACATCCCATAAGATAGGCAATATTATTGCCCCCATTATATAGATGAATAAACAGAGGCATTACATTGACGTTTTCATAACTATACATCTGAAAAGTTGCAGGAACAGCTTTCAAACCCAGGCTGTCTGAGTCAGGAGTTTTTGCTTATAGTCACAGGATAATCATGCATCTTGAAGTAAAGGAATTAGTACCATATAAAGGACAGGGTAAGCATCCTCCAACTCAGTTTCTCTTATTCTTTTGTCTCCTTTAGGACAAAATTTTACAATATCAAGTATACCATTTGCAATAAATTATGCAACAATGAAGAATCATAGATTTTTCTCAAACATTGAGTGTAACAAAATAACTGTATATGCAACGCAGTCCCCAAATGTTGAAGGATCTGAGAAACCAAAGAAAAAGGCAAACAAATCCAGTTTGTTGACAAAGGGTGTTTGGTTGGGGGAACTTACAGACAGGAGCATAGTCTCATGTGGCAGCAAGACGCATATAATAGATCCCAGCAGTGTTAATTTGGAGACCCAGTGCTTTTATACCATAGGGAAAGGGTGCACTCCAGGAAGACAGTTTGAAAAGAACCCTCCAGGACAGGCAAGAATGATTTGTGCATCATAATCTATAATTTGTGCAAAATCATCAAGGTTGACATGTTCTATACTAAGGACAGTAAATAACATAGGAATCAGAAAGCACTCACGGGCCTAGGGGTTAGAAGTCAACGGGCCGGTTAGTATCCAAGATGGAATCACTTTTGTCTCCACAAATGATAAAAGAAATGTGACACCAGTGAAAAAGTTAGATGGCTTTCAAATGCTGTAACTTCCGAGATTCCAAGCATATGCTATTGGCCTGACCTTCTCAAATCACTGCTATAAACTTTCGGTTTCCATTTTTCTATTATTCACTATGTTGTAACTTAGACTAACATAGTCTCTTTTTCTACAGTTACATTTAAACTCCCATGATAAAATTTTAGCCACTTTGAGTGAGTTCTTCTTGTCTGCCTCAACCTCTTGATACCATTTTCACTCTTATATATTCGTTCTAGGTTCTTCCCCTTGCCTTTGCTTGCCTGTCTCCATATATGTCCTCCCAAATTTCTGCTCATTCAGTGCTACTCTTACTTGTATTTTGTACTCTTTTTATTTCCTGAGTGTTCTTAAAAGACTGGTCATTGCACCCACACTGTTCTTGCTCCACATGGGCCCCTTCTACCAGTTCATTTTCTGGGTCTGTTCTATCACTCTTATGCTAATGCCTCACCACTAATTATCTTCAGCCCTTATTGTAATACAAAGTTATATTTATAGCAAAATTGACCAAAGAAAAATGGCTAGAATGACACAGACTGGAGAACTGAACTCATCCTATCTTCCTTTTAAATCTATAACCTAAAGCTTTATGTCCTGTAAGTTTCCAAGTTGACTTACAGGACATCTCGACAGGGATAATCTCCTGCACTTTAAATATAACAAATTTGTCCTTGCTTGATCCTTTCCTCATTCTCCTTGAAAAAAATCACCTTTCCCTTCTTTGTCTCTTCCCTGAAGGTATAAAATATAAAATACTCTCCCCCAGTTTCTTTGATGACAATGCTTTTAATTCTTCACTGTTCCTACATAGTCTAAGAATTTGCTAGTTCAAGCCTAAAAAGAAAAACTTATAGTTTATTTGCTTATCCTTACCCACCTACTCATTCATAGTGCTGTTAAGTTCTCGTTTTCTTTAAACACAAATTTATTGATGTTGTGCCCTTTCTCAATAATCCATTATCTATCAGTTTTAGGGCTAATTTTATATCCAAAGGCTTTTTTTTAATGAAGTCTATTTTATTTAAACAAAGTTTTCCGTATACCGCCAACACGAATCCTCTACAATGTTAAGCCAATTTTTCTTTCATCCTTTTTGTATTCAAGTTCATTTCTATCTCTGCGACTTCCCTGGAGTCTAAACTTCAAACCATATTTTTTCAAGTAAAAGTATTTTTCCTCTTTGATACCTACATTGTTTTATACACCTGATTAGGAATTGATTGGCATTATTATCTTTATTTCTGGCACAGAAATATGAACATAGATTTATGAAGAGGTTAGGGCTAGAAGAATCAAACTTCATTTTATGGATAAAGAAATGTGGCTGAGATATTCTCTCTAAATCCAGGATTTTCAAGGGCAAGTAGTGTTCTGTCTTTAACATTCACCACGAAGGAGTTAGTCTCAGCAGGTGCTTAATAAAATGTGTTGGATTCATTTAAATTTGAAAATGAAAAGAATGTCTTGGTAAAGTTTAATTTTCACTGGAGTTACTTAGGAAAAAATCACTTCAAAACAACCTCTAGGAATGATAAAACAACAGGATAATGACTCAGAAGTCTACTTTCCAGATCTTGCTAATGTAAAATATATGACTTTGGAAAACAGCTTTCGATACCACTGATACCATCTGTTACTGTGTCCTGGTTGAGTCCTACACCACTGCTCTTCCCTAAAAGGCAATATGAATTCATGTAGTGCTCCCTTCAAAGCTTATCAAGCTAAGGAAGGCCTGAATAAAAAAGGAAAAAATTCACTGAATAATAATTACGATTCATTGAAATAGAGAATAAAATGGTGGTTGTGAGGGGTTGGGTTATAATCCTGCATGGTGAAATCCCCAAATGTCTAAACGCTCAAAAGTCCCAATCCTGAAAGATCAAAATTCCAAAAATAGAATTCTAGAAAAAATGACAAAACAAAAAATTTAAAAGATATTTATTTATATTTTCAAAAGAGGACTTATTTGAGGAACATATAAAAACATGACAGAACACTTCATAGACTACCTTACATGATGAGATAAGCAATAATAACATACATATTTCTGCAAGCATAAATTCCCAGGTCACACAGTCACACAGGCATAATGGTTATGAGCAGACAAACTGTATTCCTAAAGACGTAGGTCAAAAAGTGAAATGTATAAATGTGTATCACTATAGTTGGCATTTGTGTGCACCCAACTTTATAACTGTGGTCATCTGAAATATCATGATGATTAACATAAGTCTTTTGATATGCTCAATCAAAAAATTCAGTGAATCACCACTGTATATGCAGCAGCCCAATGAGATGAAATCTTGAGAAATTTTCTCTTTCACAGATGCAGAGGTACAAAAAGACAGCTCTTTATTTACTAAGGAAGTTTTAATGTTTTTATGTTGAAAGCCAAGGAATCTGTTAATGTCACTCTCAGTCTTCAGCCAAAGGTCTCAGGACCCAAAGTGTCAGGGGCACTGGTACAGGTCCTGGAATCTGAAAGCCAGAGAGCCTGAAGTTCTGTGTCCAAGAGAGCAGCAGAAAAATCTGTTCCAGCTCTCGGAGAGAAACCAATCTGCCTTCTGCATTTGTTCTCTCCTGGCGCCTGGTAAATTCTATGCCCACCAAACACTGAGGGCAGATCTTCCCCACCTAGTCCATTCAGTCGCACATGCTAAACTCTGGCGGCATCCTTCGTGACACACCCAAAATATTGCTTTATTAAGTTTCTAGGTGTTCCTTAATCCAGTCAGGTTGACACCTAAAATTAGGTCCACAAATCCACCCTCTGTCAACTTGAAACCCACATGCATCTCTTTATACCATACTTAATTTCCAAATAAAACATACTTAACTTCCAAATAAAGACATTAAGGTCATAGTTTTGCCTAATATGATATAACTAAGATGATGCCACTATCCTATGACTAATGCAAAATGCACTAACCCCTTCCCGATAATCTTTTAGAATTTCAACCTTTAAGTGTTAATCTTTTGGGATTGTGATTTTTGGGACTTCAGGCATTAGAAATTTTAGACTTTAGAGATTTTGATCTTTTGGTATGACAACATTATGGTGTTTGGAACTGTGCCTTTTGGGATTATGATTGGCACCAACTTGCCAGGCGCTAATGCGTGGAGAAAATGGAGAGATGTAGGTTACAAGATAGAAACTTAAGTGATAAGATGGACATACACTCTTCACTTTGTATCAGAATACTCCAGACTATTCCTATACTTCCTATGTTCTGTTTATTATTCTGTACTCTTTATTATTATTATTAGAGACAGGGTTCTGCTCTGTCTCCCAGACTGGAGTGCTATGCATGATCATTAACTCATGAAAGCCCCAAAATCCTGGGCTCAAACCATGCTTCCACCTCACTGTCCCAGGCAGCTGAGACTACAGGCCCATGCCAACATGCCTGGAAGAGTTCATTAGTAATAATATCTCAGTTGGTGTATTCTCTTTGTAGGAAAGTTTATTTTTATTACAATATTCAGTTCTTTTAACAGGTGTAGCTATTTAGATAGCCTATTTTTTCTTGTGTTAGTTTTAATAATTTTGTAAAGGATTTAAAAATTTCATACTAGTTCTCTAATTTATTGGCATAACTTTAAACAATAATATTCCATTTTTTAAAAGCTGTGGTATCTCAGCTGATATCTATTTTTTCCTTGTTGTTTTAGTAATGTGTCTTTTTTTATGTTTATTTTGATCAGTCTTCCTCGGCGTTTATAACCTTCAAAAAACCAACTTTTTTATGGCTGTGTATTATTCCATGGTGTATAGTACCACATTTTCTTTATCCAGCCTATCATTGATGGGCATTTAGGCAGATTCCATATCTTGGAAGCCACTATCCTTAGCGAACCAACACAGAAACAGAAAACCAAATACTGCATGTTCTCACTTATAAGTGGGAGCTAAATGATGAGAACACATGGATACAAAGTGAAAAAAACATGCACAGCATCTCTCAGAAGGTAGAGATTGGGAGGAAGGAGAAGATCAGGAAAAATAACTAATGGGCACTAAGCTTAATACCTGGGTGATGAAATAGTCTGTCAACCAGCCCCCAAGACACAAGGTTACCTGTGTAACAAACCTGCATGTGTACCCCTAAACTTAAAATAAAAGTTTAAAAAATTGCCCTCTTTTAATATACGTCTATATTTCACTTATTTCTGCCCAAATTCCGTTATTATTTTTTTCATTCTACTTCCTATGGGCCTAAATTACTTTTATGTTCTTAGCTTCCTGAGATGATGACTTTGATCACTGATGTTAAAACAGTTTTCTTTCCTAATACTGCTTACATGCACTCATTCTCTCTTGACTGGGACACTCTACACCCACTAAAAGAGCTCCACTTGTCTTTATTTGAATATCTCAAATTCATTCTTTTCGTCATAGCTAAAAGATATTAGGCAAGACACTTTACCTTTCTGCAGTGAGAAAGAGGCAAGAGAAGAGAAAAAAGAGAAAAATAGAAAAAAAAAACAAAACGTAGAAAATACAGTTAGACTAGAACCTCCCTAAAGTTCCACTGGTCCTAAAATTCTTATCCTTTAAATAGTGTGAATTACTTCTTTATGCTGTCCGATCCTCTAACTAAAAATGTGCAGCTTCCATGAGGTTGGTGTATGAAAGGGCTTTTACATTTGGAAAAGTTCAGTTGTACAGGTGGTTAAATTTATATCTCTTTGAAGGAACTGTATGCCTAAAGTCTCAGCCTAAAACTTTTTCTGAAATTCCTTATATTAAATCTCATGTAGTCTGGTAAGAGTAAGTCTGACACACACATATGTTCTTTTACATAAATTTAAATGCCTATAAAAATGTGTGGATAAATAAATACATTATGCCAGGTATAAGGATTTTGATATTGCATTGATATTATTTTTAGTTTCTAAAAATTTTTAAATAATTTCAACTTTTAAATTTAAGGTGTACCTGTGCAAGTTAGCTACATGGGTATATTGTGTGGTGCTGAAGTTTGAAATATAAATGATCCGTTCATCCAAGTAGTGAGCACAGTTACTTCTTCAACCCTTGTCCCTGTTCCACTGTCCCCATGGAAGTCTCCAGTGCCTACTGTTGCCATCTTTATGCCTATGAGTACCCAATGCTTAGTTTCCATTTATAAGTGACAATATGTGTTACTTGGTTTTCTCTTCCTGCAGTAATTCACTTAGGATAATGACCTCTAGCTGCATCCCTATTGCTGTAAAAAGCATGATGATTTCATTCCTTTTCATAGCTGTGTAGTATTCCATAGTGCATATGTACCACATTTGCTTTATTCAATACACTGTTGATAGGCACTTAGGTTGATTCCATGTCTTCGCTATTGTGAGTATTGCTGTGATGAACACATCAGTGCATGTATATTTTTGATAGAATGAGTTTATTTCTTAAGGATATATACCTACTAATGGAATTGCTGGTCACATGGTAGTTATGTTTTAAGTTGTTTCAGCATCTCCAAACTGTGTTCCACAGTGGTTCAATTAACTTGCATTTCCTACAGCAGTTTATAAGCATTCCCTTTTCTCCATGGTCTCATCAACATCTTTTTTTTTTTTTTTTTTTTTGACTTTCTTACTGGTTTGTGATAATATTTCATTGTGGTTTTTATTTGGCTTTCTCTGATAATTAGTGATGCTGAGCATTTTCTTATGCTTGTTGGCCACTTGTATGGCTTGTTTTGAGAAGTATCTCTTCTTGCCTTTTGCCCACTTTTTAGTGGGGTTATTTGGTTTTTGCTTATTGAATTTTGCTTACTAAGTTCCTTACAGATTATGTATATTAGGCCATTGTCAGATGCATAGTTTGTGAATATCATCTCTGATTCTGTAGGTTATCTGTTTACTCTGTTAATAGTTTCTTTTGCTTCACAATAGTTCTTTAGTTTAATTAGGTCCCACTTGTCAATTTTTGTTTTTGTTGCAATTGCTTTCGAGGATTTAGTCATAAATTCTTCCCCAAAGTCAATGTTCAGAATGCTGGGTCCTAAGTTTTCTTCCAAGACTCTTATAATGTGAGGTCTTACATTTAAATATTTAATTTATCTTGAGTTAATTTTTGTATAAGGTGAAAGATAATTTAATTTTATTCTTCTGCAGGTAGCTAGCCAACTATTCCAGCACCATTTATTGAATAGGAAGTCCTTTTCCCACTGCTTATTTTTATTGACTATGTCGAAGATCAGATGGCTGTAGGTGTGCAGTTTTATTTTTGAGTTTTCGATTCTATTTCATTGGTGTATGTATCTGTTTTTATACTAGTGTCATGCTGTTTTGTTTACTTTAGCCTTGCAGTATAGTTTGAAGTGATGCCTCTGGCTTTGGCTTTGTTTTTTCTGTTTTTTGTTTTTTTTTTTTTTTTTTTTTTTTTTTCCTCTTAGGTTAAGCTATTCAGGCTTTTTCTGGTTCCATATGAATTTTAGATTTTTTTTTCTAATTCTGTGAAAAATGACATTGGTAGTTTTATAGGAATAGCATTAAATATAGATTGCTTTAGGTGTGTGGCCTTTTTAATGACCTTGATTCTTCCAATCCATGAGCTTGGAACTCTTTTTTATTTGTTTGTGTTATCTCTGATTTCTTTCAACATTGTTTTGTAATCCTCCTTATAGATAGATATCTTTTACCTCCTTTATAAATATGTTTCTATATATCTTATTTTTGTGACCCTTATAAATGGGATTGTATTCTTGATTTGGCTCTCAGCTTGAACATTATTGGTGTACTGAAGTGCTACTGATTTTTGTACATTGATTTTGTATCCTGAAACTTCACTGAAGTCATTTATTAGCTCTAGAGGTCTTTTGGTGGAGTCTTTAGAGTTTTCTGGGTATAGAATTATATTGTAAGTGAAGAGAGATAGTTTTACTTATTCTTTTTCCATTTGGATGCCATTTATTTCTTTCTCTTACCTGAATGCTGAGGCCAGGACTTTCAGTACTATGTTAATTTGAGTGGTGAGTGTGGGCATTCTTGTCTTGTTCCAGTTCTCAAAGGAAATGGTTCCAGCTTTTGCCCATTCAGTATGACATTGGCTGTGGGTTTATCATAGATGGCTCTTATTATTTTGAGGTATGTTTCTTCAACGCTTAGTTAATCAAGAGTTTTTATCACCACACAAACAGAGTTATAAACAAAAATCCTATGATTATCTCATTTGTTTTCAATATTACAACTAAAATTTAGTCTTGGTTTAGACAAGGCATTAAGAAGTAGAAGAAACTTTAGGGAAACTAGAGAGCATGTGACCCTCTTTTGAAAGAGTGGCAGCTACCTTATTTGAGTCGATGGATGTCACCCAGGAAGACAGTTCAGGGTAGTCAGATATTCCATCTTACAAAAAGAAAAAAAAAATTAAGATTTTGATATGTAATTTTCCAATATCTGAGCATGGATAATTTTATAAAAGTTTTTTAAAAGATGGGAATAGGTCACATCTATGAGTCAAATGTGGATCTCTGTGGTGCTGCTGTCAAGAAAGATTTTGTATTTTTACTGTAGCTTTTGTTTTATTTAACAGAGTAAAAGTTTAGTTGTTTACTCTTTTGTTTTCTTTTAAAAACATATTCTTTAATGTCGAACACTCCTACTAGGTTTGTGCAAAAGTAATTATGGCCTTTGCCATTGCACCAACGTGAATAGCAATATTAAAAGCAAACTGAAGCAGAAAATAGCTCCTGCCTCAAACACAAAGAGTAGAAACATGCTTTATTGAGTAGCTCTAGACTGGCCATTTCTTTAACAGACTGACAATCCTCTGTAGTGGGTCCTAATTATGTCCTCTGGTTTTAAAGTTCCTATTTTATTTGTGGCACATATGAAAAATTGTCAACTAAAATCCATGTTATTTGATATGCACAGTTGTATGAACATTTTGGGGGGAATTATAGATGATAGAGTTATATGTTCTTTTTTATTAATTTATTAATTTGTTCAGCATATATTTATGGGATATGTATTAAATATCAGACACCAAGTTTGCTATTGGGGATAAAATGATAAAACAAGACAGGGTCTACACTGTCATGGTACTTTTGGTTGATTGGAAGATACAGGTATTAATGAAATAATTAAGTAAAAAGTATAAAACTACCACTGTTGGAAAATACTATGATAGGGAAGGCCCTCAAGTAAGACAAGAGCTTCAATTTTTATTTGGCAATGATCTAGGTGAAGAGGATTTGGATTACATAAACAAAACTTAGTGTTGGTGCATAGGGAGCTCTAAGATGTACCCCAAATTTTAAAAGAATGCACATGTACCCCAAAACCTAAAACGCAATAATAAATAAATTAAATAAAAATAAATTAATTAATTAAAAAAATTTTTTTTCCTAAAAAAAACAAAAGAATGTAAGCAAAAGAGGCTCCTTTCAATAGAGTTCCCCATAACTCTAATAACAATATTAAAAAACCCAAAGCCTCAGAGGTCTGAGCCCTGGAACATATAATATAATGGCAATAGTCATCATTTTATTTGTGTTTCAGCAAGAAAGAAAAATAGAAGAAAGGGGGGTTTCAATGGAATAATGTATTTAAATGGTAGAAAGGAAATTGAACAATTAAAAGTTTTTGCTTTTATCTCATTTGTCAAAGTGAATGAACTTCAGAAGGAAAATTTTAAGAGGGGAAAGTAACCCAAGTAAAAAAATAAGACTGAGTGAGTTTGTCTCCAACTCACCCACATAATTTATACAGGAGAGACAGGGTTTGAAGTAGGACATTTAAAAAGCTAAAGGAATGAAAATTGGTTGTCATGCTCCCCATGGCTCTTATGAATTGCTTCTTTGTGCTGATTGATACTGTCTTAACTCTCCTGTCCTTTTGATCCTATTGAGGAAGATGTATAAATCCCCTAGACATCTTAATCGGCACCTATGAATGCAACCCTCAGGTGAGTCTTTGTGATCATCTCTCAATTTCACTGGAGAACTTCAGCTAACCTACTTTTTATGGCAGAGTTAGAGAAGCTTGGATTTGGAAGTCATTTTTTCTTCTCCAGTAAAATGTATTACAAAAATGCCTTCTTAACAGGTCTGTGATTATAGTCAAATGAGTTACTATTTGTAAGAAGTGTTTTGATCATATTTATCTTTAACACTAAAGACATCAAGAGATTAGGTCTCTAATTGCTTATTTAGTTTAATCAAAATATTCCAGAGACCCAAATATAATGCCTAGAGATACGCATATTTTATGTAAAATGAAGGTTTTACGTCCCAATTTATGGATTACATGCATCAAAAAGTACTCTGCTTTGGACAAAAAAAAAAAAAAACAACAACACATGGCATTGTATTTAGACTAAACTAGAGTCTAAATTTCAGCTTTTCCATTTAATATGTGACCTTATGGAGCTGAGAAATAAAAACAGGAATCACATCAATGTCATAGGAATATTCTGATAATTAAATGTAATAAGCCTACAAAATAGTGGTTAGCAATAAGTGTAGTTGGTTGGCTACATATAAGTAATTTATCATTATTGTTATTTATAAAAGTTGTATTTCCTTGGCTTGAGTACTAGTGTAACAGGGTCGCAGGATGGGGCTCAACTCCCTCCCTGATTGGATGTGCTTGACGTTCTTGGGCTCCCTTTGCCCCAAGAATGAAGAAGGGACCCTGGAGGACCCCTTGCCAGGTGAGCTTATTTTTCAAGTAAATATTGGATTCAAAGAGTTTAGCAAACAGGGATTTATTAGGCAGAGAAAGAGAAAGAGAGAAGTAGAGAGAGCTCCCACGCTGCCGTGGGAGGGGAATCCCGAGGGGATATCCGCACAGTTAGAGAGTGAGAGACAGCTCCCGGGTTGCCTGGAGCACGAGGATCCGGAGCAGGAGTCCGCCCGGGTAAGGGGCAGTGGGACTTAATCTTGGAGCTATTCCTGCCCCATTCATGTTCTTGTCCAATGAGAGGAGTTATTTTAAACTTCCTCCTGAGTGATTGATCTTCGACTTTGATATCGGATTGGCTGTCCGCCCTCAATAGAGCACCTTCCTCCCAGAGTTTTTAGCCGCATTTTTTTTTTTTTTTTTTTTTTTTTTTTTTGAAACGGAGTTTCGCCCTTGTTACCCAGGCTGGAGTGCAATGGCACGATCTCGGCTCTCAGGAACCTCCGCCTCCTGGGTTCAGGCAATTCTCCTGCCTCAGCCTCCTGAGTAGCTGGAATTACAGGCACGCGCCACCATGCCCAGCTAATTTTTTGTATCTTTAGTAGAGACGGGGTTTTACCATTTTGACCAGGATGATCTCGATCTCTTGACCTCGTGATCCACCCGCCTCGGCCTCCCAAAGTGCTGGGATTACAGGCTTTTCAGCCACTTTTTAAAGCAAAGGAGCACACCTGGAATTTTACCTAGCCTGCTCACAGGAAGTGAGACAAAGAACTCTAGGTTCTCGGATGGGGAGGTGAATGGAGGCATGGCGCTGGGAAGCTCTCGGCTTTGAAACTATGCCCCTTGTGGATTCGGTTTTCCTTAGCAAAGCCCCTCACTAGAATTCTTTGTAGCAAGTTTTCTCTTTGTTGAATTATTTTCCATAAGTTTCCTAGGTGATGGACCTGAGACTCAGGATGCATAGGGGCTATGCCTGGGCTTCAGGAGAAGAGTTATTTAGCCAAACAGATTCAGCAATTTGTGAAGTCAGGAAGGGAAAAGGGAGAAAAATAAAGACTGGGAAGAGGCAAGTAAAAAAAATAAAATGTTGTAGATTGCACAATGTGTTTTAACCCCTTGGAATCTCCAAATCAGCAGTCAACACTACATTACTCAGTGATGCTTTGTTTTTTAGTAGATATGTGTGCATGACTGCATGTATGTGTGTGTCTGCTGTGTTCTATCTCCTGGAACCATGGTTGATTTAGATAGAGGAGGGTACGTTGCCATCTGTGTATTATCTCCACTGTATTGGTTTGTGTTTTCACTGACAGGAATGGGAGAGTTCTGGCACTGGGTGAAAGGATTGGTGATGAAAGGCTTGGCTACCAATTCTAGCGTGTCATTGTTAAATAACCTTAGCATTCCAACTTAATTATTTCCAGAACCTTCATATGTGAAACAACAGTAATTATGGTTAGCATATGCTTACAAAAGCCCACTGGGGTTGGCCATTAAAATATCTACTGTTATATAACATTGTAACAATGTAACAGACATACCACAGCTAACAACAACCAAGTCATGAGAGGGTTGGTTAAACTCACTGGTGTTTTATAAAGGCTCTCTTAATGTGGTTGCAGTAATTATGCATGGTTTTAAAATTCTTTCTCTCATGAATAAAGTCACCGTGGTTTTTACTGACTCTCTATACAAACCCATAAAATAAAGCAGAGACAAATTTCACTTTATTTTTCACTTTGTGTATGTTTTCCCCTTCTCTTCACATATACTCTCCTACCTGCCAATCTTCTCTGCTTTCATTTTGCCTCTTTCTTTCAGGTAAAATAGCTTGGCCTCTTTTCATATTAAATAAATTCATCAGCAACAATATTACTTTGCTCCTCTGGCATCCATTGATTAAAAATCTGGCAGGTCGAAGACCTGCAGAGGACGGATACAAAGATAACTCAGATTTGACTCAGTATTTGAAGTAGACCTCTTGTTTGTGTCTGGCAGCCTCTTCTCCTTGAGGAAATCACCTTTCAGAATACAGAGTGGGCATGTAACCATGGCAGGAGCCAAGAGTGTGCATATGAGCCAAGCAAGGTCAGACAGAGTCTTTTTTCAGTATTTTCAAGGAGAGAAAATAAAGAGGCATTTTCTACTCTGGTTGTTAAAATAGGAGGATGGAAGCCTGGAACCGCCGACAGCCATCTTGCCTGCCAAGTAGATTTCATGCAGAATGGATTCAAGTAGAAAATTTTATTGCTAAAGTGTGTGTTCCTCAGCTTCCCTGGAATATTTGGCAATATATTTATTTCCTTTGAACTTAAGCCAGTTTGAATTGGCTTTCTGTCACTGGCAATCCAAAGTGTCTTACGGAATACAGACTTCTAAGAGTTCATAGTGTAATATGAAAATACAGCTAGAATCGTAAAATGTCCTGAGGTTACCAGGCTGAACTGCACAGGTATTTCCACTTGTGATTAAAAAGGGCCGGGTACGGTGGCTCACGCCTATAATCCTAGCACTTTGGGAGGCCGAGGCGGGTGGATCACAAGGTCAAGAAATTGAGACCATCCTGGTCAACATGGTGAAACCCTGTCTCTACTAAAAATACAAAAATTAGCTGGGCCTGGTGGCATATGCCTGTAGTCCCAGCTACTCGGGAGGCTGAGGCAGGAGAATTGCTTGAACCCAGGAGGCGGAGGTTGTGGTAAACCGAAATCGCGCCATTGCACTCCAGCCTGGGTAACAAGAGCGAAACTCCGTCTCAATAAATAAATAAATTAATTAAATAAAAAATAAAAGGAACAATTTTTTTTTTAATAAACCATTGCAACAAATATAGAAATGATATATTACCTGTTGCCCTAGCTTTGAAAACATGCCTGTCGTAATGTTTTCAAAGAAACTCTCTAGTTTTATTGGTTGTGCTAAAGCTGTATATGCGGGGTAGTGGAAGTGAAGCTGGCTGTAGCTTTCTCCACCCCAGGATTTCTACTGGGCTCTCTCACTCACTGTAAATAAACATATCACCTAATGAAAACATCATAAAATTAAAACAACATGATAGCTATATTAATGAAAAGTCAGCCCCTTTACTTTTCTTTCCAACCAGATTGCCACCCCAAAGCTCTGCCTGTTTATACTTTTGGAGTTACCACCAGCTGCATTAAATAGAAACTAGTTTTACACTAAAATCCCAGCACTCCTTGACACCTGTCTTTGATCTCTTATTTGCAATGTGTATAGGTTATAGCAAATTGTGAAAAGGCTACATTTTCTACCTACCATATTTGGTTTCCCTCCTTTTACATGGCCTTTTTTCAACTATAAAAATAAATGACACTCTTTCAAATTCAATTTAACAATAATAATAATAAGGGTCAGATTATAAAGTTTGATGAGTACTATTAGAAATGCTTAAATGATAAAAATGACAAATTGTAACATTTTTTCTTTCCAAGAGCTGAGCTTTCTGCTGTACAATTGGTACATCATCTCACACAGCATTTTAATAGAGAGAAAGAAATGCTACAGATAGTAAACAAACTATGAAGCCTCTAAAATTGGACTGTGCCAGTCCAAACTATTAAGTATGGGCTGGCATAAGAACAGGTAAACTAACCAATAAAATAGAATGGAAAAAAGCACAAATTAACCCAACTAGATTTAGAAAACTAGAATATCAAAAAGGTGTTTATTAAATCTCTAGGGCAAAGTGGGCTATTTAAGAAATGCTATTGGGAAAACTGTAGAGTCATTTTGAAGAAAAAATAAAATTAGACCAATTTTCTATAACATTAACAAGAATAAAGTCCAAATGTAAGAGAAATGTAAATGTAAAGTGGAAAATGTAAATGTGTAAATGTACAAAATGAAATTTAAAAATTTTATAGGAAAAAATAGGTATGAGAATTATGATTTTTAAAAGTCCAGAGACAATAAAAGAAAAGTCATATATATTTGACTATATGATTCACCAGAAATTTTTGCTCAGAGAAAAGTATTCAGAAAGGTCAAAAAATAAATGATGTTAGGAGAAAATGTGTAATATGTTAGAAACCACTTTAAAAAAGGAAAAACAGGCCAAGATTCCATAGAAAAATGAGCAAAAAGAGATGATCTAAAAATAGTTCTTAAACATATGAAAAGATATCCAATGTTCATAACAAGAAGAAATACAAATTAAAACTACATGAAAACACTACTTCTTAATCAGCAGATTGGCAAAGTTTCAAAAACTTGCAAACAGCTTCTATTGTGGAGGTTGTGCAACTATAAGAATTCTCTTCCATGCTGTTGGGAATAAACAGTTTTATAAAGTCTGTAGAGGGGAATCTGGCAATACAGTGTCTTCTTGCTATCAGCAACGGGGTTCATTCCAGAATCCCTGATACCAAGGTCTGAGGATGCTCAAGTTCCACATATAAAGTGAGATAGTATTTGTGTATAACCTATGCACATCCTCCCAAATACTTTGCCATCTTTAAATTACTTGTAATGCCTACTAAATGTAAATGCTATGTAATTAGTTGTTACACTGTATTGTTTTAATTTGCATTTTTTTGTATTCTTATTTTTGTTTTCTTTTTTCTTCCCCAATCCACTGATTGGTGGGTCCCTGGCTGCAGAACCTGCTGATACAGAGGGCCAACTATATCTAAGAAAACTAATATGTACTTACTCTTTGATTCAGAAATATTTTCCTGATAATTCATCCTAAAGATACATATCCAAAAATATGAAAATGCATATATATATACATTTCATATGTCTGTGATAGCGAAATATGAGCTGTTACTCAAATTTCCAAACATGGATTTTTTTCAAGCATAGACATAAACACTAGGGTACTTGTTACACACAATGGTGTATTATGCAGCTGTAAAAATAAAAGAAAGCTGCTTTTTCTGTGAACTTTGTAGGGTCATTACCAAAATATATTGAAGAGTAATTATTAAAGTGAAAAAAGCAAGGAGCAGATATATCGATCTATATCAATATAGATACATAATGCTATCTTTTGTTTAAGAAAGATGAGTAAATAAAATAAAAAAACTATGATCTGATAATCTTTACAAATATGAACCAGGAAGGATAAATAAGAAAACAATGTAGCTGACTACTTACAGGGAGTGAGGAAAAGCTGTATTTCTGGATATAGCTTTTCTATACTTTGACTTTTGGAAGCATGTTAATGGGGATCTACATATTCAGAATGTAACTTTATATCATAAGGCTGGAAAATCACTCAGGAAATAAACTAGAAACAATTGAACTCATTCTTTTCAAATAAATAAAATAATTACACTGAAGGAAGAAAAGGCATGAAAGAACAAATTCAAGGACATTTTTACACAGAATTTGACTAATTATTCATTCTTGCAGTCGGAAAAAGAGCAAACAAAACCTGGAATCTTTTGGGTGGATACGTTATAATGGTGTAGGTACAGCAATTCTAAAACTATTATAGCTATATTAATGGATTAAACAATGAATGAATGTCAGAAATATTAGCAGTTCTATTTTATCTTTTTTAATTTTTAAGTTTTGCGGATACATAATAGGTGTATATATTTATGGGTTACATGAGGTACTTTGATATGGACATACGATGCTAAATAATCATATCAAGGTAAATGGAATATCCATCACCTCAAGCATTTATTCTTTGTGTTGCAGGCATTCCAATTATACTTTTGTAGTTATTTTTAAATGTAAAATTAAATTATTTTGGACTATAGTCAACCTGTTGTGCTAGCCAATACTAGGTCTTATTCATTATTTCTAAATTTATTTTGCACTCACTAACCATCCCCACTTTTCCCCACCCCCTGTTACCCTTCCCAGCCTATGATAACAACCCTTCTCTCTTTCTCCAGGATTTCAGTTGTTTTAAGTTTTATCTCCAGCAAATGAGTGAGAACATGTGAAATTTGTCTTTTTGTGCCTGGCTTATTTCACTTAAAATAATGACCTCCAGTTACATCCATGTTGTTGTAAATGGCAGGATCTCATTTTTTTTATATAACTGAATAATACTACACTGTGTATTTGTATCACATTTTCTTTATCCATTCATCTGTAGATGGACACTTAGGTTGCCCCCAAAGTGTGGTTATGTTGAATAATGCTTCAGTAATCATGGCAGTGCAGATATCTCTTTGATATACGAATGTCTTTCTTTTTAGTATATACCTCACAGTAGGATTGCTGAATTATGTAGGAGCTCCATTTTTAGATTTTTGGAGAGGCTCCAAACTGTTGCCCATAGTGGTTATACAACTTGAATTCCCACCAACAATGTATAACTAAAAGAGTAAAGAGTATAATTGGAATGTCTGCAACACAAAGGATAAATGCTTGAGGTGATGAATATCACATTTACCCTGATGTGATCATTTTGCATTGTATGTCTATATCAAAATTTCTCATGTAACCCATCAATATATACACCTACTATGTACCCACAAAAATTAAAAATCAAACATTAAAAAAATAAAAATTCCTTTTTCTTCACATCCTCATCAGCATTTTTTATTGTCTATCTTAGATAAACTCCATTTCAACCGGCTTGAGGTAATATCTAACTGTAGTTTTGATTTGCATTTTTCAAATCATAAGTGATGTTGAGTGCCTTTTTATATATTGGTTTGCCATTTTTACATTTTCTTTTGATAAATATCTATTCAGATCTTTTGCCCATTTACAATATTAGATTAGATTTTTTCCTATAGAGTTGTTTGAGCTCCTTAGATATTCTGCTTATTAATTCTTTATCAGATGGATAGATTCCAAATATTTTCTCCCATTGTGTGGGTTGTCTCTTTACCTCGTTGATTGTTTCCTTAGCTCAGCAGAAGATTTTTAACTTGATGTGATGCCATTTATTCAGTTTCACTTTGGTTGCTTATGCTTGTGTGTTATTGCTCAAGAAATCATTCCCATTCCAATATCTTAGAGCGTTTCCCCAGTGTTTTCTTTTAGTAGTTTCATAGTATAAAGTCTTAGGTTTTTCTTTACTCTCTTTTGATTTGATTTTTGTACACGGCAAGACAGCTTTCCAGTTTCATTCTTCTGCATATGAATATTCAGTTTCCCAGCACCATTTATTAAAGAAGCTGTCCTTTCCCTAATCTATGTTCTTGGCACCTTTGTCAAAAATAAGTTTGCTGTAGGTATATGGATTTATTTCTGTGTTCTCTATTGTGATGAACTGGTCTATGTGCTTGTTTTTATGGCAGTACCATGCCATTTTGGTTACCATAGCTCTGTAGTATAATTTGAGGTCAGGTAGTGCTTTTCATTCAGAAGAAGAAGTTAGAAGAAGGCATACAAATAGAAAACAGGTATAAAAAAATATTTTCTTTTCACTAAGGATAGCTCTGGATATTTGGAGTCTTTTATTATTACACATACATTTTAAGATTTTTTTTTCTATTTCTGTACAAATGTCATTGGTATTTTAATAGACATTGCATTGTATCTGTAGATTGCCTTAGGTAGTATAGACATTTTAATAATATTGAGTCTTCTAATCCATGAATATGGAATATCTTTCCATTTTACTATGGCATCTTCAATTTGTTTTATTAGTGTTTTATAGTTTTTATTGTAGAGATCTTTCCTGTCTTTCTTCCTTGATTACTTCCTAGGTATTTAAGTTTATTTGTAGCTATTAAAAATAGAATTACAGTCTTAATTTCTTTTTTCAGATTGCTCACTGTTGGCTTGTAGAAATATACTGAATTTGTTGTTAATTTTGTATCCTGGAACTTTACTAAATTTATTAGTTCTAATATTTTTGATGGCGTCTTTAGGTTTTCCAAATATAAGATTGTATCATCTGCAAACGGGTAATTTGACTTCTTCTTTTCCAATTTAGATGTATTTATTAGGTTGCTACAAAAGTAATTGCTGTTTTTACCATTATTAGCAATGGCAAAATTATTACATTGGAATCTCTTTCCTTAGCTTAAATATTTGCTTTATATATCTGGGTCCTCCAGTGTCGAGAATATATTATTTACAATTACGATATCCTCTTGTTGAATTGATTTCTTTATATTATATAATGACCTTATTTACTCTTATAGTTCTAGTCTTTTTTTTTTTTTTTTTTTTTTTTTTTTTTTTTTTTTTTTGAGACGGAGTTTCGCTCTCCTGACCCAGGCTGGAGTGCAATGGCACGATCTCGGCTCACTGCAACTTCCGCCTCCTGGGTTCAGGCAATTCTCCTGCCTCAGCCTCCTGAGTAGCTGGGATTACAGGCACACGCCACCGTGCCCAGCTAATTTTTTGTATTTTTAGTAGAGACGGGGTTTCACCATGTTGACCAGGATGGTCTCGAACTCTTGACCTCGTGATCCACCCGCCTCGGCCTCCCAAAGTGCTGGGATTACAGGCTTGAGCCACCGCGCCCGGCCTTAGTTCTAGTCTTAAATATGCCTTGTCAAATGTAAGTGTAGCAACTCCTGCTCTTTTTTGGTTTCCATTGGCATAAAATATCTTTTTTTCCATCCCTTTATTTTCATTCTATGTGTGTCTTTATAGGTTGTAAGTTTCTTAAAGGCAAAAGAGCATGGGGTCTTGTTATTTCATCCATTCAGCCATTCCATGTTTTTTATTGCAGTTTAGTTCATTTATACTCAATGTTATCATTGATAAATAAGGACTTAAGCATACCATTTTATTATTTTTTATCCGGCTGTTTTGTGGTCTTCTTTCCTTCTTTCACTCCTTCCTGTCTTATTTTAGTAAAGACTATTTTCTTTAATGGTATGATTTAATTTCTTGCTTTTAATTTTTTGTGTGTCTCTTGTATGATTTTTAATTTTTAGGTTGCTGTGAGGCTTGTAAATACCATCTTATAACCTATTCTTTTAAGCTGTTAACAACTTAACATAGACAAACAAGCAAAAAGAAACTGAACAAAACCTCTATGCTATAACTTTGTCCCCCACTTTTAAAATTGTGTTGTTTCAATTTGTACCTTATTGTACTATCTAGGTCTTAGAAAAGTTGCTGAGGTTATTTCTGATTGCTTCATTTTTTAGTCGTTCTACTTAAGATTAGAGTACTACATGCCACAGTTACATACTACAGTTGCAGTCTTATAATATTCTTTGTTTTTCTGTGTACATACTGTGATGGTTAATACTGAGTGTCAACCTGATTAGACTGAAGTATACAAAGTATTGATCCTGGTGTCTGTGAGGTAGTGCGTCTGTGAGGGTGTTGCCAAACGAGATTAACGTTTGAGTCAGTGGGCTGGGGAAGGTAGATCCACCCTTAATCTGGTGGGCACAATCTAATCAGTTGCCAGTGACTAAAAAGCAGACAGAAAAACGTGAAAGAGAAATGGACCTAGCTTCCCAGCCTACATGTTCTCCTGTGCTGAATGCTTCCTTTCCTCAAATATCAGACTCTAAGTTCTTCAGTTTTGGGGCTCAGACTGGGTCCCCTTGCTCCTTTAGTTTGCAGACAGCCTATTATGGGACCTTGTGATCCTGTAAATTAATACTGAATAAACTCCCCTTTATATATATATTATATAAAAGTTTTTATTTTATTTTCATTTTTAGACAAAATTCATTATCTATATATATATATATATCCTGTTCTCTCCATGTAAGAGAACACTGACTAATACAATACTATTGCCAGTGAATTTTGCATCTTCAGATGAAGTCTTATTGCCCATAATATCCTTTTGTTTTGGATTGAAGTACTTCCTTTAGCATTTCTTATAGAGCAGGTCTGATGTTTATTAAATCCCTCAGCTTTTGTTTGTCTGGAGTTTTTATTTTATTTTCATTTTTAGACAAAATTCATTATCTACTTATTACTAAAACTCTCAGAGATATATAAATTGATGGGACACTGTCTCTATAAGCAAGAGAACACCTACAAACATCTGTATCTATCATTACACATGATGGTGAAAGTCTGAAAGCTTTCTTTATTTTTTATTAGTACTTTTCTTAATTGTACTTTAGGTGCTGGGGTACATGTGCAGATTATGCAGGGTTGTTGCATAGGTATTTACATGGCAGGGTGATTTGCTGCACCATCACCTATATCTGGCATTTCTCCCCATGTTATCCCTCCCCAACCTCCCAACCCCCTGCTATGCCTCCCCTAACACCCTCCAACAGACCCCAGGGTGTGATGCTCCCCTCCCTGTGTCCATGTGTTCTCATTGTTCAACACCCACCTATGAGAGAAGTTTGCTGGATATACTACTGTATGGTAAACATCTTTTCATTCAGCATTTTGAATATGTCATGCCACTCACTCTTAGCCTATAAGGTTTCCATTGAAAAGTCTGCTGCCAGTATTAGAGCTCTGTTGTGCATTATTTGTTTCTTCTCTCTTGCTCCTTTTAGAATTCTTTATTTATCTTTGGCTTATGAAAGTTTGATTATTAAATGCCTTGAGGTAATCTTCATTGGGTTAAATCTGCTGAATGTTCTGTAAGCTACTTGCACTTGGATAATGATATCTTTCTGTAGGTTTGGGAAGTTATTTGATATTATCTTTTTGAATAAACTTAGTACCTCTATCTCTTCTCTACCTCCTTTTTAAAGAAGTAACTCTTAGGTTTGCCATTTTGAGGCTATTTTCTAGATTTTATAGACATGCTTTATTCTTTTTTATTATTCTTTTGTCTCATATGAATGTGTATTTTCAAATAGCCTGTCTTCAAGCTCACTAATTTTTTCCTCTCCTTCACTAATCCTGCTACTCAGAGAGGATGATGTAATCTCCAGTATGTCAATTGCATTCTTTAACTCCAGAATTTCTGCTTGATTCTTTTTAATTATTTCAATCTCCTTGTTGAACTTATCTGATAGAATCCTGAATTCCTTCTCTGTGTTATCTTGAATTTCTTTGAGTTTCCTCAACACAAATATTTTGAATTTTATTTCTAAATGAGCACATATCTCTGTCTTTCCAGGACTGGTCCATCGTGCCTTCTTGAGTTCATTTTGTGACATTAAGCTTTTCTGGATGGTCTTGATAGTTGTGGCTGTTCATTGGTATTTGGGCATTGTAGAGTTAAGTATTCATTTTAGTTTTTTCACTCTGGGTTTGATCGTGCCCACCCTTTTTGGGAAGGCTTTCCAGGTATTCGAAAGGACTTGGGTGTTCCGATCTAACCCATACCTGCATTAGAGTTCACTCCGAGCCCACTAATGCTATAGTTGTTGCAGACTTGTTGAGGTATCACCTTGGTTGTCTTGGATAAGAACTAGAAGAATTCTCTCTGGGTTACTAGGTAAAGAATTTTGTTCTCCTCTCTTACTTTCTCCCAAACAAGTAGAATTTCTCTCTGTGCTGAGATGTTTGGGGTTGGAGGTGGAGTGATACAAGCACCCTTGTGGCCACCAACACTGTGACAGTGCTGGGTCAGGCCTGAAGCCAGCACAGCACTGGGTATCACCCAAGGCTCGCTGTAACCACTACCTGGTTACTACCTATGTTTACTCAATGTCTCAGAGCTCTACAATTAGCAGGTAACAAAGCTATCCAGGCTTTTGTTCTTCCTTTGAGATTGATGAGTTCCCTAGGCCCTGGATGAGTCCACAGATGTCATCCTCAAGTTAGGGACTAGAGTCAAAAATGTTACAAGTCTACCTGGTGTTCTAGTCTACTATTGCTGATCTGGTCCTCAAACCACAAAACACGGTCCTTTAAACTGTTCCCTTCCTTTTCCACAGGCAAAGGAGCCATCCATACCCTGTGGCCGCTACCACCAGAAGCCCACAGAGAGTTTTGCCAGACTACTTCCAATATTCACTTGATACCCAAGATCTCTTCAATCAGCCTGTGGTGGATGCTAGCAAGCCTGGGACTCACCTGTCAAGGCAATGGGCTCCCTTTTGGACCAGGGCAGGTCCAGAAATGCCATCCAATTGCCAGGACCTTGAATAGAAGAACCCTTTTGGTGCTCTACTCCACCGTTACCAAAGACGGCACCTAAGGTGCAAGGAAAAGTTCCCTTTACATTTTTCTCTGCTTTTTTCAAGCAGAATGAGTTTCTAACTGTAGCTACCACCTAAACTCAGCACATTTAAGAGTCTCCTCCAAGGCTGTAGTGTACTCCCTGAGTATTGCTGCTCGGTATTCAGAGCCCAAAGGATCCTTAGTCAACAGGTGATGGATCCTGTCAAGATTTGGTTCTTCCCTTCAAGGCAGCAGGATGCTTCTGACCCAGGGTGTGTCTATATATGCTATCCAGGAGCTAGGTCCTAGAATGGGGGCCTCACCACTCTATCCAGTGCCCTTTTCTACTGTGGCCGAGCTGATATCCAAGATGCAAGACAAAAATCCTCTTCACTCTTCCCTCTCCTCTTGTCAAGTGAAAGCTAGGTGTCTCCTGTAGAGCTGAGAGCTGTGCTGCTTGTCATCAAGGGAGAAAAGGCACAAACACTTCTTTAGCTGCTGTGGCTGGATGTCTACTAAGCTATGTGCATCCCAACTCTACTGGCTCTGAGCACCACTCAGTGCTAGGACTTGCAGTCCCTGTGGCCTAGATTACCTGTTAAGTTGACTTAATGCCCCAGAGCACTTCAGCCTGTAATGGTAAGGCCTGCCAGAACTTGAGTTTCACCCATTGGAATGGATGATTCCCTTATGGCTAGGGCTAGCCTGAATGTTTCCTTCATGGGATACATAGCTGAATGCAGTCTGATTTTGCCTTCCACCGTGACAGGGCAGCACCGATTTTAACAGAAGTCTATTTGCTGCACTCTCCTTCTCCCGATTGCATAGATTTCTCCGTACCATGTGGCCACTGTTGGGGTGGGGTGCGTGAAGGGTGATAGTGGCTATTGAAGACTGTCTATTTTACCCTCCTCAGTGCCCCTTTCAGTGATATGAATTTAACACCAGGTATTGTGAGTGATCACTTGATTTTTATTTCTTAATGATGGTGATTTTTTTGTGGAGCTGGTTGTTAAATCTAGTGTACCTGTGAAGGGGACACAATAAATGGGGCCTTCTATTGCCATCTTGCTTTTCCTTTTCTCTCTTTTTAGTTTTTGGAGAAATCACAATACTCTTTGCCACATGGATATACTAATTTACATTTCCATGAATATTGGGCAAGAGTTACCCTTCCTCTGCATCCTCACCAGCGTATGTCATTTTTTTCTATCTTTTTGATAGTAACCATTCTAACTGGAGTCAGATAATATTTCATTGTGGTTTGATTTGCATTTCCCTAATGATAAGTGATATTGAGCATTTATTCATATGCCTGTCAGTCATTGTTTGTCTCCTTTTGAGAAATCTCTCTTCGGACCCCATGCCCTCTTCTTGGTAAGATTATCATTGTTATTATTATTTTTGCGTTGAGTTGTTTGAGTTCCTTGTATATTCTGAATGTTAGTGCCTTGTCAGATGAATAGACTGCAAATATTTTCTTCCCTTCTACAGGTTCGGTCTTCACTCTGTTGATTGTTTCCCTCTCTGTGCAGAAGCTTTTTACTTTAATATAGTTATATTTGTCTATATTTGGTTTTATTGCCAGTGCTTTTGAAGTCATCGCCATAAAGTCTTTGTTCAGAAAAATATGCTAAATTATATCTACTAGGTTTTCTTCTAGCAACTTTATAGTTATGAGACTTAGATTTAAGTCTTTATTCCATTTTGGGTTGTTTTTATATAGGGTGAGATATGGGTCTAGTTTTGTTTTCTGTGTGTAGATATCCATCGTCATTTAACAAAGAAATGTGCTTTCCCCAATGTATGTTCTTGGTGTCTTTGTAAAAATTTAGTTGTCTATATATATGTGAATTTATTTTTGCATTCTCTATTCTGTTTCATTGGTCTATGTGTCTGTTTTAATATCACTATTATGCTGTTTTGGCTTATGGTTTGTAGTATATTTTGAAATCAGGTAATGTAATGCCTCTAGCTTTGCTCTTTTTACGGAGAATGGCATGATTACAGGCACCCAGGGAGACATAAGTGCTGGAACATATAGGTCATTTCATATATGACATAAATTTATACAGATGATATAAAATTTA
Organism: Saguinus oedipus; assembly: GCA_031835075.1. Classification (NCBI taxonomy): domain Eukaryota; kingdom Metazoa; phylum Chordata; class Mammalia; order Primates; family Cebidae; genus Saguinus; species Saguinus oedipus. Next base: position 64,404,301 of record CM063171.1, on the reverse strand, counting down.
TGACGTAAGTTTTAACATCTTTCAACACCTACATCAGAAAAAAAAGAAAAGTTTCAGATTAAAAATCTAAGTTTTCCTCTTAAAACAGTAGAAAAAATCCAACTGTCAAAGTAATTAGATAGGTCAACTAAACCTGATTCAAAATGATGCTACAAATGTTTAGCCATATACTCACATTTATTTTTCAAAACACAGTGAAAAATGAATCATATTTTTCAATTTTAGGATTTCTTAGAATGTTTTTATTGAACACAACATAATAGAATAAAGAAAAAAGAAACAGAAAACATAGCAAAATGGCAAGTAGAAAGCTAACCATATCAATAATTACATTAAGTGTTTAAGATTGAAATTACACAAATATATGTTACTTTTCTGGTAATGAAGCCTTAGAGGGTATACAATGACTCTTGCCTTTTGGCAAATCAACTGAGAATGTTAGCCACACAAACATATTCTAAGGATGTCAACATTTGGGTAACTACAGAGATCACAGAATTTTGAGATTGACAACCTACGCTTTTTCCTTCTTGGAGTTTAAATGCAAAAATTATCTTGATTTAGGCATCATGTTGTAAATTATATATTTACTCCAAAAAGCACATGCTTATTTAAGAAATACTGTGGCTTGGAATGGAGGAAGACTGGCTTGGAACATATCGGCAACAGAAGGAGTGACAATCCTAGAAGACATCAATCTCCTTCCAGATAAAAAGAGAGGTTATTTGACAAAGTTTATGGAAAAGAGCCAGTGATGAGAAATAGTATTTCTTTCAGTTTAGAATTTACGGGAGTTTTTACATATATCATCCACATACAAACTCTGAATAGAGAATGGATATGACTTACATTGTGCCCATTTTAGAGATGAGAATGTGGAAGTTCATGCAGTTGAAGCATCTGGAACAAGATTGCTCAGTTACTTATCTGAATTTCTTTCTTAAAGAACATGAAGACAATGAATTACCAAGAGACACAAGATTAAGTCTCTGCTGAAAGAAAATCTTATCTGATTCATTCATGCAGAGTGCAAATACATAGCAATATACATAGTCCAGTGCCAAATGTTACATGCAGATTAAATACCGAAAGAATGTTCAGAGGAAGAAAGAACAATGCATCAACTTCTCTACTTTTGTCCTTGGCGTAGATTTATATGATGAAATTGTTCAAGATTGGTGATGATATTGTACTAATAACTTTCATCTAGAAATATAATTAAATAATGAGCTGTCATGTTAAACAAATCAGTGTTGATTCTTCAAGATTTTCTGTTCTTTACTATTTATTTATCAAAAATTAGTGAGGGAATGAATATGTCTAAATTTCAGTATGTATCTTTCTTGTTTTTTCCATAATAAGGCCCAGTAATAATAATGAGCTCTATTTCATTTGCTGAATGTTAATAAATAAATTTGCACATAATCAAATTCCATTTATCTTTCTCAAGTTGTTTTGATTGGTCATTTAATTATTTTTAAAATAAATATCAATTTAAGTCATTTTATTATAAATTAGGGCCATTGACTACTTAGTGTAGAATAAGTGCTTTAGAAAGTAGAAAAAATATGCTTAAATCTACACTGAATTTCATCCTTCTGGCAATGTACAATACACTAAAATATTTTTTTAAGTAAATTACTTCCTTCACTGCATTTAGAGAAATTATTTCAGTTAACTCTGGCAAGATCATTAAACATAATTAATAGTAATGTGAATGAGATTATAAAATAGTCCTAGGAGAACAATAAAAAATATATGCCCCTATTCTTTAAGATGGATTTTTGTTAAGACTAGTAATTTTAATAATTGCCATGCTTTGAATTTCAGTTCAATAAATATTTCATGAAAACACACCATAAGCCAAGTAATTATCTAGGAGCAGAGCCTGATTTGGGATTGGCGTTCAGTTATTCTTGGGGAAGCGGAAGTGAAGTATAAGGGATGAGCAGAAGAAAGTTAAGCCAGGAAGTTCTTTCCATTGGGTCTAGCTTTGATCTGATCCCAGGGAAGGTCCAGAGTGCAACTTGTACCATATAGCGTGTCCTATCTTGAAAAAAAGGGACAGATCGTTTGTATCCCTGTGCCAGTTAGTCATGTACTGAGGTCTTCCCTGTGTTTATGTGGATGGCTCCTTTAACATTAGGTCATTTGTTAGAAATGAAGTTAGGGGCAGCTGTGAGCCAACACTATCAGGGGACTAGGAGTTTTGGCTTATAGTGAGAATTTGAATATAGAACAAACCGCATCTAGCACATTATATAAGGAGAATATTCTGCTCTCTAGATATTGACAATTCACGCAAACATTGGCACATGTTTATATATTGAATATGTTACTCCAAAAATATTTGCCAGTAAATTTAAGAACAACTCCAGATTTTGAGGCTTGATGGACATGTTGTTGAGATTCATTTTCTCTGAAGTGAAAGCTTTATTCAGAATATTTATATAAAACTTTTATAAAGAACTCACGTTCTTATAAAAATGAAAATTTGAACACAGACATTGATAGAGGAAAGACAATGAAGGACCACAGAGAGAAGACCGCCATCTACAAGCCAAGAAGAGAGGACTGAATAAATGCGTCCCTCATAACCTTCAGGAAGAATCAATTCCAGTGAATGTTGATTAGTCTTCTGGCTTCCAGAACTGTGTGGCAATACATTTCTGTTGCTTTAAACCATTCAGTTTGTGGCGCATTGTTAGAGCAGCCCCAGCATTTAAGTATCTATCTAGCTGTCTAATTCACTTAATCTACAGTGCTATTACACAGTGCCTGGAATATAGTTAATGTTCAAGAAATGATAGCTATCGAACTGTTATTATAATATCAATGTAACAGTAAAATATTAAGAGGAATTCTTGAACAAAATATGATGACCTACAGGTTATCATCACTCTTAAACCAGGGCATCTATTCAGTTACTAATAGCTTTGTGATAGAATTCTAGGTTAATCTGGGCAAAAAATAATTCAGATCAGGAAGGTGTCAGAGTTTGACATTCGTTTCCTTTTGTTTTTACCTTATAAATTAATTTCTTATAGTTTCTTTGTCTACTGTTAATTAAAATTTATGTTGATATTTCACACAAAAGCTTATTTTAATGGCAATATATAGATACACAGAAATTTATATTTCTGATGCCTATATGTGAAGAGAAAGCCTTAACAACTGGCCAGGTAATGTGGCAATGTCATTCCAGACTGCATGACAACAGACATATTATATATTAAATGTCCATGCCTTAAAAATAATACCTAAATTTAGAAGGTGTAGAGGTATCTTTTTGTATCTCAGTTGTCCTTTTGCTGCCATCTACCCTACATATACTTTAACATCCTCTTCTCCCCACACAGATGACCTGCAATGACATTGAAAGAGACTAGGTTACCTAGCACCATCATGACTCAAAGTTCACCAATGCATAATTCTAAGCATAATTAGAACCATACTTAGAATGATATTTAGATCTTGAGAATGTAAAGAATGCTTGATATTGACACCTATTACTTGGTTTATGTAAAAGTAAAAAACATGTCTAACTCCTCAAACAACTTATGTTCAAAATGCTCTTTTGACATGAGTGTTATTTTCCTTTGGGTGATAAAACCAAGGTTGTGCAATCAAATGTATCAACATGAATGTGTTTTCTTACTGCAGGGAAAGATAAGAAAATAAAGGCTTTTGGGGCCTGATGAGGTTTGCTTGTAAGTGTATTTTTCCATAATCTGCAAAAGTTCATTCAGTAGTCCTTCTTCCTTGTAGTCTAGAAAGGGAGAGATTCGTGATAGGGAAGAAAGAATTGCTACCCCAGAAAATAGAGTCACTCTGGTAATGATCAGCTCCTGAAAGTAGTGACCAGAATGGACTACATAATCTGGGGAGGCCAGCGCAAAATAAAACCATGGGTCGCCTGCTCGAATACTGTTAAGAACTTAAAGGCAGCAACCACAAAGCATTAAACCCTGCCTAGGCCCAGCACAGTTCATGTACTTGTGATATTGGTTCTGGAAGGAATTTTCAAATAGTAGTAATGATAGTTAACATTTATAATGTCCTTTCAGTGTGTTGAATTCTTCCCTAAGTAATTTATAGACGTTAACTCGTACGTCTGCAAATTAATCTATAAAGTAAGGTCTAAGTGTATCCACATATTTTTTAAATGTTCATTTATTTTTATTGATATACAATTGTTGTACTTTTTGGGGGGTCTATGTGATATTTTGATACCAATACACAACGTGTAATGACCAAATCAGCGTAATTGAAATATCAATCACCTCAAACATCTTTTTTTGTATTGAGAATCTTATAATTCTTTTCTGGCTATTTTGAAATATATAATGCATTATTGTTAACTGTAATTTCTTCACTGTACTATGGAATACTAGAACTTACTCTTTCTATCTCAGTGTATTTTTTTTACTCCTTATAATTTGTCTTTATTCTTCTCTCCTCCCCACCTTTTCTGTCCTCTGTTAATCTCAGTTCTACTCTTGACCCTTAGGACATCCACATTTGTAGCTCCACATATGAGAAAGAACTTCCCATATTTGTCTTTCTGTAACTGGCTTTTTTCACTTAACATAATAACCTCTAGTTCCTTCCATGTATATATGTCTACATGTAAAGATAAGAAAACTGAAGGCCAGTAACATTTTAATAACTTGTTCAAAGCTATATAACTGATCGGTGCCAGAGCCAGTAAAATCCAGGCATTTTGTTTTCAGAGCCATATTTTTAAGTACCAGGTACTCTGCTTTCTTCTAAGTAAAAATCTCCCTAAAGAAAATTATGTTAAGCTAACATAAATTATCTCTTGCTGAAGATTCAGCACAAAGAAATATTCCCCAATAGCTGCACTTGGATTGGTAACTCTCTATAAGGGCAATTTGTACTTAGCAAAGGCTTCTTGCCCTGTCATAATTGGTTTGTAAGTCAATTAGAATCATCATTAATCATTTTTATGCACAGTGTTGATTTCATAAGATAATGAACCTAATTATGATTGTTTACATGAACCTACTATAGGCTGAGTTAGTCTGGTTTTCTTTGATATTATTTTTAATAATTCTACATATACTTGATCTTTTTATTTTTGAGTGACAATACATTTAATTTTTTAGGTGATAACAATTAGTTGATGACTTTTTTATGATCTAAAAATTCTGTTCACTAAAAAAGTAATCCTGATCACAGCAAATTATCATAATGCACTCTGCATGTGTTATTAATTAAAACTGGAACAGCTGGAACCCCCAAACAGCAAGGGATTCAGCACACCAAAAGGCCAAACTTAATTATAAATGGGAATGTGTTCATCAGGTAGAGGCAGTCATAGTCAAGGCTGCTTAGATGCAAAGTTTTCTGCCTGCTGGGAAACTGGTGATTGGCTTGTTATTCTTAAAATGGTGTAGCCAGTGGAGAAAATGGACCCTCCTGCTACTGCTGAAATAGAGAGAAAGGTGGCTGGGCACAGTGGTGCACGCCTGTAATCCCAGTAGTTTGGGAGGCTGAGGCAGATCACGAGGTCAAGAGATCGAGACCATCCTGGCCAACATGGTGAAACCCCGTCTCTACTAAAAATACAAAAATTAGCTGGCCATGGTGTCACATGCCTGTAATCCCAGCTACTTGGGTGGCTGAGGCAGGAGAATCGCTTGAACCCGGGAGACAGAGGTGGCAGTGAGCAGAGATCATGCCATTGCACTCCAGCCTGGGTAACAAGAGCAAAACTCCATCTCAAAAAAAAAAGAAAGATAGAAAAAAGAAATACAGAAAAAGGCAAACCAACTGAGGGAGGACCATGGTCATGGAGTGGCCATCATTTCCATTTCGATTTGTACAGGTAGTGAAGCCTAAGTATCTAACCTGACAAACTCAAATGCCTGTTGATCTGTAGGCCAGTAGGACACTGATCTTCAGGAGGGGTGGCAATGACTGGGATGATTGCATAAGAGGCATAAGCAACACTGAATCAAGTTCTGTTCTAAATTTGTTAATATTGATTTGAAACATTTGTTTAAACTGTAACCAATTCAGAGAAGTTTCTCACTTTAAATGTTAAACCTATGCGTCCTTCTCTCAAGGGTATCTTTAGAGTGCAAACTGTCATGAGCATCTAACATGGGACCTGGGCTACAGTAGGTAGTAACTGATTTTTTGTTGAATGAATGAGCAAGTAAATGAATGACTCATGGAATCATGATTTTTTTTTTTTTTTGGTGGGGGGTGGAATGAGTGGGAAGGGGAAATATCCAAGTTTATCTAGAAAATATAATAGCTTTTAGTTATGCGAAATTGCATTACTCATTTCTGAGCTAAAGTTCTCAGATCATCTTCTGAACAACAACACATTCCTGTTGTTCAAATTTACAAATATAAAGCAACCTTTGACTTTTTTTTGCCTGATATTAAAGCTTATTCCTATAACTTTATTGAGCAATATAGAACAGCAGCCTAGCAGGCCTGTCAAAGGGTTAGATTGTGAATTTTAAATAAAAATTGTTTTTAAAATATATTATAATTGAGGCCAGCCTAAGAGAGTAGTTACCTCTCTCTATATATATGTATGTTTATGTATATATTTAAAAAATATATATCGTTGAATACTACTTAGCCATAAAAAGGGAAGAAATAATGTCATTTATGTGATATATATATCACATAATATATATGTGAGATATATATATGTATAAAACTCACATAAATGTCTTTTATTTTGAAAATCTGTATTTTAATCTGATTGTACTTCAACTTATGAGTAGTTGAGAGAATAAAAACAATGCAACTAATGAAAGCTTGCATTGCTTTGAATAAGGTAGTTAGATTTATTATATAAAAAGAGTATATTATATAGAATAAAAAGACCTGAGCTGTCATCCTAGCTGTGTGAATTTGAGAAAGTTACTTAATCTCTCTTGGCTCCTGTTTCTCTTTGATAAAATGGGAATACCAGCACCAACATCCACTAATGTGTTAGGCTGATGGTTTGGTCCCAGTAGTTGTTAAATATTCATTAATTTTACAAACCCACTTTTAAGTCATTTGTTAGGTTGAATTTAGCCATGGTGAAGGTACTAATGCCACAGAAATGGTCAGATTACTCTATTTATTTACTTTTTGAGAGCCAGGTTACTAGCATACTTCTGCTTGTTACTGTAAAGAGAAAATGGGACTCCTACCGTTGGCAACACATCAATGAACCTGAAGGACATTATACTGAAGCACCGAAACTAATACTGCATTATTCCACTTGTATGATGTATCTAAAATATCAAACTGGTACAAGCAGAGAACAGGATTCTGGTTGCCAGGAGATGGAGGAAGGGGGAAATAGGGAATTACTGAATGGGTATAAAGTTTCAGTTACGCAAAATGAATACTAGAAACCTGCTGTGCAACACTGTATCTACAGGTAACAATGCAATATGGTCCACTATAAAATATGCTAAGAAAAAAAATTTCATGTTAAGTGTTCTTACTACCAACAAATAAAACAACAAAAATGACAACAAATAAAAACACACACAGAAGAACAAAAGATAATTTGGGGAAGTGATTGATATGCTTACTACCTTAATTGTGGTGATGGTATTATGCATATATGAATAAGCACAAACTCATCAAAATGTATAAATTAAATATGTGCAATTTTTGTATATCAGTTATACCTCAATAAAACTTTAAAAAATTAGAAAATGTGATAATGAGTGTAAAAGTGTTTTGTAATCCTCTAAGATCCATTCTTACAAATTAGAATAGTACTGTCAAAATGATTTATTACTGATTTGCCTCCAATGCATTTTTTATTACTAAGCCATAATTCAATTTGTTTAATTTTATAAAAGATTATGATAAAATTATTATTATTATTGTCATATTGGAGACGGAGTCTTGCTCTGTCACCCAGGCTGGAATGCAGTGGCATAATTTCAGCTCACTGCAACCTCTACCTCTCAGCCTCCCAAATAGCTGGGATTACAGAAGTGAGCCACCAAGCCCAGCTAATTTTTGTATTTTTAGTAGAGATGGGGTTTCATCATTTTGGCCAGGCTGATCTTGAACTCCTGACCTCAGGTGATCTACCTGCCTCAGTGTCCCAAAGTGCTGGGATTACTGGGTGAGCTACTGTGCCCAGCCAGATAAATTCTTAAAGAAATACCATTTTTAAAATGTGTGTGTGTACACATGCACACACACATACACATACACATGCACAAATACACACCCAGGAAAATAAGCAAGGTTGTCTTTGGAGGAGCATCACTGGAAAGATAAAATTAAAAGAATAGTAATTTTTACTCTCTTGAAGAATATAAAACAATTCAAACAAATAAATCCACATAGTGATATTTAAAACGATAAATGAATTCAAGTGAGCAGTGAAGAACGCTTTAGATAGTAATTCCTAAAAAAGAAAAGTAGTTGACCAGAAACTGATTATTGACAAAACAGTTCCATGTGCAAAATCTTTCAAATTGTGTAAAAACCTTAAGTAAGAAAGATGTATTTCTTATATTTTTAGAACACCTGTGCATAATAATATGGTGTCTGAATGTTCTCTCCAAAATATATTCTCTCTCAAATGTCAGTGTAGTTCAGTGACCAGGAATCTCATTCTAGGTCACACACTCCTCAGAGAGCAAGGGATAATTTTTCATCACTCTGCTCCATTTCCTCGATGTTCCCTTTCCCATGGCTTCCATGCTTCTCTCAACCTTTTTATTCCCTCTCTCAATTCCTTCTCTCTCTGCTCCACCGCCTCTCCCCCACTTTCCCCTGTTCTCTTCTACTTCCCTATGTCATTCATTTATCATTCTAGAATACTAAAACACTAACTTCCTCTGTTTTCCAAGCATTCCCCACTCCAGTCTTTTTATTTTTTCCCACTCCAGTCTTTACTCAGTTATTTCCTCTGCCATGCATCCTGTTACACAATAGGCTCTGACTGTCCAAATAAAATTCATTCCTTGAGTTCCAACTCAAATGTTATCTGTGTTATGGTTATTTTAGTTTCCTAAGGCTTCAGGAACACATGATCACAATCGGTAGTGTAACATAACAGAAATACAATGTCTTATATTGTATTTCTGGAGGCCAGAAGTCAGAAATCAAGGTATTGGCAGGGTCACACTCTCCGAAGACTCTACAGGAGAATCCTTTCCTTGCTTGCTTCCTTCAGCTTCTGGTGCCGAGGCTTCTTGAACTGGTGGCTGCATTGCTCCAATCTCTGGCCCTGTCTTCACGTGGCATTCTTCCCGGTTTCTCTGCATCTCATATCTCCCTCTTCTTTCTCTTACAAGGGCACCAATCTTTGGATTAGGGTCCACCCTGAATCCCAAATGACCCTTTCTCAAGATCCTTTACTTAATTACATTTGAAAAGACAATATTTCCAAGTAAAATCACACACACTCGCAGGTACTAGGGATCAGGATTTGGACACATCTTTTTTAGGAACAAAATTAAATCCATTATAGGAATCTCCCTTTATTCCTCAGCCCAAAGTTTTCTTTCCTTAATTTGAATTTTCTGTGGCCTTATCTTTTTGTCACTTACAGAGATTGTCACATTTTGCCCTGTATTAAAATTATTTATAAATCTGCCTGGTCTTCCTAATAAATTACTTAACTGTTGTGTTTGGTTCACCTCTGTATTCAGTACAATCTAAAATAGTGACCTGCATGTAATGAGTGCCTGACAAATATTTATTGAAGAAATGCTTTTGGCCAAATATGTTGAATTATTGTTTGTATTTATCTCTTTAGTTCTATAGGAGCTACAATTTCAAATTGCTTTGTTCATAAACTACACAATGTAAAAGCATGACCTTGATCTGGTGAATGTGAAAGAAACATGTTGTAGATGAATCAGCTTTGATGAATCAGCAAATACTGCATGATTGGAATCATTTCCAATCATGCAGTATTTGCTCCAAGGAAAGACATCCTAACTTAAATAATTTCCCACTCTATGCTTTTTCTTATGTCTAAGGAAATAGAAAATAAACTTATCCAGTAAATAAAATCTTATTTTTTAAAGAAATAGCCCACAGAAACAAATATGTACATTTCATGTAAATTTTTACAGATTATATGTCAAAGCCTGGTAGAAAGCCTCATTTCTGCAAAGACAACTGTTATCAGAAGTGACAAACCTGTCATATAAATTTTGTGGAGGTAAAATTTAGTACATTACAACTTTAAGCTGGAATTTAGTTTGACATGAACAAGAAGTCAGAGTAACCAAGTACTCAAGTAAGAAATGCATTGCCACGCACAATAACTTAACATGCCATGCAATTTCCATAAACTTTTAAAAGACTTTCACCCCCTAGGATTTGCTGATAGGTAATCAAGTGTAATTTTCTTTCTTCTCAATGTATTCAAAATTTATTGGTTGATATTGCTCAGCTGAATTTAACAAATGTCACTTATCATTTTGCAAATGTGAAATCATTCACTTATTGCAGGATTTACATTTATTTCAGATCAGATTGTTTGATTGGAATTTCAAATATGTAGAACTTCAATTTCACCTAGCTGCAGTTATGTAACAAGCACAATTTAATTTCCAAATAAAATCAGCTTATATTTATACTTTTACTACATCTAGTGGGAATTGGTTTTTTAAAACAGCTTTTGCCAAATGTTTTTGTCATTGGATATAAAGATTATAAGACAAAGACATTCTGCACTCTTGCTTTATGATTATAAAGCTTTCTAACCATTGATTTATGTTTTGGGAGAAGAAAGACAAATGGTACCAGCTTCTGTATGTCATAGCCAAATGCGGTTGTGACAGCACCTATCAACTTGGGAAAGGACAAATTAATGGTGAAGAAAAACATGTAATTAGTCCCTTTGTATGTGAAAGCAAAATTTGCTACTTGGGAGATTGTCATTCAAATGTCAATGGTGACAAAAATACTTCTGGCACATTTGCATAAACATCCGCTGGGGACATTGCACATTTAAAGGAGTAAAGAAGGAGCTGCTGATAAGCTCCTCCACATGGAAGCTGGCATCCTACTTTCACCTCTCTCCCTGTGAAAGGGAAAAGCCAAGAGGGATTATTCATAATGAAAGTGTCTGGGACTAGTGAAAGGCCCTGAGCTAGGGCACATGCACCCTTATAGCTCATGATGCTTCCTTTCTATACACCTCAAACTCACAAGAAGTTTCTAGCTCCTCTGGAGTTAGAAACTCCTCTTTTAAGGTTTTGTGGTTTTTTTTTTTTTACTGCTGAGCATAGGAGAAAGGGGGCTTCATGGATCTTTATAGTAATCTCATCATTCAACAATTATCATTGGGGCACTTAAACAGGTTGTATTCTTAAGAAGCAATGATGAACATGCCTGTAGGACCACAAGTAAAGGAGTTTCCTTGTTATCAAGGAATTTATCTGAAAAAAACTAAACCACGAATTGAGTAACAATAATAAAGCTAGTTAAATTTTCTAGGCAAGTAGAGTGAATTATTCCTGGTAAACCTCGTGGCATAGGCAAAGAACATAGAGGAGGAGGAGTGTGTCCAAAAGGTTTCCCAGATAAAGTTCCTATTAAACTGTGAGGCAAAGGAGGAAAAGAAGAAAAAGATTAAAGTTAATGAACAAAGACTCAGATACAAGTGAGAACACATCATCCTTCAAATGTTCATTCCATTAAAAAAGTAACCAAATTAATTCCATTTTACTTATGGCAGATCAATAATAGAAGGTCAATTGTCTAGTAAGTGGAATCACTAAATCAACACTTACTTCCTTTTTCACTTAAAATTTAAGTTTGCATAAAGGACAATTAGAGCTTTGCCTTGTCAGATAATGTATATATCAGCTTCAAAGCTCTTTGTTTTTACTGGCAGGTGAACATAACACTCCATCTCAGCTGCTTCACCAAGTCCTTCTCTCAAATGTCTAAGAATTAAATATATATATATATATATCAGAAGGGTCTAAATTCTTAGAGCAATACAAAAATTGCTCTAAGAATTTCAAACAGAGGATTGAATGCAAGGAATTGACTACAAAGGTGCATAAAAAACTAAAAAAAATTTTTTTAAATATGAATGCAGAATTAGAAAAAGAATATGTAATAATGCAAAATCCAAATCTGGTAATTACATGGATTGCTATTCAGAAGCCTGCACCTGCAGCTGTCCTGTTGGAGACACTATTATAACCAGGTCTGTTTCTGTTGAGCAGGCACTGCTTTGCTCAGGGTTGGAACTGCAGAAAAACTACCACTTCTGTTGAGGTAACTGAAGTCTACCTCATCTACTTTTGCCACAGGAACTACAACCCTTATTGGCTTTCCTAAAGTGCCACACACTATTGGAATTATAAACCGAAAGTTTCACTTTCTTTTTCTTTGTTTTTCTTTTTTTTGGAGACAAAGTCTCTCTCTGTTACCCAGGCCAAAGTGTAATGGTGTGATCCTATCTCACTGCAACCTTTACCTCCTGGTTCAAGCAATTCCCCCTCCTCCGCCCCGCAAAGTGCTAAGATTACAGGTACATGAGCCACCACACCTGGCCATCTAATGGCTTCTTTCAGTGGCATTGAGAAAATCTCCAGGAAAACAGAAGTGAAAATGAAGATTGCTGTTCTATCATAAAACCAAGCATAAGCAGAGGCAGAGTTAACAAAGGGTATATTTTGGAAGATGAAGAAAAAGAAACTCAAAATCAAGGGCAAAACCATTTGTGTGTAATTCTACCATTAGAGTTTTGAGATTTGAGTGTTGCAGACTTCCAGTGTTGATTAGAGATACTGACATCATGCTTGGGTGACTGTACACATAGTTCCAGTACACACCTCAAATTATCTGGCTTTTCAGAGGGCTTATAGTTCTGTCACTTTCTATTCAGGAATATTGTGTGAGAAATTGAAAGAACAATTGAAAGTACAGCTAGATGTAGCACTAACTCTCAACTGGATTTGGAGATGAGGTTGAGAGAAGGCAATCAGCTAAAAACTCAACGAAGCAGCAGACTTAACTCTCATGGGCAACAGAAAGAGTACAGAGTCACCATATGCACCCAGGTACTACAGTTATACTGGCTTCCGAGTCACATACTGCATGGTGCAGGGTTTTGATCACCTCCTCTTTACCTTATTGGTAAGGAAAAGATTTCCACTCTAAGGTTATGGGAATGTCTGGACAACTGACTCTGGACAGATGAGATCAATAGCAGTTAATTAGTCACATACACAAACAGTCCAAGAGAAGGGGATTCTTGGAATGACACAGGACCACATGGCGGTTACAGGGTGAGCAGGCAGGAGCTGTGGGAGGCAGACTTTGTGGTAACAAGAGGGAGGATGACCTCTGGTTCCCTAAGGATAATGTGACTAGTTTGTTTGAATAAGTCCACAGACTGGCAGAAAATTAAACACCACTACTCAGGGATCATTAGACACTGTGCCTAATCCCCTTGATAAGGCAGGTTGTTCTGCTAGCAAGAGGAGAAGGGAAACTTGCATTCAGGTCATTTGAGGCCCTCCTGATTTTACCAGATTTCAAGGCAGCACTTAATATTGAACTCTAATTTCAGGTCTTACACCACCAACACAAGTACTGAATAAATATTATTTATTTCTAGTTTATGTTTCTTTTTAAAATTAACTTCAAAGGCAATTAGTGGGAACAATATATGTCGACATCATGCACTGAAATTCTCAAGAGTGTGGAATCAGTTTAAGAATTTTAAAATGAACAGTAATGAACAACTGATTTTTGACAAGGATGCCAAGACAATTCAATGGGGCAAGAACAGTGGTTTCAACAATAGCATTTTCTAAGACAACCGGGTCTCCAAGTAAAAAGAGTGAATCTGAATTTCTACCTCTTACAACATATAAAAGTTAAGTAAAAAATGCATCAAAGACCTGAATGTCAGAGTTAAAGTCATTCTACAATTTTATATCAGCCAACTGTTGGCTACAGTTTTAACTCTTACTCTAAAAACTGTATTTATAAAACTCCTTTTAAAAATGCGATCTTAGTTCAAGCTGGCATAATTAAAATGTCCTAGACTAGATAAATCAGATATTTATTACAGTTCTGGAACCCAGAAGTTTGAGATCAGCATGCCAACATGGTTCGGTGAGGATCCTCTCCCTGGTGTGCAGGAAGATGCCACAGTGTTTACCATTCTTCTCACAGAGGCTTAATGCTTTCGTTCTAGAGAGGAGATAGAGAAGAGGGATCCATACAGGTCTCAATGACTTTTCTGGTCCCCTTCCTTGGCACCAGGAGAGAGATTTCCTTGGGTTTCTTGCTTTGCTCCACCATTTCATAAGCATTCAGCAATATTCATGGAGAAGTTTCTGTGAGTGATTAGTAATTCCCCTTGTGTTTGTGATTCTCAGTCATTCTACAATTTTATGCCAGCCAACTGTTGGCTTTTAGCAATTTGTTTATAAAGGTGAGCTGGCTGTTTCTTACCTGCTTGTATGTCACCTTTTGTCTATCTCAGATTACGATGTAATCACATCCTTCTCTCCTTAGAAGCATCTGTTTATTAGTTGGTTGCTCTGTAACTTTCTCTCTCTTACAGGTTCAAGAAAAGTTGTAAATATATGATTTTCCAGTCTTTTCTCTTGTTTTAAAGTTGGGAGCAATGTTTTTCACACTTACTACATTCTAAGCAGAGGTTGGAAACCCACTATGTTCTTGATTAATGTCATTCCCATGGCTAATGACATTTTGTGTTATTTTTCTTACGTTACTTGGTTCTTCACCATATTTTTGTCTTCCTAGTTCAGTGGTTTACACATTCTGTTTCAATTTACCTTTCCTGGTATTTCTCCCTATTGCAATATAATATATTTGCCACAGGCCAATACTAGCTACCAATTTTCTTTAAGTCTTCCATGAATAAATTTGTTATAGTAACTTTTATTGTAAAGAAACTACTTGTTTTAAATACAACAAGTATTCATGAGAAAGTATTCATGATGCTTATATTTTTTCCCCATTTATAGTAAAAAGTGCTAAAATGGTGATTAAGGAGGCCAATTTTTTCATGCTGAGTTTCAGTATGATGGCTATTTAAGATTTTACATCTAAAAATTGATATGGGATACGTTTTGAAATAGATGCCTTTTCTTTGTGATGGCAAGCTATTGAATATCTTAGTTCTAAAGTTTATATTATTTTCTTCTACAGAAAGGAAACATTATTATTCTAGACTATCCTGTTCAACATGGTGAAAGCCCGTCTCTACTAAAAATACAAAAAATTAGCTGGACATGGTGGTGTGTGCCTGTAATCCCAGCTACTCAGGAGGCTGAGGCAGGAGAATTGCCTGAACCCAGGAGGCGGAGGTTGCGGTGAGCAGAGATCGCGCCATTTGCACTCCAGCCTGGGTAACAAGAGCGAAACTCCATCTCAAAAAAAAAAAAAATTGTTTTCAAGAAATAATATAGAATGTGTTGCGATGCCTGATTTGGTTTAAATTTCATAACTGTTTTTAGTAACCTGTTCTTGCAAGCTTTGCTTTCATGACTATATATATATAATTATAAACATACATAGTGCATACACATACATTAGAACAATCCTATCTCTTGTTATCATCTAATTCCAATTTTAAAAATATATATAAGTTATTAGTATGCTTTGATATTCAAAGGATGTTTGTAATCTAGTAAATCCCAAATGTAAATTCATGCTTTATCTGCCCATCATTCTTCTTATATACCTTTGTGTTACAATGTCACAGACTATTATAACACAATTCCCTGCATAGTTTTTTTCTTAAGCATCATATGCCATGTAGACTTTTCATGACATTCAAATTGATCTGAAATATTCCTGCTCCCATTTCATATACTAAATTATTCACCACTTTAAAATTATTCAGTTGTGGTAAAAGCCTAGTTCCTAGTTCCCAAAGCCATAAGTAAGCCTATACAATAACTTATGTTCCAGAGTGGATGAGAGTTGGGAATACTACTGGGTTGTGGGGGAGGAAGGGAGGTTATATTTGCCCTGCATTCAGAGTACCTGGGGATCAGATATAATCCATGCTTATAGTGATGGGAGGTTGTTCAGCAGATTAAAGATCACACGTTGGAGGCAGGCAGACATAAATTTGAATTCTGGCTCTACCACTTGCTAACTATATGACTTCAGACATTTCATTTTAAGCCTCAGTTTCCTTTTTTGAACAGATGGTATATTAATGACAACTCACTCCTAGGGCTGCTCCGATAACTAAATGAAAAGACGTATCCACCCAGATCCTATACATACTACCATACATACTAAGACTTACTGCACAGGAGGCATTAAGTATGACATTGATGGCTGGAGGGAAGAATAAGGCATGGTGTTAGTAAAGTATCATTTACTGAGGCCCCATGTGAGGTAGGTATAATGTTAAGAACTGTACGTGCATGACTTTCTCTTATCTTCACAATAACTCTAGAATGTAGGGATTATTATTCTCACTGTGTAGTTTGTTGAATGAAAGGATGAATGAATTAATGGGAAATTAAAGCTTGTAATGTTCAAGTCTCTTTCTTAAGTTCGCCTGCCCAAGTGCCAGAAACAGGATTCAAACTAAAGACTTGAACTATCTAGTGTTTTTGTTTTTGTTTTGTCCATATGTACTTTGTATTAGTTAGTACCTAACCAGGCATAGAGAAGTCTCATACATCTTTAAAACAGATGGTATTTTATACAGAGTGTTGGATACAGGCCATGGTAAAGCCGGGAGGTCAAAGAGAGTCATTGAGGAATCACAGAGACACATCTGGAAATGACTTTCATTTTTAGAATAGAAGACTAAGGTGAGGAGGCAATGGTACAGGAGCCCAGGTCACTGGGGTAACCTGGTGAAATCTGACATTATGGTAGAACTGTTTAGCAGGAGCTGTAGCTAGGAGAGCATCCAGCAACTGAAAAGATACCATGGGTGAAAGGAGAGTACAGGAGGTACGCCCTGGCTGCTTCTCTCCTCCTATACTCTCCAGTCTTCTGTGTTTCCTTTCATTGGTTAAACCCAGTCAAAGCCCTTTGATAAGGAAATACTGAAAAGCACAGCCTCAGGGAGTCAGTTGTTCTGTGATACAGAACAACCAAGAAGCATGAAAAATGAACGTCAGAACAAACCACCAATGATAAGGACCCCTACTTCCTCTGCACTGCCTTCCAGGGTGTCCCCACTTTCTTGAGCCTATTTTGTGTGTGCCTGTGTCAAATGAGTTTTCTTTTTTCCCCATCTAGTTAACTTTCTGTTACATATTTTACATAGTTGTTCATTTTCCCTATATTTTATTTCATTTATATAGCTCTCTTGAGAACTGTGATCATACCATTCCAATCTGACAGAGACCCAACCTGTTCTCGTATTTAAAAAGATGCTTCTTAGACACTGAGTGATAACGAAAAAGGGTTTGGAGTCATGGCAGTTATGTGCCATATGTTTATTGAAGTAAATTGCAGACACGTCGTTTACATTGATTCCATGTTTAGCTGTTACCAGATTAGTAGCCATGAAGTTATTTGTTTCAAAAAAAAAATGCCTGCATAGGATGATTTAATTTTTTACTGGCAGAATATGTGTTGACTTTTGAATTTGTGAACTTTTCTTTATCTTGGTAGTCTTTTGATGACACTGTATTTGTTTGATTTCTTGCATTTGGCTGGCTTTCCTGGCTAGAGTGTAAATGCAGAAGGGTAGAAATTTTTTCTGTCTCTCAAGGCCACCTGGAACAGAGTAAGTGCTCAATTAATATTTGTGATTCAAATCATGGGTTGAACTCATGATGTGTCTAGCCAATGTTTCATCCATGACTGTATTTTTATGATTGAAAATCATCTTCTTTATGTATTGATAAGCTTCTTAATATTTTGACACAGTTTAATTAGACTTGTTGTTTTCTTAGATGTCATAGCACCTTTGTTACTATAGGAACCATTTTCTCTATTATAATTATGTAGATTATGGAAGAAAATTGTGTAAAATTTTTTTGTTTGCATTTTCTCTAATATCTGTTTATTCCATTTAACCAAGTTCAGGATTTTCACCCAGCTGTAAGTTTGCATAGCAGTATTCCTGAGAATTCTGTCTACTCTCTCCAGCTCAAAAACATGCTTTATTATCAAATAATTTAAGGCATCTTGTATTAAAATAATCTCATAGAGTTTGGATTACTTCACATAGCCCACAACCCATCTTCATAAGCATGTTGAAATATATTCCACTATTAATTATTTAGGTTATTTAATACATCTGCTCCAACAAATTAAAGCCCCAGTAGTTTCTGTGCTGGTTACGTAAGTAGTTGTGCAACCTGAAATGAGTTGATTATCTTCTTAGAGTCTCATTATGTGCATCATAGACAAATTTTCATATATCCTTGC
Source organism: Saguinus oedipus (assembly GCA_031835075.1). Taxonomy (NCBI): domain Eukaryota; kingdom Metazoa; phylum Chordata; class Mammalia; order Primates; family Cebidae; genus Saguinus; species Saguinus oedipus. The sequence goes on along the minus strand of CM063171.1, from coordinate 64,385,923 downwards.
ATTATAAAATTATAGAATTTTAAAAGCTACTCTAAAATATTTTGCTATTCAGGAGGAACAAAACATATAGCTCCCACTGATCCCAAGGCAGAAGATATTTTCACAACATCCCTGATTTTGAGTTTGAACAAAGACCCACAAACTAGTGCAGCATAGTAAAGTACAGAACCAGATTCTGTAGCTAAACCATCTGTATTTTAATCTATGTTTTACCAGTTACTGGCCCTGCAATCTTCTAAATCTTGCAATAATTCAGTTTTCTCATGTATAAAAAGGAAGGATAGCATAGCTACTTCAAACAGTTGTTATGAAGATCAATTGAGTTAATAACATAGGTAAAAGGGTTTGGAAAAATTCTTGGTACTTTGTAAATGCTATAAAATGATAATTATTGTTTACACAACCTATGAATTCATTGCTTAGAACCATTCTGTGGCTTGCTAACACCCTAGAATACAACATCCATACTTCTCGCCCTGGTTCATATGACTCCACACTACCTGGTCCTCACCTATCCTTAACTTGTCTCAGGCTACTCTCTCCCTTAGTTTACTCTAACCAGTAACTCTGGCTGTTTTTGAGCTCCCAGAACATGCCAAGCCATCTTCCATCTCAGAGCCTTCTCTCTCCTGATCTACCTCCCAGAAGGTTCTTCACACAAATGACACTTTCTCATCTCTGGGTCTCAACTGAAAAATGCTTCCTTCTCAGATAAGCTTTCCTGATCTTTTCTAGGTTAATACCCTTCACCCTTCCAGTGCTTTATTTTCTATCATGGATGTTTCCTTATTTTCTTCCAAGTTCTTATCGTAATTTTTTAAATAATTTTGCTCATAAGCTATTGCTAATGTTAGTGTATTTTACGTATGGCCCAAGGCAATTGTTCTTACAGTGTGGTTCAGGGAAGCCAAAAGATTGGATATCCCTGTGCCAAACAATGATTATAGCAAGAACAATGGGGCTAGACTCTCTGGAATGCTATTATGTTTATAAAAATATTGGTGCATTCTGAGTATCTACTAACTGCTTTGATGTCATCTCAAGACTTAAATATCTCAGAAAGCCCATGAAGACTTAGAGATCTAGTACCAAGTATACAACTAAGAGCTGAGCTGTGAACTAAAGACTTTAAGGGAAATGAAGCATCCTAAGTTAGGAAACTAATTAAAGAAAGTTATGACTCATGAATGCAACTTCCAATACATTAGGAGATAATTATGTTTGTAAGTTCTGCTCCTGGACTGAAAACATCAGAAGGGCAGGGATCCTGTGCGTCTCGGCCCCTCCTCCCTAGAACTCTGTCTCAGGCACGTTTGTACCCAGTCCATGGTCTTTGAACGAAGGAGGAAAAAAAAATTACATCTATTTTTATTATCTTTCAGAAAAGAATCCAAATTAGAAGTAGGAATTAAATGGTTTAAAATATATGGCTAAAGTGACCTGTATTAGAAATTGTTGCCATGGAAAAATGCATTATCTTTAAAGCTATAAAATTCTATGAAATGGATACTCTTAATATCCCATTTTACAAATGAGGCACTGGGGTTTAGATAGCTACTGAGCTATAAAAATACAGAGCTGCTACTGAAACCCAACTCTTCAACCAAAATCTCAAGCCCTTCTGTCTCCTCCTAATTTGATGTTTATGGAGCATTTCTATAAATGCCCAGGAGAGAGAGGTAGGGGTAGAATTTGTGTGGCAAACAGAACCATAGTAGAAACTACCATCCAAATTAAGCTGAATGAGTACTAACAGCAGTTTGGAATTGTTGTTAGCACAATGGAGCAAGCAACAAAAATCATTACAGCTAAAGCATGCTTCTGTGAAGACAAGGTATTTTGAGTTTTAGCCCTTTATATATCAATTGCTTTCTGAATCAAAGTGGTTGAAAATATAATTGTACATTTTTTTCTGAGAGGGAGCAAAGGGAGCAGGTATCTATAGAGTCTACAGTATCTGCTTTAAGCTCAAAGGGATGTTTTTGTGTATGAAACCCCAGTTGTTCTTACCCCAGTTGTTTCTTAAATGGAAGTTTCTGTTTCAGCTGAATATGTCCAATGTTGACCTTTCTTCTTAGTCTCAGTAAGAGTTAAAATGATTTATTCCAATAATATAGAACACATATGAAGTTTGCCACTGCATGCCAGATTTCAAAAATTGAAATTTGTTCTTAAGGTTTTAGAAACTAAAAGAAAACAAACTTTAAGGATTTAAATACTGAGTTTCTTCTTAGCAAACTAAGGGAATGACAATACATCTATCAACCAAGGAGCACAAATTAAATAACTCTTGTAGAAATCAGGTGAATGGCTGAAATTCAGCATCTCTCAAAAACTCTAATTGAGATACTCCTGTGCTACACAAATTCTGTTTCTTTCCGTTTGTCACTTAGAATTACCACAATGCTTCTCCAGCCACTGTAATTTATTCATGCTTTTGATTGACAGACTGATGCTAATACAACCTCTCTAATGTAAAGTTTTCTTCAATAACTTACTGGAGACTAAAGGGCATAGAATAATCACTCAGGTTGGATTTTAATTCCTGCCAAATCCTCCCATTATTCCCTTTCATGATGTTCTAGTCCAAATGAAATTGCCTGTTCTCATCCTTCTACTTTTTTTAAAGTAGTTACACAACCAGTAAAGGTCTCATTAAGTACTTTTTTGACTTTATCAATTCCTGTCTTTAGGACTAATTTATCATGATTCATATGATGCTTAGAATTTCTAGTTAAGAGTAGGGGTTCTGCACTGGTATTCTAAAATAGGCTTCCCATTTATTAGGGTGTGGCTTTGGAGCTTATTTAATCTCATGGTAGATTGTAAACCTCTCTCTGCCTGTAAAGGTGTGATTTTGCTGTGTTTTCCCTGTAGGTAAAGTATGTTTCCTTGCCTTATTTTCAAGATTAACCATAAAACTTGCTTTGCCAATATCATGAGTGTTCAAAGTATTTTAAGAAGACCTGAATAGCTCAACTCTTTCTCTGCTTCTCTTTCTCTTTTCTTTCATCATGAGAATGGTATGTCCAAAATAGGGTCTGATCCTCAATGTTTTTATTCAAAAAAGACACATAAAGTAAATGTATCAGAAGCTAATGTGAGGAAGAAATGCTCTATTGTTTTTTTAAAAGCTGCCAAAATCCAGGATCTGTCTGTTGCTATAGCAAAACTAAGCATTATACATTTTATTAGTAAAAGATCAAAATGACAGAAAATGCCTTTTAAGTTTTTTGAAGATTAAATGAAGAATTCTATATATCATATTCAGGTCACTGTTTGGCATAAGGCAATCTTCTTTTTTTTCATTGCATTTTAGGTTTTGGAGTAGCAATCTTCTAAATACTGATGTCAACTAAAGTTAGTATCATCATTAGAAAAAGTCTTTTCTCTCCACAATTAGATACTGAGTATTTTGAGGAAAAAAAATGTGGTGACTTCACCTTTAATGTAGTAGAGAAACTAAATAAAAAAGGCAACCATTTTTTATGGCATACATAATATATTCTGACCAGGCTTACTACATAGATTAAATCACCTCATTCTCACAACATTGAGTAATAAATACCATAGTAACCCTCAGCAAACCATAAAATTGAGCCCAGAAGAAAGTTTCCCTAAGTCATATGGCTCAATAAAAGGTAGACCTCAAATTTGGACGTGGCTCCTACGCCTATCCAGATGATATCTTCTGCAGCAAATTCTTGCAAGTGTAGCCCTCAAGCTGGTCAAACAGGTCCACTAACACAACTTCCAAGCCGTATCATAACTGAGCTGTGCTGTAATGCTGCACTTTCTAGCTCAGGTAAGTCTCTGTAAGAGACTGCATTAAACTGGGAAGTTTGAGGGTGATAAATGAGAAAGGATCTATACCAGAGTGTATGTACTGTATTCTCCAGTCCTATTGTATATTATATAACCCCAAGACAGATAAGGAGGTCTGAGACATGTCAGCTAGTCCCCAACATTTAGATTAATCTGTCTATAGAAATGCTCTAGCTTATTTATGCAGGCTTGGGCTCAAAAGAACTATTAAACCACCAGCAGCTCTGATGGCGCCTTTAACTCCAACTATGTGTCCACTGCCATGTGGCCCTTTTGGGAGGACCTGGATGTTTACACTCCATTTGACAATGGAAAATATCCACCATGTGCTCTTTCTTCTATAATGTTTGTCACTAAGCCTTGATGTCTGGTTTCCCTCTCCATAAGAATACACCTCTGATATTTATGGTGGTTGAGAAACTCTCGTTGAATAAGCAATGAATGATTGATGCTAAATTTTGAAATAAGCCTGCCAAGGAATAAGAAATATTTTACTTGTCATTGTTCTCTGTGTATTTTACTTTAAGATGGAGAGTTGTTTATAAAACTAGTCATTTGATTTCCTACAGCAGAAAGGATGCATTTTAAAACACATATTTATTTGTTTATATAATTAGTGAAATAGTCCTAGAGAAATCTCTTCACAGTCTCCTAGTTTTTTAAAAAATTTAAACACTTTATAATTATACTTTATGGCTTTAAGGGGGAAAGTACATGTCTTACTTAAAATAGATGATTCTAATTTTTTTTTCTTTTTCTTTCCTTCTCTTTTTTTTTAGATGGAATTTCACTCTTGTTGCCAAAGCTGAAGTGCAATGGTGCAATCTTGGCTCACTGCAACCTCTGCATCCCAGGTTCAAGCTTCTCCTGCCTCCGCCTCCCAAGTAGCTGGGACTACAGGTGCATGCCACCATGCCTGGCTAATTTTATATTTTTAGTAGAGACAGGGTTTCTCCATGTTGGTCAGGCTGGTCTCAAACTCCCGATCTGCCCACCTTGGCCTCCCAAAGTGCTGGGATTACATGCCTGAGCCACTGTGCCCAGCTGTTTTTAGTATTTCAGATCTCAAAGCTGGCATGCCTCATTGTGCAGGATATGATATAGGATAGGAGGTCCAATAGAATATGATATAGAAATGATGACTACAAAGATTTCCACAGTTAAGAGTGAACAAAGCAATTTATTGATGGGATAAGACAATGAAGAAGAAAGTTTCTCATGTAAGTATTGCATGTGACGTATTAGGTATCCACAAATTCATTTGTGCTTTACTGTGCCAGTTTTCAAAAACAGGCTCTGGGTCTTGAAAATAGTGACCCACGTTTGAATGCCATTCTTTTGTATTTCTTTGGAAAATCACCTTAAAACAGTGACATTTCTTCACCCTTAATCCAATGTATTTTTTCTTGGAAAACGTAGCAGAAGCAATTCCATTTGACCCAGCAATCCCATTACTGGGCATATACCCAAAGAACTATAAATCGTGCTACTCTAAAGACACATGCACACGTATGTTCATTGCAGCCCTGTGTACAATATCAAAGACCTGGAACCAATCCAAATGCCCATCAGTGATAGACTGGACAAAGAAAATGTGGTACATATACACCACGGAATACTATGCAACCATAAAAGAAGATGAGTTCGTGTCCTTTGTAGGGACTTGGATGAATCTAGAAACCATCATTCTCAGCAAACTGACACAAAAACAGAAAGCCAAATACCGAATGTTCTCTCATAGGTGTGTGTTGAACAATGAGAACACATGGACTCAGAGAGAGGAGAATCACACACTGAGGGCATTTGGTGGGGTAGGAGAAAGACATTGGGAGGTCGGGAGGGAAGGGAAGGTGGGGAGGGATAACATGGGGAGAAATGCCAGATATAGTATGCACCTAAAGTTAAATAAATAAATAAGAATGCTGCATTCTCTTTCTCAACTGCTCCATCCTTGGAACACTGAAAGTGAATTCTAGTTCCAGAGGGATTCCTAAACGCTTTCCTGTGCTCCATTTGAGGAGTGAAAAGCTACCCCCTTTTTCACAGAAAATGTGGTGTGACTTAGTTGGAGACAACCTAGTTCCCATATGTGAACCAGAGCTTGTCTTTTCAGAGGTTGATTATCTTGGTAGCCTGGGGAAATGTGTACTGTGGCTGAGCTTTGCTTTCTCCAGGTTACATCCTTCTCTTCACTCACCATCTCATTCTTCTTGCTCCGAAATGCAGAGTGGTAGTGAACAAAAGATTAACCTCAACATACATGAGTCATTAAATTCTTTACCTAGTGGGCTATAATTAACTCAGCTACATTATGCTGAATTATAACACTTTTGGGAGCTACAAAAGCATGTTTTTCCAAAGATCACTATCACATTTTGCTTTCGTCCTGAGGTTTCTGATAACAACTGATGTTAATTCAGGAGATACTGTGTGTGACTATGCTTGTGCGTGAGCAAGTGCACATTTACGGGTGAAATCTGTGGTGCAAGAAATATTTTACTATTTTTCAAAGATTGTCTTAAGGAAAAACTGCTACTTTTAGAAAAGTTATTTACATATGACCTAACATTTTAAAATATGTTGTGGTATATCTCTAGTAAAAGTTTAAAAAAGGAAGATACTGATTTTTAGAAACGTTTTGGGGGGGAACTATATATTCTCTGTAATCAGACAAATGAATGTTAGGTTACATTTAAGAACACTTTCCCAGCTACTCAGGAGGCTGAGGCAGGAGAATTGCCTGAACCCGGGAGGCGGAGGTTGCGGTGAGCCGAGATCGTGCCATTGCACTCCAGCCTGGGTAACAAGAGCGAAACTCCGTCTCAAAAAAAAAAAAGAACACTTGCAATTCCTGAAATATGCATTCTTTATTCAAGTTACATAGTAAACTAATATGAGTATTTGGTCTAAGAAAAAGGTAAGATACATATATTATTTGCAAATAGTGTAGCTATATTGTCTATTTGTGCACTTAAGATATTTACATTGTCTCTTTACCTATCTGTCCATCCATCTTTGATCTTTTATTTCTGATTGCATGAGAGAGATTTCCACCTTTCCTATGAGCTACACACTTATTTTTAGGCACAGAACCAATAAAATCCTACCTTAAGAGCAAATGTAGATATCACAAATCCACTTGTAGCTGTGCCAGTGGAAGCAGGGAATGGAAAATTCACCAGAAATCTTCACCTTGATGTCACAGAGCAGCCCCACTTTACCATATTCATAACATGACTCATCTTTCCACTCCTCCTGCCTGACAGAAACGTCTTTCTCACTTGATTAATGGCACTACCCTTGTCCCCATTCTCTAAGTTAAAATCCTCAGGGTCATTTCCGTTGCCTCATCTTCTGTTCTTGACAGAGTCCATCAGTCACCTAGGCTTATTATTTTGATTTCCTAAAAAACTCTAAAATGAGTCTTTTCTGCTCCATGCCAAACAAAGCTATCTTAATTTAGGCTCTGCATTAAGTAGGGTCCTGGATAAGCATCTGTATAAGAGATCCCAAATTCAAGGAGAACTTGTGGTCCAGAGGGTAAGTGAATCTGCTTCATGAAATTATTCAAGGAAAAGTTTCCTTGTCGGTATTGCTGCATTTTCACCATTCATCTGATCAGAGCTGGCTCATCTGTAATGTCCAAGTTCCATCCTGTATGGGAAAGAAAACAAGAGATGGAGAGAATTTGGTTTTATAGATCTCTTCTGTTTACATATTTTGCCAGAAATTTGTCCTATGAACTTTGCCAGAACTTTGCCTCCAACTAAATGCAAACTATGATAGTCTGTGTGACCTCTATATGGGAGGTATGTGCCACAGGCATTTATTCCCTCTAGATAGCTGTACTGAGGTTTGTGTCAAGCCTGTTGTACATGTGAAGATCCAACAGAGAACAAAATAGAGTACCGTCTCTCGTGACACCTGCTGATACAGGAGTTAAGAGATTACTTACGCAGACAGTGAGGGGTACGGGAGTCCTCCATAAGGTTTTCCTTTTAATAAAAAGCAGCCCCCAAATCATTTTCTTTTCTTACAAAGAGCAGCCTGTAAAATCAATCTGCAGACATAGCTGGAAGTTGTGCCAGTAGGAAAATACTTCCTGGGAGTAGGCATGTTCAAAATGGCAGCTCCATCTTCTCTTCTCTTTGCCAGCCACATGTACAATAAGGAGCAGACAAGATGACACTGGCCAAGTGGAAGGTGCATTTGAATAATAAGATTAGGGTGGGGCAACCAGCCTTTCCGGCACACTATGTAAATGTCACACCTGGTGGAACCAATCTGTGGGCCTGTGTACCTCAGATACTGTCTCCTCAAGCCTGCCTATAAAACCTGCAGTCTGCAGCAGGTTGGCCTCTTCCCTTTCAGAAGCCTCTCTCTTGCAAGACAGAGAGAGGCTCTCCTCCCTCCTTTCTTCTGCCTCTTTCCACTCCTTAATCCACTCACATGTAACCCTGTCATTAATCTTCTTGGAGCGAGATGAGATGACGAACCCCAGACACTGATGCTGTGTCACTACATTTCAATGAGAGATGGTCTGACAATATACAAATATAGCAAATACATGTGGAAACAATCATTTGAAACAAGCCATCTCTTTTAAAAAATAAGAAATAAAGAGTGACTTATCCTGTGTTAACCAAAATGGGACTGAAGCAGGTCTCAACTGACAGAGGTTGTTTAGATAAAGTTGAGGACATTCCTGGAGGGAAGAAAAAAACACAAGTTGCTGGAGTAACTATGACCTGTGCATTTTTCAAAGAGGGTTTTGAGAACTTCCACATTTAAAGGAGAAAGAGTAAGCAGGGGATTGGGATGGGGGCGTGGAAAGAGGGTAGGCAGTGAGTTAAATGGTTACATATTTGTGAAGCTCTAATTAGCCTTTAGTGAATCTGCATTTTACATGTGAAAAGCAGGAGTAGGGGAAAAAGTCAATTATGTATTCCTCTGGCACCATTAAATCTACATTTTAATAAGATAAAGTAAACTTGTGAAAAGAGGGGGTAGAGGAAAAAGTCAACTCTGCATTTGTCCTGAGGTAGGTGGAAGGACGATTTCTAGTGTTGTTCTTGTCCCTTACTTGTGAAAATAAGTGGGCAATTGACATTGTCATGGTGAGATTTAACAGAACTCAATTTTAGGGCACGTTTATAGGGGGGATATGTATATCCTGAAAGATTTAGGAACTCACAAGAAATTTCCTTATGAGCAATTTGTTAACGAGGCTGTCTGACAGATAAGTGGCCTTCCATCATTGTGGGATCCTGGTTAATAGATGAGGCTGTGGCACAGGGTTGTGAAGTTACAGCTATCTGGGAACAGAAGGGAGAAATTATTACATGACTCAGTTCCCACGCTCAACTTTCCCTCTGGCATAGTGAGTTTGGGGTCCTGAGGTCCCATTTTCTTTCACACCTATTATGCAAGCATGTAGAATTGCTTATTGTACTGCTTCTAATATGTGTGAACAGAGGAGCAACAATAAGTGGATAAAGCTGCAATGGTTCTACCCAATATAGCAAATAAATGTACTTACTATGTTGAGTATTATTAACGCTATAAGGAAACATGAAGTTTAGCAAGGGTATAGAAAATAATGAGGTGCTTTGTTATGTCAGAGGTGTCTGAACCACAGCAACTCCATTTTGATAGGGGTTGGGTAAAATAAGGCTGAGACCTACTAGGCTGCATTCCGAGGAGGCTAAGTCACAGGATGAGATAGGAGGTAAACACAAGATACAGCTCTTAAAGACCTTGCTGATAAAACAGATTGCAGTAAAGAAGCCAGTCAAAACCCACCAAAATCCCAGGTAGTGAGGAGAGAGTGACCTCTATTTGTCCTCACTGATTACTATACGCTAATTATAATGCACTAGCATGCTAAAAGACACTTTCCCCAGCAACGTGAAAGTTTACAAGTGCCTTGGCAACATCAGGAAGTTACCTTATATGGTCTGAAAAGAGGAGGAACCCTCAGTTCTGGGAATTGCCCACCCCATTCCCGGAAAACTCATGAATAATCCGTTCACTGTTTAGCATATAATCAAGAAGAAGCAATAAGTACAAGCAGCTGAGCAGCCCAAGCTGCTGCTCTGCCTATGGAGTAGCCATTCTTTATTCTTTTATTTTCTTAATACACTTACTTTAACTTTATAGACTCACCCTGAATGCTTGCGCAAGATCCAAGAACCTTCTCTTGGGGTCTGAATTGGGACCGGTTTCTGGTAACACTTAGACTATGTGATTAGAAAAGATCTTTCTGATGAGATATTTGATGAGAGGCAGAAGAAATTGAGAAAATGTGTCATTTAGATGTCTGGGGCTAAAAGGATCCAAGGCAGAAGGAGCCTGAGTGCAGAGGACTTAAGATGAGGGTGACCTTGGCACATTAAAAAAGGAGGAGGAAATATGATGTGTCTGGAGAGAAAGCGGTTAGTAGTAGGAAATAGACTTGGAGGCGTGGTTGGGATCAGATTTCTTAATACCCAGCAGTCCATCGTGAAGACACTGGGTTTAAGTCTGAGTAGAACAGAAAGACATTAAAGGATTTAAGCAGAGGCATGCCATGTAACTGGCTCATGAAATAACATCTACACTGGGATGAGGGTAGACAAACCGGAAGCTGTTGAACAGTAAATGTCTGCATGGAGGCTGATAGTAAGGACTTACTGTGTGCTGTGCCCTGTGCTAATGACACACTCTGTATATGTGTTTCCCACTTAAACATTATAGCATATGTTTTCGGGCAAAATGCAAGGCTACTTTTAGATACTTTGCCTACATAAGCCATAATTTCTTCATCTAAAAAATTCATTTTTGCATCAAGAATGCAGAATGACTGCTAGATAGGAGGAACAAACTCTAGTGTCCTAGACTTCTGTAGGATGACTATCGTTAATGATATATTAGTTTCAAATAGCTAGAAGAAAGATATTGAATGTTCTCAGCACAAAGAAATGATAAATGCTGGAGATGATGAATATGCTAATTGACTTGATCTGATCACCATACTTCATATGTATAGAAAACATCACTATGTACCCTCTAAATATGCATAATTACTATATGCAAATTAGCATTTTTGCTTTACTGAGAATGACTTCTTAATAGGGTCAAAGGAAAGACTGAATAACGCATTATGTAAGAAGGCTACACAACAGTGCTTAGGCTGTAAATGAAAATATGTATAAAGTATTATATATCTTCTTTCTGGGAACGCCCTGTAGGTTGTTTTCAGCAACCAAACAAATTTTAGTGTATAATGTTACTGAATATAGCCATCCTGTCTAATGGGAGGTGAAGTATTTTTCTGAGGCACAGAGTTGTAATATGAAAGTCTAGGGTTTGACTTGAACTGATTTTCTATTTGAAGTAAATACACAGAGATTCAGCAGGATGAAACTGGATCCCACAGAATGTAGATGCTGTGAGACAAGCTTAGTTTTATCTGAAGATGTATAGACTGTACATTCAGTCTATACAACTGAATGCACGTAAGGAACAAGAAAAAGGGGAAAGGAATAGAAAAGAGAAGAGAAATTTTAAAAGAGCTTTTTATGCTAACAGCAGCTTAAAAATGTTTTATGAGAGCAAGTAAGATAAATTTCTACACGTAAAGAATGAATAGAACCAAATATACAAAATTGGAGCCATTTTTTTTCTTTTATAGCTTTAGCTGCATTTCTTTTTATTACCTTTTTTTTTTTCTATTAAGAGTCTCCATTCAATGGCCAAAGCTTATCTCACTGGGCAGAGTATCAATGAATGTCATCTATCTAGGATTTTCCTTTCTACCTGGGTAAAGCCAATAAATACATCCAATTTAAACTTGTAAAAGCTAGTGAATTTGCTAATATCTTTTTAAAGTGGCCTTCAGTTGAATCTTTGAGAATAGATAAATACTTCTATTACAATGCAAAGATAATCGTATTCAATAGGTTGTCTTTCTACATATATTTGTTCATTGACATAGAATTGTGATTATTTTAGAATTTGTTTTTCGTCTAGGAGGTGTTACTGATATCTGTTCATTTCCTCAATTGATAGTAAATGTATAGAGGTCAAGAATAGATGCATACTCAGGAGCCGTCGTGTTTTAACTCATGGCTCTGCCAATTTATTTGTTGCATGACATTCCATAAGTTACTTAAGCCCCTAATTCCCTCATCTACAAATTGAGAATAATAATTGTAACTACTTCAAAGAGTCTATGTGAGGATTAACTGAACTAGAAAAATACCTGGAAAGTAATAAGCTCTCAGTAAGTGTTATTTTTCATTATAAATAGGAAACACATTAGTATTTTCCTAAACCACTGAGAGGAAGGCAAGATTCAATTGGAGTTGAATGTCCTCAAGTCACTTTTTTAAAAAAAACATTAATATATACATTTTTCTTTTCTACTTTTTCTACATATGACAGTTTGTGAAAGGCTCAAATATTTCACTAACTTTACACATGCTATCATTTCTGGATGCTTTCCCACCTCCCTCTCCCTTAGGAAAACTATGATAGATGGATAGAAGGACACTGTTCCTAGGGAAAGTCACTCACAATGGTCTTGGCTACATGACCACATTCTAGGCTCCCTGGCAATTAGAAATCTTGGAGTGGCCCACTTTGATCTCTGGAGAAAGTAGGTGGTGTAGATTTCAAAAGTCTTGGCTGCAAGTGACAGAAACTCAACTCAAAATAGCTTAGGAAAAAAAGGGACAATTAGTTAATATAACTGAAAACTCCAGTGGTCTATTCACTTACGGCATGGCTGATCCAGGTGCTCAAATGATGTCAGAAATATCTACTTTTAATTTTTGGCTCTGGTTTCCTACCTGTTTCATTTGATCTAAGCTAGATTTTTTTTCTTTTTTCCCAATAGTGATGAGATGGCTGCCAGGAGTGCTAGGCTTATATCTTAGGGAAGAAGGTCCATTTTTCATAGGATCTGCCAAAAGTGCCAGGTTACCATTGTGTCTCATTTTCTTGGTTTTAGTCAGCTCCCTAGGCCTGAACTATTTACTGTGACCAGAAAGACAGAATGTTTTGATTGGCCAGCCTGTGCTGGGGACAACACAAAAGATGAGGAGAATACCAACGATGTTCTCCTTTCCTTCTTCAAGATGCTTCTTATCTAAGAAAATGCCCACCCATAAAACTTCCTCCTAAGAGAAGCCCCAGGAATAAGGTGTGCCAGAAGCTCTACCAAGTAAAATCTTGAAGTCATCACCAGCCAGCTGATAGCTGATAAGCCCAAAATGGTGTAATAAACCTCAACTTATGGATTAATAACATAAGGAGCATGAATAGCCAACTGTATAGAAAGTGACAATCATATTTACTGCACCCCGTCATGCACTTTGGTGCTCATTTAGGAATCTGAGGCTAGAAACATTATCTAAAAGCATAAACAGTAGAATCAAAAGTGTATTGCTTAGAGCATTGAAACTAACTGTAAAATATAAAGAAATTGTGACTGTACGAAATAACGCTTTGTACACAAGAATTTTTAACATTTCTTAAGCCTGGATTCTGTTGGACAAAGTGCAAAGAGAAAAAAATTCTCACCTTGATGAAGTTTAGGCAAGAGACCACAGATCTAGTAAATATCCCATGTGTTAGAATATTGGGACTCCCTCAGGGGAAGGCTGACTGAGAAAATAAAATATGTGTCACTATAGATAATCCTGAGATAGGAAGGGGTGAGATAGATTCCAGTATAAACAATGTTATTGAATCCGTCCATCCTGCCTAATGGGAGGGGAAGTATTTTCTGAGGCAGTAAGCACAGAGCTGTCATATGAAAGTCTTAACTCTTTAGTTACTTCAGAGGTTAAGCAGAAATTAGTCATCCTTATAGAAAATACTAACTAAATGGGGCAAAAAAAGGAAAGGAAAAATAGAAGAGTGTGTGCTACATTTTATCCATAGACTTCATAAAAAGAATCAAGTTTTATTAATCCTAATTGGAAAACTCATTTTGTTTTCTACATATTACATTGTCAAGATGATAAATTTTCTCCAGTTTCAACAGATTACATATCATCACAATTAGTTTACTCAGAAGTACTTGTAAACAAAGGGTCACCTGCAGACAAGTTTTATCATTTGCAATATTTTAAAGAAAGTATTGAGTAAAACCAAAAGAAACTAATCAATGATAGAGGATTTTAAGTGTACACAATTTTTTCCAGACTCCGTGATAGCCCATTTAAAAAAATGCAAATTTAGCTCTGTTTTTCTTTTTCCTGAAGTTGAACCAAAGATTTGGCTTTAGCAATCCCTATCGTTGTCTTTTAGTTCCATTCACTCTTTCTTCTCAGGAGTGATTGAATTCCAGCTTGTGTTTCTCAAGGAGCGAAGCACTTTTTTCTAGATTATTCTACTACTTTTTCCTGTTATTCTTACCTTCTGCTAAAAGATGAGAAATCTAGAAGAATATGAAATGCTCAGTGTAAAATTCACAGTACAGTAAATCTGAATCTGCATTTAAAAAATTCATTTATCCATGTTTCATTAAATATTCCCTACAAACATATAATTTTAGATTTATTTATTCTTTTAAGAAATATTTTTGGAGCAACTAGTCCTTATACTGTGTGCTACACTTCCAATGCTGAGCAGAACTGACATAGCCCATGCACCTTGCAGACTACATTGAAGAGAGCTTTCCAGGAATGTGCAAGCTATTGCTTCAACATATGAAAAAAAGGAGGGGTAAATCTATACAACGTAATATGAATTAGATTCACAATTTAATAACATCATGACCAGAATTCTTATAGGAAGGAGGTTCAAGGAAATTAGCCTATGGATGGATGTAGAAGGTTTACAAAAATATGTTAGGTAGGGTAAACCATTTGAAAGAAAAAAAGTTTTGGTTATAACATAGGTTTTATGTCAGGAATCAGTGCAATGCTAAGTAGGCTAGTGGCCAAAAGCACCAACTTTGATACGGGTCAGTAAGTGTTAAGTATTAGGTTGGCGCAAAAGTGCTTGTGATTTTCACCATTAAAAGGAATGGTAGAAACCACAATTACTGTTGCACCAGCCTAATATTAGTAGCAGTAGAAGTAGGAGGAGAAAAGAGATGTTGAACAATATCCACAGAGCCATATCAGAGCAAAATGGATGAAAATAAACTTGTATATGATTCTGTAGTTCTGTGGTCTCCAAAATCGAGTGTGAGATAATTCATTGGCATATTTAGGATGAGATTACTAGAACATCTCTTTATATATAAAAATAAGAAAAACATTAAACATTTTCCAATATTTAATACTGATAATAGCACATATGTATAAATGATAAAAGAATGAATGAATAAATAAATATACTGATGGTACATACTCTCTAATTTTTTATAAAGTGTATAATTTTAAACAATGAAAACTATTGCATCTATTAGTAGCAAATGAGAGTGGGGATAGGGCTGAAATCTTTTTTCTGTAATTTCATAAATTGAACCTAGGTAGTAATTCTGAAATTATATGCTTTACTTGATTAGGCTTCTTTTTTTTTTGTAATTAAATGTCACACAAGGCTGGACACAATTTTACCCAGCACACAAAGATTAATTATGCTCACAGTCTGTTATTAGCATGGTTTCACATCTTCAGTGATTGAAATTTACTAACTTACAAGATGCAAAATATCTTTTAAGAAAATGAAAGAGAATTATATATTGATTGCACTGACACAGAAATTCATAGCATATTTTTAAGACACTGTTCCATAATTGAAATAATTATGAGACAGATCCAAAGATGCAGCTGTATCTTCATTTATCAACCATCATTAGTGCTTGCATTTTCTCAAAGATAACTTACTTCTGCTTTTTAGAAAGACATCAAAACATACAGAAAGGACCATATATTAAAGTATCAAAGTCCATGAAACCACTTTCCAGAATTAACTCTTGTTAATATTGTTACATTTGATTTGTCTGTCTTAAAAGAACCAAAGCATTGGAAATAGAAAATCCTTCTATCTCTCATCCCAGTCACATTCCTATTGCCTTCCTCCATCTACCCAGAGTCACCAGCTACTGTGAATTTAGTTTATACCTCTCCATCCTATTTTTATATAAAAACACATATACATATGGCATAGTGTTTTTTGGATTTAAAAAATATATATGCAATTGTACTGTATGTAGCATACATAGCCTATATTTTTCTTTTGTTCATTCCATATTATGTTTTTAATATCTATTAACAGACATTTAAAGAGATCTGGACCAAAAGTCTAGCACATGAAAATATTTAGATTGTTCTCTGTTGATGGAATTAGATCATTTACAACTCTCACTACTAAAAATAATTCAGCTGATAAACTTCCTGTATGCTCCAGGTAAGGTTTTTCCAGGAAGTTTATAGGTATAATTTCTAGATTGAGAATATACATAACTCTAAATTTTGCTAGTTCACAGTATCTTCTAAACCACTCCCTCAGTGTTTAAGCCAATTTATATTTCCAGCAGCAGTGACGGGAATTCCAATTTCCCTGGATTTTCATCAATAATTGATATTATTTTATAAACTAACATATCAGTAAAATAGTTCTCATTTTTACAGCATTTTTGAATATTAGTGAAGTTGAGCATCTTCTCAAATATTTATTAGCCATTTCTTTATTTTTGCTTTTCTGAACTATCTATTCCTTTGGCTATATTTTATTGAAAGATTGCTTTTGTCAAGTTTAAAACCATACATCAAAGATCTCTAGATGTATATTTTTAATATACATCAAAGATCTCTAGATGTATAGATTTTTAGCAAAGCAATTTGATATATAAATAAGATTATACATATTTAATAATATATGATATATGATATACACACCAAGTATATTGGTCTGTCTATACATATGTATGCTTAAGTAGTGAATATGTACGCATATGTATATACAAACATGTATGTGTGTATATATATATATAAATACATATATATATACCTGTGTATATACATGGTGTGTATATATATACATATTCACTTATATGTATATATAAACATGCATATGTATATATAAACACACAAGTATAATATACACATGTGTATATATATGTATACATACACACTCGAACTCTTGCAGTATGACTCTTTTAACTTTGCTCTTGGCTTTACTTCTTATAGCCACAAACTGTTTCTTCCTCTTTGTTCTTTTGCCATGGCTTAGTTAAGATCAGCAAGTTAGTTTCCATGTATCACTCATGATGGGTCTGGTGAATTAGTCTCAGGGAGTGAGCTGTCAAATGAATACTTTCCATGGCTGATTATATATTAGAACAAGTGTCCTAAGCCTTCTTTATGACATACTCACCTTGAGACTACGTCTTTTTTATGTGAACATTCCCTCAGGCATGACAGATAAGTTCAGGAGCTCCCTAAAGACAGCTCAGTTTAATGTCATATTATTTTGCCTAACCCCTCTTTGTATAATCGTCAGGAGCACACCCTCATTAAGTTTCCCTTGGCTTAGGCAGAATTTGTTAATTTATAATTAAGTCCTGGTTGGAATTTCTTTTTTTTAAACAAATGCTGAAAATAGGTCCCCGATCTCTGCTAGATGGAAGGTTTCTGTTGAGAAGTCAACTGGTAGCCCGATGGGGTTACCTTTGCTCCCATTGTATATGATCTGACATTTTTCTTTAGCTGCCTTTAAGATTTTTTTTTTTTTTTTTTTTAGCTTTGACCCTGAACAGTCTGATGACTATATGCCTTGGTGCTGTTAATTTTATACAATATCTCACAGGTGTTTTCTTGATTTCTTGTATATGAATATTTACCTCTCTAGCAAGATTACGGAATTTTTTTTTTTTTTCTGAGATGGAGTTTCGCTCTTGTTACCCAGGCTGGGGTGCAATGGCGCGATCTCAGCTCACTGCAACCTCTGCCTCCTGGGTTCAAACAATTCTTCTGCCTCAGCCTCCCAAATAGCTGGGATTACAGCACACGCCACCATGCCCAGCTAATTTTTGTTTTTTAGTAGAGACGGGGTTTCACCGTGTTGACCAGGATGGTCTCGATCTCTTGACCTCATGATCCATCCGCCTTGGCCTCCCAAAGTGCTGGGATTATAGGCGTGAGCCACCGTGCCAGACCTGAAATTTTCTTGAATTATTCCCTCAGGTATGTTTTCCAGGTTGTTTACTTTCCCTCCATCTCACTCAGGAATGCCAATAATTTGTAAATGTAGCTATATTATCTAACTCCATATTTCTCAAGGACTTTGTTCATTTTAAAAGTTTATTTTTCTTTATTTTTGTCTGACTGGGTTAGCTCAAAAGACTGGTTTTTAAGCTCTGAAGTTCTGTGAAGCATTTTTTATATGCTCACTGGCCATATGTAGGTCTTCTTTGCTGACACGTCTATTCAGGTATTCTGCCTGTTTAAACAAAACTGTTTTTGAACAATTTTCTCTAATTTTATTGTGATAAAATTGACAAATAAAAATGGTACATATTTAAGGCATAAGACATATTTAAGGCATTCTGATGTATGTACATATTGTGTGATTAACACAATAAAGCTAATTAACAGATTGATTTCCTCACCTGGTTAGTATTTCTTGTGTGTGGTAAGCACACTAAGATCTACTCTACTGGCAGATTTTAAATATATAATACATTATTATCAACTATAGTTGCCATACTATACATTTGATCTCCAGAACTTATTCATCTTATAACTGAAAGTGTGTACTCTTTGATCGAAATCCCCCTATTTTTCCCATACTCAGTCTCTGACAACCATTATTCTAAACTGTTTTCATGAGTTTGACTCTTTCGATTCAACATGTTGTTCCGAGATCTTTGGGGTGTCAGTTTGCGTCCTGGAAACCTCTGTGGCTGGTGGCACCTTTACCTGAGTTCTTGTCCTGCATCCAGGAAGAATGAGGTATGCAGACAACTGAAGGGTGAAGAAGATGAAGAGGAGCTCTATTTAGTGTTAAAACAGCTCAGAGGAGACCCGCAGTGGGTAGCTTCTCTCTTTAGACAGGTCGCCCAGTTGAGTGTTCAGCTCGCAGCAGAGAGGAGGCCCTGGAGAGGGGGGCTTCTCTCTGTAGGCAGGTTGTTCAGACATCTCTGCAGGTCTCCGAAGCACTCAGAAGTGTGGCTCGTCTGTGCTGCGCTGCTGGTTGTTCTGTTGTCTGCTGCTATCAGCAGAGATGAGATGGTAGCTCCTCTCTGCAGCTGGTCCTCCCCTCCCATCAGTCATCTCTCTATTCTCTCTGTCCTCTGCCCTGCTCTGGCCATCTTCCTCTGCTCTGGTTGTACCCTGGGCTTTCATCGACTTCTAAGGGGAGGAAATGCCTGTGGATTTGTCCACTGGTGGCCATTGGTGGGCTGGAAGAGAAACTATGAATCCCCACTCAGGTCTGTGGGACTGGCAGCCCAGTCTCCAGCCTTCAGGCCCTCCCTGGCTTGAAGGTGAGGCCTTACTGGGGATCCACCCCACCACTAAGTATGATGCTAGCTAAAATTTCTTTTAGATGTTCTTTACACAGATGAGTAAGTCCTGGTGTATTCCTAGTTTACTGAGAATTTTTATCATGAATGGTTTTTGGGGTTTTGTCAAAGGCTTTTTCTACATCTATTGATACAATTATGTGTATTTTCTTCTTTAGCCTACTGATGTGATGTAACATGTGATTTTTAAAGGTCGAATTGGCCTTGTATACCTGGTTTAAATCCCATTGGTTTGTGGTGTGCAATTCTTTTTTTTTTTTTTCAGTAGTTACAGTTTTTTATGTAAATTGGCTTTAAAAAAATTCCAACTTTTATATTAAGGTCAATGTTACATGTGCAGGGTGTGTACTTTTGTTACACAGATAAACATGTGCCATGATGGTTTGCTGCACAGATTATCTCATCACCCAGGTATTAAGCCTGGCATCCACTAGCTATTCTTCCTGATTGACTTCCTCCTACCACTCCCTCCCCTCCAACAGGCCCCAGTGTGTGTATGTTGTTCCCTCTACCCCCATGTCCTTGTGTTCTCATCATTTAGCTCCCACTTGTGAGAACATATGGTATTTGGTTTCTGTTCTTATATTAGTTTGCTAAGGATAATGGCCTACAGCTCCATCCATGTCCTCTGGACATGATCTCATTTCTTTTTATGGCTGCATAGCCTTCCTTTGTGTATATGTACTGCATATACTTTATCGAGTCTATCATTGATGGGCATTTAGGTTGATTCCATGTTTTTCCTATTGTGAGTAGGGCTACAATTAACAAACAAATGCTTGCATCTTTATAATAGAAAGATGTATATTCCTTTGGGTATATACCCAGTAATGGGATTGCTGGGTCTAATTGTATTTCTTCCTCTAGGTCTTTGAGGAATCGCCACACTGTCTTCCATAATGATTGAACTAATTTACACTCTTGCCAATAGTGTACAAGTATTCCTTTTTCTCCACAAGCTCGCCAGCATCTGTTATTTTTTTTTTTTGACTTTTTAGTAATAGCCACTCTGACTGGTGTTAGATGATATCTCACTGTGGGTTTGATTTGCATTTCTCTAATGATCACTGATGAAATAAACTCAAGATGGATTAAAGAGTTAAGTGTAAAACCAAAAACTATAAAAAACCCTAGAAGAAAACCCAGGCAGTACTATGCAGGACATAGGCATGGGCAAAGATTTCATGATGAAGACAACAAAAGCAAACATTGACAAATGGTATCTAATTATAGTAAAGAGCTTCTGCACACTCAAAGAGACTAACAGAGCAAACAGACAATCTACAGAATGGGAGAAAGTTTTTACATCTGTGCATCTGAGAAAGGTCTAAAATCCAGCATCTATAAGGAACTTAACAAATTTAGAAAAAAACCAATCCATTAAAAGGTGGGCAAAGAACATGAACAGACACTTCTCAAAGAAGACATATATGCAGCCAATGAACATATAATTCTTTTTATACACTGCTGGATATGATTTCTAAGTATTTTTTCTGAGGGTTTTCGCATTTATGTTCATGACAAATATATTGGTCTAGTTTTCATGTAACGTCTCTGTCTGGTTATGGTATTATGGCAATGTTGGAATCACTAAATGAGTTAGTAAGTATTTAAGTATTCCCTCTAATTGTGTCTTCTGAAACACATGGTAGAAAATTGGCATAATTTCTTCCTTAAATGTTTGATAGACTCACCAATGAACTTATCTAGGTTTGATGCTTTCTGTTTTGGAAGGTTATTAATTGTTGATTCAATTTCTAATAGATATTGGACTCTTCAAATTATCTGTTTCTTCTTTTGTGAGTTTTAGCGGACTGTGTATGTCAAGAAATTGATTTATTTCATCTAGGTTATCAGATCTAAGGGCATGAAATTATTTATAGTATTATTTTATTGTTCTTTTGGGACTCCATGGGATCTGCAGTGCAGTGATGCCTGCTTTTTCTTTTCTGATATTAGTAATTTGTGTCATCTCTCCTTTTTTCTTAGTTTGCCTACTTAAAAACTTATATTTTTTACTGATTTGTTTAAAGAACCAGATTGTGATTCTATTGAGTTCAGTATTGATTTCTTGTTTTCAATTTCACGGATTTCTGCTCTAATTTCTATTATTTCTTTTTCTGCTAACTTTGAATTTAATTTGCTTTCTTTTTCTAGCTTCTTAATCTGGTAACTTAAATAACTGATTTTAGATCTTTCTTCTTTTCTAATATATGTATTTAATGCTATAATTTTTTCTATGAGCACCACTTCTGCTGCATTTCACAGATTTTGATAAGTTCTATTTTCAGTTTTATTTAGCTTAAAATATTCTTTCTTGTTTCTCTTGATAGTTGTTCTTTGACCTTTGTATTATTTAGAAATGTGTTGTTGAATATCTAAGTATTTTGGGATTTTTCAGCTCTCTTTTTATTACTGATTTCTAGTTTAATTCCACTGTGGCCTAAGGGCATACACTGTATGATTTCTATACTTTTAAATTTATTAAGATATGTTTTATGGCCCAGAATGTGATAGTTTAGGTATAGTTTAGGACTACATTTTGAATAACCCTACTAGACAGTTCTCTTCATAATGATGTAACTACTTCTCTTAGTCTATTTTCTGTTACTTACAACAGCATACCTGAAATGGGGTGATTTATTTTTAAAAATAAATTTATTTCTTACAGTTATGAAGGCTGAGAAGTCTAAGGTCAAGGGGCCACATCTGGTCAGAGCTTTCTTGCTGGTGGGGACTTTGCCAAGTCCTGAGGTAGTGCAGGACATCACGTGGCAACAGGGCTGGCTGTACTCACTCAGGTCTCTCTTCCTCTTCCTATAAAGCTCCAGTCCCAGTCTGGTAATAACCCATTAAACTATTAACTCATGACCAATCACTTCTTAAAGGTCCCACCTCTCAATACTGCCACATCAGGTATCAAATTTCAACAGTTTTGGAGCTGATAAATACTCAAGCTATAGCAATACCATATAGAGTAACTTGGAAACATCATTATTCCCCAATAAGGCTCAATCATTTTTTTCCCACATTTATTATGTCTCTTTCTATATCTGGGTGATGAAGTATACCAACTGTCAAGATAATCACTAAAAACAACCAATAAACAATTATTTTTGTTAAGAGGGTAGATATTAAGTGTTCTTACCATAAAAAAGAAAAAAATTAAAGAAAAGTGAGCTATGTGAGCTAACAGGTATGTTTATTATCTTGATTTTGGGGATAACTTCACAATGTATAATGTTTCAAAACATTCAGCTGTACACTTTAAGTATACACATATTGTGTTAATTATTTCTCAATAAAGCTGAAGAAAAAGAATTATATAAACATAATATTATCTTTATTACTCCATGTGTATTGAATTTCTGTCAGTGCTGTGAACAAACTCTGAAGTGCTTGAGGCAAAGCTTTCGTCCTGTTCTTTGTTAGAGATTTAATCTCAAAGACAATGCATGGGGACAAAAGAATTGAGGATAGGGAGAAAGGAGAACCAATGAGAGGTTGTATCATGAAGCTGGCTGCTCCTCTGAATTAAGCAGGAGAGTGAGTGCAATCAGATTACCCTGAATAAAATTGGTTGTAGTACAGATGTTTGCTACATGGAGTCTGAGAGAGCAGGATCCTTTGACCTCAGGAGTCTGGGGCTCTAGTATGCTATGCTAATTCCATATGGACTTTGGCATCAATGTGATGAAGCTCAAGGAACAGAGAATCCAGCCAGGAGTGGTGGCTCACTCCTGTAATTTTGGCAATTTGGGAGGCCGATGTGGGTGGATTACTGGAGACCAGGAGCTCAAAACCAGCCGGGGCAACATGGTGAAACCCCCTTCTCTACTAAAAATTAAAAAAAATTGAGCTGGGCCTGGTGATGCACCCCTGTGGTCCCAGCTGCTCGGGAGGCTGAGGCAGGAGAAACTCTTGAAACTGGGAGGCGGAGGTTACAGTGAACTGACACCGTGTCACTGCATTCCAGCCTAGGTGACAGAGCAAGACTTCATCTCAAAACAATAACAACAAAAACAGAACAGAGAATCATCAAGTTGCCTAAGGTGGCATGGCAGCCCCATCCTGGATTAGATCTTCAACATCTACAAGTATTTACTAACTTTATTTGATATAATCAGGACACAACACTTATAAATTTTAAATGCTTTTAATTATAGGAAATTGAAAGGTCTAAAATAAAAAAGAATAATGCACTCTTATATAGCTATCACCAATGTTCTGTGCCCAACACATGGCAATATTGCTTATATAATTAGTGTATGCTTTGCTTATTTTTCATGAGTCAGAATTACAATGTGACCAGGGACATAACAACCTTGATCTGATAGGGGTAGATCAAGCAAACTCATCAATTTAGATGAACCCCCAAAAGTTTGGTATATCACCGACAAGTTTATCATGATACCATTTGCTTGTTGTTTTTTCATATTACTTAATTGTCATAGACCTAGATGAAGAATCTTTCTCTACAAGTCAGTTTTGGAGAAGTGCCTTAATTTAGCTACTTAGCTGTTTACCAAGTTAAGTATATAAATGGAAACTAGACAGCTTTTTAAGGATATCTAGTCTATAAATCTCATATAATGGTGACTCATGTGTAAATAACACCCAATGTCTTTGATAAATTAGTGTTATGTACCCCAGCACTATTTAATTGAAGAGAATAAAACCTAATTCTAGATAAGTAAATTTATTGTCCAGGGTGCTCTGAATTTAATATCTGTGTTTTAGACCTGACCTGTGCAGGCTAGTTACTGAATAATTAAGAAGAATGCTATTCACCAGTCCAGACTCCAGGATTCTGGCTTTCAGTAACCATCTGCTAATGAAACCCCTGAGAATTCCCACAGTGCAGAGAAAACAAACGTTATACAATTACGCTAGGCATTTCTCACTTCCTTTATAGTAATACACCATCCAATTAACAATCTGGTGGGCCTAGGGATTCATAAAACTTTTAATAGAACCTTTAGGCTTTCTCAAGCTAACTGTTGGAATTAAATATAAAAGGAAACAAGATCATTAGATGAAAAATGATACTATAAATATTTAATTTCTTGGCTTGGAATAGGATACCAAGTTTCAGTTCATGGCATCTGTTCATAGAATCAGGAAAGACCTCCAGAGGTCATTGAGTCCAGACCTCGCCTCTGGGAAAACTGTGCCCAGGACATCCTGGTAAATAGCTGGATCCTGTTTCCCAAAAATCAATAGGAAGGAATAACCTCACCTTTCGTTCCTCTTTCCACTAGAAAGACTCAAGATATGACAGCATCTAAAAGTCTTCCTTATTTACAATTGACTTGAAATCTCATAGAAAGTCTTTGTTCCTCCATTCCATAAGAAGACCAGTATCTCCTCCCTGGGGTTTCCTATCAATGTGCTTTGGAAAGATAGAAACTTTAAAATAAATGTTTTAGCCAAACACAAGAGCACATACCCTGCTCACAAACAGAGCAGGGCATTACACAGTGATATAATTTGACAGGCAACATATCCTTGAACTTTTTCCGTTGAGGCCATTTTATATTATCTGACATTTCACCAGATCATGCTAGTGATTAACTATCTTCAGTGTCAGCATGGATCAAAGTCTTGTTTACTTGATAAAAGTCTTCTTTACTTCTTAGATAGACTTTCAGAATAGCTAAGGTAAACAGTACCCACCAGCTCACCAAATTCATTCTCAATTTTGCAATGAAGAGACTGATGCCGAAAAATGTCTTCCTCTATTAATATTGCTTACATATCTTAGGGCATGGATTTGTACATAGAAAACTCTCAACAGATGCTCAAATGAATGAATGATGAATGAACAAAAAACAAATGTACAAAAGATGAGCAAACTGACTTTGGATATCTTGCACGTTTGAGAACTGAATTGACTTTGCTTGATAATACATATTTTGCCATGTTGGTGCTGCTTTAACCCTACTTATTTTTTTATCCGATTATGGGAGATTTGTTATTTTATTCTCTGAATATCTAAAATGATATCTCATATATTACTGTGCTCATTACATATTTGCACATTTGAGAAGTTATGAGACCAGGGAAGCCTGATTTCTGATCTCCTTCCAATGCTTTGCTTCTTTAGTTTCTGGCCTTTCTTTATACATCACGGTCAGTTCAATCTCTTCATGAGACTGTAATGTGGAAAATATTAATAAGTGGAACCTTCTTTCAGTATCAATCTCTTCATTGGAAAATTGAGGATGAATTTGATAAATTGATGGGAAATGGTGAAAATATTATCAGAGAAGTATGTTTGGAAAGCATTTGGTACTTTCCTTGTCATTGAAAAGCAATCAGCAAAAATAAAAGATAAGGAATTAATAAGCTGGAAAAGAATCTGGCCAGTGATCTTATTTTGCAATGTGTAGATGAGTGAAGCTTAAAAATAATAATATTGTATAGGAGTTTGGGGATCATATATTATATTTGGCACTAGAAAAGTAGAAGTATTCCATGGTGATTAGGATCTGTCTTAGTATTACAATCAGCCAATTTAGAATACTTTATGAGTGTGGCAAAAAAAAATAATAAAACCAGTTTTAATAAAGTCGAGTCTTCCTGAACAAATGAGCATCTTTTTGGTATTAAATTTGGTCAGTTCACACAATATCATGCTTTTTTCAACTTCTAAAGAATAATTTCAGAGTTGAATGGAGGCGTTAATTATCTTTTTTGAAACATCCTGTCCTAACTTGTTAATATTCCTAAAAGGTTATCCCTGAGATAAAGTGTTGCCTTTCTGTAGGAATGCTTCCTGCTGAGGACACAAAAGTGGCTACTGCAGAAGACATACTTGGTACACATCCATCTTGTTTTATGAAATAGATGTTTTTACAGAACAAATCTGTCAAACAGATTGTATAAATCATGTATGTGAAAGTAATAGAAATTCTTGCTTCTGTCATCTTTCTGCTACTTATCATCTGTGTATATATGAATCTATATGTCTACCATTTATGTTACTATTATCTCTATTTATCAATCAAGACCTATTTACCTATCTAAGATTCTTACCATGAGTTCCTCAAGAAAATATAAATGATTGCTGTTAAGTCTATATTTTGAGTAGACTGCTTAATACATTGAATTTCCTTAAGCAATGCACAGCAAAAAAGGCTTTGTTCATGGGCTGAAAAGTCCTCCCTCATGTATAAGGGAAGTAGACAGAGGCCTTTGATGGTGAGTCCCGGTAAACTGCTGATAAAACTAAGATGGCTTATCATACAGATTTCCAAATTCCTAGGAAGGCAACAGAAAAAAATGACAGGTGGCCTAGTGCCACTTTATTGAAGCAATTACTACAAAGCAACTCATTCAACTCCAAAATGATAAATAAATAAAACATGGTTGGATTTTGTCATAGCGTAGAGTCTACATTCATTGCTAGAAAATAGAAATTTGAATATATGAATTTTACTTGCTAAAATGAAGGGAAATACTATACCAATTAAGAAGCCCATTGGAATCCTTGGAAAAGGAAATATATACAATATAATTGACCTGCTATGTGATATTACTTTTTTCTTAGACAACATTTCTGTACCTTGTTTATGTCAAATTCAAGCCAATCCATGGGGCTAGATATCATCCAAAGAAAACTCCTCAGAGAAAAGGCTAGGGTTACATGAAGCAGATGGATGTTTTCTTTTTTCCTCAGCATTCAGGAATGCAATTTACATCTGTGAAGAGATGAGGCTGTCATCCAAGGGACCTGAAGCTGACCTCTTCTATTTGAAGAGATGCAGAACATGAGAGCAGGGAGTGATGATTTCCCTTATGTTGTCACCTCTGTGAACTGGTTCTCTAATGATGGGTGTATTTAAAATGATTCTGCCAATGATACCCAAGGGTCTGGCCTCTGAGCAGATTTAGCCAGCTGCCGGGAGCAAGCAAGTTTTAAGAACACACAATCCTCCTTTTCCCTGTGGGACCAGCCTGCCCTTCTGTCTGAACCCTGTCTACCCAAATGCTCTGATCTTTGCCACTGTCTCAAGAGCATTCTCTGAACACTATTGTGCTTTCCTGGGACTTGAACATCCCTGAGCGCCTGACTTTTCTTCTTTTAAAATGTTAAGACCTTGAAAAATTTATCTTGACAAATTTAAAACACAGGGAACAATGCCCAAAACTGAATTAATAATTGTTAAAATTTTGTCATGTTTGCTCTAGTCTTGTTTTTAATTTAAGAAATATATCATTAACGATTTTAAAAAGTCTCTGTTGACTTCTACTTCTGATCTCATGCCCTCTTCCTAATATTGGGTAGAATCTTCCAGTAAATGCCTTATAATTCCAGTTTTTATAAATGTTATTAATGTTGTATTCCTGGAAATTCAAGGCAAATTGATTTTAAGTCACTCATAATCTCATTTATTGATCTTCTTTAAGTTGTATTCTTAATCTTTAATCATGTACAGTGACCACTTTCTAAGGGCTGATCTTAGCCCTTAGAAATCTAAGCAATCCTGCTGCAAGACTCCTTACTCAATGATTAGCAACTCAATTTTTAAAATTATTATTTTTTATTATTTATTCATTTATTACTATACTTCAAGTTCTAGGATACATGTGCAGAACGTGCAGGTTTATTACATAGGTATACATGTGCTGCATCAATCATCCCGTCATCTACATTAGGTATTTCTCCTAATGTCATCCCTCCCCAATCCCACCTCCTGCTCTCCCTCCCCTAGCGCCCCCACCCCCCAACAGGCCCCAGTGTGTGTTGTTCCCCTCCCTGTGTCCATGTGTTCTCTTTTTTCAACACCCACTTATGAGTGAGAATATAAGGTGTTTGGTTTTCTGTTCTTGTGTCAGTTTGCTGAGAATGATGGTTTTCAGCTTCATCCACATCCCTGCAAAGGACATGAAGTCATCCTTTTTACAGCTGCATAGTATTCCATGGTATATAAGTGCCACATTTTCTTTATCCAGTCTATCTTTGATGGGCATTTGAGTTGGTTCCAAGTCTTTGCTATTGTCAACAGTGCCACAATAAACATACCTGTGCATGTGTCTTCATAGTTGAATATATTACAATTCTTTGGGTATATACCTAGTAATTTAACTGCTTTTCATGAATGAGTTTCTTGTTGAGAAGAAAGGCTATGTGTGATTTTATATATACATTTGAGACAGAGTCTGGCTCTGTCATCCAGGCTGGAGTGCAGTGGTGCAGTGGCATGATCATGGCTCACTGCAACCTCTGCCTACTAGGCCAAGTCCATCTCAGCCTCTCGAGTAGCTACAGGTGCATACCCAGCTAATTTTTGTCTTTTTGATAGACATGAAGTTTCACCATGTTATCCAGGCTGGTGTCGAACTCCTGTGCTCAAGTGATCCACCAGTCTCAGCCTTCCAAAGTGTTGGGATTACATGCATGAGTGCACCTAGCCAATAATATTATTAATAATAACATTAATAACAGTAACCATTTGTTGAGCATATGCCTTTTTTAGACATTGTTATAAACACTTTACATCCATCATTTCATGAAAGTCTTACTAATTCTGGATTCATTGGATTATGTCAGCTTTACTGTTGAAATATAAAACTTGAGGGCTGGGCATGGTGGGTTACACCTGTAATCCCAGCACCCTGGGATGCCAAGGCAAGTGAATAACTTGAGCCCAGGGGTTCAAGACCAGCCTGGCCAACAAGATGAAACCCTGTGTCCAGTAAAAATACAAAAATTAGCCAGATGTAGTGATAGGCACCTGTAATCCCAGCCACTTGGGAGGCTGAGGCAGCATAATTACTTAACCCCAGAAGGTGGAGGTTGCAATGAGCCGTGTGATCACGCCACTGCACTCTGGTCTCGGCAACAGAGCAATACTCCATCCCAAAAAGAAAGAAAGAAAAAGAAAGAAAAAAAGAAAAAAGAAAGAAAGAAAGACAGAAAGAGAAAGAGAGAAGGAAGGAAGGGAAAACGTTTACGCAAAGAATGCATTTTTTGGAAGGTAAAATATTTTACAAGAGGCCTACATTTATTTATTTATTTATTTATTTATTTATTTATTTATTTATTTATTTTGAGATGGAGTCTCGCTCTGTCTCCAGGCTGGAGTGCAGTGGTGTGACCTCTGCCTCCCATGTTCAAGCACAATTCCTGCCTCAGCCTCCTGAGTAGCTGGGACTATAGGCATGCCCCACCACGCCCAGCTAATTTTTGTATTTTTAGTGGAAACAGGGTTTTATCATGTTAGCCAGAATGGTCTCGATCTCCTAAACTCGTGATCTGCCTATCTCGGCCTCCCAAAATGCTGGGATTACAGACGTGAGCCACCACGGCCAGCCACCTACTTTTATTTTCTTTGTAAAATAAGGTTGTCACTACTTGTTGATTACTCACTTGTATCAGATGTGCATCTTAATACTCATCCTCACTGCAAGACTAAGGTCGGTGTTATTAAACCTATTTATAGAAGAAGAAAATAAAGACTCAGAGAGGTAAATGCATGTTGCTCAAGGTCACTCAGGTAATAATGGGAAGAGGTCAGATATAGGCTTAGGCGTATTGTCTCCAAATTCTGTTTGTTATCTTTGACTGTAATGTACAATAAGAATCCCAGAGCTGTGCTTTCCAAATAGAAGAATTAATATAGCAAGATAAATTTACTTTATTATTTGCCTTTCCTCTGGTGTTATCACACACATCCTAAGCAGAGTCTATTAACTTTGATAAATGCTTTTGTGTGCACAGAGATTTTCCACTCAAGATCTATTTTTAAACATATTTAGCATGAGAAGAAGAATAAAAGAACCAACAAGAGTTCGGCCAACATTCTTGTAATGTTGTGTTAATAATAATCTCTTCCCAGACAGATGCCCTAGAAGTTCATTACTAGAGATAGACACTTAGATTAACATTTCTTTTTCAGGATTAAAATAAAAAATGACAAATGTGCTTGGCTACACAACCTAAAACTGAGAAAAGTCTAAAAAAAGCTATGATCTCATTAAAGAACAAAATTAACCAGTTGTTTTCAAGATCTTAAAGGCGCATATATTGTACATTCTTAATATTTTCTTTTCCCACCTACAACATTAAAAAATTAATAAATAAGAAATGTTAAAACGATTTTAAGTATTCAGGTCAATTTTATGGCCAGAGACATATTTTCAGTGTCTGGTAACACATAAAACCTTGGCTATTATGGGTTTCAGCCCATCCTAATGTCTGACTTTTCAGGACCTCTGGGGGAAAGAATTAAATGTCAATGCTTCATAAAGGTTGAATCCAGAGAAAATGAAATGTATTTGACTTTTTTTAAGACCATAGGAATAATGCACCATAATCTATAGCTTGTGAAGACTCTAGTATGCCCATTTGATATTATATGGAATTTCATTTCAGCTGAAGAAGAAAACTTAGCTTTTTTTTTGTTAGGAAGAACTATTATAAAAGTTATATAATTTAAGATGTTCTTGGTTACTTTCCAAGTTGGGTAGAGGGAACTGTGCTGAACTCCTCAGAAAAAGTATAGAGACTCAGAGAATGTATGGAGTACTCAGAAGGAGATCCTCGTTGAGGCACAGTGGGGAGGATGCCTGTATTAAACTATATAGGAATTATGTATGTTGCCAAGGAGTGAGATGACAGAGTCATTCTCACATATTTTCACATGTACAACATATCAAATTAGGTATGGAAATCATTAAGTGTCTACCCTTGCTTCCAGCAAGTCTTTTTACAAAGGTTACCTCTGTAGAGATAGTATCTGTAAATACTGCTTGAAAATTTTAAGTCCTGCCGTCCCCAGCACTTCCTACTTCCTTTGTCTGCAGTATATGTATTCATACATATAATGCATATAATAATACATATCAGCATCTGCTAAGTTATATATTTTATTTATGTGTTTGTTTTTGTCCTATCTTACTAGAATATGTTTCCAGAAGACAAAGATTAGTGGCCACTAAGTTTACCACAGTCTCTCCAGTACCTAGGAGAATACTTGACACACAGTAGGTTCTCAATAAAGAGTTGTTGAATGAATGAATGAAAAATATGTAAAAAGGGGTCACATTTAGTCATTTATTTTATGAGAGTATTAACACTGCTATTCATAATTTCTTTTGGCTAGGGGTACTACAGTACACCTCATGTTATGAGGCTAATACAGTCTTGGTAAAAAACATTTTAATCTTCAGCACTCAAAAACAAAAAATTTCAACATTTAAAACAGGTCTGATGTAAATAGATGCAAAATCTCCAGTAAAATATTAACTCACTAGGCTGGGTGCACTGGCTGTTTGTAATCCCAGCACTTTGGGAGCCTGAGGTGAGAAGATGGCTTGAGACCAGGAGTTTGAGACCAGCCTGGGAAACATAGTGAGACCCCTCTCCTCCATCTCTACAAAAAACTTAAATAATCAGCGTGGCATGGTGTTGTGTGCACTTGTGGTCCCAGCTACTCAGGAAGCTGAGACAGGAGGATTACTTGAGCCCAGAAGATTGAGGCTGCAGTGAGCTGTGATCATGTCACTGCACTACAGCCTGGGTAACAGAGACCTTGTCTTCATAAAAATAAAAATAAATTAACACACCAACATTAGTAATTAATTTTTTAAAAGATTAGCCATCATTATCAAGGTAGATTTTATCGGAATACTGGATGAATTAGTAGATTAGGATAGAAAAATCCTATGTCTATCTGGGTAGATGCAGAAAAAGTTTGATATAAATCAACATTTATTCATGATTTAAAATCAGATGCAGTATGGGAAAAAAAAGAATTTCCCCTAACAGAGTGTCTTCATAAGCATATAGTAAACATTATAATTAACAATGAAATATTGTAAGCATTTTGTTTAACATCAGACATAAGGAAGCCTGATATAATAAATTCTCTTGAGCACAGCACTGATGTTTCTATTCCCTGTAGTAAAGGGGGAAAATTTATAGAAATGTTAGAATAAGAGAGTTCAGAAATGTAACTGGGTAAAAATATTAAATGTATTATATTTCTGTATAAAACAATAAAAAGAAAATAAAATTTTAAAGATCATAGTGTGAAAAATGTGAAGTACCTTGTATAAAATCACTTTTATGGTTTTGAACACTCAACATTAATATACCAATTTTTCTCAAATTCATCTATAGATTCAATGCAATTTCAATCATGTCCATACTTTTTTGATAAATTTTAAAATATAATTGTAAAATGTAATGAATAACCAAAATAGTCTTAAAGAAAGCTAAATTGAGGAGATATGCCTTAATATTAATAATTAATTTTTAAAATGAGTTTCAATAGTAAAGATAGAGAATAATAGTTTAGCAAGTAAATGATTCTAAGATAATTAATTATCAATATGGAAAAATACAATTATACCCAATTATATCATACAATTATGATATAATGTATGATATACACATTATATCATACAATTATGATATAATGTATGATATATACATTATATCATACTATAAAAATCAGTCACGTTATCTAAAGAAATAAAAGTGAAACTCAAAAGCTTTTAGAATAAAATACAGAAAAATACTTTCATCATTTTCAAAAAGGAAACTTTCTTAAATAAAACATAAAGTTCATAGATTTTACTATTTTACGTTATAAACGTTGATATGATTTGGTTGTGTTCCAAGCCAAAACTTATCTTGAACTGTAGCTCTGACAATTCCCATGTGTTGTGGCAGGGACTGTTGGGAGGTAATTGAATCATGGGGGTAGGTCTTTCCTGTGCTAATCTCGTGATATTGAATAAGTCTCATGACATCTGATGGTTTTATAAAGGGAAGTTTCCCTGTACAAGTTCTCTTCTCTTGTCTGCAGCCATGTGAGATGTGCCTTTCACCTTCCACCACAATTGTGAGGCCTCCCAACCACGTGGAACTGTGAGTCCATTAAAGCTCTTTTTTCAATTGCCCAGTCTCCAGTTTGTGTTTATTAGTAGCATGAAAACAGAGTAAAAAATTTTAGTAATTTTTTCCATTGACAGCATTTGTATTAGTATAAAAAGATAATTCCCTAGCATGAGGGAAAATATTTGTTACAGATAGAGCTGACAAGGAAGTATTAAGTAGAATGTCTATGTATATATATGCATGTTAATTTATATTAATATTTATGGCTAAGTTTATTTTTATATTTGTGTTTATTTTCTAAAAAATTATAATAGAAAGTAATAAAGTAAAAGAACCTAAAATGAAAAGGGCCAGAAGAGAAACATTTCAAAAAAGAGGATATATGATTAGCCAATACATATATGAACATTTTTTACCTTACTAGTAATCAGAGAAATAAAAAGAAGAACAAAATGAGAAATAAAAACACAGTATTCTTATTGGCAAAATTAAAATTTCTGACAATACTTAGTCTTGTTATCCAAGTGCAATTAAGGGAGCTTGCATTCTGCACTAAGGGAGTAAATTGGCACAAACCCTTTTGAAAGCAGTTTGACATATCTAGCAATATTGATCCAAAAATTCCACTCCGCAATGTTTTCTATGGGTTGTTTTTACAAAAATGATCATAGCAAAAAATGCTGAAAGCAACTCAAATGTTCGCTAAATATGAATTATGAACATGTACTTATACAATGTAATATTATCTACCAGTGAAAATCAATGAGCTACAGCTCCTTTTATTAACATAGATAAATTTCACAGGTAAAAATTTTCATAGGTAAAAATGGTAAATTCCAAAAAAAACATACAAATGAATATTTGTTAAATGAATTAAAGAGTAGAGAAAAAGAAGAAACATGTTTTTGTTCAGAAATTTATACAAAGGTGATAAAATTAAAGTATAATTAAAACAAAGGTAGGATTATTTTAAAAATTCATAATTGAGGCTATTCTGAGGGAGGTTTATTAAAGATTGTGTGACTGGGGAGGCGTCCGTATCAAGGATTTTCAAGATACTACTGTCTCTAGTACTAAGATGGTTATATGAATGTTCATTTTCATTTGTTTTATATACTTCTCCCCATATAATGTATTCTACAATAAACATTTTTACAAAGGAAACAAAGACAAATCAAAATTTAGAGATTTACCAAAGTCTTAATGTCAGAAAGTGCTAGAACAGTGCTAGAACCCTGATTGGATGAATTCTCTTTAGGTCCACAGAAACACTCCTTCTGCTAAATCTCTACTCTGGCCTCGGAAAACAATCAGATTATTTACATCTCACCTCTACCTACCTCATCTCTCCTCCTCAGCTGACACCCTTAGCATATTTCTACTGATGCCATAAGATGACATTCAGCCTTGTCTTAAATGAGGACTCTAGAGAACACCTTAAACTGTTTTTGCTCCTCCACTATGTCATTCCAGGAGTTGTGGATATGTTCCATGGCATTGTACAAAAAATACAATAACATAATAAAGTCAGTAATAATGGTTTATGTTTATCAAGTCTCTATACTATCATTTTTGCTACTGTGTATACTCAGCAGAAGACCAAATTGTTCACTTAAAACTACACTACAAATCATGTTACTTTTATGTTCAAAATGCACCAGTGATTTCTCATCATACTTAGCATACAAGCCATGGTCATTACACTGGTCCAAAGGTGCTTCCTGATCAGTTGTTTGCTATCTCTTTCACCTGATCTTTCCTGTGCTCCTGTGGCTCAAACTACTTCAATCTTGGCTTCTTGGCTCTTTTCCAACATGGCAATTCCTCATCCTTCCTTTGTAATGTTCTGGGATGTTCTTCTCCAGATATCTGCATGACCAACTTCTGCAGTCCTTTATGGTTTTACCCAAATATCAGTTTGCAACAAAGCCCTAGCCAGCTTATTTAAAATTACCATTAAGCCCTCCCATAGACACCCCTAACTATCTCAGCCTCATTCAGTGTTTGTATTAGCATTTACCACCCTGTATACACTTGTATTCATGCACGTGTGTATGTAATTATTTTGTATGTTTACTGTTTTCTGTTAATTTGTATTCCTTCAGGCTCCATGAAGGAGGAATTATTCATTGTTGCTGTTTTTCACTGATTTTTTTTGACTAGTGTATATTTGTCTTTTTTCTTTCTATTCTGCATTTTGGATTTTCAAAAATATCTATGTTTCAGTTAACTAATGTCTTTTCACCAGTGTCTAATATGATGTT
This sequence comes from Saguinus oedipus, assembly GCA_031835075.1. Classification (NCBI taxonomy): domain Eukaryota; kingdom Metazoa; phylum Chordata; class Mammalia; order Primates; family Cebidae; genus Saguinus; species Saguinus oedipus. The sequence goes on along the minus strand of CM063171.1, from coordinate 64,350,516 downwards.
TTACATCTCCGTTCATTTGCTATGTTCAAGGGTGGTCATTTTAATTTTGAGAAGCCTTATTTCATGATTTTAAAAGCTAGTGGGTAAATTTTTATGCAATCTTTCTACTTTTTCATACTATGAATTCCCATTCTTATTTCTTCAAATTTCTTAAGCATATTTATTTTATATTCTGTGTCTGATAACTTTAACATTTATATTCTGTGTTTGAGAATTTTAACAATAGCAGGATTTTGAGATCTGATCTTGCAGTTTCTTTTTTATATAGTTTATTCTACTTTGTTTTTTAAATTGACACATAACAATTGTACATTCAATGGGGTACATAGTGATGGTTCAAGTACTGAATTACTTTCATAGTGATCAGGGTAATTAACATCTTTTTTTTTTTTTGGAGATGGAGTCTTGCTCTTTTGCCCAGGCTGGAGTGCAGTGGCACTATCTCGGTTCACCACAACCTTCTGCCTCCCGGGTTCAAGCAATTCTCCTGCCTCAGCCTCCTAAGTAGCTGGTATTACAGATGTGCACCACCATCACCAGCTAATTTTTGTATTTTCAGTAGGACAGGGTTTCACCATGTTGGTCAGGCTGGTCTCAAACTCTTAACCTCATGATCTGCCTGCCTTGGCCTCCCAAAGTGCTGGGATTACAGGCGTGAGCCACAGAGCCCAGTCAAAATATTTTTTATGACAGACATTTGTCATTTCTCTGTGTTGGGAACATTCAATATCCTCTTTTTTTTTTTTTAATTTTTTAAATTTTTATTGCATTATAGGTTTTGGGGTACATGTGCAGAACGTGCAAGATAGTTGCATAGGTACACACATGGCAGTGTGTTTTGCTGCCTTCCTCCCCTTCACCCACACTTGGCATTTATCCCCAAGCTATCCCTCCCTAGCCCCCCCCGCTGTCCCTCCCCCATTCCCTCCAATAGACCCCAGTGTGTAGTAGACCCCCTCCCTGTGCCCATGTGTTCTCATTTTTCTCACCCGCCTATGAGTGAGAATATGCAGTATTTCTTTTTCTGTTCTTGTGTCAGTTTGCTGAGAATGATGTTCTCCAGATTCATCCATGTCCCTACAAAGGACATAAACTCATCATTTTTGATTGTTGCATAATATTCCATGGTGTATATGTGCCACATTTTCCCAGTCCAGTCTATCATCAATGGGCATTTGGGTTGGTTCCAGGTCTTTGCTATTGTAAACAGTGCTGAAATGAACATTCGTGTGCACGTGTCGTTATAGTAGAATGATTTATAGTCCTCTGGATATATACCCAGTAATGGGATTGCTGGGTCAAATGGAATTTCTATCTCTAGGTCCTTGAGGAATCGCCACACTGTCTTCCACAATGGTTGAACTAATTTACACTCCCACCAACAGTGTAAGAGTGTTCCTATTTCTCCACATCCTCTCCAGCATCTGCTGTCTCCAGATTTTTAATGATCGCCATTCTAACTGGCATGAGATGGTATCTCAATGTGGTTTTGATTTGCATCTTTATGTTTAAGTCTTTAATCCATCTGGAGTTAATTTTAGTGTAATGACCAGTGATGATGAGCATTTTTTCATGTGTTTGTTGGCCTCATGTATGTCTTCTTTTGTAAAGTGTCTGTTCATATCCTTTGCCCATTTTTGAATGGGCTTGTTTGTTTTTTTCCTGTAAATCTGTTTGAGTTCTTTGTAAATTCTGGATATCAGCCCTTTGTCAGATGCGTAAACTGGAAAGATTTTTTCCCATTCTGGTGGTTGCCGATTCACTCTAGTGACTGTTTCTTTTGCTGTGCAGAAGCTGTGTAGTTTGATTAGGTCCCATTTGTCTATTTTGGCTTTTGTTGCCAATGCTTTTGGTGTTTTGGTCATGAAGTCCTTGCCTACTCCTATGTCCTGAATGGTTTTGCCTAGATTTTCTTCTAGGGTTTTTATGGTGTCAGGTCTTATGTTTAAGTCTTTAATCCATCTGGAGTTAATTTTAGTGTAAGGTGTCAGGAAGGGGTCCAATTTCTGCTTTCTGCACATGGCTAACCAGTTTTCCCAACACCATTTATTAAACAGGGAATCGTTTCCCCATTGCTTGTTTTTGTCTGGTTTATCAAAGATTATATGGTTGTAGATATGTTGTGTTGCCTCTGATGCCTCTATTCTGTTCCATTGGTCTATATCTCTGTTTTGGTACCAGTACCATGCTGTTTTGATTACTGTATCCTTGTAGTATAATTTGAAGTCTGGTAGTGTGATGCCTCCCACTGTGTTCTTTTTGCTTAGAATTGACTTGGCTATGTGGGCTATCTTTTGGTTCCATATGAAGTTCATGGTGGTTTTTTCCAGTTCTGTGAAGAAATTCAATGGTAGTTTGATGGGGATAGCATTGATTGTGTAAATTACTTTGGGCAGTATAGCCATTTTCACGATATTGATTCTTCCTAACCACGAACATGGAATGTTTCTCCATCTGTTTGTGTCCTCTCTTATTTCATTGAGCAGTGGTTTGTAGTTTTACTTAAAGAGGTCCCTTATGTTTCTTGTGAGTTGTATTCCTAGGTATTTTATTTTCTTTGTAGCAATTGTGAATGGCAGTTCATTCTTGATTTGGTTCTCTTTAAGTCTGCTATTGGTGTACAGGAATGCTTGTGATATTTGAACATTGATTTTATATCCTGAGACTTTCCTGAAGTTGCTTATCAGTTTCAGGAGCTTTTGGGCTGAGGTGATGGGATCTTCTAGGTATACTATCATGTCGTCTGCAAATAGAGACAATTTGGCTTCCACATTTCTTATTTGAATACCCTTTATTTCTTTTTCTTGCCTGATTGCTCTGGCTAGAACTTCCAGTACTATGTTGAATAGGAGTGGTGAGAGAGGGCATCCTTGTCTAGTGCCGGATTTCAAAGGGAATGCTTCCAGTTTTTGCCCATTAAGTATGATATTGGCTGTTGGTTTGTCATAAATAGCTTTTATTACTTGGAGATATGTTCCATCAATACCAAGTTTATTGAGGGTTTTTAGCAAAGAGGGCTGTTGAATTTTGTCAAATGCCTTCTCTGCGTCAATTGAGATAATCATGTGATTTTTGTTTTTGGTTCTGTTTATGTGGTGGATTACATTTATAGACTTGCGTATGTTGAACCAGCCTTGCATCCCCGGGATGAATCCTAATTGAACATGATGGATAAGTTTTTTAATGTGCTGTTGCAATTGGTTTCCCAGTATTTTATTGAAGATTTTTGCGTCTATGTTCATCATGGATATTGGCCTGAAGTTTTCTTTTCTTGTTGAGTCTCGGCCGGGTTTCGGTATCAGGATGATGTTGGTCTCATAAAATGATTTGGGAAGGGTTCCCTCTTTTTGGATTATTTGGAATAGTTTCAGAAGGAATGGTACCAGACCCTCTTTGTGTGTCTGGTAGAATTCGGCTGTGAACCCATCTGGACCTGGGCTTTTTTTGTGTGGTAGGCTCTTAATTGCTGCCTCAACTTCAGACCTTGTTATTGGTCTATTCATAGTTTTGGCTTCCTCCTGGTTTAGGCTTGGGAGGACACAGGCATCCAGGAATTTATCCATTTCTTCCTGGTTTACTAGTTTATGTGCATAGAGTTGTTTGTAGTATTCTCTGATGATGGTTTGAATTTCTGTGGAATCTGTGGTGATTTCCCCATTATCGTTTTTTATTGCTCTATTTGGTTGTTCTCACTTTTCTTTTTTATCAGTCTGGCTAGTGGTCTGTCTATTTTATTGATCTTTTTGAAAAACCAGCTCTTGGATTTATTGATTTTTTGAAGGGTTTTTCTTGTCTCTATCTCCTTCAGTTCTGCTCTGATCTTAGTTATTTCTTGTCTTTGGCTAGGTTTTGAGCTTTTTTGATCTTGCTCCTCTAGCTCTTTCAATTTTGACGATAGGGTGTCAATTTTGGATCTCTCCACTCTTCTCATGTGGGCACTTATTGCTATATATTTTCCTCTACAGACTGCTTTAAATGTGTCCCAGAGATTCTGGTACGTTGTGTCTTCATTCTCATTGGTTTCAAAGAACTTCTTTATTTCTGCCTTCATTTCATTGTTTATCCAATCAACATTCAAGAGCCTGTTGTTCAGTTTCCATGAAGTTGTGTGGTTCTAAGTTATTTTCTGAATTCTGAGTTCCAACTTGATTGCACTATGGTCTGAGAGACTGTTTGTTATGATTTCAGTTGTTTTGCATTTGCTGAGGAGTGCTTTACTTACAATTACGTGGTCAATTTTGGAGTAGGTCTGATGTGGTGCTGAGAAGAATGTATATTCTGTGGATTTGGGGTGGAGAGTTCTGTAAATGTCTATCAGGTTTGCTTGTTCCAGGTCTGAGTTCAAGTCCTGGATATCCTTGTTAATTTTCTGTCTGGTTGATCTGTCTGATATTGACAGTAGAGTGTTAATGTCTCCCACTATTATTGTGTGGGAGTCTAAGTCTCTTTTTAAGTCATTAAGAACTTGCCTTATATATCTGGGTGCTCCTGCATTGGGTCCATATATATTTAGAATCGTTAGCTCTTCTTATTGTATCGATCCTTTTACCATTATGTAATGACCTTCTTTGTCCCGTTTGATCTTTGTTGCTTTAAAGTATTTTATCAGAGATGAGAATTGCAACTCCTGCTTTTTTTTTGCTCTCCATTTGCTTGGTAAATCTTCCTCCATCCCTTTATTTTGAGCCTTTGTGTATCCTTGCTTGTGAGGTGGGTTTCCTGGATACAGCACACCGATGGGTTTTGGTTTTTTATCCAATTTGCCAGTCTGTGTCTTTTGATTGGTGCATTTAGCCCATTTACATTTAGGATTAATATTGTTATGTGTGAGTTTGATACTGCCATTTTGATGCTAGCTGGCTGTTTTGCCCATTGGTTCATGTAGATTCTTCATTTTGTTGATGCTCTTTAGCATTTGATATGCTTTTAGGATGGCTGGTACTGGTTCTTTCTTTCTATGTGTAGTGCCTCTTTCAGGAGCTCTTGTAAAGCAGGCCTAGTGGTGACAAAATCTCCGAGTACTTGCTTGTTCATGAAGAATTTTATTTTTCCTTCACGTATGAAGCTCAGTTTGGCTGGATATGAAATTCTGGGTTGAAAGTTCTTTTCTTTAAGGATGTTGAATATTGGCCCCCACTCTCTTCTGGCTTGTAGAGTCTCTGCCGAGAGATCTGCTGTGAGTCTGATGGGCTTCCCTTTGTGGGTGACCTGACCTTTCTCTCTGGCTGCCCTTAGTATTTTCTCCTTCATTTCAACCCTGGTGAATCTGATGATTATGTGCCTTGGGGTTGCTCTTCTTGCAGAGTATCTTTGTGGTGTTCTCTGTATTTCCTGGAGTTGAGTATTGACCTGTCTTGCTAGGTTGGGGAAATTTTCCTGGATAATATCCTGAAGAGTATTTTCCAGCTTGGATTCATTCTCTTCATCACATTCTAGTACACCTATCAAACGTAGGTTTGGTCTCTTCACATAGTCCCACATTTCCTGGAGATTTTGTTCATTCCTTTTTCTGCTTTTTTCTTTAAGCTTGGTTTCTCATTTTATTTCATTGAGTTGATCTTCGACTTCTGATATTCTTTCTTCTGCTTGGTCAATTCGGCTGTTGAAACTTGTGCATGCTTCGCGAAGTTCTTGTGTTTTTCAGCTCCTTCAATTCATTCATATTCCTCTCTAAGTTGTCCATTCTTGTTATCATTTCCTCGAATCTTTTTTCAAATCTTTTTTTCAAGGTTCTTATTTTCTTTGCACTGATTTAGAACATGTTCTTTTAGCTCACTGAAGTTTCTCATTATCCACTTTCTGAAGTCTGATTCCATCATTTTGTCACATTCATTCTCCGTCCAGCTTGGTTCCCTTGCTGGTGAGGAGTTTTGGTCCTTTGTAGGAGGTGAAGTGTTTTGGTTTCAGGTGTTTTCCTCCTTTTTGTGCTGGTTTCTTCCCATCTTTATGGATTTATCCACCTGTCTTCTTAGTAGTTGCTGATTTTTCAACTGGGTCTCTGTGTGGACGCCCAGATTGTTGATGATGAGGTATTCCTGTTACTTAGTTTTCCTTCTAATGGTCTAGCCCCTCTGCTGTATGAGTGCTGAGGTCCACTCCAGGCCCTGCTTGTCTGGGGTACTCCTGTAGCAGCTGCAGAACTGTGCGGGATGCTACCAGTTTCTTCTTCTGCTATCTTTGTTTCAGAATGATGCCCGCCAAATGTCAGTCTGATTAGTCCTTTTTTGGGGTGACTCTTTGGATATACAGGGGTCAGAGAGCTGTTTGAGGAGATGATCTGTGCTTTATAGGAGCTCCAGTGCTGAGCTGTGAGCTCTGTTGTTCATTCAGGGTTGTTGGGAGGATGTGTTTATGTCTGCTGCAACAGAACTCATAACCCCCCCTTTTCTTTATTCCCCCTTTGATGCTCTGTCTCAGGGAGTTGGGGCTTTCTTTATGAGTATCTGTTGCACTGTCCTGCCCAGCTAGGAGGCAGTCTATTCACTATTTGCCTGCCGGGGCTCCGCGCTGCTAGCGCGGGTCCACCCTGTTGCCACGGAACTCCGTTCTGCTGTGGCGTGCTCTGCCCTGCTGGCGGAGTCTCTCTGTTATGGCAGGTTGCCTCAGCAACAGCAGGCTGCATCAGCCCTGGGCAGTACTTCAGTAGGGGCGGATTGCGTCCATAGTGGTGGACACCCCTCCCCCACCAGGCTGCACCATCCTAGATGCTGGCAGCAAAACTCTCAGCCCCGAGCCCCTCCAATCACCGCCCTGCTTGTCCCCATGAGGGTGGGACCCGCCGAGCCCGATCACCCAGCTCCCTGCCTCAGAGTCCGTCCTCTCTCTCTCTTCCTCTCCCCAAGCTGAAAGGTTGACTCTCTCACTGGCACCCCAGTAGCCTGCTGATAGGGCACTGGGATCCGTGCAATCTCCCGTGCCACTGCCCACTGCACTGGCTCAGATCACGTTTCCCAGGAATCTCCTGGTCTGGCTCATTGTCCAAGTCCCGTTCAATCAGATGGACATGCCAACCTGCCCTTCCAAATCTCAGATTGCCAGTTTAACAGGGCACCCAGACCAGTGAGTTTTGTGCCCGGTGCCGCTGCGCTGCAGCTTCGGCTGGCCGCACAAGCCGGCTGCGCTAGCTTCCATGTCTCTCCCACACCTGGGACTTTCAACGTTCTGTGGGCAAAAAAGGTCCGTCCGAGAATGTGGCTAGGACTCACCCTCTGCACCTTCACTGAGAGCTGCAATCCTGAGTCACCTCTAAGACACCATCTTGGAAGCCTCTCAATATCCTCTTTGTAGTTATTTGAAACTACATATTATTGTTAACTATAATGACCATACACTGGTGTATAACAAAAAAACATATTTATTCTATCTAGCAATAATTTGTGTCCTTTAACAAATCTCTCTCTGTCTAATCTTGTGGTTTGTGACCATAATAATTCTTCATCATTTTCTTATTAGTTTATTTATTTATTTATTTGTATATTTATGTATGTATGTATGTATGCATGTATCTATTGGTGACCTTCTAGAAGTTCCTTGGTACTTTATGATAGCAATGTGTGTGTGTGTGTGTGTGTGTGTGTGTGCACGTGTGCGCGTGTGTGTGTGTTGGCTTGAAAATCTATTTTTATTAAACAAATGTTTTCTGATTGCTTCTGCCAGTTTTCTAAGGATGCTGCCGAAAACTTCTTTACACTAAGTTTTATATTTCTTTGTGGAACATGATTTTTTCCCTCAATTTACCACTGATATATTGACCTTCAGGAGTCCTAGGCTGGTGAAGGAGACACTGAAAAATCTTTCCATAAACTAGAGAACCGCAGGCCTCACCTCCTAAACCTGACATGCTTGGCATATTAAAACCTAGTCTCTGAGCTACAGGGATCAGCTGAATCCCAGGAAAATCACCAACTCTATGGCTTGCCTACTTTCTGACCTCTAAGCATTTGTCTTACCCTACCAGCAGCTCGACAATGCATGAAAAAGTTTCAAATGCATTGTGCTTGGTGGGGGTTTCTCTGAACATCTGTCCTACTATATTGCAGAAAATGAACCCATTGATAGAATTTTAATTGAATTTCTAGGATGTGCTCAACCTATGCTTCAGTGTAAAGAAACAATGATCTACTCCCAAGACACCAAGTTTATAAATATCTAAATATCACACAGAAATATTATATTTAAACATATATTGGTTTAACAAATAGAAAATACTTGTTATGGGCTGGGTACAGTGGCTCACGCCTGTAATCCTAACACTTTAAGAGGCTGAGGTGGGCAGATTGCCTGAACTCAAGACCAGGCAGGGCGTGGTGGCTCATGCCTGTAATCCCAGCACTTTGGAAGGCTGAAGCGGGTGGATCACAAGGCCAGGGGTTCAAGACCAACCTGGCCAATATGGTGAAATCCTGTCTCTACTAAAAATACAAAAAAATTAGCCAGGCATGGTGGCACATGCCTATAATCCCAGCTACTCAAGAGGTTGAGGCAGGAGAATTGCTTGAACCTGGGAGGTAGAGGTTGCAATGAGCTGAGATTGCACCACTGCACTCATACCCTTCAGCCTGGGTGATGGAGTGAGACTTCATCTCTACAAAAAAAAAAAAAAAAAAAAAAAAGGAAAACACTTGTTATGAACCAGCAAAACCAGCAAATAAATAAAGTTTTATGTATATTCTTATTCTGCTTTCATTCTCTGAGAAGCCATAGTTCAATTTTATTGCAATAAGTCATCACAGAATAAGAAACTGCAATTTAAGCATTTTTGTGGATTGATGAAATACTCTGATGCTATCTTTTTTAAAGTCTTGCAAATATTACTCTGTGAGATTTGTGAAAAGACTGCTTTAATTAAAGACTACACTAACATTTAATTTAGAAATCTTTTGTATAAAGATTCATATATTCAAAAGGGATATATAATTATTTCTTTATTTATTATTTAAAACACAATTATCAAATTAATTCAGTTAGATGTAATATTTTAAAGAATATAAGGCTTTTCAACACATGAAGCAGACTTATTTTAATAGAATCTGTATATAAAAATTATGATTCTTGTATTATAATCTGTGATCTGATCTTTTTTCATGTCCCTGTGTCAGAAGACTGTGACAGAAAATTATAAAGTCAGAGGACATTAAACCTAGATGAACCCTCAAAATAATCTAGCTCAACTCTTTAGCTTTAAAAATCAGAAAACACAGGTGAAGCTAAATTATTTTTCTTACGTCAGTAAGTAACTCATTTTAAGACAGAGTGAAAACTGGGTCTTTATAATTAGTAACCAAGGCTCTTTTTCCATTACAACATTCAGATTAATATTTGGCACTTATTGAATAAATGCCTTCTACTCTCATGTTATTGTGCTTTAAGAGAATGCTATAACTGTCTATCTGGCCTGATTGTCTATATATGCTTCCAGTGTATGCGTGTGTGTGTGTGTGTGCACACACGTGCGTGCACACGTGCACATGCACTTGGTAAAAGGGAAGCACTGAGTGGAAGAACAAAATAGCCTTGCATTACTCCCTGTTTATTGTGTATGTATGTACAACTACACCATTCTAACCCATTAGGCCCACAGATCTTTGCTGTTTATATTTTCAGAAGATGTAAGAATAAGCTACCTACTTGATTTCTAGTTATTCTCTTAGTTTTCCCAGGCATCTTATATTTAGTGTTAAAATTGTTATCTTGGTTAAATGGTATGTTAAATAAATGCAAATCTTCAAAAATTCTGAGAAGTTTTCATTTCTAAAAATGTTTTTTTAAAAAGTATCACATTAAGGATGAAGACTCAGAGTATATTAAAATGGATGAAACTGACCTAACACTAGTTTTCGGTCAAATCTCTCTTTGTACTAAATTAATTTTTCTCTTTCTTTTTTTGTCTTCTTTCTCTCTCTTTCCCCATTACACACACACACACACACACACACACACACACTGCACTATAATTCTCAATTCGGCTGAAAAAATTAAAATTTCTAGTGAGCCCCTGAGATCTCATCTGATACCACAGCAAATAGCTAAATCATAATATTTATTATGTTAGTTTAGGTTTGTGTTTTAGTTACAGAAATTGATGCTAAGCAACAATTAGGAAATACTCTAATAAAAAAACTTGCTAATCTCAGCACTAGTTATAATTGTTAAAGCAAATTAAAATGGAGACCAGGGCTGAAAACATCCGAGCAGATGAAACCATGTAGACCTTAGTATTCTTAACTTTGGTTGAAATACAAATATAAGTGAAACATAGGCCATTTCTTGTAAATGCTTGTTTGGCTAAAAAAAAAACAAACAAACTAAACTAAAGCTCAACCAATGAGATGCTGCTAACTTACAATTATGCAACCAGGAAATTTCCAGCATAATAGAGCAAATAAGGCAACTCTAACTAATCGATCAGATGTCATCTTTGTTTTGCTTTTGCCTTCACCTTATAAAAGCTATCACTTTGCTTTTCAACAGAACCCCACACTGTCCATTGGTTTGGTGCTTACTGACTCATGAATTACTGTTTGCACAAATAAACTCTTCAAAATTTTTATTGTGTCTCAGTCTTACTTTCATTATAATAAACCTATTAACAATTTAAAATCACCAAAATATGAGGCTGGTGAAATGCTATGGTCATCCACACTGTGAGAAGCGAGGAGTGCAAATTTTGGCATCAGAGAGACCGGATGCAAATCTGGCTGTTACTGATAAAGTGGTTCCCCAAACGGGCAGAGTTTGAGAATCACACATGGAGCTTCTTAAGGATACAGAATCCTGGAACTGACCTCCATAAATTCTAATTCGGTACATCTGGGCCGGAGTCAGGCATTGATACATTTAGCAAGCTGCACATGTTGTTTATATAGACATTTAAGTTTCCAAATTAGTTGGCCTCTGAAAGTCTGTTTTCTCATCTATAAAATGAATGACATATAACACCTACATTATTTAGGAGCTTATGTAAGATAATATATAGAAGGTAATTTAGAAATTTATCTTGCACATGGTAAGAATAGTATGTAATTTATTTAGATGTTTTGCCAACTGCTGCTATCACTACTCGTGTCCCTTCTACTATTGTAACTAACACTTGTAACATTGCTGCAATTATCATCATCATTATTAGATTAGGTTAGATTATCCCTATTATATTATTAATTTATGAAATAGTATGCAGGCATTGTATTTAACTTTCTGCTTTACAGAAGACTGAGGCCAATAAATGCTCACAATATATTTAGTTAGAGGTAATTATATTTTTTAAAATTATCCAAGCAGTAAAAAATATAAAATTATATATAAATGCATAGGAAAAAACTGTAAGAATTGCACTGAGTATATAGCTAACCTTATCACTGCATGGAGAACTGTTTCTTTTTCTTCTTTGAGAATTTCTCTTTTTCTAAAATGTTCTACCCTTGCCAAACTAGATTTAAAATTTCAATTGCACACTTAATATACACCCATATCGTGAGAGATGCTTTGCATTATGCATTGATGAAGCCCCCGATTCAAGAGGACTACAACAGGAAGAACAAGTTCTGGTTAGTACAAAGTGGCTTTAATAAAGCTTTTCCTGGATTCATCTCATCCTTATACACAGAAAATTATCAATCCATATTTCACGTCTGTTTCATCAAGTAGTTAATTTCTCCCTCCTTTAGAAAATAGTCTGAGCTGGACTTGGGGACCCACACACACACACACACACACACACACACACAACTACACCTTCTGCGTAGCTCTTTTCCTCTTACTGTCTCCTATCCTTCACTATCTCTTCCTTCCTTTTCTGGCAATACCTGTTGGTTGCAGGCATCTGCGTAACACTCAGCAATGGATTCTGAAAAAGCTCCTCAGTTGTCTCATTAACCTGGTTATAGCCCCTCCTCATTTCTCACTTCAGGTTGCCCATCCTTGTATTTAGCGTGTCGACACTGAGGCTAATCAAGCATTCTCTGTTTCTTGCAGTCCTATTTGCTTTCTTTGGTCTCCTCACTACCCACTCAAGAGTGTTTCAAAGGAAAACCTGGGCAGAGGCCGGTGGTTTACAATTATTTATCTGTGTTGCATGGAATGAAGTTGATGAACTAGACTTGGATATGCAATATCCAAATTTCAGTTTATACAAAGGAACAAGTGTAATATAAATAAACTTGATTCAGCTTATTGAAGGACTATTATATATTAAAACCCAAATGTGATATTTCACATACTCTGTTTTTATTTAAGAGAGGGTATATGTGGATTATGTTGGCTTATAAAACTGATCTATATAAAGCCTAAAGTTTATTGACTAGGTAATTACCATTTCCAATAAAAGGTGGAATAGCAAATGATTTTTCCGACATGAAAAAATAAACTAATGTCATAAGCCAGGTAATATCCCTGTACTGAGAAATTACCAAAATACAGGAGAGGAAAAAATGTGTGCAACTTAGCACCTAAATGTAGCTATAAAACAGATGATTTTTCTATGGGTGATAAAACTACCAGCATTAAATTGTTAAGAAAAAATATTTCAAATACAAGGTACCACATGAAGTGATAAAATACATTTCTGCAGACTTTTTAGGATTTATCACCAACTGTATGAGTACTAGGAGCTCCTACTACCAACTACTTACATTCAGTAACTTTTCTCTTAGTTCAAAGTTCATCCTGAACTTTTTTAGGCTAAAAATTGTGCTACTTAGACTGAAAATGAAAAAAAAAAATCTGAAAATCTTGTTATTTTGTTCTCCATAATGTTATACATTATCTATGCTAAGCAATGGCTATATCTCTTTCTTCTTTTTCCAAACATAAGAAAAACATACCATTTTTTTTGCCTTTACCTTTTTCACAAGCCTCTGGTTATTCTAGGATTTCTATTTCCAGACACTATTCTGAGACATCCGTGCCTCTCCTATATTCATCCTAAATTATGCATCTTTTTCTCCATCATTTTTTTCTACCTATACTGTTATTGAATTGGGCCTGTAGAAGTTGCCTTATTGATGATTTTTTAAATACCATATCCAATCTTTTTTTCCTCATTGGTATCACATGCCAACATCTAATCAGATTTATGTTTTTGATCCTCTTCTTTTTTAAATCCTAGGATATGAAAACATGCTAAGCTTTGATTGGAACATTTTACAATGTCTGATACACTAAAACAAAAAACATTGCAAAAAAATTCATATTGTTTTAAGAAAGTTTATGGATTTGTGTTGACTGCATTCAAAGCTGTCCTGAGCTGCATACAGCCTGCCACCTGCGGGTTGGAAAGCTTACCATACAGAAATGTTTTTTGCTATTGTATACTGAGAGTATGTGTCTTTTCCTTCATTTCTACCTCTTTTCTCTAGAATTTACATTACTTCTTAACTACATACTTCTTATTCAGAAAGTACAAGAAAGTACAAAGACTATTTAATAAGTTGATTTCCATTCCAATCTAATAAATTTGACATTTAGAAGAGTAGAAACTTAATAAAATACATTTAGAAGAAGTGACTAACTATAAAATTACTGAATTATAGATTCATATCACCTCTGGTTCAAAGAAAATAGCAGGATTCCTCTACTCACATTCTGATTGATTGTTCAACAATACATATATTTCAAAGATCTAATAAAATTTAACAGAATTGAAAATTACTAAACCAGCAGTGTTATTAAAACAATGGCGTTGTTACGCTTTTCTTTAACTATCTAGATGTCTAACTATGAGATCAATTTATATTCAATCCAACGCCAGCAAAAACTAGCTGCCTTACATCAATGTAAATACCTTGTTATGTCAACTTTTATTCCTTCAGGTATGACTGATTTAAGGCTCAGAGAAATATAATTATAAGTATGGAATTTAATAGCGTTTAGGTTTTGTTTTGTTTTGAGATGGAGTCTCGCTCTGTCACCCAGGGTGTGATGCAGTGGCATGATCTTGGCTCACTGCAACCTCCACCTCCCAGGTTCAAGCAATTCTCCTGTCTCAGCCTCCCAAGTAGCTGGGACTATAGGAGTGGACCGTTACCCCCTGCTAATTTTTGTATTTTTATAGTAGAGACAGGTTTTCACCATGTTGGCCAGGCTGGTCTAAAACTCCTGACTTCAAGTGATCCTCATGCCTTGTCCTCCCAAAGTGCTGGGATTACAGGCCTGAGCCACTGCAACTGAGGGCATTTAGTTTTTCATGAGAATTTTACATTTAATGATATCCTGTAAATACAAGGAAGGTAACATACCTCTGAAGTGCCAAACTTTCTATCAGGGGTGAATTGAAAGCCTAGACTAATTATATTTCAACTAAACTACTAAACTTATTGCATAATCAGAGGCCACTACGTAGGATGCTTTTAGAACAGACCAAACTTTCAGTGGTAGAACAACTTGTGCTGACTTGCTGGGCAGTGCTTTCAATTCTTACTAGTCCATTGGCATTATAAAGAAGAATGAGGTTAATTCTTGCCTTCTGGATCTAGTATTGGCTTAGCAGCTGTACAGAACCAGATCACCCATAATCAAAGTCTTCATTGTATAATTTACAGCAAATGAAATAGAATACTGCTATCTTTATTTTGTTTTTATAAATCAAGGTCTGAAAAAAGTAATAAAAAGAACAAAGTTTATTATATAATAGCAAGCAACTTCTTCTGAAACAACACAATATGATTAATTTATATAACTTTTGACACAAACTCTTAGAATAGCCAATGAATGCCCTCAAGCCAAAGACCACTAGAATCCCCTGTAGTTGTAGAAAGTTAATTTATTAATTTATTGACAAGACAGTGGAAAGCACACCATGGAAAATAATGAAGTATCTCTAAATAAAAGCATGTTACAAAGGACTTTTTATAGGATTTGGGCTTGGGTGACATGATTTGGAGAAGAGTTCAAGGAATTGGTGCTTTGTATTGGGTTGGATGCTGTCAAGAATTTGAGTAATCCTATGATTTTGTACCTTGTATTTCTTATGTGGAAAGAAAGAATGTGAGACAGAGCTAATGCTGTAATTGATAAATAGCAGTTACTCATAATTGGCCATAATAGGGGACTAGATGGTAATTTTCTATAGTTTAGACAATGAACTTTTTAGCCTAATCTGTAAAAATCACAGGATGGCCTCCTATTATAATGTCCTGTGAAAATCTTATGTTCAACAGAAGGACATTTGTATTAGTTCATTTTCAAACTGCTATAAGGAAATGCTGGAGACTGGGTAATTTATAAAGGAAAGAGATTTAATTGACTCACACTTCCACATGGCTGGGGAAGCCACCGGAAACTTACAATCAATCATGGCAGAAACTGAAGGAGAAGCAGGCACCTTCTTCACAAGGTGGCAGGAAAGAGAAGAGCAGGGGAAACTGTCATTTATAAAACCATCAGATCTCATGAGAATTCACTCACTGTCACAAGAACTGCATGGGAAAAAATAAATCTGTGATGGTTAATAATGACTGTCAACTTGATTAGATTGAAGGAAGCAAAGTATCGATCCTGGTGATGTATGTGAGGTTGTTACCAGAAGAGATTAACTTTTAAGTCAGTGGGCTGGGGAAGGCAGATTCACTCTTAATGTGGTGGGCACAATCTAATCAGCTGCCAGAAAATATAAAGCAGGCAGAAAAATGTGAATGACAAGACTGGTCTAGCCTCCAAGCCTACATCTTTCTCCCGTGCTGGATATTTCTTGCTCTCAAAAATCGGACTCCAAGTTCTTCAGTTTTGAAACTCAAACTGGCTCTCCTTGGTCTTCAAGCTTGCAGACAGCCTATTGTGGGACCTTGTGATCATGCACGTTAATACTTAATAAACTCCCCTTTATATATATATATATATATATATATATATATACATATATTATACTGTATATATTCTCCAGTATATATAACATATATATATATAAAACTCCCATATATATATCATATATATATTATATATATGTATATATAACATATATGTATATGTGTGTGTGTGTGTGTGTGTGTATATATATATATATATATATATATATATATATATATGTATCCTATTTATCCTATTAGTTCTGTCCCTCTAAGGAATCCTGACTAATAGAGATTTTGGTACCAGGAGTGGTTCTAGAGGTACAGAATATTAAGGATGAAATTCTTTCATTAGTTCTGGAGAATCTGGAGTTGGCTGCTTAATATGATTAGACCCCAAAATGCTAAGGACTCTACTTCTAATAGTATGAAGAACACTGATAGTCCTTGGCATGAACTATTTAGATGATATGCAAAATAATGTATTTACATTTGACACTCCTGATTCACTGCTTGTGAGAAGCAAGGAATTTAGTAACTCTGAACATAATACTTTTGACCCTATGTGGAGAAACAAGGAACATAATGAAGCTAGTTGGTTGCTCTTAAGTTCAGTGGACAAAGTGATGAAAGAAAATGATGAACTCAGGGATTCTGTCTCCCAGCTTCAGAAGCAGATACTGAACCTCAAATCTGCTAAGATCACCCTGAGTGATATTCGTATCTCCTGTAGAGAAAGAGCTGAAATTGTGGAAAAACAGACACAAGCTCTTATCATGTGAGTAAGTAGCTGACCTGCAACAAAAGGTGCATGCAGAGCCTTGCCAGTTGTATACTGTTAAAGTGAGGCCATTGATGAGAAAAGAATGGGACCCTGCAACTTAGAATGGGGATTTGTGGGAGGACCTGATGAAAATGGGGACTCTGAGTTTGTAAACCCTAATGAAACTTTTTTGCCAAAAGGAACAGCTTCCCCATCCCCAGTAGTGGCAACATCCCCTCCGCAACCCGTGCTTCCATCAGTCTTTCCACCTTTGTCTGAGAAGATACACCCTGAGCTGCCTGAGGCAACAGTGATGGCCTCCCCTGAGGCAGTTGCCTGGCAAAATAATGTTGATGTTTCTCAGAAGCCACCGTCAACATTCCTGTTTGCTTCTAGACCTATAACTAGACTAAAGTTTTGGCAGGCCCCTAGAGATGAGGTTGACAGTGTGACCCATGAGGAGATGTGCTATGCTTGAAAAGAACTGCTTAAGTTTTCTAATTTATATAAACAGCAATCTGGAGAACAGGCATGGGAACAGATATCAAGGGTATCAGACAATGGTGGAAGGAGCATAGAGTTGGATCAGGCTGAATTTATTGATTTGGGCCCACTCACTAGGGATTCTGCTTTCAATGTTGCAGCTCAGGGCATTATAAAAGGTTCTAATAGTTTGCTTGGTTAGCTGAAATATGGATTAAAAGATGGCCCACTGTGAATGAGCTGCTGTGCAAGCTGCTCTGTCAAGATCTCCCTTGGTTTAATGTAGAGAAAGGGATCCAAAGGCTTAGAGAGGTTGGGATGGTGAAAAGGACTAGTTACTTTAGACCTACTCATCCCAGCTCAGAGGGTCCAGAAGATATACTCTTGATCAATGCCTTGTGAAATAGGTTTGTGAGGGTAGCACCTGCATCTTTGAAGAGCCTGTAATTGCTCTTCTCTGTATGTCAGATCTAAGAGTGGGAACCACAGTCAATCAGCTACAAAATTTAAATACAATGGGAATAATTGGATCTCAAGCTGTCAGGGTCCAAGTGGCAGCACTCAGCCTTCAAAGGCAAGGTGGGCATAGCTACTGTAATGGAGAGCAGAGACAAAGCAGCAATCAGAATAGTCTAACTCATGTAGAGTTCTGGCATTGGCTAATTAATCATGGTGTTCCTAAAGTGAAATTGATAGGAACCTTACTGCATTTCCATTTAATTTATATAAGGATAAAACGTCTAGGTCAAGTGGACAAAAGACTGATTTGAATTATTAAAACAGAGAATCATGGTCTCTCAATCAATTTCCAGACTTGAGTCAGTTTACAGATCTAGAACCCCTTAAATAAAAGTGAGCCCAGTTCCCCTTGAGGAAAGATCCCACTACATTACCAACAATTTATGCAGTGAGTCTTTATTCCATCTTTCCCCAAGGAGACCTCCAGCCTTTTACGAGGGTAACTGTGTATTGGAAAAAGGGAAATAATCAGACATTTAGAAAACACTGGACATTGGCTCTGAGCTGAGGTTGATTCCAGGGGACCCAAAACGCCTTTGTGGTCCTCCAGTTAAAGTAGGGTCCTATGGAGGTCAGGTAATTAATGGAGTTTTGGCTCATCTGACTTACAGTGGGTTAAGTGATTCCCTAGACACATCCTGTGATCATTTCCCCAGTGCCAGAATGCATAATCTGCATAGACGTACTTAGCAGTTGGCAGAACCCCCACATTGGCTCCCTGACTGGTAGGGTGAGGGCTATTATGGTGGGAAAGGCCAAATAAAATCCATTAGAGCTGCTTCTACCTAGAAAAATAATAAATCAAAAACAATATTGCATCCTTGGAGGGATTGTGGAGATCAGTGCCACCATCAAAAACTCTAAAGACACAGGGGTGGTGATTGCCACCACATCCTTATTCAACTCCCATTTGGCCTGTGCAGAAGAGAGATGGATCTGAGAATGGCAGTTAATTATCATAAGCTTAACCAAGTGGTGACTCTTGTACAAGATATGGTTTCATTGCTTGAACAAATTAACACATCTTCTGGTACCTGCTATGTAGCCATTGACTTGGCAAATGCATTTTTCTCTATTCCTGTCCATAAGACCCACCAGAAGCAATTTACTTTCAGCTGGCAAGGTTAGCAATATACCTTTACTGTCTTACCTCAGGGGTATATCATGTCTCCTGCTTTGTGTAATAATCTTATTCGAAGAAATCTTGATCCCTTTTTGCTTCCACAAGATATCACACTGGTTCATTACATTGATGACATTATGCTGACTGGATCCAGTAAGCAAGAAATAGCAAACACACTGGGCTTATTGGTAAGACATTTGTGTGTCAGAGGATGGGAAATAAACCCAACTAAAATTCAGGGAACTTTCACCTCAGTAAAATTTCTAGGGTTGCAGGGTTGTGGGACCTGTCAAGATATTCCTTCTAAGGTGAAGGATAAGTTGCTGCATTTGGCTGCTCCTACAACCAAGAAAGAGGCACAATGCCTAGACTTCCTATTTGGATTTTGGATGCAACACTTTCCTCATTTGGGTGCATTACTCTGGCCCATTTATCCAGTGACCTCAAAGACTGCCAGTTTTGAGTGGTGTACAGAACAGAAGAAGGCTCTGTGATAGGTTCAGTCTGCTGTGAAAGCTGCTCTGTCACTTGGGCCACATGACTCAGCAGATCCAATGGTGCTTGAGGTGTCAGTGGCAGATAGGGGTGCTGTCTGCAGCCTTTGACATGTCCCCATGGGTGAATCAGAGTGGAAGCTTCTAGGATTTTGAAGTGAGGCCATCATATGCAGATGACTACTCTCCTTTTGAGAGATAGCTCTTGGCTTGTTACTGAGCTTTGGTGGAAACTGAATGTTTAACTATGGGTCATCAAATCACCATGCAACCTGAACTGTCATAAACAGGGTGCTTCCTGACACATCTAGTCATAAAGTGGGTCAGGCATAGCAACATTTCACCATCAAATGGAAGTTGTATATATGAGATTGGGCTCGAGCAGGTCCTGAAGGCACAAGTAAGTTACATGAGAAAGTGGCTCAAATACCCATAGTCTTCACTCCTGCCACCTTGCCTTCTCTTCCCCAGGCTGCAATGATGGCCTCATGGGGAGTTCCCTATTATCAGTTGGCAGAGGAAGAAAAAGACTAGGGCCTGTTTCACAGATGGTCCTGCATGATATGCAGACACCACCTGAAAGTGGACATCTACAGCACTACAGCCCTTTTCTAGGACATCCCTGAAGGACAGCAGTGAAGAGAAATCTTCCCAGTGGGCAGCACTTCAAGCAGTGCACCTGGATGTGCACTTTGCATGGAAGGAGAAATGGCCATATGTGTGATTATATTTTAATTCATGGGCTATAGCCAATGATTTGGTTGGATGCTCAGGGACTTGGAAGAAGCATGATTGGAAAATTGACAACAAAGAACTTTAGGGAAGAGGTATGGAGATGGACCTCTCTGAGTGGTCAAAAACTGTGAAGATATTTGTATCCCATGTAAGTGCTCACCAACAGGTGACCTCAGCAGAGGAGGGTTTTAATAATCAAGTGGATAGGATGACTCATTTTGTGGACATCAATCAGTCTCTTTCCCCAGCCACCCATGTCATTACCCAATGGAACCATAAACAAAGTGGCCATGGTGGCAGGGATGGAGGTTATGCATGGGCTCAGCAACATGGACTTCCACTCACCTGGCTATGGCTACTGCTAAGTGGCCACTTTTACAGCAGCAGAGACCAACACTGAGCCCTCAATATGGCACCATTCCTCGGGGTGATCAGCCAGCTACCTGGGCAGGTTGATTATATTGGACCTCTCCTATCATGGAAAGGGCAGGGGTCCTCATTGGAATAGACACTTTGCATATGGGTTTTTTGCCTATCCTACAACTAATACTTCTGCCAAGACTACAATCCATAGACTCACAAAATACCTTAACCACCATCATGGTATTCCAGACAGCATTGCCTCTGACCAAGGCACCCACTTTATGGCTAAAGAAGTGTGGCAGTGGGTTCATGCTCATGAATTTTACTGGTCTTATCATGTTCCCCATCATCCTGAAGCAGCTGGATTGACAGAACGGTAGAATGATCTTTTGAAGTCACAATTACAATGCCACCTAGGTGGCGATACTTTGCAAGCCTGGAGCAAAGTTCTCCAGAAGGCCTTATATAAGCTCTGAATCAGTGTCCAATATGTGGTACTGTTTCTCCCATAGCCAGGATTTATGGGTCCAGAAATCAAGAAGTGGAAGTGAAAGTGGCACCACTCAACATCACCCGTAGAGATCCATTAGCAAATTTTTTGCTTCCTATTACCAACATTATGATCTGCTTGCCTAGAGGTCTTAGTTCAGGAGACACAACAATGATTCCATTAAGCTAGAATTTAAGATTGACACCTAGATGCTTTGGGCTCCTCCTATCTTGTTAACAGGCTAAGAAGGGAGTTACAGAGTCAGTTAGGTGATTGACCTGGATTATCAAGATGAAACCAGTCTACTACTCTGCAATAGAGGTAAGGAAGTGTGTGTGTGGACTACAAGAGATCCATAGGGCAGCTCTTAGTTTTACCTTGACCTGTGTTTACAGTCAATGGGATATTACAACAGCCAAGTCTAGGCAGGACTAAAAATAACCCAGACACTTCAGGAATGAAGGTTTGGGTCACTCCACCAGGAAATAAAACCACAATCTGCTGAGGTGCTTGCTGAAGCCAATGAAAATACACAATGGGTAGTAAGAGAAGGTAGTCATCAATACCAGCTACGACCATGTCACCAGCTTCAGAAGCAAGGACTGTAATTGCCATAAGTATTTAATCTTTCTTTTGTTAAAAACATGTTTCTGCATGTATACACTTGTAGTAAGAAAATATCTTCATTTTATTTCCTTTTCCTTTATCATGTGATATAAGATATATTGACTTAATAATAGCATTTAAGTATTGTTAACTTTATGTAATAGTATTTGGGTTGAGGATTGGTGTGTTTCTGGTTGTACAAAGGACAGTCGTATTCTGTTATGCATAATTATGACTTTATTATTGTCTGTATTTGAAGATTACATATGATCTCAGGGATGTGTATGGGTTCAAGTTGACAAGGGGTGGATTTGTGATGGTTAATACTGAGTATCAACTTGATTTAATTGAAGGATGCAAAGTGTTGATCCTAGGTGTGTCTGTGAGGGTATTGCCAAAAGAGATTAACATTTGAGTCATTGGGCTGTGGAACACAGACTCACCCTTAATCTGGTGGGCACAATCTAATCAGCTGCCAGCAAACATAAAGCAGGCAGAAAAACGAGAAAAGGAGAGACTGGCCTAGCCTCCCAGCCTACATCTTTCTTTCATGCTGAATGCTTCCTGCCCTCAAACATCAGACTCAAAGTTCTTCAGTTTTGAGACTTGGACTGGATCTCCTTGTTCCTCAAGCTTCCAGACAGCCTATTGTGGAATCTTGTGACACACACACACACACATACACACACACATATATATGCATATATATTTGCATGTATATATGCATATATAGATACATACACATATACATATAAACATATATATACACATGTATATATATACACATATATATAACTCCTATATATGTATCTATGTATGTATATATGTGCATATACATTTGTGTGTATATACACATGTGTGTATACATACATGTTATACACACATGTGTGTATACATACATGTTACACACGTGTGTATACATACATGTTATACACGTGTGTGTACATATACATGTGTGTATGTGTATACACATGTGTGTACATGTACACACATATACAGACATGTATATATACACATATACACACATGTATATACACACGTATATGCACGTATATATATGCACATATATACATGTATATATACATATATGGAAGTTTATACATATACACACATTTATACATTATATAAACTCCCATATATGACATACATATGGGAGTTTGTGTATATATATATAAACACATACATGTATACGTATATATACATATATATTGGAGTTTATTATTTATTAAGTATAAATGTATATGTATATATACACACATACATGTATATATATATATACATATATTTGGGAGTTTATTATTACATTACATGATATATATATATCCTATTCATTCTGTCCCTCTAGGGTACCCTAATATATTGCCTCTATTATTCAATTGCTATTTCACCAGGTTCCTCCCTGGACACCTGGGGATTCCAATTCAAGATGAGATTTGGGTGGGGACATAGAGCAAAACTATATCAACATTGAAGTTCTGGGTTAGCTCCTAGCAACACCAAGGCCTATCTGATAATGCCTGGCCATCTCTCAGATATCATGGGTGGGCTGCTTTTCCATTTCTTCAAACAGAGACCATAAAAATTATTTCAGATATACTACATTTATATAATAAAATAATAAAACTCCAAATCAATATATTAATTAATTATAATGTTACCTTTTGACAAGCATAATGATAATTGTTTGATCAAAGTAAGGCAAACAAGAAGGAAATGAAGAAGAAGAGAAATACAAAGAAGGATGAGCAGAGGAAGAGGAAGAAGAACAGTGGGCTGGGCATGGTGGCTCATGCCTGTAATCTCAGCACTTTGGGAAGCTGAGGTGGGCAGATCACATGAGGTCAGGAGTTTGAGACCAGCCCGGCAAACATGGAGAAACCTCATCTCTACCAAAAATACAAAAATTAGGCGGGTGTGGTGGCAGATCCCTGTAATCCCAGCTACTTGGGAGGCTGAGGCAGGAGAATCACCTGGACTAGGAAGGTAGCGATTGCAGTGAGCCAAGATCACACTATTTCATTCAAGCCTGGGCATCAAGAGTGAAACTCCATCTGAAGAAGAAGAAGAAGAGGAAGAGAGAGGAAGAAGGAGAAGGAGAGAAGAAGAAAAAGAAGAGGAAGAAGAAGAAGAAGAAGGAGGAGGAGGAGGAGGAGAGGAGAAAGAAGAAGAAGAAAAAGGAGAAAGAAGAAACAGTTACTGCAGCAGCAGTAACAACAAGAGTTCCTTTCTAGGAAGTATAAGGGAGTTGTGAGGAGTTTTCTGAGATTACTCCCAACAAGTCTTTGAATGTGGGCTTGACCCTGTGACTTGCTTCTGATGAATAGAATATGCCAACAATTATAAGAGGTCAATGTTAAGGTTAAGTTATAAAAGACTGACTTCCATCTTGCTTTCTTTCTCTTTCTTGAGTTTGATTTGCTTTCTCTGATGAAGCAAGCTTCTGTATGGAGAGGGCCAGAGAGCAGGAACCATGGGAAGCTTCCAAACGACAGCCAGCATGGAACCAAAACACTCAGTTCACCAGCCCATGAGAAACTGAATCCTGCCAGCAACCACGTGAGTGAGCTGGGAAGCATATCATTCCCCTCCTCAAGCTTTGTGATAACTATAGCCCTGGCTAGCCATTTGGTTCTGGACTTAAAATAAGTCCTTGAGATAGAAGACTCAGCTAAGCTACATCCAGATTCCTATTAACAGTAATATTGGTTGTTGTAATATTGGTGTTGTCTCAAATAGACAATTTGTTACAGAGAAACAAATCATTAATACAGGAGATAAGGGCCAGGACAAAAGTGAGGTGAGTGAGGTATTTAGGACATGGATTTTAAGAAAGCACTTGCTCTTAAGGCTTTTCAGTTTCCTCATTTGCCAACTCCTGGTCTGGCTCTGAAGGAGATACTATATTCCAAATAGAAGCATTAAGGTGAAATTGCAGGAGAAAGACCGTAGCTTTGATTATGGATCTACTAAACTACTATATATTCTACCCATTTTGTGATAGCTCAATTCTGATACTATTTAATGCCAAAATTACAATAAGTACTCTGGGAACTTAGCTACAAGTGATAACTAGTCAGAAATAAACCAGGAAATGTAAGATTTTACACAGCATTATACACATCCATACACACCTGTATTTAGGGAAATTTAGAAAACTATATTGTTAAGATAGAAAACAGAAGGAAGAAGAATGATTTGTTACTTAAATGTTTTGAAATATTTGTTATAGGAAGAATTCTTGGTAATATCTTATACATACTAATTTTATAAACTAATCTTTCTAAACCCTCAGCAGGAAATAGACAAAGAAAGGATAAATGTGTAAATACACTGTAGGCACAGTAGAAACTATGTGAATGAATCAGTCATTTAAGGTGAACCTTGTGTGTGTCAATAGCCAAGTTGTGAAATAAATGGTTTTCGAGAACTTCTATTTAAAATTGAATTATGTTCAAATATCAGATCAGGAAATGTTGGTGAAGTCAAAGAGAAGTGAAAAGATGAAAGATTTTATGATAATTTAATGAAAGCTAATTTTGATTGTAAGTGCTTTAAAGACAAAAGCTAATTATTGCTTTTATAGTATATCAAAAAATATATGCCGTTATTCAGCAGGCTGAACAGTTTATTAATTAAAATTCAAATTATAGAAAATTTGAGAAATCTTAGTCCAGTTCTTCAATTGTAATGCGCATATGGATCATTTAGGGATCTTGTTAAAAAGTAGATTTTAATGTAGTGATGTTTATGACTCTGCATTTCTTACAATGTTTCAAATAACATCATTAAAGCAAGCTACCAGGTGACCACACTTTCAGTTAAAAGGTCTTAGGATAATGTATTTCTAAGTGTAGTCCCCAAGCAAATATGACTAGTATCACCTGTGAATTTATTAATAATGCAAATTCTCCAGCCGTACCATAGACTGACTGCTCAATTAGATATTCCAGAGACGGTACCCAGGAATTAGCAATCTTTCAAAGTCTCCATGTGATTCTGAGACATGAGAAAGATTGAGAACCACTGTCTTAGAATATCAGTGATACAGATCAGAAATCCCTATAAAATTTTAGGAAAATGTACCTGCCCAATCTCCAGTTCTGAAGAGTTCTGATTAAGTTATTCAGAGATAAAATCAGGAAAAATGTCTAAAAAGTATCCTTGGCACAAGAGGGAGTGACAACTGAAAATATGCTGAGAAGCACTGCTTTAGAGAAAGGAAAGCACAATTGCAGAGAAATTTAATGACTTGCCCAAGGTTTGAAAGCCAGAAATAAAAGTCTGTCCTAATTCTAATACCTGTTCTTTTTCCTGGCATTTCAAGATGATACCAGGAGGATTTAAAATAATGCAAGATGTTGTCTCTTTCATGGAATGGATGTGCTCCCAGTCTGCTGTTATTCTTGGTATGAAGAAACCATCACCTATTCTGAAATGTCTGTGACACAGCTATTCAGAGGCCTGCATTAGTCAATTAATTACATTTTCTTTCAGGAGTTTCACACAGAAATTACAACACAGAAATTGGAGAATTGCTTAAAGCAGAACTGTGATAGATAGCTAGGTAAGGCTCTGAAAGCATGGTGAATATAATATATAAAACACTTGCTAAGATCACTGATGCATAGTCATAATAAATAAGTAACAGCTTTAAAGGCTGTTTCTTTAGTTTTTAAAAGGTGTTTGTGAAATAGGTTTTAATAGAATGACAGTTGAGTTTATTTACTTATAGTTTCTATGTTTTATAACTTTTTCAATTAAATATTTTTTCCTCCAGCCTACATCTTCCTATCCTATATAATAAAAAACTGTGCCTTAAAAAAAAAACCTCTCATTATTAGAATAGAAAGCATGTTAACAAGTGTTTATTACTTGTATATCATATACATGCTCTTAGAGAATTCAAGTATTAGAAGTACTTAATAATACTAAGAACTCCTCTGGGATCCAATTCCAATGAGTGTCTGTGTCCTCCAGGGAGACGTGAAGAGGATTTTACATCTCCCTGAAAAACACAGAGACACCCATTGAAAATGGAATTGGGACGCACCTGTGGGGGTGTCTAAGTCCCTTAGATTCACATACAATGGTTCTAAATTTGAATGACACTCCTCCATTAAATTACTTTAAAGATGGGTGGAGAGATTTTGATTTTTACAATGACTAGTGCCATTTAGTGGATAAAAGCAGGAAGACTATGCTGTAGTAAGAGTTTGGCAAAATGAAGAAGAGTGCCACACGAATTGGCAGCCCTTTGATAAACACTTAAGGAATCACGAATTCAATTTTCCAACCTCAAGGAATGATGAGGAAGGAGAAAATGCCCTCAGGGCATCTGGAACTCACTGTGAATGGATGGAGGTCATGCAATCTCAGGGAACAGCAGCAGATGGAGTCAGCTAAGTGCATGACCATCCTGGGCATTGAAAAAAACTCATTAAAAGGTCTGTTTGTTGAAAAAATGCACTTCTCTTAGAATGCTCAGCAGGAAAAAGCAACATCCACTCTGGTACTGATGTTGAAAAGCATCTCTGACTGAAAAAAGGAGAACAGAAGTCTGAAAGTTAAACAAAGACACAATAGACAGGAAAAAATGTACTCAAAGTGAAATCCTGATATACAGGGTAATGGCATGATTTGTGGTCAAGGAGTATGGGAAAGAAATGCAATTGCAATAAATATAGTCCAGGTATGCTTCTCTTTGTCTGTCTGGTTTAATTTGGAGCAACTTTTATGCTTTATGGAAAAGGACTTTCCAAACAAAAGTGGGTGTGGTAATCACATTGCTCATCATTTTCCAAATTAGAAATAACTTTGTCTTGGTGTCAGACTTACATAAACGGAAGTTCCAGGTATTGATACTGGGCAGGCATTATTTGTGCTTTAATAAAATTTTCGCAGATAAATCTGAAACTCCTCCTTAGCTAAGTAGCACCATCTTAGAAACATGCATGGATAGTGTATTTTAAGTTCTCCATAAAATATTCATTTTCTCTGCCCAGATTATGATGATATAGGGTGGTGAATTTCTGTTTATACTTCTCAGGAAGAGTCTGGTATACAGCTGTGGTGTCTCACAGGTGAGTGTTTAATTAAAATTTTGAATGAAATAATAACTAAGCATAATCTTTCTGCTGTTTTCCTTACAGAGGAGTGAGAAAAATAAGGAACATTCTCCTTCTAATCTTGTGAAAGGTTTCTGGGAGTCCGGAAGAATCTTTAACGTTATAGATTCAACAACAACAAAAAAACTTAGTCCTTAAATTTCTGACTTGGGCACAGATGGGGGTGGGTGGATGAGGGGAGGGGGGAGAGAGAGAGACAGGGAAAGGAGCCATAAAAAGAGAATTTAATATATCCTGAGCAACAATGACAACAATGCAAGTCTAATCATATCTCTTTAGGCATTTTTTCCCTTCATCCATACTTTGGTACCCAGCTGAAGAATTGTGAGGTGTTATTTATGTGGTAAGGAGACTCCCAGCTCTGTTCTATTAAATGAGATTTCTCATGCAGTCTGGTAGACATGCAGACGGATTGCTCAGTGACACCTGGCAGACCATCTATTCCCTCTGATTGGTGCTTCACACATTTTTATATTTGAAAAGTGTTGTGCTAATTGTGATTTAATGTGATATTTAAAATACTCACTTGAAATGAGTCTGGGGATCCTGAAGAGGGTCGATTATAGACTAATTACTTTGTCATGTGCTTCCTTCTTCCAGGAGTGGACTATCTTCACTTCTAAATGAGGTCCATAGATGTCTAAACATTTGAAAGCCATAGTACCTGGAATAATTTTCACCTGCTCTGAATGACTAGAATAGATTTTATAGTCAGCAAAAGGAGGCTTGAAATGCCTCAAATGTTTAATTATTTTATTTCTCTCCACACACATACTTCTAGTTATTTTCAATATTTTGTCTTAATAGGTTTACATCTAAAGAAAAAGTTTCATACATAAAAACATCCATGTGACATTTTTAGGCATAGAGGGACTGTATGACAGACATGGATGATAGATAGATAGGTAGATAAATAGATGATAGATAGATTCACAGATACACAGATGTAGATAGATGGATGTATAGATGAATGGATGGATAGATAGATATAAACATCACTGAATTATCTCTACACAGGACATAAGATAGTAACTTCTCTTCACTAGAATGAGGGACAACAAATATTCTACCCATCTTTTCCCCTTTTAATGTGCTTCTCCTGGTAAAAAGAGCTCTTGTTAATATTATCAAGAGGAGAAATGGGAAATATCATTGTCAGTGGATGGCTTAGGGGCCCCTTCTAGTAGGCCTACGTACAGACTTTTCGTGTGTGTGTGTTTTGTGAGTATGTAGAGGGAGACAATAGGAGCAGGCTCATGTCCAGCAACTGCCCCTGACTGGATGAATAATTTTAAATAAAATGGGGGGAATAGAGAGGCCATTTTATGGCTCAAGATGGATCTGCTATATAATTCAGTTTCACTAGTAGTACAGTTGAGAGTTTTTTCTTATAACTTTCTAATGTCTATTTTTAATTACTTTAATATTTGAAGGAGAGGAAGGTGATAAATTTCCTCCAAATAGCTCTCATAAAACAAATTTCTTAAAAAGAGATTCTGCTCTTATTTCCAATTCGGAATCGAGAGATTGATTCCTACAACCAAGGGATTATTAATTATGTAGGAATTAATTGATTCCTACAACCAAAGACTGATTAATACAACCAAGTTCAGCACTGATGGTCTATCATTTCAATCTCAGATACACAATTTACATGATCAGTATGTCAAGGTCTCTTGAATTTGTCCTAATTTTAAATTAAATTAATTTTGACCTGAGTCTGCCACCATATCTTGAATCCCTACATAACCAAATGCAAAATAACTTAGTATGTAAACATTCTGAAAACCTAATGTTAAGAGTTTACTTCGTAACCAATAGCTGAGTTACAGCCAATCACAGCAGCTAAGAGCTTCAACCAATCACAGGCTGCTAATCAGTTAGACTATGTCCAAATAAGGCAAATGCAGAGTGGTAACCAATGAAGCATTTTCTGTACTGTAATTTCCATTTTCTGTCTATAAATACTCCCTGCCCACATTGGAGTGGAGCTCTCTGAACCTCTACTGGTTCTGGGTGCTTTCCAATTCATGAATTGTTCTTATCTCAGTTAAACTTTGTTAACTTTAGTTTGTCTAAAGTCTTTCCTTTAACCCCATCAACCATTTGTCTCTATGCATTTTTATATCTTTGTTGATTAATTTTTTAACTACTTTATTCACTGGTGGTAGAGTTAACTGGATCTGAACTACTAATGAGGAATTTGAAAAGCACACATTTTTCAAACTGCAGAGTGCTTTGAATTTTTATATAAATGAGAGAAAAGTTCTTTAAATTGTTGCATATCTCCAGAGTTTATCCCTACTGGCTGCCAAAAAAATTAAAATTTTCTTATAAATTCTTCATATGTATGCTTCTTTTCTATTTCTTAGGAGCCAAATTTGAGAAAACCAAGAACTAGAAATTGTAGCATAGTAGAGAAGGTGTAAACTGGAACCAATAGATGTGTGTAAAGACCTGACTTTGCTATTTACTAGATCTTTATCTCTGAGTATAATTAATCTATCTGTCCTCAGTTTTTTTAATTTATAAAATGGTAATAATATGTACACTCATATTGTCATGCAAATTAAACAGAAGATATTTCTCTCATTCTCTGCTTGTTAATATTTTCATATTCCTAAACCTATAGATCATATTCTTAAAATTTCATGTTATGTATTAAATAATTCTTAGAGTGTCTTTTCAACCTACAACAATTATTTTTTCTCTGATAATGGGTTCATACCACAAGAATTACCCCCAAATAACATGTCTATATTTTATATCTCTGAACCACTGGCCATGACTTATTAATCTTAAGCCAATAATTTCTTTTTCCTAGGACTTTGAAACTGACTAAAGTCACTAAAGCGAGTCATATTGAAGCTAGTACCTGAGAAATAATATGAGATCACTTAAGCTAACTCAGTACATGTGCTTCCTGAAATCTGGATATGCACTAATCATAAGCATCCATGATTCAATAGAGCAGAGTGGTTAACAGCAAAGGACCAAGAATTAAGCTGGCTAAGTTTGAATCTCTGATCTGTTGTTTATTACCTGGTGTCCTCGGAAAGAGTGCAACAGTTTATTCATCTGTAAAAGGCATATGATAGCTGTCTATACCATATAGAGTCCATAGGAGAATGAAATATGGTGATTATGTAAGTAACTTAGAATGATGCCTGTAACATGGTGGATACCTTACAAGTAGCAGCTGTTACTGGGAGTCTCAGGGGTGTTCCTTCCAATTAACAGCGTGCACTCTCATATTTATTCCATATTAAACCATAATGGTTTTTGCTTGTTCATAACCAAATAAATTTTAACTAGTAGTCTGGAGAAGGCTGTCTTCGGTATTTTATTCCAGCCAATTCAGCTCACCCTCCTTATACGTATTTAATATTAAAACCAAATTCCCATGCAGGCAAGAGAGAGGGGGAGACAGTTTACAACAGGAATCAATTGGCTACAAATAAATAACTTTGTTCTCATTCCTTATTAATTCAAAATAATACATTTAGTTTTTAAGATAAATTACATTTTTCCATAAATGAGCAAATATTTTGTGATTTGTAAAATACAGCCCTATGTATTGTACAAATCACAAAGTATAAATTATAAAAGTTTTAGAAATAAATCCATTTCTCTTTAATAACAACAATACGGACATTATATACTATTTATGTGTCAAACGCTCTTGCAGGTTCTGAGGATATGGTAGTGAGGAAATAAATCTCTGCCCTCATTTGGCTTACATCTATGGGAGAGAAAATAAATCAACAAATATTGCTTATTTACTCTGATTTCAGGTAATGAGAATATCAGGCAGTGAAGAAAACTAAAGCAGACTAGAAAGCAATGCTTGAGTACTGGTTCCATCATGGGAGTCAGGCTTTTGGAAGAGGTGTGATTAGAACAGCAACATTGTACTGAGGTAGGTAGCAATAAGGCTTGTTTTATAGATGAAGAATCTGATAAAAAAAATTTTTGCCATGGATCAGTCAGCTAGTAGGTAGACAGGTCAGGCCCTGAGCTCGGGCAGTCTAATTCCAGTTGCCCTTGGGCCTATTAAAAACTGTTCTCTATTTTTCAGTGAGAAGAAAACAAGATCATATTAAGGTTGTTTTATTTTTATTTGCTATATAGTTTTTACACCATATGCTTTTCCTATTTTCCTGTTTCCATTTTCCCATCTGGGGTCTGGTACATTTTTTTAATGTGTACATAGCCTAGAACAAAATATCACTTCAATTGAGCTTGCTAGTTTGGCTGGTCAATTTATTTCACCATGCCCTCTAATTTATGCTCTTTTTTCTTTTAATACATTATAAATAAATGAACAGCATGTGTAAAGGGCAGCTATACAAATGACCAAACAATTTTGCACACTTGCCCAGTCGTTTGATTTCAGAAGTTTTTAATGTATAATATATTAAACAAGTCAAGGTTCAAACCAGTCACCAATTAGATTAGATTAGGCTCTTCTTCAGCCTTCCAAACTGTTCCAACCTTTGCCTGTTACCCAGTTCCAAAGTTACTTCCACATTTTCAGGTGTGTTTACAGCAGCACCCCACTGTCCTGGTACCAATTTACTGTATTAGTCCATTCTCGTACTGCTATAAGGACATACCTGAGACTGGGTAATTTTTATAAAGGAAAGAGGTTTAATGGACTCATCATTCCACATGGCTGGAAAGGCCTTACAATCATGGCAGAAGCTGAAGAAGGAGCAATGGCATATCTTACATGGCAGCAGGCAAGAGAGCATGTGCAGGGTAACTGCCCTTCATAAAACCATCAGATCTTGTGAGACATTCACTATCACAAGAAAAGCATGGGAAAAACCTGTCCCATGATTCAGTTACCCCTCACTGGGTCCCTCATGACACATGGAGATTATGGGAACTATAATTCAAGATCAGATTTGGTTGGGGACACAGCCAAACCATATCAGGCTGTATGAGCTAAATGAAAATAAAAGTATATAAAGCATAGTAAATTCTCAATAAATTTCAGTAAACATTATAATGATTATTTTTTAAATTATTATACTCTCTTTTTATTCTTATCAGTGTTGGTTGTAGATATCTTTGAACTTATAGGTGATTCTGCAGTATATAGATCAATTATGTTAGGCTGGTGCAAAAGTAATAGAGGTTTTGCTATCACTAACCAGCAAAAATCATAATTATTTTTGCACAAACCTAACAGAATATTAGAGCTCATCTATCCTCTGTGATAGTGTCAGACATAAAACATAGTTTGAAAATTTTTCTGTGCCCCACCCCCACCATGCTGTGGCTGTGTTGTATATCTGACCTGCACAGAGTTTTTAGAAAATTCTATTTAAATTTGGTTGCACTGCCCCCATTAACACTCTTGTTTTGAATGTCTGACCCTTATCTTAGAGCTTGCCATGCATTTTAAGCTGAAATTTAATAATTTTAAAATTTAAATGATGTTGGTCAGCTCATTCTGTGTCATTCAATAATTGCTCTGAAGGGGCCTAATCTAAGAAACACTAAAGTGAGGATACTAAATGAATGAGTTACTTTTTTTTTCCTCAAGTTGTGCTTTTCAAATTCTAATCACTTGAGGAATTTGATATAAAAATCAAATTTTAACTGAGTTGGTATAGGGTGGAACTCGGGATTCTGCATTTCTACCAGGCTGCTAATTGCTGGTGCTGGTCCATGAACCAGACTTGGAGAAGCAAGATCTTAAGGAGATTGCAGTTGTGTCTGTAATTAAATATGAGTATTGAGAATTGTTATGAACTAGTACAATGTTACACAAAGGAATGAATGATCAATGATGGATAGAATGAGGAGAATTTGGATTTTGCTGAAAAAATATAAGCAGAATTTATTTACTCAGTATTTATCTGTGTGTATATACATGTGTGTATATGTGTGTATATACATATGGCTTCCTAGACATATATCTCCTAGCTTCTGTCTACTGAGGGAGCCTAGAAGTAATGACACCTTAGTTTCCATATCCCATAAAAGGAATCAGGTTTTGTTGGAAATGTAGATGATCCTGGGACTGGGACAGAAAAAATAGAAGGTGACTCTGCAACACATTATGGTGCTAGAAAATAAGAAAGTGTTAAAAAAGAAAAGAAAAGAAAAAGAGAACACGGCAAAGAGGCACAGGAGCTGACTGAAATAGCTAGCACAATTTACTACCACTGTCAATATTAAATATCAACCCAATAATAAATGTTTTGAGTATATATGATATACATATGTATATACATACATGGGGGAGAAGGGACAGCTTTTTCTTACAGAATAATTAAAATTAATAAATGTAGGAAGAATGAGGGAAATAGAAAATCGTCATTTTACCATAGTAATAGTTTTTGCAGCAAGATCCATCAATTAAAGGTAAAACTAGTAGGTAAAAATTAAATTACAAAGTCTCAAAGTAACTGTACCAAAATAAATACCTACTAATTGCAGAGAGGAATACAGTAACTCTATAGTGGAGAAACCTGGTAGATTCTACCTTTACCAAGAGGTCAAGGTTAAAGCCACCAGTAATAAGAGACATTGACATATGTGTCTTTTGATATGATGCACTCTTAGAAGGCAACATTACACTTGCATCATTCTTTTCACTTATGCATAACCTCATTATAATCATGAAAAATACTCATAAATATTATAATGATGGGGATTATTCTGAGATATACATCATTAGGCAATTTTGTCATTATGCAAACATCATAGAATGTACATACACAAACCTACATGATATAGTCTACTACACACCTAGGCTATGTAGTTATATGGTATAGCTATGCTCTTAGGCTACAAACCTGTATAGCATGTTACTGTACTGAGAACTGTAGGCAATCATACCATAATGGTAAGTAAGTATTGGTATATCTAAACATATCTAAAGAAGTCATCTGAAATAAATGGCACAATTTAAAAATACAGTAAAATTATGGTATTATAATATTATGGGACCACCATTGTATATGCAGTTTATCATTGACCAAAATGGCATTATGAGGCACATGAATATATATCAGAAAAATCCAGATTAAAGGACAGCCTATGAAACCAATGACCTATATTTTTCAAATTTGAGATCATTAAAGACAATGAAAAACGGAGGAACCATCACAGATTGGGGGAGATTAAGGAGACATGACAAATAAATGCAATGCAAGATTCTAGATTAGGGCTGGGCTTGGTGGCTCACACTTGTAATCCCAGCACTTTGGGAGACTGAGGCAGGAGGATCACCTGAGGTCAGGAGTTTGAAACCAGCATGACCAACATGGAGAAATCCCGTCTATACTAATAATACAAAAATTAGCTGGGTGTGGCAGTGCATGCCTTGTAATCTCAGCTATCCAGGAGGCTGAGGTTGCAGTGAGCCGAGATTGTGTCATTGCACTCCAGGCTGGGCAACAATCGCAAAACTCCATCTAAAAAAAAAAAAAGCAAGAAAACAAAAGAAAAAAAAGGAAAAAAATTCTAGATTAAATCCTGAAACAGAAAGACAACAGCAGAAAAACGTAAAATACTAACAGTCTGTAGTTTGTCTAATAGTATTGTAGTGATGTCTCTTAGTTTTGATAATTTAATATCAACATGTAAAATGTTAAAAGTAGAGGAATTCTCTGTATTGTAATGCAGTAACAATCTCAAAATAAAAAGTTAAACACAATAAAAGAATGAAGAATAAATAAAAGTGGTTTCCCATTTCAGTTTCATTGCTAAAAGTGACCACAACCCTTTGTAGATTCTGGATATTAGTCCTTTGTCAGGGTTGATTGCAAAATTTTTTTCCCATTCTGTTGCTTGCCAGTTCACTCTAATAACAGTTTCTTTTGCTGTACAGAAGCTCTGGAGTTTATTTAGAACCCATTTGTCTATTTTGGCTTTTGGAACCTACAAAGAACTAAAACAGATTTAGAAGACGGAAACAAAGCCATTCAAAAGTGGGCAAAGGACATGAACAGACAATTTTCAAAAGAAGACATTTGAGGTCAAAAAACATATGAAAAAATGCTCATCATCATTGGTCATTAGAGAAATGCAAATCAAAACTACATTGAGATACCATCTCATGCCAGTTAGAATGGTGACCATTAAAAAATCTGGAGACAACAGATGCTGGAGAGGATGTGGAGAAATAGGAACACTTTTACACTATTGGTGGGAGTGTAAATTAGTTCAACCATTGTGGAAGACAGTGTGGCACTTCCTCAAGGACCTAGAAATAGAAATTCCATTTGACCCAGCAATCCTATTACCGGGTATATATCCAAATGATTATAAATCATTCTACTATAAAGATACATGCACACGTATGTTCATTGTGGCACTGTTTACAATAACAAAGACCTGGAACCAACCCAACTGCCCATCGATGATAGATTGGACAAGGAAAATATGGCATATATGCACCATGGAATACTATGCAGCCATAAAAAATGATAAGTTCTTGTCCTTTGTGGGGATGTGGATGAATTTGGAAACCATAATTCTCAGCAAACTGACACAAGAACAGAAAATCAAACACCACATGTTCTCACTCATAGGCAGGTGTTGAACAATAGGAACACATGGACACAGGGAGGAGAGCATCACACACTGGGGTCTGTTGCAGGGGACTAGCAGAGGGACAGTGTGGAGGAGGGATAGTAGGAGGTAGGGAGGTTGGGGAGAGATAACATGGGGAGAAATGTCAGATATAGGTGAATGGGGGATAGAGGCAGTAATCCACATTGCCATGTATGTACCTATGCAACAATCCTGCATGCTCTGCACATGTACCCCAGAACCTAAAGTACAAAGAAATATATATATATGAAGTACCACAACTACCACTTATGGCATGTCCTTATAGACATTGCAATAACTCTTACAATAAAAAGTTATAATAATGAAAAAACGGTTTCAGATTTCAAGCATCTTATACTTAGTTTAAAAACATATCTACAAAAAGCTACACAAGAATAATTACAAGGGAAATTTTCAAAAATTGTGCACAGACAAAAATAGATTTAATAGAAATGAAATGTTATATAAACCCTGGTCATTTTGTTTTCAGTCCTTTGCCTGGGGGTTTGTTATGGCCTAAGGGACTTACTCATTCAACCGTCTCACCCCTTCCTGCAGCACTTTTTTGTTTAGCTTTCTCATTTCAGTATCACACTTGACTTCCAGCTCTTACGACTTACTTCCCGAAGCAGAGCTGAGTTACTTGAACTAATTTACTTCAAATTCTTCCAGGATAAATGATGAAATGCTTATTAGAAATACTTTATGTTCAGAAATTTCATTATATAAATTACTTAAATTAATTAAAGTGTAGAAATCTAATGACTAATGTTCAAAATCCATTAACTAATTGAGAGAGACAAATGAATTCCCATATCTTTCTACATGCTCTCCTCAATGCTCCTAGCAGTTGGTAACTTTGGTTGTTGTATAAGAGTTTTATTTACTTCCTGACGGTAAAAATGACTTGCTTTTTCAGTATTAAGCAGAGTTCACCTTTGATTACCTTTTTCAGTCTCTTCTACTTTAAGTGATTCAGATTTTGAAAGCCGACCATCTGTTCACAAATAATGTTCTCACTATGAAGGCAGGGATTATGTTTACTGCAATCTCACAGGATAAGATACCAAGAAAAATATAAGAATATAAACTGGAGAAAAGCAAATTCTAAAGGAAAGCATTTACATAAAATGAACAAGCATGAAGAAACTATATTTGTAGCCATGAGATTAAGGGTAAAAGAATTTGGAACTAAAATATGATAAGTAAAAGGCTATAGAATTGAGAAAAAGAAAATGTTACAAAGGTGATCTCACTGTCTTTTATTATAAGTGGGAATCACGGATGCCCTTCATTCAATATGATGTGAGGTATAAATCTTTTGAAACTCTAGAAAGAAGACTATAGAAAAGATTTGACTGGTCCACATGAAGATTATCACTTAACATAATAAAATAATCACAAAATAACAGAGATAAAAGGAAACTCAGCAGTTGAACTGTCCACTGTATAGATGAACTGTCCACTGTATAGATGAACTCTTTAATTCTACATAGTCTATAAAGCAAGCTTAGCAAAAGTTTGCACTTATGGTAATAGTGCTAACCTTTGCTAAGTGCCCGTGTTTGTGGAAAGTGTTTTAAATGCATTCTTCCCTTTTATTCCTCACAATACCACTATTATATTGATGAGAAAATCAAGATTCACTGTTGCCTTCATCATCATGATAAACACACAAAGGATTCTTGTGCTTACACAACAGAAGAGATGGACTGTGGCCATTCCACATATCCAACTTGTTTCTTTTCATAAGTGTGCTCAAATTTAACAATGCCCTTTACAATTGACAAGCTGTTTAATACCTGTGTTCATTCAGCAACAACAAATGCTTCCAAGTGTCTGCTATATGCAAAGCACTGTTCTAGGCCCTAGGGACAGAGTAGTAAACAAGAAGAGACAAGAACCTTGGTGTTGTGTGGCTTATATTTTTGTTGGAGAGGCAAAAAATAAATAAGTACATTGATAAAATAAGATCAAAGAGTTACCATACTATGAAGGACATAAATTAAGTTGATGTGAAAGCAAGTGACTTGGGGAAATAATATCAATTAAAAAGAATTCTCAGGTCAGACTACTTTGAAGAGATGACCTCTGAATTAGTCCCCAAATACAGGAAAGAGTCAGTAGGACAAACATCATGGGAAGTGTGCTCCAGTCAAAAGAAGCAAAATGAGAAAGGATATTTTAGTCTGAATAAGCCTGGTGTGTCTGAAAAATAGGAGGGTAGTGAAAGATAGGGAGAGAATTAAAAGATTTGGTTGGAGAAGAAGGCCAGGGCCTTGAGACCATAGCTGGAGTTTGGGTTTTATTGTAAAGATATGGGAAAATCATTAGAGGATCTTATGGGGGAATGGTGTAATTTGATTTGAATTTCAAAAAGATTGCTGTATCTAAAAGAGCGGAAAATGAACCGGAGGGAGGGAAGTAAATGAACTGGAGGAAGGGAAGTCAAGCAGAAAAAAGAAGACACTATTGAAATAATCAGAGATGACAAAATTTGGAAAAAGATAGTTTTAGTAGAGATAGAAAGACATGTATTATTTTGGTTATATATCGGAGGCAGTGCCAATAGAAGTTATTGATGGACTGAATGTGTGAGTGAGAGAAAGGAAAGAAAGAAAAGCTGATTCTCAGGAATTTGTCTTGAGCACCAAGGGTAGAAAGTAATAGACAATGGCTGGCCAAGGTGGCTCAACGCCTGTAATCCCAGCACTTTGGGAGGCTGAGGCAGGCAGATCATGAGGTCAGGAGATTGAGACCATCCTGGCCAATATGGCGAAACACTGTCTCTACTAAAAACACAAAAGTTAGCTGGGTGTGGTGGCATACACTATAATCTTAGCTACTCGGAAGACTGAGGCAGGATAATCGCTTGAACCCAGGAGGTGAAGGTTTCATGAGCTGAGATCGCACCACGGCACTCCAGTCTGGGCAACAGAGTGAGACTCTGTCTCAAAAAAAAAAAAAAAAAAGAAAGAAAGAAAGAAAGAAAGAAAGAAAGAAAAGAAAATAATAGACATTTGCCATTTGCTGAGATGGGGAAAACCTGCAAGCAGAGCAGACATAGAGGACTTTGCAAATGAAAGCCTAAGAAAAATGAGCCAATTCTATTCTACTTTCTCTTCTTCACCACACATCCTTCTATTCCAACTCTTTAGTCAATGCCAACATTCACTCACTTAGCAGAACCGGATCAGCCAGCATAAACTCCCTTACTTACATTTGCCTCTGCAAAAGCCACCTGCTCTATGCTTGTTATTTATTTTAGTGTCAGAATAAGGGACATCCCTCTGTCCCTCTAAAACTAATTGTTCTACATTTACATTGGATCTCAGCATTTCTGAGTTACTTGAGAATTTTTTTTCCAAATGTATTCTGCCCCTGCCTAATATGTTCCGCTTTTCCTCTCCACTAAATTGTTCCCTTCTATATTCAAAAGTTTGTATCTGCTTACTTGAAAGTAACTCGCTAGCTATCATCCCCTTATTATTATTTTATTTTATATGGACTGACACCCTTCTATTTTGCCTCCAGTTGTGACTTTTTTGTTGCTGTTGTCAGTTGCTGAAGGTTGAAGTTATCAAGAGGCACAGTTCCTGTCATGCAGTCCTTATTAGTTCATGCAAGGCCCTGGAGCCTCTCTGATTGATATTTCCCTTGTTTCTCACTTCCATCTTTCTTTCCCATTAGCAATCATTTCAATGTGCTTGACAAATATACTTGTTTTTCTAAATGCAGTTTTGTGGAGGTTGACTAGAAATTAATTTCTGAGAGAGAAAGAGAGACAGAGAGAGAGAGGCTAAAGTAATGACATTGAAAGAATTGAAAGAAATATGAAGTGAATATAGATAGAGAACACATTCACATACTGGACTTGGTGTATTCCAGCATTAAGAAATCATGAAAATGAAATGGGATCAATATCAGAGACTGACAAAGAATACCTTAGGAGATAGAGAAAAAAACAGGAAAATATGGTGTCTCAGATATCAAATGGAAAATTTGTTTCCAGGAATATGAAATGAAAAACTGTACGATTCAGCTAATAGACCAAATAAGATGACAACTAATAAGTGACCATGAGATGTAGTAACGTGAAAGTCATCAGTAACTTTAATTAGCGTGTTATAGATAATGGTGTAATAACTTGATTGGAACTTGGATCATGGTTTCTGTGAAGTTCAGACTTAAAAGTGACTTTTTAAAAATCCCTATTGAGTTTTTAAGTTTATCATCATAATTTTTATCATTTTTACCCTAATGTGATTCCTTCACCTTTTTCCCCAATACTATTGCACAACATTTTTACATTGATATTTTCTTACATACTAATTCTGCACTGTTAAGAAAGTAATTTTTTTTGCTTTTTTATGTTCATAGCAATTTTAAGTGACAGCAAACTTTGTTTAAAAATTTGCTCATATTTAGGCCGGGCGTGGTGGCTCAAGCCTGTAATCCCAGCACTTTGTGAGGCCGAGGCGGGTGGATCACGAGGTCAAGAGATCGAGACCATCCTGGTCAGCATGGTGAAACCCCGTCTCTACTAAAGATACAAAAAATTAGCTGGGCATGGTGGCGCACGCCTGTAATCCCAGCTACTCGGGAGGCTGAGGCAGGAGAATTGCCTGAACCCAGGAGGCGGAGGTTGCGGTGAGCCGAGATCGCGCCATTGCACTGCAGCCTGGGTAACAAGAGCGAAACTCCGTCTCAAAAAAAAAAAAAAAAAAAAAAAAATTGCTCATATTTAATACCAAATTATCTTGAAACATCATCCTGAACATCTACCTCTTCTAATATCATTGCTTTCTCTAAAAGTGTTTTCAGTATGGAGCTGGTTGAGGCCAAACTTCTGAGCATTTATACAAGTTAAAAAATTGTATTATGCTCCATATTTTAACAATATGTTTTCTTTCTACAGTGTATATATAGTTTAAACCTCACATTGTAATTTCATAAATCTACATGATTTTTAATTAAAAATAAATTAATTAAAATTATTTAAATACATTTTCCTGATATAAAATTGTTGTTCTAAGTTTCTTAGTTTTTTATTATTATTATTATTTTTTTTTTTTTTTTTGAGATGGAGTTTTGCTCTGTTGCCAGGCTGAAGTGCAGTGGTATGATCTTGGGTCACTGCAATCTCTGTCTCCCAGGTTCAAGCAATTCTCCTACTTCAGCCTCCTGAGTAGCTGGGATTACAGGTATCTGCCACCACGCTGAGTTAATTTTTTTATTTTCAGTTGGCCAGGATGGTCTCAATCTCTTGACCTCGTAATCCACCCGCCTCTGCCTCCCAAAGTGCTGGGATTATAGGCACCTCGCCCAGCTATTATATTCTTACATACAAAAGTGTATCAATTGGATTCTTGTATTAATATTTTGTAGGTAATCTGACTTTACTTCCTAGAAACTTTTGGAATTTTATCTCTTTTTCTATTTTTTTACTTTTAAATTCAAGGGTATAAGTTAAAATTTTAACTTGTAAATTCAGGTACCCCTTACTACATAGGTGAATTTGTATCATGGGCATTGGTTATACAGATGATTTCATCACCCAGTTATTAAGCCTATTCCCATTAGTTATTTTTCCTAATCCTCTCCCTCCTCCAAGCCTCTGCCCTCTGAAAGGCTTCAGTGTTTGTTGTTCTCCTCCATGTGTCTATATGTTCTCATCATTTAGCTCCCACTTATAAATGTGAACATGTGGTATTTGGTTTTCTGCTCCTGTGTTAGTTTGCTAAGGATAATGGCCTCTAGCTCAATCCATGTTCCTGAAAAGGACATGATTTCATTCTTTAATGGCTGCTAGCATTCCATGGTGTATAGGTACCACACTTGATTTATCCAGTCTATCATCGAGAGCATTTAGGTTGATTCTATGTCTTTGTATGTGTGAAGAATGCTGCAATAAACATATAAGTGCATGTGTCTTTATAGTAGAATGATTTATATTCCACTGGGTATATACCCAGTAATGCGATTGCTCTCATGTTCTTAAATTTCACTAGATTGTGTTGGGTGTTATTATTGTCATTATTATTATTGCCTCTCTTATTTGACACTCTGAATTCTTTCAATCTGAGCATTTTCATCTATCCTTAAATATTCTATCTACATCTCTGTTATTACTACATACATTTTCTTCTGTTTTAATTTTCTCTTTATCCCTATTGGACTTCAATTATATAATTTTGACATTTTTGTTACTTTGCTTTTCATATCTCTTAGTTTAAAAAAATATTTACTGCCTTTTTATCATTTTCTACTACTTTCTTTAGAGTCTGTCAATGTCCTCTTCTATCACAACAGTTAATTCTAAAATTTTATCTCTCCGGTTCTTTATTCAATTAAATTGTTCTTTGTTATAATTGTCAGATTAAATATTTCCTCTTGGTATTCTTTTATTATGTCTTATATTAGATATGATCTATATGTGGCATACGATGTTTTCTTTCATTTATAATAGCTGTATTCCTCAAGTATACAGATATTTTGGCCTGTGAATGTATGTTTTCTTGTGAGTCTCAGCTTCTCTATCTGATAATGTGTGTGGGACAAAGGTTGAAAGCCAGGTCAAATCCTGTACCCCTCCTGGTATGTTTAAAGAAGAGTAAAAGATGAGGCCTGAGCAAAAAGTATCAGGCCTTCAGAAACTCTGCTGACCACTGTTACTATTCCTCCAGGAAAAATCTCTAGTCAGGACTCGACTTGAAATTCTTAGGAGAAATACTTGGAAGATGCTTTTTCTTGAGAGTTTGGAGAGGGAGAACAGAGAGAAATAAGTTCCCAGAGCTATGATCTCTTCACTCACACCTGTACTCATCAACTCCTCACCTCAGAAACCAGTTCCTCTGCCATTACCGCAGATTTTTGTTGTGCAAGGGCAACCGTTAAAACAGGTGAGCGTGATGTGGAGGCAGAAGTGGAACTGAAAAGCTCTCTTGCGAGTTATTCTCTCAGCTCTGCTTCAATTTTTCTGCAGCTCATGGCCACAGAGAAGCAGACCTGTGACTGTCTAGACCTAGCTCTCTTATCAGAAGATGGGGGCAGTGGGTGTTCCAGTAATAGTTTATCTTATACCAGTGAATTTTATTTTATACCATGCTGCATCACGTAAGACTGAATCATATATTCAGTAAATTTTCTGAATACATCTTTATTTTCCAAATATATCAAAACCAATAACTAAAAGACAGATTGAGTTAACGTGGTAGTTTCTAATTCCCTCTCTCTTTGATTAACTGAGAGGGGCTGCAGGTACCTAAAATGAGCAAAGGAAAGTAATGCAGTTTGGAGACATCAGGCTGTATACTGTATCAGGGTAGAAGGGCTCAGAAGAGCTGTGATGAGGTTGCCAACTGGTAAATTTGACACTGGAGGAAACACGGATAATTAGTGGAGTTTCTCCATCTGGTGTGCAACCACATGGGTAGGATAGAAACAAATCATACACACAACTGCAGTCAAAACTCAATTTAATTCTTACACTAGAAGCAAATATCCTAAATGTTAATTATTTTTATCCCTGGGTGGTGAAACTATGTGTGTTGATTTTCTCTACTTCTTTCTAATATTATGAATTTTCAAAATGCTCATGATGAACTTCTATTATAGGTATAACATAATAAGATACATTTTAAGTGGAACACTTGCAGCTTTCTCATATGACTCTTTATTAAGTGAACCAAGAGAAAAATCCTTCTCTTTTTGCCTAAGCAATTACAAGAGATGCTTGACTATGTAAAGAAGAAGAGGATAAAATTAGCCTTTAGGAAAATATGAGAAAATGTGACTTTTTGCTGAAGAGTGCTGAAGAGGAACAACTGCAAGTTAAAAAGAGGAAACTAACCTTAAAGAAAGTATACAAAAATGGTTTCCATCCCCATCAGAATTCAGTGATATAGAACTGAATTAGCTGGAAGAGTCACTAAATTAACTCTGAGTACTTTTTTTTTTTTGAGATGGAGTCTCACTCTCTTGTCTAGGCTGAAATGCAGTGGCACAATCTCAGCTCACTGCTACCTTGGACTCCCAGGTTCAAGAGATTCTCCTGCCTCAGCCTCTCAAGTAGCTGGGATTACATATATGTACACCACCAAGCCTGGCTATTTTATTTTTTGTATATTAAGTAGAGACAGGGTTTCACCATGTTAGTCAGGCTGGTCTCAAACTCGT
The DNA here is from genome assembly GCA_031835075.1 of Saguinus oedipus. Taxonomy (NCBI): domain Eukaryota; kingdom Metazoa; phylum Chordata; class Mammalia; order Primates; family Cebidae; genus Saguinus; species Saguinus oedipus. The sequence goes on along the minus strand of CM063171.1, from coordinate 64,306,287 downwards.
GACCTCAGATGACCCTCATGCCTTGGCCTCCCACAGTGCTGGGAGTACAGGTGTGAGCCACTTCGCTTGGCCTAACTCTGAGTACTTTTAAAAGTATGTAGATAAGGGAAATAAACGTGCATAGTCTTGCATATTGGATACAAGCTATTGTTTCTTGGTGAATTTTCAAATTATGTGGTGCTTGATAAACTTAGATAAAAAATATAAGCCCCCATTCCATTGTATTTTTTTAAAAAAATACTGCTTTGAGGTATTGATCTAATTATAAAATATAATTTATAAAGTATAAATTGTGGAAAATTTAGAAGGACTAAAAATGACTCATAAGTTTAATATAATAATGGCTCCTTTATATAATAATGGCTCCTTTTAAAATGGTAGAGATTGGCTATTTAAAGAAAATATAGTCAGCAGATACCTATAAGCCAGGAGACATTGGTGCTCTATTTTTAGCATTCTTAAGGAAAATAAATTCCAATCAATAATTTCATATGCAGTCAAACTATGCTTTATAAGTGAATGAAAAATGAAATATTTTCAAGAAAAGCAAGGACTAAGGGTATTTGTTACTATGAGACCAGCTTTACAAGACATCATTGAGGGCGTTCTAAACATGGAAACAAAGGAACAATACTTTCTACCACAAAAACACATTTATGTACATATCCCACAGACACTATAAAGCAAAAACACAATAGAAACTACAAAGCAACAAGGTAACAATTTCACAGTAGTATCAAAGTCTCACATATCAATATTAACCTCAAAAATTAATGCTCTAAGCACCCCACTTAAAAGACACAGAATGGTAGTCTGAATAAAAAATGAGACTTATCTGTCTGCTTTCTTCAAGAGATGTATCTCATAATTATGAGTTGAAGACAGATATGTCATATAGGTTCAAAGTAAAGGTTCAAAGTAAAGAGTTGGAGAAAGATCTATCACAAATGGAAAACAAAAAAGAGCAAGGGTTGCTATTCTTGAATCAGACTTTAAAACAACAACAGTGAAAAAGTAGAACGAGGAAGAGCATTGTATATTGATAAAAGGTTCAATTCAAGGAGAAAATAAAACTATCCTAAATTATTCTAAATATATATACACCCAACATTGGAGCACCCATAATCACAAAGCAAGTACTTCTAGACCTATGAAAAGACTTAGCCACACAATAATAGTGGGGATTTTACACCCCATCAATGTTAGACAGATCATGGTGTCAGAAAAATAACAAAAAAATTTTGGACTTAAACTCAACATTTGACCAATTGGTCCTAATACACATATACAGAATACTCCAACTACCAAACACATAATACACATTCTTCTCATCTACACATGAAATAACTCCAAGATTGCCTACAGGTTCAGCCATAAAGCAAGACTTAATAAATTTTAAAAACTATAAAATTATAACAAATACCATCTTGGACCACAGTGGAATAAATAGATAAATCAATATCAAGAAAATCTCTCAAAACCATACAATTACATTGAAATTAAACAACTTGCTCCTGAATGACTTTTGATTAAACAACAAAATAAAGGCAGAAATCAAAAAATTCTTTGAAATAAATGAAAACAGACACACAACATACTGAAATCTCTGAGATGCAGTAAAAACAAGGATAAGAGGAAAGTTTACAGTGCTAAACACCTATCTTGAAAAGCTAGAAAGATCTCAAATGAATGATCTAACATCACATATAGAGAAATGAGTAAAATATGGACAAATTAACCCCAAAGCTAGCAGAGGAAAAGAAATAACTAAAATCAGAGCAGAACTAAATAAAATTGAGACCTCAGAAAAAATCAATAAAAAGGATCAAAAGAATCAACAAAACCAAAACTTGGTTATTTGAAAGGATAAATAACATTGATAGACTGAAACTAGTTTAAAAGAAAAAGAAAAGATTAAAATAAGCATAATTGGAAACAATAAAGGTGACATTACAACTACTTCAACAGAAATACAAAACATACATACTCAGAGACTATTATGAATAACTCCATGCACAAATTAGAAAACCTAGAAAAATAAATTACTGAAACACACAGTCTTTCAAGACTGAATCACGAAGAAACTGAAACACTGAACAGACCAATAATGAGTTCTGAAATTAACAGGAATAAAAACCAACCAATTAAAATAGCCTGGCCTAGATAGATTCACAGCCAAATTCTACCAGACATGTAAAGAAGAGCTAGTATTAATTCTACTGAAAGTATTTTTAAAAAAAATCAAAGAGGAGAAACTTCTCTCTCAGTCTATGAAGCCAATATCACCCGGATACCAAAACCTGGCAAAGACACAAGGAAAAAAGAAAACTACAGGCAAATATTCCCGACGAGCATAGAAGCAAATCCTCAACAAACTACCAGCAAAATGAATCCACCAAACAGCACATGTAAAAGTGTATTCATCATGATCATGTAGGCTCCATTCCTGAGATGCAAGGTTGGTTCAACGTATACAAATCAATAAATACGATGTACCCCATAAACAGAATTAAAACAAAAAAAATATAATCATCTCAATAGATGTGAAAAAGCTTTTGATACAGTTCAACAAACCTTTATGATAAAAACTTTCAAGAAATTAGGCATCAAAGGAACATACCATAATAAGAAACATCTATGAAAAACCCATAACCAACATCATGCTAAATGGCCAAAACTAGAAGCAGTCCCATTGAGAACTAGAAGAGGACAAGGATGCTCACTCACACTACTTCTATTCAATGTAGTACTAGAAGCCCTAGCCAGAAGATTTAGGCAAGAGAAAAAAATAAGAGGCATCCAAATAAGAGAAGAAGAAGTCAAACTATCTCCCTTTGCTCACAGTATGATTCTTTTTTTTTTTTTTTTTTTTGAGATGGAGTTTTGCTGTTGTTACCCAGACTGGAGTGAAATGGCACAATCTCGGTCCACCACAACCTCCACCTTCTGGGTTCAAGCAATGCTCCTGCCTCAGCCTCCTGAGTAGCTGGGACTACAGGCATGCACCACCATGCCAAGCTAATTTTTGTATTTTTAGTAGAGACGGGGTTTCACCTTGTTGAGCAGGATGGTCTCAATCTCTTGACCTCATGATCCACCCACCTTGGCCTCCCAAGGTGCTGGGATTATAGGCATGAGCCACTGTGCCCGGCACAATATGATTCTATAGCTAGAAAACTCTAAAGACTCTACTGAAAGGATTTTTGGACTAAAAAATGACATCAGCAAAGTTTTGGGATACAAAATCAATGTAGGAAAATTAGTAGTATTTTCATTCACCAATAACATTCAAACTGAAAGCCAAATCAAGAATGAAATCCCATTTATTATAGCCACAAAAATGATAAAATACCTAGGAATACAACCATCCAAGGAAGTAAATGATCTCTACAAGAGCTGTAAAACCCTGCTAAAGAAATCATACATGACACAAATGAATGAAAAAACATTCAACACTCATGGATTAGAAGAATCAATATTGTAAAAATGGTCATACTGCCCAAAGCAATCACAGATTGTACATTATTCCTGTCAGGCTACTAACATCATTTTTCAGATTTGGAAAAAACTATTCTAAAATTTATTTGGGACCAAAAAGGAGCCTGAGTAGCCAAAGGAATTCTAAACATAAAGAGCAAAGCTGGAGGCGTCACATTACCTGACTTCAAACTGCACTTTAAGGCTACAATAAACAAAACAATGTGGTACTGGTACAAAAACAGACAGACCAATGGAACAGAATAGAGAACCCAGAAATTAAGCTGCACACATACAGACTTTGTAGCAATATCAATCTTTGACAAAGTTATTTTTGTTTGTAGATGTTATTTCATGATTTTTATTCTTGTATCTATATTTATGAATATATAATTCTGTATGTAATAGAAGGAAGGATATCTAATAATAGCTTGGATTAATCAAAAAATAAGGAAACATAAACTATTTTCTTTATCATTTTTCATTTAGATGTTCTGTGCATCTATACTTATCAATTTCATTTCTTGAACTTTCACAGCAATGCTAGGAAGTGTTAACATCCTTCCTTGATAGTTTTTTAAAAAACTTTCAGCATCCAAATTGAAAATTAGATAAATCTTTATCCCAGTTCCCATTATGATGAAAAAATTTTTATAGGTCTGTGATAAAATAATAATCATCTTTTCTTTCCTGGATGATCAATAAAGCTATTATGCACTTATTCAAATGGCTATTTGAATGTAAGCTCTTTATATTGCATTAAATATATCAGTATACTATGATGCTTCACAGTCAATATTAAATACTTAGGATCAGATTTATACTCTTTTATGAAACAACTGAAAAATAAACAAAATAGGTGAAAATGGGCATGCAACCTTTGGGCATTGGGGAATGGACAGTGATCCCTGAGATACAAGAAAGAAATGATGAAAGTGTTAAAATTGAGGTAAATATGGCAGCTCATGCCTGTAATTTTAGTGCTTTGAGAGGCCAAGGTGGGAGAAGACCATCTGAGTCCAAGAGTTCAAGGCAAGCCTAGGCAACATAGTGAGACCTCATGTCTACAGAAAATAAAATAAGACAGCCAGGTGTGGTGCTGCATGCCTGTAGTCTCAGCCACTTGGGATGCTAAGGTAGGAGGATTGCTTGAGCCCAGGAGCTCAAGGTTACAGTGAGCTATGTTTGTGCCACTGCACTCCAGCCTGGGTGACAGAGTAAAGACTCTGACTCTAATTTAAAACAGAACAACAACAACAAAAAGAAAGCCCTAAAATTTCCATGGCTTGCTTCATGGAAAATGTTTCCAAGCAGTAAGAAACTAAGTGGAGTTAGAGTGGCAACCCCCTACCCCAAATTGAGGAAATAACTCTGTGATCTAGGGAGTCAAAGCAGCTAGAGTAAGGGGAAAACACTACAAAGGTGACAGCTGTATAGAAATAGAATTCTGAATCTGCAGTGGGTCCCCTTAAAGCTTTCATTTAAGTACTGATCACTGCACATGTGTTAGTAAACTACTGAAGCGCCAGCAAACAGGCCACCAAAAGGACTAGGGGAAATTGTGAAGTTCATGCAAAGCTGGGAATATGGCCTCTTTCCAACATTGAGAATAAATGGAAAAAATAATTCAGAGGACATCAGTGAAAATAATAAAGATCTGGCCTTGATAGGGGCCAGACTAAATGTAGCTTTAATTTAGTCTAACAAAGCTTAAAAGTAAGCACTAAAAGAATCAAATTTAAGGTAACTTAAGCCTGTCCCAAGTTCAGTTCTTATGGGAATATGAACTATTTTGCAACAAACAAGATAAAAACTTTGATGCCTGGCACCTAGTCAAAAATCACCAATCATGTAAAAAAGACAGAAAATACAACCCATATTGAGGTATAACATCAACCCATTGAAACCCACAGTATAATCAGAAATGATGCTGATGATATGATTAGTAGAAAAGAACATCAGAATAGTTATTTTGACTATAATACATATATTCAAGAAGCTAGGGGAGATTGATCATGTTAAGTAGAAAAATAAAAATATATATATATATTAGAAACACCAAATCAAATATCAAACTTCTGGAAGTAGAAAGAAAATTCTTTAGATAAAATATACACTGTGTATGACTAAAGGCAAACAGACACTGAAGAAAGAAAGAGGTTAGAAACTGTTCAAAAGGAAATAAATGTTTAAAAAACCCAAAACAATAATAACAGTGTATTGATGATATGTGAAAGTACTTCAAGCAGTCAGATCCACATATAAGTGGAGTCATTTTACAAAAAGAGAGAAAAGTTGGGAAACTAAAACTATGTTTGAATAGATAATGGCTGAACTTTTTCCAAAGTTGGTGAAAGGTATAAACTAACAGATCTGAGATGCTCAACAAACATCAAGCAAACAAAACAAGGAGAAAATGGCACGACAAGCACATAATAGTCAAAGTCCTTAAAACCAGTGAGGAGAAAAAGAGAAAACCTGTAAAGCAGCCCAAGAGAAAAGATACATCACATAGAGAGGAACTAGCATTAGGGAGACGGCAGATTTCTCAAAGGACACAATACAAGCTAGAAGATAGTGGAATGACAGTCTTTAAGTAATAAAAGAACAAAAAAAGTTATACAATTATTTACCTAGTTAAATAATAAAGGCAAATTAAGTAGTAGTTCAGATATACAAAGACAAAAAGAATTCATCACTGAAACATGCACAAGAAATGTTACCCAGAAGTAAAATAATACCAAATGGAAACATAAATATATACAAATTAATAGAGTACCAGGGATGCTAACTACATTGGGAAACATGAATAATTTCTTTATTATTTAAATTTCTTTAAAGGATAATACACAGTATAAAGAAGAAATGGTTAAAACATGGTTTGGAATTTTTAACATATATAGGACTATGACAATATTATAAAAACTGAAAGGGAAAAAATGAAAGTATACTTCTTAAGATTTTTATATTATTTGTGAAAACGTATGTCGATTGAGAATATATTGTGATAAATTAAAAGTGTATACTATAAACCCAAAGCAACCACTAAAATAGCATAACAAAGAGTTATAGCTAATAAGCTGACAAAAGAGATAAAATTATAAACTACAAAAACATAAAATAGAAAATTATGAAATGTTCAAATAGTTTTTAAAAAGCAAATAAGAAGGTAAAAACAAAAAAGTAAATAAAAAATAAAGATTAAAATGGTAGATTTAAACTCAACCATATCATTATTATATTGAATGCCTATAGTCCAAATACTTCAATTAAGAGGCAGAGATTGGCACATTGAATATAGAGTTAAGATCCAACTATGTCATGCTTACAAAATGTCTACTTTAAATGTAAAAACACAAATAACTTAAAATTAAAGAAATGGAGCCTGGTTTGGTGACTCATCCCTGTAATCTCAGCACTTTAAGAGCCAAGATAGGAGGGCTGCTTGAGTTGAGGAGTTAGAGACCAGCCTGAGCAACAGAGTAAGAACTCTGTATCTACAAAAAGTAAAAAATAAAAAATTAGCTGGGCCTAGTGGTGCATGCCTGTAGTCCCAGCTACTCAGGAGGCTGAGGTGAAAAGGATCGCCTCAGCCCAGGAGTTCCAGGGTACAGTGAACCATGATTATGTCACAGCACTCTAGTCTGGACAGGAGTGAGATTCCTTTCCAAACGTAGTAATAATAATAACCAAAGCATGCACCCTGTTAATGCTAGTCAAAAGACATCTAAAATTTCTATACTATATAAAAGTAGATTTCAGAGCAAAGAATATTGCCAGAAAAACATTTATCATTTTTTATAATGGTAAAGATTTATAAATTTTTATAATGATGAAGGTTTCAAGTAACTCAAGAAGACAAACACAAAAAGCATTATAAATAAAAGTTAACAAATTAGATTCCATAAAATTATGAATATCTGCATTTTGAAAGACAATGCTGACTGAAAAATCATGGACCATGAAAATATAAGAAGATCATGTACCTGCTAACACACTGAGAACTGAAAGGTCTAAAATTTTAACCTGTTTGTTAACCTAGCTAATAAATTGACCTGCCTCAAAAGGCAACATGAGCTTCACATTCCCAACTCCCACAGATGATACAGAGAAGCCCAGTGATACTGCACAAGTAGAGGGTTTGTATGACAGCTGAGGACCTCTGACCTTAGAAAACCCCAATCTTCTCAGGAGGCTGCTAATTAATCTGCCAAACAATTTCCCAAAGGAGAAATTACTTACATTATCCTGGAGAGCAACAAATATGTCTTCCACCCTGAAAAGAGACAGTTCTTCCATTTTCCAAGGATGTTTGCCATGTAAACAAATTAATGCCTCTGCACAGATAATGTGCAAAAATATGAGACACCCATAGATCATTGTTTCTCTACATGAAATTCTACCATCCAGAGTATGTAACAACTCTCAAAACTCAACAACAGGGAAACAAACATCCCAACTTAAACACTGGCAAAATATTTGAACAGACACTTTATCAAAAAAGGTATATGCATGGCACATAAGCACATGAAAACACCATTTGACATTAAAGAAATACAAACTAAAAGCAAAATAGGATACCGCTAGACACCTATTAGAATCTCAGAAAGTTACCAATCTGACCATAATACATGATCATGAAGATGTGGAGAAAATAGAACTCTTATGCATTGCTGGTAAGTATGTAAAATGGTTCAGCTACTCCAAACAGTGGTTTAACACTTTCTTAAAAAGTTAAAGATATATCTGTCATATGACCAAAACATTCTAGTTCTGGATATTCTCAAGAAAAGTTGATGCAGATGTCCACACAGAGACCTGTATGCAAATGATCATAGCAGGTCTATTGTCCTAGCCCTAAACTGAAAACAACCAAAATGTCTTGCAACATGTATATGTGTTAACAAAATGTAGTATACAATGGTATACTACTCAGAAATAAAATAAATGAACTATTGATACATGCAAAACACAAAAGACTCTCAAAAATAATTGTGTTGGGTGAAACCAGCCAGACAGAGCATGCATGCTATTTAATGCCATTCATAGAAATTTGAGGCTAATCTGTAGTGGCAGAAAGCAGGTCACTGGTTGCCTAGGGACAATGGGGGCCAGGGAGAAGTGGAAGGAAGAACAGTCTTTACCCATTGGGTCTCTCTCATGTTTCTGGACTAATTCTCTGTGCTGGCTTTCTACTGTGCTGTATTGAATTAGCTGTTCCAGATAAAGATCTGACATCCTCACAAAAATATATTTAGAGGAAAAGAACGATTTCCTCTTAAGTAACAAAAGGAGCTTATTCCCACAGACATTACATATTTTTGTTGTAGCGTGTTTGGAAAAATAGCTATAATTTCTCTGTTCTCTGCATCCATGCCCCTTGCAATGTGACTTCACAGCTGCTCCCATCAAAAGATGGATTCTACTTCCCCATTTTAAGTTTGGCTTGCCTTGTCTCTTACTTTGGTCAATGGACTGTAGTGGAGGTGAGAGTGTACACTTTTGAGCTTCAGCCTTAAGAGGTCATTAATGCCCCAGCTCGCTCGCGCTCTCTCTCTCTCTCTCTCTCTCTCTCTCTCTCTCTCTCTCTCGGAAACCCACCCAGCTGCAATGTAAATAACCTGGGCTAGTCTGCTGGAAGATGGGAAACACAAGGAATGAGAATTCTTCCAGCTGAAACCATTCTAGTCCAATCAATGGCCAGCCAAATACGTAGCTCTCCTCAAACACACAGTTGAGCCCAGCTGAACCCAAAACACCACCAGCTGAGACCAGCCCAAATTGCCCAACCACTGAATCATGAGCTAAATAAATGGTAAGTGTTTGAATCTGCTAAATTTTGGGATGGTTTGTATGTAGCAAAAGCTAACCATTACATCTCGACTCATATCACTGACCTTAGAGGATCAGCTATGAAAACAGAATGGGGTAAGTGAGGAAGTGAAGCAGGAATAAAACAATAATGGTCTGTTAGGAGTGTAAGGGGAAGGGGTGTTGACAGGCAAATAACCAAGAGCATTTTAGCAAATCAGTCTTTGAAAATTAAGATAGCACTTACTGGCAGGTCAAATGTAGCATTGCACACAGTGATGGATTTTAGCTAAAGAGCAGTTCCTTACAATCCTTTATCAAAGTGGAGAAAAAAATTGAATTTTTGTGGTAGTTTTTCTTCAATTTAATTCTGATTCATTCATTAGGCAAAAAAAAAAAAAAAAAAAAAAAAAAAAAAAAAAAAATCTGCATTGTGCTATTTTTGCAAAACCTAGTTCTGGGGATTATAATTTTCTTTTACTTTGTTTATGAATATTTGACTTTATATGATTACATGAAAAAATTACCCAGCAGATGTGTATTTTCAACAGCATTCCATAAGGCTTCTTAATATAGGGCATTTTTCAAATTGGTTTTAGTCATTTAAAAGAGGATAGCTCTTGTATGCTTATTTTTCCTGCCAGAAATATCAAAAATTAGAGGGTTAGGGAAATATAAAAAATAAAAATAAAATAAGACTCTTCAATATATAGGAAATCTATAATTTAAGGTACGATAACTTTGTTCTCAGAAAATGTGCTGATGATGGATTTTGCTTCAAAGCAATTAAAAAAAACTTCTATTAGAGGCATTTTTGTGGCTGATTATATGAATCTTGTCAACAGAATATTTTTAAAGTGTATAGTTAAGTAGCTAAAAAAGCATTATTTCTAGTTTATGCCGGATAGTATATTTCAATTTTACAGTTGTATCTAAAGCAAGATTGATGCCTCTTAACAGCACAAAATAATAGAAAGTCACAGGTACATATACTTTATTATAGTATAAATCCAGGTCATAACTAAGGATTGTGCTTTTCTTGTGCCTGTTCTCTCAGATTTTTCTTTTCAGGTAGAGAAAAAATAATATATCAAAAAGTTGTCCTTTAAATTCACACAAAAAATAGATTAACAAGTGATGTAGGTACAATTTCGCATCAATAATCATCTATGTTTCTTGAAAACCACACATAGTATTTATCACCTCAAAATAGCCATGGGTGACAATAAGCTTAAATAATATACAAAATAAGGGTAAGTTTGTATCTGTCCAATGTCTAGGATGAAGCACCATACCGACATCAAGATATGAATATTTTTGTCGAAAGGTCAATCAAAAAACTCAGAAATGTCTACCAAGGGCCAACGGAAAATCATATAAACTAAAAATGGGTAAAATAAATCCAAATAGGCATGCACAAATAAAGAGAACCTGGATGATATGCAGTGTTTATTTCAGACAAAAATGTAAGAGCCAGGATATAATGTGTATTTTAGGAACAAACTGCATTTGTATTCTGTGTTTTGGGCATGGGGGTGGGGATAACCAAAAGTTCAAACAAACAGGAATTATTTGGTCTTTGGCTTCTGAAGAAACATGAGACATCAACAGCAAAAATGACCTCAGTAACAAAAATGACCCTACTTAATCTTAGAAGGGTTCATATTTTTGTGAAGATAAAAATATCTGCCACATTGCCTAAACAATATGGAATGGATCCCTGTAGATAAAACTGAAGGAGGATGTGAACAAACAGGATATTCAGTAAGTGAGGACTAGGCAGTTTTCTCTTTAAGAAAACCAAAGGCAACATTTATTTCTGATATTCTTAACTTCTCCCTCAATTTCTCTTCATGTTTTAGAACCTCCCTGACCAGTGGTATTTTTCAACTTTCACTTTTTTGGGTGTTCAATTTAATAGTGAAATTTAAATAGTGCTCAATTTAGACCAGGCACAGTGGCTTATGCCTATAATTCCAGCACTTTGGAGGCCGAGGCAGGTGGATCTCCTGAGGTCAGGAGTTCTAGACCAGCCTGGCCAACATGTGAAACCCCGTATCTACTAAAAATACAAAAATTAGCTGGGCATGGTGGCATGCACCTGTAATCCCAGCTACTCAGGAGACTGAGGCAGGAGAATCACTTGAACCCAGGAGGCAGAGGATGCAATGAGATGAGATCATGCTACTGCACTCCAGCCTGGGTGACAAGAGTGAGACTCCTTCTAAATAAATAAATAAATAAATAAATAAATAAATAAATAAATAAATATTGTTCAATTTAATTTGAAATGGTTTGGCTCTGTATCCCCACCCAAAACTCATCTTGAACTGTAATCCCCTCATGTTAGAGGAGGTAGCTGGTGTGAGGAGATTGTATCATCGGGGAAGTTTCCCACATTATTTTCATGATAGCAAGGGAGTTCTCATTAGATATGATTGTGTAAAAGTGGCAGTTTCCCTTCAATACTCTTTCTCTCTTGCCACCTCCTCCATAATTGTAAGTTTCCTGAGGCTTCCCCAGCCACATAAACCTATGATCAACTAAATCTCTTTTGTTTATAAATTACCCAGTCTCAGGTAATATCTTCAGCAGTGTAAAAATGAACTCATACATTGTTTTACTGTTCCTATTTTCTCAGGACCATCAGAAGGTACTTTAGAGAAAGAAGTGATAAACTCTGTTTAGGAACATATATTTGGTGCTGCTAAGATATCATGGGCTACTGCATTCATTGTATGAAATCTCTCTGGCTTTATCTAAATGTAGTACTTTTTAACACTGATAGTTTGTCATTGGTGAATCAAAAGGAAGATAGATCTTGCATGGAAGAGAGGTAAATAAAGCTTTCACATTACATTATTTTGTCAGCTACCTAGTCTACCTATGTATAATGTTTCATCAAATCCACAAATTAAATTCATTAAAATAAATTGTTTTTACCAAAGAGATCAGGGCTTATAAATAAACTCAAATGACTTAGGGGAGTTCTGACAAATAATACAAACTGAGGTGACCAGTTACCATAAAATGCATTATGATAGAGAGGTGAACCTAATATAGATATTATAAATAGATACCATCTACATACATAGCATATAACAATTCAGATAGTAGTTGGAAAAAACAGATAACTACTAGCAATCTCTTCTACAGTGAATTTATTTTTTCCAAATGATTATGGCTACATTATTATGAACAATAATTGTTACAGCAATAAATTTTTAATAACAACAGCTGGTGTATATCAAGGACTCACCATGTGAATGGCATTCTGATAAATGTTCCATGGGTATGATCTCATTAAATCCTCATCATAACCTGATGAGCATTTAAAAATTAGAACTATTGTGAATGAATACAAATGCCTTTCCTCTTACAAAAAAAGACAGCAGTAAACACTCTTCAAGTGATTTTTTTTTTCTTTTTAACATTAAGTCTCCAGTAGAAACATCTTTCTTACAACTGCCCTCTGTCTTTGAGTGATCTCTCCCCTTCCAAGACCTCCAGGCTTCTCCCACCACAGGCTCAGAGGAGGAAGCAGAAAGAGTGAGAGGGCACAGAATAAAAGGAGATGTCCATGGATAAGAGTTAGACTTTAGCTTTTTTCAGCATGTACAAAAGGGGATAAACAACATTTGCTTTGGAAAGCTGGAAATGCTTATGTTTCCAGTTACACTCCATCTTCCTCCCCTCTTCTAGGCTTCATCTGAAAGTATCCCCAGGAAACACAGGGAGCAGCCAGAGTACACATTCAAGCTTTAAAAGTGGAGTGCATGAACAGCCTCTAATTTTTCAAACCAAGTCTGCAGCGTGATCCTTCCGTTAGACTGAAACATTTCAGCTATTGATGAAAATACATGCCTTTGACTTGTCCCTTCTGTCATTTTTCATAGACAGGTCCCTTCTGTCATTTTTCATAGAAACAGCAAATTTATAGGCACTAAAACAGAAAATATAAGAATGGTTTATCTTTTGGATTCTAGAGACATTCTGTTAAAATGAGCTTTTAAAACTTTGCTTATGTACAACTTACAACATATGTCCTCAAGTTCTGATATAAGAGAGATGGATAAATTAGTTAATAATAAGCCATCCCTAGAAACTGTATTTATTAAATCAGTGGCTGCAGAATGAAATGGCCACAGAAGGCAGACTTGTAACTGAATGGGAAAATGGGACAATATAAGAGATGGTAAAGAGCAGTGGGCAGAGGGATGGAAATCTGAGCATATGTGATTTCTCTGAATCAGGTGCTCATGACTCAACTCTAGCAGATTTTCACTATGCAAGAATGTGGGCTCATTGTTGCCAGATTTTCTGATTTATAAGAGGAGCCGGAAATCCATATTTTCAAGTAAAATCTTCCTGACTTTAAAATGTTGGCAAATTTCTTCTTCCTTTTTTATAGTATTCAGGCTGCTCATATGTTACCTCACTTAACAGTGGATGGGTATTGATTTCAGAATGTGGGAAGCTTTGTGGTAATCTGCATTCCACTCTATTTAGGGAGGTTTTCATGAAGGCTTGATAGACCTCATCATTTGAACTCACACTTGGGTCACCTCTTACCAATTTATAATCTCGGAGGTTTGAATTCAGAAGGTCTGGAGTAGGACCCAGAAATTCTGATGTGGTTGGCCCAGTTAACAGACTTTGAGCAGTATCTTCAAAAGTGAGAGGGAGAAAATTATTAAATAGGGATCAGCAATCTATGACTCATTGGACAAATCCAGTTGGCTGCCTATTTTGATAATGAAGATTTATTGGAACAGAGCCACATCCATTCATTTGCATGTACTGTCCACAGCTATATCATGCTACAAGAGCAAACTGAGTAACTGTCATAGAGACTATTTGGCCCTCAGAGCCTAAAATATTTACTCTCTGGCCATTTATGGAAAAGTTTGCTGATTCCTGCATTAGACAAAATGGGTCTTATGTGTCTAAACCTCAATAAAAGCATAATACTTTAATGTTACCCAAGTTCACAAAACAATGTAAAAAGAACCATATTGCTGACAGGGTTGATTTATAACGCAGTTTTGTCCAGACAGTTTCTTCAAAGTAGACTATCTTGTTGCTATGACAACAGTTACACAAAGCTATGTAGAGGAGAAGAAAAGAAAAATGGCAACAAAAATATGTTAAATGTTAGACCAGAGAAAAGGACAGTAAAAGGCTTGTGATTTGGCTTTGCTTGCAGGGATAGCATTTTCACATTCTCCCCCATAGGTGAGATAGCCACGTGTGACTCTAAGAATCCCTGCACCTCCAACAGGCCCGCCCCCATGACAGGCTCTGCAAACACCATCTGTGTGGACTAAGGAAAGTCATTTCACAAATAAATGAGTCATATGCCAGAGCGTTTCACTTGTCAGGAATATGGATAATGGGTTTATGGAGGATTAAAAAATAGATCAATGTTGAACTCCAGTTGTCTCATCCTAAATATATACCAATCTTATTACAACTGAATAGTCCCACAGAGCCTCAGTCGCTTTTATGTGTGTCACTTCATGTGTAGTCATGTAAGCCAAGTTCTTTGTTGTTCCCAGTTACAGATCCCCTTCTTTCATGCTTACCTGCCCAGAATATCATCTCCATTCAGCAATCAGGGTTCTATTTTCAATATATAGATCAGATTAGATCAGGCCCAGATCAGCTTCATTCCTCCAGTACCTTCCTATAACGCTACTTGAAAATCCAAACTCCATGTAGATCTGGCCTTCAAAGCCCCACAAATCTGGCCTCTGAAGACATCTCTGTCCTCGTTTCCTACTGTTCAGCCCTTGTTTACCCCTCCCCAGCCATCCTGGCCACCTTCTTGCTTTCCAGATTCCTGGACACATTGAGTCCTGCCGCAGGGCCTTTGGACTTGCTACTTCCATCCACCAGCAAACGTATTCCCACAGTTCTTTGCTTAGCTTGCCCTCTCTTTTCATTCCTGTAGCCTCACCAGGAGCCCTTCCCTGACCATCTATCAACCTCTGTCCATTTCTCCTGCATTATTTTTCTTCACGGCATTTAACACCACATGAAACCCTATCATACAGTCACTTGTTTACTAATTTTCAGTGTACTCCTCTCAACTGTAACCTTCATGAGAGCGGGGAGCTTGTCTTGGCTATGTTGTTTCCTACTTTATCCACAGCACCAAGAACAGGGCGTGGCAGGGTAGAGACTCGATTTTGACTAAATGGATAAATAAAAGAAAGAATGAACATAAATTCCAAGATTGAATTTTGACTGACTTTACTGTTTATCTGTAAGATTTTAAGACATCAGTATTTTGTATGCTGTGCTTGCCAGGTCCAGTAACTTCATTTTATCCAAGGAGACATACTATGAGTTGGATAACTAAGATGTTTGAAGAAGATTAAATAAAATGAAAAATACTCAGCATAGAATGAAAAAAGAAAAAAAAAGTCCAGGCCAGGTGATACAGGCTAATTCTAAAAAAAGAAAATGAAGAAGTCAGAAGTGAAGTCTGAGTTGACTGATCAGCAGAAAAGCCAGGTAGGGCAACAGTCCCCTGGGATGCTGTGGATCAGCAGTCAGGCTTGGGCATGCTCTGTTAGCCTCCTCCTGCCTTAATAGTTGCCCGCTCTGGCCGTTGCTCACCCCTGATAACTTTAGTTTCAGAATTTGTCCATATGCAGCCAGTCAGCTCACAAACATGTGAATGTCACAAGGCTGCATGGGGTGAAGGAAGGTGACTAGGCTGCAATGAAGTCTGCTATTCAACAAAACACACACACACACACACACACACACACACACACACACACACACACAGAGAGAGAGAGAGAGAAAGAAAGATAGAGAGAAGATTCAGAGAGAGAGATTCAGAGAGAGAGAGAGCATGAGAGCCAGCTGATAAAATGATAGCACAGACCAATTAGACCAGCAGGATTTGGTATTTAATGTGGTTCAAATGTCCACAGGGCTTAAGAATAAGAAATTACCCAAGGAAATATGAATAATTCAGTCCAGTTTCAGGGTATAGAACTAGTGGAAAGAGGAAGAAAGAATAAGAAATTTCAAAAATGTGAATTCCAGACAAAGAAAATAATAATCTTATAGCAGGGCCATATTAAGAGTTGTATCTATAAATAAGATCAGTGAGGACAGAACCAACTAGCTACCTGTACCATGAAATAAATAGAGAGCATGACCCTGGCAAATAGGCTGTTGTCGGCTGTCTCTGGTAATCACAGTGATGGGAACAGAGAATGCACATTTTTCTGAGATTGTGGCAAAAGGGGTCTGTTATGCAGGTTCTATAGGCAGCCTGATACTTCCTCAGAGGGATTTAATGGTAGGGAAGAACACACTTTCAGACTTCACTTTGCCCCCTTGATTCTTCATTTGTTATGGGCCATGGTTAAGAGCCTAAATGTTCTTGGACTTCTCTTTTGAAAATTTAGGCTGAAATTAAGATAAGAAGCTACTGACAGAAGGAAAGGAGGCCAGGACAAATTTGGAATAATCAGTAAACGATTTTCTGAGATGGCTTTAGATGAAGGTAAGGAGAACTCAATCCATTCCTGTCTCGTGTTGTTTGTAGAAAGAGCTACATTTAAAAGACATTTCTGTTACTAAACAAAAGGAAAACTTAAAGTAGAATCTGTTTCAATAACCAATTATCAAAGCTGCACATTTTTGGGAGACGAAATGGCTAGAAACATATCATGTCATGCTTAAGAGCATTTTCCCTGTTTTATATTAATACTTTGATTCAGGGAGTTTGTGGGCATTGTCACTGGTAACTCAAAAGGCAGAATGCAAGGAGAAGGTGATGGCTTTTCTATCTGATGCTAAAGAATACAATTTTAACAGTGAAAAATACCCAGCAAGTGGTAAGTTCTACTCTGTGCTCCACCATTACCCATATCTAGATAAGGGCATATTTTCTTCACATACAGATATTTCTGTTTGCATTATAACATTTGGGACCACTGCTCCATTCCATGATGATTGTTTTATTTCTGTAAAATCTTCATGTCGACATGACCAGTGGGTAGAGATTGTGTGATTGGTCCAGACCTCAGACTTACTTAGGGGTTGTAGCTTTGTCTTTTTTCTTTTTTCTCCTAATTTCATCACTTTTTCCCCTTCCCTTCTTTTCCCCCTTTCCTCTCTTCTCTGATGTCCCCTCTCTCTGAAAACTGCTTGGTGCCTCTTTCCAGAGAGGGCATTGTTACTGGACTTTTCTGCACTTTTGTTCCCTCATCTATAAAATGAAACCAAGAATAGTCTCTAGGTTGTTGCGGGGATTGAACAGCACATTCTATATTAATGGACTTAGGGAAAAAATGACATATGGTAAGTGATCTAAAAATAGAGAAATAGCAACGATACTTGTCAAAGAAAAATTGTAATCAGAGATTTAAATGGGCAAGAAAGACTTTATTCAGGACTACTGTAGTGGTAGAGAGGTCTAACTTAACGCCTCTGAATCAGAATGGGAGAGTGGGGAGTAGGAGCTCAAGGTGATTAGCATAGATATTTGCTAATAGGCACTTATTGAAGTTAAGCTTCTAACCTCCCATGGAGACAGCGATGGAGGTGCCGTCTCATTTGATGATTTCATTCCAAATGGATACTCCCAGGTTCTCAAGAAAGAGATTCCTAGGTGGTAAAACTGGCAAAGACAGAGAGAACATCTGTGTCTCAGAGGTGCAGAGAAAGAAATTACAGTGGAAAGTTTTCTGAAGTAAATATTCTAAGAAAAGGGAGTCAGGAGCCTACAGTCAGGAAGAACTGTGTCTGAGATTGAGTCAAGTTGAGGGGAACGTTAAGACAATCTTAGTCATGTTTAAGATGAAGCTTAAACATGGAGAAACGCCATCTATACTAAAAACGCAAAACGAGCCAGGCACGGTGGTGCGCACCTGTAATGCCAGCTGCTCGGGAGGCTGAGGCAGGAGAATTGCTTGAATCCAGGAGGTGAAGGTTGCCGTGAGCTGAGATCGCATCATTGCACTCCAGCCTGGGCAACAGGAGCGAAATTCTGTCTCAAAATAAAGTAAAATAAAACAAGAGAAGAAGGTTAACATAACTGCAATCCACATGGACTGCGGGGACAATGAGTTAACAGCAAAATGATGTGTATTTCATATTCATTTTCTCTTAGATAAAAATAATGTAATTCGAGCATCATGGCCGAGAATCCCTAAGGTCCAGCTGTGAGTACTGGTGTAACATTAATTACATAGGTTGAAAAACTCGTCAATAAATCAGATTTCTGTTCTTTTAACTTTCTAAATTTAGAGATTTAATATCAACATCAGCCAAAGGGGATATATATTATGGGAATTGAGAAATAATGTATAACTCATTAGTGTCTAATACTTGGGATAAAATATTTGTACATTGAAAGATAAATCCTCTTTATTCACCTCCAAGTTTATGTATGAATGTATTATTAGGATACCTTCAATATTAATCCTGTGTGTACAGCCTCAGGCCCCCATAGGGAAGAATATCAAAATAATTACTCATTGTTAAAAAAAGGTTGACAAAATACAAGTCTGAAAATATTTCCTCTTTGTACACTGTCAAATCCCCCTTCTTGAAGTGTGTTGAAGCTGAAGTTTGTTCTAATTATAGGTAGGAAAGGCCACCCATTTTCAGCAACTAGATTAAGGGGCATATGTAGATGAATTGGATATGCTGGCAAAATCAGATAGGAAAATGCAAATGTCTTGGCAATTAGGTATTTAAGTCAAAGAAAAATATGCAAATGACCTACTTTTCACACTAGAAATTTTTGTTAAAGTTCTGCTTTTGAATTTAGGAATCTGTTCAGTATTTCTTTCATGTTTAAGATATGGAAGAGTCTTGTACTTCCTGGTAATTATATTCATTAAAATTGGCATTAAAATTTACTACACAATAACATAATAATGGGAAACATCTGATACGGAGAATAAGCAAGGCTAGATTCATAAACAAGTTCATTCTTTTGGTGTGTGATTTTTGACAAATCTATAAATCTCTCTGGATTTCATTCTTTCAGATGTAAAATAAGAATACTGATACCTCGTCTACTATTATCACATAAATCCTTCTCAGGAGAGTTGATAGAGGTGTATTACATTTGAAAATGGTTTTTAAATTTCAAAATAGTGAGAACAATTTATTAAGTTAATTAATTATGAGTTCATGTGAAACGCAATTGAACTACAGTAACTTCTCAACTTTCTGAATAGGTTCTTGGAAACTGACTTTAAGCAAAATCACATATAAGAAGACCAGTTTTCACCATGGACTAATTGATATAAACAAAAGCTAAGTTCCTATGATATGTTTCTGGTCACAAATATATCATCAAACTTCTAAATAACTACCAAAACGCTTCTCATATTAAACAGTGAAATAAATATAACATTACATTTAAGAAACATTGATAAAAACAGGTAAGATAATAATTTACCCTCTTATTCCAGCCCAGGGTCGAGGGTGATCAGAGTCTCTCTTGGCAGCTTGGGGTGCATGATGGCAACCAGCCCTGGACAGGATGCCATCTCATCGCAGTGCAACTCAGAGGCCCCACACACACTTAGTCAGATCAGGACAAGGTAGAAATGCCAATAAACCTGACAGGCTCAGCTAGGGGATGTTGGAGGACACTGCACTACCCAGAGAAAACCCACGCAGACATGAGGAGAACATGCCAACTCTGCACAGACAATGGCCGCATTAGTGATGCTTTTTCCTATTAATATTATAACTAAATGAGGTTGAAAGAAAGGATGTTGTTTGTGGACCTGTGGTCTAGGTATCTCTAGTTTTGATTTTTCTGTGAAACTGTATTATAGGTGACATCAAGGGTCCAACTTCATGACATAGACTTCAACCCCAATTTTAACCTGGAGGGCAATGGGAAGTCCTGTCTAAGACTTCTACATGGGTGGAGGGGTTATAGTCTCAAGATCACCTTTGCTGTTACACTTGTTCTTCTGCCTGTGCTGTCTCTGTTCCTCAATGAGCATTCCGGATGTGAAACTAACCCTCCTTCTCCAGTTTCCACAAACAAAATGAGAACAACAAGGAACAAGCACAAAAGCATTTTTTGTAGGGTTTGCAGATTTCAGAGTCCCACAATTTAAATGACATATTGGACATTTTAATTCTTAAATTGTCATGTTAACTGTGCTTCCATGGAGCTTTCTTACTTTTATTGCCTACACCCAGCATCTGATCATCTTGCTGCAGTTAGCTCCCCTTTTATTTGTTCTTTTCTCTCAGAAACCAGCAACAGTATTGAGAAACAAAGACAAAATTCCTCTTTTTCTCACATAGGGAAACTTAAATTTTCTTTCTATTGATTTGGCTGTAGTTTGTACACAGTACTTACGATCACACATTGTATTCTGGTAGATTATTCCATTCATCAAATAGCACTGGGCTTTTTCCAGAAAGAACTCTGGTACCAATTATAACAATTAAAATATTATTTCATCTTGCTATCTAAGGAAAAATTGTTATACTTAAGACAATTTGTTAATAAACTTACTTTTTTTTATAATAAGGATAGTGGACTATAGCATCATTTTGAATAGTTCTAGCATGATCAAGAGTTCAGAACTCTCTTGATGTCCAGCATGCAGTGGCATTCTGGAGGTCAATTCTGAATAATATGTATGGGCTGTTTATTTCTATAATATTGCTATATAAGTCAATATTTGTAGATTGACTTATATAGCAATATTATAGAAATAAACAGCCCATACATATTATTTGTAGATGGCTTTTTGATAGAGCTGGAGATCTATTTGATAGCAATTTTTTTAGAAGGAATTGTAAAATGACTTATCGTTACATATAAGACTCTGTTGTTACATATAAGTTACATATAAGACTCTGTTCGCAGGACCACATTCATTGCCAACACGGAGTAAGGATTCAATAAAAACATGTCAACTGATGTGGCAATGAACAAACAAGGTAAAAATTGAGGTGCAGAAACAGAGAGTTTTATTAGTAACCGTATGTCAGTGCCTTGCTCTGGGAATTTTGACCTTCTACGTCTCTATGAATCTTGCCTGTTTCTCATTTTGCAGGCATTTCTTATTGTGATTTTTGTGTCCTCCTAATTGCCCCATTCATTTAATGTCTTCCTGCTGTTCTCTTTTGCTTGCTTTATTTTTTCATATTTTCATTTGTGAAACGGATATTAGAAATGTTGATTCAATCATGTGGAATAATAAAAGGACCTTTTGAACCCAGATAAGTCATTTGAGGACCTCTATTAAACATGTGCCTTGATGTTCAGTCTCAATAACCACAGACATTATGAAAATGTGCAGGAGGAACTGGAAGTATTGGTGTGTGAAAAGACACAAGTGGCCTGTGAATCCACCGCACTCTGCCTTTTTGCTGAAATAGCTCTTTACTGCAGATTCAGCATGAAAATATGCCAATTCTAATAGGCCTTCATTAAAATTTTTAGCTAACATAGTCAGAATATTTGTTTTTCCTAGAGTCATAATGAGAGCAACACAGGCAGGACAACTAAGAATCAAATATTTTCAGATGAAAGAAGAAAAGGCCCATGAAACAAAAACATCTAATAGCTCATCATTCTTATTTTTGACACCATGAACACGTGGGCAATGTAATTACCGAGAAATGAAATGAATTGTTATGCAAAGACATCTTATATTTGGAGGAGAAATTAGTCATGTTGGTTTTTATGGTAATACTCTTCACAAATTGTTTTTTTGGGGGGGGGAATCATTATCTCTGGTCCCACCATTTTGTTGATAATCAAAGATGATCCAGAAATACCATGTCAAAGTGATGAATCCTGTGTCAGGATCTTTTCTGTAATTATCGATCTTGATCTTGAATTAGAGATGTCTGTATAGAATTTGTGTTTGTTGGTGAAGAGTTTTGGAAGGCTTCGTAGGTGATAAGGAGAGTTGGTGGGGAGAAGGAGTTATTATTATGCCAGACAGGTGAAAGGTAGGTTTCAAAAGAGTATAATGAAAGCCCTCTATGATTTTTTTTTTAATCAACCAGACAATCATTGTTTGTCCCCAACAGCAACTCATTCCCTGGGTTTGATATTATAGGCCTAATGTAAATGTATTTTGATTGCAGTCCCTTATATAAATGCAAATCAGAACCCCAAATAGCAAATTGAAGAAGAGTTAAAAATGTGTCCCAGGGAGTGAAAAATTGTGTCTAGGTAATTAAGCTTGTTACAGCTGCTATTTGAATTTGCAGCAAACATCTCTTGACACCTCAAATCCCTGTGGTTAAGACTGAATTTGTACAAATATGTATTCTTTTTCTAGCAGTTTTTTTCCTAAATAAGACTGATGCTAAAACATTAATTTAGATTTTTGTAGAAGTAACTATCTGGGGTTTTATTTAAGAGAGAGCCTTAAAGGTGTCAAAATGAAGATTTAGAAAACTAGGTTGAAAAATCCAAATAACAATAATTAACATTTTTAGCTAATTGCCTTGCAAAATAGAATTAAATAAATTATCTTATCGATCACTAATTAAGCGCCATTATAATAATTGCAAAGTTGCATGTTTTACTTGTTCTAAATAAGATTTGAACCCAGGATTTATGTATGCGGCACTGGGCACATTGCCTAGATTTTCTATGTCCCAGTTACCTCAAGTATACAATAGAAATTAATAATAATATTTACTTTTAGTGTCTTTGTGAGGGAAAGTCTAAGGAATAGCCTGCCCTTACATGACTAAATTTTGAACCAATTGAGATATAAAACAGGCAGGCCTGGTAGTCCCAGCACTTTGGGAGGCTGAGGTGGGTAAATGACTTGAGCCCGGGTATTTGATATTAGCCTAGGCAATGTAGTAAAACCCTGTCTGTACAAAAGATACAAAAAAGCTGGGCACGATGGTGCAGGCCTCTGGAGGATCAAGTAGGATCCTAAGAGTCAGAAGTTGAAGTCAGCGGAGATCGTGCCACTGCACTCCAGATTGAGAAGCAAAAGGAGTCCCTGTTTCAAAAGAATAAGAGATAGAGATATAAGATAAAAAGACAAAAGAGTCAGCAGAGAACCCAAATATTATAAAGTGTCAGCAGGAAAAGGCAATTTTCGGTGGGAACCAGATCAGAATTGTTCCTGTCTATCCACCCAGGCTAGATTTTGGAAGAGGCTATGCCTTGGGGGATGGAGGGGAGGGCGGGAATTAAATCTTCAGAAAAGTATCACTTAAATAAATTGCTTCATTCCACTGATTCACAAAAAGGCAACATATCAGAAATCAAACACTTTGTTCAGAAATTTTGAAAGATACACTTCATCCGTTTGAGTACTTGGATTAATGGCTATTGCCTAATGACCGGGTAATTCACTCTACTTCCATGGGAAGGAGTAAAGGGCCAAGAGGTAGACATGTTTCATAAAACTGTCTCTTCACAGATGTTCCCTACTAACATACCCTACCTTTTTATTTCCTCAGCCCATTGAAACTAACTTTTCAGGTTATGCTGATGCAGGAGTATGGCTAGTGTCTTAGGGAGGTTACCACCTTCATGAGGTCACTCCTCCAATCCCAACCACTCTCCTACAACTAATCTAGGATTACACATGGGCAGTGTAGATTTTGCCCACACACACTCTGGAACAAATCAGAGCAAAGCATTAATCCCAAAGTATGTAAAAACTTTATTCCATGCAATGACATAAGATGAAAACACTGATGAATAATAAATTATATGTAGAATTGCATTAATGAATAGTAAATTACATATAGATTTTTCAGCACTAAAATTCCAACAGTACAGAGAAGCCCCAAATTTAAATGAAAATCTATCCTTGATGAAATCCTTTCCTATCCTATGATCAAATTCTCAAGCTGAACTTAAGTCAAAAAATTAAATGCCTGGATTTGGACTGAATTTTCTGAATTTTTCAAAAAAGCGCAGATTTCAAGTCTCCAGTCTTTTAATTAGACCACGCACGTGTTGTACCTTTGGTTTGGAGAATGTGATCACTACACACAGAGGCTCAGCAGGCATTTATAGTTCCATGCCCCCAACTAGATGTCATTTTCTGTGAGCTGTCTGGGACCTGTGACTGGCAGGGACTTTTGGTGCTTGAATAATAAAGGTAGGAGCACTTTTGGAGTGTTTTTCACACCTCTCCTTTCCTACTATTGTAAACTTACTAAGACAAATACAAGAAGTGAAAGGAGGATAAGAAATGCAATGTCAAGGTTAATCCTAGAGCAGTCAGGCCCCAGGGCATAGCAAGAACTCTCTTTCCTTTCTTAAACTGTGGTCTCTGTGGTTCTGCCCTAATCAGTCAGCTGATATACTTGTAACTGAAATAACATTGTGTTAAGATCACACATTGGTTAATCACTCCAAAAATTAAATGTGTGAGTCTATGAATTTTGGGTTGTTTCTAACAGGTAGAGAATGATGCACTGCAGGCATTTTAAAAACTGTCAATATTTCTTAGGCATGTTTACTTGCTTTTTAGAATTTGGACTTGGAGGATTTCTACCTTTAAATGTTTAGCTTTTTTCCAACTGATTTTGTCTATTGGAAGAATTATTTTAAAAACAGTATATTAAATATCAAAACTGCATATAATTATTTATGTAAATGCTAAAGCTTCAGGTAATCTTATACAACCATTAAAATATTGTAAAAACAAGAAAATGTAAAAAGCTTTTTTAAATGTGTATTTCTGACTTGATATTTGTAACACATAGCTAAGTGAGGAAAGCATGATATAATGTGAAGAATTTGAATTATCTGAAAAGTATCACATGTACATGCATGTATTATTCATGAATGAGAGCTGGCAAGTGTCATATCAGTAGAAAAATGTCTGCAAAAATATATCTGAAGCTATTAACAATGTTTAGTTTGGTAGATGGAATTTTGTACATATATGTTTTCCTCTTGGTTTTTCTGCAATGCTTCTATTATGAGGAAAAATAAAAAAGAGACAACGAAATAAATAAATAAATAGAGCTATTTATTTTTGGGCCCAGAAATGCCAGATCTTTTGAATTTTATCTATTAGTAATTTTTAAACTTTTATTTCGGGTTCAGCAGTGCATGTGCAAGTTTGTTCAATAGGTAAACTGCTTGTCATGAGAATTGGTGTACAGATAATTTTGTCACACATATTTTCAGCTTGTATTAGGTCATTGTCACACTGCTATACAGAAATACCTCCAACTGCATAATTTACAAAGAAAAAAGGTTTATATCACAGTTCTCTAGGGTATACAGGAAGCGTAGTAGTTTCTGCTTCTGGGGAGGCCTCAGGAAGCTTCCAGTCATGGTGGAAGGCACAGGGGAAGCAAGTCATCTCACATGATTGGAGCAGGAGCGAGAGAGAGCAGGAGATGCGACACACTTTCAAATGACCAGATCTCATGAGAACTCACTCAATGTCTTGAGAACAGTATAAGGGGAATGGTGCTAAACTATTAATGAGAAACTGCCCCTATGAATCAATCACCTATTAGGTCCCACCTCCAACACTGGAATTACAATGTGATGTGAGATTTTGAGCAAAAACAGATCCAAACTATATAACAACTAAAGAACTGCTTAATTCTTTTATAGTTTCTATGAAGAAATGATAGACATTATCAGACTACTATGACCACTCCATTTATTTTGAAATCATTTCATGAATTTTGAACCCGAATTTTTATAATCCCTTAGGACCACAGAAAAGTTCTAATATGATGAAAGTTCATGTGCAATTTTGTTATTTGAGGTGAACAGTGTGATATATATGTGATAAATATTACATGTGTTATGTTATATAATATGTATGTGTGTGTAAATATAGTTCTAAAATCAATTATGCATTTTACCAAAAAAAAATTTAAGAAAAATGCCCCCAAATAGAACCTTGCTTAAAGGCAATTTTAAGCAAGATAAAATTATTTATCTCAATTTTCATTATATCTGTATATCACCATTATTTTTGACCATTTGATTGCTTCAAAGAATTTTTTTCTCAGCCATCTGCATCTGCTATATTTTTTAAGAGTATTAAGAAAAAGGCAGAGTAAGGATTCTCTGTTTTGCCTTAAGTTGCTGGTGGGTGCTCCCGGGATTCCCCTGACGCTGCATGGTGCTGATGTAGTAGTACCAACAGCAGCAGTGGTTACAAGAAGTAGAAGAAGAAGGAATACTTATGTAAATCCTGGTATGTTCCAAGTATTGTCCCAAGTATTTTGTGTGTTTATATATTTAACTTATTTAATCCTCAAAACAAACTTAGGAGGAAGGTGCTGATTATTTCTGCTTTATCTGATGAGATAACTGAGGCACAGAGATTAGGTGTCCAAGTTCATATACTTAGCAAGTGGAAGAGACAAATCTTAAGTAGTGTCTGAAGTGATTGAGTGCTTATTTTGTGAGCATCACGGCCTCTACAGGAGGATCAAAGCTGGCAACTTCAATTTCATGTACATCATTTAAATTAATGAAATTAATCTTCTAATTAAAACAAAGTGAATGGACCCTTTTGCTAAGGGCTCCTTAAATTTATCTTAAGATAATCTGTCTCTCTCTCTCTCTCTCTCTCTCTCTCTCTCTCTCTCTCTCTCTCACACACACACACACACACACACACACACGCACACACCCCATAACATAGTGATGATATGAATATGTGACATTCTGTATATAACTACTAAAGCATGATAGAAGAAAAGTACCTTCACATTTTGTGTTCCATCATATAAGCTGTAGCTACAAATATTTTGAGAGAGAAAATGAGAGGGAGAAAATGAGAAAGAGAGAAAGAAACTAACAGATGTAGGAGAGAAAGAGAAAAAGGGGAGGAAGATCTCTTAGGCTTTATCAAAAGATTGGCATATAAATTTTCTCAGAGCACGTGAACTATGAGAATACATTTTAAATGATTTTCAGGTGAAGCCATTTTCCCTGTCCTTCATGATAGAAATCAATTATTAATGTTTAATCTGGTTCCTGAAGTTGTTTGCATATAATCCCAAGATTAGAATGCTAATTGTCCTTGTCATTGTTTCTCAGAATCTTTTGATAGCAACCAAAGTCATTTTACTATAAGTAGTAAGGCTCAGGTTGATTGGAAATCCTTAGCAATGGGTTTGATATATACATATTAAACTTTAACATTATCTATCTATGAAAGAATAAAGTAGAACTGACATTTTTCTAAATAAAGCACTGTTTCCATACAGTGATTTAGTTTACTATATTGCTTAAAGTTCAATTTTAAAAGATTATTAAAAACAATGAACTCTAGGCCTGAAAGTAAGTGCCATTTCTTTCCCTAAATTATTTTAACATTTTATGTTTTAAATGCAACTTGGTTTTTCTTCAGGTATCAGAATTTCTCTACAACATCTTGGGCAGTGATGAGTCCTTACTCTTAAACTTCCCCAGGTTGTAGTAGGAGATGGCAGATGGGTAAATAGATGGTTCTGCTATCCTGTGCAAATCAAACAGAATTAATCTCATAGCCCTTGCCAACATGGCCAAAAGATAAAGAGATGGGACTGCCTCTCCTTCATCCACACAAACCTCTCCACCATGTTACATTGAATATAACTTCAGGGGCATATGTGTCATAGGTATGAGTTTGTCTGAGGTTTATTTATCAGATTTATATTTAAATTTGAACTATAATAATGAAAGGAAGATCATCAGAGGATAAGCTTATTACTCTGACTGATCCTCCTTGCTTCTTCCTCTCGCTGAAATGATAATCCTGGCATTTAATAGGAATATTGACTGGTTAGGGAAGAAGGATAGATTGGGGAGTATCTTTTCTTGTTTTCAATTGAATGATGATTTTTACATGAGGATTCCAGAGTAAAGTGTTAGATGCTATGTTTATGTCTAAGAGAAAAACAACAGAAGCTTCTACCACGATGTTTCAGCAAGTAGTCAATTATAGAATGGAGCTTAAGATGGCAATATGAGTCAAAACGATACCGTGAAGGCAGCAATAGATGTCAGGAGAGAACTTCTCAGCCTAAAAATTCTCTAGGAATTTCTAGGTGAGTTGCCAAAAGTGGGCATGGCAGTTGATTGACTGTCCACTAAATCTTGGTATTTCCTATTGCATGGTGTGAAGTTGTCATTAGGAGGTGGTTGCCCAGCCAGGGACAGTATTTTCTGATCTTGCTTCCATGCAGATATGGTCAAGTTCTCACCAATGGGAGGTGAGAAGTGACACGAAGTCACTCAGGACCACAGTTTTCAAGGAGTATGTATGCCTTCCTCTCTCTTTCTTCCCGAGCTGGAGGCAGAGAACCCCAATGTTAGAGGATGAGCCACAGGATGAAAGGAGTTTGGGTCTTCGATTTTCCCTATGAGTTGTTATGTGAAGAAGAAATAAAGTCCCATCTTTAAAACACTGAAATTGTGGAGGTTTGTTATAGCATCGAGGCTCATCTAAACAATACAGTTTGAGTGTGGTATACCAGGAGAGTTCACATCCAATTATTACACATAGGCATTAGGAAAGGAAGTCTGTCTAGCTCCTTTTTCTGACCACCCTCTTCTGTGTTTCTTCACAGGACTTGGAAACATTAATAGGATTGTTCAGGTGTCAAGACAAAGTTTAGCCTCTGTTTTCTAAGTGCATGACGTTATTATGCTGAAATTCCATGTGCCTAAAGCTCACCTCTGTTTCTTAGTTTTTCTTTCATTTGCTGAAATTTAAACTGATCTGGAGCCAAAACCCTTTTAGGGCCTAATCATACTTTGTTTCAGAATAAGATGATCATTGTTTCTTGTTTCTATACAATATGGCTGGCCACAAAATGACAATATTTGACGATTAAACTTTTGACTTAGGCCTCAAAATTGAACTAAGCTTTCTAATCAAGTTTGCCAGAGTTCTGCCATGGTAAATACTACAGGAGACTCAGCTAACACTAAAGGGTTGGTTTACCTTCCATTCTCTATGTATCTTAGGTGTCTACATCCCTTGAAAATCTCATGGTTTGGAAAGGCAATAGGCAAAGCAGAATTCAACTGCATCCTAGACTTTAGATATAAGTCTGGCAATTAAAAAAAATTAACTCAATAATAATAATAAAATACAACCTAACTTTAACCCCTAATGCGTAACATTTTGGCTGCCTACATTTCTCCATTCAAACACTGAATGCTATATAAATAAAATGTTGTGATCTAATGCACAAATCTGGATCCGGTACACAAGGCTTGGTACGGTTTAGATATTTGTTCATCCTGTCCAAATCTCATGTGGAAATATAATCTACAGTGTTGAAGGTGGGGCCTGGTGGGAGGTGTTTGGGTCGTGGAAGTGGGTCCCTCATGGCGTGGTGCTGTCTTTGTGATAATTAGTGAGTTCTAAGAAGATGTGGTTGTTTAAAAGTGTGTGGTACCTCCCTGCAGCCACCTCTTGCTCCAGGTCTCACCATGTGAGATGCCTGCTTCTGCATCTCCTTCCACCATGAATAAAAGCTCCTTGAATCCCCCTCAGAAGCCAGTCAGATAATAGCGCCATGCTTCCTGTGCGGCATGCAGAACTCTGAGCCAATTAAGCCTCTTGTCTTTATAAATTACTCAGGCTCAGGTATTTATCATGATGCAAGAACAGCCTAACACAGTGATCCAAAGGTCTGTTACGCCCTGAGTCCCAGATTTTACTGTTTTTCACAGTTACTTTCATGTTTAGTGTGAACGCACTCATGACAATATTAC
This sequence comes from Saguinus oedipus, assembly GCA_031835075.1. NCBI lineage: Eukaryota > Metazoa > Chordata > Mammalia > Primates > Cebidae > Saguinus > Saguinus oedipus. Next base: position 64,276,298 of record CM063171.1, on the reverse strand, counting down.
ATGTAATGTCATCCTGCCTTATGCAGGTACGTGTGTGTGTGTGTGTGTGTGTGTGTGTGTGTGTGTGTGTGTACAAGCTGGGAAAGCAGCTTCCTTGGACTTCCAAGCTTCCAGATGTCCAACTCCAGAGACTTGTTTGTATCATCATTTTAGGCGGTTATAATCTATGTTTTTCAGATTCATGACCACCTCTCTCCTGGACCATATCTACTTGTCCCCCTGACGATAGCCTAATGAAACTACATTTTTTGTATAATACAAGTCTCTCTACATCTCTTGCCACAGCATAACTGATACAATTTTCAGTTCATGGCGAGGATTTCTTATAATGAAGCATGATGTTCCAAATGAAAGACTCCCTTCAACTCTGGTTTTCGTCTCCATTCTACACTTAAAGGCCAGTATCCAGAAGAACTGCCCAACACCTGGGAGAACCTCTAGAAACAATGGGTTCTTTAGAATAAATTCTGAGTGAGATGTGTAGTCTGACTTCACTCCATTATATATAGACAACTGTCCAAGGATAAGGGACTCCTACCTGGGGACACTTGAGGTTATGGAGTGTGTCAGTGCTATGATCTGCTGAATCCAGTCTATCTCACTGCTCACTATTTCAGGTTATGTCTAGCTCCTTGAGACTGCATTCCCACCTTATCAAGGCAACCTGCCACATTCTTCAGGATGAGGACTCATATATGACATAGAGGAGGTGCTAGAATATCAGTAACTCATTAGCCAATGACAGTGCCTGGTGTATATAAAGGGAATGGCTGAGAGCAATGAGTTGTAAGGAATGTCCTTTGATCTCAGATACCCATCCACATGTGTGAGGACCTTCCATTCAGATGCTTCAGGCATATACTCTCTTTCCTCTCTTTTTGGAGAGAATCTTAAAGAAGGGATGGTGTTGACTGCATGGAGGTCCCTGCGCCAAGGGAGCATTCCTGACTTACATTTTTGTGTCAGATCAAACTACTAATACAGGTCCATCTTCTCACCTGGCTCTGCACAGATACAGTGACTCATCTTACTCCTTACCCCTCGGGTTCCAAGTCACATAACAGCAACAGAAAGACAGACAATGCCAGTTTTATTATTTCCATATTGTTCCTGTAACAAATTATTACAAACTTTGTGGCTCAAAGCAACACAAACTTATCTCACAATTCTGGAAGTCAGAAGCCACAGTTGGATCCCACTGGGCTAAAACTAAGGGGCTGGTAAGGCTGCATTTCCTTCTAAGAGATCTAGCATAGAATCTGTTTCTTTGCCTCTTCCAGCTTCCAGAGGCCACCAGCCTTCCTCAGCTCTTAGACTTCTACCCCCATCGACAGCATTGTTGCATTTCTCTCTGGCTGCCCATCTGTAGTCACACTCCCACTGACCTCTTCTGCTGCCTTCTCCCACTTTTAAAGACTTTTAAGGTTCCTTGTTACTACTTTCGCCCACTTAGATAAGGTAAGATGGTCTTCCTCTTTAAAGTCAGCTGATTAGCAACCTTAATTCTCCTTTGTCATGTAAATTGACATATTTGTAGGTTATTTGAAATGGCTGTGTTTTGGGGTATGGGGAGTATTATCTGCCTATCACATCAGGCTCAACACTATAGCTCACCTCTAGCTCCACCTGTTAGAGGCTGGTATATCTGCTATTGGTTTCCCTCCTAGCTTCTTGCAGTATCATTAGGTTACATGCATGTAGGTAAAGCCTGTCCTTTTTCTGATTTCTATATTTACTGTTCACTTGATGAACATCTCAATTTCCATCTGTTTTTCATATACTATGTTTAGTCCTCCTAAAATTCTGTTGCCTGGGAGACACCCACTGGATTGGAAACATGTCAACAAACCTAAAGAGATGCTGTACTTTACTTGGAAACTTAAAACCCATGTTTGGTGTCAGATAAAACAGTTTGGAGGAAGAGACATGAGTACCTAGGGAGGCTGTCCTTCTGAGCAGTGGTTAAGGGAAGTGAGGTGTTTTTATCACATGTGGTAGCTGAGATATACCAGTGACTAAGTAGTACAATGTAAAATGATACTTTGCAAGCTGTCATTTTTATTCTTTCTAATTAAGCAGAGTTATAATGTTTTTGAAGAAGATGTGGAATTGTGAACTGAATGATTTGATTATTATATTCAAAAGCAGCAGGTGTATGGTACAAATTAAACTATTGACTAATAATTAAACACCCGTTCTCACTCCTGTAAAAACACAAAGGGAGAACAGTAAGCAATTACATAGTTTGGTGCTGTCTATCCAAGCACAGGGATGCTCCTTGATTTTCTCTAGCAATTAACATTTTCTATTTCGCGAAGCGATTATTTATATTCTTTCTGTTCTAATGGATCTTATTAATCATGTCCGTCAACCATACAAATAGCATTTATTAACTCTGGCAGTGAAACATTAAAAATCTTGCATTTATTTCTTAATCAGAGAGGCAAACATTTATTGAAGAGATTTAGAAACCAGGCCTTAATATGTGGATCAGGCGATAGTGGCAGCCCAGCAAGGGAACAGTGAGATGATCACTGCAGAAACAAGTTTGGGTTTTTTGCTGAACTCCCCATTTGGATTTCTCTGTTAAGTGCCCCAACTTCCTTCAAAATCATGCATTAAGAATCTCTGTGTGATAGATTGCTACAATAAAAAAAAAAATACCATCTGTGATGTCTAAGTCACTATTCTAAATGCTAGAAGAATAGATACATAGAGATGATAAGATGTGATAAATGTCTTCAAAAATATTGAGGATGAGAAAATGCTTGTATCTAAAACAGAATAAAAAGGTAGACTGTCTACAGTAGGACAAAGCAGTCATACTTTATAAACTGTTCTAACTGTAAATGGATCAGGTGAAAGTAAGAGGAATTAATTGCTAGAGGAGAAAATGAACTCTCAGAACCATCTGTGAACTGATGGTTAGATTTATGAAGGAGGCAGCATATTTGTTGAGTAATTAAGGGCACATGAGATTTTGATATGTCAAGGTAGCAAAAGGGATTGGTAAGGGCAACATACTTAATGTCAACAGGAAGAACAATGAGAAGTTACGTGGATATGAACAGGCATGAAGCACATTCAGGAGATGGTGAATGAGAGCCATGGTCTCTGCCTGCTCTTCTCTGATTCCCACTTGTCTATAGCCATTGTTCATCACTTTGTACCACGATGATCTTTTTCAAATGCAAGTATGATTCTGTCTTCCCTACCCTACACATCTTCAATGATTTCCAGTTGCTTTCAATGAAGACCACAAGCCCTAACATCCCAATGCACCTATAGTATCTGGCTCCTGTTAAAACTTTCAGCCTCCTCTCTTATTTCCCTCTACATTAGGAGTCTTCATAACATGCTTTAAACAAACTCATATATTGATTTCTGTTGGTCCAGAACCCACGTGGTCTCATCACTAATCACCACCTTTTCAACTGACTCTGCACAGATGACTCAGCTCCCTCTTGTTCACTTTCGTCCTGACTTTCAACCCTGGAGGATTCTCTTGGGCCATAACAGCACCACAGTCAGCACAGCTCTTGGTGTCAAGTGGCCTATGCCTGCTCCTGATTACCTTAAGAACTTCTCACATGCTTTTCCCTTCTGCTTGAATGATTTCACTTCCTCCACCTCCAAAGCCACTATCTTTCTACCATCCAGCTAATACCTACTCACTTTTAAAGTCAAGCCTAACCTCCTCAGGGCACATCTCCTTGACAGTGAAGACTTGTCTAAGTCTCTAGGTTATATGATCTGAGGACCATTGTAGGTCTCCTTTACTATCATTTAAATTTCAACTAAAATCCAATTTTAGAAATCATCTGCAATATTTGTCTTTCCATCTAGTTAGTAAGCCTAAAGTTGTGGGAAACTATGTATGTTGTTAATCATTGCATTTCATTTGCTAGCAGAGTGCCTGGCAACTACTATGTTCCAAATAAATACTATTGAGTAAATGAACAAATGAGGAAATATTAGGACAACAGGCTGGGCCTTGATTAGGAAAGGTCACAAATTCCATACTGAGGATTTTGTGCAGAGAAAACAAGGATGTCCACATTTGTAAAAAAATGACTGAGCGCTGAATCAATTCAAGATAGACAAAAAAAAATCTGGCCCAACTTTCATTTGTTTGTTTTCTGTGTATATCGATGTTCAAGTTCTCATTTTGCACTTCATTTCTTTTTTTGTCTATTCTCTATAATGTCAGCATTTCCTGAGGAATTTCTTTTCTTCCAGCTTAACCAGCCGATCTGCCTTATTGCACTTACATTCTCCCACTACTCCCATTTCATCTGACAATGAAACATATTATTCCAATGCTCCAGCTTCTCCTTGATTCTCTATGTAGATCTGATTCCTAGAGATATGGCCTATTAAATTGTCTTCTTAACTTGTAACAATTTTATTGAGTTATTTCTCCTTCATTCAGAGCAATTTGTATATTCTTTTAATAATCAGATTATCCATTCATTATTTATTCATTACTAAAAGCTACCTCCCTTCTGTGGGTAAAAGTGTTATTTCCAGCCACTGAAATCTAATAGGATGATAAGATTTGAGTGAAATGAACGCCTTTGAAGGTATCAGCTTCAGTATTGCCCTTTGGAACCTGTGAAGAAAATCACAGTTCCTCTCTTGGTCCTGGAGGTAAATATAAACAAGATGGGAAAGGAGCAAACTTCAAGCAGCTGGTTTAGCATCATTTACCTCTATCTGGTACTGTAACTAGGAGGTGTTAGCGGGGCCAGGGGGCATCCCAAAGATGCTCCCAGTTCCCAGATGAGGTTCTTGGCCTCTCCTACCCTGATGAATGGGGAAAGGGGCCCTGGAGGCATAGTGAGTTTGCCGTTTGAATAAATATCATGGACCCAAAGAGTTTTGCAGATAGCAATTTATTAGGCAGAGAGAGAGAGAGCACGCTCCCAGGCTGTTGCTGCTGTTGGAGGGGATCCAGAGATGGAACCCGTATAGGGAGGGAGCAGTGGGAATTTAACCCTTGAATTATTTCCTCCCCATTCATGTACTCGTCCAATGAGAAGAGTTCTTTCAAACTTCCTCTAGAATAATTGATCTTTGACTCTAATACCGGATTGGTTGCTTCATCTACAACAGAGCCCCCTGCTCTCAGAGCTTTTGGGGGCTTTTGGACAAAGGAGCCCACCCAGATTTTTCCACCTAGCCCATGCTCAGGAAACCTAGACAAAGAACTTTACATTTTAAACTGCTCTGGTTCCTGGGTGGAGAGGGGAGAGTCGGGGAAACTCCTGCCTTTGAAACCACACCCCTCGCAGACCCGGGAAGAGTCCCTCAGTCCCCACTCTGAACAGGAAAAGTCCAACTGCTGTTGGGACACGGGCATTGGTAGCTTTTTAACTACTTTTCTACTGATTGGAACGTAGAAGGGGCCCTGCAGTTGAGGTTCCCTCCAGAGGGGAGACTTCCAAGGATGCAGGTTGATCCAGAGGTCCACAACAGAACTCATGAGCCAAGGACATTCTGGGTTTCATTTGCAGGACCATTTGTTGCCTTATGGCTTTAATTCTAGAATAAACAAATTTGACAAGAATGTTAAAGATGAGAGGCCCGGAAGATGGCATCGGAGAAGCGACTCAGAATTGCAGCTCTCAGTGAAGGCGCAGAGGGTGAGTCCTAGCCGCATTCTCGAATGGACCTTTTTTGCCCACAGAGTGTTGAAAGTCCCAGGTGTGGGAGAGACACGGGACACTAGTACAGCCGGCTATCGCAGCCGGCTCGCGCGGCCACTTTGGCTGGCGCCACAGCGGGACCTGGCACGGAACTCACTGGTCTGGGTGCCCTGTTAAACCGGCAATCTGAGATTTGGAAGGGCAGATTGGCATGTCCATCTGATTGAACAGGACTGGGACAATGAGCCAGACCAGGAGATTCCTGGGAAGCGTGATCTGAGCCGGTGCACTGGGCAGCGGCACGGGAGATCGCACGGATCCCAGTGCCCTATCGGCAGGCTACTGGGGCGCCAGTGAGACAGTCGACATTTCAGCTTGGGGAGAGGAAGAGAGAGAGAGAGAGGACGGACTCTGAGGCAGGGAGCTGGGTGATCGGGCTCGGCCGGTCCCACCCTCACGGGGACAAGCAGGGCAGCGATTGGAGGCGCTGGGGGCTGAGAGTTTTGCTGCTGGCATCTAGGACGGTGCAGCCCGCTGGGGGAGGGGCGTCCGCCACTGCAGACGCAATCCGCCCCTATTGAAGTACCCCGCCCAGGGCTGACGCAGCCTGCCGTTGCCGAGGTAATCTGCCATAACAGAGAGACTCCACCAGGAGGGGGGAGCACTCCACAGCAGAACAGAGCCCAGCAGCAACAGGGCGGACCTGCCCTAGCAGGGCAGAGCCCCGGCAGGTAAACAGTGAATAGACTGCCTCCTAGTGGGGCAGAACAGTGCAACAGATACTCATAAAGAAAGCCCCAACTCCCTGAGACAGAGCATCTAAGGGGGAAAAAAAAAGGGTGGTGTTTTATGAGTTCTGTTGCAGCAGACATAAACAACCTCCCAACAACCCTGAATGAATAACGGAGCTCACAGATCAGCACTGGAGCTCCTATAAAGCACAGACCGTCTCCTCAAGCAGCTCCCTGACCCCTGTATATCCAAAGAGTCACCCCCAAAAAGGACTAATCAGACTGACATTTGGCAGGCATCATTCTGGAACAAAGACAGCAGAAGAAGAAACTGGTAGCATCCCTCACTGTTCCACAGCTGCTACAGGTATACCCCAGACAAGCAGGGCCTGGAGTGGACCTCAGCACTCATACAGCAGAGGGACTAGACCATTAGAAGGAAAACCAAGTAACAGAAATACTTCATCATCAACAATCTCAGCGCCAACACAGAGACCCAATTGAAAAATCAGCAACTACTAAGACAACAGGTGGATAAATCCATAAAGATGGGAAGAAACCAGCGCAAAAAGGAGGAAAACACCCGAAACCAAAACACCTCACCTCCTACAAAGGACCAAAACTCCTCACCAGCAAGGGAACAAAGCTGGACTGAGAATGAGTGTGACGAAATGATGGAATCAGACTTCAGAAGGTGGATAATGAGAAACTTCATTGAGCTAAAAGAACATGTTCTAAATCAGTGCAAAGAAACTAAGAACCTTAAAAAAAGATTTGAAAAAAGATTCGAGGAATTGATAACAAGAATGGACAACTTAGAGAGGAATATGAATGAATTGAAGGAGCTGAAAAACACAACACAAGAACTTCGCGAAGCATGCACAAGTTTCAACAGCCGAATTGACCAAGCAGAAGAAAGAATATCAGAAGTCAAAGATCAACTCAATGAAATAAAATGAGAAACCAAGATTAAAGAAAAAAGTGCAAAAAGGAATGAACAAAATCTCCAAGAAATGTGGGACTATGTGAAGAGACCCAACCTACGTTTGATAGGTGTACCAGAATGTGATGAAGAGAATGAATCCAAGCTGGAAAATACTCTTCAGGATATTATCCAGGAAAATTTCCCCAACCTAGCAAGACAGGTCAATACTCAACTCCAGGAAATACAGAGAACACCACAGAGATACTCCGCAAGAAGAGCAACCCCAAGGCACATAATCATCAGATTCACCAGGGTTGAAATGAAGGAGAAAATACTAAGGGCAGCCAGAGAGAAAGGTCGGGTCACCTACAAAGGGAAGCCCATCAGACTCACAGCAGATCTCTCGGCAGAGACTCTACAAGCCAGAAGAGAGTGGGGGCCAATATTCAACATCCTTAAAGAAAAGAACTTTCAACCCAGAATTTCATATCCAGCCAAACTGGGCTTCATAAGGGAAGAAAAAATAAAATCCTTCACGAACAAGCAAGTACTCAGAGATTTTGTCACCACTAGGCCTGCTTTACAAGAGCTCCTGAAAGAGGCACTACACATAGAAAGGAACAACCAGTACCAGCCATCCTAAAAGCATACCAAATGCTAAAGAGCATCAACAAAATGAAGAATCTACATGAAGCAATGGGCAAAACAGCCAGCTAGCATCAAAATGGCAGTATCAAATTCACACATAACAATATTAACCCTAAATATAAATGGGCTGAATGCCCCAATCAAAAGTCACAGACTGGCAAATTGGATAAAAAAACAAAACCCATCGGTGTGCTGTATCCAGGAAACCCACCTCACATGCAAGGATACACAAAGGCTCAAAATAAAGGGATGGAGGAAGATTTACCAAGCAAATGGAGAGCAAAAAAAAGCAGGAGTTGCAATTCTCATCTCTGATAAAATAGACTTTAAAGCAACAAAGATCAAAAGGGACAAAGAAGGTCATTACATAATGGTAAAAGGAGCAATACAACAAGAAGAGCTAACGATTCTAAATATATATGGACCCAATGCAGGAGCACCCAGATATATAAGGCAAGTTCTTAATGACTTACAAAGAGACTTAGACTCCCACACAATAATAGTGGGAGACTTTAACACTCCACTGTCAATATCAGACAGATCAACCAGACAGAAAATTAACAAGAATAGCCAGGACTTGAACTCAGACCTGGAACAAGCAAACCTGATAGACATTTACAGAACTCTCCACCCCAAATCCACAGAATATACATTCTTCTCAGCACCACATCAGACCTACTCCAAAATTGACCACGTAATTGTAAGTAAAGCACTCCTCAGCAAATGCAAAACAACTGAAATCATAACAAACAGTCTCTCAGACCATAGTGCAATCAAGTTGGAACTCAGAATTCAGAAAATAACTCAGAACCGCACAGCTTCATGGAAACTGAACAACTGGCTCTTGAATGTTAATTGGATAAACAATGAAATGAAGACAGAAATAAAGACGTTCTTTGACACCAAGAAGAATGAAGACACAACGTACCAGAATCTCTGGGACACATTTAAAGCAGTCTGTAGAGGAAAATATATAGCAATAAGTGCCCACTTGAGAAGAGTGGAGAGATCCAAAATTGACACCCTATCGTCAAAATTGAAAGAGCTAGAGGAGCAAGATCAAAAAAGCTCAAAACCTAGCCAAAGACAAGAAATAACTAAGATCAGAGCAGAACTGAAGGAGATAGAGACACGAAAAACCCTTCAAAAAAATCAATAAATCCAAGAGCTGGTTTTTCGAAAAGATCAACAAAATAGACAGACCACTAGCCAGACTGATAAAAAATAAAAGAGAGAACAACCAAATAGATGCAATAAAAAACGATAAAGGGGAAATCACCACAGATTCCACAGAAATTCAAACCATCATCAGAGAATACTAAAAACAACTCTATGCACATAAACTAGTAAACCAGGAAGAAATGGATAAATTCCTGGACGCCTGTGTCCTCCCAAGCCTAAACCAGGAGGAAGCCGAAACTATGAATAGACCAATAACAAGGTCTAAAGTTGAGGCAGCAATTAAGAGCCTACCACACAAAAAAAGCCCAGGTCCAGATGGGTTCACAGCCGAATTCTACCAGACACACAAAGAGGATCTGGTACCATTCCTTCTGAAACTATTCCAAATAATTCAAAAAGAGGGAACCCTTCCCAAATCATTTTATGAGACCAACATCATCCTGATACAAAAACCCAGCAGAGACTCAACAAGAAAAGAAAACTTCAGGCCAATATCCATGATGAACATAGATGCAAAAATCTTCAATAAAATACTGGCAAACCGATTGCAACAGCACATTAAAAAACGTATCCATCATGATCAAGTAGGATTCATCCCGGGGATGCAAGGCTGGTTCAACATACGCAAGTCTATAAATGTAATTCACCACATAAACAGAAGCAAAAACAAAAATCACATGATTATCTCAATTGATGCAGAGAAGGCATTTGACAAAATTCAACAGCCCTTTATGCTAAAAACCTTCAATAAACTTGGTATTGATGGAACATATCTCAAAGTAATAAAAGCTATTTACGACAAACCAACAGCCAATATCATACTTAATGGGCAAAAACTGGAAGCATTCCCTTTGAAATCCGGCACTAGACAAGGATGCCCTCTCTCACCACTCCTATTCAACATAGTACTGGAAGTTCTAGCCAGAGCAATCAGGCAAGAAAAAGAAATAAAGGGTATTCAAATAGGAAAGGTGGAAGCCAAATTGTCTCTATTTGCAGACAACATGATAGTATACCTAGAAGACCCCATCACCTCAGCCCAAAAACTCCTGAAACTGACAAGCAACTTCAGCAAAGTCTCAGGATATCAAATCAATGTTCAAAAATCACAAGCATTCCTATACACCAATAACAGACTTAAAGAGAACCAAATCAAGAACGAACTGCCATTCACAATTGCTACAAAGAAAATAAAATACCTAGGAATACAACTCACAAGGAATGTAAGGGACCTCTGTAAGGAAAACTACAAACCACTGCTCAACGAAATAAGAGAGGACACAAACAGATGGAGAAACATTCCATGTTCGTGGTTAGGAAGAATCAATATCGTGAAAATGGCTATACTGCCCAAAGTAATTTACACAATCAATGCTATCCCCATCAAACTACGATTGAATTTCTTCACAGAACTGGAAAAAACCACCATGAATTTCATATGGAACCAAAAAAGAGCCCGCATAGCCAAGTCAATTCTAAGCAAAAAGAACACAGCGGGAGGCATCACGCTACCAGACTTCAAACTATACTACAAGGCTACAGTAATCAAAACAGCATGGTACTGGTACCAAAACAGAGATACAGATCAATGGAACAGAACAGAAGCATCGGAGGCAACACAACATACCTACAACCATATTATCTTTGATAAACCAGACAAAAACAAGCAATGGGGAAAGGATTCCCTGTTTAATAAATGGTGTTGGGAAAACTGGCTAGCCATGTGCAGAAAGCAGAAACTGGACCCCTTCCTGACACCTTACACTAAAATTAACTCCAGATGGATTAAAGACTTAAACATAAGACCTGATACCATAAAAACCCTAGAAGAAAATCTAGGCAAAACCATTCAGGACATAGGAGTAGGCAAGGACTTCATGACCAAAACACCAAAAGCATTGGCAACAAAAGCCAAAATAGACAAATGGGACCTAATCAAACTCCACAGCTTCTGCACGGCAAAAGAAACAGTCACTAGAGTGAATCGGCAACCATCAGAATGGGAAAAAATCTTTGCAGTTTACCCATCTGACAAAGGGCTGATATCCAGAATTTACAAAGAACTCAAACAGATTTACAGGAAAAAAACAAACAAGACCATTCAAAAATGGGCAAAGGATATGAACAGACACTTTACAAAAAAAGACACACATGAGGCCAACAAACACATGAAAAAATGCTCATCATCACTGGTCATTAAAGAGATGCATATCAAAACTGCATTGAGATACCATCTCACGCCAGTTAGAATGGCGATCATTAAAAAATCTGGAGACGGCAGATGCTGGAAAGGATGTGGAGAAATAGGAACACTCTTACACTGTTGGTGGGAGTGTAAATTAGTTCAACCATTGTGGAAGACAGTGTGGCAATTCCTCAAGGACCTAGAAATAGAAATTCCATTTGACCCAGCAATCCCATTACTGGGTATATATCCAAAGGTCTATAAATCGTTCTACTATAAGGACACATGCACACGAATGTTCATTGCAGCACTGTTTACAATAGCAAAGAACTGGAACCAACCCAAATGCCCAACGATGATAGACTGGACTGGGAAAATGTGGCACATATACACCATGGAATATTATGCAGCAATCAAAAATGATGAGTTTGTGTCCTTTGTAAGGACATGGATGAATCTGGAGAACATCATTCTCAGCAAACTGACACAAGAACAGAAAAAGAAATACCGCATATACTCACTCATAGGTGGGTGAGAAAAATGAGAACACATGGACACAGGGAGGGGGTATACTACACACTGGGGTCTATTGGGGGGAATGGGGGAGGAACAGTGGGGGGGGCTGGGGAGGGATAGCCTGGGGATGAATGCCAAGTGTGGGTGAAGGGGAGGAAGGCAGCAAAACACACTGCCATGTGTGTACCTATGCAACTGTCTTGCACGTTCTGCACACGTACCCCAAAACCTATAATGCAATAAAAATTTAAAAAAAAAAAAAGATGAGAGGCCCAAAGGCCAGCAATAATAGAATGATTATAAAGGGGCCTAGAAGAGGGCAGAGCTAGGACAGGTCATTGTTAAACAAGCTCAGCAATTCTGTTTCTTGGAGGTCTTTAGCCCTGCGTTCAATTTATCCCTGAGTCCTTTAACTTTAAGAGAATACCCGACTGGTTTACAAAGTAGTAGCATTCTTTTCCTAAAAAGAGACAGGTTCCTTCTCTCTCTGCTGCTAGCAGATCCAGGGCCCTTCTATTTTGAAGAATCATGGCAGCTAGAGTTAAGTTGCTTCTGTAGAGAGAATTAGCAACCTTTTCCCTGTTATCATTTAACTCCTGAGATAGCTTATAGTAAAACTGAGTAGAGGTAGTGATTGGAGAAGAGTCTATCTCCCCAGTGACAGCTTAGGGGCTGGGAGAAATATCTGGAGACTGCTTGTCCTAGGGCTCCTCGGATAGTTACAGACTTGGAGGACAACCGTTCAGGACAGGAAAGCAAAACTGAGAAGGCCGTGCCAGTGTCCAGAGAAGATCTACCTTCTGGCCCTCTATAGTTAGCTCTACCCGAGGCTCGGTGAGGGTGATGGCTTGTGCTGGCACTTGCCCTGGGCACCCTCAGTCCTGCTGTTGGGTCACCTGGTTGGCCACCTCAGGCCCTGGGAACCGTCATCCCCTGGGACAGTGTGCCTTTCAGTGATCCCCTTTGCACAGTGGGCAAGGACAAGGAGATGGTCCGTTCCTCTGGGGACAATCTCTCTTAAAGTGTCCTAGTAAGCTGCAGTGGTAGCAAGCTCTGCCAGACTGGTGGCTAAACCAAGCCTTTCTCTCTCCCAAGCCCCTTGGGTTTCCTTGCCTAAAGGCCATGACTAGGGCTGTGACTTTTCTCTGGTCCCTCCTGTTCCTTTCAGCCTGTTCCTCCTGGTCTCTATTATAGAACACCGAGGTTGCTAGATTTAGTAATGATTCTAGACTCTGTTCTGGCCCCAGGGCCAGCTTCTGGAGCGTCTTCCTAATGTCTGCTGCTGATTGCATAATAAATTTGTCTTTTAATATTAACTGACCCTAGATGGAGTTTCCCAGGGGAATATACTTTCTTAAGGCCTCCTGTAACTGCTCAAGAAAGGCTGGGTTGGGTTTTCTTCCTTTCCCCGAGTTATGGTGGATAACATTGCATACTTCATGGGCTTTTTTTGCCTTAATCCCTCAAGGATGCAGGTCAATAGGTGCCTACAACTCTAGTTCCTCTGTTCTGAGTTAGGATCCCAGAGAGGGTCCATGCTAGGGACTGTTTGTCTGCCTGTAGGGAATCTATCCTTCTCCTCTGGCGTCACTTGGTCATGTACTTGCCTAAGGTACAAGATGTCCCCAAACTCTTGAGTCACTGCTAGAGCAGCCTCTCTCTCATTGCTGGTTAGGGTCTGACTAAGCAATAACACGACATCTTTCCAATCTAATTTGAAGGACTGACTCAGGCCCTGCAGAACATCTATGTACTTCTCCGGGTCATCTGAAAGTTTTCCTAAGTCTGCCTTGATTTGCTTTAAGTCAGAAAGTGAAAAGGGGGTGTGTACTTTGGTCAGGACAAGTTCACCTCCTACTGCCTGTAGGGGGCAGAGTTGGAGCATCCTAGTAGCCTGAGGTGCCTTGGCTGCTTTGGCCTTCGCTGACTCCTCTTGGGTTATAGGAGCTGAAGAGACCTGGGCAGCATTGGTGAAGGGAGCAGCCACAGGGAGTCCTAAATATGAGAGTAGTCCTGAGGAGGGGCCAGTAGGGTGTAGGTTACAGACCTCACATAGCTGAGGATTATCCCTTAGAGAAAAGAAAACTTGCACATAGGGGACCTCAGTCCATTTACCTTCCCTCTTACAGAACAGGCCTAACTGTAGAAGGGTGGTATAATTTATACTTCCCTGAGGAGGCCAGGTTTCTCCATCGGCAGAGGGTAGTGCTGCCACTCTGTTTGACAGAGAAAAGTGAGCCACTTCTTCTTCAAAGACCGTGGGTCAAATTGGGTCCAGTTATCCAAGATACACTTTGAGGGCAATTTCGCCTTGGGAAGAGTAGCACCCATCTGAAATCGAACACAGGGAAGCCTGCATCCCTAGTTAGTCCTTGCAACTGTTAGCCCTGGGACGTCCCCAGTTACAGCACCTTGTAGTTTCCTTGTGCCCTAGATGCATGATCGTCTTCTGGGTGCCCCCCATGTGCTGGTTTTAATCTTGCTTACTGACCTCATGGACACATGCTCACTATCTAAATGTCCTTATGGCCACCTTAAGGACATGAGGACTGCTGGGCTTAGTGGCCCTGTACCAGCGCGTCCTTGAAGAACCAGGCCAGTGAGACTTGGGCGATGAGTGCCAATACTCCCTAGCAAAAGTTTAATTAACACAGGCCTGACCATAAAGCTGCCCCAGGAGGATAAAAGCTGCAGAGGATAAACTCCTTGGAAGGGGCCTCTAAGCACAACAATCTTAAAGAAGGTAATGGCTGGCCGCAGGACTGATGCTGGAACAATGGCCTCCGGACCCAGGACTTCTCCCCCACCCCACTTCCCATCATAGGAATATGCCCGAGGGTTCTGGGGCCTGTAATTAACTATTTGAGCACCGGATCAGGTCTGACTACGGTATTTTAGATGGATAAGTTCTGCCATATGGGGAGCCAATCCTAGGCAAGACAAATGTACATCATTAGATTCTGGCACCACTCGGATTGGGAAATTGTGGGTGATAAAAAACACAATGTCCTATAGCCTCCAGTTCCCACCAATAGACTCTGGCTCTGTTAGGACATAACCTAGCACTGTGGACTACAGAAACTGGCCCTGTGCACTGTAGAAGGTCCTCACAGGCAAGGGTCCCTAGAATGCCACCCCAAGAGCCTCATGCATCGGAAATATCTTACAGGAAAGAGCCAGGAAGAAGTTTGCTTCAAGGAAATCTGGACTCAGGAGGTTGGGGCCTGAAAGGCTGGGCGTGGCTAGCATAGTCACCCTTTTCTTTGGAATTTTAAGCAGGGCCCCAACCTCAACCTGACTGAATCAGGAGTTCAGGACCGGACTTCCTCCTGCCAACCCTTGGCTTGGCCCAGAGACAGAAAGAACAGCAAGAAAGGAAAGCTGGTTGGGAGAAAGTCTGACACCTGTGTCTTCAGACTGACAGCCATGCTTTTGAAAGGCTGGGTGTGGCTTGCACAGGCAGCTCCTGCTCCAGCACATGGGCCCAGCCATGCTGCATGCAGCTCCATGCAGCCCCGGCTGCTCAGTGCTCTCCGCAGGTGGCACCTGCCCAACCTTGCCTCCTTAACAAATTTAAAAGAAGGAAAGGACAGATTAGCAAGTGAAAGGGGTCCAATACCACTCACAGCTCTGAAATCCAACATACTCCTGGCTGGCTTGCCAAAAGATTTAACTGGGGGATGTGGGAGGGGGCAGCCCGAAGACTCTCCCAGTTCCCCAAAGAGGTTCTTGGCCTCTATTATCCCGAAGAATGGGGAAAAGGGCCCCGGAGGCATGGTGAGTTTGCTGTTTGAGTAAATATCGTGGACCCAAAGAGTTTTGCAGAGAGTGATTTATTAGGCAGAGAGAGACAGCTCCCAGGCTGCCACTGCCGTGGAAGAGGATCCAGAGAAGGAATTTGAATAGGAAGGGACCAGCAGGATTTTAACCATTGTGTTATTTCCTCCCCGTTCATGTTCTCATCCAATGAAAGGAGTTCTTTCAAATTCCTCTGCAGTGACTGATCTTTGACTCTGATACCGGATGGCTACTTGGTCCACAACAAATCCCCTCCTCCCAGAGCTTTTGGGAGGCTTTTTGGACAAAGAAGCCCACCTGGATTTTTCCACCTATCCTGGGCGCAGGAAGCCTAGACAAAAAACTTTACATTTGAAACCCCTCTGGTTCTGGGATGGAAGGGGTGGAGCCGGGAAACTCTTGCCTTTGAAACCCTTCCCCTCATGGACCTGGGAAGAGTCCCTCAGTATAAGCCCCCACATCTAATGCTCTGTAACACAGATTACAGGCACCTTTGCCTTTTAAACTCTCAGTCTCCTGACCTGCATACCTGGCTAAAAACCCAAGCAGTAACTGAGACTACTTGTTTCAAAATGAGCTTTTCCTGGGACTACAAGAGTCTTGTTAATAATCCTTGAAACCGCTGTGCCTGCAGCACAGGTATCTATAGAGGTCAAGGTTATGCTGCGGAGACTGCACCTCAAGACCCCTGATTCCCAGGCCTATCAAGTTCTTTGCCCAGGGCCTGAAACTGCTGAGGCCCATACCACATACATCAACCTTTAGCCTGTGATCAACACTGTCAAAAGCCGCAGGGCTCTGCCAATTTCAAAATTCCACAGAAACTGTATTTACCAGATTCTAATACTTAGCTATCTCTCCAGGTGGTATAAGTTAGGAGTCATTTTCATAACTGTAAAATCATATATTTTCACAACTGTAAAATTAGCCACCTGAGACAACAGAGCCATTGCAAATTGACAGGGTTAAAACTTCTCCATACTGATCTCACTTAAGCTAATTCCTAAAGCTACAACCCCAGATTGTGCCAATTATTTGGGCTTCAAAGCCTACCCCTTGTCTTTTCTCAGTTTCCAACCTATTCTCAATGTTCAACTCTTCAAGGTTCTACTAAATAAAACTCTTGTTTATTCTATGTCTGAATTCTGAACTATTTATAAAACACAAGGGTTCAGCAGTTAAAGATAAAAATGCCAAATTATTGCCAAGATTTTCCATATTAGGAAATGTAGCTGACATAACCATGCCCCCCCCATAAAAGATTTAAGACTTTGTTATATAGGTATAGCCTATTCCAATAATATGACCACCTTTAGAGACAGCAAACTACAGTGCACCTTGAGGCAAACAGCTGTGGTCTTACACACATGCATGCACATACACCAGCCAAGAGGAGGAAAGAACAAGTAGAGCCACACAAAGTGTTATACCTATTAGAAAAATGACCCTTCCTCCCCTGAGGAGCAGTGAGCAAAACATGGCTCAAAGTACAAGGAATGTTCCCATGTGGAAACAGGAGCTATGGGACAGCTCTGCCATTCCCTCCTAACAATGGGAACACTGAGAATCCTACTGTGGCCCTAAAATGAAAGGTCTTAACTATCTGACGCATCGACCAGGATAGCATTGTCTAGGGTGAATTAAAGATATATTAGGTAATTGACTGCATGAAAGAGTGGAAACAAACACTAAATATTCTCAATACAAAAAAAAAACTGATAAGGAGGATAGGTGATGAATATATTAGCTTGATTTAATCTTTCCACATTTGTACAGATACATCAAAACACCACATGGTACCCCATACATATTGTATGTACAATTATTATTTGTCAATTAAAGGCATACATAAGTTTAAAAATCAAAGAGTATCTAAAGCTGACCTTCAATCAATGTGGTAAACATGTTTCCTCCTGGAATAGTAATTATCAGGTGTATTTTCTACAAGTCATGGGAGGAAGCCAAGGCCTATAGAGCGTTTGACTCCAGAAAGATAAAGTGTACTGCGAGAGGGTAACATCAATGGCAACTTTGACTCTGATTTGGAAACCAAAGAAGGTTTTAGTCGACTTGAGGTTAAAGCCAGGCATGCCTTAGACTGAACTCTTTTTTTTTTTTTTTTTTTTTTCTTTAGACAGAGTCTCACTCTGTAGCCCAGGCTGGAGTGCAGTGGGGCAATCTTGGCTCACTGCAACATTCACTTCCCTGGTTCAAGTGATTCTCCTGCTTCAGCCTCCCGAGTCGCAGGGATTACAGGGGCCCCGCTACCATGCCTGGCTTTTTTTTTTTTTTTTTTTTTTTTGTGCAAAAACATTTAAATGGAGTTTTGCCATGTTGGCCAGGATGATCTTGAACTCCTAACCTCGGGTGATTCACCTGCCTCAGCCTCCCAAAGTGCTAGGATTACAGACATGAGCCACTGCACCCAGCCAGACTGAACTCTTAACCACAAGTCATTACTGCCTTTCTGAACCTGTCCACTAATATAAAGATATCCTAACGCTTTTAAATAGAGAAACTACAACTCTAGTACCTATTACTGAGAACTCACCTGCATTTTAATGTTCCTTTTCCCTTAGGCAGCTATAATAATCTTTTCAAGAAACGCTGGACAATGAATAATTATACATTTAAAATTTCAGATCTCTGGTAAAGACTTTATTTGCTGCCTCCTTTTTGCAAATTATTTTTGTGCAGTTCTAATTGATTATACAATTGCTCTATTTATAAAGGGATTGCTACAGGAAAATTGTTTTTCACGATTGAAATATTTATTGTTTCCCTGGCACTTGGACACACATGTAACACCGTAATTACTGTCTTTGAGGTCATTCCTTGTATTAAAGAAATAGTTTTTACTTTAAATTCCCAAACCAAGCAACCATGTTGTTGCCTTCATCACCTTTAAAGGCTTAAATAGATAAAAATCTTAAACAAAATAAAAGAAATATTAACAGCACTTTGTCAAAAGACAGAAACATTGCTAATATGTAATGGATGCCTTTGTCCCACCAGAAAGACACTATTCAAAAGTTCACAGGATTGAAAGGAGTGTGAGTTCTCCAAACACTTTACTGAATTCAGTGGGAGAGAAGGTACCTATTAGAAGTACTGCCATCTTTGAAGATGGAGGATTCCCTTTTTCAGTAACTAATGCTTTTCTACTTTTTTCAGGTGAGTCAAATGGAAGCTTCAGAAGAAAAAACTGTTACTGATAATCATAGCATCTTTCAGCATAATCTACTGCAGAGGAAGGTTGACAGTAGCACAGAAGACATCCTAATGTGACATCCAGGAGTCACATTGCTGGAGGGATGCATGTCAGGAACAATCAATCCTAGTACCAAACTTTCCTGACTGCACTGACAAGTTCAAGGGTGAGCGTATGGCCCAGGAAAACCAATATACCTCTTCTCTGAGAATTTTTTAAAATAGATCTGGAGGATGAAATCTCTTGCTTTGGGATCTTGTCTTTTGGCAATGTGGAGGCCAAATGAGAGCTTTCTTTTTGGCCCTCTGAAAGTTCACAGGAAAATCAGCTACCAAAAGGAAGATAAATAGGAGAAAAGGCATACAAATATATTTAACATGCATACATGGGAGCCTTTGAAATTACCTTTGCAAAAACTGTAACTGAGGAAATTATGACAGTGAAAGAGACAGACCTAACGGACTTCATCTTGCTTCTAATCTTTAAGCTGCTCTTGTTCATTCCTGGGCATAGGCCGCCCTAACCTGGGGAAAAAAATGAGTTTATAGTTTGAACTTTGAAACAAAATTGATGATAGCCCTTTCCTGAAAAGATGCCCTTCTTGCCTTGGGACCGATCTGTCTTCGTAAGACTTAACAGACTAGCTCCTAAATTAGAAATTACAGTTTAGAGATTATGCAGCCTCTGGCTGCAAGAATCTGAACCTCCCCAAATTGATCTTGGGGGTAACATCACTTTTGTAAAACCTAAGATCAGTACTTGAGATATTTTGTGGACCCTGCTCTAGACAAATCTGCTGACGCAACTCAGATCTGTAATCTGGCTCAACCAGTTCTGCAAATCCCAGCCAGGAACAGAAAGACAGCAAGAAAACCTCACTTCCACCCCACCCCACCATGATTCTATCTCCAAGCTGACCAATCAGCACTTCTCACTTCCCAAGCCCCTCCCCACCAAGTTATCTATAAAAACTTCCATCCTTGAAAGCTCAAGAAGACTGATTTGAGAAAAAACAAAACCCCAGTCTTTCACACAGCTGGCTCTGGGTGAATTAGTCTTTCACAATTGCAGTTCCCTTGTCTTAACAAATTGGCTCTTGTCTAGGCAGTTGGGAAGGTGACCCGTTGGGTGGTTATACCTTCAGAAGGTAGGACCAAACATACAGTGGCAATTTTCTGTTTTTATGCTTGGGTTCAATAAAGTATAGACAACCATGTAGAATATTATTAGACAAGAGAGTGTGAACCCAGAAAACTGGAGACAGGTCTCAGTTAATTTAGAAAGTTTATTTTGCCAAGGTTGAGAGCACAACCGTAACAAAGCCTCAGGAAGTCCTGATGACACCCCAGTGTAGTTGGGGTGTAGCTTGGTTTTATACACTTTAGGGAGACCATGAGATATCAGTAAATGTATGTAACAAGTACATTGGTTCAGTCTGGAAAGGTGGGACATCTTGAAGCAAGGGCAGAAAGACTCGGAGTGGGGAGGGACTGTCCAGGTTATAGATACATTTCTGATTAGCCTTTCCAAAGGAGGCAATCAGATATGCATCTATCTCAGTGAGCAGAGGGATAAGTTTGAATAGAATGGGAAGCAGGTTGGTTCTAAGCAGTTTACAGCTTGAGATTTCCTTAGTGATTTTGGGGGCCTAAAATATTTTCCTTTCACAAGAGTATGGTCTAAGGCTCATAGACGAAGTGGGAAAACCCATCAAAGCCTGTCTGTTCAGATTCTTGGCCTCTCTGAGCATGTCTTCATTCCTTCTGGGTGTGGGGCAGGATCCTCTCCGGAATAAGGGTCTCATGACCCATGGTCAAACAAGGTAGATCCGATAATTTCTTTATGACCAGTTTTTATACAGATAGAGCAAAAAAAATTAGAGTAGTATTTTTAGATTGTATGGTTAGCTTTGGGAAAAGAGGTTCTAGTCTGTATGCAACCCCTTGGGGAAGAGAGATTCTAGTTTCAATGGCTGGTCTCAGGGGAGAATGGAACTCAGAGATGGAGGGCAGAGAAAACTTATGCTTTTGAGACTGATTCTGAGGCTTTCATACTGGGGTATTGTTTTCTGAGCCTCAACAATAGTAGTCTAACATAGTGAAATCATGCCCCCATGTTCCTCATGATGTGCAGAAGCTTGTTAAGCAGTAGAGAAAATAAAATAAATTCTGAGGTGAAGCAAGAGAGAGAAAGATGAGAGAGCATGGGAATAAAAGCCTGCATGTGAGAGGCTTACTCGTGGTTAAATATCTGAATTTTACATGGTTTACTCTTGCTTAGTAATAAATTTCTCCCATTATGTACTTGTTTTTAAGATAAGTATAGAGAAAGTGTTAAATAAAAATCAATACAGCCTCAAGACCAAAATGACAACAACTCTTCTCAAGACCTGTACAGACCAATAGAAAACAAATTTTTAATTTTGGTATGTTCAGAATGCCATAGAAGCAGGAAGATGAATGCATAGAGTTCCATTTGCTCAATGGGAATAAGGAGGGTTGAAAAGATTCTTGAGTCCCCAGGATCTGATTTTTCCCCAAAGAGGCGTGGTTAAGCAAGGAAATGCAGCATAGTGTGTGAATTCAGGGTTCTGTGAGAGCACACATTGCATGCAAGACACAGCAACTTGTTTTCATGGCAAGATATGTGTGGGAGCCAGAAGGATTAGATCATAAAACAAATTATTTGCCACACTCTATGTTATTCTGGAAATAATGAT
This sequence comes from Saguinus oedipus, assembly GCA_031835075.1. NCBI lineage: Eukaryota > Metazoa > Chordata > Mammalia > Primates > Cebidae > Saguinus > Saguinus oedipus. The sequence goes on along the minus strand of CM063171.1, from coordinate 64,254,735 downwards.
GGACCATGGAAGACTTTTCCAAGTAAGGAAGGGACATGTTCTGATCTGCGGTGAGATAAATGATTTTGTCTGGTAATGTGGAGGATAAGCAGAAGGGGCTGATACTGCAGGAAAAGAGGCCACTTAGAAGGTGATTAAAATAGTTAAGGTAAAAAATAACACAGGCATATACAAAGGCTGTCAGTAGGCTGGAGAAGAAAATACAGATTAAAGAATATGAAGAATCAAAGATTTTGCCACTGTTTGAGAAAAATGGTCCTATATAAGAAAAATGGGAGCCGGGGATAAGAGTAGAAAAACAAGGTGATAATTTGGCTTAAGCTTTTTTACATCACTTCAAAGTATTTAATGCAAGATTATAAAATTAACACGAGACAAAAGTATGCCAAATTTCAGGGTCTTTATTGCCAGCGACCATGGATGACTCACATCTCTCCAACCCATGGCCCCGAAAAGAGGGTGACAAGACTCTTTTATACCCATAAACCACCTCCGGGGGTGGGGGTGAATGGATTCAGACATTCTGAGGGCCAGGGGATTCCGTAAATCACCTCCCAGGCAGAGAGGAGGGAGTGGGTCTCTGCACATTCCAAGGGCTAGGGGACTTGTTGTCACTTCGATTGTTACCTAAGTGGTTTACAGAAGTCAAAATAAGTGTTAGTTTACACATTGTCCGGGCAGTAGTGGAATCCACAGATCTTAGTTGCTTATTATGGAATTAACTTGGGCTGCTTATTCTGGTCATTACTGGTAGGCAAAGGCCAGCAATTCTGGCAGTTACTGATAAGAAAAGGTAAGCAGCTTTACATAGTGAGCATTTTGCAGAGCAAACTAGCAGTTTTATTTACAGAAGCCAAGGCCAGTAGTTATTGTGAGGAGAATGGGGCAGCCATTACAACTTATTTCTGAAAAACAGCTTTGTCTTGTATAAAATGGCATTGCTCAGGTTCCAGCTGTAGCACAACTTCTTCCAGTACTTTGCAATAGATGCTTCTAGCAAGTGTTTGGGAATCTAGACCTTGTGTTTGGCATAGAGATGAATATATCTGCTAGAGATTCACAGCTAAGAAATGTCAACAGAATTGTTAGCTGATTGTATGACATTAGATACAAATTTCAAAACAGCCTACAGAATAAAAAGTGAAGTCAAAAATATTATAATCTAACGCAAAAAAATTATCTAGATACGTTTTTAAAGGAATATGACAATATACGAGTGTTATAAAGGAAATCGAGAGAAAAAAATTTATTGAATCCTGGAAGACTAGAGCACTATTTTTCTCTTCCCCCTCATATCCAAGGAAGCATGAATTTGTTTCAAAGAAAGAAGAGTTTTATAGTTATTAGCATTTCTTTAAGTGGCAGTGAATAGATAGTCTAAGTTGTTCCATTGTGTTGGTATAAGCCTGAGGAATAGACTTGTCCCCAACAGGATCTGAACTTCCCCAATTTGGACAGTCATCTGCAGGTGCATACTGCTTTGGGCTGAGCCTTGAGCTCTAAAGCAACCTGTGTTGAGATGTGAGGTGTCTGCTGCTGTCTTGGGTGTATGTGTGATATATGTATGTGGGCTTGTGTGTGGGGTCTTGTGTGCCCATATGTATATGCATGTGTATATACATATGCTTTCTGTGTGCTCATGTGAATACATATATGATTGCTTCTTTCCAAACTGAAATCACCTTAAATGATGCAAGAGTTAGTTGACCTTGTTTGAGTTATTTGATAAATTAACTTCATCAAGCTCTAAAATTTTTAAATGATGTCACAAGGTAACTATAAAGAGTGATTCCGATATGAAATATCTTTTGAAACTGCTTAAAACTCTGTTGGGCAGGGGACTAGGGGAGGGAAAGCGGTGAGTAGGGAGTTGGGGAGAGCTAATATGGGGAGAAATGCCAGCTATAGGTGATGGGGATGGAGGCAGCAAACCACATCGCCATGTATGTACCTATGCAACAGTCCTGCATGTTCTTCACAAGTACCCCAGAACCTAAAGTACATATAAATGAAACTGTTTAAAACTCAGTACACTGTTTTATAATGCAACTGAGTAGATTATATCAAACTTAAATAAAAATTAGGATATTTTTCAAGTAGGTATTTGATAAACCAAATTTTTCAGTTGCAGTCATCTGAAGAAGACATATAATTAGGTTAGCTCTTGTCCCACTTATTAATAACTTTCACAAATTAATTTTCACAATCAAGGTCTCTTTTTCATTTTTACCACCTTTACCTGATTAATCAAACACAAGGTTGCGTCTTCTTGTTTCTATTCATGTTCTACTTCACAAAAATTGCTCCTTTTTTTGCCATTATTATATAGAAAATCAACTGCTGCTATTCAAAGTTCTGGTAGCTTATATAATTAGTAGATTAATTTTAAGAAATACATTTTTATATTCTATATTATGAATAAAAAATTCCTTTTATTATTTTGTAAGAACAGACAAATTACAATTCTAAAATGCAAAACTGTGTGTGTGTGTGTGTGTGTGTGTGTGTGTGTGTGTGTGCATATACTGTTACAATATACCCTATGAAGTCTGTGTTTTCTATTTCATAAATCAAGTGTCAAGGATAATTTCTGAAGACCTATGAGCACAAAGAATGCATAAGAAAGGGCATTATGGTAATATAAATAGCTAGTGAATAAATATTTATAGTTCTAAAGACCACTCATTCTTCAAGCCAATCTAATCAGTATCTCTGATGTAATGGATGAGAGTCTATTAATATTCAGGCTAGGTTCAGAAAATCACATTATCTAAATTAGGTAAGTGATAGACTGAAGAGCTAGATGTAAAAATATTAATGTATCATGTTGTTCCTGAATTTTCCTTCATCTAGCTACTTGAAATTTTGAGGATAATTATTAATTTCATTTTCTTTAACATACAGAAAACAAGGTGCATATCTTATATGTACATGCTATTTTTATAAACATCACTGCATATACAAAACAACAAGTTTTAATTAATCAACTGGTTGACCAACATACAGAGTAAAAAATGCTTCTGTTTTAGAGACTTGGAGATTCAAGACAATATGAATGTTTCAAATTGATAAATCTATATATTGAAGAAACACATTATTATAATTGTCCTTACTAAGGGATAATTGTCTTAGTATTATTGCTATGGATAAAGAATTAAAGATTTAGAACAGATCAGGAATAGATTATTTCCTTCATTCCCTGCTTTAAGTTCTAACTGTTTTTCTTCATCAGTGCTTTAATATAAGAGTATAGAGGACATAACAGGCCAAATTTTTTTCGCCTAAAGAAAAAAAACTAAAGATAACAATACACTACCTGCCTTATACATAAGAAATTGAATTATACATTTAATGACCAATAGAAAAATATTATCGCTCAACCATGAAAATGTTTTTTAAAAGTAAAGAAATAGAATTAACAATTGCAAAGAACATTCAATACGGTTAAGGCTCAATGTCTTGTCATTTCTTTTGTCTTCCTAATTGTCTTTACATACATATTGTATGAGTTATCTATTTTGATATAGCAAATAACTTCAGAATTTAGTGGTTTAAAGCAGCACACGTTTCTTATCTCATGATTTCTGTGGGTTAGAAGGTCAGATGTAACTTAGCTTGTTGCCATTACTGGCTCAACATCTGTCATGTGGTTTCAGTCAAGCTGCTGATTGGAAATGCAGCCATCTCAATACTCAATTTGGAGCTGAAGAATGCTCTGAAATATGGCTACAAAGTTGTTGCTAGGATTCACAAAAATCCAATTCTAAGCTCGCTCATTTGGCCTCTCTACATGGTTCTCTGGCAGCTGACTTCCCCTAGAATGAACAATCTAAAAGAGAGTCAGAGAAAGACCCAAACTGGAAGCTACAGTCTTTTTATAATCTAATCTTGGAAGTGATATTCCAATACTTCTGTCATATTATACTCATTAGAAGTGAATCAGTAAGCCCAATCCACAAACAAGGGGAGAGGATTGTCAGGTAGCAGGAATCACTGGAAGCCATCTTGAAAGCTGCCTGCCATATCTGTTAGTTCTCATTAGGAAACATGCCATTCTGGTTAGCCATAATGGCCAGTATATAAACAAATTCATCATAGTATGTAGCAGTTCTCAGATTGCTTTGTTAGAAGAGTACTCACCGGTCACTCTGCATTCTTCTTCATGTTTCTTACCTGTCCCCTCTCTCATTCCCCTCAGGTCTAACCTTCACCATACTCCTTGAGTCCCTGATGGCTCCACGTCTTTCCCTCAGCAAATGGCTGCATATTCCTTTTTCACAGAGAAAATAAAGTTCACCAAGCAGTAGCAATCTCGACTTCTCATCATATCCCCAGCACAGAAAAATTTATTAGGTCACATATTCTTTCTCACTTTTTTCTTTTCAAACTTCCTCTGAAGGAATTCCTCTGAAGTTTGGAAAGGAAATTTTCATTGTTTGCATTGTGGGGGTATTTTTTTTAATTCAACAAAATAGAGATCAATGGACATTTTATTTATTTTTCTATAACTTTGCCTTTTTAGGTTGGTGGAAGCAAATTAGGTCTGTTTTCCATGATGAATTAGAGTTTCTCAAACTTTCCTAAAGAGAAGAAACGTTGAGAAAGCTTTTGTCCTTGGAAATTCTGATTCAATGCATTGGGTTGGGGGCCGAGGAATTAACCTCATAAAGAACACTCCAGGTGATTCTTACCTTCAGAAAACTTTAGGAAACACTAGGTAATGTCATTTAAGTAAGATTATTTATTAAATAGTCATTTTAGGGAGTGTATGTACTATTATGGTGAGTAAAAAAAAAATTATGTAATAGAAGGAACTTGGCCCCAAATTAATTTCTTTGCAGTAAAACAGAGCATTCCCTGAATTAAAATAGCTAAAAAGATGACAGACAGAAATATAAACACATTTTAGTCACAAACAAGATGTTGGAGTCTCTGAGTGTGTTTAAGTGATTGCAATTTCCTGGGCTTTCTTTGGGAAGATTTTTACAGGAAATTGGCTAGTATCGAGCAATGCTTTTAGTAACTTAAACATGTTCTTGTTAATGCCTTGGCTTTTCAGAGAGAAAATGAAAAAGCATCGTGGGAGTAAGTTGTTTTTGTTTTATAATTTGCCAAATAACAGAGGTCAATGGATTAAGGGGGCTTATCTGGCTTGAGAGAACATGGATACTATTACATTGTGCAGCAAAGATGCAATTGGAGGAAGGCCTCTGCCTTGACTTGGGTTGAACTGTTACTATAACACACAGATAATTTTTGTAGAAAAAGGTAGGTTTGTGACCTAATGAAACTTGAAGAAAACTAACATGTTATTGAGTATCTCTTTGTCTGGTTCCATGCTAAGACTTTTATAGTCATTCTAGAGACTAATTCAGTTCTAAGGCAACTTTATTTACTATTACAATATAGCCACCTTTTTAATTAATAGATTAATGATTTAGATCAAATATCATTCTTCAAGTTACATTTATAAAACACACACAGACACACACACACACACACACAGAGAGAGAGAGAGAGAGAGAGAGAGAGAGAGAGAGAGAGAGAGAGAGAGAGAGAGAGAGAGAAAGAGAGAAAGACACACTAAATGTTACATTAAAAACAAATAGTATTCCATATGTATAATTGTGGCAGGCCAGGTTTCCATTAGCAGCCAGAGCAGCCTGTTTCCACTAAAACTTTACTATCAATGTAATTCTGATGAATGTGTAAGTTAAACAATAAAGAACTGAAGAAAGGGGTGCCTGAGTAGGAGAGCTGGAATGTGAAAACAAACCCATTTAGACCCTACCTGAGTTTTTCCAGACCCTAAAGTCTGATAGAATAATAAAATAATTCTTACACATACACATCATATGAGGATCCATTTAAGATTAAGAAACTTTCCAAGGTTCTCAAGAAAATTTTCCAGATCCCAGACCCTGGTTAGATTAGATATAGATGGAATGAAACACTCCCACTTGTAGGTGCTCTTCCACATGTAGGCATAGAGCTTAAAATGTATATAAGCCTTGGAGAAAAACCTGTAGCTCTGAGTTGGCCTGGTGAGTTACTCTGACGTTCTCCCTGTGACCTGCTGCAGAAATAAACTATCTTTGTCCCAGTCTGTCTGTTTATTGGACCTCCTCTCAGAACAAGCAGACAGACCATGTTCATGCAGGAACATAAAGATGGACAATCAAAACACTAGGGTTCTTCCTTTACAGCTTGGAAAAAATCTGGCATTTTAAAATTCATGAAATGTTTAAAATTAAATAAATGCACAGACATCGTTTAACTACGTTCATAGCTGACTACATTCTTTGTAAAAAAAAATATGAAACTGAATACAAATTTAATCTCTTTGAATACTTTGACTCAATATTTGAAAAAAATTCTGTTAAAGTTTTCAAAATTAAAATTAGTAAAACATACCTAGAACTATCTTTAAATGTCAGGGAGGAAATTGCAGGAGACAAAATAGTGTTTGATGTTAGTTACAACTCAGTAGCAGTATAGTGAACTCTTTGTCAAGCACCTTTGAGCCTCTCATCGACAAAGAAACCACCTCCTATTATGCCTATCAGAAGCAATTTCTAAGAGCATCGGAGTCTTCCACTTACAAAAATTTAGATAGAGGGAGAGAATCTGAGCCTCTTTCTTTACAACCTACACCTTTCTGGGTCCAGCCCAGGTTTCTCAGAAACCCTTCTGAGTATGGCATCTCACATCAACAACCCACCCACTTCTCTGGTACAGCTGCTGATTAAGCAAATCGCAGTAGCTATCCCATAACCTAAGACTTCAGCTGTACTTGCCAAAGCATAATTCCCCGGCAGGCAATTTTGATACATCGTTGGCTCCTACTCTAACAGCTGCCCTCAGATCCTCTTTCGCTGGCTCCTGAGGCCCAGGAAAGTTATGAAGATCCAATCAACAGAAAGGACATTATTTTAAAACATTTTGAAAGCTATAAAGTGCTCTCGACCTGTAGAGATTCTTAGTAGTAACTTTTCTCTTGAAAGGTTTTTATAGATCCCTTTAGAGTGGGCCAGAAGGATTTGAGCAATGTGGAGATATTGCAAAAAAACAACTCACATTTTCCCAGATGCCAAAATAGTCATAGAAGTAAACATTTAGTCGTGAATATTTACCATGGCAAATATTGCTATTTTAAGATGCAGTAATGTTACTCTTTTTCATTTCAATGTGATCAATCAAATAAGAATAAAATGAAGGGGAAATCTGCATTTGAGACACAAATTATAGTGGGGCTAGAGTTTGATAAAATTAGGTAATAAAAAAAGTAATTCAATTTCTGGTATGGATTTTTGTTTTATCCTTTTATGTGAATGTTCCATGTGAACACTGAAATCTAGATGCATACTAATTATTAATATTCATCAATTTGTATAACAGTACTCAACATGATGGTGATTAGCTTTAGATATTTGTAGTATCATGAATAACTAGTTAGAAAAATGCATCATTTTTGTTAAAATTACATTATGTTCCATAGGAGAATCTGTGCTGTGATATTGGGGGGATTTTTTTTTTAACATCTACATTACAAGGAAGCTGAAGGCATTTGTTCATATACCTGGCAAGTAGTGGATAATGAATTTATTTTCTAAAGAGTTCTTCTTTAGTCTAATCTTCTTATTGATTTTTTTTAACCCATGGAAGAAATTGATCTGCCAACAAGTATTTTGAACTCCAAAGAGCCTTGTGTAGGTCCAGGAAATACAGACATAGGCAACGACCCTCAAGGTCCCATCCCCTTTTGGCTACTCAAAGACATAGTTCTAGCAGTTAACCACTGCCTCTCCTGCATCCTACTTTTTTCTTTCCAGTGACTATTTCCCATCAGCTCACAACATGCCGTCATCTTACTGTAAATGCAAAACCTTCCCTTGATGCTACTGTCCTGTTTCACTTTGAACTATCAGCAGCATTTGACCCAACTGATCACTGATTGATTCTTGGCTTTCTGAACACACCACACTCTACACTTTTTCCTTTTCCTTCACAGGCAGCTGTTTCTTAGTCTTCTTTTTGGTTACGTCTAATCTCTCTGATTTAAAAATGTGAAATTTCCAGAGCTCTGTCCTAAGACATTTTCTATTCTCTACCTCAGTTCCGTATTTGTTGATCTCATCTAGTCTCACAGCCTTAAATTCTACCAGTATGCCAACAACTTCCAAATTTATGTCTCCAGTGTGAATCTTTTCCCTGAACCCTGGAATAATAATTTTGACTGATGACTTTACATCCCCTCTTGGAGATAAGTATCTTAAACCTATTATGTCTAAAGTTAAATTTGTAATATTCTCCATGAAAGCTGTTCATCCCACAGCTTTCTCTGTCTCAGTAATTGGCAACTCTATATTTCCATCTACCCAGGCTAGACATATTAAACTGAGTCTTGACTGTATTCTTTTCAACATATATTCAATTAATGATCAAATTCTGTTGACTCTACCTTCAAAATATACTCAGCACTGACTTTTTTTCAACCCTTTCACTGCTACTACTCATATCTAAGCCTCCCTCTTTTGCCACCCAGATGTTAGTCTCCAAACTGTGCTTATACTTCTATCTATTATCGACATGGAGCCTCTTAAATTGGCAGATCATGAACCTTCCTGCCTAAGAATTCATAATGGTTTCACTTTCAATTTAGAGCAATGGCTCAGATCCACACAGTACCCATGTGTGGATCTAGCCCCCATTCATTTGGATAGCATGGACATCATGAATTATTTCCCCACTCTCTCTCTGCATGGCTGATGTTCTAATTGTTGCTTGATCAGTTAAATATGGTTCCACCTTACTTTTGCCCTTGCTGTTCTCTCTCTGGCATGCCTTCCTCTCATACATACTTACGACCTGCTTCCTTACTTTCTACAGAAAATAAATCAACATTTTAATAAGCATTTTTCTGGATACACTATTTAATATTATGCTTCATCAGAATTTCCTATTTCTATGTTTTTTCTCTATAATGAGTATCACTTTCTGGCGTATTATATAATGTACTTGTAATTGACTTTGCTTCTTCACTATCTTACTGGACTTTAGCTTCTTGAGAACAGAAGTTTGTATCTGTTTGGTTCATTGCTACACTCCCCGTGCTTGGCATATAGTAGGTGCCAGAAAATACAAATGTTGAATAAACACATGAATGGATGAAACAAGCTTAAAATTTAGTTGTGAAAATAAGGTTAACACTTAAGAAGGAAAATAGAAATGGCAGAGAATGTATGGAATTATAACACTAAAGTTTAGAAAAAAAGACTTAGAGGTCTAGATGCTTTAGTGAACATCTCAGGGGCATTCAGGGCATTCAATTATATTCTTAGTAACCATAAATTTAATAAAGTTAAATTGGGCATTTGATTAAGGAGCTCTGAGAACCTGAATCTTCAACTATATATTCCAATGAAGATACCCACCATCTCTCATCTCAGATCACCTCGTCAAATTTCTATGCTGCTGCTGAATACAAATTGCTTATTATGCTTAAATAGTAACTCTCCCATCTTTACAAATGGGGGAAATAAGCTCGTCTTCCTTGTACAGGCTCAAATACTACCTCCTCTTTGAATGAACTAGATGATAAACTCCATGAGGGTAGACAATTAACCTGCTTTGCAAACCACCATTTATTCTGTACTCAGTACAAAATAGGAATAAGCATTATATAGGTATTTGCTGAATGAATGAATCTTCCCTGACTCTCATATTACTACCACTTTGCCATTTTTGATTTCGTAGTATATTTCCTATGCTCTTTCTAGCGTTGTATTATTGCAATGACATGTATTCATCATATCCTCAATAACTTTTCTTTCCAACTTTATTGAGTTCTTACTGACCAATAAAAATTATGTATATATTAGTGCATATAGTGTGATTATTTGGTATAGGTGTATATTGTAAAATGATTACCCAAATCAGGCTGATTAACATATCTATCTCCTCACATAATTACCTCTCTTAACTTTATGTGATGAGAATATGCACCATTTATTCTCTTAGAGAATTTCAAATACACTGTACATTATTAACTGTAGTCACCATGCTTACATTAGATCTCCAGAACTTATCCAACTTATGAAAGTTTATATACTTTGGCCAACATCTCCACATTTTCCCACCTCCCAGTTTCTTGGAATTACCATTCTACTATTTCTATGAGTTTGACTATTTTATTTTCCACATTTAAGTGATATCATACAGTATTTGTCTTTCTGTGCCTGCCTTATTTCACTTAGTATATGTCTTTCAAGTTCATCTATGCTGTCAGAAATGACAGTATTTTCTTCAATTTTTAATGCCAAATAATATTCCATTGCATATGTACATATAACAAATTTTCTTTTTTCATTTATCCATCAATGGGCAGTTAGGTTGTTTCCATATCTTGCTTACTGCAAATAGCAATGAATTTGGAAGTGCAGATATCTTCTTGACATACTGATTTTATTTCCTTTAGAAATATACCCAGTATTGGGATTGCTGAATCATATGGTAGTTCTGCTTTTGAATTTTGAAGAATCTTCATACTGTTTCCATAATTGCTACACCAGTTAATATTCCCACCAAGAGTGTATAAGGATTCCCTTTTCTCCACATTCTCACAACACTTGTTATCTTTTATTTTTTTGATAATAACCATCCTAACAGTTGTAAGGAAGTATCTCATTGTGGTTTTTATTTGCATTTTCCTGATGATTAGTAATTACTTAAAGGAATACCTTTTATTATACCTGTTAGCCTTTTGGTATATCTTTTTTGGCAAGATATCTTTCCAGGTCCTTAACCTATTTTTTAATTGGGTTATTTATTTTTTTGTTACTGAGTTGTAGGAATTCCTTGTATATTTTGGCTGTTAGCATACTATTATCAGTTATATGATTTGAAAATATTTTCTCCTATTCCATAGGTTTTATTTTATTGTTTCCTTTGACATGCAGAGAATTTTTAACTTGATACAGTCCCATGTGTTTATTTTGCTTTTGTTGTCCATGTTTTTACATCACATTCATGAATTAATTGTCATGACCAATGTCAAGGAGCTTTCTTTCTTCATGTGTTATCTTAGGAGATTTATGATTTGAACTGTTATGCTTACATTTTTAATTAATTTTGATTTTATTTTTGTGTATGCTTAATTATGGTTCATATCATTCTCTGCATGTGGATATTCCAATTTTCCCAACATCATTTGTTGAAGAGATTATCCTTTCCCCATTGTGTATACTTGGTGCCTCTGTCAAAAATTAGTTGACTACAAATGTGTGACTAATTCTGGGCTTTCTCTTTTTGTTCCATTGGTCTATAGTCTGTTTTTATGTCAGAATCATATTGTTTTGATTATTATAGCTTTGCAAGATATTTTGAAATCAAGCAGTGTTGTACTTCCAGCTTTGTTCTTCTTTCTTGAGATTGCTTTGGCAATAGGGTCTTTGTGGTTCCACATTAATTTTCAGAATTTTTTTATTTTTGTGAAAAATGCCATAGGAATTTTGATAGGGATTTTGTTGAATCTGTAAATTACTTTGGTTAGTATGGTCATTTTAACAATATTAATTCCTCCAGTTCATGAGCATGGAATGTCTGTGCATTTATTTGTGTCTTCCTCAATTTATTTTATCAGTGTTGTACACTTTTTGGTGTACAGATATTTCACCTCATTGGTTAAATTTATTCCTGAGTGTTTTATTCTTTTTAATGTTATCATAAATGGGGTTGTTTTCTTGTAATTTTTCGATGCTTTGTTGTGAGTGTATAAAAACACAATTCATTTTTTATGTTGATTTTGTATGCTGTAACTTTACTGAATTTGTCTATTAGTTCGTACAGTTTTTGGTGGAGACAGAATGACTTTTAAACTCTTGAGAGTTAGGCTGTATCTATTCCATGTTTGTCTTGTTCACTTCTCCTTCTCTAAGAATGTATCATTACAAGCTATTCAATCGGTAAGCATTACGTTGCATGGTATATTAGCTGTTACTGCCTTTAAAATAACTTTAAAAATTTCAGGGACTCAAGACAATAAGTATTTTGCTCATGCTTCTGCAATTCAGTATGGGTTCAGCTGATGCAGTCTGGGCTTGGCTAGGAGGCTATAACTTGTAGGTTCAGCTTGAAAATTTTCCACATGTCTCTCACATGCTTTAGATCAATAAGTTTTCTGGGTTATGTTCTCATGGTAATATTCTGGACCAAAGTGAGGGTCAGGCTGCTATTGCTAGAAATAGCAATAACGGCACGCAGATGAACTGGGCGAAAAGAGTTTTATTTCTATAACCAGTTATGGGGGAAGGCCTGGAAAATTGTTGCCAGACAAACTCAAAATTACAAAGTTTCCCAGAGCTTAGATACTTTCCAAGCTGTATATCTATGAGTAAATGTGCATTCACTTAAAGACATAAGTGATTAACTTCTTTTAATCTGTAACAAAGGTCTGAGTCCTGAAGACCTTCCTCTGGAGGCTGGAGGTTTGGGGAGTGCCGTCAGACCGCCAATAAACTTGTTTGTGGAGGCCTGGAGAGTTTCTTCAGGCCCCCAACAGAACTTGTTGAATCCTAAATGGGTCTTGTTAAGAATTCCTTCATTATTCTGTCATGCTTTAAGGCCCAGGAAAGGCCTAGGCGAAACTCTTGGTGGGCTTTTGTTACATTTCAGCCTTTGTACAGGGCACTGACGTTTCTTAGCTTTTAATATTGAATGTAACCACTCAGTCAGTACCGAAACAGTTGTGATGGAGGCCTGCGTTAGAGACCTGGCCTACCACAGCAATGGCAGAAAGCAAGAGAGCAAGCTGAAATGTGCAATGTTTCTGATGGCCTAGGCTTACCTAGAAAACTGTTGTTTGCACACACTTTCTGTTAATTCCATGTCTAAGCCAGAAGACAATGGGCAAAGAAATGCACTTTGTCACTGGCAGAAAAGCTACAGAATCAAATGACAAAAGATGAAAAAGTAGAACAGGGTGAAGAACCTGGGCTAAAAATGTCACATACATTGGCTTAAAATGTCTAATCATTATACATCATGGAATGTGGATCTTTACATTGTTTTACAGCACTTCCATTCATTCCACAAAACTTTTTTTTTTTTTTTTTTTGAGATGGAGTTTCACTCTTGTTATCCAGGCTGGAGTGCAATGGCGTAATCTCAGCTCACTGCAACCTCTGCCTCCTGGGTTCAGGCAATTCTCCTGCCTCAGCCTCCCGAGTAGCTGGCTCTACAGGCACACGCCACCATGCCCAGCTAATTTTTTGTATTTTTAGTAGAGACGGGGTTTCACCATGTTGACCAGGATGGTCTCGATCTCTTGACCTCGTGATCCACCCGCCTCGGCCTCCCAAAGTGCTGGGACTACAGGCTTGAGCCACCGCGCCCGGCCTCATTCCACAAAACTTTTTAGAGTTCCTACCATGTGTCAGGCCTTAGTCTAGCTCATGAAGATTAAAAAAAAATGAGCAAAAGACACAATAATATTGTAAAACAAACAGGAAAGTAGTAACCTGTTTTACAAAAGAGCTAAGTGACTTTGTTTAAGTCATGCACATAGTAAATAGGAGATCCCGGAATTGAACATAGGTTGGTTTATCATAAAAATAAAATCGATGCTATTCTCTAATTTACCTATAATTGTAACAGGATTAGAATGCCACTTAGAGTTCATAATCTAAATTCAGAGACAAGGGCAGAGAAAATCTAACTTCATTCTGTATTTGTATCATTGGATGAAAGGGGGTAGCTTGCTCAGTTAACCAACTATTCCAGGCCAGGTGTAAGATACGCGGCTATTAGCTAACATGACTCCTGCAACCTACCTTCTCGTTTTCAGTGAGTCAGATTATATACATTATTTTGGGGTAATGACTCCAGAGGAAGATCCTTTGAAAAGAGCTATTCTAAGCATAAGAAAACACACCTTGGAACTTCATTAGTAAAATGAAATCCTGTATTTTTCTTGTATTGTTACCCTGTGCATTTTAACATTGCCTTCCCCAACAAGCTATTCCTCATAGGAACATATTGATTTAATCCAGTCTTACAGCTGGAGCTGGGAAGTGCCCTGAATAACAATAAGGCTTTTATATGGAATATGACTTAATTTAGAGAATAACTGCTGATACAAGATGGTAGATTCATTAAACCGCCTGGCTGATCAATGTACTTCCATTTGGAAAAGCTAGACTGGGGACTAAATAGCTTTTCACATTTGTTGTCAGACATCCTTTTAAATATCTTGTTACAAGTTATGACAGATGTAGGAAAAACTGCTTTAAGTAATCAGAAAATCAGGCCAGAAGTTTGAATCTATCAGAAGGGGAATCACTTATGTTCAAAAGGTGATGCTTCCTAGGCTCAGGTTTTTAAAGCAGAGTTCTGTATCAAACCAGAAATAAAATGTGTTTCGCTCCCTCTCTGGTAACAATGGCAGTGGAATACAAATCCTTTATTATAAAGTGGCTGCTTCCCCTGCTTTCTCAATTTTCAGTGAATAGAAAGCTCCCTAAGTTCAAGTGGGAACCTGTTATTTCTATAATCTTTGCCAGAAAAGTTATTATATATAAGAAAGTTACAGAAGCAGAGTCTTTTTTGAATAATTTGGGGCTTCTGGTGCTTATTCTGGAAACATCCAAGCCCCTGATACTTTCTAGCCATGAGCATCAGATTTTAGTTGCACAGTTCATTGCCTGGCTCCAAGTCTCAGGGAGTTGTCTTAGTCACCAACAGCCAGCCCTGCTCTAACTAGCCCAATTAGGGTTAACAGAAGAGGGAAAATTTCTTGCCTCAAAGAACAATCATGCAAACTGTACTCAGTTGGCAAGGCATCCAAAATATAGTCTACCAATGGGAAGCCACAGTTATGGACGTGCGGATTTTTAATTTTAGCTCATTTTCAGTGGGAGTTCCACAGCTGTAGCTATGATTTTCAGAATGCTCTAATTTGATATAACAGCGATTAGCTTCTAATCGCTTCCCTGCTTGGTGAATGCCTATCCTCCTGTGAAAGGACGTGGATAGTGGAGTCTTATTCCTTTTTATATAAAGTAAAAGGTCAGAACATGAACATGCCTCCCTCCAAAAAATTCTCTGTACTTTTTCTGTTCTAAATATCATCTCAAAACAAGGAAATACAAACAGTATGAACATAATATACATTAGAAATGGTACTTGTGGTTGGGAGAAGAAAAATAATTTGACAACCCCAACCCCTTATCTCTGCTGTCATTGTCCTATCTGTAGGGTGCCAATGCATTTCATCTCGCCTTCTTGTTGAGCTAATCAGAAATGGACTGATGAAACAGAGTGGCTTCATTAAAATATGTCATACATAAGGCTTTACAATGGTCCAGATCCAATGTAACCTGGACATGGAGTATACACAGACATGTGAGTCAATTATAAGAGGTTTAACTAAGAGATTTAACCAGAGGGCCAGCAGGCAGGTTTCTCAACTATAGGCAAAAACAGTGAGTATAGAAATAGTGAATGGAAAACCCTATTAGAAGTAGTCAATGAGTTTGGAGTTGAAAGACTAGTCTGAAGGTTGGCAAACTTTTTATGTTAAAATATAGATAGTAAATAATTTAGACTTTGCATGTCATATGGTCTCTTTTGCAAGTATTGTACTCAACTTTGCTATTGTAGCATGAAAACAGTCATAGTTGACATGCCAATGAATGAATGTGGCTAAGTTTCAATAAAATGTTAGACTTAGTCAAAGATAAACTAGAGTGTACATCAAGGACTTACGTTTGAGGTCACAGAGTATTGGGTCAGTTAACTAGGTCCAAAATACAATTTCAGAACAGAATACATGGTAAGACAGATAAGCTGAACCACTGGGGTACTGGCTGGCAGATTCTTAAAAAACTTCCTGCTCTGACTAAAAGAAACATTGGGTACTTAAATCTAGGTGATACTGAGTAAAAAAATGCCATTTCATATCGGCCTAAGGTAATTATAGTCACGGCAACTCTGGAAGATTAGATGAATGACGGAACTAGAACATAACATGAACTAGAACATGACTAGAAATAAAAGAATAAGAAAATTATTATTTTTTCCTAAGTAAAATAAAACAAAACACATTCACTACTGCTGATGCTATTTATATTACTTGATAAATTGCTTATTTTCTCTGAGCTGCAACTTATTTCACAATACTATCTTGTATGTAAATGAAATAAAAAGGCTACTTTCTTACCTTAGAAAGTGTCATAGGGGCAAAAATGAGTTCTGACATATGTAAAGCATTTAATCCAGTATACTTTTCCCTCATTAAGTCCTGTAATAAAAGGTAAGAGCCATTATTATTAGTTTTTGTGATCATAATTTGTATTTCACTTAAAAAGATAGTCTTTTATGTTTTATTGATATTTTAAAAACTGCTATATTCTATAAAACATTCTTCTAAAAGAATTCATTATAGGAAAGGACAAATAAAAAGAAAGCCATTGGATATAAATTAAGTGAAAACTTGCCTGGAGGTAGATATAGGGCAAATACCAAATCTTATTCTGACTAGGACATGACCACTGTGACACTGCATGACAACGTGATTGTTTCTCTCTCCTCCTCCTTTTCTTACTCCGTTTCCTGTTTCTTTATGTCTTGACATAGGGAAAGGAAAGAGTAGGAAAAGTTAAAGGGCAAATGCATAGCTTGATTTTATACATCAAATGCAGACTAATGCTTAATAGTAACATGACGATTGAGGAAAACAAACAGAAAAAAACATGTTTTGTGCAAATGTAATGGAAGAACTGAGATCTGGCTATGAGAAATAGCTCAGAGCATTTTAGGATATTTGTTCTACTCAGGCTTTGTGGGGAGTCCAGTACTCAAATTTACTCTATGTTCTTTGCCTTCTATTTGGCCATAGCAACTAAACACTCAGTAACAAGAATAGCAATAGCAACTAAAATTAATGAAGGCATTATATTCAGGACTAAATATATTAACTAACTTAATGCTCAATACACACCTAAGAGGTAAACATCATTATTATGCCCATTTTACAGATGGAGAAAACTGATATAAAACAGGTAAAGAAATTTGACCAAGATGTTGCATTAAAAAGCAGAGCCAGTATTTTCACCCAGAGAAGCTAGCTCCAGAGCCTATCTATGTACTTAAGTACACAATGATGTGTCACATTTTCAAGAAGCCAATTCCAGCATTAATATGGCCATCTTGTCCCATTGGATGAGGACATTTTTTGGTTATGCTACTGAAAATCCTGCATCCTGGGAACCCTCTGGACAGTGGATCACCCTAACATATATCACATAATAAATTTTGGCTTGTAAAAGAAAACAGAAAGATCCTACGCTGTCAAAATAGCTGTCACAAGATCCACTCACTAATTCTCAGGCATTCTAATTAAAAGGGAACTGTCCACACACACAAAGTGCATCTGACCTTACTTTAGATGCAATTATAATGGATTTGTTTAATTGGCTTCCCAACTAAGAAGGAGATAGCTCAAGAAATCAAGAGTTGAAATTGACAGAGAAAAAAAATAAATTAAAAATTACGAAGTATGAGGACATTTAATGACACTTAATAACATTTAATTGTGCATTAATGCACTGTTTGTCAGTGATAGAAAATCTACTTGAACCATCCTCAGCAACAGGAAAAATTTCTCAGAAATACTTGTAAGAAGGGCATGGATGCTATTAGAACTTGCTTCTTCTTATAACTGCTTCTCTTTGTTGTGGCTTTATTCTTCTCTCAACCTGCCTCTCTTCATGGCTGAAGATAGGAAACAAACACATCCTAAATGTTATATCTTCAGCCATAGAAAAAAAATTATTTTAGTCCAAATTTTAAAATCCCATGAAAAGAACCATTTTCCTACTTTGGATCATGCAACAATCTCCGAACCAAAATATCTGCTACCACAGTTGGGGGGGAGTCACATAATGATATGGTTTCACTGTGTCCCCACCCAAATCTCATCTTGAATTCGAGGGACCCAGTGGGAGGTAACTGAAACATAGGGGCAGGTCTTTCTTGTACTGTTTTCGTAATAGTGAATAAGTCTCATGAGATCTGATGGTTGTACACAGGGGAGATTTCCTGTACAAGCTCTCTCTTGGCCCGCTGCCATCCATGAAAGTTGTGAATTGCTGTTCCTTGCCTTCTGCCATGATTGTGAGGACTCCCCAGCCATGTGGAACTCTAATCCCATCAAAGTTCTTTCTCTTGTAATTTTCTCAGCCTTGGGTTTGTCTTTATCAGCAGTGTGAAAATGGACTAATACGCGTAAGAACTTGGAATCCTTGAAGAAACCATATTGCTAGGTGGCGAAAAGTACTTCCCAGAAGGAGGACATTATGAAGATGTCCACTTCCATTCTCTGCTGAGCTGTACAATACACTCACATATTTACTCTCAACCAACCCCGATACACATTCTCTTTTGCTCTTCTTTCTGTATATAGATAATTAAAATGTCTCCCTTTAATGAATTTTAAATATCCTACATGTAAATGCAAAAGATTCTCCTCCCCATTAAAGGAAAAAATTAAACACTATTCCAGCTAACTGTGATTTTAGCAGAGTTGTTATTTACAAGAACATGCTAAGCCTGAAAAACAGGGTGGAGGTGGAGTGGGACAGCATACAAGTTACTCTGATGAGTTTGGGCTTTCTGTGTGACAGCATATCTAAAGTCATGCCTTCTTCAAATTCATCTGGATCATGCCATGATGATATCTCAAACAGTATTTCAGTTAATACTAATACATTTAACAAGCCAAGATACCAGAAATGTAACAATAGAGAAAAAAATAGATCAAATTTTCACTTAGTGAAGAGGAAAGTTAAAAATAGGATCAACATACCTTGGTCTATCAGAACGTAAGTTGTATAAGGGTGGAGATTTTTGTTTGTTTTATCAACTGACATAAACATCTCTTCTTTGTTTCATTCCCTGAAAGTAGAGTGTATTATTTAGTCAACTGGTATGGCTGCTAAAATTCTGTTAGTTGTTCTTGATACTGCCTTGAAAGAATAAAAGGAATGTATTACGTTTATTGTAATACTGAGTGATAGATGGCTCTCATTTGACTGAAAACTGAACTTCAATCATTAGTCAGAACTTGAATATGGATCCTCAGTTAGTCATCCATTATATTTGTCTTTATTTCCTAACTCAAGTACTTAGGTTCTGACAGTACAACCATAACCTAAAAAATTAAGCAAGCAACTGTCTTGGTTGAAAAGTTCATTTGACTCTTTACTTCTATATTCCTTTTTTTTTTTTTTTTTTACTGTTAGCTCTTAAATGTTAGCTCTGAAATTCAAGTGTTTTGACAGGATTCAGAGAACCTGGTAAAAAGTTCAGATTTCCAATAATGCTGACTAAATGTCATAATATATTCCTATGGACTTACTGAAAATCTTGAGACTAGCATGTTATTTTTCATATCTCTAAAAATGGAAATATAGATGAAAGTATGAGTGTTATTTGTAGCTATATAAAGCTATGTTAGTTAAGCTTTCAAGCTCTGTACTATTTTATATTGAGAAATCATACCTGCATCTGCCATCTGTTAGAGTGTCTTCAATGAGGCTGACTTCTGGCTTCAGTGGAGGGTGTATAGCCCAAGCCCAGTTCACTAGAGTAGTTCTCCTCTAGCCACAGATCATTCAAGAATGGGTCAGTGGCTCCAGTTGAGCCAATGAAATCCATCTCTGGAACTTACCTTTCTGGATTTATGAGCAAAATACAACTCCTACTTCTGGAAATGTTAGTAACTCTAGTGGTTCCAGGGATGATGTTTGCCAACAAGACTGAAAAGCATTCCTGAGAGCAAAGACTACCCAGGGATGAAGACAGTGACCTGGTGATGTTTTCAATTCTTGAATACCAATATGTCTTAATCTACCCTGAAGTTTTCAGTTTTATAAGTCTCCAAATTTCATTTTGACTTAAACTAGGTATAATTGTATGGACCTTAGATTGTGTCAACCAAAATGTCTGGATGGAGTTTATAGCAATTTGAAATAAAAATATTTAATGAAATATTTATAAAGCTTTTCAAAAATCCATTATGAAAGACAGCAATATTGAAATAATGTTGGTATGAGAATTTTAAAATATAAATATCTGTAAGGGTACAAATATTATACAAGCATAAATGAAGATAGAATGAGGTACTCAAATAATTACAATTCTCAGAAGCAGATTTGATTCAGAATAATAGCTTTAAAATCTCTATGCTTCCAGCAGTACTATGAAATCAAAGTGTAAATAATGTTTTCTAAGATCATATACAGTATTTATGCTTATTATGTACATTTTCTTAAAATGTACTTCGAGTTATGATTTTCATAATCAATAAATACAATTGCTTAGTGACTTTCAAATGATAACATATAAGAACAGTTTCTTTAACAGTAAGTGAAATTTCTTATTTTTGAAGTGTAAAAATAGACCATTGGGTCAAGGAATAATTTCAACACAGCAATAAAGTAGCACTTCTTTCATTTAATGATATACAAAAGTGATTGCTTCTCAAGCTTATATTAAATGTGCAGCCATTTAACTAATGAAAGACAATGAACATAATTTATCTTTTGTGAATATTAAGAATTTGTTTATAAGACTTGGTAAGTAGGATCATATTTACTTACTAAAGCTAAGAAATCAGTTGAGTAGCTCAGACAAAAAGGCCTGTTCAAATACAGCCTAATAATACAGTTTTAGGACAACATTTCCACAAAGCACACCTAATGAATTTAAAAGCTTTTCCTTTATAAAATAGACATTTATAAACAAAAGAAACTTTGAGATGATTCATTGACTCTGTCAATCCCTTCTCTTTTATTTTTAAAGCTAAGCCTAACTGACATTTTGGGATAATTACCAAAATCCATAGTAATAGAACTGTCAGCATAATAGCAAGATAGAGAAAAAAATAATGAAATGCAAGATAAATTTGTTATATGGCCTCAGAAGACCTGAAGGCCATAGAGAAATATTTAAATAAATCTTTCACATCAGTAATAAACACAGCATACCAGTAGATAATAAAAATGACAAGGATATACTTTGCATAGAAAAAATACATTTGCTAATATTGTATGTGTGAATAGCATCAATTTCAGTATTCCTCAAGCACAGTTTGTGAAACGAGATTTACACAAGATTTGGCAGTGCATAAATTACTCTTAAGGCATGAAGTATGATTTTCAGAGCCAACTTGACTATTTCAGAACAACCACACATCTTTAATAAAGTGCTGTGGTACTGCTCTGAATTTTTTCTGGAGGCCAAAAGAAGTCTATTTATTATGTTACAAGCATCTCTTATATCTTCTGATATTTAGGATTTTGCTATGCACTGAACAATAAAACAGACAAAGAAAACACGGAAACAAAAACAAGCATAGAACAAAATAAGAACAAAAAGAAGACTCATGCTCTAGACAAAATCTTGGCTTGGAAGTTGAAGCAAGGGACATGGGTTACAGCACTATTCTCCTAACAACCAAATCTGTGTCCCCAAATTGAATGTATCCCAAACTATCTCAAAACAGTTTTGTTCTATTTTAAAATCAACTGTAATTTGGGACTAAACTCTTATTTTAAGGTCAATTCTGTCTCTAATTTTTTATGATGTTATTGCATTTCATCTTTCCTGAGAAACAAAAAAATATAATTGATAGAAAACAGACGCAAGCTTTTAACACCTCTGAATGTATAGAAAGACATCCATTTAATTACAGGCACTGAATCTATCCATTATATATATAAAAAAAACTTTGCAAGGATTCTTAAAAATGATTTGACTTCCCCTCTCACCCTTTCTCCATGATAAATTGTTCTCTTTGTCCTTCTTATTAGCACTCTAAACATACCTTTATTACAATAATCATATTTTTGTAGAAGGGTAGTTGTACAGTTCTCCGTCCTTTCTCTACCCTGCAATGTGAGTTCCTTGAGGCCAGGGCCTAGCTTCCTTTTTTTTCTTTTTCTAAAATTTAATGTAATTCTATTTTATTTTGTTGTGATAAAAACATTTAACATGAGATCTACCCTATTAAGGATTTATTTACTTATTTATTTGTTTTGAGATGGATGCTCGCTCTGTTGCCCAGGCTGGAGTGCAGTGGCTCAATCTTGGCTCAGTGCAAACTCTGCCTCCTGAGTTCAAGCGATTTTTCTGTCTCAGCCTCCCAAGTAGTTGGGACTACAGGTACGCACCATCACACGGGCTAATTTTTGTATTTTTGATAGAGATGGGATTTCATCATATTGGCCAGGCTGGTCTGAAACTCCTGACCTCGTGATCCTCCTGACCTCGTGATTCATCTGCCTTGGCCTTCCAAAGTGTTGGGATTACAGGCATGAGCCACCGCGCCCAGCCTTAAGAAATTGTTAAGTGTACAATACATTATTGTTGACTGTAAATACAACTCTGTACAGCAGATCTCGGAACTTACTTGTCTAGTTTGACTGAAACTTATGCCAATTGATCGATAACTTCCCATTCACCCTCTCCTATCCCCTGGTAACCACCATTCCACTTTTTCGGTCTGAATTTGACTATTTTACTTACCTCACATAAGGGGAATTATGTAGCATTTGTCTTTCTGTGACTGTCTTATTTCACTTGAAATCCATGTTGTTTCATATTGCAGAGTTTCCTTTTTCTGTTTTTAAAGCTGAATAGTATCACATTTTATGTATATACCATATTTTCTTTATCCCTTCACCTGTTGATGGGCATTTAGGTTATTTCCACATACTGGCCATTTTTATAATAATGCAATGAATATAGGATTGCTAATATATTTCAAAGATTCTGATTGCAAATATTTTGGAAAAATTCTCAGAATTGGGATTGCTAGATCCTATGGTAAGTCTATTTTAATTTTTTTGTGGAACTATCATACTGTCTGCCATGGTGCCTGCACTACCATGCATCCCCACCAATAACGTTCAAGGCTTCTAATTTCTCCTTATCCTCACCAGCATTGGTTTTACATATATAGTACATATACATATAATATACATACACACACACATATGTATATGTATTAAAACTGAACTTGGAAATCACTATCATTTGTTGTCTTTTGTGTTGTTTCTATTATATATATATATATATATATATATATATATATATTTATTTATTTATTTATTTATATATATTTTTTTTTGAACTGAGTTTCGCTCTTATTACTCAGGCTGGAGTGCAATGGTGCGATCTCGGCTCACCGCAACCTCCGCCTCCTGGGTTCAGGCAATTCTCCTGCCTCAGCCTCCTGAGTAGCTGAGATTACAGGCACATGCCACCGTGCTGTTTTTTTTTGTATTTTTAGTAGAGATGGCGTTTCACCATGTTGACCAGGATGGTCTCGATCTCTCAACCTCGTGATCCACCCGTCTCGGCCTCCCAAAGTGCTGGGATTACAGGCGTGAGCCACCACACCCGGCCTTTTAGATGTACTATAATCCATTCTGGTAGTTATGAGGTAATATATCATCATGGTTTTGATTTGCATTTTTGTGATAATTAGTAATGTAGAGCACCTTTTATGTACCTTTTGGCCATTTGCATGTATTCTCTAGAGAAATATCTTTTCCAGTCCTTAAACCATTTTTAAATTGGGTTACTAGGGTTTTTGTTGTTTTGTTTACTACTGAGTTGTGGGTGTTTTCGCATATATTTTGGAGACTCAATCTTTATCACATATGTAATTTGCAAATGTTTCCTTCCATTCTTTATCTTACTTTCTTATTCTACTGTTTCCTTTGACATATAGAAGCTTTTTAGTTTGATGTGGTCCCTGTTGCTTATTTTTGTTTTTGTTGCCTATGGTCTTGGTGGCATATCCATGAAATCATTTCCAAGACTATTGGCGCAAAAGGTTTCCCTAGGTTTTCCTCTAGGAGTTTTACAATTTCTGGTCTTAGGTTTAAACCTTTGTTCCATTTTTAGTTGATTTTTGTATATGATGTATTAAAGAGGTCTAATTTGTTTTTTTTTTCTGCACGTGGATATATAAAGGAGAGTTTATTAAATATTAACTTACATGATCACAAGATCCCACAATACTCCATCTGCAAGTTTGAGGAGCAAGGAGAGCTAGTCCGAGTCGCAAAACTGAAGAATTTGGAGTCTGATGTTCAAGGGCAGGAAGCATCCAGCATGGGAGAAAGATGTAGGCTGGGAGGCTAAGCTCGTCTCTTTCACATTTTTCTGCCTGTTTTTATTTGCTGGCAACTGATTAGATTGCTCCCACCATATTAAGAGTGGATCTGCCTTCCCCTCTCCACTGACTCAAATGTTAATCTCTTTTGGCAACACCCAGAGAGACCCACCCAGGATCAACATCCTTTGACACTTAGTATTAACCATCACAAATTCACCCCTTGTTACCTTGAACCCATATATATCTCCTGAGATCATA
This sequence comes from Saguinus oedipus, assembly GCA_031835075.1. Classification (NCBI taxonomy): domain Eukaryota; kingdom Metazoa; phylum Chordata; class Mammalia; order Primates; family Cebidae; genus Saguinus; species Saguinus oedipus. The sequence continues at coordinate 64,230,293 of CM063171.1, read as the reverse complement.
CTTAATCTTAATAATTAAGTCTAACATACCAGATCTGTCCTTCTGACAACTGGAAATACACCAATCCCCAACCCAAATACTATTTCATAAAGTTAACAATGCTTAAATGCTGATATGAAGTCAATAAATCTGATGCCACATGATAAAGGAGAAAGAAAATAAAATGAAAATATTTTCTTAGTACAAGTGTATACACCCATGAACACGATTTTAAGAAAATATGGAAGGAAATACTCATGACAATTACTGTCCTCATTTCTGCAGCTGGTCACATGGTCATAGCTGGTATTGATGACTAGGTTCTTTTACTACACATTCTGTATTCTCTTTGCTTTCAGCAAGCACCATGGCAAGTTGTGTTTTCTTCCTGGTGGAGTGACACAAACCTTCATTCTCGGAGGTTCTGGGTCATTTGTAGACCTGCATAGATTGGGCTATTGTAGTTTCCTATTGACCTCAATGACAGGACATGGTGATACTAAGAGATGCCTTAATAAATCTCCTGGCATACTCTTTCTTACTTCCATTTTGTAGTAGTAGACTGATTTCATCTTGATAGTCTGGATCAATCACCACAGCCAACAGCGTAACTCCCTTTTTAAACTGTTGACTTAAAGGTAGGAAGAGTCCAAAGTGTCCCAGCATTAGATCTGATGTACAGAGAAGAAAAATTACAAGGCTCTGCAAAAATCCAGGTGCTGACCTCACAATTCTATTTGGCAAGGTATTGGTCAAGAATATATCTTCTGGACTCCTCCAAGCTGGGATAAGTAGGTCTAATCTTCTCCACCATCCCAATTTCCCTAAGCCTTTGAATCCCTTTCTCTACATTAAACCAAGGGAGATTAGGCACTTCCAGCTCACTCACAGTGGGCCATCTTTTAATCCATATTTCAGCTAAGCAAGAAAATAAATTATTAGAACTTTTTTTAACTCCCTGAGCTGCAATGGTGAAAGCAGAGTCCCTACTGAGTGGGCCCAAATCCATAAATTCAGCCAGATACAAGTCTATGTTCTTTCCACCATTATCTGATACCCTTACTATCCATTCCCATGGTTATTCTCCATATTACTGTTCATATAAATTAGAAAAAAACAGTTTTTTTTTTTCTAGTGTAGGACACCTCCTCATGGGTCACACTCTCAACTTCACCTCTAGAGACCCCTTGGGATTTTAGTTATAGGTCTAATAGCAAACGGGTGTTGGGGATGGCTCATGAGGAGAACCGACATTATTTTGCCTGGCAACTGCCTCAGGGGAGGCATTTACTGTTGCCTCAGGCAGTGCAGGGTTTATCTCCTCAGACAAAGGTGGAAAGGCTGATGACAGTATGGGTTGGGGAACAGATGTTGCCACTACTGGGGATGCGGAAGCTGTTCCTTCCGGCAAAAAACGTTAATTGACCTTTACAAACTCAATGTCTCTATCTTCATCAGGGTCCTCCCACACATCCCTATTCCAAGTCGTAGGGTCCCATTCATTTCCCATCAATGGCCTCACTTTAACAGGAAACACCTGGTAAGGCTCTGCATGCACCATTCATTGTACATCAGCCACTAGCATGATAAGTGCTTGTTTCTGTTTTTCCACAATTTCAGCTTTTTCTCTACAGGAGATAAGACCTTCATTCAGGGCAACCTGAGCAGATTTGAGGCTCATCATCTGCTTCTGAAGCTGGCAGGTGGAATCCCTGAATTCATCATTTTCTTTCATCATTTGTCCACTGAACATAGGAGCAACCAACCAGTTTAATTATGTTCCTTGGTTCTCCACATATGGTTAAAGGTATTATGTATAGAGTCACTAAACTTGCCTCTCACAAATTGTGAATCAGGAGTGTCAAATGCATTTATTTTGCATAACTCTCTAAACAGTTCACACCAACGACTATCAGTGTTCTCCATACTATTAGAAGTAGAATCCTTAGCATTTTGGGGTCTAATAATATTAAGCTGCCAACTCTAGAAACCCCAAAGCCAAAGAAAGAACTCTATCCTTAATATTCTGTTCTTCTAGATCCATTCCTGGTACCAAAATCTGTATTAGTTAGGATTGTGTTAGAGGGACAGAACTAATAGCAAAAACATGAGAGTTTATTAAGTATTGACTGACATGATAACAAGGTCTCACAATAGGCTGACTGCAAGCTTGAGAAGCAAGGAGAGCACTTTGAGTCCCAAAACTGAGTAACATTGGGAGTCAGATGTTCAAGGGCAGGAAGCATCCAGAACAGGAGAAAGATGTAGGCTGGGAGACTAGGTCTGTCTCTCCTTTTCATGTTTTTCTGCATGTTTTATATTTCCCGGCAGTTGATTAGCTTGTGCCCATCAGGATAATGGTGGATCTTCCTTCTCCAGCCCACTGACTCAAATGTTAATCTCCTTTGTCAACACCCTCAGAGACATACCCAAGATCAATACTTTGTATCCTTCAATCCAATCAAGTTGACACTCAGTATTAACCATCACACATCCTTTTATTTCGAAGTGAAGAACTTGCTTTCACATTTCTTGTATGATGAACCCAGTTCTGATAAATTACCTCAGCTTTTGTTTGTGTAGAAAAGTCTGTCTCTTTTTCATGTTTGAAGGAGACCTTTGTTGGACTTAGTGCTCTTCGTTGGCAGTTGTTTTTCTTTAGTACTTTTAATATACCATTCCACTCCCTTCTGGCCTGCAAGTTATCTGCTAAAAAAAAAATCTAGCGGTAGTCTCATGAAGTTTGTCATTTATGTGACAAGTGCCTTCTCTGCTGCTTTCAAAATTCTTTGTTTTCTGACAATTTTATTATAATGTGTTTTATTATAATATAAAATAATGGTCGCATTTTATGTTATTTGGTATCCTTCAGGGTTCTTGGATCAATATATTTACTCCTTCCCCAGATTTGAGATGTTTTCAACCATTATTACTCTCAATGAGCTTTCTGATCCTTTCTCTCTCTGGGACTCCCATGATGCATATATTGGTCTGCTTGACATTTTCCATAACTCCCTTGATAGAGTTTGGCTGTGTCCCCACCTACATCTCATCTTGAATTTTAGCTCCCATAATTCCCACGTGTCTTGGGAGGGACCTTGTGGGACATAATTAAATCATGGGGGGTGGTTTCCTCCATACTCCTCTCATGGGAGTGAATAAGTTTCAGGAGATCTGATGGTTTTATAAAAGAAAACCCCTTTGCTTGACTGATTCTCATTCTCTCTTGCCTGCTGCTATGTAAGACATACCTTTTGCCTTCTGCCATCATTGTGAGGCCTCCTCATCCAAATGGAACTGTGAGGTCATTAAACCTCTTTTTTTATTTATAAATTGCCCAGTCTCAGGTATGTCTTTGTCAGCAGTATGAAAATGTACTAATACACCCCTTAAGATTTATTCATTATTTTTATTTTATTTTTCCTTTTTGTTCTGCTGACTGAATTATTTCCAGTAACCTGTCTTTGAGTTTGCTGATCCTTTCTTCAACTTGATTTAGTCTGCTGTTGAACTCTTCTAGTAATTTTCAGTGTAGTTATTGCTTTCTTCAGTTTTACAATTGCCATTTAATACTTTTATATTTTTGTCTCTTTGCTGAGTGGACTTCATTAATTCACTCTTCTCTTTACCTTGATGAGCACCTACATGAGAGTAATTTTTAACCCTCTGTTTGGCAAATTATGTAACTCCATTTTATTTGGATTGATTCCTGGAGATTCATCTTATCCCTTTGTTTGGAACATCTTTGCCTGATTTTTCATTTTCCTTGACAGTCTGTGTTGAGTCTGTCCTTTAGATAAAGAATTCTCCAATTCTTCACTGAGCCTCATACAGGAAAAGTAGCCATCAATCAGCTTAGAGATTCTGGGGGCCTCTAGCAATTCTTTCCCTCCCCAGGCTGAAGGCAGGCGGTTGTGTGTTTCATTCCTTCTTTCAGCGCTAAGCCAAGAATGGGAGCAATGGCATCTACCAGCCATGCTACTGCATCCATTCTTCTCCAGGCAGATGGACCATGCCAGACCCATCAGAAATCCAAAAATAGTGAGACAGATGTTAATTCCTTGGACAGCGCTGGATGCATGGATCAACATTTTTACTGTCTAGGGAGAAGCTGAGAAATGATATTTTTAAATCTTTTCACTCTGTGTTGAGCAGGGAGACCTGATAGTGCCTTGCAGCCCAAGCCACTGCTGCTCTTCTCTCCTAGGCAGCTTGACTGTGCTCACCTCAGCAGGGCTGTGAGGCTAAAAAGACAGAAACCAGTTCTCTGAGAAGTCTCTTCAAAAAAGCTGGGATACTGAATGAGAGAACCAATCTGCTCTTGCTCCTTTGTGAAGCTGGGTACAAGGGAACTTTTCCCTATCATATGTTCTTACCCCAAGGGCAAGGTTTTTAGTGAGTTTCCCAAATCTCTCTACTTGCTTCAATGAATTTATTTTACATTCTCTCTGGGTATTGGAACCTTTCAACAGTTTCTGACTTCTCACAAAGAGAGTTTGCCCATGAGTCGTTTCTCAGTTGGTGTTTGTCAAGGGAAAGATGTTCGAGGGCTTCCTACTTTGCCATGTTGCTATTATTACTCCTACCATGCCTTATTATTCATAGTGGTTTTTTACATAGATTGACACTCAAGAGATGGTTTGGATAAATAAATTAATGAATGAACAGACATTTTTAGAGAAGAATAGTTAGAAAAAGAAGTTTTTACTCCCTAGAATAATGTATACAATCTTACTTCTAGGTAACACAAACAAACACACAAAAGATACAAAGAAATATTTTTATGGTGGCATTACTGCTAAACCATTTTCCCCTTTAATACTTAAATCTACAATTTAATTTCATTTTTACATAGGTAGATTTTGTTTTTTAATATCATATGTGATTTTGAAATAGTAGCTTGGCAATTGGTATTTTTATCTCTTATCACAGATGGCCAGAGAGACTGCTAAAAGCCCTAGATGGCACAAACTATTTAAAAGATTAAGTTATGGGTTCTCTGAATGCAATCATACACTTACTGAATATCTTACTAAGGGAGTGTCTGCCTTTATACAATGCTGTTTAAAGCAATGATGATAATGATAATGGCTGTAATGGTGGTGGCGGGAATGGCAATGGTCCCAATATTGATGTTAATGACAGGCACTACAGGTAATTATGTGCATTGAATGCTTAACTGTGTATAAGACTTTTAAACACATTAATTCATTTAGTTATTGTAATACCCTTTCCTACTTGTTTTTGCTCTATTTAACAAGAAATTTGCATTAAGTACAATAGTAAATTGACTATTATCCCACAGTTTATAGTTGGAAGAACTGGTCTGGAACCCAGATCTTTCTAAAGTATACAAAACACTCCATTGCCAATCAAACCAACAAGCTAAGTAAAACTTAAAAAATATCAGAATCAGGCCGGGCACAGTGGCTCACGCCTGTAATCCCAGCACTTTGGAAGGCCGAGGCGGGTGGATCACAAGGTGAAGAGATCGAGACCATCCTGGTCAACATGGTGAAACCCCGTCTCTACTAAAAAAACACACACAAAAATAGCTGGGCATGGTGGTGCGTGCCTGTAATCCCAGCGACTCAGGAGGCTGAGGCAGGAGAATTGCCTGAACCCAGGAGGCAGAGGTTGCGGTGAGCCAAGATCGTGCCATTGCACTCCAGCCTGGGTAACAAGAGCGAAACTCCGTCTCAAAAAAAAAAAAAATCAGAATCAAACAGCTAAATGTCATCAGCATGTTTGTGTTGCATTAATTCATGTTTAAAAACTTATTTTACCTACACATTCAATTTTATATAAATGCATTTTGAATGTGATCGTATAATTTTTTTGGCGGTGTGTGTGTGTGTGTGTGTGTGTGTGTATGTCTGTGTGTGTGTAAAGGCGTTTTTGTATTTTTTTCCTGGTTCAGTACTGCACTCTCATTCTTTATCATATCTTTTTCATACCAGGCAATCTACATTAACAACTCAACATGTTAAAAACATGTCCTTTTATGCTTTTCTTCATGCTCAGGTAAGAATACATATAAACATGTAAGTATATAATATGTAATATGTAATATAAATGTGTATGTACACATAAATATATAGATATATGTAAGAGATAAACTTTTTAAAATAACTGTTTGTTTTATAAAAGTGTAATCATATTCTCACTTTTCCTTAACTTACTGTTCTCAACTGGCAATACTTAAAACTTATTAAAATTCCTGAAATTTATTTTCACGACTCTAATTATATTTAGTGCATGTCACAGTTTGCATATAGTTGGTTCAACTATTTAATTATTAATATATATTCACTTTGTTTCTAGTTTTATGAAATGATGAATAATGCTTTTTTCCCCCCTCTTATTTTTTATTAAGGTAAAACATACATCTGTGTGATTTATCATCCTTACCAGGTTTAAGTGTATAGTTGAGTGGTAATAGAAACATCAAAATGATGATTTAATGAACATATTTATAATGAATATTTTTATGCACCTCAATTAATTCTATGACAGTGCAGTTGTCTTGCCAAAAATGTTGTGATAATTCACATTTCCACCAGGGATGTATGAAATTGCCTATCATTCTGTTTCTCACATCCATCATTATTCTTAACAACAATATAGACTACCAAACAATTTTTTAAATCTGATACTTTAGAAATAGTATATTGTTACTTAAATTTACAGTACACTAATAGAGGGTTGAGACAGCCTATTATATATTTATTGGTCTGTGGAGTTTTCTCATTTTTGAATTTGTTTTTAGAAACCTTTGCTCATTTATCTATAGGGTTTTTTAACCCCAGCTTCAGAATTAATATCACCTTTATGCCTATTCGCTCTGCTAAGAGGGAATTTTCCACAAAATTTATTTGTATTCAATACATTTGATAAGTGCCTTTGTGTATAACTTAATATTTTTTCTAAATAGTATAATTTATAGTTTCTGACTTTTTACTTAGTCACAGAAATCACCTGTTGCTAGAATATATTATCAGGATCTTAGATTTTCTTGTAAAATTTCTTTGTTTTACCTTCTCTAGACAAGTAATGTCTAAAATATAATGCTAGCCACAAATGTGAGCTATATATAAAATTTTAAATTTCATATTGCATCTATTTTTAAATATGTAAAAAGCAACTAACAAAATTAAATTTGATAATTCATTTTATTAGCCTAACATATTCAAAATGTAACTGTTTCCAACACAGTACTTATAAAAATAATAAATTAGGTATGCAACTTTCTTTTTAAATGAGCATTTAAAATTTCATGTGCATTTTAGAAAACACATCTCAACCTGCTTTTGCTCAATAGCCTCACATGGCTATTGAAATTTTGTTAACCAATACCCATACATGGCTACTGGTTACTGTGTGGGAAAGTGCATCTCTAGAATATATTTTTTTGTGTGGCAAAAGATGGCTATAATTTACTTCCTTTTGCTTTACAGAACTGTCATATTTTTACATATTTCCTATTCCTTTCGACGGATCTATTTTTAAATTCTTATGTCAGTAACATTGATTTGTATATAATCGTTTTAATATTCTGATGATAAATAAGACGATCACCCCCTTATTTAGTCTTTTAATCCAAGTTTCCTTGGGTGCATTTGTTGGTATATATATTACATTAGATTTACTTATAGATTATGTATATTTGTTGTAATTGTATATGAGTAATTTAAATTTTGGAAATTGTATAGGAAATAACATTTATACTTACCTTGCATCCAGTAATTTTGCATAATTTATTTATTAGTTCTAGTAGACTTTTTGTAGATTCCATATTTCTACATAATGATCATGTTTTATATGAGTATTTTTCTTCTTTTTTTACAATCTGTATGTCTTTCAATTATTTTTCTTGTCATATTGCACTTTCTAGAACCCCTACTATAATGTTGAATAGAAGAGGTAGGAGAAAACCTCCTTGTCTTGTTTCTCATGCAAGAAGAAAAGCATTAAGTCTTTTACTGTAAGTATGATATAAAATAGATCCCTTTAATCAGTTTAAGAATATTGCTATTCTTATTTTGCTATACATTTTATTAGGAGTGGATATTGCATTTTCTCAAATGTTCTTTCTGTATCTATTAAAGTGATATGAATGATATTTTTAATGTTTCAAATGTAGTGAATTTTATTGATTAATTTTTTTCCATGTTAAATCACCCTCTCTTTCCTGAGTTAAATCCAAGTAAGTGTTCTGAAGAGCTAGGATATTTTAGAGATGAGTTCAAGTTTAAAAAAATATAAAAATCTTAATACCTGATGTGGAACTAAACACAATATAGACAATATAATTACATAGATAACACTGCATGCTAAATATATGCTATATAAATTATTACAAATATGTCAAAATGAAATAACTCATCTTAAAGAAATGTTTTTCCAAGTCTCACACATCATATACATTGACTCAAGATGAAATATTTTTTCTGATATCAGCAATCTAAGCCAATAGGAAAAGCTCTATTATACTGCCAAGTATAATTCTATATAGACCTATTTTTAACCTTATATTCTCAGTAAAATGCTAGTTTACCATATTTCATAGACATTAAAGATTTTTCCCTAAAAAAAAGTTTACCTAAAACCAAATTAATAAAAATGTATCCTAAAAAAACTTCTTACCATTAAATAAAGACAAATTTGACTTTCACAAATTGTGAAAGTCAAAAAATAAACCTGAAAGGCCCTGGAAAATATACCAATTCATCCTGATTAGTGTTAACACGGAATACATGAGATTTTATGCACTCTTTGTGTATGGCAAAGTGTTTTCCTCCTTCCAGAAACATTTCAAATTGTGTCAGACTTATACTAGGATGCTACTTCCACAGGCTCATGAAAAATTAAGGAACAGACAATGCCATTTTTTTCAGTGAGAATGAAATACCCTAGCTTGGCTATAATGAATACATTTTAAACAATCCTGCTGACTCCATTTTGCCCACCCTGAGCTATGTAGGGCATTCTGTTCCAAAAGCTTGTGATCTGAGACAACTGGCATCTTTGTAACCAATTTTCTGAGAAACAGGGCCTACCGACCCAGTACATCCTGTATCTGCAACTGTGTAACTGTTACCCCACACTGCTACCGACATCCTGAGTAAAAAAAAAACAGTTTTAAGTAAAACTTTTTGTTAGGCCCCTCTTCTCTCCTAACCTGCACCTTCTGCTTCTGTAATAATCTGCTTACCGCCCCCTGATCCTAAACTGGTATAAAAATGTTGACTGCTCTTTGTTCATGGTCGAGAGGTTTGAGCTCTAGCTGACTCTCAGACGCTGGCCAAATAAAGGTGGACTCTCAACAAACTCAGTGTGTGGCGCTTCTGTTTAAACTCACTCGGGTATAACAAGATGACTGACATTGCATTTTCTTATCAGTGAAAATTACTTCGGTATCTGAGAATATAACCTCAAAATGTTTGAGGCAATGTGTAACAAAAGTTAGATTATGAGTAACGGATTGCCTAAAGGATAAACAATTCATGCATCCCTCCAGGAAATCTCAAGTTTATTTCTGCATAACTCTTAAAGCCAGAAAGCTGCACAATTTGACTATATGGTTTTTTACCCTTTATATTATTGCTTTTACTTTGACATTTGTGTGAAAAACAAAAACTCTTACTGTGATTTCTATTGTAGGGATATAATTGAAGTCACTTGCTTAAATAATGGTACATAGAAGATTTTTGTCTCAGACCATTTTTAGCAAGTTTCATTATACTAAGTAACTAGCATTTTGTGCGTTTAAGTGATGTGATACTCTTACAAAGCATAGTTTTCTCTCGCTTTGGCAATTGATACCATTAAAGTCAAAATTCTTGGCCAGGCACAGTGGCTCACTCCTGTAATCCCAGCACTTTGGGAGGCCGAGGCGGGTGGATCACTAGGTCAAGAGATTGAGACCATCCTGGTCAACATGGTGAAACCCCGTCTCTTCTAAAAATACAAAAAATTAGCTGGGCATGGTGGCAAGTGCCTGTAATCCCAGCTACTCAGGAGGCTGAGGCAGGAGAATTGCCTGAACCCAGGAGGCAGAGGTTGCAGTGAGCCGAGATTGCACCACTGCACTCCAGCCTGGGTAACGAGCGAAACTCCATCTCAAAAAAAAAACAAAAAACAAAAAAAAAAAAACAGTCAGAATTCTTGCCGACTTTGAATTATTAATCATAACTCAATGACTTGCCATTCTGTACATGGCACACTTTGACTTGATTTTATGATTTTTTTTATGTATTTCCTCTGATTTTTTTTCACCATTATGTTATTTTCATTTCATGCTTTTTGATAAATGTCTTCAAGTTTTTTTTAAATGAAACAATTTGTTAATATGAAAAATGCTTCAGAATACTTGGAGTTTTAGGAACCTGGATGAAGCTGGAAACCATCATTCTCAGCAAACTAACACATGAATAGAAAACCAAACACCGCATGCTCTCACTCATAAGTGGGAGTTGAACAACGAGAACACATGGGCAGGGACAGGAACATCATCATACACTGTGGTCTGTTGGAGGTCAGGGGAATTGGGGAGGGATATAATTAGGAGAAATATTTAATGTAGATGATGGGTTGATGGGTGCAGCAAACCACCATGGCATGTGTATACCTATGTAACAAACCTGCATGTTCTGTACGTGTATCCCAGAACCTTAAAGTATAAAAAAAATTCTCCACATAGGCAAACTTTAAAAGTCAAAGAACAACCATAAAGGCACAAAACTAATAAATTTTTATGGTAGTCAAGAAAAGCAGACAGATACAGAGAATGGAAGTCTTCTTTGCCAGGGTACTACTAAATTGATTTTCTTGGTGTTCCTTGGTGAACAAATAAGAAACATGGCACAGAGAGACATGAAATGGAAAAAAAACTGAAAGTAAGCTCTACCCAAGCAATTTGCCTAGATTTTATTCTGCCACTTTAAAAGTCAAAATAGCCACACAACCTGGGTTTTCCCTACACTAAAAACTTTATATTACCTCCATTTTAAGAAGAATGATGGTAAATACATAGTTGCCTAAAAGAACCTAGAAATTCAAAGCATTTGTTCAGAATTAGTTGTTAATAGAGCTCCTTTTCTCAAACATCAGAACTTTGGAAAGTGTGATCATCACTAAGTCCAGTGATAGAATTGTTTGGAAATGCAAGAAAAGAAAAATTCAACAACCAAATAATAACTTGTACCTTTTGTACAGCTTTTGGTTCAAAGCACATTGTAAGTTTAACTCAGAAATGATTTCTTGATATACTTAAGTCAGTTTCTTACACCTGAGCGAGTTTAAACAGAAGCGCCATGCTCTGAGTTTGTTGAGAGTCCACTTTCAATGGCCAGCATCCAAGAGTCAGCTAGAGTTCAAACCTCTCCGCCACGAACAAGAAAGGGCAGTCAACATTTTTATATTAGTTTAGGGTCAGGGGGCAGTAAGCAGATTATTACAGAAGAAGAAGGAACTGGTTGGTTAAGGGAGGGGCAGGGGGTGCCTAACAACAAGATTCTATTTAAAGTGCTTTTTCACTCAGGATGTGGGGTAGGCAGTTACACAGTTGCAGATACAGGAGGTATAGGCCAACGGGCCCTGTTTCTCGGAACATTTTTTACAAAGATGCCAGGTGTCTCAGACCACAAGCTCTTGGAACAGAATGCCTTAAGTAGCTCAGGGTGAGCAAAACGGAGTCAGCAGGATTGTTCAAAATGTATTTATTCATCACAGCCAAGCGAGGATATTTCCATTTTAATAAATTTTAATTGAAATTTAGATATTTTGTATGTTCACATATCATCATCAATTCACCATCATGTAATACTCATTGGTTGCTATATTTGTTATCTATTGCCATGTAAATGCATACAACAGACCATTTGGTGGCATACAAGACACTTAAACTCATGTGGCTGTAAGGTTTAGCTAATTCAGGCCAGACTCACTCATGAGTCTGCGTCAGCTGCAGGTCATCTAGACAGCTTTACTATTGTTATCTGGACTCACAGACACATTTATGTTAAAAATTGTCTCGTTGTTAGCTGGCCTATGATGACTTTGACAGAAAAGACTTCAGTGAGCCAGCACAACTCCATGTATGTTTTATTGTCTAGCAGTCTAGTCTTGGCATGTTCAACAATGGCATAGATGCAAAAGTAGTCAAGCCTAATTGGGAAAGCATCTTTCAAACCTCATTTTGGTTACATTTGCTGACTTCTTAATAACCAAAGCAAGCCACATGGCCAAAGTTAAAGTCATAGCAAAAGGACACTACGAAGTTATGTGGCAAAGAAAGTAGATATAGATAAGGGTAAAAAAGTAGGGCCATTTTGCAATTGTTGCAGCACAGATTTTATTCTAGCTACTTTACAGGACTGGTGGATATATATAATCCATGGTCTCATAGGATTCATGGGTCCAGTGATACATAATTTGCTTATTAATATTTACCATGGGAGAATAATTTCTTGATTCTATTGTTGCTTTCAGAAATGAATATCGCCCAAATTTTCCTTCTCCTTTTTTCTTGCAGGAATTTGAAGGGTTTGATTTTTGTTTGGCTATCTTTTTTATGAAGTGACTTGAAGTATTAGCTGACAGTATTTAATGACAAGTACAGAGTAATGTTCTCTCACACTCAGGAGTGTTACAAGGAGATAAAGTGAAAATGAAATGACAAAAGAAATGAGCCAGAAAATAAGACCTCCGGATTAATTAAAATTCAGTGCCCAAACCAAACAAGTGAAAATCTTTTAGGTTGATTGTATAAATTCAGCTTATTATAGATTTCAAAAGAAAACAATTTTGAGGTTGCTTATCACTGGGGGCAGCTGCTAAACCTCCAAATGGAATTTCCTAATGAGCATAGGAACAAATCTGTTTCATTATTTCGAAGATACTTTGTATTTGCCTGGCCACCAACCAACACTGACCAGCAGCTGCTCTCTGTTCTGCAGCCACCTGGTCTTACCGCTGACATTTGAGTGTGGAAGGAATACATGCTTCTTTCTAGATAACTCCAGATATTATCCTTGTTTAGCTTGTTACTGGCTTCTGGATTGGCCCTACTAGAAAATGGCAAGATCTGCCTGGGTTTTCTGCAGGTCAAAATGAAGAGCTTGGAAGCTCCCAATGAGGAGGCTAAGGTGCCATTCCACCTTTTTTCTTCTGTGTTTGCCACTACACAGTTGAGGCTGACAAATCTCCAAGCATTTCCAAGACCCTCTTACTTTCAGGATTCTTGATGTGATGTGGTTTGTCCAATTAGATTGGAATGTTAAAGGAAGCAAGACCCATATTTCTGCAACTGCTGCAAAATATGATAAAGAATGCTCTGAGATTTTCTGCAGCTAAGTTAGCAGAAATTTCACTGAACAGTCATCAGGTTTGTACATTGAGAGGCGGAGTGTGGTATTTAAGTATTGACTTCGCGATTCCTGGATGGAAGCCAAGGCATTTGAGGACCTACTAGTTCCTGGGAGTAAGCTCTCACTTCTCATCTTCTCTGTTGAAGTAGAAGGTAGCAGCTCTCCTGGTAAGCTAGATTCATAGTTTTGATTTGAGCCTCATTCCAAGAGGGCTAGCCTCCTTGCCTTGCAGTAATTTTTGTAAGAGTTTAATTCCCTTTGTTAAATGCTATTCTGCTTAAAATACCTAGGTTTCTTTCTGTTCAATGCAACTGAATCCTGATAGGTAACAATAGTTCTCAAACTAGAGACATAGAGTTAGTTACATCCTTGCCTGGTTGGTAGAAATTAAATCTACAATATAGTGTTGTGCTATTGCTTCACTCATTTTGTTTTCATTTTATTTATTGCTCTTCAAAAATATAAAATATTTTAAGTACGTAGAAAGAATATGAAAAGTATTACAACAGTTCCTTGAGTATCCAATGCACAATAGATCAAATGTTGACATTTTTGTATATTTGCTTCAAACCTTGTTTTTTTGATTAAAATATTACAGATATATCTCAATCCCTCCACACTCTCATTTTTCTCCTACCTCAGAAGTACCCAAAGTCTTATACTGCTTTGTGTATATGTCCCATGTATATTTTTATGATAAAACCCTATGTATTTATGAACTCATACCAATATGTAGTAGTTTTTTGTATTTTTATACTTTATACACACGGTTTCATATTGTATAAATTAAACACACTTCACGAGTTATTTCAATCAGTACTATATTACTAATGTTTTTCTATTTTTATGAATGTAGGTCCAGTTCATGTATTTTAGCTTGTGTATGATTTTCACTGACTGATTATACCACTTCAAGCCTGAGGCTGTTTCCAAGGATTGATTTTCCAATAAAATCTCAAAATCAATTTGCTAATAAATTTGTAATTTCTCCTGACCCTTCCTTGACAATAGCTTTTACAATTGACCTCCTTGGCATGGCCAGTGGCATTTACACCCCCAATTCTTTCAGCTTCAAATCTTTAGGATCATATTGATACATTATTTTCATTATTGATCATTTCATTGAATACTTGCTCTTTGTCAGCCTTTAAGTTTGCTGAAATGTCATCTTCTAAGAGATACGTTCCTGAAGTTGTATCCCCACCCCATGGATTACCTTACCCCAGCAGCAGGCCTCTCCTTCCTTTTAGGACATTTATCACGCATCATGGTGTATAATCAATGTTTGCTCACATTCTGTTTTGTGTGCTGTCTGTCTTCTACAATAAACTATAAGCTCTGTAAAATCTGAGACCAGGTCATTGGACACAGAGCTAGCCTTAGAGCATGATAGAAGCTAGAAGCTCAGTAGATACTTGTTAGATAGAGAAATGTGATATGCAGACTATTGCATCCTAAATTTAACCTGTCACATTCTGAAGATTTTTTTTCGAAACATTAATAATGTAAATATAAGCACATGGCATTGAGAAGCAAGAGAAATGTAAAAATAAGTAAATGCTTTCAGAGCATAGCACATTGCCTGGTTGATATCAGATGTTTAAAATTATAATCATTGAAATGGTAAATATTTTATTCATGTAAAATATTCCTTTTATTTTTACCTTAGGATAAATGACCTGTAATAAGATTACCTTGTCAAATATGTGACTATTTAGTTGTAAATAGTAGCTGGAGATATTCACGTAAGTAATTTTCTACTAATACCATAATTTTAAAAAAATTATATAGAATTTTATGTAATTTCAAGTATGTAGAAGAATTAAAAATACAGACATCTATGTACTCACGACTGAGATTAAACAGATGTTAACATTTTGCCATACGTGCATTAAATATATCTTTAAAAATAGGAAGAAAATGTTACAGATACAGCTAAATCCTCACCTTCTTCTCTTTTCTTTCCCCCCACCAGTAATCGGTATCTTAAAGTTGTTGTATGTCTTTCCTGTATATGTCACGTATTTAAAAATAGTATAACGATGTTTTATGTATGTGTATCCTGCGACCCTTATTTAAGGAAAAGGTACACAATTACAAAAACAAAATTAGATGCAAGAATGAATATTTGTTCTGAGTAAGAAATCATAACACATTAAAAAATGTAAATAGGTGATAAATGTCAGAAGCATCAAAAATATGCAAAATAATGTAATATTTTAAATGAATTTCCCAACATACCTCTATAATAAATTTTTCTGTATATTTGTGACCACACAGTCTTTGATTACCTCTTTCTGTGACATTCTTAAATATTAATTCCTATGGTGGGATTAGAAAAAATGCTTTCCTTCTAGCATGGATGAACTAAATTTGTTTTTAATTATTGATAACTGGATGCATTTACCCTACTACTTCATATGTGAGCTTTCTTGTTACAGTGCTGACACAGGTGTATACCCAACACACGCAGAGATTGAGGAGAAAGAAACTCTTGCATTGCTGGTTTGAAGTCATAGCATTGCTGGAATCAGGAGAAGCTGCCCAGGCAGAAAGCTGCTAGGCAGACCTACCTCTGGAAGGTAATACATGCTTATCTCTCATCCTACTTATCCTGTTGAGAGGCGTAAATGTGAATATTGCACTAAGCAAGTGTGCGTATCATCAGGAATTTCTCTCTATATGTCCTACCAACATCATAAAACTAAAGATTTTATATTCAACCTGGAGTTAATACTCAGAATAAAAACTTCCTCCCTGGAAAGTGGCATATGTAATAGAAACTTCCCAGAACTAAAGGTTCATTAGCAAAATGCTCATTAGAATGGGATTATGGTTTTCTGGGAGGAAGGCCATAAAGGTATAATTTTTATCACATTACATCAAGGGTACATGTTATCACCATATTTTTTCATCATTAATATTGACCATAATCACTTAATTGAGGGAGTATTTATCAAGTTTGTTCACTAGAAAATTCCTCTTTTTCCCTCTTGATATGTTGTTCTCTTTGAAAGGAAGTTACAGTGCAAGACCTACATCTAAGCAGTAGAGATTTATGCTACTCCTCCTGAAGGATGAGATACATAATTATTAGAATTTTTCTTTTTTTAAAAGATAACTTTTATTTTATATACGGGGGTACATGTGCAGATTTGGTACACGGGTTTATTGTTGGCAGGTAGTGCATAGTGCCCAATAGGTAGTTTTTCTAGCTTGCTTCTCTCCTGTCCCCAGCAGGCTGCAGCGTCCATGGGCTCTCCTGTTTATGTTCATCTGTGCTCCGTGTTTAGCTTTTACTTATAAATGAGAACATGCAGCATTTGGTTTTGTTATGTTGCAGTTAATGTGCTCACAATGATGGTCTTCAGCTCCAATTATGTTGCTGCAAAGGGCATGATTTTATTCTTTTAATGGCTGCATGATATTCCTTTCCTGTATGTACCACATTTCCTTTATTCAATTCACCATTGATGTGCTCCTGGATTGAGTCCATGTCTTTGCTATGTTGAATAGCATGGTGATGAACGTATGAGTGCATATGTCTTTTAGGCATAGTGATCTGTTTACCTTTAAGTATACACTCATTAATGGGATTGCTGGGTCAAATGATATGTGTTTTAAGTTTTTTGAGAAATCTCCAAACTGCTTTCCACAGTAAATGAACTAATTTACATTCTCACCAAGTTTATAAATATTACCTTTTCTCCACAGCCTCATCACCATCTGTTGTTTTTTGACTTTTTCATAATAACCATTCAGACTGGTGTGAGATAGCATCTCATTGTGGTTTTAACGTGTATTTCTCTGATAACATAGCGATGATGGGCAGTTTTTCATTTATTTGTTGGCCACTTGTATATCTTCTTCTGAAAAGTGTCTGTTCATATGCTTTGCCCCTTTTTAATGGGGTTGTTCATTGATTACTGAATTAAGTTCCTTGTAGATTATGGATATTAGGCCTTTTTTGGATGCATAGTTTGCCAACATTTTCTCCCACTTTATAAACAGCCTACAGAATGGAAATTTTTCTGTAAGAGAAATTTGACTCCTCTCCTCAGTTCATTTATTTATTCAGTCATTTATTTATGTGAGTATGGGTTCATCAATATTTATTTTATGCTTTGGCTTACAGTTTGATACTACTCTCTTTTGTGGTACAAATTTTTCCAGCTTTAGCTATTGGGAGCTCTTTCAGTTGACTTCTGTGTCACTTTGACATATATCTATTAATGTGTCTTTCGTTTGTGTTTTTACTTTCATTACTTTCTTACTTTCTGGCACTACAAGATGCTCTAGGCTCATTTTATACACTTCCTGATCCAACTGTAAGCCAACCCTGTTTCTTCTTGGAAGGATATTAGAAACCATGATGTGGTTGCTAGTTATGCTCCATGATGCTAGGACCACTTCTCACTTTTTATAATTAGATAATTTCATAGAGACTAGAAATGAGTCTATTTCTTTTGTTCTCAGGTTCTTCTTCTTACTTCTTATCATATATGATTTAGAAAGTAGAGAAATTTATACACATTTTATATATATGTAAAAGTTTCAACATACATATATAATTATACATATTCTTTTTTATTACTTTGAAGTAATATACATTTTTCTGTGTCATTAAATGCCTTTTATAAACATTAAAATCACTGCATGTTATATAATGCATAAAATATATTTAATTATAATTCTAAAGTTAAATATTTAGGTAACCTCAATTTTAACATTTTAAATGGAAAAAAAATTAATTTATGTTCATTTGCTTATTTATAACCACTTTTTGAGATGTGATTGATATATAAAAGCTGTACATATTTAATGTATACATATCTATAAAACGGGATAAGTATATACCCGTGAAACTATCACCATCATGAAGGCCATAAAGGTATCTGTCACTTCCCAAAGTTTTCTTCCACTCTTTTTGTTGTTACTATTGGGTTTCTCCTCCAAATTGCTTAAGCTAGATTTCTAAAAGAATAGTTCTCTGGTCAAAGAACTTTAAATATTAAAAACATAATTTTTCAACTTATTTTTCAAAAAGTTAACAATATTTATTTTCCAAAATCAGTGTTTAAAAGTATTTATTGTTCTAATGCATAGAGATCAATGAATAAAAGAAGGTTTAAAATATTAATTTAATGGAAAAATGTTATTATCAATTTAATTTGCATATTTTACTCAGGAGTTTGGGTGCTGTTTTACTATTTATATGCCTTATGCAAATCAGTAATGCAAATGTCATTTGGATCTCCACCTGTTAATTCTCTCATTCGCTTTAAAAAAAGATCCACCTGGGCATTTCATCAGCTCAGAATTTTCTCTGGAGGTCTAGACGGCCACAGAAAAAGGGGCCATATCACACAGGTAGACTGCAATATTGTGGTTCTCTCCCCTACTTCTACCAATATATTGGGTCCTTTAGTAGATATTAGTTTGAAAATAAACAAATACTACTTATTTATATAGTATTAACATATTCATTTATTATATACTGGCAGTACTCAGTATACTTAGCACTGAGGATGGAAAGCAAACACCACAAGTTCTTACTTTTAAGTTATTTACAACCTGGTGGGAGATACTTGCAATCTCATGACTGTTTTGAAGCAAATGAAGACTATTTATTTTAATCATAAGCATTCGTGAAGCTCATGTTAGAAGTATCCTACTTCTTAAGCTAACAAGCAAACTCAGTAAAGTCTCAGGATACAAAATTAATGTGCAAAAATTGCTAGTATTCCTATACACCAACAACAGGCAAGCAGAGAGCCAAATCATGACTGAATTTCCATTCACAATTGCTACAGAAAGAAAGAAATACCTAAGGATATAGCTAACAAGGGAAGTGCAGAACCTCTTCAAGGAGAACTATAAATCACAGCTCATGGAAATCAGAGAGCACACAAACAAATGGAAAAATATTCCATACTCATAGATAGGAAGAATCAATATTGTGAAAATGGTCATATTGTTCAAAGTACTTTATATATTCAGTGCTATTTCCATTAAACTACCCTTGACATCCTTCACAGAATTGGAAGAAACTATTTTAAAATACATATGGAAAGCAAAAAAGAGTCTGAATAGCTAAGACAATCCTAAGCAAAAAGAACAAAGCTGGAGCCATCATACTTCCTGACTTCAAACTATACTACAAGGCAACAGTAACCAAAACAACATGATACTGGTACAAAAACAGACACATATACCAATGGAACAGAATAGAGAACTCAGAAATAAGACCACACACATACAACCATCTGGTCTTCAACAAGCTTGACAAAAAACAAGCAATGGAGAAAGAATTCCCTATTTAATAAATGGTGCTGGGAGAACTAGCTAGCCATGTGCAGAAAATTGAAACTGGACCCCTTCCTTATACTTCACACAAAAAGTAACTCAAGATGGATTAAATACTTAAATGTAAAACACAAAACCACAAAAATCCTAGAAGAAAATCTAGGCAAAACCGTTTAGGGGATGCGCAAAGATGTCATGATGAAAACACCAAAAAAATTGCAACAAAAGTACAAATTGACAAATGGAATCTAATTAAACTAAAGAGCTTCTGAGCAGCAAAAGAAACTACAATCAGAGTAAACTGACAACTGACATAGTGGGAGAAATTTCTTTTGCAATCTATTTATCTGACAAAAGTCTAAGGTCCAGTCCAGAAGGAAATTAAACAAATTTACAAGAAAATAAAAACAGTTAAGAAGTGGGCAAGGGACACGAACAGATACTTCTCAAAAGAAGCCATACATGTTGCGAAGAAACATATGAAAATAATCTCAACATCACTGGGTATTAAAGAAACACAAATTAAAACAACAATGAGATATCATCTCATGCCAGTCAGAATGGTGATTATTAAAAAGTTGAAAACAACAGATGGTGGTGAGGTTGCAGAGAAAAAGGAATGTTTTTACACTGTGGTGGGAGTGTAAATTAGTTCAACCATTGTGAAAGGGAGTGGGACAATTCCTTACAGATCTAGAGGCAGAAATACCGTTTGACCAAGCAATCCCATTAATGGGTATATACCCAAAGGAATATCAATTATTCTATTATAAAGATACATGCACGTGCTATGTTCCTTGCATTATTGACAATAGCAAAGACATGGACTCAACCCAAATTCCCATCAATAACAGACTGGATAAAGAAAATGTGGTACATATATACAATGGAATATTATGCATCCATAAAAAGCACTGAGATCATGTCCTTTGTGGAGACCTGGATGAAGCTGGAATCCATTATCCTTATCAAACTAACACAGGAACAGAAAACCAAACACTTCATATTCTCACTTATGAGTGGGATCTGAACAATGAGAATGCATGGACACAGGGAGAGGAACAACACACACTGAAGCCTGTCAGGGAACTCGGTAGGTGAAGAATAGCTAGTGATGTTGGGCATAATACCAAGTGATGGGTTGATCTATGTAGCAAACCACCATGGCGCATATTTACCTATGTAACAAACCTGCACATCTGGAACATGTGCCATTGAACTTAAAATAAAAGTTGAAGAAAAAAAAATTTTTTTAAGAAAAAATAAAAGAAGTGTCATTGGAAATGCGTTGAAAGAGAATGTGGCTCTGACTTTAGTAACTCCCCATGGAGATCATTTGTATTAGTTCATTTTCACACTGCTGATAAAGACATGCCAGAGACTGGGTAATTTATAGAGAGAACGAGGTTTAATGGACTCACAGTTCCACATAGCTGGGTAGACCTTACAATTATGGTGGAAGGTGAAAGGCATGCCTTGCATGGCAGCAGACAAGACAGAATGAGAAAGAAGCAAAAGAGGAAACCCTTTATAAAACCATCAGATCTCATGAGACTCATTCACTGCCATGATAACTGTATAGGGGAAACCACTCCTATGCTTCAATTATCTCCCACTGAGTTCCTCCCACGACAACTGGGAATTATGGAGCTACAATTCAAGATGATATTTGGATGGGAACACAGAGCCAAACCATATTATTCCACCCCTAGCCCCTACCAAATCTCACGTCCTCACATTTCAAAATCAATCATGCCTTCCCAACAGTCCCTGCAAAGTCTTAACTCATTTTGGCATTAACTCAAAAATCCACAGCCCAAAGTCTCATCTGAGACAAGGCAAGTCCCTTCTGCCTATGAGCCTGTAAAATCAAAAGCAAATTAGTTATTTCCTAGATACAATATGGGTACAGGCATTGGTAAAATACAGCCATTCTAAATGGAAGAAATTGACCAAAACAAAGAGGCTGCAGGCCCCATGCAAGTCCAGAATCCAGCAGGGCAGCCAAATCTTAAAGCTTGAAAATTATCTGCTTTCATTCCATGTCTCACTTCCAAGGTGCACCAATGCAAGATGTGGGTTCTCATGGTCTTGGGCAGCTCCACTCCTGTGACTTTTTAGGGTAGAGCCTCCCTCCCAGCTGCTTTCACAGACTGGCCTTGGTTATCTGTGGCTTTTCCAGCTGTAGGTACAAGCTGTTGGTGAATCTACCATTCTTGGGTCTGAAGCATAGTGACCCTCTTTTCAAGGCTCCACTAGGCAGTGCCCCAGTGGGGACTCTGTGTGAAGTCTCCAACACCACATTTCCCTTTTGCACTACCATAGCAGAGGTTCTTCAAGAGGGCACCCTTGCTGTAGCAAATTTCTGCCTGGGCATCCAGATCTTTTCATTCATCCTCTGAAATCTAGGTGGAGGTTCCCAAACTTTAATTCTTGACTTCTGTGCAGCTACAGATTCAAAACCATGTGGAAACTGCCAAGGCTTCAGGCTTGCACCCTCTGGAGCCATGGCCCGAGCTGTACCTTGGCCCTGTTTGGTCATAGCTAAGGTGGTTGAGACACAGGACACCAAGTCCCTAGGCTGCACACAGCAATGGGTCCCTGAGCCCTGCCTATGAAACCATTTGTCCCTCCTATATCTCCAGGCCTGTGATGAGCTGGCCTGCCACAAAGGTCTCTGACATGCCCTGGAGACATTTTTTCCCATTGTTTTGGCAACTAACATTGGGCTCTTTGTTACTTATGCAAATTTCTTCAGCTGGCTTGAATTTCTCCTCAACAATTTTTCTTTTTTTCTATTGCATTGTCAGGCTGCAAATTTTCCAAACTTTTATGCTATTTCCCTTTTAAAACTGAATGCTTTTAACAACACCCAAGTCACCTCTGGAATGTTTTGCTGCTTAGAAATTTTTTTCACCAGATATTCTAATTCACCTCCCTCAGGTTCAGAATTCCAAAAGTTTCTAGGGCAGGGATAAAATGCTTCCATTCTCTTTACTAAAATATAGCAAGAGTCAGCTTTATTCCAGTTCTCAAAAAGTTCCTCATCTCCATGTGAGACCACTGCAGCCTGAATTCCATTGTCCATATCATTATTAGCATCTTGATCAAAGCCATTCAACAAGTCTCTAGGAAGTTCCAGACTCTTGCACACTTTCCTGTCTTCATCTGAGCCCTTCAAACTGCTCCAACTTGCTTATTACCCAGTTCCAAAGTTTCTTCCACATTTTTGATATCTTTACAACAGCACCACACTCTACCAGTACCAATTTACTCTGTTAGTCTGTTTTCACACTGCTGATAGAAACACATCAGAGACTGGGTAATTTATAAAGAAAAGAAGGTTTAATGGACTCACAGTTTCATATGGCTAGGGAGGCCTCACAATAATGGTGGAAGGTGAAAGGCACATCTTACATGGTGGTGGACAAGAGAAAATGAGAGGAAGTGAAAGCAGAAACCCCTTATAAAACCATCAGATCTCGAGAGACTTATTCACTACCACAAGAACATTATGGGAGCATTTGCTCTCATGATTCAACTCCCACAGATTGTGAGAAGGACCCTCACAATCATGGGAGCATTTTCCCTCATGATTGTGAGGGTCCTTCTCACAATCTGTGGGAATTATGGAAACCACAATTCACAATGAGATTTGGGTGGGAACACAGAACCAAACTATATCACCATCTGAGAACATATTCAAAATGTCAAAGACACAAATAGACGAAAAAACAATAAAACACAAAAACCTAGAAATAAAAAGAGACAGAGTGAAGGGAAAAGATAAGGGAAGAAGAAAAGCAAATCTACAATGAAAGTGAGAGAAAACACTTTTGATCTGAAGATACAAGTTTATCAATAAATTGATATACTTGTATGTCAATTTATTTTGTATCTCAAAATAAAAGTATTTTGTTTTTTCTTGTTTAAGAAAGAACTAGAAAAAAACAAAATTCTTTTATATCTTAAACCTTTGTTTAACTTCATCTTTTGGTCACTTACTTTTTTCTGTCTCAAAAATAAAGCTAGCTCCAAATTTTGGTTATTGCTTTTCCTACAAAGTTTCTCAAATTCAGTGTCTCCTCTTCTTTTTCATCCACATCCTTCGCAACTCTAGGCCAGGCGCTTTACTCCTCTGTGGGCAAGAAGCCTCCAGGGGTGTATGCTTTTCCTTCCTCTCTCTTCCCTCCTGCAGCCTTAGGGCTTCTCCTCTCTGCTTCCTCCCTGCTATCATCATCAATGCTTCCATCTGTGTTATATTCCACTTGGGCTCTGCTTGGAGCACTGTGCCAGTCTCTAACTTTTCCCTATTCTGCTGTTTTTAAAACAGCCACAACAAACCCTGTGTTCTTCAATTTTTGTTTTGTTTTTCTTTGTTACTGATAATAATTAAATGAAACTAGACAGCAATAAATCATTAATAAATCATATCACCAACCAATAATTATGACTACTATTATTGAACTCTATGTGCCTGGCTTTGGAATAAGATTCTTAATGTTTAACATCCAATTTAATCCTAACAACAACAATTCCATGTGATAAGTATTTATGTTATCTCAGTTCACAAGGGAGGAACCCAAGTCGGTTACAGACAGTAACAGAACCAAAGTTACAGAACTGTAGGAGATCTTAATGTAACAGTGAGATTATTTTCACTGTTTATTGTTCAAATTTAAGTAGTGCTTGGATTAGACTGCAGTCTCGGAACTGACTCCTTATGTCCTGACGAGATCATCCTTAACCCTTCATGTGATTATTATTGTTCCTAGAAATAAATCTTATTCTGATCCTTACTCATTTTTTTAAAAAAATTTCCTTTCTGAGATCTCACATTAAATCACTTCCCCTTTTCTTATTTATTGAATTAATTTATTTATACACTTCCCAAACCTGTTGAGTTCTACCAACTGTCACAGGCTATGCTAAATGTTATATAGCAGTGAACAAGTGTTTTACACTCTTGGAAATTATATTGCAGTAATAGAAAAAAGTAAGTCAACAATGTATAAATGAAATAACTGCAGATTTCTTAGTGCTATGAACAGAATTAACAAATGACTACAATAATACATCATAAGAGTGGCTTTCTTTAAATATAGTAATGCTTTTGTCTGAAGAAGTGACATTTTTGTCAACGCCTGAATGAATGATGAGAAGGAGCCAAACATGAAATTCTTCAGGGAAATAGCATTTTCTTTAGCCGAAAGAATAAGTTTAAACTTCTGAGGCAAAGATAGAAAGAAGATAAGGTCAAAATGTGAGAAGACCTGCATTCATTAAGGTGCTGCAGGCATTGATAAAAGAATCAAGGATTTATTGGGATTCCAATAAGAAGCTACTGGCAAGTTTTAAGTAAGAAAGTGATAAGATCTGATTAGCGTTTTTTAAAAAAACCCTACAGCTGCTGTTCGGCCAAGTGAAATTTTAGGTGCCAAAGAGTGGGTGATTCAAATTCTCTAGGCTTGTATGAATTTTATTTATATCTCAGAAGAAAACTCCATATTCTCAGAGTTCTTTGGTGTTTTGCAAGAAACTTAATTTAAGAAAAACCTTGACTATCTCTTTCTCCTGAAATCAGAACACTTTTTTTTTGGTATTTCTTTTTTTAATTCCATGGAGAAAAAGCAATGAGATTTATTTTCTCCATGAAAGGAAGTTAATGATCACGTTGATTGACATCCTTGATTTCCTACTCCACCTCGATTCTTGTAAGAACCATGTCTTCTCTGCTGTTTCTATCCAGTAGTTTCATTGCATGACTCATTAGGCATGTAACTGTTGAGCACATGAGGCAATGAGGGAATCTCACATCTCTCCTGCTGTTTATACTTTGGTCTCCACATTGTATCTGTGCACTTTATTCACCATCTGCAAACAGAAGGTGTGATCTAGAACAGAGCTTCTGAAAAGTAACACTATCATGTGCTGGATAATCTTTTGTGACGAGAGGCTGCTTTTATCTTGCAGTATGTTTATCAGCATCCCTGTCTTTACCTACTAGATGCCACTAGCATCCCCTGGATAACCCAGAATATCTCTAGACATCGTCAAGATATTCCCTGGGTGCAAGGGGGTGGGGGGAAAATCCATGATATTTGAAAACTACAAATCTAGGAAGACTTCTTAGTTCCCTCTTTGTACTTACATCTTAAATGTACTAAGAATCCCAGCAATAGTCAGAGACTGTGACACTTCTGATATTTTAGTTATTTAGGAAGACTTTTTTTCTGCTGAGAAATGCTAAGCTTTCCACCAGCCCCCTCTTTCCCTCTTTATTACCATGGTACCAGATTATTGGTCTCAAGTGACTTACTACGAAGGACAGTCTGCTAAAGCCAATGTGAATAAAATATCCCCTTATCCCTTCTCAAAAGCTGGCGTGTAGAGAATTAAAGGTTGGTTGCTCCTCAGGTATATACAATTCCTTTGTGTTTTCAAGGGCCAGCAATTCATTAAAGGAAGGAGAAATGTGCATTTGAGAAGAGTATGAGGCAAATCTAAGTGAAGAAACTTACATTTCTAAATAACCACAATCTTACTTAAACTGCAATTTTCTATTTATCATTCCTCAACAGTGTGGGGAAAATATAACAACTAGAGTAATTCAGAATTCAAAATATTGTATCCAATTTAAATCAAATTTCTTCATTGCCTGCAATGCTTCTCTAATAATGCCAGATGGGTCATCACCCACAGTCCTTGAGATCCCACCTGGCCACTCTTGCCATATTACACCTTCTTACTTGTGAGCCTTTGGTTATATTTTGTTCTTCTTGAAATATTTTTTATATATTCTCATTCTCTGCCTAGCTGAATCCTGTCAATCCTTCAAAACTGATATCAAATGTCACTTTCTGGGAAGGCTTCCTGACCCCAACTCTTTAACACGATTTTGAAATAGCCTTGTATTCACAAATGCTCTATGTATGTATAGCAAGAAAAACTAAAGAGCTCATTATAGTTTGGAGACTATACATTTTCCAAAGATGTACGCTTTGGAGACTATACATTTTCTGAAGAAAATATATGAATTTTATTAGCACAGTGGCAGAAATATTGGAAATAACTGCATCAACTTCAGATATAATTTATATATGTAAAGCCAAGCTGGCACAACTTGGTTGGGGATCAAATATATGGGTGAAGGGAAAGAAGTATTTAATGAGTTTCTTAAGTGGTGACTTAACTGATTTTTAAACCTGTCTTTTCTGTGATGCACTAGAAAAATAGAATATGAATTCCCCTCTACTCCTGGCTCACTGACTCACTGGAACAACTTTTAGTCCTACAATCATAGTAAGTGCCTTATACAGGTGTACCATTTGTAAATATTTTTTATTGTATTTTTATTGTATCTTTTCTGTGTTTAGACACAAAAATACTTACCCTTGTGTTATAGTTACCTACAGTATTCAGTAGAGTAAAGTGAGGTACCCGACTGTAGCCTAGGAGCAACGGGCTGTACGATATAGCTATCACGCTGTAGTGGGCTATACCATCTAGGTTTGTGTAAGTGTTCTTTATAATGTTTTCACAATGACAAAGTCACCTAATGATGCATTTCTCAGAATGTATCCCTGTCATTGTGATGCATGACTGCACATTAATTGTGCTAAATCCAATGTCACCTTTATCAAAGCCAAGAATTCACTCTCTATTTTACTTTCCATTCCAAATTATTCCCAGGCTACATCACTCATCACAGTTCTGCAACGAGACTACGAAAGAACAAAAATAACAATGACATGCCAATGCCTAGAGATTCCCTAAATTTAAGTGAAATTAAAGCTCTAAGAAAGTTTAAAGCCATTATTAACTCTTATTCTTGTGAGTTCAAAGTCCAATGAAATGATGGCACAAAACTTTTTATCCTCAATTTCTCATTCTTGAGTATTCAATAATAAAAATTTTTGATGCTGTAGGGGAGCTGAGCTTTTTGCAGCAGTTGCAGTCTGTATGTCTTCCACTGAAATATGTGTAGATACTTCAGGATTTAGAACTAGAAGTTGTCCTTCAACAAAAAAAGACAGAGTGAATATTTACTTTTTACAATAAGGTTTTTATTTCAGAATAGGTTTAAATTTGCAGAAAAGTTGAAGATATTACTGAGGTCCTATATACCCTACATCGGCGCCCCCCTGCTGTCAGTATCTTACATCAGTATGGAATGCTTGTCAGAAGTTATAAACCAATATTAACACATTATTAAACAAAGTCAGTACTTTCATCGGATTTCCTTTACCTAATGTCTTATTTATTTTGTTCAAGAATCTTATCCAGGATGTCATCTTTAGTCACAATGTCTCCTTAGGCTCCTCTGGGCTATAACATTTCCTCAGACTTTCCTTGTTTTTAATGACCTTTTGAGGTTTTGAGGAGTACCAGTCAAATATTTTGTAGAATTTCCTTCCATGGGGATTTGTGTGTTGTTTTTCTCATGGTAAGCCCAGGGCTATGAGTTTTGTGGAGGAAGATCACAGAGATAAAATTCTATACTCATCACTTCATATCAGGAGCACATGATATCAATGTGACTTAACACCGTTGATGGTAACCTTGATCTTACAGCTGGGGTAATGTTTTTCAGGGCTTTAAAATTTTTTTTTTCCCATTTCTATATCATACTCGTTGGAAGAAAGTAACTATGTGCAGCCTCCCCACACTTCAAGTAAAATCATGCAATATTAGTCTTTCTGGCTTATTTCACATAGGATATTGTCCTTCAGTTTTATCCATGTTGTCACAAATAACACAATTTCCTTCTTTTTTAAGAAGGTGTGAGGTGATATGTCATTGTGTTTTTAATTTGCATTTCTCTGATGATTAATGATACCGAATTTTTTTTCTAAATGTTTGGCCATTATTATGTTTTCTTTTGAGAAATGTCTTTTCAAGTAATTTGCCCATTGTTAAATCACGTATTTGTTTTCTGGCTATTTAGTTGACTCAGTTTTTATATATGTGAATATTCACCACTTATCAAATACATGGTTTACAAATACAATTCTCCTGTTCAAGGGATTGTCTTTTTACTCTGTTTGTTATTTTCTTTGCTATGTAGAAAAATTTTAGTTTGATGTGATTTCATTTGTCTATTTTTCCTTTTGTTGCCTGTGTCTTTAAGATCATATCCAAAAAAGTATTTTCCAGACCAATTTTGTAAAGCTTTCTCCTGTGTTTTATAGATTTGTGTATGTTAAACTACCCTAGTATCCCAGGGATAAATCCTACTTTGTCATGTGAATGAGCTTTTTTATATGCTTTTGGATTTTGTTTGCTAGTCTTATTTTGAGGATTTTGCATTTATTCATCAGGGATATTGGCCTATAGTTTTCTTTTCTTGCAATGGCTATGACTTTGGTATCAGGGTACTAGAGTGATAAAATGAGTTTGGAAGTATTTCCTCCTTTACAAATTTTAGTAAGAGTTCGAGAAGAACTGGTAGAATTGACCAGGAAATCCATCCAGTCCTGAGCTTTTCTCTGATGGGAAACATTTTATTACTAACTCAATCTCCTTACTGGTTTTAGGTCTACTTAGATTGTCTATTTCTTCAGGCTTTAGTCTTAGTAGTTATGTTTCTAGCTATTTATCCATTTCTTCTAGGTTATTCAGTTTTATGGTATATGACTGCTCATAGTGTTTCTTATGATCCTTTGTATTTCTGTGCTATCAATTACAATAGATCACCTTTTATTTATTTGAGTCTTTTTTTTACATTTTGAAAACTTAGATATTATAAATTGATCACCAACAATAAATGAGTAGGCCAGAAAAAGCATTCCTTGGTATCTTTCTCTCTGATTACTAAATTACCATTTACTCTGCTCGAGAAATGTCCCAGAACCATGAGATTTCTCAGTCTCAACTTCTTAAATTCATAGTGCAATTTACAAAAAGAAGCAAGAATAAACACCACGACACAGCAGACACACAACCCCTGCTGGAGTTAATTTATGGGAATCAGTGGGCGTTCCTCTCGCTTCTTCCAGATATTAATCTTGCTATCTTGGCTAGTGGTGGTCTGCCCCTTCTTTTAGTGGGGGATGTATTAGCTTCAAAATCTTCAACAGTGCTTTTCCTTCCTGGGGACTCTTCCCCAGGGTGCTCAATGATCACTCCACTCCCTCCATCTAGGATGTGCCTTAAAGCTGGGTCCTCAGGGGAACAGACCATGGTTCCACTCTCACTGCTGCTTAGGTCTAAATATTCCAAGTAAAGGATCTTGGGCTGATGCATGCTTTTGATAAATGTTTTCTCCCTCTCAAGCTTTCTACTTGAGTGAAGCTCATTCATGTCCACACCAGAGTCCAGACTGGTGTCATTGCTCTGGGTTCTCTTGCCTTTCTTCAGGTCTATAAAGGAGTGCCTCACTTGCACCACTGGTTTTCCATCAAGAGACAAACCAGGCTCTGGGATGGGGAGGAGGGCTTTCCTTTGGACAGCTCCAGAAGGGTCTGATCTGAAATTCCTTGAAGTTCTGATGAAAATGGAGTCATTACAACAGCCTCATCTAGGGTTCCAGGAACAGAGACAGATTCCAGTAAGCTGCTGACTATCAGCTCCAATCTGAAGTCTGGGATGGCAAGCTCTGTTGACCTTCGAGTATGATATCCTTTTCCCTGGCATCTGGGGGTTGTGCATGAGAATGAATTGGCATTTTGGGCAATGTCTGTGTAAAGTTATCTTGATTTACTGGTTCCATCAATTGGCCATAGACTAACTGTCCCTTTCTTGGCAAAGTAGCTGATTTAGCAGCATGTAACTGTTCTGGAGTGGAGCAAAGGTCAGATGTTTGAAGGATGGCAATGGGCTGGCTGTAAATATGCATAAGCTGTTCAGGAATAGGGGAACGCCCATACGCTTCCTCATTACCTGTGAGATACCTCTTTTCATCTTGAGCATCACCTAGAGATGAAGATAGATTGTTATTAATATGTTTAGGTTGTTTGGACCCTACATTGGGCTCCAAAGACTGTGTTAAATTTCTTGAGTAATTATTTTGATTGACTGATAGAAAATAAACATCTTCATTGTAGATTTTAAAATCGTCTCGAGTTTTTACCATGGAAACTCTTTCTTATTTGTATTTTGGCTAGAAATTAAGAAATCAATTTTTCCTTTCTCCACCACTTCTTTCCCAGAAAGAAAATATATTCAGAACATGAAAAACTAACCCTTACATATTCTGCAAAGATTTAGGTGTGAAACTCCACTGTAGAAATTGGTAACCTCACCTAAACCATTTGGTAGGCTCCTTTCATGTATACTAGGAAGGATGGAATTTTCCTGAGAAAAAGCTTTTAGTAAGGCAGCATTAAGGTATTACTTTACCATCCTGAAGCCAGAAGCTTACGTATAATTATTCTGAAGCAAAGAAAGCCAAAGTCAGAGAACATCTGCTGGCACCTAAGTTCCTCGCAGGTGGGAGGGTCCTACTGTTCTTGGAGGACTGCATCATCACCGCCTGCCAGGAAGGCCTCATCTGCACCTGGGCCCAGCCGGGCAAGGCAGGCATCTCCTCCCAACCAGCACAGTGGTGTGAAGCCACGGACATTGGGGGCCCCACCCCACGCCCCCAGCCTCCTAGCCATAACCCTTCCCACTGACCTCACGGATCAATATATTAACAAGACAAACCATGACATGGACTACTCCGGTCCCCCAACCTGCACAAAATTTAGGGACCCCCCCAGACTGGCCCAGACATTGGGGAGATGTCACGATCCTTGTGGCCTTAGCCTTGTCCTCTACCCGCTGCCAAGTACAATGACCTCCTCCGCTGAAACATCAATGTTACCCTCGTCCCTGTCCCCAGCATGTGACTGGTCACTCCTGGGGAGAGACTCCCCGCCCTCCCACAAGAGCCCCAGGTCTGCAGTGTGACCCTCGGTTGAGTGGGCAGGGCCGGGGGTGGTCCAGCCCTTGCCCGGCCCCCACCCCAGCCACCCTTGCTATTGTCTGTGCTTTTGAAGAATGTTAAATTATGAAAGCCCCTCAGGTTCCACCCTGTCCCCCAGGACCTCTTATTTATACTAAAATTCCCTGTTTTCTCAGTGGAAAAAAAAAGTCTTTTCTATTTTTACAGAATTAGCCTAGCCAACAGTTTGTCAACTTTGTTTTATCATCAAAAGAAAACAAATCTCAGTTTCATTAATCTTTTCTATTTTTGTCTATTGTTTAACTTATTTCTGATCGTTGTTTTCACGTTCCTCTGCTAACTTTGGGCTTAGTTTGTTTTTCTTTTTCTAGTTCCTTGAAGTGTAATATTAGGTTGTTTATTTTTATTTATTTATATATTTTATAAGTTCTTGAGGTACACGTGGTATCTGGCTACATGAGTAAGTTCTTTATTGTTGATTTGTGAGATTTTGGTGTACCCATCACCCGAGCAGTGTACACTGTTTCATGTTTGTAGTCTTTTACCCCTCACCCCACTCCTACTCTTCCCCTAAAGTCTCCAAAGGTCATTGCATTTTTCTTATGCCTTTGCATACTTATAGCTTAGCTCCCACATATCACTGAGAACATTCAGTGTTTTGTTTTCTATTCCTGAGTCACTTCACTTAGAATAATAGTCTTTAATCTCATCTAAGTCATTGCAAATGCTGTTAATTCATTCCTTTTTATGGCTGTGTAGTATTCCATTGTGTGTGTGTGTGTGTGTGTGTGTGTGTGTGTGTGTGTGTGTGTATCTCAGTTTCTTTATTCACTTGTTGATTGGTGGGCATTTGGGTTGGTTCCACAATTTTGCTATTGTGAATGGTGACACTGTAAACATGCATATGCAAGTATCTTTCAAATAATCACTCTTTTCCAGTAGCGGGATTGCTGGATCAAATGATAGTTCTGCTTTCAGCTCTTTAAGGAATCTCCACACTGTTTTCCATAGTGGCTGTACTAGTTTACATTCCCACCAGCAGTGTAGAAGTGTCTAACATTCACTGAATCCATGCCAACATCTACCGTTTTGATATTTTTTTGATTATGGCCATTCTTGCAGGAGTAAGGTGGTACCACATTGTGGTTTTGATTTGGATTTCCCTGATCATTAGTGATGTTGAACATTTTTTTCATATATTTATTGACCATTTGTACATCTTCTTTTGAGAATTATCTATTCATGTCCTTAGCCCACTTTTTCGTGGGATTGTTTTTTTTTTCTTGCTGATTTGTTTAAGTTCATTGTAGATTCTGGATATTAGTCCTTTGTCAGATGCATAGATTGTGAAGATTTTCTCCCATTTTGTGGGTTGTCTGTTTACACTGCTGACTGTTCCTTTTTTATAAAGTTAAAGCTGTAATTAAACTAAACAACTGTGCAAAAGCTGTTTAGTTTAATTAGGTCCCAGCTACTTCTCTTTGTTTTTTTTTTTTTTTCTTTTTTTTAGAGACGGAGTTTCGCGCTTGTTACCCAGGCTGGAGTGCAATGGCGTGATCTCGGCTCACCACAACCTTCGCCTCCTGGGTTCAGGCAATTCTCCTGCCTCAGCTTCCTGAGTAGCTGGGATTACAGGCACGCACCACCATGCCCAGCTAATTTTTTGTATTTTTAGTAGAGATGGGGTTTCACCATGTTGACCATAATGGTCTCGTTCTCTTGACCTCGTGATCGACCTGCCTCGGCCTCCCAAAGTTTACAAAGATTACAGGCTTGAGCCACCGCACCCGGCCTTGCTCTTTGTTTTTATTGCATTTGATTTTGGGTTCTTGATCATGAAATCCTTGCCTAAGCCAATGTCTAGAAGATTTTTCCAATGTTATCTTCTTCTTTCTTCCTTATTTATGTAGGTGTTTACTGCTAGAAATGTCCCTATTAGAACTTCTTTTGTTGTATCCCATAAATTTTGGTATATTGTATTTTCATTTTTATTAGTCTCAATGGGTTTTTGATTTCCCTTTTGATTTCTTATTTGACCTATTTATTGTTCAGAAGGATGTTGTTGAATTTTCACATATTTGTGAATTTTTCAAGATTTTCCCTATTTTTATTTCTAGTTTTGAAATATTGTGATGAGAAAAGATACTCAATATGATTTCAATTCTCCTAAATTTGTTAAGACATGTTTTGTGGACTGATACATCATCCATCCTGGAGAATTTTCCTTATGTGCTTAAGATGTGTATGCTCTTGCTAACAGACATGTACAATGTTTGCCATTTTGTCTAAAATGTAATTGCATTCTAATGTTTCTTTATTGATTGTTTTTCCGGATATTACATCTATAGTTGAAAGTGAGGTATTGAAGTCTTCTACTATTACCGTATTGCTATCTCTTTCTCTCTTCTTATCTATTAATATATGCTTTATATATTTAGGTGCTCAAGTGTTAGGTCATATATATTTATAATCATTATATTCTATTGATGAATTGACCCCTTTATCCTGATATAATGACCTTCTTTTACACCATTCATTATGTAAATGCTATTTTATCACATATGAATGTTATTACTTCTATTCTCTTTTGGCTTTTATTTATATGAAATATATTTTTAAATCCCTTCACTTTCAGTGTATATGTGTTCTTAAAAGTAAAATGCATCTCTTGTAGGCAAACTATACTCAGGGATTTGTTTTTTAATCCATTCAGGTACTCTGTGCCTTTTGAATGGAAAATTTTATTCATTTACATTTAAAATAATTTTTGATAGGTAAGAACTTACTGTCATTTAATTTCTGATTGTGAGTTTATTGTTCCTTTTTTCTTGCTATATTCCTTCTTGGCTTATGGTTTTCTGTAGTGGTATACTTTTAATCCATTCTTTTTTTGTTTCATTAATCTACTATAGGTTGTCACTTTGTGGTTACCACTGGGCTTATGTAAAATATCTCACAGTATATTCTAAGCTGACAAAAACTTAAATTTGATCACATATAAAAACTCTACAGGTTTGCTGTTTGTCATCCCTTCTTCATAATTTTGATGTCAAAATTTATGTATTTTTGAAACTTGTGTTTTTTAACAAATGTCACTATAATTTTGTTTTTGAATCATAATTCTAGAGATAAAGTTTATTTATACACTACAATTACAGCATTAGAGTATTCTAAATATGACTATATATGACTTGAACCATTGAATTTTGTACTTTTCTGTGTTTTATGTTATTATTTATCAGTCTTTTATTTCAGCTTTAAAAATTCCCTTTAGCATTTTTTATTAGGTGGAGCTAGTTGTGATAAATTCCCTTAGCTTTTGTTTGTCTGGGAAAATTTCTGTTTCTCCCTTATTTTTGAAGGATGGTTTGGCCCAGTGCTATGTTTCTAATACCCTTCCAAAATCCAGGTGTTGATAATTAGATAGTTTTAAGAGGTTGTACCGTTAAGTGGTGTTAAGACCATGAGACCCTCTTTTTCTTGAATTAAGACATTTATTTTAAAAGCTTTACACAGCATTTGGCTACTTTGCCCTTTTGCTTTTCTACCATGTGAGGACAGAGCATTTGTCACTTTACCCTTCCATTTTCT
The DNA here is from genome assembly GCA_031835075.1 of Saguinus oedipus. Lineage (NCBI taxonomy): Eukaryota > Metazoa > Chordata > Mammalia > Primates > Cebidae > Saguinus > Saguinus oedipus. The sequence continues at coordinate 64,195,160 of CM063171.1, read as the reverse complement.
ATGATATGAAGATGCAACAAGAAGGCCCTTAGCATATGCTGGTATCTAAACCTTGGGCATCCCCACCTTCAGAACTTTGAGAATATTAATTTCTGTTTTTTCTCTTTGTTATTGAGACAGAGTCTCCCTCTGTTGCCAGACTGGAGTGCAGAGGCACTATCTCGGCTCACTGCAACCTCTGCCACCCTGGTTCAAATGATTCTCCTGCCTCAGCCTCCCGAGTAGGTAGATTATAGGCACATGCCACCATGCCTGGCTAATTTTTGTATTTGTTTTAGTAGAGACAGGGTTTCACCATGTCGGTCAGGATGGTCTCAATCTTTTAACCTCGTGATCCACCTGCCTCAGCCTCGTAAAGTGCTGGGATTACAGGCGTGAGCCACCATGCCCAGCCTAATTTCTATTCTTTATAAACTACCCATTCTCAGGTATTTTGTTATAGCAGCACATAGATATGATGGTAAAGTATCTATGGTTGGCAGTCCTTATTCTTCTGCCACTTTGTAAATATCATCTCATTCTCTCCAAGTTACTGAATTTCTGCTAAGAAGTATATTGGTAGCCATATTAAAATTCCTTTATATGTCATGCATGTCTTCTTACTTGCTGATTTAAGAATTCTTTCTTTGTCTTTGATTATTGATAGTTTGATCATGATGTGTTTTGGTGAACTCCACTTTGGGTCTGATTTGTTTGGAGACCACTGGTCTTCCTGCATGTGAATATTGGTATCTTTTACCAGATTGGGGAAGATTTCAGCCATTACTTCTTTAAATAGGCTTTCTGACCTTTTTTCTCTTTCTAGTGTTTCTGAAACTTCTATTGTGCTAAAGTTAGTTCTTTGATGGTGTCCCATATAACTCCTGTAGACTTTCTTCATTTCTCTCTCTCTTTTCTTTTTTTTGCTGCTCTGAATGAATAATTTCAAATATACTGTCATTGAGATCACTGATTCTTTCTTCTTGATTGAGTGTGCTGTTGAAGCTGTTTTTTTTAATTTATTTCTGTCACTGTAATTTCCATCTCTAAGGTATATATTTTTCAATTGTTTCTAAAAATTTGTCAAACTTCTTATTTTGTTTATACATTGGATTTCACACTTTACTTAGTTTTCTATTTGTGTTTTCTTGTTGTTCACTGAACTTACTTAAAATAATTATTCTGAATTTTTATCAGTCAATTCGTAGGTCTCTATTTCTTTAAGGTCCACAATTAAAGCTTTATTCGTTTTTTGAAAAGGGGTGTCATAGTTCCCTGATTCTGCATAATCATTGGTCCTTTTCTTAGTATCTGCACATTTGAGGAAAAAAGACCACCTCTGCCAGCCTTCACAGGTGTTCTTTGACAGGTAAGAAACTTAACTATTTATTATTTATTTTACTGTAAGTTGTGGGATACATGTGCAGAATGTGCAGGTTTGTTGCATAGGTATACATGTGCCATGGTGGGTGATTTGCTGCACCCATCAACCCATCGCCTAGGTTTGGGGCCCTGGATGCATTAGGTATTTGTCCTAATGCTCTCCCTCCCCTAACAGGTCCCGGTGTGTGTTGTTCTTCTCCCTGTGTCTATGTGTTCTCATTGTTCAACTCCCACTTACAAGAGAGAATATGCAGTGTTTGGTTTTTTGTTGCTATGTTAGCTTGCTGAGAATGCTGGCTTCCAGTTTCCATGTCCCTGCAAAGGACATAAACTCTTTCTTTTTTATGGCTGGATAGTATTCCATGGTGTATGTATGTACCACATTTTCTTTATTCAGTCTATCATTGATGGGCATTTGGGTTGGTTCCATGTCTTTGCTATTGTAAATAATGCTGCATTCAACATAAGTGTGGGATTCCCAGGCAAGATGGTCAAATAGGAACAGCTCTGGTCTGCATCTCCCAGTGAGACCAATGCAGAAGGAGGGTGATTTCTGCATTTCCAACTGAGGTACCTATCTCATCTCATTGGGAGTGGTTGGACAGTGTGTGTAGCCCATGGAGGGTGAGCAGAAGCAGGGTGGGGTGTCGCCTCACCCAGGGAATGCAAGGGGTCAGGAAACTCCTTTCCCTAGCCAAGAGAAGCCGTGAGGGACTGTGCCTTGAGGGATGGAGATATCCGATCCAGATACTACACTTTTCTCATGCCTTAGCAACCTGCAGACCAAGAGATTCCCTCAGATGCCTTTATCACCAGGGCCATGGGTTTCAGGCAAAAAGCTGGGTGGCTGGGAAGACAACGAGCTAGCTGCAGGAGTTTTCTTTCACAACCCAGTGGCACCTGGAATGCCGGCAAGACAGAACCATTCACTCCCCTGGAAAGGGGGCTGAAGCCAGGGAGCCCAGTGGTCTTGCTTAGCAGAACCCACCCCAAGGAGCTCAGAAAACTAAGATCCACTGGCCTGAAATTCTTGCTGCCAGTACAGCAGTTTGAAGTCAACCTGGGGTGCTCAAGCTTGGTAGGGGGAGTGACATCCACCATTACTGACACTTGAGTAGGTGGTTTTCCCTTCACAGTGTAAATAAAGCCGCTAGGAAGTACAGACTGGTTGGAGACTGGACTGGGTGGAGACCACCACAGTGATACAAACCTGCTGTAGCCAGACTGCCTCTCAAGATTCCTCCGCTCTGGGGAGGACATTTTTGAAAGAAAGGCATTAGCCCCAGGTAGGGGCTTATAGATAAAACTCCCATCTCCCTGGCACCAAGCACATGGGGGAAGGGACGACTGTGGTTGCAGTTTCAGCAGACTTAAATGTTCCTGCCTGAGGCTCTGAAGCGAGAAGAGGACCTCCCAGCACAGTACCCGAGCTCTGCTAAGGGACAGATTGCCTTCTCAAGTGGGTCACTGACCCCTGTGCCTCTAGACGGGGAAGCATCTCCCACCAGGATCAATAGACACCTCATACAGGAGAGCTCCAGCTGGCATCTAACAGGTGCCCCTTTGGGATGAAGCTTCCAGAGGAAGGAGTAGTCAGTAATCTTTTCTGTTCTGCAGTCTCTGCTGGTGATATCCAGGCAAATAGGGTCTGGAGTGGACCCCCACCAAACGTCAGCAGACCTGCAGAAGAGGGCCCTCATTGTTAGAAGGAAAACTAACAAACAGGAAGCAATAGCATCAACATCAACAAAAGATGACCGCTCAAAAACCCCATCCAAAGGTCACCAACACCAAAGACCAAAGGTAGACAAATCCGAGAAGATGAGGATAAAACAGTGCAAAACGGCTAAAAATTTCAAAAACCAGAATGCCTCTCTCTTCCAAGGTATCACAATTCGCCAGCAAGGGAACAAAACTTGCTGGAGAATGAGTTTAATGAATTGACAGAAGTAGGCTTCAGAAGGTAAGTAATAACAAACTCCTCCAAGCTAAAGGAGCATGTTCTAACCCAATGCAAGGAAGCTAAGAACCTTGAAAAAAAAGTTGCAGGAACTGCTAATTAGAATACCCAGTTTAGAGAAGAACATAAATAACCTAATGGAGCTGAAAAACACAGCACAAGAACTTCTTGAAGCATACACAAGTATCAATAGCTGAATCAATCAAGCAGAAGAAAGGATATCAGAGACTGAAGATCAGCTCAATGAAATAAAGCATGAAGACGAGATTAGAGAAAAAAAGAATGAAAGAAATGAACGAAGACTCCCAAGAAATATGGGACTATGTGAAGAGACAAAACCTACCCTTGATTGGTGTACCTGAAAGTGTTGGGGAGAATGGAACCAAGTTGGAAAATGCTCTTCAGGATATCATCCAGGAGACTTTCCTTAACCTAGCCAGACAGGACAACGTTCAAATTCAGGAAATACAGAGAACACCACAAAAATATGTTTTAGAGAAGAACAGTTCTAAGACACATAATTGTCAGATTCACCAAGGGTGAAATGAAGGAAAACAAGCAATTGGGAATTGTTTTCCTGTTTAATAAATGGCCCTGGTGATAAAGGCATCTGAGGGAATCTCTTGGTCTGCAGCTATAAACTGGCTAGCTATATACAGAAAACTGAAACTAGACCCCTTCCTTAGACCTTATAGAAAAATTAACTCAAGATAGATTAAAGATTTAAACATAAGACCTGAAACCATAAAAACTTTAGAAGAAAATGTAGGTAATATCATTCAGGACATAAGCACGTGCAAAGACTTCATGTCTAAAACATCAAAAGCAATTGCAACAAAAGCCAAAATAGACAAATGGAATCTAATTAAATTAAAGAGCTTCTGCACAGAAAAATAAACTATCATCAAAGTGAACAGGCAACCTACAGAATGGGAGAAAATTTTTGCAATCTGTCCATCTGACAAAGGGCTAATAATCAGAATATGCAATGAACTTAAACAAATTTACAGGAAGAAAACAAAAAAAACCATTATAAAGTGGGCAAAGGATATGAACAGAAACGTTTCAAAAGAAGACATTTGTGCAGCCAACAAACATGAAAAAATGCTCTTCATCACTGGTCGTTAGAGAAATGCACATCAAAACCACAGTGAAATACCATCTCACGCAAGTTAGAATGCCGATTATTAAATAGGAAACAACAGATGCTGGAGAGGATGTGGAGGATTAGGAACACTTTTACACTGTTGGTGGGAGTGTAAATTAGTTCAAACATTGTGGAAGATAGTGTGATGATTCCTCAAGGATCTAGAACCAGAAATATCATTTGACCCAGCAATCCCATTACTGGGTGTATACCAAAAGGATTATGCATCATTGTGCTATAAAAATACATGTGCAGCTATGTTTATTGAGGCACTGTTGACAGTAGCAAAGATTTGGAACCAACCCAAATGCCCATCAGTGATAGATTGGATAGAGAAAACATGGCACATATGCACCATGGAATACTAGGCAGCCATAAAAAAGGATGAGTTCATGTGCTTGGCAGGGACGTGGATGAAACTGTAAACCATCATTCTCAGCAAGCTTACCTAAGAACAGAAAACCAAACACTGCATGCTCTCACTTACAAGTGGGAGTTGAACCAAACACCGCATGTTCTAACTTATAAGTGGGGGAATACATGGACACAGGGAGGAGAACATCACACACTGGGGCCTGTCAGGGGGTGAAGGGCAAGGGGAGGGACAGCATTAGGAGAAATACCTAATGTAAATGACTGACTGATGGATGCAACAAACCACTATTCACTTGTATAGCTGTGTAACAAACCTGCACATTCTGCACATGTATCCCAGAACTGAAGTATATAACAAGAACAAAACCAAAAACCATATGTGTGCATGTGTCTTTATTTATATTATTTTGGGTATATACCAGTAATGGGACTGCTGTGTCAAATGGTACTTCTGGTTCTAGATCCTTGAGGAATTGCCACACTGTCTTTCACAATGGTTGAACTGATTTATATTCCCAACAACAGTGTAAAGCATTCCTGGCCGGGTTGGGTAGTTCATGCTGGTAATCCCACCACTTTGGGAGGCCGAGGCCAGTGGATCACTAGGTCAGGAGTTTGAGTGCAGCCTGGCCAACATAGTGAAACCCTGTATCTACTAAATAAAAACAAAAATTAGCCAAGTGTGGTGGAGCACACCTGCAATTCCAGCTACTCAGGCGGCTGAGGCAGGTAAACTGCTTGAACCCAGCATGTGGAGGTTGCAGTGAGCTGAGATCGTGCCACTGCACTCCAGCCTGGGTGACAGAACAAGACTCCATCTTGGGGGGGCAAAAAGTATTGTGTTTCTCCACACCCACACCACCATCAGCATCTATTGTTTTCTGACTTTTTAATAATGGCCATTCTAACTTAACTATTTATTCTAGTCTGACATTAAAGATAAGCCTCCTGGTAAAAGCCATAGGCAGGCAAATCTTACTGTCAGATTGTCTAGTTGGATGGAGCCAACTAGAGAATTTGTTCTGAGATCAGGTGGGGCTGCCTTTGTTCTGAGATCAGGTGGGGCTGCTTCCTGGTCTCTGTTATCTAGTGAGACCATGGCTAGACTCTGCAGTAACGTAGAGCTGCTGGCTGGACACTTAAATTTCTTTTGTTCAAAGTTGGTCACAGGCTGTATTATCTGGCCAGGTGGTACTGCTGTTTGGATTCTTGCCATCCTGTCTGGGCAGAGTGTTGGGCTGAGCTTTGAGGCTGGGTCAAGTCACTTATTGGATTCATGGGCTGGGCAGGGCCAGTGCTTATGCTCTTCAGAAATTCACAGTTGTGGGGGGTCTTCCCTGCCTGGACAGAGCCTTGAGGGAAGTTCTGAGGCTGAACAAAGTCACCGTTTGAAACCTGGTTTGGGCAGGGTCAATGCCTCTGTTCCACAATAGTGTGCAGTGGCAGGCACCTCCCTGAGATGGTCTCTGAGGATGGACAAGGTGGCTGACTGAATAGAGTCAAACCAGGTAGATCTTACCATGCTTCTTGGAGCAACCAACTGAGTTTTGTGATTAGGCTATGCATTCACTGATATTTTTGATAGGGCACCACTGCTGGCAGGAACTTAGAGCTACCACAAAGACATGCGTGCTGGTTTCTGGAAGTGTGACCTTTTCCTTTGTTTCTAGTTGACCTCAGGCAGCCTAACCCTGTTGCTATCCCCAGTATTTCTTTTGATGTGAGAGAGGAATGGGCCTCTTAGGAAGTCTGCCAGAAAGTAGGCAATGTTAGATGTCTGCCTTGGGTTCTCTTTTGCCAGTGTAATAACCATGAAGGATGCTTGCTGTGTGGTGCAGTGCCAAGTTGGAGGTGGGCAAAATAATTGAACTGAGACTGTTCCTTTTACTCATCTATTTTTTTTTGGCTTGTTTCTTTTTGTTTTTATATTCAGTTTCTACGGCGTCCATGCTGTCTCATTTCTCAGTGTGTCAGTCTAATTTCCAGGTATGGGGATGTTTACAAAGGTGTTCTTGTCTGTGGGTAGTTGGTTGGATTTTCTAAAGTCGGGGTTCAGAATCCCAGAATCTGAATCCCACCATCTTGTTTACTCAAGGTGCCATTTAAAAAATTGACATGTCCAAAGTCTCTCAATTTTCATTGCTGCTTTAAACTTTTGTTTCAGGGGGCTTCCTTCCCAATAGAAACTTCATGTCCTTGCTTGAGTCCTTGGCCTCAGTGATTGTGGTGACGGGATCACGCAGACCTACGAAACATACCTTTCAGAGGAGATTCTCATAGCATGTGTATCTATGACAACTGGAAATTTCCACCAGCTGCTTCAACTGTTGTGACTTCTACTGGTGGTTCAGAAGCCTGTGTCCTTAGAGACTAATTAAGACCAATATTTTTGACATTTATTTCTCAAGATGTTATTTTTCTCAAGTATGAGTATTCTCAATCTAAATGGATTTATTTCTACACTATTTTCTTTTTTTTTTAAGTTGTGGAATATGATTAATGTTTTCTCTACCTAGACTGTTTCCCTTTTCTTTTTCTGCTGCAGACCCATGAGCATCTAATAGTTAATATGTTTTTTAAATTTGATCTCTTGATTTAACACAGAGAGAGCTGACACTGCTGTTAAATCTTAAAACTTTATTTCTTTTACTTCCCTTTTGCTTGTTGGTTCAGATGTTTACTTTCCTACCATAGGCCTCTAGCTTTTATTTCCTACAGGGAATATATAAAATTAGTGATTCTGGCCTTGACAAATGCAGAACATTGGTCTGACAATCTTGCCTGTCTTTGCCTCTACCCAGAAAATAAACGCTCCACACAGCAACATCATTCCCTTGTCTGGACTCTATAAATCATTCTCCCTGGCTCCACTTGAGTATGCCTCATTTTATGTATGCTTTCCTTTAGAATCCTAAATCCACAAATATCCTGAGCATGATACACACAGTCACGCCTACAACACATACTTCACCTTCAACTGTGTCTAGTTGGAATGTTCCAATTAATCTTCATTTTGCAATAATTTCTCCATCTTCCCCATAAATTTACCTAGATGTTCTGTAAACAAACGATGAAATTGTGCCAATCATAGGGTAGAACTGATGACACAAAGCCTGATTTGATCCCTTTAGCTATTGGTAGAGATGGGAAAGGTCAGAGGTAACTAGAGTTCCAAGATTTGTCACCTCTGACATGAGACGTTTTGTTCATTTCCCTGAATGTGCTACAAAAACATCATGTGCCATAAACTGCCTTAGTATTTTCTGGTTCCTAGTTGCATCTAGTAGTCATTGTTAGGTCTCCAAAGACCTTGCCTTTGTTGAGCTCCATCACCAATTTTGATCCAGTAACTCTTAAAAAGTTTCTCCCTTTTCTTTTTTTTTTTTTTTTTTTTGAGACGGAGTTTCGTTCCTGTTACCCAGGCTGGAGTGCAACGGCGCGTTCTCGGCTCACCGCAACCTCCGCCTCCTGGGTTCAGGCAATTCTCCTGCCTCAGCCTCCCGAGTAGCTGGGATTACAGGCACACACCACCATGCCCAGCTAAGTTTTTGTATTTTTAGTAGAGACGGGTTTCACCGTGTTGACCAGGATGGTCTTGATCTCTTGACCTCATGATCCACCCGCCTCGGCCTCCCAAAGTGCTGGGATTACAGGCTTGAGCCACCGCGCCTGGCCTTCCCTTTTATTTAAAGTTCTTTAAGAACCTCTGAATCGGGCTTCCTCTTCTCCTCTTTTAATCTTTTATTTAGGCTCTTAAAGTTTATTTTCTAAATTTCTGAAATGTCCTCTAATGCATCAATTTTCTTCTATGATAACTGCTTCCTCCCATTTAAACAGCTTATCATTATTTGTTTGTCTTAATTCACTCATAGTTTCTCTTTTAAAATAAAACTTTATGGGTAAGATGCTTAATGTGAAGCACGTTTTTCAATTCTATGTCTACTTGTTTTTCTGAGCAGTCTTGATTATTAGATTCCCTCAGGTTTTCTAAGCACGGGCCTTTTAAGTTTCCATCTTAGCCTAAGGATCTACAATAATTTTATTGAGTTGTCTGACAACTTCAACATGAGATAATGTCAATTTAAAACAATCAGCGTTTTCCAGCTTTCTTTATATATGCATTTATAAAATATAAAATCTCAAAGCAAAACTTTGGATCTCTGATATCTAAATCAATGTGTTTAAGTAATTAAAAAATTCTAGACTTGATTGAAGAACACATAATGAGAGGTGACTCCTGAGACTATATGTAAGTATATAAATCCAAGAATAAACTCCTCCTTTTTCTCTAAATTTAATTCAAAAATATAGAGAGTATTTGCATATAGTCAGCCAGTCTTGGCCTAGAACCAATATGGTTATAGCTACAGCCTCCTTGATAATATTAGTACTTGCTAGTCTATGTGGAATGGAGCACATATTTTATTGTAGTAAAACACATATGACGTAAAACTCACTATCTCAACCATTTTAAGTGTGCAGTTGAGTAGTGTTGTTAAGTGTATGTATAGTGTTGCAAAATGGATTTCCAAAATTTTTCTATCCTACAAATGTAAAGCTCCATACCCATTAAAGAGCAAACCCCCTTTCTCCCTCTCTCCTGTTCCTGGTATTCCATATTCTACCTTTGGTTTTTATGATTCTGACTATTTTGGCTACCTCATATGAGTAGAATAATACAGTAAAGATATACCTCATTTTAGTGCTTTTTGCTTTATGATGCTTTGTAGTTATTGCAGTTTTCACAAATTGAAGATTTGTGGCCACCCTGCATCAAGCAAGTCTATCGCTGTGATTTTTTTTCAACAGCATGTGCTCAGTTCATGTCTCTGTGTCACATTTTGTAATTCTCAAAATGTTTCAAACATTTTTATTATCATATTAGTTATTAATGATTTCTGATGATACTATTGTAATTATTTAGGGAGGCACCATGAATCACACCTATATAAGACAACAAATTTAATCCATAAATATTGTGTATGTTCTAATACACAATGGATCCACTGACAGGCCATTCTCCCATCTCTCTCCCTCTCCTTGGGCCTCTCTGTTTTCTAAGGAAAAACAATATTAAAATTAGGGTATGTAATTACTCTACACCGACCTCTCACTTTTTGAGTGGAAAGAACAATCCCACCTCTCTTACTTTAACTCTAAAGCTAGAAATGATTCCTCTTAGTGAGGAACCCAAGTTGAAAGTTGAGATGGGCTGCAAGTGAGGCCTCTTGTACCACACAGTTAGCTGAGCTGCAATTGCAAAGGAAGAGTTCCTGAAGGAAATTAAAAGTGCTACTCCATTAAACACACAAATGACAAGAAAATGCAACAGCCTTATTGCTGGCAGAGAGACGTTTTAGTGGTGTGGATAGAAGATTAAACCAGGCATAACATTCCCTTAAGCCAAAACCTAACTCAGAGCAAAGCTCTAACTCTCTTTAATTCTGTGGAGGCTGAGAAAGGCAAGGAAGCTGCAGAGGACAATTTGGAAGCTAGTAGATCTATTTAAAATCACTGATGAAGGTGGATACACTAAACAACAGATTTTCAGTGCAGATATAACAGCCTTCTATGGACAAAAAAAAAAGTCATCTTTTCTTTGGACTTTTATTGCTGCAGAGAAGTCAATACCTGGCTTCAAAGCTTCAAAGGTTTAATCAACAAGGCTGACACATTTGCTAAGGGATAATGCAATTGGAGACTTCAAGATGAAACCAGTGTTCATTTACTATTGTAAATATTCTAGGCCTTTTATTTATTTATGTATTCATTCACTCTATCATTCATTCATTTATTATTTTTAAGGCTGGGTCTTCATAAGTTGTCCAGGCTCATCTGAAATTCCTGGACTTAAACAATTCCCCTACCTCAGCCTCCTGAATAGCTGGGACTAGAGATATGCACCGTTGTGCCCAGCTTTTTAGAACCCTTAAATGTATTCTGCTTATGCTCTATAAGTGAAATAACAAAGCCAGGATAACAACATATCTGTTTACAGCATGGCTTACTAAATATTTTAAGCCTACCGTTGAAAACTTCTGCACAGAAAAGAAATGTTTCTTTCAAATATTACTGCTTATTTACAATGTATCTGATGACCCAAGAGCTCTGATGAAGTTGTACAAGGAGATTAATGTTGTTTTCATGTCTGCTAACATAGCACTGATTCTGCAGCTGACAGATCAACAAGTAAGTTTGAATTTCAAGTCCTATTATTTAATAAATACATTTCATGAGGCTATACATATCATAGAGAGTGACCCCTCTGATTGAATTAAAAATCTTCTGGAGAGGATTCACCATTCTAGATTTTATTAAGAACACTGTTTATTTATGGGAGAAAGCCAAAATATCAACATTAACAGGAGTTTTGAAGAAGTTCATTTTAGCCATCATGAATGACTTCGAGAAATTCAAGACTTGAAGAGGCCATAAACATTGTTGAAATGACAACAAATGGTATAGAATATTAGATAAACTTAGGTAATAAAGCAGGAACAGGATTTGAGAGTATTGACTAATTTGGAAAAAAGTTCTATTGTGTGTCAAATGCTGCTAAACAGTATCACATGTGGTTCATCGTGAAGACAGGACGCAGGACTGGACTGCAGCTCCAACTCAGACAGAGCAATGTGCAGAGGCTTGCATTGTGAATTTTACCTCCTTCCCTACCTACCCTGGTGGCTGAAGAAAAAGAGCAAATAGTCTTGGGAGTTCTAGAGCCCTGACCACCACCAGTTCCTTTCTGTACTACCACAGCTGATACTCTTTGAAAAGGGCCACCTCCTGGCAGGAGGCTAACCGGCACAAAAATAGAGTATTAAACCACCAAAGCTAAGAACCCTCACAAAGTCCATTTCATCCCCTACCACCTTTACTGAAATAGGTGCTGATATCCATGGCTGAGAGACCCACAGATGGTTCACATCACAGGACTCTATGCAGACAACCCCTAGTATTAGCCCAGAGCCTGGTAGATTCACTGGGTGGCTAGACCCAGAAGAAAGATAACAATCTCTACAGCTCAGCTCTCAGGAAGCCACATACATAGGAAAAGGGGGAGAGTATTACATCAAGTAAACACCCTGCAGGACAAAAGGATCTGAACAACAGCCTTCAAGCCTAGACCTTCCCTCTGACAGTGCCTAACCAAATGAGAAGAAACCATAAGACCAACACTGGCAATATGACAAAACAAGGCTCTTTAACACACCCAAAAAAATTACACTGGTTCACTAGCAATGGATCCAAACTAAGAAGAAATCCCTGATTTATCTGAAAAAGAATACAGGAGGTTAATTATTAAGCTAATCAGGAAGGCCCCAGAAAAAGGCAAAGCCCAATGCAAGGAAATCCAAAAACAAATACAAGAAGTAAAGGGATAAATATTCAAGGTAAACAATAGCATGAAGAGAAGAACAACCAAAACTTCAGAAAACATTGGACACATTATAGAAATGGAAAATGCTCTGGGAAAGTCTCAGCAATAGAATTGAACAAGTAGAAGAAAGAAATTCAGAGCTTGAAGACAAGTTCTTTGAATTAATCCAAGTCAACACAGACAAAGAAAAAATTAAGAAAATATGAACAAAGCCTCCAGGAAGTCTTGGATTATGTTAAACAACCAAACATAAGAGTAATTTGTGTTCCTGAGGAAGAAGAGAAATCTAAAAGTTTGAAAAACATATTTGGGGGAATAATCAAGGAAAACTTCCCTGGCCTTGCTAGAGAATTAGACATCCAAATATAATAAGCACAAAGAGCAGCTGGGAAATTCATCACAAAAAGATCATCACCTCGGCACATTGTCATCAGGATATTTAATGTTAAGATGAAGGAAAGATACCTAAAAGCTGTGAGACAAAAACACCAAATAACCTATAAAAGGAAACCTATCAGATTAACAGTGGGTTTCTCAGCAGAAACTCTATAAGCTTGAGGGATTGGGGCCCTATCTTCAGCCTCCTCAAAGAAAACAATTATCAGCCAAGAATTTTATATGAAGAAAAACTAAGCATCATATACGAAGGAGAGATACAGTCTTTCTCAGACAAACAAATGCTGAGAGAAATTGCCATTACCAAACCACCACTACAAGGACTGCTAAAAATCTTTAAACAAATCCTGGAAACACATTAAAACAGAACCTCTTTAAAGCATAAATCTTACAGGACCTATAAAAAAAAAAAAAAAAAATTTAAAGCCAAAACAAACAAACAAACAAAACAAGGTATACAGGTAACAAATAGCACAATGAGTGGAATGGTACTTCACATCTCAGTACTAACAGTAAATGTAAATAGACTAAATGCTCTACTTAAAAAATACAAAAAAGCAGAATGGCTAAGAATTCATTAACCAACTTTCTGCTTTCTGTAGACTCACCTAACATGTAAGGATTCATAAACTTAAAGGAAAGGGGTGGAAAAAGACAGTTTATGCAAATGAACACCAAAAGTAAACAGGGGTATCTATTCCTATATATATCAGACAAAACAAACTTTAAAGCAACAGCAGTTTAAAAAGACAAAGAGGGCCATTACACAATGGTAAAGGACCTGTCCAACAGGAAAATATCACAATCCTAAACATATATGCACCTAACACTGGCACGCCCACATTTATAAAACAATTACTAACAGACCAAGAAATGACGTAGACAGCAACACAATAATAGTGAGGGACTTCAGTACTCCACTGACAACATTAGATAGGTCATTAAGACAGAAAGTCAACAAAGACACTATGGATTTACATATACCTTGGAGAAATTGACTTAATAGATATATACAGAACATTTCATCCAACAACTGCAGAATACATATTCTATACACCAGCACATGGAAATATCTGCAAGATGGACCATATGATAGGCCATGAATTGAGCCTCAATAAATTTAAGAAAATTGAAATTATATCAAGTACTTTCAGATTACAGTGGAATAAAACTGGAAATCAACTCCAAAAGGAACCTTCAAAATCATGCACATACATGAAAATTAAATAATTTGCTCCTGAATGATGATTGGGTGAAAAATGAAATCAAAATGGAAATTAAAAAATTATTCAAACTGAATAACAATAGTGACAGAACCTATCAAAACCTCTGGGATACAGCAAAGGCCAAGAGAAAAGTTCATAGCCATAAATGCCTACATCAAAAAGACTGAAAGAGCACAAATTGACATTCTAAGGTCACACTTCAAGAAACTAGAGACACAAGAACCATGCCAGGCATAGTGCACTTCGGGAGGCCAAGGCAGATGGGTAATGAGTTCAGGGGTTCAAGATTAGGCTGGCCAACATGGTGAAACCCCGTCTCTACCAAAGATACAAAAAATCAGCTGGGTGTGGTGGCACGCACCTATAATCCCAGCTACTCAGGAGGCTGAGGCAGAAGAATTGCTTGAATCCAGGAGATGGAGGTTGCAGTGAGCCAAGATCATGCCATTGCACTCCAGCCTGGGTAAAAGGATGAGAGTTTTTCTAAATAATAATAATAATAAAACAAAACAAACCCAAACCCAGCAGAAGAAAGGAAATAACCGAGATTAGAGCAGAACTAAATAGAATTGAAACTAAAAAGTACAAAACATAAATGAAAAAAAAATCTGGTTTTTTGAAAAGATAAATAAAATTGGTAGACCATTAGCAAGAGTAAGCAAGAAGAGAGAAAATCTAAATACCCTCAATAAGAAACGAAACAAGAGACATTGCCACTGACACCATAGAAATAGAAAAGATCATTCAAGGCTACTATGAACACTTTTATGCAAATAAACTTGAGACCTAGAAGAAGATGGACACATTTCTGGGAAAACACAACCCTTCCAGCTTAAATCAGGAAGATTTAGACACCCTAAACAGACCAGTAACAAGCAGCAAGATTGAAACGCTAATTGAAAAATTCCCAACAAAAAAAATTCACACATGGATTCACAGAAGAATTCTGCTAGACATTCAAAGTAGAATTGGTACCAATCCTACTGATACTGTTCCATAAGATAGAGAAAGAGGGAACCCTCTCTAATTCATTCTATGAAGCCAGCATTACCCTAATATCAAAACCAGGAAAGGAGATAACCAAAAAAGAAAACTACAGACTGATTATCCCTGATAAACATAGATGCTAAAATCCTTAACAAAATACTAGCTAACCAAATCCAACAACGTATTAGAAAGATAATCCACCATTATGACATGGGTTTTATTAACAGGGATGTAGGGCTGGTTTAACATATGCAAGTCAATAGATGTGATACACCACATGAATAGAATTAAAAACAAAAATCTCATGATCATCTCAATAGATATAGAAAAAGAATTTGACAAAGTCCAGAATTCCTTTATGATTAAAACTCAGCAAAATTGGCATAAATGGGACATAACGTAAATGTAATAAAAGCCATCTATGACAAACCCACAACCAACATAACTCTGAATGGGAAAAAGTTGAAAACATTCCCATTGAGTACTGGAACAAGACAAGGATGCTCACACTCACCACTTCTCTTTAACATAGTCCTGGAAGTCCTAGCCAGAACAATCAAACAAGAGAAAGAAATAAAGGGCATCCAAATTGGTAAAGAAAGAGTCAAACTCTTACTGTTTGCTAATGATGTAACCGTTTACCTTGAAAACCCTGAAGACTTCTCCAGAAAGCTCCTAGAACTGATTAAAGAATTCAGCAAAGTTTCTGGACACAAGATTAATTGTACATAAATCAGTAGTTCTCCTATATACCAACAGCGACCAAGCAGAGAATCAAATAAAAAACCCAATCCAATTTACAATAGTTACAAAGAAAGTAAAATACTTAGGAATATACCTAACCAAAGAGGCAAAAGGCCTCTACAAGGAAAACTACAGAACACTACTGAAAGAAACCAAAGGTAACACAAACAAATGGAAACACATCCCATGCTCATGGATGGGTAGAATCAATATTGTGAAAAAAAACCATATTGCCAAAAGCGATCTACAAATTGCCATCAAAATATCACCATAATTCTTCACAGAATTAGAAAAAACAATTCTAAAATTCATATGGAACCAAAAAAGGACACATATAGCCAAAGCAAGTCTAAGCAAAAAGAACAACCTGGAGGCAACACACTACCTGATTTAAACTATACTATAAGGCCACAGGCACCAAAACAGCATGGTTAAGTATTTTAGCATATGTGTTTATCAGGTATAAAAATAGGCACATAGGCCAATGGAACAGAATAGAGAACCCAAAAATAAACCCAAATACTTACAGCCAACTGATCTACAATAAAGCAAACAAAAACATAAAGTGGGGAAAGAACATCCTTATCAACAAATGATGCTGAAGTAATTGACTAGCTATATGTAAGAGAATGAAACTGGATGCTCATCTCTCACCTTATACAAAAATCAACTCAATATGGATTAGGAACTGAAATTTAAGACCTGAAACTGTAAAAACTGTAGAATATAAAATTGGAAAAACCCTTCTAGACATTGGCTTAGGCAAGGATTTCATAATCAAGAACCCAAAAGCAAATGCAATAAAAACAAAGATAAATAGTTTGAACCTAATTGAACGAAAGAGCTTTTGCATGGCAAAGAAACTGTCAGCAGAGTAGAAAAAGAAAACCTACAGAGTGGGAGAAAATCTTCATAATCTATACATCTGGCCAAGAACTAATATCCAAAATCTACAACAAACTCCAACAAATTTTCAAGAAAAAACAAACAATCCAATCAAAGAGTGGGCTAAGGACATTAACAGACAATTCTCAAAAGAAGATATACAAATGGCCAACAAACTATCAAAAAATGCTCAACATCACTAATGACTAGGGAAATGCAAGTCAAAACCACAATGCAATGCCATCTTACTCCTGCAGGAATGGCCATAATTGAAAAATCAAAAAACAGTAGATGTTGGTGTGGATGTGGTGAACATGGACCACTTCTACACTGCTGGTGGGAATGTCAACTAGTACAGCCACTACTGAAAACTATGGAGATTCGTTAAAGAGCTAAAAGTAGAACTACCATTTGATCCATCAATCCCATTACTGGGTGTCTCCTCAGAGGAAAAGAAGTGATTATTCAAAAAAGATTATTCAAAAAAACCTCACAATTTCTTTACTCATATATATATATATATATTTACTATAAAATTACTATATAATTTCTTTACTCATATATATATACCTCACAATTTTATATATATATATATATATATATATATATATATATACACACACATACATACACACATACATACATACATACATACACACTATGGGATACTACTCACCCATAAAAAGGAATGAATTAATAGTATTCACAGTGACCTGGATAAGATTAGAGAGTATTATTCTAAGTGAAGTAAATCAGGAATGGAAAACCAAACATTGTATGTTCTCACTGATATGTGAGAGCTAAGCTATAAGATTATAAAAGCATAAGAATTAAACAATGGACTTCGGGGACTTGGAAGAATGGAAGGGGGACGTGGGATAAAAGACTACAAATAGGGTGTAGGGTGTAGTGTATACTGCTTGGGTTATGGGTGGATCAGATCTCACAAATCACCACTAAAGAACTTTCTCATGTAACCAGACATCGCCTGTACCCCAAAAACCTATGGAAAAATAAAAAATAATGAAAAAACAAACAGTATCACATGCTATAGAGAAATATTCCAGGAATGGAAGAGTCATTTGATATGGCAAACTTCGCTGTTTGGTAAGAAATTACCAAACTTCAAGAAGCACTTTTCCAATCAGTGAGCAACCATCCATATTTAAAGTGAGATGCTCCACTAACAAAAAATTTATGACTTGCTGAAGGCTCAAATGACTGTTAGCCATTTTTAGCAATAAAACATTTTTATTAAGGTATGTGCATTTTTTAGATATAATGCTATTGCATAATTAACAAACTAAAGTGTAAATGTAAATTTTATATGCACTAAGAAACAAAAAAATTGTGCAACTCACTTTATTGCAATAGTTGCTTTATTGAAGTGATGTGGAACAGAACCCTCAATATTTTCAAAGTATGCCTGTATTTCTGTTTTTTTGACTCCCTTATTTCACCTAATACAACATCCTCAAGATTCATTCATCCACATTGTAGCATGTGATAAAAACTTCCTCCTTTTTAAAGTTGAATAATGCTTCATTTTATGTATATATTACACATTGTTTATTATTTATTTTCAATGAACATTTGGTTTTCTTTTACCTCTTGGTTATTTTAAATACTTCTGCTATGAACATGGGTGTGCAACTATCTCTTCAAGACCCTGATTTCAATTACTTTGAATATATAATAAGAAATTGTAACTCAACTTCTAATTTTTTGAGAAACCTACATCCTGTTTTCCATAACACTTATACTATTTTACAATCCTATTAACTGTGCACAAGGGTTCTCTACATCGTCTCAAACATTTATTTTGGTTTTTGTTTTTCATAGTGGCCATTTTGATGGTCGTGAGATAATATCTCCTGGTGG
Source organism: Saguinus oedipus (assembly GCA_031835075.1). Taxonomy (NCBI): domain Eukaryota; kingdom Metazoa; phylum Chordata; class Mammalia; order Primates; family Cebidae; genus Saguinus; species Saguinus oedipus. The sequence continues at coordinate 64,176,816 of CM063171.1, read as the reverse complement.
TTTATTTGCATTTCTCTAGCAATTAGTGATGCTGAGCATCTTTTAATTTGCTTGTTGGCCATTTAAAAAATGCCTATTTATGTTCTTTGCTGATTTTTTAATCAGGTTATTGATTTTTGTTGTTGTTGACTTCTAAGAGTTTTTAAAATATATTCCAGATATTAACTTTTTATCAGATTTATATCTCTGAATTCTTTTCTAATTATGTACATTGTCTTTACACTCTATTGAATGTGTCCTTTGATACAAAACATAGCAGATTTTCAACTTTTAAATTCATGCCTTCTCAGCTAAGATGCACTATAAAAAGGCAAATATTCTCTCTACCTCCATTACCAAATGATTTATTCCATGCAAGGACCTCACTTGCAAGGACATATTGGATAGTTGAGGTCAAACTGTAGCTCATATGCTTAAACTAACATTAACATACATTGCTGACTCCAAAAAGTCAGCATTTTCTAATGTCTTGAAAGTTCCTGTTTGGTAAGAGCTGATTATTCTGCATTTGCTAGAGACTCAATATTCTGTATTCACCAAGCTCCATATATATCGGTAAAAGAAAAAGAAAATCTGCCTATATAAAGCAATTTCTTCCCTATGGACAAAGCCACCAGAGGCTAAGTGACCCTCTAAAGTTAGAGACAAAAAAATACACTAAGCTACTAAAACATGGTGGCCCTAATTTACTGCAACTATCTTCCCCATACAAGAAACTTTGCATTCTGCAGGTTGTACTGGGTCCTGAAAATTGAATCTCATAAGCTTTTCAAGGTACATGGCAAACAAACTTGTTGAGGTTGAAGTGATTCAATAATAATACTCAATTTTCTGGCTGAATTCAGAAAAGTTTAAAAGATTAATATGTGATGTTTTAATAATTATTCTTACTAGTGTGAGACAGTATCTCATTGTGAATTTCATTTGTATTTTTCTAATGATGAGTTATGTTGAGCAGTTTTTTCACATGCTTGTTGGCTGCTTGTATATATCTTCTTTTAAGAAGTGCCTGTTTATGCCAAGTGCCCATTTTCAATGAGGTTTTTTCTTTGTTTTTGCTTGTTAATTTATTTAATTGTAGATTCTGAATAATAGATCTTTGTTGGATTCAAAGTTTGCAAGTATTTTCTCCCATTTTGTAGGTTGTCCATTTACTCTATTGATAGTTTCTTTTGCTATGTAGTAGCTCTTTGGTTTAATTAGGTTCCACTTGCCAATTTTTGTTTTTGTTGCAATTGCTTTTGTCATAAAATGCAGTCCTTGTCATATTTGCTAAGGCCTATGTTCAGGATGGTATTTCCTAGATTTTCTTGTAGGGTTTCTAGAGTTTTTGGTTTTACATTTGTCTTTAATCAATCCTGAGTTGACTTTTGTGTATGGTATAATGAAAGGGGTCCAGTTTTAGTCCTCTGGATATGGCTAGCCAGTTTTCTCATCACCTTTTATTAAATAGGGAGTCCTTCTCTGATTGCTCATTTTTATTAACTTTCTCAAAGATGAAATGGCTGTAGGTATATGATTTTATTTCTGAGTTTCCTATTCTATTCCATTGGTCTATGTGACTGTTTTTGTACCAGTATCATGCTGTTTTGGTTACTGTAGGCTTCATAGGGACTTTGAAGTCAGGTAATGTGATGCCTCCAGCTTTGTTCTTTTCCTTAGACAAAACAATTTTGTTTTGGTTTTATATGAATTTTGGAATTTTTTCTCTAATTCTGCAAAAAAGTATCATTAATAGTTTGATAGAAATAGCATTGAATTGTAAATTGCTTTGGGCAATATGACCATTTTAATGACTGATTATTTCTATTCATCATTATGGAATTTTTTTGAATTTGTGTTATTTATTATTTCTTTCAGCAATGTTTTGTAATTTTTGTGGTAGAGATGTATCCTTTCTGGTTAGCTGTATTGCTAGGTATATTATTCTTTTTTGACTATTGTTAATGGGATTGTATTCCTGATTGAAAATGCTTGTGAATTCTAGGAGCCCTGTGTAGAGACTATGGGGTTTTCTAGGTATGGAATTATATTATCTGTCAAGAGAGATAGTTTGACTTCTTCTCTTCTATCTGGATGCCTTTTATTTCTTTTTCTTATTTCAAGTATTTTTCAACTTATTTCAACTTATTTTTCTTATTCAACTATGTCGAATAAGAGTTGTAACAGTGAACATCTTTGTCTTGTTCTGAGTCTCCTGGGGAAAGCTTCCAGCTTTTGCCCATTTAGTATGATATTGGCTGTGGGTTTTAAAAGATAGATTTTATTATTTTGAGATATTTATCCTCAGTGCCTAGTTTGTTGAGGGTTTTTAACATGAAGGGATGTTGAATTTTGTCAAAGCCTTTTCTTCATTTATTAAAATGCTCATGTGATTTTTGTCTTTAGTCCTGTTTATGTAATGCATTACATTTATTGATTTGCCTATGTTAAACCAACCTTGCATCCCAGGAAAAAACTTAATTGTGGTTAGCTTTTTGATGTGCTTCAGCAGCATGTCAATCAGAGATTAGCTTATCTCAATTAGAAATTAGCTTTTTGATGTGCTGCTGGATTCAGTTTGCCATTATTTTGCTGAGGATTTTTGTAGCTATGTTCATCAAGGTTATTAGTTTGGAGTTTTCTTTTTCTGTTGTGTCTCTGCCAAGTTTTGGTATCAGGATGATGCTGGCATCATAGAATGAGTAAGAGAAGAGTACACTCTGTTTCTTGAAACAGTTTCAGTAAAATTGGTATCTGTTCTTTTTCATATATCTGATAGAATTCAGCTGGTTTATGGCTTTTTCTAGTTGGTAGCATTTTTATTACTGAATCCATTTTGGAACTTCTTATTGGTCTGTTTGGGAATTGAATTTCTTCCTTTCTCATTCTTGGGAGGTTTCACATTTCCAGGAATTCATCTGTTTCTTTTAGGTTTCCTAGTTTGTGTGTATAGAGGTCTCCATTATAGACTTTGAGGGTTTTTTGTATTTCTGAAAGGTCAATAGTGTTATCACCTTTGTCATTTCTGCATGTGATCCCTTAACTGGGCTCCTAAATCCTCATTGCTATCTATGGGGACTGAACTTACCAAAATAAGTTAGGAAATGTACAGTGAAGTCCACATGCTACCCATAAAATAGGACATGGGTGCAGAAGTCTCAGTTACATGGCAAAATCCTAGGACGTTTTATTTTTTCTTACTCATTTCTATAATGTTAAAATATTTATTATTTTAAATCAAAAATTAAAAAATAGTTTAAAAATAAATAATTATTTAAAACAAATTCACCTTAAGCAAAACTTTCTGCATTTGGTTCATCAAACATTCATTGATTACTCAACATGACCCAAACAATATATAAGGCATTGAATGTACACAGATGAATGAAGGATAACTTCTTTTGTCAAGACTAAAGTGTATAGATGGTGGTGGTAGCTTTTTGGGGTGGGGAGAGGAAGAAGATTAAGTCATAAGCTGATTATTATGAATTACAGTGTAATCTGATAATAACTGTTTATGAGTTCAGTTTTATTAGTAATAAATTCTATACTGCATGAATTTAAAACTAAATTTTGAAATATTCTGTCTGGTCTCATGTCCCCAAATTTGTAAGATTTCCATCTAGCAGAAATTTACTTAAATTGTAAACACAAGGTCTCAAGGGCTTAGAAGTGGCTACTATTTATAAGAATATAATTAAATGCACATTAAAAGACATTTCACTTCACTGGTGGCTGGAAATAACATAGAATTTGTGACACATAATACAAATTTGCATTTAAATCTTAATCTAACCCTTAATAAGTAAAACTATCTTATAGTATACTCTTTAACTTGAGTTGTTTAGATATGATTTCAAATAAATATAGAGATTCAGACCTGGAAAACTTTTTTTTAGACGGATGAATATAGTCACATCACATTGTTATAAACTTTAAAGTGACAGCATACTTTGCAGTAGAGTAGTCCCTCCTTATCAGTGGGGTACACATTTCAAGATCCCCAATGAATGCCTGAAAGTACAGATAGTACAGCATCTTTTATGTACTGTTTTCTCTTATACATACAGTTATGATAAAGTTTAATTTATAAATTAGATATCAGAAGAGATTAGCAACAATAACTAATAATAAAATATATAAACTCAGAAAATCTGAGCTAGATCTCAGTTAATTTAGAAAGTTTATTTTGCCAAGGTTGAGGACGTGTACTAGTTACCAAGCCTCTGGAGGTCCTGTTGACTTGTGCCCACGGTTGTCAGAGCATAGTTTGGTTTTATACATTCTAGGGAGACATGAGACATCAGTCAACATATGCGAGGTGAACATTGGTTCAGTCTGGAAAGACAACTCAAAGCAAAGGCCAAAGACAGGAAGACTTGACGTGGGAAGAGGGTTCCAGCTCATAGGTGAATAAGAGACAAATGGTCGCATTCTTTTGAGTTTCTGAATAACCTCTCCAAAGGACGAAATCAGATACACACTTATCTCAGTGAGCAGAGGGGTGACTGAATTGGATGGGAGGTAGATTTGCCCTAAACAGTTCCCAGCTTGACTTTTCCCTTTAGCTTAGTGATTTGGGAGCCCCAAGATTTATTTTCCATTCACAAATGGAAAAATTACAACAATATACTGTAATACAAGTTATGCAAATGTTCTCCCTCATTTTCCCTCTTGCTTGCACTCTCAAAATATTTTATCGTATGTATATTTCTAGACTGTGGTTGACCTTGGATAACCGAAACCATGGAAAGCAAAATTGTGGATAAGGGAGGAATTACCATAATTTGCTTTTTCTTTTAAATTTATCACGCTTGTTATTTTCTTTTTGTTTTTACTTTTGGCAATATGGTGAACAAATTCTGAGAAGTTGAATTGGAATCTTCTGAGAAGCATGTTTTAAGAAACAGAGGAGTAGTACAGTGAGGTGAACTGTTATAGAACTTGCCTTCAGGGTTTTTGTTTGTTATTTTAATCTGAAAAAGAACCATTAGTGATTTTAACAAAGTAAATGTTATTGAGGCACTGTGTTAAAGGGACTTCCTGAGGTCATCGGAGGGTATTGTTTTGAGTGTAGGAATTCTGTAGTTTTCCTACCTCTGGCTGGCTAGGGCCCTTTGTTTCTGCTTTTTGGCCTCTGGCTGGGTAGATGTCTTTATTTCTACTTTTGCTCTTCTGACAGGCCAGGTAGGGCCTTTGTTGCTGTTTTTCTGCCTCTGGCTCTTGGAGGTGGGGGCTCTGTGACTCAGGGCTGTAAAACAGTAGTCAATCCAGTAAAGGATTCAAAGATCAATTAATCCAGAGGAAGTTTGAAAGAACCCCTCTCATTGGAAGAGAACATGAATTGGGAGAGAATAACTCAGGAGTTAAAAACTCTAGCTGCCCCAGCCTGCGCTGGAATCCTCTCCAGATCCCCTTCCAGGAGAGCATGTAAGCTGTCTTTTTGAGGGACTATGTTAAATTCTCTTCCCAGGTCCACAAGGGACATGATTTCAAAGGCAAGAACTTCCCAGCGCCATGCCTCTATCCACCTCCCCACTTGGGAACCTAGAGTTCTTTGTCTAACTTTCCCATGCACAGGCTAGGTAAAATTTCAAGTGCGCTCCTTTGTTTAAAAAGACCGCCAAAAGCCCTGGAAGGAGAGGCTCTATTGTGGGCCCAAGCAACCAATCTGAGATCATAGTCAAAGATCAATCACTCCAAGACTTTGAAAGAACTCTCATTGGACAAGAACATGAATGGGAAGGGAATAACTTCAGAGTTAAAACTCCACTGCCCCTTACCTGTGCAGACTCCTTCTCTGGATTCCTTCTCACAGCAAAATGAGAGCTGTCTTTCCCTCTCTACCTGTGATGATTTCCCTCTCTGGGATCCCCTCCCACAACAGTGTGGGAGCTCTCTCTACCTCTCTCTCTCTCTCTCTCCCTCTCCCTCTCCCTCTCCCTCTCCCTCTCCCCTGCCACGGCCTCAATAAATCGCTCTCGGCAAAACTCTTTGGGTCCATTACATCTATAAGAACAGTAAGCCCACCACACCTCCAGGATCTCTACCCCCATTCCTGGGGAAGGGGAGGCCAAGAACCTGGGACACCCGGTTACACTTTTACTCTGCCAAATGAACGGCACTATCGCACACTCTTTGGGTCCAGAAGTTCTATTTAAGCTGTAACACTCACCACACTTCTGGGGCCCCTTTCCCCATTCTTGGGAGTTAGGAAAGCCAAGAGGCTAAGTTCCAGCTGCTGCTACTCCACTTCCGTGGTGGCTTAGTGATTAGGATTCCTGGTTTTTACCCAGTTGCTGAGTCCCTGTGTGGGAACCAGGAAATCCAGCTGCAGCTACTACTGTTACATTATCTTGCTCAAGTATTTCCTATGGTTTTTGCGTCATGTACTGACTTGAAAATAAGATGGTGGATCCAAATTCATGATTCTGTACTCCACAAGTTTAGTAAGCTCTAGACAAGTAGAAAAAAAGTTTATTTCAAAATAATTTCATTAATATAGCAGACTTGCTCTTATATATGTAGTATGTATATATAATCTAACAACTACTTGCTCTAACTATGTAATTGTTAGATTCAGTTGGTGTTAAAGTAATTGTGGCTTCTGATGGCAGAAACTGTAATTACTTTTGTACCAACCTAATATAATTTATCCAGTTTATTTGACCTGCATAAAATCCTCTACTAGGGCCTTAAACACTTAGGAAGTTAAAAGACATTATCTGAACTGCATGCTTTCTAAACTCTTGAGCATGTGGCTTTTCTGTCTGCCAGTTCTGCTGCAAGGCAGGCCCTGATTTAGTACACACATCCTTTTATTAGTTTGCATCACTCTATTTAAATTCTGTCCAAACTTATTGCAGCTTCCTAGTTCCCAAATAAAAACAGCAGAGATTCCTGCCATTTCTGATTTCAGTGTTAGAACTTGTGGTTTAGAGGCTAAACATATTGATGAACACTTCCTCTAGTGACTAGGATACAGTCTTCTACATGCTGATGACAAAGGAGCTGATGAATCTCTTCTATAATTGAATAACAAGACATGCTTTTCTTTGCTTTTCATCCTAAATGTGAATCTTAAGCAGGATTTGTGCAGGCAGTGAAGTTGCATATGACAGTCTTCTACATGCTATTCTTTGGAGAGAATTCAATATCCCAGAATTACACTAGCCTTCCAGATTTCCTTCATTTACCCCAACTGTGAAACTGTCAACTTGTCATGCCTTTCCCTAGAAAGTGTCCTAGGAGTAAACATTTCTGCTCTCTGAATTCTTACCAAAATTTACTTGGTGCTTACTTCAGAGGTCTCGAGAACATTGTCAAGTAGGCTTATTCTCTAGAAGGACTCACAAAATTCAGTAGAGGTTGTACTGATAGTCAAGTTTCATTAGAGCAAAAGGGTACAGAGCAAGAACAGCAGGAAGATATGCATTCGTGAGAGTTTAGAGAGGACAAATAAGGGTGTCCTAGTCCTCATTGTGTAGGATGTGCTTTTCTCTTGATGTGAACTACAAGGACATATAAAAGGAGCATCTGCCAACAGAAGGCTTTTATGAAGGCTCTTTGTAGGAACATCCTGTTGCACAATCAGCCATGGTAACAAAAAGTCAGGACCCCAACAATAAAAGCAGGTACACATCATCAATCTTGAAATTTGTGCAAACAAACCTTGAGAAACTCACATGGAATGGTCTATTACTCCAGGTGTATACAACAGAATCATCAATCATTAACATGAAGAGTGTTCTGAGGCCCATATTAACAGAGATTGGTCAAAGGTAAATTGTGGTTCCAAGGTTCCATGAAGGCATATAAGGAGCATGCAATCAGCCCTTCTGTGCTAACCCTTTCACAGTTCTTTTTTCAGAATCAGATCCTACTTTTTAAAGAGCTGACAAATTAATAATGACAGTTGTTCTTAATCAAACATAGTTCATTGAACTGTGCATTTTCTCTACAAAATGTACATGGACACAGATATACAGAGAGACAATATGTGTATAAACTATTAGGATTCAAAGAAAATAGTTTATTTGGCACAGGAGTGGAGAATAAGAGAGGTAAAGAAAAGAAGCCAATAAAATTTCATGACTAAAGCCAGCTATCATTAGAGGCAATCAGAACTCAATCCCACTGGGAAAATCTGCAGACAGTATATGCTGTTCCTCAGAGGTATCCCAACCAAGAGCAGAGAAGTGGAAATATTTATCTACCAATGCCCTTCCCATCATTTTCAGAGGCTGCTTCTAGGATCATTAGCTCCCCAGCACTTCTGGCTTGCTTTATGTGCAAGTAAAATGTGCAAACATAACATTAAAAATATCTCAAAATTGCAGTTTTTCATGTAAACAATCAGGTGTGTGTGAAAATTAATGCCAAGAGGAGATGGGCAGGGAATTAAAAGTATCTACTATATACACATACACACACAAAAGTGTTAACACACACAATTTTAGGTTTACGCAGTTGTGAATTATAACCATGAATTTCTGGACCCTAGAGATTAAAAGAGTCCACAGTATTGCTAAATGAGATAGTACTCAGAGTTAAAACTTTAGGAATAAACAACTTTTAAGGAATGTGTTACTAGACTTGGAACGTCAGGCATCATGTGTGATAATCAGAGAATCAGTTACAAGCAGTTGTTCGGTACCCTCTCAATCATACAATGGAAGTTACTGTGTTTATAAAAATAACAAAGAAATCAGCACTGTCTTCTTTTACCTCCCGAATAGAGAATATCATTAATCTGAAGATAGCACTGATTATGAGACTTCATTATTTGGTTTCCCTGAAAAAGGAAGGAAAAAAACACAAACACTGCCAATTTACAATCACATGGTGCTAACTATAAAATGCATTTCTATTTTTGAGATGGTAATGTGTGAAAAACTCAAGTGTCTTAGAATTGATAGAATATGATAGTATCAATTAATTCAAAGAATACTGGCAGGGAATGAACTGAAATATGGGAAGTGGGAACTGCAGCCTTGATCATTTGTAAAATAATCCTGATAACATATTTAGTATTAATGTGAGCTCTTTCCAAGAATATTCATGCTTCTTGCTATGTTAGGTGCTTTGATCTCTGAACATCAAAACCTGTTTTAAGAACATTACTATATGGTCACAGGAAGCTAAATGTTCTTGCCAATATCAGTGGCCAAACTACTCATTCATCTTTCAAACACGTCTTTTCTTAAGAAATTGACTGTTCCCCACTAAGAAAAAGGACAGAGAGCAAAGCTTCATTTTTCCTTTCATCCTGGTTCTCTCCATAGCCCATGTTAGCCTTTGTTCAAATACAACTTCTACAAAGCTGTGCAGCACACTTGCCTTTAGGAAAAAGCTAAAAAGTTTAATCGGGATTTTGAGGTTCAAATCCCAAAAAGGAAACATTTTAACAGCATGTTCACAAGCATGTTGGGATTTCCCACATACCTTTCTAAGTCATCACCTTGGTTCAACTCACTGTGAAAGAGAAGAGAGGATGGCAGGCCAGGTTTCACTAACGTAGGCCTCCGTAACAACTGTTTCAGTACGGACTGAGTGGTTAAGTTAAATATTAAAAGCCAATGCTCTTATACAAAGGCTGGAATGTAACAAAGAATCCACCAAGAGTTTTGCCTAGGCTTTTCCTGGGCCTTAAAGCTTGACAAAATAATGAAGGACCCATTGAGGATTAAACAGGTCTTATTGTGGGTCTGAAGAAACTCCCCAGACTCCTAGAGACAAGTTTGTTAGAGGCCTGAAGGAACTCCCCAAACCTCCGTGATTTAGCAGGAAACATAAGGGTAATCACCCATTGTTTGGACGCCTTTAGATAAAGTAAATTTACTGAAGCTCCAGAGGAAGGTCTTCAGGACTCAGACCTTAGTTATAGATTAAAAGAAGTTAATCACGTATGTCTTTAGGTGAATCCACTTAGACATAGACATACAGCTTAGAAGGTATCTAAGCTCTGGGAAACTGTAATTTTGAGTTGCTCTGGCAATAATCTCCAGGCCTCCCTGTAACTAGTTACAGAAATAAAAACTCTTTTCCTTGCCAGTCCATCTGCATCTTTTATTGGGTCATGGGAAATAGCAGCCCAATCATCGGTTTGGTTCAGGAACAAGATGGGTAGAGCTAGTTCTTCATTTATCTCTGTTTTCTATCTTCTTCCCATAGTCTTTACTATCTGCTATGATCTGAATTTTTCTCTCCCCAACTCTCTGAAGTTCATATATTAAAATTTATTCACCAATGTTATTATATTAGGAGGTGGGGGCCTTTGAAAGATGATAAAGTCATGGGCGCAGGGCTCTCATGAATGAGATTTAGGCTTTTATAAAAGGAACCCCAGAGAAGTCTCCCGCCATCTTTCTGCCATGTAAGAGTGCAATGAGAAGTTGTCAGTCTGCAGCCTAGAACAGGATCCTCACCGAACCTCACTTCTACCAGCACTTTGACTTTGAACTTCCCAGCCTTCAGAACTCTCGGAAATGGGTTTCTGTTGTTTATAAGCCACCTAGTCCGTGGTGCTTTTTATAGCATTTCTGGATGGACTAAGACACTAGCAAAAAAAAAATTGTGTGGACTCAAAGACAGATTTGAATTTACATGTACACGTGAAGCTCCTGAAAGATAGAACTTACCTTTGATGAGTGATTCTGTGAATTATTTGAGGAATGTAATGTACAATTAGGTGCAAAATACTTATGACATTGTAGAACTTTGTAGCATGGTAACTTCTTTTTCAAGTGAAGCGTTTGGGAGCAGTACAGCTAAGTGGTTAGCTGTGTGCACTCTGGAGCTCGCTGCTTTTATACGTTCTAGCTCAGGGAGTGATACCATTTTCATTATTTTATCTTTTATTTTTATCTTATCATCTGTAGAGTGGGAACAATTCTAATAATTCTAATATTTACGTCATAGTGTTGTTAGGATTAAATGAAATAAGTCTATAGAGTCGTGCACATATACAATTTCAGAGTGTATACTTAATAAATATCATCAGTATATTTTTATTACTAATGGGGCTTAATAAAAATTGCATTAACTATGAAGCCAGCAATTTGGGGCTCACACTTTTGCTCCATATTTTCTAGCAACATAAACTTGTGTCCTTTATGTACACAGAGGCTCACACGTTCTTTTCTGAAAAATAGGGGAAGTAAGCCAAAATAAAAGAAAATATGCGAGAGAGCCTAACTCAGTCTTTGGTCACATGACAGATCTGTGCTTCATATTAAATAAATAGAAATTCAACTAGATTAGTGGAGAAAGTAAACTTTGTTGGATGCATAAACAAATATTTTTATTGCTTAAGATACATTCTTTTTTTTTTTTTTATGGATTTTTGCTCTTCTTACCCAGGCTGGAGTGTAATGGCACAATCTGGGCTCACCACAACCTCTGCTGCCTCCTGGATTCAAACAATTCTCCTGCCTCAGCCTCCTGATAGCTGGGATTACAGGCATACCCCACCACATCTGGCTAATTTTGTATTTTTAGTAGAGACGAGGTTTCTACTATTTTTAGTAGAGAAGAGGTTTCTCCATGTTGGTCAGGCTGGTCTCAAACTCCTGACCTCAGGTGATCCGCCCACTTCGGCCTCCCAAAGTTCTGGGATTACAGGCATGAGTCCCTGCACCTAGCCAAGATACATTTTAAAGCTGTATTTGAAAATTAGTTTTGAGTGTTGTTATTACTAGGTATGTTTGAAAAGGAAGGGAAAAACATACTCCATTAACATTAAGCACTTCTTAGACAAGCATACGAATTACACTGAAGAAGCCTTGACTCTGACAGTATGAGTTATAGAAATAAAGTGAAAATGAAATATAAATCTAAGATTAGACTTATGGTTAAAACAATTCTTGGTCACATAAAAGGTAAAATATGGCAGACTTATGGTTAAAAAATTCTTGGTCACATAGCAAAGTAAAATATGGCTCTAAAAGTGAAGGAAAAATTATAATATATAGAGATTTCACAGGCTTTACTATTGCTAAAATATAATTGCTTTTTTGGAATTGCAGTAAGAATGAGACTAGAATTTTGTTTTATTGCTTCTAGACCATCTTTCCCTCTCTAACATTCTGACCACATGTACCAGTATTCAGAAAAAAAGCAAGCGCTTCTTCTTCTTGCACAAGGGATTGCCACTGAAGAGGGTGTCAAGAAGTATGAGTCACTGTTGGGACTGATTCAAGATACTCTATTGCCAAGCTGCATTTGCTGATACGGTCATCTATATCCTGGTGTCCGTGGAACACAGTGGACTGGAAATTTGTCCTCGTCGTTACCTGGCCAAAGGCCTCTTTTAAAAGATACTAGAGAATTAATTAAACTGCAAATTTACCCATAAAATTGAGGTAAAAGCTACCTGGACTCAGGGTTCTGAAAGAGGATAACTTATTTGGGTTAGAAAATTTGTCATGTTCGGCTGAAGTAGCATTCATTTGTGTAGAAGAGATAATGGTATTTCATTGTCATTCTCCACCTTGCAGTTAGTCAGGAAATAACTGAAATAAACAGCTTGTCAATACTGACTACACATATAATACTTACTCTATAGCAACATCACTATGCTCAGTAATCTTAACAAGCTTAGGAAATAAAATAAAACTTGAGCCAGATAGACTCTGAAATATCTTTAAAATTAAATATAATAGTTATTGGGTAGAGTGCACTGAAAACTAGATCAGAAAAAAAATGCCTTACTCTTATAAGTTCAACCACCACAATATATAGTATGCTGTTAAAAAATAATTTGACCATTGGGAACATTTAAGCTTTTTATGTACTTTTCCTATTTACAATGAGAAGAAATTTTTAAAGAATGCAGAACATGAAGACATTTCTTTTTACCTCAAAACTATTTATTCCTTATTTCTGACCATTGAGCAATATGAATTTCCTGAAATGATAGAAATAAATTTTATACAGGTGAGAATAGCGTAACTGAAAGATTCCCAACCACTTTTCTGAGGGAAGTAAATAGTCCTTCTGGTTCTTCACTGTTTTAAGAACTAGGGAAACCTAAGAGAAAACACAACTAACATTAGCTGTCACTGTGAAAATAGGATAGATTTTGACATAATATATGCAGAGAGAAAACATTAGACAACTTACAGCAAGTAGCTTTGCACTCTTCAATTTATGATATATAGGAAAAAAAAGAGCCATAAAGATTAAATTTTGTATGCTTCACAGGCATCACTCCATTGCATGGATCACAGAAAAGTAGTGTTGTATCATATCTATATTAAAAATGCTAAACATAAACATCATAATTGGAAGAATAAGAAATATTTAATACTCAAAAATTTAAAAGTACTTGAACAAGTGATTATTGAATCACATAATAAATTCTGTGTTTATAGGGGAAGGGATAATTAGGTCTTTACTTCAGAAAATCTCTAATCCCTTCTATTCATCTCATTCACCATCTAGGCTCTCAGGCTTCCAATTCATTCAGAATAAAGACCACAAAATAATATCAGCACAGTCGAGTTGGCTTGATGAACGCCAAATAGCTCCACAGATATAACCAAAAAGAAATTTTAAAAATTCTGCTTTGAGAAACAAATTAAACATGTATAACCTGATGTTCTTACTCTTTCTGTTACTTCACTTAAATTTTATACTGTCTTGCTTTATAGCCAGCATTTCTAGTGTTGACAAAGAAAGCATTCAGTTTTCATTTTCTTAACAAAAACCCAACAGGCAAGATAAACATTAAGTCCATTCTTGAAGAAAATTAGTTTGACAAAAAAAGATAATTTAGAATGAAATGAATTCTCAAAATAGGACAAGGAAAGTACAGGTTGGAGTAGACCTAGATAATTGAAGAAATGAAGGAAATGGGGGAAAAAACCCACAAATTATCAATATTAAAAGTTTACAAAAAGATAAAAATACAGATATAACCAAGATTTTAAAGATAAAAGAATAGTAAGATAACTTCATATTAATACATTACAAATCTTAGAGAAACTAGACAAATTCTAGAGACCAAGACTCACCAGTTTTACTCTTTGTACTAATTAACATCAGAGTTATCATCAAGAGTAGAACACTGTACTTAATGAAGTATTTAAATTTATGTTTTTTTCTCTTAGCAAAACCAGATGTCTGAACTAGTTATATAAGCATGGAAGCATGGATTTAAATGATATTTTTAGAATTATCCAATCTTGTGTTTTTCAGATGCGGTTTTCAATTGACCATGGCTTCTTATGAGAAAGTCCTAATTTTTTAAATTTGAGCTTCCAAGGCTATAGGTATAAAGGTCTTCCCAAGGTGAAAATGAAACTGAAAAGTAGGAATCACCCTCCATCTCTCTTCATTAAGATTTCAAAAGCTGACGTCTTGCCTTTCTCTTCCAATTTTCTGTTTTGAAATCCTATAAGAAAATGGAAGTGAAGTATGGAAGTATTTGGAATAAGCTTCTTTTAATTCTCTGAGAAATTTGGAACAGAAAAAAAAATAAAACATTGAGTTGAGTTTCATCAACTACTCATGTGAAATCAGATTTTTGAAAAGTCAAGACCAAAAGATTTAAGCTCTATGTTTTTCTTTGAAAGGTCCCCAACTTGACAATATTGGACCAATAAAAGAATAGTAAATCTGTAAATATTACACATTTATCAGCAGTTTAAAATCTGAAGTTAAAAAAATGTAGTATTTTTGGAAACCCTATTATACTACTGATCAGTTGTTTAAATGTTTCTCTTATAAAGAAGAGTTAATATTAGTACTCTGTCATAGCAGATTGAGAATTAAAAAACATACACAGTGTTTGGCAGATGATAAGCACTCAGTAAAAGTTATTATCATAAATATTATGGATGTAATATTTTGTATTTACCTACATTAAACATTTTGTATACTCTTTTCAAAATCTGTATTTTTAAAAATATGACTTTGATAACTGTCCTTTAATCAGATTATGCCCTTTTTATTACTTTACTGATCAAATGTAGCTTCTTCTAATAAATGATAATGATAACACTACTTAGTAGTAGCTGTTTTTTATTCTAATATACTTAACTGACAAAAACAAAAATTGGGATAAGAAGAAAAATAGGAGAAAGAGAGACAGGGCTGAAGTTATGTAGTAAGTACTTTTGAAATACAAATATAGTTGAAAGCATCAGAAGATTCTTGGAGAGCTTGGAATATCAAAAATTAGAAAAGACTGGTTTTAGGAAAACATTTTTCTTAAATTACTTCCAGAAATTTCAAACATATAAAAGCACTAGTTAATTCCTTCTCTACTGTCAACTGATAAATCTAATGACATAAAAATTAGGGAAAAACAGGTTTAACATTTTGCACTTAAATCTTTATAGAAGGCTTTTGTGTGGATTCATTAAAATTCAGGAAAAAATAATAGGCATATCTTCCATTTCCTAATTAAGCAATACCTTCAGTAAAAAGCTGTCATATATATATATATATTTATTTATTTATTTATTTATTTAGAGATGGAATCTCACTCTGTCACCCAGTCTGGAGTGCAGTGGTGCAATCTTGGCTCACTGCAACCTCCTTCTCCCAGGTTCAAGTGATTCTCCTGTCTCAGCCTCCTGAGTAGCTAAGATTACAGGCATGTGTCCCTATGCCCAACTAATTTTTGTATTTTCAGTAGAGATGGGGTTTCATCATGTTGGCCAGGCTGGTCTTTAACTCCTGACCTTAACCATCAGTAGCTTTTTAGTTACATTAATTATAACAGCTGCCATCCTTTCATTTTTACCAGATGTTAAGATAAAGTTTATCTATGACCTTGATGGTTCACATGGGCAACAAGTCAATATAAAATATCTCATTAAATATATATTTTTTCTATATTGTTTAAGTGCTAACAGGTAGGCACTTTTTGCTTACACAAGAGGACCTTAAATTGAATCCAGTTGATAGAATGTATGATTTAATCAACTGGAAGGACTTTAAATAATTAACCTAAGTTCTGCTCCTCTGGCTGGGCTAATTGATGTGTTTTGCAGAAGAAAATCAAACGCCTCTGTGATGGTTAACATTGACTGTCAACTTGATTGGATTGAAGGATGCAAAGTATTGTTCCTGGTTGTGTCTGTGAGGGTGTTGCCAAAGGAGATTTACATTTGAGTCAGTGGACCGGGAGAGGCAGACCCACCCTCAGTGAGGGTGAGTACAATCTAATTAGCTGCCAGCATGACTAGAATAAAGCAGGCAGAAGTTGGAAGGACTTGGCTCGCCGAGTCCTCGGACTTCATCTTTCTCCCATGCTGGATGCTTCCCACCCTTGAACATCAGACTCCAAGCTCTTCAGCTTTTGGACTCTGGAATTTCCATCAGTGATCTGCCAGGGGCTCTTGGGCCTTCAGCCACAAAGTGAAGTCAGCACTGTCGGCTTCCCTACTTTTAAAGTTTTAGGACTCAGACTGGCTTCCTTGGTCCTCAGCTTGTAGATGGCCTATTGTGGGACTTCACCCTGTGATTGTGTGAATCAAAACTCCTTAATAAACTCCCCTTCATATATATATATGCGTGTGTGTGTGTGTGTGTGTGTGTGTGTATGTGTGTGTGTATACATACATATATACACACAAATTGGAAAAATTTTAAGAAACACAGACTGTCTTCATGTATTTTATGTATTATAATTGGAAATATAAATTACACTTGACTTTGTGTGGCTCTAGAGGGTACAAATATGGTTAAAAGACAAAAGGGTCTAAGAAACAAAATTCAATATTATATAAAAATAACTTTCAGATAATTAGCAAAGTCTTAAAAGATAACTGGGGAAGTCAATTATTGGTACTGAACTTTAGTGAGATATTAGACTATGTAACATCTATGGTGCCTTCTAGCACTTTTATTCCATAACTTCATGATCCACAACATGGTATCAATCACTCTTTGGTGCTTCTAATCTATGTAAGCATAGGAAGCCTATGTATCTATCTATCCACATATCCGTCTGTCTATCATCTATCTATCCATCTTTTTATCTATCCATTTATCTAACAATCTATATGACTATCTAATCTATATATCTATAAAATTACATTCAGTTTTTAATTGTCATAATAGTAGATTTAAAAATTATTATGTAATGCTGTTCAGAGTCTGAATTCAATGCCTATTTGTCAAACTAAAGTGAAATGACAAAATCCCACACAAAAAATATAATTCTTTTTGAGACTCATAGAGTTTTCACATTTTCAAATAGTTAATCTACGTTTCTTACAATAAATTATTTGATTCAAGAAAGTTTTTACTTAAACTACATTAATCAATAAAACTATTACTTTTTCCATACAATATTTGCATAAATGACTGTTCTCTCTCCAAAAAGGACTCAGCAGCTATGAAACTAAAAATGGTATAAATATGTGTCTTCGGGGAAGTAAGTTTTCAAATAAGTTTAGGAAAACAGACAAAAATAAATTAATAATTCTGCTCTAGAGCTGCAATTATTGGAGACTGTATTTAAAAAGCTGAAAGAGAACTGAAGAGACAAGGAGGTATTTTGAAAATGAGTGAAGACAAGAAAAGAAATGTTACAAAGAATATTTTCCCTAATTTGTGTGTAAATATGTGATAAAATATCAGTTAAATTAATGTTAAGAATATTTAAATATTAAAAGTTTTAAACCCTAATAAGCAAAATAATAAACATAATTATTTTGAGCTTAAAGAGTGTATTGCGTTTCTCTGTAATGTGATTCTCTATTCAGATTAATGTGCTACTTCATTCTGAATTATTGAAGGGCGCTTAGTAGTCTTTCTCATGAAGTTTTTTGGTGTTTTTTAGTAATTTGAATTTGATGTTTGGTAGAAGCTGGATAGACATACACATTTGCATTTTGATCAAAGTTTGGCAGTGCTTTTCCCTCACATTTATAACCTATAATATGTGAATTTCCATAGGCGTGGAAAAGACACCTATTGAAGAGGAAACAGAATTAAGACCCCACTCTCTTTCACTCAAACCCAGACTATTTCAATTCAAAATATTTCAGCATTTCTCTTTAATCAGTACAGCTCAAGTCCATACTATAAGGAAGAATAGCTACATCTTCTGAGATAAAATTCTACAGAAGACACTAGAATGAGTTCTTTGCTACTCTTGAAAAGCAAAACAACAAAAACTCCATAAATAATCACACAAACTAAATTTTCCCGACTTCATTTTCAAAAGTCGAGAGGAACTGAAATTGGCTGAGCCATGTGGGAAGAGCAATGGGGAATGTCAAGGGTATTCGGGGCAACAGATTGTAGATGACCCCAGAATAGGCGCCTTGGTTGTGAAAGGTTTACTCTAACTGCAAAAGCAATATCTTGAATTTATAATAACCATAGTGAGAGCTGTGGTGGGCAAGGATGGGATATAGTTGAAATGGCGTGTAGGAGAATTACAGGCTTGGGTGCAAAGAGTATATGGAGAAATCAGTATCAGAAAACATCCAAAAATACCACAAGTGGCACATACATTTCCCCAAATTCAAGCATTTATCGTGAGGGTACATAGGTTGTGTCCATTTGGCAGGGTTGTTTAGACACCTGGGGTTGACAATGTTAGAATCAGAGAATAGAGGAGGTCAATTAAACATCACTTCTCTGGAAACAGTAAAGAAAGGAGCCTCTGATTTAGGTAACCTGGACATAGAATAAGAACTTTTACTTCACTGATGCATAGCAATGTCCTGTAAATAGCTGTCCCAGAAAAATCTAATTTATTCACAAGTGAGTAGAAAAAGAAAATTTGTTTTTTATCCATAGAAATACTTTTAAAATCTTTAGAAAAAAACAAAATGTATAAACAGATTTTACAAACCCACTTATTAGAAAATGCATTGTTTAAAATAGAAAAAAAAATGACCTTTTCATACAAATAGAAAAAATAATGAAACAATTGCTTCTAAGAAGTGCATGAAGAACAAATTAAAAAGCTTAAAGAAATATCGGTGAAGCAACTTAAGGAAATGTGAATAGTCTAAATACTGAAAATGTCAAAGTTCTAAATATATTAATTAAAAGACAGGGATTGTTAGATCCAAATATAATTTTATTTTTACAGGAAACCCACATTAAATATAAAGACTCAGATTAAAAGTAAAGAAATGGAGAAAGATATATCATGCTACTACTAATTAAAAGACAACTGGAGTTACTCACATAAAGCAGACTTAGGAACAAGGAGGATTATTAAGGATAAAGAGGGGCACTGCATAATGATAAGAAGACCAATTCTCTAAAGAGACATAATTCCAATGTGCCTAACAAAAGAACATTATAATAGGTGAAGCAAAATCTGATAGAGCTGTATGGTGAAATGGGCAAATTCACTACTATAGCTCAAGTGTTCAATATCTTTCTTTCAGTAATTCATAAATCATGCAGGCAGAAAATCGGTAAGGATGTAGTTGATATGAACATCACTATCAGTCAACTTAATCTCATTAACATTCACAGAATAATTTATTCAACAACCATAAAATAAACATCCTTCTTAAGCTCTCATGAACTACTGACTAAGTCAGATCACATTCTGGACTATAAAAACACCTGAACAAATTTAAAATAATTTAAATTCTACAAAGTATATTATCACACTACAGTGTAATTAAGCTAGAAATAAATAACAGAAAAATCTTTTAGCATTTGGAAATTAATGACATACATTTAAATAGCACAAGTCAGAAAAAAATTAAAACTATTTTGGATTATATATTATAACATCAAAATCTGTAGAGTACAAAATATTATATGACTTACCAAAGTTTGTGGAGTTAAACGAGTGCAATTTTTAGAAAGAAATATGTAGTATTAAAAGCATATATTAGAAAAGAAGAAAGATCTAAACTAATAAGATGAAATTCCATCTTAGGAAACTAGAGAAAAACAATTTAAGCCTAAAATAAAACAGGAAAAAAATTAGAACAGCCATCAATGTGATTGTAAATAGCCAAACAATAGAGAAAAAAACAGCAAAATCAAAACCCGTTATTTGAAAAATTACTAACATTGATACACTTATATCCAGGTTTACCAAGAACAGTGAAATGAAGACACAAATTGTCCATATCACAAATGAAAGACGAGTCATCACTAGTGATTCTGCACACACTAAAAGACAAATTTAAAAATACTAGGAACCACTCTGTTCCCACAAATTTGATACATTGAATGAAATGAACCAATTCCTTTAGAAAACACAGACTACTAAAACTCACGCAAGTGAAAATAGAAAACTTGAATAAGCCTGAATCTACTAAATAAAAGAATCGATAATTTATAACATTCCAAAAAAGAAGCCACCAGTCCCAGATGGTTTCACTGGTGAATTCTATCAAACATTGAGAAAAGGAAGAAATAGCAATTCTCCATAAAGTCATCCAGAAAACAACTGGCTTGCCATGTGCAGAAAGCTGAACCTGGACCCCTTCCTTAAACCTTTTACAAAAATTAACTACAGATTGATTAAAGATTTAAACATAAGACCTAACATCATAAAAACCCTAGAGGAAAACCTACACAAAACCATTCAGGACATAGGCATAGGCAAGGACTTCATGACTAAAACACCAAAAGCGATGGCAACAAAGGCCAAAATAGACAAACGGGATCTAAGTAAACTCCAGAGCTTCTGTACAGCAAAAGAAACAATCATTAGAGTAAATTGGCAAACAACAGAATGGGAAGAAATTTTTGCAAGCTCCCCATCTGACAAAGGGCTAATATTCAGAATCTGCAAAGAACTAAAACAAATATACAAGAAAAAAACAACCCCATCAAAAAGTGGGCAAAGGATAGGAACAGAGTCTTTTCAAAAGAAGACATTTATATGGTGAAACCCCGTCTCTACTAAAAATACAAAAAATTAGCTGGACATGGTGGCGTGTGCCTGTAATTCCAGCTACTCAGGAGGCTGAGGCAGGAGAATTGCTTGAACCCAGGAGGCAGAGGTTGCAGTGAGCCAAGATTGTGCCATTGCACTCCAGCCTGGGTAACAAGAGCAAAACTCCGTCTCAATTAAAAAAAAAAAAAAAAAGGAAGACATTTATGTGGCCGATAAACATGAAAAAATGCTCATCATCACTGCTCATTAGAGAAATGCAAATCAAAACCACATTGAGATACCATCTCACACCAGTTTGAATGCTGATCATTAAAAAAATTGGAGACAACATATGCTGGAGAGGATGTGGAGAAACAGGAATGCTTTCACACTGTTGGGAGTGTAAATTAGTTCCGTCATTGTGGAAGACAGTGTAGCGATTCCTCAAGGATCTAGAAATAGAAACACCATTTGACCCAGCAATCCCATTACTGGGTATATACCCAGAGGATTATAAATTGTTCTATTGTAAAGACACATGCACAGCTATGTTCATTGCAGGACTGTGTACAATAGCAAAGACTTGGAACCAACCCAAATGCCCATGAATAATAGACTGGATAAAGAAAACATGGCACATATAAACCATGGAATACTATGCAGCCACAAAAAAGGATGAGTTCATGTCCTTTGCAGGGACGTGGATTGTTGGGAAAAGCAGCAAAGGAGAAAGGACTTAGAGAGTGCCTACATAAATTGGTTACGAGTAACATATAAATAAGGAACAACAAACTGCAGAATGCCACAGGAGGCCTCTGAGGAGGAAGGCCTCTCCATGCCTCGTGTTCTAGTGCAGGGTGACCTAGACTCTGTTACCATAAACACTGTGCTCAAGTATGTAAAACCCCTTCGTAGCACTGTGAGGTAGCCAGACTTGTAGGCACCTTGTAAGGCCCATGTTCCACCAGCTGTACATAGATAATAAGCTAAGGATAACCACATGTTTTTGATTTGTGAAACTCCCAAACCACCACTGTTATCAGTCCTTAGGATGACACATCAATTCTGGCCACTGATTCACTTCTGGCTCACTGATTCACTCCACTATCATTCCACCCCTACCCTGTAGATCAAAGTGATTCTAATCAATAAATAGTGTGGACGATCAGAGCTCGGGGCCTTCACTGCCTCCAGTAATAAAGTGATGGCCCCCTGGTCCCACTTTCTCTCCTAATCTGTCTTTTTCTCATTCCTTTGTCACCACCGAACTTGGGATACCCATGGGTGTGGGTGATGTAGGGCTGGCTCCCTACATTCTGGTGTCCAATGTGGGGCTCATGGATTCTCTCCATTCTGCCACCCAATGTGTGGGGCTCATGGATCCCTACAATGGATGAAGCTGGAAATCATCATTCTCAGCAAACTGACACAGGAACAGAAAACCAAACACTGCATCTTCTCACTTATAAGTGGGTGTTGAACAATGATGACACATGGTCACAGGGAGGGGAACATCACACACTGAAGCCTGTTGGGGGGTGGGTGGCTAGGGGAGGGATAGCAGGGGGTGGGGGGATTGGAGAGTGATAGCATTAGGAGAAATACCTAATGTAGATGACAGGGGGATGGATGCAGCAAACAACCATGGCATGTGTATCCCTATGTAACAATCCTGTATTATCTGCACATGTACCACAGAACTTAAAGTGTATATATATATATATATATATACACACACACACACACACTATATATATGTATATATATACACATACTATATATATGTGTATATATATACACACATATATATATGTGTATATATATGTGTGTGTATTATATATATATGTGTGTGTGTATATATATATATGAAGTAGAGGGAATACTTTCTAATTCACTTAATGAGACCAGTATTACCCTAATATCAAAATTTCAGTCAATGTAATTATCACATTCACAAGCTAAAAAGACAAATCACATGATTACATCAGTTGCCACAGAAAAATAAATTGACAAAATCCGGCACCCATTCATGATTTTTTGAAAAAGTATGATAAAACCAAGAACAAAAGGAAACTTCCTCAATTTAGAAATTAAAGATACAATAAATGGTGTTGGAACAATTGGGTAAACATCTAGAGAAATTAATTCTGGTCTATACCTCACACTATAGACCAGAATATACCTCAAATGGCTCAAATATTCAAAATTTAAAAATACAGCATTGAAAAATATTTTTAAAACTTGGATCAGTGAAGACCTTTGATTTATATTTAAAGCCTAGAAATAACCTGTATTGTGAAAACTGAAATTAAAAAAAATTCAAGAAATAAAATAAAGGCTATATCACAAAGGCTCATATGTAAAGAACTCTTAGAAATCAATTAGAAAAATACCTATATTTTAAAGAATATAAGTAGGTAATGAAAATAAACTAAAATTAAAAAGCCTCTTAAACATATGAATGGTGCTTAACTTTGTTTCTAAGAGAAGAAATACAAATTAAAATTACACTGACACAATGCTTTCTACCTGTCACATTGGAAAAAGTAAAATAGAATGATAATCCACCTTGTTGATAAGGTTTGGTAAAACAGAAACTTTAATTTTTTCATGTGAGTTTATACAATTTCTGTGGGCATACATTTGGCAGTTATATAAAATTTAAAAATGTATTAAATATTTAATCCAGTCACCACAATTCAATTAATCAATCTTCCTATAGACATAATTGCACAACTGTGAAATAATTTATGGTCAAGTAAGAATTGAGGGATTGCTTACTATATCAATGTATTGAAAATAGATGTCTATCAATGGGTCAGATGGGTAAATAAATTTTAATAAATTATACAATGTAATAATTTATAACTGTAGAAGAATGAAAAAGTATAGATTAGTATAAAAGATCTTCAATACGTAAAAAGTGAAAATCAAAAATAATATGCATAGAATTATACATAATATAGCTTTTATTAAAAAAGGGGAAATAGCACTATGTATTCATCACTTTTAGATATTTTATTTTTAAAATCTTTGGAGAAATATGCATTTGGGGTAAAAAGGAAGCAAGGCATGACCAATTTTTTTTGAACTTACAAATGTATTACCAAAATCACAAAAAGGTGTTAAATGTCTCCATAAAGGAAGGCGCCATGTGCAATGGAATCCCTGTCTTTACATCAACACCCAGGCCTTTGGGTCCAGGTGCAAACATAGGTTGTGACATTTCCCTCAATCTGCCCACCACAGTTCCATGGATTCATCTTAGTGGAAAATGGCTGAGCATTGTAAATAGAAAGAACTGCCTATTTAAAAATTTGCAATACTTAGTTCACATTGTTTTATTTTGCTGTGTCTCTGTGATGGTTAATTTTAAGTGCCAGCTTGACTGAATTAAGGAATACCCAGAGAAGCTGGGCACAGTGGCCCATGCCTGTAATCCCAACATTTTGGGAGGCGGATGACTTGAGCCCAGGCATTTGAGACCACTCTAGACAATATGGCAAAAACCCATCTCTACAAAAAATATTAAAATTGGCCAGTCATGGTATCACATGCCTGTAGTCTCAGCTGCTGGGGCCTGAAGTGCGAGGATTACTTTAGCCCAAGATGTTAAGGCTTCAGTGAGCCATGATCATACCTCACACCTCTTTACTCCAATATGGGTTACAGTGTGAGAGTCTGCCAAAACAAACCTCATATATATATACATATATATATATATATGTGTGTGTGTATATATATATATGTATGTGTATATATATATATATGTATGTGTGTGTATATATATATATATAGAGAGAGAGAGAGAGCAGAGAGTGAACTGGTAAGGCATTCTTTCTGTGTGTGGTGTGTCTGGGTGTGTATTTTTGGAGGAGATTGGTATGTGAGTCAGTGGACTGAGTAGAAGATCTGCCCTCAGTGTGAGCTGGCACCATCCAACCAACTGGTGGCCCATACAGAACAAAAAATGGGCAGACAAAAGATTATTTTCTCTCTCTCCTAGAGTGGTGATGTTTTTCTTCTCATGCTCTTAGACATCAGATCCCTAGGCTCTCTGGCCTTTGAACTACAAACCTTATAACAGCAGTCCCCTGGGTTCTTGGGGCTTAAGGCTTAGTCTGAGAATTACATCAACAGCTTTCTTGGTTCTGAGGATTTTGGACTTGGACTGAGATATGCTAACAGCATCCCACGGCCTCCATCTTGCAGATGACCTGTCCAGGGACTTTTTAGCCTCCATAATCATGTGTGCCAATTTCCCTAATAAATTTCATCTCATTTACCTTTCTATATCTGTGTCTATTATCTATCTTATTTGTTCTGTTTTGCTAAAGAACTCTGACTATTATAGACCCCAGTTGAACACAATATTGGAAGGAAGGAAATCCTAATACTCCTTTCTGACTCAAAACCCACCTTGACTTGGCAGACAGTAGTACGGACCTAGTGGGATTTATGAAGCAGAAGAAAACTAGGGACTACTAGATCAATAGATATGGTAAAGGCCACATCTCTGCAGCTTGCTGCACCTCAATGAGCCTAATCTACAAAGTCTAGCTTTAAGGTCTATAAAACAAAGTGGCCATGTGCTGGTCCCTGGTGTCCAGCAGCAGTGCATAAGTTTCTACTGAATCAATTTCACAGAACTCTGACCACTGAAAACCACTACATATAGCAGGTCTCGGCACTCAAAACAGCCAGGGCAAGCCTATCTATCTATGGAGATACCCTGAGGTGCAGAGGGGTGGATATAGATCTGGAATAAATAATTATATATCCCTTAGAGTACATACAACAACAACAAAAATACTGATGGACTCATACCCGTCTAATTATGTAACAAAATGGAGGAATATGTCTGAAACCAAAGGACACCTCAGCCAAGACTGACTTGCTATTTAAAGTAGATAGGAGATTATAGTCATGAAAAAGAACGACAAATGTGTAGACACTAACTAGAGAAGCCTGAGGGATCGATTGCAAAAATGCCCTCAGTTCTCCACCCCTCCCCGATTCCCACCCTTTGCAACATGACTTTGCAAATCCCCGTTTCAAAGTGAGCTCTACACCATTAATCTGAGCTGGTCTCATGACTTGCTTTTGTTTAACAGTGTGTAGCAGAGTAACGGTGTGCCAGTTTCAAGTCCAGACATCAACAGATTTTGTGTAATTTCACTCTCTTTTGAAATTCTATGCCTGCCTTAAGAATAAGTACAGGCTAAACGGCTAGAAGAAAGAAACCACCTATAGTGGTATCAAGGCACTCTTTCTGAATCCATGCCAGACCAGCCAGCTTTTAGTCCACCTACAAGTTATCAGCTAGATCAGCAGAATTGCTCAGGTACCCCATCAACTCATGAGACATAATAAGTGGTTGTCATTTAAAACTACCAGTGGTTGGATTTGTTGGTTCCCCAGAAAGTGCATTTATATACAGAATTTGAATACTGAGAATAAGAAGGAAGTAAGGAAAAGAGGGAGGGAGGAAGCAAGGGAACACCAAAATCAATTCGTATTTACTTAATGTGTATGTCTTAGTGGATGTTATTTCCCCATTCCCCAGTGGTTAAACCCTGATAGTAACCTAAGTTAATCATCTCTTCAGTTGGAACTGCACTAATTAATTTACAGGCTAGATTGTCATCATGTCTACTGCACCTGACAGTAACAATTTCAGATTTCAGATTACTAAACGTTTTTATAACCATTAGTTCATCTTTCCCCTATGATATACCTGAGAAATTGATCATTTCACTTATGAGAAAACTAGTTTAGGAAATGTAAGAGACTTCTTAAGTGGCGTTTGTCCAGAGTGTGAGTGTAAGTGGCAGAATTTGACCAGGAATCCTATTTTGTAAATTCTGGAAGTACAAAAGATAATGAAATTGGCAAATGACATACGTGATATGGTTTGGCTGTGTCCCCAACCAAATCTCATATTGAATTGTAGCTCCCATAATTCCCATGGAGGGACTCAGTGTGAGGTAACTGAATCATGGGGGCAAAAAGACACAAAGTATTTCATTATATAATAATAAAGGGATCAATTCAGCAAGATAATATGACAATTATAAATACATATTTAGCCAACACTAGAGCATAGATAGGAAGCAAATATTATTAGATCAAAGGGAGGGATAGTCTTTAATAAAATAATAGTTGATGACTTCAACACCCTACTGTCCACATTAGACAGATTTATCCACACAGAAAATAATGAAACATTGGATATAAAATGCATTTGAGACCACATGACATTTACAGAACATTTTTTGCAACATCTGCAGAGTACACATTCTTCTCATCAGCATATGGAACATTTTCTAGGATAGACCTTATGTGAGGTCTTAACAAATTTTTAAAAGTCCAAGTTATATCTAGGATCTTCTCAGACTACAGTAGAACAAAACTGGAAGTCAATAACAAGAAGAATTTTAGAAACAATACAAGCACCTAGAAATTGAACAGCATGCTCCTGAATGACCTTGAGGTCAATAAAGAAATTAAGAGAGAAATTAAAAAAAATTGAAATAAAAGGGAAACATAAAATACTGAAACCAATGGACACAGCAAGAACAGTGCTAAGAATGAAGTTTGTATCCATAAATGTCTATACTGAAAAGTAGAAAGATTTTCAATAAACAATTTAATGATACACCTGAAAGAATCATAAAACCAAGAACAAACCCAAATCCAAATTAATAGAAGGAAAAAAATAATAAAGATTGGCTGGGCATGGTGACTCACACCTACAATCTCAGCACACTGAGAGGCCAAGGTGGGCAGATCAATTGAACTTAGGAGTTTGAGATCAACCTGGACAATGTGTTGAAACCTCATCTCTACCAAAAAATACAACAGTTATGTGAGTGTGGTAGCAAGTGTCTGCAGTCCTAGCTATTCAGGAGGCTGAAGTTGGAGGATTGCTTAGCTCAGGAAGTCAAGGCCACAGTAAACTGTGATCATGCCACTGCACTCCAGCCTGAGAAACAAAGCAAGACCTTGTCTCCATGTCTAAAAAGAATGAAAGAAGGAAGGAAGGAAGGAAGGAAGGAAGGAAGGAAGGAAGGAAGGAAGGAAGGAAGGAAGAAAGGAAGGAAGGAAGGAAGAGAGACAGAAAGAAAGAAGAGGGAGGGAGGAAGGGAGGAAGGAAGGAAGGGAGGGAGGAAGGAAGGAAGGAAGGAAGGAAGGAAGGAAGGAAGGAAGGAAGGAAGGAAGGAAGGAAGGGATTAAAGGAGAAATAAATAGAGACTAAAAATGAAAAACAACAAAATAACAGCAAAGGGAAAAGTTGGATTTTTGAAAAGAAATAAAATTGATAAACTACTAGCAAGTCCAACCAATAAACAAAGACAGAAGCCCCAAATAATTAAAATCAGAAACAAAAGAGAAGAAATTACAACTGATATGCCAGAAATACAGTGAATTATTAGAAACTATTATAAACAAGTATATGCCAACAAACTAGAAAATCTAGAAGAAATGGATAAATTTCTGGACACATAAAATTTACCCAGATTGAACTATAAAAATATTTTTTAAAAGCCTCAGCAAACCAATAATGAGTAATGAAATTGAAGCTGTAATAAAAAGTTTCTCACCCAAGAAAAGCCCAAATGGCTTTGTTGCTGAATTCTACTAAACATTTAAAGAAGAACTAACGCCAATTCTACTCAAATTCTTCAGCTACTATGGAAAACAGAAGGATCCTTAAAAAATAGAACTACTATCTGATTCAGCAATTCCACCACTGGGTATTTGTCCAAAGGAAAATACATTAGTATATTAAAGGATACCTGTACCTCCATGTTTACTGTGCACTATTCACATTAGCAAAGATATGGAAACCATCTAACTGCCCCAAGGATGAAAGGATAAAGAGAATATGGTATACATATGCAATGGAATACTGTTCAGCCATAAAAATGGATAAAATCCTGTCATTTATAGCAACATGGATGGAATTGGAGGTCATTGTGTTAAGCAAAATAATCCAAGCCCAGAAAGACAAATACTGCATATTCTCAATCATATGCGGGTGCTAAAAAAGATGATATTATAAAGGCAAAGAGCTGAAGTATAGTTGCCAGGGCCTGGGAAGGGGATAGAGGACAGTAAAGAGAAGTTGGTTACTGAGTATAAACATATAGTTAGATAGAATAAATAAGTTCTAGCATTTGATGACACAATAATGTGAGTACAACTAATAGAAATTTATTCTACATTTAAAAATAGCTAGAAGGGGATATTTAAATGTTCAGTGTAAAGGAATGATACCTGTTTGAGATGATGTATATCTTAGATACCCTGATTTGATAACTACATATTGTATGCACATATCAAAATCTCATAGGTACCCAATATATATGTACAATTTTTGTGTATCAATGAATAAATAAATAGATGTTTATGTAAAAGGCAATACTAAAAGGTAGATGTTAGAATGGTTCTTTAGATCTTGAATTTACGATAAAAGTTTGATTGTATTAATCCATGTTGTCTATATTACCATCTATTAGTACTCTTTTTTAGTATTCTAATATGATCCAGCATATATACCTCAAGATACAAGAAAAGAAAAAACACTAAGATGAAGGATTTAGATTTACATACCAAAATTTAACATACAAATGGAAATCCTATGTAATCAGAACATATTAAGTGGGTATATTTTTATGTATATGTATACACAGGCACACACATACACACATGCACACACACACTATATTTATTACTGTCAAAGCCCAAAATCAAAACTTGTAACTGACTAAAGTGTTCAGATAAGAAAATAAACAGTGGTTTATACAGAAGAAAAAAAATGTGATTTTTCTTTCAAGGAAAATGACCCTTTTAATATGGGACTTTACTAAAAGTTGAAGATAAGAAAATGCAATATTGGGAAGTGTGTATATGTGAAACTAGAAAAATGATCTTCGAGTTTCCAATTCTGGAAGTCTGCTCAATTCTCACCAATTAGGAGACTGGGAAATCTCCATCTTAACTGGGATCCATGGATCCCAGGCCACTTTGGACCTGGAGCTAGATGAAAGTTATTGCTTCTCAATTCCAAGGTCCACTTAATTTCCCACCACAGAAAGACTGGTAGTGGGAATAAACATTGCTTTCCTTGGAAGCAGAAAAGTGCCTGAGAGAAGAAAATCATATTATATGATAGGACAATTTTTAAATTTTGAGAGAGTTGTTCAAAATGAGCATCATGAATGATATCCCAGCATTATGGTTCAGGATTTTTTCCCAGCTAGTTTTGGGAACTGGAGACATGTAGCATCAGGTCTATCTACACAGACATGTGCTGTTCATAAAATGTCTTTGAGAAAATAATTGAACTAACACACCAGCCACATTGTAAAAATAGGAAGGAAAGAAGGAAAGAAGGAAGGTAAGAAGGAAAGGAGAAAGGAAGGATGGGAGGGAGGGAAGAAGAGTTCAGACAGTGTTAGTAATTCAGAGTGTTAGGTATTTATATCATTTAGAGAAATATTCTTCAAACTTCAAGGCCACAGTTCTGCTAAATGTACATAATATTTAAATGACTAGGGAAAACTTCCATATTTTAAGTTTCAACCATCTGCTTTCATAGTACTTTTGACTTCATAAGTCTTTCTAAAAACACGGCAACATTACTTCTTTAACATTTTTGTAAATAAAATACCCATTTTCGTGATTTTTCCCAAAGTCAAGGAGGTTTTTTCCCAAAGATAAGTTGGTACTACTATTTCTATAACCAGAACTCTGTGAACTATTTAAATGCCCTTTCACTGGTTTCAAAACGTTATTTCTACTAGGAAAGTCCTTTGAGAGAGCAAATCACCTTATACACAAAAGCATGCAGCGTGTAATGCCTTTCAGCAGCAGATCCCCAGAAGCTTTGCTTTGTGGCTCTGGATGGCTTAACAATAGCCTTCAACAGCAGCGGAAATGCTGAAAAGATTTTGAAGACTCAAAGAGGTGCTGGCAGGCAGGAGTTACAATTATACACAAACATAAGCAGCAATGAAGCCAGCAGGAGAGAAAAGCTGCTCAAATATAGAGAAAATGTATAGAAAAGAATAATGATGTCTGAGATAAAGCTGTAGAAGGTATTGAGAGTATTACAAAATGTACTCCAACTTTTGAAATGTAAAGGTGAAGGTTGGGCCATAAGAATTGGGCTTCAAACTCCCTTTTCTCCTAGTCTTAAATTTAAAGCAAGCCTTTACTTATCATTGCTCAATTCTTTCAGTATGCCACATATTATATTTTTACATAATGGCTTCAACCAACCTTAAATATTATTTTGATGATTTCACTAAAGTAAAAGATATTTGGTTAAAAGATGAACCAGTGAGAAATCTGTGAGAAACTCTTAAATGCCTTTCTTCAGCTATAAAGGACCAGGTGTGGCTGAAAGAATATCCCTGGCAGACTAAAATACAGGGACCATAATTTGAGTTAAAAGTTCTGAGCCTTAAAAACCATCACCTAGTGTGCCCAGAGGACATGCCTCTCATGGGGCTACTCCCAGCCAATGAGGCAGAAGGTAGGGGGTAGGGGAGAAACTAAGGCAGACCAAGGTTTCTCTGATGGCTCAAGCACTCCCCTCTTTAGCAATCAAGGACATTTCCCGAAATTGTTTCTACTCCTCATATGTTAGACCTGAATGTTGGTCACATGGCCCTGCCAGCCTTTCCCAGTCTTCTCCCTTGTTTTACTTGTTAAGACATCTCTATTAATAGTATCCTGGAATGTTAAGTCAATCTTGATGTTTGGCCAAAACTAATATGAAGAACCTATTCTTAAACCAGCATGTTTTCAGCTTCAAGGTTTGATGCTTCTAAAATTCTAGGGAAGGCCGGGCGCGGTGGCTCACGCCTGTAATCCCAGAATTTTGGGAGGCCGAGGCGGGTGGATCACGAGGTCAAGAGATCGAGACCATCCTGGTCAACATGGTGAAACCCCATCTCTACTAAAAATACAAAAAATTAGCTGGGCGTGGTGGCGTGTGCCTGTAATCCCAGCTACTCAGGACGCTGAGGCAGGAGAATTGCCTGAACCCAGGAGGCGGAGGTTGCGGTGAGCGGAGATCGCACCATTGCACTCCAGTCTGGTAACAAGAGCAAAACTCAGTCTCAAAAAAAAAAAAAAAAAAAAAAAAAAAAAAAAAAATTCTAGGGAAAACCCAAGTACTAGAGAAATTCTGTCTTGGAATTTGTTTCTAAAAATTCTCCTCAAGGGAAAGCCTCCCATAAAATGAAATAAAAAGGCAAAATGTTTATAATATGTTGTTAAGTGAAATAGGACTTTATTTATTTTTTATTTCCATAGGTTTCTAGGGAGTAGGTGGTGTTTGGTTCATGAAAAAGTTCTTTACTGGTGATTTCTGAGATTTTGGTGCAGCCATCACTCAAGCAGCGTACACTGTACCCAGTGTGTAGTGTTTTACCTCTCATCCCCTCCCTTACTTTCACCTGAGTTCCCAAAGTCCAGAGTATCAGTCTTATGTCTGCGTTTTCATAGCTTAGGTCCAAATTGTAAGGACATACATTGTTTGGTTTTTCATTCCTGAGATAATTCATATTTGTGCCTTTTTATAGCTGAGTAGTAATCCATCTATCTATCAATATATCTATATATCTATATCTATATCTATATCTATATCTATAGATATAGATATATATATCTCGGAGCTTTAAAAATCCATCACCTGGTGTGCCCAGAGGACATGCTTATGCCTCTCATGGGGCTACTACCAGACAATGAGGTGGGAGATAGGGGTAATGTGACATATATATGTATATATATGATATATGTGTATATATATCATGTATGTGTATATATATATATATATATATATATATCACATTTTCTTTATCTACTCACTTATTGGTGGACATATGGGCTGGTTCCATATTCTTCCAATTGCAGATTGTACTATTATAAACATGCATGTACAAGTATCTTCTTTGTATAATGACTTATTTTTCCTCTGGGCATATACCTAGCAGTGGGATTGCTGGATCAAATGGTAGATATACTTTTAGTTCTTTAAGGAATCTCCATAGTGTTTTCCACAGTGGTTGTATTAGTTTACGTTCCAACGAACAGTGTAAAAGTATTCCCTTTTCACCACATTCACGCCAATATTTATTATATTTTAATTTTTTGATTATGGCCATAATTGCAGGAGTAGGGTGATATTGCATTGTGGTTTCAATCTGCAGTGAAGTGGAACTTTAAAATGGCATAACAATTACTAAAAATTATGATCTCAGTTATGTAAAACAGAATTCATGGAATGAGGAATTAGGATGTCTTGATCCACTTAGTGTTTCCATAAAGGAATATCTGAGGCCAGGTAATTTATAAAGAAAAAAGGCTTATTTGATTCATAGTTTTAATGATTGAAAAGTTTAAGATTGGCATCTGCATCTGGTGAGGGCTTCAGGCTTCTTCCACTCATGGCTAAAGGTGAAGAGCAGCTGGTGTGTGCAGAGACCACATAAGAGAGGAAACAAAAGAGAAACCAGGGAGGTGCCAGGCTCTTTTTAACAACTTTTGCAGCTTTTGCAGGAAATAATAGTCACCCCTAATGACCCTCATAGACATTTACCTGTCTATGAGGGATCCACCCCATGACCAAACCAAACACCTCCCATTAAGCCCCACCTCCAATACTGGGGATCAAATTTCAACATGGGATTTGGAGGGGACAAATATCTAAACCATAGCAGAAGGTAATGAATCATACTAGGTGTTTCTACTCTGTTTACTATTCATTTATTATTATTCTAAGTTTTCTAAATGGAGTATGTTATTTGATTTTGTGTTGGGAAGAAGAATAAAAATACATATGAAATATATTAAATAAATTAAGGGCTGGGAGGGAAGTAAGATAACAATCAAACAATGGAGAATATCTCTTGGATCCTTGTGTGTCTTCTTTCCCCAAGAAATAGTGAGAACTAGATTATTAACTGATTCCTAGTATTTGCATTCTATGGTTTAAATATCCTCTGCCAAATTCTTGTTGAAACTTAATCTCCAACATAGCAAGATTGAGGGTTAGGAGTTTTAAAAGGTAATTGGGTTATGAGTTACCTTTTAATTAACTCATGCATTAATGAATTAATGCATTATTATGGGAGTGAAATTGGTGGCTTTATGAAGAGAGGAAGAGAGACCTGAACAAAATGTTAGCATACTCAGCCCCCTTGCCATGTAATGCCCTGTGCCACCAGGGGGCGCTACAAAAAGTCCCCACTAGCAAGAAGGCTCTCACCAGATGCACACCCCAACCCTGGACTTCCTAGCTTTCAAAAATGTAAAAAGTTAATTCATTTTCTCTATAAATTACCCAGTTTCAGATATTGTGTTATAAGTAATAAAAAGTAGACTAAGACAGTACCCATTCTAACCTCTCACCACAGAAGTCTGCCAGATCTGAAATCCTTGCTTCTCTGTTAGAGGAGGTGAAGTCCTGATCTTTGTGTACTAGATTTCTTCACGATACTCCATCATCTCAAGACACTCAGGAAGCACCCAGAGATTCTCATTCCACTTCACTGGTGCTTGCTGCAGTGACCAGTACAGCTGGAGAATCCGCCAGCTCTCCAAAGGGTGCATTTGTGCCACTCTGCTGCACTCTAAATTCCTGACCAATAGACTCCTCTTTACATATTGGATATTTTTAAAAACATTTATCATCAAAATGAGTAAGACAAACTAGAAGTAAATGTGATTTTATTGAATTTTCATCATCCATCTCCTTTTGTGCTAGAACTTCAATTAAGTATGGACAAAATGTACTTAAAATTTCTAACTAAACTTGACTCTATCTCTTGGATTTTACAACAGTTTCTTTCCAGTAAATGTTCAGTCATCTCAAAATTCAAACTCCTTATCAGGCTTATTTTATCTCACTTGAGGGCTGCCTCATCTTATCCTCATTTACAAGGTCATGTGTCCGTACATAGGGAAAAATATGTATAACTTCATGGCATTGGTACGGGGCTGACATCTGTGTGCCATCTTCCTCTGCCTACGGGGAGATGGCATGTATCTGTGATTTAGCCTCTACCTCTATTGTTAATGCATGTTCTGCTCAAGTGTCTATGAGTTATTTATTCACAGTCTGTTCTCTTTGAGAAGGGAAAGACATAGTGCTTTTCCAGGGAACTTGGTCATCTCTCTCTGACTAGGCACCCCACTTTTGCTTTGACTGGTACTTCAGATGTCCCAAGTTGTGGCAGTGACTCTCTTGCAATCCAGGTTTGGGAAGTGTGATGGCCTTTGCTCCAGGGTCACTTCACATTTCATGGTGGTTATTTCTCTGACAAATTTTCCAGCCAGCACACTATAGCCCCCTAGGGAGGACCCAGTAACTCCTGGATACTCTCATTTCACGAAGAATCTGAGAAGATTGGTACTCAACACCTGTGTTGAGGAGGTATTATACTTCCCTCAGTCATTTCTAACTTACTTCCCTGTGTCTTTCTGGATATGGCACCAGGCTGACCATGTGTTTCATGGTGGAATTTCCAGGTAAATACCCTCACTGAATGAATAGCAAGTTTGTTACCCTGGGGTTTTTTCTTCAAATATTGTAAGTCTATGATCGCTTTATTTGAAATAGACCTTAAGGAATTCCAATCTTTCACTCAAAGCAAGAAGCCGTTTAACTGGAGTCTATTTTTTCTTAACTACACTATTGATTTATCCATGGATATCTGTACTCAGTAGAGGAAAAGCTGTCAACTTCCTCTTCATGATGGTTGAATGTTTCACCATGTTACACTCTCTTCTACTCTGTGATGCTACCATCCCTTTCTTTGGACAATAATCCTCATGGCCTTGCTTTATGGCAAAGGGTCTGCTGAAGAAGGGAAAGAACAAAACTGGATTGCTGAAGCAGAATGTGCACTGGGAGTTAATCCAACACCATTTGCTCATACTTGAGTGTCTTTCATGATTGTAACTTCTTTAGCAAGATAATACCTCCCATATATTTATTTAAATGTCAGGTAGTGATTACGCAGTCTAAAGTCACTATTACCATCCTCATTTTATAGATATTAAAAGTGAGGCACAGAGGTGAAATGGTTCATCCCAAATTTCTTAGCTAGGAAGTAGTGTGTCCAATATTCTAACCCAGGCTTATCTGAGTTGGCAACCTTAGTTCTTGAATTCATGCATACTGAATCTTCATGCCTTATCATGTGTTCTATTTCCTCTACACATAACCTAGTCTTCTGGATAAGAAAATGGGGAAAGGGATGAGGGAAAGTAACTTTTTAATGTCCTAACTCCCATAATCAACTCATTTCTTCTGCATATCTCATTTCCTGGAGATATGCAGGGAAATAATCCCAAGGCACTTGTTCATGGCCTTGATATGCCTTTTCCCCAGATGATAGTTACATTTACTCTTCCTTTTCAGAGTGTAAATTCTTCAAATCTCAAGGATACCTGTATATATTCCTTCCATAAAGCCTCTAGGTAGTTGCTCAGATTTTTGACTTATACAAAGATTTGCTTAAAGCCTCCATGTTAGAAACAATAATTAATTACACGGATTGTTGCAGAAACAGTATGAAAGTCCTTACTCCTCCTTTCTATCTTCCTACCCTAATGCACAAAACAGGAAACAAACTATTAAAAAAAGATGGAAAAGATGTGAAGAAAACAGCAGAAATGGGACATTAACCAAGTCACCTATTTGAATCCATTTTCCTTAATGCTCTGGTTAAGCAGAAGTTGATACTGAAAGTTAATTTCAGGTGTCTACGTATAGATACAATTTATGGTCTATACCATAAATTGTATGTGTATACCATATGGTAGGCCAATTTAGTAAACTTTTATAAATCTGGTCAGACAAAATTGATGTACTATTTTTAAAAACAAGTCTTTTGTCTCCAAGTTTAAATCATATTTCTTTTTTTTTTTTTCTGAGACGGAGTTTCGCTCTTGTTACCCAGGCTGGAGTGCAATGGCGCGATCTCGGCTCACCGCAACCTCCACCTCCTGGGTTCAGGCAATTCTCCTGCCTCAGCCTCCTGAGTAGCTGGGATTACAGGCATGCGCCACCATGCCCAGCTAATTTTTTGTATCTTTAGTAGAGACGGGGTTTCACCATGTTGACCTGGATGGTCTCGATCTCTTGACCTCGTGATCCACCCGCCTCGGCCTCCCAAAGTGCTGGGATTACATGCATTTAAATCATATTTCTAAGCAAGTCTGTTGCATAATTTTTTTCTTGTTAGTACACAGGTTGTAATGTCCATTCTCTTTTAAAATTAATGTGTATTGATAAACCAGAAGCCAGTGTGAGATGGGAGCAGAAAGGATCTGAATTATCTGGCATAAAATAGACATAACATCAGGGCTTTGACATTGTGAAATAGCCTAAAGCGATATTTTACTGAATGTATTTTAAACATTTCTACGTTATTCAGCAAAGTAAGAAGTAGGCGGTTAGATGATGTCACTTTATAGTAACATTTTTAAAAACGTGTTCCAGTGAAAGTAGAAAGAAATTTCTTGCTTTCAGACTGTGCAATTTGAAATACCCTAAATCAATAACTTGAACCTCTTAACTTATAACATCATAAGAAATGACACTTAACTGATTATTTCTCAAAATAACACAAGTGGAGCCACTTTGTCCAAAACTCTCAATAGTCCCTTCCTACGTCAGCTAAGGTAGGGTTTGATTGCCACACAGAGGAAATGCACTGGCTTTAGGGAATGCCACATCGTAATGTATCTTTTCTCCTTCTGAAACCCATTTACTTTATACTTTGGAAACATTTCTGTATTGCAAGACCAGACATAATGAAGTTTCACTTGGCTTTGAGTCTAAC
The DNA here is from genome assembly GCA_031835075.1 of Saguinus oedipus. Taxonomy (NCBI): domain Eukaryota; kingdom Metazoa; phylum Chordata; class Mammalia; order Primates; family Cebidae; genus Saguinus; species Saguinus oedipus. Next base: position 64,139,145 of record CM063171.1, on the reverse strand, counting down.
ACTGACAATTGTATGTTCATATTGACCTTTCTTAACTTTACCTTCACTTGGTCATATTCTGATATTGCCATCTGGAAAAGTGTCCTATTATAATTTGAGTTGTGTTTGCTTCCTGGTGCCAATAGAAGATCCAATTTTGTATTATCCGCTTCCAAGCTCTCAGCATTTAATTTCCATGAATTATTATATAATCACCTTTTAGGTTATACAGAGGATACAAAGAAAAATGTAGAGTCTATTCCTTCAGAGTTAGAGCACATTAATAGTAGAGTTATTATTAAAATGTCTGAGCTTGTAGCTTTTTTAAAATTATGCTTTAAGTTTTGGGATACTTGTGCAGAACATGAAGGTTTGTTACACAGGTATATACATTCCATGGTGTTTTGCTGTGCCCATCAGCCCATCGTTGACATTAGACATTTCTCCTAATGCTATCCTTTCCCTAGTTCCCCACCCCCTGACAGGCCCTGGAGTGTGATATTCCTGTCCCTGCATCCATGTGCTCTCATTGTTCAGCTCCCACTTATGAGTGAGAACATGTGGTGTTTGGTTTTCTTTTCCTGTAGTTTGCTGAAAATGATGGTTTCCAGCTTCATCCATTCTTTTTTCTGGCTGGATAGTATTCCATGGTGTATATATGCCACATTTTCTTTACCAAGTCCCTCCTTGATGAGGATTTGGGTTGGTTCCAAGTCTTTGCTATTGTGAATAGTGCTGCAATAAACATACATGTGCATGTGTCTTTATAGTAGAATGATTTATAATCATTTGGGTATATACCTAGCAATGGGATTGATGAGTCAAATGGTATTTCTGGTTCTAGACCATTAACATATTGGTGATCTGGCCATCAATAAAGTCATTAGAATGACTAAGACTACCTAAGAACCCCAATATTAAGAAGGTAGAGAAGAAGGCCAAAGCATAATACCGGAACTTTAAAGGTGACGAGCTTCTGGAAGAGAAAAGATTACTTGATTAAACAGTGAAAAGAAAATATGGTAACCATTTAAGAGTTTTAAGGAGGTCCTGCTAAACTTCATGAAGATAAAATAAATTAATGACTAAAAAGTAACCACTGGATTTATCCATTAGATCATTGGAGACCTTAACAAGAGTAAATTTTTATAAATAGAGGGCTATTGTATAGTCCTGACTCCACTGGGCTGACTGGCGGATGGGTGATGAGAGTGGTTTTACTCAATGCAGATCACTGTTCTGAAGGGTGGAGATAATAAAGAAAGAAAGGAAAGATAGAGTCAAAGATGGTGGCAGAAAAGTTAAGCAAATTGAGAGGAACAAGTAAATAGAGAGAAAGTGAAGACAGAGGAATGAAGGTATAATTGATTAGCAAAGTTCTAGGTGGAGACAGGAGAAAATGAGATCACGGTCACGGTTGGAGGAAAAAACCCATGTCTAAGACTGGATAAAATAGAATAAAGATGATGCATTTGTTTGCTAGGACTGCCATATCAAAGTATACTTAACTGGATGACTTAAAGAATAGGAATTTATATTTTCACCTTTCTGAAGGCTAGAAGTGTAAGATTAAGGTTTGGGCAGGGTTTGTCCCTTCTGTGGCCTTTCTCCCTGACTTACAGATAGCCATCTTGTCCCAGTGTCACCTCATAGTCTTACCTCTATACATCCTGTTTCCACATTTCCTCTTCTTATAAGGACACCAATCATATTAGGTCATTAGTCATATTCCTAGTGACCTCATTTTAATTTAATTACTGTTTTAAAGATCTTATCTCCAGATATGGTCACATTCAGGGATAATGGGAGTTATGACTTTAGCATATGAATTTTGGGGAGATGCAATTCAGTCCATAAAAATGGGTAGATACTTCTACCAATTAAATAAAAGTCATATTGAATATCTAACCAAATGTTTAACACATACTTATTTATTTATTAAATTTATTTTACTTTTGGTGCATACTATATCTGGCATTTCTCCCCATATTTTTTAAGCATGCTTATAAAATGCAGGTTGCACAATTGGAATCACATGAGCAGAAAGACAATGGAAAGTAGGTCCTATAGCTAAAGAATATTCAAAGCAAAGTTTCTGCATTCAGAGGACACAAGAGATTAAAACCTGAACATCTCTGTTGTTCTGTTTTCAACCGTATGTCAAATCTGCTTTCTGGCAATAGACACTGATTGTCATTGGAGGTCACACTTCAGGGTACATACTACAGTCATTGACAAATTGCTTCTGTGCTGTAAAGTGAAAATGATGAAATATTCTGCTATATCTCAAGAATTGTCTCTTCCACTTACATCATCTTTGCAAACCTCAAAAAGCCTAAACAGTTGCTAAGAAGAATATATTTAATCTTCTATATGGCCATAGGGATGGTCAAATTTTATTATTTATTTATCTTTTACTCTTCATCAGATTAACTCAGCTTCACTTTATAAGAAAAATATACAGATTTAAGAGAATGATTATTAAGAACAGAATAAATTCAGACTCAGTCAAAATGGCATTTTATCAACTGTCAGAAAATGAGCAATATTTCAAATTATCTGCCTTCATTAAAATCAATTTTTTAATTAAACTATAAAAACATATGATATAAGGTTACTCCTTTAGGAAATGTCATTTTATTTCCTCTAAGTATAAAGCTTTGCGTACAATTTCAATGTTTCTTATGCATCCTCTGTATACCAGACTGAGCCAGGACCTCCAAACTGCATGACTTGAGTCCCTATGGAATACAGCAGATCCTCAAACAACATTGTTTCATTCAGTGTTGCTTCCTTAGAAAGTTGATGATAAAACTAAATAAATCAGTTAGCATTGAGGCCACTGTCTGTGTAGTTTGCACATTCTTCCCATGTCTGGAGGGTTTTCTCTGAGTACTCCAGTTCCTCCCACATCTCAAAGCTGTACACGTTACACTCATTAGTGTGTCTCAGTGGTCCTTGTCTGAGTAAATGTGGATGTTTGTGAGTGTACCCTGTGATAAGATGGCATCTTGTCCAGGGTAAATTCCCACTTTGTACCCTGAGCTATAGAGAGAGACTCCAGCCACCTGCAACTTGCATAAGCAGATAAGATAATTACTTTGCTTATTTTTATTAATCTTTCTTAAATGTCTTTATAGCTCACTCTTACTTTAATGCTTAATATTAGAAGTGTTTTTCTCTTCCTTTAGAAGTTTGGTGATATTTTTGTGACCAGAAATATGCTGTAGGAACTTAACTCTTGTTTACATCAATTAGTCTATGGTAACATTTGCTTCATTGCATTTCATTTTGATTAAACTCACAGGTTCCACGAACTTATCAAGACAGTAAGTGAGGATTTACTGTACTCTGGCAGCTGGATAACTCTAGCTGGCATCTGCTTTCTGCCAAAATTTCTGGAAAGCAGAAGGAAGCAATCAAATGTAGTCATTTCAATTGGTTCTGCATTAATACAATATTGGATACAAATTGCCGCCATTTGCTCATGGCCATTTTCATTGGCTGCGTCTTTGAAATTTCTTTTCCTATTATTGTAATACAAAAATCTACAGATAGCTACCCTTTCCTTCAGGGAGCATAGATGATGTTCGCGTCATCATTTTCAAACTCACATTAGGCAAAGCTGTTGTGCTCTACAGCTATAGTGAACTCAGCCAGGAAGCTCAAAACACAGCACCTTCTAAATATATATTTTCATCCCCAGTCATACTCAGGAGTACGGAAATTGAAGTGATCTTCATTTTAAGTGGCTTCACAGAAAAGTTCATACTTAAACACTTGATTGGTGTTTGCTCTTTTCTCTATTCAGATGCAAATCCACTCCTTGTTCCAGACATTGGGAGGGTTACTGAATTCATGGTTAATACAGATATGATAGACAGGTGTAGAGACCATTAAATAACTTCTGCCCCATAGATAGTGTGTTTACCTGCTACACTGGGCATAGGTATATGACATGATTTCTTTCAGGAAGCATCCTTAGTATGTAGTCTAATATCTAATCCATATTTAGATTTTTGTATTGTACATACTCAAATTGACAACCAATGCATTTTCTATCTTTAGATGTTTTAATACCTTGTGTCTGATAATATGAATGAACAACATCTTGGAATGGTTTTTCAGTACTAGATTGGTGACTTCATAGTTTGTCATAATGAATCTAACAAGATTTTTAGATTTTAATACAAAGACCTGCCCAGGGTCATCCTCTATCACAGGATCACTGATACTGATGGGGTTATCTGCCATCCACTTCAACTTCATGGCATGATGTGGCTTTGTTTTGGCAACAAAACAACTGACTCTCTGATTTGTAATTTAAGCTCAGAGTAATGTCAAGAACCTTCTTAAGATTCCAGACTTCTCGGAGTTTTCGGTTGTCTTTTTCATCATCACTCTGAATAATGAACAGTAACTGGTGTTGGTTTTACTTCATGCTGAAGACTACTGGATCCTACTTATTTCTCATTAGTATTCACAAAAATAATTGCCTATAGCTAGAATATCACTTCTACTCTCAACCAGCACCTCTCCGTCTTCTTGCACCATGTCTTCCATCTCATTCAATATGTCAGCTGCAAACTGCTGCTGTCCTGGTTGCAGATCTTGCTGAAAGTCATTCTTCTCATTTGAGTTATCTTTGTTATGCTGACTGTTATCTTGAGATGTTGGCATTGTTATTCTGAACATTATAATCATTGTTACTGTTGGAGATCTATTTGCTAACAGGGGCCCAGGAAACCTAAATTTCTATGCCTGCACTGAAACAAACTCAAGTATGGCCTTGAGTGGTTGACAAAACATGTGCTCCAGTGAAACAAACTTCAACTGGGTAACAAACAATTCAATTAATTGGTCAAAGGAATCAAGCTTCAGTGTATAGCACTGAACTGGGCTGATATTAACCAACCAATTCCATCTTGAGTGGTCTGAGATAATACATTATATGTTTTATATAAATGAGGCAGTTACAAATTGTAGGTATTTGTTACAGGAAAAAAACTTCATTGACTGCTTTTATTCCTATAGTGATGATACCAGGATATTGTACCACATCAGCCAAACCATACTTTACCAGATATGCAACAGCCATTCTACTCTGCAGCTAAAACTCATCTAGATATCCCAGAAGACGATGGGTTTCACACTGGTGGAACTTTAACTCTGCCACCTTAAGGGAAAAAAAAGGACATAATTGTTGGTTCAGGAATGCTGGATCCAAGCTTCATGTAACCTACAAGAGAATGAGGGTTAGGTAACTATGATCTTTTTCAAGAGCATTTTTACAAGCTCCTCGAACAATACTGTATACATTTCTAAAATCATGTGATCTCTGTCTCCAATTACATATTAGATGAGACCTCCAATGAAAGAAACTGGAAACATTTCTAGGTGTGCCTAGTTTCAGGAAGAGGCTAAATATGTTACTAAATAGATGTATTTTTAGGAATTTATGGGTCCTGCACATTTCCTAATGACAAATGATCTTAAGCTGATGCACAGAAAGCTTTTAAATGCTGTGGTTTAGTGACTTTTACCTACTCCAAATAGAGGTGCCTGAAGATTGAGCTATAAAGAATTTCAGGGACATTTACCCTGACTAAACATGAAGTCTGTATTCTGGATCTCATAGAAATTTTCAGAAGGAGTCAGAAATGCTTCATCACAATTACAATAATTTCCTCAAAATATAACCCACAGCAGCAGTAGGTTGTGCTGTAGTTTACATACAGCAGAACATGTGCCATATTTGTCCAAATGGCCTCAACCAACTACAAATGAGAGGTTTCCACACCCAGTAACTTTGGATATGCTTGCAAAGCTTCTAGGACTCCTAGAATGCTAAAAGTCTCATGGTCTTGTACTCTTCACCTCTTAAGGTATCTAGGGTGAAGGCTGTGTAGTTGTTTGATGTCTGGTATCTTATAAACTGTTAGAAAACTGGAATCTCTAAAGCCACTTGGGGTGTATTTTCACCACTGCCCTGCACAGGATCCACAACCTTCACAACTCTCAAATACAAGGACATTGCTTCCTTTTGTTTTCTGAAGACATTCCATATACATGTTATTCCACAGAAGGAGGTTAAAAGAAAAAAGGCAAAGCATATCAGGTGAAAGTTGATTTCCATAGTCCCTTAGTTCATCTGATACTATTTTCAGGGGGATTTCATTGTTCATGAAACACCTTTTAACACTCTTCTCTCATGGCCCTATTGCTGTTTTGTCTGTGCTATCAAAGAGCACACCTCCTCTCTTGGTTACTTGAGTTCAAAACATCTACACTGGCCTTCATAGTCTGTTATTGTGGTGGAGAGGGAGGGAGAAATGTGACAGATGCTTCTGGTAGTCCTCAGCACCTTGGCTCCAGGGGATGGCAAATCTAATATAATTAGAAGGCAAATAAGTTTGAAGGACTAGTCATATGTAATTTTGTCAAAGAATAAATCTGTACAGACAACTGTGGAGGGCAGTAGTTTAGAAATAAGATGGGATTGGTTAAAGGAGTAAATTCTCAAAATACTTGCCATTTTCCTACCTATATTTACATGAGCATTTCAAACAAAATGTTTCATTGCTATCATAAAACATGTGTCTTCAAATATTGTTTGTAAATATGGGTCTAAAATTCATTTTAAGTCATTTAAGCCACTAACAATCTGTACTAAGATGTTCTTAAGAGAGATAGAGCATGTATTTTCAACATTTGGAGGAGAAACTTAATGACAAATTTTTTAAAAACCAACACAAAATTCCAGGTTCTTATGATAACAGTTACATGAAACTCTATTTTATCTTCTTAAATAAGCTTTATATACATTTTACATGCATTAGAACATTTACTCCATTAACGTAGAAATTTTTTGTGTCTAGTTTATTGCTAATTCTCATTGCTAGAGCAGTTTCTGGCATTCAATAGTTACTCGATGAATATTAGTTAAATAAATGTTTGCCAAGGACATAGAGTGAGTGTGTAATTTATTAGATTCATTGTTTTAAAGTGATGACTTGGAATTATTACGAATGCCACCGTAGTATTTAGACAGAAAGCAGTCTGGCTTAAAGTGGTTGGGATGTAGGAGAATTTCCTCCTACATTCGATGGTGCCAACTTGTGATATTTTGTCTTTTATACTTGAGATTTTGTCTGTCCATTTTGTTTTATTCATTTATATAGAATCTTAGATACCAATTCTTGATATTCTCAGCAAACATGTCTGGCAATGTCAAAAATGATCTTTGCTGTCCTGCAATCTCTTGTAGAAGCCATAATAGCAGGCACTGATTCTTTCTTTCTTTCCTCCAGTGCCAAGCTGAGTACCTGAATTATATTAGATGATTTATAAATACAGTTGTTAAGTACTTCAACTTGACACAAGTACCCTGTTTGACACAAATAAAAATACTTATGAATTATTTTAGTAAAAAATATAAATAGCCACTGATATCCTGGAAAAAAAATTTCATACAAAAATATAATTCCAAATTCAAATTTTGCAATTTAAAAAATCAATTTTGATATTTTTTTGTTTTCAAAGATAATTACTAATTATTAATATTTAATCCAATTGCCTTTATAATGAGTGAAGAAATCTTTGATCTGGTTCCTTATTTGTTTATTTTTTACATTTCACAAATGTCACTTGGCCTGGTTTTCTAGAACACAAGTATTTTTGGATATTAATTAATATTAGTGTTAGAACATATTTCTAACTTGGACAATTTCAAAAGTATCTACTCCAAATTGAACTAATTAGTAGCTCATGAGGTAAAAGTACTGTCATATAACTATATCTTATATACTGAACTATACATAGTAATTACTGAATTAGTTGAATAGCATGTACAGTCTATATGCATTGCTTCTTTTAATTGCAAAGTACAGCAATTTCACTGAGCTAACTAACACACATTCCCCAAAACTGAATTTATTTGATCATGCTGGGGGAATACCATTAAAGCCAAGGAAAAAATTTAACTATGGTGGTATTGTGGTAGGAGCTCCCAAGATCTCAGTAGCAGAATTTCTAAAATTTCCAAATGGATCTTTCTTGACATAAGTTATCTCCCAGTTCTTAGCATCTCCTTTTCCCCTTCCTCTGAGATGAAATTTGTGAGCACATGCACATGCACACCAACAGTCAAAAGAAAGAAGAAGAGACAGACAGAGACAGAGAGAGATGGAGATTTGAATGGTCCAAATTATTCAGATGTCCATATCTCAGCCAGTCAACTCTGGTCTTAGGGTGGGGTCACAGAGTGAATGTGGCCTGGTAATTGTAGCTAATGTTTGTTGACCATGTACTGGATACCAAATACTGTTCTCAGCACTTTCTATGTTCTATGTCATTTAAGCCTTTCAATGACTCTAGGATCTCTTTACTATTATCCCATTTTACATATATACAAACATACCACAATAAGTGTCTTAAATGTCCTTTGTTGCCTGGGAAAATGAAAAGTATTCAAAATCTCAAATTTAATATAACAGTCTATGTTCATCTGTGATGATCTTAGAGATTTCTAATAATCATTCAGGTAAGAATATACTGCATTAGTGTCTTTGTTTTACAACTGAAGCCACTGAATCAAAAGAACTGTTTGATCAACAATGGCCACAAAACTAATGCATAATAGAACAGAGAGTCGAGGACTCAGGGCCCCTTAGGAGAGGTCTAGAGAATACTCAAAGCTTGTGTCCTGGGCCTTTCTTTTCAAAGACCAGTAAATTTATTTTTCTTTTGACAAGAGCTTCTATTGTTTATTTATAAAATTAGGAAAAGCACATTAAATATATGAAAGAATAAGCACTTGACATATTAACAATTAAATGTAATAGTTTTATTTATTTCTGAGGTTTCCTGATACAGATTTATGTACATTCAATCAGAAGGTTTCTATCTGGAAAACAAAGATAATTATATTTGTGGACAAAAATTTGAAGAAAAAGATATATCATAATAGTACCCTAGGTCTGATATACTCATTTCTTCCAGCCAATCCCAGCCCAAATGTTAGTTTCCTATCAAGTAGACCAGATCATATTTACTAGGTCAGCATGTAATACTAATAGCAAAAGTTTCAAAGTGAACCCAAAACCTTACTGTGGGTATTAGAAAGGATGGCATACCTCTAAGCCCCGAATGAATAACTGACTTCAGGTTAAAAGAAGAAAAATATGGTTGAAAGAAGGTGGAAATAAATAGGTAGTACTACATAATATTTGTCTCAGAGAGTAGAACTCTGATAAGCCTCTTCACTGAGCCCTGAAGGAGACCTGCCTATAGGAAATAGATTGAGAAACTCCTTTCACTAAATATGATTTACTGAAAGTTCAATTGTGAGTCATAAGCAGCATTATTTTTATGACTTTGTGACAAAGGATAAATTTAAGAGAGATTGAGCATAGAACATATTTCCATTTCTTTGTGTCTTTTTCAGTTTCTTTCATCAATGTTACAGTTTTCAGTGTAGAGATCTTTCACTGCTTGATGAAATTTATATCTAAGTATTTTTTGTAGCTATTATAAATGAGACTCTCTTCTTGATTTTTCAGATAGTTTTTTGTGTATAGTAATGCTACAGATTTTTGTATGTTTATTTTGTATTCTAAAACTTTACTGAATTTGATTATTAGTTCTAAGAGTTTTTTTGGTAAAATATTTAGAGTTTTCTATATACAAGATTATGTCATCTGCAAACAGGGAAATTTTGCTCATAGATTGGAAGAATTAATATTGTTAAAATGTCTAAAGTGATCTACAGCTACAAGATAAGCTATATCAAAATAACAATGACGTTCTTCCACAGAAATAGAAAAGCACAATTCTAAAATTTGTATGGAACCACTAAAAGGCTTCAAATAGCCAAAGGAATCTTGAGCCAAAAGACCAAAGCATCAAATTATTACATTTCTTGACTTCAAAATATACTATAAAGCTATAATAAACCAAACAGCATGGTAGTAGCATAAAAATAAACACATAGGCCAACAGAACAGAATAGGGAACCCAGAAATAAATCCATGCCCTTATAGCCAACTGGTTTTTGTCAAAGTTGCCAAGAACACACAATTGAGAAAGGACAGTCTCTTTAATAAATGGTGTTGACAAAACTAGGTATCCACATGCAGAAGAATAAAGCTAGATTGTTATCTCTCATTATATAAAAAAATCAATGTGGCCAGGCACCACAACTCACACCTGTAATCCTAGCACTTTGGGAGGCCAAAGTGGGCAGATCACCTGAGGTCAGGTGTTTGAGACCAGCCTGGCCAACATGGTGAAACCTCATTTCTACTGAAAATACGAAAATTAGCCAGGAGTAGTTATATGTGGCTGTAATCCCAGCTACCCAGCAGGGTGAGGGAGGAGAATCACTGGAACCCACTAGGTGGAGGCTGCAGTGAGCCAAGATCATGCCACTGCACTCCAGCCTGGGTGACAGGGCAAGACTCCATCTCATAAAAAAGTAACTCAAAATGGATTAAAGAATAAATATAAGATCTGAAATGATACAACTACCAGAAGAAAACATAGAGGAAACACTTTATGACATTGGTCATAAAATGTCAGGAAATTTTTGGATAAGATAAAAAGCACAGGCAACAAAATCAAATGTAGACAAATAGATTTATATCAAACCAAAAAGCTTTTGCACAGCAAAGGAAATAACCAACAGATTGGCAACTTATGAAATGGTAAAAAATATTATAAACTATGTATCTGACAAAGGGTTAATGTTCTTATAATGTATAAGAAACTCAAACAACTCATCAGGAAATAATAATATAATAATAAATCAATTTGAAATGGATAGAACACCTGAACAGACATTTCTCAATAGAGACTTACAAATGTCCATAGCATATATGAAGAAATGTTCCACATCATTAATCAACAGTAAAATACAAATCCAAACTTTAAGGGAAAAAAATTACACCACACCTGTTAGAATGGCTGTTATCAAAAACATAAAATAACAAACGTTGACATGAATGTGGAGAAGGAGGGACTCATAAACAGGTGGGAACATAAATTAGTCCAGCCCTTACGGAAAACAATATGTAGATTCCACAAAATGTATAAATAGAACTACCATATAACTTAGCAATCTCACAACCAGGTTCATTTACAAAGGAAATGCAATCAGTATGCTGAAGAGATATCTACACCCTCCTATTTATTGCCACACTCTTCACAATAGACAAGAAATGGAATCAACTTAAGTATCTATCAATAGATGAATGGATAAAGAAAATGTGGTATATTTACACAATGGAATACTATTCCACCATAGAAAACCATAAAATCCTGTCATTTGTTGCAACATGGATGAACCTGAAGGACATTAGGGTAGGTGAAATAAGCCAGGCACAAAAAGACTATTGCTGGATGATCTCATTCATATGTGGAATCTAAAGAAGTTGATCTCTTAGTAGTAGAGAGTAGAACAGTAGTTACTGGAACCCGGGGAGAGGAGAGGAGATAAGTGGATAGGGAGAGATTGGTCAATAGGTACAGCATTACAAATGGAAAAACAAGTTTTGCTGTTCTATTGCACAGTAGGTTGACTAGGTTTAACAATATTATATCGTATATTTCAAAATATCTAGAAGAGAGAATTTTGAATATTCTCATCACAAAGAAGTAAATCTATGAGGCAATAGATATGCTAATATTCTGATTTGATTTTATATAATCTATACACGTACCAAAATATTACACTGTCCTCCACAAATATGCATAATTATTGTATGTCCACTAAAATAATTTTTTTAATTAACAAAAAGGTTAAGGAGGGGATATTCTCTTTGCTTATACAGGAAACAGCTTGTCTTTGGGGAAACATACACCTAATGGGTTGAAAAAGGTTTTTTATCAGTAGCAGCTGGGTCTATCATTGGGCAGTTACGGTAACAGCAGGAAACTAAGTTTGTTACCTAGAAAACAAAGTGAGAAGAAAAACATAGATGCCCAGTGTGCATTGAGAACCTGCCATATGAGCATTCCCAGTATCATCACAGGGCTAAAATCCTGGTTTGGCAGATGAGGTCACAAGTCCTTTAAACATCAATTTATGTATGGCCATTTTCACTTTGCAGGTTCTTCTCTTTCAACCACTCCAGAAATTTTGCATTCAATATCAAGTAATATATCCTATTCATTCATAAGAATTGTATCATTAACTACTTAATAATGATTAACATTCAGTAATTCTATTGCATTAAGGGCCTGGTATGCAATATATATGTGTATCACTGGGGACGTCTATGACAAAAACTACTCCAATGTGGTCTCTAAATTTTATTTCAAAGAGCAAATCTCCACCCAATCTCCATCCTTACTTCTTGTTTATGGATGGTTTTAAAATGTTGTGATTAAATCTGGAAAAATGAAACATTATTTCTGCAATGGAAATGTTGACACTGATCTTTCTTATTGAACTCGCTGCAATTTCAGATTAGCTCTACAGTTAATAATATCTTTGTGTAGAAGAAAAGATTCTTGGAGAAGTGCTCTTCTGAAGGCTACATGTATTATTTTTTTAATACGTCTCAGCCTTTCCGAATTCTCCTGGCAAACACTGTAATATAAAATATGATTTCACAAACAGAAACAGAAGCTGAAACTCATTTTTTTCTTCATGTATTAGTTCTACAAAGTCCTTGATGCCTGCTCTAGGAAAAAATCTGTATGTTTTTCTTGTAAAAGCTATAAGTTTAGTCCATTCCCTCAGAAGCCTTTGTTACTCCATAGACACATTTTATCATATGATGAAAGATGAAACTAATGTTTTGTCACAATATTAGAACGTAATTTTAAATCATTGTAAATAGGTTGGTGGAAGAGTAAAAGGTTAGATGTTAAAGAATTTTGTTCCTTAACCTCTTGTTCCTTGAAAATTTCATGCATCTTTTTGCCTCACTAAGGTTTCATCCATTCGTCCATTTATTCACTTACTCTTACTTTCCTACAAGCACTGATTGAACATCTTCTGCCTATTATACCTACCCTGGATGCCACAAAAGCAAAGAAGGTAAGTACTTAACTACAAAGAGCTCAATGTAATCATTTCCAATAAAGAATTATGAAAAAATTTCTGTCGCAACCCAGAAGAGCCATAAAGCAGGCCTTATGGAAGGAGCAAGATTTTCCTATATAGTAACAAAAGAGCTGCAAAAGCTTCTTTTACCTATGTGCAACTACCATCTTTATCCAGTGAAGACACTTAATTGTCTAATGATGCAAGCTCTTAAAGGAATATAAAGTGCTGCGGTCCAGCCGGGCAGGGTCCAGGGGATCCCAAAGGTGAGCTAGGCGTTAGCGGTAAAAGGAGACAGCATGACTTGCAGGTTGTGTCAACCAAAAGATGTGTGTGCTTATTACAGGCAATTCATGGTTTTTATACTTTTAAGTTTGGCAGGTGAACAGACAAAACAGGAAATTCAAACATCAACAGGGCTTTGTAGTTACAGTTCTCTGCTTCAGAAAATTCCATTGTACTATGATTCGCCAGAATAATCAGAAGAGTTTGTTTCAAAGATGATTCCAAGAAAACGTTAGATATCTACATTCTATTGTTTTTAATTAACTTTCCTTTTTTCTTAAAGGTTATTAATTTATGATTAACTTATGTTAGACATTATGCTTTTATAACTAAATGTTAAATAAATTATAAAACAGGTTAAGAGCTAAATACTGACCAAGTGATAGACATTGTCCGTTCTATCTTCAGGGATGAGTGGATAGTCCTGGGAGACAAGAACATCAAACATTGGCAACGTATACTGTTAACTATGGTTTCAGGTAAGGGTCAATGGAGTTTAGACTATGAGGTAGAGGGCAGCATGGAAATTCATGAACTTACTTTCTTTAACTGTTTTAGTGCAAATATTTTTTGTTGTTTTGTTTTTATACACCAAGGAGATCCTGTTTTAGCAAGCCCTTCCATAAATGCTAGGGAATGATAAAGGGCATGAACACTGTCTATATTAACCATTTTGATTCTGTCCTTGTTATTTACTTCTGTATAAGGGAGAGAAGGATCAGTAAGTCTAATTACTTTCTAATTAACATTTGCTCCTTCAGGGGATACCAAAATTTATTCCCTAGTTTATATACTACCCAAGGAAGCCCCTGGGCAGTGGGAAGTAGATTTCTAACTTTTTGTTCTTTCCTTATTTTTCTTAATTCTGGGAATAGGTGTAGGGGTCACTGGCTCCTGGAGTATTTCCACCTGTTGCAATTCAAGCATATACTGCTTTACGTCTTTAGTGAATTTAGGGTCTTTCCTCAAGATATCGAGTATACTGTGGCGACATCTGGGGCCATTAGTAGTAATGGGGATTTCTGAGGTGCTAGGAGTGTCGGTGGAAAATTGGGACTCTAAAGTGATGTCAGCTGAGTACATAATTTTTTGATTAGCAAGAAAAATGATTAAGCAGACGATTCCCAAGAACCCACTGATCCACCCAAGAATTTGTATCCCTGTGCCTCATCCTTTTCCAGGAAAGAGTCTTCCTTGAAGCTCGTCTCCCCATATTCGGACTTTGTCAAGCAATATGGTCGGAAAAGGAAGAGGCAATAAAGAAGTCATTAAAAATAGAGATTAGAGATAGGCTCGCAAGATAGCATCGTAGAAGTGACTCAGGATTGCAGCTCTCAGTGAAGGCAAAGAGGGTGAGTCCTAGCCGCATTCTCGGATGGACCTTTTTTGCCCACAGAGTGTTGAAAGTCCCAGGTGTGGGAGAGACACGGGACGCTAGTAAAGCCAGCTAATGCAGCCGGCTCGCGCGGCCGCTTCAGCCGGCGCCGCAGCAGGACCCGGCACGGAACTCACTGGTCTGGGTGCCCTGTTAAACCGGCAATCTGAGAGTTTGAAGGGCAGATTGGCATGTCCATCTGTTTGAATGGCACTTGGACAGTGAGCCAGACCAGGAGTTTCCTGGGATGTGTGATCTGAGCCTGTGAAGTGGGCAGTGGCACGGGAGATCGCACGGATCCCAGTGCCCTATCGGCAGGCTACTGGGGCGCCAGTGAGAGAGTCGACCTTTCAGCTTGGGGAGAGGAAGAGAGAGAGAGAGAGGACGGACTCTGAGGCAGAGAGCTGGGTGATCGGGCTCGGCAGGTCCCACCCTCGCGGGGACAAGCAGGGCAGCGACTGGAGGCGCTTGGGTCTGAGAGTTTTGCTGCCGGCATCTAGGACGGTGCAGCCCGGTGAGGGAGGGGCATCCGCCATTACTGACACAATCCGCCCCTACTGAAGTACCGCCCAGGGCTGACGCAGCCTGCCGTTGCCGAGGCAACCTGCCATAACAGAGAGACTCCGCCAGGAGCGGGGAGCGCTCCACAGCAGAAGGGAGCCCAGCAGCAACAGGGCGGACCCATGCTAGCAGGTCAGAGCCCCAGCAGGCAGATAGTGAATAGACTGCCTCCTACTGGGGCAGGTCAGTGCAACAGATACTCATAAAGAAAGCCCCAACTCCCTGAGACAGAGCATCTAAGCGGGGGGAAGGGGTGGTGTTTTATGAGTTCTATTGCAGCAGACATAAACAACCTCCCAACAACGCTGAATGAACAATGGAGCTCACAGCTCAGCACTGGAGCTCCTATAAAGCACAGACCATCTCCTTAAGCAGCTCCCTGACCCCTGTATATCCAAAGAGTCACCCCAAAAAAGGACTAATCAGACTGACATTTGGCAGGCATCATTCTGGAACAAAGACAGCAGCAGGAGAAACTGGTATCATCCTTCACTGTTCCACAGTTGCTACAGGTATACTCCAGACAAGCAGGGCCTGGAGTGGACCTCAGCACTCATACAGCAGAGGGGCTAGACCATTAGAAGGAAAACTAAGTAACAGAAATACTTCATCATCAACAATCTCAGCATCCACACAGAGACCCAATTGAAAAATCAGCAACTACTAAGATGACAGGGGATAAATCCATAAAGATGGGAAGAAACCAGCGCAAAAAGGAGGAAAACACCCGAAACCAAAACACCTCACCTCCTACAAAGGACCAAAACTCCACACCAGCAAGGGAACCAAGCTGGACGGAGAATGAGTGTGATGAAATGTCGGAATCAGACTTCAGAAAGTGGATAATGAGAAACTTCATTGAGCTAAAAGAACATGTTCTAAATCAGTGCAAAGAAACTAAGAACATTGAAAAAAGATTTGAAAAAAGATTTGAGGAAATGATAACAAGAATGGACAACTTAGAGAGGAATATGAATAAATAGAAGGAGCTGAAAAACACAACACGAGAACTTCGCAAAGCATGCACAAGTTTCAACAGCCGAATTGACCAAGCAGAAGAAAGAATATCAGAAGTCGAAGATCAACTCAATGAAATAAAACAAGAAACCAAGATCAAAGAAAAAAGCACAAAAAGGAATGAACAAAATCTCCAAAAAATGTGGGACTATGTGAAGAGACCCAACCTACGTTTGATAGGTGTACCAGAATGTGATGAAGAGAATGAATCCAAGCTGGAAAACACTCTTCAGGATATTATCCAGGAAAATTTCCCCCACCTAGCAAGACAGGTCAATACTCAACTCCAGGAAATACAGAGAACACCACAAAGATACTCCGCAAGAAGAGCAACCCCAAGGCACATAATTGTCAGATTCACCAGGGTTGAAATGAAGAAGAAAATACTAAGGGCAGCCAAAGAGAAAGGTCGGGTCACCCACAAAGGGAAGCCCATCAGACTCTCAGCAGATCTCTCGGCAGAGACTCTACAAGCCAGAAGAGAGTGGGGGCCAATATTCAACATCCTTAAAGAAAAGAACTTTCAACCCAGAATTTCATATCCAGCCAAACTGAGCTTCATAAGTGAAGGAAAAATAAAATCCTTCATGAACAAGCAAGTACTCAGAGATTTTGTCACCAGTAGGCCTGCTTTACAAGAGCTCCTGAAAGAGGCACTACACATAGAAAGAAACAACCAGTACCAGCCATCCTAAAAGCATACCAAATGCTACAGACCATCAACAAAATGAAGAATTTACATGAACCAATGGGCAAAACAGCCAGCTAGCATCAAAATGGCAGTATCAAATTCACACATAACAATATTAACCCTAAATGTAAACGGGCTAAATCAGTGCAAAGAAAAGTGCACCAATCAAAAGACACAGACTGGCAAATTGGATAAAAAAACAAAACCCATCAGTGTGCTGTATCCAGGAAACCCACCTCACACGCAAAGATACACAAAGGCTCAAAATAAAAGGATGGAGAAAGATTTACCAAGCAAATGGAGAGCAAAAAAAAAGCAGGAGTTGCAATTCTCGTCTGTGATAAAATAGACTTTAAAGCAACAAAGATCAAAAGGGACAAAGAAGGTCATTACATAATGGTAAAAGGATCGATACAACAAGAAGAGCTAACGATTCTAAATATATATGGACCCAATGTAGGAGCACCCAGATATATAAGGCAAGTTCTTAATGACTTACAAAGAGACTTAGACTCCCACACAATAATAGTGGGAGACTTTAACACTCCACTGTCAATAGCAGACAGATCAACCAGACTGAAAATTAACAAGGATATCCAGGACTTGAACTCAGACCTGGAACAAGCAAACCTGATAGACATTTACAGAACTCTCCACCCCAAATCCACAGAATATACATTCTTCTCAGCACCACATCACACCTACTCCAAAATTGACCGCATAATTGGAAGTAAAGCACTCCTCAGCAAATGCAAAACAACTGAAATCATAACAAACACTCTCTCAGACCATAGTGCAATCAAGTTGGAACTCAGAACTCAGAAAATAACTCAGAACCGCACAGCTTCATGGAAACTGAACAACTGGCTCTTGAATGTTGATTGGATAAACAATGAAATGAAGGCAGAAATAAAGAAGTTCTTTGAAATGAACGAAAATGAAGACACAACATACCAGAATCTCTGGGACACATTTAAAGCAGTCTGTAGAGGAAAATATATAGCAATAAGTGCCCACATGAGAAGAGTGGAGAGATCCAAAATTGACACCCTATCGTCAAAATTGAAAGAGCTAGAGGAAGAAGATCAAAAAAGCTCAAAACCTAGCAGAAGACAAGAAATAACTAAGATCAGAGCAGAACTGAAGGAGATAGAGACAAGAAAAACCCTTCAAAAAATCAGTAAATCCAAGAGCTGGTTTTTCAAAAAGATCAACAAAATAGACAGACCACTAGCCAGACTGATAAAAAAGAAAAGAGAGAACAACCAAATAGATGCAATAAAAAACGATAAAGGGGAAATCACCACAGATTCCACAGAAATTCAAACCATCATCAGAGAATACTACAAACAACTCTATGCACATAAACTAGTAAATCAGGAAGAAATGGATAAATTTCTGGACGCCTGTGTCCTCCCAAGCCTAAACCAGGAGGAAGCCAAAACTATGAACAGACCAATAACAAGGTCTGAAGTTGAGGCAGCAATTAAGAGCCTACCACACAAAAAAAGCCCAGGTCCAGATGGGTTCACAGCCGAATTCTACCAGACACACAAAGAGGATCTGGTACCATTCCTTCTGAAACTATTCCAAATAATCCAAAAAGAGGGAACCCTTCCCAAATCATTTTATGAGACCAACATCATCCTGATACCAAAACCCGGCAGAGACTCAACAAGAAAAGAAAACTTCAGGCCAATATCCATGATGAACATAGATGCAAAAATCTTCAATAAAATACTGGCAAACCAATTGCAACAGCACATTAAAAAACTTATCCATCATGATCAAGTAGGATTCATCCTTGGGATGCAAGGCTGGTTCAACATATGCAAGTCTATAAATGTAATTCACCACATAAACAGAAGCAAAAACAAAAACCACATGATTATCTCAATTGACGCAGAGAATGCATTTGACAAAACTTCAACAGCCCTTTATGCTAAAAACCCTCAATAAACTTGGTATTGATGGAACATATCTCAAAGTAATAAAAGCTATTTACGACAAACCAACAGCCAATATCATACTGAATGGGCAAAAACTGGAAGCATTCCCTTTGAAATCTGGCACTAGACAAGGATGCCCTCTCTCACCACTCCTATTCAACATAGTACTGGAAGTTCTAGCCAGAGCAATCAGGCAGGAAAAAGAAATAAAGGGTATTCAAATAGGAAAGGTGGAAGCCAAATTGTCTCTATTTGCAGACGACATGATAGTATACCTAGAAGACCCCCTCACCTCAGCCCAAAAGCTCCTGCAACTGATAAGCAACTTCAGCAAAGTCTCAGGATATAAAATCAATGTTCAAAAATCGCAAGCATTCCTATACACCAATAACAGACTTAAAGAGAACCAAATCAAGAACGAACTGCTATTCACAATTGCTACAAAGAAAATAAAATACCTAGGAATACAACTCACAAGGAATGTAAGGGACCTCTTTAAGGATAACTACAAACCACTGCTCAACGAAATAAGAGAGGACACAAACAGATGGAGAAACATTCCATGTTCATGGTTAGGAAGAATCAATATCGTGAAAATGGCTATACTGCCCAAAGTAATTTACACAATCAATGCTATCCCCATCAAACTACCATTGAATTTCTTCACAGAACTGGAAAAAACCACCATGAACTTCATATGGAACCAAAAGAGAGCCCGCATAGCCAAGTCAATTCTAAGCAAAAAGAACACAGCGGGAGGCATCACACTACCAGACTTCAAACTATACTACAAGGCTACAGTAATCAAAACAGCATGGTACTGGTACCAAAACAGAGATATAGACCAATGGAACAGAACAGAAGCATCGAAGGCAACACAACATATCTACAACCATATTATCTTTGATAAACCAGACAAAAACAAGCAATGGGGAAAGGATTCCCTATTTAATAAATGGTGTTGGGAAAACTGGCTAGCCATGTGCAGAAAGCAGAAACTGGACCCCTTCCTAACACCTTACACTAAAATTAACTCCAGATGGATTAAAGACTTAAACATAAGACCTGACACCATAAAAACCCTAGAAGAAAATCTAGGCAAAACCATTCAGGACATAGGAGTAGGCAAGGACTTCATGAACAAAACACCAAAAGCATTGGCAACAAAAGCCAAAATAGACAAATGGGACCTAATCAAACTCCGCAGCTTCTGCACGGCAAAAGAGACAGTCACTAGAGTGAATCGGCAACCATCAGAATAGGAAAAAATCTTTGCAGTTTACACATCTGACAAAGGGCTGATATCCAGAATTTACAAAGAACTCAAACAGATTTACAGGAAAACAACAAACAAGCCCATTCAAAAATGGGCAAAGCATATGAACAGACACTTTACAAAAGAAGACATACATGAGGCCAACAAACATATGAAAAAATGCTCATCATCACTGGTCATTAGAGAGATGCAAATCAAAACCACATTGAGATACCATCTCACGCCAGCTAGAATGGCGATCATTAAAAAATCTGGAGACAAGAGATGCTGGAGAGGATGTGGAGAAATAGGAACACTCTTACACTGTTGGTGGGAGTGTAAATTAGTTCAACCATTGTGGAAGACAGTGTGGCGATTCCTCAGGGACCTAGAAATAGAAATTCCATTTGACCCAGCAATCCCATTACTGGGTATATATCCAAAGGACTATAAATTGTTCTACTATAAGGACACATGCACACGAATGTTCATTGCAGCACTGTTTACAATAGCAAAAACCTGGAACCAACCCAAATGCCCATCGATGATAGACTGGACTGGGAAAATGTGGCACATATACACCATGGAATATTATGCAGCAATCAAAAATGATGAGTTTGTGTCCTTTGTAAGGACATGGATGAACCGGGAGAACATCATTCTCGGCAAACTGACACAAGAACAGAAAAAGAAATACCGCATATACTCACTCATAGGTGGGTGAGAAAAATGAGAACACATGGACACAGAGCGGCGGTCTACTATACACTGGGGTCTATTGGGGGGAATGGGGGAGGGACAGCGGGGGGGCCTTGGGATGGATAGCCTGGGGATGAATGCCAAGTGTGGGTGAAGGGGAGGAAGGCAGCAAAACACACTGCCATGTGTGTACCTCTGCAACTATCTTGCACGTTCTTCACATATACCCCAAAACCTATAATGCAATAAAAATTTAAAAAATAAAATAAAATAAAAATAAAAAATAAAATAAAATAAAATAAAAATAAAGATTAGAATAAACTAAAAACAAAAAGAGTAAATTCAGATTGTCTTTAATTCTTGCATGAAAGTCATATTTGATATTATAATCATGAAAGAAATCAAATTATATTTCTCCACAACCCACATTATGTTCCTTTGGTTAGATATAGTAGATATTGTCATTAACAGTCATTATTTTTTTAAAAAAATACTACATTTGCATTTAATAGATGTTTAGTGAGTACCAAATGTTGAAGATATCATTTTAGAAATTAACATGTTTGATGGGAGATTCAAAATTTTGGTTTCAGCTAGAAAGTGATTCTCTTCTAGATAATTGATAAAGCATAGAAAACACATATGTGATTTTTGTACTCAAAGATCAAGTTGAGTTTTCTCCTATTTTCTATTTCCTGTGCCTACATAATATTTTTTCCTAAACTTCACAGTATAGAAGTAGGATATTTAAGCCTTTAGTTCTTCAGAGTCCTGAAGTAATGGAACTTAACTTGGCCAATTGGCCTTTTAATTTTTCAAGTTAATATTATTCATCTTAATGTACTCAGCAGAATAGAAATACAAATCTACCCAAAGATAATAAAAGTGACTGTTCTTTTGAACATTTTTGCTTAAACAAACATGGTGATTAAAAAACAAACATGGTGATTATAAACACACAAATCCACATTAAGAGACTATGAATAATGCTGATATATTCCACATTGTGCTTATGTTCAAATATTTTTTCAATTGTCTTTAGGGACACTGGGGCCAGTGCACATCCTTACAAGTTAGGTTGCTGATGTTTTTCCCTAAGAGATTTGATGTTCCTGCTGTCATTCTTCCTAGACAACTAAGACCTTGAGCTAGCAAGCTTTTCTAAAAGCTGGAGAGTAAACTTGCTCCATGGGTCTGGGTGGAAGCAGGAGATAGAGAAGAGAAAGAACCGAGATAGAGAAGAGAAAGAACCTTCCAGATTCTAAGTGGTTTTAGATGTCAAGGGGTGTGAGGGATACTGTGATCTTCCCTAAGCTACACAGGAGTGATACAAACCAAATAACTGGTCTAGTAAGAGATCCCAAACAGATCTGGAATCGGCAGTATTTTTGCTTAACTTATTATACTCCCATACCATTTTACCCACCTTCTGTTTTCTTAATGTCAATGCTAGTTTCAATTTGACTGTGGAAAGCTGGTAATGCAATGATTCCCACACACTGAGTTTCTCCTCCAGACACCAGATGTGGGCATGGCAATTGTGATTGGAGAGAGTGGAGGGGTCATCGACCACATCAGAAGCTGAGGTTAGGATATTGTGGCAAGGGATGAAAAGTGAAGTGATGTGAAGAAACCCCATCCCGAATTCAGCTAAAGCTCTGGAATACTTGTTTAAATGACCAGGAGACAACTTGGGGTTAAATTATCTTGAATCAGCCAATACAATTATGAAACAAAAAGTAAACAGTCTAATATTTTGTAGTCCCTGAATGAAGAGGCCTAAATGATATCCTCTAAAGTTATGCAGAGTACTATCTGCATAGATCTAGTCAATGACTTTGTCAAGTAGCAGCATTTGGTTTCCAGCTTTATGTAAATCAATTCTTCTTTATATGCAGTAGTTAATTTAATGCACCCTATATTTTATCTCTAACTCCTTGGAAAACATTTGAATTTATTTGCCTAGATTTTCCATTCTACTATTGACAATCTGTCTTCACAAGCCACATAGAGCTGTTAACAAACACAAATCACCTGGCATTCACAATCCAAATTAAGTATACATTTTGTCTGTGTTATGTGAAATTTTATTTTCCATTTTCTTATTTTCATTTTCCATTTTCGCTTTTATTACCTTCTGATGGCACTAAAATGCCTAAAGAAGTAGATAAATATCTTGTCCTGACTATGCTGATTAAAAAGAAAACAGTTAAGGCTTGTACATTTCACAGTAATGCAGAAGGATCCATAAACATTTTATCAGGTCTGAAAATTTGTCAGCAGATGCATGTGGAAACTGTCTTGGTGAACCTGCCTTTGTGCAAATTTGAAATGTCCTATTAAACTTAAAAATAAACGTGTTTTTTTTCTTACTTATTAATAGTGAGTAGTTTTTTATGATTCAAATTTTCTTTAGAAAGTGGCTTTATAATTGCACAGGAAACAGGAATTAATTCTGCTGGGGCTTTATATCAACATGCTTCGGTTCTAAGTGATGATGTTTTTTGTGTGTGCATCTTGTGCCTATTTTTTTTTACGTTAATTATTTTTTCCCAAGTTTGATAGAGGAAGCTGGCAATTAAGAATCCAATTTTGTATTTTCTTTTGCCAAAGCTTCCTTCTATTTTAACCCATGAAATTTTTAACTTAACATACCCCAACCCACATCCTCATTCCAAACTTTTCTGTTTCTCTGGGTTTTCTTAGCCTGTTTAAATGAGTAACCCTGCATGTCCATTAAACAAAACTTGTACCCCTTCTGGCAGATGTCCAAATGGAAGCTGGATATTCCTGTCTTTTGCCATGTCAGGGTGACTTCCAGATGACTGCTCACTTCATATTCTCTTTCATTAACACCTGTTCTCTAGTTTTTTCTAATTTAAAATTATTTTGACATTTTGAAAGTCTAATTTGCTTGCTCTAAAACAACTAAATAATTCTGCCTTGGGTTTAAACTGCTTTTAATTGTAACTTTTGATTTTTCCATTTATGTTTTTCAATTCTCCCCAACTCCAAATGCCTAAAAAATTGTAATAACTTAGATATTGTTAGCATCAAAGCCCTATTTAATTATTCATTTGACCTCCATTTCCCCCTGCTTTTGCCATTCTCCCATTCTAGACTATTCCTGTTTATATTTTTCCTACACAGTCTACATACATCTAGAAACTAATGACATAATCTTACAAATGTAAAAACTACATAATGAAAACTAAAATTTCCCGTCACTTCCTCTGGTAAACTACCTACCTAGATAGCTATAAATAGCATTGTTAAACTGAGTTGTGGCATTTTCTTCTATTGGGAGCTCTAGAGGCTTTTTGTGTATGCAATCATAAAAGAATTGTGTTCTTTACAATTCTACATTCCAGATTGTTATGGCTGCCAATATTAGAAATAAAATGAAACTTCTTGTAATTCATTTATTAAAAACGTGAATTCAGAACATAACATGGGTTAGCAATTAACAATTTGGCCATCTACTTTCTTTAGTATTAAATAACAGAACCCCTCATTTTGAATGAATAAAATATTTTTGTATACCACCTCTAGTATGATGGTAGTATCTTTAATTAGAGCACAGTTAACTCACTGTACATGTGCGATTAAATGCATCATTCTCATTTTTAAAGTTTCAAAATGATTATGATAAACTTATAAGTTGAAAATTAAATAAAAAGGAAAGATAAACTACAGGTCAATCTTTCAGTCCATGAAATTGATACAATTTACCTTTTAATCTTGCCTTTTACCCTAGACTCTTATTATATGTAAAGGAAAAATATTCTAAAATATCAAATAGAAGCCTTTTGATATTTCTATGATGGTGGTCTCATAATTATCAACCCCACTTGCACCCAATCAGTACCACCAAAGCAAGCGTCACTTCAGGGAAATGTGGTTCTAGCCCAGACAGAAGTCATTATTGCCTAGTGTGGAACCTGAAAAGCTGACCTCTTAGAGTCTCTAGCAAAACAACACTTTTGAAAGTCATACTTTCTTAAGAATGAAGTCTCCTAAACTCCAAAAGTCCATCTTTAATATATCTAGTCAAACATAGTTTAATCATACGATCTTACCATAGGTAATGTGATGACAAGGACAGTCTTGATTTCAGCCATAATTTTGTTCAGTCATTCATCTAGTTTAGTATTTGTCCTTTTTACTATAAAAACTATCCAATTTTCAAGGTTAATTTACATGTTACTTTATGAGGATGGGTAAGGAAGATAATGTTAATGAAGTTCCTATGAAACATGAAATCATAATTGAAAGTTGGTCTATTGTTGAAAAGAAGAGTAAAAAGCAGCAGAACAAGAGGTCAGATGTGGATGTCCCTGATGTCAGCCTCACCTGGTGGTCAACCTGATGGGAGAGAATAGTAGACATAGCCAAGTAGGTTTAATGTAAAAAACTAACACGTGTTTTGTGGTGAAAAAAACATTGTCAGGCTTCCTCCTTATTTCCCATATCCTGGTAAAGTTACTAAAACTTTGGAAAATTTAGTTACTCAGCATGATGCCACATTCTCATTGGTGTCTATCCTGTGTTAGATTCACAGGAGCTGAGAGAGTGTCCTAGATTCCCTACAACCTACATATGATATAATGCATTCTTATATGCCTAATGATACAGTTAGAAATGACATAATAAAGAAATTGGCTGAGTCAGTACAGTGTCAAAACAAGGAAGTCGAGATTAATTGAGGGATGACCGACTTTTGCAGTAGAGACCAAAGTCATTCAACCACACAAGAGACTTAACTAGGGTCCCAGGATTCTTCCTGCCACCGTGAAAATACAGACCTCTCTCTGGCACCCAGTGCTATCTTGTAAACAACAAAAAGAGAGACTTAAAAGAGAGACAACACTAGTAGGAAATTTGGTTTTTGATTAGACTAACATCCCAGCGTTTGGTTGGAGATTTTTTTCCTATACTGTTAATCTTATCATATCAATATCATACATCTACACACAAACACACATCCATCTTATCAGAGGCGTATTTGGTTTTAAAATACAAACATAAAATGTTCATGGTATAAAAAATTCGAGAAGAAATCTAGTCCAGCTTACATTATTTTACTATACCTGAATAACTGAAGATGATATAGAAGTTAAATGAATTGCTAAACATCACATAGTTGGTAAACAAATTAACAACCACAGTCCTAATAGTTTATCACAACCATGTAATAACCAGGTCAGTGTTTTTCACACACAGAAGAGTTTATGAAAGCCACTTGCTTTTCATCATTTCAAATATGGAACTAATTGATTCATTGCCTTATTTACCAGAAGAATATTTAGTTCTGAGCCAGCATTATTATGAATACTTTGGACAGAAAGTTTAATACATTAATGTTCCTTGCCATTGAGCTTACAATTGTTAAAAATGTAAATGAGAAATACATAAGAACACATTATTTTCATAAAACAGGGAGAAAATGCACGTATAAATAATTAGAGTCCAAAATTGCTTATCAATTTATTAGAGATTACAGTATAGCTCGTGTGTCAAAAACCCTGCCAATTGCTGAGTACAACTCTATAGATTTATAATCCAAATTTCAGTTTGACTAAAAGAAGATCCCCATAACTTCTAATGTTCTTTTTCCCAAATACTCCTGAGAATTCTCAGTGATACTTAGATAAATTAGTTAAATGAAGGGACTTTCAACTCCCCCCAGTAGAAGATCCTAAGTAAAACCATTTTCTTAGAATTGCTGGGTCAGAGACGGGGTGTTGAGAACGTCTCACAGAATCAGTGTCTCCTGCTGCACTGCAGTCCTTTGCTCCAGGATCACTGCTCTCATCAATGCTTTGTTGTCTTTCCTGCTTTGCTGTGTAGTGTCAATGCATTGCCCAGGCTGCTGCTCTCTCCATCAAAAGAGATATGACCTCTGGGCTATCGTCTCCAGTGGTCTAGTGCTCTGCTATCCATAAGGGGAAAATGCTTTTCTGCTTTTTGTCTTGCTTTCTATAACGAGGGCCTTTAGTTTATATTAGAATTCATGCATTAAAAGAATATAGAAATATATTCAACATATATCCAACTTCTTGCTTAATTCTAATAGAAGTTGTTTTGTGATTTTATTTTTACATTGTTTTATACAAACGCTTTTTACCTGTACCTTATTATCTACATTTTCTTATCACTTTTTGCAGAAGCAAAGAATGGTTTTATTCTTGTTTTGAGAAGATCACATTTAGAATGAGCATGCCCTAGTTCACACTGCTAGTGACAAGGTTGAAATGAGAATACGAGTCTCCTGGCTTTAATTTTCTGGAATTTTCATAACCATGCATTATTGAATACTTTCACTCAGCATTATGGGCAAAGGCCCTTGACAAATGTCTTGATATACATAAAATAGTAAATAATTTAAACACAATTTCTTCCCCAAATAGACTTTTTAAAATAAAAATTATTCATTCATTCATGTAATAAATCATAGGCACCTGTTATATGCCAGGCACTCTCTATCTTAACAGAAGGGTATAGAGCAGGTTCGGGTCATTGGTGACCAAGAATTCCTCTAAATTTACACATAGTGCCTTTAAGCCCTATACTGTTGCACAGATGAACCTGCTTCCAAAAGTCTTACTTGTCTGTCAGGATTTTCTCTCAAGAGCCCTGTATTTTTTCCTACACCCATGGAGGAGGAAGTGTAAATTAAGGCATCCAGACTGGGATCAAGAAAGTCTTTTTCTCTCCAGTTCTAATACAGTGTTATGCATAGAGTAGGTTCAAAATATCTATTGAAAAAATAATGCAGAAGGTTGATTAAACATGACTTCACACAAATTATGGATAAGGTTTGATGTTTTTTTCCAAATGATCTTCTGAGAGCCAGGAAATTCAGGAACTATTCTTGTAAGTTGAGAAATTCCTTCTCTGGGTTGACAATTATATAATTATTCTTCCTAGAGCAAGTAGATTAAATCCAGGTGGGGGTGGGAAATGGAATTATTTTATTACCCAGCAGCCTATTACCTTCTTAATGTATTTCCAGGAAGACTAGACTGTTTTATATGAAACATGCACAGAGCTAGACTAATTTTATAGAAAATGGCAATTACTTGTCTAATATATCTGAAGCCAGATGTCATTCAGAATGTAAAATTTTCAGGTTTGAAAAAAATAATAAGGTTCATTTATTAAAGTTACACAGGATCTGTTGAATGATCTAAGACAACAACTCCAAAATCAAACCCAAAAATATTTTTTGGAAGCAAAATGTATGAGTATTTCCTTTAAGCAGGAAATAAAGGTTATAAATTGTCTCAAGACATTTCAAACAGGCTTAGCTGCCCAAAAACGGACAGATGAAGTTGTTACCAAGTGAATGGAAGATCTCTTTTTGGTTTTCAAAACTTTCGGGACTTTGGAAAAGGGAATAAGTGATTGTGGCAAACAAGTAATTGCAGCAGAGGTAGCAGATAAAGTACCTGTGTTGCTTTATCTGTTATCTCTGAAGATAATTAAGAATCATAAGAACTCCATACTGACCTCCAGATTAGGAACAGATACAGGTACCTTTGGCCTGCATGGGCACTATTGGCAGACGTTGCCAAATATAGTTGGATTAGAATGCAGGCCTGGGTAAATAATCATAAATATTTCTTCTGATAGACTCATAACACTCAATGTTGTCTCAGCTTTACTGCAATGTCACTAGCTGCTCCTTCACACTCTCCTTTGCTCTTGACTCATGTTCTTAACTGCGCAATACTGAAGAGCTACAGTACTTGGACATATCCCTTTTTGGAATGCACCTGCTCTTTTGGTGATCTCATTCAGTCTGAGGGCTTTAAAGTCATATAAGTGTTTGCTAATTTATTCTGTATCTGAGACCTCTCTGAACTACAGACCCATTAATACTGCTGTCTTCTCTACATCTCCACTTGAATGATGTATGAACCTCTTCAAGCATAACATGTTCAAAACTGAGTATTTATTATCCCACAAAATCCACTTCCTCTTGCAGCCTTCCAAAATGTTTTCATAGTGGTTCAAGACACAAATTGTTACTCCATTTCCTTAGCCATCTTATTCATACATCACTATCACCTTATACTATAATTTGTTTTTATCTTTCTCCTATTAGAGTCTGTGCTTGATGAAGATGAATTCCAGTATGACTTACCATGCTGGAATTTAATTTTGTTCAACATTATTTGAGATAGATTGCTTGATGACAAAACTGCTCTTCTTAACAATGGGATGCCCTAACATTATTGCTTGCCAAGAAGATCTGTAGCCACAGGAAAGGAAGACACAACACATATTATGACATCATTAGGATAATATTCTTTCTTTGATTTTTCTCAAAGTGTCCTTCAGAAGTATAGTCCTATGAGCCTCTCGAACCAAAAATATTTTATAATCGTTCAAGTATGTAACAGGTGGCACATAGAGAATGGTCTCCTCTTTGAGATTCACAATGCATGGGACGTTAAAGTTTCCAACAATCCTTCAGTAAAGTTGTTTTATCTAGAGTTTTCCAGTTATTTGACAATGGAACACTTTTTTTTGCATAATGTCTTAGTACATTATTAAAACTAGTATTTCTCCGGATAGTTTTTGGAGATGCTTCTCTAACCTACTTAAATATATGTAAAAAGACAATGCCCTAAAGGGATACTCCCTGAACTAAACAGAGGCGTAGTCAAATGTCACTCAAATCTTTCTTTTGAATGTTTAGGCAAGCTGTCCAGGCCTGACACAGGCATGAGACCAAGCAGCCCTATGTGCAACTTCCTAGGATACTTTTCAAGGGGAAACATCTGTCTGCTTCAAATAAACAGATACTAAAAAGCTACTGTCCATAACTGTACTAGCTGCTGGCTGAGCTAGAGGAACCTAAAGAAACATGAGATTCCAAGATTCCTCCTGATAGAAGTGTACAGCATGACTAAAATTAAAAGGAGAAGTAACCCCAGCAGTTCACTCCAGTGCAGGTCCAGGGAAGGCATATTTATCTGGACTCCAAGTGACTCCAGGGCTTTTAAAGATCTCCTCCTGCTCAAGTCAATAGGACAGATGCTTTGGGTGTCAAGGTAGAGTTGGTTCCTGGAAGCTCCAGGTAGACTCGAGAGCATGCTCATAAAAATAGATGCTATAATTTGAATGTATTTGTTCTCTGCAAAATTCATATTGAAACTTAATCCCCAGTGCAGCAGTATTAAGAGACGTAGGTTACCCTCATGAAGGGAATGAGGTGCTTCTTGTGAAAGTGCTTGGTGGTTGGAGTTCACCGTTTTCCACACCCCTTCTGTCTCTTCAGCCGTGTGAGGACATGGCATTCCTTCCTTCCAGAGGATGCAGCAATAAGGCACCATCCTAGAAGGGGAGACCAGGCCCTCAGCAGACGTCAAAGCAACTGCTGCCTTTGTCTTAAACTCATGGCCTCCAGATCTGAGATATATAAATTCCTGTCCTTTAAAAATTACCTGTTCTGTGGTATTTTTATAGAAGTACAAATCGACTAAGACAATGGGAGAACATACCTTTCCTGTCCTGTTGTCAGTACAATGAAAGCATGTTTAAAGATTTAGTGTCATAATACTTCACACAAGCAACATTCAGAAAACCACATTGCACAACAAAAATGTCTTGTTTCATCTTGGTGAGTCTAAGGTGAACTTTTATTACCATCACCTCATTATAAAAGTGGAAGAGATTACACTGTCAAAAACACACCTGTTGAGCTAAGTACCCAAGTCAACTTTTTCACTTATGTAATATCATCTGGTTTAAAATAATATTACTTAGCAACTTTGGTGAGTTACTCAACTAAATAGAAATGGGCAAAGTTCAAAAAATCCGATTATGTCCAGATGATGTTAATTACATGCATCCTTCCAGAAGTTTCGTTTCCTTACTTACCCATTAGATTGCTATTTGACTCTCAGATTTACAGCCTTTTTTTCTAAGAGGCCTTATTGCTTCCAATGCCTGGTACAAGGAGAACATCATTATTTTGTACCTTTCCAGTCTCAGATTGAGTATTGTTTCTGGTCCTAGATTTACCTTATTTTAGCGCCTTTAAACAAGGACTAGCTTTGTAGCTACATCCACCGTCCCTCAAGTGGCTGTCCCTCTGGACTCTGGCCTTAGAAAGTTTGCTGTGATTTGTACAGCCTTGAATCTACTATTCTTGATCTTTTGTTTCCTATTTTTCCCCAATCCTAACATTCTAGATTGTTTGTCTTTGTCCCTGTATTTAGGAATCCTTTTGTTTTGAAAGGACTCTTTCCCCAGCACCAAATCTAAATCACCGACTTCTGACTTTGTGCATTCCAATCCCTTCTCTACCCTTTTTGTTCCTCTTAATAATTTGTAATTTGAATATGAAATATACTCTTTCCTATTGACATCAATAAAATGTTATTTTCTAGAACAGCTCATATAGATCCTTTTGCTCATTACAATATGGTTTTTAATGTAAGTACATATTTGCATGTTAAGACTATTATTTCTCCTTCCTTTATATTTTGTGGACATCTATAAGCATCCTATGGAAAACCATCTGTAATATGTGACCTTTTGGAAGCAGCAACTATATATTTTTCTGTATGTCTCTTAATCTGCAACTGACATTTAGCTAATTGACATACTGAAATGAAAAACTGCAGTAGTAAAATTGAAAATATTCAAATAGGTAGATTGACTAAGATAGTACAGAGATACTAAAAGCCTTTGAATAAACATATTATTTTTAAAAACAATGAGGTCTGTAATCTGGACTTTTAGGGAGGTTTGACCCTTAAGTGGGCTGTGACCAACATTGGTTTAGGAGGCTTTCTAATAGCATGATTACCAATTAAGGAATTTAAAATCCTGCCTGTAGAACGTTATTGGGTTTGCCCCAGTTAGAACACTTGGGAGAAAGAGAGAGTGAGAGAGAAAAAAAGAGAGAATGAGAGAGAGAGTTAAGACTTCACTGAACACACAGAACAGGTTGAATGACCAGGCTGAATGTTTGCATACCAATAAAATGTTAGTTTAATAAATGGCTTTGTGATGGATGTATTTTGGTGTGACCTTGCTCTTATACCTGGAATGAGATTGGGGGAAGAAGCTAATTCCTTAAACATCTTTGGGGGCTTGCCATTATCTGCCAAAAATAACATAGGTGCTGTAAAGGCCAAACTATCTTAAGTTGTTTAAAACACCTTACTCTTATATTTTCTACATAAAACAAGAGTGCAAAATTGGCATATTGTCTGTCATCCATTCTCAAGCTATCATCACATTTTTTTGGTGGGTGAAAAAATAGGAGGAGGAATATTTTCATAAGCACAGTTTCAAAGCTTCTAATTTATGTAAAGGCTCTAAAGTTTTCCAAACTATATAAAAAATTTTAATGCCAAAATCATTTTTAAAATAAATAAATCATGCATAAAATATATTTCTGGCATGCAGCTAGTAACTGGTAAGCTTTTTAAAATTAAGCATTTCATTTGGAAGTGATTATAGATTTACATGAAGTTGTAAAAAATAATACAGAGAGATACTATGTACCTTATGCCTAGTTTCTCCCGGTGCAAACATCTTGCAAAACTGTAGTATAAAATAACAACCAGGATATCGACATTGACACTAATGTAGTCAAGATACAGGACAATCTCATCACAAGTATTCTTCTAGTCTCCTTTTCATAACCACAACCATTTCTCTCTCACACCCCTTTTCCATTCTTAACCCCAAATATCACTAATATGTTTTCGTTTCTGTATACTGTCATTTTAAGAAAGTTACATAAATGGACTTATGCAGTATTTAACCTTTCAGTATTGGCTTTTTTTTACTCAGTATAATTTTTTCAGAGACTCATCCAAGTTGTTGAGTGTATCAAATAGTTTGTCTCTTTCTTTTCTGCTGAGTAAGTATTCCATATGGATATACTACCATGTTTTCAAACTTTCACCTGCAGAAGGACATCTGGGTTGCATAAAGCTAAACATTTGCATACAGGTTTTTGCATGAACATAAGTCTTAATTTCTCTGGGATAAATTCCCAAGAGCATAATTGCTAAGTCATATGGTAGTTGTATGTTTAGTTTATTAAGAAATTGCCGAACTCTTTTACAGAGTAGCTGTATCATTTACATTCCTGCCAGCAATGCATGAGTGATTCAGTTTCTCCAGATCCTGACCACCATTTGGTCTGTCACTATGCTTTATTTTAGTCATAATGTTATGTGTAGTGAGAATTCAGTGGTTTGAGAATTCACTTTTCTAATGATGTCAAACACCTTTACATTTGCTTATTTGATAACTGTATACTCTCTTCATTAAGATGTCTGGTCATGTCTTCTTTCCATTTTCTAATTGTATTATTTAATTTTTACTGTTAAGATAAGTAAGTTCTTTATATTTTCTGTATAATAGTCCTTTGCAAATATGATCATATTATGATTATATTGCAATATTGTCATGAAGATTTCATCATGAATGAGTGATAAATTTCTCAGATCTTTTTTCTGAATTCATTGATATGAACATATATGATTGTCATGCATTAGGTCAGTAGTAATATTTTCTTCCTTAGTCATTAATATAGTGAATTGCACTGATTAATTTTCAAATATGAACCTAGCCTTGCATCCCTGGAATAAATTCCATTTAGCTATGACATATATATGTAATATCTATATACTGAGGTGGAGTCTTACATATATTTTGAGATGGAGTCTTGGCTCTTGTCGCCCAGGCTGGAGTGAAATGGCATGATCTCCACTCACTGCAAACTCCACCTTCCAGGTTCAAGCAATTCTCCTGCCTCAGCCTCCTAAGAAGCTGGGATTACAGGTGCCTGCCACCATGCCCAGATAATTTTTGTATTTTTAGCAGAGATAGGGTTTCACCATGTTGGCCGGGAGGGTCTCAAACTCCTGACCTTCTGTGATCTGCCCGCCTTGGCCTCCCAAAGTGCTGGAATTACAGACATGAGCCACCATGCCTCGTCAATGGTATATATATTTTATATAGACTGCTAAATTATATTTGCTTAGATATTTTAGGGATCTTTATATTCATGGGGAATATGGTAAATTTTTATGCATATAATCATATTTGTGTGTTAATATTAACTGATATGTTAGTCATCGTTCATCATAGACTACTCATAATTTAAAGACAGTGAAGGATTTCAATGACAATCTCATTTTTTGGCTCTTACCTCTCACTTAGCTTTGTTACTTAGAATACAAATGCATATTCTTTTTTTTTTGCTGTGATTTTTTAAAATGTTTTCTTTAGGTAGCTACAGTTGTCACTCTTCATTCATTACTGGTACCTCTGGACTTTCTGGGTGAGGCAAGCAGAAAAAGATACCATCACCACCGCTGGTTACCTCTTATTCTGAGGTCCTCTTCCATTCCTCTTCTCATATTGACCCTAAAGCTTGCGGGATATCATATCTCCCAATTAAGTATTGGCATTCATCTAGTGTAGGAAATTCTTTTCATTGAGATATTCTACGTATGTTAAACCCTATATTTATCTGTTTTCTTTTCTTTTGCTTTCTTTTCTTTTTTTCTGAAAAAAGAATTAAGAGCGTGTCCCGGGCTGGGAGCAGTGACTGATGCCTGTAATCCCAGCACTTTGGGAGGCTGAGGCAGACAGATCACAAGGTCAAGAGATCGAGACCATCCTGACCAACATGGTAAAACCCTGTCTCTACTCAAAAATATAAAAATTAACTAGGCGTGGTGGTACACGCCTATAGTCCCAGCTACTCGGGAGGCTGAGACAGGAGAATTGCTTGAACCCAGGAGGCGGAGATTGCAGTGAGCCGAGATTGCGTCACTTCACTCCAGCCTGGTGCCTGGCAACGGAGTGAGACTCTGTTGCAAAAAAAAAAAAAAAAAAAAAAAAAAAAAAGCATGTCCCTGGAGCTATGTCAAAGGACATTTGAGTGTTTCTCTATGTGGTCAAACAAAAAGAGACTATGCACTACAAATCCTATGGAGACAGATTAGAGAAGGCTCCCTGCCTTCCATATAGGCACTATTACCAGTAGCAAACAAAAACAGAAAAATGAGACTGCCAAATTGCCATTTCTCTTTGTACATAGTTTATAACATAATTGGTGCCATTTGGAGCTGATGTATCAAACAACATACATATTTTAGTCCTGGGTTGCAATTCATCAGGTCTTAACTAAATTGTATCTTCTTTTAAGTTTTTTTTGCTAAAAAGAATAAAGAAAATTTGGTAATGAAAAGTGAAAGCCTGCCCCATTGTTTAATGGGTTAAAAAACTGTGAGAATTACTAAATGAATTAAACTAGTATGAATTACCTTAAAAAGAAAAATCAAATCACCAACAGTAAAATTAGAAAACTTTAGAAACTACCTAAAGAAATAAGGCTAATATATCTTAAATGTCTACCAGTGACATACGACGTTTTCTCGTTTTTTAAAAGGAGAAAAAAGGTAAAAGAGTTTGTATTATTAAGGAGTAAGTAAATTATATTTTAAATAGATAATGAATAAATGTTAGCTGAAATTACTCCAGAGACATAGAATCATAGTGGGAAATGGCATTCTGTGAGGTTTTTTGCCCCATTTTCAATTAAGAAACACTAGTTTGTATTTCAGTGGCTCTGAATAGCTCTCTCCGGGCTTTCTGGGTGAGGCAAGAAAAAAGGATTCTGAAATTGTCTACTCAGCAGTCATCAAAATAGTTCTCCTTTTATTTGTTTCATACTTTGGGATTGACTATTTTTTCTTTGAAGAGACGGTGGTCCTACTGTTTTTGCTGATACGTATTCGGTAGGTTGAAATTACTAGTGAAATTGAATTAAAAATAGAATATAAGCCTTACTTCCCCACGATTGTGTCATAGAATGGAATAAAAGTGGCCTAGCACAGTACTCTTCACATAGTCATGAGAAACTAGAGCATGGAACTTCATTATGTATTCTTCAAGTATCTTCTCTAGCAAAGAAGCATATTAAATCTCTAGGAAAGTCTTTAAGTTTAAATTTATGGGCATACTTAGCCCATAAAATTGGGGTGATACACAAACATATTTAGTCATACTGCTAAATCAACCAATGCTATGAATTAATTCAAAATGCCATTAAAACCACATTTCTTTCACTGCAGAGTAAATGCATCTATGACTTATAGCCTAACAAGTAATGGGACTTTAAAATACTATTATACATCATCCCGGATGTGAAATACACTACATTGGACCTGATCTATGCAGTGGACTTTTTCACTGAATATGGATCCAGGCACAATTTCTCTTGTCCTTAATTTATACGTAAAATCATGATTTGGTACTAATATACTAAAATATGTTTTAAGGTCTTCTGAATAACTACGTATTTTAACTCATCTTTGTACTCTCTGACTTTATTGTAGCAATATCATTTGCATTATCTATTTTCCATCAGTGGCAACTTATGTGAAATAGATGCAGCAAGAATGTTCATTATAGCTAAATATAACAAGATATAATGCAGATATTTTTATAATTATAAAATTCAAGAGAGAGTATATACTGAAATCCAAGAACTTTATGTAAGTTGCAAAACTAAATATTGTAAAATGATATGTGTGATAAAAAGTGAATGAATTTTGACTGCATATTCTGTACCAGACTCGGATTAATCTTCACAAGTATGAACTCACTTAAATCATTTAACCAGCCCCTACCATAAAAATTATTATTCCCGTTTTAGAAAGGAGAAAAGTGGGATTTCAATAAGTTAAATAACTGATCCAACAACAACAGTTAACTGCCATTTAGAACTCATTATTTACTTTAGAGTGGTTTATGAGTTCTATGGGCACACCACCCTGCCCAATCTGGGCTAAAATGGTTTATGATATTGCACATGTAGAGAGATGAAAAAGAATCTGCATGGAATTTCCTAGTATGGTTTAGATTCTGAGTAGAGAGACTGGTCTACATTGGTGATTTGGCTCAGAAATGTGCATCTATGCAGATACAAGATTCATAGGTGGGCGTGGAGAGATGGATTCTGCTTGAACTTAAATTGATAGTGAAGGGCTCTAGAGAACACTATCCTATTTCCAAACATTGGATAAAAGTAGATATTTCTGTTTAATAATTTTTAAATGGACATAATTGTGCATAAGTCTGAAAACAATAGACTAGTTGTATCTATCTTAAGGAAGTGTAGACTCAACTATGCAAAAGAAAAAACATAGTTTTAAAGTATATATTATTTAAAAACAAAATTTTGGAAAACATTTAAAGTGTACTTGGACTCCAAACTAACAGATAAAAGATGAAAAGAAAGAGAAATGGGCAGAGATGGGAAAGAGAAAACTTATAAAGAAAAACAAAATAAGGAAATGAAATGAAATATCAATAAGTAAAACTTGCAGTGATGGTAATAAAAAACAAAATGGCGTCTAGAAATCCAAGTTAGTGATGCATATCACATTGAGGCAAAAATAAAGAAGAAAACTATGAGAATTATAACGGGGTAGAGAAAAAAAATGATACAGGTAAGACAGGCATTCCTGAAGATAAAAAACCAGAAGTGTAAGAGAAGCAATTATCAAAAGCAAAATAGACTAGTCTACTGATCAAAATTTCTTACCATTCACAAAGCAAAATCAATGGAAAAGATTAATGTCTAAATCCATCCTACATCTTGTCTTTTGTTGTTATTTAAGAAATGTAAAAAAAACAAACCCTTCATCCAGGGAGATAAAAATGATGCAATAATATGATTAATTGCATGATTTTAATTAATAAATTCAAGAAGGAAAGTCTAGACTCTGAAAAGCACTGAAGGAAAAATTTGTGATCCAATAATTCTATATCCTATCAAGTTTTATTCATGTGCATGACTAAGAAGATTTCAATCATAAGTGGCTAAATAGAATGTCTCTCATAAAATAAATATTTTTTCAATGGTAATAAACTTAATTGAGCCAACATGCAGCTGAGTAGATTATTCTTTTCATCAAAATGTTTAGCAGATTTTTTTAGGAGAGAGGCAATTCCTTTAAAAAAAATTGACATTTTAAAAGAATTTATAAAAAAAAATCTTCAAATTAAAGTTCATTCTGCTTAATATACGCCTGGGTTCTGAGCACCAGTGTTTTTTACCTCTGCCAACACTACTAGAGCCATTAAAACTTAACAAAAGATGAAGAGAATGAGAAGACAAGCTACAGACTAGGAGACAATATTTGCAAAAGCCATTCGATAAAGAACTCTTAAATATACAAAGAACTCTTAAAATTTATCAATAAGAAAACAAACAACGTGATTTAAAAATGGGAAAAAGACCTGAACAACCACCTCAACAAAGAAGATACACAGATGTCAAATAAGCACGTGAAAAGATGCTCAGCACTGTATATTATTAGAGAACTGCAAATTAAATGGCAATGAACTGCCACCACAATCCACTGAAATGGCCAATATCCAAAACACTGGTTAACATGAATGCTAATGAGAATATGGAGCAACTTCAGGAACTCTCATTCATTGCCGGTGGGAATGAAAACCGGTGCAGCAGCACAGAAAGACAGTTTGGCAATTTCTTACAAAACTAAATATACTCTTACCATGCAATCCAGCAATCAATCGCATTCCTTGGTATTTACCTAAAGGAGTTGAAAACGTATTCACACAATAACCTGTGCATGATGTTGATACAGCAGTTTTATTCATAATTGCCAATACTTGGAAGCAACAAATATGTCCCTCGATATTTTTAGGACTCCAATTTTTAGGACACTGTCCCAAAAAACCCATAGAAGGTACAACCCAAGAGTGAACTCTAATGTCAAAACCCATGGAAAGTACAACACCAAGGTGAACTCTGATATATACGGTGGACTTTCAGTGATAAAGCTGTATCAGTGTAGGTTTACCAATTATAGCAAATGTGCTACTCTAGTATGGGATGTTGATAATGGAAGAAGCTATGCATGTGTCGTTGCAAATGTTATATGGGAAATTGGTGCTTTCTGCTCAATTTTGCTGTGAACCTATTAATATAACTCCTCGATAAATAATCTTATTTTTAAAATTAGCTATGTAATGAATTAGTAAAGAATTGGTTTGATATCTGTTTTATCTCTGTTATCTGACTACCTTTCTGTACAATATAAAAGAGAAAGTGATCTTTTTAAAGAGACTTTCTGGAAGAGAATGAGAGTCAAAAAGTCCTCCAATCCTGGAACTTGTATCTCAATTCTAGGGTAGTTGAAAACTAGCTGTATTTCATTCTAAGTCAACATGACACTCTCCTCACAGAATAAGTGCTTACACTTACTTGATCCACAAAGCAGTGGGTAATAGTAAGTGGACATAATTTTTAAATTAATTAGAAAAATAGAAATAACAACAACCATTATTTTCTGTAACATGCTTTTATAGTAAGTGCTTTAACTATATTTTAACTTATTCAATTCCTACAGTGACATTTTGATGTATTACCATTCCCACCTTGGAGTTGGGGAAATTAATAATGAGTGACTTATTCAATGTCACACACCTAGTAAATGATGGCAGTGGAATTTAAACTCCGAATTTTATTTATTGATTTATTTATTTGCTCATGCTGTCCTCTAAGAAGTTCATCTATTTCTTCTTTTGTTACTCTTAAGTCTGAGTCTCAGTGTAGGGTATATATTTTTTTTAAGTTAAACATTTGTCTTAGTCTGTTTGTGAGGCTGCAGCAAAATGCCATAGACCAGGGGGCTTATAAATAACAGAAATTTATTTCTCACAGTCAGGAGGCTGGGAAGTCCAAGACCAAAGTACCAGCAGTTTGCTTACTCACAGAATGCTGTCTTCTTCCTCTTAGCTCACATGGCAGAAGGGGCAAGCAAGCTCTCTCTGGCCTCTTATAGGGACCTTAATGCTTCGTCTTTGACCTATCATTTTCTAAAAGCCCCACCTCCTGATACATCATGTTGGAGGTTAGGGTTTTAACATATGAATTTGGGGCAGGGAACACAAACATTTAGATCATAGCAACATTTATACGTTGATTGTTAAAAGTTATTGATATCTGTTGCTCCTTGTTCTCTAGCAATCTTTTTTTTTTATAGAATTTGTATTGCATTTTAGGTTTTGGGGTACATGTGCAGAACGTGCAAGATAGTTGCTTAGGTGCACACATGGCAGTGTGTTTTGCTGCCCTCCTCCCCTTCACCCACATTTGGCTTTCTCCCCAGGCTATCCCTCCCTAGTTCCCCCCACCACTATCCCTCCCCTATTCCCCCCAATATACCCCAGTGTGTAGTACCCCCCTCCCTGTGTCCATGTGTTCTCATTTTTCTCACCCGCTTATGAGTGAGAATATGTGGTATTTCCTTTCCTGTTCTTGTGTCAGTTTGCTGAGAATGATGTTCTCCAGGTTCATCCATCTCCTTACAAAGGACACAAACTCATCGTTTTTGATTGCTGCATAATATTCCATGGTGTATATGTGCCACATTTTCCCAGTCCAGTCTATCATCGATGAGCATTTGGGTTGGTTCCAGGTCTTTGCTATTGTAAACAGTGCTGCAATGAACATTCGTGTGCATGTGTCCTTATAGTAGAATGATTTATAGTCCTTTGGATATATACCCAGTAATGGGATTGCTGGGTCAAATGGAATTTCTATTTCTAGGTCCTTGAGGAATCGCCACACTGTCTTCCACAATGGTTGAACTAATTTACCCTCCCACCAACAGTGTAAGAGTGTTCCTATTTCTCCGCATCCTCTCCAGCATCTGTTGTCTCCAGATTTTTTAATGATTGCCATTCTAACTGGCGTGAGATGGTATCTCAATGTGGTTTTGATTTGCATCTCTCTAATGACCAGTGATGATGAGCATTTTTTCATATGTCTGTTGGCCTCATGTATGTCTTCTTTTGTAAAGTGTCTGTTCATATCCTTTGCCCATTTTTGAATGGGCTTGTTTTTGTTTTTTTTTTCCTATAAATCTGTTTGAGTTCTTTGTAAATTCTGGATATCAGCCCTTTGTCAGATGGGTAAACTGCAAAGATTTTTTCCCATTCTGTTGGTTGCCGATTCACTCTAGTGACTGTTTCTTTTGCCGTGCAGAAGCTGTGTAGTTTGATTAGGTCCCATTTGTCTATTTTGGCTTTTGTTGCCAATGCTTTTGGTGTTTTGGTCATGAAGTCCTTGCCTACTCCTATGTCCTGAATGGTTTTGCCTAGATTTTCTTCTAGGGTTTTTATGGTGCCAGGTCATCTTTTTCTGAAATTTATCTAACCTTTTTAGGGACTAAAGAGTGGCATTTAATACCAACTAATGCTGATAAGTTAGAAGTTAGTTCATGCTGAAGGTGTTTTACTCCATGAAATAAGTATCAAACATTACT
Source organism: Saguinus oedipus (assembly GCA_031835075.1). Taxonomy (NCBI): domain Eukaryota; kingdom Metazoa; phylum Chordata; class Mammalia; order Primates; family Cebidae; genus Saguinus; species Saguinus oedipus. The sequence continues at coordinate 64,097,932 of CM063171.1, read as the reverse complement.
ATGATCTGATAGTCAGGAGCCCTGACTGAATGCTGAGCCTGGATAATGTTGTATGCTAGCACATTATTAAAACTCTTATTCAAGTTGGATTCAGTTTTTACATACACACATTTGTGCCTTAAAAACAAAACCATGGTTGCATTCCAATAATTAAAAACAAATAGATTTAGACATAAAATGGCTCTTCTTTCCTCCCTCTTTGGCCTTAGCTTGTTGCTGAGATTTTCAGTAATCTTGAGAGTCTAACTTGCCTTCCTGCCAATTTCTTCTTTATCCATCTGTTCACCTAAAATAACGAAATAACAAAAAAGTACCAAGTTCAATAGAGTTAGTCATAGATTCATTCATTCTTTCAATACTCACTGAGTGACTATATTGTAAATGCTGTGCCAGACACTTGTCTACTTTTATCGTGTGTGGATAAAAGTCAGTAATACAACTTTATTGATGAGATATCCAGTTTGTTTGCAATGAAATTTAATATGCTTATATAACTTTAGAACTCATTCTTGGGTGAGTTTTTAAATTTTAACTTTATTACTTTTTCTATGAAAGTTATTTTTAACTCTGAATTATCTTTACTCTTTATTATTATCACTGTTTGTCTCAGATCTATTTGCCAGATGACTAAACTTGGAATAAGAAATACATCACAGAATTAATGTAAGAATTAAATGAATATTCACTATCAGAGGGTACCCTGCACATAGTACATGCCAACATGGGTTTTGATTTCTGTTTTTTTGTTCTCATTGGTCTCTGACTGGACAAGAATGTGTAGTTGTGAAGTATCTTGAGCCCACTCTTTATATAAATCAGAAAACTGAAAGTTAAGATAGAATTCTAGTTTCCTAAATGTCACTCCAATGCTTATCAACAACCCTTGCTGTAACTTTTATTCAGAGCATTTATAGCACAGCCCAGTATGCTTCTCCCACTCTCATAAAACATGATCTTGTATAAAACTTTGTTGGTTTGCCTCCTAATTTTAACGAAGTATAAAAGATAGTCTTAACACACAGAGCATACCTGCATATGGAATGTCGTCAAATAAAAAACTAGCTGTGCAGGCTGTGAAGCACTGTGTAAGGCAAGGTCACTGGCAATGAATAAGAATTAAGTCTGTGTGTTACAGACTTCATAAAACCTTTTCCTCATGAATATGCAAGGAAGAAAATATGAGCAGAAAACCATTATATTCAAATAGAAAAACAATGTGAATTGTTGGGTTAAGAAAACAATAATGTGAGAATCTGAAAATAATAATAAAGTAGCTAATTTTAATTGAACATCTAATTTGCACTCAGCATTGTACAAAGTGTGTCATATAGATTGTCTCGTATAAATTTCAAGAATGTCAAAAGTTTAAAAAGTCGTGGACCTTGAACAAAATTACTCAGCTAGTAAATAAAGAAGACTAAATTTAGATCCAGGCAGTCTGTGGATGCTTTTAGAGTTTTTGCAATGCATTGCTATAGTTAAGTAGTAATTATGTGATAATGATTGATGACTCATTATGTGAAGTTGTATTCCTTCAAATGTGCTGCCAAAATTTTTAGCATTCAAATATATGAGTGAAAAAAATGTAGAATGAGAACTAGGAAAATATCAAATAGAGGTTTTGAGACCCGAAAGGATCTCTACAGGATCAATTATGTGATTGCTTTCTATCTCCAGCTGGAAATTCAGTTAGGGCCACAGAAACCTATACTAACAGGGGCTCTATAAGGAAGAAGCCTGGCAACTGTTTCATATCAGTGTTGTGAGATCTAGAGTCCCCTAGAGAATAAGCCAAGGCTGGTGCGAAAGAATCAGCCAGAGTGCCAGCCTCTCAATGAAGCATTTTCCAGCAGCAACAGTTAGACAGCCACACTGCAGAGACAAGGACATTAACAGCAGTGGGGAGGAACTAATGGCATGTGGAAACGGCCAAAGAGAGGAAGAACGAATGCCGAAAGCCACTCCGAGTCTCTGAGCACAGAATAGACCATGTCAGAGAATAGTTTCCATCCCAAGCCCTTCGTTTTTTTGTTTTGTTTTGTTTCTTTTTTTGTTTGTTTTTCCGAGATGGAGTCTCGCTCTTTTGACTAGGCTGGAGTTCAGTGGCGTGATCTCAGCTCACTTCAACCTCCACCTCCCTGGTTCAAGCAATTCCCCTGCCTCAGCCTCCCGAGTAGCTGGGATTACAGGTGCATGCCACCACACCCAGTTAATATGTTTGTATTTTTAGTAGAGTCAGGGTGTGGAACTCCTAACCTCAGGCAATCCGCCTGCTTTGGCCTCACAAAGTGCTGGGATTGCAGGCGTGAGCCACTGAGTCTGGCCACCCCTTCGTTTTAATACCACTTTAGTTTCTTTAGAATCCGTCACTGCCTTCCCAGCCACTTTCTGTGGAACACATCCAATGTCATTCATGGGCTTCATCTATTACTCCTATTTTATGACAGAAGCTTTTTATCCTTTATACTTTTAAAAATAAGATTGGTGGTCAAACTCAATTTTATGCAGACTCTCAAAATAAAGACAGAGAAAAGAAAAGTAAAAAATAGTTTAAGTAAAAACCTACATCCTTATCAGTTTCACTTTTAATTTCCTTTTGCCCTGCCTGGCTCACATCCTTGACTTATCAGTGGCCCTGGAGAGCCTCAAAGATCATTAAGACTCCAAGAAGCACCACTTGAAAAGTAATGATCAAAAAGAAAATGTCTGAACTTCTCAGCAAGATGCAGGAAACTCATTGAGTTCCTATGGCCCCATTCCTTTCCCCTTCATACCTGTGGTTCAAACAATTCCAAAGAACATGCAGTCCCTGATTAGCCCAGGCAGTTTCCTACCATTGTGAATTTATTGATGCTATTCCAATTGCATGGAAAGTGTTACCACCACACATATTTCTGTCAGAAAAAAATCCAGAACTAGCACATCATATCTCTGTAAAGCCTTTATTAACCCTCCTTTTAGGCAAATTTCCCCTCTGTTCTTATGCACTTTAAGAGCTAATATCAGTGCTCTTAACTTACTTGATGGTAATTATTGATGTATATATGTATTATTCTTCAAGCTCTTTAGCTCAAAGATAGTGCCTTACTATTCTTTTAATTTAAGTAACCTAGTATGGCATCTGGTATATGAAAATGATAAATTTGTGATTTCATGTGAAAATTAAAATTTGGGATACTGTCAGAGGTACAGAACTTGTCAATTACTATATGGCTAATTGCCAGCAAAGGCAATATTGCATTCCAGAACCCCCTGGAAACCATTTCAATTACTTGGACAGGGCACAACATAGCCTCTAAACTTCTGCTATGGTTTGAAGGTCTGTGTACTTTCAAAATTTTTGTGTTGCAACTTAAATGCCATTTTCATAGTATGTAGTGAAGAAGTGGACACTTGAAAGATGATTAAGTCATAAGGGCAGAGCCTCATACATTGGATTAATGACCTTATGAAAGAGGTGCAAGGACACTTTTGCCTCTTTTGTCCTGCTCTGTCCTCTGCCATATGAAGACAGAGAAAATCATTTTGCCCATCTGAGGATGCAGCAGGGGGGTGCCCAGGCTGGAGTGCAATGGCGCGATCTCGGCTACCTGCAACCTCCGCCTCCCAGGTTCAAGTGATTCTCCTGTCTCAGCCTCCTGAGTACCTGGGATTGCAGGCATGCACCGCCACACTCAGATAATTTTTGTATTTTTAATAGAGACAGAGTTTCACTCTGTTGGTCAGGCTGGTCTCGAACTAATGACCTCAGGAAATCTGCTTGCCTCGGCCTCCCAAAGTGCTGGGATGAGCCACCGTGCCCGGCCGTATATCGAAATTAATATTGTATTTGTGAAATGACTTACTGTTTCGGTCATTTTTTTTCTTGTATTTTTTCAAAGAATTCTGTTGTTGTGCACCCTGTATCTTTATTATGTGCATGTATGTGAACTTCCCTTTTCTCCACACACCCACACAACATACTCCTCATTTAATGAGCAGTCACAATAGTCTCATTTAGAGTGTCCTTGCTACATACTAATGAGACACAAGAGAACTCTATTCCTGTAATAGGTTCAAGAATTGGTACATTGTAGCTGAAAGAACTTTTAAAAATTTCCGATTCTAACTTAAATTTGAAACAGTAAGGAAATATCATAGAAAATACAAAGTTCTGAGTTTCTTTGTATATTTTTACCATAGTGAATAAGGAAACTGAACAATATTGATTCTAGAAATATTTCCCTGAAAAGAAAAGTAAAGAAGCTTGTGGTATTGTTTACATTAAGAATTTTAAGCAAAAATTGCAAGACAGAGGGTCAGGTTAATATTACACATTTTCAGAAATGTGAAGACAAAACAAGCCAAAGTTTTATAGGTTATGACCAAAAAGATACATTATTCATAAACATGTGTTACCTACCATACCAGTTAATTTCTCAGCCTTCACTGTTTTCTCACCACTGCCTTACTCATTCATTTAATGACTAGATTCAGGGGAGGGAAAGGCAAGAATAATAGACACTGACTACTCTTTTTTTGGGGAAGAAAGAGTAGTCTCATGAGAGAATACATATAATCGTGTAAATTTAGTAGTTTGATATTCAGCCCATAACTCAGCATACGATAATCATAATAGCTTTTATCAGTTTATTTGTTATTCAGCTTACTTTCTATCTTGAACTTCATTATAGTAGGGGACAGAAATTAAACCTCAGCCAATTCTGTTCATTTTAGCTGATTCAAAGTAATATCCTTTGTGGTTTTCTCTTGCTTTTTCCTTGGATAGTTTTTAAGTCAGTGGCGAGAGGATGAGATATTTATGTAGTGCCATGGTGTCATGTAGGGGCCTTGACTGGCATCTCTCCTCGTTGCCACCTGGTGAGACATCTTGTCCCATGTAGTCTTGATGATTGGTAGAGACAAATTTTCATTGTATCTACTTTGACCCCACTGGCTCTTTGTGTGAGATGCTGTTTCCTCTCTGCAACTTAGTACATCATGCTGCAATTCATGTGACTTCCCTAGAATGGATGAAGACTTTCTTAGTCTGTTTGTGCTGCTATTACAAAATACCACTGCCTGGGCAACTTATAAAGAGCAGAAATTTATTTCCCACACGTCTGAAGGCTGGAAAGGCCAAGATCAGGGCACTGGCAGGTTCAGTGTCTGGGGAGGGCCCAGTGTTTCTGCTTCCAGGATGGCACCGTGTTGTCATGTTCTCACATGGCAGAAGGAATGAAACAGCAAAAATGGGACAAACACTGAGTCTTTATATGGCAGAAGAACAGAAGCTCCTTTATAAGGGCCCTACTCTCATCTGTGAGTGCTCCACTTTCACAGATTAGTCACCTTCTAAAGGCCCAACCTCTTAATACTTTCGTCAAGTTTTAACACATGAATTTAGTGGGACACATTCGCACCGTAGCAGGGACTCTGTGAACCTATCTGATGAATCTGCCTGGGCCCTAGGCATGACTGCGTGTTCACCACAACCCTATGAGGCTGGCTGCCTTCTTGGTTATGATCAAGAAAGCAAAGCACAAGCGTTCACTGTTGTCAGTGCTCTTCACCTATCTGGAGTTTCATTACTCCAAATCCATTCCATTGAAAGGAGCCTCTTATTAAGGACAGAGAAAATTCTAAGTTTTTCTTTCTATACCAGTTCTCTTTTTTGTCCCAGAAATAATTATCTAAAATTTGGATAAAGGCAGGAAGGAATCAGAAATGTGGCTCCTTCCTACAAAGCCTATAAATCTGTTTTCTATAGTTTCAAACTAAAAGTCTAAAAAATCCTAAGGTCTTAGATCCTTAGAGCCTTAGATTTTTATGTTGAGTAGAAGGATTTTTGCACACAAAACACTTTTTAAAAAATTAAACCTTATTTTTGTTTCTCTCAGCATTCTTGCTTAACATTGAGGACACAGATGTCAAAATATAGTTGAATGGGAAAGAGCCATATGGTCAAAACAAATTACCAGAGCAAAAAAAAAATTGATTAATATATAAAAAATTATAATATCACACAAGTAACTCCAAAATGTGATAAATGCTACAGTACAGGGCATTGTGGCAACAGAGAAGAAAGTGGTATTGGCCAAGTATTAATACTAGAAATTTTATATATTTGCTTTTTTATAAGAATAATGGATTTAATATTTTCCCTCTGATCTCACCTCCACCTAGAGTTTTCTCCTACGAAATGCCTACATTTATGGATTGTAGTGTATGTAACATACATATATCTAGGATTATATTTTACTTTGATTTTCATATTAATTTTGTCATGAATGAATACACAAGGTTTTTGAATGAGAGACAGATCACCACTATTCACTTAAAAGCAAATATTAATCATTTCATCCCCACATCACAATTCTTATCCCTGGGGAGATGCAATAAAATTAGGTCAAGTGTTCTATACATAAAGAAAAAAAACTGAATATTTATCATTTATGAAGAAGAGAGAGGCAACTGTTTACATTTTCAACTATTAAAAAAAAGGAGATAAACCTTTACTCCTCAGAGATGGAATGAAAATGATGCTGCGTTCTCATTTTCATGTTTTGAAATATAAATAAATCTAAGGGGTTGATCATCTCAATGTCTTTAATTTTGCAGCCTATAGATGTTTCCAAACTCCTAGGCCTCATTATCCATTTGAAATGTAAATACGCAACCCTGGAGTTGGTAGTTTTCTTTTAAGTTCTCACTGTCTATACAGTTGCAAATTATTTCTAGGGCTTGCTTTTAGTTCAGGATCCAACGTTTCAGTAAGCTTTTAATTTGAAACATCTGTAACTGCAAAAAGCACAAAGATATTTTCTCTGCATCATATATCACAAATGCAAATACACAGAAGATGAATGAATTGCATTGAATATTCAGAGTTTATTCCATTCAAGTGTATCAACTATTCCCAACTTCCATAAATCTCAGTTAAATGAGATAATATTTATTTTTCATAATCTATAAATAAAATCTCTTGTATTTTTTCTGCCCAGGATCTGTCTCTGGTCTTAACTAATGTCAGTTTGAACTATTATTCGGTTGAACACAAGGTATAAGAGGATTCTGCACAACCAGAGATCATGTCTTTTTGGAAGACCAATAGTGGACTTTGACAAAATTAATTTTACTGTATTTATTACTGTAACTCCCAGATAAACTTTATGAATAAAATACAACATATTTGCTAAAAATTAAGTTGAAGTTCACAAATAAAGCTAGATCTCAAATTTTTAGATCAATGACACTGGAAATATTGTGGTGATAGACTTAAATGGTCACTGTTTAGACAGACTTATGGGCTATTTCATAAAAAAAATTATTTTCTAGTACAAGAAGTAAATCATTTTTCCTTTACCCACCAGTTATGTTTTCTGTAGCCACTTACTCAGTTATTTACTGTTTCATGACCAAAAACAAAATTGTCAAAATAAGCAAAATTTATTTTTGAAAAACTCCAAAAATATTTTAAATCCTTTGAATTAATAGAGAGGATATTTGTTAATATGAAATTAACCAAAAATGTAAATCTGAATTAAAAATTAAAAACTTTTGCTTGTTAACATTTACTGTTTAGCTAAAAAAAATTTAGTCTTAAAAGTTCTGAAACATTTAAATCAATATTTCTTTGTCTTTGAACAGATCAAATAATTTAATAGCAACACTGCAACACAACCAAGACCTCTGTACAACCACCATTTATGAACGTATTCACTAATGGAGACTGTAGTCGAATGGCTTGAATAAGACACTAACCATTAGGAACATTAAATCTTCACCTTAATGCTGAGTTAAGAGAATTTTAATAAGTTTGAGTTTGCATTTTCTCATTTTTTCTAGGCAGTTAATAACACCTCATCCACTTCATCAGACTATTGTATAAATTATAACAGCAAAAGTATTCAGAAACTAAAGAAGTGTATTAATTCAAATTGGAGAAAATCCATTATGTTAATTAACTGAGTGTTTCTAAATTGCTTCATGACTTTTCAACATAACAATACATGACTAGTTTTTGTATTGCTAAATGTGAAGGTGCGATTTGTGGTCCAGATGACTGCTTTGTGTTCACTTATAAAGTGCTGAGCAGAATTCAAATTCAGCTGCACTTTTCTGAGCTGAATCCTATTTAATGTTTAATTTCAGGTGCATCAAATTGTTTTGTGTGACGATATCTACTTATGCTAATTTGTTCAATCAAAAATGTATAAACATAATCTAATGTAGCAAGATGCACAAAGAGATTAAATTCAGTCTTTCCCTAGACTTTGTTTTCTTGAGCAAGCTATTTTAATCTGTGTAATTTTTTTAAATCCAGGAAGTCTAAATTTCCAAGAGTAGGAAACGTCAGGGATTTACAGTTGTGCCTAAGACCATAACTTGTTTTTCATATAAAATAGGTGGTTTTCATTCATATATGCTCTCGTTTTGTTAAAGAAAGTGCTGTTGCGATTACCCACCAATACCAGGACAGGTAGGTTCAACTAATTTTGCTAGTATTGGGCAGTAAGTAGATAATCACAGATCGGTGGGCGAAGTCACTGTTAGCTGGGAGGGAGGAGTAAAGAGACAGAGACTATTTCTTGGATGATATCACGTTTGAGAGTCACGCTTTGAAGGAAACACGTGGATGAGCAGAAGTTAAAGAAACAGAATGTGGAAAGGCAGAGGGACAGGAAACTGCTGGATCTCTTTGTAGCATCCTGGATAGTTGTGTTTTGCAGGATTCGTGCAGTACAGTGAGCAATGAAGCTGAATCCTGGAGTGCAACCACAACACAAAGAAAACTTACATAACAAGGGGAAACTTTAGACTTTATCTCACAAATCATGGAAATTTTACAATGGTTTTTAATCACGGAAATGACATTAGTAAAGCTATTCAGGAAGTAGGAAAACTAACCTGTCAACATACTAGAAGACAGTTTGGCTGGTGGAGAGATTAGAAACAGTTGAGAAGCTCTCAGGCATCATCCATGGAATGGCATCAAGAAGATAAATACGGAAAATAAGCTAGTTAAATCGAGAGGACTTGTTGACTAGATAGGGAGGTGAAGGAGAAGGAGCCAAAGGCAACTGTGTGTGATAAAAATGGTATTAACAACATAGGGAGATGAGGAGAGTGGTGACTGAGGGCAGCCGTTTGAGTCTGTGATGAAGGGGGCAATGCCCTACAAGAGATCACATTTCACATTTTATTCCATTCAATTCTTTCTGTCCATTTTCATTTTCATCACAAATGAGGAAATGAAAATGCAAAGTGACTAAGTTATGGCAACTCAGGTCAGGCTAAAATGGTTTGAATGTCCGCCATGCTACTTTCTAGCTGGGTTCAATCGAACAAATTTTTAGGTTCCCTGAACCTTGATTTTCTTAGTTGTTAAAAGGAAAATACACACCTACTTATTATGAAACATAAATGTGACAATGTACATAAGATAGCTGGTGGGGCATACAGTTATCATACAATCCAACAAATGCTAGTAAAGTATATGTGTCATATGACAATAACACTATATAATTTTCCAGAGGAAGAGAATTTTGGAAAACATGGTAAACTGACTGTGGCTTAGCTCCCAATCCCTTGAATCCTGATACAAAGCTTCTTGTTCTGTCTGAGCCAAGCAACTGCTGGAACCCACTGGTGACAGGATATGTAATAACTAAAGCCTTGGACTATGTTGGAGGGTGGAAGAGGGAGGTCAGACAGGGAGAAATTTCCAAGGCAGAAATTTCTCTTCTTTATGAGGCTGGATAAATGAATGAAAAGTATGCAGTGTATATGGATACATAATAGAGAATAAAACTTGAAAATCTAAAACATTTAAAGGAAACTTAAAAGGTAATAATGAATAGTAAAAGGGATTAAAAAATTGTATCTGAGACAGAGGATGCTGTGATTTTAATGAACTAGTGCATTGAAATCTAGAGTTTTAAAGCAAAAGGTGTAAATGCATGAGCATTTTGATGGACTCTTTTATTTGATGAAAGGAAGTATATTTGATCCTCTGGAGATATGAGCTTTCTCAGTGAGTCCCATACTACTGTCTAAACTCCTAACAAGGAAACAATAACATATGACAATGTTTTCAAGAGTCTTGCAAAAATGTAAAAGCATCCTGAAATGCTAACAGTTATAGTGGAAGCCAAATCTTCTGAAAATTTTAAGAGTGGGTGATAAAGAAGTTAAATATTCTCTAGAATATTTGAGGGAGAGAGAGAGAAGAAAAAAGTTGAGGACTGTAACAGAATTGAGAGAAAACTGTGCATATACTTGTTTATCTTTAAAGCATAGGGAGACCTGGATGTGTCTGCAAGCTACAGCAAATAGTTTACTGAAAACAGAAGCAATGAAAATATACGTTAAAGGTGTAAGAAATAAAGCATGTAGAAAATCATGGAAAAGTTATAGGACGGTGGAACTGGGCCTAGCATTGTGCATGATAACAATGTAAATATTCGTATATATTCCTGTTGTCTCTGTGATAACAGGGGCCACACCTATCCTAGCCATAATCTATAATTCCCAGGCCTCATTCAGGACCGTAATAATCTCAAACAAGTATTTGAAGATCTAATAAATGAGTACATAATATAAAAAAAATTCAGAAACGTTAGCTTTATAAGGAAGGAAAAGTACGATATGCATAAATTAGAGTGAATGGCTAAAGTCCTTGCAATGAATCAGTTGAGAAGAAAAACTTCCAAGCAGAAAGATGAGATTGCCTTTGATGTCACGAAGAAGGAAGAAACGATTGGTCTATGTGAATGGTTTGTGCTTCATAAGAAATGTTACTTTTGTTTGATAGTAGAGGCAAAAAGTAAACACTTTGGAGTCAGGCAGATATAAGTGTGAATCCAAGATCTAGTCTTTATACCTTACATGATGTTAAACAAATGAACAATTTCTAAGTATATCTATTTTCTCATTTGTTAATGAGAAAATAACATTTAACTCACAGAGTAGATTTAAGGACTAAATATGATGCTAGAAATGAATCATCAGCCAGGCCCATTACTCAGCAAGCACCACACCCACTGTAAGGTTTGAGCTTTATTGAGTGATTGTGGAGGACAATGACCTGCACAAAGTAGCGGACCCAAAAAGTAGCCAAAGACGGGCACAGGTCCACTCCTTTGTGACTTCCAGGCAAGGGCTTTGAGGGAAGTTTTGTCATTCTGGGCAAGTCCCAAATCTGAACCTGACAGCCTGACTTTCAAAACTGGCTCTGCCACGTATTGGCTATGTGGCCTTGGGAAATTCACTTAACTTTTCTGTGCCTCAGTTTACTCATCTCAAAAATGGCATCTACCTCACAGGGCTGCTTTGAAGACTGGATGAGTTAATGTTTGTAAAACACTTAGAACAGTATGTGGCACATAACAAGTTTGTGAACACCGTTAATGTTAGGAGGAGGAAAGAGTACTCAGGAAAATGGGGTTTGGATACAAGATGTTTTCTTTAGAGAGAATACAGGTAGAGTGGGACACAGAAATGGAAAGGGTAAGGAGGAGGTACAAGACAAGAAGGGACAGGAGTAAAGTGTGGCAAATGAACATAAATGCACTGAAAGAAAACAGAAATGTGAAAGCTTATTGTGAGACTGGCTCAATCAAATGTTTTAATTATGTCCTCTGAGACCAGATTGGGCACACATCATAGGAAATCAAATAGTAAAATATGATTCCATTGTTCTGAAAATTGTATTAAAATGCAAACCAAGCATCTTCACTTGTTTTTTCATTGTTCTAGCATATCCCTTATTCTAGTTAATTCTTAACAGACTTTTTTTAGGGGAAAACATGGTTTATTTGTTTGACCTGTTATATTCTTATTGGCACCTGTGATTAAAATACATACTGTTAATTTAAAATTTGAAGGATTGATTGACAACACATTTTATCAACATGTCTCAACTAGAATTTTTTAATATTGTAAGACTTAAAGTGACAGAAACCTTGAATGTGTTGGATTCTGGTTACATTGTAAAATAACACAATTATGAAATATTGAAAAGCTGAAATACTACTGTACTGTATATATGACTGGAAGTGCTCTATTCTCTGAAAAAATGCAGAGTTCAAGAAAGTGGGATTATTCATTTTTATATTCAACTTTTAATCATATAGAAATTTATATCATCTAGAAATATAAAGAAGCAAGGCACAGGGCGAGTTGTAAGCTGCGGACCCAAGAGAGCCAATGGTGAGTTGCAGTCCAAGTGGGAAGGTCTAAGAAGCGGGAGACATGATGATGTGGTTGAGTCTGAAGGCCAGCAGACCTGAGGCCCAGGAAGAACTGATGTGTCAGTCTCAGTTCAAAGGCAAGGAAGAGATAACATCCTGGTTCAAAGGTAGATGGATTCTCTCTTACTTGGGGGAGGGTGAGCATTTTTATTCTATTCAGACCTTTAACCAACTAGATGAGCCTCACTCACTTTCAAAAGGGCAATCTGCTTTACTTCGTCTACTGCTATACATATTAATCTCATTCAAAACCTTCCTCACAAAAACACCCACAATAATGTTTGACTAAACATCTGGGCACCCCATGGCTCAGTCAGATTGACATATAAAATTAACCATTATGTATACGTCAATTTATACATACTCACAGAGCTATATATGATGTATGTTTCACAGGGATAGTTATGGCTACATAAATCCTTGATACTAGTCTGTTTCCCCATCTTATGCTGAGTCTTTGAAGTCTGAAGCGTGCTTCTCTATGATTCCTAGTCGTTCTTCTCTAATTAGTTTTATTCTTAGTAATGACCCTTCATCAGGCAGACAAATGCTATCTATCAGAACCCTTTGACTAACCATAGCCCTAGTCTTGGCCCTGATATTAAAACTAGGATATGTATGTAAGTGAAATTTCCTATAATTGTTCTTAACAAATAGTGTTACTTGAATGGTGATTTTAAAAAAATAAAAGGGAGATGAGAAACTCTGGATACTTTTATCCAGCCAATATAGGCCCAGGAAAATACAACGTGAAATTACCATTTGTTCCTCCTTAGAATTGTATTCATTCTTGTCCATCAGTTACTGCACAGAAATTGGATACTGAATTGATAAATATTTGATTTTAAGAGACTTTTGAATAAAGCAAACCTAGAGAGAAATGCCACCAAAATTGAACATGGTATCAAATATTCTAAGTAATGGCAACATCTGAAAGCATATAAATTAAATATGCATAACCTACTGAATTTTGTTCTCTGAATAGAAGGAAGAACCATTTTTGGCATTATAAAAGGTGAAATGTAACAAATTAAATTAGTTGGTGGAAATGTGACAATTGATTTTTAAATGTCTCCATGTAAAAGTATTAGTTTTTAATAATTTTTTTAAAAATATTAAAAGCACAATTGTTCCAGTCACTTTGTCAGGCACTGGAGCACAGATAAAGGAAGTTTGATTTTGAAGACTTAAAATCTAGTGAAGAAAAATAGACATTAAACTTAAGTTTCACATACTAAATTGTAGAAAACAAAGGTTGACAAAACACTATGGAAACACTAGGGAGAAAGAATCTAATTCTGCCTGGAACATTGAGAAAGTATTCTCAGAGGACGTAACATTTTATCTGGGTTTTGAAAGATTAGATAGTTTCCAGACAAAGGAGAGACAGATATTCCTGGTATAAAAGCATTAAAGACATCAAGATCTGGGCAGGCTGAGGTGTTCAGGGAATTTGCTGTAGTTCAATGTGACTCCAGCTCAGAGCTTAATGGTTTAAAGTTTCGGAATAAGGAGATGTAGAAGTCAGGTGGGGGACACTGTAAATGTGGCTTTCAATCCACATTAAGCACTCAAACTATCTTTTAACCAATGGAAAACTGTAGATATGATTAATAACTCCGTTGTGTTTTATTTTGAATTGCCACATACTCATAGTAAAAAAAAAAAAAATTCAAAACATTCAGAAAATATACCTAAGAAAATGAAAATCACCAGGTTCATAAACGTCCAGAAATAACTACTGCTAATATGTAGTGAAACTTTTCCAGGGTTTTCTGTGTAAACACACGCTCATGCACACACACACACACACACACACACACAAAGACACACACAAATATAATATATGTAGTGTTCTATTCCTTGCTTTTCCTATTTATTACAAATATATTTACGAATACATTTATTATATCTCTTCAAAATTATGAGTGGAGTTCTAAATTATTGCTTTTTAAAAGATACATGATATGTCTTATGGACATTCAGATTGTATCAATAGTGTAAACCTACAAGAAGAGCCATGGTCCGGGCGCGGTGGCTCAAGCCTGTAATCCCAGCACTTTGGGAGGCTGAGGCGGGTGGATCACGAGGTCAAGAGATCGAGAGCATCCTGGTCAACATGGTGAAACCCCGTCACTACTGAAAATAAAAAAAAAATTAGCTGGCATGGTGGCGCGTGCCTGTAATCCCAGCTACTCAGGAGGCTGAGGCAGGAGAATTGCCTGAACCCAGGAGGCGGAAATCACGGTGAGCCGAGATCGCACCATTGCACTCCAGCCTGGGTAACAAGAACGAAACTCCATCTCAAAAAAAAAAAAAGAATAAGAGCAATGATATTATGAGATTGGATTTTTAGAAAAGACTCCAGCAAGAATGTTTGGTGCCTGTATGAGAAGGTACTAGATGTTTAAATTTGAAGGCTAGAGACCAGAAAATTAGAGAAGAAAAGCTGATTCCGAGAGATATACCAAGACAATATTTACTTTTTTTGAACATAATTGGATGCCAAAATAAGGGTGGATATTTCGTACATATGTAATATGTCCTTTTTATATTGTTGAGTGCTATTTCTTTGCAAGAAAAAATTATAAACAATTATATGGTAGGCTAAATCTTCACCAATGATGTTTGCATACTAATAGTTGAAAACTGTGAATGTTATCTTACCTTCAAAAAGGACTTTGCACATGTGATAATGTTAAAGGTCTTGATGGGAGGAGATTATCCTGCATTATTCTATTATTGGTCATTGGGTCCAGTGTAATCACAATGATCCTTATATTAAGAAAGCAGGAGGTAAAAAGGAGAAAGAAGGCAAAGTGATGGTGGAAGTGACACAGCCAAGAGCCAGGAAATGCCACATCCTCTAAAGCTGGAAGAGACAAGAAATCGATTTTCCCCTGAGGCCTCCAGAAGGAACCTGCCCTACTAACAATTTTTCAGTTTTTCGAACATAAGACTTATTTCAGACTCCTGACCTCCTAAATTAAAAAAGAATAAATCAACGCTGTTTTAAGTCACTACATCTTTGGTAATTTGTCATAGCATCAATACAACTCTAATATAAATGGTTTGCCTATTCTTCTGTCGCTGGGCCTTACAACTATTTCCATTTTGGAGCATTTCTGAATAACACTGCTATGAACATTTCTGCAAAATAATTTTGTGGAAAAACTTATTTTTGAGGCACTACTATAAGAATGAAATTTCTGGGTCATAAAAGAGTTGCATATTTATAATTTTGAAACAGACAATATTCCAAAGTGATTGTACCATTTTACACTCTCACCAGTTTCTCCACATCTCTACATATATTTAATATTTTTTGTTTTTTAATTTTACATTTTTTTAAATTTTATCTATCACATATAAAATTTTACATATGATAGATGTATAGTGCTATCTTTTTATAGTTTTACTTTGCATTTCTGACAGCTAATATGTTTACATTATGCACATTTTCATATGCATATTGACCATTTGGCTCTCAATTTGAGATTTTGATGAAAACCATAGATTTCCCCAACAAAAATACATATATAAACTAAAAACATCTTCCGCATGATTTTAGGGGGTTCACCAAACTCTAAAGCCCTTCTCTCCATAAGCCCTTCGCCAAGGCTCATTCCTGGCTGCTTTTGTGTTTACAGCCTTGTCTACCCAGGGCCTGCCTACATTTTGTGCTCTAGTAATCTTAATCTTTAACACCTGTAAGTTTCCTGCCCAGTTTAACTCTGTCTTGTTTCCATAGCTTCGAAATACAGGCCCTCCTTCAGACCTCAATTTCTACTTTACACTTAGCCTACTCTTTGCTCCTCCAGAAAGTTTTCCTTGATCCCCCAAGTTTTTTCTTGATGAGTTATCTCCTAGTACTCTGTCCCTATTTCTGTTACCAAACTTACCATACTTACTATAGTTATGTTTCTTACCATGCTTAATATAATTACATGTTCCTTTGCATATCTCTCTATGTTTCAAACATCTTGAAGTCAGTAACTCTATCAAATTGTACCTTAAGCAGAGATGGCTGACACTCAAATATTTGTTGAATTAAAAATTAAAAGACAAAGCAATCAACAGAAAAAATCATATTTCCAGTAGTGATTACTGAGAATGACTTATCAGAATTCAATGACTTGTGTACCTGGTATGATCTTAAAAAAATTAATACTCTGGACAGTTTCGAGGTGGAGCTAAGGAGGGATGTTGTAAAAAATTAATTGTAATGCTTTTATACTATGAATTTGATGTTAAATAAGACACCTCTGCCCTTTTTTACTTTTGTAGAAACTTTTTTGTATTTGCATTATGAGCCATATCCCAAATAAATGTTTTTTTATTTTAAGATATATATGTGTCTCTGGATAATGTAAACTTTTTTAGTTTTTTTTTAAAAATGGTGAAAAGTAGTTGTTAAATAAATTCTTGTTACCTGGGATATTTTTGACAATGCCAGACTCAGATCATTGTCCAGATTAAGCCTAAGTAGAATCTAGCCTGACAAACATCATCATCTGATGTTAACACTTGGGCCAGCTCTGCTTTGCTCCCCCCCCCCCCACCCCCACCACACACAGGAAGTCAATAGACAAATTGAAGGCACAATACACCAGGAACTAAATTTACTAAAGAGCATGGCAACAATTCTTTCATCATCTGTTAAGCTTGAGTTTGTTCCATAGAAAGAAAAGATTATTTCTCACTTGCTGTGAATGTCATGTTCTCCCTTGCCAGGTAGAGTGTAGGCTGCTGGGTACTATCCTGTCTAAGTAAATGCAGTTCTGCTCTGAAAGGAAAAAAGGCTGGGGTTTAAGCATAGGCCTTCCTTGGAAGGGCTAAATTCTTACCATTCCCTACACCAAGGCACAGTACTGTGGTCTCATCCATTTACTCATTCACCAAATCTGATGCATTGAAGGCTCTAAAGCAAATTCTCTGCTGAACATAGTGAGTAAAGAAAATTGTAAAAAGCATCCATGCCTTTTAGGACATATACAAATAACTGCTCCCAATATTTTCCCTCAAATCATGTAATTTTAATCTATTTATAATTAGTAATTTTACTTTGAGAGTTAGCACATGAAAAAACTTTAAGAAAGATCTCAATATGATTTAGCTGTGTCCCCACTCAACTCTCATTTTGAATTGTAGCTCCCATAATCCCCACGTGTCATAGGAGGAATCCAGTGGGAGGTAATTAAATTATGGGAGCAGTTACCCTCATGCTGCTGTTCTTGTGATAGTGAGTGAGTTCTCACAAGATCTGATGGTTTTATAAGGGGCTTTTCCCCTTTTTGCTTGGCACTTCTCCTTCCTGCCATCATGTGAAGAAGGACGTGTTTACGTCCCCTTCTGCCATGATTGTAAGTTTCCTGAGACCTTTACATCCCTATAGAATGATGAGTCAATTAAACCTCTTTTCTTTATAAGTTACCTAGTCTCAGATATTTCTTCATAACAGCATGAGAATGAACTAATACAGTCCATTCTAAATTTATCATTTACTTTTCTTCAAATATGTCCTTATTATTTTTCTCTTTTTGCAAATGTCAGAATACAGCTGATTTATTTTCACACGTTTGCTCCATCAGAAATTCTCTCCCCACCTTTGGCTCTTCAGTACTCTGACCTATCTCCTACATCACTTGCTACTTTTTCTACCTTCATGTTGCTGTGAAAGACTGCTGTCCCTCCTTGAACAGCTTTCTCCTGCTACTTCAGAACCACTGAACTAGCTATATCTAGAATAAGTGCTTTAAAATGTTCTCTTATTAAATCTATTCTGCTGTTTCTAAATGACTAGTGTGACTGGGTTAAAGAATGTAAAGAAAGCCAATTGGCAATATTTTTCCCAATCTAAGCCAAATAATAAGCATTTCTAACAGGAAAATTGAACTTTAAAAAATAAATAATAAACCTCTTAATGCCCAATGCTGGCAGTTTGAATGCTAAATGGGAATATGAGAAAGATTTTGTCACAACTCTCCTATTCAAGCATTTTAGCATTCTAGAGTTAAATATGACTATTACTAATGTTATTTTTTTCTAGATTTTTCCTGAGAACAATAACTAGTGCAGAATTTTTATGTATCACAAAAGACAAGACATGTTTAATTTAAAAATATAGTTTGCATTTGCTATCTATCACAAACCAATCATACCTATCCCGGTATTATTAAAATAATGGGGGAATATTTCTAAATTCTTAGGCATATTAAATTCACTCTCAAACAATAACAATAAATATGTGGGATACTTGTTGAGTGCCTAATTTAATCTAGGCACTTTGGTAAATGTACATAGCAGCACAGAGGAAGGGAAAAGACAGACATTAGCAGTTTCATGTAAGTAGAATATGTGCTCCAACTAAAGCTTGGCACATACCTCCCTGAAACAGATTTTCTCCAAAATCAGTACATCAATGACATTTGATATATAGTTTGAGAAGTGTTATGTATGTCCTAACACCATTAAGAAATACTCCATTAATGGTAAGCATTAAAATCATTAATTCTACTGAATAAACTTTTTTGACCAATACTTTGATTTATGATTATAATTATTAAGCATAAAATCAACAAGTAAATTAGTATGAAATCAGAAGAGACCCCAAACAGCCACACAATCTAGAGAAAGAACAAAGCTCAAGGCCTCACAGTTTCTGATTCAAACATATTACAAAATTACAATAATCAAAACAGTATGCAACAGGCATGAAGATAGATAAATAGAACAATTGAACAGAATTGAAAGCCCAGAAATAAATCCATGCATATATGGCCATCTGATCTTCAACAAATGTACCAGGATATACAATGGGAAAAGAATAGCCTCTTCAACAAATAATGTTTGGAGAATGAAATTAGACCCTTACATTATACCATACATGAAAATCAACTCAAAATAGATTAAAGATTTTAATATAAGACCTCAAACTGTAATAGAAGAAAGGATCAGAGGAAGGTTTCTTGACATTGGTTTGGACAATACTTTTGGGTATGATCACATAAGCACAGGCAACAAAAGCAAAAACTAGACAAATGGGACTACATCAGCCTAAAAGGTTTCTGAATAGCAAAGGAAACAATCAATAGAATGAAAGCAATAATCAACAGAATGAAGAGGCAACCTACAGAATGGAAGAAATTAATTCATGTATCTAATAAGAGATTAATGTCTAAAAAATATAAGAAACTTCTATGACTCTATAGCAAACACACACACACACACACACACACACACACACACACACACAAACTTGATTTACATAGGCAAAGGTCTTGAATAGACTACTCTCCAAAGACATACACATGGCCAATGGATACATAAAAACATGTTCAACCTGAGTCATCCTCAGGGAATTGCAAACACCGTCCCTACTAAAAATACAAAATTAGGTAGGCATGGTGGCACATGCTTGCAATCCTAGCTACTCAGAAGGCTGAGTCAAAAGAATTGCTTGAACCCGGGAGGCAGAAATTGTGGTGAGCTGAGATGGCACCATTGCACTCCAGCCTGGCAACAAGAGCGAAACTCTGCCTCAAATAAAACAAAACGAACAAACCAAACAAAACACCTCTTGACTGAGAAGGAGGCAAGAGTGTTACGAAGTGAAGTGAAGGTAGGATATACGAAGGATGAGAGGACAAATACCGATGACAAGATCTAAAAGCTCCCGGTGTAGCCGCTTTTCTGTAGGCATTGGTGTCCTTCTGCCTGGCTGTTTCAGCTAGCAGGTTTGCTGAAATAGTATGTGAAAAGCCAGAGCCTTGAGAGGGAGAGAGGACATTCTGCTACCCTTTCATGATGACTCTAGTCTGGGGGTTCGTATATGGCACACTAGAGACACCCTTTGTGAACAAGGAGGAAATGTTTTTAGTGTTTGGGGTGTGGGAAAAAAGTTGCCCAGGTGCCAAGGCAAGAGACTGAAGGCACAATCTGTCCCAGTATAATAAATAACCGATTACTTAGTTTTAGCAATGATACCAATTATGTTTAGAAACAATCACATCATCAATTTGACAATCAATCCTATTAAATCATGATTGTTCATTAATCTTTGCTTTAGTATTATAGCATAGAATCATTTTAGTCTTATAGTATAGGCATAATCAGGTGAAATATAATTAGGAACTGAAGGAACATTGTGGGAAGTGATCAGGAGGCGAGAATGAAAGCCTTTCATTAGCATTAGCACCTGGGAAGGTGCCATTCCTTAGCATGCAGGCCTTGCAGTAATGCCAGTGCCTACTTAACAGGCCATGAAGGTGAGTTTCCCTTTCACTGAGGAATTTCAGAGAACACTGCTCTACTCAGCTCTTGAGGAAGGCTTGACATTAGCCAGGTCTGCCCACAGACATCCAGGGGCTTAAATGCCTCTCTGCGGTGCTATGCTCCGATGGTCACCATCCTTGCCCAATATCATGTTCCACTTTCTCACCCAGTGCTCTTTTTAAGTTCTTAGAAGTTTTATTTTTTTCTTTTTTATTATACTTTAGGTTCTGGGGTACATGTGCAGATCATGCAGGATTGTTGCATAGGTACATACACGGCAATGTGGTTTGCTGCCTCCATCCCCCCGTCACCTATATCTGGCATTTCTCCCCATGTTATTCCTCCCCAACCTCCCCAACCCCACTGTCCCTCCCATATTCCCCCTCAACAGACCCCAGTGTGTGATGCTCCCCTCCCTGTGTCCATGTGTTCTCATTATTCAACACCTGTCTATGAGAACATGGGTGTTTGATTTTCTGTTCTTGTTGTGAGAAGAATAGAGGAATCCTAAAAGCCTTTGATCTTTCTGATATGTGCATAGATAGATGCTGATGTACCTGCCTCTCCTCCTTGCAAAGGCTACCTGAAAGGGAGGGGCCCCTGTATGGTAAGCACATGATTTGCTTAACCCTATCAATCATGTCAGATGATTCACTCTCCTTACCCTGCCCCCCTGTTTTGGTATGCAATAAATATCAGCTCTTCCAGGCATTCGGGGCCACTACTGGACTCCGCTTCTTGGTAGTAGTGGTCCCCCAGGCCCAGCTGAATTCTCTCTGTGTCTTGTGTCTTTCTTTCCTGCAATCTATCATCTCCGCATGCAAAAGAACACCCACTAGACCCTGTGGGGCTGGTCCCTGCATCAGGAGGTGGGTGCTTGTGGTGAGATGTTAAAGTCCTCCAGGGAGAGTTTGTCTTCAAAGGCTGCAGTTTTATAAGAAAAATATCTAAGGAACAACCAGTATTAGCCTTTCTAAAAATATACCAAAAAGTAAAGAGTATCAACATAGTGAAGAATTTGTATCCACTAATGGGCAAAATAGCCAGCTAGCATCAAATGGCAATAATCTTAAATTTAAATTGCTAAATCCTCCAATCAAAAGATACAGCTAAAACCCATTGGTATGCTGCATCCGGACCCATCTTACATGCAAGGATACATAAAGACTCAAAACAAAGGGATGGAGAAAGATTTGTCAACCAAATGGAGAGCAAAAATAAATAAATAAATAAAAAGCAGAGGTTGCAATTCTTGCCTCTGATGAAATGAATTTTAAAGCAACAAAGATCAAAAGAGGACATAATTGTAAAAGGATCAACACAACAAGAAGAGCTGACAATCCTGGATGTGTACGCACCCAATACAGGATACACAAGACTTGTAAAGAGACTTGGACTCCCACACAGTAGTAGTGGGAGATTTCAACATCAATATTAGATAGATCAGTGAGACAGAAAATTAATAAGGATATCCAGGACTTGAACTCAGATCCGGAACAAGTAAACTTAATAAACATTTATGGAACTCTCCACTTTAAACACACAAGATATGCACTCTTATCAGTACCACATCACACCTACTCACAGGTTTAAATGAAATATTGGTTGGCCATTATTAAGCACAATTGATGGTATAAGGGAGGTTTTCAATACCCATTTTTAGACTGCATTCTAGCCTAGGCAATTAAGCAACACTCCCGTTCTCTCTTACTCCTCCTCTTCTTCTTTTTTCCTCTTCTTCATTCCTTTTTCATTTTTTCTTTCTCTCTTTCTTTCTTAAAAAAAAAAAGAAAAATATCTAAAAACATTTTATTCTCCCCTCCATTATCTCCCAGCATCTCTTGTCATTTCCTACCTGGTGTTCCTTGTCAGGGCTATCTAGTAGAAATAAATTATCAGCACAAATGCAAGCCACATACACAGTTTTAAATGTTATAGTAGTCAGATTGTAAATAGTAAAAAGAGAAAAAATTTCATTTTAATAATAGACTTTATTTACTTTAGTATATTCAGAGGATTATTACTTGAACATGGAATAAATTTTAAAACAGTATTTAGGAGATACTTCACTTCCTTTGTGTGTCATTTGGTCTTTGGAATCCAATATACAGCCATATTATAAGTGCTGCGTAGCCACTTGTGGCCAGGAGCTACGACTTGGGACAGCTCCATTCTCTAGCCATATTAAATCGTTCCTCTTCCCCGGTGTTTTCAGGTTTTTCTAACTTCTTTCACTTCTGTTGAGAGCAAATTCTGATGTGTGTGAGAAATCATATTGTCTGCTGAGAGCAACCGCAGCAAGGAAAACCTAGTCAAACCCCCAAAGCAGAAAACTGCTAAAGGATCATAAAACAGTAACCAATATGAATATGTCTCACAGCAGATGAGTTAGTTCTTTGAACACAGGATAGGTGACTCTTTCCTTTCTTCTCTCTAAAGAGACTTTAACCTATAGTACACATACACTAGCTGCCTGGTTAGTTTACCTTTAACCAATGAAAGAACACAGAGCATCCGCTTGTAAAACTTGTAAAACTTGTAAAAAAGTAAAGAATAAATACCTGGGTCAGAGTCTGCTCTGGGCTCTCAGCCGGAAATGCTGTGAGGCCCCTGGTGCCTCACTCTCTGAACCCACCTTTTACTTTCTATCTCTCTGTCTGTTTCTTAATTCCTTCAGCGCCGCCTGGGTTGGGGTCTCCATGCCTGAGCTGGTCTCAACATGCTTCTTATAAGAATGTTTCTGTATTGGAATATCCTTCTTTCATTCTTCCTGATCCCAAATTCATGCCTATTAATCTTGGTCAATATATTTTGTCCTTTAGGGCTGTCTTTGGCTATTAACACATTTGGAAACCCTTAATCACACCCGGTGCAAGTTATATGGTGCTCCTGTGGTCCTGTGATTATCTCAGTCACCCATATGTTAATGAGCGTGACAGGGTTTTTGCCATGACATATCCGAAGATCTAGTGAGAATGAGATCGTAAACCATAAACCTCTTTAGGGCAAAAATTGTGTCTTGTTCATTATTGTATGCACAGAAGCCCAGTGACTGAAACAGAGTGAATATATAATAAATATTAATGGAATGAAAAAGAGAGGAAAGGATCACAAACTTTAAACAGCTTGAACTCTCCTGCAGTGTTTCTGAGGCTTCTATAACATTGAACTTTTCTACTGGTAAATTGTATTGTCTTCTAAGTGATGAACAAATTGAAGTTCACTAATATCTATCTTCTTCAAATTCAGGAGTGAGTCACAATATATGTAAACACAATATAGACAATCTTTGACAATCTCTGTCATGTTCATTTATAAGATTATTTTCAAATAGTTGTATCTGGCTATGTGAGAAATAACTAAATATCAGATGATTTTCTTTTTCATTTATCATGTGCCAGCCATTGTGCTAAGTGTTCTATATACATTATATCACTTAATGTTGACACATTGTATTATTAAATGTTAATAACACCCTGTTAATTCATCCTGGCTGAAATATTTTAAATTTCCAGTTGTAATAATTTATAGTATAGCGATAAGAACAGGTTAAGATCCCAACAACCTGAGTTTATACCTGAGCTTACGGCCAAGCTTTTTAGTATGGTAGATTATTGTTCAGAAATATTAACTTCTCTCCACCCCTGATTAAAAGATTGAGGTATATTTCACCACCACTTGACTTTGGACCTGGCCTTGTATCTTGCATTGGCCAATGAGATGTTAGCAGATGTGGCACAGCAGAGGTTTGAAAGCACTTGTAAATTATTCTTATCTTCTAACTCTGCCATTTCCATGAGAAAATATTTCCAGGTTAGCTCTTGGAAGATAAAAAAGGAAGAAAAGCTTTTGGAGTACAGCCCAGTTGCCCATCCCAGCTGACTTCCAGAGAACCGACGGCAAAGACTTCCAATCCAACCCAGCCAAGGGAGCTGCCCCTTGGCTCATTTACATCATCAAGAACGTTTATGATTGGTGATTTAAGCCATTAAATTTGAGGGCAATTTTTATGAAACATTTTGTATGGCAACAGCGGTTTCCACATTCATGAAACAAGGATAACTACATATACCTCACAGTGGTATTGTAAAGATTAATAGGTTATGTTATGTAAAGGCTTGGGAAAATGGCATCCTGAAAGCACGATATATGTTATTTTTATATTATTAGTTATTATTGTTTTAATGAAAGATAATATGTAGCCAAGAGAGTTTTAAGTAACTTGCTCAGGGTCTTTGAATAGTAAATGACAGTAAATGACTGAAATTTGATTCTGATTTTACTAAATTACCCCAAATATGTAAAACATTGACATCTCTGCATTTAAACAGGAAGCCCACACTATGGAAACGAAAGAGATTATAGTATAAACTGCAAGGGTTTTTGAGTCAGACAGTCAAACGCATTCACTGAATAAACATCTGAGTGCTCTTTGGTAGTCAGTCACTGCTGGGCATGAAGAATTGATATAGCAGTTAAGAAGAGAGTACTTAGGCAGATGGTAACAGTACAGGAGTCGTTGGTAAGGTTTTCCTTTTAATGAAAAGCAGGCCCCAAATCATTTTCCTCGCTAACAAAGAGTAGCCTGTAAAATCTAGCTGCAGACATAGACAAGCAAGCTGGAAGCTTGCACAGGTGAAGGCAGCAGTTGTGCCAACAGGGAAAGGCTACCTGTGACTAGGCATGATCAAAATGGCGGCTCCGTCTTCCCTTCTCTTTGCAAGCCACGTGTGCAGCAAGGAGCAGACAAGATGCAGCTGGCCAAATGGAAAGTTCATTTGCATAGTAAGATTCAGGCGGTGCAACCAGCTTCCTCAAACACTATTTAATGTCACACCAAGGCAAACGAATGTGTGGGCCGTAGGTAAATCAGACACGGCCTCCTCAAACCTGCCTATAAAATCTGCTGCAGTCTGCTGCAAGCTGGCTTTTCCCTTTCAGATAGATACCTGTCTCTCTGAGAGAGAGAAAGAGAGAGCTGCTTTCCTCTCTTTTCTTCTGCCTATTAAACTTTCAGCTCCTTAACCGACCCCCCTGTGTCCTTAATCTTCTTGATGCAAGACGATGAAACCGAGGTATTTACCCTAGACAATGATGCCGCCACAGAATGTGAAGGAAAATTCAAGAAGACTGCCGTCTTGAAACAGTCGAGAGAGAGATTTGAGCTTTTTTACCATTTACTGTGAGTGTGATCTTGAGTAACTGACTTAATGTTGCTAAGCCTCAGTTTTCTCATCTGTAAAATTGGGACATAATACTTCCCCCAATAGAGTTTCATAAATATTTTTTGAAATAATTTATGTAACAGGAGCTGATGTGTGCTAGGCAGTGTTTTCTCTTCTCGTCTCTTTGTTTCTTTCTTACAAGAGTACTCGCACAGCTATTTATGTATCTCATGGAAATGAAATAAAATTAGATTTTCTCAGAAGACCTTGTAAGAGAAGAGAATTAATTACAAAGATGCTTTGAGAGAATTACTTAAGTACTCTCATCATAATTATGGAACTCAAATCTCAAGTAAATAAAAACAATTTAACCCAAGTTAAATTGTGTGATGGAATCAGAAGTAGCTCCATCAAAATGTAAGGAAGGTTATCTGCCTTTAGACTTCAAGGTTTCTTGTAGAGTATGTCTGTTTTTGCTTTCTTTTTTCAGTCTTAAGAACCTGAGAATGAACTGAAGTTTATCACTTAAACAAACCTTTGAATATTTTCAAGTGCTTTTCTCTAATTCTGTGACAGATATTATTGGTTGACTAACCCAATATCCATTTTCAACCTCCTATTCCATAACTTTCTCCACTCTAAAGAAAAGAAAAATTATGTAAGCATTTTCCAGTCTTCCTTGAAGGAACTTAGGAAGAAGAAAGTTAGGGGAGGCCTTGGGACACAGTCCTATCCAGTGAGATACGGGGGGAAGTCTGTTGAGGGATTTCGGACAATTTTGTTGTTCTGTTGCAAATGAGCTGTATTTACTCTATCTCCTGCCCTGAACATAATTCTGACCTCTGGAGTTTCCTTAACCATCTTAAGCCAAAATGAAATGGACAGTAAGGGAGACAGAAATAATTTATTTACTGGATGATATTGAGGTATATGTAATATTCTAAATATGTATTAGTAAATACTGTGTAAGAATCAACCACTTAGAAAAGAAATTGCAATCAATTGAAATGGATGATGGTAATTTAACCATAGCTTGAAAACCACTAAGCCTCTGCCCTGAGATCATTGATATGTTACAAAAATTTTGGACTAATTCTCCAAACTTCTGAAGCAACTCTTAGGTATATTCTTGCTTATAACCAAAAGCATTCTTAATAGACTCAGATTCACTGTCAGAATCCTCAAGTAATGCAATACAATAGAAAAAAAAACTTTTTGTAACTGTTTTAAAGAAATGATTTTTTCTTAAAGAAGCATCTCCTTTAACTAACAGCCATTGATAAAGTGCCTCATATGAACACATCACCTGAAAAAGGTAAAATAAATTAACATTGAAAACACCATTATTTTATGAAACATGTTGAATGTATGGAAATTTTCAAAATCATTCATAAAAAGTAAACAAAAATATATGCTCTTCAACATTGTGCTTAATTAATAATGCTCCATTTTACACTTAAAACTTCACTCAAAGATAATCTCACTTTATGTTTTTAACACAATAAAAAATAAAGTAAGTGTTTAATTCAATGTCAAGATGAGAAATTTTCTGACAGTCTTTTAGACATAATTCCATATTGACCCCTCCTTTATAGAATGTATTAACCATCCCCCAATGCAGCAGCATTAGTCGTGTAGTGTAGTCTATGTTCTATTGTAGTCCATGTACTAGAAGAGTGTTTAAATTCAGCCAGACTTCTGCATAATAATCAATTATTACTGATCAGTTGCCTAAGAAATAAAATTTGAGCTTCTCAAAGTCTGCCACCAATTCCTCTCCTTACATCTCAATCCTCTTCATCAAGAATATTTTGCTTCAGCCAAATTCAGCATCGAACTGCCCACCACATAGATCACATCCTTTCTTAATTACTCAGACCATTCTGTTTGCATCTTAAAGAACAGAGATGGGGCCCAAAGAACCAGGCTCTGGAAAAGATAAGCCTGGCCCTGGCTCCCATCTTGAATTTTTTACTTGCTCTTTGTCTTTGGACAATCTTTCTTTAACTTTTCTGATCATCAAATTTCTTCACTTGCACATTAGAGATACTGATTACTTCCTTATCTTTAGTAAAAGGGCTCATTTTAAGAACCAAGAGCAGTGCCTGAACTATAGGAAGAACTTCATGAGTCTTAGCTTCATTTCGTTTCCAGTTTGAGTTGCCAATGACTGTTCATGAATGTCTGCTGAATGGTATTGACTCTTGCACTTCAAAGTCCAGATGAGGAGAAATTTTCTCACAGCCTTTTTGATGTAACAATTCCACAGCAATCTCTCTTTTATAGAACTTATTTACTGTGATGGTTAATATTGAGTGTCAACCTGATTGGATTGAAGGATGCAAAGTATTGTTCCTAAGTGTGACTGTTAGGGTGTTGCTGAAGGAGATTAACGTCTGAGTCAGTGGACTGGGAGAGACATACCCATTCTCAGTCTGGGTTGACACCATCTAATCAGTTGCCAGTGCAGCTAGGGTAAATGCAGGCAGAGGAACATGGAAAGACTAGACTGGCTGAGTCTTCTGGCACCCATCTCTCTCCTGTGCTGGATGCTTCCTGCCCTTGGACATCAGCCTCCAAGTTCTTCAGCTTTCTGGCAAATGAGACTCTTGTGATTTGCCAGGGGCTCTCATGCCTTCAGCTACAAACTGAAGGCTGTACTATCAGCTTCCTACTTTTGAGGTTTTGGGACTCTGACTGGCTTTCTGGCTCCTCAGTTGCAGATGGTCTGTTGTGGGACTTCACCTTGTGATTGTGTGAGTCAGTTTTCCTAATAAACTCTTCTTCATGTATTCATCTATCCTAGTAGTTCTGTCCTCTTAGAGAACCCTGACTAGTACATTTACCATTTCCCTAATCCAGCATAATAGGAATGTAGCCCATGTGATATGGTGTATGGCCTTTTTGGTATGTCCGATTACAGAGTATACTCTCCTTGCAAGTGATTACTATTCATCCTCTTGGTATATCTATTATTTTGCACAGATAATTTAAATATTTTTGACAAAATTTAACACAAAATGTGTTTGGTTGTAGAGACAGATCTCATAGATTTAAACAGAGGCACAACTCATTTTATGACACTTTGTGTCATTACACATCACAGATACTCTGTTTTTTACAAACTAAAGGTCTGTGGCAAAGCTGCTTCTACCAAGTCTGTTGGTACCACTTTTCTAACAGCATGTTCTCACTTTGTGTCTCCATGTCACATTTTGGTAATTCTCACATTTCAAACTTTTTTTTTTTTTGAGATGGAGTCTCACTCTGTCCCTCAGGCTGGAGTGCAGTGGCATGATCTTGGCTCACTGTAACCTCCACCTCCTGGGTTCAAGCAATTCTCCTGCCTCAGCATCCTGAGTAGCTGGGACTACAGGCACGTGCCACCATGCCCAGCTAATTTTTGTATTTTTAGTAGAGACAGGATGTCGCTATCTTGGCCAGGATGGTCTTGATCTCTTGACCTCATGAATCACCCACCTTAGCCTCCCAAAGTGCTGGGATTACAGGAGTAGGTCACTGCATCCGGCCCTCAATCTTTTTTATTACTATTATATCTGTCATAGAGAGCTGTAATCAGTGATCTTTGATGTTCCTATTGTGATTTGGGGAGGACAGCATGTAAGGTGACTGCAGCAAACTTAATTGATGCATGCTGTGTGTTTTCCGACTGCTCCAGGAACCAGCCATTTTTCAGTCTATCTCTTTGTTCTCAGGCTTCCCTATGTCCTGAAACACAACAATATTTAAATTGGGCCAATTAATAATTCTACAATAGCAGAGAAAGTAAGAAAGAGTTGCACGCCCCTTACTTGAAATAAAAAGCTAGAAATAAGTTTGCTGAGTGAGGAAAACATGTCAAAGGTATGTTAAGCAAAAAGCTAGGCCTCGAGCTTTTGTCTTTCCTATGGTGAACAGTGCTGCAAGGAACATATGCATGCATATGTCTTTATGGTGGAACAATTTATAATCCTCTGCATATATGCTCAGTAATGGGACTGCTGAGTAGAATGGTATTCTTTGAGGAATTGCCATACTTCTTTCCACAATGCTTGAACTAATTTACATTCTCAACAGCAGTGTAAGTGTTCCCTTTTCTCCACAAGATTGATACCATCTGTTACTTTTTGATTTTTTAGTACAGCCTTTCTGACTGGTGTGAGATAGTATCTCATGGTGGTGTTGATTTGCATTTCTCTAATGATTATGTTGTTGAGTATTTTTTTCATTTGCTTGTTGGCCACATGTATGTCTTCTTTTGGAAAGTGTCTGTTGAAGTTCTTTGCCCACTAGTTAATGGGGTTGTTTGTTTTTTGCCTGTAAATTTGTTTCTTTATAAATTCTAGTTATTGAACCTTTTTCAGATTGCAATAGTTGCAATTTGCAAATATTTCCCCCATTCTGTAGGTTGTCTGTTTACTTTGATAGTTTATTTTGCTGTGAAACAGCTCTTAAGCTCAATTAGATCCCATTTGTCAATTATTTTTGTTGTTGTCACAATTGTTTTTGGTGTCTTTGTCACAAAATCTTTAACGAGTCTTGTGTCCCAAATGGTATTTCTTAGGTTATTTTTCAGGGTTTTAGAGTATTAGGTTTTACATTTGTCTTTAGTCTGTCTTGAATTGACTTTTGTAAGGAAGGGGTTCGAGATTAATCTTTTCCATATACGTAGCCAGTTATCCCAGCGCCACTTATTGAATGGAGAGTTAGTTCCCCATTGCTTGTTTTTGTCAACTTTGTCAAAGATTGGTTGGCTGTGGGGTACAACATGATTTTTGGACATTATTATCTTCCATTGGTCTATGTATTTGTTTTGGTACCAGTATCGTGCTGTTTGGGTTACCATAGCTCTGTAGTAGGGTTTGAAGTTGTATAACGTGATGCCTCCAGCTTTGTTCTTTACGCTCAGGATTGATTTAGCTATTCAAGTTCTTTTTTGGTTCCATGTGAATTTAAAAATAGTTTTTTGAGTTCTATGAAAAATATAATTGGTTTGACAGGAATAGCATTTAATGCATAAATTGCTTTGGGCAGTATGACCATTTAAACAACATTTATTCTTCCTATCCATGAACATGGAATGTTTTCCCATTTGTGTGATCATCTCTAATTTCTTTGAGCAGTGTTTTTTAATTCTTATTGTAGAGAACTTTTACCTTACTGGTTCTCTGTACTCCTAGGAATTTTATTCTTTTTATGGCAGTTGTGAATGGGATTGCATTCCTGATTTGTCCCTCAGCTTGGATGTTGTTGGTGAATAGAAATTCTACTAATTCTCGTACATTGATTTTGTATCCAGAAACTTTGCTGAAGTTGTTTATTAGATCACAGAGTTTTAGGGCAGAGACTATGTATGGGTTTTTCTAGGTGTAGAATCATACTGTCAGCAAACAGGGATAGTTTGACTTCCTCTCTTCCAATTTGGATGCCTTTTCTTTCTCTTGCCTGATTGCTCTGGCCAGGACTTCCAATACTATATTGAATAGGAGTGGTGAGTGAGGACATCCTTGTTTTGTGCCTGTTTATAAGGGGAATTCTTGCAGCTTTTTCCTGTTTAGTATGATATTGCCTGTGGGTTTGTCATCAGTAGCTTTTATTATCTTGTATATTCCTTCAATGCCTAGTTTTTAACATAAAGGAATGTTAAATTTTATCAAAAGCCTTTTCTGCATCTATTGAGATGATCATATTTGTTGGTTTTAGTTATGTTTATGTGATGAATCACACTTACTGATTTGTGTATGTTATGCATCGCCCTTGTATCCCAGGTACAATGCATACTAGACTATGGTAGATTAGCTTTTTTGACATGCTGCTGAATTTGGTTTGCTAGTATTTTGTAGAGGATTTTTGTATCTATGTTCATCAAGGACATTTGCCTAAAGTTTTTGTTGTTGTTGCTGCTGCATCTCTGCCAGGTTTTTATGTCAGGATGATACTGGCCCCTTAGAATGAGTTGAGGAGGGAAGAATCACTCCTCTTCAAACTTTTCATTTCAGTAGGAATGATATATCTGGTAGAATTCAACCGTGAATCCGTCTAATCCTAGTCTTTTTTGTTGGTGATGATAGGCTTTTTGTTACTGGTTCAATTTTAGAACTCGTTATTGGTCTGTTCAGGGATTCCACTTTTTCCTTGTTCAATCTTGGGTTGTTGTGTGTGTCCAGGAATTTATCCGTTTCTTATAGGTTTTCCAGTTTGTGTGGATAGAGCTGTTCATAGTAGTCTCTGGTGACTTTTTGTTTTTATGAGGTCAATGGCAACATCTCCTTTATCATTTTTAATTGTGTTTATTTGGATTTTCTGATTTTTACTTATTAGTCTAGCCAGAAGCCTATCTCTTTTATATTTTTTTTCAAAGAGCCAACTCTTGGATTTTTTATATTTTGTATGGTTTTTCTGTCTCAATTTCCTTCAGTTCAGCTCTGATATTGGTTATTTCTTGTCTGTCAACAGATTAAAGTTGATTTGCTCTAGCTTCTCTAGTTTTTCTAGTTGTGATGTTAGGCTGTTAATTTGAGATCTAACATTTTGATGTGAGTGTTGAGTGCTATAAACTTCCCTCCTAACACTGCCTTAGGTATGTCCCAGAGATTCTGGTATATTTGTATCTTTATTCTCATCACTTTCAAAGATTTCTTGATTTCTGCCTTAATTTCATTGTTGACCCAAAAGTCATTAAGAAGCAGTTTGTTTAATTTTTGTATAATTGTAATTTTAAATGACTTTCTAGTATTGATTTCTATTTTTACCGTGCTGTGGTCACAGAGTGTGGTTAGTTGATTTCAGCCTTTTTGAAATTGCCAAGGATTGTTTTATGTGTGGTTGGTTTTGGAGTATGTGCCATGTGGTGATGAGAATAATGTACATTTCCTTGTTTTGGGGTGGAGCATTCTGTAGATGTCTATTAGCTCCATTTGATCAAGTATAGAGTTCAGGTCCTGAATATCTTTGTTAATTTTCTGCCTTAATGATTTGTCTAATACCGTCAGTCGGGTATTGAAGTCTCCTAATATTACTGTGTGAGAGTCCAAGTCTCTTTGAAAGTCTCTAAGAACTTGCTTTATAAATATGGGTGCTCCTGTATTGGATGCACGTATATCTGTGCTACAAGAGGCTAGAAGTGAGTGCAGTTACCTGCCCTGTCACCTTGGTGCAGAAGTAGGCCTACAGGGCTGGAAGCTCTAGCAGGCCATGGCTCACTTAGCTATCAGTGATGGGGTGGGTGAGATCACTTGCTCTGCCATCCAGATGTTCCCTGGGAAAATAAGAAGCTGCATTTTGTGTAAGCTCATCTAGATGAGTTTACCCAAAAGTGGGCCACTGGACCAAAAACACTAGCAGGACATTGTTCAGCTGGCTAGCTCTGGTGGAGATGAGTAGGGTCTCCTGATCTGTTGTCCTGTTATTTCCCAAGACAACAAGTGACTGTGCCCTCTAGCTGAGTTCCCACAGAGGTGAACCACTGGGCCACAAGCTCTTGCAACCATTACCTATCAGCTATCATTGGCAGGGGTGAGTAGGGTTGCCTGCTGTGCTGTCTGGGTGCTTCCAGGGACATCAAGAGACTGTACCCACTGGCTGAGCTCACACAGAAGTGGAGCCACTGGGCAAGAAGCTCTAGCAGATGTTGCCCACAAAGCTACCAGTGGCAGAAGTGGGTGAGGTCACAGGCCCCACCATCTGGGTGTTTTTCAGGACAACAGGAGGCTGTGCCCTCTGAATGAGTTCACACAGAAGCAGGGCTGCTGGGCAAGAAGCTCGAACAAGTGTTGCCTGGCTGGCTACCTGTGGCAGGGGTGGGTGAGGTCACATGCTGTCCTGCGCAGGTGTTTCCCAGGATAATGGGAAGCTGTGCTCTCCAGCTGAGTTCACACAGAAGCAGGACTACTGGGCCAGAAGCTCTAGCAAGTGTTGTGCTCTGGGCAATCAGTGGCAGGGGTGGGGGAGTCTACAAGCTCTGCCACCCAGGTGATTCCCAGAACATCAGAAGGCTGTGCCCTCCAGCTGAGCTCACAAAAAAGTAGGACTGCTGGGCTGGAGGCTCGAGCAAGCATTGCCTGTCTGGTTACCAGTGGTGGGAGTGAGTGGAGTGGCTGGTCAAGTTCAGGCCAAAGCGGAACTCCTGAGCAGAAAACTGGTGCCAGGCTCTGTCCAGCAAGGGGGAGTGGAGCAATCTTACTGCTCCCAGACATCACAACTATGGCCCCTATTGGAGCTTAGATGCTGATGCACTGGCGTATTGGTCTGCTCTGGGGCCCAAGGTTTGTAGAGGTCCCCTTGGACTGGAGAATTGCTCCTGCATAGTGTCTGGGTAGTTCTCTGCCTCAAGTCTAGAATCACGGTGGGAAGATATGGGGTGGGGGCAGGAGTATACCAATCCTAGTCTTGCTCAGGTCACTGTGGAGATCGTGAATCCCCCTGGGGGCTCTCACTCATTCACCCTTTCCCATGTTGGAGAGATTTTCCTGGCTCTGTGATGAGCTCAGACAGGCTAGTGTCCAGCTTTGCTCTTCTCTGCTCTCTGTGCTCCCTTGCTGCCTTATGGATACTGATGTGGTTTCTCAGATGGTCAGCCTGCAGGGTCACTGTTCACTAACCCTTTTGTTTCATTTCCATGAGGGTGGTGCACATGACTTGCTTCTAGTCCACCATCTTGGCTTGAACTGCTCAGGATATTCATTTTGTTTTTGTGTCTGCTAATGCAACATCTATTCTGCAGCACATGGATCAGCGTATTTTTCAACTTTCAAGTCTTATTATTTAGTTCATACATTTTATAAGGCTATAGCTTCTAGAGATAGTGATTTGTCTGATGGATCTGGGCAAAGGAAGTTGAAAATCTTTTGCAAAGGATCCACCATTCTATGTGAAATGAGGAACATTTGTAATTTATGGGAGGAGGTCAAAATATTACAATTACCAGGAGTTTGGAAGAAGGGGAGTCCATCAATTGTAGATAACTTTGAGGTATTCAAGACTTCAGTGGAGAAAATAACCAAAGATATTTTAGAAATGGCCAAAGAATTAGAATAAGTGGGGCCTGAGGATGTGACTGAACTGCTGCAATCTAGTGATAAAACTTTAAGGGTTGAGTTGTTCCTTATGGATGAGCAAAGAAAGTGGTTTTTTAAAACAGAATCTACTCCTTGTGAAGATGCTATGAACATTGTCGAAATGACAACAAAGGAGTTAGAATATTATATAAACTTAGCTGATAAAGCAGCAACAGGGCTTGAGAGGGCTGACTCCCATTTAAAAAGAACTTCTACTGTGAGTCAAATGCTGTCAAACAGCATTGTGTGCTACAGAGAAATTGTTTTTGAAAGTGTCCATTGATGTGGCAGCTTCATTGTTATTTTATTTTAAGAAATTGCTGCAGCCACCCCAACCTTCAGCAACCACCACCATGATCAGTCAGCAGCCATCGACATTGAGGTAAGATCGTCCATCTGCAAAAAGACTGTTTCTTACTGAAGGCTCAGATGGTCATTAGCGATTTTTAGCAACACAGTGCTTTTAACTAAGCTATGTGCTTTTCTTAGACATGGTGCTATTGCACATTTAATAAGTCTGTAGTTTACTGTAAACATAACTTGTGTATGCCCTGGGAAACTGACAAAAAGTTGTGTGACTTCCTTTTTATTGTGATATTCCCTTTTTTGTGTTGGTCTGAAACCAAGCCTGAAATATCTTCAAGGTATGCTTGTTTATCAAAGTCATCTAACTATTTGCTGGAAACAGAGAAGATATTCTAATGTGAAAGGCCAAGTGCATCCCTAAATCTCAGGAGAAAACTACAGGCTGTTTGTAAACTGGGTAACCTATTTTACCCCTGCAGTAATTAATCTGTGTCTCTGTCATGGCTTCTACAATAAGGTTTCAACATGAACCCCTTTTTTGAAGAACTGTCACCTAGGAAACAAACTTTAAATTATTTGCAAATGGAAAATCTCCCAACATGGACTTACAATTTTGAATTTCATACATCTTCAAATATGTAATCTCCAGAGTCTCCTTTCACTGATCTGGCAAAAATTAATTGGATAAAGTGATACTTAATTTTCTCATTTTTCTGAAAAATGCTCACAGAAAGCTCACCGTTTTTTTTTTAATTAACTAATTTTCCACAAAACTTTCTCATTACTTGTATCAATTTCAATGTCTTTTGAAGATGGAATTTTTATAGCCCAATTGGCAAAATTAACAACATTTTAGGAATATGGCAAGATTATTGTGTCTTTTGACATGTAATACAATGGCCATTATTTCTTTAGGAAAGAATTTAGAAAAAGTCAAACAAGGTGTCAGAACACAATTCTTTCCGAAATCAAGCAGCATAATTATAAAAGAAAGTAAGAAAAAGGCAATAAAAAGGGAATTATTGAGATTGCATGTCACTTAGAAAACATATAGAAAATTAATATTGAACTGGAATGTAACGTGTATTGATGCCTATTTATGTAATATGTATTTCTTATGCATATATAGAATCACTTAGGTCCTACTCCTACTAGTTTATGAAAGTTGCTAACATTTTCCCTTTGATTTTGCTTTTCTTCATGCTACTGGCTGACTGTTTTCAGGTATTCATCACTTAGCATTTTTCAAAAGCATTAAATACCAGTAGTATTAATAGTAAAGTACCATTTAAGAAGGTCATCATTATCTCTGCTCTTTGTTTTTTAAAAATGGGTATCATCTAAAACAATGGAAGCGCATATCCAGGCATGCATTCTAGAACAGATTCCATTTGTCAGGACACAAGTAAACTGAACGACCAATCCAGATATTATTCTTAACAGTAAAATGATTAATTGATAATTATTGCAATCACACTACAGAATAAACCATATTCATTCTAGAAAATAACTAACTTCAATATGTCTATTTTAAACAGATCATAAAATAATATGCAAAATGAGTTAAAAAAAAATAAAACGCTTTTTTCTCTACTAAGGAGTTGGTAAACCCATAGCCAAGAGTGACTAAGCAATCGTTTCTGTTCTGGGTCTATATACTTTCCTTGTATCCCCTTTCTTTCGTTTATGTTTGTTCTCTGTCTGTCTTCAGTTCTAATGATTGCCCCTGTGTCAAACTCATACAGCTTAGTCTCCTCTAATTTCTTCTGTTGGTAAAATAAAGTACATATTTTCATCAAATACTTCTTTTTAACATTTAGCTATTTCTGTTTCTATTTGCTGTTTGCACAGTCTGTGTGAATGCTGCAGGTATAGCTCTTTTCCAAATCCTTAAATTTCCAGGAATGCCTGCCTCTGAAATGCCTTCTTCACTGTGGGGATGGATGTTTCAAGAATTCCTGTGTTTCAGAGGGGAAAGGAAATTTGATTTCCACTGTTAACTGTTCCTTTTCTGTAATCCACTGCCAAATTAGCTAAATTCATTTCTTCTCTCACCAAATATCTACTGAACATTCCTTTTTATGAGACACTGCATTAGATTCTAAAAATATACCAATAAATCACACATAAATCTTTGCCTTCATCAGTTTAATTAACTTCTAGTGGTGAAGGTAGACAATAATAGCAGTTAAGTAAGTAAAATATGTATGACAGCAGAAAATGACAAGTGCTATAGGAAAAGGTAGGGAAAGTCATTGAGTAGGGCCAGGGTGGAAATTATTGTAAATGTCAACCAGGTGGTAAGGGCAATGCCCAAATCTTATAGAAGTAGACAAGCTTGTTTTTTTTTGTTGCAAATTACTGCTCTGGATGGTTTCTCCATATGCTTCATGCCACCTTACCTGCTATCATGGATTAGGCAATAAGCAATATGTCCCTCCCTAACTTGAGGGAGGGAAAATAGGAAAAGCGCTCTTGGCTCCTTTTATAACCTAATATATTCTATATTTAGAGTGTGTTTACTACAGTATAGAATCACATAAGTTGAATCTGATAACTACTTTCATCAAAATCATCTGGGTATTTGTTCAAATTCATTATGTATATGTCAGCTGCATTCTAAACCTATAAATCAGGATCTCCTGGAGGTGAGCTCATGGTGTCCACATAATGAAGTGCCTCACCAGGTGATTCTTAAGCGTGCTATTTAAAATGAAGTAAATGGCTTCAATAGGATCCTAGGCAGAAGCAAGAAGGGCCCTGCCCTGGCCCTGCACTTTCAGTTGTCTTGCGCTGCTGGCTGGGTAAGGCAGCCGAGTTCCCTGGGAAACAATCTCTGAGACAGAGCTTAGGGGTGCAGAAAGTTTATTAGGGAGAGCCGTTATGATTAAAAAACCGTGTTAGAAAGGGAGGGAAAGCAAGTTTGGATAGAAGGGAAGTCAGGTGCCATGACTGCCTTGGCCCACCACAAAGGAAACTCTGGGGCTTAAATAAATCAGTGTTGCTCCACATAGGGACAAAATAACCAAGACTTTATATGCTCACCCTAATCAGTCATTGGATGTGCGCTGTCAAGGAAGAATAAATTTTGGTCTAGGTGGCTCTTGGTAGCTGAGGCAATTCCTGCAAGTGCTCAAGACCACGCTCCAGGTACCCAAGACCCTGGAATTCCCTGTTTAAATAACTCTAAAACCCACATACAATGCCTGTGTTGGCCTCTTCCCTAGAGTTAACAGCACCACCACTGGGTGCATCCCAAGCCCAGAGGAGTTGTCA
The DNA here is from genome assembly GCA_031835075.1 of Saguinus oedipus. Lineage (NCBI taxonomy): Eukaryota > Metazoa > Chordata > Mammalia > Primates > Cebidae > Saguinus > Saguinus oedipus. The sequence goes on along the minus strand of CM063171.1, from coordinate 64,059,622 downwards.
AGGTGCAGCCATTTGTGGATATAGACAGAGCCCATATGTGCAGCCTAACATTGCTACATGCTTATATTCAAGGGCACTCACACAACTGAAGTGGGATACTTCAGAAAATACTTTAGAAAATATATTTTATCTGATCCCAAGTTACATTTTGATCAATTTCATTAACTGCATAGAAGGGAAAGAGCATTGGGCAGGCTGCCAGCCCAGGTGTCCATAACTTCTCAGTTCAAACATGGACTTTCAGGTTGCCATGTAGATTTAAATAACAAGGAGGGTGCCAGAACATATTTGATTGAATAGTTTACTGACTTGACTTATAATCTTGATTATTTATACACATAGCTCATGGTTCCCCCCTTGTACTTGTTTCTAGGCCGTGCAAGTATTTTCAGTCCTTGCACTGAAAATAGTATTTCCTATGATGAGAGGAAATTAAAATAAATTATTTGGAATTCTTACTTTTATTTGTACCCTTTAAGTTATTGCTATTCAGGAAAGTAAGGAACTGTAGTAATGGATTACTTACTTTGAAAGAGTAATCTATTAACTAGAAGCTCTATAGTATACTTCCGGCTCTTACCTATACAGAGACATTTGTCTTCTCAATATTGTGATGATTTAATTTACATTATGTCCTTTACTGTCTGGTAGATTGGAGAATTGAGAGAATCCTATTAGTACCTATTTCCAGGTACTTCCTAAGTAATTGTCCACAGAAGCTCCCTAAAATGTTGGCTTAGTATATTACAGGGGTCACATTTATGTTGAAATGAAATGAATAGAAACAGTAAATGTATGTTTCCCCCTCAATGTCTAAGATTTGTAAAGACAATGCTGCCTCTACAGCAGAACGCTCTCTTGAAGATGGATGACCTCTTTTTAATTTTTAATGGTGATGATTTACAGTTTGTTTACTTAAACCTCAGTTTTTAAGATAAACTTGCTTATTTTTTGGACATTTAAAAACACTACATCAACCAAATACATAAAAGGATAAACAAGAACGTTTAAATTCCCTGAAAACAATTCTATTGCCCAGTCTATTCACAATTAATATTTTAGTGACTGCTCTAATAAGCAAACATACAAATATAAAAATGTAAAAAAAATTCATTATTTTAGTAAAGTAAGATAGTACTATATATATATATTCTTGCGATCTTTTATTTACTCAAAAATGTTATAGATTCATGTAGACACATATAAACATACATTATTATTTTAACCACACTCAGTATTCCACTATGTAGCTACAGATGTAGCTTATCTTGATCATTTTTGAAATACTTCAGAAAATATATTTTGGTCTGATCCCAAGTAATATTTTTTATCAATTTTAGTTAACTGCATAGAAGGGAATAAAACAGCTAAAATTTGCTTTTCAAAGTGTCTTAATTGGTAAGGTGCTAGATATTTTTAACATATTTAATTTACTTGTACATGCTTTAATATGAGAATTCAGAAATTGATTTTTATTTATAGGCTGGTAGTTTGTATATTCATTTTTAGAATTACTCTACTGACTTGAAAATGTGAATCATTCTTTTTCAGTGCCAAACTTACTTCTGAGCATAAATCTTCAAAAGGAATTGTTGCTAACTCAATCATGTTGAATTCTAAAATGAAGAAATCACTTAGACTTAAATAAATTGAGTAATTTTTTAGTGCACAGACATTGGTGCTTTATGTTCATAGGGAAAATGAAAACAAGTTCTCATAATCAGAGCTTTTGCAGCCATGCTTTATCATTAGTTCAGAGTCAAGAAAGTAACTCATTATCTAAATCGCTTCTTAGGAAAACAAAACAAAAAAAGCTTAGACTCTATAAAAATCAGCAAATTACAGTAACTTCTTTGACTTGTAAGTTATTTTTGACTTTTTTTCTTTGTAACCCATTTTTTCTTGATTATGAAAATAGTAACCCCACTGAAAAAAGTTAGCACGAGACCACATTAATCAAAAATTTAAAACATACCTGCATAACTGTGCAGCTTTAAATACCTCTTGTATTAGGTTGATGCAAAAGTAATGGTGGTTTTGGGCATTAAAAGGCAAAAATTGCAATTACTTTTGAACTGATCTAAATAGTATTTTTAGCCAATTCATTTATTTCAAATGGAAGACCGTGTGAATGTCACTCCATTCCCCAGATAACATACAAACGCAGATTCTCTACTATTAATTGGCATGTATCTGTTGTCTTCAGTGAGAGTATCAATTCATGAACTCACTGTCTGCAGAATCAAGACAGAAAGAAGAAAGAATCTGTCTGATGCAGGATTTTTCTCTGCCACTTTGCCAGCCAGAAACCTCTGGCTGGCAGTGCCCCTGCCCAGGCCTTACTCAGCCCCAGGTTCACCCAGGAAGTGCCCTGAATCTTGGGCCTACCAGGCAGTGCCTTGCTTACACTCCAGGGCAGATCACTTGGCCACCACCACTGGATGCTTAGCCCCATCAGGAGGGGGTGTGTGGGCAAGAGATTTCAGGGTTTGGCTGGCTGCCTGAGTGCTGGCACAGAAGCAGGCTCCATGTGGGGCTTGCAGCTAGAGTAGGTGTGTCGCAAGCAACTCCTGCAGGGGACTCTGGTGTCCAGAGGAGAGCAATGTGGTGACATCCAGACAGGGAAGCCTGGAACCCCAAACCCCAGAGCGGGTGTAACAGTATGTTAACAGCTCTTTTAGTCCTATGAATGAGGGTTTTAACAGCTTTATCAGTCAATTGTCCCAGTCTGCCCTGTGCCTCTGGGGCTGGAACAGACCAGCCATTGCTTCCCATCACGTGCGGCAGCTACTGGGCACTGACAGGGGATGGAAGGCTAAAGTGTTACTGTGTTCTTCGTACCTGCATTCAGCGGAATCCCAAGTTCTTGATCTGAGTCCAAGAAGAATTAGATTGCACTGACAGTCGAAGGGTGAGGAGGGCAGAAAAGAGATTTATTGAGTGACAAAGTGGGTCTCAGTGAAGAGGAGATATGAAGACGAAATCAGATGATCTCTCTCCCAGGGTGGCTGGATCTGGTGCTTTTATGGGCTAATAATGTGGGAGTGCATGCCGATTGGTTTGTGTATGCACAAAAGGCTAAAGCAAAGACACCATTCAAAGGTGGGCACAACAGTGTAAAAAACCAATTAGGGAAGGATAGGTATATATAAAACAAGTGAAGAGTGAGGATTAATCAGAGCAAAGCATGCCAAATGGGAAGACAGGTTCTCAATCCAGTCCATGGATTTATCTGAGACTTGTAGCTTGGCTTTCAGGCTTTAAATTGTCTTTGGCTTGAAGGTGGGGTTTCACCAGGGATCCACCCTTATCTCCCTAGGGATTTGTCTGCCTCCTCTCTCTGTCATGTCTTCATAGCATATTTACCTTATGATTCTAGTCTAGAATGTCTACGGCCTACACTTTAAGAAATATTCTATGGTATTCATAAATAATACTGTAGTTAATTTCCTCAAAGTGCCGGGATGCTTTCTAGATAAATGAGTCTCTAAATTACCATATTTCTTTTCTTACCTTCCAATTCATGGCTGATAGAATTGGAGCCTTGCTCTGCTCTTCATCTGTGTGCATGAAGCCCTGACACACAGCCTAACAGTTAATGGCTTCTCTGAACCTCATTACTGCAGCATTCCATTCTTGGATGCAAAATGGGTAGAGCACCTGGATCCATAGTAATGACATCTGCCTCACCCGGTATATCCCCACCTGCCATCTGTGATTTCTTCTCTGCCATGCCTTTTGGATGGAATGAATGCCCACACTCTGCAGTACTCCCTAATCTCACCACATCAAACACTAACCTAAACTCTGCTCGAGTTTACCTCATCCCTTTCCAGGTATTGCATTATTCATTCAACTTAAGAGAGGCTTGCAACTGCCCTTTCTACAGTCTTTGTTTCTACGGAGTCTCTGTTGGCAAATGTTACTAAAGTTCAGTATCCTCATGCCTGAATTTCCCCATGTTATGAATAATATCTAAGCAATGATGAACATAATGGATAAAATGAAGTAGCTTATTAAATTCGTGAGTTATCAAACTGAGAATAGGACCCTGAAACGAAAGAAATCATGTGCTTTTCTGCTTATTTGGGTTAAGTCGTTGTTGCTATTATTGTTGTTTTGTCTTTAGGATGATGAGGACAGTTTCCTGGGAATCTGCCTAGAATGAGAAAATATGGGTAAAGAAAAATTGAGTGCTTGGGCAATCTGGTGGTGGCATGAAGTCAGGGGTGTACATAGGAACAGATATAGATAAGCTGACAAGGAAAAAAGAAGTGATACAATGAACAATACTGAGTATCTATTCTTGAACTCTTTCCCAATGTTTCTTGGTTATTGATTCAAAGCTCTAAATAAATCTATTTAAAAATCAATTGTATTCCAGTAAGAAATCTTCCACTTTCTGCAACTGGGTGACTGCTGACTCATTTCTAGAAGACTAGAATTTATTCCATACAGGAGGTATTAATGATACTCTGACCTGAGGGACACCAGTTACAGGTGCAAGAAGGACTCTGGTACTGAAAGGTAAAGGATGGCGGTAAACAATTGTATACTCAACAATGACACTTTCACTTGTTTTGAACAAATAGACTCCAAAGACTCTTCTCTCCCGTGACCTGAAAGTTCTACTCTGAAGGTTCTGACCAACTGAGGGGGAAAAGCTAATTATGCGTGTGTGTAGGTTAGGGAAGCCTGGTTATCTGTGGATCATCCAGTGCTTCTCTCCTTTATACTCTTTTGTGTCTTCCCATTTTATGTAATAAGCATGTATTTATTCATCTGGAGGCATAAATTAATATTCAGTGAGAAATACTTGTACTGGGCACTACACTAAGCAATTCAAATACATTATCTCATTTAATTCTCACAGCGATTTTATAAATTAGCATTATTGAACCTTAATAATTGAGGAGTCAGGGCTTTAAATAAATTATTCAAGATCAGATAACTAGTAAGTGACAGTATTGGACTTGAACCCAGTCTGCCTGGCTCCAAGCCTCCCTCAGTACCCTAAAAATAATTTTAAAATGTTTTTGAAAGGAACAGTTTATAGACCCCCCCCAAATTATTTATACTTCTACTAAGTGGAGGTATGAGAATACCTGATGTTTGATACCTGACTCTGCTTTGATTGATATAAATGGGTAAAAGTGCTTTGGGGCGCTGGTGATACTATTAGGTGATGTCTGGAGAAATTCTTGTTAGAACATGGTGAGTCTAGGTAGAGAAATGCAAGCTCAGAAGGGTGCTTGCAGGGAGTTTGCCTTCCTCTGCACCTGACCCACCTTTAAAAGCATACAAATCTAGTTTATACGATGAGATACTACAGAGCCATTAACCAGTTATTTCCAAATAATATCTGAAGAGTATTGATAGAGGCAGGAGGCAGAGAACTCTCCTGGGCAGATATGGGAGGGTCTCCGCAGATGCTCTGACCCACCAAGGTCATTGTGCACAGAGGACTTGCCTAAACATGCCCTTGGTAAAAAAAAAAAAAAAAAAAAAACTCCATCCCTTAACACATGCACAGTAAGGGGTACAACTCAGTGTGGAGTAGCTCAGACTAAGGTCTAGCATGCGCAACTGAAAGAACAAGGTGGAGCCACCAGGAATTGGTTTTTACACAAATAGGGAACACAGCCCATCAGCGGATACAGGAAAGCCTTTGTATTCAACTGTGAAAGGGGCAACCAACAGCCCGCTTTTTCAGGACTTCTCTTTTTGCTGAGAGTTTTCCTTTTTGCTTAATAAATTCTACTCCAGGCACTTTTCAATATCTGCATGCCTAACATTTTCCTGGTTGTAAGACAGGAACCCAGATTTAGCCTAGCTAAGAAGTATTAAGTCCTGCATCAGTATTAAAAAATAATTATCATAATATAATGTTACTATAGAATATGCAAGGAAAAAATTTAATATGACAGATGAAAACAAGACAAACCAACAGAAAAAGTAATTGAAAAAGAGAAAACAAGAAAATACAACCAGGGAGAAAAAAATAACCAAAAAAAAAAAAAAAGAAAGAAACTATGAATACTAGTCCTATCCTGAGAGAAATAAGAGATGTGCATCCATGAAAAGAACAAAGTAAAATAAAAAGGATAGATTCAGAGGACAAAAGAAGCTTAGAATGTTGAATGTATAATGGTATAAAAGAAAGATTCAATAGGAGATTGAAGCATAAAATTGGGGAAAACGGCCCAAAAGTAGAACCAAAGATGAAAAGATTTAAAAAGAAGAAAAGAAAATGGAAGATCATTAGAGAAAAAAAAAAATCTAGAAAATCTCTCATAGGGTTGCCAGAAATAAAGAACAGAACAGAGAGAGAGAGAGCATGAAGTCATCAAAAGAGTCATCAAAAAATTTCAGGATTATTTTCAAGGACTGAAGAATATGAATTTTCAGTTTTAAAGTACTTATAAAATCACCATAAAAATGGAAGAAAAGCAGACTTAATCCAAAGCATTGTAAAATCATAAGAAAAATGGGAGTCAAGAAGAGATTCCATAAACTTGGATAAAGAGAGAGAGTGAAAAGTATCAGAGGCAAAGGGAAATAAACAGAAGCTACAGGGAGACCTTAAGCATCTTAGGAAAAAATGAAGGAGTTTCTCAGACATGCAAGTCTAGAAAAGTTAGCCTCCCATGTACCTTTTCATAGAAGCTTTGAGTAAAGCACAAAAACAAAGGAGGAAATCAAGTTAAGTGGAACATATGAGAGAAGAAAAGAAAACTTTCAGGATGGTGATAAATGTTGCATCCCATGTTGAAATTGTACTTCCAGCATTGAGGCTACGAGTCCAGATTCAGACAAGTCAATAAACAGTCTCCAAGAGTAATTTCTAAACTCTATAAAATCTAAAGAGTACTTGATGCATCTGAATGTATTTAAAATGTTTTGGTGAACGACAGCGAATTTCTAATGACTCAGGGTAATAATCCTTGAGTTCAAGTGTTTACTACTGGTAGGGAAGTAGAGAAGTTAGATTAAAATTTAAAAATGACTTTAATATACAGCATTATATTAAAATATGGTAAAAAGAAATAACAAAATAATCTGGGAAGAGAAAAAATGTTACGATTAATAAGAGATGAAAGAATTCATAAATTCTGTTTGCCATATTTGACTCTGAAAGAACATGATGCCTTTTAAAAATTAAATTTATTCTCAAAGATCTTCCATGTCAAAATTTCCAAAAGAATTTGCTCTAGTGTTTAATAAACGTTAAGTTAGGTATGCTTTGGATGGTATTAGCATTGTTAGAATAAATATATAGAAGACTATTCCAATGAAGAAAAAGCATCTGGATAGATTAGAATGGGTACGTTTGTTTAAGAAGTTGTCTTACTAATTCATAATAAGTAATAGAAAAATAATGGAATTCTCAAATTTTTGAGTCAGTATTTAATAGATTAATTTTCTCATTTTGTTGAAGGTGAATATGTTTCCACAACTTTTATAATTCACTCACCACTCTGAAGAAATACTTGCAAGATACTTAATTAAGATAAAAACTTTCATTTCTTCTGTTTTCCTACCTCCAAATTGAAGAGCAGGGAGGGATGAGGTGGGACTATATCTTAGAAAAAGTAAAAGGTATATAGTTTACATTTAAAAGGTTAGCTACAGGACAGAACAGGTTACTAAGTTGTACAAATCACAGTAGGTATTTCTGCAAGTAATTATACATCAATTATTCTGTAAAAATTTAATATCACTGATATTTACTGAATCAGAGAGAGAACAAAATAATGACTAAGACATAGTCTCCCTCTAGAACTGAGAGATGATTGTGAAGATTTTTTTGTGTTGGTAATGTAAGTGATAATTGTTTTTTGCTCCATATGATGGCTAGAAATGAATACATAAATACATTTAATGAAAGCAACTACTTAATGACAGGTTTCCTTTTATACAGACAGTCCATGATTTTGCCAGTTTAGGGATACTGCACTTTTCATCTAAGTTGAAATTCAGAGTTAGAGAATTCATATTTGCCAAAAAACACTCAAATTTCTCACATTTTCTTCAAGAGGTATCTACTAACTAAAACATTTTAGATCAGAAGGGAAATGCAAGCACTTATATAAATATTAGCTCTTAGTTGCCCTTCTTGATTTTCTAAGTAATTGAAGAATAAATGGAAGAGAAAAAAAGAAACTGAACGGAAGCCAAATTCCTTCTTTGTACAATACTTTTTGAGCCAGAAGAAGAAAAATAGAGAGGGAGAGACTATGTGTTTTCAAAAGGTAGCCTTTCTGCCCCCTAACCATAAGAAAAAAAAAATGTGCTAGTTATTTGTCTTTCTCCAAAAAAATTTTTTTAATACTGGAGATTAATACAGACATCCACAATCATTCCATTCCCAAATAACATTAATATTTGAGCAAGAGCAGAAAACTGTTTCTGAGTTTACAAGTGCCCCCGTGTGGAAATAAGCAATTATTACTCTTACAAAATTTCGTTCTATTTGCTTACTATCACACCTGCTACTTTAAGATTTATGAAGATTTCTGATGAAAGCCGTTCAGTTAATCATTCCAAAAAGATAATTGTGAATTTTTTAGCCACTTAGATTTATCGATGGCACCATTGATAGATGCAAGCTAAAGATACAAACAAGCATTATTTTGTTTCTCATTGTATCTCTAATGCTTATTGTAGTTCCTGGCACAAAACAGAAGACAAATGCATATTTTTTGAACCAATAAAATTATGATTTGTGCAGCTACATAAGGGAGAAATCTAAAGGCACATTCATTCTTCTTTACACTCACCATCCACTAACCAACCATTGATTGTACTTCTGAAATATCACTCAAATTCAGACCTATTTCATTTTGCTGTCCAAGTTAACTCCAAAATTTTCTTCTCTGATCTGGCAAATGCCCCCTAACTGGCCCGGTTTGACCCAGCATTCACTAGTAGCAGGGGTATTCTACAATAGAAAACTGGTTAACTGTGCTTCTGGACTTTAAGAAAATTGAAGTCGAACCTCTAGTTTGTTTGAGAAAATTGACACATTTCACCCTCAAAAAGATAGCTGTAAAACAGAATAAAATGTTCAAAAACAAACTTTTTCAAAGCCCTAGAAATTGATGCATGGTGACAAGAAGAAATAATGTCTTTTCCATAGCAGTCAATACTTAATGTTTTAGTTATCTATGGGGGTGATCATCCTTTGAAGTCATTAAAAAAAATTCATGATTGTATTAAAATCAAAATTTCAGGTTCCAATTCTCATTTGTAAAACACTTGCTAATCTCGATATATTTGCACATGTTTTCATTAGATACTGCTTTGATATTTTTTATAAAATATAAATACTTTGTTGGGTTTGTTTTTAATCTTCAAGATCCAAATTATCAATAATGCATTTAAATTAATAGAATTATTTGGTACTAGTTCTAATAATAAAATAAGGTTAGATTTTTTTTTTTTTACTAAATAATACTTTCATGTACCTTTTGGTAGCCCATCGTAATTAAAAGAAACAGAAGTAAGAACAATTTTGAGCTAAAATTCTATCATAATTATTTATTCAGATTTCATTGATGAAGAAAAGAAGGAGGCCTAGGTATTTGACATTGAAATTCAGAGTGCATATCTTAGAAGAGATTCTTTCAAAAACTTCTCATTTTATCAAAATGATGAATAATTAGTTATAAATGTGAGCCACGGGGATTGACAATTGAGTAAAGAGGAATAAAACTTTTATCATTGCAATAATATAAAAAATACTTATCTCTTTACTGATCCTTGTTTCACAGTTAATTTACAATTATTATCCAAACGTTGAAATAAAATGGTTTCCAGCATATTAGGGCCATAGTCTGTGCTGTCATTAATATGACACTGAGCAAAAATTAGTTTGAAGAATTTTCATATTAATATGCCAATGCTGCATGACAGATATACACCCTGTGCAGTGGCGGCATGCTGCTAGTTGGTAGGGTCTTTGTCTCCCCATTTCAATAAATTCCAAAAATTAACTTGATTTAAGTGGACTTTCTACCTTTTGAATATAGAAATAATGTTCATCTAGTAAATTTAGTTGTTTTGTGTTTGTTTTCTTATGGAAAAGGCATGTTGATAATTCAGGACTTCTCACTCTAAGTAAATGTTTACTACATATGTTTAAAATACACATTTCATAAAATCCTAATTGTATCAAACAGTACAGAAATTAAATTCCTTATCTTATAACATATCCTCCAAAATATTGATATAAATAAGAACCATAAAATTAAAACAAAACAAACAGAAGCAAGAACAATTTTAAGCTAAAATTCTGTCAGAATTATATTTATTTAGATTTTATTCATGAAGTAAAGAAGGAGGCCTAGGTATTTGACATTGAGAATTCAGAGTGCATATCTTATAAGAAATTCTTTGCTCTTGTTGCCCAGGCTAGAGTGCAATGGTGCAATTGTGGCTGACCACAACCTCTGCCTCCCAGGTTCTGGCAATTCTCCTGCCTCAGCCTCCAAAGTAGCTGGGATTACAGGCATGTGCCACCACGCCTGGCTAATTTTTGTATTTTTAGTAGAGATGGAGTTTTTCCATGTTGGTCATACTGGTCTCAAACTCCCTACCTCAGGTGATCCGCCTGCTTCGGCCTCCAAGGGCTGGGATTACAGGCATGAGCCACCGTGCCTGGCTGAATAATTAGTTTTAAATATGAATCGTGAGGATTGACAATTGAGTAAAGAGGAATAAAACATTTGTCATTGCAGTAATACAAAAAATTATTTTACTTATCTCTTTTCCGATTCCTGTTTCTCAGTTTGTTTGTAATGATTATACAAGGGTTGAAATAAAATGGTTTCCAGCATATTAGAGTCATGGTCTATGCTGTCATCAATATGACAGTTAGCAAAAATTAGTTTTTTGAAATCTTAAAATTATTAAGGCTTGCAACTCCAATCAAAGAGGTAACTTCAGTTAAAATACGTTTTATAAACCTCATGACACACTTTATTGTACAATGATCCCATTTTTCGTAAGGCTCTAATCCTCATTCTGATGCCCAAATCATCTTTTCTTGTTTCCCCAACATGTCCCTGGCTACTACAAATGTGATGATGTCATTGCTCTGTTTAAACCCCGGTTCGCTGTTGACTGCAGAGCGTAGTCAGAGCTCTTTGTTTACCTTCATAATCTTTCTCCTGTTTCTCTCTCTAGCCAGATTAATCTATTATTCCTCTCAATTATTTTATCAGTAGTAATTGATTCCTTTCAGTTACCCAACCAAACCATGATGCTTTATGCCTCTTTACATTTACTCGAGCTATTTTCTCTCCCAAGAATTCCCTCCTTTAGCTATTATTAGACTTTCTCATCATTCTTTCTGCCAAACTTGTCAGATTATTATTTATCAGTCCCTAGCTTCTCACCCCCAAGAGAAAGCTAATCACGCCTACACTGTGCTACTTGTATTTCTTGCCTGTCTTTTTTTTTTTTTTTTGAGACGGAGTTTTGCTCTTGTTACCCAGGCTGGAGTGCAATGGCGCGATCTTGGCTCACCACAACCTCTGCCTCCTGGGTTCAGGCAATAGTTTGCTCATTTCTCTATCTCATCAAATAGGCTATGTGCAACATCAAGTCAAGCACTACATCACCAACATTTAATAATGTTGAATCCACATGGTGCATTCTAAATAAATGTTTTCTCAAAGTATAGAAGAGCAAAACTGAGGAACCAGAGAACCACAAAGGGGCTTGAGCACCAGAACAAAGCAGGAACTCAGTTCTTGTGGAAACTGAGTTTATGATTAAAGACTGAACCAATGAAGGTGACCTACTGTTAGGGGAAGTGCACACCTCTGAGCACCAAAGTCTTGGAAGCCACACTACCCGTCATTTAATATCAATATTCCATTTTTGTGCTTTCCAGACTTAAGTCAGTGGCATTTCTATAATGCCTTTTGCTGTTGTTGCCTAACTTGTATACACAATATTTACTTAATATCTTTATTTAAATTGACTCAGATTTTACTCACTAAATTTATTTTAATGAAAATTTTGCATCACTATAAATAGAAAATTCACTGTTATGCTCCAAATTCACAAATTACACTTAAAAATAAATGTAACAGGAATTTGTCTTTGGCTAATGGCACAGTAGATAATTAGGACAAATCCGCCCACTAAGAACAACAAAAAAAGCTAAACAAGATATTTTTAAAAGTTTGTTTTAATGCACTGGAGATATACCAAGGCAAGGAACAATTTCTTTACAATTTAATAAGAATTTAAAAGATCTGGGCGAATATAGGAAACCAGAGGGTTGTGTTTCACACTTTAGGGTCATCTTTTTTCCTACAGGTACTTGTTCTGTAATTCTTAGGAATCAATCAGAGGTTTCAAAATATTTGCATGTCTAAAAAGAAAATAAAATTTAAAAAGAGGGAGGCTAGTAAAACTGCAGACTTTTATAATCTGAAACCTCTGCCCTAGAGAAATGGAATAGTTCTGCTCATTTTAAAGCATAAAGTTTGATCTGGCTATGGTACTTTTGTAACCGGGTGACAGGAGCAGGGCTGCAGGGGTGTCCCAAAGATATTCATTGTTCCCTGATGGGATGTGTTTTCCCAGGGAGGGGGCCTCACTCACCCAAAAGTGGGGATGGGGTCCTGGTGGTGTGGTGAGTTCGTTTAAGTAAGTATCAGATCCCGAGAGTTTTGTAGAAAGCAACTTATTAGGAAGAGAGAGAGACAGAAGTGGAGAGAGCTCCCACTGTTGTTCGAGGGGATCCCAGAGAGGGAAATCCCTACAGGGAGAGAGGGAGAGACAGCTCCCACGTTGCCATGGGAGGAGATTCAGAATGGAGTCCTTATAGGAAAGGGAGTAGGGGGCATTTTAACGCCAGAGTTACTCACTCCCCATTCAAGTTCTCGTCCAGTGAGAGGAGTTCTTTCAAACTTCCTCTGGAGTGATTGATCTTTGACTCTGATGCTGGTTTGGCTGTCCGGCCCACAACAGACCCCTCCTTCCAGGGCTTTTGGTGGTCTTTTTCAACAAAGGAGCACACCTGAAATTTTACCTAGCCCAAGAATGGGAAAATTAGACAAAGCACTCTAGGTTTCCAGATGGGGTGGTAGATGGAGGCATGGCACCGGGAAGTTCTTGCCTTTGAAACCACGCCCTTGTGGACTCGAGAAGAAAAGTTAACATAGTCCCTAACTTTCTTCCCTTGTCTGTATTTGTTCATCCTCATCTAAGCCTCAGCCACCTTCAGAAAAGACTCCCGTTTTCCATTTTTCTCACATTATACATGCAGTGCCTGTGTCTAACTTGTTAAGTGGCAGTCCTTCACTAGTTTTGCATTGCAGTGGTCATATTAGGGAAGTTTGGATTCTAAGTTTTATGGCTCTTTAGAGCTCTAGAAAAAAAGGGAAACGATGCTCTATTTTACAATGGTCAGCCTTTTGAATTAATATAAATCTGTCATGATGTGTGCACTCTGGAAATATCTCACCTAGATAAGTAGATCCTAAGGAAACTCAGCTGAGTTTTGTGAGACAGCTAACTGAGAGGAGTCCACTGCAGTTTCCTTAGGTAAAGTAGGGCTAACCTCCTCAGGGATGTAGGTATTGTTTTTCAGGCACAGAATACTTGGTAGAACTCAGGGAGTTCAGTATCCCCAGCTATACCAGAAACTTTCTAAACATATATATTTCTATTTTTAGAATCCCATTTCTTCCCAATCAATGCCCTGACTTTAACAGAAGGCACACAGAGAGGTCAATTCAATTTGTGTTGTAATTAAGACACTCACAAGATGGAAATCTGGATTTAGTTTTCAGAAGTCTTGGTCCATAACTACAGCAAACAATGATTTTCTTTCAGGGACTATATAGAAAATTTCAAGTAGTTTATGCAAAACTTGACATGGGGATTTCAAGTCCTGAGTTCATCAGTTTATTTCTTCATTTTTTTCCAGCACAGTGGCAATTCCATTGTATTACTTAGTTCCACTAAAATGTTGTAAGGTAGTAAATACATAGTCACCCAGAACCGTGCCTGCTATAGATATTGACTAGGAGTATCCAATAGCAATCAATACTTTGCTTATCTCTATTGTCACATCATGCCATGAACTATCAGTGTTCTCTTTACTACTGGAAATAGAGCCATAAGTTTATCTTTTTTTATTGCATTTTAGGTTTTGGGGTACATGTGCAGAACATGCAAGATAGTTGCATAGGTACACATGTGGCAGTGTGATTTGCTGCCTTCCTCCCCCTCACCCACATCTGGCATTTCTCCACATGCTATCCCTCCCCAGCTCCCCCCGGCTGTCCCTCCCTTATTCCCCCCAATAGACCCCAGTGTGTAGTGCTCCCCTCCCTGTGTCCATGTGTTCTCATTGTTCATCACCCACCTATTTAAATCGAATCAGATTTGGTCTACCCAATTCCAAAAAACCCAGAGTCAATTCATAACACCCATCCTTCAGCTTCTGCTCCTCTAATTCTACCAAAATTTGTAACAGTCAGAGTTCAACCAAAGAAGCAGAACCAGTGGAAGTTATGTAAGAAAAGATTTATTGCACAGAATTGGCTTTTGAGACTTCTGGGGCTGGATAGGCAAGTCCATAGTATAGTTGGTGAGAAAGGGCCAGCTGGAATTCTTGGGCATATCCTGAAGTTGGTGTCCGTAGGTGGAATTTCTCCTTCAGAGAAGCCTCAGTTCTGCTTTTAAAGACCTTTCAACAGATTGAATTGGGTCCACTCATATTATCTAGGAAACTCTATTTTACTTAAAGTCAATCGATTATAACTTTGTATAAAATAGCTTCAGAGCAATATCTAGATTCCTATTTGATGAGTGATGGAAAGCCAAGTTGACATATTAAAAGATGATCACCGCCGGCCGTGGTGGTTCATGCCTGTAATCCCAGCACTTTGCGAGGCCGAGGTGAGCAGATCATGAGATCAGGAGATCAAGACCATCCTGGCCAACATGGTGAAACCTCGTCTCTACAAAAACTACAAAAAAAATTAGCCAGGCATTGTGGCAGGCGCCTGTAATTTCAGCTTCTTGGGAGACTGAGGCAGGAGAATCGCTTGAACCTGGGAGGCAGAGATTGCAGTGAACTGAGATCTTGCCACTGCACTCCAGCCTGGTGACAGACACTGCATCTCTAAAAACAAAAGAAGAAAAAGATGCTTCTATATGTTGTTTAATATTGAACAGGAACTATTTTTGAAATTTAAAAATAATAAAACACATGATTGAAAGCTTTTTCACTGAAATGGCAGGGGATGTGTTTAAAGGCTGTTTTCCGCTTTGCAGTTCCCTTAGGCTACCACATCCTTGAGATCCATTTTCCTTCCCTCATTGGCCTCCCTTCAGACTTGGCCCATGTTCCCTGTATTTGAACTATCAAAGACTGGTGACATAGCACACATGATAGTTCTTGGATGGTAGTCCCAATGAATACAGCTTCAAAAGACTGTTTTCTTTCCCTGAAATGATAGGTTACATCCAAAGAGAATTTTACTTTTAAGTCCCAGGAGTTCCATCATCTCTTATTATATCAAAGCTACTAGTTATTCTTTATAACAGACTAAATTCTGAACTTCAGATGAATAAAAATGCACAGTGACTATTAATCAATTTTAAAAGTCACATTAATTTGAAAAAATAAAGAGGAGATACTTTGCCATAATGCCATAATGTCTATAAAGGAGAATCCAATCCTATAGAGTTTGATGTTCAGTCTCTTGGCTGGCATGGGCTATTTTCACAGCAGGTTCAATTACATTAAAGACAATATGACATTCTTTTAACACATTTTATATCAATTCATTTTGCTCTGTAATCTTGTTTGGTCTCTGTCATGTTCTAAACTGTTCGGCAGAAAGATGTTACAAACCACTATCCCCATTTATATTGATTCATTTTCTGGGAAATCTCCATCCTGTCTCTTTTCATTAGAAAAGAAATGACTAACCATTCAACCAGCAATTTTTAGTGTCCTTGGCAACAAAACAGAGTGACTCTTTTTAATAAAGTCCCATGGAAAAGTCATCTGTGTTCTGAAAACATTTATCCCAATCAATTTTTTTAAAGAAATAATGTCATCTCCTAATTAAATCACACTAGACGGAAACTTGTTAAAATATGATGAGAACAAAATCACATTTAAACAAATAATTGATTTAAAAATAGAAGAAACACATTACATAGAAAGCAACAGAGGGGACACACTTATTTGTTATTCAGGAATAATTAAACGAGTAACATTTTTCTCCTTGTCTCAACTTTTCAGAGTATTCCTCTACTTTTTCCTTTATCACCTGCATTAACAGCAGAATGAGATAGAACAAAAAAAAAAAAAAAGGAAGGAAATCTGAATGAGAAAGTTGTCCCTAAATACAATTGGTTCCAAATGTAACGAAAGTTTCACACATGTGACCTAAGCAGTTGTGGAATAAAATTGTTCATGTTCAATTGAAGTATTTGTCTTTTCAGTTTGAAAGAATTGGGTGGCGCTTCCTGTTCAAGAAATAGACTGATGATATCTCAGCTGATATCCGTAAAGAGATACTGTATTTATCTCTCTGAAACAGAAGATTTCCAGTCTGGGTGGGGTGAACCAGGAGGTTTATGTAATTCTTTACAGTTTAGAAATCTTTTCTTTAAATTTTCTTAATCACTTAATACTCATAATTATCTCATAAACTAGGTACTATTGCCTCTGTTCTTAAAAAGAAGAATTTGAATCTTTGAAAAATTGAGTTCCTTGCCCACTTCACAGAGCATTTAGCTGGCTCTGAATCCCATGGATCTCAAAGAATGTATCTTAAGCTGTGCTTCCTTCCAGAGAGATAAGAATCTGTACGTTTCATGTAGGCTCAAAGATTTTGGCAGTCTGAAGGAAATTTTTTATAGAAAAATAAAGAGAGACCCAGAGGGATAAATAAACATATTAATAAAAACTACCAAATAATGGTAGAATTAGGGCCAGAACTTCATCTTCTGATTTTCACAGTAGTGCTCTTATCACTAACAAAACAACTTTACGTCTTATGATTTTATCGTTCGTAGATAGTCCTGCTATGATACCTACAAGGCAGAAGGTAGAGTTAACGTTATCAATTTGGAAGGGACTTCCAAGGAAACCGGTGAAATTGATACAAGTTGTAAAATAATCTTAGTCCATATGGCCCCTCAAAATTGCTGGCTTCATATAGTATTGCAGTAGCCAATCTTCACAGGCAAGTGAGCACTAAGGACTCTCTTC
Organism: Saguinus oedipus; assembly: GCA_031835075.1. Taxonomy (NCBI): domain Eukaryota; kingdom Metazoa; phylum Chordata; class Mammalia; order Primates; family Cebidae; genus Saguinus; species Saguinus oedipus. The sequence continues at coordinate 64,042,365 of CM063171.1, read as the reverse complement.
CAGACACCTACTATCAGGTATCAAAGCAATCATTAGAGTGAATTCCATACACATACAAATGTTTATAACAAACAGGAGTTAAAGCAAGTCATGCAACCTGTTCCCTAAGCTCAGTGACATCCCAGCTGTCTATCATTTGAAATGATTAGATCGTGCTTTTCACAAAATCTTTCCTAGACACAAATGTGACAATGTGCTAAAGATGGAAGTCTGTCTTTCTGCTTATAAGTAACAGACAACCAGATTCATTCAAATCAGTGACTGAGTATCAGACTCCTTGGGAGTAAAACCCCAGGAACCTCCAGAAACATAGACTCTAAGGCTTAGTTATGCCTGTAATGACCAGTGTCTCTGCAGTATTTCTAGTCAAGGCACAAATCTTGTTCACTACTCATTTTATCAGTAGAGCTCTTTTTGCAACATCAGTTATCCTAGTTAAATGTCCGCTGATGTTGATTAGAGATAGATAAGGCTGAAGCCCTGTAGTAGTCATTTCTGAAGTATGAGCAGGGTCTTTCAAATGGCATGTAGATCCCCTGTAGAGTATGTTACTTATTATGGTAATTAACCATATCTGCCGAGAGAGAGTTAACGCAAACATCACGATGTGTCTAATGAAGTATTTTAAAGTAAACTACATATAGCAAAGGGATCAAACATTATTCTAGGTGGAAACATACATACTCTGATTTGTGAAATCCAATATGTTGCCACCACCCCATTCTGGGACTTTCTGTATTGCTTTTTCTCGCCCTCTTAAAAATTAATCTCAGAAAATTCTACAGTCTAAATTTTCAGACATGCGAAAATCTGTTCAAAATGTGTTTAAAATTATTTTTAAAGACTTATTTAGTCATACAGCATTCATTTATTATCATTCTAATAAAAACTTCTGTGGGAGTCTAAACTATGATGGCAATCCATGTGGCAATGTATCGTTTGTTACCAAAAGACTGCTTGCGTTAACTAGTTATCACTTTTTCACCATTATCATTAGACTTATAAAGAAGGCAGTACTGATGAAGCTGGGTTATTTTTAACATCACAGACACAGTGTAAAATCAGCAGCTTGGAACCTGGGAGGCAGGTTGGATCCCAGAACTACTTAAAATCAGAATTCCTTAGATGAGGGCCATTAATTCATATTTAAGTAGCTGATTTCAATGTATAGCCCATGTATGGAGACTACTACTAAAAATATTTCTGCTTCTTGGATCATTTTCCCTAGATGCCAGTGTCTTAAAGACAAGTATAAGAAAAAAACTGCTCAACACGTGCTGATGATACTTGCAGAGCCCCTTGATTATGTTTTATTTCAGCACAGAAACATTTTTATCCTGACAGAAGGAAACAATTGACAATAAATAAATGCACCATGTAAAGTGAATTACATAGATTTAACCAAAGAGTTTCTTTAGGAAGAGGTCCTAACTGGCTGTATTCTGAATACATGAGTGTTTTATTTGAACTACGGGGTGTTTTATCTAAATTTTTAAGTTAAAATAGTTGCAAACATTTCAGGGTAACACACAAAATATGTACTTCCATTTTCCTTTGAATATAACTTGACCTGAATCCATCAGGTCCACTTTCTCAAATGGCAACCGCAGGTATGTCTGAGCAGCAATGTCTACTGAGAATGGCATATTCATGGCATATTCCTAGCATTTCTAGTCCTTCCCAAGCCTATGTTCAGTGCTGCCCATGGGGATTTGATTTTATGACATATGAGTTCATGGATCACAGGCATACAATCAATGAGCTAATTCATAATACGAAGTAATCAAAGCTATGTATAGCAACATAGTAAAGTCTCAGAAGCATAATCATGAGAGAAAAAAAGTACCTGTAAATAAGTATATAATGATAGCATTTGTGCAAATCTTAGAACCCCAAAAAGCAATATTTTACTTTTTAAAAAATATGTAACATTTGTATTGTTTGTAGATATAGGCATAAGTAATAAAAAATTTAAAAAGTGGAAAAAACACATACTACTGGCAGAGTCATAAATATTTCTAGTTAGAGAGAGAGGATATAGAAGAGTGACTGCATTCTATCTCTATTCATTTTCTTTAAAAGAAAGAGACAGAGAGGGAGAAAACCAAACAAATGCAATAAAACACGATCATTTGATAAATATGGGAGATAGTATTTTTCATTTTATTTTGTTGTAATATTTCATATATTTGAAATATTCAATGGTTACAATTAAAGTGTATATAGTTATAATTCTTAAATTCATTCTTTTTCAAAAAAGAATCAGTAAAATCCATGTCCAATGAGGAGTAAACAAGTATCAGAATCCCTTCTGTTTCTAAGCTAATACTATGTCATCACAGTCTGCCTGTGGTCTGTGTCCCTGTCATTTGTGATCCAAGCTAACTTGTGCCGAAAGATGTAATTTTTTTCGCTCTTCTAGAGCCATTTTGTTAAGTTTTCATTTGGAAACTCAAATCAAAAGTGCATGCTCCAGAGAAGACATCAACTCATAAACTTCATCTATTTTTAGCTTTTATAAACACCAGAATTTTGGTTGATTAACATAACGGATATTAGAAATGACTAGCTATGATGGGTTGTTCTGTTTCCCGGTAAAAATAATGAGTTTGTGGATTTTAAGTTGCTGATGAACTAAGATGTCATATGTTTTACTAAATAATAAGGAATCACAACTTTTAGTTTTTAGTCTGGTATGAAAGGAACTTACAGGTCACCACTCTGTCAAAACAAGTAAAACAGCGGAAAAATCTGAAAAATCATCCACTCTTCTTAAATTTATAAGAAAGTGAGGTCACAGGGAAAATCACTGTCCCCCAAATAAGAGAGACAGAAAGGCAAATACAGAGACTCACAAGCTACTGGAGCAGAAACCTGAGTGGGAACCAGTACTAGAGTAGGAAAACCTGAGCTATAATTGACCAATTGGAAGCTGAGGATGGGCAAGACTGGAAGTAAATGCTCCAGCAGGGCCCCATCATAGAGGACAGTGTTAGTCCATTTTCACGCTGTTGATAAAGATATACCCGACTGGGCAATTTAAAAAAAAAAAAAAAAAAAAAAAAAAAAGAGGTTTATTGGACTCAGATCCACGTGTCTGAGGAGGTCTCACAATCATGGCAGAAGGTGAAAGGCACATCTCACATGGCAGCAGACAAGGGAAGAGAGCTTGTGCAGAGAAACTCCCCTTTTTTAAAACCATCAGATTTCATGAGACTTATTCACTATCATGAGAACAGCATGGGAAAGACCTGCCCCCTTGATTCAATCACCTCCCACTGGGTCCCTCCCACAACATGTGGGAACTTAAAAAGAGATTTGGGTGGGGACACAGCCAAAACCAAACCTTCTCGGCCCCCAACAGAAACTGCTTTATCAGATACTGATCTGAAGGGATTTTATAGGGGGCTATCATACCTGGGAAAGAAATACCCAACCCCAACCCTCTCTAGCTTTTCATATGTGGGATTAAAAAAATACTTGACTCCATCAACCTGTAGACATGCTGTCTTAGTAGATCAAACTGAGAGACACCTGTGCAGTTCACAGTACAGAGACAGAAGCTCACTAAAAGACTGAGACATAATCATGGGACTATAGAATGTTAGCTAAACCTCCACACTTTGCCATCACTAAAGGCCTATTTACTGGAGTTCCTTTTACCCAATCCACCATGTCCAGCTGTCAACAAGAAATTACAAGTCATAATCATAAAACAGCATGAAATCATGTTCTTTGCAGCAACATGGATGCAGCTAGAGACCATTAACCTAAGCAGATTAAAGCAGGAACAGAAAACCAACTATCACATGTTGTCACTTCTAAGTGGTAGCTAAACATTGAGTACATATTGACATAAAGAAGAGAACAAAAGACATCAGGGACTATTGAGTATGGAGAGTGGGAGAAGAATGAGGGTAAAAAGCTACCCACCAAGTGCTATGCTTACAACACGAGTGATGAAATCATTAGTACACTAAATCTCAATGCCATGCAGCTTAGCCATGTAACAAGCTTGCGCATGTACCCCATAAACCTAAAATTAAAAAGATGAAGAAAAGGAAAGTAAAAAATGCCCTAACACTAAAAATAATAATAATAATTGCAAGGCATACTAAAAGGTAAAAAACATAGTGTAAACAAGGAAGGCATCAGAACCACTTTCAGACATGGCAGGGATCTTGGAATTATCACACTGGTTTAAAACGATAATGATTAATGTGCTAAGGTGCCTAATGGACAAAGTACACAACATGTAAGAAAAAATAGGTCAAGTAAACAGAGAGATGGAAATGCTAAGAAGGAATCAAAAGAAAATTCTAGAGCTCAAGAATATTTTAACAGCATGAAGAATTCCTTGATAGGTTCTGTAGGAGACTCTCTTTTACTTTGGGTGTGATGCAGGTATTTTATAATGAAAAAATTTTCCTAATTCCTCTCTACCATCCCTTGTATCACTGATGTCATTTATTTATTTCCCTAGTACATAAGCTATAATCAATAAATATATCATTGCTATTATTACTTTGAACAAATTGTTATCTGTTAGATCAATTGAGAATAAGAAAAGTAAACATTTTTGTTATCTTCACTTATTCCATCTTTAATGCTCTTCCATTTTTTAGGAGACTGGACATGGCTGAGGAAAGAATCTCTGAACATGAGGATATATTGATAAAAATTATAAAACCAAAATGTGAAGAGAAAAAAGGTTGAAAAAATGGAACAGAATATTTAATAACTATGAAGCAATGACAAAAGATGTAACACATGTGTCATTAAAATGCTGGAAAGAAAAGAATCATGAACAGAAAAAACATTTGAAATAATAACAACTGAGAATTTCCCCCGAATTAATGTCAGACACCAAACCACAGATCCAGGAAGCACAGAGAAAACCAAAGAGAATAAATACCCAATAAAATGCACCTAGCCTGAAAATAAAAAGTCACGAAAAATCTTGAAATTAGTCAGAGGGAAAAAACAACTTACCTATAGAGGAGCAAGATAAAAATTACATCTGACATCTCAGAGATCAGGCAAGCAAGAAGTGAGTAGAGGGAAATAGTGTTGAAAAGAAAAAAAGTCAGCCCGGAATTCACTGTCCTGCCAAGTTATCCTTGAAAGTCAAGGAGAAATGAAGTCTTTATCAAACAAACAAAATTGAAGGAATTTGTTAACAGTAGATTAGCCTTTGAAGTTCTTTCCAGAGAAGAAAAGTGATACAGGTCAGAAACTCAGATCTCCATAAAAAACAGAAGAACATTAAAGAAGGAATAAGTGAAGATAAGAAAAACTTTTATTTTTCTTATTCTCAATTGATCTAACAGATAACAATTTGTTCATAATAGTAATGATGTATTTAATGATTATAGCTTATGTATCAGCGAGATAAATGACATCAATGATACAAGGGATGGGAGGGAGGAATTAGGAATATTTTATTATAAAATTCTTGCACCACACACAAGGTAACATAACATTATTTGAAAATAATAATGAATTACTCTTACCACTCTTGTTCAACCTCTTCCTCTGCTCAGAATGTCCTCTCAGCCTCTGGTCTAAATGGAAAACATCTCCTCTTTCCCCAAAACCCAAGAAACATGACCTCTTCTATAAAATCTTTCCTGGTCTTCCTTCCCAGCCATCAATCATGTGCAAATACTTTGATTTCCTTCTTTCCATTGATTTATTTACATTGTATGTAGGTGTCTACATTAGTGCATATTTCTCTGTATTGTATTTATCTGTTGGGAATAAGGTCTACATATTACTAATCTTTCTACCCCAAGACGTTAGAATACTGTAAAGTCACATATATATGGAAGTTTTATTACTCATATACTGCTAGAGTTTCTTAAGCGTATCTCTTTGGGACGGCCCCCACTTGTATTTTCCTATGAAATGTTAGACACAAAAGAGAAGCTCCAAGTCCAATTGCCTGAATAAGAAAAATGCTGCAATGATGACTTTTGTCACCAGAGGGCATCACTGGCTCAGCAGCTGTGTCTCTAATGCTAAGACATTTTAAAACTTGTGTATTTAAGTTTCCTTAACTAAATCAAAAAAGTATTTATTGAACACATACTTTGTGCCAAGCAATGTTCTAGGTCTTGGGAAATACAGCAATAAGTAAAAGTGACAAGATTTGTCTCTTTCTGTTTAGATTTCATTCAAAACCGATAGCTTAAGGCAGCCTAAATTCTATTAGCCTTAAGAATCTAAACTTGCCTAGATAATGTTTCCAGTGTGAGAAACTGGGTTAGTTTTGAGTTCTCCTTCAGTCACTTAGCCAACAAATGCTTGTTAAAAGCCTACTATGTGCTAGGTGATCTTAGCTTTCATGGAATTTACAATATAGTAGAGAACACAAAAATTAATTTTAGAATGTTCAGTGGTGGCCGGTGATAAAAAGTTAAATAAATTACAAGGTGATTTCCCAGTATACAGGAGGGTAAGCCGATTATTTTTTAGAGCTTAGGGAAAGCTATTTTGAGGAAAGAGAACTTAACTCTACCACCAAGACGAAGGATGAGTAGAAATAACTTGGGAAATAATTTCTATGAGGATGTTCTATAGGGATGTAACTAGAAAGATTCCGATAAAACATGGCATGATACTGGAAGGAGGAAGAACTGTCTAGTCACAAAGAGAGTTTGGTATAGAATAGCAGCTGCATAGGAAGCTGTACTAACTTTTCTGTGAAGATCTGTCATATGTCTGCTAACCTGGCACTTTACCTAATGTAATCGCAGCTGTACAACAGCCTCGAGACAAATCTAGAGCCGTAAGAGTTTGGGACAAGACCTAGAGTGTCACTGAATGAAATCCAGTAAATCTCATTGAGTTTAAATAGAAGACTAGCTTCTAGAGTAACAAGTTAAGAAATAAACAGCCAATAAAATAAGAAATATACAAAAAGTTTACAACAAAAGATGCCTTATAACACCAGATAATTCAAATTAGTTCCACTTTAAGAATGGTAATTAATCATTTCAAAGGCACTGGAAATTATGAATACGGCCCACAAGAAACTAAATTTCTCTCATGTATATGAATAATGAGGCATAATATTATATGTATATTTAGTTAGCTTTGTGAATGAAAAAAATGAAATTGTTATATTTTTGCAGAGTAAATCCAAGAGATCACCCTCCTCTAAACAGGGAAATCTCTGTTCTAAATAAAATTATTAAACTTGCATTAATAATTATTATTACATTAATAATAATAGTATTAAACTTGCATGTTTTTTTCTCATTGACTTCCTTGGAAAGTGAATTGAGAACTAAATGAAATGAGAAGAAAAATTAAAAGGAAGTGTAAGAAGAGAAATCTTAAGAAAGGTAGATAAGAAAATAATAATGTCAAAACAGAGATAAGGAGAATACAACCATTGTACATGTTATTAATTAGTAGAATTATTAATCATCTATTGAAGAGCTAATGGCTGCCAATTACCGGATTAAAACATGAAAAGGAAATAATTACAATAATGTTTAAAAGTAATACTGTTGTAATCTTGTCTTCAGCATGTTCTAGATTTCATAAGGGCAAGAAACATAAGAATAATTACAATGCAACAGGATGAATCCTGTAATCCAGGAAAGTGTAATATAAGGTAGCTGTAAGGAGAGACAGAAATGAAGAGATATACCACTGTTGCTTTTATCTATTTAGCATTGCTTTCCCCTTCTTTCTCTGGAGACCAAACTAATCTTATCTGGGGAGAAACATTTCATGCAGTTCAATGGAGCCAATGAGACAAACAGGGCTTTGAAGAGCTCTTGTGACAGTAATTAGTTTCAATGATGACTATGTGAGCCAAGCTGCACTAATTTCTTTTTTGCGAACTTTGTTTCAATTATCAAGATGATTCTGCCACTGAGATTTTAAGTTTGAAAGAAATTAGTATAGGCCTTGATGATGAGAGGGCCAGAATGTGAAGCAACTCCAGTGTCTAGCCATGACTGAAATCTGTCATACCACATGACTTCCAAAGAATTTAGTAAAAAGAATTTTTACCCCACTTGCAAATGAAAACAATTCTTACTTATACAGAGGATATTACAATCTATTCTTGTTACATACATTTTTAAAAGAAAAGGCCAGGCGCGGTGGCTCACGCCTATAATCCCAGCACTTTGGGAGGCTGAGGCGGGTGGATCACGAGGTCAAAGATTGAGACCATCCTGGTCAACATGGTGAAACCCTGTCTCTACTAAAAATACAAAAATTAGCTGGGCATGGTGGCATCCACCTGTAGTCCCAGCTACTCAGGAGGCTGAGGCAGGAGAATTGCTTGAACCCAGAAGGCAGAGGTTGCAGTGAGCGGAGATCATGCCATTGCACTCCAGCCTGGGTAACAACAGCAAAACTCCATCTCAAAAAAAAAAAAAAAAAACCGTCTTGAATTTGAATCTTGAAAATGTTTTTAAAGATAATAAAGTCATAATTTCTGCATTTATAGGCAATTGAATCCTGATATTTTGCAATCTTCATTAAGCAGATCTAAAGTAGTTCAAAAACATAAAAAAGCAAAGCAAGTTTTTGAGCTATTAGACTACTGGACTTCTGGGATTATACAAACAACATAATGGCTTATGTAGGATTCTGAGGTCATGAATTTCTCATGCAGATAAAAATAACATGTAGAAAATGAGGTGGATTATTGAGTGAGTGCAGAGAAAGAGTCTAATTTAAAACTCATTATAAAATTTACCTGCTAACAATGTAGGGCACTACACATGCAGATGTAAGTGTATCTTAACAAACTACAAAATGAAAGAGAATTTTTGCAGTGTTTAGCTCCAAGCATAGAGCTGCTGGAGTTGACCAGTTCATTTTTAATATTTGATTTGAAAATCTTGGGCACGACAGTAACAACTTAAGATGCAAATTAAATGTTTCAGGAAACAGGAGAGATGAACATCTTAATTGCATTTCCCATGAATAAAATGTTATAAAGTTTCCCACTGGAAGGGAGGCAGCTTTGTTTCACCGTCTAAATTTCACTTTGGATGGTTTGGGAGGAAGTCTTAATGCTATTCTCATTTTTTTTTCTTATTTTCCTCTCCATTTTGTGTTAAGAATCTTCCCATACCCTGATGTCTTAGGATGTTGTCAGAAGAACTACTGGGAGACAAGCTTTATTATTATTATTTTTATTGTACTTTAGGTTCTTTATTTTAAAAGGAGTTAGTTACAAATGAGACCACATTAATGGCTGCATGCGAACTCTTCCCTCCAAGTCTACCTGCCCAGCTAACAATAAACTTGGATTTGCATTTCAACACAATCTGCAATTTTTTGCTTTAGGATATATCAGTGAGCCTAAACTAAAAATTAAATCCCTTGTTCTTTGACCAATCAAGGATAACCAGCCTTTCTCCTGAGGTGGAGCCTTTGCGAGGTGATTAAGTTATGAGGGTGGATTCCACATGAATGAGATTATTGCAGAAAAGACCTTATTATAGAAAAGACCTTGAGAGTTCCTTTGCCCCTTTCAATATATGAGGTTACAGTTAGAATATGGCCATGTATTAACCAGAAAGTGGGCCCTCTTTAGACACTGAATCTGCTGGCACCTAGATCTTGGACTTTCCAGGCTCTAGAACTGTGAGAAATAAATTTCTGTTGTTTATAAGATATCTAGTTTATTTCGTTATAGCAGCCTGAACAGATAAATAAAGAAGGTTAAAAATGTTATTACTAACTCTATTAGTACTATAATGAATTACTCTCTTCTCTCCCTGATAGAATCAGAGGCTCACACATGATAGACTGCTGTTTGGTGTTCAATGCTTTCCCCATAACACAATAAACATAGAGATACATAAGGGCTTGCAAAGAAAAGAGCAGTTGAAGAAAAAGAAATGACATTTTAGAAATTACATTTTCAAAGTCAATAAACTGTCATGTTTCTATATGACTTCAGGACCCAAAGCAATATCAACAGAGGAAGTTACAGGATAAGAGGTGGAGAGCAGGTGGCTTTACCTCAGGGCCTGGGACTGTCTTGTGATGCTGGCATAAAGTCAGTTCAAGCCCATGCTGAGCTGGTCATCACAGCAGCAGCTAGGATTAAAGACAGGTGAGGCTGAAAGGGTCTGACATGGTACATAAGAGGTGCCTAATACACAGGCATTGGTAGAAAGTTCCAAATTTGCATACAACCACTGACCAGGGCAGAGAACTTACACATGCATTTTGTGTATTAACTTCATTTGTTTTTACTTTACTCTTTTGGACATTTCCAAAACTTGTTCAATTTATTTCTTTGTCTTGAAACAAAACTCTGCACTTTTAACCAAATGCATAACAAAAAAAGAAAAAGAAAAAGCGTTATTGATAATACTGCACTATATAAAATATGTAAGGGGAAGGCAAGATTCGATGTCACATATGAAAAATAAAATTTTACATTTTGATGTGTTTGAGATAGTTGGAATCCTACCAATACAAATCTGGCATCAGGGGCTTCTTTTCCCTCTTTGTCAAAGACATTTAGTATATTGAAAATATCTTTCACCTTTATTTTTATACCTATTTTACATAATCTTAACTCAGTAATTTCTTCACAATTTTTAAAATGTTCATAATGAAGTTTTTATTGTATATTTATAACTATGTAGAGTATATATGTACATATCTATAATTTATGTGTATAGATAACATATATGCAGATATATATGCATATATATGTGATGTTTATGTATGTTTTCTATATACATAAATTATAGACATATATTATGTCTATGTGTAGCACAGGTATATAAATAGCACATATGTGTTATTTATATACCTGTTATAGAGATATACAGATATATATTTATATATAAATATATTCAATAAATATATATTTGAATATATATATATATATATACATGGAGAAAGAAGGGAAAAATAGCAAAATAATATGCAAATTTTATAATTTGCTACTCTGAGGAAAACATGAAGTTGATGTTTGTATCATTTATTCTAATTGGCCTAATGCATATCTTAACACATTCTATTAAACAGAAAGTCAATTGCACTTCACTAAAGACACTGTCCTCATTAACAATGATCCAAAGAAGAAATTATACTTCAATTTAGTCTACAGCTATTCCTGGGAAATGTAAACCATTACTCTGGACTTTTTGCATATTTAAATATTCATGATCGGTTTATACATATTTATACTTTAATAATTCTGTATATTAAAAGTAAATGAAAATTGCTATAAATGTGTAGTGGAATTGAGTAAATAGATGGCAGGTGGCAGGTGCCAGCTATGACTGGCGTCTATAAAAAAGGGAAATTTGAACACAGACACAAACACAGTGAGAACACCATGTGAACCTGAAGGTAGAAATTGGGATGACACATCGACAAACCAAAGAACTTCAAATGTGGCCAGGAAACTACCAAAAGCTAGGAGAAAGACATGAAACAGATTCTCCTCACTGACCTAAGAAGAAACCAATCCTGCCAACACTTGATCTTGGCTTTCTAGCCTCCAGAACTATGAGAAAATACATTTGTGTTGTTTAAGCCACTCAGCTTGTGGTACTGTGTTATGTCAGCCCGAGCAAACTAATACAACGATATGGTTCCAAAGAGTGTGCAGAATGGAAAGAGAGAGAGAGAAAAAAAATAAGAATAACTTTAAAGTAGAGAAAACTGGCAATTTTCTCAGTCGGATGATCAAGGTAATATCAACACTGATGAGTCATAATGATAGTAGGACACCTTGGCCTGACGTGATGACAAACGCACTTTACCTCTGTGGTCTTTCTTGCAAAACCCATAGTCTCAGTCTGGTTATGAGAAAAAGTATCAGACAAATCCCAACTAAGCAACATTCTACAAAATGCTGACAAATACTCCCCCAACCTTTCCCAGATTTAAATCAAGGAAAATCTGAGGAGCTACTGCAACCAAGAGGAGCCAAAAGAGACACGTGATTAAATAGATTGTGGAATTTTGAATGGGATTAAGGAATAGAACATTGGCTTAAAAGTCAGAAAATCTGAAAAACATTATAAACTTCAGTTAATAATAATGTGTCAATATTAGTAAGTTAATCATAACAGATAGATCATATTAATATAAGATTGAAAATAAAAAAAGAGTAGGAAATATATGGCAATTCTCTACACTATACTGTCAATTTTTATGTAAATCTAAAACTTAGTTCTAAAATGAAAAGTTTATTTAAAAACTAAATGCAAATTCAATCAGCTGTATGTTTAGTGATGTGTTTAGAGTACATAAGACAAAGAACTAGGCTTGGCACGGTGGCTCCTGCCTATAATCGCAGCACTTTGGGAGGCCAAGGCGGGCAGATCATCTGAGGTCAGGAGTTCGAGACCAGCCTGGCCAACACGGAGAAACCCCATCTCTACTCAAAATACAAAATTAGCCAGGCATGGTGGTGCATGCCTGTAATCGCAGCTACTCAGGAGGCTGAGGCAGGAGAATCACTTGAACCTGGGAGGCAGAGGTTGCAGTGAGCCAAGGTCGCACCATTGCACTCCAGTTTGGGTAACAAGTGAAACTCCTTCTTAAAAAAAAAAAAAGACAAAGAACTGTGAAATACAGATACATTTAACATGAAATGCAGTTTATAGTAACCTGCATGTGCTCATAAAAGTTGATGTATACATTAAATAAAAAATGGTATGGTCATTTTTTATATAAATAATGTAGTTCAGTGAGGCAGAATATAAATTTCAAACATGCTCTACAACACTTTTTTATCCGTTTAAAAGTATAATTAAATTATTTTGCCCCATCAGGTTCCTGGGAATCATAATAGTTCTTGATATATTATCCTTAGACAGTTACATAAACAACCTGTTGTTCATTTATTTTCAGTTAAACAATAATATTTCGTTCTACAATAATGACTTAGAAGAAAATAAAGCAACAGATTGAAAGATTTATCAGTAGATTTTATCTTCTGTGTTATGTGCAAAATCAAATGTGTCTGGGGATTTGGTGCAGAAATTGTTCTGTCATTCTTTGCCTTGTCAATTTCAGGCCACTGCTTCTTAACATCAACACAAGACAAGGTAGACCATTTACAAAAACATCGGAGGCACTAAGATACCAACTCATGTATGGTATAGTAACTTTCCCAATAGGATAACACTTCTTGAGAAGACAGAAATGTTTTTACTGATAATTCTGTATCTGGGAATAATTAATTCATGTCTTGCTTTCTATTTGACTAATGATTAGCATTTATCATTTCTTCATGAATCAACCCAGTTTTAACTGGTGGAGAACTGTCAATCTGACAGTATTTGAATCAGGAATTATTATGGAAAGTAGGCCTTACACAATTGCAGGAAACACAGTTCCAGAAGAGGGATTGAATCAGAGATTGAATCACCAGGCAGTCAGTTAGAGAAGCCCTTCCAGCTAGAGATGGGGAGTTTGTGAAGAAACCTATGAGAAGCTATGGCTTCTGAGTAGCTACTGCCTCAACTGGTCAGTAGGACCAGGAGTAGGAAGCATGTCTGAACACAGAAAAGGCATCTCTGTGAACGTCTGTCACTGCCTAGAGCTGGGAATAGACCTTTGGAGAATAACGATCACTGCCTTATTTCTGCCTTCAAAGTTCACAGAAGCACTTTTTACCAACTCTAATTTGAAACTTACGGGGGAATGTAGCTCTCAGTATAATCAGTCTGATCACAGTGGGTGTCACATGTATACTTTGTCCTTCTAAAAATTAAAGCTATGAAACGTGTCTGTGTTTGAAATCTTTTAGTCTACACATATGCAGGACTTAGAACACTGCTTTGGCCGTTTGATTACCAGAGTATAACCTTTATTAGACAACTTAATGGACTTAGATAATGATATTTTAGTGAGGATCCCTTAAGTTGGGGCTTCCCAATGATGCTGCTGGTAAATGCTTTCTTCAGAAATGTAAGAAAGAAATAAGAGATACTAATGGTACAGCTGTGCTTACATCTATGTCTGGATGTAGTCACTGAACACATTAAAACTAGAGACCAAATCTATGATGGAGTGAAATACTGCTGGAAGAGATAGGGGAGACAAAGCCAGTCTTGTAGCCTGGGGTTAGTTGTGGAGGGTCAAAGAATTCACAGAACAAAAGGCGTAGGAGTAGTAGGAGACAGCACAGATAGTATTTAAAAGCGAGCATTAGACCATTACACTTCTGAGTCAGACATCAGACAAGCTGGAGTCTGAGGCCCAGCTCCCTCACTTACTAGTCACTGGACCCTCATCAGTGATTCACTCCTTCTAAGCCTCACTCCTCTCATTCTATACTCGTACAATCTTTGCCAAAAGAGAAACTGCTTCAAAAGTTTATCATCCAGAATAACAATAATAACTGCCTATGAAAACTCAGCTGAACATAGTGCCGGACACACAGTAAGTACTTCCATAAACGTTAATTTCAGGAAGGCAGAGAATTTTATCTGTTTTATTATTGCTAGATCATCAGCTCTTGGCACTGCGTACTAGCCTCTCAGATAAATCAATTAATTGAGTAACTAATGGCAGCTGTTTGGATTGCCGTTCTTGCATTTGTTGCTGTAATATACTGAGGTGTACAGTATTCATAAGGAGATATATCATGATTGGTTTGTTTGTGTATCTCCAACCCACATAAGCATGTGCTGCTTTCAAAATATTTAAAGAAGACAGATTTGCCATTGGGTTTCCAATATACCAGGAGTCTCGACATTCTGAGTGTAGCCGTGATAATCCGTCTCTTCTAACATCACCGTTGCTCAATGGCATTTTTCCACATAAACTTCTTCACATGAATGCTTTTTTAAAGGCTGGTGGTGATCACTTTTGATTTTTACTTCTGGCCTCAGGCACTGTAGTGTATCTTTGCTGAACAAAATGCTGTTATTTCCCAGAACTACTTTCTAACATTTGAAGTCATATGTCATGCTGTCTCTCTCTTTTTCTTCTCAGCTCTTAAGAGCAGCAAATGCCACTGTTGTTTCCTGTAATCTTTGCAGTGTCTTGCATATAAAGTGAGGACCAAAATGTGCCATTTTTAAGGCTACATTCATTTCTACCCTGAAGTTGGCATAACTTCAGGGTAAATGCCAACATTCTCCTTTTGTTCCTACTGGGGATGTTTGGGTGACCCTATTAGCCATGCAGATATAAGGCAGTGTAGAAATGAAAAAGAAGGTGCCTCAGACTAAGTTGCTGAGAGTTCTGTTTAATCATTTAGCCATGTAAAAGGCTCTATTTCCTTTGATTTGATTTAGTCTTTGCACATATAATTATGGTGTTAGGATATATTAGTTTCCTCTGGCTGAGGTCAGGTAGGCAGAGTGAGTAAAGAGCTGAGAAAGGATGAATTTGTCCCAAAAAAGAGAATTTGATTATATTCCAATAATATATATAATTTTTTTATTAAATACTATTGGATTATAATTATTTTCAATAATATGGATATAACCCAGAAGCTGAAAAGAAATGTCCAATGTCCAGAGAACTTGAATCAAAGAGAATATCCCAAAAACAGAGAAAGTTATGAGATAGCCAGTTTTAACCTTTTCAGTTCTACATTGTCAACCCCTCCCCTTTAAGAGAATACTTTGTACAGTCATAACAAGTGGGCTTAAATCCTGAGTTAATCGCGTATTGGAAACACGTCCCCGGGAAATTTATATACCCTCTCAGGGCTTTAGAATCTTATCTATAAAATGGAGAAAACAATACGTATATACTAGGATTGGTAGGATAATTAAGTGAACATGTAAGTACATATACTAGAAATGATATTGTTTAAACAGTGTGTAGTTCATAGCAAGTACTGAATAGGTGATTGTTATTTTACCAACCATATTATTGTCCCGAGGGTAGATAAAATCATGAGAACATTGGAATAGTTGTGTTTAGGAACTTATGGCCATGCTTAGGGGTGCTCAGGAATAAGATGTGCTCATGAGACAGCTGGAGATAACCTGTAAGGGAGAAAAGAATGTAACGTGGAAAATAGGATGAATTTCCAGGACTTGTTGGGAGTAATCTCAGAAATCCTTGGGAAGAGAACTAGACTTCCTGCAATGATCCAATACGGGGGCTTAGATTATTGTTGCATGTAGGTTAAAAGTACAGATTGAGGCCGGGCGCGGTGGCTCAAGCCTGTAATCCCAGCACTTTGGGAGGCTGAGGTGGGTGGATCACAAGGTCAAGAGATCGAGACCATCCTGGTCAATATGGTGAAACCCCATCTCTACTAAAAATACAAAAAATTAGCTGGGCATGGTGGTGCATGCCTGTAATCCCAGCTACTCAGGATGCTGAGGAGAATTGCCTGAACCCAGGAGGCGGAGACTGCGGTGAGCCAAGATCGTGCCATTGCACTCCAGCCTGGGTAACAAAAGCGAAACTCCGTCTCAAAAAAAAATAATAATTAATTTTTTTAAAAAGTACAGATTGAGTATCCCTTATGTGAAATACTTGGGACCATAATGGAGTTTTAATTTTTGGAGATTTTAAAATATTTGTATATACGTAATGAGATATCTTGGAAATGAAACCCAAGTCTAAACATAAAAATTCATTTACGTTTTATATAGATGAGCCTTTACACATAGACTGAAGGTAATTTTATACAACATTTTAAATAATTTTGGGCATGAAACAAAGTTTGTATACATTAAGCCATCAGCAATTGTCCCCTCCTGAAAGTTCTTTCCTCATTGGCTTCCAGGATACTACATTCTCTTGGCTTGGCTCCTATTCTTCTGGATGGTTCTCAGTCCCTTAATGGCTCCTCATCTCCTCAGTTGCTGCTTGTTGGCATATACTGGCCTTCATCTCTATTCTACCTATACTTCCTAGATGATCTTCTCTAGTCTCAGGGCTTTAAATGTCATCTATAGGCCAGGCATGGTGGCTCATGCCTGTAATTCCAGCACTTTAGGAGGCTGAGGCAGGCACATCAGGAGGTCAGGAGATAGAGACCAGCCTGGCCAACATGGTGAAACCCTATCTCTACTAAAAATATAAAAATCAGCTGGTATTGTGGCACATGCCTGTAATCCCAGCTACTGAGGAGGCTGAGGCAGGAGAATCTCTTGAACCCAGGAGGCAGAGATGGCAGTGAGCCGAGATCGCACCAGTACACTCCAGCCTGGCGATAGAGCAAGACTTCGTCTCAAAAAAATTTTTTTAAATCTATATTATAAAGTCTCTCAAATATATATCTTCATCTTGGACATCTACACTAAACTTCAGATCCGCATATATAGCTACCTGGTGACACCACGGATGTCTAAGAGCTGTCTGAGAGTTAACATGTTGAAAACATAGCTCTTGATCCACCTCTCACCACTTCATCCCTCCAAAGAAACAGCCTCACTCTTTTTGTAGAACCTTCATGAGTCCAATTTTACAATAAAGCCTTGAGATCATTTTGATTTATTTCCTCTTCTTTCATCCTAGATCCACTTTATTGGCAAGCCTGGTTGATTCCAACATCAAAATTTGATAAAACTATTTAGTATTATCTCCACTGCTAATACCCCAGGAAAACATCGTATCTGTCTTAGATGAGTGCAAGTGGCTTCTAATTGATATCTCCATTTTTACTTTTATTTCCCTAAATACATTCTACATATAACAGCTACTCGTGCTACTTAAAACAAAACAAAACAAAACAAAACCTATCATCTTCCAGCTTCCAGAACTGTGAGAAAACTTATCATCACACTTCTCTTTAAACTGTTCAATGGCTTCTCTTTGCAGTTGAAACAAAAGCCAAAGTTTTCTCTGTAAGTTTTTGGGCCCTGCTACCTTTTTGATATTTTCAAATACTTGCTTCTCATTCACTTTCCATCAACCACATTGCCCCCCTGCTCTTTCTCAAATAGTGTGCTCTACTTGTTCTTCCCATTTCCTGGATAATTCTTCATCTAGACATTCACAAGGCTAATTCACTAATGCCCAACAGGCTATCAGCCAGGACACAGAAA
Organism: Saguinus oedipus; assembly: GCA_031835075.1. Classification (NCBI taxonomy): domain Eukaryota; kingdom Metazoa; phylum Chordata; class Mammalia; order Primates; family Cebidae; genus Saguinus; species Saguinus oedipus. The sequence goes on along the minus strand of CM063171.1, from coordinate 64,024,387 downwards.
CTACATTAGGTTTTTCAGTGGAGAAGACTGGATGTGGAATTGGTTAAGCTGGTACTGAAGGACAGAAACAGCCAGAGGCAACACGAAGGCTAGTAAGACATAGTAAATTCAGGCAGCAGCTACCACTGCTCCAACTGGGACAAACAACAGGGAGGGTTTTAGGTTATCAGAGCCTTCACTCAGAGGAGTGTCCACAGAGTTGTGACTCAGACATCTGAAAGTGGGCCGGCCATCTGGCGTTGGGAGCTTGGGAACTCAAAGGAAGAGTTCCATGAGGTTTGGTCTCATACCTCAGAGGAAAAAAACTGAATCGTATGCCCCCCACCCCAAATCTATATATTGCAGCCCTAATCCTCAATGTGATTGTACGTGGAGGTAGGACCTTTCAAGAGGCAGTTAAAGCTAAATAAGATTGTAAGAGTTCGCCAGGCACGGTGGCTCACACCTGTAATCCCAGAATTTTGGGAGGCCGAGGCAGGCAGACTGCCTGAGCTCAGGAGTTCGAGACCAGCCTGGGCAACACAGTGAAACCCTGTCTTTACTAAAATAAAAAAAATTGGCCGGGCCTGGTGGTGTGCACCTGTAGTCCCAGCTACTTGGGAGGCTGAGGCAGGAGAGTTGCAAGAACCCGGGAGGCAGAGGTTGCAGTGAGCCGAGATCATGCTCCTGCACTCCAGCCTGGGTGACAGAGCAAGACTTCATTTCACACACACACACACACACACACACACACACACACACACACACACACACAGAATTGTAAGACTTGAGGGCGCTAATGCAGCATAGCTGATGTCCTTACAAGAAGAGGAAGAGATACCAGGGATGTGTGCACACAGAGAGAAAAGCCATGTAAAGACACAGTGAGAAGGCGTCTGTCTGCAAGCCAAGGAGAGAGTCCTCAGGAGAAACTTTGATCTTGAAATTTCTGCCTCAAGAACTGTGGGGGGAAAAATACCACAGACTCAGCCTGCAGTATTTTATTATGGCAGCCAGAGCAGACTGACACAGACCGTTCCTGTGTGTACTGGTGCTCAGCTTATTGAATGAGGTATGAAGATTATGAGTCATGGACTCAGAAGAGTCAGAATGTGACTGGTTCAGAATGTGCCTGAAAACAAGGGTCATCTATGTCTTCCAGGGTGAAAGGATCCTTTTAGAGTGATGCTGTCGGGAACAGAATAGGAAGAAATCTTTTCTTCCTTCTACACTCCAGTCTCACTTTAGTGAATTCTATTGGAAGAACTTATAAAATCATCTGTAATAGAAAAATATAGTTTTCAGAGTCCCAACCACCAGCAAGCAGAAAACAGCAGCAGAATCACATGATCCTTGGCTCTATTCATAGAGAGAAAATATGGTCCCGCAAGTCTCAAGTGAGCACTGAAAATCTGTGTTTTTAAGGTGTCCAGTTGATTCTGAAGTTCAGCTTCATCTGAAAATCCCTGACCTAAAAGAAACGTCTCATTTTATGGTGAAGAAACTGAACAAAGGGCAGGGAAGTGTCTTACGGTCTGTAACTCTGAAGTGCTGACTACCTGTAAGAAAAATACTAACACATAACATACTAAACATTTGCCATTAACAGCCACTGCCTGCTTAACTTGGGTCATTTGTTTTCCTCTAATTGGTTTATTCATCTGCTGGATATAAATAGTGTGTCTTGCATTAGCTTCAATACAAAGAGAATCCCATATATTAGATTATAGTAATGTATTCTATTTTTTCTAAATAGGAGATGGCCGATAGGGTACCATAAAACCCAGCACTTAGCCCAGTGATGTCTAACAAATTGCTAGACATTTAGAGAAGAAATATAATAGCAAATCAGTAAAATGTATGGGATGGTAGAGAAGGGTATAAGTGATACAGCTGACAATAAAGAGGAAAATGGAGTTAATATATCTGCAGGGGTTTTGTTTATATAGAATGAACACAGTGGACGTTCATATGACAAAATACTCATAGCAATGTAGTATGAAATGAAAAGATATTCTAGTAAGGCGTGAGCAATGTTAGACTAGTGTATGGCTCTCCTTTTTTATGTAAGTGGGAAAACAAATCTTTTTGTCTTCAATAGGCAGATTTGGTGGTGAATAGTAGCATTTCTTCAGTCTAGGCCATTGAATCATAAATCTTTATGACTTAGATTTTAAAAAAAATTCAGATCATTTATCAAAGGAACAAAATCAATGTCAGTGGAGTCACTCTAAATGTATCCTGTCCTCCACACATTTTAAAACGGCACTATTATTACACAGTACAATGCAAAGATCCAGTGGAGAATAATTATAGGATTTTATGTTTAAGAATAAAATACAAACCTGGCAATATCTGATTACTTGGCTTTTCTCCTCCCAATTGTATAAAAATATAAAATTATTTTTATTCAACTTGCTACTTCTCAAAGACAAAGGAGATAGATCTTGGTGTTAGAATCCTAGGAGAATTTTTTCCCCTGAATTTCATACACTGTTCTTCCACTGACAACAATAAGCAGAGAAACACATGCATAGGACTTCGCATGACATCTACTGGTTAAGTGTGTACATGATACAAAATCTCATTTTTCTTTGTTCCAAATATATCAGTGGATAACCTCCCCAAGCCTCCCCATGGAAGGACAATGCCCACAGGGCTGAAAGGCTTCCTTTCACCAAAAGGGTTTGATAAATCCATCCTGTAACCCATAAGATTTTATTTTACACTAATAAACACTAATAAATGAGAGAATTAAAGATAGTCTAGTTGGAACATCTAGGCTTCCTCATCTCCTATATCTGATTATTTTCTTAAACTCTAGTGTTTTTACTCTGAAATACATTAACTTGATAAGTCAGCAAATGGAACTGGCTTAGAAGTTTGTGAATGACTGAAAGCAGCAGCAAATTCTAGTAACACAGAAAGTAGTGATCTGAGGGTCAAGTGAAAGTCTTCAGCAGCCAAAAATACTTTCTAACATTACCTTAAATTTCACTATTAGGAGGTTATATATTTAAACCACAAAAAGGTATATCCCTTTATTAACATGCAAATAATGCAGTGTGTCCGTTTGCAACTTAAACTATTTTTGTGCTGACAACTCTCTACTGTATTCGCCTCCTTTCCTTTGACCTCTATGCCCCAGGTATTGACCACAGCAGACTGAATCACCCAGGTTCCCTTCCTGGCTGGCTTCTAGCTGAGATGGCTAGTGAAAAGCACTAGCAGGAGATCAAAAGGCAGAAGGAGTGAGATGCTGTGTCGTGGTTCCTCATTGCTTTGGTGCTTTGGTGCTGTGCCTCTTGCAAGAGCTGTGACTCTCCATGAGCATATTTCCTGTATATGGCCCTTCCTTTGGAGTAGGGGAACTTAGTACTGTCAGTTTCTAAGTGCCCCACCCCCCCATATCCTGTGTTTGTTTTGTAGCGATGACTCTTTATGTACTGACTTCAGTAATGACTCTATTTGAACCTTCTCCTTATTTGCCAGGAACTTTAAAGATACCTTTCTAGATAAGACTCAGTTTACATAAAAGCGTACATAAAAGGGAAGAAACAGAAGAAGGGGAGGGGTAGCATGCGAAAAAGGAGAGCAATGAAAGGCCAGGAGCTAAAAAGAGGGACCTCAAACTGTCTTCTTTGGCTAAGGGCTTTTCCAAAATGACAGACACATTTCTATGAAAATCTCTACCTTCGCATCCGCAACTTAACATTCTGTGTTTAGGGGTAATTTTGTTTTTTGTCCATTAGAACTTAAGATCTATGAGAGAATGGTAGTTTTGGAGTTTTGTTGTTGCTTTCTGCCTACATCTACTGATGACCAAATATCGAGAATTGATTAAACGTCCTTGTTATTGAAAAGATTAAAAACATATTTACATATTAATTACAACAAGTAGTTTTATAAAGATAATTAAATCTCTATTCTGTCCTTTGGAGAACTTCTTTAACCTTTTCATGCTTGTACTTTCTCATCTATTTAATAGGATACAGCATAATATAATGGTTAAAAACAGTGATGTGCTGGTTAAGTGTTTATAAACTGTATCTCCAGGGAAAAAAAAGCCAATTTATAACATCTGCTGATTTCTTTGGAGTAAATACTCCCACTAAGCTCCTTAGTTTTCTGTTACTGCCATAACAATTTCCTTCTCATGCTGCGTCTCTCTAACCCTACTTCTGTTTTCACATCATTTTGTCTGATCACAGAGGGGACAAGATCTTCACTTCTAAGTATCCTGTGATTTTATTGAGTCCAGCTGGGTAATTCAGGCTACTCTCCCCATCTTAATGAGGGACTGTGTTAAACTTCCCTTCGTGAATCCGCAAGGGGCTGGTTTCAAAGGCAGGAGTTTCCTGGCTCCATGCCTCCATCCAGAAACCAGAAAGGTTTCAAATGTAAAGTTTTTTGTGTGGGTTTTCCCTACCATGAGCTAGGTAGGGAAAGCCAGGTGGGTCTCCTTTGTTCCCCAAATCCCTAAAGTTCTGTTAGAAGGGGGCTCTGTAAATCAGGGCTATGTACCAAATAGCCAATCCAGTATCAGAGTCAAAGATCAATCACTCCAAAGGAAGTTTGAAAGAACTCCTCTCATTGGATGAGAACATGAATGGCGCAGGAGTAACTCAAGGGTTAAAATTCAGCTGCTCCTTACCTGAACCAATTGCCTGGTCTGGGATCCCCTCCCACAGCAGCGTAGGAGCTGTCTCTCTCTCTTTCTCTCTCTGGTTAGTATATTGCTTTCCTGCAAAACTCTTTGGATCTACGATATTTATTCGAACGGTAAGCACACCATGCCTTCGGGACCCCTTTCCCCATTATTCTTCGAAACTGGGAGCTGGGGACACTCCCCTGGTTACATTAAGATCCTTAACCTTAATCACATCTACAAAGTCACTTCCACCATGTAAAGCAATGTCTTCACAAGTTCCAGGGACTCAGACATGCATAACTTTGTTCATGAGGACCATCATCCTGGCTACCACACCCACCATGGCCAATTTCAAACAACAAATGTAACATCAACTGGCTCAAAAAATTCCTGATAATTTATCAGTTCTGTGAGCCAGATGAAATCACTCCTGCTACCAGAACTCAGAGCATAAGTTTCAGAATTAGAAAGTCTGGGTATGAAGTTTGACTTTGTCAATATGATTTTGATCAAGTTGCTTCTTTCCTATATCTCAATCCTTATCTGTTTAATGGTAATAAAAATAGTACAATTTCACTGGGTTTTTAATGAGAATTGACAACAGAGATAGTACATGTAATTAGAAAATGTGAATGTTCAACATATGTTAATAATTATTATTATGTTTCTATTATTTTTTCAAACATTTTTATGTTTGATAATAAGAGTACAAATATTTTTTATCCCAGTAAGCTAAAATATTAAATACCAATGTATATAGTGATTAAATAATTAGAAAGCTCAGAGCACTTTTCTTCTTCCAAAGGCACATGTAATTTATATACATAATGTTTATTCTAAAGCGTATCAAGCTCATGGACCTTCTGAAACTTCAAAGAAAGCCAGTGTTCATGTTACTTCTGTTTTGAACTAGCCAAATTCTTAATTGCTGTTATTAAAATTTTCTGATAACTACAATATCAAGGCTTAAGAACAAAGCACCCTAAGCTAGGTAGGAGTAAAGCTGGAGTACAGTGGTCTTGCAGTATAGTCTTGGAAGTAATAAAAAACATTGTTGTGGATATACTCCTCTCAGTTAAAGATATGGATAAAACAAGAGTGAGAAGCTTAAGGAGGCAGGAAGACTGACAAGGCATTATCTTGAGTAAAGTCTATGTTACAGCATCTCATGTATTTCATACATGAGGTTGGAGATATTACCTTATATCCTTCTTAAGACTTCTGACCAAATAAAGGTTCTTCAAAGATTTTTTCTCATCTCAAGTATAAGATGTTCTATAACTTTGGAGCCATAACAAGACTGCCAGATGGGACACAATTCACTTGTTCATTTATTTAATGGTTAAATATTTATTGTGAAGGTTCAGAAATTATTCATAAACAAAATTGGAAAAAAGATACATGAGGTTCAGATATGATCTGCAAGGTTGCCAATGGCTCCAGCTGGCTTCTAAAGCCACTTGTTCCAAATATAGAGAGAGTAGTTTGAGTTACCGAAGGTTATGAAGTGTTTCAGGCATTGATTCTCTGTCTAGTTCATTTAAATAATAAAGAAATATGTGAGAGGGATATCCCTGATCTCAAAAGTTTATTGAAGTATGGAAAAAATGAGATAATGTGTGCCAGCAAGAGCTAAGTAATAAGAAATTAATAGTTAAAACACACACACACACACACACACACACACGAAGCATATGGCTAAACAGAAAAGGGTAATAGAGGCGAGGTCTACAGTGAGTTCAGAGATCACGGTCAGTTGGAAAAGCCATGAAGAAGAGACTTGAGAACCACATCAATTGTTTAGAAGTGTAAAGAGAACAGTATATTCCAGGCAGAAATCATTAGCATGTGCAGCAGGCCAGTTCTGTATGTGACATGTTTATGGGTCAGTGAGGAGAGTGATTGAACTGACTTCTTTTCTTATTTAGAATTTTCTCCTTTATATCCCAAATAATGAATTTTTATTTCAGCCATCTCACACCAAACTTTCTGCCATTTCTTATATTAAAAAAAAAAAAGGAAAAGCTATAAAATCCAGCCTCAGTTTTGTATAATTTTTTTCTTCATTTATCTCATGCAAGTGTTTTTGGTATGGCCTCTACTTAAAGCTATTCATTTGTTTATGATTATTTTTTAATGTCTAGCCTCAATTAGCAGGTGTAAGATCAAAGAAACCACCCTGATCAGATTTTTAGGAATGTCATGTCCGAGGACAAGATAGCCTGATGGAGGGAAGGTTTCATATCACAAACCACAGCCGTGACACTCTTCTATTCTCTTTCCGACTCTTCTTCTGTTTCATGTCTTTCCCATGTGAAAATCAAGGTATCTGGAAAACCATATACTGATAAAAAGAGTACTAAATAAAATCAAGGAAGAATAATTATTACTGTTTCTTTAAGATTTTTCATCAGTTTTATATCTATAATTATACTTTTCAAAATTTATTTTTCATTGATCCTAATCCATGTTTCTGCACAATACACTGATGTGGCAGATATATGTCAGATTGAACAGTTTATTTCACAACCTTTATTTCCAAGACAAGGATTAACTGTGACTCCTCCCCCATGAGAGGAATCTCCCTTCTCTTTCTTTCCCTGATTCTATAGCTAGAACAATGTAATCTCCTGGAACTACTTAGTCTGCTCCCCCAACCTCAGGTCACAGAGAACCTAATACATTTTATAAGTATTCTGTGAATAATTGAAATGAAAACTCTAAAAGAATGAGAGCCAAGACTTAGCCATGCCTGGTTTTGTTTACTGATGTCTCCTCAGAAACTAGCAGAGTATATGGCACATAACATTCAGATAGCCTATGCTGAATGAAAGAATTGATGAATGAAAGCTTCTAGAGGAAATAAACTTCCACAAGTCCTTGAAGTCACAATTCTAGCATTGTATCTGACCCTAAGTTTAATGGTATTCAATAATTTGTCTAATGAAAAACATGCTTATAAATAATTAAATAAATGAATAAAATCATCTCCACTGAAAAAATGCACATCTCTTCAAAAGGGATGGCCTCTACCTTATACTTTCTTCTGACATTTTCTTTGATTATGAAGATACACAAAATTTTAACTTACCTGCCGACTCTACCATCTTGTCAAGTTAAATAACAAGCAGAGAGAGGCTCTTTAATCAAAAAGGTATTTGTTTGGAAATAGAGCATTGAAATGGGAGTAAGCAGGTATAAACTATATGTGTATTGCCATTGCAAAGCTCAGTTCCCAAATATGCATCTTTTCCATTAGAGAGCTTCTCTCTGTTTATTTAGATTTATACCTATGGTGACAGAACTGGGATCTGAAAAGTATCACTTGGAAGGAATCTGTGCCACTTGGAACCTGTGTGCAGTACCCACTCCAGCCCTTTGAGCTCTCCACTTGAATGGCCAGGCTTTTCTGCCCTGGTGAATCTTCTCTCAGGTTGGCAGTGGCTTGCTATGGGACCTGGTTTGGATAAGGCCACCTTAATAAAGGACCGTGCTTTCCTCTTGGGATAGTAAAAGATTTATTGTCTTTTCTCATAAGTCCTTTCTGCTATAAACACACTTTATCTTTTTGGATTGAGTATTTATGATTTCTATAGAATATACATCCTATCTGTGATGTGTATCTTATCTGATTTAATCACCAAGTTTAATATTTCATCTGATCTGCACACCTGTGTTAATATTTGGTGAACAGTTTTATCTTGGTTTCTTTTGATTTGGTTTGACTCTTTTTTCTTATTTATGAAAACTTGAGAGCAAAAATAAACATTCAGGGTGGTGGGTGTGAGATAGTTAACAAAAGCCACTAGGGTGGATGCAGCCATCTAAAACACAAGTTTAAACTCCTGACATTTCCTGATTGCATTTATTGGATTTTTCTTTGCTCCTGGGAGATTATTAAGAAGTAGAATGGGATTCTCAAATATTGAAATGCCAGGTTTTCTGGGAGTCTAGCCAACTACATATTAAGGTCTGTTCTTGTGTACATGTTAAACTCATAGACAAATTACATCGAGGAAAATTCAGAACTCAAATGGTCACTACTAGAGAAACCTGCAACTATAGAGTTAACATGCAGAGTTTTCTAATTTCTCTCTATATATATTTCTTTTTATCTGCCTTTTTAAAATCTGTTGACAGAGTCATTTCCAATTAGGATTAAAAATTATGTTATAGGAAAATATGTTTCTAAAAGTTATAAGATAATTGTTAATAAAACACTGATATGTTACAGTTAATTCACAATTTTGCCATCTAGTTTAGTTTTCACTAAAATTTAAGGCTACTAAGAGTTAAAAATTTTAATTAATGTATAATTCTGCCTAAAAAGTGTGTCCTAAAATACGTAAGATGTGATTTTAATTAAAAATATTTTCAAAATTATTAAAATATTATTAAGAAAAGTAATTTTGTTTAATTTGGAGGTTATTTCAAGATTGCTTCAAAATATGAATAAAAAATAGAAACAAGATAAAATCCAGTAAGTAAAGAGAGATGAGAAGAAAGTTATGAATACGAAGATGTATTTTAGGTAAGAAAAGTTAAAAAGAAAAGAAAGTAATTTTGTATGAGAAAGAATCTCAGATGGTGAATTTTTACTCTAAAGTAAAATGACTGATTATTTAAGAAATATAGGACAAAGCAGAAACTAAAAGCTTGCATGAATTATCTGAGTAAAGCTATGAAAAGAGAATTTATCAAAGGAATTTTGTGTGTGATTGACTATATTTAAAAGGGGATTATCTGGGATTGTCTTTCCAAAGATTGAACCTTGATATTAAAAATGCATGAATAAAAAACCAAAAATTGTGGTCTCCTATTTTAGAAGAAGATTTTTCTTAAAACATGGATTTGCCCAGTATACTTACAAGAGGTTTTGATTTTTGATTCTGGAAACTGTTTGTCTTCGAAACACTCAGATTTGTATCTCAGGAGCTCACGTTTTGATTACCTCGCTGCATGTGATTTGCAGGTCATTCATCATTGCCTTCTGGGTTTTCTCCCCTTGAAAAAGCCTATCTTTTTGCTTGGGTGGAGTGATGATAACTCTTTTTTTCAACCTTTTCATCAAGTTCTCTAAGTGTATTTTTCTTAATTCTATATGTTGTAATGATCTGACACTCAATTGATATCTTGATTATCTGGAAAAATAATATTTTCCTTCAATGTAACTTGATTCTAAACTCTTGGCTTTTGTTGATGTGTCTGAGTTGTTTCACGTAACCAGGTAACTTCTTATACCATTAATGGGATCCGTGTTTTCCCCTGCTGAAGGTTCAAGTTTTCTTGTCTATGTTTCTCTATAATGTAGTGTACACTTATAATCCCAGATACATTCTTCCTATATCTGATTAAGTTCAAGCACCTGTTTATAAGGTTTGATTTCCAGTTTATCAAACTGGCCTTCCCTAAAGAGAAGCATCACGCTACAGGAGGTTTTTCTTTATCTTTTAGGTAACTAGCCATACAAAAATAGTTTGTTTTCTCAAAATAATTTCTGGCTTGTCTTTATTAGATTTTTTATTACTTTGGAAAACTGAGTTTTCACAGGGTTAAAGTCTTTACATCCATATAAATTTCTGTATCACATTTGAATTATTTTCATTATTACTCTGGTTAAATACATAATAATTATTTAGCAATGATCTGTAATTCTGTTTTGATCAAGTGTTTTGAACTTTTTGACGTTTTAGACAGGTTTTTCTAAGATCAAAATCCAAAATTAAGTCTTTCTGACCTAACATTAACTTTGGAGTTTTGCAGTTGGACTCCTGAAGAGAATCAAGAAATGTGTACTTCATCATGTATAGATACTAAATAATTAGATTTGTTTAGCAAATTGCATGAAAGGCATTTGCAAAAGATGTATAATACTAGATCTTGTGTTCAGTTACATCTATCGGTAAGTTATTAATATAAACTATCAAAAATAAATAAAAATTTATAAAATTTTAATCTTATCAATCACAATTTTGATTATATTAAATATTTTCTATAGTTATATTTTTATGTTACTAACGTGACTATTCTAAAACTTATATGAAATTTATAAAGTTTGATGGTACTAACATGACACTGTCAGTAATGATTCCGGTTGTTCCGTGCTGCATGTAATAGAAACAATTAAATTTCTTTGTCAATTGGGAATGTTCATCAGATTTTAACCATGGCTATTTTAAGTTTTTGTTATCCACAGTTATTATGTTCTTCTTTAAGAGCATTTGTAATCAGCTATAGTCCAAAACTGCTTTTCATGGGTAAACTCTAACACTCTTGAATACATATTTTGTATAAGATTAAGATGAATAGGCTGTATATAAATTTCCAAGACTATAATAAAGAAACTGGTAGGGTCATAAAACTGCTAATTAAGATAAATAAAAAAAATATTAATTACATAAAATTAAATAATTAATACAAATAAGTTTTATGACTTTTATTTAAAACATTGTTGGTTCTTTATTTAAATGTTTTGTTTTCTGGATTTAAGAAAATTTTCTCTCATAAGCTATGTAGTTTTGCAATTTGGTAAAGTATACTTTTATGAGTGAGGTGGGGGTTGGTTGCCCTCTCTGCTTAGGATGGGAACTCTCCAGGGCCAAGCCCAGAGACTCCAAGGGTCATCAGTTCTCACCTTGCCCCAAAAGTGATCTGTAGTGGGTCAAAAACCCAAGTAAATCCCCTTTTTCTGTGTGCTTTGGGAATACTGTACCTAGGGAAGAACAGAAGTTGATCATCCCTGAATTTTTGCTTAATCCTCCTTTTAATTCTTTAAGGTACTTACTATTTTCTCATTTGGTCGACTGAAAAAGCCACATGAAGGACCAGAAATCAAATGTGCAAAGGTCTTTTTAAAAAACCTGTGTCTATTATTTCTATATTGAATAATGGACCTTATTCAAGGCTCCTTCCAAGGCTTATAGAGGAAGCTTCAGGGAAGGAAATAGTCTACCAAGGCTCGCCACTCCTGTGACTGTTCTTACCATTACCGACATTCTACTCCTCTCAAGGTAGTTGATTCTCAAACCCAGTCCTGCAAATGCCTCCCTCCTTCACCCCCTCTATTTCATTTATTCTCTCAGCAAACATAGAGGAGGCTTTCTGCTTTGTCCTGGAAATACAGCAGTGAACAAGACAGGGCCCTGCTGTCTTGGAGTTTACAATCTGGTAGGAGAAAGAACAAAGTAAATAGGCCTTTGTCATTTTGCCTTTACCCTATAGCTTAATGATAGCTTAATTCACCACTCAATTCTCAGCTCTGCCCTTCAATTGCCGACTGATCTTTTAAAATACCATCTAACTGTGGACAGTTCTTGCTTAAATCTTTTGCTGATTACTCAGACCTAAAAGACTCTATAGTAAGTTCCTGGAGTGTAACAATCAAGGTTCTCCAGAAGCTGCCCTTATCCTTCAGCCATTACCTGCTATTTCTCCCCCATCATAAACACCCTTGTTCAATTGGATGACTCCTTATTCTCCCAATATGCCATCTCCAATATTTCCAAACAGTTTGACTTACTTGCCAACATTTTTTTAATTGAGAGATCTCTATGTGAATAGAAATCTGTATCTCTGACTTATCTGTTAACACTGTTCATGTTTCTCGTGGCAACAATTGGCTGAAGCCAAGGAGTGACTGCCCACTATAGACGGGGAGTAGATTTTCTGAAGTGCCAGGGCCCCTCCTGACCTGGGTCTGCTTTCCTCGTGTATGTTATCTGCCACCTAGGCGTTTGTGCCAGTGATCCCTGTACCTTTTAAGAAGAGCAAGAATGAGAGAGCATGTGTGGTGTAATGTTAACAACACAGATATGAGTTAAAACCACCCGAGTTTGAATCATGGAGAGGTATCCTCTGGCAAAAACTTTCCTGTGAGGATTATCTTTGGTAGATCAAAGACCAATAACCCAGAGACTACTGAGTTTGAAGTAAGATTTAATATGACATGACTGTGCTTTATACCCCCATTCAGAAAACAGCATAGTAGGTCAAAGGGCTCATTAAAAAGACAATTTTTTAAAGTATAATTTTATGAACAAAAGTAGAGGCATTTTCTTTTTATCCCTACCTGATTCCTTCAAAATTCAGAAATTACTTATGAGTTTTCTTAATTTTATTTATATAAGCTCAGTAAAAATCTGCTTTATAAGCAGGATACAATTGGAAACATTGTTTATATGACCAAGATGGACTAAAATTCATATGTAAGAATGTCCATAAAATCCCTGGCTTCAAAAGATCCCAGCCATACAATGAATGAATAAAAATTGTCACTTCCTAGCAGGTCCCAGAACTTAAGACTATTGAACTAGATCTTAAATTCTCCTTTTTTCCTTCAATAGTCAAAGTCTGTCCTGTGTCTAAAGCCCCATGAGCTGAAACTAACAGAATGTAAAGAACAAACCTCATGGCTGATATATGGACCACATAAAAAGTTTATAAAACTGCCTGATGTCATAATCCCACACATCAAAATTACAAACCAGTAATTAATGTTTTCATGCTGTAGACAGCTTTCCCAAGACGGTGGAACAAGACTTCATATTATAATGAGATTTTACATCCCTTAGTGCTACCTTTTTACTTGCAGAATAATGGTGTAACTGAAATTTCACAGTCAATAGCTTCTTCTGGTAACGTAACCTTAAAAAAAATCCTTTCGTATCAATTAGTCAAATAAGAAAATGGTCATGCTATTGCTAATACTACAAGCTATACTTGAATAATTTCCTCTGGGAAAGTAGAGACCCAGAAACACAAAATAAGTAAACAGACCACATGGTTACCTAATTCCTTTTGGTCCTTTGATTGATTTAGTTGTTTGTCTTTAAGCCTAGGTTCATGGCTCAAAACCATTATGTAAACGAGAATTGTCATATTACTATTAATTTTACTTCATATTTTTCCTTTTGAAACTTTGTGTCTATCACTTGTTAAGTTTTTGCAGCTGCAAGAGTCCTAAAAAAAATAATGCTGGCCCAGCATGTTAAAATGATAGCTAAAGACACTGGAACAACAAAAATTGAACTTAATTATGGACTCCAGTCACTTCCTTCAAACTTCCCTTGTTGCTCAAATGTGACTGAAAAAATCTTAACACTACTAATTCCTAGTCATCAATCACTCCCTGTGATATGGGACAAGACCAGCAACTAAGGTAGATCCATCCCAGCATGGGGGCACATCAAACTCTATCTACAGGATTACTGATCAGTGATGCTTTTGGAGAAAGAGCTTGATCAAAAGGGGGAAATCTGAAAGTTGGTGAAATCAAGATGGCATCACTAATATTAAGAAAACCCTGAAAAATAGAGTCAAGGGAGGCCATGGAGAGAGGGTTCTCACATACATATGGCTGGTAATGAAAAAACTCTACAAAAACCACAACATTGCACAAAGGCCATCTAAACCTTACACAAAGAAAATACTTCAGCAAGTACATCTGTTCAGTAACTGCGTGTCTGATCTTGAACTGGCATCACTCACTCTTGTTACTGATTTTTATAGCCAAAGATAATAATTTGAAAACAATTATCTAATCCTCCCCTTCATTTTCTTGTAAAGACTTTTGTCTTCCTTTACCTCCTTGATTATGCACATATGTTATATGACATGCATATTCCTATTCTAATACTGTATTCCCAAATGAACATCTTTTTCTCTTAGAAATCCTCTCTCTGTTATTTAGATTGACAGCCCTAGCATAGCCAAATAAATGCATTCCCAGTTTGGCTGACAAACAAAGCACTCTGGAAGCCCCAGACTTCAAACTAATGAATGGAAGTTTTCCCATTGATGCTTGCAAATCGCGCATGGAAGGTTTACATTTTCATCTGTTACTGTCACTTATGATGCAAATGTCACTGCAGGTAGGCTTCTGACTTTTAACCTGCCAAGGAAAGTATCCTTGCAGAGTCCAGGGAGGGATGGTGCGTTTTGAAGCAAGTCTGTTCAATTGTCAGATTAATGAACAAAACAGATCTTTCAACTAACAAAAGATAGAGTGGGTGTCCTTCTCTAAAGCAAGGACCACAATCCATCAGTCTAATGCTTCTGCCAGGGCTCAGGGAGAGGCTTCCTCCTGTTCTTATTTACTTGGCCTCAGAATCGATCCAGGTGCTTTCTATTGGATAGAAACCATTCAATCCTAATGCCCTTTGGAGTCAGCCTTAAGTTCCCTGTACTTTAACTCCCAATTTGTATGAAAAGCTTATCCAGACATGACATTTCTCATAAAAGCATTGACATTTAGTTTTTCTGCTCTTCAAATTTTTTTTCTTGAAACCTTGGCAGACACTAATTGCACTTCTGATCTATTTTCAGAAAACTGAAGTAGAGAGAGAGCTGTGCTCTTCTTTGATGCCCATGCTTTGTAGCAGGCCCTTCTCTACCTTTTCTTCCTGGTAGATTTATGGTGATTGATGCACATTCAAAAAAACAACACTAGCTTCATTTTTACCCACAGCCCAATTTGTACCTATCTCTATCCTAGCACTTCACACTTGGAGCATATAATTCTCCAACTCTCCCATAGAATTCTATGGAAGAGTGTGATTCTCCCATAGAATTCTATGAAGAGTATGATCTTCTTGAGAATGAAAGCTGACTTATTTGTCTCTGTATGCCTGATAATAGTAGATGCTCAAGAAAATGTTTGTTGATTAGTGTGATGAATGGATAAAGAGACAAATGGGAAGAAGGAAGAAAACTGCATATATCAGAGTCAAATTGCTCTCAACAGGAAGACGGAGGAGGAGAAATCCCATTTATTTGCCCCAGGCCCCAAGATACAAAGATTAATGAAACATTTATCTAATTCTCAATGTAGCTGATTAGTGATGCACTGAAGGGATTTCCTACTAGTCTTCTAGAAACACTCCTTATGAGTAGAATTTCTGAAAACCTTTTGAGTAGTTGTAACTGGTTGATAATCACAGTACCATCGTTCTCAGCCAGGAATAATCAGGATGGCAGATAAGGTGAGATGGGGAGGTAAT
The DNA here is from genome assembly GCA_031835075.1 of Saguinus oedipus. NCBI lineage: Eukaryota > Metazoa > Chordata > Mammalia > Primates > Cebidae > Saguinus > Saguinus oedipus. Next base: position 64,008,760 of record CM063171.1, on the reverse strand, counting down.
TGATTGACTTCCTTCCCGCTCAGTCTGAGTTGGAATAAACTCCGTTGGGGAGACTTATACTGGCAGATATGATAAGTCAAAAGTGATTCAGAGATTTCCCAGAAATCGAGATACCTAGGAAGCCTTTTTTAAAATTTGAGGGATTGCCTTTTGGCCTCTCTGCTTCCAATAAATAAAATTCTAAGCTATAAAATGAAACTTTTTACTTTCCCATGTTCATCTGAATTTATTTTCTTTTTCCCTGTTAAATGATAATAATGATTTTTTATCATCATTTTTATTCTAAAAACTGAGTTTCACATAGTCTCAAAATGGCTTTTTTCTGAAACTATATGAAAAACTACCCAACAGAGCAACCTCACAAATAGGAAAATTGACTAACCTTCTTTATGGCTGTAACTGAGAGAGGCCAGGAACATCCCTTGCCCACCTCCCCACCTACCACATGTGAAAATGTTTAAATTTGCACGTGGAAGTGTATATACATTTCCATATTACATGTTTCAAGCTTTTGGAGGTTCTTCGTGGGAATGATAATGCTAGTGTCAAATAGTCTTCAAATTGAGTTTGCCAGATATGTGACACATGGTCTGTCATGCCATCATCATTCTCCCTCCTTCCCCTACAGGTTGGACATGACACTCAGAGCCTCAAATTCCTCAGGACAGATTTCCAGGCAGTTGTCACCAAGGGATTGAAACTGACCTGCAAAATGACACCTGTTTCCTCTCCCAGCTCTAAGGAGACTTACTGACAGTTGGCAGATATCAAGAATTCATCTGTCTTGATCTCGGTATAAGTTGATGTAAGTGATTATGGAAAAAATCCCTGTGACAATTTTGTAATTATCAGTAATCAAAATGTTAGAATAACTCTAAAGGAAACGATAGTAATCTGAATGGCTCAACACTTGAAGGAAATGAGTGACATAAGTTTGTTTTTTTCTTTAATGTACAAGGAAGACTCCATTTCCATTCAATTCTAATTGAATTTGTGCATAATTACTCCATATCCTTTGTTAATATTGTCATGCAGGAGAAATAAAGAAAGGCATTTGGCCTGCCCTCAGGAAGTGTTCAGTCTGAGGGAGAGTTACACTGTGGAGCTAAGGAAGCATAGAAAATCACTAAGGAATTGAGTGAGAGAATAGACCCAGAACAGAGAGATTACAGTTTTGTCTGTCAGATAAGCTGGCAAATAGCATGCTAGAGTATAGTCACTTAACTGTTTTAATTCGGCATTTCCCAAATCTCACTTATTCTTAAACCATCTTTATAATTTTTTTAGCCATTTTCACATACTACTGGTATAATTATTTAAATGATGCTTAAAAGTCAACCTGTTGAATTTTAAATAATCTTTTTATTTTAGAGTAGTTTTAATCTTAAAGAAAAATTCTGGGCTGGGCGCGGTGGCTCAAGCCTGTAATCCCAGCACTTTGGGAGGCCGAGGCGGGTGGATCACGAGGTCAAGATATCGAGACCATCCTGGTCGACATGGTGAAACTCCGTCTCTACTAAAAGATACAAAAAATTAGCTGGGCACGGTGGCGCGTGCCTGTAATCCCAGCTACTTGGGAGGCTGAGGCAGGAGAATTGCCTGAACCCAGGAGGCGGAGGTTGCGGTGAGCCGAGATTGCGCCATTGCACTCCAGCCTGGGTAACAAGAGCAAAACTCCGTCTCAAAAAAAAAAAGAAAAAGAAAAATTCTGAGGATAGTACAGAGAGGTCCCACATACCTCACACTCGATTTTTCCTATTCTTAACATCTGGTGTCAGGAGAGGGCCTTTATCATGATTAATGACTCAAGACTGATACATCATTATTAACTAAAGGCCATAGTTTATTTATAATTTCTTAGTTTTTATTAAACTAAAAAAAAGGATTACTTTGGCCATTACTTTTAATGGCAAAAACCACATTACTTTGCATCAGCCTAGTATTTTATATTCTTTTTATTTTCTAGGATCCCATCCAGAATATAGGTTACATTTAGCCATCATGCCTCCTTAGGCTCCTCTTAGCTGTGACTAAGACTTTCTTTGTTTTGATGACCTTGACAGTTTGGGAGAGTATGGGTCAGGTATTTTGTAGAGTGTTTCTTTACTGGAATTTGTCTAATGTTTTTTTCTTATGATTAGACCGGGTTATAGGTTTTGTGAGGAAGACCACAAAGCTAAAGTTCTCTTCTCATCACATCCTTTTGGAATTGCATGCTGTCCAGATGAGTTCTCTCTGTTGATGTTAGCTTATTTATTTTTCATTTCAGCCTCACTTCAGTAGTCAAGTTCGGATCGCAGTTTTGATGTGCTGTTTGTATTTTCTAATACATTTTTCACTGTCTTTTATCTTTGTGTTTCAGTTTAGGCAATTCTGTCAACCTATCTTCAAGTTCACCGATTCTTTTCTCAGCTGTGTCAAGTCCACTGATGAGCTCAGAGAAGGCATCATCTCTGTTCTCTACTTTTATTTCCCGTGTTTTCACTTGACATCTTCCTATAGTTTCCAACTCTCCACTGAATAATCCATCTGTTCATCCCTATTGTTTGACTTTTCCACTAAAGCTTTTAACATATCAATTGTGGTCATGTGGAATTGTGGTCAGATAGCTCCAATAGCTCCATATCTGAGTATACCTTTTTTATGTATTGCTTTGTCCACTGACAGTGTAACATATTTTGTTTACTTCTGTGTGTGTTTAATACTTGTACTTTACACGTATTAAAGTGGCAGAGCCTCTTGTTATGGACTCAGGAAGGAAGCCAGACCGGAGATTCCCAGGCAGAAGAGCACCATCCGTCTTATCGCTGCTGTTTTGGCCGGCGCAGTGGGTTGCTTGGATTCCAGCACTGGGAATCAATAAATTGGACATCCACTCAGAAACCTAATTAGAAAGGTGGTAATTGTAAAGATAACAGATAGATAAATTCATAATAAAGGGAAGAAACCAGCCTAAAAAGGCCAAAAATACCCAAAATCAGAACCCCTCTCCCTCTACAGGGGATTGCAGTTCCTCATCAGCAACGGAACAAGCCCTGATGGAAAAGGACTGTGTTCCATTGTCAGAAGTAGGCTTCAGAAGGTGGATGATAAGAAACTTCTGGGAGTTGAAAGAACTTGTTCTAACCCGATGTAAAGAAACTAAGAACTTTGAAAAAAGGTTTGATGAAATGTTAAAAAGAATGGACAATATAGAGAGGAATATAAATGAACTAACGGAGTTGAAAAATACAACATGAGAACTTAGTGAAATATGCACAAGTTTGAATAGCCAAATTGATCAAGCAGAAGAAAGAATATCAGAGGTTGAAGACCAACTTAATGAAATAAAACGAGAAGACAAGAATAGAGATTAAAGGATAAAAAGGAATGAGCAAAGTCTCCAAGAAATATGGGACTATGTGAACAGACCTAATCTACATTTGATAGGTGTACCTGAATGTGACGGAGAGAATGAATCCAAGCTGGAAAATACTCTTCAGGATATTATCCAGGAGAATTTTCCCAATCTAGCAAAACAGGACACGATTCAACCCCAGGTAATACAGAGAACACCACAAAGATATTCCTCAAGAAGAGCAACCCCAAGGCACATAATCGTTAGATTCACCAGGGTTGAAACGAAGGAGAAAATAGTAAGAGCAGCCAGAGAGAAAGGTCAGGTTACCCATAAAGGGAAGCCTATCAGACTTACAGCAGATCTCTCAGCAGAAACCCTACAAGCCAGAATAGAGTGGGGGCCGATATTCAACATCCTTAAAGAAAAGAATTTTCAGCCCAGAATTTCATATTATGCCAAACTAAGCTTCACAATTGAAGGAAAAATAAAATCTTTTATGAACAAGCAAGTACTCAGAGATTTTATTACCACCAGGCCTGCTTTACAAGAACTTCTGAAAGAAGCATTACACACAGAAGGGAACAACCGGTATTAGCCTTTCTAAAAATATACCAAAAAGTAAAGAGCATCAGCATAAAGAAGAATTTACATCAACGAATGGATAAAATAGCCAGTTAACATCAAATGGCAGTAACCCTAAATTTAAATCAACTAAATCCCCCAATCAAAAGATACAGCCAAAACCTAATGGTATACTACATCCAGATCCATTTTATATCCAAAGATACACAAAGACTCAAAACAAAGGGATGGAGAAAGATTTACCAACCAAATGGAGAGCAAAAATAAATAAATAAACAAAAAGCAGGAGTTGCAATTCTCGCATTTGATAAAACAGATTTCAAAGCAACAAAGATACAGTGGTAAAAGGATCAATGCAATAATAAGAGCTAAGGATCCTAACACCCAGGTACATAAGACCCATAAAGAGATTTAGACTCAATGAGACAGAAAATTAATAAGGATATCCAGAACTTGAACTCAGATCCAGAACAAGTAAACTTAGTATTTATAGAGCTCTCCACTTTAAATACACAAAATATACATTCTCCACTTTAAATACACAAAATATAGATTGGCCATTATTAATACCCATTTTTAGAATAAAGCAATATTCCTGTTCTCTCTCCCCCCTTTTCTTCCTCTTTCTTCCTCTCCTTCTCTCCTTAAAAAAAAAAAAAAAAAAGAAGTTTCTTTTTAAGCCTTTCAGCATCCTTTCTACTTCTGCCTTCCCCCTAAAAAAAAAAAAATAATAATAATAATAATAAACAATACTTGTACTGGAAGTTTATCATTGTGTGTAAGACAGCAGAGATTGAACTAAATAGCATTTTTACCTGGAAATGAGTATGTGTCTTCAGCTAGGCTTTTAGGGTATGGGAATGTATGAAGAATGGAATCCATACAGTTATGAGTTGAGTTGGAAGTAAGTTTAGCTGTTGCTGTGATACCTTCAGTGCCTCACTGGCTTCCCTTTTCTCTACTGTCACCTTGTACTTAGGGGCTGGTTTTCTGGAAGGCTTCTCACCATGTTCCTGCTCTACTCTCATCTCAAGGTTTTCCTTGTGCTCTTGCCCTTCAGAGAGGCTTTCTCTGCAATGTTATGCTCCTCCCCAGTCAAAGACAGCCATTGCTTGTTAGGTGGTGCTTGCTAGCCTGCTGATGGTGGGCAGCAGGGTTTTCTGTTGCCCTGATTCAGCCTGTCACTGCATCTCAGGGCTCTTGCAATGATCCTTCTCCCTCAGTGGTAGAAAATCTCTTGTGATCTGGCCCAGTAGGTTTTGTGCTCCTATCAAGATGTAGAGCTTTTATCTTTCTTGAGCTACAGTGGGTCCTGACCTGTGACCTGGGTATGGTAGGGCTTGCTGTCCTTCCCCACAGTGACATAGACATTTTCTCCCAGAGGGAGAAGCATCCATGTGGAATGTTCTGTTTTTCTCCCAGGTTGTGATGTCTCCCTTTCTGCAGGCCTGAACCACAAAGGAAACTTTCTCTCTTCTCCCATCTGCCCCCAGTCTTTCTTGTGAACACCCAGTGGAGAGCTGCGAACAGCTTGCATGCAGATACAAATTCCCCTTCTGTTATCAGTTCCCAGGGCTTTTATATACTCACACTTTTCCACACTCCACGTTTAGCAACTTTTCTTTACATTTTAGCTGAACTCTTCCTACAACTTGGTTGGACACCCCATCTTTCATGTGTGATCTTTCAGGTGACTCAGAGTATGTGGCTTATCTTTCCCTCCTTAAAAGTACGTATTTTCCTTCAACTTTGGGCCAGTTGGTAGACCTGTGACCTCAGCTCTCTAATGGATTCAGGGAACTGTATCATCTTATAGAATACCTTGCTATTTCTGGCTGTTAGAGTGTAAGCAATGCTTTTTTCAGTTTTTTTTTTATACCCTATGCAAAGAAGTCCCTTGTACATTTGAAATAAACATAAAATAACTTTTATAATATAATAACTTTTATAATAAGTTCATCCTCATCTACCTGGAATTATCTAGTTTACTACCATTTAATACATATCAGACTTTGGGAGATTTAAAAATAAACATATATTATATATAATAATATTCTGACCTCAGGCGATCCACCTGCCTTGGCCTTTCAAAGTGCTTGGATTACAGGCATGAGCTACCACACTGGGGTGAGATACTTATTTTTTAAACATATTTGTTTATTCTTGTTCTCTGATTTTATTTGAAATATTTGACATAGAATTTGTGCAAATGTCAAATATTATGTTAGAAATATTGCATTTGTGTTGGTAAAATATTTAAACTGACCGTAACATTGCCCTATCATACTGGCCATTCCCTGATTATTTTGAAAGAGTGGGGCTTCTGATTGATCAACAGGGTTGTTCTAGGTGAAATGCGGTGTTCAGAGCATTTGGTTCCCAAAAGCAGTGTTGGACTCCAGGTGACCTTTCAGATACGCTGTGCTGAAATCTCTCCCCTCCTCTGTGGTGCTGCGTCAAACTCAAGACATTTCTCAAGTAATTCATGCTTTGTCCTTGAATTTATTTATTATGATTAAATTATCGGCTGCACATTGTGTACACATGTCACGTGTGATGATGTAGTAAGGCATATACAAATATGAGGCAAGTTTTGTTTTTAAGATGCTTACAGTTTTAGGAAATACCTAGATAAGCAAATATGCAACATTGCAAGGATGAGGATCAAACCTGATAATTAAACGAGCTCTATGGTTTCAAACATGGTAGCATACATTTGTGCAGTGCTTTATAGCAATTATTGCGAAATCTGATTGTCAGGATTATTTGAGGAACCTACTGAATTAGAATCCCCAGCTTTGGGCCTAGGATTTGAATATTTAGAAAACTCAACAATGATTCTGATAACCGTCCAGGTTTGGCAGCCACCTCTTTTGAGTTTACCGCAGTGAAGAACAGTTTCTCTAACCTGTTTTTTTTTCTTGGAAGATAACTATAATTTTATGGAGGGATATAATTTAACTAATGCATAGATACAGAAGGGAGGTGAACCATGATGTTACCAGAGCTTTAAAGAAGAAGAGGCTGCTTGGCATTAGCATGGATGGATGTGTTGATTGCTTTGTTCCTTGTCACTATGAGTGTACCAAGTAACCCAGGCCTGAGCCAATCAGCACCTGGCAATCTCCTGGTCATCAGGATGTATTCAGAATGATAAATACTGTGAGGTGGAGGTTCTTGGTCGTGGGTTTTTTCTGTGATCTCTTCTTCTCATAGTCATGCTGAGCAATTTGCTGCTGTTGTGCCCTATTTTTCTATTTGTAGACTCAGTAAGCTTTCAAGACCATGTTGTTTAAGCTGTCTTATAGAATGTTGTCCAAAACTCTCTATTAATACCCAGTAATATTTACTATAGACCTTGAAATTGGAAAGGAATTCCCTAAAAACCAAAGTCATTCATTTTCCATGTATTTTAGCTAAGTGACATTTTATTATAGATACATTTTGAGTATAGAAAAAATTAAAGCTGTTCTTGAAGTTTTTGCTACAGAAGAATACCAAGGTTAAATAAAAAAGAATCTTACACAAAAATGTTAAAACTTGATCCCCAAAATTTAATGGTCAATGAATATTTAACCTATGTTACATAAATAACAACAGAGAAAAAAATAACTGGGGAGAATTCAAGGTTATTGTAGGAAATATGTGCATATAAATAAAAGACTATAGTAATGAAAGTGCCCTTATGCTTGTTCATGCTGTCCCCCTGGGGGAAACTTTTGAATAGGCTTCTGAGTCCACATAAAAATAAAGAATTAAGAAGGCTAGTCTAACCGCTACAGAGAATTGTGCAGTCATGCCAAAGTTTCAAATAGGGAAATACTTAAATTAAATGATTCATGGCTCTAGAAAGTATTTCTTGTTCAAAGTTGTATATGATGGGTGGACCACAACAATTCAGAAACCTTCACCCAGATTCAACAAAAATCTCAACTAGTGTGTATGGTAAAATTAATAAAATTCATAGGATTCCTTTAACAAGGGACTTGAGAAGTCATAAAAATCACAGAAAATAAAATCACAAGTTCTACGATTTAGAAGGAAACTTAGCAGTCTTATAGTATAATTATTTCTCATCACTTTTTTGCCTTACTCTTTATTGATGAAGTATATTTCTGAACTCTACTTTCCTACCTTTTAAGCAGATGGTTCTAAATATAATTAATATTTATATTGATGACTTAAAGTTATCAGTCTAAGAGGGCATTCATTTTCTATTGTTTTGTAACTACTTATCACACACTTGGTGACTTGAAACACCTATTTATATGCTCATTGTTTCTATGGTTGGAGTCTAGCACATTCTAGCCAGTCCTTTGATCAGGGTTCAACTCAGAGGGCTGAACTCAAGGTGCAACTGGCTATGTGCCCATCTGGAGCTGAGGCTAGGGAAAGATACACATCCAAGCTCCATCTGGTTGTTGTGAAAATTTACTTCCAGTAATTATGGAACTGATGTCCCTATTATATTGCTATCTGTCTGTGAGAATTTCTCTCTTCTTCTAGAGGCTATACTTGGGTTGGGTGCAGTGGCTGACATCTGTAATCCCAGCACTTTGGGAGGCCGAGGTGGGAGAGTTACTTGAGGCCAGGAGTTCAAGGCCAGACTGAGTGACATAACATGAGTCCTTTACTACAAAAATATAAATTTTTTTTAATTAAGAAAAAAATAGGGGCTACATTTGGAGCTTTACCAGGTGGCCCCTTCTACTTCAGGATTGGAGAAACTTCTTCAACTGGAATTTTATTCATGCTCCTTCTGACTTCCCCTGCTGAGATGAGCCAAAGAAAGTGTTCTGGTGATTAGGTGAGGCCTGCTTGAATGCTTTCCTAATTCCATTTAACATTACCTAATCCCATGAGCTAAGTCCATTTATATTCATAATTTGGGGAATTCTTGGGTGTACAAGGCAAGAGGATGGGAATCTGAGGTGGGGTCATCTTACAATTCTGTCTACTTAGAATCTCATGGAATGGGGAAGATACAGACTTTGAAATCAGAAAGAGAGGTGTTAAAAATGTAACTTTGCCACCTGATTTATTTATAATAGGTGCTTAATAATTATTTGTTGATTGAATTATGAGTGAAAAAGTGAACAAATGAACAAGAGAATATGTAAATGAATGAAGTTAACATTACAAAAACTGTTTCATCATTGAGAAGGAAAAATAATAGCATTGAATTGAAGGATGCTTATGAGAATGAAGTGAAATTATACACGAAAAGATCTTGGCGCATTGTTACTATTCAATAAATTGGTACCTCCTATTAATCTTTCTACATAATATGTGGGCTTACCACTTTTATAAGGACGTCTTATGTCTCTTGTTTGCTGCAGAAGTCTGCTGCTAACACCAGTAATAATTCCAGTCTTTGCATTTTTCTTCTTTTTCCCTTGCTTGTAGAGACCCTGCTTCTGCTGCTTCTTTGATCAGCAATAAAATCAGATACCTTTAATAGCCATGTAGTGTTTTCTTCCTTATGCTTGGTAAATTAGGTGTATCAGTCAGGATAGTAGGGGTTTACAACAATAAAAAATGTTTTTACATAATTTCATACTACTTACCACATATAGGCTGTGGATTTCTCCCAAGCTACAGGACACAGACCCCTCCCTAACCATGGCTATTCTCAAAGCAGACAGGAAAGGAACATGGTGAAGCCACTCAATGGCTCTTAATGCTTCTTATTTAATATGGCACTCATATTTCATTGGGTATGCTAGATCATATGACCAAGCATAACACCATGGGGCAGAATGTATAATTCCCCCACAGAGGAGCAGCAAATATTTTAATACAATCGGATGGACGCGGTGGCTCAAGCCTGTAATCCCAGCTCTTTGGGAGGCCGAGGCGGGTGGATCACGTGGTCAAGATATCGAGACCATCCTGTCAACATGGTGAAACCCCGTCTCTACTAAAGATACAAAAAATTAGCTGGGCATGGTGGCGCGTGCCTGTAATCCCAGCTACTCGGGAGGCTGAGGCAGGAGAATTGCCTGAACCCAGGAGGCAGAGGTTGCAGTGAGCCGAGATCGCGCCATGGCACTCCAGCCTGTGTAACAAGAGCAAAACTCCATCTCAAAAAAAAAAAAAAAAAATTTAATACAATTAGTTTCATTTTGGTGGTCATCCTTATATATTTAATTGTTTTCAATTATGCTTCTCATTTCTGCTTTATGTTCAAGGGCTGTTTTATTGCCACCACATTGTTGGTTTATGTGCTTTGAGATGTATTTTGAAATGAGTCATAATATTCAGCTTTGTTGAGAATGTATCTCACAAAATACATCATTTTAAAATTATAACTAAAAATATTCTGGAAAATATCATCTAATTATTTGTTTAAAAATCATCCTAATTTAGATATTCATTTTTAATGTATGTTTGCCACTTTTTGTAAACTAACAAACCACAGAAACACCCTTGTTCAGAACATTTCAAAATCAAGAAGGCAATTCTTTAGAAATCATGTCAGTCAATAGCGTTTATTAGAGAGTGAATTGAATCAAAGGTACATTTTTTTTTCAAAGTACTGTCCATAGTTTATACTTTCAGTTTCCATTTCCAGGTAATTCAGAAAAATTACATTCATCAGTTCCAATGATCAATAATATATGGTATTATTACAGTTGCTTTGATTAAGGAAACAGAAGATATACTGTAATATAAAGACCTCTATAATGCAGCAGTTCTTACAGATAATACTTTGTTTGTTCATAGTGAATGGAAATCACACATTTCAGAACATGACAACACTACATTAGCCACAAAATAATGTAGTGTTACATTAACAGCATATTGACCATAGGTCAAAATATTCTTTCTAATTCTGCAATAACTTCATAATTAAAATTTTTAAATAGTATTCTGCCAAACAGATCTTTCACTACATGAAGGAATTTGTAAGATCTTGAACGTTTCCTTAATTTTATCTGTGACACAGACGCCCCCTTGTGGTGGCAACTAGGCATTTGCAGTGACTATTTCTAAAGCAGAGTTTCAGGTTGTCTGGCATAAACAGGCTCCTTCAGGTGGAGTGAGGCTTAAATCAATTGAAATTTTTGAGGCTCTTGGTATATGTAAAAATTACCAAAAATTAGTCTAATAAAGATAGAATATATTGTGGTATATTTTAAATTGTTTAGCATACACAAATGCAACGAAATATAATTTTATCTTTTCAACAGAAAGAAAAGATGAAAATATTAATTCAAAGTTTATAGATGGGTGGGACATGTCTTCATAGAACCAGGTTTAAAAGTGCCCAGTGAGAAGCTTCCAGGGAAGTCAGTTAATCTTCCTGAGAGTGGTGGGCTCTTCTCATTAACTACAACTTTAAATTTGAGTTCCTCTGCTGTTGGGAGGATTAAGCCAAATGTTCCTCCTTCCCAACCAGTCCAATTCCCTGCCTCAGCTCCTCTGATTCACACCTCACCCTGCTTATTCCTGTGAACAGATAAATCATCTCAAATGATGACTCTTAACTATGAGGAAAACATGGGTATTCAGCATAGCACAGAGCTTGCTCCATTTCCTTTTCTCTCTCCTGCATTACCCTTGGTTCAGTGCTAATCATGAAAAGTAAAAACAAAAATGGAGAAAGTGTTTTGGACAGGAAGTGGAATATGATAGGCAATGTCTTTAAGTTTCCATGGTGTAAGTGTGACTTGAGCTCTTCATTAACTTTGAAACTGAATTTGAACATTCACTCCAGGGTATCCTAATGGCATGCATGCGTGCGTGCGTGCGTGTGTGTGTGTGTGTATTTAACCCTGGCTACAAATTAGAATCAACTAGGGAACTTTGTAATTCTAATTCCCAGAACATACCTCAGACTAATTCAATCAGAATTTCTCAGAAAGTATCCTCCAAGAATTTCCTACTAATTCTAATATGCTGTTGATTTGAGAAACACAGGACTGGAAAATAGAAAGGTCATAGAAGTGTCCCCGTCCGGCTAAGACCACCAGGGACACAAGTAAAATTCCACAAAATTGGATTTCTTGATTCACTGCAATGAGGGACTTGCACACAGAAGAGCTGTGGGTGTCTCATCTACAAAAGCAAAGATGGAGTTATTTCAGTTCTCAGCAGGAGGGGAGAAGCTAGTGTTTTGATACGCTGAAAGCAAAGCAGAGCTGTGTATAAAGGGGTCAACATGAGGCCTGCTCTGCCAAGTTGACCCAGAGTTTTTCTTCCTTGGCAGCAGGAATGTTAAGATAGATATGCAGTGCTATATCCAGAAACGCTTTATCTGAAGCTCTGCACCTGGGTAGAAATCAAGAATGCTTTTCTGTGTCAAAATGACTTAGATCTTCCAGCCAAGAAGGGAATATGTCTTTCTCACTGATATGATTTCAGGCAGCAAGGTTTCTGATAATCCATGATTTGGGAGAACAAAAATTTCTTAGTGTATAAGAAAGCACCAGTCACTCGAAGAAGGGGACATATTATAGCAGCAATGTGTCTTGGAGGAAATATTGATTCCTGTTAACTTTGTAGGTAGCTTCATCGGTGTCTGTTATTCCAGCTTGATAAATGACAGGGTAGATTTTTACAGTCTAAGCTTTTTACTTTCTTAGACATGGCATCTGCCACCACAAGTTGCTTCCAAAAGAAATATAGGGCATAAAAAGAGGATCCCAGTAAACATGTCAGTGTGTAGATGTTATTCATGAATTAATTAAGCAAAAACATTGAGTACCTACTATGTGCTGGGCTCTGTGCAGGGAACTCAAGCCTCAGCTCTCAAGAAACTTACAAACTGGTTGGAGAAAAGCACAAAATAAATAGGCTATTACAACAGTGTATAGAAGTGTTATAGCTAGATTTACAATAAGGTTCCATGGATAATTAATCCAGTCTGGGGTATTCAGAAACTGAAAGAAATATTATGAGATGTTATGGAAGAGAGGAGTGGTAGGAGGTTGGGTGTAGGGAAAGGGCAGGAAGGTGGAAGTAAAAGAAAAAGGACTTTGGGGCTGGGTGCGGTGGCTCAAGCCTGTAATCCCAGCACTTTGGGAGGCCGAGGCGGGTGGGTCATGAGGTTAAGAGATTGAGACCATCCTGATCAACATGGTGAAACCCCGTCTCCACTAAAAATACAAAAAATTAGCTGGGCATGGTGGCCCATGCCTGTAATGCCAGCTACCCAGGAGGTTGAGGCAGGAGAATTGCCTGAACCCAGGAGGCAGAGGTTGCGGTGAGCCAAGATCGCGCCATTGCACTCCAGCCTGGGTAACAAGAGCAAAACTTCGTGTCAAAAAAAGAAAAAGAAAAAGGACTTTGAAAATAGAATAGTCTGGCTTCTAACCCAGGCTCTAGAGCTGTAACTCAGAGTTTTCTCACTTGTAAAGTAAGGAAAACAAAAGAGAAATGCATTCATTGAGTACCAGACAGAGTTCTAAGTAATAAGAATACATCAATGAAAAGAACAAGCACCGGGCCCTTGTGTAACATAAACTAAAGCAGATGTTTATTTGCAGACAGTAAATAAAAACCATAACTAATAAGAAAATTATTTGCTATGTTAGGTAACCAATGCCGAGAGGTGGTAGGAAGAGAGTTGCCAATGGAGGAGTCCTGGGAGAGGTGGGGGAACTGAAGATTTGTCGTGATGTCTGTCAAAATGTGTAGGCAGCACAGGACATTCTGGTGAGGTTTGATGACAGAAGTCATGCTTAGCTGAGCTAAGAGGGAATCCCCTGGCCTGTGTCAGCCACAATTTTGACCTCACTCAATATTTCCTTCTTCTTCTGACTTCAGAGAGCCTGACTTTGTACCTTAGATGAACTTCTGATTGTACGGCACAGTTCTGGACTTCTTATTGAGCACATTTCTGAAAAAGCCATCAGACAGCAGTTGACATTGCTTTTAAACACTGGTAGCAGTTGAAGAGTTTAAGGCAGAGCCCTGGTTTGCTTATAATGTTCTAAATTTCCCTAGATGTTCTTCCCCTTTCTTTCATGCCCTACTTCAACCAAAAGGTGATTAAAACATGGTTCTCAACACCCACCCTTTCACCCGCACCCTCATAACCAGAACCATGTGTAAGAAATTTGGCTGGTCACATTCACTAGGTTGAAGAGGTGTTTTGTTCATTTGGTGGACAAGGTCAGGGATCCTGAATGGTCTGCAATTTGTGATCCTGCACGTTAATTTTTTTGAAAATGGATTTCATCAGAATGTCAATAACAACTCATTAAGAAACACTTGGTTAGAAAAATAAAACTTTGCCCAAAGATTTAGCTATTTTGAAAATTAGATTATAATGTGCTCAAAGCCTACCTACCTTATTTATTAAAGTATTTCTATTTTAGTCTAAAAGACTTCAGAAGGGAGAGGTGTGGTAATGCCTGTACTCTCAGCATTCTGGGAGGCCAAGGCAGGTGGATTGCTTGAGCCAACGAGTTCCAGATTAGCCTGGGAAACATGGTAAAACTCCATTTCTACAAAACATACAAAAATTAGCCAGGTGTGATGGTCTGCACCTGCAGTCCCAGCTACTCAGAAGGGCTGAGGTTGGAGGATCACTTGAGTCTGGAAGATTGAGGCTGCAGTGAGCCGTGACATCACGCCATTGAGCTCCAGCCTGGGCAACAGAGTGAAACCCTGTTTGAAAATAAATAAATAAAATACTTCAGATATACAAGGCAATACGTATGTGTTCACTTAAGCTACATTTTAGGGATAGCCAAATGCTGTAATTTATACTCCAGATACAGCAAGTATCTAATCAAGATTACTATGGACATAGGTTTTGGCAATTCAAATGATAAATGATAGAAGATTTCATTTATAAAACCGTATGTTTAATAATTAGGAAAATGATGACTGTAATTTTTTTCAATAGTAAAATTGGTGTTATTAAAAATATATAGATTCTAAATGGTAGAGCATTCTAGTGCCTCCACGATGTAAAATAAACACATGAATAATCATGTTCAAAGCTTAATTGCTAAATGGTCCTGAATACAGAGCAAGATTAAATGAACTATAGTAAAGTACCATTTTGCTCTTAGGAATATACTGGAACTACAGTCTAATAGATATGAAATTTTTAATGTATGCACATAATAGAACATTATACATTAATGAGAATGAACTGTTGCCACACACAGTAACATGGATGAATTTCAGCAACATAAAGTTGAATCCAAAGTCAAACATAAAATAATATATGCTGCATAATTTCATTTTAAGCATTTTCAGAAATTTTATTATACTAAAATTAATCCTGCTATGGTTATGAAATAGGATATTATACAGTTATTACAACATTCAAAGACATTAAAAACTCATAATTTAGTAAGACAGTAATTTTAAAATGGTATATATATGACTCCCATTCTGAGAAAAAATATATATGTATAAGTTACTAGGAGCTGAAGAAAGGTGTGCAGAGAGGTATTGATCAGGGTCTCAGTAAGAAATACATTGATACACTCACATTAATGAAACGAGGCTTTATTTTAAAAAGGGGGAGCAAGATATAAGGAACTACAAGGGATAGCACAGTTACTCCAAACGACCAGAGAGCTGTTACTGCCCTACACTTGAAGAGACAAGAAGACCAGTTCCCAAAGCACAAGAGGGAGTTGCTTAGAGGTGGCCTTCTAGAGAGGAGCAGTGGTTTCGGGACAGGGAAAGATGAGCGCAAGAGGGAAATGGTATAATTCACTCTCCTTCCTCCTCCCTATCTTCTGCAGGGGCTTCCCATTATCAAAAGCCAGCAAGGCATCTCTGATGTGGTCCATACAGGTCAGACCACCAGACAGAGAAATGGGTACACAAGGGTGTGGGTGTGGCTACAATATCCATATTGATAAGGTGTTCAGAAGCAGGTCTTAATTTAAGTGGCACAGATTACACATGGGATTGATTTCCTGGATTATTTTAAGAGAGGAGATGCTGAAAGGATGATCAATTGTTTTCTTTACATACCTTTATATTGCTTGACTATAATAATAATATATGCAGCATTTTTTTTAATTCTGGGGAAAAATGTATCTGCGTGTGTGGAGAGATATGTATATGTGCCTGTGAGTGAATGTATGTATGTGAGAGAGAAAGAGAGGTGAGAGGGGTGTGAGAGGGAGTGTTTTAATGAGATTGTATGTGTGTAAGTGAGGTTGTATAGGTAAAGTGAGATATTGGGTCTGTGTGTTGCATGTGTCTGTGGGGGAGGCATATTAATGAGTGTATGTGTACATGAAATGTGAAGGTGGGGTATATATGAATGAAAACATTTGTGAGGGTGTATGTGAGAGTGTATGAGTGGATCTGAAACTGAATATGTGTGTGAGGGGTGTGTGTGTGTGTGTGCACATGTATTTACATATGTGAATAGGTGTGTTTCTGTGGGGAGTTGAAGTGGGGTGTACAGGAGGGGTGTGTTTGTGACAGTGTATGTGAAGTGCACAGGTGGACGTGAAACTGCAGATAAAGGGTAGGCCTGTGTGTTTGAGGGTGCATTTGTGAGAGGTGTGTGGCAGGATTGTGTGTGAGGGGACATACATATTCGCATGTGTGCATGCAGGTGAACACGTATGTGAGTGTGCTTAGATACATCTATACACATAGAAATAATAAAAATATTTTCTTCCAGAAGACAGAAAAACTGGAAGAAATTATGTCAAATTGTTAATAATAGTAATCTCTAGTGACAGGATAAGAGGCAAATTTCATTTTCTTTACTTTTTTGTTTGATTGTAATCAGGACAACAATGAACATTTTAGTCTGTTTTCTTTGCTCCAAGAATACATGAAAATATATATTGTACCTTTTTGGCAGCCTGCAAAGAAAATCTTGACTAATAAAATATTCCTTTATGGGAATATGTTTGAAAATTGGGATCACCTTTTCCAATATATAACCAAATAGATATCTAAATCCCTGGCTAATTTGTAAAAGAATATCTTGCATTTTAATTTAAGAACCATTGAAATATTTAATTTTTTAATGTAACAATTAATTCCTAGGTATTCAATAACTGAAACTAATTGCTACTGATGTTTTCAAGCCAAGGATCTAATCGTTTTCCATTAATGAGTCAGTAAAACTAGTTCAATGTCCCATTTATATCAAACTGCTTCAGAGAGCTAAAGTGCTTTAGATTTCCCAAAAAACTCAAAGCTTATACTAAACATTAATAGGGATTATCAACAGAAAGAGGGGTTTAGATAAGTTTTATTTTTTCTTTCAGTTCAGTGTTCTGTTTGCAGACGTTTTGTTTGTTTTTAATGGTGTATATGTAGAGCTTATGTAATATGGCTTCTGTTAATTAATTTTAAAGCAGGTTTTCTTCCTAAGTGGGAAAAATAGGCCTTGAATTCTTTAACTGATAACTTATTTTCTCTGTATTGCCTCATTTCACTAATAACAAAATATGGAATTTTCCTTCTTCCAAGTTACATTTTTATAAAGGAAAAGTTTTTACCAGTAAATGGCTGAAGTGTTATTCTATTTTTAATTTTTTTCCAGCTTAGAAAAGTTTTTTTATGTGACTTATTATCACTGACATCAAGTCTCTCAGCCCAATTTATTTTGTATTCTTTACTGTAGGCTCCATTGTATCTATGTAAATTGAATTGGTTGTCTGAGTAGACCAAAAACAAAATTCTAAGCCCCCCAACTATCTGAACAAGCCCCTCCTGTCAGCTAAGGGAAATCCAAAGTTATCCTGAAAAACTCCTTTTTTGGAATTCAGGAGAAGCTGACCAGCATAAACATCAACAGACTTAAGTCTCATAAGAAATATTTACAATCTATTCTCTCTGAAGCCTGCTACCTGGAGGCTTCATCTGCATGATCAAACTTTGGTTTCCATAACTCCTTATCATAACCCTGACATTTCCCTTCTATGGATTCCAGGTCTTTATATAATAACTATTTCAATCAGTTGCCAATCAGGAATCTTTTAATCTACCTATGACCTGGAAGCCCCATCTTTGAATTGTTCTACATTTCCAGATTGAACCAACGTACATCTTACATGTGTTGATTGATGTATTATGCCTCCCTAAAATGCATAAAGGCAAACTGTACCTCAACCACTTTGGGCACATGTCATCAGGATCTTCTGAGGCTGTGTTGTGGCCTATCCTTACCCTTAGCAAAATAATCTTTCTAAATTGATGGAGAACTATCTCCGATATTTTTCTTGAAGTCACACTTGAAGTCATAGAAAACTCATTTAATTTTATGTAGATAGCAATTAGTAAGTAATTACATATATCAGATCTTTTCTTCATACTCAGCTTTTAAAATATAAACAAGCCAAACTCAGTTGCAAACGCTGTTAAGTGAAGCCAGTGAAACCAAACTCAAGACAGTCATTGTTGCAAAACATAATCACTCAACCACAGAGGAGTGCTCACACCCAGGAACGCCTTCTATTGTCTGATCAGTGCTTTTCCATTTGTCGCATCTGATTTCTCAATAGCACATCATTAATTAGACTGACTTCAAATAATATTATTTGGAAACTGCTAGGAAAATGCTAACGGAAACAATCTTAAAAACCTACCATGTGCCTTTTCCTAGGGGTAAAGGAAGAGTAATCAGGCTTTTACTCAGCTGCTACATCAAACCACTCCTGTGTTGCAGTGAACACTTTATTTTCCCACTTGAATTTGAGCTCTTCTGCAAGATCACTCCTGCCAATCTTGCGGAGATGTCGAGCCAGGAGGCGAAGTTTGTCGGTGAAAGTTGGAAGCGATTTTTTCCAGAAGCAAAGAAACTCGTGGATCTGTTCTGTGAGATCATCAGGGTTCTTGAGTTTGATGAGCTGAATGGTGCTATGGCGCAGAGGGAGAGTTGAGGAAAGAGATTCAGCATTTTCTTCTGAGAGCTCCTCAGCCAGCCAATGGAGCAAGTTATCCCAGAGGGCTTCTGTTAGGCACACGAGGAAGATGCAGGGTTAAGACTTTCTTGGGAGATGCATGGATCTAACCCTCCACACCTGTTTATAGGAAGTCTCCCGGCTCTTCGGTTTGGCCTTGGAGCAGTGCAGAGATATGGGACTACGTAGAGCAAAAGCCTAGCCAAAAGCCTCTGAATCCCTGGCATTCTAGGATCATCTCCTGAGTGTCCTAGCTATTGCAGAGTTTAACATGCTTCTGAAATTTTAATATACCTGAGAACCAAGAGGGCATATTAAAATGGTTTTCACATTCTGCTCTACATAATCTAATTGAGCAAAACTAGGACTGGGAAGGGTGGGGTGGGCAGAGCAAACTTGGCATTTTTAACAAGCTCCCAGAAGATACTGGTGCTGAGGTCCCCAGTCAGCACTGGTGTGTGTGTGTGTGTGTGTGTGTGTGTGTGTGTGTGTGTGTGTAAGTTTTGAGACTAAGTCTTGCTCTGTTGCCCAGGCTGGAGTGCAATGGTGCAATCTAAGCTCACTGCAACCTCTGCCTCCTGAGTTCAAGGGATTCTCATGCCTCAGCCTCCTGAGTAGCTGGGAATACAGGTGTGCACCACCATGCAAAGCTAATTATTTTTGTACTTTTGGTAGAGATGGTATGTCACCATGTTAACCAGGATGGTCTTGATTTCTTGACCCCATGATCCACCCGCCTTGGCCCCCCAAAGTGCTGGACTTATAGGCGGGAGTCACCACTCCCGGCTGAGTAGCACTGATTTTAAAGGGTCTTTTTAGGTTCAAAACCTATTTCTCCTTATTAGTACTAATCTGATGCATAAATACCAGTAGCTAGTCAATTCTCACATACATCCCTAACTATACACACACTCACACAAACACACACAAATACACACACGCCATGATCTGCCACCTAAAAACAATTCTGTGGAAGATCTTTTACATCAACACTTTCCACTGGGCTGTTCTCTGTTGACTCCTATTGACCTGTTGTTATGGATGGTACTGATATGTAATTTAGATCCATAACTCTGAATAAAACCTCTGTGCCCTACTATCTCTCCTTTCACCTTCCAGCCCTCTCCTGCATCATAGCCACTTTCTCCCACTCTCATGTTCCCATCTGCACCACATTCCCTGGTCTGGTGTTAACCAAGCATTCTATCTGCCTTCCGTTACTCATCTGTTTCTTCCTCCTACCCACCTGTTTCTTCCTCCTACCCACTCCTGTAAATTGCACCCTGATTTTACAATAGAAAGTCACCTTTCTGTGCAAGTGAGGAAAAGGGGCCAGCTCTTCCTTGTTCCCCATCGTCACTTTCAACCCAGTGTTCTGCTACCTCCATGCAATGCATTCATTTTGAAGTCCATGCCATCTGGGCAGGCTTTTCTCTTCCCATCCACATCATCAGCAACCCTCTGGAGGCAACTTCATCAGCAGCCCTGCTGATGATCATCTGCACCTCTAACCTAGATCATATGGCTCTTTAATCTTGTCAACTCCAATGACATGTCTGATGACTCCAAACTAGAAACTGACTTTCATGGTCAATCTTCATGTTTCATACTCAGCCAGAGTTATTCTATCTCCAGGGCTTTAGCCCCTTAATATTACTGCTGACCTGCACCTCCTAAACTTATTCCGTGGTCTCTATTCTGTTGCTTCTGCTCAATATGCTCTTTGCCACCATCACTCAGATAATGATTCCTTGGTGCCTCCCAGTCATTCAGTCACCTCTGCAGGGTCTCCAATATCTGTGTACCTGCACTGCTCCTAGTGATCAACTGTGCACATCAACGATGGTCTTGCGTCCACCTTAAAATCCTATTGATGGTCTTGCCTCCACCTTAAAATCCTATTGCCTTTTTCAGTTTTCATTGTTCTCAATTTTTCAGTCTGAATCTTGCATTATTCAGATTGCATTTAATTACCTGGGCTGCCTGAGGTTATGAAATATGTTGAACGTGATCAACAAACTGTAAGCTGTTTTATACCATTTGAGCCCTTAGTCACTTGAAAATCTGTTAAAAATAAATTTTCTAAACTCAATGTAATTTTTTTCATAACAATGGTATAAATCGTTTCTCCCATTCTTTAGCCCCAATCTCACTCTCATTCTGTTTCACTCAGCCAATGTCTGCTTCTCCTACTTTACCCAAAGCCATTTGACCTGCGTTCTCCTTTGTTTTCATTTCAAAATGACTTTCGCACAAAATCTCATTCCTCTGTGTTTGCTGGATTCCATCCCTCCCACCGTTTTTCATCAAGATTTTTCCCTTCACACCTGTCCCTTAATCTCCTCCTCACCAAGGCTCCTTTCTTGCTTCCTACAAACACTCTCAGGCCTCCTTTTCCCTTGCTACTGCCGTCAAGCTATTGTGCTGTTTCTTTCCTTCTTTTTACCACACATTCTTTTAATGTCTAATGTAAACTTGAGATCTTAAGTTCCTCACTATGGACTCACTACTTAAACCTTTGCTTTAGGGTTCTGTGCCCTTCTTCAAAATTCTATTGAAGCCTTTCTTTCCAATCTTTCTTTCCAATTATACCCTGAAACCTGTAGCATTATGTTATTCAATTATGTGTAATGACAGCCAAATATTAAATGTGTCTTGTGGTTTCATGCCAATATATACCTCATTTTCAAATTGATTGACTTCACATGTTGATTTGAGTTGACCACACTTTAAGATTTACAACTTAAGAGTCAACATTTCAGCTCAAACTATAGTCATCCATTTAATAAACTAAGCAATTGCTAGTCATATGAATAAAATAAAACTCAGTGACATTCGCATTTCCTTTAAATTTCAACTCAACTTTAATTACATGTAGATTAAAAAATGCTAGTTTAGTTAATTTGTGTATAACTTCCCAGGAAATACCTATTTATTAGGTTAATAAAGTCAATTATTATTTAATTGAAAAGTCACTTTCTCCATTCCTTTTTATAAAATGATTTACACATATATACCATGTAAGTGAGGAGGGGAAGCACTATAATAATGACAAAGCAAATATTCCTCACCTAGAGGATCCTTAGAAACTCTTTTGGTACTCTGTGGACGGTTGATTAATTTCTTATGCTATTGGGGAAAGGAACACAAAATAAATGGAAGACGTAATTAATTTGTGAATAAGCTACAACAAAAATTCATCTGAACCTCATCTCTATTTGGAAGAAGTACTGAATTGCATACCTTGCAAAATTAAATACTGTATTTGTGCATACATGCTCAGCAATTGTTTTCCTAAGATAAAGCAAAGGCTATTAACCCAAATATTTCAGCACATTTAAATTTCAGACTACACATTTAAATATTGTAGCAGTCAGATTAACTGTAAATGAACATTTTTCCAACTAAAATTTAAAACTGTGAAACCAACTAGCATAGAGCAAGCTACCAACATGCTATAAAGATGGTATTTTGTATTTTGTAAAATCTTTTGTGGGGTAGACACTTTGCTTCAACACTAAGCACAGAACCTGGCACCTAATAGATTAAAAACAATCAAACCAATGATCAGATCTTATTTGAAAATCAACATTTATCAAGAAGTAAATATATATATTTCACTACCTTTCTACTGTGTCTGCATAACTGTTTTTTCTCAGGCAATATGACATTGTGGAGATAGCACATGAGATACAATAAAATTATCTGGGTTCTGATGCCTAGCCAGCGGCTGAGTAACACGGCACTTCAGAGAATTTATTTAAATGTTTAGCCTCAGCCCCAAAATGTCTTTATGAATGCCTACATCACAAAGCATTGTACACAAATGTTCATAGCCTCTTTATTTGAATTAGCCAAAACCTGGAAACAACTAAAATGTTCTTCAGTAGATAAACAGTTGAACAACTATAGAATATCCACATCACAGGATACTACTCCATAATAAAACAAAACATAACATTGATACACGGGACAATTTGCAAGGGCCTGGGGGCATGATGCAGAGAAAAATATTCATCTCAAAACATTATGTATTCTGATTATATTATATCATATTCTTGAAATTACAAGATTATAAAGATGTAGGACAGATTAGTGATTGCCGAGCGTTACTGATAGAGGGAGATGGATGAGGTAGCACGGAGGAGATCTTGGCGGTAATGGAATAGTTCTACATCTTGAATGTGATGGTTACATAAATCTACACCTGAGAAAATGCCATCAAACTAGACATACACATTGTATCCGTGTCAACTTCCTGGTTTTTATATCTTGCTGTAGTTATCTAAAATGCAACCACTGAGGAAATCTGGGTAAAGCATACGTTGAACTTCTCTGTACTATATTTTGCAACTTCTTGTGAATCTATAATTACTGTAGGTCAAAACGTTTTTTAAAGCTTATTTCACAGCAACGATACAAGGATGATGTAAGTGTTATATGTTAATGAGTAGCACACTGGTTCCCACTAAGCACTCTAATGCAAGTTAGTTGAATCTGAATATCGTATTTTATAGGCATTCTTATCACAAATATTACATAAACATGAAAGCATATACAATTTTAAGTTTAAACGGGAAAAAATTTAAAAACATAGCATAAATTGAAGTATATTATACTATAGCACTGTAAAACAAGTGCATATAATTTTCAAGGCATATGTGTTTGAATCCCTTAAAATATTGAGAGAAAAATACCAGTTTAAATAGTGCAGCAGATTGTATCCTTCCCATCAAAGGGCACATGGCCTTGGACTAGAGATACATACTGAGACTTCTTTTTATCAGTAGTTCTTCCCCCTCCATAACTCTTTGTTCACAGATGTGAATAAAGTGAAACCACTTTGATGCACAGAGAGTGGTTTCAGTGTTTAAAATTCTTTTTCACGTACACGAGAATGCAAGTCAAGTATTTCACCTGATAAGCTGCCGTAGAAGCAGTGCATTGGTGTAGCTTAGGCTCTTATTAGACTTACAGGCACTGTGTTTGTCTCCTATGTGGCCCCTTCATGAAGGATTTTCAATGTTGCCTTCTTCTCCTTTCCATTTTTCTCCTCTCCCTGCCCCCAGCCTTTTTGGCTTGATTTTGGTCTGTGCACTCTTTTCGCTTTGTGCACTGTCTTTTGAACCTCCTTGGTGCTCAGGGTCAGCTACAAGCAGAACAGTCAGCCAACATTTGGCCTCCTGCAGTCTTCCCTCTCAGGTTCCCAGCATCCCTGTGTGGCTGGCTGGATGCCTTCCTTAGCAGAAACAGCTCTAATTTCCCCCCACTCTTCCTCTCCTGCCTCTTTCCAATCAAAAGATGCTCTTAAAGGCACTTCTCTGGCTCTTACTTGGTTTTTATTTGGAGGTACTATTCCACAGCTTTCCAAGTCTAACTCTGTAACTGAGTATCCCAGCCTCAAAATGCATTTTAAAACTTTTCTTCCTTTGTCGCTTTTAGCCTTGAAATATACTTTGAAACTGTTTGTTTCTCCCTTTGCCACCAGGCACTTCTGTGAATCATGCTTGCTTATCTAATTATGTGTTTGCTTAGAAAGTCCAGGGGTCAAATTTGAAACAAACTAGGCAGAGAGACCACACTCTGAACTCCTCCCACTTAGGGGGAGTTATAAACAGCCCATCACTACCAGGCTGAAGTCAGGATGACACAAACTGGACCTCCAGATGGGTGATTACTCAAGATAGCCATTAGAACAAGACACACAGGCCTGCACCCTCCTGCACAATTCCCCCAGATAGTCCACACTTTTCCTTCTTAAACTCCTTCACTCAGCCCAAAATGCTGCAGTGGTCTACTGAAGGTATTAGCTTGGCCATTACCACAAGTGCTAGCATTCAGTGAGCAAGACTGCTTTCTCTTCAAAACAAAAACAACAACAACAACAACAACAACAAAAGGTGCCATTTGATTACATTTTCTAAGGTTCTATTTGTTAAAGTAATGTTTCTTATTCTTCTCAAGTAATCTGTTTTTATGTTAATACTGCATATTTTAATTTGCCACCTACAATATCTTAAATGCCACTTGCAACATGTCAGCTCACAATAAATGTTGGACAAATTTAAATGTGGTTCTCTGGCTCTCTATACACTGATTCCTTGCTACACAATCCACATTTAAAGGGGTATAGTGGGGCTTATGTGGTAGTTTTCCCCAAACTATAAGCCTCCTGAGGACATCAGTATAAAAATCTAAACAATTCAGATATGTACAGATGTGTCATATTTATGCTGCTAAACACAATGCAAGCCTTAACTCTTTAGAAGTCATTAAAAAAATTGAAACCAAAAACAGGCACCTACACCAGAAAGGGGTATAAGTGTCTTGAGTTTTATAACCACAATTGTTACTGCTACCTAATTATAGCCCTGTTATTGAATTCTTAAAGCTAATTAAGCCATTTTTTTACTTGAACTCATATGCGTAAAAGTTTGATTTTTTTGTATGCAACCCAACAAACTGGACTTGATTACATCTACTCAATTACCCAGGGTTATTTTCCAAGGAACCTCCAAAAGTTTACCTTCCTTGGGGCTTTTCAGTACTCCAACATCCAGCCATTACCAGTCTTGCCTTTACTCAATAGACTTAACATTTTTGAGGGCCAAGAAAGTATATCTCATTCCTGTATGTTTGTCATGATAGTAGATAAGGTGTTGTATACACAAAGCAGTAAAAAATATTTTATTGGCCGGGTGCAGTGGCTCATGCTTATAATCCCAGCACTTTGGGAGGCAGAGGGAGGAGAGAATAGCTTTAGCTCAGGAGTTTGAGACCAGCCTGAGCAACATAGCAAGAACTCATCTCTACAAAAAATACAAAAAAAAGAAAAAAAGCCAAGCATAGTGGCTTACTCTTCTGTCTCAGCTACTCAGGAGGCTGAGGTAGGAGGATCACGTGAGCCTAGGAGGCAGAAGTGAAATTGCATCACTGCATTCCAGCCTTCATGACAGAGTGAGACACCCCCTTTCAAAAAAAGATTTAAAAAATTGTATTCACATTATAATACCTTCTCTTTATTTAAATGATACACCCCTTCAAATCCTGCCATGATATGGGGATTCACTCAGGATGGTAGGAGAGATTGTAAAATTGTAGAATATAGTCACAAACCTTTAAAGGCCGAGAAATTTGCATAGTTTCAGTGGAAGTTTCAGCTGAAGTCAGCCTAATCCACTTTACCTTTAGTTGATAAAGCAAATAACTAGGGAATGTGGGGGAGTTTATCTGAATAACTTGTTTATTCATGTGTCCTAAAACTAACCTTTAATCTTTTGTAGACCAGATGGTTCTCTTAGGGAAAGGGCAACCAGATTTATCACCACAAATGGTGTTTGCTTTAGGCCTCTGAACCTAGCCTTTAATCAATATCCATAAGTGTGTTGGCTCAGAGCCTCTGTTATTAAACCTATACTAAATAAATGCCTAGAGTACCAGCTGGCCAGTGGCCATTAACTCCTTCTGGTGAATGGCGTAGACATCCCAAGCCACTCTTTCACTGAGAATTTGTGTCTGAGTGAATGTATTCATCCATCGTTGGATATGGGCCTGGCCTGCCTGTTAGACCCCAACACCATATTTTCAAGGAACTGGTGACATTCTACCTCTTTTATCAATTAGTTTCTTATTTGAGAATTTATGCACTATACTATCACACAGGTGATCTAATAACTTAACATTATATTGTTGTTAATGCCATTCATATGTGTTGTTTCCCTCCCCAGTTAGGCCTTCAGTGATTTATTGTGTCATCTTCTGCATCTTCTTTTATATTAGTACTTACCTTTGCTACATGTTAAGCACATCATACCTTTAATTAATACTTAATAGCCAGAGGGCCCTCCATAGAAAGTCACAAGGATTGTTATCATCATACATTTAAGGTCAGCAGTTTCAGCTGTGCACAAAATCTGCCCAGCAAGGTTTTTATGTATCCACGAAAATTTCTTCCACCATTTCCTACAGAAAACATTTCAGATCTTTGCTGCTTTTTTAAAAACACATGCCTTATACCTTGCCTACCATTCTCACACAAGCGGTTTTGTCTTCTATTTGCTGGTAAAATTAAGCAGTGGGCCAGGCATGGTGGCTCAAGCCTGTAATCCCAGCACTTTGAGAGACTGAGGAAGGTGGATCACTTGAGGTCAGGAGTTCGAGATCAGCCTGGACCATGTGGGTGAAACGCTGTCTCTACTAAAAATGCAAAAATTAGCCAGGTGTGGTGGTACATGCCCGTAGTCCCAGCTATTCAGGAGGCTGAGACCAGAGAATTAATTGGTTGATCCCAGGAGGCCAAGGTTAGAGTGAGCCGAGATTGTGCCACTGCACCTGACAGAGTGAGATTCTGTCAAGAAAGAAAGAAGGAAGGGAGGGAGAGAAGGAAGGAAGGAAGGAAGGAAGGAAGGAAGGAGGGAAGGAAGGAAGATAATGCAGTGGTTCTCAAAGTCTTCCTGAGAATAAATCTTTAGAAAAAGGCAAAAAAGGGAAGCTCACACTTTGATTCAGTTGGTCTCAGATAAGGCCACATTTGGAATAAGCAATTGAGTGATTATGATGCTGAGGCTGGGTGACTGCACATAGAAAATTTCAATCAAGTGTCAAACCCTACATGAATTATCAATTAACACCCCTACAAATGTATCCCAATAAATGCATGGAAGAATGAAAGAAATGTCTTTATCCAAAAAGTGATGAAGATTTCTAATATCACATTGGGACAAAAGTAAACTTCAGATTGCTTCAACTTACCTAAATCTACAGGGATATGGTAATAAAAATATTAATTGCTCTTAAGTAACTTCGTAAATTACCTCACAGGTATCACACAGATGACTTAACTCTGGGGCCCACTTCTTCATGTAGAAATTTCAGTTTCTGGCAAAGTCTTCTCAAGCATTTCTGGCAGTTCCATGAGCTTTACTCTCTTGGTATCCACATCATTCCACTAGGTGCCCCTCAATGCTCAATTGGACCATGCAGCCCTCCACACTCTTTCTGTGGGCACAGCAGTTTCTCCCCATGCCCCCATCACCATGTAGTGTGCCATGATGGTTACTAC
Organism: Saguinus oedipus; assembly: GCA_031835075.1. NCBI lineage: Eukaryota > Metazoa > Chordata > Mammalia > Primates > Cebidae > Saguinus > Saguinus oedipus. The sequence continues at coordinate 63,980,928 of CM063171.1, read as the reverse complement.
CCGTCCTTCAGTTTTGCTCTCATGGTGCCACATAGCAAAACTGAAGGATAGGTAGAAACCATCAGCTGACATATGTAGCTTCCACAGATTCACACAGCTGCTGACCCACTGCTGCTCTGCTGAGTCCCACCAGCAGTGATACAACTGCACCTGCTCTATAAGGAGCTTTTAGTCTCTCCTCCTGCTTCTCTCCCAAGCAAAGCAATTCTCTGTTAGTGGCCACCCTAAGCTCTCCCTTAATGTGTGGTAAAACATGATAGGATGAGGGAAGTAGCTTCCTACCCACATGTCACATGACAATAAAGTAATATTGACTGTGCCCCTCATGCCACATGACATTAAAGTAATATTGGCTGTGCCCTGATATGCCATGGAACTCAATAAAATAAGCCTTGTATTTTTTAAATTAAAACATTTTTTTTCCTTTGGACATAATCATGCATCCAAGGAGTGGAACGGGGAGGTAGACCAGTGGCTGCAGTGCTCAACTCTAAACATCTGCTGGCCTCTGTTGCTAGAGCTTTCATGTTTTACAAATTTATATGCTAAGTTTATAAAATATGTGCACGCATTTTTAGGTAAAACCATCCCGACTCCCCTGCATAATGAATTCTGTCAAGTCCTATCTTATATACCCAGTTATTTCTGAAACTCAAGTTAATTTCTTACCAGAGGAATACCTCAGCTTTCATGCAAATAACTTTCTAGGCTGGTTATTTCTCTGCACACTTATGAGGCATGTCTGGAACTCTCAGAATTGAGCCAGAGCTCAAATCTGAGTTATATAAAAATTCTTTCTCCTTGGTTATCTCATCTGCTTTTCATTAAAAAAAATGAAAATCAAAAAAAGAACTTGGGGGCCAGGTGCAGTGGCTCATGCCTGTAATCCCAGCATTTTGGGAGGTCGAGGTGGGCAGATCACCTGAGGTCAGGAGTTTGAGACTAACCTGACCAACATGGAGAAACCCCATCTCTACTAAAAACACTAATTAACTGGGCGTGGTGGCACATGCCTGTAATTCCAGCTACTCGGGAGGCTGAGACAGGAGCACTGCTTGAACCCGGGAGGCAGAGTTTGCGGTGAGCCAAGATTGCGCCATTGCACTCCAGCCTGGGCAACAAGAGCAAAACTGTCTCAAAAAAAAAAAAAAAAAAAAAATTCAGTGGAAGATGGACAGCTCTTACTGTTTTCCTCTGTGATAGATGCAATATCAAGAATCAGGAGTAATCAAGCCTCCTGGTTGAGAGCTAAGCATGCTAGTATCTGACAGTGCTTGGGTCTGGAAAGAAGCTCAATACTTCAGTCTTGGCCGGGACTCTCCCTCATTGTAATGTGCTTTCAGGGAGTGGTACTGGCACTGACTATGCTGATGTCACTGTAGAAACATGCAAACAAGAGTGAAAGACAATGCAGCAGAAAGACAATTGCCATTGTGGGCTGGCTTTAGGGATGATTTGTTTGGTGATACCACATCATCCTTCTGTCTTCCCAGCCACAAAGAATGAACACGCATTATCACAGGGAGCATAGCAAAGATAATGAGGATCCTTGTGATACCCAGTAAAACCTAAGGTGACAGTTAGAAAAGGGGAACGTCAGGAAAATCATAAATCCTTCCCACCATTTTACACATATTTTGGAGAGCTAAGCAGAAAAACAAAATGCTACCTTTGAATACTAGAGCAATATTATTATTATTTAGAGGGAGTCTTGCTTTTGTCACCCAGGCTGGAGTGCAATAATGTGTTCTCCGCTCACTGCAACTTCCGCCTCCTGGATTCAAGTGATTCTCCTGCCTCAGCCTTGAACTCCTGACCTTAGGTGATCTACCTGTCTCAGCCTCCCAAAGTGCTGAGATTACAGGCATAAGCCACCGCACCCAGCCAGAATGTACTATTTTTAATTGTATCTTGTATGGTCACTAATTTCAAGGGCATCCAAAACAATACTATTGCCATTTGGCAGATGAAGAAATAAGAAGTTGTTGAGTTTGTCCTCTCTAATTTCTACTGTTTCCCAGTTCTTGGGGACTCTAGTGCAGAGAAAATTTTTGTGTAAAGTAACACACTAAGAATTTTCTGATACTTTCAGCAGTATATAGCATGGATGCCACATAGCCTTATAGCTGAGCATCAATTTTATACAATCAGATAAAGAAAATGACACACTGTTGTTAATTTTTATTATTTACCCTAGGGCATTTATGCATGAAGACATTCTAAGAGGCGATTATCGTGATGTCTGTGGCAACAACTCCTTCATCCAGCCACCTAACCCCACACTCCTCCCATTCCCACATGCTTACTGTAGGATGTTTCTAGTAAATAAGTCCTTTATTTTGTTACTAAAAGACGACATATAGGTAAAATAATAGGATTGACAATAGACTAAGTATTTGTAAATAGCATTTTTCTATGTATCTTTTTTTTTTTAAAACTGAGATGGAGTTTTACTCTTGTGCCCAGGCTGGAGTACAGTGGCGTGATCTCGGCTCACCACAACCTCTACCTCCCGAGTTCAAGCAATTCTCCTGCCTCAGCCTCCGGAGTAGCTGTGATTACAGGCATGTGCCACCATGCCTGGCTAATTTTGTATTTTCAGTAGAAACAGGGTTTCTCCATGTTGCTCCAGCTAGTCTCAAACTCCTGACCTCAGGCGATCCTTCTGCCTTAGCCTCCCAAAGTGCTGGGATTACATGTGTGAGCCACCATGCCCGCTTTTTCCGTGTATCTTTAGCACGGATATTTACCAGAAGCATGTAGAGTATTATAAGTCCTGACTTTTCCTGCTTTCTGTACTTTGTATTTATTTTGCATATAGGCCTCTTCGACTAAGTAAGCATGGCCATTTGCTTAACTTGAGCTCATTTATTGCATAACAGTAAAGGGTATGCTGAATTTTATGATGTATGACTCATACAATTCTTAATGATTTTACATTATAAACAAGCTAGACATTATATTGATCAAGAAAGTAATCTGGTACAAAAGTTAATGTTAGCATAAAAACTTTGTGCTGTGGTTATGTGTTCAACATAATCACAAATCAAATAAAAGCTCATATAAGTATTGAGGGAGGATGTACTTGTAACTATATAATTGCAAACCCATAACAATGGTTTGAAGGGTTATTATCCCATTTCACAGATGTAACTTCTCCAAGGTAATAAGACTAGGATATTGCAAAACTAGTCATGAAACTCAGGTCTGTATGAGGCCCTAACAATAAATAATACTGCCTCTAGTTAATAATACCAGCTGCTATTTGTAATTAATTGCCATGTACTAGGAATTACTCTAAAAATTTAGAGTATATACTCTTGACAGTATAATATGGTAAGTAGTCCAGCATAAGCAGCACACACACACACACACACACACACACACACACGAGTCTTGTAATTTTATTATGACTATTTTACAAATGAGAGAACAAGTTTGGAGAGATAAAATTATTTGACCAAAACATACATGCTATATGACAAATACAGCATTTAAACTGGCATCTGTAAGAGCCCAGATCCTGTATTTGTAACTGTAAGCTAAAATTTGTATGTAACATGAAGGCTGTAATGTGAAACTTTCCACTCAGTCACTTCAGTACCTCCGGCACTGTGCTTACTATTTATTTGTATTAATTTTACTGTCTTGGCAGTAGTATTAGATGGAGGTAAACAGCTCAACTCCTAACATGTTATTCATTAAATTTGTAACCTTAGCAAAGTAGTCCCTTTGTGCGTCAGTCTCTTCCTTTTAAAAGTGAGGATATACAATGCCATTAGAAGGAGGCATTGAGTTACATCATGTATCTGAAAGCAGGGTATCATATGCAATAAGAGCTCAAAATAGTACCGGTTATTGCCTAATATATATTTTAAAACTATTGGTTGCCTACATGAATACGTTTTAAAAGAAACACTTCTATTTAAACCATAAATGGGAAAATAATTTCTTTTGTATAAACACAAGAAAATCTGAAAAAATACAATTAAAACATAACAATATTATTAAATTCTCTTGCCAGCCAAGATCTCTGAACCAAGAGCCATTCTTCTAGAAAGAAAACTTTGCAATGATGTGAAAACATGTTAACAACAACGTGAAATCTACTCAGATTAGAGAAAAGTTAAAAAAAAAGCATCGTTTCACTGTTTTGATCCCTTTTTATTTAAACCCGGTGTGTACATTGTCTAAAAAAAGCACCTGCAATTCCAAAATTTGGGAAACAGCAGGATAAGCAAGTGCCCCTTTTAGTTGCTGTAAGTCATATAATTTAGTGTAAACTTGGAAGTATTTTTGTCTTTCAAAATGTCTACAGATAACATTTTAAGGGGTATGAGTGACAAATCATAAACCAAATGCAAGGAGCATGAAATTACAACTTAAGCCAGAAAACAATGGAGCTGTCCTGCTCAAGGAATGGCTGTCATCTCTGCTCTGAAGATGAGCTAACAGCTGATGTCACCATGTGAATAGAACAGAACAACACTGAACTGCTCAGAAGTGGCAAAGCATTCAAAATCAAGGTGGCGGAGGAAGCTTGCTTTTGACTCAGGAGCTGAAAAATTTTAGGTAAAGAGAAAAACCACTATCCAAGGCTATAGAAATTCTATTCCAAAGCTTAGTTTCGGCAAAAAGTTCAGCCTTCCCTCCTAACTGGCCCTTTGAAAGTTCTAGATTTGCCAAACGCTCTAAAGGTACAAAGGAAATGACAAATGATATGACATAGTGGGAAAAGGGTACACAGAGGGAAAGCAAGGGTCTGGCTTGCTCAAGTAACAGAAGGAAAGTGGTAAAGCATGAAAGCGGAATGACCTTGTAGTCTGGGTCCTCATATGGTCTCTGCTCCTGTGAAGTGCTGCAAACTGAACCAATAAACTAAACTCTCTTAGTGAAGTCTTAACTGACTGAGATAAGGTCTACAAATGACAGGGCCTACATCAGTAATTCAACAAATGAAGCCAAATGCAATGTGTAGCCCCTGTTAGGATCCTGTTTTTGAATAAATCAACTGCAAAAAGAAAGAGTATTGAGTCTGTAGATGAATAGATAACAGGGGCTAGGTGGTAGCTGATATTGAGTAGTAATCACTAATTTTGGGGGGTATAGCAATAGTATTGTGGTCATGTGTCTGTTTTTTTTTTTTTAGACCGAGTTTTGCTATTGTTGACCAGGCTGGTGTGCAGTGGCATGATCTTGGCTCACTGCAACCTCTGCCTCCCAGATTCAAGTGATTCTCCTGACTCAGCCTCCTAAGTAGCTAGGATTACAGGTGCCCACCACCATACCCAACTAACTTTTTGTACTTTTAGTAGAGATGGGGTTTCACTATGTTGGCCAGGCTGGTCTTGAACTCCTGATCTCAGGTGATCCACCCACCTCAGCCTCACAAAGTGCTGGGATTATAGGCTTGAGCCACCTGGGTGCTCAGCCCAGTCATGTATATATTTTTTAAAGTTTTTACCTCTTAGAGAAGCATTCTGAGGTATTTACACATAAAATGATATTGTAACTGTGATTTGCTTAAAAATACTCTAACAAAACAACCAAATCAGGGTGCTAGCTAAAATAAGTATGGCAGAAAATGATGGAGGTGAGTCCATGTAAGTTCGTTGTATACTTTATCTATTTTTGTGTGTATTTAAGTATTTGTGCATGCTTATGTGCACACCTGCACACCCATGCACAAGTATGCATGCACACATACACACACACACATACACACAAGGTTTTTCTAATTAAGTAAATTAAAAGACCCCAGAACCAGCATCTGCCAATAATCTGTTGTTGTCTTCATGAACTTTCTTATAATTGCACAGTCAGTGTAGAACTTCCTGAAAACCTAGGCAAAAATGTTTGGCCCTCAAAAGAAAAGGAAGTACCTCCACATAGAGAGGTCAGGAAATCAGCACAAATCCACAGAGAAGTAAAATTGCTGTGGAACAAAGTAAAATTGCTGTAAGAACAGAGTTTAGAGCAAGAAGTGCTGACCAATAATAGTCTCACTTGAAGGTAAATAAAGAAATGAGATTTGGAAACAAAATCAGTTTCCTACTGATCATTTATAGAAGCAGTGCTGAGATCTTTGCTTCAAACTTATGCACATTTTTTTTTGCTTCATTGTTTTTAAAATTGCTTGCTTCTTAGAAAATAATTCTCTTATAACATCAATCTAATTATGGTTTTCTCAAAGGGAGGGGGATTAATAAATTTCTCAGTACTTGACTGGACAAAAGAAGACAGCTTTAGGCCCCTGGTAACCAGATGGATCAATTGAACAAACTCCAAAGAATCTAAGGAGGTGGAACAGAAGGAAGGGGCATCCAGAAATGGCTACGGATGTAAAGTGAGATATACAGATATAAAGATCTGGACAATTCAGAAAATATAAATGGAATATATATGGAAGTGGTGAAGAAAAATTATCAAAGGAAGTCTGGAATAGATATATCCGATTTTTAAATGCATGTCTCTATTTTCATTTTTTACCTACTAAATGGGCAAAGTAGGTGCACCACATGAGGTTGCTGTGAGGATCAAATGATGTAATGTACATAAAGCACTTCAAACATGCATGTGCTCCGTAAATCTCAATGATTACTAAAATGCTTCTGATTTTGCTCTGTATTCCAAGTAATTTTGGCAAAAGTGGATGTCCTTGACCCATAAATGCAGCTATGTGGAAGACATTATTACTTCGTAAAGCAGCTCAACAAATCAAAGAAAGATATACAGCATTGCCCGAACTTGCATTAACATTGGCCTCCTCTCTTTATTCCTCCATTTTTAAATTATAATCCCCCAACAGGTTTTGTCAATCCACTTTAATCCTGTTAAAGTGCCTATTTAACTCTTAGCATAATTCTTTCTAGGTTATTCTAGCAGGTTAAAAAATTTCTGATGTTTTGTTTTGGTTTGACTTTTTGGATCATAGCTAGAAATAGTTTTTCCAACAGAAAGAGTAATCAAATATTTCTGGGAAAGGCCTGGACAGCCACACACCAAATGTCTCTCTCCCAGGTCTTGCCACAGTGTGTGAAATCCTATTAGTCATTCCTTTAAAGTCATGAAAGGCTTCTGCTAAATGGAACTGCTAGCTGGGAAGAAAACAGGTAAAGCTTCTGTCACCTATTAAAGCTCCACCTTCAATTGCTTTATCAATTTCCCCAGCATGCTTTCATTTATTCATTAAAGAGTTCAGCAAAACATTACTGAATGCCTCCTCGGGAAGGGATTACAAAACTGAATAAGCAGTGCTTTGAGCCCTGAGGAACTCAGTCTCAAAAGAAGACAGTAGAGCATAATGTTAGGAGTGTTGCCATTGAAATCAGACAAACTTGGTTTCAAACAGTAGCTTTGCCATTTCCCCTTGGGGAAAACCTCTCTGTGCTTCAGTTTCTTAAATGAAGAAATCTTTGTTTAAGGACTTTTTTCCAATGAATAAGTTAATGTGTGTAAATGCTTTATCAAGTTACTAGCAGGAAATAATTTAGTAGGTATTAGTTATTATTATCATTACCGTGACTTTTATATAAATAAAAATTATAATAGAACATTTGTTTACATATATATTTAAATATATATATACCCATATATGTTCAAAGCACTTTAGTTACAGATACAGTGCAGTGTCTAATCCTGCCTGGAAAATTTAAAGACTTCTTCTAAATAGGGTTAAGTGTAGCGTCATTGCTGTCACAATAGCAGCATGTGGGAAGAGTCTTGGAGAGAAATGAGACTTTCAGTAGAACCGGAGCAAAATATGTTAGTAGGGGAAATTAATATAAAATGTTGTGACAATGAGTTGTGGGAGTTTGTAATGGGCCCAATACGCCATGGTAACTGCCTTGGACTTTTGATCAATAGGCATCCAGTGAGAAGTTTTGGCAGAGTGATAAAATCATGTTTGTTTCTGAGAAAAATCAACCTGTCAATTGTGAGTAAGGCAGCCTAAAGCAGATAAAGGAACTGGTGATAGGCCTCTGAGGAAAAGTTGCTATCATCTGTTTGTTATGGCAGTATTAGGGGGACTGAAGATAAAATGCAAGTTTAAACAACACTTCCAAAGTAAAGTCAACAAACACTGTATTACATCACAGGGAAGTAGCTCAAACCCGTGTCCTGAGAGCCACCTTGGAAAGCCCCTTCACAACTTCCTCTATCTGCCAATATCTTCTGCCTCCCAGTCCCACACACATTCGCTCTATCACCAAGACCTGTTGATCTCAAATCCTGAATCTCTCTCCAACTCTGTTCTCTTCTTGCTATCCTTCCTGTCATGATCATACATAGGCTACCACCCTCTCTTCTGTGGGCTATTTTATTAGCTCTTTTATTACTATTGCTAAGCTCATCCCTTTCTAATTTATCCTTATAGGCTGTCATAGTAATGTTGCCAACAAAACTTGTTCGTATCACTCTCCTGGTTAAATTTTCCAATGGCTTTCCAATGGCTTGGGCCATCACTCAAAAAAAAAAAGGTAAACTTAAGTATAAACAAACCAGATACCTATTTCTCCATCCTCAATTATGGCCATACCAGTTTCAAGAATGCCTAGGATGACAGATTAATTTGTTTACTTAAACACTAAGGGTCTCTGGTTTGCATGTGCTCTCTGTCATGAAATCAATCACATTTTTTTAATGAATTTTGACAGCTTGCTTACGACAACTACAGAGACATTTGGTTAACCTAAATAAGGAATTGAAAGCCCTCCATAATCTTTCCCCAACTTATTTCCAACACGACTTTTCCAAATCTTCCCCTGAAGAAACGTAGGTGTATTCATCATTCTTTCTGGGAACACATCTTGTGCTTGGCCACTTCCAAGTTTCTACTCATGCCGTCTCTCTTGTGTAAAACTCATTGCCTCTTTCTCTCTTCCTCTCCAGATCTTAAACATTCTCTGCATTCACTTTGCTCTCTGAAGAACCCGCAGGTCACCTCAGTCCACAGGGATTACCCCTTTCTCTGAAATACCCTAGCACTTAATATCTTACTATTCATTTGCAATCAGTTCCTGTCTTTTGCTATTGCTGTATTGTTGTATTCAATTATTATTTATCTCTTGCTTTGTTTTTTAACTTTGAAAGTGTTTATACATTATTTCCTAAACTGGACTGTAATTTCCTTGAAAGCTAGAACTTTGGCTTCTATTATTATTCTTTTTTTTTTTTTTTTAGGCCTTACACAATATCTTGTATGTATTAGGCATTTTGTCTTTGCTAATTAACATGTTGACTGATGTAATACGTCTACAGAAAGAAAAATAAAAACAAAACAGTTGAAGGTTGAAGTTCATAAACCAAAATCTGTTTGAGCTAATGAGCATACTTTTTTACTTAGTAAATGTTATAATTTTAGGAGAATAAATGCATACACATCATTGACTTTTTAATTAGTAAATATGTTTAGATAGGCAAGAATATGTGTGCTTCCTTTGTAAAAGAAATATTGAAAGCTCTGTGACAATATAGTGCCCAATTCCTGTTTAGTTATACTGCTCTCTAAGCAGAGAAAACCTTATCTTTTAAAGCCAAGGGTTAAAGGAGGAAGAAGGAGGGAGGGGCTAGAGAAGGAGAAAGGGGAGAAGGGAGGAAAAAAAGAGGGTGCAGAGGAAGAGATAAGGGGAGAAGAGGGAGGGGAGAGGAAAAAGAAAAGGGAAGGGGTGGGAAAGGAGAAGGGAAATAATCTCTTCTCATTAAACTGGTGGTCAAAGTACTTTCCAAAAAAAGTACACAGAATCTTGTTTCTGACTAAACCAGCTTTGCTCATTTTCCCCTCATGTTCCTCTTAATGACATGGTCAAAACTGTGGCTTTGAAGGTCATTCCGATTGCCTAGAGGAAGGTAGGACTGCAGACACAAGGATAATGTGTAAGGGAGACCCATGGAGACCCAGAGTTCTCTCTTCTCCAGCCATCCTTCTCACTGGAAAGAGAGAGAAGATTTTGGAAACTTTCAGAGGTTACAAACATTAACATAGTATTTCTTCTTTCTTTCTCTTTCTTTCTTTCTTTCTTTCTTTCTCTTTCTTTCTTTCTTTTTCTTTCTCTCTCTCTCTTTCTTTCTTTCTTTTCTTTTCTTCTCTTTTCTTTTCTTTTTTTGATAGGGAGTCTGGTTCGGTCACCAGGCTGGAGTACAGTGGCACCATCTCGGCTCACTGCAACCTCCGCCTCCTGCCTCAGCCTCTGGAGTAGCTGGGACTACAGGCACGTACCACCACTCCCAGCTAATTTTTGTATTTTAATTAGAGACAGGGTTTCACCATGTTGGCCAGGATGGTCTCAATCTCTTGACCTTGTGATCTGCCTGCCTCTGCCTCCCAAACTGCTGAGATTACAGGCGTGAGCCACTGCTCCTGACCTAACATGATATTTTTACTTACTAAAACCCTAGTGGCTTTCTTCTATAATTGATAGGGGAAGGGACATGAAGCACCAAACATGTTCCTGGAATTAACTCTAGTGCAGAAAGCATGACACTAAGTTACAGAAAACTTAATCACAATGTGTCCACTATTTCCTCAAAAACCACAGCAATAACACAACGCAACAAAACAAAACCCTGATTTTTCTTATACAGCTTTTTTCCAATGTGCTCTTTCAAACTGCTTTTTAAAATACCTAGCAGTAACATAATAAGTTCCATTTTATCCTTGATCCCTAATATAATTTTTTAAAATTACTGCCACTAGGAAGTCTGAGTAGAATTAACATGCTGTCGAAGTAACTCTTTCGAATGGTTCAGGATCGTCTCATTTATCTAGTCAAAATTGCTTTGGTATTTCATATTGTTAGAAAAAAAGAGATATAGGAAAAAAATTATCCCTAGTAGTGCAGTGAGATGGTAACAAAATCCAAAGTGGTGAAAGTGGCGATTCCAACGACCTGATTCCTGCACTGCTATCTGCCTGCTTCCTCCCTTTGACACAGCAAGTCATTTAATGCAGTGAGAAAGAAAGTGTTGAAGCCATATCATTATTTACTAGAAATCACATGTCAGGAGTTCAGTTAAAAAAAAAAAAAGAATCAGGAAGTTCAGGCGAAGCAAAACTTGGGTCAACAGATGGCTTACGTAAATATGTGGGTTAGGTTTCACTGGGAAACCCCAGCCTTGATCTGCAGTCCTTCTTTTCTTCAAAGCAAAACCTCCAAGTCGGCAGAAGCAGTCAAAGGCAGTCACAACCCAAGCTAGCAGAAATAAGCAAATGGCCTATAGTCACCTATCTGGTGTGACTTCAGACACACATACATACACACACACACACACACACACACACGATGTTCTCTCCACTTCCTTCCACCTAAAAATCCTTTGAGAATTTTTTTGAGACTGGCCTTGTTTCTGCCAAAGTTCAATTATGTACAGTGTGAACTGAATTTACTTAAACATTCTGTGAAAGGAGAAAGGCTGAGGCACAACTTGAGAGAGATTTAGTGGTGAATCAATATTCATGTCAAGCACATATTTTCAAATATATTGTTTGTTGGATCATTTTCTGAAGATTGTATGGAATATGAAGTATCACCAGGACCCTTCCGATCTTACAAACCTCATCATCTTTCTGTAGCCCTCACATGCGCGCTGACCGTCACAGCCTTCCTTCAAGTCCTTGACTTGAAGCACATTCCCATCTCAGAGTCTTGGAACTTGCTGCATCTCCCACTTGTATCCTGGCCATACAGGAAGGTTCTGGTCACTGGTTGCTCGTCTGCCCAGTAGTTCCCTCCGCAGTGAGGTCTGCCCTAGCCATCCCACCTACCAGCTCATACCACCAATTCTGTCATCCTCTAATGCTAATTTATTTTCTTCCTCGATACTTTTCACTTTCCTCCTCACATTTTTGGTCCATAAAATGCAAGTTCTATTTATAAATACCCATTCACTCATGTTTATTGAGCATCTAACATGCCTGACACCATTCTAGGTCCTTGTGATTTGGCAGTGAACAAAAAAATGTTCCCTGTCTTCATGGAGTTTACGTTCTAGTTATGGAATAGAGGATTTTTCTACAAGAAATCTACAAATGAAGAAGTACATGTAAAAATGGAGAAATGATTTAGAGGAAAAAAATTACGGTAGATTAACGAGGATTAGGAGTGTCAGGTTGTAGGGGTAAGAGTAGATTGCAACATTAAATAGAATCACGATAAACCACAGAGAGAAGGTGAAGTTTCAGCAAAGAAGTGAAGGGGTTAAGGGTAATAGACATGCAGGTATCTGATGGAAGAACACTCCAGGCAAGGGGAATCACTAACAAAGACCAAAAGTGGAAGCAGGTGTGGCATATTCCAAAAACTCAAGAAGGCCATTGTAGTTGAATAAGTGAGGAGGAGAGTAGAGCAGAGAAAGACCTGGAGTCAGTGAGGGCCAAGTTGACACAGCAGCTGGGAGCCACTGAAAGAGCAGAAGCATGAGACAATTTGACTGATGCTTTAAGGTGGTAGTCCACAACTATTTTGGCACCTGGAACCAGTTTCATAGAAGAACATTTTTCTGTGTTGGAGGAATGGTTCGGGATGATTCGGGCAAGTCACATTTATTGTGCAGTTTATTTCTATTATTATTATATTGTAATATATAATCAAGTAATTATATGCTGCAATATAGAATTAATGGGAGCCTTGAGATTGTTTTCCTGCAACTAGATGGTCCCATATAGGGGTGAGGGGAGACAGTGATAGATCAGGCATTCAATTCTCATAAGAAGCATGCAACCTAGAGCACTTGCAGGTACAGTTCACAATAGGGTTTGCCCTCCTACAAGAATCAAATGCCACCACTGATCTGATAGGGAGCAGAGCTCAGGCAGTTATGCAAACAATGCTGAGTGGCTGTAAATACAGATGAAGCATTGCTCACTTGCCCACCATTCACTTCCTGCTGTGCAGCCCGGTTCCTAACAGGCCACGAAGTGCTACCATTTCATGGACAAGGGACTGGGGACACCTGCTTTAAGGGATAACTCTGCCTCTGGGTTGGAAACATGCTATAAAAAAGAAAGGGAACAATAAGACCCTACATACCAGAATACCACTATATACTGAGCCTTTGGGATACACTGTTTGTTGAATTAATTAATATATGAATAAATGAACTACAGACTCTGAAGAATAAGAGAAGAGAGATACTCCCAAGTATGAACTAAAAAGTAATATGTCTTCTCATCTGTATGAATCAGACACAGTATATTAACATGACACTTTTTAATTATGTGTGTGGTTCTATGCCTCCATGCATATATGTAAATATTTGCTGCTTGTTCTCTGTGTGTAAAGCACTTTTAATTTTCACAAGTACCTTCACCTATTTTATGCTATATGTGTAAATGTCCATATAGTGTAATGTTCATTAATGCCAAGCTACTGCTATATTGGGCTACTTCCATTTCTGAAAAATAGCACATTCTAATACTGCTTAGTTGAGGTGAATTTTTTAAATTCTGAACGTTATGAAATAAGTCTTATCTTGCAAAATAAAGGTCATGGTTTCAATTCCCATTTTGTTATACTAGTTTGAAAAGCAGAAAGTTCCCACAGCCACAGATTCTGTTTCAACCTGAAAAACTATTTCTGAAGACTTTGGGCACAAGAAAGGGCTCAGGGAGTGAATCTGGAAAGCCCTGTACAAACCCATCTGGGATTAGAAGAAAGCACAGATGGCATATTGGCAGTAGATTCGTCTATGAAATGCAGCAGACGTTTAAATGTACTATTTTTAAATATGCCAATATTGTTTCAGGATTATCGATTTCAAGGTTGAGTAAGTGTAAAGTGTGCCAAAATTATCTTGTTCATCTCATTATTCACAACTATTTATCAAGCATGTACTATCTGTCTGCCCTGGCCATGCAGAGCTGAGCAGGACAGTGTGCAGTTCATTGCCTGCATTCTCAGTTTTGATAATGTCACCCCAGGGAGAGAAAATTCGTCCTTGGGTGAGACACAAAAAGACTTACTCTTTTAGATGTATAACACATAGATAAATATATAGTACATAAACAGACACACAGTGTATCTGTGGTAATAAAATTTCACAGGGAGGGGTGATTAGAAAAAATATTTAAAAAAATAGACTTCCCAAAAAGCCATTACGGCAGGAAGGGAAGGAAACAAACAAGTGATTGTCATGAAATATGGTAACTACAGTGAAAAGGAAATACAAAGTGCTTTAGCTGCATATAGCAGGAACACTTAACCCGATACAAAGGAGGAGTGAGCGAAGGCTTCCTTGGAGAGCTTGCACTTAAGCACCGATGTGAAAGAGGTTCAGGAAGAATTGCTCAGGCTGGTAGGTAGGGAGTGGTGTGCCAGAATCAAAGCAGAGAAGAAACTGATGCAAACATACTGGACAATTGTAAACACAGGCTTTTACTGAGGAAAATCTATGGAAACCCGTACATTATCTATCTTAGCTAATTGGCTAATTTGGCTTGACTAATTTGGCTAATTTTATAAAGTCAGGCCAACAGAGAAAATACTAATAAATGAAAGCTGAATTCCTATCACAGATTTGGACTTCATGTCTGTCCTCTCTTATATAAGGATCTTTCTTTCCGTGGTCTGCCATCATCCCAGTAAGGCCCTTACTATCTCTTGCCAGAGAATTCCACCATCCCTGACTTGTCTCCCTTTCAGCCTCTTCTAGCAGCAGAACAACATGGGGCTTTCTGGAAGTAACGTGCCAACTGAGCTTCCTGGAGAGCCGCCCTTATACCTCTCCACTCCATTCACATCAATGCCTTAGTCTGCCAGTTAAGAGTTTGTAGGATCAGGCTCTAAACTACAAAACAGAATTTGAGTATTCCTTCAAGTCAATAGTTCTTAAACTTTTAAAGAAAGCTATTGACCTCCCCTTATTCACCCAGTCTCAGATAACGAGGGTGCCTTCTATGTGCCAGGCACTATTCTATCACAGAAGAAGGAACCTGGACAGAATAGACAGAATCCTTCATTCATGGAGTTTGCTTTTTAAAGAAGCAAAGGAAAATAGAAAATACATGAACAAATAAATGAATCTAAACATATCAGTGATGGGTGTTAGGAAGTACATAGAAAAAGGGTAACAAGTTAAAAAGTGACTTCAGATTAGGAGATAAGGGAATAAGAATAACAAATGACATCTGAGCTGAGGCTTGAATGAGGAAGCAGCAGCTATGAGACTGTCTCAGGGAAAAGTGCCCCATGCGTAAGTAACAGCCGTATGGTGCAGAGTCTTATGGTGGAAATGAAAATTCCCAGAAGCAAAACTGATTGTGGATGTACACCAGTTTGGCTATACTGTCATCAAAGTGTCATTTTTAGTATCAGTGGCTTAATAAATTCCTTCACTTACGCATGCCACCCAGGGACCCTGGGATCTCCCCCAAAACCAGCAAATAAAGTTAGTGTCATCAAGAACCTGTTCCTCTCCACTGTGTGCTGCTTTCAATTTGACCGGTTGGTGTCAGGTCATATCATTTGTTAAATATTTCTAATATTATCTTTATATGAAAGCATATTATAGATGTCACACACTGTCCAAGGTGAACCTAGATGCCCTAAAATCCACCTTGTATCTTTGACTAACAATCCTAGCATTATTTGCTAACAAAGT
Source organism: Saguinus oedipus (assembly GCA_031835075.1). Taxonomy (NCBI): domain Eukaryota; kingdom Metazoa; phylum Chordata; class Mammalia; order Primates; family Cebidae; genus Saguinus; species Saguinus oedipus. The sequence continues at coordinate 63,965,331 of CM063171.1, read as the reverse complement.
GACAGCATAATAGCTGTTCAACACACAGGAAGCAGGTTTCCTGGGTCTGAATTTTAGCTCTGCCATTTACTTAGCTATGAGAACCTGGGCAAGTCACGTAAAATTTCTGTGCCTCAGTTTCCCATAAAATAAGAACAATTATGTATCTTAGGATTTTTTTGAGGATTTAATGATACAATGCACGTAAAGTATTTGAAAGTCCTTTGGCACATTAGTCATTATTACAATGGTTATTACACAAATTGTGAATTCCTGTTAAGCTATGCCTACCACCCCAGTCAAATGTATTCTATTTTCTCCCTCTAACTTGCCTTTTTTCTACTTTTCCACTGATTGAATTTCCAGAAACTTATGAAGCTCAGATAAAATGCCACAAACCTTTTGTAGAAAAGCCATTTCCCTTCTCTGAACAACTATTAGAACCATCTAGTAAGAACTATTAGTACAACTGTTCACATAATCTAAATGTAACACCAATCAGTTACTATCTTGCAACGTAATTTTGTGTATATGTTTTGTGTACTTATCCGCTTGATTATAAATTCATTTAGAGAAGCACTATGTCATAGAAAATGTAATATACAGCAATAAAATGTATTTATTTGTGTTTGACATGTTCAAAGAAATAACACTACTTTCTGACATGAGTAAGAATTTCAGGCACGCATAACTCATGAGACAAACATGCAGAATCTCGTAAGTTTCAAAGTAAATATTTTGAGGTCATTTTTTTTCCTCACCATGACTTTGCCTTAAAACTATGTGTTCTGAAACGTATTCTTTTCATAAATAATTTCCCAGTGACTCAGATGCTGTTACAGAAAATGAATGACACTATTTTCATAGTTAGCAACAACATGCTGTGAGGACCAGACCAATCTGAAGTATTCTTGTTAGACAGGCTGATATGAGAAAAGAAGAAATCCTAACATGTATTCTAATACTCTAAAATTGGACCTAAATATCTAAAATCAGACCTTCCTGCTCCTTCTTTATTAACCCTATTCTTACCTTTTCTTTCAACTGCATGTGTCTCTATGCCTGCAAAATGGATTGTTACAGAATTATAAATAATTAACAAAATATAGTAATTAGAAAAGTAAAATAACTCACCTTTGGCAATCTCAATGGTAATTTGCAAATTGGCAACTGAGAATGGTTTTCGTTAATTATGAGAGATTGATTTAAGTTGGGGACTATCTTTCCTTTAGGTACTTTATACACGACAATGGTGCCTTTATAATGAGGGCAGCTGTAGTTTCCAAATTCATCCACTTCTTTGATTTGCAGTTCCAGCCTAGGTTTTCTTTGCAAGTGAAAAATAAGTGTGTAGTCTTTTCCATAATCCTTCCCATTGCCTAGATAGGAGTAAAATGCATTTGCTATCATTAAGATGTGTCACTTTGTCTTACTTAATTTTTAAAAATCAAAATAATTATTTTATTTTAAAAATATGATTGGAGGGGACTTCCAAGATGGCGTCATAGAGGCGACTCCGGATTGCAGCTCTCAGTGAAGGCGCAGAGGGTGAGTCCTAGCCGCATTCTCGGACAGATCTGTTTTGCCCACAGAACGTTGAAAGTCCCAGGTGTGGGAGAGACACAGGACGCTAGCACAGCCGGCTCGTGCAGCCGCTTCGGCCGGTTCCGCAGCGTAGCAGCACTGGGCACAAAACTCACTGGTCTGGGTGCCCTGTTAAACCGGCAATCTGAGATTTGGAAGGGCATATTGGCATGTCCATCTGATTGAATGGGACTTGGACAATGAGCCAGACCAGGAGATTCCTGGGAAACGTGATCTGAGCCGGTGCAGTGGGCAGCGGCACAGGAGATCGCACGGATCCCAGTGCCCTATCGGCAGGCTACTGGGGTGCCAGTGAGAGAGTCGACCGTTCAGCTTGGGAAGAGGAAGAGAGAGAGAGAGAGAGAGAGGACGGACTCTGAGGCAGGGAGCTGGGTGATCGGGCTCGGCGGGTCCCACCCTGACGGGGACAAGCAGGGCAGCGATTGGAGGTGCTCGGGGCTGAGAGTTTTGCTGCCGGCATCTAGGATGGTGCAGCCCGGTGCAGGAGGGGCGTCCGCCACTACTGATGCAATCCCCCGCTACTGAAGTACCGCCCAGGGCTGACACAGCCTGCTGTTGCCGAGGCAACCTGCCATAACAGAGAGACTCTGCCAGCAGGGCAGAGCAAGCCACAGCAGAATGGAGCCCCACAGCAACAGGGTGGACCCGTGCTAGGAGGGCGGAGCCCTAGCAGGAAAATAGTGAATAGACTGCCTCCTAGCTGGGCAGGACAGTGCAACAGATACTCATAAAGAAAGCCCCAACTCCCTGAGACAGAGCATCTAAGGGGGAAAAAAGGGGGGGGCTTATGAGTTCTGTTGCAGCAGACATAAACACATCCTCCCAACAACGCTGAATGAACAACGGAGCTCACAGCTCAGCACTGGAGCTCCTATAAAGCACAGACCGTCTCCTCAAGCAGCTCCCTGACCCCTGTATATCCAAAGAGTCATCACCCCAAAAAAGGACTAATCAGACTGACTTTTGGCGGGCATCATTCTGAAACAAAGATAGCAGAAGAAGACACTGGTAGCATCCCTCACTGTTCCGCAGCTGCTACAGGAGTACCCCAGACAAGCAGGGCCTGGAGTGGACCTCAGCACTCATACAGCAGAGGGGCTAGACCATTAGAAGGAAAACTAAGTAACAGAAATACCTCATCATCAACAGTCTGGGTGTCCACACAGAGATCCAATTGAAAAATCAGCAACTACTAAGATGACAGGTGGATAAATCCATAAAGATGGGAAGAAACCAGCGCAAAAAAGGAGGAAAACACCCGAAACCAAAACACTTCACCTCCTACAAAGGACCAAAACTCCTCACCAGCAAGGGAACAAAGCTGGACGGAGAATGAGTGTGATGAAATGATGGAATCAGACTTCAGAAAGTGGATAATGAGAAATTTCAGTGAGCTAAAAGAACATGTTCTAAATCAGTGCAAAGAAACTAAGAACCTTGAAAAAAGATTTGAAAAAAGATTTGAGGAAATGATAACAAGAATGGACAACTTAGAGAGGAATATGAATAAATAGAAGGAGCTGAAAAACACAACACGAGAACTTCGCAAAGCATGCACAAGTTTCAACAGCTGAATTGACCAAGCAGAAGAAAGAATATCAGAAGTCGAAGATCAACTCAATGAAATAAAACAAGAAACCAAGATCAAAGAAAAAAGTGCAAAAAGGAATGAACAAAATCTCCAAGAAATGTGGGACTATGTGAAGAGACCCAACCTACGTTTGATAGGTGTACCAGAATGTGATGAAGAGAATGAATCCAAGCTGGAAAACACCCTTGAGGATATTATCCAGGAAAATTTCCCCCACCTAGCAAGACAGGTCAATACTCAACTCCAGGAAATACAGAGAACACCACAAAGATATTCTGCAAGAAGAGCAACCCCAAGGCACATAATCGTCAGATTCACCAGGGTTGAAATGAAGGAGAAAATACTAAGGGCAGCCAAAGAGAAAGGTCGGGTCACCCACAAAGGGAAGCCCATCAGGCTCACAGCAGATCTCTCGGCAGAGACTCTACAAGCCAGAAGAGAGTGGGGGCCAATATTCAACATCCTTAAAGAAAAGAACTTTCAACCCAGAATTTCATATCCAGCCAAACTGAGCTTCATAAGTGAAGGAAAAATAAAATCCTTCACGAACAAGCAAGTACTCAGAGATTTTGTCACCACTAGGCCTGCTTTACAAGAGCTCCTGAAAGAGGCACTACACATAGAAAGAAACAACCAGTACCAGCCATCCTAAAAGCATACCAAATGCTAAAGAGCATCAACAAAATGAAGAATGTACATGAACCAATGGGCAAAACAGCCAGCTAGCATCAAAATGGCAGTATCAAATTCACACATAACAATATTAACCCTGAATGTAAATGGGCTAAATGCACCAATCAAAAGACACAGACTGGCAAATTGGATAAAAAGCCAAAACCCGTCGGTGTGCTGTATCCAGGAAACCCACCTCACACGCAAGGATACACAAAGGCTCAAAATAAAGGGATGGAGGAAGGTCTACCAAGCAAATGGAGAGCAAAACAAAAGCAGGAATTGCAATTCTCATCTCTGATAAAATAGATTTTAAAGCAACAAAGATCAAAAGGGACAAAGAAGGTCATTGCATAATGGTAAAAGGATCGATACAACAAGAAGAGCTAACGATTCTAAATATATATGGACCCAATGCAGGAGCACCCAGATATATAAGGCAAGTTCTTAATGACTTACAAAGAGACTTAGACTCCCACACAATAATAGTGGGAGACTTTAACAATCCACTGTCAATATCAGACAGATCAACCAGACTGAAAATTAACAAGGATATCCAGGACTTGAACTCAGACCTGGAACAAGCAAACCTGATAGATATTTACAGAACTCCCCACCCCAAATCCACAGAATATATATTCTTCTCAGCACCACATCACACCTACTCCAAAATTGACCACATAATTGGAAGTAAAGCAATCCTCAGCAAATGCAAAACAACTGAAATCATAACAAACAGTCTCTCAGACCATAGTGAAATCAAGTTGGAACTCAGAATTCAGAAAATAACTCAGAACCACACAGCTTCATGGAAACTGAACAACTGGCTCTTGAATGTTGATTGGATAAACAATGAAATGAAGGCAGAAATAAAGAAGTTTTTAGAAACCAACGTGAATGAAGACACAATGTACCAGAATCTCTGGGACACGTTTAAAGCAGTCTATAGAGGAAAATATATAGCAATAAGTGCCCACATGAGAAGAGTGGAGAGATTCAAAATGGACACCCTATCATCAAGATTGAAAGAGCTAGAGGAGCAAGATCAAAAAAGCTCAAAACCTAGCCGAAGACAAGAAATAACTAAGATCAGAGCAGAACTGAAGGAGATAGAGACAAGAAAAACCCTTCAAAAAATCAATAAATCCAAGAGCTGGTTTTTTGAAAAGTTCAACAAAATAGACAGACCACTAGCCAGACTGATAAAAAAGAAAAGAGAGAACAACGAAATAGATGCAATAAAAAACGATAAAGGGGACATCGCCACAGATTCCACAGAAATTCAAGCCATCATCAGAGAATACTACAAACAACTCTATGCACATAAACTAGTAAACCAGGAAGAAATGGATAAATTCCTGTATGCCTGTGTCCTCCCAAGCCTAAACCAGGAGGAAGCCAAAACTATGAATAGACCAATAACAAGGTCTGAAGTTGAGGCAGCAATTAAGAGCCTACCACACAAAAAAAAGCCCAGGTCCAGATGGGTTCACAGCCGAATTCTACCAGACACACAAAGAGGATCTGGTACCATTCCTTCTGAAACTATTCCAAATAATTCAAAAAGAGGGAACCCTTCCCAAATCATTTTATGAGACCAACATCATCCTGATACCAAAACCCAGCAGAGACCCAACAAGAAAAGAAAACTTCAGGCCAATATCCATGATGAACATAGATGCAAAAATCTTCAATAAAATACTGGCAAACCAATTGCAACAGCACATTAAAAAACTTATCTATCATGATCAAGTAGGATTCATCCCGGGGATGCAAGGCTGGTTCAACATACGCAAGTCTGTAAATGTAATTCACCACATAAACAGAAGCAAAAACAAAAACCACATGATTATCTCAATCGACGCAGAGAAGGCATTTGACAAAATTCAACAGCCCTTTATGCTAAAAACCCTCAACAAACTTGGTATTGATGGAACATATCTCAAAGTAATAAAAGCTATTACGACAAACCAACAGCCAATATCATAAGAATGGGCAAAAACTGGAAGCATTCCCTTTGAAATCCAGCACTAGACAAGGATGCCCTCTCTCACCACTCCTATTCAACATAGTACTGGAAGTTCTAGCCAGAGCAATCAGGCAAGAAAAAGAAATAAAGGGTATTCAAATAGGAAAGGTGGAAGCCAAATTGTCTCTATTTGCAGATGACATGATAGTATACCTAGAAGACCCCATCACCTCAGCCCAAAAGCTCCTGAACCTGATGAGCAACTTCAGTAAAGTCTCAGGATATAAAATCAATGTGCAAAAATCAGAAGCATTTCTATACATCAATAACAGACTAAAAGAGAACCAAATCAAGAACGAACTGCCATTCACAATTGCTACAAAGAGAATAAAATACCTAGGAATACAACTCACAAGGAACGTAAGGGACCTCTTCAAGGAAAACTACAAACCACTGCTCAACGAAATAAGAGAGGACATAAACAGATGGAGAAACATTCCATGTTCGTGGTTAGGACGAATCAATATCGTGAAAATGGCTATACTGCCCAAAGTAATTTACACAATCAATGCTATCCCCATCAAACTACCATTGAATTTCTTCATAGAACTGGAAAAAACCACCATGAACTTCATATGGAACCAAAAGAGAGCCCGCATAGCCAAGTCAATTCTAAGCAAAAAGAACACAGCGGGAGGCATCACACTACCAGACTTCAAACTATACTACAAGGCTACAGTAATCAAAATGGCACGATACTGGTACCAAAACAGAGATATAGACCAATGGAACAGAACAGAGGCATCGGAGGCAACACAACATATCTACAACCATATAATCTTTGATAAACCAGACAAAAACAGGCAATGGGGAAAGGATTCCCTGTTTAATAAATGGTGTTGGGAAAACTGGCTAGCCATGTGCAGAAAGCAGAAACTGGACCCCTTCCTGACACCTTACACTAAAATTAACTCCAGATGGATTAAAGACTTAAACATAAGACCTGACACCATAAAAACCCTAGAAGAAAATCTAGGCAAAACCATTCAGGACATAGGAGTAGGCAAGGACTTCATGACCAAAACACCAAAAGCATTGGCGACAAAAGCCAAAATAGACAAATGGGACCTAATCAAACTCCACAGCTTCTGCACGGCAAAAGAAACAGTCACTAGAGTGAATCGGCCACCATCAGAATGGGAAAAAATCTTTGCAGTTTATGCATTGGACAAAGGGCTGATATCCAGAATTTACAAAGAACTCAAACAGATTTACAGGAAAAAAACAAACAAGCCCATTCAAAAATGGGCAAAGGATATGAACAGACACTTTACAAAAGAAGACATACATGAGGCCAACAAACACATGAAAAAATGCTCATCATCACTGGTCATTAGAGAGATGCAAATTAAAACCACATTGAGATACCATCTCATGCCAGTTAGAATGGCGATCATTAAAAAATCTGGAGACAACAGATGCTGGAGAGGATGTGGAGAAATAGATACACTCTTACACTGTTGGTGGGAGTGTAAATTAGTTCAACCATTGTGGAAGACAGTGTGGCGATTCCTCAGGGACCTAGAAATAGAAATTCCATTTGACCCAGCAATCCCATTACTGGGTATATATCCAAAGGACTATAAATTGTTCTACTATAAGAACACATGCACACGAATGTTCATTGCAGCACTGTTTACAATAGCAAAGACCTGGAACCAACCCAAATGCCCATTGATGATAGACTGGACTGGGAAAATGTGGCACATATACACCATGGAATATTATGCAGCAATCAAAAATGATGAGTTTGTGTCCTTTGTAAGGACATGGATGAATTTGGAGAACATCATTCTCAGCAAACTGACACAAGAACAGAAAAACAAAAACTGCATATTCTCACTCATAGGCGGGTGAGAAAAATGAGAACACATGGACACAGGGAGGGGGTCTACTACACACTGGGGTCTATTGGGGGGAAGTGGGGAGGGACAGTGGGGGGGCTGGGGAGGGATAGCCTGGGGATAAATGCCAAGTGTGGGTGAAGGGGAGGAAGGCAGCAAAGCACACTGACATGTGTGTACCTATGCAACTATCTTGCACACTCTGCACATGTACCCCAAAACCTATAATACAATAAAAATTAAAAAAAAATAAAATAAATTAAAAAAAATAAAAATACGATTAAAGCTTTTTTGTATCATTATGTTTTGTCATAATATAACCTGACAAAGGAGCAATAGGCAGAGACCATGTAGATTACTCAAAAGATTTCTCAATGATTGTAGGGCCAGGTGCTCTCTGGCTGCTTCTAAATCAAATAATCTTTAGCTTTTCTTTCTCTATTCCGTTTTTTGTATAACCAGAAACTACTAGAAATATTCAGCTTTTGCAACATTTCACCCTTTGAAAATTATCTTTCTCCTTTCCCCTAACTATTCATATTGTAACCTCACAATAGACATTCTAGAGTTGCACTCTCCCATAACATGTGGCTATTTAAGGTTAAATGAAAATTAATAAACAGTAAATAAAATTAAATTTAACTCCTCAGTCAGTCTAAACACATTTAAAAGTCTTAATGACTGAGTAGGTATAATGGGTACCATAATGAACAACACAGATATAAAACAATTCACAATTGTGGAAATGGACAGTTGTTCTAGAACTTTCAGGTGTAATAGTTACTAATTTTGTTCATGAATATTATTGAATTATTATTGAATAGTTATTAAAATTTCTATGAAAACCTGACAGGTTCTCCTAAAATGATAATATATAAAAGTTTTATCAACTACTTACTAAAAATTCTAAAGCTTTTGTGAACATAATCTTTCACTCATTGGGGTTTTACCATGACAATCACGATATTTTACCTTGTTATTTCAACAGTAGAATAAACACTACCATGTTTCCTAAGGAAATAAATGTCTGCATAAACATTTATAAAATTTGTAGAAACCTATAATGTAGCACTTAATATGTCTTGGAGGTATAGGTCTAGGTTCAAGTCCAGTCTCTGTGATTTGTGTAGTCTGTAATATTTGTCTGTTAATATTTGTCCATATTTTCATATCTCTGAGCTTCTTAGAGCCTTAGCTTCTTTATCCTTAAAAAAGCAGAAATAAAATTTACCTCCTAGGATTGTTTTGGAAATGAAATGGGAAAATATGGATAAAATGGTTGTCATATGACCTGGCACACAGTAAGTGCTCAATAAATGACAGCAATGAGAGCAAATGATAAGAGGAAGGATTCTTCTACTGTTTTGAATTTGCATGCAAAAAAAAAAAAAAAGAAAAAGAAACCTCAGACTGTTTAAAGAAATGTCAAGATAAACTTTTTTATGTTTCGGGGTTTTTTTGTTTGTTTGTTTTTGTTTTTGAGACTGAGTCTCACTCTGTCACCTGGGCTGGAGTGAGTGCAAGTGGCATGAACTCAAGTCACTAAAACCTCCACCTCCCAAGCTCAAACCATCCTTCCAACTCAGCCTTCCAAGCAGCCGGGACTTCACATGTGTGCCACCATGCCCAGCTAATTTTGTTTTGTTGTTGTTGTTTTCAATAGCAATGAAGTTTCACCATGTTGCCCAGGCTGGTCTCAAACTCCAGAGGACAAGCAATCCACTCTCCTTGGCCTCCTAAAGTGCTGGCATTACAGGCATGAACCAATGCACCTGGCCAAGATGAAGCTTTTATGTTGACATGGAAACTTCCTTCTACTGTAGGACAGCATACAGTTGACTGCCCAGAGTTCTCCCTCATAGAAAAGTTTTCATTTTGCTTAGCCAACAAAGGCTTCATTGAGAGATATAGATGACACCACCACCCTTCTGCCTGTCTTGACTGCTTGAGGTAACTTTGGTGATTTTTCTAAAGCTCAGCTAAATCTAGAAATAGAATAGCTCCAGATTACAGAAGGTGTAGGAGTAGATCCCTTTGCAAAAGTTTTTATTTGAGAGGCAACCTGACTACTTGAAAAACGATAACAACAACAGCAACAAAAAGAACAGATCACTAGGAGAGGAATTAGCCAGTTTCCCTTAAGAGAATCTCACTTTGGTTAAAAAAAAAGTAGATGATTTGGGGTCATTTAAATGTTCTCTAATAGTAAATTAGGTAGGAGTTTCCAGCTCACTGGAGTAACATCTAGCTAACTTCTGTTTGCATACTACTAGAGGGCTATCAAGGAAAATTTTACTACTTTGGTTCCTGTGGAATACCAATTAGCAAATTTCTCCTTCTATCCCTTGAAGGATCTTATACTTCCTGCCAAGTGCACAATTATTCATAAAAATGATTTAAACACAGGATATAAGGATTGAGGGTGACATATGGCCACATTGGTTCAATTCAGACTTAAAACGTACAGCAATTTTTAAAAATAAAGATCTCTAGGGCAGCTCTCCAAAGATCACATGTGAATTAGAGATGAAATTATTGACAATTTGCTAGTAATAAATAGCATAATCTTCGTGTTATAAACAAGAAGCATTATGCAATTTTTTAAAGTTGGAGTTTCATTGTTGTTAAGGCATAATAATATATTTTAAAGACCCCTGGTCCCTGAACAAAAAATAAATCCAAAAAAAAAGAAGTAGGCTGAAGAAACTGCCCTACTCTATTTTTTTTCTCCCTCACTGGCATATTTAAAGGAGAAATAAAAGCAAAGCTCACTCATTCCATACCCAAAGTATAAAATCAACCATTAGTTGATTTTTTCGAAAACATATTACATATATAGGCCCCTAGAATTGTCTTGAGATAGTAGCTATCTAGTAAATATTTGTCATACAAAAAATTTCAGAATTTACTTATATTATATGGATTACAAGATGTCTCTTATAGCAATATATTTCTTCTTAATAATGGGCATTTAATATTTTACATTGATTACATAGAAAATAAAAATGTAAGAATAAATATTTTTGCTTAGAAAAATCAGATAGGCCAGGCGTAGTGGCTCACACCTGTAATCCCAGCACTTTGGGAGGCCAAGACAGGTGGATCACTTGAAGTCAGTAGTTCAAGACCAGCTGGCCAACATGGTGAAAGCCCATCTCTACTAAAAAGAAATACAAAAATTAGCCAGGCATGGTGGTGGGCACCTGTAATCTCAGCTACTCAGGAACTTGAGGTAGGAGAATCACTTGAACCTGGGAGGTGGAGGTGGCAGTAAGCTGAGATTGTGCCACTGCACTCCAGCCTGGATGACAGAGTGAGACTCTGTTTAAAAAAAGAAAAGAAAAGAAAAGTCAGATAAAAAAATTGAAAGATCTAGCAGTCCAGGAAACCAGAAAAATCCTATGAGAACCACTGGCTCAATGTATTTCTATGTTCTAACCCACTCCCCACCAGCTCTACCTCTAAGCTATGCCATCTTTTGCCTGCTTTACTGCAATTAAAAAATAACGTCTCCCTGCTTCTCCTCTTGCTCTAAAGTCTATTCTCAACACAGTTATAATCTAACTCAGATCACTTCTCTGTTGAGAACCCTTCATGTTTCCCCAAGTCACTCAACATAAAAGGCAGTCTTTCCAATGCCTGGGAGGCATGACCAGTTCTCACCTCCTCTCCCACAACCTTTCCTCTCTCCCTCTGATCCAGCCATCTCAGGCTCCCACTCTTCCTCACACATACAAGGTAAGATTCCACATGAGTTCATTGGCACTGGTAATCCCTCTGCCTGGGACAAACTCCCCTGAGATAGGATTATGGCTTGCTTCCTCACCCGCTTAGAGACTTCTTTTTAAGTGTCAGCTTTCCAGAAAGATCTTCCCTGAAAGAAAACCACAAGCCTGCTACACCCCTAAGATCCCCCTATCTTTTCCCTGCTTTATTTTTCTATAATTCACTTTTCAGCTCAAATGAAGCTATGCATTTTCTTTACTTATTTGCTTATTCTCTTTCTTCATTAGACTTTAATATATATAAGGTCAACAAATTTTTGTTGAGCAAATTAAAGAATGGTTATTACATAGGTTTAGAGGTAAGTGTAGAGATACATCCTATAGAATATCTAGAAAAATCACTTCCCTAGGCCAAAGGGTATTCAGGGCAACTTTAAGAGACAGACCTCACAGGGCATTACTAGGTGTTATGGATGATGCTAAGATGTCATTATATAAAATCATATTAAAACACTTTCTGGAAGTTGTGTGAAGTGGGAGCTTGGATATTATGCAAAAATCTAGGTGCTAAACTGACAACAAAACTCTGACCTAGAAAATGAAAGCTTGCTGTAGCTTGTTTCCGGAAGATTGCCAAAACTATTATAAAAACCAAAGGATACACCTATCCATCTTTCTTCCTATTAGAAATAGAAATACAGTCCATGTTCCGTGACCTTCATTGAAAAGGTGAACATATAGTTTTATATAATATATATATATATATATATATATATATATATATATATATATATATTCTATGTAAGTGAATAAAGAGATTTTGGCATTTTTCAAAGGGCTGAGTTTCTTTTAACTGAATGCTGTCTGCCAACAGGACACTGCATCCACGGATGGGACTGTGGTAGGAGAAACTGGCACTGATCAAACAATTAGATGAACGAATAGAAAACTGCACGACAAAGACCCGAAATAGAAAAAGGAAGATCTGCAAAAGTATAATAGAGCTATTAAAAAATAAAATAAGATCTCATAATCAGGAAGGATAGCTTCTTAGAACATGGTCACTGAGGTGAGATCTGAAGATACAGCAGGAGAGAACTGGGCATGAGGGTGGGGTGGGGAGGGCAAGGAGAACTCTCTAGTCAGAGAGTCTCTAGCTTTATCTTTTTGATATTCACAGAGACAACCCTAGGCCCTGATAAAAGGATGGATCAATTCTTTTTATCAGGATGAGGTACCAATTCTTTACTGAGGATCTCATTCCTCTTAGGCAGAGAAAAACCCAGTCAGGCTCCAGATCTCAGCCTGTCTCCCTAGGAAAAGCAAAGCAGAAAGATCTGGGCATCCTGTCTGACTCATTTTCCTTAACTGAAGAGAATACTTCCCCATCCCTTATAGGGAGGAATCGCACAGGTGCTGGCTGCCTTGGCTGCTCTTGGTTTAGCATGTGCTCCCCAGTCTCCACTGCAGGCAATGGGATACTCAGTACCGTTGCTTGTGAGTAGAACAGTAATGCACTCCTGTTTAGGGTGGTTGGTAAATACAGCTGCTGTCCACAGTATTACAGGAAAATCAGTTGCATCACTGGTTTGGGTGGGACACTTCTCGTTGTTGACTATGTCTCATTAGAGAGATTTCTCCAGGGTGGACAGTGTGGTTTCTGCTCCGGAAGCCAAGTAGGAAGGGGCCTCTTCCATCCTTCCTTCCTCTCCCTCCTCTCTCTTCCCTGCCTGCTTCTCTGCCATCCTTGTCATTTGCTCGCTAAGTCCTGTCAGCTGGCTCTGATGCCGAGATCCTGTATGTGTGAGTAAAATAGACACTTAAAATTGGGACACTTTAGGTCTCACTTATTCCTGAGATATCAAAAAAGCAGGGAGGGCAGCATCAGCTTCATGCCTTGTCCCTTTTTTGAGCAAAAAAAGAACCAATGAGGCTTGGAGCTATTTCCTGATTGAGAGAGAAAATCAACATAATAGGATCAAATGGGATCCATATTAATTTGTAAATAAATGGAGCACATCCCCTCAAGTCAAGTGTGAAGAAAACCTCCTGGGCCAGAAGTCTTCAAAAAAAAACCTGTCCTTAATTTTCCCTCTCACCTCACTTTCACAAACACACCTGTTAGATTCTATTCCACTGCGGGGCAAGAAGTTAGAAAGAGGAAGGTGTTGACTTAGTGAAACAAAATTGTTGTGATGACAACTCTTTCAAAGAACTTTTGCTCTCTATTCCCACACAGCAGTTTTCCCTTCGTGTTCATTTTCTTCCTCTTCTCTTCACGTCGTTCCTTTGATCTCTTTAGTCTCATCGATTCCTTCACTTCTCTAATGTCGCCTGCCACCTCTCGTATTCATCATCCTGCTTGCTTTCTTCATCACTGCTATATATGCATTCATTCACTACACATTTATCAAATGTATTTGCATGTTCATTGCAGCACTATTTACAATAGTAAAGTCATGAAATCTACCTAGGTGCCCATCAGTGGTAGACTGGATAAAGAAAATGTGGTACATGTATACCATGGAATACCATGCAGCCCTAAAAAAGAACAGAATCATGTCCTTTGCAACAAAATTGTGCAATTAGAAGCCATTATTCTAAGCAAATTAATGGAGAAACAGAAAACCTAATACTGAACGTTCTTATAAGTGGGAGCTACTACATCTTTAGCACATACACATAAAGATGTCAACAGTAGACACTAGAGACTACAAGGGCTGAAAAACTAATTGTTGAACTCATTCTCTAGACATAACTCTGTCAAACATTGTACAAAAGAAAATGAAGATGATAGTATATTTATCAGTCAATGATATTTCTTCAGTGTATTTAATTAAAGTGTACATTAACTGCCAATACATTACTTGTATCAATGTTTAGGTGGATTGATATAAAAAACAAAGCATTTTGTAAAGAAAAAAAAGCTTTGGATATACCAGGTTCTATGTTAGGATCAGAGGATACATTAATAAGAAAGACATGGTCCTTGCCCTCGTGGAGTTTTCATTCCAGTGAAGGGTAAAGGACACAGCATAACTATATGAACAAAAAGTAAATAATGTAATTAAATACTTTCTAATTGTGGTAAGATTTAGAGTGAAAACAAAAATAGCAGTAGATAAATACGGGAAAATAAGTAAGCCAGGTATGTAATTTAGATATTTAGATCAATTCTTTTTTTTGTTGTTGTTGAGATGGAGTCTCTCTCTGTCACTAAGGCTGGATGCAGTGGTGCAATCTCAGCTCACTGCAACCTCCGCCTCCTGAGCTCAAGTGATTCTCCTGCCTCAGCCTCCCAGTAGCTGGGATTACAGGCACCCACCACCACACCCAGCTAATTTTTTTTTTTTTTTAATTTTTAGTAGAGACAGGGTTTCACCATGTTGGTGGCTGGTCTCGAACTCCTGACCTTGGCCTCCCAAAGTGCTGGGATTACAGGTGTGAGCACTGCTCCCGGCCTTGATCAATTATTCTTAATTTATTTTATTGTATTTGCCATAGACTCCTTTAGAATTTGGTGAAAACTGTCCATTGATTCTCAGAGTACTCTTCGAAAAATATAAAATAAAATACATGGGATTACAAATATGACAATTACACTGAAATGTAGATCTATTCACCCATCCTTTGGGAGTCCACTGACCCCAGGTTAGATCCTTTGTAAAACACCCTAAAGAGTTTGGATGTATTATTTTAGAAAGAATAGGAGGTAAAAATAAGATTGTAATTACTGGTATTATATAGTATGATTTATGTTTTTAAATGATCACTCTTATTAACATATGGTAATTGATTTCACATGGCCAATAACGGAAGCACTTAGAAGGCAATTTTATTGTTGTAGGAAAGATGTTCCTAACTTGGACTCATATAGTAACTATGGAGAAGGCTATTTCTAAAAAGTGTCACTTAGAATCTTCCCATAAAGGAACATGCATTCCCTAAGTAGAGAATAAAGAAATGGGAACGGAAGAAGTATAATAAATAAGTCTATTTTTCTTCCTACTTCCTGAAGTCCCTTGTCAATCCTCTGAAGGTTTCCTTAGTAACACAAGTTTAGCAAACTCTTCTGAAGAGCTTGTGGTTTATAGGCCATAAAAAATATATTTAAAAAGTCTTTATACTTACTTGAAGCAAATATGTTTCCAGTAAATCTTAAAAGAAGTTGTTCTCCTTCTTGAACTTGGAAATGGCGAGATGGCTCTGAAGGTCCTCCAAACCCTTCCAAGCGCAGGTTCTTAAGCACCTGGCTTAAATCTTTAGAAGGCACCACTAGAACAGCTATTCTATGTGGATTGTCCTTCTGATGAGACAGTACTATGCAGGCAGTGGTGCTGAGCATGGCTTCCTCTAAAGATTTCACAAAAGTAACCAAATGACTATTGTCCATGGTGGAAGAGAGGTGAAGTACAATAAACCTGCGTGGAAGAAAGAGGTGAGACCCAAGGGAAAAATGCAATGACAAGAACATCACTGATACATAATAACACCCAAGAAAAGAGTCGTTATCAAACAGATGTCTTTTAAAATCAAGTATTCTCAAGGCCAACAGGTTAGATTCGTTAATGATTGATTGTAAAGAAACTCTTAGCCATCAAGAAACCGGCTCAGGCTGGGCACAATGGCTCACGCCTATTCTAGCACTTTAGGAGGTCGTGGAAGGTGGATCGCTGGAGCCTAGAAGTTCAACACCAGCCTGGGCAACTTGGCAAAACTCAATCTCTATTAAAACAAGAAATAAATAAAAAAGAAACCAGCTCAAATCAAACTAAATTCTAAAACATATTCTTAAACAAATCATACAGTCTCAGCTCAGCTCTAAACATGGCAGCATATTTTAAGTTATATTTTAATTAGAATTACAAAAGAGGATATTTAAAATATAGAAGAGAAAGATGAGTAAAATAATTTACTGACTCTCCAGAGGATGCAGAATATATACCATAATTAAATGGGGATTGAAATATGCCTCTGTGTCTGTAGGTGGTAAGGATCAGGATCCTTAGGATGGACCTTGGTAGGGACTGCATTACGTGTCACCCACCCCATTCACAGACACATTCATATGTTGAAGTACTATCCCCTAGTACCTCAGAATTTGACCTTGTTTGGAGATAGGGACTTTACAGAGGTAATCAGGTTAAGGTGAGGTCATTAGGGTCATCCCTAATCCAGTATGACTGATGTCATAAGAGGGAAATTTTAGTGCAAAGGAATGCATAGAGAGAAAACACCCTGAGACCAGGAAAACGGTGATCTACAAGCCAAGAAGAAAGGCCTGGGCAGATCCTTACCTCACAGCTCTCAGAAAGAACAAACCCTGCTAGTACCTTGATTTTGTCCTTCTGGCCTCCAGAACTGTGAAACAATAAGTTTCTGTTGTTTGAGCCACCCAGTGTGGGGTACGTTGTTACGGCAGGCTAAACAAACTAACACAAAACACTTTCCCTGGACTCGGCTGCCCATTCTGAAATTCTTCTCCAGTGATTTGGCCTAGAAGAGACCTTCACCCAGTGCAGCCCCACACCCATAGACAAGCACTGAATGACGTGGGGATGTAAAGCCAGCTGCTTTGGTACTTGCACTGCAGAGCTCCCCGGAGATGTCAGGCTACAGAAATACGTCACCTGAAACATCGTTTTTTTCCATCTTCCACCTTTGCCCTACGGGATTCACTCACGAGCTCTCTCTCAATAAATCACTTGCCTTTCATATCAGGCTCTACTCCTAGGAAACTGGATTCAAGACAATCATAAATGTAAAACCTCCCATTATGAAATAAAGGCTATTTTTTAGATATATGATCACCTCTCTTTTTGAGTGGCTACTCTTCTTGAACCTTAAATCTGTCCAAAACTCTTCTCATAATGGGCTGTCTAGAGAACATGGAAATGAGAAAGCAAAATGAGGGCACTGAAGTAACAAATTCCATTTATCTATACATAGTTATGAAATATGCATAATGGGAACAGTTAATTACTATCTCCATGGAATTTCAAAACGAACATTTTAAAACTATTTTGGAGTTAGCAGAAACCTGTAAAAGTAAATTTTAGTTATGAGTGGTTTCCAAAAGCACTTGTTTAACTATCACGAATGAAATTACAGTTAGCATATCCATGTCAATTCTGTTTTGCATTTTATGTAACCTCTAGAGAACAATTAAT
Source organism: Saguinus oedipus (assembly GCA_031835075.1). NCBI lineage: Eukaryota > Metazoa > Chordata > Mammalia > Primates > Cebidae > Saguinus > Saguinus oedipus. The sequence continues at coordinate 63,947,716 of CM063171.1, read as the reverse complement.
ATTTCTATTTGAAGAATAAAAATGTAATCTTACTATTCCATTTCTATGAACACCCGTTATGACCATAAGGTCATAACTGTATCATCAGCTTTGATTGTTTTCAATTCTATTACCTCTCGAAATGTTCATACAATTCAACTGATATCAAGCCGCTCTGTAGGGTTTTCACAACGACATTGTTGAGCCCAAACCAACCACTGTCTTGGCTTCTGAATCCCAGTAATTTCAAATATTCAGAGGTATTTTTTCCAGATTTTCTTATGGAGGCACTTTTTGTCCTGTAAAATGGTAACAAAAGTGATATTGGTACAATTTACATATAATTTACATGGTATGAATCTTATGCATTCATTCTTTCATTGTGAATAATATAATAACAATTCATTAGGTATATACTATGTACCCGTAATTATGCTTTGCAGCAGGAATACAGAGATCAAACCATATAACCCTTGTCCTACAGAAGCACATAGTAACACAGTATTACCTGATTACAGCACAAGGAAATCTGTGTGATAATTAAAGAAATGTATAGGGTGGTTTAGAAGCAGAAGGAAGAGGCTCAGGAAGTGAAAATGCTAATGTTTGAGATGAGCTTTGGAGAATGACAAGCTTTTTGCAACCAGCAAAATAGGTTTAAGAGAGTATCCAAAAACATTAATAAACTTGCTGATGTAAACCCGGATGCTCAAGGATAGCAAAGAGTGGTTGTATAGCAAAAAATGATAAGAGCACAAATCCAGGAGCAAAACTGCTCAGTTTCAAGCCCTGGTTGGCTCTGCCTCTTATGAACTATATGATCATGGGCAAATTATTTGATTTCTCTGTATCTGTTATCTTACCTATCATAAGAAAATAATAATTGTACTGATATGGTTTGGCTGTATCCCCATCCAAATCTCATTTTGAATTGTAGCTTCCATAATTCCCATGTGGGAAAGACCTGGTAGGAGATAACTGAATCTTGGAGACAGTTTCCCCTCATACTGTTCTCATGGTAGTGAATATGTCTTATGAGATCTGATGGTTTTATAAGGGGTCTCCCATTTCTCTTGGCTCTCATTCTCTCTTGCCCGTTGCCATGTAAGATGTGACTTTCACCTTCCACCATGATTTTGAGGCCTCCCCAGCCAAGTGGAACTGTTAATCCATTAAACCTCTTTTTCTTTACAAATTATCCAGTCTTGGGTATGCCTTTATCAGTAGCGTGAAAATGGACTAACACAAGTACCAACATCATAGGATTAAATGAGTTAATATTTGTAAAGCACCTGTAGTGAGCACAAGTAGTATTCATATTCTAACCCTACTTCCAACTGCAGGCAAAGCCGATTTGCTTACTTGAACAAATTTCCTTCTTGTGTAGCCTGCCCTACCCAAAGGTCCTGAAAAAATTGTCTGTATGTGCCATGATATTTTTTCCCAATCATAGCTCATGTGACTAACACTATACCAAGTTCCAACAGCCAGTTAATTTGATTATCTTTCTTTGGAATTTGACTAAATGGCCCAGGGACTGGAACTTGTCATAATCCTGTTTCTGTAGTATCTTGGTCAATGAAAACTAAGAAGAAAGATTATTCAGGAAAGAAAAATAGATGTTGGCTAGACGCAGTGACTCACGCCTGTAATCCCAGCACTTTGGGAGGCTGAGGTGGGTGGATCACGAGGTCAAGAGATCGAGACCATCCTGGTCAACATGCTGAAACCCTGTCTCTACTAAAAATATAAAAAATTAGCTGGGCATGGTGGTGCGTGCCTGTAATCCCAGCTACTCATGAGGCTGAGGCAGGAGAATTGCCTGAACCCAGGAGGCGGAGGTTGTGGTGAGCTGAGATGGCGCCATTGGACTCCAGACTGGGTAATAAGAGCGAAACTCCAACTCAAAAAAAAAAAAAAAAAAGTTATTAACAGAGAAAAGGAGAAAAGTCAAGAGGAGAGAGTCCACATAGTCCTAGAGATGGAGAAAGCAGAGGTTAACTATTGTAGCCTCACAATAATCTCTTTTCTTGAATTTGTTTAAGTGAACATTTGTTCCTTACAACTAAAGCAAGAACAGTCCCTAATAACTGAACATCTTGGGGGAAAACATACCTCGTCTAATTATGCTACCTGAAAACTTCTTACTCTGTATTGGTTACTTCAGGGATCAGCTAGATTAAACTTAGGAACTTAGGGGACAAAACATTTAGTTTTAGGTTGCTGGGTTATAAGTACAGACACAGTAAATTCTGTAACACTTGGAAGTTAATAATTTATTCACACATGAAGTTACACGCTTACTGAATCCAGAATGTTGATCATTTACTAGAAATGACTTAAATGCATTTTTTTCTGATAGCAACCATTCACTTTTTTTCTATCAGAAACCTAAATTTTCTGTGGAGACTGACAGGTTCCCAAGGGTGGTGGAGCTGTCCCTACCCCCAGGACCAGTGGTCACATAACCTAAGCCAAAGAATGCATTTGTCATTCATTAATGCCATTCATGAGAATATCCAATTTCGCCCTGATATGAATACATGATAGGATTATATTTTCTGGCCCCTGTGGTTGAGTGGGGCCAAGTGACTAGTTCCAGTAAATGAATGTGAATGAAAAAAAAATGTGTCACTTTGAGGCCAAGCATTTAATTGCTAATATGGGTCTTTCCAAATGTCTTTCTTCTGGCACTGTGATAGCAACCAGGTAGTGGCTGCTCTATCAGTCCTAGAATAAGAATGACCAAGAAGCAGCCTACCTTCGAGGGGCACGACAGATGCAAAGATTGTTGTTTAAGCCCTTGGGATTTGAGAGTTTTGCTATCATGCCAAAACCTAGGCGAATCTGCACTATATCTGTCTTCTGATTTCAGTGATCCACTCTGTGATGGGTTTGTGACAGATTTGGAATGAGAATCAGGCCTTGGGCTTTTATGCATATTCATAGGGAAAAAGCACTGAACTTGGAGTTATAAAGATGTAGCTATGTTGCCAGAATAAGGAGCAAGGATGTCAGAGAATGAAATTGGCACAGAGGAAAGCAGATAGATATGAAGAAGAAGATAGACTAGGTTCTTCCTGGTTTAAGAAAAAATATACAAATATATACATCCTCAGATTTTTAATTTACATATATCAAAAATTATTTTTTGCTTAAAGACTTTGGATTTACTTTTCTGTCACTTATATCAAAAGAGTCCTTAATGACATAAAGATTAAACTTAAACTTTATTAGGCATAGTCCACATTCAAGTTAAATAATCTGATGATATATTTGTGTCTGACAGCTGTTAACAGCTCTGCAGCTAAACTATTTCCATAATATATGCTATTAGCAAAGTTTGACAACTAGTGTTGTCTGACAGTGAATAGTACTTGATCATATTCCATAAAAGACAACATGCTGACATAGTGATAGTTTCAAATATAGTAAACATTTATTTTTTAAATGTGTTTATTTTAATATGATCACATTTTGCTTGGGACTCACCCAGACAATACTAATCTCTCTGAGGCTAATGATTAAAATATCATGTTACTTTATCTGTGGAAAAAAATAATGCGACACACAATTTGACAAGCATTGAGATCATCAAAATTCTCATTTTATAGTATATTTTACTTTCAGGATATTTTCTTTGTGATATTCATCATGCATAGATATTTAAACGTGTCACTAAAGTTTTGAGGTTAACTTTTTCTGAGAAAACCCTATTTATGAAAGTATTAATTTTAAATGCTATGCTGTATTTAAAAAGCTTTAAATATTTTTCCATTTTAAGTTATTCATGTTGATTATAACATATTTTAAAGTGGAAAAGTAAATAGAAGAAGAAAGTCCACATAGCCACATTGCCTGAAGTCAATACTATAATATATTGATGAATTTATGGCAGTCTTTATTTCTACATGGATTGTTATTTGACCCATAAAGTGGTGATATATTTGACATATTTTAAAATGTCACATCTGTGCTAATATTATGTCATAAATATTGTCATATTTATGTCAATACTTGACATATTTTATGACAAATTGTGCATCTGAATTTCACCATTTGTAATCTGTATAATCACTGTTGGATATCAATTAAAATGACCTGAGTGCCTACCACACAACTGAGAGAAATGTTCTCTCCTAATATAACTGTACCTTCTGACTGTAGGTCCATCTACCCTTGGAGCTTTCCCCAGTTCAGAGTGTCACAGTTACAGTCATTGTACAGAGAAGAAAACTCTACATAAGCTAACTGGTCCTGAGTCTTCATGTGTGCTTCCCATTCTCTTTTGCTTTGCTGCTGCTGCTGCCTCACTGTTGTTGAAAACATAAGCTCCTCCACAATCTGATGCCAGGCCCTCATTTGTTGTATTCACCAGCATGTGCCACTATTCTGGTAATAGTTTTTAAGGTAAGGAATAACAAGAAATCTCTCTCCACTGTTATGCTATATGTGATTCAGTTATTCCACCCTGAGCTTGAGCTCCCAATGACACTGCACCATGGTGGACCCACTCACCCTGGCAACAACATGCCCTCACAGTAATTTTTTCAAAGAAATTTTCACAGTGCTAGAACTGTCTTATATTTTATCCAGTTCCTAGATTAAAAAAAAAATGAGCCTAGGTCACCCGAGGCTAAAATTTGGTCATCCATTCAAATTTCCTTCTCTATTATGCTATCTTTTCTTGCTAACTGACATCAGAATATCCACTTCAATCCAACAGAAATGTTTCAATAATGTTGCTCCTCAGAAAAAAAACAAAAGAAGTGATGACTTCAGTCTGTTTAATATCAGGAGGCTCTGTTTACTCTGTAGATTCACCTGTATATCCCTAGGGAGAATAAGATTCATATACCAAGGAGTATACAGATAAGTAGATGTATTGGCTAAGACTTTTTGGGGTACAGGTAACCGAAGCCCTAATCCATTTTACTTACTTATAAGTGAATTGATTATAGTAATCCTTGTTTGTTAATGGGCAAACAGACAAATGTGAAGGGCCTCAGATAAAAACTCTACCTGGAATTCGAGCATAATCTTTAATTACTTTTCTTCTCTGTTCTTTCCTTTTTGTTTCTACTACTATTAATGACCATCTTTTTCCAGCAGCAGAAACCACGGCTGTTGACAACTCCTGACTTTTATATCCTAAAATATGAGCTACCCCCAAATTATCCTTTTTATTAGGCATCAGGGAATTATAATCAGCCCCTTTCGGGTTAAGTGTTTAATTATACATAGGGATATTGATGAATATAGAAACTCTCATTGCATCTGCATGGATAGAAAGGACAATTTGCAGAAATTGTATTACAATTCCCAAAATATAAGGTGTCTAACAGGCAAACTGATAGATATAGCCTCTGGCTGCATTTTCTCATGCCTAACATTTTCCCAGTTAAATGCCTAAATGCCATGCAAAGGACATTCAAAAGATTTTTTGAAAGATAAAAAATCTGCTCCAATATACCTTAATATTTTGTTTCTGTGACTGAGAAATAGGCACTATTGGGAATTTTTCAAGGATAGTTTCTTTTTTACTTAAAAACCAAATTATTTCTCACTTGACATTCCAATTAACCCCGTCTCTACTAAAAATGCAAAAAATGAGCTGGGCATGGTGGCGCATGCCTGTAATCCCAGCTACTTGGGAGGCTGAGACAGGAGAATTGCCTGAACCCAGGAGGCAGAGGTTGTGGTGAGCCGAGATCACGCCATTGCACTCCAGCCTGGGTAACAAGAGCAAAACTCCGTCTCAAAAAAAAAAAAAAAAAAAAAAAAAAACCAACAAAAAAAAGAGAACTTTATTTTCTTAAGGAAAATAGTATATATGAATTAAAAATATTTCTAAGTACATTATCTCCAAGTTTAATACATGAAACAAATCTTATTTTTTCAGTAAGCATTTACTTCAATGTTTCACTGAAACAATTTTACTCTATTTAATAAGATTTGCCTGTGTTGAGAATATAACACTAATTGATTATCACAAAGGAAAATGTGGTAAGTGTTATTTCATTATCTATAAAATTATCATTTCCTTCTTAGGTAACTCTCTAAAATTTTATAAATTTAATACAGAAAATCCAGAATTATAAATAACAAATTTTTGAATAAATAGCAAATTTAGAACAATCTCTAGGTAAAACAACTAGATCTTGATATGTGCTTTTTGATACATAATTTTTTGGCTTGTATTCTTTTAAAAGAATTTTTTGATTCAAGTTCCTTTCAAATTTTCCAAACTCCTCTCCAAATAAAATGTGTAAAGTCAGGATTGCAGCTAAGGGAGCAACCAGACAGGAATGAGGGGATTACTCAGATGGAAAACACCTTTCTGGTAATGTACATTCAAGAGCATGAAACCGTAAGCAGTAATCAAGTGAGAAGAATATGAAGCTGTCAATGCTTAGGGTCACAGCCATATGGGAAAGGTGAACTTGAGACCTTCACTAAGGCTCTCAACAAGGCTAATGTAGCCCCAGGTAAGTAGCAGAGGGTTCTCAGCAGAGGTGGGAACAAATGCCACCTTGAGGAAAGCAACCCCATTATGCCTGAAGAAACCCCATGTTTGTATGCTTGCAAACAAATGTTCTCAAACAAATTAGGAGATAAATACCATGGATGACAGATATAAACACTACCGATGATTTAAGATGTTAGAATTAGCAGATGTAATATGAAAACAACTATACATGAAAAGTTTAATAAAGGATAGTATCCAAAAAATAAGCAGGCAGAAATAAACTATAAAGATAATTCGAGAGATTTAAATAAGAGCCAAGTAGAACCTTTTTTTCTTTTCTTTTCTTTTTTTTTTGAGACAAGGTCTTACTCTGTCACCCAGGCTGGAGTGCAGTGACATGATCTTGGCTCACTACAGCCTTGATCCCCTGGGCTACCACCTCAGCCTCCCGAATAGCTGGGAAAATAGAACTTTAAGAAATAAAAACTATAATTGTCTAAAACAATAACAGATCAAAAGTATATTTTTAAGGTATGTGAAACGTGAATATATTGCACAGAATATGGCACATAGAGATAGCGAGATGGAAAACATAAGGGAAATAAAGCCATACGGAATTTAAAAACAGGTGTTCATATGTACATCTATTTGGAAACTCAGAAGGACAGTGTACATACAATGGAGAAGTGCCAATATTTGATTAGAAAGCACATAAGAACTTTTCAGAAATGTGAAAAGGCATACATCCACCTACTCAGGAAGCATAATATATTGTATTCAGAAGATGTTTAACATTTGTATCTAGATACGTCATAGATAACTGCAAAACACCGAGTGCGAAGGAAAGATCTTGAAAGCAGCAGACAAAATAAAGCAGATCATCCATAAAGTTATGAAAATTACAACCCATAGTGACTCAACTTTAACCTACAGAGTGCTGCAAGAGAAGAAAATGTGTTAGGATGAATATAAGTATATGAGATCAAACAAAGAAATAAATAAAAGCAAAGGAATGATTGAAGATTTCACAACAGTGGTTAAATTTGGTGGGGATGAGTTACTGTAGTGAGGACAAAGGGGATGGAATGAGGTGGGGCAAATAAGAAGATTGATAATTTTACCCATAATAGTAAATTTATTGTTTGATAGTAGCTTTACCAGCTGTCCATTTTGTTATGTGGTGTGAGTTACGTATATCTTATAAATATTCTTGGGTGTAAAAACAATTGCATTATGCAGGAAAACTCATTTTTCATAGGCAAAAACCATTTTCCTGTCTAATTCTCTAAAATATTGATTGTATAGTATGGAATAAGCTCCTATTTAATCAAGTATTTCCCCCCTTATTGCTATGAGAAATCTTTTCTGGCTCATCATTAAATAACTCTATATTTTCCCTAAAAATCACTCAGACATAAAGGCATATAACACAATACAGACCTTTTATTCTTAATATCAGACTATGTTTTGGCCTCAAATAGCTTTTATCTTTTTCATTACATGGGGTATGGATTGCTTTTGGTGTTTCTGTTTTCATAGAAAATGTCTAACTGCCTTTCATTCTTTGATGAAAGAATGTTAAATAAACAGTTGAGATGAACTCACATTTGCTTGTTTTATGCTCCACTAGATGGAAGAAAATGTACCTACTATGCCTGAGATTAATAACAACGTAGCACATTGTAATTTATCAATTTAACATTGTCAAAAAGCGCAGGTGAATTTGTAATACAATTTATATTTTCATGAGTGTACTCATTAATCTAATTTACTTAATGTTTTTAGCACCTACTATGTTTCAATTGTGCTAAGTGATGGCATGTAAAAAAGAATATATACTATTGCTACAGTAGAATGCAGGATGTATACAAAGGCTGGGGTTGGCACAAAAAGAACACTTGATTCCTCCTAGATAGTTTAGGATATCTGACAGAAAAAGAAAGGATTGAACTGAAACTTACAGAATGGACAAGAGTTTGTCAGCTAAATATGGCAGAATAAAGATTTCCTAGCAAAGAGATTACGTACAAAGGCAAAAAACGTGGCAATTTCTAGCAACTTAGCCAATTTGATGACAAATAGCCATTTTCCACCTCCACAGGAATTCTGGACAAAATGTCACATAACACACACACACACACACACACACACACACACACACACACACACAAAGCATACACACAATTACGTGGACTCAAAAGCTGACAAAGAAATCCCCCCTGGATTTGGACTCAAGGATCTAAAAAGCAAGAATTCCCTTTCTTCCCTAGGGAACTCGAGGAATTAATTCTGTGGGTGCTCCTTTCCCCACCAGCCTCTTCTTCGCAACCCCAACCATGCACATGTGTCATGGAGGTACTGTTTAAAATGTATTCCTGGGCATAAGATACAGCCTCCAGCTGTGCAGTAAGGGAGCTTGAACAGCAAGCTGGGATCTCAGCTTCATGGGATCTCAGAAGGGCGTAATCCTCTCTGGCTATTTGGTTGTTGGTAGCAATAACCAAAACCCTTTGGCTTATTGACTCAAGAAAGTAGTCAAGAAGCACACACAAAAAATTATCTGCTTCAGCTTGGGGGAGAAGTGGGGAGAAGAGCTGATATTTACATCTGATCAAAAATTAAAATCAATACTTGGAAATGAAATGTCTAAGGGTAAGAGCCATTGAACAGAATTGGTATGAAAGTCTGCAAAATTACTCTATGCTCCTGGATGGATAATATAGTGTTATCATGTTCATAGATAGATGATAGAGCAATCTAAAAAAAGACTGTAAAATAAGTATACTTAAATAATTAAAGGAATAGAGGAAGAAATACAGTTGACCCTTGAACAACACAGGTTTGAATTCTGTGGGTCTACTTGTATGCAGATTTTCTTGCTCTTCTGCCACTCCTGAGACAGCAAGACCAACCTCTCTTCTTCCTCCTCCTCAGCCTACTCAACATGAAGATAACGAGGATGAAAACCTTTATGATGATCCACTTCCACTTAATGAATTGTAAGCATATTTTCCCTTTCTTAGGATTTTCCTAATAACATTTGCTTTTCTCTAGTGTATTTTATTATAAGAAACAGCATATAGTACATATACCTTACAAAATATGTGTTAATAGACTGTATCATTGATAAGGCTTTTCTCTTGATCAACAGTAGGCTTTAAGTAGTTCAGTTTCTGAGGAGTCAAAAGTTATACACGCATTTTCAACTGATTGGTGCTTGGCACCCCTAATCCCCCTTCATTGTTCAGGGATCAGCTATATAAAACATAGTATAAACAACGAAGCAGATTGGAAAAAGCACTAACATTTTAGAAACGTTAATTACAGTGAATAAAATGAACAATTTAAACAAATGATAAAGGATTAATAATGTGTACAATAAATCTCAGGAAATCTCCCAAGCACATCATATCAAATATTTAAAAATATCAAAGGAAGATTAAGAAACATGAGCAATAGTATAAATTATGTTTAACTCATTTCTATTTATTGTCCTGTTTATTTTATTTATATTTTCTTGCTTAAACTTGCTCTTAAAAGTAGACACATCACCCTGCTAGGGTTTGTTTATTTTCTTTCTTTTCTCTCTCCGTCATATAAGTTTTTACTTTTGAAATTTTTTTACTTTTATATTATTTATGCTTAATATCAATTTTTAAAAAATAATAATAATACTTGCTTGTTCTCAATATCTTGAATCTTATTAAGTCAGCCTATTAATTTTATCTACTTATTTTGTTAAAAATCTGTGAGTACTCCATTCTGTGAGCGCTTCTATTTAAACAAAAACAAAATGATGTGTTTGTAGGATGAAAACCCTAATTTCTCAATCTTGCTCTTTGAGAACTTGAGAACTTTGAAGTTTTTGGTTCATTTTTTTTTTTCCTGATATTAGCGCTGCAAAGAGTACAACTGACAGCAGACTGATTTCATTCCTTTTTTACATAATCTGTTTTTGGTGAATGGATGCTTATGGAATTATGTTTTACTTAAACCTACATTTCAGTTTGTCATGCTATGTCATAGGTGTTTTTTCACAAATCTTTTCTAATAACCAATCAGCACGTTTTAACTCAAGGCTTTAATCAACATGAAAACATGAAATTCACCGACACCTTTCATTGTTGCTTTTTTTATGATTGCTTGGCCTCTTTTTCAATGGTACCTATCATTATTAGGTTGCAGCACTTTGAAATGACTCCTTATCATATTTTGGTCCCTTTTCATCACGGCTTATTATATTTATATCACATCCTTTTGTCTTTTCATCCTTTCTTCGTCTATTCTGATGACTTTCTGCTAGTGTTCTTGGCAATTATGCTTCTTGGCCACAACTAAACTTATAAAGTAGGTTTATTTAATATTCTCCAGGTAACTTTAATTCTCATTATTCAAATGACTGTGAAACATCAAAATGATGCTCTCTTCCTTTGTATTTCTACACGTTTGTTTTTTATTGTTGTTTCTGATATTCTTTAGAAATCTTGATATTGATATATTTTTCCTAAAACACCGTGTAGCACTTTGCTTTTTTTCTTACCCTTGAATGAATGCTCATCTACCATTTTTAGTTTGGTAGCTATTCAAATTTCTTTCTTGAGTCTAGAGACAATATCCCTTTGCATAATAACTGATTCAATTGTCAGCATCTAACCATTTTTACTGAGAATAATTCCTCTGGGCTAAGGTATGCCCTTCTCCTACCTGTGCTTACAGAATCTCCAGTGCTTAGAATAGATTGAAGGTTTGAAAATGTGACACGCCCAGCATGCATTTCTGCTAGTGTTCTTATAGTCTCCATCTTTATCTTTATGCTTGTGGGAATTTTGGGGTCCATAACAGCTATAATTATTACTTTTTGTAGACCCACAATATTTTATTTCTAGTTTAAAGATATTTCATAATATTTTAATACATAGTTTAAATACACAACATTTGACTGAAAGTTTTAATCATCTAAGTTTCTTTGTCTGACATAAGCCAGTTCACAATATTAGAAACTTACTCACCTGTTGAAATATGAAGGTGTAATCCTATTTATTGTGGCACTCGCTGTTCTTTCATGATCTATCTCAGACCCAAGATTGTTTTTACCAAGATATGGAGAACAAGGTAAAAATACAGTGACTGGCTTCTGAAAAGCATAAGTTGATGGGTGCTGAATGTGAACCAGAGGGCTTGTGGATAGTACTGAGTAGAAAGTGTCTTGCTGTGCTTTTAAATGTGCCACCAGAGCTGGGTCAACTGGTTGGATCTAAACAAAAAATATATATTTTTCTTACATTGTACTAGAAAAGAGGCAAACTATTGGTACATTTCTAAACCAGTTTTTAAAAAATTCTACAGAGCACAGTTTTATACATTTCTCTATACATTGTTAGGTGTAATCAACATTGCATTTTATAAAATATTTATAATGTATAAAAGAACACAGTATTTGGGCCCTTCTTACAAAGTCTTTCTGAAATCTGGGTTCCCTGTCTAATGTTATAAATAGCTAAGAAACACACTCAATTGCAGGCAACAAAATGACCTAGAAAAGAAAATAGATGTTTTATAATAATTTCTAATTAGAACTTTTGTTAGATCAAGTGATCTTTAGAAACTAGAAAAATATGACTATATTTACTCATTTCTTTTCACATAAGAATGGTTAAAAATAAAAAATAGCTAAGATGATTCCAAAATTTCAAAGTTCATGGAAAATATCTATAAATAAGATATTTATTGTATGTTTTCTTCCTAATCATTCTTCTTTAGTTAGCACTTATATTAACAACTGGGAGAATCAGAGAGGAGAGTGTGGGAGGGGAAAGAGGCTAGATGGACAGGGAATATTATTTGAGGAAATAAGTCTTATAAAATATACATTGGCATGCCATTAGCAAATAGTGTTTGCATATATTAAATCCTTATTCCCAAAAAAGGGCTGTTCATAATTAAATATAACCAAATATTTATAATAATAAAACTTTAATTGATTATCCACTTTTTTGCCATCCCCTCTGATCAAAATCTTTGAGTTATATATGAATTTTCCAAAGTCTGTAATCAATTCCTTCGTAGCTATGCAACATAAATTTTCCCAATAGTAAACAAAACAACACAAAAGACTAACTGGGAAAAACTTCCTAAGAAAAAGAAGATTTTTTAAAATGAGATTTAACATGCTCAACATCATTACATTATCGCTGATATCACTATATATTAGGCCATTACAACTACAAGAAAATAATCCATGTATTGTTATATTAAATATTGGTACCTTCTTTGTTCTTTAGAACCGTGCTTGGTGACCCACAGAATCTATGAGCGAGAACTCACCAATGTTTAATATGTTTACCTTTAACTGCACAAGTACTGGAGAGGTAAAAACTCCTGGAGGGTAATTGAAGGATATTCGGGAATCCATGCTTGACTTAAGTGTGAGGCCTTTCTTTGTTACTGTGAACGACTCTTTCTTTAAACAAGACATAACGGAAAAGATACCCAATTTGTAAACTTTAACTGCAGCACAGGTCCCCTGTATAGAATAAAGAACATTAAAACAAGCTATAGCACTGATTTGAAAAATACTTGCTGTTTAGACTCCGTGGATTGTCAAAAAAAATCTATACACTCTTGATATAATCACCTACAATTTGAAATGATTCCATTAACTTAAAATGGAAGGTCATTTTATGAGATTACGTAGAAATAGATAAGAGTTTCTTGAATTTAGACTGCACAATAAAAAACAGAAATCAACGTATTTCTTTAAACCTTTCTTCAAAATTGTGTGCATAATGGGCAATTATTTTCAGTGTTTTCACAAATATTATCATTTCTAGAATTCTAGCTTCCATTAGTGAGAATGGATTTTAAATACTGACCTTTATCCAAAACATTCCATACTGTTTTAGGGAATTCCAAGGACTGCAATTTCATTATTTGGGTAGTTTACTCAAATGCTATAACACCTGTACTGTTAGCAAATTCTTTCTTCTAATAGCTCACAATATCTTAGGTTCCCCAATTAAAGTCATTTTCTCTCTGTCTGTCTTCTGTGCAGTGGGAGCAAATGACGAAGACATTTGTGTTTCTTCTTTATATAGTGACATTCAAATTTGAAATGCATATATACAGACACATACTCAAGCTTTTATATTGCACAAAAGGGAACTGCATACATAAATGAAAACAAAATGATCTTCTCCTATAATCACCAAAGCTTAAAATGAGGAGACAGACTTAGAAGTGATTTGGTCTATTCATACTTCCCCAAACAACAGCCAGGCTCTGCCCCAGCATGAATGGATAATCATGCTCACACACAAAAAAACGTTTCGGGACAATCACAGTGGAAAATAGTCTACCATTTGAAAGCTGACTAAGGCAGAGATTTCACAATATCACTGAATGAATCTGTCTCTGGGAAAATTCAGGGCATGATGAATATTGTTAACTGGCCAGAGGGAAAATTGTGAGAGGTGTAAAAGAAAGATCTTCTAGAAACCAGCGGTGGTTGCTGTGCACTTAGATTGCATTTGATAGATACTGAAAACCCAAAAGGGTTGTTAAATAATTAGAATTTTAAAATGTCATACAATCCACATAAAAATTTGGAAGTAATCCAGAAGGTAAAATTTTTTTCTTACTATAAAGAGAAAAGTTTATGCCTATATTTGTTATGATAGACAATGATTCCCTCTCTCTCTTTCCATTCCTCTCTCTCTCTCTCTCTGTCTCTGTTTGCTTCAATTATCCATTTACTAAACATCCCCCAAGCTCATTTTGTGACAAGTGGGCTTTTTAGTTTTTGCTTTTATTATGATAGTTACACAAAGTGGCCAAAGTGTAAGAGCCCCAGTCAAGGGCAATGCTGACTAGACTATCATACCTATAAACTTCTGAGACTAAATATAAAATGTATTAGTTGCAGGAATTGGAATAAGTCAATGGAATAGGCTTAGCTTTCATATTCAACTATATATAACCTTGCTTGAAACCCAGAAAAAAATCAAATTCAGAAAATAAATATGTAATAAATAATTCTACGTATATATGGATTTTTTTACATTTATTATCTGCCCTCCTCATCAAATGACAACTTATATAAAGATGAAAAAGATAAATATTTTAATTGCTTAAAAAGAAGTTCAGTGGCCCAAAGAAAAACTTTAAATATTGGTCTCCATGAACTCCATACTAAATTTAATAGTTCTTATATTATCTCTTCACAGCATATGAATTTGTGATCATACAGAGCCTCCGAGTTGTTACAATTAAAATCTGACATGAAAATGATCATTTATTAACAACAAACCTGTGTTTCTGGCTTCCTTCTATCTTCATAAGTGTATTATCTATTTAATCCTTACAACCATACCAGGTAGACACTGTTATCATGTTCATTTTTGAGATGAAGTAATTGAGTCACAGCAAGGTTACATAATTTTCCCAAGTTCACACAGCATGAAAGTGTAGAACCATATTTCAAAGTTGACCAATACTCTCCTACAGCACATTTCTTAACTACCACATATACTTTCTTCCATGCATAGACCAAATTTCATTTATAGACTTACTAACAATCTCAAGGCATACACACAAATACACAAATTTTTCAATTTTTTATATGTTTTCTCAACCCGTGAATGATAAAAAATAAAGCTATTATCATCTGGGGATTCCAACATTCTTAAATTTAGACAAGGGTCCATCATATTAGAAATGCTGGTCTGAAGTTAGTGTAAAGCACAAAAGTAATTAAGCCATGATGTTGGTTTTGTTTCCCAGGTGGAAAAACACAACATTTGGTAGGTGCTAGACCCAGGCTCTCCGTTCCTAACTTTGGCTAATCATTTCTGTCCTTTGATCTTTATGGATGGCAATAAATTGTGAATGCCCTGGCACAAATCCATACATCCTTCCAATTATTTTTAGTGGAGTAATTATATCTGCACTACAATCTATTAGTCTGAGTAATATTTAGAAGACGAGCCAAACAGCAAATGTAGTTATAGCCAAGAATTCACTAACCTTATAACCTCCCTTTATTCCTTCCAGTGAATTTGGGTTTAGGTAACTTGATTGAAGGTTTAAGTCACATACTTTCACCATGATATCTCTGTAATTTCCTCTGTACCGTGCAGTGAATGGAATTGCAATGCCTATTGGAAATGGAATTCTCTTTTCCTTATCTGAGCATTCAACAGTTATGACATTGCTAACTAACTCTTCATTATCACCCACTATTAAAGAACTCATGTTATTTATTATCCGGCATTCTAGTTGTTGGAGAACATATGATGGTGCTGTAATATAACAAGACACTTGGGGGTCAGCGTCATCACTCGGCACATCAAGATACCTGGAGGGGGAATAAGAATGTCATTTTTCCAATTTGACTAATGTACTCTCTAGCTAAATGCAGAAACGCACAGACTAAATCTACACTGTCTTAGTGTGAATTCCAATTCTCCCACTGATCAACTCTGTGACCCTGGGCAAGATACTCAGCCTCTCTGTGTCTCAGTTTCCTCAATGGTAAAATGGTGATAACATAATACCAATCTCATGGGAGTAGGAATTAAATTAATCATTATGTGTTAAGTAATTAGAGCTATGTCTGGTCCACTATAGGTGTTATATATGTTAGCTATAATTACTTTTGTTACTTATTCATGTAACCAAATACCATCTGTTCCCCAAAAACCTATTGAAATTTTAAAAAGTAAGAATTTTTTTAATTAAAATTTTTAAAAATAAAGTACAGACATGTAGAACATAAAGACATATCAGTCAACAATGGACTGCACATATAATAGTGGTCCAGTAAAATTATAATACTGTATTTTTGCTGTACCTTTTCTATGTTTAGATATGGTTAAATACACAAATACTTACCATTGTGTTATAGTTGCCTGTAGTATTCAGTATAGTAACATACTGTACAAGTCTGTGGTCTAGGAGCAGTATGCTCTACGATATAGACTAGGTGTGCAGGAGGCTGTACCATCAAGATTTGGTACACTCTACATTGTTTCCACAATGACAAGAGCACTCAACCGCACATTGCTGTGAACATATCCCCATCATTAAGTAACAGATGGCTGTAATCACACCGGTTTATTCTAGCCTTGTTTTCCCTTTGTGGATACACCAGGACAGCTAAGAAGAGATAGGTTTCTTTCAGAAAGCTATCTGGGGGAATTGACAATAGATTATGAGTGAGGTTATATTTATCACACACATCCTTTATGTGGCCTGATGGCTTCCTAGGCTGAGGGATTGCAATTAGTACTCAACTTCTCAAATACACAAGCCAAGCACAATTGGTTTGGGTGCTGCAAAGAGGAAATCACTAACCAGGAAACACCTAAAGGAGGTGTTAGAGGGAGTGGTTCAGGCAATGACTCATTAACAGATGCTGTGAGTCATTTCTGAATGTTCGAATATGAAGCCTCAATGCTTTTCTCAAGTGAGACTAGGTAACCGCATACCGACTACTTTAGCAGTTGTTTTTTCGGAACGGCAATTCTTACAAATCCTGTAGGTCTATCATGGGCTGAATATCCTCATCCATAGAATTCATCAGACTCTGACCTGTAGAACCCTTACAGCTAAATTAGAACCACTCTTCTTTTTATAGGCGAGATAACTAAGGTCAAGATGAGCAAAATGACTTGCCGAAGATCATAGTCCTCAAAATGGTATCGTAAACCGGATAGAGCATCAGCACATCACGGCAGAGGTGGGGAAACTGAAGGATAGTAGTGAGTGGCAGGTGAAGAAAGTTGGCGGGGGGGGGGGGGTGTTGGGGCTAAAACAAATTAATAGACCAGCATCTACCAGGGTGTGAATATCTAAAAACGTGGCCTAGTGCTAGGTCCTTTAAATGATTTTCTCATTTGACCTTACCAAATGATCCCAGGATGTATATATTATTTCTGCAAACAAGAAAATGAGGCTAAGAAATGAAGCGAGTTGCCTGGGGTCAAGGAATTAGTGTATAATAAAACAGAAGGTGAAATTTAAGTTTGTCTGATTCCCAAAACACTTTGGGTGTTTTGTTTGTCTGGGAAAATATGGTCTGTGAATATCTTATTTTATATGGACAAATAGGGCCTTATTATCTCTTTGCACAGGAGAGAAGATTTATAAAATAGATTGGTCTTTCTCACTTTTTTGAAGTCACAGTCTCTCTCAGAGAATCTGATGACCATATCCGAGGAAATGGAATCGGTCTGAACACACATGTTCAATTTTAAGAACCTCCCAAAGCTTATCCAGGAACTCCCTAGAGTTCTACAGACACAAGTTTAAAACTCATAATGATTTTCTTGAGAATATAAATAAAGCAAATTTGAGGCTAAAAAATTCTTTTCAAATTTTCTAACATTCTGCAGTCTTCTAGTCTTTCTTATTATAATTGAAATAGCAGCAATTTGCAAAGTGTTCATGATCTGGACAATTGTTCATCTTAACTACTTTCCTAGCTACTCAATTTCTTTCTCTTAAAAAAAATGAAATGTGTTTGTTTCTTAAAGCTGTAAGAAATAAACAATATTAATAATAGTGGCCATATCAATTTTTATAGGAGTGATTTAAGCTGAATTACTGATTTACAATATCTTTGGGCGGTATGAAATGGAAGTTTTATTCATGTATAAATACTATGCGTATTGCTATAGTCTAAATGTTTATGTCTCCCAAAATTCAGCGTTGATACCCTGGCCCCCAAGGTGATGGTATTAGGAGATGAAACCTTTTGGGACATGATTAGGTCATGAGGATGGAGCCCTCATGAATGAGATTAATGTCTTTATAAAATAGGCCCAAGGGACCTCGTTCACTTTCTCCACAAAGTGAGAACACAGAAAGAAGGCACCTTCTATGAACCAGAAATCCCTCTCCAGACACTAAATCTACCAGCACCTTGATCTTGGATTTCCAAGCTTCCAGAACTGTGAGAGATAAATATCTGCTGCTTAAAAGGTATCCACTTTATGATGTTTTGTTATAAGAGCCTGAATGAACTAAGACATGTACTAGCCATAGAAACACACATATAAGTAGGCATACTTAAGCACTTCTCACATTGCATTTACTTACTCCTTTTCCATCATGTTATGCTTGTGCTTTATATTCTCTGAATCATTGGGAAGAGTACTATTTATATATTTCTTGGAGATATCACATATTATTGAGGATGTGGTCATCTCTTCTCTTTGGCTTTCTGAGGTCTCTTGAATTTCTCTCTCTGTTGTCTGGATTATGCCATGAATCTCTTCCCTGTTGCCATTTATGCTCTCAACAGTTATGTGTTCTATTTGTTTTTCATCTTCATTTTTTGCATTATCTGGGAACATTTTGTTCTGTGACTCTTCTTGCCCCATTACACATCCATTCAATGACGTATTGTTTTCTTTTTCCCCTAATGCTGAACTCATGTGTGTTTTATTTTCTTTTAACTGGACCTGGTTTGTGTAACGACTTTCCTCTCCATTTGTGGGAGAAACAGTAGCTGTTTCTATGGCATTTAGTTCCCCTCTTGCAGCAATGTAGGCTGCTTTCGTATCTTGAATGGAGGACATTGTCTGCTGTGGAGTACATTCATCATGCATGCCGCATAAATTACACATCTCCTTTTCTTCTTTCTTTAGAAATGCAGCAGTGCTCCCCAAATGTTCAGTTATTTTTATGAGGCAGTCTATGAAAGTAATGATTTCTGCACACACATACATAGACACAAAGAATAAATACAAAACTAAACTAAATCATGTTTCTGCACTGCCATCTAATGAGACATGGCAAGATAATTTTAGAAACCAACAAAGACCTTTACTAGGCATTTAAGCCAACCTCCTGAAGGAGAAGTAATTGTACAACTGTCACTCTTTTAACATTGTCGGAATGACAACAAAACACTTTGAACATGGTAGCAAAGAGTAAATCTAATCCCTCTTATGAAGATACTTTGAATATTTAAAGACAGATGTCATAACCTCTCACACCCCCAATAAGAACTGAAGTCAACATCTCCCTCAATTGTTTTTCATTTGAGAACTGTTCTTTTGCCACTGGATGTACAACAGTTTATCAATGATCCATTTAAAATGCTGGGCCAAAAATTAGGTGAACACTCCAGATGAGGCTTGGGTAGCAGACACACCATACCTCTGTTATTTCGGCCAATGTAGATGCTATGTTTTGGAGCCTAGTTTACTGCTATGAGAACTGGATTATGTTTATACTATTCCTCCTGATGAATTTGTGATCATGATAATTTTCAAATTTGTCCTTCAAAGAATAGTGCTGACCATACCAATTCTCTGATTGGAACCTACAGTGGGCACTCAAAGCCTACTAAATCAAGTCAACCTGTGGAGTAAACTCTCAGTAGAGTCTAATCTGATATAACCTCTCACTCCATCATCATTCTTCTCACCCTCCTATATGTTCATCCTGCTTCTCCTCACTACTGAAGTCACCTGGTGATTTCTTGAAGGCTGAGTACCTCTCTAGTCTTTAGAATTCAGTTCTGAACTAAAGAATATGTGATTTAAGGCCCCATAGCTTAGTGGTTTTAAAACAAATCATCCCTTCACTAGTCTGGGCTTTTTTTGGGATCCAGTTCTGACAACTTGTTTTTTTGTTTTGTTTTGTTTTGCTTTTTTGTCTCATACCTGAGAACTTGTCTTTATTTTTAACTCCTGTTCTGGTAGCCAAGTCCTTGTTTTTTCTGAATATATCTTTGTTCTGTTATGTTGCCAAGGACCACGTTCCACTCTCTCCAAAGACTAAAGATCTGATTATGGACTCCAGCTGATCGTTTCTCAGTCATGCTGCCTTTGGACAGATTATCCTGATGTCCACTATTTGCCCTTTAGGACTGAATTTCTTAATATCATCTACCCTGGGATTTCCTTATAGATGGAACCTGCCCATTTATCTTGATACTGTATTATTTAGAGTTGGATTTCATGATGCCACCTATGGAGTAATGGTTGTTATCTCGGATTATATTCACCAGATTCCTCATTCTTCCTGCCTTTCTGTACTTTTCTGCATCCATAACTGGACCTATTCCCAAGAATCCCTCTCCAGCCCCAGTGTGTGGGGATCCAATTCCCTATCCCCGCCCGCTTCAGTCTTCCCAGTAATTTTGCAATTAATAAGTCTAAGCTGAAATGACCCTAGAGATAGAGTATTATATTGATACACACACACACACACACACACACACACACACACACACCAAAAAAACCCCAAAAAAACAAAAGAACAAAAAAAACTACTAGCTCTGCCTCAAACTAGGCCTGTATTTTCTTGTCTCTTAATCTTGGGTCCTAGGCTCCCTATTTCCTGCTGCACAAATCCAATTCATTATTTAAGCTTCAGCTGAAATGCCACATTTGTTCTAGCAAACTTCTCAATTCCCCACCGTACAGATGGGATTTGGACTGTTTCTGAAGTCCCAAAGCACTTCATTCATGTGTTTCTAATGGGACTGGCCCCAATGTCCCTGGCATTATTGTGCATTTGTCTCAACTTATTTCCCCTCTGACACTGTTAGTCTTTTGTGGACAGAAACTCTATCGGAGCCTCTTGATATGCTCATAGCCCCTCTCAGGTCTTGCCCTAATCAATATTTCTTAAAGAAAGAATAAACCAGAAAAAAATACTTGCCTTGTCTCGAGACACATTGATTCTCCTTGTCAAGCAGCACACACAGCTGCTGGCAGGTGGAACGCAGGGTGCCTGCTGTGTGCTCCAGCAGCTGGTGGAGGGCCCCGCTGAGCTCCTGACCCAGAAAGACCACAGTGGCCATCCAAGTGGCCCTACCAGCCCCCTCACAAAGGTCATCACCCAGGAGTGCCTGCTTTAGCATCTGGTTTTGTCTCCAAATCTGCTTCAGTATTTGGCCCAGTTTACCTGAGCCCATGTATTCCGTATCCATATTATGATCCAAAAGTGGTACGTTCTCTCCTGCCAGCAAAGCCTAAAGGTTTTGGAAATTCAAACTTGGCGATGGTTATTTCTCCTAAATTCCAGGAGATGATCCAAGTCAGCTAGCCAAGTACTTTCTCACGACGTAATAGTTTACTCAGTTTAGTGTTGACTAGTGAAAAGTTACTAGGTGACCAAGGAAGGGCGTTGCTGTACCGTGGATGCTATTGTGTACAGAATAGATTAATCACTGGGGTAGAGCTAACTCACATGATCCAATTCTCCATGTAAGTTTTACAGATTCAATATACTGTGTAAGTCCCAAATACGTTTCAAGTTTTGAGGCAACAAAATATGGATTCCAGGTAGGATAAGAAGTTTATTAATCAAAGGTAAACTATTTC
The DNA here is from genome assembly GCA_031835075.1 of Saguinus oedipus. NCBI lineage: Eukaryota > Metazoa > Chordata > Mammalia > Primates > Cebidae > Saguinus > Saguinus oedipus. The sequence continues at coordinate 63,925,930 of CM063171.1, read as the reverse complement.
AACAATATTGCTCATAGGAGTCCTGTATACTTAAAAATATTTATGGATGAAATAATGTGATGTCTGATTTGCTTCTAAATAATCTGGGAGCATAGGGTTGGGGTAGAGGTATAAAATTTGCCGTAAGAATTAATAAATGTTGAAGCTGGATATGGTTACATATGAGGTCCTGACAAGTCACTCTAATTAATATGTATATGTAGAATAGTTTTATGACCAAGAGTTTAAAAAGATTCCTCTACTGGAGTAGAGCCTATTGCCATTAGGTAAGTGTAATTAGCATCTTCTTATATGGCAAATCTGCAGAGACTGAGATAGGAACTTGGCCTGTGATAATTTCCCTCTAATTGGATAAAATGCCCTTCACTGAAAGAAAGCAAACCTGAAGAGTAGCTTTCTCTAAACTAGCAATGAGTCTTTACCATGTGTAGTTAAAATTCAGATACAACAAGCTCTCCCCACTGCTGCCCATCTACCAGCCAGCACATTGTATATGGGGCTATGTGATACAGCACTTGGGGGTATTTGGAGGAAACCAGAACAGTCTGCTTCCGTCTCTCCAATCCCGCCACTGAAGGAAGGGAAAACACACACCCACGCCAAAGGGGAGAGGGCAGTGAGGACATTCCAGAGAGGCTCATGTTCCCTCAGGGGCACTGGAACGAAATCAAAGTGTTTCAAAGGGAAGCCGAACTGCTTCCCTCCCACAGGCAGCACTTTATCTCATCTTAAGCACTGGAGTGCTAAAAGCTACACTCCGGGCACCTGGAAGACAAGATGGGAAAAACAAGCCCAGAGAATAAATAATGAAGAATGACTGCCACCGCCCTCAAGACTTCTAAAGACTTCGAAGGGAAAGGAAAAGAGCAGTATTGAGTACTGGTGGCTGCAGAGTGGAGAAGGGCTCCTTCACTCCTAAGTGTCTTATTTTTCAGTTAACTTCCATTTGCAGAAAAATGGACCTTTTTTGCAACATGACTTCATATCACTTCATGGATTGCATCATTTATATCTTTTCAAACTAAAGACTTTCTCGTTGAATTCTATTTTGTTTCTCTTACACCTTAAATAGATGTGTCATTCCCAATAATAACGTACACATGGCTTTAATTCTCTGCCAGTTTGGAAAACTTCCTATAGCATTTACTGTAGGACAGGAACTAAGCACTGGAGGTCAGGCCTTTTTAGGACTTCAAGAGACAGATGTGTGAACAGACTATTAACATAAAGCTTAGACTGTGTTGAGAGCTAGAGCAGAAGTATAAAGAAAAAGTATCATAATAGCTTTAAGGAGTAAAAAAAGTAATTCTGCTTAGAGGCCTGGCAGATGTTTGAATGAGAAACTAAAGGATAAGCAGGCTACAGTGTAAAAGAAAAAAGACATTCCAGCATAGGAAATAATATGATCAAAGTCAGGGAGGCATGAAATTACACAGTAGGATCAAAAATGAAAAAGTACAGCTTTGGAGGAAGGTTCAGTTCATGAGTCAGGAGAAGTGGCAAATGAAGAAAGAGTTCAGTAATTGTGGAGAGTAAGGAGAAGAAATTAGAATGTTGGTTTACAGATAAAAGAGAGAAATTGAATGTTTTTGAATCGGGTTGCAATGTGATAAAATCTGTGCTGCAGGGATGCAGATCCTTTAGATGGCAGAGACATAAGAGTTAGAAGGCTTGAAGGTCTGTACTAAAACAGCTACAGAACAGAGAGAAGGGGGTGCCATGAGAGGGGATTTAAAGTATAGTGGGTAGAACTTATTAAACTTACCAAACCATCGGATTATAGGGAAAGGAATAGAAAGCATTGAAAATGCATCCATTTATTTAATTGAGAAATATCTGTTGACCACTGGTATAAGAACTATGCTTAGTGTTAGAATATGACTAAAATTTTAAATTTAGATAATTACATAGACAGTAAGACTATTGAGGGATGGATTTAAGGGGGGCATTAGGCTTGATGGGTAGATAATTTGTTTAATTTTAGATTTGCTGAGTTTGAGGTAACTCAGAGAAATTCCTTAGAATATGTTTGAAGTTAAAAATTTAGAATAATATTGGCATATTTGAATGTCATCAGTAAATAAGTGGTAAATGAATCCCTGGAAGTATAAGAGATCAATGGAGAATTTACCAAGCACATTTTAAGTACTGAATAAAACTGATAATGAAATAATGCTGGATTACTTGGCTAATCTACATTTATTTCTAGATACGTGGGAAAATTATTTCTCAGGGAGAAAAAACAAACCCAAACATTCTCCTCCATTTCATTCACACTTGCTCTCCTCAAGTTTAAACTTGTTTTCTGTTTGGCTTCTTAAGAACATGTAATATTTGCAAAGTGAGACCTACCACAGGCCACGCCACATTTGCTTGTTAAAACACGCATCTGCATGTTCCTGCACCTTGTTTTCCATTAATTGATGTCACTAACCACAGACAGAACAGACAATCGCAGTCAAGACACCCACAAAAGTTAACTGCAGAAATTCATCTGGATGGTTTTAACATTTGAGTCACATCTTCATTGTTGCTACAAGTTATTATGACCCCTTTTACTTTCTTATTGAGAATTCAGTGCTTCCATTGACGCTAGTATGCAGTCTTGAATTCATTATGTGGTCAAGAAGACAACAGTTTTTCTTAACATTAAAAGTAACTAAGTGGATTGGAGATAAAATTCAAATAGTAGGATAGTTCCTTGTTTACTACCTAAAGAAATAAAAACATGCAATAGATTGGACAAGCTATAATGCCAAACAGGATGTGAAGACCATAAAGTTTTGAAGTGTAGCAAAGAGTGCTATTTTTCATGGCATTTATACTGGGTAGTGGTGGGTAGGTCAGAGGTAAGCAGAAGAGTTATGTATGCCTGAAGTATTATGAGTCAATGTTATTAGTTCTATCGTAATTTTATTTTCATTGAATTTCTGTAGTTGCCTAAGTCATAGACTTTGGCACATATAGTCCAGAATAATTTTCCCCTTTTGCAAATTCATATTGAAGGTCTAGTCATCTTTTGTCCGTTTAAGATAACCTCATACATGTAGATGATGAGTGGAAGGAGAGGGAAAAGAAATTGTTTTCTTTAGTAACTTATTGCACTAGAAAACTATAAATTATACATCGGAATTTTTAATGTGCTTATCAATTTAAAAATGTTTTCAAAGAGCAAGTGGTCAAAATAAAAGCTATAATTTCTGATTAAACAAAGTAGATTAGATATATATTCCATCTGTGATTTCTACTGAAAAGGTTAAAATAGGGAAGCCAAGGTGGGCAGATCATGAGGTCAGGAGATTGAGACCATCCTGGCTGACACGGTGAAACCATGGGAGGCAGAGGTTGCAATGAGCTAAGATTGCGCCACTGCACTCCAGCCTGGACAACAGAGTGAGACTTTGTCTTTAAAAAAAAAAAGGATAAAAGGGTAAAACAATATATAAATCCCAAAAGACAAAGAGAATGTATGATAAGATGATAGACAAAAGATGTCAACAAACTTCTGGAAGGCTTAAAGCAGATGGACAAGTAGTAAATAATTGAATAGAGCTGAAACCTAAGCACTCAGACAGTGGAAAATAGGTGAGTTCTTGCCACAGAATCTCAGAAATTCCCAGAATTAGAGACACTTAGGGCCTCTGAAAGTAAAAGTAAACTTAGGGTTGTAAACAGATGTTTTTGTTGAAACTCTGTTTGGAGCACAGGTAGATTCCTTGATTCCTCTCTTCTGCCCAAAAGAGCCAAAGAGCCAGGCAACAATCTCACTCCCACCCATCAGAAGCTAGAGACTTTGTCTGAATCAATGGTGGCAGCAAAGCTGAGCAGAACAGAGAACTGGAGGGGTGCCATGCTGACCATAAGGGTTAAGTGAATTTCTACAAGGTTAAATTATGAGGTGCTACTCTATTCTTCTGCTCAACTCCAAGAACATGGGCTGGGAAGCATAACCTCCCAGGCAGAACATGAGAAGTTTCCTCCATGGAGAAACTGAACACTCCATCAGAAAACCTACTGATAGTGAAACTTTCAGTGCCCTTCTCCCTATTTCCTACCCCCAAAGCCTGCTCCGCCTCCACCACATCATCCACAGTGAAGCTCTGCATCATATAAAGCTTCCAAACTAGCTCTTCAGGCCTCACTTTAAGTGGAATAAAAACCAAGCAAGTTTGGATTTGAAAAAGCCTCTAATATAAAGCCAGAGAATAAAGTAAACAAACACAAATAAAGAACTTCGAAAAAAAAAAACAGAACAAACACAGGGAAGAGAAAATATCAGATGAATCTATAATTAGCATGTTCAGAATCTAGGATAAGAAAAAATAATGCACTCATAAGACAAGAAAATATTTTCTTTCAAAGGGCAGCAATGGGAAAGGACTCATTGAAATTAAATTATGATAATAGAATTTTCTGAATATGGGAAAGAAAAAGCAGTTGAGTAAATTCCCCAAAAGACAAAGAGATGGACAATAGGGAGAAAACGGAGGTTAAGAAAATTAAAGGTTAACTCCAAGTGGTTTCACTAATATGAGTTTCGGAAAGAGAATACAGAATGAATGAAATTATCAAAAAAAATGGATATGTTTCTCAGAATTAAAGCCTGTGATACTCTAGACAGAAAGAGCCTAGAACGATATATGCAAAAAATAATAGTAACCAGTCATATCAAATTCACACCAAGGACAAACATTCCAATTGCCTCCAAAGAAGGGAAAACCTGTCACATTTATATCAAAAGGCATTGAACTTCTCAACAGCAACACTAAGACCTAGCAATTAATAAGCTGTGATTTCACTATTCTAAGGGAAACCTCTTTCCAATTTAGGATTCTGTTTCTGCCAAAGTATCATTCAAGTGTGCAGAGAAAGAAAGGGCATGTTCGGGTATGCAAATGTCAAACTATTTATCTCCTGTGTACCCATTTTTTGGGAAGCTACTCACAGATGAACTCGATCACAAGCAATAGAATGACACAAGAAAAAAGAAGATTCTGGAGTCAGGAAATGGAAAATCCAGCAGAAGAGAGAGAGCTAAATCAAGTGCTTTAAGTGAAGTCCCAGGGCAACAGTAATGCTGTGGCCCTAGAAAGCTCCCATTTCAGACTGCAGCCGTCATCGGAGTGGTCCAGAAGTCTGTCTACAAGCAGAAAAAAATGGAACTGAAAAATTATCTGACGTTTTAAACATTTTAAGAGAAGTCTTACAATTCTATTAGAGACTTGAGGAAAAGAATTGTTGATAATTTAGCAACAGAAATAAAAGAGAAATATTAAAACCTGGAAAAACTAAATTCGAAAGAAAAGAATATATAATTATAGTGTATTATATAGTTCTGTTATGAATAATATTTATATAGCTACAATAATAAATGTCTATAATTACTTTAAAAATTGTGATATAGTGTATTCTTAAGATGGGTATAGGAAGCATGTACATAGAGAATGTATATAGTAGGGTGGACACAAGAGAGAAAAAAGTGTTATTTCTATAGCAGGAGGTCAAATATTTAAAAATAAATTGAATATTTAATAACAAAGAAAAACTAGTAGGAGTCTAGAAGTAAGTGCCAGAAGAAACTGCTAAAATGTTTAATGTGATTGCCTCTGGGGAAAGACATGGGAAAGAACAAAGCAACCTCTGACTTCCAGGAGCTAGCCTGGCACTACTAGCAAAGCCTTGGGATTGCTACCAGCTGTCCTGGCATTCATACCTAGGTGTTGGCATTCTGTTAAACATTAAAAAAAATCACAGGACATCATCACTATGATGGATCAAAACAAACTGAAGATCACACTAGAATCATATCATAACACATGAGCATTGTTCAAGCCACAAAATACTAAACATTCACCTCTCTCAGCTAATATGAGTGAGAATTGCTTCCTAACAATTTCATCTTTAGCATTGCTCTAGTCTGCCTCTCTATGGATAAGACTTATTGAGATACCCAATCACAGATCATTTCCGCTTTTAGACTGCATCCAATTCAGAGCAGGAGACTTCTCTTGAGTCACCAACCCAAAGCCCAAATCCTTTTATAAGTCCCTTTTAACATCCTTTACCTGAGACACCCCAGGGTTCTCTGTGGTGTGAGTTTTCCCTCACTGAAATGGGTGATGAGTCCTGCTTATTCAATGACAGGTGTGTTCCTGACGGCCTTATGCTGGAGGGCCAAGACAGATGCTATGGTACTTGGGGTGGAAGAAGGGCAAGGTGCCAGGATCCGTTGCTTTTCTTCCAAGTTGTTGTCGTACTATATGATTTTTTTAAACTATGTGTATTATATTGCTTTGATATAAACTAAATATGCATCTTAAAATGAAATAAGCCCAATGTTGCACTCCCTAGGGATCCTTTGATAATGGTATTAGAGTTGACCCAACGCATCACTTCAAGTGGGTTACTTCAGATCAGCTAACATATACTCCATTGAGTTTGTATGGAGTAATTCATCATTTGAAAATGCTTGGAATTTGGTGGCATGTGCTCAAGAATGACCTCAAAATTTAAAGCGATCAAAGGGGCTGGATGTGAACTTCAAACATAGGTAGCGTAACTACTACCTGGTAATGGCCTAATATTGAATACTTCACCTGGATCACAGAGCACTAGATACAGCAGAAGGTCAACAGATACTTGATGATTAAGACAATGTTGAAATGTATTAAGCAATCCACACATTCTTTTAAGAAAATCATCGTGCCATTCTCCCACCTAGAAAATACTTAATAAAATTCCATAATATCATAAAGTATGTAGTTGGGTTCAAATTTCCAATTGTCTCTTAAAAACCACAATTATTTTTAGATAATTTTTAAAAAGTGGCCTCCAAATAAGGTCCTCAAAGGCAACTAACTCTATTTTAATAATTCTCATATGAATTATGACAACTGAAAAATGAATTTTAAAAAAACAGATTATATACCAACAATGGAGCAATTCAATTATAGGCTTGAAACTTATCTTTCATTTTTGTCATTTTTATGTGGATGAGGAACAGAGGTGAAGGACTTAATTAGGAAGAAGTCACCAAATTTGAAAAGTTAATAGACATGCTTGCAGAGATACTTTCCTTCCTTTGTGTTTAAGTAAATACTTTACCATTTCATTAAAGTAGTTACTGATGTTGAGATGTTTTGTTTTACATAGAAATTTAGTATTGGAAGTTCTTATTGGCAAGTTCTGCATTCATTATGTAAAGAAAATGGTCCATTTTGGTGTCAAGAACTGAATTAGAACTGAAAAGTAACTATGAGTGTTCAATTATTTGGTTAAAAAAATGCTCCTTCTTTTTTTCTTTGAGATGGAGTTTCGCTCTTGTTACCCAGGCTGGAGTGCAATGGCGCCATCTCGGCTCACCGAAACCTCGCCTCCTGGGTTCAGGAAGTTCTCCTGTCTCAGCCTCCTGAGTAGCTGGGATTACAGACATGCGCCACCATGCCCAGCTAATTTTTTGTATTTTTAGTAGAGACGGGGTTTCACCATGTTGACCAGGATGGTGTGGATCTCTTGACCTCGTGATCCACCCGCCTCGGCTTCCCAAAGTGCTGGGATTACAGGCGTGAGCAACCGCGCCCGGCCCAAAAAATGCTCCTTCTTAACACCATTGATGGTGAAATTAACATCAGTGTTTTGGATTATAGCTTTGCAATGTGTCTCTGTGAGTCATTGTGTTTGTAAAGATTATGACTCTTTATATAGTCATGGGCCTCTGACATGAAACCAATGAAATAAATTTTCATGTGAAATAAAAATGAGACGGCTTTCTCTTATGTCAAAATCTTCTGAGACAGATGTTCAAACGAGGGTGTGCCAGATGAACTGCTACCGTATACTTTATGGAATCATAGTATTTGGAATGTGTTTCTATGCCATCTTCATTGCTTGACTTCTACCAGAATGTGACTAGTGATTTGAGAAGTAGTTCTGAAAAAGACAAAAAAGAAACACATTAATGAAGAAGAGTTTTATAAAAAAGGAGACAAAGAAAAGGTCTCGTGTTTTGACATCAACATATTCCTCCCATATCACTTCCAGGTTTTCTATTTTACTTCTAGATTATCATAACAAGATTCACCAATTTAAAAAACAACTGCCCTATTCTAGATCCTACCTCCATAAAAAGTCCCTTCTACCTGTACTTTATGACATCTTTTGGAGATGTCATACACTCATCCCTTTGAATGTTGAATTGTCAGCAGACGATTGTCCTCTCACTGTAAAAATAAGTTTGCAAGAATCAAATTCTTCAGCATAAACTCAACCCTCAACATCAAGAAAACTCTTATCTTCAAGTAGGGAAATGATGCAAAGGAATGACTAATATTTGCTTTTTAGAAATATTTTAGCTCTCCCAATTAAATTTTCGTTGAGCTGAGAATACCTCAGGACCCCATAGTGTTCATCATTATTAGGAGGATGACATTGTACACAATGAGCTTCAAGAGTATTTGTTTACCAGAAAAAAATATTATATATATATATAATGCAATAAAAATATTATATTATATATATATATATAATACATGGACAATATTAAGCTCTTTAGAAGTATAACTGTTTCCCCTCTTGGAGTGTTGCTATCTTGATACACTTGATCTTATGCTATCAACTATCTTACATTATTTATATCCACTATAGATATTAACCATGTCCAATATCAGAAGAGAAAATGTGATCAATCTTCTTTTTTGCTTTACTTTCCCTCATCATTGTTCTTATCACCAGGTTCAGGGACATTCTAGAAACTCAGTGAGTGGCAATATGTGGGAAGAATAGCCACGTCTGGCCCTAACTAGCATGTTCATTATGAAATTATCACAGGCATCTCCTTTCTGGCCATGTTTCCCATCCATCTACCCCTTTCAGCACATCTTCCAAGTTACTCTTTGTATCTCTTGCTACCTTGCATCATCTATCAAAAATCACCTGAATAAACCCACTTGCACTAGAGTCTTCGCAGGTGTTGAGTCGTCTCACCAGAATTATGTGTGTGTGTGTGTGTGTGTGTGACAGAATCTCACTCTGTTGCCTGGGTTGGAGTGCAGTAGCACAATTCTCAGCTCACTGCAACTTCCACCTCCTGGGTTCAAGCAATTCTCATGCCTCAGCCACCACAGTAGCTGGGACTAAAGGCACGCACCACCACATGTGGCTAACTTTTGCATCTTTAGTTAAAAGGGGGTTTCATCATGTTGGCCAGGCCGACCTTGAACTCCTGGCCTCAAATTATCCAACTGCCTTGGCATCCCAAAATGCTGGGATAACAGGCGAGAGCCACCGTGCCAGGCCCTATCTGAATTTTTAAAGAATGAATCTGTAATGATAAAATCTGAAGTTTCTGTGGGATTCCTTTCCAGGTGCATCTCAGCCTATGTGTTAGGTCTGTGTGTGAAATGATATCATTAGGAGCATGTTGTTTTTTTCAGTACTGTCAGAAATACGTAACCACTAACTGGTTCATTTCTTAATTCAGAATTAGCTGCAACATTCCATGGAAGCTGCATTTGATATTTAAAAATTTGTTTTTAACTCCTTGTCATAAAAATGAGAACAAGGATGAATTAATTTCTATCCTGGTGGAGAAGTCATTTTTGTTAGGGCAGGGACTATCCAAGATTGTGCTACTGTTTAAAGACATTATTGCAATTGCTGATAGACCCAGATAACAGCGCCAATGTAATCCCAGATTCCCATATTGAATTAAATCTGATTTGGGTTATTTAGGTCACATATTGAAGAAATGCCCTCTCTGTGTCATTTCTCTGTAAATAGTGGGTGTCCTTTGATTTTCTTTATAATATACATTTATTTTTGGAGCTCATTAAACAGGTTAGGCAATTTAAATAGGTCTAGTCGGTAGACGGGAGTTAAAGCTGAGGATAGAGAAATTCTCTGTGGTATTATCTAACACACAAGATGAGGGTTGTTCTTAATTCTTGGCTCTTACCTATGAAAGCACTGAGAGAGCCATTTGAAAATAAGGTCTTAAAATCAGATCCATACCAAAATGGAAAAAAAAAAAACTTATCAACTCTTATATTTGCATTTTTTAAGGAATATTAATTTTGTTTTAAAAGCAAAAGCTCTAATAGACAGAGGATGTTATAAGAGCCAATTTATCCAGGTGTAGGTGAGAATAAGGAAATTCTAGCTTAAATAGTATAGTACAATTTGTTTTACCCACCTTTCCTCTCATAACTACTTTTGCTGCAAATACATCATTGCAATCGCTTCTAAATCTTATATCAGTCTGTATTCTTTGAAAGTCTGAAATAAACTAGGTTTATTTCATTGTACTTCAGTAACGGTGTCATATGACTTCATGTGATTATACAGGATAGTACAATAAAGTCAGAACCTCTGTATGCAAAGTGGTTTTCTTGTGTCTTGAAGGAGTTAATTTCTCAGCGTCTCATTTATTTCCTAAGAGGGGCCCATGGTACTAGAAAATACATGCCAGAATGTTCAGTACTAGAGGACTTCTCTTATTTCAAATGTACAAGAGTAATAATGCATTCACTCATGGGAGAAACTGGTGCCTCTATTTGGGTTCTTTTAAAAAACACAATTTCATTCATTAAATTTTCAAAATGTTAAAGATAGCTTAGAACAGTAAAAAGGAGTAATTTTTAAAGAATTGATGATTACTAATTCAATATCTGGAAGTACAAGAAGGGATACTTGTACTTAGGGCAGGGACTCAGATTGTATTTGATGAAATAAGCTGTAAGAGCTTAAGATATGCAATGTTAACACATTCAACATAATCTTATTTTAAAAATCTAGACCTTTTTTAAAAAACAGACTTTCAAATATTTTACTGTATTTCACTTGGTCTCATTTCAGCAATAAGATCTAAAGTTAATACCTGGAAAATAATCTCAACATTCTTAAGGACCCTGAAAGTAGAATAATTCAAAGATAGCAGGGTACATGCCTTAAATTAAACAAACCAACCAGCCATGCATGAAAATATCTTCAGTCTGCTTTTTGAGAAGAGGTCATTCATATGAGGACTATTTATGAGTAAATAAGGGCATTATGATGACTTATTTAAGTGAAAGCTGGAATTCTTGTTCTGGTCCAAAGAGATAAGCCGTGTGTTTGAATGACCTTGAAGACTGTTATTTTGAGCCATTATGTAATCCAGCAGCTGTGGCAATGCCCTTTTCTAAGATACACAAACAAAGACGCAAAATAGAATAGACAAGTGGATTCTTAAGAAAGTTTGCACATTGCCATGTAGCTAATGTGTGTAGAGCCTCCTTGCAATGTTAACTCTTTCCAAGTGATGGTGATGATGCCCAACCACAGTTTAGCTGTGAGATTTAGGCCAGTAATTGATGTTTCAGCCTATCTAGGGATGACCTTAATTATCACCTGTGAGCCAGGAATAGGGCAAACAGTAAGTCAAGATAAACAGTCATCTGCAACAGGGAAACCAAATGTATTACCAAATCTCTGCTGGCTACAAATGAGGACTACTGACCTGTATAACTACATATTACAGATAATAAGAGCCCTGAAGTGTGTCATTTGTCCATCAGCTAATATATATTGTGTTTATTGTATACTAAGCATTGTTCTAACCTTGTAGGTGGCTTAAATAATTATATCTTTTCTCTGTGGATCTTAAAAATCTAGCTGGAGTAACTACACTTGCATTTGATAAAGATCAAAGAAAACTAAAAATGTCCATTCAAAATAGCAAATTTGCAAGTTTTTGAAGAATGCATAAAATAGACTAGAAAGCAATGGAAAGAAACACAACAAATAGATGTCAAATATTAAAAACTTGAGACATGTTCAAATGCAAATTCAAAGTGTTGCATAGTCCTCGATTTGCTGAAAGAACAAGGGAATCACAGATGAACTAAGAGTGCAGCAGTCAGGAGAACATCACAGCAAAAGCAACCCCAGGGAGGTAGCCACGGCCACCAAGCTGTTTCCCTCTGTCATCTGGTTATACCAAGCACATCCTGTTTCCATGGGGACAAGAACTGGGAAGAAGCCATAAAAGAAAGAAAGAAGAGTCTTCTGGATTGTATACCAACTTATTATTAACAATGACCTTGTTCTGCTCAGTCCTTGAATTTCTCATGCTGGTGGATTTGGTTTAATTTGGTTAACCCAGAGAGGAAGTTGTGGATGTGAGTTCGAATGAAAATGTAAGTATTTTTTTTCTGGCCTACAATGTGTAAGACATGAAAGAAACAGTTTTACTCGTGCCTGCTCCTTCTCTAGGGGTTCCTGGGATTTCTACCTCTGCTGTATGTTACTTGCTAATGCAATGCAAATTTTTTCCTATGTTTACTCTCAAATTATTTTCTGGGATACAAAAGGAGAAAACAATGGAAGTATATGTTATCAGATAATTACTTCTAGCCCCTTTCAGCCAAATCTTGAGATTTGAAGTTTAGATCCCTTACAAGTCTTCAGAAAAGTGTTTTATGCAGTGACTGATTGCATTATCTACACAAAATACAGTTTCCTTTGAGGTTTTGAGGGATACATCTTTTGGAGAGCCTCAATACTAAGATAAAATATAGCTTATAGCACTTCATAAGGTCAGATGTAAAGGACTTTTTACAAGTAGACAGTTCTATTTCAATATTTCTGAAGAAAACAACACCAACCACCATAAACGGCTAAAAAAAAAACCCAGAAATATAACTAATGTCAGGGCATCTATATATACACATAGAGTTACACACACATTCTATCATAAATTCCATGTGTTATGGAGAAATAAAATTCATCCATTCTGGTGAATGCTAATAACTCCTACTTTAGACACTAAACTCATCAAGATAACATAAAAATATGTTTATTTAACAAATGTTTACTGAGAATCTAGTATGTGCTTTTACCTCTGTGTGCCTCACTTTGCAGACAATGAGAAAAAAGTTTCATTTCTCAGGTAGCTGAAATTAAAGTATGCATCTTTTTTTTTGAGACGGAGTTTCGCTCTTGTTACCCAGGCTGGAGTGCAATGGCGCGATCTCGGCTCATCGCAACCTCCCTCTCCTGGGTTCCGGCAATTCTCCTGCCTCAGCCTCCTGAGTAGCTGGGATTACAGGCACGCATCACCGTGCCCAGCTGATTTTTTGTATTTTTAGTAGAGACGGGGTTTCACCATGATGACCAGGATGGTCTGGATTTCTTGATCTCGTGATCCACCCGCCTCGGCCTCCCAATAAAGTATGCATCCTATATCCTGTTTGCATAGGTTAGCTTATGTGGAGCAACTAACTAGCTAACTAGGTAAGCTGGACTTAAATGAACACATTTCTAATGCTATGTTATCTGCTCATATCATATAATTTTGTTTGGAGATCAAATTAACGCTACAGGTAAATATGTTCTCAACCTGTTGCAGCATGCAAAGACTATCTGACATTTCACAACGAAGTTAATGCCAAGGTCTTTCAGATAGTATTGTTTTATCATGACTGCTAGAATAAGGTAATCAGTAACAGTTATGCTTGAAACAAAGCAAAGTGCTGTATTTCTAAATAGTTCCGAGTCTATTCTTTGTTGTTGTCAAGCTTAGAATTCTTTTTCACAATAGATACCAAAACAATTGTTTTTAAGCTGGTTATATAATAGTTTCACAGAGCTACCATAATGACTAAGAAATTGAGGATGCTTTTGTTTCATTTTTTTCCCCAAAATGAATTAGCTCTTTTGACTAAAGATCCATTTTCATGATGTCAGACCACGGAATGGAATCTGAGTTCCTAGAACTTCAAAAGCTTCATTATCTGATATAACATTCAAATCGAATTTGAAAGGAAATGCTTCCTTGCAGTCTATGTCCCGAGCATGTCTTTGTACAGAAAAAAGAGTTAGGAAACTTCCTCTTGCATAGTCACCTCTTATTGTCATTCTTGAATGTGTTCTCCTATGATAATTAAATGTTTAAATGTTGAATTAGAGTAAGTTTAAACTTAGAAGAAATCATACAATTCCAGAGCTGAAAATGATCCCTTAGGTCTTCCTAGTTCAACTCTCATATTTTGTGAAGCTAGCCGGCTCTCACGAGATCTTACTACAGAGCTGGGTCTGTATCCAAACAGCTTTATGTTCCAGTTCTAGTACCTGACACAGGCTAAATGAAAAGATTCATTCCTTTAAATAAAAAGTTATGAGATGTAAATTCACATGCTTGCTTGAAATGAAACTATTAAATTTTTCACGGCTCCCTTCAGTATTCTTTCTTTTCTTTTTTCTTTTTTTAGAAATGAGGGTGTTGCTTTCTTACCCAGGCTGGAGTGCAGTGACATAAGCATAGATCATTGCTGCCTCAAATTCCTAGGCTTAAGTGATCTAGCCACCTCTGTCTAGGATTATATTCTTGAGCCAATGTACCAGGTCCGTTTATTTCTAAAACTTTGTCAGTGATTTGTAATCATGGTTTGTGCATAGTAAACATTGAAATATATGTACATGTGTAATTTATTTAAAATTTTATAGCCTACTTATTTCCATCCCCTCTAAAAATCCAGCTATTTAAGGTTACCTTAAACTCACTAACAATATGAGTACTACAAATACAATTTTAAAAATGAGAAATTATACAGGGAAAAAAGAAGAATGACTAGGAAAGAGGAAACATCATTCTTAAGCATTGAACTGCACACTGAGTTTCCTGGCCATCAGGGCAATGGCAGAATAAAGTCTTAGTCCCACTTTTAGATGAAAGGAGATATAAAACATTTCTGCCAGGGAGAGAAAAGGGGAAGTAGCTGGGAAAGGCTTGGTCTGATTTTGGTTGAAGAAGAAAAAGAGGGAAGGAAGAAATGAAGGAAAGGGAAAGAAGGAGGGAAGGAAGGAAGGAAGGAAGGAAGGAAGGAAGGAAGGAAGGAAGGAAGGAAGGAAGGAAGGAAGGAAATTTGAATGAAAATATTTTAGACAGGCCCTGCTGTTTTAAAGAATGATCAACATAGCCATCCAGGAGGTCTTAGGTACTGAATTACAGATGATTTTAGTATCTAGATCTTTATGTAAAGGAAATTAATATAACACACAAGGTGTCCAAAAGAGACTTTAAAAAATATCAAAATTTCTTAATGATTCTTGTGTTGAATCCAGTGAATGCATTTAAACATTAAACTATCTTCCTGGGAGATAAGTTCCTTTTAGGCAATAGAGTACTAACTTAGCATATACTTGATCATCTCAATGGTAGCTGAAATAGAAGATAAAGTAATGGAAGAAATAAGATTGGCTTATCCTTTATAGTCTTATTCAAATATTAGATCAACTATGCTTTGGGCCAGAATAAGTGTCAGTCCAATCAATGTTGCATTATATACAGTGAGGGGAAGTGTATCTTCACCCACTTGGATTTCCTGGTACTTGGGAGAGGTTGCTATATTTTCTCGGCTACTCTTCCAGAGATAACTTCACTCTAAACAAAAGACTAGTGAAAGTGAGCAAGAAGGTAGACATGGAACAGGAACATTTCCATGATGTTCATCAGTGCGGTCTCAGGACAACTGCATTCTTCCATTCTGAGTACAGGACTTTCCAGACATCGCCTGGCTTCTGTTAGGGAAGGCAGGCTATGTGAACTATGAGTGTAAACTCTATATAAAGAAACTCTTATCTTGAAACTCTAGGTAGTGAAAAAACGTCTAGAATTAATACCCAGGCAATTTTTGTTAGTCATGGTCTGATCAAATTATAAAGGTCAATGTTTCTAAATTAACTATTTGTTTATTAACTTTCCCTTTTTTCTCCTCTTTGGTGCTAGGCCTTATTTGCTTTGTATGCTAGCATTTTTCTTTCACAGTTGTGTTCATCCATGTCATCCAAGAAGCAAATAGCTGTTCATATTAAAAGTGTGAGAAATCTATTAAGGGAACTGCCAGGGAGAGAAAGGGAGAAGGAGCTAGGAAAGGCTTGGTCTGACCTTCCTTGAAGAGGAAAAAAAGGAAAGGAAGGAATAAAGGAAAGAAGGAAGGAACTTAATTTGGGTGGAATCATTTTTATGGGCCTTGCAGTTTTAAGGAAAGATCAACATAGCCATCTGGGAGGTCTCAAGCCAAAATCTCTGCTCTCAAAGGACTTCTAGGTTTCCCCAGTAACACACTTGCCTTAGCGTCACTACCACACCCAGACATTGGCTGACAGCCAAGGGCAAAGTGTGGTCCTAAAGCAACTGAGGAAATGAGTTCCAGAGCTTAGCAGCTAGAGCCATTTGTTAGTTACACTCTCAGCAGTTATGGGTCCAAGATGCACATTCTCACAGCAACCACAGAAATCACACATTATGGCTTTAATTCACCTTGAGCAAGTTAATCATATTACTTCCCACTTTTGTCTATTGGTTTAATATATAGTAATTAGAAACATTTTTTGAATATTCACCAGGTGATAGACAATGTTAAAAGCTTTTCATGCATCTCAAATACCGTGTTATGATTCCCATTTTACAGATTACTTAGTTCATTTTCTTATACAAACAGGCTATGATACACCATTACATTAACTTAGTAAAACTAAGAACTGCGTTTCCCAGAATCCCCTCACCTATATAATCCCTTACCAACATAGAGTTAGCGAACAAAAAACTTGCAAAAGATTTGAAAATTGGAAGTGATGCAGCAGACACTAGTCTGTGAAAGCTGTTTTGCAGTCTGAGGAGGTAATAGATAGATTAGTGTTGCTCAGTAGGGTCCTGTATGTCTTCATTCTCTGCTCTGCTACTCGGTCTTCCTCCAGCCTACTGGCCCTAAAGATCAATGCTGGCCTCAAGACATACTTCCAGACATTTGGCTGTAGACCATTAGAGTTGTAGAGTTGGTCTCTGCAGAGAGCACTTCCCATGGGCTCCTTTTTGTGGCTCAAATTTAGCAACTGAATATAATATACTTGGCTTCCCAGATTAGTTCCTTACTAACTTCTTTGCTGATTCTTTAACCCCTCCTTCCACACCTTCTAGTTCCTTCCACCATTGCATAAAGTCTAATTCCTATAATAAGTCATTATTCCTAGAACACATAGGGACTTTTCTCCTTTGCCTGAACCTTAACTGACATAGCACCAGTGCAATAAACGTCTGTTGAAGGAAAAGGCAATTTAGGCCTAGCCCAGGGATTGAGCTTTATCCAGTTTGGATTCAGAGTCTAACACACTTTATTTTGGATTAGAGCAAGCAGAATTCATTTGTTTCAAATACCAAATGTGAGGATGAAATTTGACCAGCAGTTACTGAAATTGAAGTGCCTCACTTGTAATATGAAGTACTTCATTTGTAGTTTCTCAATAGAACTACTGTTTTACAATGTGTGATGTTTAGAGCCAAAATTTTGCTAAACAATTAAAAGAGCATGAGCACCTACATATGTGCCTGATTGAGACTTGTGACTTTTGCATCATAGAAAGCAGAGGATAGAAACAGGGATTATCAGTCAAGCTGCTAAAAGTAAATAATGTCTACTGTGTCTAAAATTGCCTGTAAAACATATCTTCAAGATGCTCAATTAAATTATTCAATATTATGTAATTTAAAGAAATCCCACCCCATTCCTGCTCTACTTCAACCAGATCTATATCCATTTCATCTGTTTTATTTTATTTTCATTTCCTCTGAAGATTTTATTGGAACACAGGAGTCTTCTTTTTTCTTTTTCTTTTCATTTTTTTTTTAAGATGGGATCTCACTCTATTGCCCAGGCTGGAGTGCAGTGGCATGATCTTGGCTCACTGCAACATCTACCTCCTGGGTTCAAGCAATTCTCCCACCTCAGCCTCCCGTGTAGCAGGAATTACAGGTGTTAGCTACCATTCCTGGCTAATTTTTGCATTTTTTTTTTTTTTTATTAGAGATGGTGTATCACCATGTTAGCCAGGCTGGTCTCAAACTCGTGACCTCACATGATCCACCCGCCTTGGCTTCCCAAAGTGCTGGGATTACAGGCATGAGCCACCAGGCCTGGCTGAACAAAGGAGTCTTGTAATGTGAAATATTTTCGAAACCACTAGAATTGATCCTCCAGATGTGCTCAGATTTATCTATGTCCAAAAATGAAAATACCTAAATTTCAAGCTGAGACCACCACTACAAATGTAAAATATACTCATGTAGCCCATAATGCTTACAATTCTGTATAAAAATTCCTGTATTAAAATTGTCTACAAATCCAAGTTTTTATAACATTTAGAAAAGAACAAACTTCCTATTTATTTGTTGAAGAGTATCAATGTGTTTACATGATCTTCTAAGACATCTAACCCTACATTTTTTGAAATTGTATTGCTAGGTCCAGTGAACTTGTTAGTTACATTTAGTGCTTCTCAAAGGCTCCAGAATGCAGGAGAATGCTCCTCAATTAAAAATATTATAAATCAGAACTTCTGGACTTTACAAAACAGGAGAAGATTAACAAACATTGAACTTCAGAGATTCTAAGACATTGTACTTTGTATTAATAAGCATTAGTAAGTAAATCAAAGTTACTAATACAAGAAATAAATGAAAATTACATACAAAGGGATTTGAACACTCTGCAGTATTAAACAAGAGTGCTGTGGCTATTTACAGGGCTCTTTCCAAAGTGAATGCATGGAAAACTATTTGACAAGGTAAAAAAATAAATAAATAAAAGAAAGAGAGGTGAAAATACAGAAAATGAAATTAGAACTCTGTATACGTGGAAGCCATATAAAGGGGCTCTTTTTAATTGACTCATTTCTCTCTTAAAATGGTAAATTCCCTACAAGTTAGTGTTTATTACTTAAAGCAAAATGTGTCAAAACATTAGTCATCAACATTGGGCCATTTGCTTTTAGAATTACAATTCTGCATGTATATCTTGAAAAGAAAATGACTTTTAATAGAAATTTCTATAGCATGTTTTGATGTATTCTATCTTCACGGATTTTGGAATGGGTTGTTCTTATGTTGATTTTTCCCTCACATGTAGTCCACGTTAATCTCATAGATAATCTCATAGTTTGATAGTTTTCACATGTGCATTTATATATTCAGTTAGAATAACTTCTTTATTGCCTACATTGTGACTGTTTTAAATTAATTAGTTAATAACATTATTTATATTGTTTTATTTTTTATTCATTTAATTCATTAATTCACTGATTGTCAACAGTGATCATGACTACTCCTTGACCCTTGCAGTCATATTCATCAACTCATCTGCGTGGGCTCATTGTAGATCTTTTAAGCTCTAACACAATCTACATTTTTAAAAATTATTATTATTATTATTTTGTTTTCTACATTT
The DNA here is from genome assembly GCA_031835075.1 of Saguinus oedipus. Taxonomy (NCBI): domain Eukaryota; kingdom Metazoa; phylum Chordata; class Mammalia; order Primates; family Cebidae; genus Saguinus; species Saguinus oedipus. The sequence continues at coordinate 63,906,674 of CM063171.1, read as the reverse complement.
TATTTTTTCTCTTTCCAACACAACACATTTTTTTTTTTTTTAATTTAATTTAAGTTAATTTTAAGTTCTGGGATATATGTGCAGGATATGCAGGTTTGTTACATAGGTAAACATGGGACATGGTGGTTTGCTGCCCCTATCAACCTGTCACCTAGGTATTAAGCCCCACATGCATTAGCTATTTATCCTGGTGCTCTCCCTCCCCTGGTCCCCTGCAGGCCCTAGTAACCACAATCTACATCCTGATAGCACCAGAGTGATATGGTGGGTATTTGTTAGTTCTAGATGGAATGGACTAGTTTCCAATGACTTTATAATACTTTTGAAGAAGTTGGATGCACTTCTTCAAAAGTATTATAAATGCACTTCTTTCCAGCATGATTACAGAAAAATCAACCCTCTCCTCTTCTTGTTAAAAAATAATTTTGTATTGACTCAAGCTTTGTGCCATCCCAGGCAAAAGGCCTTACTATTCAATTTTTAGCAGTAAGGATGGCCTAGTATTAACTTCTTTAAAGCTAAATCAAAATATTCAATAGCATATTCATGTTTAGCATAGAAATGGATGATTCTATGACAAAAACTACTGGTTGGGATTCTGTATAAAAAAAGAAAATTCCCAAATAGATATCCTCCTTTTATTCTGTTAGTAATAGAACCCTGGAATTTAACAGAGCACATGAATGCCCAGAATAAGGATTTCATTTTTCTGCCTCCTTTGAAGTTGGGTATAGCCATTTATTAACTTGCAGTCTTTAGAACATGGGTAGAAGTAATGGACAACTTCTAGATCTGGTCTATATAAGTCTATACTGTGTCCTTTCTTCTTTCCTTCCCACCTACTGAAAAGTGGATGTAATGGTAAGAACTCGAGTTGACATATTTGGCCATGGGATGTATACTGCATGTTGATAGGCTTGGTGGTTGGTTGGCAAGTGGGCTGACTTAGAGTCTGTCCGGCAGGTAGGCCGAGAGGCTGCATGGCCAGCAGAGAGTCTGTCTGGATTGCTGGCAGGCCAAAAGTTTGGCTGGGAGGCAGGCAGAGAAGCAGGGTGGCAAACTGGCTGAGAGGCTATCTGGGAGGCTGGCTAAGGGACTGGATGCGAGGCCAGCAAAGAGGCTGGCTTGGTAGTGGCCACCAAGTTAGCTGGCTTAGAGACTGTCTGGCAGGTACGCTGAGAAGTTGGCCTGGAGACAGGCTGAGAGGATGGATGGCTGGCTGAGAGTCTGTCTGGATGGCTGGCAGAGCGAAAGACTGACTAGGAGGCTGTTGAGAGCATGGATGTTAGGCTGGTGGAGAGGCTGGCTGGGTGGCTACGTTGTCAGTCTGCTAAAACAAAGTACCATAGACTGGGTAGCTTAAGCAACAGAAATTTATGTCTCACAGCTCTGGAGGCTGGAAGTCTAGAATCAGGATGCCAGCATGGTTGGGTATTGGTGAGGGCCGTCTTCCTGCCTGCAGGCTGCCGATTTCACCTTATGTCCTCATATGGAAGAAAGAGGGCCTAAGACTTCTCTGGGATCTCTTAAGAGGGACACTAATCTCATTTATGAGGGCTCTACTCTCATGGTCTAATCACCTTCATATACCTAATACTATAACATCGGGTATAAGTAGTCCAACTTTGAATTGTGGGGAACACATTCAGTCCCAAACAGATAGAAAGAGCTGTGGCCACCAGCAATAAAGACCCTGCAATTTGGCATTAAAAAAAAAAAAAGAAAAAAAAAGAGCTGGATCTAGTCCTAGACTACTTACATGAACTAAGAGAGCAATAAACTTCTATCTTATTTAGGTAACTGTTGTATTGGCCTTTGTTGCTGCATCCAAACAAGTTTGTCACCTTATAAAACCCATATATATATGGGTTATATCCTATCTATACTGGAATATTGAATAGAGTGGTTAATTCTGGCCTAACTACCTACTTGCCTTTTGAATTTGAGCAAATTACTTAAGGTCTTTTAGCCTAAGGTTCCTAACCCTTCTATAAAATGTGGGTTGCAGCTGGGCATGGTAGCTCATGCCTATAATCCCATCACTTTGGGAGGCCTAGGCATGAGGTCAGGAGTTCAAGACTAGCCTGAACAACATAGCAAAACCCTGTCTCTACAAAAAAAAAAAATACAAAAAATTAGCTAGGTGTGTTGGCTCATACCTGTAGTCAGTCCCAGCTACGCAGGAGGCTGAGGGAAGAGGATCACTTGAGCTCAGGGTGTGGAGATTGCAATGAACTGAGATTGTACCACTGCACTCCAGCCTGGGAAACAGAATGAGACCCTGTCTGACATAAAAAGGATTAAGAAAAAGCCGAGTTTCAGACATAATAAACAAAATAGTTTTTTTAAAAATGAAAAAAATGTGGGGTTTCTATGAGGGTTAAGACAGTTAATCCACTTGAGTGCGTGACTCTATACTTGACACAAAATGAACCTTCCCAAATAAGAAATATTATTATTAAAGCAGTATTTTAACCCATTGAGTTATACAGATGTATTTTTGACAAATAACTATCTCAAAAGTTTCTTTGGAAGTTATGTTTTTCAAGACTGCATTTCCTAAGGATACTTACAGTGGTGTCTTTGAGGACTTGTTTGACATTTGTTACCATCCACTGACAAATTTTCTAGGTTAAATTTTTCCATAGAATGAAACTTTGTGATTGTAATCACTAGCCGGCTGTGAGTAGATTGCATTCAGAATTCATTTTTAAGTAAATATTTTAGCTTTATCCTTAAGGACTTTCTTGTTTAATTTCTGTGAAGAGTTGGATTGACCTATCCTATGGGCTCTATAATTTTCCAATGAGCTTGTTAGCCCTACTTCCAGCTTGAAGTCTATGGACTTTGAACAGACAGAATATCTGCCTGATGACAACATTTTAAAGATCATTTACTTTTAATTCATGCCCACCAGGTAATTTGCAGTAGCTTTGCTACAAGAAGTAATATTCAATAATCTGTGAGTGCTACCTGTAGCATATGAGATTCTCTAATTACACTGGACCAGATTTTTTAAAAATGTGTTTCAGTAAACTAAATGCATTGTACAAAAAGATGGTTTCCTGATCATATACATTTAGGAAATGCTAAACTAAAAAAGATTAAACAAATTTATTTCCAGTAGGAATCCTATGAAGACTGTAATATGGTCAAGATAAGCCACAGAGCTCCAGAAGAGAGTATTAATTGAAGGATTTTCTAGGATTACATGATCAAGTAGCTCTTGTTTTTCCTAAAGCATTACGTAGAACTAATATAAAAATCATAGTTTGTAAATGCTTATTGTTTGATTAGCTTAAGGAAGGTCATTGGAAAGCCTCATGGGTCTCTGCTGACATAACTGTCCCAACAGATTAACCATTAGTCAAATGTTTTCCAGTGTCTATTTCTTGCTCCTTAATCCCCTTAGACACTATGCATTAAAATAATGACCATTGCAAGGGCCTGCCCTCAGGCCCAGTTCTGGCTTTTTTCCTCATTGAACATTGCAACTGAGGTCCCTGTAGGCCTAACAGCCAAGAACCTTAACTTTTTCAAGGCTCTGACATGTTATCTTGCCTAGCAAGCAAATCCATTTGCTTTGAATTCTGCATGATATTATTGTGGCTTGCAGATGACCTGCCTGGTAATGTTATTGACTGAACCCGTTTTTGTTCTCATAAGCAGTTATGAGTCACAAAATTATTTTCAATGCTCAATGATGCCACAAGGAACCCAGCTGGAAATTAGAATTCAAAGTGCATAGCTAGACTCCAAGAAATCATAACTAAATTACAAATTTGACAGCAGAAATTCGAATCAGGACATTATTGACTGTATTACTGATACGTGAGAAGATATGTCAGGGAGTGGATGGAATACTTTGAAGACTTGGCTCTTGTTATTGTTTCACATTGTTTAGTAAGAAAATTATGGTCATATGAAACCTACACCCAGGACGCACCTTACTCAGTGAAAGATTTCTATCAATAACACAGATGAAAGCTGCTATTGAAGTCTATTATCTGGGCTAACTTTTGGCTATGGATGCAAGAAGTCATTTTAATAGCCTAGCTCCATTCACTACTTAAACTATTAACACTCCAGTCCCATAGGGAGGTGGTCTGATACAGTAATTACAGAGAGCTAAGCTATGCATCTGACAGTGGTACTAAGCTTGAGTTCCAGCTCTACTATTTACGAAGTAGGTGACCTTGGGCAAGTTACCTAAACTCTTGAACCGCCTAAATACCCTTATCTATAAAATGAAGCTAGTAACAGAATCTAATTTGTGGAGTTACTGTGAGAATTGAAAAACATAGTTTATGTACTGGGCTCACATATGGGTAGTATTTAATAAATATAACCCTACTATTAGTTATTGATTAGTATTAGTTATTAATAATAATAACAAAGAGATTATGTACTGGACTTGAATATGGGTAGTATTTAATAAATATAACCTGGCTGGGTACAGTGGCTCATGCCTGTAATCCCAGCACTCTGGGTGGCCGAGGTGGGCAGATCGCAAGGTTGAGACTGGGACCATCTTGGCCAACATGGTAGTCTCCTGCAGTCCCACCTACTCAAGAGACTGATGCAGGAGAATCCACTTGAACCCGGGAAGCACAGGTTGCAGTGAGCCGAAATTGTATCACTGACGGCACTTCAGCAGGGTGACAGAGTGAGACTCCATCTCAAAATAAATCAATAAAATTCTACTATGTGCTATTAATCAGAATTAGTATTAGTTTTTATTGATAATAATAAAGAGATTGTTTATGTAATGGGCTTGCATATGGGTAGCATTTAATAAATATGTCCATCCACACATACATGCATGCACACACTCCTTTAATGATAAAAGACTCCAGCCTTGTTGATGTAGTGGCTCGATTTTCTTATTTTTTGAGATGGAGTCTCACCCCATTGCCAGGCTGGGACTACAGACATGCACCACCATGCCCAGCTAATTTTTTTATATTTTTAGTAGAGACAGGGTTTCACCATGTTGACCAAGATGGTCTCAATCTCCTGACCTCATGATCCACCCATCTCGGGCCTCCCAAAGAGCTGGGACTACAAGCATGAACCACCTTGCTCCTTTCTACGGAATGATGTACTTGGCCAAAGGCTCTTACCTCTTATTCTTAGTTTATGTCAAATATAATGTGTAAAGCACGTCTGAAGTTCAGCACTGAATAAGGCAGGACATCAGTTCACACATCAGAAGCAAATGCCAGCTGTGTATTTTGAACTTTGCTACAGGCTATAGGGAGTATTCGAGAAGTTTGAAGTAGGCCTCTGGGGACACTTAATTTATTAAATAAACTTCATGTACCAAAAAGAAACCCAAGAGGGATGTCAACAGCTGCTGCTTGAGAGGAAATATTCACAGCATCTTAGGAGCAGCTGGCAGACTCCAGACACTAGCAGTGGTTGGCTGGTGGGTGGTGAGTAGGGGATGGAGTAGAAAAGAGAACTAGGAAAGAAAGAGCCAGAAAATTACAATTGCACTCACTGATTCACAGACTGCCTTTTCTTTCAATCTCCTTTTCCCCCTCACTTGACCATTAATGGGTCAGAGGCAGCAGCTAGCTAACAAGTGAGGAGGTGAACAGGTAGGAAGAAAAAGCCTCCATTTCACTAACCATTCCGAGACAGGTGAGACAGTTTTTCAGATTTAAAGCAGGCTTGTGAGAGAGGGGTGATGTCTGAGCACAGTAGGCTTTATAATGAATGAACTATACAAGAATTATACCTCATAATGAATGAACTATACTATAGTCTTGCATACTAGATTATACCAGACACTTTTCTATTATAAATTACTATTCTTGTCATTGACACAGATGAGAATATCTAGAAAACCCACCCTATATTTCATTTGGAGGCAGGAGAATTATAAGTTCAAAAACACGGTTTGGAAGGGGCAACGAAAGAAAAACTTCAGTTCTTTATATTTCATTGTTCCCTGCTGAATTCTGCTGTTTCAATAAAACATTTACCCATCTAATAATTATTCAAATGTTTGCTTTCATTTAGAAGTTCGCTCTGTAGGTTATAAAGATAATCTAATAAATTAAGTTGCTTTCTTTTACAAAGAAATTTGCTTTGTAAAATCTGTCTTACCCAGAGTATAAAAGGAGTATTTCCAATGCTGTTTCATTTTCTTTTCTTTTCCTTTTTTTCTGGAGATGAATAAAAAACAAAAACAAAAATCTCCTTTTTTTTAGTGTCCTAGAAACTGTATTGAAAAAGCCAAGCATTCATGGCTGAGTGAAGGCATGAGCAGTAGTTCCTTTAAAAGTGAAAGAAAGAACAGTTCAATCAAGCATGACCACCACAGTTTCCTTAAAACGTTTGCAAAATGTACTGAGCAGACACCATGTTTTCTGATTGCTAAACTAGATTGAAGTATTGTGGGTATGAGAGTTTCCACAGGAAAGAATACATAACATTACACAGGATGCCACAGAAGCCATGTGGAGTGAAGGAAATGCAAACCTGTGAGTTAGGTCTTTGAAGGTCTGTGCACCTGCTGTTCAGCATAACTGAGATGGCATGTTGTATTTCACATATAGAAAAATGATCAAATGGCAGATAGCTATCTTTTCTTAAAAAATATGTTTTAGAGAAACTGAGAAACTACCTTTTCAGACAGAAAAACAGAATATACTGATTTTTGTTTTCTAAAGTAAGAACAACAGATTTCATTGGCATACAAGTTACTCATAACTGATTTACATACCGTACTGTAAGTCAACGGTTAATGTCTTTTTAAATCATGCATCAATTTCTGGAACTTGTAGCTACAGGGAAAGTAATTAGGTTAGCATCTTTACTGTCCAATCTACCAAAAACTTTTCATGAAGTGCTGACACATTCTTATCCTCTGTTCCCCTTCCTCCAATCTATTTTTAGTTACTTGGTTTAGGGACAATTATTGAATTTGTTTATGTAATACAAAAGGGGCATCTCACATTAACACAAATTAAATCTTCCCTAATTGCGGAGAATTCCACCATTGAAAGGAAGGATGAATTTACTGGATGTCCCTTTTAGTTCTCCAAACACAGAAGTATTGAATTATAAATACAAAATAATTTTATAAAGGCCTCAAGAAGATTAATTATTCCTATGCATTATTCGTACATCATGATCAATAAATGCTCATATGCCATGACAAAATATAGATTAGACTGTGGACCTCTTTACATACATGGCATAGTAAAGCAGGTAAAAAGATGGCCCTGAAATCATATATTAGCTACCAAATGCTGCATTTGAAATTTAATCTCTCTGTATCTCTATTTGTTCAGCTGAAATATGAACATAATAATATCTTTCATTAAAGGTTATTTTGAAGATTACATAAAGTAAGAAAATAAACTAAATTATGTTCTCCCCTATTAAATCCATTCAGTGACTTTCTATTGCCCTTTTGATAAAATCTCCACCCCTAAACGTGGCCTTGAAGGCCCTACATGATGTAGCTACCTGTATATCCAACTTCACCTTATCTACTCTATTCACATCTAGCTGAAAGTATTTTTTTTTTCAGTTCCTCCAAAGTTCCTGCTTTTTGTTGCCTCCGAGGTTTCACAAATTCTCTTCTTTGCCTGGAATGCGTCTCCACCCTCCTCCTCACATGCACAGCACACGTAACTCCCTCCCACCAGCCTTCACATCTCAGTTTAAATGTCACTTGCTTTAAAAAAACTTTTCAGATTTACCAATCAAAAATCATTCCTTCTCCTTATTTTTCTGTAGCATAGAATGTTGTTTTTAATATTTACCACAAATGCTGTGGTACCTGGTTTGAAGTGAATGGACAGACAGACAAGAATCAGGCAGAAGAGGAGTTCAATGCTGCTTTTGTTAATTTTAGATGTGTCAGGCTCTGGAAGCTATGGTTAGATCCAGACTTCCCATGGTCTTAGAGCTTGGAAGAGCAACACAGAATTCTGGCTTTCTGAAGGCAGCCCACACAAAAAGAAAGAGGAGATGAAGAAGAAGGGATCGTTGGGCCAATGCCTCCTTTCAAACGCACCAAACAATAATTTACTCGACTATCACAGGCTGAAGGTGTGGAGTGGAATGCAGAGAGAGCAGAAAAGGTTAGGAGGGTTAGAAACTTCCTCCACCTGAACTAATGAGAGTAAGGAAAAAGTATTTCCTCCATCTCAACTAAAATTTATGAACTTGAACCACATGCACTGACAGTTTTTGAGGTTAAATATAGATAAATATAATCACATTCACATGATTTAAGCATAATTATACATGGAAATGTATACACATGGAAATACATATGTATGCATGCATAACTATCCTATGGAGTCTGTAACTTATATTTATATATCTATACTATACACATAGCATGTGATATCTAGTATTTTTTGTGTTCATAATACATGTATATGCCATACACATACATACACATATATATACATTTGTGTGATTGTTTGGGTAATATCTGCTCTGTAATCATACTGTAAGCTCTAAAATGAGAGTGAGGTGGATCTACTTTGCTTACCACTATATCTTTGTGGTTCGCCGTAGAATGTCTATAAAAATTAGTTGAATAATAGCTGTAAAGCATTTAACATGTAATTTGACTTATTTTAAGAACTCAGTAGATGGTACCTATTATGATTGTACTGCTGCTGCTTGTGCTATTAAAATAGTCTTAATGTGTTGGGTATCAAATTTTGATCTGGATTGTATATTTGTAGGACTTCTATTTCAGAAATTCATAAGCTTGCCTCAAAGGTTGCTCATACAGTTTGTCTTTAACTGATTATAATTTCAGGTAACATCTCATCAATCTCGACAGCTCTGGAGTCATAACCTCAAGGAGAAATAGGATGAGGAGGGGCTATAGCAAACTAAACAATGTATGTACTGCCCCAAAAGGCCAGCCAGTTTTCCAGTTCTTTTTTTTTTTTGAGATGGAGTCTCACTCTATTGTCCAGGCTGGAGTGCAATGGCACAATTTTGGCTCACTACAAGACTTTAACTGACTCCGGGGTTCAAGTGATTCTCCTACCTCAGCCTCCCAAGTAGCTCAAATTAGAGGCATGCACCACCACACCTGACTATTTTTGTATTTTTTGTAGAGACAAGGTTTCACCTTGTTGATCAGGCTGGTTTCAAACTCTTGACCTCAGGTGATCTACCAGCCTCTGCCTCCCGAAGTGTTGAGATTACAGGCATCAGTCTCCAATCCATTTAGATTTGCTTTCACAAGTATAAATGCAGTACTATCAGGCCTTCAGACTTTTTTTTTCAAGATAAGCTAAAATTAATATTTTGAAATAAAAACATAAAATTTGAAAACTAATTTAAAATGTCTGGACTCTGTGGTCTATATCATACTGTGAATTTTTTGCCTTCATGCTACTTACAGACAGTTAGTTTGTGAGCTCTGCTTTTAGGAAAGTTGTCTTGTGGTCTGAGGTTATATTAATACTTTTCTTGTATTTCACTTGCCTTTTACATTGATATTGTTCTGTCAACAATAGTGACAAGTAAGTGTTTTCAAATAAGTGTTAACAGCTTAATTTCATTGCTTTATAAGAAATCTATTTCTAGCTGTTGCTTTTGTATTTCTACCTCTCTATTTTTTGTTTCTCCAAATCCCTCTCCCATTTTTTTCTTGATGTCAGAAGAGCTTTTAAAAGCTAATTATCTATTGTAAGTATAGGATTTTTCACAAATAGGAAAAAAAAGGAACCACACAGTATTTTCAAGCCACAACACAATAAATCATTTAAAAAGTCTGTTCAGTAAACTCAACTACAGAGAAGAACTGACACATTAAAGTAGAAGCAATGAATTTATATGCAGTGAATGTATTTGGTCTACAAACCCACTAGGCAAAAAAGTTAGCTTTTCTTCAATATCTTTTAGTAATATTTTTTTTCTCTCTTTTTTATTTTTTTGCAATTTCAACTTTTCTTTCAGATTCAAGTGGTATATGTGCACGTCTGTTACATGGCTATATTGCTTGACTCTGAGGCCTGGGGTATGAATGATTCTATCACCAAGTGGTGAGTATAATACCCAATAAGTCACTTTGTAGTCCTTCCCACCAACTCCTTCCTGCTTAGAAGTCTCCAATGACGACTGCTGTCATCTCTCTGTCCCATGGGTACCCAATGTTTAGCTTCCACTTGGGAGAACATGCAATATTTGGTTTTCTGTTTCTGAGTTAATTCACTTAGAGTAACAGCCTCTAACAGTATCCATGTCGCTGCAAAGGACATAATTTTGTTCTTTTTTATTGCAGCATAGTATTCCATATTGCATATGTGCCACATTTTCTTTATCCAGTCCACCCTTGATGAGCATCTAAGTCGATGCCACATCTTTGCTACTGTGAATAGTGCTGAGATGAATATACGAGTGTGTGCATCTTTTTCATAGAATAATGTATTTTCATTTGGGTATATACTCATTAAAGGGATTGGTGGTTTGAATGGTAGTTCAGCTTAGTTCTTTGAGAAACTTCCAAACTGCTCTCCACAGTGGCCGAACGAATTTATGCTCCCACTAACATCATTGCATATAAATTTACAGCCGCCACTTTAATGTGGCAGTTCTTCTCATGTATGTGTGTAGTTGAGTTTACTAAACAGATAAAAAAAATTGATTTGTGCTGTTGCTTGAAAACATTGTGTAGTTTTATTTTTCTCCTTTTTGTCAAAAATTCTATACATATATAATTAGCTTTAAAAGTTCTTCTGACATCAATAACCGTTCCCTTTTCTCTCAGCCTCACCAACATATTCTGTATTTTGACATATTAATAATAGCCACTCTGACTTGTGTGAGGTAGTATCTCATGGTTTTCATTTGCATTTCTGGTTTTCATTTGCATTTCATTTTTGATGATTAGTGAGGTTGAGCATGTTTTTGCTTTTATTTTTTTTTTTACATATATATTTTATTGTACTTTAGGTTCTGGGGTACTTATGTAGAATATGCAGGATTGTTGCATACATACATACATGGCAATGTGGTTTGCTGCCTCCATCCCCTCATCACCTATATCTGGCATTTCTTCCCATGTTATCCCTCACTAACCTCCCTACTCCCTGCTGTCCATTCCCTACTCCCCCCAACAGACCCCGTGTGTGATGCTCCCCTCCCTGTGTCCATGTGTTCTCATTGTTCTACACCTATGGGTGAGAACATTCAGTGTTTGATTTTCTGTTCTTGTGTCAGTTTGCTGAGAATAATGGTTTCCAGATTCATCCATGTCCCTACAAAGGACACGAACTTATCATATTTTATGGCTGCATAGTATTCTATGGTGTATATGTGCCACATTTTCCCTCTCCAGTCTATCGTCATTTTGTAGTCCTTCCCCACTACTCCTTTCTTCCTGCCTAGAAGTCTCCAGTGACTACTACTGTCATCTCTCTGTCCCATGGGTACGCAATGTTTAGCTTCCACTTTGGAGAACATGCAATATTTGGTTCTCAGGTTGGTTCCAGGTCTTTGCTATTGTAAACAGTGTCCCAATAAACACAGATGTGCATGTGTCTTTATAACAGAACGATTTATAATCCTTTGGATATATACCCAGTAATGGGATTGCTGGGTCAAATGGAATTTCTATAGGTCCTTGAGGAGTCACCACACTGTCTTCCACAATGGTTGAACTAATTTACACTCCCACCGCCAGTGTAAGAGTGTTCCTATTTCTCCACATCCTCTCCAGCATCTGTTGTCTCCAGATTTTTTAATCATCACATTCTAACAGGTGTGAGATGGTATCTCAATTTAGTTTTGATTGTTTTTTCATATTTTTCTTGGCCACTTGTATGTCTTCTTTTGAGAAGTGTATATTCATGTCCTTTGCCCATTTTTAACGGTGTTGTTTTTTGCTTGTTAAATTGCTTAAGTTCTTTATAGATTCTGGATATGAGACCTGTGTCAGATACATAATTTGCAAATTTTTTTCCCATGCAATGATTTTTCCTTAGGAAACATTTTTCCATAGAAAAATAAAACTTTTATGTTATGTTAACAGTGGCAGAAACTACTGGATGTCAACAAATTTAAAATGCAAATTTTAAAATCAATATTAAAATAATTACTTAGAATTTTTATGTACTGTATATCTACAAAAATGTTGAGTTTTTTAGATGTAGATTTTTATCAAATATCACACAAAATCACATTGCTCTGTTTCCTTGCCTTTCTGCAGAAACCCAGTGTGATTTTGTGAAAATATTTTGAATCATAAACACAACATATGCAGTACTGTCAATGCAAGTAACTCAAATGAGGTGATGACAATATAAAACACTTGTGATCAAGTTCAGGCGTGTGTAGGCAGTGACAATTACGTTGAGACTGTCACCTGGCCAACAGTAATTCATTTTAAGTTGAATACCTGATTCAGAAGTAGCCAAGTATAAAAATATGCATATTACTATTAATGAAATACTTTCATCTATAGTGCTTAAATGAGTTTCTGAAATACTAATTTTATAGGAAAACTTATGTTTACTTTTCTTTAAACCTTAAAAATTTTAAAAACCATATATTTAAAATAAATTACTTTCGCAACAGAATCAAGCCATGGTCAATGATTGAACTGACTGAATATTTTATGCTGCTTTTTTGCCTAGGGTAAACTACAGTGTCATCCACTAAACTGCTGCTCTCTTGCTTCGAGAAAGAATGAATAAAACTTTCAAAGTAACTCATAACTTTTTACAAAGAACTGAAATGTCAACATAATGAATATAAATATTTCAAACTTGATAAAAACAAACATTTAATTACCAAAAGCTCTAGGTTGGGTACTTCAGGGAATACAAATAGTAATAAAAAATATTCCAGGTGGGGGAAAAAATATTCCAGGCTGGGCAGGGTGGCTCACTCCTGTAATCCCAGCACTTTGGGAGGCCGAGACAGGCAGATCACTTGAGGCCAGGAGTTTCAGACCATCCTTGTTTAACATGGTGAAAGATTTGGAAAGTCTTGAGAAGGAGGTGGGATTTGAATAAAGTCTGGAAGAATAATTTGAGAAAATATACTAGAAATAAATGCATTGAGGGTTTACTATTTTAGGTGCTACAGATACATAATCACATTAAATTCTAATAGGTTATTCTCAGTTTACATATGGGGAAACTGAGGCCAGATAAGTTAAGGAATTTGCTTCAAATGCCACAACCTAAGCGAGTTCCATTTTCAGCTCAGCCTTTTCCAAGCCTTCTACTTTCCGTAAGAGACAATAAAGTGCAGAATGGATCGTGAAGAAGACTGGGTTGGAGTTCTCCCTTCCTTACAGTCCTAATTTGTGGAAAGCACTAAACTTCTCTGTTTCTTAAGTTTTCTTATCAAGGAGATAACACTATTTTTCCAAGGGATTGTTGAGATACTTAAATGAGCTCTTGCAAGTAAAGCGCCTGGAATAGCAATTGGCATACAGTGCTCAATGGGTATTAGCCATTATGTTGTAAGAAAAAGGACAAGTAGGGAAGAGGGAGAGAGTTGAGAGTGAGGAGGAGGAGATGAGGAAGATTTCACCCACTCAAATTGTCTCCTTGACAAGTAGAGTGCATTCAGGAACAAGGGATCAGAATAGCAAATACATAGATAGGCAAAGACACATCTTTATCTGCTTTCTTACTAAAAATCTAGGAAATATGGGCAGGAGCTGGTTATGCTGGTATCATTCCAGCCTAGATGAAAATTACTGGGAATATGTGTTCCAATGGTCTTGACAGTAAACAGATTTTCATACTTTAATTTTTCTTTTTCTCTTTTTTTTTTTGAGATGGAGGTTTGATCCTGTCCCCCAGGCTGGAGTGCAGTTGCACAGTCTCAGCTCACTGCAACTTCCATCTCCTTGGTTCAAGCGATTCTCCTGCCTCAGCCTCCGAGTAGCTGGGATTATACACGCCCACCACCACGCCTGGATAACTTTTTGTATTTTTAGTAGAGACGAGGTTTTTCCATGTTGGCCAGACTAGTCCTGAACTCCTGACCTCAGGTGATCTGCCTGCCTCTGGCTCCCAAAGTGCTCGGATCCTACCAAAGGAACTGGATATTTGGTATCTCTAGCAAGACAGAGCTGCTTCAGAGTCTCCCCGGGGAAGGATGGTGCTTTTGGGCAGGTAGGAAGTTTGGTGAAGGTGATGACTGAAGAATCCTAAGGGGCCAGGCTCCTGGGAAGCCTCCCTCTTTCCCCACTTTACCAATTATCTCACTTTCATAATAAGGTCTGTGCTTTCCCTAATTGCTTCACTTCCACCAACAGGTGCAGGGGAAAGATAAATACATTTCACCTTTTAATGAAGAGATTGTCAGGTAGTCTGTGGGAGATGTTTATATATTAATAATAATAATTTTAAAAAGCTGGTAGGGGGCGGTGTCTCACACCTGTAATCCCAGCACTTTGGGAGGCCAAGGCAAGTGGATCGCTTGAGGTCAGGAGTTTGAGACCAGCCTGAGCAACATGGCGAAATCCAGTTTATACCAAAAATACAAAAATTAGCCTGGCTGATAGTGCGCGCCTGTAATCTCAGCTACTTGGGAGGCTGATGTGGGAGGACAGGTTGGACCCAGAGGCGGAGGTCTCAATGAGCCGAGATCGCGCCACTGCACTCCATCCAGCCTGACAAAAAAAAAAAAAAAAAAGTAGTTGGTCTGTGAACTCGTAAACAACTGGATTTTAAGGACGCTTAGATATTTGGAGGAGCACGAGGTTTCTTTAAGATCACCTATTTTCCTTCGCTGCCTCCTTTGTCAGAGTCCAACTCAAAGGGGAAATGCCCCTCCGGGATCTAACCACCACAGGTGCAAGAAGGAGCACATTTACATAGAAACAGCGTGGGGAAATTAGTGCCCTAGATGAGTCTTCAGTTTGGGAAACGCTGAGCTAACACTGAAAGTGCTTGGAAGAGTAACAGTAGTAATCAGTCGGGGCGAGGTTCCGCCCATTTGACATTCAACCCCCATGAGGGCGCACAGACAAACCCACTGGCCAGAAGGAGACAAGACAGGGTCCCGGGCATCTCCGCCCCGGGAAGGTGGGTTATGCCCTTGTCGCTCTGGGCTCCAGGGCGCGCCCTCGCAGCTTCCCCGGCGGGGCCCGGCGCCTCCGGGCCGAGGTGCGCCAGGTGGCGAGGGTGCCAGGCGCGGCCAAGTCGCGGCGGACTGAGTCAGTCGCACAACTATGCTGCGGAACCAGGACGGCCGGCTGGGCCGCCCCCGCCGTTGAGCTCCGGCTGCCCCCGCGTGGGTTGCCGGCTCCCCGCCCCCGCGGGCTGAGAGGAAGCAGCGGCCCAGGCGAGGCGCGGGAGCACCTGAGCAAGGCGCGGGCGCCGGCTTGGCGTTTCCGGAGCTGCGCGCGGATCCGCGGCCCGCGCTCCCCGCGCTCCCCGCCTCCAGGTGCGGCGGCCGCAGAGCGCCGGCCCCACTAACAGCGCCGCCCCCACTAACAGTGCCGCCCGCAGCAGAAGCGGCCGCGGGCAGCCGGCGGGTACGGTGAAAGAGGAGGCCTGGCGCCTTGGGGAAGAGGGGCGAGGACCGAGTGCCCAGGGCTGGGAGAGTCGCCGGCGCTGGGCTTCCCAGCGCCGCCTCACCTCGCTTTTCGAACTCCATGGCCGGCGCGCAAGGCGAGTACCCGGGGTCTAAAGAGGGCTGTGCCAGGGTGGGAGGACCGTGTCTGTCGGGGCTGGGGCTTTGCGCCACTTCACAGGGTAAATTTCCAGAGCGCAAAGTGCTCAGCTCTGGTGTCCGCCCCTTGGATTTCGCTCCCGCGTGTGGGCGTCTGAAAGGAAACCAGAAGCCGGTAAGTGATACAAGAACTCCACTTCTGGGATTTGACCCGGGAGGGTGATAATCAGGATAGACAGCTAGACACTCCCTCCATTCCTCTCCCCCACCTTCCAATAAGAAGGGACTGTAGTGAGTTTCAGGCACCAAGTTATTTACTCTGTAGAGATCGTGACTTTGCCGGGTTCTCTGTGCTGCCCCGCACCCTGCTTGTTATCCACGTTAAGACTACTGGCCTGTTAATTAACTTTACGATCATTTGGCCTCCACCTGCCTGAACCCGATAACTTATAGGGTTACCTGTCGGCAGTGAATTTACCAGATTGATCTTTCTTGTTTACTTTTGGAGACAGTTCTCTTGGGAGAAATGGTGTCCATCCTATTTGATAAAGTAAGTTTTATTTTACCTAATTCTGGCTTGTTTTCTTAAACACCTCTCCCACCTTGAGGTGATCTGGAGTTATTTTGATTTGGGGAAGGGCTTCGTGAAATGATACAGGCTTTGATAGAGGAAAAATAATACAAGAAAATAAGCTCGTTTGTGTGGAATAATGACATCTTAAGCTTTTGTAAATTAGATATCCTGATAGCAAATTCTTTTGTTTGTTTCTTTCTTTTTGTTGCTTGTCCTCTACTCAGTGAGATACAGCCTTCGGTTAAAAAAAAAGTAGAAGTGTATTGGAAATAAGCTATTTTTAAAAGTACATTTAACAGGATGTCATTGTTATTACCCATAATAGTATTGTATTTACAAGCTCGGTATTGATTTCTCTGCACTTAAGCACTCTACACCCCCACGGGCTTATGGAACCTTGCCCATAAGTAATTGGAAGATGAAGTTATGGGTGTTTTAAAAAGGAAGCTAACTTTTTTTTTTAAGCAAAAAAAAAAAAAAAAAAAAAAACCTTTAAACTCCTATTTGTGACTTCCATACTCTTACAGGAGAAATATTTAGAGAAAATGATCATGACATTCATTGTCCAACAAAGTTTAAAGAAGAAAAAAGAAGTAGGTCATGGATCTAGGCTAGGGTCTAAAGGGCAAATATCTTGCTGGCGTCGTTCCAAGCATATTTAACACGTACACATTTAAGGTGGTTCCTAACATGAAGAGGGTTTTATATAGATTTGTCATTACTCAAAGATTTATTTAAATTAGAATGTACCTAGAGGGTAAGTGAGAGAGCTTGTTACAACTTACATGGGTGTGCATGAGTTTGTATTTTTTCCTTCCTCTGTAAACTTGTCAGATTTTATGTGGCTTGTTTGTAAAAGGAGAAGCTGATGGTACATTGAAAACAAATTCTTGTTTTTCTCATATCACTGCAAGCTCCTTGCAGTGTATGGCTCATGCGCATTCGATAATAATTATCAGATCTAACTATTCTTGGATACTGTGGATAAGTATAGAATTCAGATTACAATGAATTACAGTGTTCTTAAGAACTTTTGCATTAATGCATTGAAACCATGAAGTTTTTAAAGTCTCCTTAGGATTCTGGGTTATAGATGTCATGATATATGAGTTTTTGTTTGTTTGTTTGTTTGTTTGGTTTTGTTACTTTCTAACCCATCTCCCTGCAACTATGAGAAAGTTTGGCGAAAGTGATTATAAAAATGTTGAGTATAAATGATAGTCATTGCTTTAATAGCTTTCTTTTAGCACACATTTCCACCTGTCCCATTTATTTATTGATGCATTTCTTGGATACATCTTTGCACATGCTACACTGTAAGACTTTTGGGAATTCTTTGTGAAACATTAATTAGGTAGTGAACTTCTTAATAATCTGGGAAATATGTCTTAGCTTTAACCAAATATGGTGATGTAAGAGTAGAAGCTATGACGCTGTCATAATCTTTTCTGTAAACTTCTGGGCCTTGTAATTTATCATTTTAGTTTTTATTTCTAAAGTATTGGCCAGATTAAATACATAATGGTAGTTAGACCATCTTGCTCATTTGTTTCTGTCTTGAACTGAGACAGTCCTTAGTGGTATTCTTTTCATGTGATCCTTTCTAGTTAGAAAGTTGTCCTGTTAAATTTTGTTTCAGTTTCTTTTCAGCACAAGCTTACTTATTTACCCATGTTGCAGAGAAAACAAAGGAGGCCTGATTTGGTTGAAGTAATCATTTTGGGGAGCAGATTTGAATTTTTTTTTAAGAGTTCCTGAGAACTCATGAAAGATGATGGGGCCACTTTTCTATGTAATTAAAAATAAAACTGTACTAAAATATAAAACAATGTGAAAATGAAGGTAATGAAATTGAGTTTTTCTCACCATTACAATTTAAGGGCTTTTTTTTTTTTTTGGAGTATATGAAATTCTTTGCAAAAAGTTGTTATTGTGTGTGTTTTTTGGTATTCTTTATTGGCAGTTACTGAATAATAAGCTGATTGTTCATATACATGCCATTTTTCTTTTCTTATAGTCATGTCTAATGTACCCTTTTAGATTTTCAACTCTTGGAGGGAAGACTGTATCTTCACTTCCTTTCTAGTCCTTAGCACTCTTGTCAAATGAGATAGTAGATACTGTTATCTTGAGCTCCAAATATCTCCCTCTCTTATCTTGGAGCTAGTAGTGTTGCTTAAATATTTATTGAATGAATACATGTAAAAACAGTGGGCCAGTAATGTAGAAGATGTTTTCTGAAATACCCTCTTTTTATAAGAAAAAGAAACTTTGACAGTTACTAAACCCATGGGAATAAACCCTGAAATTCAGTTGGAAAAAGAGGTCAGAGTACTATTTATAAATGCAGAGAGAGGAAACACTGACAGTAGGCTATCTGAAACATCTGGTTGCTAGTTTAAAAATATGATTTACAGGCTGTGCATGGTGGCTCACACCTGTGATCCCAGCACTTTGGGAGGCCAAGGTGGATGAATCACGGGGACAGAAGATCGAGACCATCCTGGTCAACATGGTGAAACCTCATCTCTACTAAAAATACAAAAATTAGCTGGGTGTGGTGGTGCATGCCTGTAATCTCAGCTACTTGGGAGGCTGAGGCAGGAGAATGGCTTGAACCCAGGAGGCAGAGATTGCAGTGAGCTGGATGGTGCCACTGCACTCCAGCCTGGTGACAGAGTGAAACTCCGACTCAAAAACAAAACAAAACAAAACAAAACAAAACAAAAAACCCGAATATTATTTACATTCAGATAAATGGTGGAATATACATTTGTACAAAAGTTTTAAAATTCTGCTTTTGTAGAAACTCTAGAATACATCACTCTCTGGGATATCCCTAGAATTATAGCTCTACCTTAGGAATCCATTAGAATTTTAAAGAATTCTCAAATCTTAGTTAATTAACTTAAAGCCTGGACAGACAGCTTGAAAGACAAAAGCCTTACAGAAGCTAAGGAGATTATCAAGCATTTAACTATTTTTGTGATATTATCCAGAACACCTAAATGTAGGTATCTCCTATGCTACTAATAAGTTCTTATACTAAGTAAAGGAATTAGCACTTGTGGCCTTCACTGGATGGAAATTGACATTAAGTTTTAGCTTTTTTAATTGTGTTTTTTCAGATTGCACTATAAGTAAAATAATCAAAACATAGATTAGACAATCCTAACTCCTTGATCCAAGCTATGAAATGATTTTGCTCAGAGCCTACTTATTTTCAGCTAAAATTTTCATTACTTTCCATCTAGAAGACGCTAATTAAATGTTTGTTGCTTAACAGCCACTGTTCTAAGATCTTAATGCATATGCACTCATTTCATACTCAAAATAACCCCGTGAGGTGGGCACTAGTATCGTTCCTGCTTACAAATGACAACAGTGAAGGCTCAGGAGAAGAGAGGAATTCTCTCAAGACCATGCAGGTAGCACATGGCAGAGTTGGAATCCCAGGTTAATCACTGTGCTTTGTGTCTCAGGTGTTAAGTCTTCAGGTGAAATTGAAGGTGAAACCTCTTAACTACATCTATACATCACTACATTAAGAAAACTATGTTAACTGCTGTTAGGTGGGTTGCAGGTTTATTAGAAGAATGATTTACAGTGATAATTTAAAAGAATGTTATACTCCTATGGAGACAGAAGAATTCCACTCAAACCAAGTGCAATATAGTGGTATGAAAATGATTAAAGGCAATATTGTAAACACTCCATAAATTAATAATAGCCAACATTTATGGTGCAGTTGTAACTCATGTCAGGTATTCTTACATATCTTAAATATTTTTACTTAATTCCAATAGAAATACTACATGATATGGGTTATATTGCCTTCATTTTACAAATGACATAAACAAGCTTCAGGGTGAGGGTGGTTAAATAACTTAATGAAGATACACAGTTAAAAAGTGGGGAAGCCTGGATTGGATTTCAGGCATTGTGCTATCTATACTACTGCCAGAGTAGAACTTATAAGAGATTGAGGAGGGATGGGTTAGGCAGGGAAGCCTCATGAATGTGGGGTTACTGTACTTGTAAGACTAGAATTGGCTCCCATATGAGAAAATAGTCCAGGTAGGTACAGGGAGATCAGTTTGAATAAGAGCTGAGAGGCTGGCCCAAATCTTCTAGTCTGTCTTCTGATCTCCTATTTTACTGGGTTTTTTAAAAAAAACAGCATAAAACTTACCATCTTAGTCATTTTAAGTGTATAGTTCAGTAATGCTAAGTATATTTACATTACTGTGAAACAGATCTCCAGACTATTTCCAGCTGGTAGAACTGAGACTCTATGCTCCTTAAACAACTCCTTATCTCTCTTGCCCTCTTGCATAACCACAGTTCTGTTTTCTATGAATTTGACAACGGTAGGTACCTTATGTAAGTGGAATCATGTATTTGTCTGTTTTATGGCTAATTTCTCACTTAGCATAATGACCCTCAAGGTTCATCTGTATTGTAGCATGTGACAGGATTTCATTTCTTTTTAAGACTTCTTAGTATTTCATTTTGTGTATATATCACACTTTCTTTATCCATTCATAGACATCTGCGTTGCTTCTACTCGTTATCTACTTTTGTACTACATTTAAAGTTAAACCTTTAAGACCATAGCCAGGTATCTTATTTTGTATTGATACTTTCTCTCTCTCTCTCTTTTTTTTTCTTTGAGACAGCATCTTGCCCTGTCCCTGCAGTGGTGTTATATTTGCTTGCTGCAACCTGTGCCTCCTGGGTTCAAGAGATTCTCATGCCTCAGCCTCCTATGTAGCTGGGGTTACAGGCGTGTGCCACCATGCCGAGCTAATTTTTATATTTTTAATAGAAACTGGATTTTACCTGGTTGGCCAGGTTGGTGTTGAACTCCTGACCTCAGGTGACCCGCGGGCCTTGGCCTCCCAAAGTGTGCTGAGACTACAGGTGTGTGTGCCATTATACATGGCTTTAATACTTTATTATATCAGCAAGCAGGTGTTTTTTGTTTGTTTTTGTTTTCTACCATAACTATTGACTTCATGTGGTCAGTGAATACCTATTTTAGTCATATTTGATTATTTGATTTTGCCTTCATATTGTTGCATTATATCAACTGTACTGTAGTCCTGCATTAGCTGTCTTGCTGCGGAGATAGATGCAAAATAAATTTGAATAGACTAAATTCTACATTACCATTGCTTTATATAGCAATTACAGAGATGTTCTCCCTTAATTTGTCATTGGCTCTCAACTCTCAGGCAATTAAATGTAGCTGAATGTAGGCTTCCAGGTTTAGCCATGTACATGGACACATATCAAACTTAAATGGTATATAAAACTTGAATTTGCAAGACATGGTATATTTAAACAGCATTTTCCTAGTGCGAATATAAGTGCTTATGCACAGCTAGGCAAAGGAGAGGGAGATTATTAAGTTTTTGATAACTCTTCAGTATTAAATCAATTTTATATCTATTATGAGGCATTACAGTTTACAGCACAGGTTGTGAAGTCTGCCTTGCAGAATTCTGTTTCCACTGTTTATCTGTTGTGTGACATGGGGCATGAGATTTTCCTCCCCTGCAGCTGTGAGGAGTAAATGAGATCCTACACAAATGGTTTGCAAACACTCCACAACTATTAGGTATTATTATAGCAACGTAATTCTGAGGGAGAATGAAAGAAGATGGATGTGTTTTTGGGTGAGAAAGGAATAGTGGTTAAGGTAGAGAACAGCGGGCAGAGGAGGTCAGAGCCGATTAGTGACCTCAATTAAGAGATGACCATCTTGAGGGACTGGGCTTCCTTTGTAAGGGTTTTAATGGGGCTGATGTTGCCACACATTAAGGTAGGTGAATGGATGGTGGAGGAGAGAGATGCCAAAGGACCAACTTAATACTTCTCTGGGGGTAAGCACTCAGACTAGAAAAATAAGTTAGTAGATCTGACCTTCATCCTTTTGTAGTCTGCTCTATACTGTGGGATGGAGGAATACAACCACGAGCATATTTTCTCTAAAACACTTCCTCTTCTACATGGCCGTGGGGAAGAGTCAAGTTGAACATATCTTTATCAGTGCTTCTAGTTAATATCTTGATATTAGTTTGCTCAGTGTGCAAGTAATATGGTATCTGTTTCTGTATTTTATACTGAAGCAGAGGTGGTGCTTTGCTATAAAGGAATACCTGAGACTGGGTAATTTATAAAGAAAACAGATTTATTTGGCTCATAGTCCTGCAGGCTGTATAAGCATGGTACTGGCATCCGCTCAGCTTCTGGTGAGGCCCCAGGAAGCTTACAATCATCACAGAAGGCAAAGGAGAAGCTAGCGTATCATGTGGCAGGAAGGAGCAAGAGAGGGAGGAGGCACTAGGCTCCTTTGAACAAGCAGATCTTGCATGAACTCATAGAGAACTCATTACCACAAGGACAACACAAACCATTTATCAGGGATTCACCCCCATGACCTCCCATGAAGAGGTCCCCTCCTGCTAGACCCACCTCCAACATCAGAGGTCACATTTCTACATGAAATCTGGAGGGAAAAAAACATCCAAATCCTATCAGTGGACCTCTATAAGACCTGTACCCTGAACTAGTTATAGTTAGTTCAGCATGTTGTCCATATGGAGCCCGCCAGTTTTCCAAGGAATTAGTGATTTCTCCACAATAAGTGTATTAGGAAATAATATTTCATTATTTGATTTTGGCTTTATATTGTTGCATTATATCAGCTGTACTGTAGTCCCACATGAGCTGTCTTTCTGCAATGACAGATACACAATGAATTTTAATAAACTAAGTTCTATATTACCAGTGGTTTATATAGCAATCACAAGGATGTTCTCCCTTAATTTGTCATTGCCTCTTAACTCTTGGGCAGCAAAATATAAATGTATGTAGACTTTTCTGGGTTTAGCCATGTTCATGGACGCTCATCAAACTGAAGTGGTGTATTGCAGGGACACTTGAAGGCAGGGACACTTTTCTCTTTTATCATCTGTAGTGTTGGGTACCATATGGGGAGCTAATGAATTGTAGAGAGCTGAAGAAGTAAAAATCCTACCTGAATTTTCTACCTGGGTACTATTGCAGAATGTCATAGTCACTTTTTCTGTCTGCTGGTATCACTTAGTCATTAAGACCAGCAAAAGCATTTTCTCACATATCTCTGAATCTAATCAAGGGATATATTTCCAGTCCATTGGGAACCACTGTTCTGGAATACAGCCAGCTGTCATTGTTGTTGGAATATATAAAGCTTGTATTGTATTGATAATGTTGCAAAGTTTCATTATTCATTTAGCAACCTAATTTATAAATCTGTATTTTTAAGCTTTTTTCTTTCAGTTGTATGATTCTCTGTGACTGCTATTAAGCCTATTTTCTCACAAAGTTTCTAATTGTGCTAAGAATGTGTTTCTGAAGTTTTTAGTGGTATGCTCTTTTTTTGTTTTAATGGATTATTACAGGACTGATTCAATTGTACTATGCTGTTTTCCCTCCTGTAACATATAGTCAGGCGAAGGTGGTTCTAGAAGTTGTCAGTACTGAGTATTGAATGACATCATGGTTTAATGAAGTAACCCATGGTTTTCAGTTGTTCGCTTTCCTTGTCTAACTAGGGGAATGATGACAAAGCTCCACTAGTAATGGGAGGTGGTGAGGGGGTCTGGGAGGGGCTTACTGTAGTGGATTTCCTTATTCGAGGCATTAGGAGGGGGAAGCTTGTCCAACTCATGAGGTTGTTTTTGTTTTGTTTTGCTTTGTTTTTGAGACAGAGTCTGGCTCTGTCTGTTGCCCAGACTGGAATTCAGTGGTGCAATCTCAGCTAACTGAAACCTCCTCCTGAGCCCAAGCCATCCTCTAAATTCAGCATTCTGAGTAGCTGGGACTACAGGTATGCACCACCACACCCAGTTAATTTTTGTATTTTTTTTTTTTTTTTATTAGAGACATGGTTTCATCATGTCACCCAGGCTTTTCTGGAAATCCCGGACTCAAGCAATCCACCCACCTCGGCCTCCCAAAGTGCAGCAATTACAGGCATGAGCCACCACACCCAGCCTGACCCAACCCATGCATTTTTAAAAGTCCCACAGATGGTTTAGAATGTTCCTAGCTGATACCTCCTGCCCCACTCCTCACGCTTAACTCCGGATTTGAGGACCTCCATTAGTGGTTAGATGAATTGGAGAAATTTATGCTTGAAATCAGTCTGCTCCATACTAGCTTGGTAACTTAAATAGAAAAAATTTTTAAATAATGTGTATTTCCACTTCTTGTCACAAAGCCAGGAAGAAGTTATTCAGCAAACATATTTTTGGGCTGAGCAGTGAACAGTTGACAAGATACCTGCCCTCTTGCAGCAGTCAACAGATAGCAGCAGTAGTAGATGCCATGGAGACAGGTTAACCAAGGAAAAGGGGTGCTGAGTCGTAAGGCATGCTTGTATAGCATAGATTAGGAATCACCTCTCAGAAGAGGACGCATTTGAGCAGAGACATACCAAAGTGATGGAGTGAGCATTGAGACATGGGTATACGTTGAAGAAGAAGGTTGGAAAGAGACAAGATCAAGAGGTAAGATCTGAGGAAGGAACAGAAAGGAGGCTGGCCCTGAGGCTGTCAAGTGATAGAGGGGGAAAGTCAGGGAAGATTACGTTTGGAAGTCATAGGGAGTGATATGGTGTGACTTTTCTTATGACATTAATTATTCTAGCCCCTGTAGTGAGAATCTACTGTGTGGGGAAGAGAGGGGCCAGGACAGAATCAGGAGTGTCAGTCTAGGAGGCTATTGCAGTGGTCTAAGAGAGATGTGATGGTGGCTTAGACTAGGATGTGAGCAGGGGAGATAGATAGAGTTATTGAATTCAGGATATAGTTGAAAGGCATAGCACAATAAAGTAACAAGGTACTGTTTATTGAGTGACACAGTAAGCTGAGCATGATGCAGATGCTCCTAAATGTTATTTCCCTTTTGTTACCTCACGGAAGTAGGTCGGGATATCATGGGCAAATGCACAGCCATGCTTGTAACACCAACTGTCTACACATTCTCTAAACATGTACTGCATATACATGATGTACCATGTTAATAAGCAAGTAATTGGCATTTATTGTACAGCTTCCCTGGGTTTATCCTTTCAGCAGAGATTATGATAAAATAATAGCAATAGTAGCAATACTTACTTAGAATTTGTAATGTCCAGTTGTTGTTATAAGTGCAGTGCATGTACTAACTAATAATTCTCACAGTAGCCCTATGAGGTAGGTACTAATATTACTCCCATTATTTTTGACTAAGAAACTAAAGCACAGAGAAGTTAAATACTCACATGAGATAATAAAGCTAGTAAGTGGAGGAATTGGAATTCAACACAAGTTGTCTGGATTCAGAGTCTTGGCATTATATTATACTATCTGTGGAGCAGCAGAACATAGTTAAACACTTGCTGTGGTCTGAATGTATGTGTCCCCTGACTCCCCATTTGTATGTTGAAAACTGACTGCCCAAGGGAATGGTATTAAGAGGTGGGTTTTGGGAGAGATTGTTAGGTCATGAGGGCAGAGCTCTTGTGAATGGAATTAGTCTTCTCATAAAAGAGGCCTGAGGGAGCTGGTTTGTTTGCCCCTTGCCCTTCTTCCACATGAGGAAACATAGAAGGCATTATCTATGGTGTCTGCAGGTGCCTTGACCTTGGACATTTCATCCTCCAGAAACTGTGAGCAATGCGTTTCTGTTGTTTATTAATTGTCCAGTCTAAGGTACAGATGATCCTCAACTTATGATGGTTTGACTTGTGACTTTTTGGGTGTTATGACAGAGTGAATGTGATGTGCATTTGGGAGAAACCACTCTTCTCTAGTGATGCTGGACGGTGGCAGCAAGCCCTGGCTCCCAGTCAGCCACATGTTTTTGGCTTATAATATTTGCAGTATATGGTGGGTTTATTGGGACATGACTTCATTGTAAGTCTAAGAGCATTCATACTTTGTTAAATCAGTCTGAACGGACTAGGACAACACTCTATGAAATAAATAGCGTAGGAATACAGAGAAGAGAGTGCATTTCTTGTTCACTAGAGCTCTTGTGAAGGAATGTGTTTCAGACCTCAAAGAATAGAAAATTTGACTGTGAGGACATAATAACTATAGTGGTAAAAATAATTATAGTGATGGAAGTCAATGTTTACTAAGCATCAGTATGTGCTAGGTGCTATGTGCAAGTCACTTATGCTGGATTATCTCATTTAATCTTTACCAGTGCTAGGTACCCTGGAGTGTTTCCATTTTATGGGAAAGGAAATGGAGACATTGACATGGTTACGGGTCTATGTTTACACTGCTGGAAAGTGGAGGAAGTGGGATTTTAATTTAGTCTGACTACAAACTTGTGTGCAATGTGTTAGGTGGGGAATTTAAGAGGAGAACAGTGATGAAGTTAGGCTCAGGTGGGCTGGTATAAAGCATGTTTGGGAAGCAGCAAGACCTTAGAACTTTATCACTTTTTATCACATTTCCCAGTTATATTTGGAGGGTGTTGCAAGTGTAGACTGCTAGGACCTACAGCAGTTGTTGCTGTACAGAAGATCCACAGATCAGTATCTGGAGGGTCACCTACCTAGCGTGTGGCATACATGCTATAGACTACAATTGAAGGTCAAAACACGGAGGGCTTCAATTTCATATTAAGGAGCTTTCACATGCTGGAATTTTATAGTTAGGCATGCTCATCTCCATGTATCTGATGATGTGCTTGGGGCTAGAATGTCTAAGGAAAGAACTGGATCTGTATACAGTCTTGGGTGTTCAGACAATTAAAATATCAGGTAATTGGAGGAGAGAGTTGACATTAAAGTGCAGGGAGGATTGTAGGGCTGTGGGAGGGAGGCTTTTTCATGGCATGAGAGGGAATGAGATTCATTAACCATATTCAGCATGTTGAGTGATAGCAGAGATATATGGTTTTGGGTAGATCTTTTGGTATATCTTTCTTTGATTTGACCACCTAGGAAGTATATATGCATATGCCAAAGGAGGGAAAGGGCTGTGTGTATGAAAACAAATGTACATACACACATACTAAAAAACTAATACAATGAGCCTCTCAATCACTTCTGCCATTTTTATCAGCCTCGCTCTCATCTCTTAAACATGTTTCAAGTGTTTTGCAAATCTCTAGTATAATAGTTATAGATGTATGTAGAGAAAGGAGTGATTCATTCATTCTATTTTGAGGGGTTGATTGAAAGTCTTCACAGAGGAGATAATACCTGCCTATTGGAATAATTTTAAATGGTGCTTAGGAAAGCAGATAGACCATATGCAAAAAGGTATGGAGCTGTTAAACATCTTGTTGGCTCAGGGAAATAATTGACAAGAATGGACTAAAGTGAATGAAAGATGTTGGTAGAAGGTTTGGCAAGGGTTGAATATGAGCTTGTAGTTGGTACATAGGAATGCCTGCATCATAGGAAATATGAGTATGGTGTATGACACATAATTGCTGTTTACATCAATAGCACCTGCTGCTATGCCTGTTAGACACAAAAATGTAATTTGGCACTATAAACAATATTAGCATAAACTTTATCTTGTTGAGCATGCAGAGTGATATGCCAAATTTGTGTATTTGATAGTTTACTGGTTGATACATGGAGTCTGGGCTGAGAGATTTGTTCAGAGACCATTGCAGTAATCCAGGCAAAAGATGTCATGAGATTTGGAACCATGGCAAAAGTAATGCAGATGGAGAAGAGTATTAGCTGAGCTGCTATGTCAAAATACCCCAGGCCATCTAGCTTAAACCACAAAAATTTATTTTCTCACAGTTCTAGACATTTGGAAGTCCAAGATCCATTTGCCAGCTGATAAAGTTCCTAGTGAGAGTCCTCTTCCTAGCTTGCAGATGGCCGACTTTTCCTATGTCCTTATGCAGAGGGCTCTGGGGGTTGGGGGAAAGAAATCACTCTCGTGTCTCTTATAAGAAACTAATCTTGTCTTGTCAAGGTCCCTCCTGATGACCTCATTTGACCTTAATTACCTCCTTGGAGGCCTAGTCTCAAAATACAGTCACATTAAAGATTAGGGTTTCAAGATACAAATTTTGGGAGGATATAATTCCATCAGTAGCAAGGAGTAAATACAGAAGCTCACCTGCTTCCTTGAATGTGGTGGATTATACAAGGGTGTACTTGGGAGTGCATTCTAGGCTTTAGATTTGGGGTAGGGAAAGATCAGGAGGTTTCTTGGGGTGTGTCTGTGTGTATATATATTTTATTAAATTTGTTTTTGTCCTATTAAGGTTTTTTTTGGAGAATGGTAGGCAAAACTATGACTTTTTATAGTTTTTTGTACTCCAGAAGGAAAGTGTTTCTAATCCTCTTAAGTTATTGGCCAGCTTATCATGTTTATAAATTTTAAAGTGGGTGAATACATTGTGTCCACGTCTTGCTCCATTGGCAGTAATTATTTCCATCCTGTGATAATGCTAGAAAAAATAGACAATACCTTTGTTTCCAAATAATTGTGTAGAATAAGAGTGGCTTATCTGAGAACTCAGTTTGTATGTGGTGTTGAGGTGTAACTTTTCCTTATGTGTGACATTTTAGCATTTTAGGTGTCACCCTGGGATGCCTTATTGACAAAGACATTTACTGCCTTTTACTATTTCTTTGTAATTTCATTTCTCTGCTTCTGCAGTGTGCTCTGAAGAAGATGCACACTTTCCCTCTTATCCTATACCTGTTTGTTACTGCTTGCTGATATTTTAAAATAGTTGAAGCAGTACTTATGGGCAATTGGCATGTAGTATATGCAGAGTCCAAGTAGTGCCTTTTGTAGAGCTAGCTCAAGAGGTTTTTCAGCACTGCATCAAAGCTTGCTCAGGGCAATTTTCCTTGTTTGGGTGTGTCTCATTTTGTTACTTCAGTATATATGTGTCATGCCTATTCTGTACTTTTTTATTTAAGTACAATGTACAGAAATTTGCACATATGCATTTTCATAAAGTGAACACACCTGTATAATTAGCATCTGGGAAAATGGACTTTTTAAAAAAGTTTAATTATGTAGTTTGGGAGAAAAATAAGTCTTTATGAATCTGCTGTGTACATTGGAGGACATGTGACCTTTAAACCTTTACCTTATCCTTTTATATTAGCATATTTTCTGTTATCTAATATATTTAAGACTTAGCTGATTATTCAGTGTCATATCTTGTATATTGCTATTGTTTACATATAATGCTTCCTTCTTTTATGAAATGAAAATTATTGGACTGAGAAGTATATTCTAACTGCTTTATAAGTATTTGAAAGAAAGTGCAGTGAAAGAGAAAGTTGTTTATATTCAGCTACTGTTAAGAAAATTGCATAAAACTTCAGTGTCAAAAGAGCATTCTTTCAGTACCTTTGTGGGAATATTGTTTAACAGGACCACTGTAGAGATATTTTAATCCCAATTTTAATTCTTGTGCTTGACTTGGCTATTTATTATTCGAGTAGCATGTAGACACTGAGAAGTTACCTTATGCTTATAGATTTTTTGTCCAGTAGAAAAGATAACCCCAAATGTTATGGCTTATTGTCGTGTAGGACATTAAACAGTTTTCAATCTAACCTAGTTGTCCTATTCTAATATTTTGATGAAAGCCTTTTCTGATCGACTATATAAATCTCACCACAAATGCTCTTGGATCCAATCTTACTGACTTACTGGCTCCCCATTTTTAATTAAGAAGTTGAATAAAATTTTTGATATATGTTTATTCTGTACGTATCTCAGCATCATTTTTTTCCACCTTTTTGAAAGTCGTAGTTTGATATTGCTATAGCATTTCTGTCCTGTACCTTCACATATTGAGAAACTGGTTTTCTAGGGCGTGCAGAGCAAAGCACAAATATTCCAAATGCAGAGTGAAAGTTAGTGTCCTAATTTATGTTGTTTCTTCAGAGAAAGCATATAATATGAAAGTAGATTTTAATAATTAAAATATCCTAATTATTTTTTATTTTTTTCCTAGGCTTAATCACATAAAGCAGTCACTGTGAAGAAACTAACATTTTAAGAAACTTTTCTGTCACAATTGTCAAAGGAAAAGGCAGTAGAGAAGTGCATCTTTTTGTGTGTGTATTTCATTGTGCCACATTTTATAACTCAACTTAGTAATGAAGCCACCATTATGTCCTCAGTCAATGAAGTAAATGTTGATATAAAAGATTTCCTAATGAGCATTAATTTGGAGCAGTATCTCTTACGTTTCCATGAGTCTGGTTTTACTACTGTGAAGGACTGTGCAGCAATAAATGACAGCCTGCTGCAGAAAATTGGAATATCACCTACGGGTCACCGTAGGAGGATACTTAAACAGTTACAGATACTCTTGTCAAAAATGCAAGATATTCCAATATATGCAAATGTTCATAAAACAAAGAAGAATGATGACCCTTCAAAGGATCACCATGTTCCATCTTCTGATCAGAATATCTGCATTGAACTTTCTGATTCTAGTACTGTTCAGACGCCTAGCCCACCGCAGTTGGAGACTATTACAAAAAATATTGAGGAAAATGATGCAAATGTAGAAGGAAGCCAGTATCCTCCATCAGATGATAAGCTGTCTCTTCCTAAACATGACTTCCCCACTTCAGAAGAACCACACCTGAATTTGGATTCTTTGAATGATTATTTATTTGGTAGCAAAAATATTAAAATAGAATCTTTGATTACAAAGAAGACTGTGGATCACACAAGTGAAGAACAAGAAACAGAAAAAGTTAATTTGATCTCAGAAAATCTCAGCAAGCTCCCTAATGCAGACTCTGAATGCCTCTCTTCTGTTGGCTGTTCAACATCAGAAACAAATTCTGGAAATGGAACAAATGGATTATTAGAAGGATCACCACCATCCCCATTCTTTCAGTTTCAAGGAGAAATGATTGTAAATGACTTGTATGTTCCATCATCACCAATCTTAGCACCTATGAGAAGTCGTAGCAAGTTGGTTTCAAGACCCTCTCGATCTTTTTTGCTAAGACATCGGCCTGTACCAGAGATTCCAGGGTCAACAAAAGGAATTTCTGGGAGGTAAGAATCTTTACAGTAAGCTATAAGTATTCAATTTGAGGGAATTTAGTGATTTTTAACAATTATATTTTCAGTGTTCCTTTTTAAATTTGACTATATTCATTTACCTATTCTAACAACCCTTTTGCTAAAACATTTTCCGCATTCCATTGTAAGTAATATTCCAGAGTCTGCAGCTTATAATGCCTGGGACTCTTTACATTTTCCCTATTTAATTGGGGGAACATCCCTTCCCTTAATTCTACCTGGATATTCCTTTCCATACCAATTCTCCACACCTAGTATTGTAGTCTTTCTGTCTCATATTTGAAATGTTGACTCTGTCTCCCCATTAGATGATTTGTTCTTTGACAAGGAACATGTTTTTAATGTTTGTATTTCTGCTGCCTGGCACAATGCTTGGCACCAAGTCATAATTCAACACATGTCTGTTGAACTTGGTACTGGTCACTGTGCTCAGTGGGAAGGATGCAAAGAGGAATACGGTGACTCATGCAGAAGTCACATGTGAAAAGATGGTGACAGACAGCTCAGTATGAAACTTGGCTCACTAGAGACTAGATCTCTGGGACCTCTACCAGTATAGGTTCTTATACCAAGTTAGAAAGTCATTGGTATCCCGAGGTAACGGGATGATTACCTGAACAGTTAGGGAGAAGGTAATTCATAGCAAAAGAGGTCATCAGCTTTCACTTTCAGAATTTATGAATCTCAAAGTTATACCTAAAATAGTTGTGGTTTTCTCCAGGGTTGGAATAGGATATTGCTTTTCCCATTAAAAGTTAACACTTGTCTCTCTGCTGAGAGACACGAGGCTTTTCAAGTTTGACTGTCACTGTAGCGGCACTAAATGCTTTGCACACTTTCTGCACAGGCTCCATGGTGGAGTTTAGCAGGATTCCTCTTCCCCCGCCCGACATGGCTGCTGTTCACCCTCCTCCCTTTGAATCTATGCTTTGGCCTTAGGTACCTTTGGTAATTGTAGTGCAAATAGGGTTTGCCAGAGAAAAGGTGGCAATTTAGTGTTTGCGAGAGAAAATTTGACCATTTACAAGGCTCTGTTAATATATATATCTCCTATTAGAGCATAAACTTTCGATGACAGAGGTTGTAATTAGTTTTTCTTTATCTTGACATCCCTAGTACCAATAGCAAAGTCTGGTGTTTACTAGGAAATCAATAGTTATGTATTAAACATATTTATTAAACAATTGATGTCATCTATTAAATGATAGTTTGGCTTATAATTTTACAGGGGTTATCTAATGTTCTAATTAGTGACCCTATTAGGTCACTAATCTAATTATTGTTATGAGGTAAATGAGCTTTGGGTTAATTTCTCTAAGATCACATGGGTAGTGAACTAGGATTTCCTAGTAGTGCATCTGACTCGAGATCCCACTTTCTTAACCACTCATTGAGTAAATATTGTTGAAAATGTTGATTGCCTATATAAGAATTAGATTATTTATTGGGACTGTAAAAAAACACTCATTTTTTGTATGACACTTTAGCTTTAAAATAGTTTGCTAATTTTGAATAATTAAAAGAAAGTGAATGAAAAATGACAAATCAAGATGGCAGATGCTTTTGACATGCCAGACTCGTTTTTCCATGTACACAGGTTAAAACTGCATCTTTGCCAGGACTGAATCCCTTTGGGAGCTAGAAAGGATCACCTCACATCAGAAGGATTTGGTTTAAGTTTCAAACAGTCTGTGCTAATTTTCATGAGTGTTACAGAGAATCTTTTGATACTCATTTAGTTGTATAGGGGCAGCAAAATTCCACCTCTTTCTTCTTAGGGTCCCAGCTGAGTCTAAAAATTAAGTTGATATAAATTGATCACTAACATATTAACAGGAGAAAAGCATACAAATTTATTTCATACAAGTAATACGAGTTTTATGTGGCAGGAGAATCCTCATACCCTGATAAAGACCCAAATAAGCAGTTAGAGTGAAGCAATTAAATAATGAATTGCAAAAAGAGTAATAAGTTGTGAAAAACCAGCTAAATTATGTGGGGAGGCTAAAAAGAGAAGTTATTTTAACAACGCCTGTACAGAATTCTTTGGCCTCAACTTCTTGTACTTGAGGACAAGATGTTTCAGGGAAATTTCATCTTCTGCTTTTAAGGAGGCTAGATGATCAGCTCTTTTTATACCTGTTGTTTTCCAACATTTGAGTGAAATGCCTTTTATTCAAAATAGTCAATGTGCCAGAGTGGTATGTTTTCAGGTATAACTCCGTTATAAAAATCAGCTTTGTATTATATGAAAAGCTTGTTATTCAATTTGTAACTGAGTCTTTGAGAGTGGAAACATTAAAATTAGTAGCAAATAATTCAGTGTTAGCTATATCATAGCACTGTTTTTTTTCCATATGACTTTTAGGCCAGATTACCTATCCTAATCTTTCTTTTCTTTGATTATGGTAGTTAGTAGTAACAGTACTTTTGTGGGGCTCAGATCATAACATGAGCAAATCAATTATTTTCAGACTTCACTGTCTGTTTTTCCTTGTGCTCCTTTCCTATGTTGCAAATAGTAATTGCATGATTTTAAAGTGTTTTATTATGACTTTTTAAATAAAACTGTGGGTTATGTAATGTGAGTTTCTCTTTGGTCAAGTAATAACACCTGTACATGATATTTAGTGCATTCCTTCATACACCAAATAAAAATATTTCTTTATGGCCTGTGTTTTAATGTAATTACTAAACATTTCATACAGTTATACAAAGGAATATGAATGCTGACTTTGAAGTGTTTTCCTGAGATAGGGCTCTTTGTTTTTCTCTCCTGGACGTGTGCCCTCCCTGTCTCTTTCCTCTCAACAAAATTGATAGAACTGATGCTCTGTCAAATTTATTCTTTGTTGTAGACTTGAGTTCTTCCCTGAATTCCTACCTGCTCCTTTTCTCTGGAGGACTGTCCTGGACAATAACCTCCGGTTATCTTTTGAACTATCTCTTGATAGACAGCCAGATCAGGACTAGACTGCAAGCACCAGCTCCTTCCTTATCACCTTCACTTGGAGGCTCTGCTAGTCCCTGGGAGCCCTCCACGCAGAAAGCAGATCCCACATTGCTGTGGAAGTTGTAGTGTGTCCTGTGATCCTATGCAGAGTCATCTTAGTACCCCAGGCAGGAAGGAATCTCACCGCTACTGAAGGAAATACCTTTTTCCTCTTTGGTTTAATGATTTTTATGCACCTTTCATGAAATTGTGTTATCCTTGGGAGAGGTCTCAAAGCCTTTTTTTAAGGTGCAGTGCCTCTGAATGTTTTGTGGGAAGGGCAAATGAAGAAGCAGAAGTAGTGGGAAAGGGATGATGTGCAAAGCTGCACTGTTGTGGAGGTACAACTGTTAGAAAACTGAGGTGCTGTGTTGACTCCTTGGGGGCTTTTAAAAAGTTTGAAATCTACACCTGAAGTCTCCAGTGTTCTTCGAAATTTTTATTAAAAATAAAAGTCTTGGATTTTTTCCATTTGTATATACATAGACATTCAAAATGGATGACACTGTTTTATAGATTGTAATGCCAAAAATATACATGAGCAAAAAGTACAGAAAAGTAATAAGGAATTGTTTGCTGCACTGAATAAGAAATATACAGAAGGATATCACGTCTTTTTCATCTCCAAGAAAATTTTACATTTCACATTACAGTAGAAAAATACTTAGCAATCCTAACATTTTGATTTCTTTCTCTTAAAGTGCTTTTTAAATCCTATGAGAAAAGGCTTAATATTTGCTAAATTTTGACTTGAATATATGAATAATTAAATCTAAATAGTAGTTAGGTTTATTGTTAGAAGATGAGGATATCCTTTCAATAATCTCTCTAAGTTAAAAAGTCATTACATTTATATTTTATTTTTGTAAATAAAATCCATCTTGTTTGAAAAAAGTATAAAATTGAATTTTTTTCTAGTAGATTAAAAAAATTGATGGTGTTATAATCTTATGTGTTGCAATAGTTCTGTAATGATCATTTATTCATATCCTAAGGATGCTTTTTAAAACTTCTCAAATTGAGGCTTAATTATTTGTATTCTAAGTTTCTCATGATTGGTCTACGCTGTAATTAACCCACTTTCATGCTTTCCGAATTCAGATTTGTCTATTTTAGTTAGATATTATGAAAACCTCAGGTCAGTGTTAAACTCTGACTAATGATTATGTGTTAAATTCCACTCTAGAATGACCTATAGTCTGTTATGAATTGTGAGAACTGCATTTTTTCTTTTTTAATATTTTGTGAAATGATGGTCTACATATGCCATGTAAGTATTTTTTTGGTTTGGCTGCCTTGTCTAAGTATAGTTCATAAAGGGATATCTTTGATATTAACCTTTATGTCGTGCTTTTCTGGGCAACTTTAGGGATTAAAAATATTTTTAAAAATAAAACCTATAGGTATGCAGAACATTCTCTTTGATAATCAGAATTACTCATTACTTTCTCTTCTTTTATATTCAGGTTGTTTAAACAAAGCATTTTAATTCTGATACCAGGGATAGTCATCTTTGTCCCTCCGGCTACCATGACGAAATACCGTAGACTGGACAGCTTAACCAACAGAAATTTTTTTTACAGTTCTGGATACTAAAAGTCTGAAATCAAAGTGTTAGCATCCTTTGGTTTTGGTGAGGGCTCTCTACTAGCTATCAGATGGTGGCCTTCTTGATGTGTGCTTATGTGTCTTTCCTCAGTTCCTGGGGTGAGAGAGAGCAATCTCTGGTTTCTGTTTTTAGAAGGCTACCAGTTCTATTGGAATAGGTCCCCACCCTTGTGATTGTATTTAACTTAAATTACTTACCTAATTTAAATACAGTCACATTATGGGTTAGAGTTTCAACACAAAAATTTTATGGTATGAGAACACAATTTTATTTACAACAGTAGTTTTTCGTTACTTGCATAGAAATTTGTTAATACTCTATATAAGTAATAGAATTTAGGTCTTTTCAAAGGCCTTAGAAACGCATTATCATTCCACAGGCAAAGACTGTTTATAGTATGTCAGCCCATCAGAATTGAACATCTGCAGAAAATCCCCTCTATTTTCAGAGGAAATAGATATAGAATTTTAAAAATAATATAATCAACATGGAGAAAATAATAAAGCATTTACAAAGTTAACATGAATCAGAATCATTGATATTTTTTATTTGATTTGATTTTTTAGATTTTATTATTTGGGGGTTTTAAAACATTATTTCTACTAGAACGTAAGATATAACTTACTAAAATAAAACTTTATTTTAAAATTTTCCTTTTTTGAAACTCCACAAATCAAGCTGTATATATACATGCTTTATTTCCCAAGCTCATTTACATATGAGATGATTTCTGAACCCATCAACAATGACATATATACCTGGATATGTTTATGATGCTTGGGGCATTTTTTTCAATAAGGGTTAGTTTGTTGGTCCAAAGCACTGAGGAAAAGGGAAAAAGGGGTGCAATACAAAGATGAAGACGAGGTTATGACGCTCAGGGAACTTAGGAGTAAGAAGGAGGTACCTTCTCAGTGTTTGGAGTTAAGCTAGTAATTCTGGCTTCCCAGTCAGAAATTATAGTGTGAGTCATATTTAAAAAATTGTTTGAATACCACAACACAAATATTAAGACAAAATTATTTATAATTTGGAAAATTTCAAACATACATAAGAATATGCAAAATATCCTGGGCATGGTGGCTCATGCCTGTAATTCCAGCACTTTGGAAGGCCAAGGCAGGTGGATCGCATGGTCAGGAGTTCCAGACCAGCCTGGCCAAGATGGTGAAACCTCCTCTCTACTACAAATACAAAATTAGCCAGGTGTGGTCCTGGGTGCGTGCAGTCCCAGCTATTTGGGAGGCTGAGGCAGGTAATTGCTTGAACCTGGAAGGTGGAAGTTGCTGTGAGCCGAGATCACGCCACTACACTCCAGCATGGGCGACAGAGTGAGACTCTGTCTCAAAAAAAAAAAAAAAAACTAATACATTCAGCTAACTTTTATGCCTCCTTCCTTTGTGCCCAGAAGTAGTCAATATTCTGAAATTGGTGTTTATCCTTCTCATGCATGCTTTTGTCCATTTACTACAGGTGCAATAGCATTGTTGTAGGTGTTTTTTATTAATGGAAATGATATTCTTTTGTAGTTTGGTGTTTCACTGAATATTATTTTTGTGATGTGTTCACATCAAGATATGTATTTTATATAATAACTGCTGTATTTTATTTAAAAAAATTTATTCTCCTACTAGGCTCCGACTACTCTATTACAAATATAGAGTGTTTATTTTGAGGACTTTAAGAAAGAAATGCACACATTAGGTTTACCAGGCAGACCAACAATTTTTTTTCTGTAATAAAAATAACATTGTTTGCTAAGTTTTTATTACTATGTAGGTTACTGCTTTATGCTCTGTAAAAGCGTCATCTCATTAATCATAATATCCCTAGGCAGCAGGCGCTGGGGTTTTCCCCTTTTAATAAATGTGGAAAGCAAGTTCAGAGCTTTTAGGTAACTTGGCTAACATCGTAAAAGTATAACAACAAGAGAGAATGATAATTACTGCTCGGTTTTTAATACGTCTTATCAACATGCTTTAGAATTCAACTTTAAAACTAGTTTTCAGGATAACTGGTGGTCAAATAGTAGAAGAGAAAGACAAAACTGATCTTAATTCTGGCTTTCCTCTTCTTAGCTGTGGGACTTGGGCTGGGAGAACTTCCTGCCTTTATTGGTAGGATTAGGGCACCAAGTCCTACCTCATAGGGCTGATACAAGGAATTAATATTAGCTTTAGGTATATTTGCTTTTTGCTTTGGGTGTTGGGAATAAGAAATATAATAGGTGTTAGGATATAAGAAAATTGGGATAATTTATTAGTAGACAAATAAAAAATGTAAGTTGCTATTCAAGAATTTTCAAAACAACTTGCTGCTTATATTTGTGCTATTTTTTTTATCTACAACAGTTCAACTGAACTTGGGTTGATAGATTTGGTAATCCCTTGTAGGTAGATATTAAACAAGGAAATCAATGCAAATTATCATAAACTTTTTTCTTCACATTTTTTATTGGTAAAACCCACAAAATATTGCTTAAAAATACCACTAATGGGTATACTTAAAATAGTCAAAGTCTTTTTTTTTTTTTAAGTTAAGCATTGTAGCTTAGGTCATGAGTAAGGAACAAGACTGCCTGAGTTTGGATCTCAGATTACTTAGGAGCTGTTTGAACTTGAGTAAGTGATGTAACCCTTTTCTATGCCAATTTTACCTTTTTTAAAAAATGCAGATAATAATCCTATTTCTTGTTAGTAGTTTTAAGTGTATATACTATGTGTGTGTATACACATGCATGAGTCCTTTGACGGTGGCCACACATTCTGAGAAATATGCCATTAGGTGATTTTGTCCTTGGTCGGACATCACCGGATGTACTTACACAAACCCAGATGGTATAATTACACACCTAGGGTATATGACATTTCCTGTTGTTCCTAAGCTACAACCCTGTACAGCATGTTACTGTACTGTATACTGTAAGAAATTGTAAAACAGTAGTAGATATTTGTGAATTTAAACAAATCTAAACATAGAAAAGGTACAGTAAAAATATGGTGTATATAAAAATACTACACTTGTATAGGGCACTTACTGTGGGTGAGTAAGTGAGTGGTGAGAGAAGGTGAAGGCCTAGGACATTACACCGCTGTAGACTTTATAGGTACTGTACACTTAGGCTACACTATGTTTATAAAAACTTTTTTTTCTTCAATGATAAATTAACCTTAGCTTATTATAGCTTTTTAATTTTATATTTTAAGCTTTCTACTCTCTTTTAATGACACTTTGCTAGAACACACATTATACAGTTGTATAAAAATATTCTTCATATCCTTATTCTCTAAATTTTTCTATTTTAATTTTTAATTAATTTTTAAAAATGTACAAATTTTTAACTCTTCCATATGCTCATCTTCTGGAAGGTCTTCAGCATGGAACTGTCATTTATGATAACAATGCCTTCTCCTGGAATACCACTTGAAAGACCTGACTGAGTCTGTTTTACAGTTACCTTTAAAAAAAGAAAGTGGAAGGAATACACTCTAAAATAAGATAAAAAATATAGTCAATATGTGAACCAGAAAAATGGTCATTTATCATTATCAAGTATTATGTACTGTACATAATTGTATGCGCTATTCTATACTGGCAGTGCAGTAGGTTTGCTTGCAACAGGATCACCGTAAACATGAATAACCTGTTGGACTGTGATGTTGCAATGGCTACAGCGTCACCAGGCAATAGGAATTTTTCATTCTCATTATGATCTTATGGGATCACTGTCATCTGTGCAGTTTGTCATTGATCAAAACGTTGTGTAGGGGATGACTGTGAGTATGTGTATACATATATACGTATGTATATATAGAGAGTCATTTATGTATATACACGTGTGTGTGTATATATATATATATAGAGAGAGAGAGAGTCATATATACACATGTGTGCCTATATGTAAAAGAAATTAATGTGAACTGTAGATGTATAAAGCCATTTGCTTTATGCTTTGGGCATAATAGGTGTTAGAATATAAGAAAGATTGTGATAATTTATTAGTAGATAAATGAAAATGTAAGTTGCTACTCAAGAATTTTCAAAACAACTTGCTGCCTATATTTGTGTTAATTTTTTATCTGCAGCAGTTCAACTGAACTTGGTTGATAGATTTGGTAATCCCTTGTAGGTAGATATTAATCAAAGTCGTGTATATATGTGTGTGTATACACACACACACACACACACACACAGAGAGAGAGAGAGAGAGAGACTTTATATATACACACGTGTGCCTGTATGTAAAAATCTGAGCTCTATCTGGCATATTGTAAATACTCACCAAGAATTAGCAATATAAATGACTAATTCAAGTTACCAAAGATGTACAGTTTGATTACTGTTCCACTCAAGTGTTCGAATCAGTAGTATGTACTTGTGTTAGTAGTATACAAATGTAAGGAAACAATTACAATTTTATAAAAGTATCAAGAACCTGGAGATAATGAACAAATAAAGGATGGCTTATTTTTTAACCCTTTGGTAAAATTCTGTGCCTCTCCTTGCCAAAGAGAACTTCTGTCCTGACTTTTAGTGGTAATCATTTTCTTGCTTTTAAAAAAGGTTTTACCTTTTAGGAATGGACCCAAACAGTATAGCTTTGTCCATTTTGTGATCTTAAAAAAATTGCAGTCTTAAAAATAGTGAATATATTTTTAGTCTAGTTCATTTTGCTTTTTTGAGGATCATTCATGTTTGTGCCTGTGGTTATAGTTTGTTCATTTTTACTGCTGTATAGTATTTAATTGTATGAATATGCCATAGTATCCATTCTTAATTCTTTAGATATTTTATATTTTATATCTTATCTAATATTTTATGTATATGTGTGTGTATGTATATATACATGCTTATAATATAGATATATGTTTATGTACATATAAATCAACTTTGACAAAATTTATATGTAAAATAGAGTAATTTTCAGTATATACATGCTTATGTGACTACCATAACAATCAAGATTTAGAACATTACCGTCACTCATCCCCTCTTTTCCCAAAATTCTTTTGTGACCATTTGCAGTAAATTCCCCTACTTCCTGCATCAGGCAACTGTTGATTTCGCTATGAGTCAGTTTTGCCTATTAGAGAATTTTGTATAAATGGAATTACACAGCAGTTAATCCTTTACATCTGACATCTTTATTCAGTATGATTTTTTTTAGATGTAACTGTGTTGTTGCATGTCAGATTGTTCTTACTGTTGAATAGTGTTTCTTTGTGTGAATCTCCAATTTGTTTATCCATGTGCCCATTTACATACATTTGGGTGGTTATTCTTGAGGCATGTTTGTATGCATGTCTGTTGAGTACAGACCTAGGAGCAGGATTGCTGTGTCGTAAGATGTGTATATTTTCCATTTTTGTAGATAATCCGAAATGGTTCTTATGGAGTAATTGTATGAATTTGCGTTACCATCAACAGTGTATGTGCATTCCTCTTGTTTCGTATCCTCAATATTTGTGTGTGTGTGTGTGTGTGTGTGTGTGTGTGTTTAGCCATGTAGATACATGTGTAGTGTTATTGTAGTTTACATTTGCATTCTGTGATAACTAGTGAGGTCGAATACCTTATGTGCTTTGTTTTGCCTTTTGCTGCATTTATATCTTCTTTGGTGTGGTACTTTTTCAGATTTTTCACCCATTTTGGTTTTGGTTGTTTTAAATTGCATTTTTTTGGTGTGTTTCTTGTGTTATTCGTTTTTAAGAGTTACGATAAACTATGGGTATAAACCCCTGGTACAATATATCTTCTTCCTCTGCATGTTGCTTTTATGTTCCTTAATTGTGACTTTTTAATGAATAAGAGTTCTTCATTTTAATTTAGTCAAATTTACCAGTAATTTCCTTTAGAGTTAAAACTTTTATGTCTTAGGACACATGAAAATCTTCTATTTTTATCTTCTAGCTTTGTTTTTTGGCCTATTACACTGGGATTTATAATCCTTGAACTGATTTTTGTGTACTGTCTGAGTAGTAAATCTTTATTTTCTTCAATGTAGATGTACAGATGATCTAATCTTTAAAATGACCATACTTTCCTCATTGCTATAGATTGTCCATGGTTGAAATGACAATTGAATCTCCCTTTTAAAAAAATGATATTAGGTTTGGGGTACATGTGCAGGGTTGTCCTGTAAGTAAACTTGTGTCACAGGTGCTAAACCTAGTATCTAAAGGTTACTTTACTCTGATCCTCTCCTGCTTCCCACCTTCCCTTCTAGTAGGCCACAACGTCTGTTGTTCCCTCTTTTACTCTCATATATGCTATCATCATTTAGCTCTTACCTATCAGGGAGAACATGTGGTATTTGGTTTTCTGTTCCTGCATTAGTTTGCTAAGGAAAATGACCTCCAGCTCCATCCATGTAACTGTGTCTCTTTAAGTGGGTTCTCAATTCTAGTTCAATAGTCTAGTACCCTTTTTATCAGTAATATAGTATCTTAATTGCTGTAGCTATATAATAAATCATGAAACCTGGTAGCATGTGTCTTCTGACTGTATTCTTAAAAAAATCTGTCATTATTGGTCCTTTGTTTTTCACATGTATTTTAGAATCAGTTTGTTAAATTTCACGCACATACCCTTCCCAGTAACTCTTTTGATTAGGGTTGCATTGACTCTACAAATTAATATAGAGGGTATTGTCCTCTTTGTATTATCTTATTTTTCATATATTTTAAAATTTAATTAGATTTTTCTATATTTTTTTTCAGTAATGTTTTCTAATTGAGTTCCTGCAAATCTTTTGCTAGATTTAATTCTAGGTTTTGGTAGTTTTTTTATTTCTCACACTATATGGCACCGTTTTAATGTTTTGTTTACTGATATTTGGGAATGGAGTTGATATTTATATGTCAACTCTATTAGTAAGTTTGCTAAATTCATTTTTATTTTTGTATTTTATTTATTTATGAGATGGTGTCTCACTCTGCCACCCAGACTGGAGTGAAGAGGCATGATCTTGGCTCACTGCAACCTCTGCCTCCCAGGTTCAAGCGATTCTCCTGCCTCAGTCACCCAAGTAGCTGGGATTATAGGCATGCACCACCATACTCGATTAATTTTTGTATTTTTAGTAGAGATGGAGTTTCTCCATGTTGACCAGGCTGGTCTCAAACTCCTGACCTCAGGTGATCTGCCTGCTTCGACCTCTGAAAGTGCTGGGATTACAGGTGTGAGCCACTATACCCAGTGCTGAATTCATTCTTAAACAACTCCTTTTGAGGTAACATATATATGTAATAAATTACAATCCTTTAAAACATGTCATTTGGTAAGTTGTGAAAGATGTGTAAACCTATGAAATTTTTACCACAATCAAGAAACAGAGAAATTCTGTTACTTCCCTCTTTCACATGCTCATATAGAATCTGGTAGAATGTACAGTTATGTACCAGGCAATGATGTTTTTGTCAGTGGTAGACCACATATATGTCATTGGTCCCTTAAGAATATAATGGCTACACCATATAACCTATGTGTGAAGTAGGCTGTACCATCTGGGTTTGTGTAAGTACACTCTGTGATGTTTGCAAAATGATGAAATTGCCTAACAGCCGTATTTCTTATTTCTTCTTTCTTTTGCTCAGCATGATGATTTTTGAGATTTATTTAGATTATTAGGTTTTTTTAGTAGTCTTTTTCTTTAAGCTGGTTAGTAGTCTCTTGGATCCATATACCACTATTTGCTATCCTTTACTTCTTAATGTCTATTTGAGTTTTTTCAAGGTTTTGGTTATTGAGAATAAAACTGCTGTGACCATGTACACAGGTCTTTCTGTGAACATATGTTTTCAGTAGTTTCAATAGAATTGGAATAGCTGGGCTTTGAAGTTTGGGGAATGTTTATTTTTATAAGAAAATGCAAGCAATTTTCCAAAGTGGATATACCCTTTTATATTCCTTCCAGCAGTATTTATTTATTTGCTGCTAGCAGTATTTAAATATTCCAATTATTCCACATATTCTCTAACAGTTGATATCAACAGCTTTAATTTTAGCCATTCTAATATGTGTGTGGTGGTATCACATTCATATATTTTGTAATGTATGTATTTACATCTTTAAAAATTTTTTTTAATTTTATTTTTTGAGATAGGGTGTCACTCAGTTGCCCAGGCCAGAGAG
Organism: Saguinus oedipus; assembly: GCA_031835075.1. Lineage (NCBI taxonomy): Eukaryota > Metazoa > Chordata > Mammalia > Primates > Cebidae > Saguinus > Saguinus oedipus. The sequence continues at coordinate 63,862,641 of CM063171.1, read as the reverse complement.
CAGTGGTGCAGCATGAATCACTGCAGTCTCAACCTCCTGGGTTGAAGTAATCGTCCCACCTCAGCCTCCCACATAGCGGGGTCTACAGGCATGCACCACCACACCCAGTTAATTTTTGCTTTTTTTTTTTTTTTTTTTTTGCAGAGATGAGGTTTCATTATGTTGCCCAACTGGTCTCAAACTCCTGAGCTCAAGAAATCTGCCCACATTTGCATCCCAAAATGTGATAATAGGCATGAACCACTGTGCCCAGGCTTTAAAAAAATTATTATTATTCGTTTTTTGTAGAGGCAGGGTCTCTCTATGCTGCCCATGCTGGTTCTTCTTTTTTTTGTTGTTGGTGTTGTTGTTTGTGTGTGTGTGTGTGTGTGTGTGTGTGTGTGTGTGTGTGTGTGTTTGAGACAAGGTCTTGTGCTGTTGCCATGGCTGGAATGCATGGCACGATTATTAGTCACAGCAGCCTCAACCTCCTGGGCTTAAGCTGTCCTCCTCTTTCAGCCTCCTGAGTTGCTGGGACCAGAGGTGAATACCACCATGGCAGGTTAATCCATTTTAAAATTGAATTGTATTTCTTAATACTGGATTGTAAGAGGTTTTTTGGTTTGGACAAATCATTTGTCACTAGTATGTGACACTGTAAATTTTAACTTCTGGTAAAGAGTAATTTTCAATGTTTTTTAGGGTTTCAGTTTTTCTATTTAGAAAATCTTTGCATACTCACATGTTGCAGCGATTTTTCTCTCATATTTTTCAGGATTTCTAGAGTTGTAGAATTAACATTTGGGTCTCAATTCCACTTTGAGTTAATTTTTGTGCATGATATGAAGTAAAAGTTGACGTTCAATTCTTTTAATCACTGAGACATCTGGTTCCAGCAACATTTGTTGAAATGGCTATTCTTTTTCCACTGCATTTCTTTGGAACCTTTTTCTTAAATCAATGGACCAAAGGTGTGTAGGACTGTATATGTGGACCTTCCATTCAAGTCCATTGATTGATATGTCTGTACTTTCAGCAGTGGCACGCTGATTTGATTACCATAGTTTTATATAAAATATTTTAATTGTATAGTATAAGTCTGCCAGTTTTGTTCTTCTTTTTTAAAGTTATTTTTACCATTTTAGGTCATTTGTATTTGTATGTAAATTTTAGTATCAGCTAGTTAATTTCTATTTTAAAAGTTGACTGTAATCTTATTTGGGATTTTACAGAATCTATGTATCAATATGGGGATAATTGAAAACAATAATGTGCCTTTCAATCCATGAACATGGTATATATGTCCATTTATTTATAGTTTCTCAGTAATTCTTTATAGTTTTCAGGTCTTGTTCATATTTTGATAAATTTACCACTTAGTGCTTTATGTCTTTGTGTGCTATTCTAAAAAGAATTGTATTTTCAAATTATTTTTTGCCAGTTGGTCATTGCTAGTATATAGAAATATTATAGAATTTATTCATGTTTACTCTTTATCCTGGGTCCTTGACAGATTTGCTTATTAGTTTAAGGACTTTGTAAATTCTTTAGGATGTTCTACTTGCAACATACTTTAGGCTTCCGAGGTACCTTTCTCTATAATCTGCTAGCCTTTTGTTTCTTTCACTTGTTTTATTGCCTAGGCTAGGATGTATGAAATAATGTGAACATAAGTAATGAGAGCAGATCTTCTTGCTTTGCTCCCAATCTTAGTGAAATTATTCAATATTTAATTATTAATTGTAATGTAGATTTTTCATGAATGCCTTTTACTAGATTAGGGAAGGTTCCTTCATTCTTAGTTTACTTAGAGTCTTTCTTGTGAATGGATATTGAAATTTGTTCATTGGCTTTTTCTGGGGTCTGTTGTCATAAGCATGTTATTTTTCTCCCTTATTTTGTTAATATGATGAATTACGTTGATTTTTCCAATGTTAAACCACCTTTCACTTTCCTGAGTTGTATCTCACCTGGTAATAATTTATTATCCTTTTCACATATTATTGGATTACATATGCAAAATAAAATTTTGATTTTGTTAGATTTAATATTTTGTTAATGATTTTTGCATCTGTGTCATAAGGAATATTTAACTGTAGTTATTGCTGTCAGTCAATTAGCCCTATAGAATGAAGTGGGAAGTATTCCCTCCTCCCATTTTCCAAAAACATTTGTGTAAGATTGATAGTATTTCTTTAAATCTTTGTAAAGTATCTGGGACTGGAGTTTTTTGTAGATGGATGACTACTAAATATAATTTGTCTAATAGATAATAGGGCTATTAAGATTTTCTACTTAATCTTGTCAGTTTTTACCATTTGTGACTCTTAAAGGATTGTTCCATTTCATTTAAGTTGTTGAATTTATGGGCATAATTTTTTTAAATAATCTGTAATTATTCCTTTAGTGCTATTAGAATTTGTAGTGAAGTCCTCTCATTTCTGATATTGGTAACTTGTGTCTTCTCTCTTTATTTAACTAAATTGATGTTTGCCAGTTTTATCAATCTTTTCAAGTAACAAGCTTCTAGTTAGAATTATTTTAAAATTTTGTTCACATCTTATTTTGTTGATTTCTCCTCTTTATTTTATTGCTTCTAGTAACTTGGACAGATGCATATCTAAGAGGAATTAAGAGTGTCTTGATCCTTAAGTTTAGATGAAAAACATAACTTTCAGATGATAGAAGGCCTTCATCACCCTCTGCTTCTACAGTGTTTACCTCTGTCATTGCTGTTATCGTGTTGTATTCTAAATAATTACCCCATAATATCCTCCTCCTGAGACTTTGGATCTTTGAAAGAAGACCTTTTGTGTGTTTTCATATTGTGTCTACAGAGACAGACACATTTTTGATTCTATATTATAAAGCTAAAGACAAAAAGCCACACAAATACTGACATCTAGTTAGTAAATCTGTTTCTCTCAGAGATATGACTAGCAGTTTTGAAATTACTTTATGTGCATACTAGCATTGGACAAAAATGTTTATTTACTTTTGTAAATTATAGCTGTGAGTAGCAAACACTTGTAAAAAATTTCCTTTGCAAAGAAAATCTCTTCCTTTAAGGCTAGATAGAAAAATACGTTTGTGGAATATATTGTGGAATTTGACCTCATCGTTTTTCAAGTCAGAATTAACTTTTGGATGTTGGTTTTTCTACCCAAAAGAATGTATATCTCTCTAATAAATCCTTCACTTAAGATAGTAACTCATAAATATTTTCTTTTTAAGCTATTTACGTGAAAGAAGAAATGTTGCTACCTCAACTGAAAAATCTGCAGCATGGCAAAGTGAGTCTATGTGTTTAAAGTCTCCTTAAATTAGCACTCATTTTAGTCTTAAATGTGTTAAAATCATGATTGAGAAGGCAGCCACCTGTAGTATAGGGAATAATGGGAGTAACCGTTGGCCAGTGTTCATAGTACTTCAGATGCTTTTAAAGTGGACTGAATAAAAGGCAATAACATATACTCTGACTCCTGGAAATTTGTACATGCTAATGTAAAAAGTTTTCTTTTTATACAAGCCTCATTTTTCATTAGCCACAGTTGAAGGCATTTAACTAAATTAAATGGTTTCTGGCAGTCTGAGCTACAGAACAAAGATATATATATATATGGAAAGTGAGTTTGCCATGGTAACTGGGAAGGGCTGTCATTGTTGCTCTGGCAAGTTGAACAGTGACAGAGGCTTTTCTTTCTTTTTGAAAATTCTGCTTATACAAGTTTGGGAACATTCTTTTTGACAATAAGATGTCAAACACTTGGCTACTGAATCTTTAAAAAATTTCCATAGTAGAAATGCAAATATTGAGAATTCTCTTTTTGTAGATTAGTATAATTCAAGGATGGTGGAACTTCTCTTGAAATAATTTATTTACAGATGTGTTAGTAGCTATGACATTAGAGGAATTACGTTAAATGCATTCTGAGATTTTAAGTGTTATCTAGCTGTTAGGTTAGTGATCTTTTTATAATTATTTATTGTAACTTAGAATGAAGCTTAAATTTTCTACCATTTAGAGTATTTCCTTATTTAGGAATTAGCATTATACATGGCACCATGACAATTTCTTTTCTATGTGGGCAACGTATTTGGTTATATTAAAGTGGATCCTAGAGGCTGGCAAGGACATATGTGACAGGTTGCAATTTGAAGAATAGTAAGTTGTGCTCTGTTTGTGAAGTGAGAGGTGGATACAGTGAGTATTATATCAAAAAGACGATGGCGAGAATTGATTTGGGGCTAATGCTTAGCACAATTTGGACTCTTACAGAATAAAGCTTACATTGTGGTAGTGCTATAAAAACTCATGCTTTTAATCTTTTTAAAAAAAACTGTATTTCACATTATTCACATCTTTTCATTCTCATCCTATAATCCCCCTGAAAGATTCAAATGAGGAGAATTCATCTTCCATCTTTCCTTATGGAGAGACCTTTCTCTTCCAGAGACTAGAAAATTCCAAGGTTAGTCCCATATATTTTAATTGTTTTCCATAATCAGGTATTTGCTTTTCTGCATATAAGTACTTCTTCATTTTCCTCTAAGCTATTTGAAAAATGGCATCATATTGAAGATTGAAATTGCCTTTCAGCAAAATTTTTGTTCAGTGAAATTATGGTAAAAATCTGTGTCTTTCAATATGTATTACAGAAACACACTTTTATTTTGACTCCAGGAATCCAGGATAGTGAGTTTTAGAAATTTGTCACAGATAGGGTTAATTAAATAAAACAAAAGACACACACTATAAAACATAAAACCTCTCTAGATTTTTGCTTTGTCTTGTAACCAAGTGCAGATTTCTGACATGTATAGACTTCCAATTATGTATATATTGAAATTATTTAGTTTATTACTCATTCTTTTCTCTCTATTACTTGTGCTCTTTTGCTGTATTATTTGTTGGTCTTGATAAAAGAGAAGTTGAAAGACAAAAATGAATCAAGAAGTAAAAGTACATAAACTTTGTTTTTCGTTAGCAGCTTTTATTCTTACTTGAATTGAGTTAACAATTTGAATAAAATAGTGAAAAAACATCAACAGTCTGTTAATGTAGTCTAATTATCCTTTTTTCTGAAAATTGATTTAAGCAATTAGGCTTATTTAAGAAAATAAACTCAGATATTACGGATCTTTGTAGAATTGCTACACACATAAACAAATCCCCAAACCAAAAAAACCAAGCAGTTTGTGATTTTTGTTTGTTTGCTTTTTTTTAATAGAAACGATCTATAAAGAATGAATTTTGGACCCAGAAAGAAAGACTCAAAGGGGAAGCAACTACTACAACAAACTCTTTTATTATCAAATCAAGGTAGGAGATCATGATTGATGGTGATTAGACAATGTTGACCTCTCCTTCATAGTATAATATTGTGTGTCTAAGAAAATAGTTTATGTTGGTTAAGCTCAAATTTTTCCTCTTTAAATATAAGCCTAACAGCACACATTTTATTATTTCAGTTGTGCTCTGTAAATCAAGTAAATAGTTGCATTCTGTGGCAGATCATTTTTGTCTTTTTCTAATGGAAACCACACCCCTCCTCAAAGTAGCAAGTACAGGTGACTGTGATTGTACATTAAAGATAAGAGGTTATGTTAATGAAAAGGAGAAAAGGGCAGTGTAGAACATCACTCTGCAAGCTGCAGACTTTTACAAGTGTATTGTATTCTTTTTATTGGAGTCAGCACTGGCAAGAAGCATGGCACCTATCCAGTTATTTGGATCACACATGGATTTAGAATTTGTAGACACCAACTTCAGTTTTTTTCTCTCAGCTTTATGGAACTTGGCATACTGGATCATTATCTGACGTTTCATTTTCTTTTCCTGAATTTTTAATTTTTGAGATTACATAGCAGATGTATATATTTCTGGGGTACATGACATATTTTGATATAAGCATAATAATTATATCATGGAAAATGGAGTATTCATCCCCTCAAGCATTTCTCTTTTGTCTTACCAGCAGTTCAATTATACTCTTGTGGTGGGACATTCATTTTATTTTTGGTTAGTCTTTCATTTTCTGAGGCTAACACTCACTGTTATAGGATTCCCTCAGTTAAAGCTAAATAATTAAACGTCTTCAGTAAACATTTGATATAATCTAATATAATGAAAAATATGAAAGGGCCAGGCAAAATTATTCTTTAAGGCAGTAATGATTTTAGAATGCTGTCTCCAGAAATTTGTAATTTGAGCCCAGGCATATCTGTTTCATTGATTAGCAAAAAAAATTCGTTGCATTAATGAATGAGTGAATCTATTGTCTCCTTCCTTAAATCTATAGGAGTATGCTTAGCTATTGTGAGTGCACTCCAATAAATATTATGCATTTCATAGCTTTTACTTCAGAATGTACACTGACCCTTTCTTGTTTTCCAGCTAGCAATGTGCTGCAGTATTTTTCCTCATCAGCATTGCAAAATAATACTGATGCTCTCATCAGTCAGACATACTCTGTTTTATTGCATTATGGTGAAACATGGGGTCCTTGGAATTGATTAGAGGATAGTAAAGAGGGGTAAACAAGTTGGAAATAAGATCTCCACATGGATGAGTTAATGGTACATGATGTTGCACGGAGAGATTGGGCTGATCACTTAATTGGGCTATTAAAGATGTTCAAATTCTGATACAAAGAATACCAATCTCTATTCTTATCACCTGCACCTAATCTTCCACAATAAAAGGGATGAGATTAAATTAGACCTAAGAAAAAACTTGCAGTAGTATTCAAATATGTTATAGATTAATGAAATAATTCACTTAGATTTTCTGGAAGAGTTTTATAAATTATCAATAGGGTTGATTGAAACTTTAGGATTTTCCTGGCCTTATGTGTTAGTTATTCATTATTTATAAATTTTCAAAATGTCACTGATGTCTTAAATCACATATAGTACTTTGAAATGTTAATGTCATTTTTCCTTTAGCATATATGATAACAGAAAGGAGAAAATAAGTGAGGACAAGGTGGAAGATATTTGGATACCTCGTGAGGACAAAAACAATTTTTTGATAGACACTCCTTCTGAATCAGAATACTCAACAGTAGAAGAATGCTTTCAGAGTTTAAGAAGAAAAAATTCAAAGGCATCCAAATCTAGAACTCAAAAAGCATTGACTTTGGACTCTGTTAATAGGCACAGTTATCCATTAAGTTCAACAAGTGGAAATGCTGATTCATCAGCCATTTCTTCACAGGCAATATCTCCCTATGCCTGCTTTTATGGAGCATCTGCAAAGAAGGTTAAATCGGGATGGCTGGACAAGCTCTCTCCTCAAGGGTATGTACGTATTCATTTATTTCATAAGTGGCATATTTTTAAAACTTTAAGTTTATTCATTTCTAGACCTCCTGGATTGCTGCTTCCCCACTCCACCTCCACACGCACACATACACAGGAATACCATTTTTAGGGACTTTTAGTATACTTTTGCCAGTGCTATTCTTTAGACACAAGGAGAGTTATGTGCAATGCAGTGCTGCATTAATGTCCAGAATTGCAAATTAAAATAGAAAGTTATGACCTCACATCTAATCTCTGAATGTTCTAATTTCACATCAAAATGGGCTAATCTGTGTCCCAGTATGTAGCAAAGAAAAACAAGGCAGACCAAGTTAGTGTTACTCAGCCCACACTGTTTGGCTTTTGCTCATATCATAACAGTGTTCTGTTTGAGAATATAAGGCTTATTGTAGTCAGGGAAAAGTACATCATTGTTAGGTTTAGGTCTTCACTGTTATTGATATATTGTTTTGATTTTTATATGTTACACAGAAGGTCAGAGTCCCATGAATATTATACTTTTCAATGGATTTATCCACAGATGGTTACAAAGAAACTTTTGTCCCTTAAGCATTTTACAGTACTGAGAAATCTTTGGGGAGGGATTATGTTTAATTAGAATTGTTTTCTGGCATCCTGATTTTTGGATGTCTTTTTGAAATATTTACTAGAAATGTTTCTCATGAATTATTTAATTATTTTGAGATGAAAGCTTTTATGTTTAAGTAGCTAATGTGTTGAGTCCCTACAGTGTGCTGGTTTTCTCTGCTATTCTCCTGAAATGTGTGTCATTTCTAGAAAGGCTTGGTTTGATCTAAAATAATTTTAATTGCTAAGAAAAAATCTACCGGGAGCAGTATCAGATGACCAGTAGAAGCAGGAATTACATTCCTAAAGAAAGCAAAAGCACCCCAAGATTGTGTGGTTAGTAATTACATGTTAATACCTTATATATTTTCATTTTTTTAGGAAATTTGATTTTGAATAAACCAAAGCAGTGTACTTCTTACTGTCAGCTATTTTGTGTCACTTCTTTCTGGTTACATTATGATGACAAAACCCTCTGCTGTGTTGTTAGTAAATGCATATTCAGATGTCAAAGTTGTGAATCGGTGCTCAGATCTACACACTAGTGGAATGAATCAGTGAGCTTGAATATTCTTGAATTTTTCATTTCTGTAAAATCTAAGTATTTAGAGAGATCTAAGTACTCTTCTTAAAGTATCATGGGAAGAAAGAACAGACTTCGAGTACAGAGTCCCCAGCGGCTGTGCTTTTCTGCATGTCCTCGGTGAGATATTGCCCTTTACAGGGTTGGCTGTTTATGCTCCAGGCACATTGAGAAAGCTTCTCCATTGTTGGCCACCTCTGGGACAGTTAGGGCATATTCCAACTCTCTTTTTCAGAACTTTAACTTTCCATTCTTTCTATTCTGAACCTGCCTCAGGTTAGAAGCTGTAAGTTTTCTGGATTTATATTTTTCCATTTTAGGGGAAATAATTGCATTTTGTGTCCTCAATTCCACACCTCCATAACAGGATGAATGGATATAGGAAAGTAAACCAAGAAGCTCATTATATTACCAAGAAATTTTAAAACACTTCTACATGATTATATTTCTATGGCTTGAAAGAAATATGTGTGGCTGGCCAAAAGACATGCATTCATGAAATCAGAAGTAGAATTCAGAGTTTTTCCTTTCCTAATTAGTCTCTGTAGGCTATTGTGAGGGTGTTTAAGATGTTCATTAAGGTAGACAAAGTGGTGCCCACTCCTTCCTTATTCAGTAGTTGCTGAGCTTTGTTTAACTCAAGATCACATGTCTCTTTGGTGCAGATACACTGATTGAAATGGCATTCTGAACTCCACATAGCAGGTGTCAACAAACTTTTTCTGCAAAGGGTCATGTGGTAAATATTTTAAGCTTTGTATGGTCTTTGTTGCAACTATTTAACTCAGCATTTATAGCATGAAAACAAACGTAGCCAATACGTAAGCCAATGAATGAAGCTGTGGTCCAATAAAATACAAAGGTAATAAAAAGCAGGGGTTCTTCTTAAGGGCCTCTGCATTCATAACTTCTATCTGCCTGAAATGCTCTTCCCCCAAGAGTAACATGGCCTGAACCTTTCTCATGTTCATGTTATAATGTCTCCTATGCATTTAGGTCCTGGCCACTAAATTTAAAACTACAACTGTTGCTCTCCCCCCGCCACCCATCATTCCCTTAATTTCGTCTGCAGTCCTTACAGGCCAGATGGTTTATTTGTCTCATATAAGCTCTGTGGAAGCAGTGATCTCCATTGCTTTTCTTGTGCTGTGATAGCCTTAGTAGAACATTGCCTAGCACTTGGTAGATGCTTAGTATAGTATTTGTTGTAGGAAGAATCTGTGAAAAACCTAGCATTGGACGTATTTCTTTTAATTTTTCTAAAATGGCAGTTTATAAGAACTTTGTAATACAAATTGCTGAACTCAGCAACATATGAGTAGATGAAAATCTTCAGGTACCATTGATAATACTGGTCTGCATTAACAGGGTGGTGAACTCTTTGTGGTTTATTTTCACAATTGTTTTCCCCTTAAAGACATGCACATGAATTACCAAAATACAATTGTCGAAATACAATTTAAAAACTAACAGACACATTCTAGTTTATATTTTTTCAAATAGTGTTTGAAACTGACCTATGCAACTATCTTGCACGTTCTGCACATGTACCCCAAAACCTAAAATGCAATAAAAAAAAAGAAACTGTCTTTTGTTTAATAAGTGACATTAAAATAATCACATTCACAATCTGAACTTATTTTCATGGTTGTCTATTTACCTTTGAAATGAAAATGCCAATTCTGAATCAATGCCTAATATGTGAACATTGCCCAATATTTGGTTAAAAATATAATTGTGTAACACAGTACAACAAAAGAAATACTGAAACATTTCCAGTTTAAAATATGAAAAGTTGTTTAAATATTTGAATGACCTAAATATAACCTGCCTAAAGCTAGTGGTTTAAAAATTGTGTGAAAGAAACAATAAAATGTTGAATTTGGGGGCTATATTTCAAACAGGTCAAAGCAGATGAAAAACTGAGTAAGTGATACTTGCTTTTAAAACCATCTCACTGGGTTTTGAGGATTAAAATAAATCATCTTCTTCACTTTTTCTCAGCTGTAAATAATAAACTTAAGCTTTTCAGCAGATTTGTATAGATGCAAATATGAAAGACTGAATATAATTTATTCCAGCATTTCCCAAATATGCATCTCAGAAGAGAAACGTTTGAAGCTGTTGTAAAGAAAAGAAACGTGGTTGGATGTGCTGTGCCTCTTCTAGGAGATGCATAAATTAACATCTCCAAGAATATTTGCAATAAGAAAACCCTTTTGAATTTTTACATTACTATTTTCTAAAGATGTTTGTGTATTCAGCATAATACACAGAGCATCTTTTTAAAAACTGTAGTGTATATTAAAGAATTACTCTTGAAATGTTTTAGGACTTTATTTATTGCTTTAGGAAATCCCTCTTTTTAAAATTTAACCTTTTTTTGACCATGTGGAGGACTGATGTGGCAGTGTGAGCATGAGACAGTTAAAGTTGATCGTGTGAGGTGAAGTCAGCACTCTGAGGTGGAGAAGGACACAGATGAGCAAGATGTGTTCCTTGTCTCTTTGTAGCTCCCATTTAGGGCAGAAAAGAAATATATATGTGAATAGCAATAAAACCCAAAGACGAAAGTACAATAATTGGTACAGAAAGATCTACAGAGTAGAATCCAGAGGTTACCAAGGGTTGAGAAAGCATTTCTTCAAAGACCTTCCAGGAAAGAGAAGGCAGCAGTTGGTACTTTGGAAAATGAATAAGATTTTAACTGGCATTTTTGGGTAAAATGCTTTTCTGTCTAGAGGGAAAGGCACTTATAGAGGTGATATCTACATGTACCTGAGGCATGAGATAGTGAGCAGAGGCTAAGACCAAGGTGGAGGTTGGGGTTATTTTATTGAAGATGGAGAGTTGGGCTCTAGGACCAGGAGAGAGAAACTGCTGGTGAAAACCATATTCAGATAACAGATAATGAGGAAAGTGAAAAAGCCAATGATCGAATACCAAGAAAAGGTCAAATCTCAGGCAATGACTGGGAGTCAGAGCTCCAAGAAGCCAATAGCCCAAAACTTGGGAGGAGTTCAGAGATTATGCTGTTTGTGCCTTTGTCAGTGACTGGTTTCCCTGTCATCATCCAGTCTCCAAGCCTCCTTTATTGGAACAATTCCCCACCTGGCTACACAAGTGTCTGAGTGCCTCGGGTCTCTTGGTATTGCTTTCTTGTGGCTTCAGTGAAAGGCAGATGTTGTGGAAAGTTGGCAAGTCTATGTCTGACTAGCGTGTTATGTATCAGTCACCTTGTTGAACTTAAAAGTGAATCTGAAATTCTTGATAAAAAGTTACGTTTTCTTTTTTAACCTGCAAATTAGTTGGCCATTTCTCAAAGCACTTGCTACTTGTAAACATTTTGTCAAGAAAATTAAAAGCTTTAGTGTTTTTGTAGTTTGAGGGGAAAAGACGTTAGTTTCAGTCTCCATAAAATTACCTGGTTAATTCCTTTCAGCCAGTCTAGCTATGGAGAAATAAATAAGAGTTTGAAATCAGACAGACATCATTTATTTGCTGTGTGACTCAACTTCTTAGAATCTCCATTTTTCACATAAATGTGTCAGGTCAAAACTACCTCTGTATAATCATTTGGAAAAGTAGGTAACTTTGGGCCTCCTCTTAATTGATGCTCAATAAACCTTGATTTTCTTTCTTTTCAGAACACCATTTTATTGCAGAGGACCTTAAATAATGTTACTGTGAGTCCTAGTCAGTTCGTACTTTGATAAATATAAGATTAAAAAATCGTGTGTTCACATTGAACTTTTAAAATTTAGTTTTTTGATTGTTATGAAAGGACATAGTTTAAGTGTCAGAAAGTAGTACATAACTTATTTGAAAAAAAACAGTGACATTTCTTCCCTCCAACCTCTTCATAAGAGGCAGCCCCTTTTCAACTCTGTTATAGTTACTTTTAGCATTTGTTTTGTATGTCTCAAATAAAATAAAAATAAATAAAAATTTTGATTTTTATTTATTTTATTTTTATGTTTTTACTTTTCAGTATTAGGGATTAACTATTGATGAACCACCATGGAAGATCATATTTATTCATTTTCACCATTGTTTCCTCCTTCCCTTCTGGACACAATTACTATTATCCTTTTAAAATAGATAAAATATTTACATATCTGTATTTTTTAAATATTATAACTGAAAAGCCTACTCATTTTTGAGCAATGTGGCATAATATGATTAATTTTTTTTCATTTACAATGTTTAGTTTTTGTGGAATTAATAATTGATTTTTTTGTTTGCTTAATTTTTAACATGCATGTTTATTTATCTGGAAATTCTTCCTCAAAATACAAATCTCTGAAGTAACCAAAATAAATATACCTATCAATTTCATCATCCTACAGCCCACTAAGAAAATGTTAGTTTGAGCTGGTTTTTCCCCAGGCTGAATGCACAGTAATATCTTGGGGTCCCCTTGTTATCATATTTGGGATTCTCTATGCTTCTCTCTAGTGTTTTGGTCTTTCCATCTTTTCTTTGGATGAAGCACAGCTCTTTGAAGCTTCCTGAGAAAAGGTGGATAGGGAGTTAATATTTTGAGACCTTCCATGTTTGAAAATGTCTCCCCCCACCCCGCCCCGAAACATTGTTATTGGTGATGATTTATTATGTTTTAGAAATCTTAACTGAATACCCAAAATCAGAACGCCTCTCCCTCTACAGGGGATTACAGTTCCTCATCAGCAACAGAACAAGGCCTGATGGAGAAAGGACTGTGTTTCATTATCAGAAGTAGGCTTTAGAAGGTGGATGATAAGAAACTTCTGGGAGTTAAAAGAACTTGTTCTAACCCAATGTAAAGAAACTAAGAACTTTGAAAAAAGGTTTGACAAAATGATAACAATAATAGACAATATAGAGAGGAATATAAGTGAATTAACGGAGTGGAAAACAACACGAGAACTTCGCAAAATATGCACAAGTTTTAATAGCCAAATTGATCAAGCAGAAGAAAGGATATCAGAGCTCGAAGACCACCTTAATGAAGTAAAACAAGAAGACAAGAATAGAGAAAAAAAGGATAAAAAGCAAAGTCTCCGAGAAATATGGGACTATGTGAAAAGACCTAATTTACATTTGATAGGTGTACCTGAATACAATAAAGAGAATGAATCCAAGCTGGAAAATATTCTTCAGGATATTATTCAGGAAATCTTTCCCAACCTAGCAAAACAGGACAATATTCAACTCCAGGTAATACAGAGAACACCACAAAGAAATTATTCCTCAAGAAGAGCAACCCCAAGGCACAAAATTGTTAGATTCACCAGGGTTGCAATGAAGGAGAAAATACTAAGGGACAGCCAGAGAGAAAGGTTGGGTTACCCACAAAGGGAAGCCTATCAGACTTATAGCAGATCTCTCAGCAGAAACCCTACAAGCCAGAAGAGAATGGGGGCCAATATCAACATCCTTAAAGAAAAGAACTTTCAGCCCAGAATTTCATATCCAGCCAAACTAAGCTTCACAGCTGAAGAAAAAATAAAATCTTTTATGAACAAGCAAGTCCTCAGAGATTTTATTACCACCAGGCCTGCTTTACAAGAGCTTCTGAAAGAAGCATTACACATAGAAAGGAACAACCAGTATTAGCGTTTCTAAAAATATACCAAAAAGTAAAGAGCATCAACATAATGAAGAATTTACATCAACGAATGGACAAAACAGCCAGTTAACATCAAATGGCAGTAATCCTAAATTTAAATCGACTAAATCCCTTAAGCAAAAGATACAGCCGAAACCCAACAGTATGCTACATCCAGACCCATTTCACATGCAAGGATACACAAAGACTCAAAGGGATGGAGAAAGATTTACCAACCAAATAGAGGGCAAAAATAAATAAATAAATAAAAAGCAGGAGTTGCAATTCTCACCTCTGATAAAATAGATTTTAAAGCAACAAAGATATAGTGGTAAAAGGATCAATGCAACAAGAAGAGCTAATGATCCTAACACCCAGATACATAAGACCTATAAAGAGACTTAGACTCCCGCACAATAATAGTGGGAGACTTCAACATCAATATTAGATAGATCAACAAGACAGAAAATTAATAAGGATATACAGGACTTGAACTCAGATCAAGAACAAGTAAACTTAATAAACATTCATAGAGCTCTCCACTTTAGATACACAAAACATACGTTCTTGTCAGTACCACATCGAACCTACTCATAGGTTTAAGTGAAATATTGATCGGCCATTATTAAGCACAATTATTGGCATAAAAGAGGTTTTCAATACCCATTTTTAGTATAAAGCAACATTCCCATTCTCTCTCCCTCTTTTTCTTCCTCTTTCTTCCCCTCCTTCACTCCTTTTTTTTCTTTCTTTCCTTCTCTTCGTTCTTTTTTTCTAAAAAAAAAAAAAAAATTGCATTAGTGAGAAAAAAGAAAAAGAAATCTTAACTGGAAATAGTACTTCTCCAGATCAGTAATTTGTATTTTTCTAGATTCCTAGTATTCTAGAGCTAGTATTGTGAAATCTGATTTTTGATTCTTTATACATAGCCTATTTTTCAGTTCTTGGAGGTTTTATTGTTTTATTCTTCAATAACTGTTCTATTTTTTCTTTCTGGAATTCCTAGTAGTTTTGGTGTTGGACTTCTTTCCTTGAAACACTGATATAAATGTAGCTTTTCTGTTTTCCCTTTCTGCTAACTAGGAAGTTTCTTTAGTTGTGTTTCTTAACCCACTTTTCTTTTTTTGTTAAACTGTATTTAACATACAAAGCATTTTCTTTTGAGTATTCTTTTTATGGCATAGTGTTACTTTTTTACAAATAAATTTTTTTACTTCTCTGAAGAGATTTAAAAAAAGGGCTGGGCGTGTGGCTCAAGCCTGTAATCCCAGCACTTTGGGAGGCTGAGGCAGGTGGATCATGAGGTCAAGAGATCGAGACCATCCTGGTTAACATGGTGAAACCCCGTCTCTACTAAAAATATAAAACATTAGATGGGCATGGTGGCGCACGCCTGTAGTCCCAGCTACTCAGGAGGCTGAGGCAGGAGAATTGCTCGAACCCAGGAGGCGGAGGTTGCGCTGAGCCGACATCATGCCATTGCACTCCAGCCTGGGTAACAAGAGCGAAACTCCGTCTCGAAAAAAAAAAAAAAAATTTTTTTTTGAAGCTTTCTGGTAGAGTCTATTTGAAACTTTCCAGTAGACTCTATTCCAGTAGAGTCTTTTAACGTTTTGGAGGGGTGGTTATGTGTCTATCATTTACCTTAGTGGTATTCTTCTCAAATGTTATGTTAATCTTGAGCTGTCACTTTAGAGTGAAATACTGCAAAACTGATTGGAAGCGCTGTAGGCTCTGTTAGGTCATGCTATTAGTTTCTTGTAAGATGATCATGGTAGGTTTTTAGTAAAGTATTTCCATACAGATACCTCATGCTAGTACCTTTCAAATGAATCTTCTTCCTGAGGGTTATAAGCCTGATAACCAGCTTTTTTTTTTTTCTTTTCTTTTTTTTGGAGACAGAATATTGGTCTGTTGCCCAGAATGGAGTGCAGTCGTGTGTTCTTGGCTCACTGCAACCTCCACCTCCCTGGTTTAAGTAGTTCTCCTGCCTCAGCCTCCCAAGTACCTGGGATTACAGGCACATGCCACCATGCCCAGCTATTTTGTATTTTTAGTAGAGATGGGGTTTCTCCATGTTGGCCAAACTGGTCTCAAACTCCTGACCTCAGGTAATCCACCTACCTTGGCCTCCCAAAATGCTGGGATTACAGGCATGAGCCACTGCACCCAGCCCGGTAACCAGTGTTCTGGTGGCTCATTAGGGAAAGTGGACTTTGAGTATTGATAGTTATGATGTAGACTTTTGATTCTTCTGCTTTAATACAGCCATGCCTGAGTCTCCCAGTCCCCAAACCTCCTGTTTTATTCTCTCCACTGAATAAAACTAGACTATTATATTGAGTGGAGTTGGAGGGACAGTTTTCCAGTAGTACGAAGTGGGGACGCAGGATTCTGTGATGTTGGAGTGCAAGTCTACATCTTAAACTGCCTTTCAATATATCTGTTATTAGCACCTCACCCTCACCTTCATAGTCACTTCCAGAGTTACCTGGTACCTCTATTTCCTGAAGTTTTCAGAGATTAAGCAAGAGTAAATGTGTATTTCTCTTAATTTAATCTAATACTGGCCTAGTAATCAGTTCTTACCTCTCCTGCTTTTCGGATTTTTAGATATTGTTACTGTCCTCAGCTTCTCTAGTGAATGTTGGCTTGCAGGTTTTTATTTATTTTTATTTATTTCTTAATCCTTTGATGTCTTTTAGTGAGGTTTGGGGAGGAGTAGAAGTAAATGCAAGCTTTTAATTGATATTTTAACTGGAAGCTGGTTCATGTTGGATTTTGTGTGGTATGATTCCATAAAATGAAGAGGTGTGAGTTTTTTAACATAGCTTTTTTTATACACCACTTCATGAAAGCACTAAGCTCTTTGTAGATATTTTTAAAATTGGTAGTTGTACACTAAAATTCAAGCTTTATCATTGACTTCCAAGAGTCTTTTTAGTCCCTAGAATTTTATGTCGAGAACCTTTTTTTTTTCCTTCTCATTTTAAGATGTAGATATAACAGAGTATAGCAGAGATGGAAGCTGAGATTGAAGATACTTTTTTTTTGTTTTATTTTTGTCTTTTGGCCCCAGCTCATTTGGTTCATATAATCTTGGAAATTGTTAGTTCGGTTTGCTTAAAAGTGAGAAAATGCTCTTTAGAATAGAGAAGTGCTGGCATTTTGTAGAGATATTTTAGTAATTCTTTGCATCTCTCTCTGTAAAATACTTTGTTACTGCATCATTTAAAAGTCTCCTGCTTAAAAGAGCTATTGGATAAATAAATAGCTGAATAAAAATGAGCAATTAGATAAATAAAAATATATACTTTTGGAGATTGCAGTACTAGAAAATATTGGGTCTCATTAGGGTTAGAGGAGGGAGTAACATAAATTATGCTGTGATACTTTAGTGCTGTGTAAGCAAGGCAGATGAATCTGGAACAGCATGGTGGTAATATTTTTTCCTTTGCAGTTGTTGAGAATACTTGAGAAGTATGTTTTTCATTACCTTAAATGTCAGGATTAATAAAAGCCATAAATTTGACTTAATGCCTTTGATGTTCTTTCCAATTGTGTGATTTTTAAAGGTGACAATTTGGTAGCCTCTCACACCTTAGATTGGTGTCATTGGTTAGTTAGCATGCTTGTTAGATATCAGGATTTATTTTTTAAGTTTAAAGATGTAATGTTGAAAAAAAACTCTGCTGGCACTTAGGAATGAAATTAAACAGGAGTGCCTCTGTGTGAGTACTTCATAAATAGAGACTTAATTGTGTGTGCATACAGTGTTGTTAAAAAATAATTTTTAAGAAACACATTTTGAGACAACAAAAACTGACACCAGATGGTGAAGCTGTTTTTATGAAAGTAGTTGAAACTTTATACCACCTGCCTTACCAGAGCTCAAGGGAAGAGTTTATAGAAATCTGTTCAATAATACTGCACAAGCCTTATAAATTATTCGAAAAAAGCTTCTTAAGGAAATGTTTCCCTTCAGAACCCTAAAAACGAAATAAGATAAAACTCAGGCTAATGTGTTTCATGTCTGCTTTGCCTTTTTTCCTGAAGGAATTCTGAAGCATTTTGCACGATTGAATTTACATATAAAATACAGAGGTTAAATGTTACTGCTACCTGAAGGGATGTCCTGGGTACTTTGCTAATAAAATGTAGTAATGTCTGTTTTGTGTAGTGGTAAAGAGCACTCTTTGAGAAGACACTCCCAGATAGTATTTCTTATTAATTGTATGAATTGGACAAATTATTTAACTAACCACTGACCCTGTGGCTTCATCTCTAAAATGGGTATAATAATGTTACACGTGGTTGTCTGAGGATTAAATGAGTTAATATTTGTATGTGGCACTACACGGTGCCTGGAACAAACGACTATATGTTTGCTGTTTTTATTGCCAAATGTAGTACCAAATAACTTCTCTGTTGACTGCAACTTTAAATCTATTTTCTGTGCAATAATGCATTATTATTTCAGATTTAATTTATATTGTGTGGTAGTCAGAACACAGGCTAAGATGGCATTGTCTTGTATACATTTTCTTTTTTGTTTTTTTTTCAAATTTATGAAGCAAATTGAGCTAGTAATATTTAAAGATATAACTTCAGAGAAAACTTTGAAAGTACTTTAGCAACTTTTTATCTTGTTTATATAAAGTATATGTAATTACAGTGGAATTGCTTGCTGGATAGTGAGTATATGCTTAGAAACACATAAGAGAAGTACTGAACTCTTGCACAGAAAAGATAATCCTTAAACATTTAGTAATCATTGATATTTATTAATCTAACTTTACATTGGCAGAAGCACAGGATTTCTCAAGCTGAATTTTAATTAATTTGTAGGGTTTACTAATATGTATTAATCTAAGTTTGTATTTGCTAGAAAAGGGAATAGTGCTGAGAAAAGATCTAATTGTAAGGTTTCATCTTTAAATAACTAATTATTAGAAGTCAGTATTGAAGTTTGTATGTGAAAAACAGCTAATTGATGTTGATACTTTTAATGAGGAAAATAGATTATTCAATGTTTATATGAAGTTAGTTTTAAAAATGAATTAGTAATTTTACATTTTTTAAATAGGAAAGTATCAAATGCATACATTTTAATAAATTTTTCTTTTTGTTTCCACCTTTATTGAGATTTGATTGACAGTGGTCATATATATTAAGGTGTACAATGTGATGATTTGATACCCCTATATATTGTGAAATGATTAACACAAACGAGCTAATAACATAACTGTCACCTAACAGTGTGTGTGTGTGTGTGTGTGTGTGTGTGTGTGTGTGTGTGTGTGTGTGTGTGGTGAGAACACTTAAGATGTATTCCCTTAGCAAATTTCAAGTGTACAATACATTATTATTAGCTGTATTCACCATGCTACATATTAGATTTCCAGAATTTATTCTTCTTATAACTGAAAGTTTGTACCCTTTATGTGGGATGTAGGTATATGTGGAATCTAAAAAAAATAAACATAGAAACAGAGTAGAATGGTGATTAATAGGGACTGGGAGGTAGGGATAATGGTTAGATGTTGGTTAAAAAAGTTTTAATTTGGCTGGATGTGGTCGCTCATGCCTATAATCCCAGCACTTTGGGAGGCTGAGGTGGGTGGATTACAAGGTCAGGAGTTCGAGAGTGGCCTGGCCAATATGATGAAACCACATCCCTACTAAAAATACAAAAATTGGCTGCTCATGGTGGCAGGCACCTGTAGTCCCAGGTTACTTGGGAGGCTGAGGCAGAAGACTCACTTGAACCCGGTAGGCAGAGGTTGCAGTGAACCAAGATTGTGCCACTGCCCTCTACCTTGGTCAACAGTGTGAGACTTTGTTTCAAAAAACAATAATTCTAAAATGTATTTTGAAAATTCCATGGAAATTAATGGTGAACCTTTCAAGCTTTCTGTAAGCTCTTATTTTTTTTTAATAGCAAGGTAGTGATGGCAGCAGCGACCCATCTGGAGGTGCAGCTGCTGTCACACTGGCTGCAGTGGAGAGGTGCAGCCAGGGCTGCATATTCCACAGAGATGGTGTGAGTCAAGGACAAATGGGAGCCTCACCACTTCCAAGTTGGTAGGGTGGAGCTCCTTGAGTGCTGCCTCAGCTCCAAATTGTGGCTGTGAGATCCAGGCCTCCCACTCCATGGAGCAGACAGGAGTCCTACTCTCTTGGGTGTAGCTACAGATACCCAAGCCACGGCTGCAGAGTCAGGCATCTCTGCACTCTTGGGGACCAGAAGTCCCCCCTCTACCCCTGCAAATTCAGAAGTGTCTGCTCCTGTTGCTGACTTCTTCCCTGCTCTCGGCATCCACTCCAATCTCAAATCAAGGTTGGGGCTGAGTCCAGGTACTGTCACAGCTCATCTGGATGTGTGAACGCTTGGGACAGTGCTGATGTGCCAGCTCCCTGCTGTCTTGGCCCGCCTCTGGACTTTGGGTCCTGATGAGCATGGGAGGGAGGAAAGCCAAGGGAGTGCTGAGGGCAACTCAGCACTGGCCTGCAGACACCTCTTTGCATGAACGGCCAAGGTGCAGCAGCAGGAGGTGAGGCTGGGCCATGGGCCAAAGGGGATAGGTCCTTCATGAGGCCCCACCTTAAGGACAGGGAAGGCCTGAAGGGTGGGGGCTGGGCTACCAGTCCTGCCGACTGCAGTGGTAACTTGTGGTGCCCTTTCTGGGCCTGCCCATGGTCACCCATGGACCAGTTAGTGAACACTTCCTCTCCTGAGGCTCATAAAAGCCCTGGGATCAGCCAGAGCTAAGCAGACATCAGGATGACCAGCTGCAGAGAGGAGCTACCCACCCCAGGACCTCCTCTGAGCTATTCTGTCACTCAGTAAAGCTCCTCTTCACCTTGCTTATTCTCCACTTGTCTGTGTACCTCATTCTTCATGGACACAGAACAAGAAGTTGGGACCTGTCGGATGCCAGGGCTGAAAGAGCTGTAACAAACAGGGCTGAAACACCTCCCTTTCTCACCGTGTTGAAAAGAATGAGAAAATATCTGTGGCCCTTTGGGGAGCTGAGACCTAGCAGCTCCCTAAGGCGGGGCTGTGACCCCCTCTTCGGACCTCTGAGGTTCCTGGAGTCTCAAGCATCCAGGTGCCACCATGTTTCCCGGTGGCAGCTGTGGAAGCTGCTTGTGGTGTATCTGGTGCAGTGCAGCCTCACAGAGAGCCGGTGCCTGTGCCGACACCTGGTGCTGCCTCCCCCGCTGCAGCAGCTGGCATGCTTCACTGTGTGCAGTGGCCAGACCCCAGGCTCGCTTGCTCACACAAACCCTCACTGCTCCACCCCTGGCTTGCTGTCAGCAGTCATAGGATCCAGGTCAGTAGTGTGAGCTGAGCACAGCCTGCCAGACTGAGTGGGCAGAACAAGCCCAGTGGACCCCCCAAAACTCAGGCAAAGGTGCCACAAGCCACAGAGGCTTCTGGCCACAAAAGCAACACGCCAAGGATCCTGCAATAGTAGTTTTACAAAATGTTTATTTTGTCACATAAAAATCTGACTTTTAATACTTGAAAAATAAAATTAAGGATGAAGTTTTTCAATAGTGTTTATATATTTATACAATGCAAATTCAAGTAAACATCTTTCTGTGAAAAATATATCCCTTTTTTTCTTCACTAAATATTAGATATGTTTAACATGTGAGGAACTATGATAGTCACTGATTTTGTATTGATGAACAAAACAAATAGATTCTGTACTCAAGGATCTCAAAATCTGTTTGATGTGATGGATATCGCATTTACCCTGATTGATCATTATACCTTGTATGCATATATCAAAATATCCCATTTACCCAATAAATATGTACAATTAATATGTATCAATAAAATGCACATTTTACAAAATGATAAGGAAAGGAAGGCTCAGGAAAAAGAAATCTAGTATGGGTGGTATATGAAGCAAAACAAATATATGATTACACATTCTGCTTAGTGTCATTCAAGAAATGGAGCAAGAGAACAAAGAGACCTGAATGATCTATGTATAGTCAGGAATGGTCTCTTGGTGGGAATGACATTAAAGCTGAAATCTCAAAAATAAGAAGGAGCCAGCCATGTCAGGAGTAGGCAGGCAGCATTCCAAGCAGAAATGATGGCGTATGGGAAGTCCATGAGGCAAGAAAGAGTCTAGAGAAAAGAGGCAGTGTGGCCAGAAACTGGTGTCCACAGAGTAGGTGCCCACCGATTTTGAGCTGCTGGATGAATGGATGACTGCAGAAGCCAACTTTCGGTGATAAGAGGGCTGAATAGCTTTCTCCACCTGCAGGCAGTTGTTCTTTCATTGGCTACACCCTGTGGCTTCTCACTCCATTTCACTGTGGGCTGGAATTTGTCTTATTTACCTGTCCCTTCATAGAATGTTAAAGGGATTTAATAATCTTTAAAAATATTGAGTTAAAAACAGATGAACACATCAAATAGTCCCCTGGCAGTTGAGAAAAATTAAAATAATTGGGAGAATGTCTTAGGAGCTTATTCTCTCAGAGGCTGAGATTTTTGTTGGTTTTCCTCAGAGATCCAGGGGTAGAGTTGTGTCCTTTGCATTATGAGTGCCTGAGAGGGGAGGTGTAGCTAGTCAGATGGTAAATCTTTGATGGATCCTGAAGCCTAACAAATGCTAAGCTATCTCCCCTCCTTCTTCCCCTCCTCCTTTTTCTGTGGACACAAATATTAAGTTCCTGGATCTTGCCTCAGGTCACAAACTGTCTATCAAGATGGTGATGGAATTCTAAGGAAGTTTTATGAGTTGGAGTGGCTGCAGTTAATCTTAAGTAAGACATGTTAAAATAGGTTGTACCCCCTTTTTTCCACACTTGATGTTTTGGCAGGTTTTGAAACTTTGAATTTAATTCTGAGTGTTCTAAAGTTTTCTTACATGTTTCTTTTAAAAGATGCTGATTATATGAGTGCTGATCATTTGAGTTTTTATTTGTCATCCTGCCCATGGTGCCAAAAGGATTGTACTTTTAATCACATCCCTCATTCCTTCAGCAAATTAGTTTTCCATGCTGTATTCCTCCCTGTGTTACTTGCTGATTATAGACAAGGAAATATTCTTAAATGTTGTCCTTGTAAAGTGTAAGAGCTGATGTGGGAGACAAACATTAAGCAAATAAATATATAAAATTAGAGGTTCTGTTAAGCACTATGAGGAGAAGTAGAGGGTGCTGTGTGAGAGAGTAACTTTGTTATCTCCTTTGCGTCAGGGAAGGGATTTCTTTGTAGTATATTTAGGTGTAACTGAAAGATAAGGAGTCAGCAAAGGGAATAGAGGGGTAATGGAAGGCCCTAAGGCCTCTGTTCCTCACAGATGTTAATTATTTTTATCTTAAAATGGAAGAGTATATGCACTATTGAGCTCTAGCTCATCATTTACAGTGTGAAGTGGGTTGTGCCCCAGTACAAAATCTTGATTTACCAAATTACCGTTTGGATTGTGTGGGAAGGTATGTGTTTCTTTGCCTTTAAGTGTGGAAAAGATAAACATGAAATAAGTGAACAATGACTAATTTATTCAGTGTATAATTACTGTGTGTTTGTTTAATATTTGTTTACCTTTTAACTTTTAATGCTGAAAATTTAAGGAACCCTGTGTTGCCAGAAAAAGTAAAATCCAGATGGCTCTAACACTGTTGGATGTGACAAAGTGAGGAAAACCCATGGCAGACAGGCCAAGAAAAGTTAAAAAGAAGCTGAAAGATGAGAAATAAGATGGAAAGAGGACTGGGTGGTCAGTTGTGGTAATATGCTTTTAAAGCAATTTTTTTGAGATGGGGTAGCCCAGGCTGGAGTACAGTGGTGCAGTCATAACTTACTCATAACTCACTGCAGACTCAACCTCCTGAGCTCAACTGATCCTTTCACCTCAGCCTCCCAATTGCTTGGACTACAGGTGTGCACCAATATGCCTGGCTAATTTTTTTTTTTTGGTATTTTTTATAGAGACAGGGTTTTGCCATGTTGCCCAGTGATCCACCCACCTCAGCTTCTCAAAGTGTTGGGATTATAAGCATGAGCCACTACGCCTAGACAAAATAAAAAAAAAAAAACTTTTTCTGTAATCAGTTAAATATAAAATGGTTATATGCTTTTAAGATCTTTTTACCTGTTCTTATTACTTCATAATTCAGTGCTTATATGTGAAAATGTTGTCTGCACTGAAGAATCTCCAAATTTTTTTAGATTTGATCAGATTTGATCAGATTTGGTATAATTTCATCTTACGCAGAACGTATTTGCTAAGGATTAATTTGGGAGGCTTGCTGTGTTTCACTGGCATAATAGATGTGTGACTGGGGAAGCAGCCCAGAGACAAGCTCTCCACACTTCCTGAAGTTCTTTTTCTATTAAGTCTTCTGAGAGCCAAGGAAAGTTATGCCAACTACTTGTTTTAAACATTTTAGAAAATTGCAAAGGCGCAAAGTAGATAGAGTTGATGTTTGTTCAGAAATAATATTTTTTAAGAATAAGAAGTTTTTGTACATTATCTGTGTTAAAGACTAGAAGTACCTACGATTGTTTGACTCCAGGGAAGGAGAATATAAAAGAAAAACAAAGCAAGCCTCAGTAAAAGCAGTTCTTCCCTTCTTCCTTATATAGTCAGAAAAATAGTTTCTTTTTTCTTTTAAGCCTAAGTAGAAACATATGATTATATTATTTTGCTTTTGTTTTTCATATCAGTAGCCATTTTAAACTATGTTTGCCTTTCATATATGATCATTTAAAAATGTATATTAAAGTCCTGGCGTAGTGGCTCAAGCCTGTAATCCCAGCACTTTGGGAGGCTGAGGCGGGTGGATCACAAGGTCAAGAGATCGAGACCATCCTGGTCAACTTGGTGAAACCCCGTCTCTACTAAAAATACAAAAGAAAATTAGCTGGGCATGGTGGCGCGTGCCTGTAATCCCAGCTACTCAGGAGGCTGAGGCAGGAGAATTGCCTGAACCCGGGAGGCAGAGGTTGTGGTGAGCCGAGATCACGCCATTGCACTCCAGCCTGGGTAACGAGCGAAACTCCGTCTAAAAAAAAAAAAAAAAAATGTATATTAATGTTTCACTGAGTTTTGAATGCTTATAAATGATTCTGTTTATTTGTTCAGGTCTTTTTCAGCTTAGTCAAAATTAAATATTTTTTCCATGTAAATCCAATTGACTAATCCTTATTATTTTAGTAAGATATTTGTACCCTAAAACAAAAATTAAGGGAAAATAAAATAGATATATGAGCTTAATGAAGAATGGAAGCTTATGTTATCTTCATTAAAAGATTGTCTTTATTATTAGAAATGGGTTGAGTGATAGTGTTTCTGACCACATTTTGTTGTGGACTAAGCCTTACAAATGTGTGTGTCAACACTGTTAATAATGTCATTTAAAAAATTTCCTAGGTCAACTGATTAGGAAGTACTATTATGCTGTTTTTTTCTATGTGCCATAGCCAAAACTGTGTATTATCATAGCCTATTGTTTTCTACACTGTTTAACAATAAATGAGAATGTATTTACATGGTTATATTACAAATGGATTTAACAATCAAAGTTCATGGTACTTGAATGTAAAATAGCAATTTCATGTATTTTGCAGAAAACGAATGTTTCAGAAGAGATGGGTGAAATTTGATGGCCTTAGCATTTCTTACTACAATAATGAGAAGGTAAATACATTTTATGGTTTTCAAAATTTGCTTTATGCATACTCAGTGTACTTCAGTAAACTGAGCAAGTGGTTTGGTTTTTAAGAATAGGAGGTGGATTCTCAACATGAAAAGAATTTGAAGTTGGAACGAATAAATATGTTACCATATGCTTAGTTAATTAAATACAGATGATTTTTGTCTTAAGTATGTACTTTCTGTTAACACACTAATTTTAAGATTTAACCACATGCTCTTATTTGTAGCTCATAATCTAACATTATTTTTTCATTATTTAGAGATTTCTACCCCCTAATATTGGCAATACCTGTGGCTCTAATAGAGATTTAGGAGGCTTCTTATATATTGCTTCTTTAATGCTGCAGGATGGAAGAATATATGCTTTTAGACAGATAGTAACACTTACTGCAACGTAACACACACTGTATGCTCTATTGCTGAGAATAATGAAAGGTTTAGAGAGGTGTTAACTGTTTGGTTTCACTTTGCAGTAACCCACGTAGAATATCAAATGGGAATAAACACACCTCTTTGAGGTTTGCAAGATGGTTGGATGAATATTTTTGAAAAGCAGTTTTTTTTTTTTTTTTGAGATGGAGTCTTGCTCTGTTGCACAGACCGTGGCACAATCCTGGCTCACTGCAGCTTCTGCCTCCTGGGTTCCAGGGATTCTTCTGCCTTAGCCTCCTGAGTAGCTGGGATTACAGGCGCATACCACCATGCCTGTCTAATTTTGTAATTTTACTAGACACAGGGTTTCACCGTGTTGGCCAGGCTGGTCTCGAACTTCTGATCTCAGGTGTTCTGCTGCCTTGGCCTCCCAAAGTGTTGGGATTACAGGTGTGAGCCACCATGACTGGCCTTAAAAGCTGTTTTCTGTTTTAGTTTTTTTTTTTTTTTTTTTCTAGTTTGCTTGTACATTTGAATGTTAAGACAATTCTATGCCTAGGGTGAGTACATAGTAGTCTGTATATCTGATGGAATCTCACTGCTCATTTTCTTCAGCACCTGCAACCTTTTCTGGTTTGATAGAAATGAGGAGGAAATCTACTCAGGAGTGAGACAGGCTTCTATGCTGTAAGACTCGGTTGCTGGTGGTACCATTATTTTCATTTGAGATAATTTCTACTAACTGTGTCAAAGTGGACTGTTTATCTCTCTTTCTGTCTGTCTGTTCTTTTAAAGCTTATCTCAACTTCAATGAAGAGATGAGGACCTCTCATGTTATTAGTTATTGATGCAATGAAAATGATACAGCTTGGTTTGAAATTGAGATTTGAAAGTTCATATAAAAATGAGATATTGCAAAACATTTAGCTTAATATTAAAAAATTTTTAATTGTTATTTCCTGTGACATTTCATCCCTTTATTGTCTAGATTGTTAGTTTCATTTTGGCAAAAATAGAAACACTAGAGTAGGTGTTTCCTAAAAGGAGGCATAGTTTCTGTTGTGACTCTTCTAGCTAAAGGGATGCATAGGTGTGGCCATAGCTACTATCTTGACTGGGTGACCCAGTGTTAACAGCTATGCAGTTGGGCTTTTTAATGTTTAAATGTGCACTTGAGGAGCATGTGGTTGGGCATTTGGGAGACAGTGTACAGAGTTGCATATTCCCTAGGTTTCTTCCACTTTCCTCAAGGCCTCCCAATCATGTTTCTGTAAGGACTTCTTCATTGTATCATGGCAAACAGCCCTGATATTTTATCCCCTGCTAAGAAATCTTACTCACTCCCACTTTCACTCAGTTGTGGGCAGAATTGCCCTGTGATTGTTTCATTGTCTCAAAGTGGTAGATAACTGACAATCTTGACCTAGATATCTGTGTGTTACAGACTCAAGAGATGCTTTAAAATTTCTTTCCTTAAGGAAAATTTTATACTCTGAAAAACACAGGCATTTTTGAGCATATTGTCATTTGAGTATTTTTTTCCTGTATTGTCTGCATCTTGTACTGTTGCGAGACAAATATAAGATCAGCTCTACAGTGTTAAAAATTACAAGGTTTTTCTTGGGATCTCAAAATAGATGATAAATGAACCGTTAGATAAATTACAACTTTCTGAGGTTATAGTGACATAGTTTTTTGCTTGTTAAGTATATTTTGATCACCTCTGGGGATTTTTTTTCTATTATTCTACCAGAAATATTTACTTGTTAAATGTATATCATTGTTATAGATGTATAGATTATTTTTTTAATGAATTGTTTTCTCTTTAAAGGAACTATTGGAAAGATAATCTTTTATTAATCCCCTTTCAGTACAGTGCTACTTGACTTATTTCTGCTGACAAAATGAGATAATGGTAACATTTTACTCAACAAATAGTTAATTGTCTCACTAGAGGGATATTGTTACAAGCTCCTTTAATTCTTATACAAACTAAAATTTGGGGACAGATCACGCAGATCACCTAGGGGAGAAACTAAATGTTTTTAGGCATTCTAAATTTCCTGCTGTCTGGTCTTAACCACTGCAGACTTAGAGGAGAGAGGGGCCTTTACCCTGTCCTCAAAGATGCTGTGCCGTTTCCCACCTCCTTAGGTTGCCTGACAATGGAAACATATTATCTTTGCTAATTTCTAGAGCACTTATTGGTCTAGTTTTGGCCTTGTCTTGCCATTTTAACCTACTTACATTTATGGGGTTTCCTTTGTTAAGCCAGTCATGTTATGTATTTCTTCATAATGATCTTTATAAACTATGACTGACCATACACTATGGGAAACTTGAGCATGTCTTTTCCTACATGTTCCCCTTGTGTTTTTGTTCTTTCTTCTGAACCTCCCTAGCCATTGCCATCTATCAAAATTCTGTGCAAACATCAAGACCCATCTTGTTATTCACCTCCATGCGCCTTTTCTTTATTTTCTCCAACTATATGACATTTGAAAAATAATATGCAGAAAAATTCAGAAGGAAAACAAACTGGAAGTAGGGATGTAAATCACGAGATTGTTGCAGTAAGCCAGGTGTTAATTTATTAGCATGTAGACTAATGTATAGGCTCAGTGGAGGCTCAGTGGAAGTGATTAAGAAATAAATTTCAAGAAATATTAAAAATGAGCCATCAGAGTTTGTTATAATTGTGATTGATTGGACATAGGATTCATTCATTCAGAAAATATTTCTATAGTGTTAACTACGTGAAAGGTGGTAACGAACATAGATAAAAGACCTGAAGCCTATTTGGAGACACCATATTACTCAAGTGATCACACAGGTAAATATAAAGTCACCATTGAAATTGCAATGAAGAATTGCTATAAAGGAAAAATTCAGGTTGTTGTTAGCTTAAATTAGGGTTATCTGTGAGGATGAAGGGCCTGAGAGAAGGTGCTGGTCAGAAAGTCTTTCTTCAGGAGGAAATATTTGTGCTTAAATGTGAAGCATGAGGAGGCAGTAGGTTTGTGCAGATGGATGTGAAGACAATTCCTTGCAGAGCAAACAATGTATGCAAAGGCACTGGTTTGGGTAGAGATGTGATATATTCAGGAAACCTCAAGAAAACCCATGTGACTGTAATTCAGAGTTGGTGAGCGGTGGGGAGGAAGTTGATTCTAGATGTGGGTAGAAGGTAAGTTATGCGGGTACAAAGGAATCAGCAAAGGTCAAAGATGATTTCATCCTATTTCAGGTTTAGGTGAACTAGAAGAGTTGATATTTTAATGAATAGGCATACAGGAGGAGTAAGTCTTCAGGGGAAAATAAATTCAGTTTTAAAGTTTGTGGTGCTTAAGAGACAGTTGCATAGACTATTGGTGATTTGAAATATGGCAGTGAAATTGAGTGAAATGGACAGATAAGAAAGGAAGAGAGAAATTTCAGGTTACTCTGCATAAAGTTGGTGGAACTGGAGGACATTATATTAAGTGGAATAAGCTAGGAACAGAAAGTAAGCAGCACATATCCTCACTTATGAGGAAGCTTTTCTCAAAGTGAATCTCACCAAAGTAAAAAGTAGTACAGAAGATACTAGAGGCTGTGAAGGGTAGGGAGAAGGGATGGCATAGGGAAAGATTTGTTAAAGGGCACGAACTCACAGCTAGAGAGGAAGAGTAAGTCCTAGTGTTCTATAGCACTGTAGGATGACTATAGTTAGCACTAATTTCATATAGTTTCAAATAGCCAGAAAGAGGATATTGAATATTCCCAACACAGAGAAATGATAAATATTTGAGATGATGGATATGCACATTACCTATCTGATCATTATACTTTATATGTATCATAACATCACTATGTATTCCATAAATATGAACAGTTACATGTTCATTTTAAAAATTAAGTGGTGGAAAGGGATTTTTATAGGGAGAGAAGATAAAGTAAAAAGAAGACGTAAGTTGTTTACTAAGTGCTTATTCCTTGACATCCTTCTCTTCTTTTTCTGTATAAAGTTGCCCATTCATCTTCCTGAATCACAGCTCAGTTTTGGCTGCATAGGAGGACGTAGGAGAGACTTCAATGCATTGATATTTAAGATTACATTGAAGAATGGATAGGATTTCGATGGATACATAAAGTTAGGGATGGGAGATTGGAACAGAGCTAGTGAAGAAGACACTTAAAAAAATACTCAGAGATAATGCTGTGATGATATAGTGTATCTTCTTAAATAGCAGAAGAGGATTTCCTTCTGGGAGAATGCCATGACGCCACCAATGACTGTCCCTTACCAATTGTGAAGCCAGGAGTTTATGGCTAGGAGAAATATAAACTCAGTACTTGCTCCCTGTATGGAATGGTTTAGTGCTTTTTTTCCTAATCAGTTATTTCATGTGTCTGGGACCTGCTCAAATGTATGGGTTCCCAGGATAATGCTGTAGAAGGGAAGAGAATAAGAAATCCCTTAAGGATGTATCCAAATTCTTCTGATATTTCAGACCTTCTGTAACGTGGCCTTGGTATGCGTTATCAGCCCCCTGTCTTTTGACTTTACATTGTTGTCCTCTTTGCTCTCTGTTTTACTCCTCCATTATTCAGTCATTGTGACCAGAATGCCCACCCCACCACTGCCCCCACACATACTTGTCTGTCTGGTTAAAATTAAGTTTTTTAAAGTCAGGTTCAAATACCACCATGTTTGTAAAAATATCCCGCACGGCCTCTAAGCGGAATTGAGATTTTCCATCTTCGTACTCCTATATCCCTTAGTTTTTATTCAGTTTTAAACTTGTCTCTCATTGTATTAGCTGGTTTTTCATTTTGAGGCTGCTTGAAAGTATAAGCACTCTGAATTTTCTTTCCAATACAGGGCCCAGAAAAATACTACACCTTTAGTAAAGAGTTGAAATGCAGTAGTTATCATGACATGAATTGAGAGGGTCCAGGAAGATGAAGATGGATAAAAAGTTATGAAACTCCTAAGAATGACCTTTCTTTAAAGAAAATTGTAATATTTATATGTTGTTTGGAAACAGACAGATCTTTTTTATTCTTTATTTGTTGGAGAGTAGAAGTTAAAATGACATTGTGAGGTTGGGCTGTTCATCATCAGTGCATTGAGTAATGTGGTTAATTTAGAAAACCCAACATGTTTTTAAGGTACATTTTTGTTCCGAAAATGTAACAGACTTGTTTTAAAATGATTCAGTTACAGTACCTGTTGTGGCCAGCAGATGCCTGCAAACACCATAAAATCATTTAGAGCAGATTGTTGTAAGGAACATGCTGCTGGTTTTTGGAACTCTGTATTGCTAGTCTAGTAGGACTGTTCGTATTTGATTCTTTCCCTTTTAATACCAGATGAAGAGAAAGTTGAAAAGACATCTTACTTCAAAGAAGGGGACATTTAATAGTTTCTTTTCTAGGGTATTACATTAGCATGTGAGTGGACATATTACTTGTATGTCATTTAAAAAAATTGGATTGAAATTATAAAAGAGAGGGTGTTATAAATACTGTGCCATTCCTTTTTTGATAAGATCAAGAGAATTTCATTTTCAGGTGTCTTCTCTTTTTTTCTAACCAATACAGGAGATGTATTCGAAAGGAATAATTCCCCTTTCTGCTATATCAACAGTACGAGTTCAAGGAGACAACAAATTTGAAGTCGTTACAACACAAAGAACTTTTGTTTTTAGAGTAGAAAAAGAAGGTAAGATTATTTCTTTATCCCTATGAAATACAGACTAATCATATTAATAAACTAGTTAGACTAGGAATGTCAAGAAACCTTTAATATATTACTTTTTAATAATTTATATTTTAAAATTAATTTTTCAAATGCATAATGTTAAAATATAATTAAGTTGACAAGTTATTTGTTTATTCTTTCATGCGACAAATATTTAGGGAGAAGCCATTGTGTGCTAAGGACTTGTAAATTCTGGGTATTCAGTTGTGAAAAGAAGTGGACAAAATTCTCCACTTTTATGGAGCTAATCTTTGAGCTAACCATTGTTTTGATAATGCAAATTAGTTATTTAATATGACAAAACATTTTTCTAACTATTAAGTTAGTTTTATGGACATTTATGGCAGACTTTAGCTCACTGGTTCCCAACCTTTTTTGCATCAGGGACTGGTTTCCTGGAAGAGAATTTTTCCATGAATTGGTGGTAAGGAGATGGTTTTTGGATGATTGAAACACATTGCATTTATTATGTGCTTTAGTTCTATTATTATTGCGTTGTAATGTATAATGAAATAATTATACAACTCACCATAATGTAGAATCACTGGGATTCCTGAGCTTATTTTCTTGCAACTAGTTGGCCCCATCTGAGGATGATGGGAGACAGTGGTAGATGATCAGGCATTAGACTTTCATAAGAAGCATGCAAACTAGACTCCTCGCATGCACATTCTGCAGTAGAGTTTGTGCACCTGTGAGAATCTAATGCCACCTGTGATCCTACAGGAGATGGAGTTCAGGCAGTAATGCCAGTGATGGGGAATGGCTGTAGATACAGATGAAGCTTCGCTGGCTTTCCTGCCGCTTACCTCCTTCTGAACGGCCCTGTTTCTAATATATCATGTAATAGTACCAGTCCATGGCCTGGGGTTTGGGGATCCTAGCTTTAGCTGACTACACAGGCACAATAATCATTCTATTACAGATTTTGGAGTGTCTTTTATATTTCTTGAATTCTTTTCACCTACATAATCTATGGGACACTTGATAGCAAAAGTTGAATGTTGAACCAAAGATGTCACATGTTTTCTGGATTGAGTTTAAATCTGTACAGAGAAATCTTTTCTGAATTTTGTTTGAATAAGGGTGGGGAGGAGCCAGAGAAGTTAAAAGTTACCTGTTGTGTATTTTATTTGACTATCATAATACGTCATTACTGTAAATTTACTAGTTTTAGTAATTTAGGAAATAGTATCTCACTAAGATTAGTATTTTAACTTATTTTGTGGACAGCTTTTGTTTAGGAATAGATACATAGTTCAACTTGATTTTTAGAAGTACTTCTTGGTGCTTTAATTGTTTGATTAATAATAGTATGGAAAATTGACTGCATACCTGATATGTGCCAGACACTTTGCTAATTCTTCATTTCACAACAGTCTTATAAAGTAGGTAGTATTAAAATTATTAACCTATTTTTACAGATAAGAATGTTGACCACCATTTTACCAGGTGGAAATAACTACAGTGTTAACTATTATGGGTCAGTATTTTCTCTTTTTTAAACTGCTAGATTCCTGGCACATATGTCTTTGCATAGCACATAAAAATCAAGTCAATAAATATTGTATACTATTAAAAAGTTTTCATTGTTTCTTCGGGTAATCAACAAATGGAATAATTCCAGCAGGCCTTCACACTGGTGCAGCTTTGTTCAAACTATGGATTACTGAGATTGGCTTAGTGGTTTGTGATGTCACCAAAAACATCCTCCCTCAATTATAAAACAGACCCCAAACATAATAAATATCAAAGTGGCCTTTCTTACAGTGGGTGTTTTATTGTAAAACATGTTTATATACATAGTGTATAAATGTAACTAAAAAAGAGTTTCTTGCTTGGTATTTAAAAATAATGTTGAAGGAAAGCTATAGTCCCAGAGTAGGAGTGAGCAAACTGATCTGCAGCCTAAATCTGACCCAGTACCTGTTTTTGTAAATAAAGTCTTGTTAGGCAGCAACCACTGTCATTCATTCATTTCTCATTCAGTGGTATCACTGAGTAGTTGCGGTAGAGACTGTGGCCAGTAAACCGAAACTGTTTACTATCTGAGTTTTCAAAGAAAAAGTTTACAAACCCTTGCCCTTGAGCATGTTACCTCGAATTACCTACGTGAGGAGCCACTTTTTGTGAATTGTTGCCTGAAATTCAGAAAATTGTCCACAGTTGTGATACTTGATATGAGACTTCTATTTGAAATCACAGTTTTTCTCTTACTGTATTTCTTTTTTTTTTCTTTATATATATATTTTATTGCACTTTAGGTTCTGGGGTACATGTGCAGAACATGCAGGATTGTTGCATACATACATACATGGCCATGTGGTTTGCTGCCTCCATCCCCCCGTCACCTACGTATGGAATTTCTCCCTATGTTATCCCTCCCAACCTCCCTACCCCCGCTGTTTCTCCCCTAGTCCCCGCAACAGACCCCAGTGTGTGATGCTCCCCTCCCTGTGTCCATGTGTCTGAAGCACATGGCATTGCTTCTCTTGACTATCATGGCAGTCTTTCCTTATGCTTTGGTTTCCACCACCCTGAGAGATGACTGCCTGTTTCTTTGAGGTGCTTGTCACCTTCCTCTTGGCCTTTCCAAGTGAATTTCACATTGCTACATAGCCTACATTTTAAGATAGACATACTAAATAAAGCTTCCAACTTGTATGAAAATCTGTTTAGCCATATTTACTTGCCACATTAAAAGTTAAACAGACACATTTTATTTAAGCAGGCTGTGCCAACCTACACATGTTTAAAAGTTGCATGTTCACAATTGACAGATAAATCCTTCTGTGGTGTATAGTTCATCTTTGTGATATAAACTTAGGACAGTATAAAAATTTCATTAAATTCAATATAAATGTTTTGTTTTTAAAATAAGTTGTAGGTCGTTAATTTTTGAAACCATAGACATATTGCTTCAGTAAAAATGGATGGTATACCCATGGAATTACTGGATGAGTTATTTTGAGTATACACATGGAATTATTTACACAATAGCTATTCTTTGTCTTTCCTGACCAGTGTCATTATTTCTAAACTGCTGCATCAACCACTGAGGTTACTAAGACAGGATTACAGTTTGGCATCTTTTCCTCACAAGTTTTCTAAGGCTTCTATTTCCTCAAATTTCCTAATGAAATATTATTTTTCTCTTAGTTGCAAGTGAATTTTATACACTTGGAATACACATGGAGTTATTTCATGTATATTTTATGGAATACACATGGAATTACTAATGAGTTATTACTACTTACATAGTAACAACTCATGATTTTAAAGATAACTGTGTGTAGAGGTGTGTGTTTGCGCATGCGTGCATGCTTGTGTATTTATATGTTTAGTATGGAACTTTCAACAGGATACTAAATATGTTTCATTGAGTGATCTTTTTTCTTTGCATGTATACAAATGGATGATTGTCTTTTATTTTGTGGGAACTGGTAGATCAACTATAGTGGCTTAAAGACTTTGACTTAATGAATTTTAAGCTAAATTAAAGTCTATTTTGATTAAGTGAAGAAGCAAAATCAAAGTTTAGAACAAAAAGGGAAAGTTTTGGCATCTTAACAGATATGAATTTTTTATTTTTGGTGAAAAGGCTTTGAGTGACTTATATACAATAGCTATTCTTTGTCTTTCCTGACCAATGTCATTATTTCTAAACTGTTGTATCACCCGCTGGTGTTAGTTGCTAAGACAGGATTATAATTTGGCATCTTCCCTCACAAGTTTTCTAAAGCTTGTATTTCCCCAAATTTCCTGATGAAATACTGTTCTTCTCTTAGTTGCAAGTTAATTTTATGAAAAAAATAACATTTAAAAAATATACTTCCCCAGTTACAAAATTTGGTCTGACCCCTGTTCTCAAGCAGAGTCACTGGAATTGGTATGTGGGTCATAATAGCTATTGATCTTTCCAGTCAGTCTGTTTTCCTTTGTACCTGTGATCACACATGGAGATGTGATACTTCAAAACATTGGTGATGTTCTGAGTGGGGAGTTCTCATGGTTAGAAGAGAGGTTAAGAATTCTGAGTGGGCATTCCCTTTCCAAGGCCGTTGTCAGAACTGGCACTCACCTGCAGGTCCTGTGTTTCTGTCCACCTTAACAGATGCTAGACCCCATGGGAAACATGCATGTGTGTTATTCTCTCAATTCTGTTTTTAGACAACATACAGCCATTTAGTGGCAGCTCTGATACTGATATGGAAAAGTGTTTTTTTAATTTAAAAAATGTTTTTAAAAGAACATATAAATGTCCCTTGGTTGTTTTGGGCAAGCAGACTCTTACCTCTTTTGAAATTTTCAGTGTTTTTAGAAGCAAGGCATGAAACATTTACTATCCCTTTACTTACTCACCCCCCTTAATCTCATTAATGATGATTTACTAAGTGTTTCCTTTGAAGACTTCATGATGATATTGTAGAAGTTTCTGAAATAATGTATTTTAGGAACTTGCCAGGACTCCAAATTCTATTTAAAATATTCGATTGTGGGACCCCAAGTCCGGTTTTGAAGGAGATCTCTTGGTTTTAGGGTGACTGATCCCAAATGTGTGTCTCCATCTCTAACCTCTTCCTATACTCCACAGTCATATATTCAGTGGCCTTCTTGACATCTCAACATGGGTGCCTAGTAGCACCTCACGCATAATGTATCAAAATTCCCATTTGTACCCTCTCCACCAGACTTTGTCCCTTGTAATCTTCCTCATCTTAGCAAATAGAAGTCTCAGGTACTTAGGCCTTGAAGTGTGGTGTTATTCTTGAATATTTTTCTTCTCTCACCCCGCATCTAGTCCATCAGCAAATCTTGGTAGTTTGACTTTGAAAATATGTTTAGATGCTGACCAGTTCTCAACAGTTCCACTGCTATCAGGATTATGTTAATCATCTCTCATGATTGACTGCTGTCATAGTTTTCCTATACTTGTCAAAGCGATGTGTGCTTCAGTAAGAAGTCAAATCATGTCAGTTCATTTTACATGCTCCATGGGATCTGCATCTTACTGAGAGCAAAAAGTACTTATGATGTCCAAAAGCCCCTGCATGATCTGGTGTTGGTCTTTCTGTCCTTATCTTTTTCTGTTCCCTTTCTTCTGTACTATGGTTGGTTTACCTATAGGGGCCTTTTGTTCCTTGAATATACCAAATCTGCATGTTCCTTCACCTTATCCTGGAATGCTCTTCCTCCAGCCTGCTCTGCTTGGACCTGCTTCTTTACTTCCTCTTCCTTCAGGCTTTTGGTTAACCATCCCCTTCCTCTGAGGCTTTTTATGTATCCTGTACAAAATAACACTTCCTGGGCCCCTCATCTTGTGTTTATGTTACCCAATTGCTCTTTCCACTGCGTAATGTGTATTTAAGTTTTTATGGCCTTCCTCCTTTCAGTAGAGTGTAAACTGAGGAGAGTAAGGTCACTGTCAGCCTTGTTCACTGCTCCATTCCTGGTATTCAGAATAGGTTTTGGAACATAGTAGGCTTAGTAAACATTTGTGTGAGTGACTGGTTATCAGTTTGAAGAACAACCCTTATGTGCATTACTTCCTTCTCTGATACTGATCATGAATTACACTGAGGAAATTTTAGTTAGATCATATTATCATATCAAAAGTAAAGTCCAGCTAAACTTTGGTAGATAAGGTTGTTGATGTTTTGCCTGGCCTTCTGTAGTAATCTCTAGTGTAACCATTCCCTTGTTACTACTAAGTATGCCTGCTGCTAAACCCAGTAAATAGTTCAGAGAATATTGTCTTGATTTTTCTTAAACCTCCTTTATTTTTCTATTTTTTTCATTCTTATACTCTAATCTGGCATTTCTGAAAACATCAAGAACTAGTTTGAGATTGCAGGAATTTTCTATTCTTTTATTTACATTCTAGCATAATCACAAGAAAATGGCAATTTCAACACTTATTCTTTGTTTTCCCCACTCCCTTTCTTTATGTCCTGCCTGGAATGCTATTCTTAGAGCCAAGCTGTAACTATGTCAGAGCTTGTTTCCAGAAGGAACAGTGTTTAGTATAGTGCTAAGATGCAGATAGACACTCAATAGATGTTTGTTATCAGAAAGAATAAAAAGTATCTTGGTTTGAAGAACAGGCAAATGCTAGCACAGTATCTAACTTTGCCCTAGACCCTTGTCCGACAGGAAATCATTATTTGGTTTGGAATATTGTGAGTTATCAAAGCATATTCCCCCATATCTCAGGATGCACACATTGCATGGCCAAATACAGATGACACTTGTAATCTATTTTTTTGTGTTTGGATTATCTGTTCCTTTGTTTCTTTCCATTGGCATGAGTAATTCAGAATAAACTGGATGTTACTATTCCTGTTCTTCAGACTGTTTACTTCCTATTAGTAACTGAGGCCCTCAGGAGCTAGATAATTCTTCTAGGCTATGTGTTGAGATGCAGCCAAAGTAAGCTTAATTCCAACAGATGCAATTGCCAGTTTTAAATTAATTCCTGAGAAACTGAAATATATGCTAGCAGTAATCTAAAAGCCATAGCCACTTAGGCCCAACTCATTAAATTATGACCTATATTTCAAACACAGTGATTTATATGGATTAGCACAAACAAACAAAAACCATTGTGTACTATTTACTTGGCAGGAATATCTTGTGTGAAACTAATGATCACAAGTAACAACCAAGTTAAGTGGAAGGTCTGTTGCTATAACTGAAAATGGAATGAATTATTGTAGTGCAGTCTGGATCTGTTTATGTAGATGCAAAAATGTAGAATAGCTGCTGCATATTGATGTTGACATCACTACCTGAATATTTGAATGTCTTTTAATTTATGATGTATAACAATGCTGGGGACATTTGATAAATATTTCATCCTGATATATTGCAACAAGCACCGATTCTTTTTTTTTCCTTTTTTTTTTTTTGAGATGAAGTTTTGCTCTCATTGCTCAGGCTGTAGTGCTGTGGTGTGGTCTTGGCTCACTGCAATCTTAGCCTCCCAGGTTCAAGCGATTCTTATGCCTCAGTCTCCTGAGTAGCTCGGTTACAGGCGCTTCCTACCATGCCCAGCTAATTTTTGTGTGTGTGTGTTTTTAGTGTAGACAGGGTTTCACCATGTTGGCCAGGCTGATCTTTATCTCCTATTTCTGACCTCAAATGATCCTCCCATTTTGGCCTCTCAGGGTGCTGAGATTACAGGTGTGGGATACCACATCCGGCCAACAAACATCAATTCCTGGAAGATTATGTAACACCTGCAATAAAGCACTAATGAATGAGGTTTTTTTTTTTTTTTTTTTTGAGACAGAGTCTCTCTCTGTCACCCAGGCTGGAGTGCAATGGCACAACGATCTGGGCTCACTGCAACCTCCGCCTACCAGGTTCAAGTGATTCTTCTGCCTCAGCCTCCTGAGTATCTGGGACTACAGTCATGTGCCACCACACCTGGCTAACTTTTGTATTTTTAGTAGAGATGGGGTTTCACTTTGTTGGCCAGGTTTGTCTCAAACTCCTGAGCTTGTGATCTGCCCACCTTCCAAAGTGCTGCGATTACAGGCATGAGCCATCACGCCCGGCCTTGAAGGAGTTTCTAATAAACTTTTGACTTTGGTCATTAAAGGCACAATCAACTTCTTTTAGTAGTTTTGAAGGAGAACAAGAAAAATGATAATTGAAAAAGTAAGACTCATTATGAAATAACTTTGGATTCATGTTTTTGAATATGAGTAAGTTTACTATGAAGACTTCAATCCACAATGAAGTCATTGGGCAGACCTCTCTGAGAAGGATCTGAGAAACTGTGTCTTTTCTCCAACTGGGCTGTTTTCTCTTCTTCCTTCATTCTGTGAAAGTTTTTACTACCTGTGATTCAGTATGTTTTGTTTTGTTTCCTTTTGCTTTGACAACTACTTCTCCATGTGTTCTGATAGCCCATTTTGCAGCCTTACAGAGTTGTACCTCAAAGTTTACCTGTTTCTCTTCCTTTTACACTTCACGTTTATCCACTTCCATGTGCCTTCTTACATACAGGTCACTGTTACTCACATATTGCTGTCAGTCTGCCTGGATGCTCATGCCAGGGCACTGAAAACCTGAAGTGGTTCTGTTAATTAATTGGATTCTCCTTCTTTGCGTGGCCAATTTCTGATGCCATGTTAATTTTTATTCTGAGTAATTTGTTTTTCGTATCAATACCCATCATAATATATTCAACTATTACTTTTTTACTCTCTTAAATGCCTTAACTCCTCATGTATTGTTTTGTTTCCATTTTCACAGTATTTTAAGTCTCTGTTGCCTTGTTCTTGATCTTCAGCTTCCAGTGTGGTCTACCTGTCACTGTCTGTATTATCATAATCATGTCGTTTTATTGCTAAGAATGCCGAGATGGTTTTCTTTTGCCTCCATAATAAAGACAACATTCCTAAACAGGGAGTATGAATTCTCTGGTCATATTTCCCAATATTCGCATGTGAGTTCAGAATTATACTTTTATTCATTGATAAGTTAGTCTCTGAATGGATGTTGGTTCTTCTGCCTTTATTATTATGTTATCCTCTGCTCAGAATCCTGTTCTGCTCTTCTCTCTTCCAAATTCCTGTTTTGTCTTTTGAATTGCTCTTCATCCTCAAGATCTATCACATATACCTCTTTTTCCCCCCACGGTTCCAAGAAAAGTTGTTGGAGAGTTGAAACATTTGATTCTCCTCATTTTAATGCTAACTTGCTATATGACCTTCAGCAAATCACTTGTCTCAAGTGACACATATATTATTTGATACCATTTATATGACATTTATACTACTGTGTTCCATTGTGTGTTCAAATCTTGGTTGACTTATAGCTTTAATTGCTCCTTGGGGACTAGATCGAATTCCTATGCCTGTAACGTAATGCATTGTTCATAACTGAAGGTCAGTTAGATTTTG
Source organism: Saguinus oedipus (assembly GCA_031835075.1). Lineage (NCBI taxonomy): Eukaryota > Metazoa > Chordata > Mammalia > Primates > Cebidae > Saguinus > Saguinus oedipus. The sequence continues at coordinate 63,821,873 of CM063171.1, read as the reverse complement.
TGGAAGGAGTAGGAGAAGCAAATTTTAATTTGCCAGATGAAATGCTATTGTTAATTGCTGTGGTGAAAGTGGAATGGAAAGTGACATTGAAGCAGGTGTACTCCAGAGTAGAGTTGGTTCCAAGTCATTGTTGAAAGTAGGATTTCCAGGGTCTTTGAGTAACTGACTTGCCACATAAGATCTGTTAATTATTGGGTAGCAATATCACATTCTTCTGTTAAAAGAGAAAATCTATTATTATGAATCTAAAAGAGGGCTTCTCGGATATTAACAGGGATACAGAGCATCTGTAGTTCTTTTTAAAATACAGCTCATGATTCCCCAGGTCTGGAGTAGGGCCTGAGATTTTACACTTCTAATAAACTCAGCTGAAGCCAATGAAACTGATTTCAGGACAACTGCATAGTGTCACTCCTTTTTCCTCAAAGAATTGGGTCATTGGCCCTGTGTACAGTAGCATTTAGGTTGTAGTTGTGGGAAAGAATCTGTCATTTATGTGTTGTAAAGAGTGTAGATTTCTTGTTGATGTTTCTGTATCTATGTAATTTATATATGGATTTATGTATTTTCTCCTGTCTTTATTTTTCAGAGGAGAGAAATGACTGGATCAGCATACTGTTAAATGCATTGAAATCACAATCCCTTACCTCCCAGTCTCAAGCAGTTGTTACACCTGAGAAATGTGGATATCTTGAATTGAGAGGGTATAAGGCCAAAATTTTTACTGTGTTAAGTGGAAACAGTGTGTGGCTTTGCAAAAATGAACAGGTAAGCTCCAGTATAGCCGTTGCAAATTGTTGCTATTTTATTATAGCAACAACTATGTTTTGTTTGGAATAATTATTAGTGATTTTACTTACAGAGTCTTGTTTTTGCATTGAGGACTTTACTTGTACAATCTTGTTTTTTGCATTTAAAATAATTTTTGAAAAGTATTTAGTTGAAACATTATACAACTACATGAGAGAACAATTAAGGACCAATGAACATTACAGCTGCTGATGAAGTAGGCCCAGTTCTGCACCTGCTGTGTTGCTTTTATTTTTGTGATAGAAAATTATAGAGCAAGCACAAGTAACATATTTGCTTGAGTTTACAGATATTATTTGTCTGTTTTATTTTGAGCATATGTATATGAGGTATATATATGTATATACATGTCTATCTAGGTACAAATCCAAGTGTACATACATACACACATCTACCTATACAGACATATCACTCTACATAAGCAAAATTGATTTGAATCATTGGTTTGCTAAATTTGATTAATATCAAAGGAGTCAATAGAGAATTAAATGTTTCAAGGAGTTCGATGGTAAACTAAAATTTTAGCAAATCCTGTTAGCTTCATTTGATTCTATAGACTGGTTTTTCTAACATTTCTGGTTTTTAATATTTATAAGAAAATTCTGTACCCCGTTTTTTGGAAGAACTCCTTTTAAAAATTTTCAGCCTAGAATATATTAGATGCTTAATAATTGTGAAATTGAACTGTGCACTTTCATTTTATGATACATTGTTATGGGATATGGTAAGGTAAAATATAAATGCTGACGTTTTTACAACAAAAATAGGAATATCAGCTCAAAACAAATAGTAGTTTTGGAACAGTTAATTATAGCCATCCTCTGAACTTTAACGTGAACTTATACATTACATATTTTTGAGGCTAATATTTCTTAGCCAATTAACTGTTGGAGGCATCATCGAACACTCTTGGGCTATTAATAATGTGGGTAGTTAGCATATTCCTCAAGAAGAATACTGATTTACAACTTAATAATGTTTACAAGTGGAAAATGAACATTTCAGTCTTCAAAATATGATGATTACAACTTTTCTTATTAGAACAGAGGTCAAGAATGCATAGGATGAATGTATCAGTATGGAAGTTACTCTGCCAAATTAATTGACGTATTCAGTTTGTACTTGCATAGACCTGATGGCAAGACTTGATAGACTTGCATAGACTTCAAATGATTAGTTTTATTGCTCAGATTAAACTCTCTGAGTTTCTGTTATTCTCTAGGAATAACAAAGATATTTTAAAAGTTTTATTAGCACTTTCTGACTAGTGAAAATGTACATGAAATTATTGCTTTAGTATTAGTAATTGAGTGTGAAAAGCATAATTACCATTTGCTAAGTACCAGGTGCAATGGTAATTAATTTGTAAACTTTTCCTTTCAATATTCCCCACAAATACAGGAGGAAGACATTTTGTCTGTTTTGTAGATGAGAAAAAGAGATAATAGGTCTAAGAATTAGTTTATAATGCAGAGTTTAATTTAAAACCACACTGTGTAACTCTAAGTCTAGCTTCTTAACCACTCTACAAACTGTCTTTTTAAAGTCTAGGCTGAAAAGAAATGTTCTGACTTGTGTACTCTGAGAAATAGCCTAAGGATTCTCTCGTTGGATATTTTAGTTGTCTAGGAGTTTCATGGTATTCATTCAATAAACATTGTATAACATGCCAGACATGCTGAAAATAATGAGTTTACTGAGAAGGACACAAGTCTTATCTTCCAAGAGGAAAAGTCCAACAAGACCAGAATATATGATAGATGGTCAGGTCAGTACAATAATAGATTGTATAGGAGTTACAGAGAGGTGCAAAAAAAGGGCATCTGATGAAGTCAGTGAATTAGAAACACTTCCATGTACATGAGTAATGAGTATATTCTCCTTAAAAATTAAAGCATTAAGGCTGAACCCCTCTCCATCTTTTGATAAGTAAACATATTTTTGTGCATGTATACAAGTTCTTTTTCTATGAATTAACATGCCTATATATGTACCTTTAAAATATATACTATTGTCTGTGTATATGTGTGTGTGTTTTTAAATTGCATTATGTCATATGGATTCAGGTCTTAAGGGATTTGGTCTTTAGTCAGTCTTAAAGAACTAGTTGGTTCAACAATGAGCTGATAAGGAAGACCGTCCATGTTCAGGCCCTGGCATACCATTCTATTTTCATCTATTTCCACATCCTGGTATATGTCTTTTTCTCCAGAGGAAAGTTGCCCATTGTTTTTCTCCCATGATGGAGCACATATGAAAAACCTGGTGACATGCTGAGTATAGGGTCTTCCTCCTCAGTGCAGAGGGCTTTGGATCAGTGGGTGCATCAACCTGTGTTTTGGGGAAAGCACTAAACAACAGTAAGATGGTTTGTTGTAAGTTTGAAAAGTTTTATACAAACATACATAAACACACACAATAATCTTGTGTATTTTTTAAAAGGTGATAAAAAAATCAATCAAAAATATAAGCGATACTAGATTTGAACCTCTGTATCTTAATTTGTGTTGAATTTAATTTAGTGATGTGCAACAAGGCTTAATTATTTTTATTTTAAAATGGGATTTATTGCCCACATAATTTAATAGCATGAATGGAATAAAAAATAATGAAATTGACCTATACCACCCTAACATAGGAACTATTTTTATTTTTCTTGCCTCTAATTTATATATAGTTTTACTAATTTACTTTGTCAGCTACTCCAGAGAGAGTAAACAGTGGATAGAGGTGGAAGGGTACCTATTAGAGCAAACGTTGAAGAGTTATTAAAGAGGAATCTCATTTATTGCAAAGAAGATTGGACTGGGAGGTTGCAGTTATGGGTTTTTATTCTTGTTCTACTGTTAATTGGCTCAGGTAATTTAGTTAGTCTCTTTAGGTTTAAATGACATCATGTGAAGAAAGGAGATGGATTACTATCTCTAAGGCCATTACTTAAGTTGCATGTTAAAATTTCAGATTTCTGAGCTTGTTTCAGATTTGTTAATTCAGAATTTCTGGCAATGGGTTGTAGACTCTGAATTCGCAAAAACACACCCTAGGAGATTCTGCGATGGATGATCCAGAAACCACACATGGTAAAACACTGCTCCAAGTTGTTTTTCTTCCTCAAAAATGATAAACATCTACATAAAGGAGCAAGATGTTTCTGGAGTTGGAAAATATGTAAAAATAACCTTCAATATTAATTATATCAATGCTTCTTTAGTTCATCTCTCAACCTGGGGTTACTATACTTATTTTTGTTATTTAATTTGAAACTACATATTTTTTTCTGATTTGAAACATTTATGGGCAAACATACATGTAAGTGGAAAGTCAAGGAAATAATTATTTTTGGTAATACATTTTTAAGGTTTGAAGAACTATTACTAGAAAATTGTGTATAATTATTAACCTATAGCTTTTGAATTTTTTTGTTGCTAAAAGTCTCAATATTCTTATGTAAGATTTAAAACTTTAAATTCTGCCTTCACTAGTTTTTCTCTTAAAATAGATTTTTATTACCAGAGTATACCTTATTGAAGGAGTCTTTAAAAAGTTCATTTGCAAACTCAGTATAAAGGCAAAGTGTGTCACATCCAGTAGAGATTTTTTTTCCTTGTTATTTCCCATTGGTTCCTTGAACTGTGTATGTCTGTAGCTAAAAATTTACTGTAATTTTGCAGGTTATTGTTTATTTTTTCTAGAGCTTTTTTTTTCTACTTTCAATAGATGTCCTTCAGATTCCATGTCAAGAATCCCTATGCATATATTTTCAGTAATTGTTTTCCTTTTTTTTTCTTGACTCTCTCTTCTACCAAATTAGGAAATTAGATTTTATAAATTAAAATAGCTGTTAAAACACTATTATAATGAATGTCTTTACTCTTTTTGAAATACCGTCTTCTTTTTTAAGAACAGTATCATGACGCAGAGGGATCGCCAGTCCTCAAGTTCTCATTGACAGTCACAGGTCTCAACTCCATGAGTAGTAGCCTTCAACATGGAATTCACATAGACTTGATTTTCCCAATTGCTTAGTTCAGAGACTGGTGATTTTCATCTCTTTCTGAACCTTTTATTTGTTAGCAGATTGTGGGAACTAAAACTTGAAGTAGCTTTTGACTGTGTTAGGAAAGACCTTAGGGAATGGCAGGTTTTGTTTTTAATTTTTATTTTTCCAGATAAGCTTTAAGAAGTGGATAAAAACTATGAAAATATATGTAAAAACGTTTTTTAGAGTGGAAAATGACATAGTAGAAACTGACACCCAGATTCTTTACCTAATTGCTATGCTGCAAAACAGTGGGGTGTTAATATCACATAAATTACATGTCATCCCTTAAATAGGGAGCACCATTTTACAACTGCATCCTGCTTTAATTTTTGCACATTTCCCCCTATTCTCTATCTTGGCTTGTGTTTCAGATGCCTGTGATGTGTTATAATATGACAGTTTTTTCATATTATTACTTGAGGATTGTATAAAATGAGCTGTGTAATTGGGTTTGTATAGGTTACACTCTAGTGACCATGTTTCTGGATTCATCCAGGTGACAAATGTAGGGGGCATCTTCTCATTTCTGGGCACTGCTCTAGATACCCACAAGATCTCTGCTTTCTGGGACCTTACTGATGGGTAACATAGTGTTATATAAATAAATGAGGTTTCTGGTAACCTTCTACATGTAGCCTTGCCTTCCTTTCTGATGCTGGTGATGATGATTATTATTATTGGAAAGCATTTCTATGACCCCTTTCTCAAGAGTGGTTTATATTTAAAATGCTACCAGCTATGTGACAGATATCCAGTTACATTATAACCTTAAAAGTGTTATATTTATCATTTTTATATTCCCAAATTGACAGTGTGAATATTTACTTTATTCACTCCTGTGTCATCAGGCAATAAGCTAGTACTCAGTAAACATAGGTAGGGTGAACTTGTTGAATTAATGATCATTTATAGCTGTTTCTTTTGACAGGAGAGTTTATCTTTTTTTTTTCCCTCCAATTCTCTTTTAAAATTATTTTTTCTCAAATTGTCTCTTCATCTTCTTTGTCCATTTACTTATTGAAATTTTATTGGCTTTCTTGCTAATGACTTGGTGCTTGTTACATAAAAAAGACACGAATCTTCATATTTGCTACATTTTTTTCTGAACTATTTGTTCCTTTTCATTTTTCAGTTACTTTTTGTTTTGTAGAAATTTTGTTTGTGGAAGTAAACTTTTTTAATCAGCGCAAAGCTGATAGAGTTTCTGTATTCTAAAACAAAAATTATTTTGTAAGTTATTTTTCTTGAAATGATATGGGTATTGTGTGTGAGTCAGAATTTTTAAAAGTTTAAATAAGGTAATCAAATATGGACATATATTTAAATAGATGAATTGTTATATAAGTGGTATTGCTAGTTGAAAGGAATTTCTGCAAGTGGAGATGAGGAAGATTTAAGAAAATTGCTGTTGGTTTCCATTTGTTCTATTGTCCTGACAGTCAGTCTCCCATCTTCTCTTGATATTTTTAATATTATGTTAATATTAATGAATTCATCACAGCCAGATATCTTGCTTGGTGAGTTTGGGTATCCATTTGATGATAATTGTGGCATTGAGGTTTAACTACATCAACTCACTTGATTAAATGTTCTTGAATCAGGGTGTAACAAGAGACTCATCCCTCCTCATTCCCCCCAGAATAATGTTCCCTGGTGTTCTGGCATGGGAGTGCAACTCTAATAGAATTTAAATAGACCTCATAGGGCGATGGGTTGTGTAGCACAGAAAGGAGCAGCAGGATGGAGGTGGTGGCCTCAAATTCGCTGGGTTCTGTATCTGGCCAAACTCTGCATCTGGTGTTTCCCAGGAAATCTGGTGCCAATGTCATACAATGCCACATCTGTTTTCAACAAATGTTTAAGCACCGAGTTCTTAAATTCCTGGCATGGAAACCTGGCATCCAGTAATTCCAAAAATAGGTTTGAGATTTCAGCAGATTTGGGGTTAACAAACCCTCCCTTATATTTTCTGTTTAGGGGTCAGACTTGTATTTTGCTCTTTCACTGTGCAATTTTAAAATGTAGTTTTCACCAGGTTCTGTTGCTGCACATTCATATGAATAACCCATTTAAGTATCTTGATAAATATTTATTATTAATTTTATCTGAATGTTTCATATGGAATCATTGGTATGAATACTTTCTGTAATTATTAAAAAATGGAAATATTTAAATTCTGCTTTTAGAACCCTCAAATGAAAGAATTATGTGGATGTATCAGGCCCTTAATTTTTATTCCTTTATTTAGTGTTTATCATAATACATGTAAGGCAGATCTGCCTATTTTCATGAATAAGGAAACTGAGGTCTACATAAACTAACTAGCCAATGATGAAACAGCCAGTAAGTGGCTCAGCTTTGACTCTCCCCCAGATCTGACCTGCAGTGCCCACATGGTCATTGTACCACCCTTGCAGTGGCCAGATCTGCTAAGCCAAGCATAGACACTATTATTTTAGTATTAGTGGTTCTTATTTAGGATTATTTAGTATTATAGGATTTAGTGTACACACACACACACACACACACACACACAAAATACACTTATTTAGTATTTAGGATTCATGATTCTTGACATCCTACATTCTATCACAGAAAATTAAATTTAAAATATTGCTTACTTCAGAATCCATTTTCAGCTTTTTACTTTCTATAACTATAACTCTACCCACTGAATTTTTCTGCTACTGCTTTTTTAAATCCAGTGTATAACATTTTAAAGGTTGATAGTTCAGCTTGTCCCTGGCTCATGCCTATTTTTCATAATAAGAATAAAGCTTACAATGAGATTGTAGTTAATGGGTAATTGATTTTTAATTTAGTTGAACATTTAACATTCACATTGCATTCTATTTTAAAACATTTATGCCTGCTAGTTATTTTTGGACAGGACATGTATTTTTTTTTTGTAATTAAGTTTTAAATAGATACTATGTTCAGTTGGCTTCAAATTCAAAAGGTATAAAATAAAAATAATAGTAACAAGAGTTAGCTAGTCCTGTGTAGCACTTACTGTGTGCCAGGCATTCTTTTAAGCATTTTTATTCCATTAATTGCATCACAAAAGTGATGCTGTAGGTACTACTATTATTCCTACTTTGCAATAGGTGAACAAGCGAGAGAGGGATACCTGAATATGAAACTAACTGGTCTGCGTTTGTCCTTTGGCCAGTCAAGCATCACAACCTTTGGAAAGCCTGTTAGGAACACAACTCTCTCTTGTGGGTTCGATTCAGTAACCCTACCACCAGGCATTTTTTTTCATTATAGTACTGCATTTTTCTGTTATCTCATTTTTAGACCAAAAGCTTCCCCAAGACAGATACCCAGTGTTATGCTTTTGTGTAGCCCAAGGACTTAGCACAATTTCTGGCACAACTAGGTACTTACTAAGCACTGTGTTGCTTTGCCAGGACTAATTTTCCCATTAAAAAATGGCTGTATCTGTTCTGCTTACTTCACAGAGCTATTTAGAAAATAAAACTAGAGTTCATAGCTGTTTGTAAACTTCATAGCATGACACAAATAGATATCAAACCAATTACAGAGTATACTCTATATGTTTAATGAAGACGGATGCTTTTAGCACCTCTGGGCATTAACACGGGAGTTGGCACCCAGGACAGATAGGATCTCAACAATCCAATGTGTTGCCCTGTTCTGGCCTATTATTTGAAATTGATAGTCTTAATTATTTCACGTGGTTTTTATATATTCTGATTGCATGCATTCTACAGAAGCAGATACAATTGAGTCCTTTTGATTTTTGTTTATAGAGACAGTATCTGACTATGTTGCTCAGGCTGGTCTTGAACTCCTGGCCTCAAGCAATCCTCCCACCTTGGCCTCCCAAAGTGTTGGATTACAGGTGTGAGCCACAGTGCCTGGTTAAAGAGAAAAGTATTTATGTCTTGATAGTTAAATATAACATACTTAACACCGTCTGAATGCTGCAACTGGTTCTGCTATCTAACTCAGTGATTCTTGGCGTGGACCATATATGAAAGCCATGAGGTTTTACTTTTGTTTTTGGAAATTAAAAATTCTTAGGTTCTGCCACCAGATTCATGGACTCAGAGTCACTGGATGAGTGGGAGAGATTACCATAAATAATTTTTATGAGTATCTAGGGATTAGAAGTATTCTAAATATGTTCTAAATACTGTGAAAATAATGGCTTAATGTCCACAACTTTTTAGTAGAAAATGCAGTTGTTTCATATATGATAGCTCTCAAGAATACCGACATTTATTTTGTTACTTTGATGTGCATTTTACAGTTAATTTATGCTGGTCAGTTCTATAGATACTCAAATTACTTAAAACCATATGGCCATGGTAAGTGGCTGATAAGTGGGTTACAATTTTCCAGACTAAAAAAAATCATTTTTGCCTTGCTTGGGAGAAATTTGGGGTGTTAACCAGCACTCACTTATTTTAACAGAAATTACAGTTTTACATGTAGACATTTTATGACTTACTGTGGAGATGAACAGCCATCTATTCATGCAGGAGCCTTGATGAGGCTCATCAATTTCCATAAAAGGTTGTCATTCTTACCATCTGCTAGTATGATGGTCAGAGTATTATATATGCCCTTAGTAATATACAGGACTTGCAGGCCAGGCCCCCATCAGAGAATATAACCTCGAGTGATCTGATATCTAACTTTTGTCAATTGCCTCATTATGGAGAATTGTTTGAAGGACATGCAGCCCAAGTATATATTCTAGAGTTTATTTATTTGCTTTTTCTAGAGTTTATTTCTGTATCAAGGTGAGCCATCAAAAAGCTATTTTAAAAATATCTTATCTTGCTACTCCTACCTTACTTCCTCACTTGTGAAAGAGAACTTGAGTTCCCAATCACATGCATTGGGAGTTTAACTATCAGGTATGTGATCTAGCAGGAGCATAGCTATGGATAATTGGGGAATTTAAAACGTTAATAACCAAGTATAACTCTGTGCCAATAGACTGAAACTTAAAGTGTGGTAGATCGGAAAAGCTTGATTTTCTTCCTTTGGTAGAGATCATGTTAAGTACTGTTTTTCATTAAGTGGGCTTACTATGCAGAGTGGAAGTATGGCACTCCCTTACAGCACTCAGCATTTATCTGCATCTTTTCTATCACAGATTCTCAGTTTCTGGCTAGTTTCTCCTAGTAACATGATCTATTAGTTTGTTAGTTCTTTCTTTCTTCTTTTGTTTTTTCTTTTCCTTCTTTTTTTTCGGGTCATATGGGTAATGTGCCGATGTTGTGAGAAGGTTCAAGGGTGGCACATCTCACACAAGCATGTGAACACCCAATCATCATGCTCGTGAACTACAGAAGGATCTTCTTTCATCAGAAAACAAAATTCAAGTGATGATTTGTTTTCTAAATGAATCATTTCCTTATTCTAATTAAAAATCTTATATATTAAAAAAGTAATAAAGGCTTTTCCACAATTTGGCTCTGGAAACTCTGGATACTCTTAAAGTTGGGGGACATTTGTTATAAAATTATTTTTTTCCCACTTATTTATCAGTTGGAACACATAGTACTAAATGACAAAAACCTGAAGAACAGCTTAATTAGATGGAGATTTGTTTTTAACAGATCCTTTGGTGTAGGCAGGAAGATTTGGTACTACCAGGGAACAGGGTTTTTCCTGTTTTTGTCCTCACTTTGGTATCATTAGAACCTAAAATTTTGTCCTCAGACTTCCCTTTCCTAGGATTGTAAAGTTTTAAAATGGCTTCTGTGCTTCCAGCAGTTACTGCCCCAGAAGATGGAAAGGCAAGAGGTGAAAGGTTTTCTTCTTCTAAGACTTTCTGGCCACTCCCCCTCCATCCTCCCAGAAGTTGTTTATATTTTATTGATGGAAACTACAACACTTGGCCACTTCTAAGTATAGGGGAGAGGAGAATATACTACTTTTACTTTTGGCCTAGATAGCAGGAGAGTCAAAGAAGAGACATGAATGGCTTCTTTCACAGTCTCTAACTAGTGTCCTTACTGAAAATGGGCCAATATTTTGTTTTGTCTTGTTTTTTTTTTTTTTTTTTTTTTTTTTTTTTGTATTCTGCCTTTACTATTGCTACTTTTCTTTAGTCATAATTTAGGAATTCAGAGCACATTTAATCTGAATTTATTCACATAGGTCATTCATTTTTTGATGTACATATTGTCTTGTGTAGAGATTATTTGATAAGTCAGATTCTGAAATCCATGTGGGTAGATGATATATTGCAAACCTTAATGCTTTTAGAATGCAGTCTGTTGTAGACTTTTAAACAATTTTGAATTTTCATGAGACAAGCTGAACATAGATTTTGAACAAATGGCAGTTTCTATACCAAAGTAGCATTAGAGGAGTTTTTAGGAATCTGATTGAAGGGTGATGAAAGCAATAAAATATTGGAAACGAGGTAAAAATTGTATACCGCATAAAACAAGTAATGCTTTTGTTTGAGAGTAGATGAGGAGAAAAATAATGTTACACAGCAGAAATAATCTAAGATGGTGAAATAAGGAAAGAGCAATCAAACAGATTGGGCTCCAGATCTTTCTACCACGTACAACTGGCTGCACTTTCCATGCAACCTTATTTCTTTGTGCCTCAGTTTCCCCATCTTTTTATATAAATAGTAATGATGCTCACCTCCTAGTGTCATTTGGTTCTTCCACCTAGGAAACTGCTTGACACATAAAAGGTAGTTAATATTTAGCTTCCTATAATGAACGGATAAAGGTGATGAATGTCGTGCCCACTTTCAAAAGCAAAGCATGTATAGTTTAGTGTCTGTGGCCTTGTCAGTGTCTCTTTCATGTGGAAGAAACCCATATGCTATCAACAGTCTGACTGTCAAGCTTAAGATGGCCCAATGCTGTTAGGCATTGAGAGTGGCTACCTAAAGTAAGACAGATTTGTAGTAAAATCTGGTAGAATTTATTGGAATTTAGAAAATATCATTATACTTCCAAAATCTTTTTTTTGTTGTTGTTGTTTCTTTATAGTTTTTTTATGTTTTTCTCCAAACTAGGATTTTAAGAGTGGACTTGGCATTACCATAATTCCTATGAATGTAGCAAATGTAAAGCAAGTGGACCGAACTGCGAAACAATCTTTTGAAATAATCACTCCCTATAGGAGTTTCAGGTAAGCTATTTTTAAACATTTTGTGTTCACAGTACTATAGGAAAGCTTGGGTGATCCACCTTTATGTTGTTGGTGGTGATTTTATCTCTTGTAGGCCACTTAAAATTATCTCCCTACTTTTCCATATCATCTAATTTATTAGCCACTGTATAAAAACACCTTGTAAAAGTGACCTGAATAATCACAAAACATGCAAAAATATTTATTTCATGAAATTTGAGCCATTTTTTAATACTTATTTTTGTTACTAGGCATAGTGTATGTCAATTTTTTGAAAACAAATATGATAGATTCCTTCTCAGAAGGAATAAAAGAAAAACATATTACATTATCTTTAAGTTGTATTGTTATTTATCTTCTTTTAGCCTGATCAAATACAATCCCTCATTTAAAATCAATTCCTAATTACATTTGCTCCATATTATTTTCTCCTGGGACTCCAGCTTAAAAATGATACTGAATTTAAATGAATCTCATAGAACCTATTGATCAAAATATTTTAGCATTTTTATATATCTTGTATTATGTTATTCTATTAGTTGCATCATTATGACAATGAAACAGATAATTTAAAGTACTTAATGTGGTTTAATAAACTAAAATGACTCCATAGCTTTAGTATACAGAATAGGCATGAGTCAACATCTTTTGAGTTCATCTATATTAATTTGTTTGTTATAAATAGTCAGCACATCACAGGGTAGTGTAGAAGTCAGAGGCAACTGCTCTAGGCCTTTAAAGGACTGACAATCAGGAATTTCAAAGTTACTGTCAAGTGTGGATACTCATTTTGCCTGTTAAAATATATCCATTGGCTCAAATTTTGAGAAAGAAATGATTACACAAAATATCAAGCTTTACTTTTACATTTGAAGATTCTAGCCAAAACTAAAAACGTAGATATTAATATATTGGTGCGACGAATTTCTAGTAGTACCAGAAACCACTAAGAATGTTTTCAGTATTAGAGTGATGGAATCCCAAAGAGCTTCAAAAAGTATAATTCATGTAGGCCATTTATTTTTATAGATTATTTAGAATATGTTAGCTGTGATTTTCATTATATTTCAAAGCATTTTCTTCTTTAAAACAGAAAATTTTAATGTGAATCACTTTTCTGGGTCATTCACCAAGTACGTAGCACTGTAGCACGTTCCTTGGCACATTGTAGGGGCTCAGTAAATATTTCTTGAAGGAATGAACTGCTGTTTAATGTTTTTATTCATTCACTTGAGCACCCAGTAAACATTAAGATTCAGAATAAATCAGAATGTGGCTAAAAATGTGTTAGAAAACTGTTAGAATAGTAACCACTTAAAACTTTTTTTGATTTCCCAGTTACTTAGAACCATCTGGATGTTCTTCTAATTAAAAAAAAAGAATCTATTCTTAAGTCTGAAGAAAAGTCACAATTTCTGGTGGGTGTTTTTGATAATGTGGCTTCAGACTATCATGGCATACTTCCTTGGCAGAATATTCCAGCAGCCCTGAAACTCTGCCAGTAATTTCTTATTGATGATTATATAACCATTGCTTGGGAAGCTTGGCCTCTTGTTTAGGCTCGTGACCTAACAAGGCAAATTTTATGTTTCCTTTAGAAAAGATGTACATTAATTTTGGTTCAAGATACATAAACAAAGACATAAGCAATGTGGAAAATAAAAAGGAAAAAATATGATTTGTTAATTTAAATGATTTTTAACAGAAAAGACAACCCAGAACTGCCTAGCAGGCATATTTTTCAGCTGTTGTTTGATTTGTGAGTGAAATGAATATGCAAACTGAACATACTGCTTAATTGGCCTTTACAAGGGAGATCGATAATGCAGGAACGTTCATTGTTTCAGCTTTACAGCTGAGACTGAAAAAGAGAAACAAGACTGGATTGAAGCTGTGCAGCAATCAATAGCAGAAACTCTCTCTGATTATGAAGTAGCTGAGAAGATTTGGTTTAATGAATCCAACAGGAGCTGTGCAGATTGTAAAGCCCCGGATCCTGACTGGGCATCCATCAATCTCTGTGTTGTCATCTGTAAGAAGTGTGCAGGTAATTAGTAATAAATTATGCTCATCACTGCTTTGTGGAAGATTGGCACTGAATGCTTCTCATTGTTGTATATTATATATCTCAGTTAATGGTTGTGAAAAGTAAAACCAGAGAAAGCTTACTACATTTAAATCAAATTAAGAAATGTCTTATGAGTCTAAACTTCTCTTATGTATGACTCAGACATAAAAATTGATTTTTAAGCATGTAATGTTATTTTGTGCCTAGTGGTCCATGTATATATTTTAAAAAGACAATGCTGAAATTTCTAGGTTCTAGGTGAGTATGTTTTCATATGCATCCAGAACAAGCTTGCATCTTTAACTTGAAGATTTGTCCACCTTTCCCCAGTCATTTTTTGTAAGACATATGTTTTATCCCAGTGTTGTTTTGAGCACTAAACTTCATATTCCAGATCTGGCGTCGTGTATAATAAGAGTTTTATATAGAAGCATTTCACAAGAGTATTGATATTTATCAAAATACACAGGTATTATGCCTGGGTTTTTTCTTGTGACCTCACACCTATCTACCTGACATCGTATTTGAGAGCTCAGAGAGTTTACCGAGTGAGCGGAAGGAAGTGGACACCAGCTTAGGTGTGTATTTATGGAAGTTTTGGAGAAAATTAACCACAGTCTAAACCTCAGTTCTCCAGGACTACCTCTCTCCCACCACTTTCTTCCCCACTGCGTGCGCGCGCACACACACACACACACACACTCACACACAGAATTCAACTCAAATACTACTCGAATACTAGCTACTGTGCTGGTCTAGGGAATTAAAAAGAGTTGCAAAACATGACATTTCCTCCACAATAATGCGACAAATGCAAGACTAGAGTTGAATACAGGCTTCAGTGAGAACGCTGGAGAGGAGCATCAAACTCAGCTAGAGCGCAGACAGTGAAAAGTGCAGCCACAGGAGTTGCTTCAATATCTGCATGCTTTCCTAGAGCACTCTGCTACTGCATTTCTCATCAAACCAAGATAGATTTTCTCACCATCTAATTAATAATATCAATCACAACAAAAAACGCCAATGAATCACCTTCTACTTTGTATTTTATCCCATCATTTTCTTCTCTCCAGTTTCCCTGGAAGAGATGGCCTTTGTGCTGTTCACAACTGCTTTTTCTACCTTTGCTTGCTTTCTTTCCTTCCTCCTTAGGATACAACTTCATCACTTACTCACTTTCTTATTTAAGTATTCAGCCATGGTTTCTTTTGTTTCATTGTATAAGCTTGCACAAGTTTGTCTCATTAACACCATCAGGATTTCTGAAAGCTATCTATTTCCTCCTCTGTGCCATTATTCTCTGTCTCCTTTTCTTTCATAGACAAGATGTTAGTAAGAGTTGTAGTCTGCATAGGTTTTCTTCATTCCTTTAACTTCCTAAGTTTTCTTCTGCATTCTCTAAGCAGCTACCTTTCCTCTCAACTGCGACAAAAATCTTTTCACCACATTTACCAATGTATTTTACCTCTCAATTTCCGTGTAGTCACTATCTTTATTTTTGTCTCTTTATTTGAGATTCTTGACACCTTGTCTCATGACATCCATCCTCACTCAGCTTCCAAGATACCATTCTCTTCGTTTGTTTTTATTACCAGCCTTTTTTTTTTCCTGGTTACTTTTCATGCTTTTGAAATACATGTGTTCCCTTGGGTTACATTCTCCCTTCTCTTTTACTGCATTGCTCCTGACTGATGTTATTTATCACTTGAATTCCACCCTCATTTTTAAGCAGATGATTCTCACACTGTTGGACACCAAACTCTTATGATTATATGCCTACCAGAATCTCTACTTAGATTTGCCAAATACACCTCAAATATAACATGTCAAAAATGGAGCCATCCTTGTTTCCCTCAGCCCATTTCATAAAACTGTACATTTTTATATATTCCCAATCTTGGTCAGAAGCAATAGTATCTGCGCTGCATTCAATGCCTAAAATCTAAGACACCTTGACCCTTACTCTTTCCTTCAAACCCACCATGTCTCATTCATTTTTTCTTATCAGCATCTCTCAATCTGTTCGCTCCATTTTGTTCTCCTGCCTCAACTCAGATTGTCATGCCTAGGTTACTCCAGCAATCCCTTTCATCTCTTCCTACAGGCTTGTTAGTTTTTTCTGTCTAGATACTGTATTGCCTGTATACGTAGTCTTTGTAAATGCAAACCTTTGCAGATTTCTTTCTTCCATGGGAATTTAGGGCTTTGTGCTTTGAGTAGTTTCTATGTTAAAAACAAACAAAAAAAGAACCTCTTACCTATTGTAGGGAAAGGAATGAACTTTCACTGCTCATTAGGCAAAGAATCCTTAAGATCAAGGACAGTGGCCTGTATACTTTGTTTCCTTCTCAGTTTATAAATCATCTGAAATAGCCTGGTTTCTCAGTGATGACTGAATGATGATTTATACAGCATAATTGAATTGACAGTAATAGAATTCTGGGCTCTTATTTTCTTCCAGACATACTTGTTGAATAAAGTATTCATGTCAGATTTTTAAGCATGCACTTATTAGACATGTAACTAGTTTCACAATAGTCAAGTTTTTGTAACAGTAAAGAAATATCTGTATTTTTATACATGGGGTTTTAACAAGCCTTACAAAAGGTTTTCAGTGGCCTACTATTTCTAGCTGATTACCAAATGTGGAAATATTTACACATATGTTTGTACATATGCACATGTGCACATACATGCACATATGCATATTTTTTAAGTGTAGTTTTTTTTTAATCAGTGCAGATGCTGATGATGATTGTTGCTGTTTTCATTGTAGTCAGCTGTGGTTTCTAATTCCCACCACTACTGTTAGTGCTCTTGTCATCTTGTCATCCAGGAAAGCAGGTATTGGCGTGTTTTCAGTTGAGAAGATAGGCAAAATCATACACAGACATAGACACTTTTTGTCAAAAAAGGTAAATGTATATACAAATTAAAATAGAAATGCAATTTTATTCTGACTCTAGGACAGCATAGATCTTTGGGACCAAAAGATTCCAAGGTCAGAAGTCTAAAAATGGATGCTAGCATTTGGAGCAATGAACTCATTGAGGTGAGTCCTATTTAACCAGGATGGGATTGGGACAGGGCTTCAGTTTGCAGAGACTGGGAGGAGGTATGCTGCAGGGTCAGGTGGCATGAATTTTTCTCAGGGTTCTTTGATAGACTCCTCACTGCATTATGAAAATGGCTTATAGCCTTTGGATAGTAGTAACTCTTTGAGAATGCTTATTAAATGAGATTATTTTTTAAAAAATAAAAGTATAAAAGAGTCTTAATAGTAATAAGTACATAGAAAGGCTTGTCAGCTTTCGTTTTTTTTTTTAATGCTAGAACTCTGTGTTTCTGTGTGTGTGTGTGTGTGTGTGTGTGTGTGTGTGTGTGTGTCTGTATCTGTGCATTTAAACCCAGCATGGGTAAAATAATAGGAGCATGAATGAAAACATTTGGAAAAATTTAATGTTCTTTACTTTGGCCATACTCTGACATTAACTGTGACCAAGGCTACTTTGCGGTGTCCTGTCTCCATTTTCAGCTCCTGTTCCACCACTGAGCACTTTAGACAGCATTAGCCCACCTACTCGGCCATTTAAAGTGAATCTGTCTCGGTATGAGTGTCAAAGAATGAAAATACTTTTGCTAGAATTACTGTTGTTTGCAATTCTTCCCAGGCTAATTTCTTTCCATTATTTAGAGTGGCTAAGCTGTATGAAAAACTGATAATAGTATCTACTTTCATACTTCCTTTTTTCTGGAAGAGTTGAGTTTTTCATGTGTTTTTCTGTATTTCATACTAAGTTATGCTTTAACTTGTAATGTAATTCAGTTTCCTACAGATGCAAATACATTTTGTGAATTGATATATTTTGATATTTTTTGACAATTCAGCTTTTTATTGTCATTGGAAACAAAAGAGCAAATGACTTTTGGGCTGGTAATCTTCAAAAGGATGAAGAATTACATATGGACTCACCAGTAGAAAAGAGAAAAAACTTTATTACTCAGAAATATAAAGAAGGAAAATTCAGAAAAACACTTTTGGCATCTCTCACCAAGGAAGAATTAAATAAGGTATTCAGTTTAACATAATAACAGACATGCATTTTAATGCCTTTTTAATAGTGTGCCAAGATTCGTGAGAAAAAATAAAAAATCTTATACTATATGACAAAATTATTTATTTTATTTTATTTCCTTTTGTGAGATTCTTTCAGTTGTTTTCTGCTTGTTTCACTTAAGGCTTTATTGTCAAAAGAGCATAAATTATTCCTCCATAACCAAAGTGCCTGCTAACTCAGGGTGCTACAATCTGAGGATTTGGAAGCTCATGGGGATCCAGCAGAGTGAAGTCTTAGGACTTATATAATGTGGGAAGAAAGGATGAGAAACGATGGCAAGGCAGCTTATTATTTCAATGCAAAAGAAAAAAAGATTCTAGCAGTTCCTATTGTGTGCACAAAGATGATATATAGCATAAGTCAATACTATTTTTTTATTGCCTCTCTCTCGCTGTTCTTCCTCCACTTGGTCCCTGAGGGAAAGATCCTGAATTTGCTTTGCACTCATCTTTCAATTTCCCATAGCACTTAATAATTCAAACATTCTGCAGCTCCTGATTAGATTAGAAAAATATGTTAACATTCATATGAAAAACCACTTAATGGGTACTTCATTATTATATTGAAATATTTTGATTCTTTGAGTATCAGCCATCATCATAGTATGTACACATAAAAATGTCTTCCAAAGCAAGCATGATGGATTTGGTTTAGAAGGAACATCATAGCAACCAAACAAGGAATTGAGACCTGGAGGTCTTGGGTTGTAATTTAAATTCACATAAACCGGGCCTTTTTTGCCTATTGCCTAATTCATGGCATAATTACTATTAGTCGCCTTAGGAAAAAAGGAATACAGACTTTATCCCATACATGAATTGTCAGACTTTTACTCATTTTAATAGCTAGATTCTTATTTTCTTTTCTTAAAATGTATATTTTCTCTTAACGACCAGGCTCTGTGTGCGGCTGTAGTAAAACCGGATGTTCTAGAAACAATGGCTTTGCTGTTCAGTGGAGCAGATGTCATGTGTGCCACTGGAGACCCTGTCCATAGCACCCCCTATCTGCTAGCCAAGAAGGCTGGGCAAAGTCTGCAAATGGAATTTCTCTACCATAACAAATTTTCGGGTTTGTCACTGTTTCCTCATTAGCCTGGTCTCTTCTGATATATCTGTAAAAGGACTGAAGCATAAATGTAGTTATTTCTCAAATAAGAGAAACCATCAGAATGAAGAAAAATGTAATTACCAAAAATATGGAAGATGCCTAAGACTATTTTTTTGTATGATTTCAATAAAAGTTTAGGAAATGAATCTTTTATATTCCCTTAATCTTATAAATGGAAGATTAAAATAGCTAATCCCACAGAATCAATTCCACCAACAGTAAATCTGATTTTCATATATGAATAATAAACATGACTTAAGTGCTTATTTGCAAATTTTATGCAAAGTAAAATAAAAATCTCTCTTTAGTTATTCTTTGGTAAATTTGAAGTAGTTTTTCTTCTAGCCCAAAACTTATGTACATATTCATAAACAAAATGAAAATGTTTACATTTTAGATTTCATGTGTCTTATTTTTTTGATTTTCCTAGATTTCCCTCAACATGATATTCATTCTGAGGGTGTATTAAGTCAAGAGTCTTCCCAGTCCACATTCCTTTGTGACTTTTTGTATCAAGCTGCTTCTACTGCTTCTAAACTCTCTTCAGAGAAAAAACTGCTTGAAGGTATCTTTTCTGTTCCTTTTAGATATGCTCTGACAAAAACTTTATTCCATTATCAAAACAATTAGCTTTAAATTTTGATTTTTTTAAGATGTTAGATTTGATCTCCCAGTAGAGATATTTTTGAGGATTTATAAACGCTTCTAGGCACCAATATTATTTCATGAACTGTAGCAGGGATTTACACTGGGTTGGAATGCTGAGTGAAGTCTCGACAGAATTCACTGATATCTACCTTAAGGCTAACCAATTCTGTTACAGGTTTATAAGGGTTATTCTGGAAAAAAAAATGTTTAACTCAGCCCCTCGAGATAGACACCTCTACTGGTGAGATAATATAGATAAATGTGAACACATGGGAAGACATGACAAGTTTTTAGTACATATTCAATTAGAGTACTGAGTGGTGTCAAATAGTTGTTTTTTTCTGATGGGAAGTACATGTGTGTATGTATTTAAAAAAATAAAACCTAAGCTTGGTCTAAAAAATGATGGGAATCTGATTTAACGACATACTCTAGGTTTGGGAAATTATCTGAGCAGAGTGACAATGGGGTATTTATTCATTTATCTTTCCAGCTCCTTGTGTCAGGCAGGTGTTAGGCATTGAGATTCAATTTAAAAGTGATTAAAACACAGTCCTTATGTTCATGTATATACATTTGAACAAATCTGAGAAATATAGGCAGGAAAATATAATGTGATCTGCCTTACTGGAACAAAGGGTGTGAAGGGAGAGATTAAGCTGTACATGATGGTGGGCTCAGGAGACTAGCATTAATTCACTAGATCATATAATTCAGGTATATTATTCAATCAAGAGAACGATAGGATAACAAACTCACTGTAGAGTGTTAATCCTCATATATGAGCATTTGAAGTTCTTATTTCAATATAAAAGCTTTATTTCCAAATATATGTATATTATTTATATATAATATGTATATTATATAAATATAATATTCCAAATTAGAATTATATTGGGATTAACTATGCATTATTAGATTTTCCTGGAACGAATAGCTGTCCTGTAGTGAGCATGTACTATGTGTAAGGCATGGCTTTAGGTACTTTCCATACATGAATTGTAATCCTTACGAAACTCTACAAAATCATTGATGTTATGTCGATTTTCACATGGACAGTGAAGCTCAGCATGAAGTAGAACTTTGCACCTGATTTGTGTTATCGTTGTTACAGTTGCACTTTGGCCTTGGCCAAAGTGTGGTGACAGCCAGAAAACAGTAGAATGGGAGAGCATTTTTATCCTTTGAATTAGATGTTTTTGATTCTTTTGACGATTGGTTTTTGTCATCCTTTACTCAGCCTATCCAATAATAAATGTCAGATTTTACTCAGTGTTTTTTTTGTCTTCTATTCCTACTGTCAGTATTAACCCTAAGTAGTCAAAAGATAAGTGATCAGAAGATAAAAGTTCTTGGACAGTCTGTGAATTGAGTATATAATTATCAAAATAATTAAGATACTTAAAATAAGTTTACTAGAATGTTTCTTTTAAATACTCGAATATCAGACTCACTCTTCAAACCACGTAACTTTTATAAACATCAAATGGGGATTGAAAATCAAGATTTTCTTCTGAAGGCTTTTCAATATATTGTAAGCATTCTGCAGGTTAAAAATAAGCTTTATTTTTTGATAATTTTGGTTTTACTGTTTATAAACTTAACAGCCTTCTTTAATATTATCTTGAAATGGATTGATTTTTAAATTTACTTGAGTACTGCATTGATGTAATAAAAAATTATAACTAAAAGATTCCTTTTATGTATTAACTATGGATTTTTGGTTAATACTTAATTTAAAGAAAGGCTTTATCTGTATATGTAATTTAACTAGGGGTATTTTTCCATTTTTAAAACATTGTATTTTAGGTAATGTGAAAGTGAGCTTTTGTATTTCGTCTATATAGTATAACAGCAATGATTTTAGTGAAAATAATCTGGCAGGGTATTATTTGATTGTCTTAGTATCTTCCATCCAATTTACCAGCAAGTTCTATCATTTTAAACTCAAAATAGATCTTGAAACAGTTGGCTGTTTTTCATCTGCACTGACCTCCTCCCAGCCACGGTTACCGTCATGTCCTGCCTTCGTTACAGTGCATTCCTTAATTGTCTGTCTTTCTAGCCTGCCTTCAAAACTGCCTCCAAAAAAGAGGCTTATCTTCTTTCTTTCTTTTTCTTTCCTTCCTCTCATTTCCTCCCTCCCTCCCTCCCTCCCTCCCTCCCTCCTTTGCTTCCTTCCTTCTTTCAGATGGAGTCTTGCTCCGTTACTCATGGTGGAGTGCAGTGGCACAGTCTTGGCTCACTGCAACCTTTACCCCCTGGGTTAAAGTGATTCTCCTGCCTCAGCCTCCTGAGTAGCTGGGATTACAGGCACCTGCCACCACACCCAGCTAACGTTTGCATTTTTAGTAGAGATGAGGTTTCACCATGTTGGCCAGGCTGATCTCAAACTCCTGACTTCAAGTAATACACCTGTCTCAGCCTCTCAGTGTGCTAGAATTACAGCTTTGAGCCACTGCGCCCAGCCAGTTATCTTTCAAAGTGGAAATCACCCAGGTAGTAGGGAGGCAGAGATGGGGAGATTGCTTGAACACAGCTTGGGCTACATAGGAAGACCATTTCTTCTAAAGGAAAACAACAACAACAAGCAAACGGGAAAACACATCTTGTAATTCCATTGCTCAAGTACATTTAGTGGCTTCTTATTCCACAATATAACCCTATTCTTTATTGTGACCTAAAAGACCTTCTTGTATCTCCTTCCCCTAATCTCCTGTCATTCCTCTCCATGGTCACATGGTCCTCTCCCTGGTTACCTGCCTGGCTGCACTGGTTTCCTCCTTATGTCTGGAACATGCCGAGTTCTTTTCTGCCTCTTCTGGACCGTTTGCAACTGCTGTTTCATCTGCAAAGAGGGCACTTCCCCCAGTCTGGTTTCTCCTTATTTGGGAATCAATTCAGTCCCCACTAGTTAGCGAGGCCTTTCTGGCACCCTACTAATGTGTGAGCCCACTGCCAGCCTTTCTCTTTCATAGGGTGCTGTGTATATCTGCCCTACCACTGATCACATGGAGATGATCCTCTTTTCCATTTATTTGTTTCTCTTTACCCCTGAAGTGAAAGCTCAATGAGGCATCAGTGTTTTCTAGCTCCTCAAGGATTATCAAATTTTGATACCTAAAACAGTGTCAGCACATGGTAGCACATGATAAATATTTGTGGAATGAATGATCATTTTTTTTTTTTTTAGGCAAGTTACTACTAGTGTAAATGGGTGACTCACATGTCAGTTTTTTGATTTTGATCTGTGGATAAAAAGATATAATTGCTGGTACAAAGCATATTTAGGGCAGAAATACCCCACTTACATATGAATAGGGAAAGTTGAACTATCCAGAAAAGCTTCTGAATTTGTTTCTTTTTCCCCCTTGAAGATTGTGCAATACTGTTGTTTCTATTGAACATCAGATTTATGAAAAAAATGAATTATTTCGAAAGATTTAGAGATTAAAGTGTGGTTGTCACCTTTGCCTCTGAAAGCAAGCACCTGGATGCCACCACTCCATCAGCACTTGTCAGGACAGCCACAGAGCAAAATGATTAAAAACAAAGACAAAAATGTGGGAGTGAAATGCATGCAGTTCTTCAGAGTTACAGAGGCTTCACATTGTCAGTTCAGGCTTTCAAGATTTGAAGTTTTTCTAGCCTCTGGTTATGAAGACTGATCTGTATTTTTCTCTTTTTTTCTTTTCAATTTAATGTTCATGAAAAGAAAGATGGATTGCTCTTGTTGAACCTAAGTACAGAGTTGAATAATAGCATCCTGGTTTTATTTTCCTTTTTCCCACCTTAACCATACTTTTTCCCTTGATATCTTACCTTGATTTGTTTACACAATACTCGATTTTTAAAAAGCCAGTGGTTGATTTGGATTACTAGAAATTCTATTTCTGTCTGTTTCTATTTAAGTTTGTAGATTAACATTGAGGAATTTTGAAGACCTTTTATTCTGTGAAAGCCTAGATTGTATAGATTAAACATGTTTTTCCAAGGCTAAAACCACATGTGTTTTAAATAAAAAGGATTACTAACATATATTACCATTTTTAGTGGATGTGGAATATTATCAATTTAGGAAATTCTTTATCAGGAAACAAATTCATAGTTCAAAAAATAATAGTTTTACCTTTACTACCTCAGACATGTTGTACACATCTGTATTAGAAGGTATGACTTCTTTACCTTAGTACATTTTTGAGATGAATGTAGGTAGTTCAAGCATATAACAGATATAGTGAGTTACTATGTGCCAGTATTAAGAGGGCAGCTTCCAGAACCCTTCTTCCTGTTAGGTTAAAACAGCAACTTTTGGAATTCAACTGCATGAGGTTTCATCCCCAGGTCTGATGCCAGCCCTTAGTGTGACCTCAGGAATATCGATTAACTGTTATATGCCTGTGAAAAGGGTAAAAGTAAGGTGCATGATATAACTGACATAATTGGGTTGTCCTGAGGATTCAATGAGTTAAAGCATGTAAAATGTGTAGAACAGTACATGGCACATAAATATGATGATGATGATGAGGAGGAGCAGTGAAAGGCTTCCAGTCAGCTTTTGAGTTTAAGTATGTTGTCTTGTAGGCTGTAGCTGACATCCAAGGTATCCAACTATATCATGTGTTTCATTCCATAGTAGCATTTCAGTGGGTCGTCTCTGGGGAGTTCTTTTCTTGTGCTTGGGTAAATCGTGAAATAATGTTTTTCTTCACTGATATCAACATGAAGTTTGAATGGGAAGAATGAATAACCCTTCTTGCCAGTCCACTAACTTTACTGACATCTTACACAAGCTCCTGTCTATGGAACAGCTGAGGCCTGAGAGTCACTTATTCTGTGACCTCAATTTTATCTTGGTAGACATCTTCCTTTAACAATTAAAGTGACTTTTGCAGCAGAGAGGTTTTCATGGAGGGTACCAACATTTCTCCAAGTCAAATTTAGGAATGAATACCTAAATTGGCCCAAGCAGACCAATATCATACAGCTTAATCTTGCTAAACCTTTCTATTTCTTCCCATATCAATGAAAATATCACAATTTTCTATAACAGCTTTGTTGTTATAAATTCTCAAAGACAACATGTGCACCTGTCTTGTCTGATTGCTGGCCCATTTTACTTACAAAAATAAAGCTAAGAAATGGCTATATAAATGAGAATGCCACAGGACTAATTCTCCTCAAGCTTGTAATTCTAACTTAAAATGAGTCTCTACCTACCCTTTTAAAGAGATCTGTCATTTGTTTCCCATTAGAATTTACATAATGTTATTCTGCAGTCACATTTATGTTATGCTTAATTCATTTGGCACTGTTTGTTTAAGACTTTCAAATGGGTCCCACTTGTCTAAGTGAGAGAGACACAAACTTCTGAACACCTGTCAAGTGAGACTCTTGGGGTCTGGCCTCTGCCATGAACCTGCAGTCTTGTTTCCCATTTCCCAACTTCATGTATAATCTGATTCTCTGGCCAAATGGGGTTTCTTCAGTTTCACCTTTCTATGACTTTCCTCATACTGTTCTTTCCTGATATTATGGAAAGATTGTAGCTCTGAATGCAGTTTTTTTGCCTCTTTAGAAACATGCTTCCTAACTCCTAAAAGATTATTTTATAGAAACTTTTTTCTTTGCAGGTTTTTTTTTTTTTTTGTCATTTCAGTATGAAGGGTGGCTTACTGTAGGGTCCAGCCCTACAGGGTTCTGTGAACCCCTCTCAGCTGGTGCAGAGATGAGAAATTGTAGAAATAAAAGGCACAAGACACACATAGAAAAAGTGAGTTTGGGCCCAGGGGTCCAATGCTACCCAAATCGCAGAGACCAGCAGTGGCCCCTAATGCTGGGATGCTCTCACTTTTATTGAGTTGCAAATCTGGGGGCAGGGTAGATAGGGCATGGCAGTGATAGGGTCAAGTACATCACGTGTCATTCAGGTAGGGGCTCAGGAATTTCTGGCACACGAAATAAGGTAAGGAGCATAATGCATCAGCACTTTTTCCATACTTATCAAGAAAGAACAAAAACATTAAGATTTATATTACTATTACTGATTATTTTTGCTAAGACAAAAGGAACCAGGTGCAGAAGCAGAGCATGAGAGCAGACATGGAACATGACCATTGAAGCACAGCATCATATAGAGACAGTTAAGCCCCCGGATGTCTGTGGGTTTACCTGACAGCCATCAGGCCTTACCACAAGAACTTGGAGAAGCAGAGTTTTCTCCAAACTTCCCCAGGAAGGAGATGTCTTGGCCATTTTGGACATCTCCTTCCCTAGCTGGCTAAACAGCGGGCGCTTTCACAACGCTGGCACTGCCACACAGCCTAGGCGCCCTCCAGCAGCCCTTACACGGGCGTGACAGAGGGCTTACAGTATCTTGCCTTAGTGTGATTTATTTCAGTGTCACCCCAGATTCACACTTCTGACCTGAGAGGAATTAGTAAAAGAATTAAGATCACCTATGAATAACTAAGATCACATATGAGTGAGTAATAACTACTACGGTTATATTTCTAATCACTTTCTTCTTCATTATTTATATGGAAATAGGCGGAGGCCTTTTGCTCCTGCCTGAGCACTTACGGTATCTCCCCCCTACAGCATACCTCCCTGAATACTTCTAATCCACTTAAGAGACAACCTGATGGTTATCATATTGAATACACCTTCCCTTTCACTGGATTGCAAGCTGCCTGGAAACAGGGTTGGAACTCCTAATCTGTGCCATTGATTATCTATGTACTGAATAATTCTGCATTTTTTTCTTTATTCTCTTATGAAGATTATTCTAGTCGTCTGAGTGCATTGTTTTGAAATTACTTCTGAACTTCCTTTGATTAGTATTTTGACTTTGCTTTTCTTACATGAACATTGTGATGAATGTTCATTTAAAAATTGTGGCTTTTCACAGGACATACCCTGTGACTCAGGATTTGAAGACCCTGGAATAATATATCACCTTTCACAAGAAATTGCTTTGGTCTCTGCTAACTTTCTTTTCCAGTGCCCATAGGATTTGTTTATGCTATTTGCTTTTGCAGTTATGATTGGACTTCTCATTTGGTAATTCGTTTTCAGAATACTGTGGTCCTATAGCTCTCTACACATCACCCTTTGGATTGTTGCTCCTCATGATCGTTTTCTGAAGCCAAATACATTATCTTGTCTTCTTTCATCTCACCTTCAAACCCACCTAAGATTCTAATGATATGATAAAGGAAAAATTAGAAAGTTGTTTAATATATTCTTAAACTTTTGAATTTTTTGACTAATAATTTGAGACTTACAGAAATGTTCCAAGAATCGTGCGAACAGTTCCCATATGGAATTTACCAAGGTTTAATTGATAAACTTTTTACCAAGATTTACCAATTAACATTTTTGCATTTACTTTATTTTTATTCTATGTATGCATATAGATATGCATATGTATAATACACATACATAGGTATCATGTATGTATGTATATATGGGTATATATTTCTTTCTCTCTATCTCATTCTTTATATGCACACTTAAAAGTAAATTGTAGACGTGATACCTCTTTACCTCTAGTACTTCAAAAGTATTCCTTAAAAAGAAGGGCGTTTGTAAATAATGCTCTAAAATAACCACAGAACAGTAATCCAGCTTTAGAAATTATCTATAGACTTTGTTATATGTAGTATATAGACCTTATTCATCTTGATGTCTGTAGATCTAATCTGTATTTTAGGTGATGATCTGATTTAGCCTGCAAGTGGTAGTCTGCTGACTTCAGTATAAGATGAATTTGAAATCCTCCGAACAAGCATTAGTGGCCCTGCAGATTCTGACCCTACCTTCCTTTTTATACTTACCATAAGCTGCAGTCTCATTTTTCATCCTACATTTTTTTTCTTTTACTACTCTGTACATACATTTGATTATTTGCAGCTTCAGAGTTGTTTCTCAGCAACCTCTTTATGGCTCTGCCTTCTCTGGTCATCAGTGTCACAGTTACTTCTGTTTTGCCTTCTCTGGTCATCAATGTCACAGTTACTTCTGTTTTATACATTCGTTGCTGCTAGAGTATAAATTCTTTGGAGAGCAGAACATGTGATAGCTTTACATCCCACACAGCAATAACATACACTTTATGTAAAATAGGAAATTCATTATTTTATTATTTACACCCAGTCATTATTTAAAGGCATGTATGTATTTGTTTTTAAAATTAGATTTGTGATTAGCTCAATATGTTATTTGTTTTGTTTTAAATTCTTAGAGACAAATAAAAAATGGTGTGTTTTGGAAGGAGGCTTCTTGAGTTACTATGAAAATGATAAGTCTACCACACCTAATGGCACCATTAGTATCAATGAAGTTATCTGCCTGGCCATACACAAAGAGGACTTCTATTTAAATACAGGGTAGGTCTATCATTACACAATTAGGAGGTAAAAGGTATTTTCAGATAAATATACCAGGTAATGAGAGTTTTGTTATTTTGTTTCTTTATTTGCTTCTAATAGAAGGGTTTGATGGTTTTTTGAAGACTACTTATCTCGTACCTTCTGATATTTCTTTTGGGAATTCACTACAAAGTAGGAAAACTAAAGTATTTATAATAGACAATATGAAGTACTAGGGTGTTCAAATCAAATCTGATGTAAATTTTTTTTTTTTTTTTTTTTTTTTTTTTTTTAGATGGAGTCTTGCTCTGTCACCCAGACTGGAGTGCAGTAGCATGATCCCAGCTCATTGCAACTTCCACTCCCTGGGTTCAAGTGATTCTCCTGCCTCAGCCTCCCAAGTAGTTGGGATTACAGGCACATGCACCAGCTAATTTTTGTATTTTTAGTAGAGATGGGAGTTCACCATGTTGGCCAGGCTGATCTCAAACTCCTGACCTCAAGTGATCCACCCTCCTTGACCTCCCAAAGTGCTGGGATACAGGCATGAGCCACTAGGCCTGGCCAAATCTTATATAAATTTATAGTATGTCATTTATGACCATTGTAGTCATTTAATTTTTGTTACTTATTATTTAAAATAGTGGACTAGTGGTACAATTTATTTATTCATTTAGTATCATAATTAAAACAGGCAATAAAGGAGAATCTTCTATAATGATCTGTTCACATTAAAATAAACAGAATATTTAATAGCATATTAAAATTCTAAATTTCCTAAAGATCTATTTGTTATTTTAATGGTCAGAAAAAAGTCACAATGAATAGCTTAAGCATTACTTATGTAATATATTTGACTCACATATACAGTAGTTTAAATAAATCTGCATGAGGATTTTAAAAGCAGGCCACCTAAGATCTTTGGTGTGAAAGTGTCTTAATCATGTTTTTTGATGTAGTTAATAAACAATACTGATATTAAAATCTGAAAAAAATCAGTTTTGTAGGAGCATAGATTTTAAATAAGATTTTTATATGAGAAAAGGAAGAGATTTGCAAAGCTTTTATTTATATAAGACTGCATTGAACATATTACCTTTATTATATAATGACTAGTTGAGATGACTTCTTTTCTAGTAAATCTGATTTGAGTTCTGATGTGAACAATCCTGATTATTAGTTGACTTGTTTTTGTTTTAATCTTAATGGTGGCTTTGCTCTAAATGACTATTCTATGTAATATGACTTATGGAATGTTAAAATAAGTGGATTCTGTATATTAAGTTACTAACTAGTAGATGAAATATAACTCAAAAAATTAATACTAGCTTATGTCAGTATGTTAATATGTTAAAAATAAAATATTCTTGATAAAATATTACTGATATAAGTGGATATGCAAAGAGAAAGTGTCTACAATGAGATGAGGTTAAAAAATTTTTTGCCATAAAATTCTTGCTGAATTGCCTCAAATAGCACTTTGGAGAGCATGAACTCAATAATGTAGGCATTGAAGAGTTATGCAGACTTATATTTTAGTAAGAGAGCTGGAAGAAAGTGTTAAGGAGGAGACTGGAGGAGGAGAGACTAATTGTTGAGAGTTTAACTAGGGGAAGAGGTGAGCCGATAATATTAATTGACTGGACGAAGAGTTGGTGTTAAAGGGAAGAAGAAGTTACATTCCAGGATTTTGAGCTTGTTGATGAGGTTGATTGTGATGCTTATAATTAGGACATGAAAGGGAAAACAACAGGCTTGAGACTAAAAAGGGGAAAAAGGAAGATGACTTTGGCATAGGGTATTTTGAGATTTTTAGGTAACAGTAGCACACATATGTAGTGTGTTCTAAGAATAATTGGAGTTGTGAGTGAGGAACTCAGGAAAGAATTCAGAGCATGGGATGTTCCTCTAATTTTATCTGTAGTAAGGATAAGAAATATGGGGGCGAGTTGAGATGATGAAAGGAAAATTTGTTTTTCTTAGGAAGACTGTAAGAGCGTGTTATGCTTGATGTGTTTGTGTTCTGCAAGGATCCTGCTGTGCAACAGAGACCACTTGAAGTTAGGAAGAGAGCTAAAAACTGTTTGTACAATGTTTGAATGTTGGTCAGGGTAAATCAAGAAGCAGTGGTCAGAGAGGGAAGAGGAAACTGATGAAAGCCCTTTGCTACATCAGTCAACTGGTGAGTGTCCAGGCATAAACAAAGTTATACAATAGAATGATCAAGTGAGTATACAAAATATTTCTTTTGGCAGATCCACTGTTCCATTTATCTCATCTGAAGAAAATGCAAGCCATTAACAGAACAATCTGATAGGTTGATTTCACAGCATTATTTCATTTTAAAAGGAATTTAATTAAAAACTTGACTTATGTGTTATTTGTTTTTTTAAGAGCCAAACATAACTGGTAGTATCTTTTTATTTGTGCATGTTGTAGGCCCATCTTTATCTTTGAGATCTACTTACCTTCAGAACGTGTGTTTTTATTTGGAGCTGAAACATGTCAAGCTCAAAGGAAATGGACAGAGGCAATAGCCAAGGTATGTAAATATTATATTATTGCTCTGAATCCAGAGAAGATTCTGAAATGGTTGTCCGTGTTTGAGCTTCAGGGGTCCACAAATGTTTTATATAAGATTATAGAAATAAAGTTCACACTTTATTAGGTTTTCAGAGATAGTAGTCAAAAGAAGTAAAGTGCTACCTTCCAGAAGCCTTAAGCAGGGAAGAAATTAAAGTAAGACTTGGAGAATCATTCTTCAAATTAAGGCCATGTTTTTGGTGGTTAGAATATTCTCAATATTGTAAAGTCATTTCTGTGTATTTCTTTTTATAGGTAGATGTTTTATTCAAGGTATACACAAAGGAGAAAGGAACAGATTCAGTAAAAGATGTAAATGGAGAAAAACACTGAAGGTTGACATTTTGAAAAGTTCCACAAATCAATTAAGAGAATGTCTTGTCGTTTCAACTCTATATATAGCAAGGAAAGTGGTTTCAGATGCTGCTATTTGAAAATGTATTATAGTTGTTCAGTTTTAAGACTGATAGCAAGTTTAATTGTTTTGAATTTTATGTTATGTTTGAATCTTTAAAATAGAAAAAAACTAAGAAAATTTGTCTACCTTCTCTCATATCTGTAGATAGGAAAGGATTTCCTATTTTCACTGTCTTTATGACTTTTTTGTATTTGTTTTAACAGCATTTTGTTCCCTTATTTGCTGAAAACTTGACAGAAGCTGACTATGATTTGATTGGTCAACTCTTCTACAAAGACTGCCATGCCCTGGATCAGTGGAGAAAAGGCTGGTTTGCTATGGACAAATCCAGTTTGCATTTTTGCCTTCAAATGCAAGAAGCTCAGGAAGATAGAATGCACTTAAGAAGACTGCAGGAGCTAAGTAAGAATTTTCCCTTCCCTTATCTTTGGAATGCATTTCGTTATTGCATACAATAATGGTAGCCTTTAGTAAAATTTTGATGGTTCACTCTTAAACTTATGACTAAACAGTATTAATATTTGTGTCTTCATAGGTATTTAGTATAGTGTTTTAAAAAATAAATTTACTCTTTTCTTTCTCCCTTCAGCAATCAGCACAATGGTTCAAAATGGGGAAAAACTGGATGTCTTACTCTTGGTAGAAAAAGGGAGGTAAGTGCCTTTTTGCTTTTTATTCTTTATCTTGACAACTCTGGGGAATGATTTTTTTGTTGTTATTATTCTCTTGAGGGAGAAAACAATATCTTAAAACCTGTTGAACATTTTCTGAATCATATGTATGGTATATGCTTTCTTTAGAAAGAGTATACCAATGAAATTTACATATTTTTATGTTATTTATGATAACCATATTGTGATTAATTATTGTAGTTTTTTATAGACCTAGATTTCTCTGTGACATTTACATGTAAGTATTTCTAAAGCAGTTTGGTAATTATAAATATATCTTTGTTATTAAACTATTATGACTATAAATTATATTCTGAATTATCTATTCATGTGGTCATGCATAGCTAAAACATGATTTCTTGAATTTAGTTTTTCAGTAACTATTTATTAAGCATCTACTGTGCATCAGGAACTATTTAAAGGTATTAAATAGTTAATCAGGAACTATTAAAGATATCATGATGAATAAACAAAGTCCTTACCATCATGTAACATATACATTATTAGGGAAAAAACAGTGTTAGCAGACAAAATTATATGCTTTTCTGTCCATCAGTGTTAAATTTTACACAGAAAAATAAGCAGTATAAAAAATGGTCTGATGGAATAGTATCTGTGTTTACTAGCTAAGAGAAGACATCTTGGATGAAAGATCTTCATAAAGTAAAAAAGTAAATTTTGCAAAAATTCAGATAGAGTATTTCAGCTGTAGGCTTGAGGATATTGAAGACCCTAAGAGTGCGTTGTATTTGGCATGTCCAAATTCTGCAAGGAAGCTGTGGTGGCTGGGAATATTTGAATGAAAGAGAAAGTGGGAAGAAATGATTTCAGAGATACCCACATGCTGATCATATAGGGGCTTATTGGTCATGATGTGTGAAGATTTGAAATGAAATGGGAATATGATGGGAAGCTGCTCAGTTTGAGAGCTGTGAAGTGGAATAGTCTGATTTATGTTTTTACATGATTACTCTGACTCCAGATGAATAAGCTTCTGTGGGACAAAAGCGAAAGCAGGTGTCCTTAGGATGATGCTGCAAAAGCCAGGCAAGTAATGGCTTACCTGAGAATAGGAGTGGTTGAATATATCATGAAGGTAGAGGTGTCAGGATCTATTGACGGATCAGATTACTGTAAGAGTGAAGGGCGATCCATAATTTTTGACCTGATCAGTTACTGAATTATGGTGCTGTGTTTTGAGAGAACAAATACTTGGAAAATAGAGGTAGGATGTTAGTAAGTTTAGGACAGTAGATCCAGAATTTGGTTTTGGGAATGGTAACTCAGAGATGTCTCTTTGGTGGCAAAGTGGAGCTGATGAGTAGGCAGTTGGATATACAAGTCTGGAATTAATTGAAGAGGTTATATCTGGAGATATAAATTTGGGAGTCATCACTGTATTGATGCTCTTTTGCCTAGGACCTCGACAGGTTCACCTAGTAGAGAGTATAGATAGAAAGGAGAGTTGAAGACCTAGCCCAAGGTCCCCCAGTGTGTAAAGGTCTAGAAAAGGCAAATGATAAGCAAAGAAGCCTGGTAAGGAACAACGAGGGACATATCAGAACAATTAGGAAGACATTTTCTTTTACTTTTAATTTTGGATTCAAGGGGTTTATGCCTATATATGTGCAGGTTTGTTACAGGGTTATGTCATATAGTGCTAGGGTTTGGGCTTCTATTGAGCTCATTACTCAAGTAGTGAGCATAGTGCCCAGTGGGTAGTTTTCAGCCCTTGCCCCCTTCTGTCCCTACTTTTGGAGTCCTCAGTGTCTTATTTTCATCTCTATTTCCCTTTATACACATTGTTTAGTTCCCACTTATAAGGGAGTACATGCAGTATTTGATTTTCTGTTTCCGTGTTAATTCACTTAGGATAAGGACCTTCAGCTGTGTTCATGTTGCTGCAAAGGACATGACTTCATTGTTTATTTATGGCTGTGTAGTATTCCATAGTATATATGACCACATTTTCCTCATCCAGTCAGCCACTGAGGGGCACCTGAGTTGATTCCATGTCTTTACTATTATGAATAGTGCTGTGATAAGCATATGAGTTCAGGTGTCTTTTTGGTAGAACCATTTCTTTTCCTTTGGATAGAATGAAGTAGTGGGATTGCTGGATCGAATGGTAGTTCTATTCTGAGTTCTTTGGGAAATCTTGAAACTGCTTTTCTTCAACAAATTGATTTGGTTTCCTTGGCTTCTTGTAATTTACTTAAAAATACTCTGAATTACACTGGTTCAGTATGGTTTGCTCTATAATAGTGCAAGATTATTTGCACAACATACATACGCACACACATGCATGTAAATACAGTTAACCTTTCAACAATGCAGGGTTTAGAGGCACTGACACCCATACACTCAAAAAATCTACATGAAACTTCTTTTTAACTTTTATTTCAAGTTCAGGGTTACATGTGCAGGTTTGTTACATAGGTAAATTTGGGTCATTGGGGTTGGTTGTACAGATTCTTTCATCACCCAAGTATTAAGCCTAGTACCCATTAGCTTATTTTCCCTTATCCTCTCTGTCCTACCAGTCTCCACCCTCTGAACGGCCCCATGAGTCTTGTTTTTCTCTATGTGTGCATGTGTTCTCATCATTTACTTCCCAATTAGGAGAACATGCAGAATTTGTTTTTTTGCTCCTGTGTTAGTTTGCTAAGGATAATGGCCTTCAGCTCCATCCACGTCCCTGCAAAGGACATAATCTCATACTTTTTATGACTGCCTAGTATTCCATTGTGCTGAATCCTCCGAAATTTAACTAATAGCCTACTGATGACCAGAAGCCTTATTGATAACATAAGTAATCACTAAGCACGTATTTTGTACATTATATGTATTATATACTGTATTCTTACAACGAAGTAAGTAAAGAAAAATGCTATTAAAATCGTAAGAGAAAACATATTTACTATTCATTAAGTGGAAGTAGATCATCATCAAGGTCTTCATCTGCATGGTTTTTGTATGTGTAAGCTGAGGAGGAGGAGTGGTTGATCATACTGTCTTAGGGGTGACAGAGGCAAAAGAAAAATCTGTGTGTGAAGGGACCTGTGCAGTTCAATCTTATGTTGTTCAAAGGTCAACTGCAATATAAAAATATAGCTAAGTAATTATTCATTTGGCTATTTTTATTGCTATGACAAGGATAATGACTTTCAATGGTTATATGAACCTGCCTTTCCTTCAACCTCATGGGATGACATCAGGAGCTTTATACAGCAAGGATATTGCTGATTAGATATTTATGTCAGATTGTGTTTTTTAACTTCTAGGTATAATTAGGACTTTGCATTTTTACTTAATTATTTCTTTGAATATTATGGTTAATGATACTTTAGATTCCCACTGACTGCTAATTCCATGGCAGGAAAATATAAAAGGTAAACAATATAGACATGGTGTCTGACCTCTCAGAGCTTATGGTCTTAAACAAATAGACAAGCATCAGCTTAACACATGTGTTCATCCTTTTCATTTTTCAGGTTATTATAGCTAAGATATTTTTGTGCCCTTCTGTTTAATCTATGAAGGATATGATGAGTGGTATATAGGTTTTAATTAAAATGGAGCATGTTAATTTTAATTAATTAATCCAGGTTTTAATTAAACATGGATTAGAATGATTCAGTTTGATAAAATTTTATTTAGTGCTTTCTGCATGCTGTCCACACCTTCATGAATGCAAGATATGGAAGCCAGAACACCAAATATTTTGGTATTTTGTGTGTTTTGATTTTGCTCCTGGACCCCAGAAATCAGGAGATGAAATCCATTTGTAATATTATTTTTTGCATTCATGGATAGGTAGAAAACTAATAGAATCCCAAAGTAATGGTCACAGACACTTAATAATATTTTTTGGTAATTGAAAGTTTTTTCTACATGTGTTACTAACAAGTTACGTTGGAAGTATTTTTATGAAAGTGAAGAGTAATAATAGGAGTTGGAGAAATTTGAGTATAAATATAACCAAGTTATTTTCCTTAAATCTCTTTGCATAGCTAATGTACCATATCCACCGTTTAAAAACAACTATATCATCACATGCTTTTGTCTTTGGTTTACTTGCTTTTTCTTTTTGCTCCAAATCAATAATCATCTGATAATAACAATGATACAGTGATGAAAAAGGGGCAGTTATTGCCAAGCCCCATTTTATACACCTAAACCGTTCTATACACCTAAACAGTTTTATACACCTGAACAGTTTTATGCACCTAAACAGTTTTATACACCTGAACAGTTTTATACACCTAAACAGTTTTATACACCTGAACAGTTTTATACACCTAAACAGTTTTATACACCTAAACAGTATAGTTTTACACACGTAAACAATTTTATACACCTGAACAGTTTTATACACCTAAACCGTTTTATACACCTGAACAGTATAGTTTTATACACATAAACAATTTTATACACCTGAACAGTTTTATACACCTGAACAATTTTATACACCTAAACCGTTTTATACACCTGAACAGTATAGTTTTATACACATAAACAATTTTATACACCTGAACAGTTTTATACACCTAAACAGTTTTCTCATGCTTATATGATATTGAAGAGAATAATTCATTAAAGTGAAGTTAATTCATAAATTAAATATTTTAAAAAAATGTTCAGTATTTACCAATATCTTTGTAGAGATCTTTCTCAGGATTTAAGTCAACAAATGTACTAGGAGTCTGGATAGACACTGTAAGTTACTAGACTTCAAAATTTAAGCATTTATTAGAAAAGTAAAAATGTTTATTAGAGAACATTTTTAATAAAATTATTAGAAAGCAACATATCCATATAATTCCTACCTAATTAAAATTGGAGTAGAGAGAAGGGAGGTCAACAGTGTCCATAGGAGTATAGAATCTTCACAGCAGATAATGAGAACATGAGGTTATGAACTGACAGAACAAAGACAATACATACATGACAGGCACAGCACTCTGTATGCTGCAAAATAGGGTCTCATATTTACGTCTCTACTTATTTTCATGCACATATACACATATGTGTATGTATTCTGTGACTTCACAGACATCATATAGGGAATAGTGGGAAAAGGAGCAGGTTTGGGAGAGAGCCTGGGAGATAATGAGTTTAAGACATGTTGAGCATGAGGTTCTTATAAGACATCTGAGAAGAAATTGATGGGAGAAGGTTGTTTTTATAAGATACTCATAAAAGATTAACAGGTTGGAGATACAGATTTTGGAGTTACTAGTGTAAAGAAGGAAGAAGATGTATGGAAGGAGAAAGGAAGAAGTACTGTGTTGGAGCTTTGATGACTGTACATCATTTTGGGGTTAGGGGAATTTGTCAGGGAGAAGTAGCTGCTTGTTCATTCAAGAAAGTGAGCCCAAAAACTAAGAGAGATTACAAAGTGTTACAAAGCTTAGAAAGAGAGTGTCTCAAAAAGGAAGGATCAGTTAAAAATGTCAAGTGCTGACACAAGGTCATGCCCAGTGAGATAAGTGGTTTGGAGTCCTTCTGGTGGTTTAGGGGAGAGCAGAAGTGAATAGGCAGGTACTGGATCAGATTAAGAACAGGAACTGAGTAAATCGAGACAGGTGGTGAGGTCACTTTTTCGAAGATGTCTGGAGGTTCATAGGATTAACTAGGTAAGGGATTTGACCCAGAAGGGGCATATATTTGCAGTTTGTTTTTGGATGGCTTAAACTTGTGCAAGTTTAAGTTTTGATGGAAAAGAAACATGAAACAGGAGAGACTGAAGGTCTAAGAGAGAGTACAAGCAAGAGAGCAAGATCCCTCAACTGCAACAGTAAGAAAAGAAGAATTGGTGGGTGTTTTTGGATGTTGATAGTTTT
Organism: Saguinus oedipus; assembly: GCA_031835075.1. NCBI lineage: Eukaryota > Metazoa > Chordata > Mammalia > Primates > Cebidae > Saguinus > Saguinus oedipus. Next base: position 63,784,044 of record CM063171.1, on the reverse strand, counting down.
CTCCATGTGGTAGAGGGATGTTGAGAGAGATACCAGTCAATTTTCAATTGCTTTGTGAACTGGGAGATAAGAGTGATGACCCCTGAGCTTCTGGCCTGGGTGATGCTATGAATGATAGTATCATTTGCCAAGATAGAAAATATGCACTTCTCTCTCAGTACTCAAGCCTAGCTAGTTAATGATAGCTGTGATTATCGAAAAGCTGTATCAGTATCATGCCAAAATGAGAAAATTTCATTGTATCCACCCTTGTTTTCATCTCCTTTTGATCTGCTAGCCCTTTGGGAAATAATGACTGTCAGCAAAAGTAGTTTGTTAGACTTATCAGTGACAGATAAAATTGTGGCTTTTGGAAATAAAATAACTTGCAATTATTTATATTGATGGCCTACAGAGGTAGTGTGAATAACTGAAAGAGAGAGAAACTGACCAGCTATAAGCTTGAACCTTTAATTTTTGCTAGTAACAGCTTGAGCCAGAAATGTAAATTATACATAAATTTAATGAATTAATTTCATATATTTTTTCCTATTTTTATGTACCTTTGATTAAAATGCTAAAATATATCAATGTTTCTTAAAGGCAAGGAGGAGAAAGGACCCCCTGAACTGGAAATGTTCATAAATTGATAATTATCCCCAGTATATAGTCACTATTTAGTTTAATATTTTAATCTTCATGGTCATTTTCTCTATATGCATAGCATGAGTGTCTTTAAACAGAAAAATATTGCAATAATATTTTCTACACACAGAGCATTTTTGCTCTAAAAAGCTCTAAACAGAAGGTGTTCCAGATGGTATGTTTTGAATGTGTATTCTTTGTATACTTTAAAAATTATTTTGGAAAATAAAGCTTTCTTGATTACACTTAAGGGTTTCTGGCATGGTATTTGATGCTGTTATTGGGACTTAGATTCTGTGCTTTTCTTTTAGGCTTTAGTACTGTTTGTGCAAAAAAAAATCTTGTTGTCCATATCTCTTGTTAGTGAATATTCTAGATCAGGAAGACAGAAGGCATTTTCCTGAACAGTAGGAAATTGCATCTTGACTTTGACTGAAATGTTCAAAAAAATTACGTTTTTCTTAAAATCTGAGAACTATTTTTTCACTTTAACCCACATCATCTGCATGTTTTTTTAAAGAAATAAGTTACTGTGTTTACCACTTTCACATTCCTTAGCTGCATGCCCATTGCCAGAGACACTTATCATTATGCTTTCGCTGAAAGGTCGTTGGTTATAATAAACAGTGTGAATAAGTAAACTGTGTTATCAGAAACAGAAAAGATGGGTGTGTTTTTTTGTTTTAGATTCCTTGGTTGACATATAGCAAAGCACAATGCACTTGATGGCTCCCGAGCTTGACTGCATTTCAGTTTTAATTGCAAATTCTTCACTTAAAGAAGCTAACACTGGGGAATAAACACTTTATCAATGTTTCACAATTATGTAACAGATTACTTTTCTCAGTTTGGGAGATTAACATCCTAAATTTAATATTCCTTATTTCCTATCACCTTATTCCATATGATCTTTTCTTCCCCCCTTGAATGTGTTTTATAGCAACTAATATGTTAGCAATACTCTGGAGGCTGAATTATCTTAAAATGGTTTCTAAATTGTGCATGTAATTGCAAATTAAACAGTAGCCTATTGCCCACAATATAAGCTTGACTGCTTTTGTAACTTTGCGATGATATAATTCTTAGCGATGGCTTAATGTCACTATTTCCAAGGCAAACAAGAGATTCTCTTCTCTCACCACCCCCACAGGTTTTAAAAAAAGAAAGGGACTCTTCAAGCCAACATTAAATGATTTTGTGTTAAAGAAAATCATAATAAAGGGAATGTATGGCTATTAACAAAAGGTAGATTTTAAAGCATATATTATTTGCTTCAGAAATTTTGGTTCATTTAGTTTAAATTACCTCTGTGTACCAGGAGATAAGCTTATGAAGAAATAAGTATGATATGATGGAGAAAAAGTGGATGAAAGAATGAGCAGATCCCTCCAAGATGTGTGTGTGTATGAGTGTGTATGTGTATTTGTTTTTTGTTTTTTTTTAAAGAAAAGTATGTTTAGCCTATAATCCTATGAAGGACTTCAGTAGGAAATAATGAAGGGGACCTGAGACATTATGGTATTCCAAGAGGTGGAAATAATAGGTTCAGAGAAATAGGATGGGCTAGAAACATCTTCAGCATAGGTTGGCCTAGCCTTGAGTGCTTGAGGAGGACGCATGAGACGATGGTCCTGGAAAGATAGATTGATACTCTATTAGTATTTTCAATTGAATTTAATTCATAACTTGCCTTATTCTGGAAAGGATTGAAGGCCCTTTACAAGGATACAAGAGACATTTTTAAACATGTATCTATTTGTAAAATTGTTAAAAGTGAGGCTTTTGATTGATTCTGCAGTCAGTGGAACACCATTAAAGGCTTGAAGAGACTGGTAACAGGACCGTCTCTCACATTTCACCTACAGGTGGTGACTGTGTATTGAAGAGATTGAAAAACTGGAGGCCTTGCCTTTCTTGGAGTATCCGTTTCTTAAGTCTGTTCACTGAACTGTTTGCTTCAAAAGAAACAAGCTAAAATAATATTTCCTACTGCATTATCCTTGTGACACAGTTTCTGCATCTGAATATTTTCTTAATAATTGGTATTTGCCTGTTTCTAACTAAAATACTGTCTCTATGCTCCAGTTTCTGATTTGAAGGCATGCAAAAGTATTTTCCATTCCTCAAAACCACAGTGAAGATGATTTATGGGAATAATGACTAAATAAATTGTGCCAGAATCCTCTTTCTGACCAAGGAAGAATAACTTGCATGGAACATACCTTTCTACCTTCAACTACTGTAAAACTGGATAATACATATGAAACAGCTTTTTTCAGACCTTGGAACAATAAGCATTTCGGGACTATGGTTACAGAGAAAAGAGGAAAAGAAATGAAGTAAACCTTAAAATCACTCTGACTTTCTTTTCTATCTGCAGACAATCTCAACCCATGTTACAGAGAAGGGAGAAACCCAGGCAGAATGTGACAGTATTGGCCTAGGAATTCAGAGAGTCTGCAGTAGCTAAAATTTGCGTTGGAGAGTACAGAGCAGAGGGAGATACATAAAGAGTTTCAGAAATCTTTATATATGTTCCTTTGTATCTTTTGCTCAGTATTATCTGTATATTTGTAGGGTGAAACTCCAAGAGGCTACAGAGAAACAATTCCTGGAGTACTAAGGGTTAAAAATTTCCATATCTTAGACAGCATAGGGATTTGATTAACTTCCATCCAGGCAAGTTAAACCTCATTAAATACTTTGGGTATTTAGTACAGACCCAAGAAAAATAACGTAGTATAAAAGTTACATCAGATTAGGCTTAAAGGTTGCTCTATTTTTATCTTACTATGCTTAAAAACAGATTTCCAAAGGATCTGCTGCTCTGCGAGTTAAAATTTAGCTGTCTTGGGTCAAACGGGCAAATGATCTGAAAACAGTCATCAATAATCTCTCTTAAAAAGACAGCTCAACACCTTAACATTTGTGATGTTTAGGAGATCCTTAAAATTACTAGTAATGTGAAAAAAACATAAACCAACTTATAGGCACAGATCCAGAAATGAGAAAGCTAATGGAATTAGCAAAGACTTTAAAATGTAGTTTTAAATATTATAAATATATTCAAAGATCTGAAGGAAAATATAAGCATAATGAGAAAAAATATATAATTTTTAAAATATGAAATGTAACTTTTAAAGCTGAAAAATATAATATCTGAAAAGGAGATTTCACTAGATGGGCTCAATGTCAGAGTAGATTATAAAGAATAGAAATCATTGAACTTGAAGGCATGACAATAGAAACTATCAAAATGTAAGCACGGTGGAAAAGAGACTAAGTAAAATCAGCAGAACCTCATTGTCTTGTAAGACTGCGTCAAGCAATTTCATGTAAATGTGATTAAAATCCCAAAATGAGATAAAAGAAAGATGGAAACAGAAAAAAAATCCTTGAAGAAACGTGGCTATTTTCTGAATTAGATGAAAAATATAAATATATACATCCACTAAGATTGACATAACTTCAGCAGTACAAAATTCCTAAAAACCAGTGTGAGAAAAAAATAAAGTACTAGAGGATAAAAATACATTCAATAGCAGAGACAAAGGTGAGGATATATAATCAGAAACAGTGCAAGCTGAAAGACATTGTAATCTATTAAGTGCTTGCAGGGAAACACCACACACACACACACACACACACACACACACACACACACACACACATAGTTGTAATCTATTAAGTGCTTGCAGGGAAACACCACACACACACACACACACACACACACACACACACACACACACACACACACACACACACACACACACATAGTTGTCAACTTAAATTCCCTATTTAGCAAAAATTCCCTATTTACCTGAGTTGAGAGCAAAGTAAAGTATATCTTGACTGAACTAATGTGAGAAAATCCAGATGTATGCCATGAGAAACATTAAAGTTTTCCTAGTTGAAAGAAAATAATATCTTTTTTAAACCTGGATCTATGAGGAAGAATTAGGAACACAGGAAAGCAAATGTAGCACACTCAATAACACATATGGAGTTAGGATACATTGTAATCGCCAAGAAGGGGAAAATTTAAACACATTTTAAGGCTATTCTATATAAACTAGTATAATAGTCTCTAAAAGTAGGTTCTGAAAATACATGTTAAAACTCTGGAGCAACCACTAAAAAATAGATTGAGGCATAGATATTAAGCCAGTAGCAGAGGTGAAATAGATTCAGAAAAAATAATTCAAAAGAAGTCAAAGAAAGAAAGAGATGGGCAATAGAAAACAAATGGCAGGAGAGTAGGCTTACTTACTTATATGGAAGTTAGTGGTCTAAAGCTGTAGTTAAAAGGCAGAGATTGCCAGAATAGATTTTTAAAAAGACACAGCATATACCTGCTATAGGAAACACACTTTAAATATAAAGACAAATTTGTTAACAGTAGAAATAGAAAGCTATACCATGTAAATCATACATGGGAAAGCTGGAGCAACCATGTTAATATCTGAATGGATTCCAGGACAAGGAATGTTATCAGGAAAAACAAGAGACATTTTCCAGTGATTAACGTGACAATTTATCAAAAAGCCATACCATTCTTAAGTATGTATGTACCTGATAACTGAGCTTCAGATTACAGAAATTAAAAAGTAACAGCAAAAGGAGCAATAAATAAGCCCATGATTATGGATAGATATTTCAGCTTTTGGCTATTATTAACTGATGGGACAAGAAGACAGCAAGTCAGTAAACTGTCTATAGAAGACTCAGAACTACTTGAGCTAATCGATATGTATATGTTTGTATATATGTATATATGTATTTATAACACCATAGCCACAACTGTGGGATACGTGTTATTTTCCAAGTGTATATGGAACATTCACAAAGATGAACTAAATTATAGGCCATAAAATAAATTTCTGTAAATTTAAGAGAGTAACATTAGAGTATTTTCTCTAACCAAAAAGCAATTAAATTTAAATCGGTAATAAAATTTGGAAGTTAAACCTGTTTCCAAATAAACCATATTTCACAGTAGAGATCACAGGAAAAATTAGGAAATATTTGATCTATAATAATAAAATTATAACATCAAAATTGTGTGATGGAGCTATTAAAATATTTAGAAGGAAGGTTATAGCTTTAAATGCTAACATTAAATCAAAAGATGTAAAATCCATTCTCTAAACTTTTACCTTAAAAATCTAAATAAGAGCAAAGTAGAGCCAAAGTGGTTCATGAATGAATTGATACAGACAGTAGAAAGAATCAGTGAATTGAATATATTTTTAAAAAAAGAAAATTGGAACCACCAGTAGCTCTTTTGAATAATCACTTAAGTTAGTAAATTTCTAATTATTTTGGAAAAGTCAAGAACATTGATAAAACTCTAACTAGAAGTAAGAACAGAAGATACAAATTACCAGTGTCAGAAATGAAAAAGGAAACTTTATTGGGGATCCCTTTAAGATTTAAAATAGAAAATATTATGAGCAACTTTATACCAATGACTTTAATACATTAGATATAATCAAACAAATTATTGCAAATACAGGAATTAGGCAAACATATTTATTGCCACCACTTCTATTTAACAATTTATTGCTGGTTCAGTATGATAAAGCAAGGAGATTATAGAAAATCACAAATACTGGAACTATAAGTGAAAAACTCAATTATAATTTGTTCTTCAAGCAACATGTTAATAAAATGAAAAGAAATCATACACTGATACTATTCAAATGTGTCTGATAAAGCACTCATATCCAGAATATTGACAGAATATATATGACTCAATTAGAAGACAAAAACCCAATAAAATGGCAAAAAATAATGAATAGAGATGTCTAAAAGAGTATGTCAACAACCAACAAGCACATGTAAAGTTAAGTATCAGAGAAATACAAATTAAAACCACAATGACATCACACTGAGAAAACTAAGTTTTTTTGAATGTGGCAGTGCAAAGTGTTGGCAGGTATGGTGGGATTGTAAAACAGTACACTTATTTTGGGAGCAGTTTAGCAGGTTTTGTTTTTTTTTTAAAAAGAAACAAAGTTTACAAATAACTGTACATCCCAACAAATGAGTTCCTAGGTATTTACAAAAAACAAATCACAATATATGTCCACAAAATGACTCCTATACAATATTCAAATCAGCTTTATTTGTAATAAAAAGTGAGGAGACCCCAAATGTTTTTCAGTCAGTGAATTGTAAATAGCGTACGGTATATTCATATAAAAAATACTGATTATGGCCAGGCGTGATGGCTCATGCCTGTAATCCCAGCACTTTGGGAGGCTGAGGCGGATGGATGACAAGGTTAAGAGATCGAGACCATCCTGGTCAACATGGTGAAACCCCGTCTCTACTAAAAATACAAAAAATTAGCTGGGCATGGTGGCGCATGCCTGTAATCCCAGCTACTCAGGAGGCTGAGGCAGGAGAATTGCCTGAACCCAGGAGGCGGAGGTTGTGGTGAGCTGAGATTGCACCATTGCACTCCAGCCTGGGTAACAAGAGTGAAACTCCATCTCAAAAAAAAAAAAAAAAACCTGATTATAAATGGACCTATATTAACAACAACATGAATGTATCTTAAAAACATTGTGCTAAGTGAAAGAAGCCAGGCACAAAATAGTAATACTCTATAATTCCATTACTATGAAGTCTTAGAGCTAGTAAACTAATGAATGGTAACAGAAAGCAGATCAGTTCTTGCCTAAGATTGTGGGTGGGGTTTGGATACAATGCAGAGTTATGAGGAAACATTGTGAGTGATGGAAATGGTCTACATGTTAACCTGGTGGTGGTTACACAAGTGTGAACATTTGTAAAAATGTTTCAAACCATACACTTAAAATAAGTGCTTTAAAAATTCTAATGACAAGACATCACTCAGCAGTAACAACATTCATACTTTTCCAGAAGAAAACAAAACCAAAAGCTTACTTGGATGAGAAGTAGGTCCTGCTTTGAGAGTTTGCTTAGGAAGTACGAATGCTCATCATCATTGGTCATTTAGAGAAATTCAAATCAAAACCACATTGAGATACCATCTCACACCAGTTAGAATGACAATCATTAAAAAATCTGGAGACAACAGATGCTGGAGAGGATGTGGAGAAATAGGAATGATTTTACACTGTTGGTAGGAGTGTAAATTAGTTAAACCATTGTGGAAGACAGTGTGGTGATTCCTCAGGGATCTAGAAATAGAAATTCCATTTGACCCAGAAATCCCATTACTGGGTATATATCCAAAGGATTATAAATCAACCTATTACAAAGACACATGCACATGTATGTTCATTGTGGCACTGTTTACATTAGCAAAGACTTGGAACCAGCCCAAATGCCCATCCAGGATAGACTGGATAAAGAAAATATGTCACAAATACACCACGGAATAGTATGCAGCTATGAAAAAGCATGAGTTCATGTCCTTTGCAGGGATGTGGATGAAACTGGAAACCATCATCCTCAGCAAACTGACACAAGAACAGAAAACCAAACACTGCATGTTCTCACTCATAAGTAGGTGTTGAACAATGAGAACACATGGACACAGTGAGGGGAACATCACACACTGAGGTCTGTGTGGGGGACTAGGGGAGGGATAGCATGGGGTGGGGAGATTGGGGAGGGACAACATTAGAAGAAATACCTAATGTAGGTGATGGGGGATGGATGTAGCAAACCACCATGGTATGTGTATACCTATGTAACAATCCTGCAAGATCTGCACACATACCCCATAACTTAAAGTAAAATAAAAAATATGTATATAATAATAATACATTATTAAAAAACCTTTTTAAAAAATGAAAAAATGCACAGCACATGCTTCTGAAGCTATACTCCAAAGTCCTATCTATTTTATTTCCAACATGCCTAGGATGCTTTTCAAGGCAGAATGTAAGAGTGCAGTCTTGAAGAAGGGAAATAGATCTGTTAGGCATGGCTTTAGTAGATCATCTTTCATGTCCATTTTAATAGTGTGACTGTGTAATAAGTTGTTCAGGAAATTTCGTCTTGTGAATCTTAGGTGTGATAGGACTAAGAAGAAAGGCCACAAAAAGACACACATCAGCGTTTCACCTCTTGAGCATTTTTGGACCTGAGGACCAGAGTTTTAAATTATAAAGATCTAATTCCTCAGGTTAAAGGAAGGCTCATGAACTAGGTTAGTACTGAGTAGCTCAAATTTCCAGTTCCTACCTAGTTCTAAGACCTCAGATGCATTCTTTCTGGCTCTTAGTTTCCTAGTCATATATGGAAAAAAAGCTTAACAGAGATATTTCCAGTTCTCTGGCTCAAAAGCTCAATGACAGTCTAAGATGACATGGTTTAGAAGGCTTTAAATATCTTTTCCTTCAAGGGATCCATCAAAACTTTGACTTAACTTATGTGATTTGTTTCTAATTGCATTTTTAAAAACACAGGCATGTATAAAGAAGGAAACAAAATGTCCATGAGTTTTCTACCAGAGTTAATTTAACATTTTAGGAAATGCAATTGAATTTACACATATGTGCAATTATGTATTTTCTGCTCATTATACTAAGTTTATCATATATATCTCTGGATTTAGTTAAATCACTTACCCTTTCCCTAGTTTTTGGGATTTCAACTTATTTCCATTTTTTAAATGCTTGGCTAAATGCATACGTTGGTGTGCATGTGCACATGTGCATGAGAAAGGAACAGAAATATATTAGAAGAAACAGACATTGTGTCTTCATTTAAAATCAGACACTTATGAAAGAGTCCTGTGGTTGGAATTAATTGTCAAAAGTAATGCATACATATTTTAAGATTCTTGGAACATATTTTCAAATCTCTTTTTAGAGTATCTAGTCAGTCTTTAAAATATTACAAGTTCATCTTGTTATACTCTAGTAATGAACATTATATGTTAGGTCTTTGATAAATTCCCTTTGACACATAATTGATTTTACATATATCTATGTACATGTGTATAGGTGTATGTCTGTGTGTGTGTCTTGAATAGTGTGACTTTTTCTTTCAAATTTTATTTTTAAAAACAAGACTTTGTAATAAGTTGTTCAGGAAATTCTGTTTTATGAATCTTAGGTGTGATATGAGTAATATATAGGTATAGATAGATATCACACATATATCCACAAAAGGATTAGCCCTTTGACAAGATATATATAGATATGTAAAGCTATAAATATATATATATATGTATCTATCTATCTATATATATTGATATATTTGATCATCAGACTGGTTTGCGGTTAATTCTGTCTGTGTCTTATCTTTCCATAGCTGATGACCATATTTCTGTGGAGTACTTACTATTTTATTTTTGTATAAATACTTAGGGTATTATCTTTTCCAGCCATCTATGTGAAGTCTTTTATTTGCTTTTCACTTTTGTTTAAAATGTTGTTTATATGAGCACATTTATTTTTTATGTGGTCCAATTATTGATTTATTATTTGTGAAGACACTTCTAGTTCTTGTCATAGACTAGGCTCAAATATGACTGTTTATGCTTTATGGTTATTATATTGCAATTTTAAGATAATTATATTTGTTCATCCTAGGAATTGTTTTTTAGGGCTTATTGAACTGCCTTGATTAATTATAGCAAATAAGGATGTTTCTTTATATGGCTTTGAAGTGCCCTTTGGAATTTATGTTTAGAAAATGGACAATTAGAATAACTAAGTTCTCTGTAATTAGAGTTCATCAGCATTACTTTTCAGATTGTCAGGATGTAAATAAATGTTTCCTTGGAATTCTTATCCAGAAATGTGAAATTGTTGTTTGATAACACTTAAAATCACAAAGTCGACCAGCATTTGTGTTGAAAATATCTTTTGATGCTTTATTCACTGTACACAAAGTTTAGATTAGCATTAGAGAGGAAAGTTAGTACACTGATGCTGTTAAATGTCAAACCTCTATTGCACTACATATATATTTTGGGATTTGCCCTTTGACAAGTTGACTCAGGAGTTCTACTCTTCACTAATTCACAAGGAGACAGCTAAACTCATCATCTTAGGATGTTTTTTTCTGACTAGAAAGAAAATTTGAAATTTGAAAATGTCACAGTTTATGGCAGAATTATACTCATACTGTAGGAGGGCCATTGCATTTTGGATTTCTTTCACTGCTTGCTGCAACACATTGTAGTTGTTTATAAGTAAATAGTTACAAACATATTATATCATACTTAAAGCCCAATTATTAGACAAATTATGTAAAAAGTTTTTCTCTTTAAACTTGTGAATGTAGGAAGACATAATTTTGACTAAGTTCACCTAATCTAGAGGCTTGATATTTCTCAAAAAAATTACCTGGGTTATATAATGTCATTTAGACAAATGCACCCAGTAGTAATGCTTTTGAGCTAAAAATGATGTAAGATAAATGAAAAGGCTATAGCATGTCAGGAGTATTAGAGCAAGTTTCAGGATTCTTCAAAAAGAAAATTACAAAACCTGGAGGTCAGGACTGCTGTGGTGTTGTGAAAAATAAAAACAATAGAGATGTCAAAAAGCAAGAGATGAGGATTACAAGCACCAGTATTAGTAAAACCGTGGTAGTAATAGCAAGTTCAGATGTTAGAAACGAGTGTGATAAGGAGCAGGTATCTGTGTCTTCTTACAGGAGCATTTCAAGAAAGGAAACTAAAGGAAGTTTTTTGTTTCTCTTTTTAAAATTAGGAACAGTGATTATCAGAAATGTAAAAGATTGCATACCTTATTATCCACCCTTGGCCCCCAAAGCCCCAGAATTCATGCAGTTTATTCACGTCTCTTTGGGTTGAATATAAACTAACCTTGTCACAGTCTGAGATCAACATTATATAGTTTCTTTGGTGTAAATGTACTTCAAATGCATCAGTAATTAGTTTAAATTTGTAAATATACTTAAAATACATCAATAATTAGTTTAAGTTTAAAAGCAACCTTTGTATCTAGTGATAGGTCTTTAAAACTGTTGTATATCCACTAAATGCCAGACACTATGCTAATGACTGGAGATACCGAAATACTTTCTTTGCTTGCTTGTGCAAATGTTGGGGTTTAGTGGTTAAAAATTTCACATAGCTACAGCAGGTGACACGATGCAGGGCAAAGCCACCATTGAGAGATTGAGAAGGAATATCTGTGACATACTAAGCATAAGAGGGAGATCAAGAACATTCTCAGGGAGTCTTACCTGGGGTATAATTTAGGGAGAAGATTTGGAGTAGCCAGCCAAAGAGCAGGCAATATGTACTACAAAATCCATGAAGGGGTATAGAGGGGTGTGTGTGTATGTGTGTGTGTGTGTGTGTGTATGTGTATGTGTATGTGTATGTATGTTTCCTGAGTGTTCTAAGGGGTGTGTGTGTGTGTTTCCTGAGTGTCCTAAGGGGTGTGTGTGTGTGTGTGTGTGTGTGTGTGTGTTGAGTTTCCTAAGGGGTGTGTGTGTGTGTTTATGTTTCCTGAGTGTCTTAATTTTAGGAGAATGGGAGATAAAGTTGCAGGTAAAAATACAGACTAGATAATGAAGATTTTTTTCATCTTGAAAACTCAAGAACAGTAAGACAGTGATCATTTTAGAAAGATCATTCTGGCAGTAGTGAGGAGTAGAGATTGCAGGTATTGAGAATTGGGAAAGGAATTCTGTAAGGAGGGTCTGCAGTGACTTCAAGGAACAACATGAAGATCTGAAATAAGGCAGTCTTGGAAAAGAGAGGAGACAGAGTGAATACACTGAGAAACTGTAGTCAGCAGAATTTGTTTACTGAAGTCATGTAGCAGTGTTTGGGTAAAGAGACTGATCTACACTTAATTAATCTTAAGTAGCTCGTGGGGTATGTGGACAATTTTTTGGTGCCAGAGCTTGGTAGGGGCGAGCAAAAGCATTGATATGTTTATTGCACATTAAGGTGAAGGTGCCCAAATATAAATAGTATTGTGGCTTATAATTAGTCATTAATGTTATGTCTGTTGAGTGTTGTCCTAGGTGCCATTATTATCTTTATTTTTCCAATAAATATTGGATGAAACTTATATTTGATGAAACTGAAACAAAAATAAGGTTGACTTGTCTAAAGTTACAAAGGAAATAAATGGCAGGCTAAAGTTGAAGTTCAGAAAGTCTGATTGTCATTCCCACTCTCAGATGCTCTATTCTCCTGCTATGCAGTCTCATGGAGATCTGATTTGTGAAAGTTATAGCCTGGAGATAGGGATTTGGAAGTAAACTAATTTATATGGAGTGATGAAACCACTGGCCTGAATGACATGTCCCTGGAGAGTCCATGGAGCTCTTGTGTGTGCTCAGGTTATGACTTTGTCATTCAGAAAGAGGAAGTCAGATTGAGAAAGACTGACCAGAATGATAGGAGCAAAATCCAGAAAGAATTGTGCTATAAAATTCAAATTGAATGCTAGTGTTTCTCTTTTTAAGGGATAAAATCAGCAATTCTAAAGCCTTGAAAAACATAGCCAGAAATATCCATTAGAAGTCACGGGTGCACAATGGTTTTAGTTTAGTTATTCAGAAACAGAATAAAAGAGGCTGGGAAATGAAAAGAAGTGAGATCATAAATTTAGAGAGTTTCCTCAATGCTATGGAGTGGTGTAACTATACAGGCAAAAAAAGATTTGCATGGAAGCTCATGGTGGATGGAGATAAAAGAGAAACTTTCATTACAATAGGTAAGACAGGATCATGATTGTGTGGATTTTAGAGTAATCTAACTTAAAGTTAGATTTTTTTTAAAAAAAGGCAAGATTATAATTTGAAATGCTTTTTAAACTTTACAGAACATTGTACATCCATGGGCATACCAAGTTGGATTTCACAGTCTGGCATACTGCAATTGAAAAAGCAGCAGGTACAGATGGTAATGCTTTACAAGATCAACAGCTCAGCAAAAATGACGTTCCCATTATAGTGAACAGCTGTATAGCATTTGTTACACAGTATGGTAAGTATCACTGAGTTTTTATTCAACCCTTAGAACTGATGGTATCATTCTTACAGTTTTTCAGTGGTACCTCTGTTGGACTGAATTAAAGCCCTTTATATTTGAAAGTACACCAGTGAAAAATAAAGGCAGATTTACTGTTCAGCTAATTACCATTCCTTCTTCCAATAAGACTCTTTGAAACTATACATTTTTACCATTTCCTCCTCCCTTTATACACATAAAATGTTAAATAACCTATTGAAATAATCTAAATTATAATATGTACATTAAACAGTAGATTATATGTTTTATTCAAGTAAGAAAAAATAGTATATTGAAGACTATATCTTTCAGGAATTAAAAGGCTAGATTAAAGCCTACAGTGACACAACATGTCTAAGCATGTTTTTAGAAGTGGTAAACTGTGGAACAGTATGTAAAATAATTTGCTTCCTTTGGTATACATAAAGTGTGTGTAATTTATATTACGAGGCACAGTTATTTTAAGTTTTTGTTCATTTTCAACAGATATTTCAATGAATAGTTTGCAGATAAAAAATTGATCTATACCACGGTTCAGCTTATTTAGTTTTATATACTATAATAGTATTTTACATATGCCTGAAAGATATCCTCTGTTCTTCATATTTATTTTCAAATGGTTATAGATTCTTCATTCTTTTTTGCATATATATTTTATACTGTCAATTTCTTGACCCTATTTTAAATGTTAAAATGTTACCATGAGCACTTTTAACCTGTAGATAAATGCCATTTATTTAGATTACAAATGTGAAAAAGTGTAAAATGATTGATTTGATATTTTGGACTGTATTAAAATTTTTGTTCTCCTACTGTTAGTGGTGTCTTTGAAAAGAAGGTATAAGTAGTGAGAGGGCTGCAGTAAAGCATTGTGTCATTAGTTCATTGCTTCTTTATTGAGTACTCATTGAATGCCAGTCACTGGTCTCACTCTTACAAACACAGTAGTGGTAGTAAAAAGTTCAAGACAAAGCTATGAATCATATCTTCTAGTATAGGAAACTGACTATACGCTGATACGTAACAAAATATCAGAACTAATGATGAGTATAAAGAAAATACTTTTCAGAAATTAGACTTCTAGTAAGCATATTTTAATCTCTTGTTCTAGGGAGAGTGTCATATGTAATCCAAGTGCAGTTACTAGTGTCCAGATTGTGTTTTTATTATATATCTACTGAAAAAAAAATATATGCACATCTTTGGGCATTACTATAAGAAGTTTTCTGCTATGATAGTGTGTTCATACTTTCCTTATTAGCTATAATCATCTGTTTACTTAAACATGGAGGAAGGAGAATGTTACCTTCATTTGTTACAGTCTTTAAATATTAGTGTATATTTTGTATATACACATGAATCACATATATGTTATGTTTTAGCAGGACTAAACATTGGGAATCTTCATGTTTCAAAATGGCATAAGGTCCTTCTTAAGAAAGAAATAATTAAAATACTTTGTCTAGCTCTGGTGTAGCCTATTTAATGTTTTTCTAGGGTAATCAGAATTTTCATTGTGTTGATTTGGATTTAAAATAATTCAGCATTAGATATTTTTCAACTAAATCTCATATTTTATAACAACTTTATACCTCTATTACAAGATGCATTCACTTGCATATTAGAGTAATAAAGCAATGAAAGATTGTTTGTATAAATATATATACACATATATCTGTATATAAAGAAAAATATAAACATACTGTCATAGCAGGAAGCTTCTTATAGTAATGTCCAATATGTGATTATGAATATATTTTCAGTAGATATATAAAAAAACACAAGTATATATAATTCCAAATATATATGATATATAATATATAATACCTATACATCATATATATTATAGAGGACTATATATATATATTCATATATGTATATACATATAGGTGTATGTATATATGTACACACACATATACCTGGTGATGGGATTGCTAGGTCAAATGGAATTTCTAAGCAGTCATTTATTAAATACCTACTGAGTAGTTCTAGGTACTGGGTAACTGCTGGATATACACAGAGATATATCACAGAAAATAAGACATAATTTTTGCCTTTTAGGTGTTTGAATATTTATGAATACGAGACAAATACATGAGCAGTTACAAGTCAGTGTAACTGACTAGTGTATATAACACTTTTTTAAACATTTGCTTCATTTATCCTAGATTCCGTATAAGATTCTCTAGTAAACAGGTTCAGGGGGTGCTACTGGTGTCCATGGTGTAGGGGTGAATTTCACCCAGAGCAGGCGTAACAGAGAGCTTCATGGGTAAAGCACAGTGCTTACGATGAGCCCGAAGAGAAATGGGAGCTAGTTAGGAGAAGAGGTTGGGATTCCAGGAGGAGAAATAGTGTGACTCTAAGGTATAGAGTCACACAGTTTGTGCTGGGAGCTTTGGTATGTTAAATGTGGCCAGAGATTAGTGTGAGAAGAAGGAGTCAATGAATATAAAATCCAAGAGGAGGCTGGGCGCGGTGGCTCAAGCCTGTAATCCCAGCACTTTGGGAGGCTGAGGCGGGTGGATCACAAGGTCAAGAGATCGAGACCATGCTGGTCAACATGGTGAAACCCCGTCTCTACTAAAAATACAAAAAATTAGCTGGGCATGGAGGCGCGTGCCTGTAATCCCAGCTACTCAGGAGGCTGAGGCAGGAGAATTGCCTGAACCCAGGAGGCGGAGGTTGCGGTGAGCCGAGATTGCGCCATTGCACTCCAGCCTGGGTAACAAGAGCAAAACTCCGTCTAAAAAAAAAAAAACCCAAGGGGTTGGGTCAATTCAGGTAAGGTTTTATGTAGCAAACTGAAATCCTCAAACTTTGCCTCATAGGCAGCAGGAGGGCAGCTTTGAGGTTTTTAAGCTTGTTGGTAACACTACAGACCTGAATTTTAGATCATGCTGTTACCATTGTTGAGACACACAGAGGGCTGCATAGGAATAGGGGCAAGGAGTTATGACAATATAGTAAGAACTCAGTGCTCAAGTAACAGCATATGGGTTGGAAAGGAGAGGACAGTTCTGAAAGTGAGATCATGATGAAGAATCTATGTGATGCAGCACTGCATTTTTTTTGTTTTTAATGTGTTAATTGAGAAATACTCTTAACTTGTAAAGGGCCGGGAGAAAGCCATGCCATATATTCAGGTAGAGAGGAACAAGATAGAGCATGGTGGGGGTGGAAGGTGAGGTAGTAAACGGGCAGAATTAATTTCTTCAGGTTATTTTGATTTGCCGTAAGATAAGTGTGTGTGTGTGTGTGTGTGTGCATGTATATGTAATGGTGTGTGTGTGTGTGTGTGCATGTATATGTAATGGTGTGTGTGTGTGTGTGTGTGTGTGTGAGAGAGAGAGAGAGAGAGAGAGAGAGAGAGAGAGAGAGGGAGGGAGGGAGGGAGGGAGGGAGGGAGGCAGAGAAATCATGGAAATTAAAACCTGAGTGAGTATGTTTATATAGAAGTGATGAGGTTGGATGGGTTCTCACTCAGTGGTCAGGAAAAGAAGTGAATTGAGGAGGGATTCCTGGGATGGCCAATAAGTATTAGATGAGAAAAAAAAAAAAAAGATGACTGAGAGTAATCACAAAGGGAAGGGAGAAAATAGAGGTGTGAAATCATGATGTCATGGAAGTTCTGCAGTTAAATGAATTTATAGGGATTCGTGCAGAATGTCAAATGCTGCAAGGAGTTCTCCCTAGATTAAAAACTGAAAAGCATCTAGAAAAAAAGAAGGTTATTAACATTCTTGATGACGGTGACCCCAACAAAATGGGGATTGGGCACAGAAGCAAGATTGTGTGGTCAAAGGATTAACAGGCAGGTGAAAGAGTAGAAAGAATAAATGTAGGAAACTTAGCCTTGTTGTGAAAGGAAGAGGGAGAAGAAGCCTGGGAGGAGGCAAGGGAGGCTTTTGGGGTTTGAATTATTGTCATCACCTTCATCACTCTTCCTCCTAACCACTCCTTTTATTTCGTATGGGGCACTTCATCAATCAGTAAGTATAAAAAAGAGGTAACCCAACTTGCCATTGCAAATAAAGTGAAGATGGGAGCAGACAGAAATTAATATAAATATACAGGTAGGAGGTTGGTGACATTTATACCAGAGAGCCTCACATTTGTCAGTGAGAAACAGAGACAAGTTGTTTGATGGGAGACCAAGTGAAGATAGGGCACTTTAGGTAAAAGAAAATTTGGAAAAGATACTATGGAGAGCTGGGAGAAGGACTGATCAGGGTTTGCCCTGAGTTGAGGCTGTAATGATTTGCTCATTAGGTTTATGTTTTAAATACTAAAATGAGGGGTAAAAGGCCTTTCCTGCTCATGCATGTTTACATGTCTCTTGCATAATGACTTCATCTTACTCATCATCTCAGCACAAACATTTGTTTTTTTCTGAAATATCAAACTGGCTTTTAAATCTAAACTTTCAAAATATAACTTGTGTTTTCTTTAAACAAAGGTTTAGGATGCAAATATATTTATCAAAAGAATGGTGATCCTTTGCATATAAGTGAACTCCTGGAGAGTTTCAAAAAGGATGCAAGAAGCTTTAAATTGAGGGCTGGAAAACATCAGCTTGAAGATGTGACGGGGGTATTGAAAAGTTTTCTCTCTGACATTGATGATGCACTGCTTACTAAGGAGCTCTACCCATATTGGATCTCTGCTTTAGGTAATATTTATATAGATATATACATATATATTATAAACATAGACCATAATATATGCTAAGGAGCTCTACCCATATTGGATCTCTGCTTTAGGTAATATTTATATAGATATATACATATATATAAACATAGACCATAATATATGCTTGCCTTTTAATACTTAGATTTAAAAATCTTTGATAAGCTGAAATTTTAATTGAAAGAAACAATGTACATAATGACTTAGAACAGAAATTGTGTAAATATCAATAGCTGTTTCTGTCTATCTAAAGAGATATTCAAAATAGTTGCTAAATTGTTTGGTATATAGTTAGTTTTCAGTGGATTTCCTAGTGCTTAATTTGCTTTAACTTTGGAGTGTTATACTCAATTTCATGTGTGCTACTAATTTCTCATTAAAAATAAAATGAAGCATTTACTACAGGATTCATTTAGCAAGATTTTCACCTGTGACTCTTTTGTGTTTCTTCTGTTACTTATTCTACAT
The DNA here is from genome assembly GCA_031835075.1 of Saguinus oedipus. Lineage (NCBI taxonomy): Eukaryota > Metazoa > Chordata > Mammalia > Primates > Cebidae > Saguinus > Saguinus oedipus. Next base: position 63,765,311 of record CM063171.1, on the reverse strand, counting down.
CTCTAGTGTATTTAACATTTTTTAGTTTTGCTTCATTTATCCTAGATTCTTTCTAATGAAATAAAGGAGTTTTGTTATATATTGTAAGATAAGCTAATTAAGAGATGACCCTAGAAAAGGAGTTTATTAAATCACTCATGGGTCAAATTAATTTCAGTAAAACCTGTTTTTAACCTTTAATTATTTAAAACAAGTCCTTTCATTGAAGCATTACAATAATAAAGACTTAAATATAAACATTGCCTTTAATTCCACCTATTTAATGAAGCTGTTTTTATTTTTCCATATTTTAGTCCTTTTTTCCACTTTTGTAATTTATGTATATAGCATTTTAATTTTTATTAACCAAAAACGTTTCTCATATCTATAATATTTTCCCAATGAAAATTTTCAGTCCTCCTTTGTTCTAGTTTTTAAAATCTACTTTTGAATTATTCCGTAATTATAGTGTTTGTCTCTTAGACATTTAATCTGTTTCGAGATTTGGAAAATAGCTTTTGAATTTAATCACGTAGTATTCCTCTACTGAGAAGTAATTTTTCTTCATTGCAAGTGTTTAATCTCAAAAAAGTGATATACTAAAGAGATTAATTTTGAAATGATGTCACAGACCTGCACAGTTTGAAAATTATCCCAAGAATGACCCTAGTTAGTGTCAGCAAGAGAAGCATTATAATTAAAATAAAGCATGTAAAGATAGTACTGCCTTTCAGAAGTTTTTCATTTGCCTTCTAATGTTTCTCAAATTAGTAGGATTCACTGTAATCACAAGAAGAATTGATTTTATAATTTTCTAAGATTGAAAATACAGAGATAAATACATTGCTTTAAGTTCAGTTACCTTGCAACCCTCATTTTTGTTTTAAGAAAATTTTATTGAAATAAATGAAGCCGTTTAGAGTATCTCTACTTTATAAAGTCTTATAATTTGTCTTTATTATAAAATTGGTTATCAGTAGCACATGGCAAGGCTGGCTACAGTAGCTCATGCCTATAATCCTAGCATTTTGGAAGGCCAAGGCAGGAGGGGATAGCCTGAGGCCAGGAGTTCTAGACCAGCCTGGGCAACATAATGAGACCTTGTATATATAATAAAATAAAAGTGTTAACTCAGGCATGGTGGTGTAATCCTATAGTCTCAGCTATTCTGAAGACTGAGGTAGGATGATCACTTGAGCCCAGGAATTCCAGGCTTCAGTGAGTTGAATGGTGCCACTGTATTCCAGCCTGGGTGACAGAGCTGAGACACTGCCTCTTAAAAAAACAACAAAAATTGACAAATATCTATTTGCTGACATTGTCAAATTCAATGACAGACAAGTCTTCACTGTTGTCAGTCTACCAGAACAAGGTAATCAGCAGGGGTAGGAGTGTGTCAGAAATGAATGTGTTCACTTTTCATTTTCATGTGAATTCTTTGAGAATTTATTTGGAGAAAGCTTTGCATACTGGGTCAAGTAATCGTTAAGTCTTTTGCTTTTGCATCCAATATAGTTCAGCAAGACCCCTCAAAGTGGCCCTGTTGGACCTGAAAAGAATAAACCAGGATTCTCTGAGTTAATTCATAAAACTCTTATGAATTATATATATGACATACTATATACCAGAGGTAGAGACTGCCTTATGGTGGTGCACCACCCATATTTATATGACATAGGATCTGTTCTTCTAGGAACACTGTTAAATTGTCTGAATTCTATGTCTAGCTGAATTACTCATTGTATTTTCTATATGGCCTGAAATCTTTCCTGAGTTTTACTTTCAGTTTGTTTAGCTTTATTTTGAAAATATCATCTATTTTATAAGATGTGTAAAAATATGCATACTAGCATGACTGCTTGTTTTGAGTGTAGCAGTATTATAGAATAAATGCAGTTATTCCTACAGTTAGAAACTGGATAACATGAGGGTAAATGTTTGGATTGTACTGGGAATTATATATAATTAATTTCCAGTAAAGTCTTTGAATGTAATTTGGGTGTTTTTCCCTCTTTCTTACAGAGTCATCTACTAGTGCATTTAATTCGGTATACTCATGTGTATGGCTATTGATCTCAGGTACAGGCTAAATCAGTACAAAAGAGATACCACTTGCAATTTTGAATAGGAGTGCACTTGAAAACTATGTTATAGAGTTTCTTACCTTGTAAAGGATCCTAGTGTCCTTTACAAGTGACTTTGTACTTTTAAGACATCATTAGTTTGCTTCTGATTTTCTGTGACTAGAAGAGGTAAGGCCAAGAAAAAGTAAAATAGTTTTGTTGCAAAAGGTAGTTGCGAATTGAGAGGAAATAGTAAGTGCAGTCTCCTTGATTTACCCAGTCAGCACACATGATTTATTTGAATAATCTATTTCCCCTATCAGGTAGTATAGGCCAAACTGTCACTGCACACACCCTACAGAGAGTCTAGATCTTTGGGGGTTCCTGTCTCTCATTTCTCCTGATATTTGCCTTCTTGCAGTTAGGTGAGTGGAGAGTAATTCCTTCTCATTCTCCTCTCCATGAACCAAGAAATTTCTGTTCACGACAAAAGCAGGAGGTTGATCGTCCTCTAAATCTAAGTTGTCGTTATTAAGACTTGACTTCCCTTGCATTCTCACCTTTTCAGAAGATTTGAAAATATTCCTAACCTGGATCAAAAGGGTACTGTACAGTTCATAGATCCAGGATGGTTCATAGCTTTGGGAAGATTTTTATAGTTTTGTAAGAAAAATATCAGAAGTGTAATTTTAAAATACAAATGATACAACATTTCCATAGCCAGAGTTAAAATACTTTCGGATTAACTCTTCAGTTTGTACTCCAGTTCGAGTAATTAATTGAATGCATTCTTGTTAAGTTAAAGTTCAATATTTCATAAAGTAGAAGATAAAAAAATACAATCCCTCTTAACCTTCCATTTTGAAAATCCTTTGTTTTACATTAAAATTATAAGAACTAGAGCATATAGTGCTGGAATATTATGTAAATAAATGCTTTCCCAGATTTATAAGCAAATACTTTAGAACTTTGAATGACTGTCTACTGAAACCTGATTGTATCACTTATTAAATTGTGACTATTTTACAGTACTGCTGAAAGACAAATTCATAACATGGCTAATTAGTTTAGGTCTCAAGATTTTTTTTTTCCTCCAGATACTCAAGATGACAAAGAAAGAATTAAAAAATACGGAGCATTTATACGTACTCTTCCAGGGGTCAACCGAGCAACACTAGCAGCTATCATTGAACACCTGTATAGGTGGGTTGATTAATGAACTTTTCTAGATATTTCAAACACAGCACTCAGTAAGTCATTATTTCTTATGTGATTGTGAGTCTTTCAACATATCCTAAGAACTCCCCTTGGCCTCTGTTTCTGTAATTAAGTCACATTTACTTTTTTTTATTTATTTTTATTTTTATTTATTTATTTATTTATTTATTTTTTTGAGATGGAGTTTCGCTTTTGTTACCCAGGCTGGAGTGCAATGGCGCGATCTCGGCTCACCACAACCTCCGCCTCCTGGGTCCAGGCAATTCTCCTGTCTCAGCCTCCCGAGTAGCTGGGATTACAGGCACTCGCCACCATGCCCAGCTAATTTTTTGTGTTTTTAGTAGAGACGGGGTTTCACCATGTTGACCAGGATGGTCTCGATCTCTTGACCTCTTGATTCACCCATCTCGGCCTCCCAGAGTGCTGGGATTATAGGCGTGAGCCACCGCGCCCAGCCAATTAAGTCACATTTACTTAGCACTAGGAATTTCTTAATCAGAATAATTGTATATAGTATCCTCAAATACATCTGTTTCATAAGCAAGAATTTTAAAACTCACCTGGGCTAGAAGCTGGAAAATGAAGGATGTACTGGGACAAGAATTTTGTAACAAGAATCTGTGAGGACAGTATTTTCTCATGGTGAACATTTCTTTGTTATCAGTTTATATCTTACCTGACCTTTATATCTGGTACCTGGCTATTCATCCAATGAGGAAATTTTAAAAATCAAAAACAGTTTTTTATGTCAAGGCATGAAAGTCTCCTTTGGAAGAGGCACTTTGGAAATATATGAGGAATATAATGGTCACTTTAAAAATGAGGTCTGAAGGTTGACATTTGAAAATAACCTTTTAAGTTAAAACTTTTTTTTAATCTCAGCAAGTATTATTACTAAAACTTTAATAAATATAAATTTTGATTAAGGAATATATTGTAGCTCCCTGAATGGATGACATCCCCTCTGAATCAATTTCTATAAAGTGGAATTTTGCTAAAAGTACCTTATTTGCAACCTCGATTTAGAAATCTTCCACAGTTTGTGTTCTTTCCTCTAGTTCTTTTCTTTCCCAACTACTACTTCTCATTTATGTCCACTCCATTATTGTAAAACTGATCTTATTGTACCATACAAATATAGTCTACATTATATAGTCCTATCTCTATGTCTATAAGATGTTGAGACAAACTTTAAGCATGCAGCATGGAATTTATAATGGATAAATTGAATCATTCATTATGTGCTGTGGTCCAGAGGATGCTTCTGTGCTTCAGATTTAAAGAGACATGAACTGGGCATGAAATAAAAGTATGAGAAATGAGTGAAGACAATATCTGGGACATAGGAGTACTAGGAGAAGAGAGGATTATAGTTGGCTGTCAGGAAGTTGTGGAAGACTTTGTAGGTCATGCAAAAACATTTGGATTTTATCTTTTAAGTGATAAGAAGTAACTGATCAAATGTTTTAGGATAAAAATCCCTATAATGGGAGTGGTGGGGAAGATACAGCATAGAGACAGAGAAACTAACTAGGAAACAGTGTCGTTGAATTTCCAATGAGAAGACCTGGGGGAGAAGGGACTGGGCAAGCTGAATATGGAACACTTGGAAATATTAACACCTAAGAGCAGAGAAGTAAAGGAAGAAAAGGAAGTACTATATTGTACCTAATTTGTCTCAGAAACTAAGGCAGCCATTTAAACCAAAGACAAAAGAGGTGAAAAGTACCAAAGGAGAAGGTATTACAGAAGAAAGTCTCAAGAAAGGCAGGAATGTCCTTAAAGATAATGCCCTTAAAATACTGAGAGGTAAATTTGGATGAGGACAGGTTGACTTAGCATTTAATTCAATCCCTATCCTAGCTAAAAGACCATTTCCTCCATCAGTTATAGCCACTTAATTCCATTCACCAGGTGTTTATCATGCACCACAGTGTGATTAAAGAGTTTCTGACTGTGAGATGCCTAGATTCTGGTAACAGAGACAGACATGCAGACCATTTTCCCAGATGTTTACAATTAAGTGTAGTGTAAAAGCAGAGACATGGTTTTGAGCGGGGTGTTCACAGTTATTACATCGTCTTCTATTAAATTCCAGTTCCATTTTCATCTTGTAAATCATGTATGATGATTGCACTTGCTCCATCTCTGCTATGCAATTTGGTATTTTATTGTGAATTTCCTACATTATCATATATATTGCTGTCATGTTTATTCACTTTTTCTTGTAGCTACCTGAGTCTGTGTTCTTCAGAGATGGGAATGTCGAGCTTAGTTTTACTGTATTCATTTGATGGAGCTACTATATTTATTTGATGAAGTGTGCCACTTTTGGTTCTCATCTGTTACATTTTTATCAATATAACTTTCCCTTTCTTGGGGATGATGCTTCAGGGAGTTTTTTTGTTTGTTTGTTTTTTTGTTTTTGCTTGTTTGTTTGTTTTGTAAACTTAAGTTCAGGGGTATGTGTGTAGGTTTGTTACATAGGTAAACTTGTGTCACAGGAGTTTGTTGCACAGAATCTTTCTTCATCCAGCTATTAAGCCTAGTACCCTTTAGTTATTTTTTCTGTTCCCTCTTCTTACTCTTCACCCTGCATTAAGCCCCAGTGTATGTTGTTCCTCTCTATGTGTCCATGTATTCTCATCATTTAGCTCCCACTTATTTCTGAAAATATGCACTATTTGTTTTTCTATTCCTATGTTAGTTTGCTAAGGATAATGGCCTCCAGCTCCATCCATGTTCCTGCAAAGGACATGATCTCATTCTGTTTTGTGGCTGCATGGTATTCCCTGGTGTATATGTACCACATTTTGTTTAGTCTACCATCTGTGGTCATTTAGGTTTGGTTTCATGTCTTCACTTTTGTGAAGAGTGCTGCAATGAATATTTGTGTGTCCCTGTCTTTGTAATAGAATGATTTATATTCCTTTCAGTATATCCCTAGTAATAGGATTGCTGGGTCCAATGACATTTCTGTCTTTTGCTCTTTGAGGAATCACTACACTATCTTCTATAATAGTTGCACTAATTTAAACTCTCACCAACAGTTTAAAAGCATTCCTTTTTCTCCATAACCTCTCAAGTATCTGTTATTTTGTTTTGACTTTTGACTTTTTAGTAATAGCCATTCTGACTGCTGTGAGATGACACCTCATTGTGGGTTTTATATATATTTAAAAAATTACTTTGTACTTGTAAACAATTTAACATCTCTTTTAAGCCCCCAGTGTTATAGTCTACTGATTGGAAGAGTTGACTCCTCCGTTCATTTCTGTTCATTATTTTTAAAAAAAGCCATTCTTAGTTATATCCAAGGAAAATGTAATTGCATTTTAAAATAGTCTATGATAATATTTTATTTTGAATAACCGTATGGACACGTGCTCAGATATTCTTTCTCACTTGATTTGCCCTTTCTGGAAAGTTTAGCCCAGCTTTGCACCTGGAATTTGGAACTGTCAATTATATGCCTAAAACCTACCATTTTTGCCTGCTTTCTGTGTCCTGCCCCATTTCCTCCTCCTTACGGTGCAGCCCCCCCAAGTCATTTTACAGCATTCTGCAAGCATACTTCCATGTTTTGGCCACAGGTTGTTTTATAGTCTGCAATTGTTTGGATATGGTCAGCCCTTTCTCTAAATCAATAATTAAGTACTACTTTGTTACTTTTACTTATCTGTTTAACAGTATTTTTATCATGTTCTTAACTAGATTATAAGCTACTTGGAAGAAAGAACCATGTGTTTTTAAGTCACCGCTCTATCTTTTATATTAGAGAATTCCAATATTGATGTGTTTAAAAAAATGATAAACTGGCTTTCTGTTCTATGAAATTTCCAGATAGAAGTGTATCATAATAAACTGTGCTTTTTTCTGACAGGGTTCAGAAGTGCTCAGAAATCAATCATATGAATGCCCATAATTTGGCCTTGGTCTTTTCATCCTGTTTGTTTCAAACGAAGGGACAAACTAGTGAAGAAGTGAATGTAATTGAGGACCTAATTAATAATTATGTAGAAATATTTAAGGTAAATATTTTGTATCCTGCCCTTGTTACGATGATTATAATGTTACTCTGCAAACAAATATCTATGTTTTAGGATATTATTTAGATCTTTATTAATATTTAGAAATAAAGAAAATAAAGAACAGCTATATTTTTTAAAATAATAGATATAGGTAGCTTTTAAGCTATAGTCATTCTTTAAATTTGGTTGCATTTAAAAGTTTTTACCATCTGATGTCTGTTGGACAGAATATTTCTATTTATAGGAATTTTGTGTATGTTTGCTTTTTGTTTATATGCTTATGAATTATATCTACTTAGACGTGCAAAGTTATAAATTTAACAGATCAGTAATAAATACCAGCCTCTTAAATTCTGCAGTGGAAAGCACTTTAGTTTTTTCTTTTGTGTCCCCAATTGGAAAAAATAATAATATTCTAAAATATTTATTCTATGGCTTTTTACTAAGTCATCTCTGTTTTAATTGACTTTCTAATTTTCTGTTTTATAAAGTTAATACTTTTATGTTTCATCAGAAAACTGTTGGAATAGGGATGATTTCTTGGTTCAAAGAAGTAAAAATAGAGAAACTAAGCCCAGGATTCATATATGTTGGATTTGGGGAAAGGCCAGTTTTAGTATATAACTAGATCTAGCATCTCAATTTTGTCATTTAACCTTTTTGAACATTTCCTTAAGTGGTGTTTATGAGTCCAGTTGTTTTCCAGGAGTATGGATATACCAGATGAAGTCATCTGGCATATACACTAGGGTTAGTGTAATAGGTTACCATTGTAAAGTTCTTACATTCTTATTATAATCACTTATCATAAAACAAAAAAAGGAACTATTTTAATAAAACAAAATATCACATTTAAGTCTGTATCTTAATTCATATAGGAATGGACACTAGATTGTGGGATTTTCTTTGCTGTTTGATCTCTTCTTTACTTCTTTCTATATGTGTCCACTGTTTTTGATCAATAGCAACTTCTTTGCAATAATCTGATGCTGAGAAAATAAAGATTCAGAAAAAAATGATGTGTGGCTTTACATGCTCTATTTTCTGTATTTGTAGCTTCCGTTAATAAAATAGTTATCTTCATAGTTACATTAAACTTAACTTTACCTAAATGATGGAAATTTAATAAGCACCTAATGAACATTTCAGTTTGAGAAATGAGCTTTGTTTCTCGACCTACATAAACTTAAACCAGTCTTCAGATCCTTTGCTTAAGTTTGCTAAGCAATAGGGCTTCCATCAATGCAATGAAGTAGTGTCATCATAAAATATTTTGAACTTTAGGATACTCTATCTTGTTGGCTTTATTTCTGACCTAGCTGTGTGGGCTCATACTGATTCCGATGGCCATTCTCATTTATTTTTAAGTTGTTGGTATTAAGTTCCTGAAGAGTTACATGAGGATGACTGTCATCACTTTTCTTATTCTACATTATTAGAATGTCCCAAATTATATTTTAAACAGGTTAAAGAAGATCAAGTCAAACAAATGGACATAGAAAATAGCTTTATTACCAAGTGGAAAGACACCCAAGTGAGTAGTAATAGTTAGAGCTCTAAAGAATTAAACAAAACAAATGTAAAGACATTTGCTGTGTGTATTTTCAAGTTCCTATTTGAAGCAAAGTAAAAGTAATGGGTGAAAAAAAAAACCTTAGTAAATTGGTTGTATAATTCTACAACCTGATACATACACGCAAAATATGTTAATGTAAAATTTTTAAATTGAAGGGAAAATCAGTATTAATTTACCTTTCAAGATTTTCTTTATAAAATCAACATTTGTATTTAAAAGCATGACTGAAAATGCTAATGGATTTCAAAGGAAGCATTTAAAGCCAAAGAAATACTCAGAATAAATTGAATATTCAGACAGCGTAGTGATTCTTTCTATTGTTATTTTGAAACTATAAATTATTTCTTACAAGCTTTTGCTTTGCATGCTTTCAGATGGTTGTATTAATGGAATGCGTCTAATGTGATCTTTGCAACACATTCTAATTTTTGTCTTCACTTGACTTTTCTATATCCTGTCCTGCTTTCCTCAGTCACATTATACTGGATTTTTTGTGTTCAGGTTGCACTATGCTTGTTTGGTGAATATTCGCTGGAACTTCTAACGGTTGACCATTAATCATCTTCTAGTAACTAGGAGTGGATTCAGGGTACCAATATAAATGATAGAATGGGTTAAATGTATTCTGTGTACAAATATACTCAGATAATGAGGCAAATGATTTTTTGTTAGATACTAAATTTTCCTCGGTCCTAAAATATCCACAATAACTTGAGAAGTCATTGACGCTGTTGTCATTCCATATGAAGAAAATGGGAGAAGGCTTAGATTAGTACTAAAACTATGATATTACTTAATGAATTATTTTCTCCATTTTAATCCAGAGTAATTATGCAGCTTCCAAAGGAGTTCACTTTCATCCTAAAAAAATTTTTGCTCATTATCAATTATCTTAAATTCTCACTTTTTTTGGGAGTGGGGAGGAGATCTTTAATCATGAAATAAAGGATTGTATGAGGCTGAAAGATAATCTTTGACCTAATACATTATTTACATTGTTATTAAAAAGTTTGAGTATCCTTTTGAATTTTTATCTTTTATATTCATATTACAATAAACCAGTTTTGAATTCTTTCAGTTCAGTCTCTATAAGTAAGTAAAAATAAGAATTAAATATAGTAATAGGAAAAGATAAGTAAAAGAGTCTGGGAAAATCTGTTCTTTTACTTAAATTTTTCTCTAATCCATTCAAAACTGTCCTCTGGTATATTTTTTTCTGATATTCAGTGTCTTTGTCTTACCCTGTTTGAATTTCTTACCTATTCTTCTTTTTTATTTCACTCTGTGAGTTCTTTGTATTTACTTTTTAAGTTTTAAAATGTGTCCTTCCTGGAGAGCTGTTTATGCACAGTGAAAAGCAAAAGTGTCAACTGCATTCTTTCCTTACTGGAATTTATCTGTAGCATTGAAAATGAGGAGGAAAAACTGGAAATAAACTTTTCTGAGCCTGTAATGCCAGAAAAATCAAGGAACTTCTTCAAAGGATATCTTTAATGTTTTCCCCACAAATTGACTCATTAGATTTTATGCTGAGGCAAATTTAATTTGGGAATTTCTTGATTATGAACTTTTTTTTAGTTTTTTTAATCAGGTGATATTTTTTTCTAATTGGTTACATAACTTAAGGGAACTTCCAGAAAAAGTTACTCAAAGTATTTTTCATAGATTCATTTGGTTCTTTATTAACCTTCTATACTGTCAATCTATATGGTGATATCTTAATGCCTCTTATTTTCGGGCTTGCATCTCCTTAACTTAGTCTGTCTTCTGGAATATAATGATGACCCCAATTAATACTTAATTCTTGGCCAAAGATAATTAAAAACTTCTCTTTATTGTCTGACATATTCCATGAATGACCTCACTTCTTTGAAAACGTAGCAAGCCATATTTTGCCTTTTAAATGATATCATGCACACATTATAGCTTAAAGCAAAATTACATATGGTTCATTTTCACCCTCATTTTGTTTATCCTGTTAATGTACATGCTGGTGGCTCCTACCATTTCTGTTGTCAACAACCAGCATATTTTCATCATAGCTAGAGTCATTTTAGGAAGAAGGTAAGCCTATTTGAAAGCACTAAGCTCTTGGGTAAGAAATTTTAAAAAATCATTTGTATTATTGTTGCTGATTATAACATTTGTGTAAATTCCTTGTCCTTAATCAACTGTATCTGGAAATGGTCACTTCATGCTTGTGAACAGGGGAACTGAGCTCATTCCGTTGTTATAAAATATTCAGAAATATGACTAGGGCTTTATAATTGCCTTCAGTTTCAAATGTGTGTTTTTATACATATTTATCTGTGTTGTTTTCACCTCTGCCCTTTTCTAGGTTTCCCAGGCTGGAGATTTGTTAATTGAAGTATATGTAGAAAGGAAGGAACCTGACTGTAGTATTATAATAAGGGTAAGTTCCAAAGGTGGATGTAAAGAAGACTGTTGGAAATCGCAAATGTTAGCATTATTTCACATATTTTAAATTTTCCATTTTTATATATTATGTTACCTCTCCAGTTCAAACAACAACTAACAACATGGACTTTTTATACCGATATTCTTCAGGAAGCCTGTATTTTAATAATTTGGAAAGAGTACATCTTATGTGCTTTGGATTATGTGATAATATTTTCTTCAGGTTCTGGAAAATAACCCACACTCAAATACTTGCTCCACCCTTCCTAACGTTAGACAAGTTATTTGCCCTGACTAAGCCTCAGTATTCTTACTAGTAAAGTGAGGAAAAATCACAGTATTACATCATAGCATTGATGTGAGGACTCAGTAACATAATGCATGTAAAACCCTTAGTCTATTGCTCAGTACATAAGGGTTTAATAAATAACTATTAGTTATTTATTAAATAACTAATAAATAACTAGTGCTGTTACTATTAATAATAATCTCCCACCCTTGTTTTCTATATTTTAACATCCAATCTTGCAATTTGCTTGAATGTAACTCTGGAATATTTGTTTGGATAACTCCTTTCTCCTTTGAGAGTATTGATCATTTGTGATGAATTAAAAATAGATCTTTCTCATGCTGCTATATTCAGTAATCTGTCTGACTTACAGATAGTAACTGATATTTCAGGTTGCTATTTGGTAGGACTGCTTTATTTGTATGAACAATAGACATTCTGCCATGTAACAGAAATTTGGTTTTAGCTACTTATCTTTTTAAAGTCCAGAATTAGACAGAGTCACAACTTAGATGTATTTGGACTTAAATATACCTTGATTTTTAAGTTATGTGTTTCTAATGATTAAGTATTATAAATGTACACCATTAACTATATTACTATAGTACATGAAGCTGAAATATAAATACTATAATCTTAGGCCTTTTCTTTGAGGCATTTGCCTTGCCACGCCTTGACCATGTCATATTTCTTATGCTGAATGCATAGTGTTGATCATAAGAGATGTGAGGAACTAGTACAGATCAATCAGTCCAAGTTCATCACTAATTTTAGAGGAGGTATTCAAAGCACATGACTTAAATCTATACACAAGCTTTTTACTAACACATTTTAATTTTATTTTCTGAAGTCATAACATAAGTTATAATTGAGACAAGTTCTTATGTGTTTAGGTAAAGGACTTTCCTGTTTCACCTCTAGTAACTACAAATGCTCTTTGGAAAATAACAAAAATTAATCAAAAACAATTACATTGGTTTTAGTGCTTATGATTCTGCAAAACCCTTTAGTTACATTTATCTCAGCTAATTATTACCTCAACCAGTGGAGATGGATGAAGCAGGTGGTATTCCAAGTTTATAGGAATGGAAACTGGGAAGTAGGAATATTAAGGCCAGAATACAAATCTGGGTCATTATAATCCTGACTTGATGTTCAGTAGGCTGATCTGTATATTCTGTAGAGAAATAATTTCCCAAGTGTGGAGTGTTAGTTGTTCTAAAGAGAAGCTTTTGGTCTCTCTGGATGTAAGGAATAGAGTTCTGGTCTTTCTATTTTCAAACCAAGGTGCTTCTTGCTACCTATTTCACAAGTTGATTTCTCAATAATTTATTGTTATTTTAAAGAAAGGGCTGGCCTTAACAATATTGTATTTTCAGGCAGATCAACAGCATCACTGAAGCGATTCATCTACTCCATACTGCTAGATGTTCTCTACTATTTCTAGACGCTATAAAAAGTTTTTTTTTCAAGTTTATATTTTTTTGGGTTTTTCTAAATAGGAAAAGTGGACTTCATTATGTAATTATTATATTCCAAAAACACTAAATTTCATAAAAATACAAAAGAACGACTTTGTGAATTACCTGCTGTGAAATAGGTTTTCGTTATTTATGTATGTGCAGTATGCTTATGAGCAACTATTGGCAGGAGAAATGGAAAGAAATATATTTCTAAGGAATTTTTCAGTAGAGACATCCTTTTACTGAAAATGTACAATCCAAGTTGCAAGTGCAATATTATAATGCCTTATAACTAAATTCTAATTTAAGAAAGCCATCTTGCTTTTGGCCAGAATGCACTTAAGATTGGCAAAAACAAAAACAAGAAGAAACAAATAAAAAAATTTGAGAAGTCCCTGAAGAGGTGATGTGCTTATACAGTGGCCGCAGGCTTTGGGAGTTTTGTGGAGCCAGCCCCCAGGTTGGCACTGCAGACTCTGCCATACGCCCTGGAATCCTGGTTTCAGCATACTTTAGTATCCCACCATCTGTCACTTGGCATGGCAGGGCATACCACAGACTACCAAGACCCTGGAGCTTTTTGGCATAACTGATAGACATCAATTGTGTATAATTTAGAATCCAGGCTGAATAAACCAAGTTACTCTAAACTCTTAATTATAGAACTGATGAGTAAAAAGTTTTACACTTAGAGGACTATTGGATTCATTGTCTGGCTAAGGTCATACCACATGTGAATAGGTACATTTCCTTCTGAGTGGTCTAATTGCTCATTAAGTGATAAAAATATATCTATATTGTAATCCCTTTTTGTACATATGTACATTTTATGAAAAGGATCTAAACACACTGTTTTCTGTATGGGATTAGGAAAGCCGGTTCTAAGCATGCTCAAAATAAATTTGGGATATCATTAAATGGTGGATGGGGAATATTATTGACCGATCATAAGGCTACTTCTCTTTCTAATACATTTTTTGAAGAAATATTGCTTCTCTTACAGATATCTCCTGTGATGGAAGCAGAAGAACTGACTAATGATATATTAGCAATAAAAAATATCATTCCTACAAAAGGTGATATTTGGGCCACCTTTGAAGTCATTGAAAATGAAGAGCTAGGTAAGTGATTTTTTAATGCTAGGATTCTTAAATTCCTTAAAAAAAGTACTCTTTATGACAAGACTTTACATTTTAGGTCTTGAAATCTTATGTTTTTTTTACATTAGTGCATGTATTAATATGTGTTATCACTATTTGAGGTTGCCTTTTTCTGATTTTACTCATCAAAATAATTATATTACCTTATTGACTATAAAAATACAGTGCAAGACTTTAGGAATCTCTTTTGCTACCTCGGGAAAGAAGAACTTTGTTTATAAGGACAAGCAATTTGATTTGGAACAGTATTCTGAGTGGTGTAAATTGCTATTATTTAACAAGAACACTACTGTTATTTAACAAGAACAAAGAATGTTGATTTAAAATATTGTTTATTCTATAAAATAATTTTAAGAGCGGCAGAAACTTCATTTTTGTCTTTTTCTTTTTTCTATCTTTAGTGGATCAAATATTTAGTTGTCGTTCATTTCCAAGATGCCTAGGGATAAAGGGAGCATTTAAACCACCTTGACTACTCCAGCAGTCAAGTGCTGAATAAGTTTAACATTTCAGTAATGCCATGCAGTTTCAAAGACCTCCAGAAAAAAAAATAAGATACAGAATGTGTACCTTCACCATCTGTCTAGCTGCTACCTACTAAGGTCTTGGGACACTTCGGAGTAGAGCTGCCAAGCTGCCACAAGGAAAATCTTGCCACCCTCAAGCTCAGGATAAAAATTAAAATTCAATGTTTAAATACCCCATAGTGTGTTATTGGGAGTGTTGCAATCAGTGTTAAAATGAAATGGGATTGTCAGAACTTTGTCTTTCATCATTCTGTCTTTATGTTTTTATTCCTGCATTATGATTGTGCACAATTCTTTAGAATTTAAAATGTGTCAGTTATTTTTAAATATACATTGCCGAGATCTAATGACTATGGTACTTAGATGTCAGTTCACAGTGTCTCCCTTAGTCAATCTCAATCCTCCTCGTGCACAGAAATACTCTGGCTCCCGTGACCCCCAACTGTCAAGTCAGCAGGTTCACATCTCAGTTCACTTTATTCACCCTTCTATGGCATTTATTGTTAATGACTATTCTCTTTTTATTTGATGATCTTCACTCTGTTCTACATACTATCTGGATTCTCTTCATGATTTTCTGGTCATTTTACCTCTTTTGTAGTTTCTCCTTCTTCTATCTTCTAAACATTGGGTTTTTCTTGCTGCAGTCTCCTTTGCCATCTTTTCTCATGTTACTTGTGTTTTTTTTTAATAGATAATCTCTTTCATCTTTTGTGCTTGGCTAACATGTATGAACTGGTGTTTCCCAACTATACCTTTGTTCTTCCTCCATCTGGCCCACGTTATGACCTCTTTTAAAACCTAGACTAAAAGTTTCACTACACTTTATGTCATTACTACTACTACTCTTTGTAGTACTTATCACCTAGGTTTGTTCTTGTCTCTATTGATGGGAGCTCCTTGGAAAGTAGGAGCAATTATGTTATTGTTGTTTTTTAATCTCTAATATCTAGCATAGTGCCTAGTATATAGTAGTCATAAAATCTATTGAATAAGTGAAGCATGATTTTGTATGACTCTGTGGTACAAGGGTGACAACGTTTTTATTTTTCGTCTTTGTTTACTTTTAAAGAATGGGTCACTCAGTGACCATCTTTATTATATTTGTGCATATAAAGGTCACTGTTAGCATTATTGCCAGAAATATCTTTCCACATTACAAATTTGTTTACATTGTTCCACCACGTAAAATCCTTTTATTATTTCCTCATTGCATATCCATCCTTCGCAGTTTAGGTCAAATGTCTCTTCCTTCATGATGTTCCCACTGATTTCTTTCTGATCATTTGTTTAAAAATCTATAATATTATGTATTACATGACTTATAGAATAGTAATGTGTATATACCCTGCCCTAGACTCTAGTTTTTTTAGGCCATTTACCATATATTTTAGACCATTATATTTTTGACTACCTCTCATAGGGCAGTTGATGTGGATCACATTCGACAAAAGTCTTTTCAACTGAAATGGGGCAAAAAAAGTAGATGCATTCTGATCTGAGTGATATGGACTGTGGCTCCTGGTATAGATGCATACAAATGCAGGAGGCATATAGACAGAGATCTCTACCTGAAGATTAGGAATAATGAAGGGATCTCAAGGCCCTGTTTAGTGCTTGGACAGATGATTGTCTCCTACACGCTTCTATTCTGTTGCTTTTAAAAGTTCGATAGCAGAATACTGAATTGTGGATTTAGGGGTAGGTATTCTCTCCCTTGCCATCTCAAGGGTTGAGTACATTAAAGTATATCCTTGTGTCATTGGAGGTCTGTATCTCTGGCTACTGGTCATCCTCAGAGGAGCAAGCAGATGGATGAGGATAGGAAGGAATTATATATAGCTAGAAGAGGGGCTGCATTAAACCCAGAAACATTGTTTTGAAATTTTATCTTGGAAATCAAGGGATGTTTACCCTCAAAATGACTAATTATAAACTTGAATGTGATAATTAGTATATGAAATGCTAAAACTGAATTGAATTTTTTTAAATTTTTACTTCTGCCTAATTTTAAAAAGTTATCTTTATGAAGATATCTAAAAAACAAGGAGACGTCAAGTTTTGATTGTGAATGTCTCAATGTATAAACAAAGAAATGTATCTTGTGCACCTAGAAAGAATACACTTAGAGTTAATAATTCAAATTTGGCATGGTCTTAATGTTTAGTCAACTGTACAAGTAGAAACTGCAGGAAGAGAAAAACTTCCAGAAGAATAATGGTAGGAGAGCAACAAAAGGGCCTGTGGTTATGTTGGTTTACTGAAGCCCGTGGAACATGTGATACCACCTGACCTGAAATGTTGAAGGCTTTATTTCTGGTAACAAGCAGGGGAGATAAAGTGAAATATAAGGAGGAGATAAAAGTAAAGGCATAAGTAGTAAGAAGGTTGTAGTTGATATGAGTGTCAGCCAGGCAATTGGTATGTTTTCTAATGTAAACATAAACTCTCCAAGTAACAAAGTAACAAAAACAAATGAATATATAGATTTATAAATGAGTAAACCAGAGTGCTGGATTTTAAGTCTCTTTAGATTTTAAAGCAGGAGTTCTCTATGCTCTCATATCCAGTGTTTCCTTTGTATCATAAATGTTGGGTAATCTTCCCTTTACTGTCCTGAGATAATCTCTTGTACTCATTAAAAATTAATACCCTAATTAAAATATAAAAATAAAAGGAACCTGTGCATTATAGCATGTAAATGCTGAGAAACTCCTATATGGCTGAAGATGATTAAAATAGATTCTTAAACCTATAAATGGAATCACCATGGATGTAGCAGCTACTAATTCAGATTGCTAATCATGTACATTTTTTTTTTCACTCAAATGACATTCTAGCATTAGTATCATTGGTGAGATGGTGCACAACTTTTAAGGAAGTTCTGACTAAAGCAGTACAATCATTTTTTTGTTTTTATGGTAGTCAGATTCATGGCAAGGTATGTTATAACCATTTAAAACATTTTGATATTTTTGACATTTTGATTTTGCTATGGAATATACATTTCATACATTGGTATTAAATATACATTAAACTGAGTTAGATTCTAGGCTCAATTAATTATAATTAGATTTTTCTTCTAAATGAATGCTTCATGAAATTTGTGTTGGAAAAATAACAAATATTTCTTGTCTCACCTTTTGAAGAATGTCAGACATCCTGGAACCACAGCTACCAATCATTAGGATAAGTTGAAATTCACACTAGGAGAGGGTATCCCTTCCATAAAAGCCAGTCATCCAAAGTATGCTATTGTTTTAATGCTTTATCTTAAAACCAAACCCATCCTCTCCCAGTGTAGACCCCTTTACCCTCTAAGTTTTTCACATCTTGAAAAAAGTTAAATGCTGAAAGGGACTCATTTAAATGGGCTACACTGAGAGATCCAAGTTTGCCAAGCAGTTACTTTTTATGCAGTAATATCAGAAAAAGATGGTCTCGTTTTGTCCCATAGCTATTCTGATACAGAAGATCTGTTTATTTTTTCATTAGGATCTTTCTAGCTCTTCTGATTGACACATAAACTGCTGTTATCTTCTGATTATGTGGTCAGAGCACATTGTTTTTCACTTTGCATATATTACCTTGTTCAGTCGTCATGAAAATCTTTGCAAACTGAAATTGTTTTTCTCAAATTACATGTGAGAAAACCATCATGGGAAGCCTTATATACGTGTCTAAAATAAAACTAAGTATGATAGTTAAGATTTGGGGCTTTAAAGTCAGATAGGTTTGGGATGCACATCTCTCTTCCTCACCTTAACCAGCCATGTGACTTGAGGCAAGGAGCTAAACCTTTGTGATCCTTAGCTTTCCTTACATGTAAAACATGAATGATAATATCTAGTGAAGAGTGTTACTGTGAGGATTGAAAGTGATAACTGATTTAAAGCATCCAGTATATAATAATGCCTGATACTTAATTGTTATTCCATAAATGGCAACTGTTAATGCGATTGGTAGTGTCTCAAAGTAGTAGGCTGAAAAATTACTTAAAGCCAGACATAAAGGGAGTGCTTATTCTATAATTAGTTTTACCTTCAAATACATATCATTTCAATTTGAAGACAACTAATAACTTTGGCAAATTGTGGGCAGTTATGATCTTTGCCCAATCTTTTAGAAAATTATTTGAAGAAAAATAATATTAATATAGCACAAAAGATTTTGTCTGGCTTTATGATGACTTATATTTTGTCTTTCTGTTAATATGTTTATTTATGGGCCACCGAAGAAAGCAATGAGATAGATTATTTGTCAAATATTTATTGAGCATTTATTATATACTCAGCACTATTCTGTGTATAGGGGATATATAATAGTAAACAAGATGTATATTTGTATTCAAGATGTATGGCCTAGTGATTTTTTCTTTTCTTCTTTATTTTTGCCATTGTTATAGTATGTTAGCTTACTCTAATAAGCACAGAATGCAGAGCAAGATTTCACTTTAATGGGTAGGAAGCAAACATCTGGTAACTTACGTTGGAAGCAGACAATTTATTTTTCTTTTCTGGAACTAGGAATTGTTGATGACTTCTAATATAATATGGTCATAGCAGGGGAAACCAGTATTAGGGAGAAAGTGATATATTTATTTAAACTTGTGATTTTATTATCTGTTAAATTATGATGGATCATAAATATGATACTTTTGATATGGTTTTTCTTGTTTGTCATTTGCCTCATTACTTTAACCAAAAACAAAAAGCTCAAGTGCTTTATGTTTTGGATGATATGAAGAGTTAAATTGAATTTTAATGGTGACATCACTAAGAAAGCAGCATTGACATCTTCATGTCAGAGCTTCTGTTATTATTTCAGTTGTGCTATTTTCAGTGTACTGAGAAAAGGTTTGAATTTCTTTTATTCCAGCATATGCATCTGTTTCTACATTTTATTAACTGATTGACATATTTTGATCAGGAAAAACTTTGCTGTGAAGCTTTAATTGTAATTCTAAAACTTGTTCTTTTTAACTCTATGCTAAGAATATATGCTGCACTTAAAATTATGATTGCCTGAATCAAAATGTGTATGGGTTAATATTCTTCAGAGAGAGATATTGAAGCTGTCATGTAATCTCTTGCTAGTTGGTCTGTTAGTCAATAGTTGATATATAACACTGACACATAATGTTTTTCATACTTCCTCTAACAGTTACATATAGACTACTCAGCACTATTTTGTAAATTATTTTAATGTTTTCTATAATTTTATATTAATTGATTTTGAAAATATTAGCTATGAGGTATGCACTAGTATTGATCCCAAATTATGAGTCCAATCTTTTGGGATAAACAAAGGACTATGATTAATTTATGATTACTATTTAGTAATAGACAATGTTAAGTTTGTTAGCCCTTTTAAAATTATTTTATTGCATATAAAAATAGGAAGGTTTCCCTAAACAAACCAATATGTTATCTAAAAGAGACGATAGACAATGGGGATGCCTGTTCACCCTAGCACTTTGGGAGGCCAAGGCAAGTAGGCAGCCTGAGCCCAGAAGTTGGAGGCTACAGTGAGCTATGATTGCACCACCGCACTCCAGCCTAGATGACAGGGTGAGAACCTGTCTCAAAAAAAAAAGAAAAAAATGAAGTATTTTACAAGGAGTAGAATTTATTGTCCAAAGGGTAGAATTCTGAGATTTTTATTAAAAGAAAAGTACTTCTAATTTTTAAAAATATTTGAGTAACAAATAAATATTCTTGCATAGATTAATTTATATAGTAAATGTTACATGCCTAATAATTTTCTAGGTCTTAGGGTATCTTTTATATAGTCATAGTACTATTAGTGTGTAACGTAAGATATGATTGTATATAATGTTGCATACAGACCTTTTCAAAGGGATCTTTTAAATGTATAGTTACAAAATTAAAAATGTTATCTTCATATATTTTTCTATTTGATTTGAAATTTATTTTTTACAGAACGTCCTCTTCACTACAAAGAAAATGTACTGGAGCAGGTGCTTCGGTGGAGTTCATTAGCTGAACCTGGCTCTGCTTATCTGGTGGTGAAGAGATTCTTAACTGCTGACACAATTAAACACTGCAGTGGTAGGTGTCATTACTTCACATTGCAGCTATGATTGAAAGTTCAAGTGGTTAAAGGGTAACTAATATGGCACAAGTAATATTTGAAAATGTGAAAAATGAGAAGCTAGATATAGAATGAACTGTCATAGTACATAGATAAGAAAGAAAAATATATGTACAAGAAGAAATCTTCCCAGTGTGCAGCGGCTGGCTAATTTGATTGTACCAAGTTCAGGTCTTTGGAAATAAGTTTGTTTTTAAAGGCTGTTTACCATGCTTGTGCTTATGTATTTTCCTAATTTTTAGATTGAGGACAAGTTGTCTCCTTGAATTACATTTGCATCGGGAAGCTTTATGGGCATTAAAGGAATGCTAATCATAGGCTCTGAGATAGGGTGCCTGCTATCCATCTCACATTTTTGTGCTGATATTGGAAAATACATACACACAGAACAAAACACTTCCAGTTAGAATACTTCCCATCCAACTGGAAGGAGACAGTGCAGATGTAAGGTTAATTAAGTAAGTTAGCTAGCCCAAGTGAACTGTATAAGGTAATTTCTGAACCTGTATGAGGCCTCAGAAAATTTTTGTTTTGAAAATTAATTATTCTTCTGTTTCGTTATTATCAACTGACAGATCCAAAAAAAAAATGTCAGCCAGGATTATATGCAATCCAACTCAAAAAGCTAAGTATTCAAGTTTTGTAAGAGGAAATTTGCCATTACTTTTATGATTAATGTTATAAAAACCATTATTATTTTTAATCGCGTATCAGCAGAGCTCAATACACACCAAAGCTCATTTGAAGTTTTTTTTTAACTTCCTTTTAAGTTATATTACCCTTCAAATTTTACAAACGAAAGGAAGAGAAACTCAGAGGACTTAAGTAATTTGCCTTGTATTATTCAGTTACTAAGTATTAGAATGAAGAACTGATTTGTCTTCCTTCTAATTTTAATCATGTGAAAAAAGGTGGGGAGGATAGTACAGCTCTTCCGTGCTGTAAACCTACTCAGTGTGATTGCATATTCTCTAGTTAATCAATAGCTAAGAGCTCTTAATTGTACCAAAGTTTATCGTATAAACTTCTGATTTAATGACACTGTCTTTTATATCTTACATACTTTTATTTATATGAAAGTACTTTTATAAAATGCAAGTAGTATAACAGCTTTTATATCATTGTATTATTACAAGCATCTATAAAAAACCCAGTATTAACCCTTTATACTGTAGAAATTTAGCATTTCAGAGACCTTTTTTCATGCTCCTACGTATGATTTTGACCATATCCTGCCTCTGCCTTCTTAAGGATTGCAATAGGATTTCTCTGTACTTGTATGAATGCACATGTATGAATGCGCATGTCATAACGTAGTGGTTCTCAGCTAGAAATGTTTCCCCTCCCTCCTCTCCCCACCCACAAGACATGGAAAATACATCATCTTGAGACATTTCTGACTGTCACAACTTGGAGATTGGGTAGGGAGGCAGGTCTTTTTGTATTTAGTGGGTACAGACCAGGGATACCGCTAAATATTCTATAATACACAGGAAACTCTACGACAAAGAACCGTCAGGCTCAAAATGTCAGTGCTGATGTTGAAAAATCCTAATTTAGATAATCTGTAATATCTGTCCCAATTCTGGAATTCAGATATTTTTTCATTATCTTTCTGTTGAAATTTTTCTTTCTTTCTTTTTTTGTGATATTCCTCTGAAATAGCTCTAATTCTCCGTGTTGCAAAATGTTTAAACACTACACCTAGACATAATACCTTTGCTGTTTTGTGAATGCTAGTAGGCTTCTATGTGAATAAAAATAGATAACAATTTGATACTAAAAGGCTGTGTTATAAGGGAAGGTTTTGTATGTCTGAGGGTGAGGGTAACGTAACCCAAAACGAGTTCACCATTAAATGCTATTAATCTTCAGGGCGTGACTTGCGGGGGAGGGAACAAACAACCTAACGAAGTATAGATTGCGCTGATTTCGAGCAATCATATATGAGCAAAATCTTTGTTGTGTACGGGCAAGAAGATATGGTGCACTGACAGCCTGTACATTGGCTGTATCCATAAACTGGGTAGGAAGATTAGGTGATTTGGTGATATTCCACCTATCCCATTGCATCTTCTAGATGGAGATATTAGTGTGTCCTTCTGTTATAAAAGCATCAAGCCTCTGTAAGATCTGGACAAAGCATCTTGTATAAAAAAAACTGGAGAAGAACTAGAGAAGCCAAGCAGAAGAAAGAAAGCTGGAGGCTTAAGCAAAGTTCAGAGATTTGGATGAAATATTCTTTGTTTTTTGTTGGTGGTGTTGTAGTTTGTTTGTTTGCTTTGAGATTGACTCTTGCTGTGTTGCCTACTCTGGAGTGCAGTGGTGTGATCTCAGCTCACTGAAACCTCTGCCTCCCAGGTACAAATGATTTCCTACCTAAGCCTCTTGAGTAGCTGGGATTACATGCACTCATCACAATGCCTTGCTAATTTTTGTATTTTTATTAGAGACCAGCTTTCACCATGTTAGCCAGTCTGGTCTCGAATTGCTGACCTCAAGTGAGCCACCTGCCTTGGCCCCCAAGGATGAAATATTCTTTGGAGTAAAATGTCTGTAAACTACTGTGTCACTTTCTTACCCACCTCACGTTTCTCATAGGACAGGAACTATAAAAACCACCTTTGTCCCTGAACTATCCCTACCGACTCATTTTATCAAACCAATATGCATCTTGTTGTACCAGGAACACTGCATGAAAAAAAATGTTTTAAAGGAAAAACATCAGCAAATACATTAATTAGATCATTTCATATTTGTAGTTATGTAGTTTGGTCAAAAATAGGAGAAACTACAAAATAAATACTTAAAGTACTCTTATTTTCCAGCCCATAAAATTTTTGTAAGTATTGAATTAGAGTTTCATTTATATTCAGATTGTAAAAGCAGTATAATCTCTTTCATTTCAGTTGTTTGCATTTTCATTCTGTATTTGTTTGGATTTAGGTTTGCCCTTTTAAGAAATCTGTAATATTAAAAAAAAATCAATTTATTAGGTCATGACTTTTTCTTATAGTTGTGACTTAACAGCATCTTCAACTTTATTAATAACCTCTTATGGGACATATTTTGTGATAGATACTTGATAATGTTGATAGTCAGTCTAATTTGTTTTTTTCTTGGCAAATGTCTCCTAGTCAATCACAATGACTACCTACTCCAGAGTTATTGCTCCATTCATTACATCCACTACAACTTAAAATTGGGATCTAAAAGGAAAATAATGAAAATAAATCAAATGTGATTATTCTGTCAGTGTGTTAGCAGATAAACTGTAATCATCTCATAAATGGTCAATTGTTCTTCAAGAAAAATGGAAATAATGTTAAAGACATACTTTCCTTTTTAAGAATTTCTTTTTCTGACCTGGGACCAAGTAGAAATCATCAGAATTTGAAAAAAAGAAAAAAAGGTGGGGAACAGTTGGTTGCAACCACATTTTTCTCAGTAACAGACAGCTAATACGTTAGCATTTGTTAAAACAGAGTTGCCCTTTAACAACCTTTGTACCCTACACCCCCACATTAGGTACCTAATTATTATTCTGTCCCTACAGTTATAGTATCTGTCTGTTTATCTATGGCTTGCATTTCATTAATTGTATGAGTTTTTCCTGATATATAGAACAAATCATAACCATATACTTTTTTTGACATTATATTTTCACCACTTTCTTTTAAAGTAAGAATGTTATATAAAAATTTGCTATAATTAAGGGGTTTTAATTTTCTCAATTTTCTTTGTTTATGTGAACTATTTAAAATATGTATTTAATACATAATAATATATTTTAGAATCCAACACTCAATTTCTGCTCATTTATTTAAGGTAAGGAGGTAACATAATTTACTTTTATAGAATTAGATGGGAGTAAGTACATTTTCTGTTGCCTCTACTTAAAAATTATTTGTGTTTTTCAAAAGCATTTGATTTCTTAGGAACATTTTGTGCCATTGGCATTATTGTGATAAAGAGCTAACTAATTTGAAAACAAAGTTAATAAATAGTCCTCAATTTTTTTTCTACTCCGTGTATTATGACTGAAGTATTAAGATAGGGAGAGTAAAACCTTATTTGCTTTACTATTTAGACAGTGTCATAGCTTACGTAACGAAACCATCATTTATTACCTTTTAAATTAAACTTCAACATACTAATCATAAGCAAACAAAAAATGTATAGTTTCTTTAAGGCTGCAGAATAAATAATCTTAGGTGGCATAAGTTTTATTTTAGCACTGAAGTTTTTTGAAAATTATTCCAATAGAATATGATACATGAGAATGAAATTTTAATGAACTAAATGAGGGAGAAATATTATATCTAAAGATATAAGATGTAACTCAAATGCATATTCCTTTGAATTCCTTTAGATTGCTGTATATGACAGGTGCTATGGAATTAAATTTGCATTAGAATAGAGTAAATAAAAATGCAACTACTTCAGGTCGATTCAGATCTGGAAAGCTCAGCCATTCACCATCTATGAATTTAAAAAAAAAAGTACATTTTAACAAATATAATAAATTTAGCTAGCTGAAATAATCCACATTTCACTCTCATCATGTTTTCTTAAAGGCAAAGAAATACAAGAGATTAAAAGCCCTAGGCCATTAGTTAAGATTTTTTTCTTTTCTTTTTCTTTCTTTTTGAAATTGATGATAGTCACTGATATTTACTATGAAGTACAAATTTTCTGACATTTTCTAATGATATAATTTTGTGGTGAGAAGCTCTACTCATAAATTTGTATTAACTCTCTGTATTATGCAGTAATCTATAGAAAATTTAAAGTATTTAATTTAAGAGTTTTGTTAAGCATTATCTATACCCAGAAAGAACAGAAATTCTAGATGTATAACAACTATTGAAATTTATTAGAGTACAAACAGAATGAAATAATGGACTACTCTAGGTCAGGATGTGTATGAAGCGCTTTCAGTCACAGCAAAGTAGTTCAGCTAGATAATTGTAGACATCTCTTCTTACACTGAAAGTGTCTCATTCAAGGAAATCTTTCTTGGTTTTTCTTGTACATGCTATCTTCTTGTAACAAGGCTATATTTTACTCTATTACTCACTGAAAGTAAATGTTTAGTAAACTTTAAAAATATATAAATATATGAAACATTTATAACTGAGCAAGTGCTGACAAAATTTTAGA
The DNA here is from genome assembly GCA_031835075.1 of Saguinus oedipus. Classification (NCBI taxonomy): domain Eukaryota; kingdom Metazoa; phylum Chordata; class Mammalia; order Primates; family Cebidae; genus Saguinus; species Saguinus oedipus. The sequence goes on along the minus strand of CM063171.1, from coordinate 63,739,310 downwards.
GGACTACCAACTTACTTTTATCTAGGTAGTTAGGGAATACTTTCCAGATGATATATCATCAGATCAACATCATGAAAGCTGTGTGTAGTTCTTGATATTATGGTTTAGATAACTCCTGGGATATTAATATAGGGACACTAGAGGAGCTTGCTGGTTGGGAGTGATGGATTGAGCCACAGAATTCAGTTTTGGATGTGCTAAGCTTTACATGTCTGATGTATGTTTGAGAATATATACCTAGAAGGGAACTAAATACCTAAACCTAAGTAGCTCATTGCGTGGAAAGTGGTTTTTGCCTTGGCAGAATACTAAGTCATGCAGTTTTAGTATTAGAGTAAGAATATTATCAGAGAGCTAAACACAACACCAGCATTTAAAGAACAGATATAGCAAAAGAGGCCCTGTCAAGGAACAGTCAGAAAATTTGCAAGAAAGAAAGAGAGAAACGACACATAAATTGTCAAAGGAGTAATTTTTTTTAAAAAAAGAGTGCTTAGCATTGTAAAATGATGCATGAAACCAAGAAGGGCACCTGGACATGTATTGTTATGGTGGTTGATAGTGATGGGGATCATGATAATTATGACCATTACTTAGAAGTATCCCAGGATGTTAGATATTACAAGACCTGAATTATCATTCTAGTATAGTTGCTTTCTAATCTTGTTACATAATTGGAAGCCACAATTTTCACGTTTGTCCATAAGATGATATAACCTGTCTTTTCTACTTTGCAAAGTTGTATGGGAATCACATGAAAGAAAATATATGAACACTGAAAACTCCAGTGCTCTCTCTGTGCTTATTAAGAGTGTGCTGAAAATTATACATTCATTTAATATAAAAGAACTATATCACACTAAATTATATTTTAGAAATGTTCATTATAATTCAATGTAATAATGAAAACAGTATAGGAAAATAATTTTCTGCTTTCTGCTATTTGCTGCATTAGTAGTAAAATGGCAAAAATTCTCTGGTAGTTTTTTTAGTCAATCCTGTTCCAGTAGTAACTGTGTTGATAATTTATTTAGAAATAATTTAATTATAGAAAGATGTCAACAGGCTACTTGTTCTGCTAACCACTGCTACTTCAATACAGTCTTCTATAAGTATCTGTGGGGAAGTTGGTTCCAGGACACTGCCATGCCCTCCCCACCCACCTGCTTGTCATGGATACCAAAGTCTGCAAATGCTTAAGTCACTTACATCAAATGGCAGAGTATTTGCATGTAACCTATGCACATCCTTCTGGTACTCTCAGCCATCTCAGATGAGTTATAATACCTAATGCAATGTAAGTGCTATGTAAATATCTGTGCTGTGATTTTTCTGTTTGTATTTTAAATAGATATTTTTTGTTTTTCGAATATTTTTTGACATGCTATTGGTTGAATCAGCAGATGCATCATCCATGGATACAGAAGACCAACTATACGAATAATATAAAGGAGAATAAACTGAAGTGAAGGGGGAATACTTTGCTTATCCTAAGAAATAGATTACTTTCTCAAAATGTCACAATGTGTCTATATCTATTAGCCTTAAAAAGGTTCCCCCAATAGTGTTCTAAAAATAAATCTTCAGGTGTTAATTAAAAAAAAGAAGGAAAGAAAGAAGTAATGTACTTTCAAGCAGCCATTACGTCCAGTTTAGTTTCTTCTCATTTATAGAACTAAATTTCACCAAAATGTATTTTGAGTGAATGTTATACAATGATTGAAATAGATCAGTAATTCTGCTTCCTCAAAATTATAAAAAATGCATCTATACAGTCAATTCTGAAGAAAAGAAAATATGCATAATTTTGAATTTAGAAGGACTTTTCAGATGTTGTCTTGTAAATATTGCAGAATTACTTGATGGTGGCATAATTTCAGGGGAGGTGCTTATCATGGAAACTGCCCTTTTGGGCCCTTCATCACTTAGAGTACATGGGGACAGGTAGAACTTGGAACAAGGAATTTTTTTAAGATAAGGTACAGCTCTGAAGAAATAGTCTTTACCAGCAAGAGAAGAAGAGAGACACATGCAGACCATGAAAAATAGATCAACTTGTGTATTTCCTTGTCACTGATCAGATAATATATGAGAGATAACAATAGTTCATAGTTATTGTGAATTTACTGTGTGCACTGGGCTAAATGCTTTACTTACATTATTTTGCATCATATTCCTACTAATCTTAGGGTCCTTTAATACTACTTAACAAATGGAGAAACTGGGATGTAGAAGTATTATGTAACTCTTTCAAGGTGACCCGCTAGTCAGACATTTTAGTCAAGATCTCTCCAAATCCAGCTTATGTATTCTGTCCTCAACCCCTTACTATTCTGAAATCAAGGATAAATTAAGTTTTTAGACTCTAAGAAGCTCTTTTGGACAGGGGCTTGTATAAAATAATGAAGACTCTGTTTTCATAACAAGAATCTGCAATTGTATGTTGGAGCCATTAGAAAGGTAGGATATGGAGTTACAGAATTCTGAAATTCAGGTATTAGATAGAAAAGGAAGAGTGTAGGGTGATAACAATGGGAGTGAAGTGGAATTGAATCCCACAGAGAATTGCTGAAAAAATAATAGTTGATTGCCAGCTGCCTGGACATGGAGGGTAAAGGGGGAATATATATCTGAGAAATGCCATTCCTGAATGTATGTATCTCTTCTCTCTCCACTTCCCCTCAACCCCAGCCTCCTCCACCTATCAATTATTTTATTGGGAGGTGGGGCCTGTGGCTATGAGTTAACTGTCTGTGTATTTAAAAATTGAGGTTAAGTGGCTTAGAAAAACTTCTTTTGGAGGGGGGAGCATATCAATTTCATTGCCTGTTACATGATATGTCTGTTCTGCTTAAATGAGTCTGGCCATTCTGCTTTGCTTCATTCATGTGACTTCTAAGAGCTTTTCTAAATTGATAACAAATTGATAGCTCAATATAGCTTACATGTTTGTTTTCTTACTCATAGTGTTAATTCTAATACCTTTCAATATACTCCAACCTACCCTTTCTCATCCTAACAACTACCAAGAATAGAGGAGGGGTTTCTGATTCAGTAGAGATAACAGTCTGCTGTAATTTGATTGGAATAAAATATCAAAATGCAGTAAATGAGATAGTACCTATTAAGGTGCATCCCAGGATTTATCTCTGGGAGAATTTAGTGCTTTGAGAAGTGCATTAAACTTTCAAACCTGTTATACTCACACACAAAAATTAGATGTTTTTCCCTAGTAGATTACTTAATGGCTTCCTTTAGCACTTTAATTATGTACAATAGCCGTTTTCTTCTTCAGTTAAAAGCAAATATACATGCCATGTCCCTCCTTTATTTCTTTTGTTTCTAAATCATATTACTAAGTTTTCTATGCTTAGTAACTTGTATATAACATCAGGGCTAGCATTTCTATTATGAACCATATTATATATGAAGTCAGTTTCTTTGATTAGCTCAGAGGGAGTCAATGGACACTGAGTGACTATATAGCAAAGTATGGCAAAAAGCATTGTTTATGTGGCATTAGAAATATTAGTGCTCAGAACTTAGAAACTAGGAAAAATTGACATCTAGGGACATGAGTGTGCATTGTAGAAGTGTGAGGATTGCAGGATTCCAGAGAATGGAGAAGCCAAAAAGAGACACATGGGAGATGAAACTTTCACGTTTACAAATTAGAGTTTGAACCCACACCAGATGAGGTCTGGAGAGCAAATGTGATGGACACAGCTGGCATGAGCTTTGTACTGAACCAAATTATTCTGGAGCAGGGGAGCTTTCTGCCTAGCATGAGGTCAAGGGAGTATGAGTGAAGTTCCCCAAAGTTAAGGGTCTAACTTGTACCTGAACAGTTTGGAAGAATGAATTACTGGAAGTCATTCAATTCATGACCTCAATTTTGTTACATACAGAGTTATACAAAATGTAACCCAAAGTGTTTAGCTTTATTTTGGCCTTTAATTGGTGGATTTCTACTTATTTTAACTTCTTGGCAACAGATAGGAATTTAGTTGTGAGTGCTTTAAAAAAGTCTTTTAAATCATAATATTTATTATAGATCTTTATATTTCAAAGTATTCTTTGTTCTTGCCTCAACCCTAACATATATTCCTTTCAAAACGTTCATCCTGAGTCCCTTAATATTGTGCACTCTGAGGTTTATGCTCAATATACTCAATCACACATAATGATTTTTAAAGTAAATGTTAATATTTAAACGGTATTTAAAGTTTGAAGAATATTTTCCCCTAAGTCTGTTTTATTTATGACCATGAGTTGTTTACTTCAATATCAGACATAGGCTTATTTCTTATTGGTAAAAATTGCAAGATATATTAGTTTGAACAAAATGTAAATGAAAAGTACTGTCAGAAGGTTTGAATGGATTTTACTGACTTAAGCCATATAAATATCTGTATTTCACAACTTGATTGTAACTTGCTTTTAAAAATACCTATGTCTAAATCAACAAGGCATTATAAATGACTCTCTCGTTCTAAATCAGTATATGACTAAGTCTATACAATCTTTAACAAATTTATTACTGTACTTCTTAGCTATAAAAATCCTTTAAAATATTTCTCTGTGGAATTTAATATTAAGGCATTGTACCAGAAGACGAATTTAGGCAGTGTGTTTTTTAGTAATTATTTAAAAGTCACAGCATACCTCAAAAGAACCTATTAGTATGACAGTGTGATTAATAAAATACTGTCTGAAGTCAGTATGTGTATCATGAAAACTATTGAGGTTTGTTATGTGTGTTCATTTGTGGTTAGGATCAGTTGTGATATATATATGAACATGGAATGACTACCGTTCCATCAGGATGGAATGAGTTGTAAGAAACTATTTGTATTTTTAAATTTGTTTTCTTATGCTAATTTTGTGTGAAAATTTGTATGTTATTTGCTGGATTAGTAAATGTTTTCCCAAAACATATTAAGGGTTGTTGGATTTAAGACTTTCTCTCTCTCTTTTTTTTTTTTTTTTTGGAGATGGAGTCTCACTGTGCCACCCAGACTGGTGTGCAGTGGTATGATCTTGGCTCACTTCAACCTCCACCTCCAGGATTCAAACAATTTTCATGCCTCAACCTCCTGAGTAGTTAGGACTACACGTGCACACCACCACACCTGGCTAATTTTTTTGTATTTTTAGTGGAGTTGGGTTTTCACCTTGTTGGCCAGGCTGGTCTCGAACTTCTAACCAGATGATCCACCCACCTCAGGCTCCCAAAGTGCTGGGATACCAGGCGTAAGCCACCATGCCCAAAAAGGATTTGTGTGTGTGTTTTTGAGACAGAGTCTTGCTGGGATGTCCAAGCTGGAGTGCAATGGGGGTGATCTCACCTCACTGCAACTCCCACCTCCCAGGTTCAAGTGATTCTCCTGCCCCAGCCTCCCAAGTAGCTGGAATTACAGGCACACACCATCATGCCCTGCTAATTTTTGTATTTTTAGTAGAGATGGGGGTTTCACCAGTTGGCCAGGCTGGTCTCAAACTCCTGAGCTTGGGTGATCTGCCTGCCTCAGCCTCCCAAAGTGCTGGGATTACATGAGTGAGCCACTGTGCCCTGGAAATGATGCATGGGTATTTAAAATTCTATCACCTTAATTCCGGGAAAGTATTAGACTGATAGACCTGATACAGTATTCTACCGTATACTTTGGTATATCTTATCCTATGTAAGACCCACAAGAATCCTTCAGGATAGGTGTTGTTATTGTTATTTTACAGGAAAAGCAGAAGCTGACACCTTAATGACCATATCATGGCCATTTGGTTTGAGATTTCTCTTTCTTTTTATTGTTCTTCAGTTCTCAAGTAAGCAGTTGAATATGTACCTGGATTTGAGGGGAAAGTTTTAGACTGGAGATATATGGAAAAATTTATGCATCATAAAATACAAATACAAATTTGATGTTCTCACAAAAAAGTGTTTTTGTGTTACAAAAGTTCTGAGTGTGGCACATTGTCAGTTTGGCACATGAAATATGATTACTGGTATAGGCTCTAATCTTTTTTTTTTTTTTTTGAGATGGAGTTTCGCTCTTGTTACCCAGGCTGGAGTGCAATGGCACGAACTTGGCTCACCATAACCTCCGCCTCTTGGGTTCAGGCAGTTCTCCTGCCTCAGCCTCCTGAATAGCTGGGATTACAGGCGTGCGCCACCATGCCCAGCTAAATTTTTGTATTTTTAGTAGAGATGGGGTTTCACCATGTTGACCAGGGTGGTCTCGATCTCTTGGCTTCATGATCCGCCCACCTCGGCCTCCCAAAGTGCTGGCATTACAGGTTTGAGCCACCGCACCCGGCCCAGGCTCTAATCTTTTTTATGCACACAGCACCTTTTATTAATCAACTACAACAAATACAGGACACAAGAGTACAAGGTGTATTGTGGTTTTGGTTTTGCTTTCTATTTATTTATTTCTGCTAAACCAGACCTAGTCCTAGTTTTCAATCCCCTTTTTTATCACTTACTAATTTTTGTGTCTTTGGGCAGGTCATTTTAATTCCCTGAGTCTCATTTTCTGGCTTGTAAAACCAGATCAAAAATTAACTAACTCAAATGTCACAGAATACAAATTCCAGAAACACATTTAGCCATCTTTAGAATATGCTAAAAATAAAATGTAAAAATAATGAGAAAAAGATGAATCATTATAAAAATGTAGGTGGAAAATTTAGGGCATGCATTCAAACTATAGAACAACTTCTATTGCTGGTGGCTCTGCCTCCTCTTCTCCCACCCTTCAAGGCCTGGACATGGGCAGAAAATTGTGGGGCAAAGGAGGGGAGCTTTTCTGACCTAAGCCAAAGTTTTCTTGGGAAGGGGAGAACCATCTCAGTGACCAATGCTCCTGCCAATACAAATTAATCCCAAAATAGGTACATCTGATATGTCTTTATACATCATACATCATCAAAATTGATTTAATAAGAACAAACTTTTTTTATATATCTGTGATATTTTAATATGTGTAAAAGCACCTTCCCAGTCTAGCTAAGTGGACCTGACTGAATTCTGATTACAGCACTCTTTAGCTATGTGCCTTGGATAAGTTTCATGATTATTTCAAACCTGTTTCTACATCTATAAAATTATATTAAGTGTAATTAATCTACCTGAAAGTATAGTTCTAAGCCTTTAATGAGACAGTCATGGAAAGAGCTAGCACCATGCTTGCCTCATGCTCCACATACACTAGGAGTGATTATACGAGTCGTTGACTAAAGAGTGGTCAGACTATTACCATTATGTTATTGCTTCATGCCTTCACATATTCTGTCTTTCTGAATATTCATATATTCTGTCTTTCCCTTGCCTTTTCCATCTCCATTGTGTTCCTGGGAATTCTATAATTTTATTTGTCCCCCACCACAGTGCCTAGCACAAAGCTTGATAGTAAGAAAAAGTACATTTTTGATGGAAGAATGAATGAATGAAGAAACTGGTAAAATAATGGCAAAGAGATTGAACAGGTTCTTTGGTGGAGAGGAATTTCCTCTTATGGCTGTTCTTGAGAAGTGAGAGTCAATAAGCCTTTTTCCCTTAAAGGCCAAAAGTTAATGTTTTATAAGTCTTAAGGTCTCTGAAACAACTACTCAACTCTGTCCCTGTAGCATATACGCAGCCATAGATAGTACGTAAGTTAATGTGAGGCTGCGTTCCAATAAAACTTTATTTTTATAGGACTGAAATTTGAATTTCATGTAATTTTCATGTGTCATCAAACTTTTGTGAAATTTTGTTCAACCATTTAAAAATGTAAAGATTATTCTTAGCTCATGGGCCATATAAAAATAAGCAGAGGATTGTATTTGGCCTCCAGCCATAATTTGCCAATCTCTAAGCTAGAAATACAATATGTAACCTACACTAGAGGGAGTTCTGGCTTATTAGTCAAAGTCCATTAGACTTATCATAATAGTTGGAAAAGGATATCATGGAAATGTGAGAAGCCCTCTCTAGTGATAATGTTATGTTTAAACTTAGACTCAATTCCTGCAAAATTCCTCAGTTTCTTCTCTGAGGCAGCAATAGCTAGAAAAGAAAATGCATATAGAATTGGGGTTTTACCAAATATCTTATGTTCTGACTTATAGATGAAAGTTAAACCTCGGGTACACATAGATATGAATATGAAAACAGTAGATACTGTGGACTCCAAAAGGAAGGAAGAGAATAAGGGCTGAAAAAACTCTTAGGTGCTATGTTTACTATCTGGGTGACTTGATCAATGGAAGCCCAAACCTTAGCATCACACACCCTTGTAACAAACATGCCCATGTACCCCTGAATCCAAAATACAACATTTTTAAAAAGTTGAGTTTTAATCTCCTTCAGTGAGCTCTGCAACCTTGGGGAAGCTGCTTAACCTTCCTAAGCCTTAGTTTTATCATGTGAAAAATGAACATAATCATCACAACTTTTTAGTGTTGTTATTAGAGAATATATATGAAGTCTGGGTATCTAATAGGTACTCAGTAAGTTATACCTATTAGCAAAACAAGCAATTATTGCATGTTTAGATTTAGTTTTTCAAATCTGTTGTTTCTCAAATCAGTTCTGTTTTCTCCTGCTATTTCTTTTCTTTGAAAAAGCAACTTCTAAGTTCAGAGGTGCATGTGCAGGTTTGTTACATAAGTAAACTTGGGTCATGGGGGTTTGTTGTGCAGATTATTTCATCACCCAGGTATTAAGCCTAGTACCTGTCTGTTGCTTTTCCTTATTCTCTCCTTCCTCCCACCCTCCACCCTCCAGTAGGCCCCAGTGCATGTTGTTTCCTTCTATGTGTCCATATGTTCTCATCATTTAGCTCTCCCTTATAAGTGAGAACATGTGGCACTTGGTTTTCTGTTCCTGTGTTAGTTTGCTAAGGATAACGGCCTCCAGCTCTACCATGTCCCTGCAAAGGACATGATCTTGTTCCTTTTTCTGGTTGCATAATACTCCATGTTGTAAATGTACCATATTTTCTTTATTCAGTCTATCGTTAATGGGCAAATTGCTACCTTAGCAATTTTGCCTTTCTTACCCTTGCCTGTTACACATTTATAAAAATTTCTTTAATCCCTTAAGAATTTATGGCTTCGAGTCAGAATTCTTAAAGGTGTTTCCTTTTTCATCTGTGTATTTGCATTTTTTATACCAGTGGGTTCAAAAGAAATAGAATACAAGCCGTATATATAATTATAAGTTGTCTAGTAGCCACATAAGAAAAAAGTAAAAAGAAACAGATAACATTACCGGTATATTTTATTTAATATCACATATCCAAAATACATTTCAACATGTAACTAATATTTTAAAATTGTGATATTTTACTTTTTCTCATACAAAATCTTTAAAATTTGATATATACTTTACACTTATAGCACTTCTCAACTCAGACTAACCACATTTTGTGTAATTTCTAGCCTGTGGCTAATTGAACAGCCCAGGCAGGCCCATATATGATAAACAGCCATATGTCAGGCACAGGGTTTTCCCAGAAGTTCACCTTAGACTTTAGTGGTAGTAAACAAGTTCTTATTTTACATTATGAAAACTGACAGTGTAGAAATGTTTTGTATTAGATTTCAAATAAGTAAAAATGTACCCAACTCACAAAAGTAATGCTGTACTTTACAGACCGGAGTGCACTGGGAAGCATCAAAGAAGGAATCTTAAAAATCAAAGAAGAACCAACCAAAATACTATCTGGAAATAAGTTTCAAGACCGGTATTTTGTTTTACGAGATGGGTTTCTCTTTCTTTATAAGGATGCAAAGGTATAGTATTTGAGCATGCAAACATTTTTATTTATGTGGTTTTTAACATTATATTTTATACTGCTCTCAGCCATCTCTCTTGGAAGTCACTGCCTGTAGTATATAAAATGCATGGTAAGCTGATGATTTCCTTCAGCCGCTGGGCTATGATATTAATGCACTCAGTAACACAGTGAAGAATTTTATATGACCTTTCTAGGCACCTCAGATTTTGTAGGGCAGCGAATGACTTAAGCCCTGAAGAAAAGTCTAATATGTGTTATATTTTTTGTTTTTTTGTTTTTTTGTTTTTGTTTTTTATTTTTTTGAGACGGAGTTTTGCAGTTGTTGCCCAGAGGAGTGCAATGGCACAATCTCGGCTCACCGCAACCTCTGCCTTCTGGGTTCAAGCAATTCTCCTGTCTCAGCCTCCTGAGTAGCTGGGACTACAGGCACGCACCACCGTGCCCAGCTAATTTTTGTATTTTTAGTAGAGATGGGGTTTCACCTTGTTGACCAGGATGGTCTCGATCTCTTGACCTCGTTATCCACCCGCCTCAACCTCCCAAAGAGCTGGGATTATAGGCAGGAGCCACCACGCCTGGCCCTAATATGTGTTATAAATCAGCATCTCAGTCAATAAAACTAATAGAGAATTTGTGATACCCTAAAATAAAAGACTTCAGATTAGCTATTGGAAATTAATAGAAGGTATAATAAAATGGTAAAACCCAAGTTAAAATAAATCTCATTAGTATCTTTCCTATACATTTGAATAAATTAACACATTTAATTTTATATGTATTAATGTAATCTTATTGACATATTCCCTGTAATTTAATTCCCTAAAAGTTCTTATTAAATAATTGTGGAATGGATAAGAGAACTAGAGATATAAAAGAGGGAGTAGATAATGGCATAGCTATACAAATACTGAACTTAAGTTGAGTGTAATGGTTTACATCTGTAATCCCAGCATTTTGGGAGGTCAAGGTGGGCAGATCACAAGGGCAAGAGTTTGAGACCAGCCTGGCCAATATGCTGAAACTCCATCTCTACTAAAACTAAAAAATTAGCCGGGCATGGTGGCAGGTGCCTGAAGAACCAGCTACTTGGAAGGCTGAGGCAGGAGAATCACTTGAACCAGGGAGGCGGAGGTTGCAGTGAGCCAAGATAGTGCCACTGCACTCCAGTCTGGATGGCAGAGCAAGACTCCATCTCAAATAAATAAATAAATAAATAAATAGATAGATAGATAGATAGATAGATAGATAGATAGATAGATAGATAGATAGATAGATAAATAGATAGATAGATAGATAGATAGATAGATAGATAGATAGATAGATAGATAAATAAATAAAATATTGAACTTAACAAATCTCATCTCTGTGAAGAGCTACCTGCATGATTAAGTAACTCAAACTCTTAACCTCAATATCCACATCTGTAATTTAAGATATTGTGGGTTCTGCATGTTGGGTTGTTTTAATGCTTAGAAATATATATATGTATTTTTAAAATATTCTCTGGGTGCAGATTATATGAGTTTGTTCACTTTATTAAAATTCACTGAGCTAAATATGCTTTGTGTACTTTTTATATATGTATTATATATACACTACTGTTTTCAAAATCAAAGCATTAGGATAAGAAAAGCAAAACAAAGATGTGCACAGGCCCCACCCCCAGGGATTTGGTTTTTATAAGACTGTTATAGGTGCTGTTAACAGCATTTTTCTTTAATTTTTTGAATTAATTTTTTTAGCTTTTAATTTCAAAAGTGCAAGTGCAGATTTGTTAGATAGGTAAACTTGAGTAATGGTGATTGGTTGTACACGTTATTTCATCACGTAGGTGTTAAGCCTAGTACTTATTAGCTGTTTGTTCTGGTCCTCTAACTCTTCCCACCCTCCAGCCACCAAAAGGCCCCAGTGAGTGTTGTTCTCCTTTGTGTATCCATGTGTTCTCATCATTTAGCTCCCACTTATAAGTGAGAACATGCGGTATTTATTTTTCTGTTCCATGTTAGTTTGCCAACAATAATGGCCTCCAGTTCTATCCATGACCTTGTAAAGGATATGATCTCATTCCTTTTTTATGGATGTATACTATTCCATGATCGTAGTGGATAAGTTTTTGATGTGCTGCTGGATTCAATTTGCCAGTAATTTGTTGAGGATTTTTGCATCGATGTTCATCCAGGATATTGGCCTGAAGTTTTCGTTTTTGTTGTATCTCTGCCAGGTTTTGGTATCAGGATGATGCTAACTTCATAGAATGAGTTAGCAAGGAGTCCCCACTTCTTAATTTTTTGAAACAGTTTCAGTAGGAATGATAGCAACTCTTATTTGTACATCTGGTAGAATTCAGCTGTGAATCCATCCAATCCTGGGCTGTTTGTGGTTGGTAGGCTTTTTGTTACTGCTTAAATTTCTGAACTGGTTATTGGTCTGTTCAGGGATTCAATTTTTTTCTGGTTTAGTCTGGGAGGCTCTATGTGTCCAGGAATATACCCATTTCTCGTTTTTCTAGTTTATGTGCATGGAGGTATTTATAGTATTCTCTAATGATTGTTTATATTTCTGTGGTGTCAGTGGTACTGTCCCCCTTATTGTTTCTGATTGTGTTTATTGAATCTCTGTTTTCTTGTTTATTAGTCTAGCTAGTGGTCTAATACTATTTGTGAAAGTTCTTTTTAAACTTTGAAACATTTTTAAATACAATAATAATAGCATGCTCATCCAAAGATACCACTAAGAATATGAATCGGCAAGTCCCAGATTGAGAAAATTCTATTAATAGATGTACTAATAGTCCCATATTGAGAGAATGTATTAATTAAGGTATATCAGAAGAAGGACCCATATCAGGAATATAAAGAGCTCTTCTAAATCAACAATAAGAAAAATAGTTCAATAAAAATCCTGGCAAAGGATAGAACAGACATTACATGAAGGAAGATGTAGAAATGTCCTATAACCCATTGAACCAAAAGTGTTCAACATCATTAGTAATCAGGAAATTAAAATTAGAACCACAAACACAATTTTACGCTCATTGGTATGACTAAAATCTTAACAGTGATAACACCCAATATTAAAAATGATGTAGAGTAATTAGAACTCCCACATAAATTGTTCGTGGAAAGGTGAAATCACACGATTACTCTGTAAAACTATTGGTCAGTTTTTAAATGAAGTTACAAACAATATCTACCCCATGATCCAGCAGTTCTACTCAAAGGTAATTATAGTCACAAATGCACTTGTACAAGAATGTTCGTAGGCAGATTTATTCATAAAAGCTGATACCTGGGAACATTCCAGATATCTACCAATAGGAAAATAGTCTATTCATATAATAGAATACTACTCTGCAACAAAATGATTATTAACACAACTGAATTTTTAAAACCTTTTGAAACAAAAAAGCTTGACACAAAATAGTAGCATATAAATCTGATCATAACAAGTCTAAGAACAGACAAAACCCTTCTATGGTGATAAAAGTCAGAAAGCGTTTCCTTAGGTTGGGAGCAGAGTTTGCTGCAGAATTGCCAAGGAAAAGGGTCAGTGGGGTACTTTGTAGATAGAAATTTTCTTGATCCTGTTTTGGATGGTGGTCACATGGGGGTCACATGCAGCAACAATTCTGTTTCTTTGAGATTCAGGTAGTACCAAGGCAATTACTTTAAATGTAGAATGGAAGTTAGCAGGACCTGGAAAATACTTTTTACATTGAATTATAAAATTCACTTGGGTAAACATTGTTTGCACACTTTTAGTGAATGGTGCTTCACTGTGTTCTGTTGTGGAGATGCACAAAGAAAGACCACAGTGTAACATCTGTTAATACTTTATGAAGAAAGATTTTTTTGGCAGCTTTCCAAAGCTGCGGGTGTATTTTGTGGCTTCTGTTCAGCACTCCCTGTGCTTTAATTACTTTCCCTGTATATTCCTCCAGCAGAGAAGCCTCCATGTGGGCATGAATAAATCATAGTAGCATCCAATTCTGTGTATGCATTCCATGTTTGCTTTCCTCAAGGACAATGCAATGTCCAGGCAGGAGACTAATAAAACAGCCTGAATTCTGCAGCCCTTATCACAGGTTCATATTATAAATGCACTTGAACTGCCACTTGATATCCAGAAGGGAGTCCGGATGGAAATCAAGTGGTGACTGTCATTTATTATCATTCTTCAATTTTACCTATAGAGGAATAGTAGATTTTATAGAATTATGGGGTTATGTGATGGAACACATCAGATGTTCAGGTTCATGAACTTTAGTTCTAGTCAACTAGAACTGAATCTGATAGAATTTTGTTTGGTTTTGTGCAGTGGGCCACCCACCTTGATCTTCAAAAGACTGATTTCTTTCATCACAGTCCTTGCATATACATAATATGTTGGTTAAGGATCACTCTTGTAGTTGGATATCTGCCTGGGGTATTTAGAAATCAACCTGAAATTTTATGTCTCATCAAGGAACAGACACTTTTCATTGTGTAAAAACAGAAGGTTGCTAAAAACAAATATAGTAGTTTGTGGTAGTAGTAATGACAAGGCAGTCATAATGGCAGCAGCTAACATTGAAGTTGCCATTAATATATGTGTGGTTTTCTATGCGAAACAGAGTTCTATATATTTTATTTGGATTATTTCATTTTATCTATACAGTTACACCATGAGATTGATTGCTATTCTTATTATTCCCACTATGCAAATGAGGAAATAGACTCTCAAAGACATTACATAACTTGTTCAAAATCACACAGTAAGTGTTGGGGTCAGAATTATTCCCAGGCATTTTACTTCAAAGGCTCTATGCAGAAACTCAGAAAATTTAACATTTGTATTACCTTAGTGTTACTGCTGAAAGAATTTTATGTGTGGTAGAGAGTAAGTTGTTTTCATTAAATACTATAAAATATTTTAAAATATGGAAATGCAAACAATTCAGTTTTTATATTTTCTCTCAAGCAGATGTACAGTTTAGTATCTGCCACAGGGAAGGCTGTTCATGCAGTGACTTTTACAGATGGATTGTTTTTGTAAGTGAGATGAGGAGTCTCATACCCCTTAACGGAAAAAGTTTTGCTTTAAGAATTTGTATCTGTTTGAAAGAGTCATCTTGCTAAATCCGAGCTACCTTGCATAAACTGGGAGGCAGTGATAGTCCCAAGAACTTGTCTACAGACCGTGCTCTTTAAGGACACTGAACACATTTTTTAATAACAGTGACCTAAAGTTATGGAATTATTGTCTGATTATTAAGTGTTTGACAGTTATATTTGCATATTTGTCAGAATAAATAAATGTAACTGATACTTTAATTTGTACATTTTGAAAAGCAGATGAGAGATTTATGCTTTTCCTTTAAACTCAAACTCTGATTATGTTCAACACATGACTTCATTTCATTACTTTTTCATGTTACCAGTCTATCCCTATTAATATCCGTGGTGAATTCATTGGCAATGTTAACTTTTCAATTGATTTTACAGTAAATTGTCAGCAGTAAAATCTCCCAACTTATTTGAGTAAAGAGTTAGCATTTGTTTTAGTAGTTGGCATTAATATATGTGTGCTTGTATATATTTTTAAAAATGATTTAGTTAAAAGAGGAAAAATTACAAATTAAGAAGCGTATTTAAGGAGACTTTGTGTTAATTAGAGATAATTTATGAATGCTCATTAAGAACAAATCACAGTAATACACAGGGGAAGATATCTTTTGTTCTGCAAGTTTTCCCTGTGCAGAAAATGTTAATTCTTTTCAGACTTAATTTACATAAAAGGTTAGAGGTTTCAGAGAATATAGCCATTATACTGTTAATGGTGTGAAGAAAGCAAATGCATAAAGGGGGTCATTAAAAGTTGCATACACGTTAATAAGCAAATTCTTTTTAGCCACAGGAATACTTCTTTAAGCATACTCATTTAATTGGCTTAGTTAAAAACTTTATTTTTAAATATAGTGGCTGAAGCAACACATTTCAGACTTCATAATAGTCTAGTATATTAAACTTTTTGGAGAAATTCTCTGTAAATTACACATACCAAAAGAGAAAGTTGTAATAAGCCAACAGTAAAGCGATCTTGCCAAACGACATTTCCTTTTATAGAACTTTCCATTAAGATCTATATAGCTCCACTTTATGAATATTCAGTTTTGAAATGGAAATGGAAAAGAATGTGTTTCTACAATTGCTAATCTCCTCAAATTATATCATTTGTGTGGTTTTGTTTTGGACAGGCTATGGTATAAAGTAATGAGCTTGAATGCCAGGATCGACTTTGAGCAATCAATTAAATTGCTTCAGACTCTCAATCTACTTATTACAAAAAGTTTTTCAAAATGTAGGCAATCCTGAAACGTCAATGTCCTGTGTAAATGAAGACTGTCTGGTTCAGGCACAGTGTTTCTCATTCTCAAATATGCAAGTCGTGTCTTCTCCATACTGCTAGAGTTGTAGCCTACCCTGCAGTGTCTGTTGGGACTGTGTCTGAGGGAAGAGCAATCTAAATTATTAAAAGGAACACAAACCTTGGTTGTAATTTGATTTAACCTCTGACACAGGTGGCTAGGAATCACCTGTACTGCATACATTCCTAATAGCTCTCCTCTCCTTGAATATATCCTAGTGTGGGCACTTACTACCTTACAAAGCTACCTCACTGTTTTATAATCGACAGTTCAAATTGTTAAAATGCTCTTTTTTAAAATTCAGCAAATTAGCAGGCTGTGAAATCAATACCCAAATATCAGTCTCCAGTTGGATTTAAGAGAGAAAACGCATAAACTAATTGAAAACAACCTTAAAACTAGTGGAGGTTTATGTGAAAGAAACTATAGAACTTCTCTGATAGAAGTAAAACTGATGTTTAATCTACTAATGTTGATTTATAGAGTTAATGCAATTATTTTAAAGTTTGCTGAGGAAAGTACTTTTAAAATTTTCAAAAGTATTTGATAATTCACTCCAAAGGATAGATAAGAATAATTTGAAGATATTTTGGGAGATAAGAAGTAAAATAGTTTTGAATGATTTTCTCATCCAACTATTAAGATATACAGTGAAACTAAAATACCTTAAATATTATAATCCTTGTATAAAAGTGAACAAAGAGCAATGGTACCATAAATTTCGGTAAAATACTATATGTTAGGATTTAATTTTTCATAAATACACCACACAAAAGTACATGTCTGAAGGAATGTTTGTTCAATAAATTGGGTTAGAATAATCAACAAGAAAAATAATTTATCTAAATTATCATTTATACTGTATATTAAAATATATTTTCCAGATTGACAAAAGATTTAAATCCTGAAAAATACCGATCCTTAAAGCTACAAGATCATAAAACTGAATATTTATCAGCTACATGGGAACACTTTAAACTTAAGCAAATGTTAAGAAAGTACCCTCAAAAGACCAATATGTTTGACTTATTAAAAAGAAGGTAAACAATGAGCTAGGTTAAGGCAAAGAGAAATTTGGACAGAATATTTTATTTAAAAAGACAAGGCAATTTCATATTCAATACATAAAGAACTAGTACAAACAAAGACATGGATAAACTGTTTACCACATCAAAACTGCCAATGGCTAGCAAATACATAAATATACACTTAACATTTGTGTTACCTTAGTGTTTTTGCTAGGGTAAGTAAATGTACCCTATCAGTTTAGCCAAGATTTTTTTCTTAATCATATTCCTAGCCTGTGACTCAGTGGTTACATTTCTAGAAATCTAGCCATAGGGGAAAAATTCAAAATATGTTTTTTAAAACATTATCTACAATGATAGTAATAGTGAAGTTACTGATAATAGAGGTTAGGAATAAATTCACCATGTAAATTCCAGGCCTTTGGTGACCACAGCATTATTTCTGATCATCTTCCTGGTTACTTTTCCCTCTGTATTTCTTTTATATCCTTCTAACCTATTTGCTCTATGAAACTCATTTTTAATTTTATGAGCGTATGTTCCTCCCTTTTCCAATGTGACTGCTTTCTGAATATTGGGAGTGGTGTGAAGAAGTATATAATTGATATAGGGCTAACTGTAATTTCTTTTTTACGGTGTTTTTCATTTTTAATATTTGGTTAAACAAAATACATCTTTTGTAAACAAACCTAGCACAAGGCCAACAACAAAAAGGAATAAAAGCAAGAAATAAAAGCCTAGGGTTGCCCCTTATTGGGCATCAGGGTCAGGCCTGCTCACTTCTTTGAAGGAAGTGGAGCTTTTTGCCCTTGGGCATCAGCATGGATCCCTGTTCCTAAGCACCAGAAGTGGATATGAACAGAGAAACCAGCCCTGAAATGTTTAAGCGTCTTTGCGTATCCCATTGGCTCATGGACTCTGAGTGCATGGGGACTCTGAAGTGCCATTTGCACAGGCCCAAGTGGATTTGTGGAGAGGAGTTTGCTCCTCTTCCCAAGAAATGGCTTACTATCTCTGACAGTGCCAGTGACCCCAAGGTCCTGCTTGTGCCAATCAGCAAGGTTGGCTGTAAGATCTGGCTGTTGGTGGTTGGAATGTCATTGTGCAGGGTGGGAAGAGCTCCCTGTGGCGCCAAGCAGGTCTGGTGTAGAAAATGGTGCAGAAGAGACTGCGGCCAGTTGCTGAGAAGACACAATGCAGTAGCCGCTTGGTGGCCTGTTACTCAGCATTAAAAAAAAATTTTTTAATAGTCTATTTTAATTATTAGGAGAATTTTTATTAATTTGGATATTTGAGATAGCTCAATATATGTTCATATATATTCACGAGTCTGTTTTCCATAATTCCAAAATCCAAAAAGTACAGAAAATCACAACTCATTTGGTGGCAAAATCTAACCCAAAACAACATGAAGATATATGTATCCTTTATCTTGAAAATATGAATATTTTCGTATACAGAGTACTGCCCCCGTCAACACTGGTGATGTGGAGTTACAAACATATAGCATATGTTTTAAAATATGAGAAATCACCTCTGATGTGTATTAGTTAGGGTCCTCTAGAGGGACAGAACTAATAGGAGATATATATATATATATGAAGGGGAATTTAAGGAGTATGGACTCCTGCAGTCACTAGGTGAAGTTCCACTATAGGCCGTCTGCAAGCTGAGGAGCAAGGAAGCCAGTAGTGGCTCAGTCTGAGTCCCAAAACCTCAAAAGTAAGGAAGCCAACAGTGCAGCCTCCAATCTGTGGCTGAAGGCCGCGAGCCCCGGCAAGCTGCTGATGTAAGTCCAAGAGTCCAAAAGCTGAAGAACTTGGAGTCCAATGTTCAAGGACAGGAAGCTTTCAGCGCAGAAAAAGATGAAGGAAGGCCAGAAGACTTAGCAAGTCTGCTTTTTCATCTTCTCCTGCCTGCTTCATTTTAGCCACACTAGCAGCTGATTAGATAGTGCCCACCCAGATTGAGGATGTTTCTGCCTCTCTCAGTCCACAGACTCGAATGTCAGTTTCCTTTGGCAACACCCTAACAGACACACCCAGGAACAGTACTTTCCATGCTGCAATCCAGTCAAGTTGACACGGAGTATCAACCATGACATGATGTACATCATCTGACCCCAAGTGTTTTTGAATCAGTAATTATACAGCCATGTGTGGGTTTATATATACATGTGTATACATGTATAACATTAATATATCTGAAGTTATCTACTAAGATGTATTTGATTGTATTGTAAATTGAAAGACTCTTCATTTACTAAACTCCTGAAATGTTTGTTTTATGAAACATTGATAAACTAAACAATTCTAAACCCAATTATTAATGCTGAAGGAAAATGTAAGGAAATGTGTAAGTCCATTTACTTACAAATTATTTTGTTTTCCTTACAGAGTAGTAAACATGAAAAAATGTTTTCTCTGAGTTCAGTGAAGTTTTACCGTGGAGTAAAAAAGAAAATGAAGCCTCCAACAAGGTAAAGTTGGAAAGGAAAGTGCTGAAAGGAAAAAAACAAAATATATATATATATATGGGAAAATATGTCTGTTTAAGGATTTAGGGATCAGTGGCATTAGTCTAACTTTTTATAGAGTAAGTTTTAGGCAAATTTTTTAAGTTATTTCCCTGTCACAGGGTTCTTGTGGCAGATCAAGGAACTCGTATGAGTAGATAAGGAGGGATGATGTTCCCACTGAAACTGAGACCAAGCTCCTTGGTCATTGCAATCTCTCTATGTGAAGCAAGAAATTAAGGGAGGTCCTGTCTACTGGGAAGTTCATGGCTTCCTCTGCATCTCATTCCTTGAGCTGTCACATGACAATCAGGGTGTCTCAGACAAGTCTGTACACGGGAAAGCAAATGCTGCCCTCCAGCTTCCCGATGCTTGACTTCTACAGTGTTTTGGTTCTGGTTCTGTTTCTGTAATTTTCCCTTTTTACTATGCTGACTTTGGTACTGTAAACACACAGTATGTGAGTGGTGGAGAGAAGGTGGATGCTTCCTACAGATTGTGTGCCTCTTTAACACTTCATATACCCCAGAGTTGGTTTATACCACAATTTCTTATCATATTACTTCGATTAGCTAATAAATGTTTGCACTAATACTTCGTATCATGAACATCATTTTAATGAACTATATGTGCTTGCTTCTGAAATTTTGTTGCTGGAAATTTCTTTACTTTGGCCTTCATACTCAGTTTCAAAGCCTAGCACATATACCTGTGTCTTAATAGGCATGTTCTTTAATTCCCCCAGTATTAGTACTCTCTATGTATCATCTTATTTCAGTCATTTTTGTAGATATTTGGCCTTATTCAGTTAAGAATATCTTCTCAGACACAGCTCTTCTCTGCCCCATAACATTACAAGCCTCCTTCCCTCTATATAAAGGTGTAGCCAGATCCCTAAGCATTTAGCATTCACCTCTAGCTAAGTCAAACACACTGAATGATCACTTGTGGAAGTCTATGCATTCCCACCATTAAATCTCATCTCCTTAACATCTCATCCTGTTTTCTGCCTTGTAAAATGTATCATTTTATATTTATGTGCCTGTGTGTGTTTTTTTCTATGTGATGCAGTTGGGGATTGACCGCATATTCAGAGAAACATCACTGGTAAGTTAACAGCTGACAACTTTTGGATGTAATATATTGGTGACAACTTCAGGAAAAGAATAACTTCAGTAATTTCTGATAGAACTACAGATAGAAAGTGTTTCACCTAAGAGAAATTAGTGTTGTTTATAAAGACTTTGAGTTTAAGAAGAAGAAAACAGAGGCTAGGCGTGGTGGCTGACACCTATAATCCCAGCACTTTGGGAGGCCGAGGTGGGTGGATCACGAGGTCAAGAGATCGAGACCATCCTGATCAACATGGTGAAACCCCATCTCTACTAAAAATACAAAAACTAGCTGGGCATGGCGGCGTGTGCCTGTAATCCCAGCTACTCAGGAGACTGAGGCAGGAGAATTGCCTGAACCCAGGAGGCAGAGGTTGCAGTGAGCTGAGATGGCGCCATTGCACTCCAGTCTGGGTAACAAGTGAAACTCCATCTCAAAAAAAAAAAAAAAGAGGAAAACAGATTTTTATCAGGGTTCAAGTCCCATATATCCTATTTGGCAATGACTCTGAAGAGAGACTACTTCTAATTTCTTCCATAGTTAATATGACTGTGGTATTCAGCTTTTATAAGATAAGTAGGTGATAGTTTCAAAAAGATTAAGAGCTAGCTAAAATCAGATTTTAAAAAGACATATATCCTGCTCTCAAACCTGTTCTTTCTATATATATACTTCTTGCCTTATACCGTTACCAGTAACCACCAATATTCTAGAGAGTGTGCTGTTTCCTGTGTCTAATCAGTCAGTGAGCCATATGAGATCTACCTCTTCACTGTGCCCCTCATCCACCTATACCTCTCTATTCTCAGGGCCAGGCCTTCATTGATCTGCCTGGATTATTCCGGGAGTCCTAAGTGCTCTTCACGCCTGTGCTTTGCTTTTGTTCTGGCGTACATTCTCCACCTCTCCAATGAGGAGTGTTTTCTACACTGTACCATGTTTCTCTCCTGCTTTAAAATTTCCGTGAACTCTTTCACCTATTGGATCAAGCACAGAATTGTTGCATGGCATGCAAAGCTGAATATGACTCCATCAACTTTAACTCCCACAGCTTTTCCTTTCTCACTTAAGGACAAAACCAGCATCTGTCTTTATTCACCACGCATTCCTTGCTGTTTCAGATCTGTGTGTGTGATGTATATGGCCCCTCTACTGAGCTTTTGTTCATACTTTTTGCTTCTCCTTCCTCTTGTTACTTTCAGTATCTCTTTGTTGATCCAAGCAACTCAACTCTCACTGTTCTTTGAAACCATAGTTCAAATGCCCCAAAGCCTTCTCTAATAGCTCTTACCTCTGATCATTATTTATTTATTGCTTGCACTTACAGCATTTTATAAACAAGGGTACATAATTAAAATGATTTGTGGCAGGAATGGTTTTCTTGGACATGGTAATAGGGAAGGACAATGTTTTCATGAGGTTCTAATGAAGAAAACACATTTTTTAAGAAATATCATTTTCAACATTTTTCAGGTAAATTATTTTGATAATACAGGAATGTAAAAAATACAATTACTTTGAAATGCCCATTAGGTCTTTCCAATATCAATTATAAAAATTTTCTCTTATAAGGAACAACCCTCTCCTCATCTCCAAGTCTGTGGTTTCTATGTTTGTGCTCAGCTTTAGTTCTGCTTTTTCTCACTGTGTCATAATTTATTTGTCTACATGCTTAGGTCCCCTAATAGACTACAGGAGCCTTGTGGACAAGGCCTCTGTTTTATGTAGGCTTTCAATAAAAGGTTACTGAATCACTGTTGTTGGATATGCAGTGGTTTTTTTCATGTAGTTTTATTTTTCATAAATCTATGGGTATTAGTGTTTATAATTACAATGGTGGAGACTGTGTCTCAGCCTTTTTGAAAGCAACATCTGCTCTTAAGAGAATCTGCATATATTTTTCCTCTCGGCCTCAGATTTTCTGTAGAAAACAGTGTTTTACCATCATGTACTTAAAAAGGCAAAATGAAACTGACCTTTCTGCCTTTCCAGAAATATTGTTGATCACTTTGCAGCATTTCCCAAAGTCTTCAGCTGTATTTTGTTTAAACCTGCATATTTACACTCTAACTTTGCATTGCACACGTAGCAGAAGACCAAAACAACTTGTACTGAAATGTTCCACTTTTGCAATTGCATTATTAATCAGGGAAACCCAAAGAGACTTTTGATCACAAAATCACCAAGCAGATACAGTAGAGAATAGTCAATTGTCTTTGTGAATGACCTAGTTTATAAACCTTGTTTTGCAGGCACCTATGTTGTGACAGTTCACAAACTCAGATGGAGTGGATGACCAGTATCTTTGTTGCCCAGGTATGATATTTGTTTGAATTATCCAATAAAGTATGGTAACCTAGTTTACAGGAAATGTTAGTGTGATGGTGATTTTTAAAGAATTTTTTAATAAGCACTTGAAATGTATATAGGATTGGCATTAACTTTGATTCTCTCATCTCTTTTAAAATGGTGTATTAAATTTCAAATGTATTCATTACCTTTTGAAAGAGAGTTTATTCCATTAAAGCTTCTTTTCTGCCAGCCCCACAGCCTCCTTGGCTTAGGTAAGGTGTGTTGCTTCAAAATGGTCCTGTGAGAAAGAGGGATTTTTCTCAGCTGTCATCCTACCAGAGTCCCACATAGACCTTCATTTAGAAAAGTGTTCTCTTTCCCTTCTTGTTCTCCCACTCTCTCCACCCCTGCCTTTCCAGAAACAAGGACAGGAACCTACTTTTCTTTAATAACTGTTGTGTGCTAGATACTTCATAAGAGAAACTCATGTATTCCTTGCAGCAAATCATACAAGATGTTGTTTGGCTTTATAAAAGAAAGGTTTTATTGTTCACTCAGGACCATATATTTAAATAGTAGTTTAAACCCAAGGGTGTCTGAGGCCAATCCTTATACTCAGTTCTGCATTTGTTTTCCTCCCTAGAGCAGAACTTACCCTTTTGAGGAATGACAGTTAAATAGTCCCATTAATTGGACTGGTTTGCTTCCCAAACTTGTCTAGCTAAATTCTCAACAATGCTTCTTGTGGAGCATTGAATTTCATTGGTAACGATTAAGTTGCCATTCTTTATTACGGAGGTGGTATTTTCCTGTTTCCCTTACAAGGAGAAGTTAGCTCACTCCAAAATCTGGTTCTTATTCGTTCTGAAATAGTTTGCTCTGTTCATTTAATTTATTAACCTTTCTAGTGGGTAATAAACACAGCTCTTCTCAGCCAGTCTCTGACATTACTACCTGGGAAAACATGTGCAGAAGAGACTGGCTGCTAACTTTTTAGAGGCTTTTCTTCTCCTCCTCCTTCTTCTTCCTTCTTCTTCTTCTTCTTCTTTCTTCTTCTTTCTTCTTTCTTCTTTCTTCTTTCTTTCTTCTCTTTCTTCTTTCTTCTTTCTTCTTTCTTCTTTCTTCTTTCTTCTTTCTACTTTCTTCTTTCTTCTTTCTTCTTTCTTCTTTCTTCTTTCTTCTTTCTTCTTTCTTCTTTCTTCTTTCTTCTTTCTTCTTTCTTCTTTCTTCTTTCTTCCTTCTTCTTTCTTCCTTCTTCTTCTTCTTCTTCTTCTTCTTCTTCTTCTTCTTCTTCTTCTTCTTCTTCTTCTTTTCTTCTTTCTTCGTTCTTCTTCTTTCTTCTTCTTTCCTCTTCCTCTTCCTCTTCTTCTTCTTCGTCTTTTTTTGTAACTTTTAAAAATCCAGATATTCAAGTTTTTTTTTGTTTTTGTTTTTGAGACAGTCTCTCTCTGTTGCCCAGACTGGAGTATAGTGGCACGATCTCAGCTCACTGCAATCTCTGCCTCCTGGGTTCAAGTGATTCTTCTGCTTCAGCCTCCTAAGTATCTGGGAATATAGGCATGCACCACCACACCCGGCTAATTTTTGTATTTTTAGTAGAGATGGGGTTTTGCCATGTTGGCCAGTCTGGTCTTGAACTCCTGACCTCAGGTGATCTGCCTGCCTTGGCCTTTCAAAGTGCTAGGATTATAGGAATGAGCCACCTCACCAGGCCACAGATACTCGAGTTCTACTTTAGGAAAAACAAAAAACTGGATTTGAATTCTCTTACTAAAGATGGGACTATAGAGTCTAAAGCTGTTACAGTGTCATTTGTGGGAGAACTAAATTGATATTTTTGTTTTTATAGTTGGAGTTAGTAGACTGAAGTTGAAAGTTAAGGAATGAATACAGGAAGCAAAGCCTACTCTCATGACCAGATTATTTCTCACTGTCTCATGTTTTAATCCTTGTCCTCGGTTGCAAAGATTTAGCCTAATTATCTTTCCTCTGTTCATTTTACTTCCTGGGATTATTTAGGTCCTCCCTTAAGATAAACACAGAAGCCTTCTTGGATTTAAGGATTTATGGTTCATCTCTGTAGGGAAATAGCAAAATAGCAAATTTTAATGTATTTTAAAAGTGTAGACATACACACAAACACATATGAGAATTAACAGTAAACACCCCTTATAATGAGCTCTTTTTGGTATTCAGAGTACTTCTGTAACCTCCATCCCTTTGTACATCCCTGCCTCAAAAGTCTTCTAGACTTTAGCTTAAGTATTCTATTCTCAGAGAAGCTTTTCCTGACTTAAGGCAAATTAGACCTTCAGGCTATAACCTTAGCATCCTGTACTTCTCCACTGTGACACTAACTTAAAAAAAAAAGTTACTAGCTATTTCATGTCTGCACTCTTACTAAAATGTAAACTCCATGAGAAAGACTCTATTCATTGTATTTGACTTGAATGTCAAGTACATGTTCAGTTAGTATTTCTAAAATAGGGAATAGGTTAAGGAAATCAGTAATCAGATAAAATCTCAAATGGATATCAGTGTGATAAAAAAAAGAATCAAAATATGTCAGGTAAGGAGAGATTGTGATTGACATAAGGAAGGCACCAATTGAGCGAGGTTCTCAGGAAATGGCTTTCTGAGTAGGTGGCAGGTGAGCTGAGACCAATCTGAAATGAGAGGAGAATCATGCAGGCTTCCAGGAAAGATCATTCAGGGTTGGGTGCAGCAGAACTAGGTCCCGAGATGTCATCACTGTTTTGCTGTATTCTATAAATATCATAAAGGGAAGATATGAGAGATGCAGTTTCTGCTTAATAGTTTGAAACAAGGGAAGGATATAATCTGACTAATTTTAAATGAAAAAAATAATTTTGTGCACTTTGTTGAGGCTGCACTGTAGAGGGTCAAAGATATAAGTGGAATGAACAGCTACAAGAAAGAAGATATCAGCTCAGACTAGGATGGTAACAATGAATATGGTAAGACAAATTCAGTTTCAGGAATGTTTTGAAGGTAGAGCCAGTAAGGCTTTTGGAATTATTGTGAAGCGACAGTGTTGTCTGGGGTATATACCCTGGAGTTCATTGTCACACACCAGGACAATTAGGAAACGGACCCACATGAGTTTAGGAGCAGGATGTTTAATAGGTAGAAGAGAAGAGAGAGAGAAACAGCTTCCTCCATACAGGAAGGAGTCTCCAAGCAGAAAGGATCAGCTGGCAGGGAATGCACAGTTTTATAGTCCAGTTTGAGGAGGTGGTTTCTGATTTACGTAGGGCTCACAGATTGGTTCAATCAGGTATGGTGTTTACATAGTGTGTGGGGAAGGCTGGTCACCCCCATCCCCACCCTAATCTTTATGCAAATTGGCTTTCCAATTGATTGGCACCATCTTGTCTGTTCCTTACAATACATGTGGCTGACAGAGAAGGGAACATAGAGCCACCATCTTGAAAATGTCTAGTCCTTAGTTCCTGTTGGCATTCACCCAAGCAAGCTCTCAGCTTGCAGGCTGCTCTTTGTTAGAAAATGATTTAGGTCTGCTTTTCATTAAAAAGAAAAGCCTTACAAGGACTCCCATTCCTTTGCTATCTGCTAAGTAATTCCTTCTTAACTCCTTTAACAATTGGCTCTAGCAGTTTGAGAGGAAGAGTAGAAATCCAGAAGAGAGTTCTAGCTTTTTGGCAACTGTCAGATTTAAGTGTGATCCTCAGAGATTTACAAGGAAATAAAGAGTTCTGTTTTGGCCACATAAACTTTGAGATACCTATTAGATACACAGATGCATATGCTGGGTAGTAGGTTGGATGTGTGGATCAAAAACTCAGGCACAGGTTTGGGGCTAAAATGTAAAGTTTGGGGAAGTCAGCACTTAGATTATATTTAAAGCTATAGGATTAGATGAGATGCCTGGGGGAGAAGGTTTGAAGTGAAGAGGGAAGCATGGAAGAGGGAGGGGGAGAGAGAGAGAGAGCAGAGGAATAAGCACTTGGACATTTCAATATTTAAAACTTAGGCAAAAGAAAAAGAAACAGCAAAAGCAATGATAAGGAGTAAGAAAGGAGAAAAACCAGGTGATGGCTACAGAAAATTCTGTCAAGTAATTTGCTTATATAAATGAGGTTGTGACTAGACAGAGGTCAAGGTAGGTTTGGGGGTTTTGATTCATCTGTAAGATGGGAGAGTGTGTACTTGCATACATTATATGAAGACAATCCAGTAATTAGACGAAGAAATGGAGGAGGAAGAAATGAAGAGAAGAAGAGAGACGTTATTAAACCAGCAGAGGCACTGAATAGACATGAAATGATATGAGCAAGTGCATGGTTAAAAATTCATTATTAAATTCGTTATTAAAAATCATTGTACAACAGAGAGTGTGGCACATTTCTTCTCAAATTACTGACCACCTCAATTTTTGGCATACTGACAGATTATAGATGTGACTGGAGAAAAGTTATTTGCAATCAGATTGCAAGAAATAAGACTCATTTATGTGACTATAGATGCAAAGAGATTGGTACATTTCATGGTTGGAGAAGTATTTTCTTAAGTGATTAGTAATAATTGTTGGATTGAATCAGTGAGTTCACCACATGTGAGGCAGGCAGGGATTTTAAAAGCGTAAGGGCAGAGGCAAAGGGGAGAAGTAATCTTGAGAGAGTGAGGAAGCCAGTTGTCCCTCGGTAGAACTTCAAGGCAGTGCTGGATTCTCTCTTAAAATTTAAGGTTAAGTTGAAAGTGTGATGGGTCTACACAGTGATTTATTTTTGTCCTCCATCAACTCGCAGGTGCTCATGAAATAAGCTGAATTGTGTTTAATTAGGTTTGGGGCTTTGTCAGGCAAGTATGATAGAGGAAGAAGGAGGAAGGAAATAAGTAATCAGAAAAAATTTGGACTTGAAGATATTTACAAGGAACTGAGTTTACTGATTGACCATGAAATCTAAGCCAGGCAATGGGGGAAGTGGTAAAAAAATGTAGTGAGAAGAATGGTGGTAGGTTAGAGGTCTCAAGGAGTGAAAAGAATAAAGTGCATGAAACTAAATTTAGTTAGTTGGAAAGATAGGCAAAAGTTAGAAAGTAGAAGACAGAGGCCAGGCGTGGTGGCTCACACCTGTAATCCCAGCACTTTGGGAGGCCCAAGTGGGTGAATCACGAGGTCAGGAATTCAAGACCAGCCTTGTCAACATGGTGAAACCCTGTCTCTGCTGAAAATACAAAAATTAGCTGGGTGTGGTGGTGGGCACCCGTAATCCCAGCTACTGAGGAGGATGTGCAGGAGAATTGTTTGAACCCAGGAGGTGGTGGTTGCAGTGAACCAAAAGGGTGCCATTGCACAACAGGGCGAGATAGGAAGGCTTTTACACTGTTGGCAGGAGTGTAACTTAGTTCAACCATTGTGGAAGACAGTGTGGCGACTCCTCAAAGATCTAGAACCAGAAATACCACTTGATCCAGCAATCCCATTAGTGGGTATATACCCAAAGGATTATACATCATTCTCCTATAAAGACACATGCACATGTATGTTTATTGCAGCAGGGTTCACAATAGCAAAGACTTCCAACCAACTGAAATGCCCATCAATGATAGACTGGATAAAGAAAATGTGACACATATACACCATGGAATACAATGCACTCATAAAAAAGGATGAGTTCTTGTCCTTTGAAGATATGTGGATAAAGTTGGAAACCATCATTCTCAGCAAACTAACACAAGAACAGAAAGCCAAACATGGCATGTTCTCACTCATAAGTGGGAGTTGAACAGTGAGAACACATGTACATAGGAAGGGGACCATCACACACTGGGGCCTGTCAGGGGAGTGGAGAAGCTAGGGAAGGGATAGCATTAGGAGAAATACCTAATGTAAATGATGGGTTAATGGGTGCAGCAAACCACCATGGCACGTTTATACCTATGCAACAAACCTGCACGTTCTGCACATGTATCTCAAAACTTAAAGTATAATAATAAAAGAAAAAAAACCCCTCAAAAAATAAAAAAAAGTGGAACACAGACATGGAGATGTTTGGGTGTGGCCTTTGGTTATAAAATGGCCTTTCATTTTATATGATTCTCACCTATATGATCCACACTGTATGACTTTTGAAGTCATTTACAAATAACTATAAGTGTTAAATCAGAACACATCACTTGGATCTAAAGTGGAAAAACCACCTCTTAGTTCAATCCAAAGAGAGTTAGCTGGTATTCACAGTTGTTTATTACTTCAGAAAAGAGAAATATGGATTTGGGAACTACATTTGCTCTTAGATAGTTCAAAATATATTTTAGCATATGCACTACACATGAGTATTTTGAAAGTGTAAGTGTAATTCACAAAATTGCCTAATTCCTTCTCAGTCAGTTTTCTCCCAGGTTTATGTGTTGGGAACATCACAATGATATAATATCTCCTTTTTTTTGCCGTGTTTGGTACTATGTCATAAAAATAATAATATGAAACTATAACTTTCAGATTGAAATATTATATTATCCTCCATTATAGATTTGCTGAACTAAGGTAAATGCTTCACTAACATTCAAGGGTAGATAGGATGCACATACACTAAGTCTAATACTAAAAGGATCTGCACTGTAAGATCATTGAGGCATAAATGAAAATTATAATATATGTACATTGATAAACATACAGCTTGGCAGCTTGCCCCTTAGTATAAATTAGCTGTTATTATATAGCATAAATTAGCTGTTAATATTATTATATTATGCGTATTATTATAGACAGTAAATATCTGTTTAAATGAGTTCTTTGCCATAAAGCAACACATTAAGAACTGCAACATAAGAACAAGAATCTGTTGCTTAAGCATTGAGGGAAATAAAGAGTAGGCATTTAGCTGTATAGTTTACCAAATGGCTTTCATTTCATTACAATGTATGTAAACCTTTCATTTTATACTCGGTATTTTGTGTTTCCTTCATAGATTATTGTTTGAAAATCAACATAGATTTTCCAAATTCTGGAAAGTTAATCTACTCTGGGGAGTACAAAATTCTTTAAAGATTTTTTTCTATTTATATCTCAAAGATTAATCACTCTGGAATTTATATTTTTACCTGTGAACATTTATCCCCATTCCAAATTAAGCTTTCTCCAGTCATATGTATAATTGTTTATAGGGCAAGAATATATAGTTAATGATTTGAGAACAAATGTGCCACAGTCTCTGTTGTACAGTTTCAGTATAAATGTTTAAATGTCTGAGTGAAACGATTACATTTCTTTGGAATTCAATTAGATAAAATAGTAAAATTTTTCAAGAGGTCATGAAGTTAGGCTAATTTTTCTGATAGTCATGCCTTAGGTTGATTTGGGATATATAAGACGAAATTATTTTACACTAAAATTATATTTGGTGTGGAGAGAGAATAAATGTATATAGTTCCTTAGATTACAGTGCCTAGAAATGTAGACAAGTGTACTATTTTTCTTCCACAAAGAGATTTGCCAGTTTCCTCAAATATTTTTCCCCTATTGGTTTGATAAGTAGTACAGAAGGCATGTATTTGAAACTTAGAAATTGAGTTGAGACCTCAAAGCTCAGTTCAGTTAAGAGTTTCATGTCCTGGAGCGATGCTGCCACCAGAGTCAACATCATAATCACAAATGGCATTCTCATGGAAATCAGATCACTTGATGTGGATATATGGATAAGAAACCAAGCGGCTATATAACATAGTACACCACATAATAAAATAACACAAAAACAACAAGAAATTGTGTTTCCACAGCATGAAAATGATATATGGCCACCAGCTGGAAAGGAAAGAAAACGTTCAATAACCAAAAATCCCAAAATTGGAGGTTTGCCTCTGATTCCTATACAGCATGAGACAAATGCAACCCTGGCCCGGAGAAATATCGAGGTAGGTTAAGATTTTGTTTGTTTTATATTCAATTATAGAATGTATTTTCCTATGTCATAATGTGATTAGGTCATTAATTGCTTTCAAAGCACAACAATAATAACTTTGAAAAGCATGTAATAATCACATACAGCAAGAAAGCAGTATGAATAACTCTCTCCTTTTATTTTAATGTCATTGACCACTCAATCACATATGCACAGTACTGCTTATTTTCTTACCTCTTAACTAGCCAGTTTTAAAAATACACCTGTAGAAATTCCGGTGGTAAAATCACAATCTCAAATTCATCTTACAAACTTACTTACAGCACCCTCAGAGTAAACCCATGGTAGACTATGTCTGGAGCCACGGTAACTAAACTTTCTACTAATATAATCACATTCCAGTGCTTTGGGAACTGATGGCGTGTCTCAGTTAATTTAAGGACCTGCAAGATGACCCCTGAGAATCAAGAAAGATTTGGCATCTTTCAGGAAAGCTACTGTTTGTTTTTCTTCTCACCTTGAGGTGTGGGAGAATATAAACAGCATTGATATTGACGTGAAATTTGGCCTCTTCAGCAAAGAACATAGCTTTGCTCAAAACTCATTCGCCACCTTGGGACCAACAGTATTTCAGTGTCTTAATTGAGTCCCTGAAAGCAAAAGCAAAGCATTTAGGAGGTGTTGTTTGGGGATTAAGCTGTTTGAATTTTTTGCTTTTCAAGCCTAGTTATTCTGCCCTGATACAATCAAAGTAAAGAATAAGTCTCCAAGAAATGATGACCTTGTCATTTCTTCCATTCTGTACCGTCAGTTTTTCTTGGTAATAAACTGCACTGCAGAGTTCCTTATCTAATGAAGAATCTTAAAATTCTGAGAGTTACATTTCCCAGGAACCAGGACAGGGGACACAGGCTGAACAGATGAAACTAACATAGGGGAAAGATATGTTCTACAGTAACTCCAGCTTCTTTTGACATTGCCTTCGGATCAGTTATCGAGCAAAGCAAAATAAATTAGGATCAAATTACATAACCAGTATCCACTATAGATAATGATTGACTGTATAAGTTTCTTAGCCTTATCCCAAATCCACAATTTCAGAGACAATTTTTTAACATATTTAAGGTAGGAAAACTGATGAACTGAAGCTATGAAGAAAGTGTTACAAACTTTTAAAAGAATTACATACATTATCAATTGCTGGAAAATTATATGAGTCTTTAAATAAAACAAGCTCTTTTGTAGGATTAGTAAATATAAGGTAATTTGGTGATTTGATAAATTTGGCAAAGGCATTTTTAAAATGCTCTAATGTTGGAAAAACATAATGAAAGTTACTTTATAAGGTAATAAAATAAATTAAAAAACATTCATATAAACCATTAAAATATTTGCTATAGAAATAGATTCATATAAAAATTTAGAAAATATATTTACAAAATGACTAGCCATTTTTGATCCTTTGTTTTAAAAATGAAAAATGAGTTAAAATATTAAGTAGAATGTATTAATAAAAATATAACAATGGATATATTCAAGAATTGTTTTTCAAAGAAGTTGTTTGCAGATTCATAAATTTTGTGGCTTAGCCTAGCTTTCATTCAGTCCTATTGAAAGTCCTATGAGAATACCTTCATGTAGGTAGGGAAGGCTTCATGGACGAAGTGACTTCTAAAGTTAATTGGGAAAATTAGTAGTGAGCCAGCTGAATATGCCAAATTGTTGGCAGAGGAGCTCACATATGAAGAGACAAACAGAATGTTTAAGAAAGCACAAACTAGATACTAGATATACTACCTGTGGTCCTCCTACTGAGTCCCCATAAAATCATGGATATCTTACTTTAACTTCATTGTTCTAAGCTGCTTTATCTGTAAGCATACAGGTGGGTTTAATAAAAGCCCCAGCCTTATTATAGTGCTGTTGTGATGATTAAATGACATTATACATGAGAATTTATTAGAATAATGACTAACGTATAGTTAACATATATTGAAACAAAATATTAAGGAACTTGGAAGATGATATGGAATAATTCACTAGCTTTTTTCAAAATTGCTATTTTAAGAGCAGTAGCTGTAAAACAAAAATTATGAGCAAAGAGTGATGATTCCATGAAGCAGAAATTAGTGGCATAGAATCCCACCCATAAACCCCTCTCTTTGCTGTTAATATCCTGAGCACAGTTTGATGTGGTAGGAAGAAGCACATTGGTTTCAGAAATGCCAACCTGGGGTCCCCTTGCAAGCTCTCACTTATGCAACCTTGGGCAAATTGTTTTCTTTGAGTTTCTATTTCTGCATCTTAAGACATAGACAGTTTAAACTATGAATAATACAAAGTTTAAAGCATTAAAAGTGTTGTGATGATTAAATTTATTGATATAATTTTATATTTTATAACATGAAGATTATCAAGTAATACAGTGAGTTTGGTAATGAAAGCCAATTAAGAGAGTTTCTAATATAGTCTGTACATATTGGTCATGCTACTTTTTGGTGTCCTGAGACCTCCATAACCATTGGCTTGCCTCTTTAGATTTAATGGAAAATATGAAGGCATAGGCTTAAGCCCATGTGAGTGATTTGCTGTGAGAACCCATTCAATATACCTTTCTCTAGCTATGATAAGTAAAAACTGCTTTCTCTGCCACTAGGAGAGACAGATTGTTTTAGATTGTTATTTCCATTCAAGCAACTGGTTTTCCCTAAGCACCCTGTGACATAAACTGGTTTTGCCTGTAGCAAGCCATCTCTTGCTCTTCCACTTTCAGACCGTATCTTTCTCTCTTTTCAAATTATTAATGCCTAATCTCTTAAGGATGGTACAGTATATAAACTATGATCTTCTTTCCCCATTATCTATGCAATTGGCTTGCTTTCTGTGCAATATTCAAGGCAATCTGGCACACCATATTTTTCATGCAAAGTTTTTCCTCACTCTCCCATTCCCTAACTCTTCACTGTTCACTTTTATCACATCTACTCACCTTCATTTAAGGTTATATTATTTAGGCTAATATTATACTTATATTAGTCTGTTCTCTCATTGCTATAAAGAAATGTTTGAGATTGGGTAATTTATAGAGAAAAGATGTTTATTTAGCTCATGGTTCCATAGGAAACGTGGTGGCATCTGCATGGCTTCTGGGGAAGCCTTAGGAAACTTAGAATCATAGCAGAAGGCAAAGGGAAGCAGGAATGTCTTACATGGGTGGAGCAGAAGCAAGAGAGAGAGAGGAAAGGTACTATACACTTTTAAACAATCAGATCTCAAGATAACTCAGGAGAACAGCACAGAGAGGATGTTACTAAACCACTCATGAAATCCACTCCCATGATTCAGTCACCTCCTACCAGGTGCCACCTCCAACACTGGATTACATTTGAACATGAGATTTGGGTGAGGATACAGATCCAATCCATATCAATAGTGTAATTGAAATTTCAGTATTATGTCTGTTATTACCTGGCCCCTAAATTGTGTATCTAAGAGAGCCCGAATTCTTTATGCTTATAGGTTGAAAGATAATGAGAACTGTTACTCCGATATATGTAAAACCACTCTTTATTTATCCTTAATTTTTCCCAAGTAATAAATGCCAAGTGAAACTTTTTAACAACATAAATGTTTATTTATAAACCCTGTCTTGCTTTTTTTTACTTCATTTGTGATAAAATACATATATCATGAAATTTTCCATGTTATTTAAAAATACAATTCAGTAGCATTAGTTGTATTTACATTATTATTCAACCACCACTATTCATTTTCTTACTATTTTAACATAGTCTAATGAAACTTTGGAATTAAGCTAGATATTAAATATTTCTTCCTATAAATGACAGAGTAGGAAAAATATATTTAGCTTAAGATGTGTAATCATAATCTTATCAGAAAATTTCAAATTTCAAAATCATTTGTATATTATATTCATGAAAATATTTTTATTCCCCTTGAATTTTCTGCTATAATTTTATGTTTGGATCTACTGGAATTAAGGAAAATAGAACAGTGTTGTATACTTGAAACTGTTTAAACTTTTCTTCATTTAGTCATTCAAAAAATATTTATTGATCATTTCCTATGTGTGTACAATGTTCCCACTAAAGTAAACTAATTAAAGGGAAAAAACAAAAACCTTTCTTGACACATCTAAGCAGGAGTGAGTTAGAAGAGGCAAGTTTGAAGTGAGATTCAATTTGAATAACTCGAAAGACATCTTTGAAGTGGTATGTTGAATACATGTTAAAATGAATTTCTGTGGATTGCATTTCACAGAAGTTCCTCAACTTACAATGGGGTTACATATCAGTAAACCCCACCATAAGGTGAAAATACCTAAAATCAAAAATGTGCTAAATATACCTCACCTACGGAATGTTATAGTTTAACCTAGCCTTCCTTAAAAGTGCTCAGAATACTTACATTAGCCTCCAGCTGGGCAGAAGCATCTGGCAACATAGTATGCTCTATCAGTTATTCACCATCATGAGTGCATGCCTGACTGGCAGGTGCAGCTCGCTGCCACTGGCCAGTGTCACAAGTGAGTGTCCTACTGTATATCTCTAAGCAGGGAAAAGATCAAAATTCATAATTTGAAGTATGGTTTCTATTTAATGCCTATTTATTTTGCACCATCAAAAAATCATCTCGAAGCATTGTAAACCAGGGACTGTCTGTAGTTGATTTTGTAGCTCTAAGATTAGTATATAAATTCGGACATGCCACTTGTATCAAAGTCAAGTTAGGACCTACGTCATAGAAATGAGCTCTTTTATAGGAAGCGTCAACTTTTATGTGGATTGTACTTTCTAAACCTAAATTCTGCCAAATCTTGCTTGCCTGTGAGACATTTTATTTTATTTTTAGAGTGCAAGAGCAGAACTTGAAAGGTTGCGGCTCAGTGAAAAGCGGGATAAAGAGGCCGTCGACTCGAGCTTAAAGGAGAGAGCTTCCATTGTGGCCCACTGCCTGGAGCACAAGGACGATAAACTTCGAAGTCGAACCCGAAAACATCGGAGTTTCAACTGCCTAGAGGACACAGAGCCTGAAGCCCCACTTGGACAACAGAGAGGCCATAAAGGCCTGAAGACACTGAGGAAGGCTGACGACAGGAACAGCAAAGCTACTTTGGACTCTGATCATAAGTTACCATCAAGGGTGATCGAAGAACTTAGTGTGGTTTTACAACGGTCAAGAACCCTTCCAAAAGAATTACAGGATGAGCAGATTTTGCCGTAAGAAATAAAATGAATTGGCTCCCCAGATTATTTTTTTAATAATGTATGCAATCTTTGTGTGTAAATCCAAGACTGAACTGTAAGATAATTCATGAGAATTTGCCTATTGATAGGCAAATTTGTCTGTGTATACTTAGGCATTTAAGGAGCATTTAAAAATATGTATATATGTGATTAAGTGTAAGATTAACTTTATTTTGGTCTGAACAAAGCTTGTAAAGATTAATTGTATTAACTTTGTGTAAGAAGACATTGGGTTACTTAGGTGGTCAGCCCTTTAAAAGTAGTTATCTGTTAAGTGGTATAATTTATGAGCAGAAATCTCAAATTGTACTGTATTGTATAAAATGCTGTGTTTAAACGAAGCCTAAGAAACTATCTGTAACATATTTTGCACTATGAGAAACCTTGTATATTAAATGACCGTATGGTTTTAGGTTTACAGAGGGTATACCTTAGGAAAAAAGAAAGGGAAGTAAATTGAAAAGCGGGGAAGGATTTGTTGTAGTGGCTGCCTAAAATACACTGGGGTTTTTAAAACAAACAGTTAAATGTCCTACAAAACAAGGAAGTGAGCTGATTCATTCTAGTTCACTAATGACCAGAACTTTTCAATGAGAATCCACTTGTTAAGAAAAAAGTCCAGTGTTTATTTCCCCAGAGTAATATTTGGCCATCAGATGTGAATAATAGCACTAGCCACTCTTATTAATATTTATGGTCTTAGAGAACCAGCCACAGTATAGATTCACTACATTTGAGCTCACTGTTGGTGGCTGCTAAGAGGAAACTTACACTGCATTGGAGAGGTTGTGGACCTGGCCTGGATGTTGATTTGATTGCACTGTCATTGTATGCAAGCATTTTTTTTTTTAATTTCTGACTGTACTTTTGGTATGAACAAAATTCATCACCACAGGGTCCTGTTGTTTTGCTTGATTTTTAGAAATTGTTTTTCTAAATTATTAAGTAAGGTTGTAATGTTTTTCTCTGAATTGTCAGAATTAACTGGAAGAAACAATATATGGCCATTATGGAGCCAGGGGTAGTTGGTGGTTTACTGTACCTTTGGGAGATACCTGTTCACATTTAATCTAGTTTTTTTTTTTTTTTTTTAAGTATAGGAGTGGTCTCCTTTCTGTACTTATGAATGGACAGAGTCCTCTCTATTTTTGTTTCCACATAAAGACCAGCTACTGAATTGATGAGTCTCCTGACAGACAATACTATCTGATCATATTCATGTTAGGGGAAGCATTTTTCATGAGTTTCTTTCAAATTGGAATACATTTGGTGAGTTTTGATGTTAAAAATTATGTAGCTAAGCTTTTTTTTTTTAGCATGTCTTCATTTTTTCATCTGTATTCAAAGGCCCATACTTCAGTCAGTCCAATCATAGTACAGTGATGTGGTAAATGCTATGAATTTCTTCATTGTAAAATACAGAGCATTTGTATTTTGAAGTGATAAAATAATTCACCATGGGTATGAGATATTTATTCTTTAAATCAAAATAAATTAGAATTTTAAAGAAGCCCAAAACTGCAGGACAGTTTATGAAATAGGTGGCACTATTAGGGAATCTTCCTTTAAAGCAAGATATTATGTTATTTAGAAAGAAAAACTAATCTTAAATATGCTATTTCTAATAAATATTTATATTTTTATGAAATAAAGAGGTATGTGGAAATTAATATTTGGTGATGTTGGACAATGGAAAAATATCTAGAGTTTTCACCTGCCTTATCTGAATTTTTCCTGAAACTTGAGCTTAAAATCTGATAGCTGTTTCCCTTCCTATTCTGAACAATTGTCTCCATTTTTCAAGTGTAAGATAAGGGCTAATGATGACATCTCATACATTTCGAGTAAAAGTTACAATTGTTTTACAAGTCTACATGAATGTGACTTTATTTTCAGAAGTTGAAGGTTGTTATGAAATAGGTCAAATAGATTTTCTTTCCTTTTTTTTAAAAAAATTGAATTTAATATGCACTTGAAACTGGCTGTATTGTTTTTATGAACACATCAATATAAGTGGTTTCATTGATTTAAAGGCTCACTTGCTGAGAGCTAGGAACATTACAGTCTCTTTGGCCTGTATTGATGAGGCTGCTGACCAGCCGCATCCCTACAAGATGCATAGTACAAACCGTGGTTTATGGGAATTTCTGCCAGCCTTACTACACCAGGAGAATGCCAAGGGCCTGGAGTAGTGCCTGGACACCTCAGCAGTGCCACCTGGTTATTCATGAGCAGCCCCTCATGTTCAGGAACAGTCTGCCACCCAGGCCACTTCAGCTGCATCCACTGTAGGAAGGAGCTGACGGTGAGGCCCATGAGCTGAGGGTGTATGTTACTGCCTGCCCTGCTGTGACAAGATGCTGTCTCCATTTTTAGGACTGCAGCCGGCCCATCAAGGGTCACATAGTGAATACACTGGGCAAGGAGTAGCGTCATGTGGAGCGTTTCACCCTGAGTGTGAGAAGCCATTCCTGGCTCTGGTGCTATGAGAAGAAGGACCTGGCCTACTTTTTGATCCACTACAGCCAGCTCTCTGGGAACATCTGCTACAGCTACAGCCATGAGGTCACAGGTGACATGGTGCTGGCCCTCAACAAGGCCTGAGGTGTGTGAACCTCTTCTCCTGCTCCACCTGCAAAAGCAAGTTCACTCTGAAGAAGAAGTTTGTGGAGTCTGACATGAAGCCCATGTGTAAAAAGTGCTAGGAGAACTTCCTACTGGAGCTGAAGAAGTTATTGCAGCTGATGTCTTGCCAGCCGCAACCCAAATCTGGTAACTACAACTCTGCCTGAAGGCTCTGTTGCCTGGCCCTTCTCTCCCTCCCTTCCTTCTCCCAGAGGACCTCTGCCTTCTCAGTTTGCTGCCTTCTCCCAGCCACCTTCCACTTTGTTGTCTGCACCTGGAATCCTCATCGCCCTTTACCTGCTGCTTTTCCTCCTGTTGTCTCCTTCCTCATCATCTGTATTCTGTTACCTCTTTCTTCCCCAGTGTCTTCTCTTTCCTTTTCATGGCTTCTCTTTCCTTCTGTGCAGAGGCAGGGATTCAAGTGCTGGGGAGTCTTTGAAGAACCTTGCTCCATGCCCTACAGCTGCATGTCTACCTGTGCCCACTGGCTTCAGCCTGCAGAACTCCAGGGATAGCAAATCAGGGCCTGGGGTCACCAGAACTCCCATCATGGCCTATCCTGAACTGTCCCTCCCTACAAGGGACTAGGTTGCACACACTCCTGTAGGACCCTTCACCCCAGAGAGACCACACTGGGTGCATGTGCCATTTGGGGTACCCACAGCCAGAGCAGCCCACCTGTGCTACAGGACCAGGGTCCCCTCTCAGTATTCACCATTCATTCAACTAATATCCCTGTGCCCAAACTGGGCCAGCAAGCCCTGCCACCCCATTCACTACCTGGAGGGACAGAAGCCCACTTCCATCAGGAGGATTTGCTGAAATCCAATCTTGTCCCCTGCCTGTGGCCAAGCCACTGTGATTCTCCCCTCCCCCAGCCCAGAACCTGTGTTGAGACTTTGGGTGTGGCTGGGAACCAGGAGGTGGTAGAGTCAGAGGTGGCTTATTCCACCTCCAAGAAAAAGAATTCCCACACAACAAATGTAGACCTGGTGTTGGGATTCAGGCTTGCATAATGAAGGGTTAGTCACACACAAAAAAAACAACACACACATACAGATCAAAAGCACTCTGAATTTTATTTCTGTAGACCTACAACTAATTATTAAACATGGCTTTAAATATTTGATTTCTAAACAAATCATTACCTGATGATTCATCAAAGTGTCAGAACTCAAAACCAAGCAAAAATAATTGAAGCAAAAATATGACTTTTGTACATAACTATGTTAGTATGTTAGATGCTGGATTGCATTATTTTTAATTCAAAAATGATGATGCAAAAGAAAATTAAAAGCATCAAATTTCTTTGAACAGGCTGTAGCATCCAGATATTGCTTTTCTTTTGTTTTAATCACTTTAGGAAGAAGATAAACTTTCACCATCTCAACAAAATTTGCACAAAGACTTACATATTATCCCTTACTCAAATGAACTTGTAACCAACCCCAAACTCATTTTGCTTGCCTCACCACCACCAGTAAGTTAAGAAACGAAGTGGAACAAGGAGGGCGACTTATTTTGGAAAGCCTGCAAACCAAGAAGATGGCAGACTGGTGTTTGAAAGTACCGTTTTAAGACAGTACAGATTTCAAGCTCTTTTTAGGTTTAGGGTAGCAGGGAAAGGAAGGGGTTAGGATCAAGAGGTGAGCCCCAACCACAGACATTTGGGTACTAGTGAGAGTTTGAGGAGGCGGGGAGCTGCTTTGTCCATGGTCAGCTCGCAATGTTGCTGCAAATCTTAAAAAAAAAAACCTAGTTGTTTACATACTTCCCATTTAAGCATAATGTTAGTTAGAAAACTACATGACAGTTGTCTTTGAATTTTATCTCATGCCCTAAAATTAGCCTATGAGCAGGAATGGGTAAAGACCCCTTAACCAAGAGTGGAGTTAGTTAATATTCCTCTACTGTTTCACTGTTAGCAGTTCGTTAAGACAGTATTAATTGTAAAATGTGACCATTTTTCTGTCATGTGTACAATCATCACATTTATGTCTAATGATCAGGGAATGCAAAGCACAGAAATGAATCAGGTAACTAAAGTTTCTGTTTCTAAGTTGTATAATTATTTTAACAATTTTAAAAAATATATTATAAATTACATTGTATTCTCCCTTCTCTGCAACAGCAACTATATGTTGAATGTAAAGGTTTTAATAATTGAGATACTTCTGCAGATTTAATCCTTTTCATTAGTTAAAATTTAGAACTCAAAATGTCCTCACCTGAGAACTAGGAATGTTAATTAGCTTGTTGACTCTATTCAACAACTATTTTATACACACATATAGATTATGAGCCAGGTATATGAAATAGATACATATATAGCAGCATAATAGAGGTGCAGTAAATGTTAGTTATTAATGTATTAGTCCTTCTAGCTCTCATTTGATCTCAGTTGACCCTAATGGTTTTCAAAGCCGCTTCTAGCAGGCAGATCAAGATGGTGGTAGAAGGCTCTTCCAATTGTCCTTCCCGAAAGGACACCAACCTAATAACAGCTGTCTACACAGAAAACAAACTTCATACGAACCAAAAATCAGATGAGCACTCACAGTACCTGATTTTAACTTCATATCATGGAAAGAGGCACTGAAGGAGTAGGAAAAACTGTCTTGAATCAACACTATTCCTCCCCAGCCCCGCATGTTGCATTGAGGAAACTTTTTAGGACAGTGGCCTGCGCAAAAATTTCTTGAGTAATATTCCCACAAGCACAGGCAACCAAAGCAAAAATGAACAAATGGGATCACATGAGGTTGAAAATTTCCACATCGCAAAGAGAACAACCCACAAAGCGAAGAGACAGTCCACAGAATGGGAAAACATATTTGCAAACTATCCTTCTGTCAAGGGATGAATAACCAGGATAAAGAAGAAACTCAACAACTCCATAGGAAAAAAAATCTAATGATCTGATTAAAAATTGGCAACAGATTTGAATAGACATTTCTTAAAAGAAGACGTACAAATGGCAAACAGGGAGATGAAAAGGTGCTCAATATAAATTGTCAAAAATTGCAAATCAAAACTACAATCAGATACCATCTTGGCTACATTAAAATTGTTTATATTCCCAAAACAGGCTAATAAATGCTGTGAGAATGTGGGGAAAAGGGGACTTTCTTGGTGGGAATGTAAGGACATCTGCTGTGGAGAACAACTGGAGGTTCCTCAAGAAACTAAAAATAGAGCTACTGGATGAAGAAAATGTGGCACATATACACCATGGAATACTATGCAACCATAAAAAAGGATGAGTTCATGTTCTTTGCAGGGACGTGGATGAAGCTGGAAACCATCATTCTCAGCAAACTAACACAAGAACAGAAAACCAAACACTGCATGTTCTTACTCATAAGTGGGAGTTGAACCATAAGAACACAGGGACACAGGAAGGGGAACATCACACACTGGGGCCTGTCAGGGTTATGGGGCTAGGGGAGGGATAGCATGAGGAGAAATACTTAATGGAGATGACAAGTTGGTAGGTGGAGCAAACCACCATGGCACGTGGATACCTATGTAACAAACCTGCATGTTCTGCACACATACCCCAGAACTTAAAGTATAATAAAAAAATAACAATAATTTTAAAAGGAAAAATCTTGCCTGGAAAAAAATAGAGCTACCACATGATCCAGCAATCCCACTGCTGGATATATACCCGAAAGAAAGGTAATCAGTCTATTGAAGAGATAGCAGCACTCCAATGTTTGTGGCAGCACTATTCACAATAGCCAAAATATGGAAGCAACCTCAGCGTCCAACAGATGAATCAGTAAAGAAAATATGGCACTTAGACACAATGGAGTGCAATTCATTTATAAAAAAGAATGAGATTCTGTTATGTGCAACAACATGTAGAACTGGAGGTCAGTACTGGAAGTGAACTGAGCTAGGCACAGAAAGACAGACACCACTTATTCTCATGTATTTGTGGGATCTAAAAATCAAAACAATTGAATTCATTGAGATAAAGTGGGGAAGGATGGCAACGAGGGGCTGGGAAGGGTAGTGGGAGGGCGGATGGGGCTAGGTAAGAATGGTTAATGGATACAAAAGAATAAAAAGAATAAGACCTAGCATTTGATAGCACAAAGGGGTGCCTAGGGTCAGTTTAATTGTACATTTTAAAACGACTAAAAGAATATAACTGGATTGTTTAACATAAAAGATAAATACTTGAAGGAATGGATAAACTATTTTTCCTGAAGTGATTGGCAAACATTACATGCCTGTATCAAAACCTCTCATCTACCCCATAAGTGTATACACCTACTATGTACCCATAAAAATTAAACATTTTTTTAAAAATTTAAAAACTGATTTTAGCAGTTTTTTTCTTCATCCTTTAAAAAGTATGCACTAATAAAGCAGATTACTGCAAGTCACGGGCTGAACTGTCTTCTCCCAAAAATCATATGTTGAAATCCTAATTCCTAGTACCTTAGAATGTGATTATATTTGGAGGTAGGTCCCTCACAGGTGATTGAGTTAAAATGAAGTTATTAGGGCAGGCCCTAATCCACTCTGACTGGTGTCATAAGAGGAAATTAGGACAAAGAGACACTGGGGATGCCCAGCCACAGGTGAAAGGCTATGTGAGGACACAAGGAAAACACAGCCATCAGCAAACTGAAGAGAAAAGCCTTGGCATGGGAGGTGGGGCTG
This sequence comes from Saguinus oedipus, assembly GCA_031835075.1. Classification (NCBI taxonomy): domain Eukaryota; kingdom Metazoa; phylum Chordata; class Mammalia; order Primates; family Cebidae; genus Saguinus; species Saguinus oedipus. Next base: position 63,695,719 of record CM063171.1, on the reverse strand, counting down.
GTGGGGGAGGCGGTGCGGGGGGACCAGTTGACATCTTGATGTTGGACTTCCAGCCTCTAGAACTATAAGAAAATAAATTTCCATTGTTTAAGCCACCCAGTGTGAGGTATTTTGTTACGGTAAATTTGGTAAAATAATACATCACATTTTTGTGTTAATTTGTTAAAATTGATACACGATGAGCAGAATACCACATGCCACTTGCAGAGATTAGTCCTTGTGTTCTTGTTGCTCCAAATCTCAGACTTTCTGGCATCACATCAAAGTTACAGTAACCATAATGACTAACGGAGGACAAGGACATGTTGCCATGTAACTGCTTAGAAGTCACCTAGCTAAATAACATGAACACTAAAATAATATAGCATAAAAATTCAAAATGTGGTGCAGCAAAATTATTGTTGGGGTCTGCTTGTAAAGACTCAAGTCCTCATATCAAGAGCCACTCCTCCAGCAGAGTAAAAATGCCCAATCTTTCATAACATCTGATAAAGAATATTGCTTAAACTTTCAAAGAAAAACCAAGAGAGTTTCGCAGTTAAATTACTGAGCAATCAGCCAATACACTAGACAACGGAGACACAAAAACTCACTTCAATCAACCCAGCTGACCCACACCATGATTTTATAGCCTGACGATGGGCTTAGCAACAACCTTCATCGGATAGAAATAGCATTTATATCTCACTGGGGAGGCTCTCCTCTTCCCGTCTGCTGTTGCCTCATTTGTCTGCTCCTGTTTGCAGCAAGACTCTTCATTACATTTGTCTAACTTGCTGCCTTCTCTTTTTAACCTCCCATTCTCTCTTTGAACCTTCTTTATTCAATCTTTTGTTTCCTATTACTCTTTGAAAACTGCTCCCGGCCAGATCAGAACAACTTTATTGCCGACTTTAATGGCCAGTTTTCAGTCATCATATTGACCTATCACCATCTATAGCATTTTACACAGTTAAGCACCCTCCTTTGTGTAATAATTCTAGTGTTGGTCTCTAGGATACTACTATCTTGTGGTTTTCCTTTCTTCACAAGTGAGTCTTCTCAGATCCTTTACTGGGTAGCCTAACTCCTAGAAAAACACATCAAGTCTCATAACGTTGCATACAGTACATCTTCTGCGCTATCCATATGTTTAACTTCAGTCTGAATCTACTCAGTGAGTTCCACACTGTAACTTACATTTCCGCTTGAGTATACAACTGGCATCTCAATTATATCTTAGGCTCTTTACTTGCTCCTCAGTCATTCCTTGTCTAGGACTTAGGTACAGAGATATTAAGCAGCATTATTCAGCTAATGATTGGCAAAGCTGGCACCCAAGTCTAGCTCAAGAGGCCACACTTTTACTCCCTGCGCTTAATTATATCTTTACTGAATTATGCAAATGATTCTGAACTTGTCTCCCTGACTGTATGCTACTATGTGGAAGGAACCAAAAGACAGAGTGAACTTCTGAAAAAAAGATTACGTCTCTTCTCCTAATAGCTTTCTATTTCAGTTAAGTTAAAATGGAATGCCTTTATCAATGTAAGACATGTTGCATTTATGAATATAAATATTTAAAATGTATTTAAATATAAATACAAGTTGGAAATTATTGTTCCAATGTACCACCTGCTATTTTTTAAACACTCTGCCTCACTCACTTTGCTACAAGCATATTGTTCTTCAACATCACTAGGCATGGAAAAGCCTTAGAACTTTTCACTTAACTGACTCTTTCCAGACATACACATGGATGGCTCTGTTAACTTCATGTGGACTACCTTGAATGTCTCCTTGCCAGGCAGGCAATCTCTGAGCATCCCATATAAAGTGGCATCATCACCTTCTATCCCCTTTATCTTCTTACTTCATTGGGCTTATCACCACCTGATAATTGACATATTTATTGGTAAATACTTTAATGATCTACTTCCACTAGAATCTAACACTGCAAATGCAAAGTCTTAGATTTACCGTGGTGTTCCCAGAATCTAAAATAGTGCTTGTGCCGTATCCCATGTTCACTACTGAAACATATATTGAATGAAGGAAGTCATAGTATAATGAAGTAGCTTGAAGAAGGATAGTGATTCCACTGAAAACTAGAAATAATGGGAAACAAATTTTAAAAAAAACAACAACAACTCTCTGTAAAGGCTGTTGTGGAAATTAGGAATAAGGGTGGCCAGATTCTGAGGAAGCAGGAACATTAAAGACATGAGCTAATATTTTAGAGCTGCTCTTTTTCTGGGTGAGTTTAAGGAGTCTGTACACAAGACAAAAAGTTGAAAATCTAGTCTTTGCTCAGGTTGAGATGATTTTAGATAGAATAAATAGCAGAGCAGAATAAATTTGCAGTCTTGTTCAGGAAACAGCATTGGAGACTCAAGGCAGTCAGATCATAGCAAGAATGGAGGAATAGAAAACTAACATAGTTGGTTTTCCCTTTAAGACATCTGCTGAATTGTGATGCCATAATGACAGTAAGCGAGCAAGCTCAGCACAAAATCTCTAATAGTGCAGTGGAGTTGTTTGTAGTCTCATGATACTAAGAATAGAAGAATTCAATTGTATTTACTACCATGGAGAGAGACCCTTGTGAGCATACAAGCTCTCATTTGGAAGGCTTGGATAGCTGTATGGTTGGAGCAGGTCTGAAGAATCTTGGCAGAACATCATCAAAGCTGCCCAGAGGAGTTGCAGCTCTCATCTCTGATAAAATAGACTTTAAAGCAACAAAGACCAAAAGAGACAAAGAAGCACATTACATAATGGTAAAAGGATCAATGCAACAAGAAGAGCTAATGATCCTAAATATATATGCACCCAATACAGGAGCACCTAGATACATAAGGCAAGTTCTCAATGACTTACAAAGAGACTTAGACTCCCACATAATAATAGTGGGAGACTTTAACACTCCATTATCAATATTAGACAGATCAACGAGACAGAAAATTAACAAGGATATCCAGGACTTGAACTCAGACCTGAAATAAGTAAACTTAATAAACATTTACAAAACTCTCTACCCCAAATCCACAAAACATACATTTTTCTCAGTATCACATCACACCTATTCTGAAAGTGACCATAAAATTGGAAGTAAATCATTCCTCAGCAATTGCATAGCATTTCACAGGTTTAAATGAAATATTGGTTGGCTGCTTGTTTGTTATTTTCCTCCCTTATTCCTTCCTGTCTCCATTGTTAAGCACATTTATTGACATAAAAGAGGTTTTTAATACCCATTTTTAGACTGCATTCTAGCCTGGGCAATAGAGCAAGATTCCCGCTCTCTCTCCCTCTTTCTCTTCCGTTTTCTTTTTCTCTTTTATTCTTTCTCTCTCTTTTTCTTTCTTTTCTTTCTTTTTCTTTTCTTTTTTCTCTTAAAAAAAAAACAACTGCCCACAACCTCAATTGAGCTGAGGCCCATTGGATCAGGATCATCAGCTTCCTCTCTGCCAAAAGATGGAAAGATAAACCCTCTCTGGAACTACTCTATTTTTTTTTCAATTTCTGGCACTTAAAAATGAAGTAAAAGGAAAAAAAAATTAAGAGATATGACCCTGTGACCAAAATGCTAGGACGGAAAAATAGACAATAGAAGAAATCCCCAAATGATCAAGCTACTGAAATTACCAAAGAAGGACTAAATAGATAAAAAGAAATTGGTCCTATGTAGAAGTGCTGAAATGCAGTAAAACTAAAGAGCAAATGAAAGTAAAAAAAATCAGGTAAACATAGATTAATATTGACTGTATTAAATGATGACATAATGTCTTGTGAATAAATGTGCAAGCATTGTCAGGGAAGAAGTGAATGTGATAATTTGTATTAATTACGATGTCAAGGATGCATGCTTTAATTTCTAGGGTACCTACTAAAAGAAAAGTGAAAGAAAATAAGACTTTCATGTTTATAGAAAAGAAAAATGGAAAATTAAAATATATTTTAGTAATTCAAAAGAAGGAAAAAGAGAAAAAGTGACAAAAACAGGACACATTGAAAACAGTAGTAAGGTGGTAGATATAAGACTAAATATATCAGTAATTACTTACAAAACGAACTGCTTCAATTAAGAGCAAACATCAACAAAACTTATACATGTTCTGCTTCTCAGAGACACACATAAAATATGTAGACAGATACTGAAAATAAAAGTTCGGAAAAGATACATAGTCTGCAGACACTAATCTAAAGAAAGCTGATTTCCCAAAGCTTATAAAATATGAAGTTGTCTTTAAGGCAGGAAACATTACTTCAGAGAGAGACATGGCTTGTAAAGGAGTGGTCATTTCAGGGAGTTAAATGAATAAGCTCTTTACCCCTCCAATAAAATTGTAAGTTTCAAGGATCACCGTCCAGCTTTACATTCATGCTGTAAGAAGATGCCACTCCAGACAAGGAGAAGTGCTTACTATGGTAAATATTGAACTCTACAAACACACTCTGGCCCCAGTACAAGTGTATATACCCCACAATGATGAAATAATTGTTATAATTAAATTTTCATATTGAAAATAGTTCAGGACCTATTAAAAGTAGCCAATATACTTGAGTACATTTGTATGAATTCCATGTTTCTTAATCATTTTTTGCCCAGCTACTCAAATACCTAATAAAAATAGAGTATCCATTAATGAAATATATTTCTTCTTTGTTAGATGAACTTAGCGTTTGCTCCCAAGGAATGTATCTGGTTTGTGCTATCATGTATGTATCATTACAACTAAATACCAACTCTTGCCCACTCTGAAATAAAATTGTAAAATTTACCTTATAAAAGTACATGAAATTAAATGGTTAAATCAGTCACTTCCCACAGTAGGAGATTGCTTAGTTGAATCAGGAAATTAGACGTATAACAAATACTTTAGAACAAGTTAGAAATCACACGTTTGATATGCTAAATGAAATTACCAGAGACGCGATGATTCTTATAAGGATGATTTTCCAAAACATAATGACTTTCTGTCTTACTCCATCTCATGCATAATAAACAGTGTGTACTCATGGGCAAAGAACAATATGGACACATTCCAAATAAATCGGATCTTATCCAAGATTTTATAACCATATTACAAAATTACCAGGATTGAGGCTTCCTCTCAGGGTGATAGTCAAAAAACTAAATCTCTTTCAGTGACAGATTTACCTATGTCTAGGGACACAAAAACTTGAAATATTTTAAATGCGTTCATACATCCAATATAATCAAAATACTAGAAATGTTTAAATCATTTCTATCGGTTGACTGTACAAAAGACAAAATCAACCCTGGGGGTTATTGTGTATTTTACGAGATGTACCTGTAATTGAAGTCGTTAAACTTAAATAATAAATTCTTACCAAAACACATTTTAAATTAGTACTGCAAAAGAAATAAACTCCTGACCTTCTTTGTAATCCATTACCAATCATTATAAAGTGTCCTTAAAGTAGACTACAGACCTTCAGGGAATCTTCTATTATGCCCCAGGACAAAGTACTTAAAAATTATTTCTCCTATGACTGCATAGATATGAGTAGTCATCAGCTTTATACTTAGCAATAACTATTTTCAGATTTTGATAAAAGCTTATCTGGTAGTATGTGGTAATGAGGTAATAGTTTTTGTTTAATGTTATTTTGTGTATTCATTTGTATATTTTGCCTTTTGTGTTTGCTTTTTCCCTTTTGTTAATGGTATTTAAATAAAAAATTTGGTAAGTCTCATTTGTTCTATATAGACATCATTATTTACTGGAAGTCAAGCTCTGGTCTCCCTCATTATAATTAAAATCCATTTTCCAGCTTCATTTTGGAAGGCGCATCTCCTTATAAATTTCTCATCTCAATTCCCAAATAGATTAACATTGAATTGCCTTTAATAAGCAGCACTAGTAATGTATGCGTCCCACTTATCAGACATTTTGTAGGTCTCTCTACTTATCAATTATTTGACACTGAAAAAATAGTTGCTATTTTTTCCCATTTTTAGAATAACTGAGCAATAGATTAGTAAATGCCTATGGTGTACATTTATAACCTTTTCTAAGCTGCTCCTCTCTGGTCCGGATGAAGAGAACTTTGGAGTGTAAAAAGGTTAGTTTAACCTTACTGCAGATGACTAATGCAATTGCTGCTCTGATGTTCTTGGGGATAAAACCTCCTTAGTTAGAGCCTGTACATTTCAGCAGTTATAGTGGTGCATTTTAGTGGTTGTAGTGATGTATTGAGAGTTCACAGTGTGAAAGGTATGCCTAATTTTCAGAACAGTTTTAAGGAAAAGCACGATTATTGAAAGCATGTAGCATTCTGTCAGTCATATGCCCTAAACACTTAGCAAACATTAGTTCCCTTTACATTCATTCTCTTGTTCTCATTCACTCTTTTATTCCATTTAAAAATATTTGTTGTATATCTACTGTAAAGGTAGTGTTGAGTTACTTAATTTCACAATCGGATCTAAATTTGTAAGATAATCAACTAGCTGAAGAACAGCAAATGTGGCTGTTGTTCATTCATAATGCAAATACACTTGCCAGCACTCAGGGATTTGATTAGAAGTTACCTAATTCACTCTCCAAGTATACACAGCCTCCATTTTAATAAATTATTTTTACTTTAAAAACTTCAATTTCTGCTGAACTATATTAAAGGATCTTAAATATTATACAAGGATAATTTGAAATATTTTTATTTTAATGAGAAAGGTGTCATTGTTAATATCTTTGGAAACTAGAATCTCAGGAGTTGAAGATACAAGTAATTCTTTATACTTAGTAGCTCATCGGTTTTAGAAAAGTGCAGCATCTTGGTGGAAAACATCATTAGTAGTTACCTTGGGCAGGAGTGGAGATTACCTAGGAAGGTAATAAAGTAACTTTCTGGCATGAATGGTAATGTTCTATATTTTGGTAGAAGTTTAGGCCACACAAATGCACCTATCTAGCAACAGTCAAGGAATGTACACTTCAGATAGGTGTATTTCATTACATGTAAATTTTATATAAAAAAACTGCATGCTGAAGTATTTAGGGGAAATTGTTGAGATGTTTGCAATTTAAAATAAACAGAAATAAGATGAATTGATAGATATAAGAAGGGATAGATGAATCAATAACGTAATTGAGCCTGTATAGGAAAATAGTAGATCTGGGTAGCAGATTTTGGGGTGTTCATTAAAAAGTTCTTTCACATTTGCTGCAAGTTCAAATGTTTGCATATAAAGTGTTTGAAAGAAAAGAATGCAGCATTAAAAGTGCATATAGGCTGGGCATGGTTGGCTCATGCCTGGAATCCCAGCACTTTGGAAGGCCGAGGTGGATGGGTCACCTGAAGTCAGGAGTTCGAGACCAGCCTGTCCTAAATGGTGAAACCCTGTCTCTACTAAAAATATAAAAATTAGCTGGGTATGATAGTGGGTACCTGTAATCTCAGCTACTCAGGAGGCTGAGGCAGGAGAATTGCTGGAACCCATGAGGTAGAGGTTGCAGTGAGCCGAGATCAGGCCATTGCACTCCAGCTGGGGCCTACAATAGTGAGGCTCCATCTCAAGAAAAAAGTGCATGTCATTTATTTACTCTCTTTAGCAATGTTTATGTCAATAAAAGTATTCAGGACTGAATTAAATTGTATTGTTAATTTCAAAGCTGCCTTTTCATATGTACCTACTGTTCATAATAGTGAAAGTTGTTTCCTGCATGTGTTGCATTTAGAACTCAATTAACATTGATGTGTCCACTGCTGCAGACTATATTAACACTAACAACTTGGAATAAATTTGTATTTGCTTTTTATGAATAAGTTCAATAACTTGCTGCTTTCCTTCCTACTTCCTTTCCAATGTGTTCTGATTAAAAGCTATTAATGTTTGGTTTTCCTGGCATTTTTATTTTTATATTTTTATTCAAATTACCATATTACTGACATGTCTATTTTTCCTAATAAATGTCACATTTTATTGTTTGTTTTTTCAGTTTACAAGTTTAATGACTTTCTTTGGATGTTCAACATTTAACTTTAAGAAAATTTTCATAGTTCATAAATTTAACTTGCCCTAGTTTTCAGGTATGAACTGTTCTAATAGCAAGCACTAGAGCAGTGGTCCAGAAAATGGTTAGTTTCATTAAAGGTGTCAGAACAGCATATTATAAAATACCATGGGCATTTATTTTTATTTTTAAAATGTTTTATTAATATTTAACATATAGATTGGCTAGGACATGCTCTGTTGGTCTTTATCAAACAGTCAGATGTCACATACAGCATTTGAATTGCCTGAAGAAAGAGTGAAGGCTTTGCGATGTGGAAGAGTTCATAGTTAAGCTCATTGTACGACATTGCATTTCACACTTGACCATTTCAGTAGATTTACAAATATTCACTAATTTTAACTAAATGCAAAGAGGATAACTGGTTTAAAACATTTCTAAAAGAGGAAGTAAGAAAGGAGAATGCAGGCCAGGTGCTGTGGCTCAAGCCTGTAATCCCAGCACTTTGGGAGGCCTAGGCGGGTGGATCACAAGGTCAAGAGATCGAGACCATCCTGGTCAACATGGTGAAACCCCGTCTCTACTAAAAATACAAAAAATTAGCTGGGCATGGTGGCGCGTGCCTGTAATCCCAGTTACTTGGGAGGCTGAGGCAGGAGAATTGCCTGAACCCAGGAGGCGGAGGTTGCGGTGAGCCGAGATTGTGCCATTGCACTCCAGCCTGGGTAACAAGAGCAAAAATCCGTCTAAAAAAAAAAAAAAAAAAAGAAAAAGAAAAAAGAGAGAATACAAGGATAAAAGAAAGACAACCTGTGGAATAGAGAAAATACCAATAATGTAACATTAGAAAACAATAAGACAAAAAATCAACTTATCTTCCTGACCACAAAATTACAAAATCAATTTATCTTCCTGACCACAAAATTAGAAAACTTTATAGCTTTGTTATGCATTTATTTATTTATTCTTCTTCTAATTAATTAATTAATTAATTAATTTTTTGAGATGAAGTCTTGCTCTGCTGCCCAGGCTGGAGAGTGCAATCTCAGCTCACTGTGACCTCCACCTCCCAGGTTCAAGAGGTTCTCCTGCCTCAGCCTCCTGAGTAGCTGGGATTACAGGTGTGCACCACCACGCCCAGCTAATTTTTGTATTTTTAGTAGAGATGGGGTTTCACCATGTTGGCCAGCCTGGTCTTGAGCCTCCCAAAATGCTGGGATTATAGGCGTGAGCCACTGTGCCCAACTCCTTGTTATGCATTTAAAACAATGATTTTTCTCAAGGTCGTCTGACCAACAGTTAACCTAAAACTAGACTACTTCAAATTATACCCACTACCATTAGTGATGAATTTAACTCTAAAGGAATTTTACATCTTACAATATTAACTGATGATAATATAAAGTCTTCATGATATGTGAGATACTTTTTAAACATGGAATAAATGAAGACACATCTCTGCAATTTTTAAAGAAGGAATTTAAAAAATTAATACTAATTATGTTACTGTACCAAATGTTACTTCCACAAATAACTCATGTTTATAAATCATGTTTGAGTGACAGACATAAAAACCAAATAGAATCAGGCAAATATTTGTCCTTCCTGCAATAGAGGGCTGGAATATCACATTAAAAGAAACATAACACATATCTTTAAAAGATAAAAAAATTGCTAGAAGATGTGAACAAACATGTACTTTGCGGTAGTATTCAGTTGTATGAAAGTAGCTATATTTCAAATATGCCCCATTTTACCATATTCCACTTCAGTAATGAAATACATAAATAACTATTTTGTGTGATCTTCTAGAAAAAAATGTATAAGAGCCTGTAATTCCAGCACTTTGGGAAGCCGAGGCAGGTGGATCAGGAAGTCAAGAGATTGAGACCATCCTGGTCAACATGGTGAAACCCCATCTCTACTAAAAATACAAAAAATTAGCTGGGCATGGTGGCACGTGCCTGTAATCCCAGCTACTCAGGAGGCTGAGGCAGGAGAATTGCCTGAACCCAGGAGGCAGAGGTTGTGGTGAGCCGAGATCGCGCCATTGCACTCCAGCCTGGGTGCAAGAGGGAAACTCCGTCTCAAAAAAAAAAAAAAAAAAAAAAGAAGAAAATGTATAAGAAAAACTAAGTTTTTGATACTGCCTTTAACAAAAATCATTTCTTGAAACACTTATTTAAATATAACTGCCCACAGAACAGCTTCTTAGATTAAAATGAAAAGAGAATGTCAGGATGAAAGAATATCACACATGAAATTCCTTCTGTTCTTATTCAGAGACATGTTTGCAGTGTAATACGTTTTTCTAGGTTTCTGTGCTTTAGCTTGGAATACCTTTATTTTGTGAGAGAATTCAAAAAAACTGCTGCAAGAGCTACTTTTGTACTAATTGTATACTAATTGGCTAAACCAAAAGTAAAACATTACCAGACATGAGTTTCAGACGACATGGTTTTGACCTTCTGGCTGAAATACACTGCTTAGATACTGGTTGCAGATGCTCTGTGCCAAAACATGCTGTACATATTTAGAATATAAAGCATTTGGATAATTGCATTGTTGTGGTTAGAGTTATTAAAGTAAGATCTTACTAAAATATGGTAAAGTCAATACATAGCCAAGATTAAGAGACTCCCTCCTAGGCATGGAAACCAACTCTGCAGTCATCTCAAACCAACACATTGCATGTGCAACTTTCAAAACCTCTTTCCCAGCAATCCCATTACTGAGTATATACCCAAAGGATTATACATCATTCTATTATAAAGACACATGCACACGTATGTTCACTGCAGCACTGTGTACAATAGTAAAGACTTGGAACCAACCCAAATGCCCATTAATGATAGACTGGATAAAGAAAATGTGGCACATATACACCATGGAATACTAAGCAGCCATAAAAAAGGATGAGTTCATGTCCTTTGCAGCGACATGGATGAAGCTGGAAACCATCATTCTCAGCAAACTAACATAAGAACAGAAAACCAAACAGCACATGTTCTTACTCATAAGTGGGTGTTGAACAATGAGAACACATGGATACAGGGAGGGGAACATCACGCACTGGGGCCTGTTGAAGGATGGCAGGGCTAGGGGAGGGTTAGCAGGTGGAAGGGGGATTGGGGAGGGATAACATTAGGAGAAACGCCTAATGTAGGTGATGGAGGGATGGATGCAGTAAATCACCATAGCATGTGTATATCTATGTAACAATCCTGCACAAACTGCACATTTATCCCAGAACTTAAAGTATAATAAAACAAGACAAAACAAAACAAAACAAAAAAATCTCTTTCTATTGAAGCTTTCATAAAGTCCACACTGAACAAATCTGGGTTAACAAATAAATCAATAAGTAAAAAACTAATTAACACAAAAATAACATCCAGTTTCAAATACAATATGTTCTCTCCATTAAGATTATTTAATAGTGCATCTTTAATTCAAAGAAGAGCAATGCAACTGTGAAAAATAATTTAAGATAAACTCTGTAATAAGGCAAGATACTTACTCATGTATATCTCTACACTCAAATGTAATAATCAAGCCTTATACTAATCCATGTTTATTGGCTTTTTGAAATCCTTTTCTGAGGTGGAGTGTTTTTCTTTTCCTTTTAGCTTTCTTTAATATTATTGAGTTTCTAATGTGTACTAGGTTATGCACTGGCTTCACTCATCTCATTTCAATTAGAGATGAATACCAATCTACAAGACAAAGTCAAAGCTTTGAAATTTTAAGATTTGATTTGCAAATGACATATTTTGAAATAGCAGAATTTGTGAATCTCAAAATAAAGACATACTTAAATCAAGTAAGAAGTCTGTAATAATTAGTCACTCCTCAAGAAAATCACATATTCATAAGAGGCAAAGACAGCATCATATTAGGTGCCTGTGGCAATCATTTTTAATGAGACTTGGTACTCAAATTAGGAGGCCCACTTCCAGAACAATGAGAACAGTTTTGCCACCTGCTTTCCAGTATTGTGAAAGAGTTTTTCTCCAAATGATAAATTTTCTTAAAAAATGATTAAATACATTTTTTTTTTGAAAAAGCAAACACTTTAATTATGTAGGAAGTTGTTTTCTCTCAAAGAGTCAGAAAAAAAATGTTTTCCATTTTAAGCTTTAAACTTATGAATAACTTATCACTTATAAAAACACAATATGATCTTATCAAAATCTCAGACATTTTTTAGAGAAATAGATAAAAACAATTCTACAATTCATATGGAACTACAAATGCCATATATAGCTAAATCAATCCTGAGAAAGAAGAGCAAAGCTGGAGGTATCACACTTTCTGATTTCTAAATATATTCTGAAACTACAGTAATAAAAACAGTATGGTACCAGTCTAGAGACAGACATATAAGACCAATAAAACATGCAAATCACAATGACAATGAGATATCATCTCACACCAGTCAGAATCGTTATTCTTAAAAAGTATTTAAGAAATGACAAATGCTGGTGAGGCTGCAGAGAAAAGGGGATGCTTATACACTGTTGCTGGGGATGTAATTCAATTAACACAACTAATTGAACCTCTATAGAAAGCAGTTTGGATATTTCTCAAAAAACTTAAAACTACACTCAACCCGATAATCACATTACTGGCTCTATACCCAGAGAAATAGAAATCATTCTACCGAAAAGACATATGTACATGTTATGTGTATAGCAGCACTATTCACAATAGTAAAGACTTGGAATTAACCTAGGTTCCCATCAATGGTGGACTGGACAAAGAAAATATAATTCATACATATCATGAAATACTATGCAGCCATAAAAAGGAAGGAAATCATGTCCTTTTCAGCAACAGGGATCAAGGGCATCATCCTAAGCAAATTAATACAAGAACAGAAGACAAAATGCCACATATTCTCACTTATAAGTGGGAGCTAAATATTGGGTACTCATGGACATAAAGATAGGAGCAATAGACACTGTGGATTGCTAGAGGGAGGAGAGAGAGAAGAGGGAAAATATTAAAAGACTACCTATTTGGTGATGATCATTCATTCCCCAAGCTGCAGCATCATTTCATACACCCATGTGACAAACCTGCTCATGTACCCCCTGAATCTAAAATAAAATTTGAAATTACTTTTAAAAGACCAATAAAAATAATAAAGAGCTCAGAAATAAACCTATCCATTTATAGTGAATTGATCAGTTAACTTTAAGCTTTTACTGGGTATATGTAGCATTATTCCTCATGCATTTTGCTTAGTAACTTCAAAATTAAAATTTGCATTCATATATGTTTTGCTTACCAGGGAGACATAGCACTATCCACAAGAATCCTATGTCTGATTTCCATTGCATTCAGAGTTCTCAGTGCCAGCTTCACTGAAATGTATATTCAGACATATTCTGAATAAAAGGAAGAGGCATATGGGCCAGAAGAAGATTCTGACTGCATATCAGGATTAGACCCAGGCTGTTTGAACTTTTTATTTCTGTATCTTTCAGTTGTGTGGCTTTGGGAAAATTTACTTGATCTCTGTGCTTGCATTTTGTCATCTGAAAAATGTTAATAAGAATACTAATGAAATTACAGAGGTAATATGCCTAAAGGGCATTGCAGTATGTACTTGTTAACATATTAGTTATTACTGCTATCTGGATCTTAAGATATGTGAGTTACAAGAGAATAAACAGTGTCCACCTGAAGGGATGAAGAAGTGGTAACCTCAAGAATAAGATGAATTCAGTCATGCCAAATGGGGAAAATGCATATTGAAGAATAAATGAGCGAATTATCATAGAATTGGGGTTTCTGATAGCACAATAAGTGAGTGCTGGTTCAATAAAAAAGTGAGCAATAAAAGAAAGCATGAATCTAAAATTGTTACATAAAAGGACCATTGCTTTGAAAAGACTAGACAATTAGACTGGCCTGTAGTTTAGATTATGGACAAAATTATGAAGATGGTAAAGTCAGTTAGCTTTAATAAGACCATTAGAATGAGTTTAGACCTCTCAAGTGTCAATTGTGTTCAGATATTATACAAGGATAATTTGAAATATTTTTATTTTAATGAGAAAAGTGTCATTGTTAATATCTTCTCTCAAGTGCTACATTCTCTTGGATGAGAGATAGCTTTATCCCTTGGTGAAAGCTTGCATTGGTTGCTCGGGCACTGGGAAGCTGTTTCTGTCTGGAGTGTGCTTGTATGCAGCCTGTAGGAAAAGAGCTGAAAACCTAGTTTCTGCTTGCTAATCTGGTGGGCAGATGCCATGGTGTAGAGAAACCTGGCATACAGAAGATGAAGACCTATCACAATGCAAGTCATGTCTTATAGATCTGCATCACCTATAAGGTATGAGATTCCCAGCAGGTGCTTCTGAACTCACATGGGATTCTGAAGTTGCTGCAAATGTGGATAGGATCTCCAGAGGGATGGGCTCCCGAAAGATGTGCTTCTTAATCACTCAGGTAAGAGTGGAGAATTATTAGTATTTAGATGTATGTATATGTTAATATGATTTAAACATGCTTTGTTCATCTATTTCTAATGAAATTATCTTCCTGTCCTAATGAAGTGTTTAACAAGGTGTCTTACTGTTACTCTTTTGGGGATTTTGCTGAACTTGAGGAATTTGCTCTACTTTAGCTTGGATGAAAATAAAAGAGAAACTTAGACTTGGTTTCCTTGTTCTGTATTCTTATTGTTATAGGTGAGTGCTCTTGCTAATGCTTGTAGGCCAGGGCTCTGGTTAGCTCTGCTGCTTGCTCCTCTTACATACAACTTTTGGGGATGATAGCCTTTAATTTCTATAGCACGTCAAAAGAGATTCTTCCTGTGGTCTGCATTAGAATTTTTTTAACATCCATATAGGAATTTATACTCAACAAAGTCTATTTAAAAACCTTATGGCAGAGAAAGGCCAGGTGCAGTGGCTCACACCTGTAACCCCAACATTTTGGGAGGCTGAAATGGGAGGACTGCTTGAGCCCAGGAGCTGAGACTGGCCTAGGCAATATAGTGAGAACTTATTTCTACTTAAAACAATAATAAATAAAAAAAAAACTAGCCAGCCACTGTGGCATGAGCCTGTAGTCCAAGATACTCAGGAGGCTGAGTATTGTTTGAGTCCAGGAGGTGGAGCTGCAGGGAGCTGTGACCACACCACTGTACTCCAGCCTGGGTGACAGAGCAAGACCATGTCTCAAAAAAGAGAGAGACAGAGATTACTGATCATGAGCTCACTTACCTATAGACAGGTACAATGAATATATTTTGCAACGTATACCTAGTTTACAGTGACCTGGTTAACTATTCCCTCCTCTACTCAGAAAAAGACAACATAGAGTAGAATTTAACAAAAGAATCTCTGGAGTGAGGCATTCTGATATTTTATTAAAGATCTCCAACTTACAGCTATGGCAATGGGTAAGTGTCTCAATGCTTTTTACCTCAGTTTCCTCACGGGTAAACTGCTCTGAAAGTTGTTCTCCTTTTATCCCACTCTCTCTTACTTTATAAATTTTCTATTCATTTTGAGTTTTTCTTTCTTTATTTAATTTGATAATTATCAATAATTACATATCGTTCTGAGGTACGATGTGATGTTGATTCATGTATATTTTTAGAATGATCAAATCAGTCTAATTAGCATATCTCTCACCTCAGAGCTTTATCTTTTCTTTGTGGTGAGAACATTGAAACCTACTCTTTTAACAGTTTTGAAATATACAATACTTTATTATTACCTGTAATTGCCATGCTGTGTAATAGATGACTAGAAGAATTTACTCTCCTTGTCTAACTGAAACTTTGTACCATTTGCCTAACATTTCCTCTTTCCCCATTCTTTCCAACCCCCCAACCCCCGCTAACCATCATTCCGCGCTGCATTTCTATGTGTTCCATTTCTTTTTGTATTTTATGTGTAAGTAAGATTATATAGTACTTATCTATCTGTGTCAAACTTACTTTGCTGAGCATAATGGCTTCTAGATTATACATGTTGTTGTAAAGTTCAAAATTTCCTCCTTTTTAAAGGCTGAATGGGATTCCATTGTGAATATATACCACATTTTTCTTTTTATCTATTTATCCCACTGATGGACATTTAAATTGTTTCAATAGCTTGACTATTGTGAATAATGCTGTGATGAATTTGGCAGTGCAGATAGTTCTTCGACATACACTGATTTCAATTTATTTGGATATATACCCAGAAGTCAGACTGCTGGATACTATAGTGGTTCAATTTATAGTTTTTAAGGAAACTCCATATGGTTTTACACCCTATCTGTATTAATTTCCATACCAATCTACAATATGCCTGATTTCCTTTCCTCCATATGCCCATCAACACGTCCATCTTTCTTCTTTTTTATGATAGCCATTCTAACAGATGTGAGTTGATATCTCCCTGTGGTTTTACTTTGCATTCCCCTGATGATTAGTGATGTGGAGAACTTTTAAAAATATATTTCTGTTGGTCATTTTTATATCTTCTCTTGAGAAATGTCTATTTAGGTTCTTTGGCCACTTTTTAAAGGAGGGTTTTTTTCCCTGTTATTGGGGAGGTTGAGTTCTTTAAATATTTTAAATGTATTTCCTTATTAGATTTATAATTTGAAAATATTTTCTCCAGTTCTAGACTCTTAACAGTCTCTTCATTCTGTTAATTGTTTTCTTTGCTATACAAAAGCTTTTCAGTTTGATCCAATCTCATTTGTCTACCCCATTTTTCTTTTGTTGTCTCTGCTTTTGGTGTTTTATCCAAGAAATCATTGCCCACATCAATGTCATAGAGCTTTCCTTCTGTGTTTTATTCTATAGTTTCAGCCTTTAATCTTTATTAAGTTGATTCTTATATATGGGGTGAGGTAAAGGTTCAATTTCAGCAAGTGAATAGTCAATTGTCACCAACATAAAAATATGTTACAGTAGTTTCCATCTTAACTTCAAAAGAAGGAAATAGAAAGAAAAGAAAAAAGAAAAATCCCTCTCTTGAAACCATATTCTAGTCCTGCTACCTCCTGATATCTCAATAGCAAACCACTTGTAAAATCCTCTGTACAGTGTACTGTTTATTTCCATTTTTCTCTTGAAGTTCTCTAATCAGACCCCACCACCACCAAAAAAACAAACTACTTCTAATGAAGATCATGTATAACCTCTCATTTGCCAAATAAATTGTCTAATTCTGATACCACAGATAACTTGTTTGATCAGTGGCCTTTGACATCAGTGGTTTACAATCACTCCCTTTCCAAATACTTTTCACTTGGTAAATGGGACACTACATGCTAAATAAAGGTAAACATAAACCACAAAATGTTGACTTGCTTATTTCTCTAACCTCTTCTCTTCCATACTGGTGTTCATTTCCTGAGTTATGTCATCCAGAAGCACTACCTCAAATATATATTCACTAATTACTTCAAATAAGTATCTCAATCATTCAATTATTTCTTTTAAGCACTACCTCAAATATTATATATTCACTAATTACTTCAAATAAGTATCTCAATCATTCAATTATTTCTTTCTCTCTCTTTCGCTTTTTCTGTCATTTCTCTCTTCTTTCAGTCTTTTTCTTTTTATCTATTTTTTCTTTTCCTTCCTTCCTTTTCTTCCTTCCTTTCTTCTTCTACCTTCTTCTCCTCTTTTCCTTCCTTCCTTTTTTTCTTCTTTATTTCTTTTCTTCTTTTTCCTTTTTCTTTCTTTATTTTTCTTTCTCATGGTCTTTCTACATTTCCCATTACAGCCCAGAATGAGGTGGCTCTTCACAGACATAATCCTGGGGCACTGCAGCCTTGAACTCCTGGGCTTACCTGACCCTCACACAGCCTTCTGAGTATCTTAAAGTATATAGCTGAGGCAACAGACATGTGTCATTGTACCTGGCTTTAAACAATTTGCTTTACCTTCAAATTGTATGCCTTTAGCTTCTGGCAAATGTATGTATATTCTTGTTATAACTTTAGAAAAAAGTTTCTGTTACTGGCAACCTCAAAGTCCAAACACAGTTGGCTAAATAAACTTCTGGGAATGTTGCCCTTGACATCTGGACTACAGTTCCTGTTTAAATGTTGAGACACAGACAGGGAATTTTCAGGAGACTCTGGTTAAACTATGTAAGTGAAGCATGGGAAGAAAAATGCAATTCTCTGAGTTTTTCTTTAGTTTATTCATACTAAGGAAAATTAGTTGATCAAATTTGTGATTATTTAATTTGAGGGAAAACTAGGGATATCTTTGTCAGCATGGTGAAACTACTTAACCATGAGTATGTTTAGACTGTAAAATCAAGAAAAAACAGGTGTCTGCGCACAGCAGTCCACAAAAATATTTAAAGAGAGGCCTGGCGCAGTGGTTCACACCTATAAACCCAGCACTTTGGGAAGCCTAAGTGAGTGGATTACCTGAGGTTGGGATTTTGGTACCAGTCTGGCCAACATAGTGAAACACCATCTCCACTAAAAATACAAACATTAGCTGGGTGAGGAGGTGGGTGTCTGTATTCCCAGTTACTTGGGAGGCTGAAGCAGAAGAAGAGCTTGAACCTGGGAGGTGGAGTTTGCAGTGAGCCAGATTGTGACTTTGCACTCCAGCCTGAAATTTTTTTTTTGAAAAAAAAAAAAAAATAAAGAGAAAGAAGCACTAAAGACAACCTACTTACAGATTGGATGAATAAGTAAGTGAGTGGCCAATGAACTGTAGTCCAGAGGGAGCCATTAGTATGAGATCCACAATGGAGGCATTAAGTAGGTATCTACTGAACCATATTTAAAATGTATACTTGAAAGTTTTTATTTTCAGCAAGATAAACAATTCTCTTTTCATTTGAAGTTATCTTACCAAGCATCTAACAAATAGAAACAGTATAGGATGTGAAAGAAAAACATTATAAAGTATTTTACAGCCAAGAATAATCTTAAAACAGTTACAAGTGTCTAATCTTTTGAAAAATAAACACAAGAGAGCAAGGTGTACTGGAACAGTCCCATAATTGTGTTAAGTCCCTTAAGGTTAAAGTCCATCACATTAA
Organism: Saguinus oedipus; assembly: GCA_031835075.1. Classification (NCBI taxonomy): domain Eukaryota; kingdom Metazoa; phylum Chordata; class Mammalia; order Primates; family Cebidae; genus Saguinus; species Saguinus oedipus. Next base: position 63,676,722 of record CM063171.1, on the reverse strand, counting down.
GCATTTTATAATTGAACTGTTGAGAAACAAATTAAAATTTTAATGATCTTTCTTCCTTTGGAAGTAAATGTAATTCCTTATTACCAATGCTGCCAGAATACATAATATTATTGTCTAATCACCACTTAATGACCTACCCTTAGTGCTTCTAATTTTACATAATTAATGTGCACGTGAAATAGGATTGCAAATGTTTTATTTTCATATGCCACAAGGGTTGAAAAAATATAGGCAACCTACTACTAAATTCTTTTTGTTTGTTTAACTTTTAGGTTTGGGGGTACATGTGAAAGTTTGTTACATAGGTAAGATTGTGTCATGGGGGCTTGATGTACATATTATTTCATCACCCAGGTATTAAGCCCAGTACCCAATAGTTATCTTTTCTGCTCCTTTCTCTGCTCCCACCATTCACCCTCAAGTAGGTCACAGTGTTTGTTGTTTCCTTCTTTCTGTTCATAAGTTGTTATGATTCAGTCCTACTTATAAGTGAGAACATGCAGTCTTTGCTTTCCTATTCATGTGTTAGTTTGCTAAGAATAATGACCTCCAACTTCATCCATCTTCTCACAAAAGATATTATCTCTTTCTTTTTTTATGGCTGCATAGTATTCATGGTGTATATGTACCTCATTTTCTTTATCCACTTTGTCATTGATGGACATTTAGGTTGACTCCGTGTTTGCTGTTTTGAGTAGTCCTGCAATGAAAATTCACATGCATATGTCTTTATGGTTGAATGGTTTATATTCCTCTGGGTATATACCCAGTAATGGGATTGTTGAGTCAAATGGTAGTTCTGCTTTTAGCTCTTCGTAGAATTGCGACACCACTTTCCACAATGGTTAAAGTAATTTACACTCCCATAGCAGTGAATAAAGTTTGCCTTTTCTCCACAAACTTGCCAGCAACTATTATTATTTGACTTTTTAGAAATAGCCATTCTCACTGGTGTGAAAAGCTATCTCATTACGGTTTTGATTTGCATGTTTCTAATGATCAATGATATTGAGATTTTTCTTTATATGCTTGTTGGCTACATACACATTTTCTTTTGAAAAGTGCTTGTTCATGTTTTGGCCCTCTTTTAATTGGCTTATGTAATTTTCTCTTGTAAATTGTTTGAAGCTTTTTATTGATGCTGTATATTAGACCTTTGTCAGATGCATACTTTGCAAACACTTTCTCCCATTCTTTAGGTAGGTTGTCTATTCAATCTGTTGATAGTTTCATTTCCTGTGCAGAAGCCCAAGTCTAATTAGATCCCATTTGTCAATTTTTTCTTTTGTTGCAATTACTTTTTGTGATTTTGTCATGAAATTAGATAAGCAAAACTATGGAAAAAACCCAATTATTATCTCAATAGATAGATGCAGGCTTTCCACAAAATTCAACATCCATTCATGTAAAAAACTCTTAATAAACTAGGTATTAAAGGAACATACCTTAAAATAATGGCCATCTAAAACAAGCCACAGTCAATACCATATTGGATGCCAGAAGCATGCCCCTTGAAGACAGGCACAAGACAAAAATGCCTTCTATCTTCACTCCTGTACAGCATAGTACTGAAAGTTCTATCTAGAGCAATCAGCCAAGAGAAAGAAAGAAGAGGCATCCAAATAAGAAGAGAGGAAATCCAATATCCCTGTTTTCAGACAACATGATTTCACATATAGAAACCCCATAGTTTCAGCCCAAAAGCTCTTTCAGCTGATAACTTCAGTAAAGTGTCTAGATACCAAATTGAGGTACAAAAATTACTAGCATTCCAATACACCAACAGCCAGGCCAAGAGCAAAATTAGGAAGGTAATCTCACTCACCATTGCCACAGAAAGAATAAAATACCTAGGAATCCAGCTAACCAGGGGGGTAAAAGATCTCTACATTGAGAATTCCAAACTACTGCTTAAAAAAAATCAGAGAAGACATGAATGGAGAAAACATCCTATGCTCATTGATAGAAAGAATCAGTATCATTAAAATTGCCAACTGTGCAGAGCAGTTTACGGATTCAATGCTGTTCCTATCAAACTACCAATCTAGTTATTCACAGAACAAGATTTTTTTCTTAGGAATTTTCCAATATCCTGGTTAGCATTATTTCGTACATATGGGCATTGTATAGGTTTTGTGTCCAATTGGAAAAATGTATATACGGCAAGGATTTTGTTCTGCTCATCCCGCCCCCTTCCCCAAGTCTGTTGGCTACCTCTTTATGTGCCAGGGGAAGGAATAACAAAGTCAATAGACAGAATGAAAATCTATTTTATGAGAATATGATTCAACTTGCAAATGCTAAAAGTGACCATTTTAACTAAATACATTATTCTTCACTTATTCAGAGGCAATCATAGAGTACATATGTGCATTTATTCCTATCCACTTCCTTATACAAATTCCTCTAGCTATGAGTCTATAACTTCTTCTAATGGTTGTCTCCTTCAAAAACTTTCCCTAAACCATAAAAGTTTATTTCCTGTTCCACAATTCACTGTTTTCTTTTCTTTCTGGGCCTTCGTCTCTTGGCAGCACTACCTGAACTTCTTCTGGTGAGTTAATATGTTTGAGGGAGCAAAGTTTGTCTTCAGATCTGTTCCATATTTATCTGCCACCTGGTATTCATGCCTTTCTTTGTGGCACCTCTTTCGGTCCTGCTGATTCACCTACATCACAGTGACTTGCTAGGTCAAGAGTATTTGGAAAAGCTTGGAATAATTTCAAGCCAAAAGCCCTAGACATAGACTTGCACCGGAGATTGTTTTAATGGAAAGGGCACAAAGGATTGTCACAGGACCTAAGAAGGAAGCAAATTTAGAGTGTGGGTATGGGGCCAGCTTAAAAATATAAGCAGGATTTTCAGGCTCACCATTCAGGCCAGGAATGACTTCCAAAGCTGCAAGCCAACCAGGGCACACCAGCAGAGGCCAATGTGGGCTGCACAGACCCAGATAGGTTAACCACCAGCAGCTCAATTTGAAAAGGAAGGCTTACACAGGAACATGCCAATTACACAGGCAACAACCCAGCATTCAAGCTGGGCCTGAGAAAAATACAGGAAGCATATTTTTAAAACCAGATGTCTAGTAACGGCTGTGCAAAATCTGGATGAGATGTACAGATTTATATAAACAGTGTGGGGCTGGGGACTCCAGAACAGGAAATGATTTATTTTTTGCCTTTGTTTGTAGTTACTTCTCTGTGTGTGACTAAGGGATGGCAGGTGCAGGATGCTTCGAGGGCAGCAGAGCTCTGCAGGTGCCACTGTTTGCAGCGGAGGGTGAATTCCCCATGAACGGATTTTTCCTTCTTATCTCCCTGTCCTCGACAAATATCTGAATTCTCTTTCTACTCCTTCACCTGATTTTTCCTTGTCTGTGTCTGTGCTGAAAAGGAATGATAATTAATTAAATAATATGACTATTTGTCAAGGGCATTTAGCCACATTATTTTCCCCTTTAATGAGGTAGGAGTGATATTGGGGAAATTCTACATTTAGTTGGCATAAATGTTCTCAGAAAATTAAAATAAATGCAAAAGATGACATTTTACAAGATTGCTTTCCATTCTTAACATAATGAACAATTCAGTCACTGTTGAATAGCCCAATCTATTTTATTTCTTTGAACAAATTCCATTGTAAGAGCCAACATTATCCATGAGCTTCCAAAGCAGAAAGTAATTATCATCACAATTAGCTTTTACAAAGATACACATTTTCCTTATGGTGTTGCTTCTCATATTCACCTTCCTCTCCAATTTGTATTCATATCTTCAAAGTGGTTGTACAAAAAAGATATCTTCAAAGTGGCTGTATAAAAATATTATGCCTTCTGCATCTACTTATATAGCTCTGTTGAGGAACACTGTAGAGACAGTAAAATATAAATAACTGTTGCCTGAGTCACTAAAGTTCCATTTTAGCCAATATGTAAGGCCAAGATATATTGTCAGGGTCTTTTGAGATTCTGAAGGAACTCCAGAAATATAGTTGCTACCTTACACTGAGAAAAATGTATTCCAGAGAATTTCTCTTTGGATGTTTATGAAATGCATAACGCTTTTAAACTGCTTCTCTGACCTCCATTATTCCCTAATCCTTTCTAGTCTTTTGAGACAAGTAGTGCTTTTATCTAAAATTGAATATACCTTAGAAAAAAATAGTTGGCATAAATGCATATCCTCACTCTTCCTAAGAAAGCTGTAAAAGCAAGTGGGAGGTTGGGAAGATGAGACCTATTGCCCTCACAATAAAGCTGTGCAGGCAGAGATGGTCCAATTAGATAAAGCTGTGTAGGTAAAGATGGTCTTTAGTGATTGTCTAAGCTATGCCAGGACATCCAAAGGCCTAATGCTATTCACTTGACTCCTACGGTTAGACTCTCCAGAATCCAGGATGGTTCCTGCTAAATGATGGCAGAGGGAGAAGACAGAAAAAGCACAAAAAGGATCTAGCTTCTGAATGCATTCACATTGGATAAGCTTTTTTCATTGCTAGTTATTTGGTCTTATTTGGTGGTAGTGAGAAGCTAAGAATTTAGAAATCAGAGAAATAAAATTATGCTCTAAGAATTAAATCACTAACAAATAGGGAAACAAGTGGTTCTAAGTTGACAGCAAGTAGCATCATTCTACTTAGTCAATGAGTGAGTCTGGCCTTAACCAGCAGCCCTAGCTCAAGGCAAGCTTTGGAGTTTTTTATTTGTATCTGTAAAAAAAAAAAAAAGAATTAAATCATAAAATCCACTGCAAACGAGAGATTCACACTCACCTTGACCTATTCAGGGCAATAAAAAATAAAATACTAGTGAATTTTAAATGGATTATTTATTTTATTTTTTTACATCAGGGATTGATTAGCATAGAACAGAATGTAGAAAAGCAAAAACGGTCCAGGAGGCAAATCATGACGCCAGCCCCTCCCTTCAGTCCTGTTCTAGGGAAACGGTGTAAGTACATAAAAATCCAACCTGCTTAGTGTTGGTGCAGGTATGTCTCTATTCTGATGGGGGATGAATCTGTCTGTCAAAGCCGTGATGCAATTCAATATTGAAATGCTGAACTAATTCCCATTGCCCTCATTCTATGCTTGCCAATCAATTTTAAGATTCTAATTTTATTTTGTAAGACAGATTTTTTTCTTCAGGGAAAAAAGACTAGCTGGAGTACATGCATGGCTAGTCTCCTCTTTCGGGCTTAGTTAGTGTGCTTACATCCCCAAAGTACGGGTCCTGCCAAAGTCCGGTCACAAGGCAGGCAAAGTTAAGGAATGCCAGTGGTGAAATTAATAAGGTAAATAGCAATTTACAAGGCTGCTGACTGCCTGCCAGGAAGCTTCTATAATGACGCCGCAATGTCAGTGCATTGGTAGAGAAGTAAAGAACCTAGTTCAAAGTGAGGAGAGATATTCCTAGACTACTTTTGTCTTTCAGAAATAACAGGCATCATACTAAAAAGTGGGAAGAGTGTAGGGAGGTCTTGAAGTGCTTTCGGAGAACAGAGACCTATGAGGTGAAAAGACTAGAAACCAAGTTGTATGAAGAATTAGGGAAGACACGGCCCAGAGAAAAGGAGAGGGGAAGAATAAGAACATAAAAAATGCCTTTATAATTCAATGGGTTATCACATGAAAGAAGATATAAACTGATTGTATGTTGATATTAGATTAGATAAGAACCAAAGGGTGGAACTAATATGAAGATAATTTTTAGATCATTATAAAGAGTATTTAATAAATGGAGCTTCTCAAAGAGAAAACAAATTTTCTGGTTTTGCAGCTATACCAGCAAAAGCTATAAAACCGAAACATAGAGATATTGCAGAATAGATGCTTGGAGTAGCTATTTTAGTCACTTTAAAATTTCATCTTGAATGATTCCATACCCAATAATTTTATATATTTAAAAATATAACAGAAAGACTTAACTCTAAGCTATGAAATACTTACTGTGATATATAGGAGAATTGATTTTATTCCTAAAATGACACATTTTTTCTTCATTTTAACATAATTATATTAATCATTCATCAATACCTCATCATTAAAGAAGAATATTTCCATTTATTTATTTTGAAGAATGTAATAAATTCAAGCAGGCTACCACAACAACATCAAAAACTAATGTATATCAAGCAATAAACTTACAGAAAATATTTCAAGACAGCAAAAACAACAAATGATATTGAGTTAAGTTAATGACAATTTAAATTATATGCCACATTCATGGATTAGAAGATTTAAACTAGCAAACATGACAATTCTCTTCAAATAGTCTATAGAACCATTTGAATCCCATTATTTAGATAATCTCAGTATCCATAGAGCAAATATTTGTGTGTGAGTCTGCATGTGTATTTGTGTGTGTGTGGTGTGTATTGACAAGTTGATTCTACCATTTCTATGGAAACATAAAAGGCAGAAAAAATAGTGCAATTTTAAGAAGAAAGCAAAGAGATGAAGGACTTGCTTTGCAAGACAGCAAGACCTATTTTAAAGCTACAGTAGCTAAGATAGTATGATGTTGAGGCATGCAAACAGTAAACCAATGGCAGAGAGATTCCAGAAACAGACTCCACAAAATCATCATCTGATTTTTCACAAAAGTAAAACTGTATAACATTTAGGAAATAATTGTCTTTTCAATAATTGTTCCTGTTTTAGATGAAGAGCCATATGGAAAAAATTCTTGACAACTACTTTGCATCATATTCCTCCTCCCCAAATTCAGCAGATTCAAATCTAAATATAAAACATAATACAATAGAAGAAAATATAGAACATCTTTGGCATCTTGAATTGAATAAAATTTCTTATGTTTATTGCAGTACTGTTCACAACAACAAAGACGTGGAACCAACCCAAATGCCCATCAATGATAAACTGGATAAAGAAAACGTGGCACATATACACCATGAAATACTATGCAGCCATAAAAAAAGGATGAGTTCATGTCCTTTGCAGCGACATGAATAAAGCTGGAAACCATCCTTCTCAGCAAACTGATACAAGAACAGAAAACCAAACACCACGTGTTCTCACTCATAAGTGGATGTTGAACAATGAGAACATATGGACACAGGGAGGGGAACATCACAAACGGGGCCTATCAGGGGTTGAGGGGATAGGGGAGGGATAGCATTAGGAGAAATACCTAATGTAGATGACAGGGTGATGGATGCAGCAAACCACCATGGCATGTGTATACTTATGTAACAAACTTGCAGGTTCTGCACATGTACCCCAGAACTTAAAGTATAATAATAATAATAATAATAATAATAATAATAATAAGGTATTTACTTACAAATATTGAAAAAATTATTTACAGACAGATTGATAAATTGTATTCCATATATGTACAATGGAAAACACTGAAAGTATTAAATTTAGGATTTGGAGCAAACAGAACTCTCATAGATGCTGGCGGAGATATAAATAGGCACATACACTTTGGAAAATTGACTTAATTTTATTCCTAGATATATATCCAAAAAATACATTATTGCTAATGTGAAAACATATCCTAGAACCTTCATAGCATCACAGTTCACAATGGCTAAAAACCAAAGGTATACAATTAACTATCAATAGTGGAATTTTTAAATACATTCATGCAATGGTGTAACATACACCAATGAGGAGAAATGATCCATAATTATGAGCAATAATATAGATGAATCTTGCAAATAACGTTGCAAATACCTGACAGAATAAGATGTAATTCATACAAAAACTGAAAAAAATAGGACACATTTACTTATGTTGTTAAAATTCAAAAGAGTGGTTATATGTGATGGGATTTGATGACTGGAAGTGAATACAAGAGGAGCTCTGGGAAGACGGGTTCTGTTTCTTAATCTGTGTACTCTCCAAGGTACACTCAACCTATAACATTTGAATTGTTCACTTATGATGAGGCATATTTTTGTGTATTTATTACACTTCAATAAACTAATAATTTTTAAAAATAAAAACATGTTTGGAAAAATTTCTAGGTACTTGCTCTTTTCTAATACAATTATAAATATTATGTTTTAAATTACATTTCATAATTATATTTGTTAGGATGTAGATTTAATTCTGTCTAAAGATCTTTAATACAGCCACTTTTCTCTCAATTTTTTCTTTTATTTATTTGTTTTCATTGAATGAAAATAAAAATATTCTCTTCAAAATAACATTTTTACTTATTCCTGTTCAATCTGTATGCCTACCATTTTCTTATTTTGTTTAATTAGGAAGTTGAGAGATACATTACTAGAAAGAATGGTGATTATTTTAGCGTTCCTCCCGATTTTAGGGTAATTCAAGATGATTACTATAGGACTTTTATGACTATGCATCTTTAGGCTAATGTTTTCATTCTATTACTAATTTGATAAAAAGTTTTTAAAAATAAACCTATTTTGAGCTTTTAAATGCTTTTACCTCATCTATAAATAAAATCCTATTATAAGTCATTCTATTATAAAGACACATGCACACATATGTTCATTGCGGCACTGTTTACAATAGCAAAGAACTGGAACCAACCCAAATACCCACCAATGATAGACTGGAAAAAGAAAATGAAGCACATATACACCATGGAATACTATGTGGCCATAAAAAACAGTAAGCTTGTGTTTTATAGGGTTATGGATGAATATGGAAACCATCATTCTCAGCAAACTGACACAAGAACAGAAAATCAAACACTGCATATTCTCACTCATAGGCAGGTGTTGAACAATGAGAACACATGGACACAGGGAGAGAAACATCGCATACTGGGGTCTGTTGGGGGGTGGGGAACTAGGAAAGAAACAGCAGTGAGGGTGGGGAGGTTGGGGAGGGATAACACTGGGAGAAATGCCTGATGTAGGTCACGGGATGATGGAGGCAGTAAACCACCATGGCATGTGTGTACCTATGCAACAATCCTGCAAGAGCTTCATGTGTGCCCCAGGAGTTAAAGTACAAAAAAAAAAAAAAAAAAGAAAAAAAAAGGAACAAAAAGTAGAGCTGTATAAATTCAAAACAAAAAAAAAAAAGAAAGGAAAAAAGATAGAATGAATGTTAAAGGCAGCTAGAAAGATAGGGCAGGTCACTTACAGAGGGAGCCCTATCAGGCTGACATAACCCTCTTAACAGAAACCCTATAAGCCAGAAGAGATTTTTGAGCTAATATTCAATATTCTTAAAGAAAAATATATTCAACCAATAGTTTCATATTCAGTCACGCTAAGCTTCCTAGCAAAGTAGTAATAAGATTCTTTTCAGATAAGCAAGTGCTGAGGGAATTTGTTACCACAAGACCCACATTGCAAGAGATCTTGAAAGAAGAACTAAATATGGAAAGGAAGGACCATCACAAGCCAAACAAAACCACACTTTAGTACACAGACCAGTGACACTATAAAGCAGCAACACAAACAAGCTGGTGTAATAACCAGCTAACAACACAATGACAGAATCCAATCCACATATATCAATACTAACCTTGAATGTAAATGGGCTAAATGCCCACATTTACAAGGTACAGAGTGGCAATTTGGTGAAAAAGCAAGACCCAATGGTATGCTATTTTCAAGAGACCCACCTCACATGCAATGACACACATAGGCTCAAAATAAAGGGATGGAGGAAAATTTACCAAGCAAATGGAAATCAGAAAAAAGCAGATGTTGTAACCATTTCAGACAAAACAAATTTTAAAACAACAAAGAGCAAAAAAGACAAAGAATGACATTACATAATGGTAAAGTGTTCAATTCAATAATAAGACCTAACTATCCAAAGATATATGTACTTAATACAGGAGCACCCAGATTCATAAAAAATGTTCTTCAGACTTAGACTTTCATACAATAATAGTGGGAAACTACAACACTCCACTGACAGTATTAAATAGATCATCGAGGCAGAAAATTAACAAAGATATTCAGGACCTTAATTCAGTGTTGAATCAAATGAATCTGATAAACTTTTATAGAACTCTCCACCAGCAAACAACAGAATATTCATTATTCTCATTGCTTCATGGGACATACTCTAAATAAACTATCACACAATTCAATATAAAACAATCCTCAGCAAAGTGCAAAAGAAATGGAATACTAAATACAGTATTGAACACAAGGCAATAAAATTGGAAGTCAAGACTTTTAAAACAATTGCTAAAAATTACACAATTACATGAAAATTAAACAACATACATCTGAATGATTTTTGGTAAATAATTAAATTAAGACAGAAGTCAAGAAGTTTCTTAAAACTAATGAGAAAAAGAAATATACCAGAATCTATCTCTAGGAAATAGCTAAGGCAGTGTTAACATGGAAATTTGTAGCACCAAACACCCACATCAAAAAGTTAGAAAGATCTCAAATTATTAGGTAACACTGCAACTGAGAGAACTAGAGATGTACAAGGAAACAAACCACAAAACTAGCAGAAGACAAGAAGTAACTAAAATCAGATGCAAACTGAAGGAAAACGCGACATGAAAAACGGTTCAAGAGATCAGTGAATCCATGACTTAGTTTCCCAGTTCAATAAAATAGGAGTGAGTTAAAGGTTTGGTTCAGTGACTAAGCTTCTTTCTATAAGAAGTCATTTGAATAGTATAAGGGAGCACAGTTTTATTTATCTATGGTAATTTATTTAATGGGGAATTGTTATACACAAGGAAAATAAGATATAATCAAATGAACTGAAATGATGGACAGCATTGATACAAGGGAAATAATATAAATATGAAATTAGAATAAATTATTTCAGGTGGAATTTTTTTCTTCAGAATCAATCATCATGCTGATGAAAATACCATGAATCAGAAACTGATTTTTTTTTAAACAGAGTCTTGCTCTGTTGTCAGGCTGGAGTGCAGTGACATGATTTCAGCTCACTGCAACCTCCATCTCCTGGATTCAAGTGATTCTCCTGCCTCAGTCTCCCAAGTAGCTGGGACTACAGGTGCATGCCACCATGATCAGCTAATTTTTGTACATTTGGTAGAGACAGAGTTTCACCATGTTGGCCGGGATGGTCATGGTCTCTTGATCTTGTGATTTGCCCACCTCAAGTGCTGGGATTACAGGTGTGAGCCAACGGGCCCAGCCAGAAACTGAAATACTTATAATGGAAATAGTACAGAGAAAAGCCCTGGACATTGTCAAACAAAAGTTGACTAACCATAAGAAAGAATTGAAGGTAGAGACAAAATAATCAAGGTAATTAAGACTAAATTAGAAGCTGATAAAAGTAGAATAACTTTAATGAAAAATATATAAGGCAATTTATAAATATGCCTATGAGTATAAAAGAAAACAAAACCAAACCTTAAAAGTAGCTGAAAAAGATCAGAATGATTTTATTTATTTATTTAGTTAGTTAGTAAGCTTTTTTTGTGATAGAGTCTCACTCTGTCACCCAGGCTGGAGTGCAATGGCAAAATCTCGGCTCACCGCAGCCTCCGCTTCCCAGGTTCAAGCAATTCTCCTGCCTCAGCCTCTTGAGTAGCTGGGACTACAGGTGCATGCCACCACACCCAGCTAATGTTTCTTTTTTTTTTTTTTGTATTTTTGGTAGAAACAGGCTTTCACCATATTGGCCAGGATGGTCATCTCCTGACCTAGTGATCTGCCTGCCTCACTCTTCCAAAGTACTAGGATTACAGGCATGAGCCACTGTGAATCATTGAGAATGATGATTTTTAATTCAGCTAGGAAAACAGATCTACATTTCAAGGTGAATTGTATGAAGAAGAAAAAATGATCCAACTAAATTAATAGTTAAAAATATTCTCCAGGAAATCTATACAGAAATAAAAGAAGATCTATAATTATATATTAAAAGGATACAAGATACACATGAAAAAATTAATTTAGAATTCCCATCTTGAAGACATTAAAAAATATTTATTTATTTATTTATTTTTTATTTTATTTTATTTTATTTTTTTGAGATGGAGTTTCTCTCTTGTTACCCAGGCTGGAGTGCAATGGCCCGATCTCGGCTCACCGCAGCCTCCGCCTCCTGGGTTCAGGCAATTCTCCTGCCTCAGCCTCCTGAGCAGCTGGGATTACAGGCACGCACACCACCATGCCCAGCTAATTTTTTGTATTTTTAGTTGAGACGGGGTTTCACCATGTTGACCAGGATGGTCTCGACCTCTTAACCTCGTGATCCACCCGCCTCGGCCTCCCAAAGTGCTGGGATTACAGGCGTGAGCCACCGCGCCCGGCACAACATTAAAAATATTTAACTTCGAAGATAAATTCCCCTAGGACATTAATAAAATACAAAACAAAAAATTAGTCACTTATAAAGAAAAATAAATTTGAGTAAAGAAAAGTGTGAGCCAAGAATTTTAATTCCAGCCAAGTTTTCTTTCATGTATAATGGTTATAGAGACACAAATGTGAACATACATGTCAGAACTCAAGAATACTGTATTAAAAACCTCTTCTGAGTAACTTACACAAAGTTGAGTGTCATACGACCAAGAGTTAACTAATAAAACCTTGGCCAAAAAATTAAGATTACCATTGAACATATTTAATTGCTTTTCTAATGGAGACAAGAGTAGAAGAATGTAATATAATTATTATCTGTTTTGACATTAAAAAGTAATAATGCTACAAAAAGAATAACAGGAAGATAATGAAGAAATTAGAATACACTCAGTTACAGTTAAATAAATGATAACTGGAGTCAGTGAGTAGATTGTAAACTGGTAAGTCAAAGAGAGGAGACATAATTAAAGGAAAAGTGAACCAAAGACATTTTTAAAGGTATTGTCAAAAAGGTGGTCTCTAGAAGAAAAACTGATTTTTTTTTTTTTTGAGACGGAGTTTCGCTCTTGTTACCCAGGCTGGAGTGCAATGGCGCGATCTCGGCTCACCGCAACCTCCGCCTCCTGGGTTCAGGCAATTCTCCTGCCTCAGCCTCCTGAGTAGCTGGGATTACAGGCACGCGCCACCATGCCCAGCTAAGTTTTTGTGCTTTTAGTAGAGACAGGGTTTCACCATGTTGACCAAGATGGTCTCGATCTCTTGACCTCGTGATCCACCCACCTCGGCCTCCCAAAGTGCTGGGATTACAGGCGTGAGCCACCGCTCCCGGCTTGAAAAACTGAAATCTTTACAAACAACAAAAAATAGAAAAGAAGAAAATAAATAGGACACATACAGAGAGGAAAAATAACATATAAAATATTATATCCAGTTAAGAACAAACATATATAAATCAACTTAACTTGCATATTAAATAATTTTTTTTTTTTTTTTTTTTTTTTTTTTTTGAGACGGAGTTTCGCTCTTGTTACCCAGGCTGGAGTGCAATGGCGTGATCTCGGCTCACCGCAACCTCCGCCTCCTGGGTTCAGGCAATTCTCCTGCCTCAGCCTCCTGAGTAGCTGGGATTACAGGCACACGCCACCATGCCCAGGTAGTTTTTTGTATTTTTAGTAGAGACGGGGTTTCACCATGTTGACCAGGATGGTCTGGATCTCTTGACCTCGTGATCCACCCGCCTCGGCCTCCCAAAGTGCTGGGATTACAGGCTTGAGCCACCGTAAATAACATTTTACATTGCCTTACTAACCAAAATATATATTCTATGTTTTAGATATAGACTAAAAATAAAGATATTAAACAAGACTAAAACCAGAGGAGTGGACAAAGAATATGAGACAAATGTATATAATAAAATGAAACCGATTGGAAATAGTTGTTTTAATCTTAATGCAAGCTGAAGTGGAATCCAGTTAAAAAATATTAAAATTTACAGTGATAAATGCCTTAAAAGGTTATAGGCCAAAATATACAATGATGATATAGTTATGAGTGTTAGTGCAGCAAATACAGCAGTTACATAGAGCAGAAAACATATAAGATATAAGGAAAAATAAGTAGAAATACATAATAAAAGACTTTGGCCTTCAACACTATGCTTAGTTCAAGATAAGCTAACAAAAATAAATACAGATATAGAAGATATAAATAAGGTAGATTTCATTGAGATGTTTGTGTTGCTGTGTGTTTACATACAAATTTTACATGCATATAATATGGAATATAGCTTGCTCTCAAGCACTAGTTTCTCTTCACAAAAATTGATTATATATTCAGTGTGAAATAGTATCTCATTAAGTTATTTAAAGTAGAAATAATGGTAACAACATTCTTCAATCACAGTATAACAAAACTGGAATTAACAATAAGAAAAAAATGGCCCTTCCATCTGGGAGGAGAAATCTCTGTTATACAAATGTAGGGAAAAAGATAAAATAGAAATAAAGATTGCACAATTTCCAAAAAAATAAAAATAACCAGGGAGGTAAAATAAAACACAAAACAAGTCCAAATTTAAAACTTAGTAAGAGAAAAGTAAGCAAGTAAATACAAGGATTTAAGAAAATGTGTAAGTACAGGATTAGTGAAAGAGAAACCAGGAAAAAATATAATTAATAAATCAATAGACTGATTCTTTGGGGAAAAAACAGAAGGCAAACATTAGCTAATTGAATAGAAAAACTAAAAAGTACAAATTTGCAAATTGAACAGAAAAATAACCACTGAAACAAAAAATAAATTTAAAAAATCAAGAAAGGTTACTTTGTATAAGTCCGTAGAAATACCTGTGAAAACCTAGATGATGGGAAAATAACCATTAAAAAAATAATAATTCAATTTTACTAGAAGAGAGATGGAATTTTTAAACCAAGCTACTTCCAGAAAGAAATTAAGAGGATTTTTTAAAAGGAACTCTACTTAAAGAAGCATCATATTTATAGAGAAGTTCTTACTACATTGTAGAGACTAGGTAATCATACTTATAATGCTACATGAATTTTTCCATGCCAAAAAAGGAAATCTTCTTTCTAATTCTTTTAATGAATCATCCATAATTTTAATATATACATTGAAAGTAATAGCATAATTTACATCTAAGAATATAGATGTAGAATTATAAATAAAACATTGGCAAGTAAAATTCAATACCACATTCAAAATATAAATAAATACCTACAGACCAGTAACATTTATCCTGAGAATGCAGGAATAGTTCAGTATTTGGATGTCCATTTATGTACCACAATCCTCAAGCTGAGAACATGTTTAATGGGTAAATATTCAGTGGCATTCCCATTGGTCCCATTGGTTCCTGAAGAGGACTGGCTACATAGATATGTATCCAGTGCTGTCACACAGCTATTCATGCTTAAAAGACACTCTTACTTAATGCTCTTATGAAGCCATCTTGAAATTCTTAATCATTTTCTAATGAGGAATTATTGTTAAATATTGTATTGCACATTGGGCATAAGAAGATCTTGGCTCTGTTACTAATTATGCATCTATCCTTGAGTAAGTCACTTAACCTCTCTGTGTCATGATGTTGTGCCACTCTATGGTAGAGATGAAGATGGTATGTCACAATACCAGGCAAATTGTGCCATATTAAGTAAGATATATATGACAATAATTATTGCTGTTAAGGTTATGGTGGTAGTGGTGGATATTGTTGTGGTTACTTTTTCCCTAGGTGTAGTATTGGGCAAAAAGGGAGAGTAGGCAACTCTGATTTAAAGCATCAGAGATTGCTTCATAATGAAAGAAATCCTTTAGTTGAGTCTTGACAGCTGAGCCCAATCAACCATGATGAAGAAAGGCATTCAAGATAAAGGAAACAGTAATGCAAAGGCCAAGAGGGAGGCTTGTAATCACAGGGGAATCTATGGAGGAAGGCTGGCAGCCAAGAGCATGAGTTTACATGGATTTGGGTTAGAATCTCACCTCCACTAGCTGCATGACCTTGCAATTACCTTTGCTCTCTGTGGTTTAGCTTTTACTCATTTTTAAATAGAGATAGTAATAAACAGTACCTACCTCATAGGGTGATTTTGAGAATGAAATGAATTTACACATCAAGTACACAGAAAAGCACCTAGTAAAATATAAATGCCAAATATCGATATTATTATCCATGAAAATCTGAGTCTTGGAAAAGATTTAAAAGAATTAGGCAAGGACCAGTTCACAGATGAATTAGTCTACCATGTTAAAGTCCCTGAATGTGATCATACAGGCAATGGAAGACAACTAAAGTGTTTATGTACAGTTATGACCTGATCTGACCTGCCTTGTAGAAATTGCTATGGCCATATTATAGTGACATGAAGAATAATAAAAGAAAAGTTAATTCCTAGTTGCTGTTGCTTGCCCTACTGGAGTACATGACAAAAACAATTTTAGTGTAAGCAGTAGTCAACACTGAGCAGAGAATTCTGAGCCACAGCATCTGTCCCGAGAGGCACCCTGGTGGGGCTCAGCCATAATTGACACAGAAAACACTGCTTACACCATGCACCCAAGAAAGAGTCAAACACGTTCTTGATTGCCACCCCTCATACTATCTTTTCCAAATTAACTCCAGGCTCCTGGAGGCAGAGTTAATCTCCTGCTGAGAGCTTTAACACTTCCAGTTCCATGGTACCCGGCGTGGTGTCCTCACCATTTGCTAGAGCTGCCAGAAGGTCCTTGGATTCAGGCCTGTCAGACTGATGTAATGACATCCAATCAACAATGTTTATTGAGCACCCACTGTCCTTAGATCACAGACATAAGGCTACAGAAACCTACCACAGTAAAGAAACCAATGGGAGAAGGTAGTGCTCCTTGTGTCCTGTCTGACATCCCTGCCAATAGCATTAGCTTTTCCAGTTCATTAAGGATTATTTGGTACAACTAAAAATGTGACTCATAGACTGCATCTCTGCCCATTTCTAAGGTGTCCGACAGTTAGGAATTCACCAGGCATTGGACAATTCTAAGAGAATTCTGAATTCTCTTAATGAATCAAAATGTCTGAGAATGTGTTATGCATAATCAATTATCTCTGGATTTCAATTTGATTTATATATTTATTGGAGCATATTTTCATTAGCAACAACTATCTGAAATAGTGAGAAAATTTTTGAGTATTATATTACATTTAAAGACTTTCCATAGCATTAATGCTAAATTGATGTTTTCCTCCAGCAATTTGGGAGATTTGGTTTTGAGAAGAGAAACAATTTCTAATTCTCACGGAGGGGAAAAAAAACAGATTGCATACAATAAGACTATATTTTACAAGTTTACTTCTCTACAATTTACCCTGGCACCTTCATTCCATTTTTTAAGATACTCTTGAGGGAAAATGTCATGAACATTTAAGACCAAGCTTCTTGGCTGTGAATAAAAATATAATTTTCCTGAGTATAAAAAAACAATTTTATATAATACCGTTATCTCACTGTCAATCACTGAGTAATGTGGGTGGTTACCTTCTGCATTTCAAGGATTTCGTTTTCTGCAAAATATAATTCTCCACAGCCGTTCCATAATTATATTTACAAAGATAGATGAAGGACCTTGCTACAGATCTCAAATTCGTCAAAAAATTGAGATTGAACAGGATGTCAGTTTGTTCAACTCTACTGAAAGAAAAACATTCTGGAGATCCAGTTTGTGTGACAACAACATGCCTTTAACAAAACAAAAAATAATCAATTCCACGCCAGTGACAGGAGGTGATTCAGCTAGCTGGCTGGCAGGAAAGGTTGTTTAGCAGGTTCCACATTCCTAATTGGGTGTCTAGCTTGCTAAGTAGCAGCTGGTCTTTAATTAGCCGAAAAATTATTACCATTAAGAGTTGCTTGAAAAAGAAAAAGAACAAAACAATTAAAATGTTAGAATCCATATGGTGGGTGCTCATCCTCACTTGTCAATAGCTGTTTTCCTTCTTTATCACTAATAAGTTTCAACATATTCCTAAACCACTTATTCTTTAAAGTGTAACTCACATAAATGTAACATCCCTAAAGACTCCCAGAATGGCATAGCAAAATCATAGCTGCTTGTCATTTAATAATTCTTTTTGACTATGAAATGATCTCCAACACCACCCATCACCAAAGTTGAATATGTGGTTGGTAAGTGAATCTTACAATAATTCTCATTATTAAAGGGATTAGTACATTTTCTCAGATGATTTGTTATAAACTATAATGACAGTGGTGAAAATATCAGTACCTTACAGATGACAGGAAGATAGCCTTTGCACACAGATTCCTTTCAAGGACTAGCAGGAAGTTAATTTTACTGTAATTACAGAAAACCCACATTTGCTATAATATTCTAATTATAATTCTATTCTATTTAGATATAAATTTTTGTAAAAATAGAATAAATAGTATTTAGAGATAAACTAGCCTACATATTGAACAGGTTGTGAAATTCTGCATTTATTATACACATATCACAATGTTCCTACTTTCCATATTGACAAATTAGTGTTTCTTAGACTGAATGTTTTTTAAAAAACCTTATTTAAAATATTTATTTTTGAGTTGAGTAGTAATAGACTAGGAAGTGTGTGAATTTGGTGCTAGTACAACTGGATTCAAGTTTTAGCTCACTCTTTTATGAACCTAACGTATGGTAACTCACCTTTGGTTGCATTGTTCCTTCTACAATGTAAGAGTAATAAAATCTAACCTATAAGATTATTGTCTACTGAACAAAGTACCTAGCATTGTTTGTGGAATGCATCAATGACTCATGCATCCCAATATCTTCTTTTCTTATATTTATTTCAGTAGACATGCCATGCATTTCAGTTTTCTGGAAAAATAAATATTGATTATAACTTATGCTCTGATGATACAGAATTAGTGTGAAATGCTTTATATATGTATGCAATGCCATTTTGAATAAAAATATCATTTAATTCATACATCTTTGTGACTTGGTCAACATTTGGAAGGTGAAGATCATCTGATTTCTATGCCATTCACCCTAAAGTTGCTAGAGATAACGGCACTGATTTGGATGGAAACTCCGATATGAAGTTTGCCTTTCATCCTTCTGAAATTTCTAACTCACATGAAGAAAAGAGTTATTATGCAGCTATCCAAGTCGGTTCTTTCAAAGTACAAGTTTTAAGGTTCACCCAATCCTATGATCCCCTGGCTGTTTTAGGGAAAAACGCCTGTCTCTCTTAACAGAATCACAAACATCATTTTTTTAATCTTTAAATTCTTCTTCAAACCCCTTCTGTTCTTTAGTTTAATGTGCACTCTTCAAGTTTATTGAAGGACAATAAAATGAATAATTTCCAATTAAGTTTGGTGGTAACATTTATGCTCACTTTCCCGTTTGCTCTTCAGCACTGTCCAAGGTCCCTGCCCATGAACTCTCCATTATACGTCCTGCATGTTGTCAAGTTCACTGCTGATATTCAATAAATACCATATTATCATGATCACACAATGGCAATTGAGAAAAGCACTAACATGTGGTACAGGAAGATGCAAATCAGGCAATACAGATTAATAGCAAACGTTTGGTTGACATCTCTAATCTCACATGGATTGTAACTAAAACTTTATTGCACTTCTCTGTGGTCTGCCATGATGCCAGCTGCCTTTCCTACAGATGTTCCTGACATATGACAGGGAGTTTGAGCATTAACCCCCTGCTGCATACCAACAAGGTACAGATGATCATGTAATAATTTGCTCCTTTTTCAGTTGAAGACCTAACTGTTGATATGACATGATGGAAAACCTCATTGTTATATATTTTACAAATGTCAGTAATTACTTCTGCTACACAGGCAAATGATTCATCTCATTCATTCCATCACACTCAAAGGAGACCCAAGTGACATTTTATTTTTCCCTGTCCTTGGTTTTCCCCAACTCATGGCAGCTGCTAAACTCTTTGGCCATGTCACAGAGAGCCTAGTTAGGACATTTAAAGTTTTATTATGTCTAGTCTGTCGGGTGACAGTGACTGCTTTTGAGCTGGTTAAGGACAAGATATAAACAATAATGGAGAATGCCTTGGTAGCTGTGTCCTGAACTGACTGGTGACAAGGAGAGACTGACAACACTCTGCATGGGACTTTATGATAAACACAAATCCAAAAAATTCAGTGAAAGGATGCCAGTCTCAGAGATTTTTATACAGTTTCTTGGATTTTCTTCTCCATGTATTCTCTGATGTTACTGAAAGACACCGATAGTACAGGGAACTCTCGGGTTCTGAGTGTTTTCCTCTTAAAACCTTGAAATTTAACACAATTTACCAAATCTCTTTTATCCTTGTTCGCTGATCAAAATGAAATTCTGGACGGGTTTTCCATTCCTCCTTATAACCCCTTTAGTCTGAAAATAATATTTTTTCTTAAACTTCAACTTTTACTTTTCCTCGTTATCACCACTTCTCTATCATACACTCTAGAACTTGACTCTTGAGTGTGATGGAAGGAATGAGATGAATCATTTACTTGTGTAGCAGAAGTAATTACCAACATTTTTAACAATGTATAACAATGAGGTTTTCCGTCATGTCATATCAACAATTAGGTCTTCAGTTGAAAAGGGAGCAAATTGGCCGGGCGCGGTGGCTCAAGCCTGTAATCCCAGCACTTTGGGAGGCCGAGGCGGGTGGATCACGAGGTCAAGAGATCAAGACCATCCTGGTCAACATGGCGAAACCCTGTCTCTACTAAAAATACAAAAAATTAGCTGGACATGGTGGCACGTGCCTGTAATCCCAGTTACTCAGGAAGCTGAGGCAGGAGAATTGCCTGAGCCCAGGAGGCGGAGGTTGCAGTGAGCCGAGATTGTGCCATTGCACTCCCGCCTGGGTAACAAGAGGGAAACTCTGTCTCAAAAAAAAAAAAAAAAAAGTAAAGGGAGCAAATTATTGCATGATAATGCTTTCTGTGATTTTGTTGAGTAAAGACTTCTTCTAGAAACTGTTTTGTGATGTGTAGTTGGTAGCCTTGTAACCCCTACGTTTAATCTAAATTATTACTTTTTTGTCTTCATGTAAATGTAATTGCTTCTCTGCGTCAGCTTTAGTACATCTCCAGGCTGCCATCCTATGATTGCCTGCTCACTCCCAACTCACTGAAAGCATAAGTATCTGGCTTCCAGTCTTTCTTTTCCTGCCAAGTCCTGCCGTCATCTTGGGTAAGATTTACCCAACATCCTCATCTCTGAGTTTTTAATTTCTTTATGTCAAATTATCTTATCTTCCACTTTATAACAGCCACCTACATGTATGGCTGTGATCTTTAAACATAAGTGTAACTGGAATTTCTCCACCTCTTAACAAAAAATAATTTTAAGTCTGTTTGCAGACAGTGGTTGAGTCTCCTTCCTAATCTACCTCTCCACTATAGTCAGGAATCACATAAAGATGCTTCAGTCAGGGATGGACTACATATACTACGATGGTCCCGTAAGACTATATTACACATTTTTAATGAACCATTTCTTGAGATGGGTTTAGATACACAAATACTTACTGTCGCGTTGCTATTGCCTACACTATTCAGCGCAGTACCACGATGTGCAGGGGTGTGGCCTAGGAGCAATATGCTACACTATATAGTCTAGATGTAGTTATCTACAGTATCTAGGTTTGTGTAAATGAACTCTGATGTTCACACAACAAAACTGTATAATGACTTGTTTCTCAAAATGTATCTCCATCATTAGATGATGTCTGATTATCTTTATGACATTAACTCATAAACTCATGGGCATGCTCACCAAGAGTTCTCTTGTTTTTCTCTATCTACTTGCAGGCATCAATTTTAGTTTCTTGTTCAATATGTCATATATCCTGTATTAGGCTGTTCTTGCATTGCTGTTAAAAAATACCTAAGACTAGGTAATTTTTAAGAAAAGAGGTTGAATTGGCTCATGGTTCTGCAGCCTGTACAGGAAGCCTAGGGGCATCCGCTTCTTGGGAGCCCTCTTCTTGGGAAGCTTATGATCATGGCAGAAGGTAAAATGGAGCTTGCATGTCATATGGTAAAATCGGGAGTGAAGGGGACAAAGGTGTTTACACAATTTTCAATGACCAGATCTCATGAAAACTCATTTCCTATTGTGAAAACAGTACCAAGATGATGGTACCAAATCATTCATGAGAAATCTGCTCCCGTGATTCAATCACCTCCCACCGGGCCGCACCTCCAATGTTAGGGATTACAATTGAACATGAGATTTGGACGGGAGACACAGATCAAAATCATGATTCAAAAAAATTTTTGCCCTTAATTTTTAGTATAATTAACACTCTTGCCCATGAACCTTCTGTTTCACTTGATTAAAAAAAAAAAAAGACTGTTGACTTTATCTGTTTGCTTGTAATTCGTATGCACCTGAATGCTGACTGATGATGAAATCAGTGGTGGAAACTCAGTGTCAGTATAAATTTATGCACATTTATCTCCTTTCTGAATAGCTGCATAAGCACAATTCATGGGTACCTCTAATGTATCAATTCTGAAGGACAAATAATCTTTCCTTCTCAGCTGTTTCTTCTCATTTTTCTAATCTAATTGAATCACATGTACATTCACTTAGTTTTTTAAACATCAGAAACTCTCTCTTTCCTTCTCACCATCCATCTAATTAGTAATTAAGTCTTGTATATTCTATCCTGTGAAAAGTTCTGGAATCAACCACTGTTCCAAACTTTCCTAGCACTACCAAGGTCTACGTCACCATTATATCTAACTTGAAAGTCACAGCCACTTATTGATCTTCCTGCCTTAGATATCATCTCCATCTGGGCGTATTTAATGCAACCATTTCAAAGCTGAACTTTCAAAAATACAATTTACACCATCCACTCTGCATTCTAACCAGCAGACTCCACTTATCCACTTTTTCACTTTCTGTGGTTTTCAGTTATCAGCAGTCAACCATGGTGTGAAAATATTTCATGGAAAGATACAGAAATAAACAAGTCATAACTTTTAAATTGTGCATTATTCTGAGTAGGGTGATGAAATCTTGTGCCATCCACTCTCTCTCTCCCATCCCACTGCCCAATATCCTGCTCCTCAATATGAATTATTCCTTTATCCAGTGTTTCTGTGCCACACATGCTAACCTGCCAATTAGTCACTTGGTAGCCAACTTAGTTATCTGCTTGATTGTTGTGGTGTTCTTTTTTTTTTTTTTGAAATGGAGTTTTGCTCTTGTTATTAAGGCTGGAGTGCAATGGCACAACCTCTGTCTCACGAGTTCAAGCGATTCTCCTGCCTCAGCCTCCTGAGTACCTGGAATTACAGGTGCCCAGCACCACACCTGGCTAATTTTTGCATTTTTAGTAGAGATGGTGTTTCACTATGTTGCCCAGGCTGGTCTTGAACTCCTGACCTCAACTGATCTGCCTGCCTTGGCCTCCCAAATTGCTAAGATTACAGTTGTGAGCCATCACACCTGGCCTGATTGTCCTGTTATTATACTAACAGTGCTTGTGTTTAAGTCACCCTTATTTTACTTAACAGTGGTATTCAAGTACAAGAATAGTGATGCTAGCATATGGATACCTTTATTAATCTTTATTAATCTCCTCCTAAAATATAAATTCAACTCTGTTATAGGTATGTATGCATAGGAAAAAAACATAGTATATATAGGGTTCAGCGCTATCTGAGATTTCAGACATCAACTGCGGTTCTTGAAACATAGCCCTGTTGGATAAGGAGAGCCTACTGTCTCTTACTAAGTTTGTCATGAAACTTAAGAAAAATCTATAACCTCTTCCAATATCTTATAACACCCACTGAGACCTTGTTGCTCCCTCTTTCTAACTTATTTCTAACCACTCCCACCTTTACATTCTATATGTCAGTTCCTCATATAGTTCCTCATATACAATCTCATCTTATACCTTTTGCATAGGCCCTTTGATCAACCTTTGACTGTCTCCTTTCTTCTTTTCACCTAATGCCTACATATTATTCACATTTTGTTTTATGGGAAGCCTCTCCCTGGTCCACCCTTAGGTACGTACATATACATACACATAAATACACATATATAGTATAAGATGAGGAAAATTGTGTCTGATATTCTTACAGTTCAATCTTCCAGCATAGCATGTATTACAATTCTTAATTTTTTTTTTTTTTTGAGACAAGAGTCTCACTCTTTTGCCTGGCGCCAGGTGCCGGGATGGAGTGCAGTGGCACAATCCCAGCTCACTGCAACCTCCGCCTCCCGGGTTCAAGCAATTCTCCTGCCTCAGCCTTCCAAGTAGCTGGGACTACAGGTGCACGCCACCACGCCCAGCTTATTTTTCTATTTTAGTAGAGACAGGGTTTCACTATATTGGCCAGGGTGGTCTCAATATCTTGACCTCATAATCTGCCCGCCTCGGCCTCCCAAAGTGCTGGGGTTACAGGTGTGAACCACCGTGCCCAGCCTTTTAAAATTGTTTTTAAGTTTTCTTTTGTCCTTGTTAAAACCAAAAAGCTCTGTGATATTTGAACTATGCTTGCTTTGTTTGCCAGGTAATTTTGAGCTCCTAGTACATTGACAAAAATGAGCATTAATACATTAAAAGGGTTTATTTCAACTGAATAATAGTGTGCAATATGCAGTCACTAACAGTATGTGATACAACAGCTAATGCCACTCTGCAGGAACATCTCTTGAGTGATTGTGTTCTTCATTGTACCTTCTTTACTTATTCTACTACTGAACAAAGCATATCTGAAGAAGAAAACAAGTGAAGAGTATTATGATAAAGGCAACTTTCTTTTATGACATGTATTTAAAATATATATATATGAAGTATATTACATCTTTATATATTAGTTAGGATGTAAACTCAACAGCTGTTATCAGAGATCACCAAACGGTTTCTTAAAAGACACAATTTATTTCTCTTCCCCCCAAATTCAAGCTGCTCTCCTCTGCTACGTGCCATTTTGGTTTTGCTTGGCCATCCCTAGGATGTTGACCTCATCTGCATTGTTCAGAAAGATTTGACCATATCCGCCTTCAAGACAACAGGAAGGTGTAAAGACAAAAACGGAAATCCTGCCTAGTCTTTTTCAGAGTGAATGCTAAAAGTTGCTCATGTCACCTCTCTTCATATGCGAATGACCAGGACTTTGTCACCTAACCAGATTTAGCAGCACAGGAGGTTGAGAAATGTGGCTTTTATTTTAGGAAGGTATATGCCAAGCTGATGTTCTGTTTAGACGGAAGGTGGGAAAAGTTGATGTTGGGAGAAAATAATCAGTCTTACTCGTATTTGCATGAATATAAGTGTTTGCACAATTTAATTTGCTAAATACCTCAAATCAGACAGATCATTGTGTGGTGGTGCCTCATTTAGAATGTGGATCTGGAGGTATGGATTAACTTCATGATTTTTAGGCAATTATAATAAACAAACATTTTACTTTTCTGCTGTGTGCTTCAAAATATTGAGTGAGTTGTAGCTCATATTCTGTGAAGTGTGGTGGTTGCAACAGTTCTAGGCTGCTGTTGGTCAAGTGCAGAGCCAGGAGCTTTACAACAAATACCAAGTATCAGAATAAGTGGGTTGGTGAGAACCCTAACAAACACCCAAGTCAGTGTAGGCCATTCCAACTTTTGAAACTCATAGCCTTAGCCACGGTGCTCCTCAATAACTTTTGAGTCTTCTCTAACAGAGGTGAAGGCCCAGACAAATAAGTGGTGACTCACTTCACAGCCACAATAATTTTAGACTTAAAGCGTTTTAAACTATATACACGTTAAGTCACACACTGAAAAACTATATAATTTTATTATGAACTTGAAAGTGTATAAATTTCATATGTTATGAAAGTACAGGAGGCTGGTGTGCTGGCTCATGCCTGTAATCTCAGCACTTTGGGAAACTGAGGCAGACATCACCTGAGGTCAGGAGTTTGAGACCAGCCTGACCAACATGCAGAAACCCCGTCTCTACTAAAAATATAAAATTAGCCAGGTGTGGTGACATATGCCTGTAATCCCAGCTACTTGGGAGGCTGAGGCAAGAGAATCACTTAAACCTGGAAGGTGAAGGTTGCAGTGAGCTGAGATTGCGCCCTGCATTCCAGCCTGGGTGACAAGAGTGAAACTCTGTCTCAAAAAGAAGAAAGAAAAAGTACAGTAGATTTAACACAATTTATGTGCAATCAAAATGGTCTTTATCTTAGATGCTATAAAAGAATAATGTAAATAATCGTACATGATTTTTGTTATTTCTTTCTCTACCCCCAAATACCTTGTTATTTCTAGTCATTGTCATCTCTTGCCTCACCGGTCTTCCTGCTTCCACCCTTTCTTTTTTTCACTCTATTCCTCTGCTCGGAAATCCTCTCTCAGCATAATAGCCGAAGTATACACAAAGGCCTCTGCAAAGTATCTCGCAAGGTTCCAGTATGAACCCTTACCACTCTGTGACATCTTTGCTGCATTCTCACTTCACTCACTGCACTGCAGTCATGAGATTTACCGTTCCAGGCGTCCAGGAAACACATTTCTTCGCAAGACCATTGCACGTTCTGTTTTTTCTGCCTGGAAGATTCTACAGAAAACTTTTCACCACATTCTTAGGTCTCTGCTTAAATGTCCGTGCATAAATTATACATTCTCTGATCGCCATTCTCTGTAAAAGAGTAACTCCGCCCATCTCCCTGCTCGTCTTATTCTCCTCATCCTGGTGTGTTTTTCTCTGTTTCTCATCATGACCTGACATACAGAATGGCTTCAGTGTTTTCTGTCTCTTCCCCACAGTATGAAAGATGCTTAAAGGAAAGGACATAGTTTTGTTCAGTGCTGTCTCCTTAATGCCAGGAACAGGGTTTGGCATACAGGAGGCTCTCTGCATTTATTAAATAGGTGAATGAGTCTATCTCATTTAAAATGTGTCAATATTAATAATTTAATAAGAAATAGATATCAAATTTTCATTTTTATCTTGACATCAAATTGAATACATATACATTTGAATATGAGTTTCATTATGTGTGTGTGTGTGTGCATATGTGTGTGTGTGTGTGTGTATATATATATATTTAAGTTTTCAACTGTCTCTTTATGTCCTAGGCTTCAGGGTTTTCAGGCTTGTGCAATTTCAAATAGCATATGGTAAAACAAATGAGCACAGGTATGACACAATCTGACCTTTAAATGACAATGAGAGTGAAAGGGCAGAATGAATGTGGCCTTGTCAGGCTTATGAGAATAGAATATTTCTAGAAGTCCCAGGAAGGTCAAAAAATGTGTACCATAAATGGAATGAGGCTCCACCTGAAATTTTTTATTGAATGAGGGTGACAGACAGAGGTCTCTCAGAATGTATAATGAGGATCATCCAAGTCATTCAAATTGAAGAATGGCCAAGAGGTTGTGTGATTTATCTCACATTTGCAACCAAGGCATGTTCATTATGGAGAAATAACATATTTTTAAAAGTAACACATGATCATGGTATAAAAATTCAAAGAGTATCAAAAAGTATAAAGTGCAAAGTCTTTTTTAACCCAACATACCTTTACCTCTCTGATTCCCTTCCTCAAAGATACCCACTTGTATTAATTAGTATTCTATGCAAACACAACATGGATTAGATTTCACTTAAAACTCTCTTAACTCTGAAAGATTTCAAGCAGGCAATAGCTATAAAGGATAATAGAGCAGACATCAATGTACACATCAAATAGATTTTATGAATAATAACATTTGTGCAAAATGCTTTAGAAATATATTAAAAAGAAAAATGTTGTAGATAGAGTGAAAATATCTACTGTTTTCATACTTCTCTATTCACAGAGGTTAACATTATCCTGAAGCTTATGTGCATCTTTCCTACTATATTTTTTCATATACAAACTTATATATACATCCATGATGGTATATAGTATTATATGGCTTTTAAGTTAATAAAGTCCTATTGTATTGAGGGAATGTATTCTCTTCCTGGATCCACAAGGGGGCGTAGTTTCAAAGGCAAGAACTTCCCAGAACCGTGCCTCCCCCTCCCACCTCTCCATCCAGGGACTAGAGGTCTATGTTTAAACTTTGGCATGCCAGGAAAGAATCAAAGATCAATCACTCCAACGGAGGTTTGAAGGAACTCTTTTCACAGGCCCAGAAAACCTGAAGGGGCGGGAATTCCTCTTAGGTTAAAAGTCACCTTCTTCGACACCTCTTTGGATCAATATCTGGATCCCCTTCCGTTTTCCTTTTCTCCTTTTTCTCTTTCTCTGCCTAAATAAATAACTTTCTGCAAAACTCTTTGGGGTCTGATATTTATTTACTTAATCCCTTATAGTGCCCGATGTGGTACTCTCTCCCATTCTTGGGAGAGTGAGGGAACAAGGGTCTGGAAAAGAACATCCTAGCGGTGTAGCTGAGCCTCCTCTGCTCCCAGAATTCGGTTACAGTACTATACATACTGTTTTGTAACTTGTTTTTTCATTTGAGATTTTAATTTCCAAAATTAATATGTATTGACATATGTCTGTAGTTCATTCATTTCAACTAAGTGTTATATAGTTTTTGGTTTATGCATGTACTCTAATATGTGTGTCTAATTGTCAGACATGAAGTTGATTTCGTGTTTTTCCACAGTGTTGTGATTTGCTCTTTATACTTGCTTTTCTTTAACATGTGCACTGTTTTCTTTATTTTCATAGAAGCAGAATTGCTGGTTAGGAGGATATGTCCATGTTTATTCCTGATGTATATAGCCGACTCTTCTTGGAATCTACCAAAAATTTTACAACACTGTCAATAATCTCTAAGCATTTTTACGTATTCTTGCCACTACTTGGATAGAGATTGAAAACATGGCCACAGCATATTGTAGCTTCTTACTTCAAGAGGTAGAATCTATTTTCCCTCTATTGAATTTGGCTTGCTTTGCTAGTAACAAACTTTGACCAGTAGAATGTGGTGGAAATCACATTCTGTGAATTCCATAGCCTATTCCTTGAGTTACCCTGCAGATTCTCTCTTCTCCTGTTCGGAACCCATACACCATATGTGAAGAATCCCAGCCTACCTTGTTGGAGAAAGATATAACTTGTGAAGAAGAAAATGGATGTCACAGCCAGGTATCTGAATAAGGCCACCTGGGATAATTGAGCACTAGTCAAGCCATCAGATAAACACAACTGCATGAATGATCCCAAGGAAGAACAACAGAACTTCTTATCTGAGCCTAGTCCAAATTGCTCACCCTCAGTACTGTGAGCAGGTGATAGTTGTTTTAAGCACTGATTTTAGGGATGCTTATTATGCAACACAAAATTACTCAATAAACTGGATGTTGTCAGACATTTAACTTTGCTATACTGTTCAGGATCTTATTACTTATGAACATCTTATTCATCATTTATGTAAGCATTTTAAATATCTCATATCAGAAAAATGATTTCAGAGATAATCAATAGAATGAAATAAATATAGTATCCAAATAATAGTTTCTTAAATAAGAGGGAATAACTTTTCTTACACAACAGGAAATAGGAATGTAAGCAATTTTAAACATTGATTTGTGACTCAGTAACATCACCCCCTTATGTTAACATCTCTGTTTCCCCTAACACTTTCATTCCATACTCCAAACGTTAACAGGTACACACTCCACATCTGCATATACTAAAAGCCAGGAGTGGCATGA
Organism: Saguinus oedipus; assembly: GCA_031835075.1. Lineage (NCBI taxonomy): Eukaryota > Metazoa > Chordata > Mammalia > Primates > Cebidae > Saguinus > Saguinus oedipus. The sequence continues at coordinate 63,647,221 of CM063171.1, read as the reverse complement.
AACAGAGCAATTTTCCTAATGCACCATAGCCTTTATGTTATAATAGGAAAATCTTTTTCTCAAAGAAATGTTTCATAGAGAGAGAGAGAGATAAGTCTGTCTTCCTCTTTTTACAAAGATACTAATTCCATCAGGGACCCCATGCACATGAACTGACATAAACTTAATTATTACTAAAGGCCCTGCCTCCAGGTATCATCACGCTGTGGGGTTGGAGCTTAGGATTTCAACATAAGAATTATGGGGAAACACAACATTCAGTGTATAACAGATAGTGAATAAGGTATTTTATTTAAATAACTCTTGTTACCTGGTTCTTGCTGACATATAGAAACACTATTGAATTTCTGATTTTGGTGTTATAATAACAATATTGTTGAATTTGTTTATTTGCTTTAATAGTTTATAGAATTTTATGATTTTTTATACAGATAGTTATGTAAATTATAATTAAGGACCACTGTGTATCTTCTTTTCATTACCCCAGCTTATTTTCCTTATTTTCTTGGTACTATTAATAAAATATTGATTGGAAGAGCTGGTGGCAGTGGTTGCTACTTACATGTTTTTCTTTATTTTTTTTTTGAGATAGGGTCTCACCTTGTCACCCAGGCTGGAGTGCTGTTATACAATGTCAGCTCACTGTAGCTCTGACCTCCCCGAGGTCAAGCAATCTTTCCATCTCAGACCCCCAAGTAGCTGGCACTACAGATGCTCACCACCATGCCCAGCTAATTTTTTTTTGTAATTTTAGTGGAGATGGGGTTTCACCATGTTGACCAGGCTGATTTTGAACTCCTGAGCCCAAGCAATCTGCCTGCCTCAGCCTCCCAAAGTGCCAGGATTACAGTTGCTACTTACTTTTATTCAGAAAGTTGATTTTCTATTGTTCTTGATGTGAAATCTGTTCTAACTTATTTATTTAATGTTCCTGATGTAACTTCTCCAACTTTCACTCCTTAAGACTGTGTTTGATGATTCACAGTGTGGATTCTTTTGTGTCTACTTATTTCCTATAATTATCTGTTATCAGAATTGGTGTTGTCCATCATTTATTGTCTTAAGATAATTGTTTAGATTAAATCTCTGGGTAGTTTAATATTTTCTAATGTAGTTAACTCTCCTTCATATGAAGTCATTTCCTGCTGTGATCTGCCACAGTTTTCTAAAATTCCACTTGCTCTCATCAGCAAATAACCTATCCTGACCTGAACCCATGAACCCATATGTGCTACTTTGTTTCCTATAATGTAAAATCTCACGTGTCCAAACATCTTGTGCCCATAATTCTCCCTTCTCTTTTCATGCTCATACGTTTCTTCCTTCTTTTTTTTTTTTTTTGCCAATCAATGAGAGCTTGTAAGGTTGCTGAGGTTGGTTGGCCTTGAACTCTTGGCCTCGCCTTCGCAAGCACCACGACATCCGGCCGGAGCCACTTTGGGCCCCACGTTTCTTCCTTCTTACTCTGTTATTTCAACTGTCATTTAGGCATGCTGAAAAATATTGAAACCACATCATCATTCAACTGATTCCTCACTCTTTTTTCATATATTCTTCTATGGAGAGAATTTTACACTTGCTGTAACCATTTATTATCCTTCTGTTCCTTCACAAGCTTATTCCAGAAAGGGTCTCACACCATTTAGTTAAATGGCAATCATTTAAACAGAGCTATAGATGCCACCTTTATGAAATTCTAAATTTTGAAAAGCTCCTTTGTCTTTTTCTGGTCTTCCTATCTTTTTTCACTGGTCATAGACAAGCATCACACTTTTTAAAGAAGAACATTTTGTATTCCTTAAAACCTGATGTTGATAATGCAACAAAAACATTCTTCATGGAGAATAGGATTTCATAGGCTACAAACACATTTGATATCTAACATACTCTACCTTTGTTAACTCTTTAAATCTTTACAAGCACAGTCTGCATTTTGTTGCTTCAAAAGGCATTATATTTACAAAACTTTAGATTATAATTATATATATATATAATCTAAAGTTAATATGATGAATATATCTTCTCTTTTTTATTATATTTTAAGTTCTGGGATACATGTGCAGAACATGTAGGTTTGTTACATAGGTATACACATGCCATGGTGGTTTGCTGCACCTATCAACCCATCATCTACATTAGGCATTTCTCCTAATGCTATCCCTCCCCTAGCCCCTCACGCCCCAATAAGCCCTGGTGTATGATATTCCCCTCCCTTTGTCCATGTGTTCTCTCTTTTTGTTTTTTTGAGATGGAGTTTCACTTTTGTTACCCAGGCTGGAGTGCAATGGCGCGATCTCAGCTCACTGCAACCTCCGCCTCCTGGGTTCAGGCAATTCTCCTGCCTCAGCCTCCTGAGTAGCTGGGACTACAGGCACGTGCCACCATGCCCAGCTAATTTTTTGTATTTTTAGTAGAGACCGGGTTTCACCATGTTGACCAGGATGGTCTCGATCTCTTGACCTCATGTTTCACCTGCCTCGGCCTCCCAAAGTGCTGGTATTACAGGCTCAAGCCACCACACCTGCCCCCCATGTGTTCTCATTGTTCAATTTCCACTTATGAGTGAGAACATGTGGTTTTTGGTTTTCTGTTCCTGTGTTAGTTTGCTGACAATGATGGTTTCCAGCTTCATCCATGTCCCTGCAAAGGACATGACTCTGTTCTTTTTTATGGCTGCATAGTATTCCATGGTGTATATGTGCCACACTTTCTTTATCCAGTTTATCATTGATGGGCATTTGAGTTGGTTCTAAGTCTTTGCTATTGAGAATATTTTTAATGCAAGTTACCTACATAAAGTTTGGTAAAGGCAAGACAATGCCACCTTTTCATGATGATTTTACAAAGCTTGATATCATGAGCTCTTGAAAAATCTGTGTCTTTCACAGTAAAGAACTGAGGTCCGATTGAGAAACACATCCCCAAAAGGGTTCTGGCCATCAGTAACATGAATTACCCGGTGTGCACTCTGCTCCACAACCCTGAAATCTCCTTTCTCTCAGAGTTGAACAGGATGTGTAGCATGAAGAAGTATGCCCTTTGGAAATGTAAATGAATACACTTAAGAGGCTACATAGCCCTTTAAAAGAGTTATTCTGATTTCTTAGGAGCTTTACATTTTGAAGAATGTGGATAGATGAGAAAGTTGATGTGGATTGCATGTGTTTCTGCAGTAGATTTTATAAAATTATACAAATGTGCAGGACAAGCTATGCAGAAAATACGTCTGTCACCTTTAAGCTGAACCATACAGACCCACTTACATACATATTGATAAAGCAAACGTAGATTCACCACTAAGCAAAGTTGAAAAATAATCAGTATTATAAAGATATCAAAGAAGACAGGTGACTGGATGGAATATTTAAGATAACATGTTAAGCAAGGAAGAAATGGCATGTTTTCTACCAAAGCAAGTGTAATTCATTGACCTAAGGTCCAAGTTGTACCTGACAAAAATAAAATGTTTTAAAGTAATGAGAGTAACACTCTTTGCTTCAACAAAATTTTACATCTAGAGAGTTTCCAAATGAAAACCATAACAATTTCTAAAAAGCCTAGAAATCACAATTGATATATATTCTAAAGAATTGTGGACATTTGAATTGACACATTTTGAAAGTTTCAAATTAATAAACCACTGGAAATTATTTAATAATTCCACACCATGAAAAAATGTTGAGGCCATTTCCTTTATGATCATCCCATGATGCTTTAGACATCTTAGAATAATTGACAAATCTAACACATCATTGCTTTAAATTCTGAAATAATAATGCATTATACCATTAATAATTTTGAGAGTATCCAGTCCCATTAACTTTATAAGGAAATATTCTAAACCCGGCATCTATATCTTTTTCCTTGTTGAAGAGAGAAATAGAGCTCTCCTGTGTTTGAGTTTCCCTAATATGCTGTGTTTACAACCTTTTAAAACTGCGATATATACTTCATATTCAAAAGGGGTATGTAATTATATGTATGAAATAAAGAGTAATGATAATATAAAGGCCTATGTGCACAATTATCAATATAAGAAGGAGAATGAGGGTGCATTTATAGATGTTATATGTTCTTCTCAGTGGCATTGCATTCCCTTCCTGCCCAAAGTGACTAATTATCACAGTCACTATCTTCCAACCATCAGTGTGCTCTGCAGGTGTTTCAAAGTATTTGTAGAAAAAGAGTTTGATGATAAAATAAGGTTGGGGAATTTAAGATGAAGTCAGACTTAAGGCACACTTTGTTTACTGCAGAATTTGCGGGACCTTAATATACTGATAAGCATTTAAATCTACATGCAATTTCATTTTTAAAAGTTTACTTTATTTTATAAAACATATTTTACTAAATATTCCCCTAAGTGTTTTATCAAACTTTTGTATAATTCATAATGAACCTAAGATCAGACAAATACAGACATTTCCTTATAAGACTTGAAAAACATGTAATGGTGGCTGAGGTTTTACAGTGGAGGAGCAAAGTGATGCTTCAGTAACAAAACTCAAAATCTCAGTAGCATAAAAGAGTAAAGAGTATTTCTCACCCACAATGCATTAGATGTCTATCATAGGTTTGGTGGGGGTTCTGTTTTGAGCTGTCTTCCTTTGAGCCACTCTTTTTTGGACATGGCAGATCAAGACACTTTTGATCAGACACAAAAGAAAAGACACAGGGTACAATTGACCTCAAAACCTCAACTACCATTAAATGTTCTTCAAGTCTCATAAGGAAATGTCTGTGTTTGTCTGACCTTTAGTTCTTTATGAATTATACAAATATTTGATAAAATACTTGGGCACGATTTTGTAAAATATGTTTGACACAAGACATCAAGTTACAAGACACAATTTACTTGGCAGAACTAGTCAAACAGTTCCACCCACACAAGCTGGCCAGGAAATGCTATCTTACCATGTATCCCGAAAGACAGAGAGCTGGATATATTTGGGGAACAGGATTAATGATTATTCTTAGAGGCCAGGGGGAAGGCCATTAGTCTATGTAAGGGGTTGAGTTTGTGAGAAAGGCAAGAGCATCCATTAGGTCATTTAGTTTGAAAAAAGCCTTAGGTCCTACATGAATCTGATGAGGGAGCAGCAGGATGGCAGCTGGGTGAGAATTCTTGTCTTTGATAAGCACAAATGTTTCTAGTGTCTAAGAGGCTGTTCCTTGTATGTGAATCAGTGTCATTTCACATATGTAGATAAAACTGGGACTGGGAAATGAGGCACTTCACACACCCATAAGATGTACAAATAGGCAGTTGATGGCTCCTTAGTGGTCATAGGAAGTTGGTCAGGGTGACTCTGGAAAGCATGCTAATTCATAGTAGGACTAGACCGTTGTAGAGAATGAGCAAGCTGATTTCTCTTCCTAGCCTTTTCTTTATTTCCTTTTAATAATTTCATATAGTATATAGATAGGTAATATATAATGTATATTTATTTATATTTTTCTAAAAATGTTCATGTATATCAGTTGTTACATATAATATACAACATATAAAATATATAGCACAATATTATCATATGACATATAATATTTAACACATGACACCATGTAAATATATTTATTTATTTATAGTATTTTCTCTGAAAATGCTCCCTGGTCTCAGCTGTGCCTTTCATCAAAGGAAGAAACTACTGTTTACCTTTGAATCAAAGGGTGAAAAAAGAACTTTTGAGTATTGTATACAACTGAGGACCTGTGTGATGGAAGCAACAAGAAATTAACAGAAGAGAAAAACAAATCTTGAAGAAACAAAGTTAGTATGAAATAACCAGAGCCATTTAGAAATTATCCAATGATGATTCCACATCTCCCCTCCAGAAAAATAAACAAGGAGCTTCTGAATTTTATTTCAACAAGAGAGAGGGACTTTCCTATACAGAATCGCTTTCTCCATCTGTAAAGATTTCCTTTTCCATTGCCTGGGTTTTATCAGAACAGCATTTGATGTTCTCAGTGAAATAAGAAGGTACCAAGCATTAAGATATTCCTTTAGAAAGTTCTGATGCTTGTAAACAGACTTAGTGGACTCTGTAACATCGTTTTGTCAACTTTTATTTTATAATCAGGGGATACATACGCAGGTCTGATACAAAGGTATATTGTATGATGCTGAGGTTTGGAGTAAATCTATCACCACGTACTGAACACAGTATCCAATATATAGTCTTTTTCAGTCCTTTTCATCTCCCTTTGTATGTTTCCGTGTTAGTTTGCCTAGGTAATTGCTTCTAACTGTATCTATGTTGAGGCAAAAGACATGAAATTATTCTTGTTTATGGCTGCATAGTATTCCATGGTGCATATGTACAACTTTTAAAAATCCAATTCACTGTTCATGGACACCTGGATTGATTCTACGTGTTTGTTATTATGAATAATGCTGTGATGAACATATTGTTCTTTTTGGTAGAACAATTTATTTTCCTTTGGCTATATACTCAGTAATGAGATTGCTGAGTCAAATGGTAGTTCAATTCATAATGCTTTGAGAAATCTCCAATCTGCTCTCCATAGTGGCTGATCTAGTTTACATTCTCACCAGCAGTGTACGCGTACCTTTTGTTCCATAGCCTCACCAACATCCGTTATTTTTTGACTTTTTAAAAAAGCCATTTTGGTTGGTGTGAGATGGTATCTCATTGGAGCATTGATTTGCATTTCTCTGGTGATTAATGACAATTAGCATTTTTTCATATGCTTGTTGGCTGTATGTATGTTTTCTTTTGAGAAGTGCCTGCTCTTGCCCTTTGCCCAATTTTTATTAAGGTTATTTATATTTTGCTTGCTAACTTGTTAAAGTTCCTATAGATTCTGGATAAGAGACCTTAGTTGGAGACACAGTTTGCAAATATTTTCTTCCATTCTTTAGGTTGTCTTTTTATTCCATTGATAGTTTCTCTTGCTATGCGGAAACTCTTTAATTAGGTCTCATCATTAGCCAATTTTTGTTTTTGTTGTATAGATTTTTCTTTGAGGATTTAGGCATAAATTCTCTGCCAAGGCTGATATTGCAAAAGGTATTTTGTAGGGTTTGTTTCTAGGTCTTTTATAGTTTGAAGTTTTACATTTAAGTCTTTAATCTATCTTGAATTGATTTTTTGTATATGGTGATACGTAGAAATCCATTGTAATACTTCTGCATACAGGTGTGCTAGCTATCCCAGGAGCATTTATTAAATAGGAAGTCATTTTTCCATTGCTTATTTTTGTCAAGTTTATTGAAAATCAGATGGTTATAGGTATGTGGCTTTATTTCTGTGTTCTCTATTCTTTTTCTTTGGTCTATAGGTCTATTTTTGTACTAGTACCACGCTGTTTTGGTTAGTGTAACCATGTAGCATAGGCGGAAGTCAGGTAATGCAGTGCCTCAAAATTTATTTTTTGCTTAGGATTACTTTGGCTATTTGGGCTCCTTTTATTCCATATGAATTTTAGAATATATTTTTTCTAATTTGTGAAAAATGACATTAGTAATTTGATAGAAGTAACATTGAATCTATAAATCATTTTGGGCAGTATGGGTATTTTAATGGTGTTGATTCTTCTAATCCATAATCACACATTTTTTTCCATTTCTTTGTGTTGTCTCTTATTTCTTTCTTCAGTGGTTTGTAATTCTGCATGTGGAGATCCTTCACCTCTTTGTTTAGCTGTATTTCTAAGTATTTCATCTTTGTGTGGCAATTCTGAATGAGACTGCATTCTCGATTTGGCTCTCAGCTTAAAAGGGATTGGAGTAAAGAAGTGCTACTGATTTTCGTACACTGATTTCATATCCTGAAACTTTGATCACGCCTCTTTACTCTAACCTGGCTGACAGAGCCTGACTCTGTCTCTTAAGAAAAAGAAAAAAAAAGAAAAGAGCACAGTATATTTATAATCAATAAAATTTAATTTCATTGAGATTCAATGTCAGTTGAAATTACTCGTTTATGGGCATATTGAAATATCTATGTAGATAGTCACTGAATTAGCCTAGGGCTTCTGTAACAAATGTCTTCAAATTTGGTGGCTTAAAAAGCACTGAAATTGATTCTCTCAGGCTTCATGGGACCAGAAGTCTTAAAGGTTCAGCAAGTCTTCACTTTCTCCAAAGAATATAGAAGTTCTCTTTCCTTGCCTCTTCCAACTTCTGATAGCTTCAAACAATTTTCAGCTTGAGGTGACATAGCTTGGATCTCTGCCTCTGTTTTACATAAACTTTTGTTCTCCCTTCTCAGTCTGTCTTCTCTGTTTCATTTGTTTTTCTCATCCTTCTAATCAATGGATGCCTTCTCTGTTTTTAAGGACATTTGTGTTTTGAAGTCTCACCTGGATAATTTAGGATCATTTCAAGTTACTTTACTTAAAATTGCATCTACAAAGACTCATCCCAAATAAAGTCATATTCACAGGTGCTAGGTGGAACAAATAATTTATTTTGGGGGGCCACAATTCAACCCATTACAAGTACCAAGCTAAATATATTTTACTTTGACATTGATCCTTTATGTTTAAATATTTTATTCAAATTTGTACAGCTATTAGTGCTAATTTCAGTTTTCTGTCACTCTCTTTCTCTTTTTCCTTTTTTAGAGACAGGGACTCCTTCTGTCACCCAAGCTGAAGTGCAGCAGCCTGATCACAGCTCACTGCAGCCTTGAATTCTTGGACTAAAGTGAGTCTTCCACTCCCGCCTCCCAAGTAGCTGGGACTGCAGGCTCATACCACCACACCTGACTGCTTTCTCTCTCTTAGAAATGGTACCTGTTATCTTTTCTTTCAATTTTAATGAAAATTTTATACACATATATGTAACCCATCAGTTTATACAATTTGCTTGCATATGTTATAAAATGGTCACTTGCTTCTGAATTTGCAAAAGAGTTCTGTTTGCTTAGCATGATTGCCAACAATATTTTTAAAAATTTAACAGATAGCCTGCTCTCATATGGAGATTTTTAAAAATATATAAAAATTATTCCAAAATTTATTTTATTTTTTGTTACAAATACAAATAATTTTGGAAGTCTCTTTTAAAAGCTAAATTAATGCCATAACATAACCAAACTGTTACAAAGAACACTCCATTGTAACACCCTGTGATTTACTGATAGCAATGAAGAGTCTAGACTTCGGAGCCAGAAATCCTGGTTTCAATGATTAGTTCCACTTCACACTAAACACACCATCTTAGGCTAATGTCTTAACCTCATTTCCTAGCTGCATAATTGCGTAAGAACGCTATCAACTCCTAAGCCAGTGCTCTTCAAATATTTAGGAGAAGGCTAACATATAATTCAATAAGAACTCATCAAATGTTTAAGACACTATTTCTTAAAACTCAAGACAGTGCAAACTTCTTCCTTAGTTCTTCATTTTTCTGCTACAGTAGGTTCAAAATTATTTTTCAGGTACCCCTAACCTTGTATAAGGTATTCATCCGACTTCCCTCAGAAGAGCTGAAAGAATTATCTCTTTGGACCATGGTGTGGTCCTTAGCTCTCCTAACCCTTCTCCCTTCTCATCTGTCAGTTAAGGCTTTGTCTTGAACTGCTAACACAGATCTATGTTTTAAGAGCCTGTATGTCAATATGGAAACAAACTCTTTGGCACATTCTATTTCTTGAAAGATTATCAGACAGAATCAACAATTGGAAGGAAGAGTTGCCCAGAAGCTAGCTACATCAAATGGTTCCTCTGCAGGAAATTTTGTAGCAATTGCACTTACTTGTATGCCACTGGTCTACACTGAGAGACTCTTTAAGAAAAAAGATAACCTAAAGCTTTGAAAATATTCACTCCATCACACAGGGTCTTGTCTTCTTTTTGAGAACCTTAGCAGACAACTGTTTTTCTGTTACTAATATTAAAAATATCATCATTTTTACTGTATTTGGTGTTTGTCTTAAGGGCAATGTGAATTACATGACTTACTAGATTTCTTCCCTGAGTTTTCTGTTAAACAGCTTAGAGGTATAATTGTGGTCAGTCCCTGGCAAATGTATAGAATTTTATGGTATAAAATTTTGACTAGCCTCATCTGTGAGTGGATTTTCATGTTTTATCTTGTACTTGCTTAACTTTTCTTATCTTACTCAATTTATTCTATTTAGGTGTATTGTATATTTCTTATAAAGGCACCTGAATTTGCTTTTGGAACAATGTCACTTGGTATTTAATTACTACATCATTTATAGTGAAAATTATAAGCCTCTTCGTAATTTTTTAAAGTATCATGGTATGTGACTAATAAAAAACTAATAATTAAAATCCAAATGTTTCATTGTTGAGAAAAAGAAAGTTAAGGTATACTGAGAAACAATGCAATTCAATTTTATAGGCTTATTAATATAATCTGTGAAATATACATTTTTGATTACATGTTAGTTTGGATTTAATAATTATTAACATGAAACATTTTAAACTGCTTGGAAATACAATAAATAAAGAAAATTTAATGACATTTGGATATTCTTTTCACAAAATTTTATTTCTTCAGAGCATATAAATTGTTACTGTACAGCTGAAATTTTTTAATAAATTCCTTAGAAATAAAATTGTAAATGTCAAATGGCAATAACATATAAGAATAAGATAAATCAAACATAGTTTATTAAGGAAACTGATTTTATAAAGCGTGTCTCTTTAATTAAATTTTGCAGTGACAAATTTAGGGTTAATAGGTGAAATATAATTTGTATGTTAATATGAATATTTGAAACAAAAAATATGAGAGTATAGAGTTAAGTGGTTTTTCTTATACATTTTGACAAAATGTTAAATTAAGAAACTCAAGGAAATATGCTTCTTCAAAACCATAATTATATAAAGTGACTATCACAGTCTTCATCCATAAACTATAGGTAAGTATTAATTTTAAAAGATTACATGACAAGTGAATCACACGTGAAAAGGTACTTTCTTGTGTTGACATACATTTGTCAAGAGAAATTATCTCTCTTTTAGATCTTGCTCTTTGAGTACTCAGAAATGACAAGCATTTGTTACATATGTTCAGCTGACAATGAGTCTGTGTCACTTGAAAGACAAGTAAAAAAAAATTGGATTAATTTAGTTATAAAGAGATTTACATTTTGCTATTTCTAACATGTCTTTTGGAGATTGATGAATAAGAAATGAGATAAGAAAGCCCTTCAGAACCTACTATTGCTGAATATGGTAGAAAAATTGCTCTTGCTAGAAGATGTATCAAGTTTTTGTCAGGTAAAGCCAGGAAAAATTCTCTTGTGTTATCAACTAATCTTACCAGAGAGGGAGTATTATGCAAGATGAATGACATTGTTTTCTCCCTCTCACAGCAGTCAGGTGGTTGTGCACTATGCCAATCTAACAAGGTGCAGAAGCACCTTCCTTTTATTTATTTACCAGCTTGCCTGTGAGTCTAAAATATTGTCTAATATTTCCCAACCACTGTGCTGCTTCTGGTAGTTTTTCACCATTTTAAATTAGTTATTAAATATTTAATGAAAATAATAAAACAATCTATTGAAGTTATTTGCTTTTCTGTTTTTTTTTTCTATTTTTTTCCTAATTGAAATATCTACCAGGGAGTGGAAGATAACATTTAAATTCAAGGATTACATATTCTGTTACTTTACATACTCAAAATCAAAAGCATGTAACGTATGCTTTCTCATAGCAGAGCCCTTGTGTATGTCATTCATTGCCCAGCATACTGCTGGTGCTCACTAAATATATGTTTAATGAATAAATATAATTCCTAATTCTTTGAATTGCATGCTCTTCTGTTAACCATAATCTTATTTTTAATAGCCTTTATTGTTAGTGTTTACAATAGCACAAATTCACAAAATTGTAATTCTGTTTAATACTAATATGCTATGGATTTCACTAGTGTTTTGCTGAACACAACACTTGCAATAAAATCAACTTAGTATGAAAACTCTTCCGAAGAAAAACACTTAAGAAGCCTAGACTTAAGTATACCAGAGTAAACAAACATTAGAAAGAAAATGCCCATTGCAAACAGGTTATTTTTCAATCCCCATAGGAGGTATTTAGTAAAGCACTTCAGCGTCTTGACATTTGAGAACATTTGGAACATTTGGAAGATCTTTGGATACTTTTTTTTTTGAGATAGTCTTTCTCTGTTGCCCAGGCTGGAGTGCAGTGGCATGATCTACGCTCACCACAACCTCTGCTACCGGGTTCAAGTGATTCTCCTGCCTCAGCCTCCCGAGTAGCTGGGATTACAGGTGCCTGCTACCTTACTTGGGTAATTTTTTGTATTTTTAGTAGGGTTGGGGTTTCACCATGTTGGACAGGCTTGTCTCAAACTCCTGACCTCAGGTGATCCACCCACCTTGGCCTCCCAAAATGCTGGCGTTACAGGCGAGAGCCACTGTGCCCAGCCGATCTTTGGATACTTATAATAGCTGATCCGATAATGGTACCTCAGTGGGGAGGAAGAGATACATGCTTCAAGCACCTTTTATTCTTAAAAGCAGACAAAAATGATTACAATCAGTTTTGTCATTCATTACCTAAATTCCTGGAATGGCATCTTTTTCATATAGAATTCATCTCCCTTATCCTGGCCTGCAAAGCTTTCTACACAGTCACCTGCCCTCAGTTCACTTTCCACTTCATTCTCATTCTAAAGCTCTCTCATTTAGACTAACTCTGTTTGCTACAGTGGGCCCCTTTGAAGTCCTCTAACCTGCTGAGTTCCTTTGAAGGAGCTGTTCTTCCTGCCTGGAATAACTTGCCTTAAGAATCTCTACCTAGTTTGCTACTTTTAATATTCAGTATTCAGTTTGAATGTTACCTTTTCAGCAAATTGCTTTTCGATCATTCAATCTAAAGTAGACGTTCAATCCCTTTCCATTAAATTAGCCTGTTGAATTACTTTTTGTCATCCACATATAAACTACCTGTTATATACATTCCTGCTTATTGATTATCTCCTACTGTTACAACATGTGCTTTCTCATAGCAGAGACCTGATCATTCCTTGTTTGATTTACATTCCTTGATTAAAACTTTGGCTACATTTAGTATGTTTTGTGAACTTCAGGTTCTATCACTGTTTTGGGGGTTTATCCTGTATGTCAGCTCTTTGCCTAAATGAGTCCATGTATTTCAGCTCGAGGGAGTAGTTAATGCCATCTCATTTTATAAATGAATCTTAATGCAAGAAACAGGTATGCAGTTCTTCCTATTTCAGGGTTGTGGTGAATTTCCATAATTTTATGTTGCCTTGGTTTTTTGAATATAGGTTTAACTTTGTTATGTCAGAAACAGAGCTTTTTCACCCTTGGCACAGTTTCTTTTTCTTTTCTTTCTTTCTTTTTTTTTTTTTTTTTTGAGGCGGAGTTTCGCTCTTGTTACCCAGGCTGGAGTGCAATGGTGTGATCTCGGCTCACCGCAACCTCCGCCTCCTGGGTTCAGGCAGTTCTCCTGCCTCAGCCTCCTGAGTAGCTGGGATTACAGGCACGCGCCACCGTGCCCAGCTAATTTTTTGTATTTTTAGTAGAGACGGGGTTTCACCATGTTGACCAGGATGGTCTCGATCTCTTGACCTCGTGATCCACCCACCTCGGCCTCCCAAAGTGCTGGGATTACAGGAGTGAGCCACCGTACCTTGCCCACCCTTGACGCGGTTTCTAGTCTTACATCTCCTCCCAAGTCCTCAGTGTTGTCAGTCCAGATATATGGCCTATGTAACCACCTCCTGTGACCACCACTCTCTGGGACATAAAGGTTCAACCTTCTTTTTTTTTATTGCATTTTAGGTTTTGGGATACATGTGAAGAACATGCAAGACTGTTGTATAGGTACACATGTGACAGTGCGATTTGCTGCCTTCCTCCCCACCACCTATATCTGGCATTTTCCCCCATGCTATCTCTCCCCAATTCCCCACCCCCTGCTGTCCCTCCCCTATTTCCCCCCTACAGACCCCAGTGTATGATGCTCCCCTCCCTGTGTCCATGTGTTCTCATTGTTCAACACTCACCTATTAGTGAGAACATGCAGTGTTTGATTTTCTGTTCTTGTGTCAGTTGGCTGAGAATGATGGTTTCCGGGTTTATCCATGTCCCTACAAAGGATACGAACTCATCGTTTTTGATGGCTGCATAGCATTGCATGGTGCATATGTACCACATTTTCCCTGTCCAGTCTATCATCGATGGGCATTTGGGTTGGTTCCAGGTCTTTGCTATTGTAAACAGTGCTGCAATGAAAATTTGTATGCAAGTGTCCTTATAATCTTATAATCCTTATAGTAGAATGACTTATAATCCTTTGGATATATATACCCAGTAATGGAATTGCTGGGTCAAATGGAATTGCTATGTCTAGTTCCTTGAGGAATCGCCACACTGTCTTCCACAATGGTTGAACTAATTTACACTCCCACCAGCAGTGTAAAAGTGTTTCTATTTCTCCACATCCTCTCCAGCATCTGTTGTCTTCAGATTTTTTAATGATCGCCATTCTAACTGCCATGAGATGGTATCTCAATGTAGTTTTGATTTGCATTTCTCTAATGACCAGTAACGACGAGTATTTTTTCATATGTTTGTTGGCCTCATGTATGTCTTCTTTTGTAAAGTGTCTGTTCATGTCCTTTGCCCACTTTTGAATGAGCTTGTTTGTTTTTTTCTTGTAAATCTGTTTTAGCTCTTTGTAGGTTCTGGATATTTGCCCTTTGTCAGATGGGTAGATTGCAAAAATTTTTTTCCCATTCTGTTGCTTGCTAATTCGCTTTAATGACTGTTTCTTTTGCTGTGCAGAAGCTGTGGAGTTTGATTAGGTCCCATTTGTCTACTTTGGCTTTTGTTGTCAATGCTTTTGGTGTTTTGGTCATGAAGTCCCTGCCTACGCCTCTGTTCTGAATGGTTTTGCCTAGGTTTTCTTCTAGGCTTTTTACAGTGTTAGGTCTTATGTTTAAGTCTTTAATCCATCTGAGGTTAATTTTAGTGTAATGTGTCAGGAAGGGGTCTAGTTTCTGCTTTCTGCACATGGCTAGCCAGTTTTCCCAACACCATTTATTAAACAGGAACTCCTTTACCCATTGCTTGTTTTTGTCAGGTTTGTCAAAGATCGGATGGTTGTAGATGTGTGGTGTTCCCTCTGAGGCCTCTGTTCTGTTCCATTGGTCTATATCTCTGTTTTGGTACCAGTACCATGCTGTTATGATTACTGTAGCCTTGTAGTATAGTTTGAAGTCTGGTAGTGTGATGGCTCCTGCTTTTTTTTTTTTTGCTTAGAATTGACTTGGCTATGTGGGCTCTCTTTTGGTTCCATATGAAGTTTAAGGTGTTTTTTTCCAGTTCTGTGAAGAAGGTCATTGGTAGCTTGATGGGGATAGTGTTGAATCTGTAAATTACTTTGGACATTATGGCCATTTTCACAGTATTGATTCTTCCTAACCATGAACATGGAATGTTTCTTCATCTATTTATGTCCTCTCTTATTTCATTGAGCAGTGGTTTGTAGTTCTCCTTGAAGAGGTCCTTTACATTCTTTGTTAGTTGTATTCCCAGGTTCAACCTTCTTGACTGACTCCATCAACTCCCACAACCTGCATGGACTGGGAAGATATGTAACCATCTTTCAGTCACGTATGACCACTTAGAGTACATGCCTGGTTCCTCTAAACCTACTTAATAGAACTCCCCTTAGGAAAGCTGCTTGGTTAATGCCTGGATTGCAATAAAGTCCTCCACTCATAAATCCATCTCTTTCTGGTTCCTCACTTGCTGATTGAGCATACTGTCCCTGTGAACTTCTCACTGGCCCTTATTAGTCTCCTTTTCTCCCATGGACCTGTGAGTAATAAACTGCTCCTGTAGTTTCACATGTTTTCACTGTGTTGCCCCCCTCTGGGTCTCACTCATTTGACACATACAAACCCAACTTTTCTCCCAGTCACAGCTCTCCCAGAGAGAGGATCTCTTTGCATAAATAAACGAGATACAGGTCAGACAAGAGCAACAGGGCATCTGTCAGTATAAACAAGTTTCCTGTGAGAGGGACACCTGGTCACTGGTCAAACACTTAGGCATCAAGCTGCCAGGTCAAAAAATATTTTGTGAAAGACACATTGTAAACGTCAATGACCAATTCCCTTGAGCCCTGTCAGGGCAGTGAGAGAGTTTATAGCCACTCTCCAGAGAGATTTCTAGATAAAATTAGAGAGAAATACAACAAAGGTGAAAGCTTTTTGCACAATATCAACAATCATTTCTTAAACTTAAGGTACAATAAAAATCGCCTTTGTCTGCATATTGTCATAATAAATGTCTGCATAGTCTCACAATAAATGTGAGAATAGAATAAGAAAATTAAATCATTTATGTAAATTATAACAGATACTAATGTACATATGTCCCAAG
The DNA here is from genome assembly GCA_031835075.1 of Saguinus oedipus. Taxonomy (NCBI): domain Eukaryota; kingdom Metazoa; phylum Chordata; class Mammalia; order Primates; family Cebidae; genus Saguinus; species Saguinus oedipus. Next base: position 63,630,839 of record CM063171.1, on the reverse strand, counting down.
GTTTAAAAATCAAGGTGAAGACATGATACTGAACAAAATATCATTAGAGTTTTGTTAATTAGAAAAATTGAGTTTGCTATCTGGAAGCAAGGCAAATTTGTTTACTGGAAGATAATTTGACTGAAGAAAAAATCCAAACCAATATAACAATGCAATCTCTAGCCAAACAACAAATAAAAAAAATTCCACTAGCTTTTATATTTGAATCTGAAAGCAGTGTTGTGATGCAATATTGCATGATTACTTATTCATTACTTTATTTCTTCATTAATGAGATATGGATAATCCATTTCTTAGTTATCTTTTAGTACAGCTAAAAGGAAGGATTGAAGTGACATGATATTTGCTTTGATAAAGCAGACATATGACTCAATTAGAATGACAAGTACAGAGAAGGAAAATGATATGTCATACTTGAAGCCTGCGGTCTCCCTTAGTAAAAATCCAAGTTCATATCTTGAAGATGGAAATTTGACCAATGTTTGGAGATGAAACTCAGGGAGTCTATTACAAGTGATTTTTTAAATTAAACATCACTTTTTTATATATTTAGAGAGATTTAAAGAAACTGTAAAACTATTTCTTCATTTCTCCTGTTTCATATAGACTAATTTAATATAAAATAATCCAATCAAACATAATACAAGCAGTGAATATGTCCTTTAACAACATATGTCTAGGAATAAAAAGTGGGGTAACATGACTGAGACCTGCTTACATACTGCACGCATTCTAAAGTCACATTCATGACCATTTTATCTTTGTTTCAGAGACATAGAACTATTTGCAATGACAGCATTGACTAGTATGATTTTACCTGCTCTTTTCTTACATGCCACTGTCACCCACGACTTCTTTCCTAGTGATGTGTTTCTAGTTAGTTTTTCTTAATAGAGAGATTTTCCCCTTCAGCATAGACAAGGAGTCAGGTTGTAAATATGGAAGCAATTAAGTTTGATAGGCCCCCACAAACCTGTGGTATAGTATTGTTTTACAATAGGCATGGTCATTATAGAAAAGGAGCCTCTTTTCAATATTCCAAATTTCCAGTTGCAGCCCAAAATACCTAAAGCATAGAATATAAAGCAATAGTTTTTTATGGAATTATTACAGCATCTTTAGCTCCATTTTTATTCTAATATAACTAACATGTAACTGGATTTACTTAAGATCATAAATTTGTAATTTTAAGCAATTTACTCATGATAATGAGATGCCTCATTTGTTTATGAATAAACTCAGTATTTTGAGGTTGATCATTCCATTTTATGTTTTAGCATTATGATAAAGGCAGAGCTTATGTAGCTAGATCAATAATATTAAGTTAGAAAAATACAAAAATAAATTTGGTTCTGCAGTGAAAAATCAACTTAGGAAGATTTATTCTAGGCACTGAATCCATCTTTTTTACATCTAATACATGATAATTCAGTATAAATTTTCATTTCACATATCTATTTTTTGTTTATTTTATGCTACCTACCTATGCTGCCTGTGAGCAGTGGTTCTCAAACTTGATGGTCATCAAGTGTCAAGGGAGCTTGATAAAGTACGGAGTTCTGTGGTATCCAGAGTTTCTGAATTTCTAGGTCTGAAGTGAAGCCCAAAACTGCATTTCTAACAGTATCTCAGGAGACACTGATGCTGCCAGCTCAGGGACCAGGATTTGAGAAACTGCTTTGGATAAATTTAATGTTTTGTCTCACATCTATCTAACCTGTGAAATAATGACGTTAAGCTAAATGATTGCTCAACTAACATATTAAGTGACTCATGTGTCAAGTACGATGATAGGCATGGTCCCTGCCTTTGAGAAGATCTCAGAAAAGACAGTGATTAATCTTCCATGTGGTAGAAGAACTGGGGAACACTGTGTACAGGAGATGAAATATTCAAAATCTTCTTGGTTGTTGAGATAGTATTTGTTATAGTTTGAATATCCGTTCCCATGAAATCTCATGTTAAATTGTAATCTTAATGTTGGAAATAGGATTTGCTGGGAGGTGTTTGGGTCATGTGGGTAGGGGGATCCCTCATAGCTTGGCACCAGCTTTGTGATACTGAGTAAGTTCTATTGAGGTCTAGTTGCTTACATGTCACTACTCCCACTCTCTCTTGTTCTTGCTCTTGTCATGTGAGACGCATTCTCCCCCTTCACCTTAGGCCATTATTGTAAGCTTCCTGAAGCCTCCCAAGAAGCTGAGCAAATGCCAGTGTCATGCTTGTATATCTGGCAGAAACATTAGCCAATTAACCCTCTTTTCTGTAGAAATTACCAGTCTCAGGTGTTCCTATAATCAACACAAATAATGGCCTAATCCAGGTTTGTTGCAAAAAGTTCTATAACATTGAAGTACATAATTTGAGAAAAAATTACTTCTAGTCCTCTATTCTCACCTCTGCTTCATCTCAGAATTCCCCTTTTATAGATGTAAAACGATCAATAGTTCAAAGAGAAATCAGCCTAAATGTCTTTAAGTTCTCTTGCCTTCTGGAGTGATTTAATATAGCCGAATAAAATGACCTAAACTCTATAGCTTACATACTATCAAAAGTTGAGTAAATATTTCCAAACATTGCCTAGGAGTCCCCAGTATGTAGGGGCTATTTTGCTGTCAGCCCTGGCTCCAAATTCTTGATATTGGCTCTATTTTGATTTTGGACTCAGTTTTTGCAAAGAAGCAAAAACTACTGGGGACTCTTTGCCCTGCATTAATGCACAGATATCTTTAAACCTTCCTTCTCCAAAGCATCACATATCCAAAGCTGTTGTGTACAACAGACTTATAGTACATAATTTGAGTTAACAATGAATCATTTCAGAACTGAAAGAAAACAAGTTCAAAATGAAATGTTAATTATTATAGTTTCAAAAATGAAACCAGACATTCTTCACAACAAGATATCTATTAATGGCTGTGTATCTATTCTTACCACGATATCTACTGCTGCGCTGTTAGGAACTCTTCTCTTCTTACTGGAGAGCTTTAGCTAATGTCTATGACACTCACTCCTAATTTGGGGGAAGCTAGTGGTCACCCTCAAATTCCTGTTACTCTGTCACATGAAGTATGTTTCTGTTACGCTAAACATCAATCTCTTCTCAATTAGACTACTTATGTGTCTTACATTTTATAATTAAAATCTATTGTTCTCTTAAATTGGGCCTATACCCTTAGAAACACAAAGCAGAAATTTTAAAATCATCTGTTTGTTCAATAGCAGATATTATCAGTTATATTCATATGACACATTTCCAATTCATTTACAATATTTTGGATTGTAAACCATTTCTGTAGAATACATTTATAGAGGTGGAATTGCTGAGCTTATTTTTAAAATTGTATTTTTAAAAAGATTAATCAAAGCAGCCCAGTGTGGTGGCTTACATCTGTAATCCCAGCACTTTGGGAAATTGAGGCGGATGGATCACTTGAGGTCAGGAATTCAAGACCAGGCTGGCCAACGTGGGAAAATGCTGTCTCTACTAAAAAATATGAATATTAGCTGGGTGTGGTGGTGCATGCCTGTATTCCCAGCTACTTAGTACTTGGGAGGCTGAGGCATGAGAATCACTTGAACCTGGGAGGCAGAGATTGCAGTGAGCTGAGATCGTGCCACAGTACTCCAGCCTACATGACAGAGCAAGAAGCTGTATCACAAAAATAAAAGAAAACTATCCTAAGCAAAGTTAAGCAAAGTTATAAGTTTATGGCAGAGATATGAGGAAACAATTTGAGTGAGCATCTAAGAAATAATGTCAATGGTCTTGATGAGAAATTATGAAGATATGAGTGAGAGTAGTGAATGTGAACATGAACTTTGGAAAGACTGTATATAAAGGATGAGAAAGAGGAAGAGTTTGAAAATAAATTCCTTGATTTTTTTTTTTGGAGTTATTAGATGAGTAGTTATGTCATTAACTTTTTTTTAGGCAGAGTCTTGCTCTGTGTCCCAGGCTGGAGTGCAGTGGTGCTATCTTGGCTCACTGCAACCCCTACCTTTCAGGTTCAAGTGATTCTCCTGCCTCAGCCCCTCAAGTAGCTGGGATTACAGGCATGCACCACCATGCCTGGCTAATTTTTGTATTTTTAGTAGAGACAAGGTTTCACCATGTTGACCAGGCTGGTCTCGAACTCCTGATCTCAAGTGATCTGCCTGCCTTGGTCTCCCAAAATTTTTTGTTAACTTTTTTATACCTATTATCTCATATTTTAGGCTTTGTTTCCATGTCAACTGTGTAATTGAGACTTGATATATATCCAGTAGGTGGATTTAGAGAGGTGAGCCATTAATGTAATTTAGACACAAAGTTAGAAAAAGAAATGCAAGTCTCTTATCTAAACTATTATAAAAACATTTTTGTGTGTCAAAATAAGGGTTGCTTGTTTTACCTGGATGGAAATAGTAAACAGCTGACAACAGAGGATTTTCCAAGATGGCATCATAGAAACAACTCAGGATTGCAGCTCTCAGTGAATGCACAGAGGGTGAGTCTTAGCTGCATTTTCAGACGGACCTTTGTTGCCCACAGAATGAGGAAATTCCCAGGTGTAGGAGAGACACAGGACACCAGCACAGCCTTTTTGGCTTGTGTGGCCAGTTCGGCCGGCACCACAGCACAGCGGCACCCAGCACAAAACCCACTGGTCTGTGTGCCCTGTTAAACTGGCAATCTGAGATCTGGGAGGGCAGATTGACATGTCCATCTGATTGAACGGGACTTGGACAGTGAGCCAGACCAGGAGATTCCTGGGAAGTGTGATTTGAGCCGGTGCACTGGGCAGCAGCACGGGAGATTGCATGGATCCCAGTGCTCTAACAGCAGGCTACTGGGGCACCAGTGAGAGAGTCAACCATTTTCAACTTGGAGAGAAAAAGGGAGAGAGAGAGAGAGAGAGAGAAAGAGGAGGGACTCTGAGGCAGGGAGCCAGGTGATCAGGCTTGGTGGGTCCCACCCTCATGGGGACAAGCAGGGCAGCAATTCAAGACACTCAAGATTGAGAGATTTGCTGCGAGCTCAGCTGAATCCAGGATGGTGCAGCTTGGCGGGGGAGGGGTGTCCGCCACTACGGACGCAATCCGCCCCTACTGAGGTACACGCCCATTGCGGAAGCAGCCTGCCATTGCCGAGTCAACCCACCATAACAGACAGACTCCACCAACAGGGCGGAGCCCACCACAGTGGCACAGCCCACCACAGGGTGAAGCCCCGCGGCAGGAGGGTGGACCCCGTGCTAGCAGGGTGGAGCCTCGGCAAGCAAATAGTGACTAGACTGCCTCCTAGCTGGGCAGGACAGTGCAACAGATACTCATAGAGTAAGCCCCAACTCCCTGAGACAGAGCATCTGAGGGAAAAAAAAGGGGGTTTTATAAGTTCTGCTGCAACAGACTGAAACACAGGTGCCCAACAACCCTGAATGAACAATGGAGGTCACAGATCAGCACTGGAGCTCCCATAAAGTACAGACCGTTTCCTCAAGCAGCTCCCTGACCCCTGTATATCCAAAGAATCACCTCAAAAAAGGACTAACCAGATTGACATTTGGTGGGCATCATTCTGGGACAAAGATAGCAGAAGAAGAAACTGGTAGCATCCCTCACTGTTCTGCAGCTGCTACAGGTGAACCCCAGACGAGCAGGGCCTGGAGTGGACCTCAGCAGTTGTACAGCAGAGGGGCTAGACTGTTAGAAGGAAAACTAAGTAATAGAAATACTTCATCATCAACAATCTGGGCATCCACTCAGAGACCCAATCAAAAAGTCAGCAACTACTAATATGACAGGTGGATAAATCCATAAAGATGGGAAGAAACCAGCTCAAAAAGGAGGAAAACACCCAAAACCAAAACACCTCACCTCCTACAAAGGACCAAAACTCCTCACCAGCAAGGGAACAAAGCTGGATGGAGAATGAGTGTGATGAAATGACGGAATCAGACTTCAGAAGGTGGATAATGAGAAACTTCAGTGAGCTAAAAGAACATGTTCTAAATCAATGCAAAGAAACTAAGAATCTTGAAAAATGATTTGAAAAAAGATTTGAGGAAATGATAACAAGAATGGACAACTTAGAGAGGAATATGAATGAATAGAAGGAGCTGAAAAACACAACACGAGAACTTCACAAAGCATGCACAACTTTCAAAGCTGAATTGACCAAGCAGAAGAAAGAATATCAGAAGTTGAAGATCAACTCAATGAAATAAAATGAGAAACCAAGTTTAGAGAAAAAAGTGCAAAAAGTGATGAACAAAATCTCCAAGAAATGTGGGACTATGTGAAGAGACCTAACCTACGTTTGATAGGTGTACCAGAATATGATGAAGAGAATGAATCCAAGCTGGAAAACACTCTTCAGGATATTATCCAGGAAAATTTCCCCAACCTAGCAAGACAGGTCAATACTCAACTCCAGGAAATACAGAGAACACCACAAATATATTCCTCAAGCAGAGCAACCACAAGGCACATAATCGTCAGATTCACCAGGGTTGAAATAAAGGAGAAAATACTAAGGGCAGCCAGAGAGAAAGGTCGGGTCACCCACAAAGGGAAGCCCATCAGACTCACAGCAGATCTCTCGGCAGAGACTCTACAAGCCAGAAGAGAGTGGGGGCCAATATTCAACATTCTTAAAGAAAAGAACTTTCAACCCAGAATTTCATATCCAGCCAAACTGAGTTTCATAAGTGAAGAAAAAATAAAATCCTTTGCCAACAAGCGGGTACTCAGAGATTTTGTCACCACCAGGCCTGCTTTATAAGAGCTCCAGAAAGAGGCACTACACATAGAAAGAAACAACCAGTACAAGTCATTCTAAAAACATACCAAATGCTAAAGAGCATCAACAAAATGAAGAATCTGCATAAACCAATGGGCAAAACAGCCAGCTAGCATCAAAATGGCAGTATCAAATTCACACATAACAATATTAACCCTAAATGTAAATGGGCTAAATGCACCAATCAAAAGACACAGACTGGCAAATTGGATAAAAAACAAAAACCCGTCGGTGTGCTGTATCCAGGAAACCCACCTTACATGCAAGGATACACAAAGGCTCAAAATAAAGGGATGGACGAAGATTTACCAAGCAAATGGAGAGCAAAAAAATAGCAGGAGTTGCAATTCTCATCTCTGATGATAGACTTTAAAGCAACAAAGATCAAAAGAGACAAAGAAGGTCATTACATAATGGTAAAAGGATCAATACAACAAGAAGAGCTAACGATCCTAAATATATATGGACCCAATTCAGGAGCACCCACATATATAAGGTAAGTTCTTAATGACTTACAAAGAGACTTAGACTCCCACACAATAATAGTGGGAGACTTTAACACTCTACTGTCAATAGCAGACAGATCAACCAGACAGAAAATTAACAAGGATATACAGGACTTGAACTCAGACCTGGAACAAGCAAACCTGATAGACATTTACAGAACTCTCCACCCCAAATCCACAGAATATACATTCTTCTCAGCACCACATCACACCTACTACAAAATTGACCACATAATTGGAAGTAAAGCACTCCTCAGCAAATGCAAAACAATTGAAATCATAACAAACAGTCTCTCAGACCATAGTGCAATCAAGTTGGAACTCAGAATTCAGAAAATAACTCAGAACCGCACAGCTTCATGGAAACTGAACAACTGGCTTTTGAATGTTGATTGGATAAACAATGAAATGAAGGCAGAAATAAAGAAGTTCTTTGAAACCAACGAGAATGAAGACACAACGTACGAGAATCTCTGGGACTCATTTAAAGCAGTCTGTAGAGGAAAATATATAGCAATAAGTGCCCACATGAGAAGAGTAGAGAGATCCAAAACTGACACCCTATCATAAAAATTGAAAGAGCTAGAGGAGCAAGATCAAAAATCTCAAAACCTAGCCGAAGACAAGAAATAACTAAGATCAGAGCAGAACTGAAGGAGATAGAGACAAGAAAAACCCTTCAAAAAGTCAATAAATCCAAGAGCTGGTTTTTCGAAAAGATCAACAAAATAGACAGACCACTAGCCAGACTGATAAAAAAGAAAAGAGAGAACAACCAAATAGATGCAATAAAAAACGATAATGGGGAAATCACCACAGATTCCACAGAAATTCAAACCATCATCAGAGAATACTACAAACAACTCTATGCACATGAACTAGTAAATCAGGAAGAAATGGATAAATTCCTGGACGCCTGTGTCCCCCAAGCCTAAACCACAAGGAAGCAGAAACTATGAATAGACCAATAACAAGGTCTGAAGTTGAGGCAGCAATTAAGAGCCTACCACACACACAAAAAGCCCAGGTCCAGATGGGTTCACAGCCGAATTCTACCAGACACGCAAAGAGGATCTGGTACCATTCCTTCTGAAACTATTCCAAATAATTCAAAAAGAGGGAACCCTTCCCAAATCATTTTATGAGACCAACATCATCCTGATACCAAAACCTGGCAAAGACTCAACAAGGAAAGAAAACTTCAGGCCAATATCCATGATGAACATAGATGCAAAAATCTTCAATAAAATACTGGCAAACCGATTGCAACAGCACATTAAAAAACTTATCCATCATGATCAAGTAGGATTCATCCCGGGGATGCAAGGCTGGTTCAACATACGCAAGTCTATAAATGTAATTCACCACATAAACAGAAGCAAAAACAAAAACCACATGATGATCTCAATTGACACAGAGAAGGCCTTTGACAAAATTCAATAGCCCTTTATGCTAAAAACCCTCAATAAACTCGGTATTGATGGAACGTATCTCAAAGTAATAAAAGCTATTTACAACAAACCAACAGCCAATATCATACTGAATGGGCAAAAACTGGAAGCATTCCCTTTGAAATCCGGCACTAGACAAGGATGCCCTCTCTCACCACTCCTATTCAACATAGTACTGGAAGTTCTAGTCAGGCAAGAAAAAGAAATAAAGGGTATTCAAATAGGAAAGGTGGAAGTCAAATTGTCTCTATTTGCAGACGACATGATAGTATACCTAGAAGACCCCGTCACCTCAGCTCAGAAACTCCTGACACTGATAAGCAACTTCAGCAAAGTCTCAGGATATAAAATCAAGGTGCAAAAATCACAAGCATTCCTATACACCAATAACAGACTTAAAGAGAACCAAATCAAGATCGAACTGCCGTTCACAATTGCTATAAAGAAAATAAAATACCTAGGAATACAACTCACAAGGAACGTAAGGGACCTCTTTAAGAAAAACTACAAACCACTGCTCAATGAAATAAGAGAGGACACAAACAGATGGAGAAACATTCCATGTTCGTGGTTAGGAAGAATCAATATCGTGAAAATGGCTATACTGCCCAAAGTAATTTACACAATCAATGCTATCCCCATCAAACTACCATTGAATTTCTTCACAGAACTGGAAAAAACCACCATGAACTTCATATGGAACCAAAAGAGAGCCCGCATAGCCAAGTCAATTCTAAGCAAAAAGAACACAGCGGGAGGCATCACACTATCAGACTTCAAACTATACTACAAGGCTACAGTAATCAAAACAGCACGATACTGGTATCAAAACAGAGATATAGACCAATGGAACAGAACAGAGGCATCGGAGGCAACACAACATATCTACAACCATATAATCTTTGATAAACCAGACAAAAACAAGCAACGGGGAAAGGATTCCCTGTTTAATAAATGGTGTTGGGAAAACTGCCTAGCCATGTGCAGAAAGCAGAAACGGGACCCCTTCCTGACACCTTACACTAAAATTAACTCCAGATGGATTAAAGACTTAAACAGAAGACCTGACACCATAAAAACCCTAGAAGAAAATCTAGGCAAAACCATTCAGGACATAGGAGTAGGCAAGGACTTCATGACCAAAGCACCAAAAGCATTGGCACCAAAAGCCAAAATAGACAAATGGGACCTGATCCAACTCCACAGCTTCTGCACGGCAAAAGAAACAGTCACTAGCGTGAATTGGCAACCAACAGAATGGAAAAAAATCTTTGCAGTTTACGCATCTGACAAAGGGCTGATATCCAGAATTTACAAAGAACTCAAACAGATTTACAGGAAAAAATCAAACAAGCCCATTCAAAAATGGGCAAAGGATATGAACAGACACTTTACAAAAGAAGACATACATGAGGCCAACAAACATATGAAAAAATGCTCATCATCACTGGTCATTTGAGAGATGCAAATCAAAACCACATTGAGATACCATCTCACGCCAGTTAGAATGGCGATCATTAAAAAATCTGGAGACAGCAGATGCTGGAGAGGATGTGGAGAAAGAGGAACACTCTTACACTGTTGGTGGGAGTGAAAATTAGTTCAACCATTGTGGAAGACAGTGTGGCGATTCCTCAAGGACCTAGAAATAGAAATTCCATTTGACCCAGCAATCCCATTACTGGATATTTATCCAAAGGACTATAAATCATTCTACTATAAGGACACATGCATACGAATATTCATTGCAGCACTGTTTACAATAGCAAAGACCTGGAACCTACCCAAATGCCCATCGATGATAGACGGGACTGGGAAAATGTGGCACATATACACCATGGAATATTATGCAGCAATCAAAAATGATGAGTTTGTGTCCTTTTTAAGGACATGGATGAATCTGGAGAACATCATTCTCAGCAAACTGACCCAAGAACAGAAAAAGAAATACCGCATATTCTCACACATAGGCAGGTGAGAAAAATGAGAACACATGGACACAGGGAGGGGGTCTACTACACACTGGGGTCTATTGGGGGGAATAGGGGAGGGACAGCGGGGGGGGGGTTGGGGAAGGATAGCCTGGGGATAAATTCCAAGTGTGGGTGAAGGGGAGGAAGGCAGCAAAACACACTGCCATGTGTGTACCTATGCAACTATCTTGCACGTTCTGCACATGTACGCCAAAACCTATGATGCAATAAAAATTTAAAAAATTTAAAAAAAAGTTGTTAGATTTGGCTTACTGAGTATTTTACTGAGATTTTTTGCAGAAAAAATTGCATTAAGTTTGTTGTTTTCTTGTGATGTCCTTGTCCGGTTTCAGTATCAAAATAAAATTGGCTCCATTGAATGAGCTGGGAAGTGATCTTTCCTCTTCTATTTTTTGGAAAAATATGTGAAAGTCTTCATTAACTGTTTAGATATTTGGTAAAATTGACCACTGAAGCCATCTTGATCTCCATTTTTCTGCTTGGGACATTTCTGATTACTAACTAAAAACTTTGACCTAGTCAGATTTTCTATTACCTTTTTGAAACCGTTTGTGGTAATATATGTGTTTCTCAAATTTTTAGAAATTTTATCTGGGCTATCTAATTTGTTGGCATACAGTTTTTCATAGTATTCCCTTTTAATTTGATCTAGTTAAATGTCACTTTTTATGACTTTTTAAAAGAATCCAATTTTGATTTTTATTATTGAAAAATTAGTTTCTCTTCTCCCTTTTATTTATTTTGTTCCCAATCTTTGCTATTTTCTTCTACTTATGTTTAGGTTCAACTTGCTTTTCTTCTTGTAGTTTCTTTAGGTAAAAAAGACAGATTATTGAATTAAAATATATATTTTCTTTGTACTATAGGCATGTATAGCTATGAGTTTTTTCTGTACTACTCTAGATGCTTTCCATAAGTTTTGTAAATTGTGTTTATGTTTTCATTCATTTCGAGGTATTTTTGAATTTTACCTATGATTTTCCTTTCACATTGTTTATTTAAGAGTAGTGTATTGTTTAACTTCTATGTATTTGTAAATTTTCCAACTTCCTTTTGTTATTGATTTATAAGTTAATTTCTTTGTGCTTACATAAAATACTTTGTATAATTTCAATTCATTTTAATTTGTAGTAGCAGAAGTATATTTTGTACAGCTTCAACCTATTCAAAATTATTGAGGCTTATTTTATGTCCTTAAATATTGTTTATCCTGAGAATGTTCTATTTGCCTTTAAGAGGAAGTCTTATTTTGCTGTTTCTTTGTAAAATATTTCATAGATATCTTTCTGCTAAGGATAGATAGCTTACAGTGTTTTCCACATATTCCATTTCTTTGTTTTTTGCCTAACTTCTCTATCTATTGTTGAAAGTAGGGTAGGCCAGGCTTGGTGGCTCACACCTGTAATCCCAGCACTTTGGGAGGCCAAGGTGGGCACTTTGGGACTTGAGATCAGGAGTTTGAGACTGGCCTCCCAACATGGTGAGACTCTGTCTCTACAAAATACCACAAAAATTAGCCGGCATGTGTTGGGTGCCTATAATCCCAGCTACTAGGGAGGCTGAGGCACAAGAACTTCTTGAACCCAGGGGAGGCAGAGGCTGCAGTGAGCAAGATCACACCATTGTACTTCAGCCTGGGTGACAGAGCAAGACTCTGTTACAGAAAAAAAAGGGAGGGAGGGGTGCTGCTTAAGGTTTTATTAATTTTGAATTGCCTTTCTTCCTTAAGTTCTATCAGTTTTTACTTCATTTATTGTGGTGCTCTTTGTTAGGTACTTTCAACCTTCTACTTCATTACATTATAGTAAATCTCCTGCAAACAGAATATAGCTGGATCTTATTTTTTTAACCACCTTATCTTTTAATTGGATTTTTAAATTTATTCACATGTAATGTTACTATTGATATGTTTGGATTGACCTCTGCCATCTACCTTTTTCTATTCTATATGTTTCATGTCACTTTGTTTTTCTATTTCTTTAGTGACTTCTTTATTATTAAGTAGATATTTTCTAGTGTAATATTTTAACCGCTTTAAGATTTTTATTATATTTTTTTCAATTATGTTCCTTTTAGCTTTTCTAGGGCTTAAAATATGTATCATCATTGACCAAATTAACTTTAGATTTTAAATAACGTTATTCCCATGGATGATAGAAACTTTCTCTAAAATATGATCATTCCCTTCCCCTCCTTCTCATGCTATTGTTGTTATCTATGCTGTGTTACATACATTACAATCCCAATCAAAACTGTTGTAATTACTGCTTTGTATATAGTCCTATAATGCCCTGTAAAGAGCAGGATGGCAGGTCACTCAGTGCAGGGAGGACATGAGATGCTCTCTTCCTGGGTGACCCTGCCACTCTCAACATATTTCCTTGGCCTCTGGGTGTAAGGTGGCTGTTTATATTGCCATGATTTCTTAGCTGGTAGTAAAAGATAAAGAAGATCATGTTACAAAGGACGTTCTTTTTTTAAGGAAGTGGTCTGGAAGTCACACAGATTTATTCTTTTCATATCCTTTTAACTCAAACTTTGTGATGCGGCAACATTGACTCCACAGAAGGCTGGAAATTGTGTTCATCTTTGGGGACTCTGTTATTAAAGGGTGACGCATACAAAGGAAACAATCTACACATACATATATGAACATTTAGCTATCAGGCTCATATCATTAAAGTGTAAGCTAAGCTGTTCTAACATATGTATCTATGTTTATGTCTCATAACTATCTATATCTATACTGTCCACTGTATGAAGATACAATAATTTGCTTATTTCCTTACAGATGGATTTTACTGTAATACGTGTTTTTTGAAAGTCCCCCAGGTAATTTTAAGCAGCCATTGTGACATATTTTCATGATATAGCAATTGAAATAAATTTAGAGGATAATTGAAAACAAAAAAGGGTAAAGAAGCCGGGTGCGGTGGCTCACGTCTGTAATCCCAGCACTTTGGGAGGCCGAGGCAGGTGGATCACGAGGTCAAGAGATCGAGACCATCCTTGGTCAACATGGTGAAACCCTGTCTCTACTAAAAATACAAAAAAAATTAGCTGGGCATGGTGGTGCGTGCCTGTAGTCCCAGCTACTCAGGAGGCTGAAGCAGGAGAATTGCCTGAACCCAGGAGGTGGAGGTTGCGGTGAGCCATCATCCCACCATTGCACTCCAGCCTGGATAACAAGAGTGAAACTCTGTCTCAAAAAAAAAAAAAAAAGAAAGAAAGCAAGAAAGAAGAGATGATACAAAGGCAATTAAAGAGTCAGATGTAATGATGTGATTTAGTTACATTTTTGTGTATTATAGTACAGTGTTAAAAACACTGTTAACATATGTTTATAAATTGCTGATTCTATATCAAATTGTAGTAGTCCCTGTTCATCGTGCTGATGAAGACATACCCAAGACTTGGTAATTGAAAAAGAAAGGAGGTTTAATGGACTCATGGTTCCATGTGGCTGAGGAGGCCTTATAATCGTGGTAGAAGGCAAAAGGTACATTTTACACGGTGGCTGGCACAGAGCAAGAATAAGAACCAAATAAAAGGGGAACCTCTTTTAAAATTATCAAATCAGGTGAGACTTATGGGGAAAACCACCCCCATGATTCAATTCTTTCACTGGGTCTCTGCCACAACACATGGGAATTATGGGAGCTACAATTAAAGATGAGATTTGGGTGAGGACACAGCCAAACCATATCACAAGCTTAGTACTAGGTGTAAGAGAAATAGTAAAAAGAGATGATGTATTAGTCTGTTTTTATGCTGTTATAAGGGCTTATTCGAGGCTGGGTGATTTATAAAGGAAAGAGGTTTAATTGACTCACAGTTCCACAGGGCTGGGGAGGCTTCAGGAAACTTACAATCATGGCAGAAGGGGAAACAAACCCATCCTTCTTCACATAGCAACAGCAAGGAGAAGTGCTGAACAAAGGGGAAAAGCCCCTTACAAAATCATCAGATCCTGTGAGAACTCACTCACTACCATGAGAACAGCATGGAGGTAACTGCCCCCATCATTCAATTACCTCACTGGGTCCCTCCCATCACACAAGTGGATTATGGGAACTACAATTCAAGATGAAATTTGGATTAGGACACAGCCAAACCATATCAGATGATTTCCTCTCAGTATATGTAGCCTTTTGGTTCTGTTGACTTCCCTGTAGCGTAGTCAAAGCAGGCATTTTTATTGCCATTTACAGGTGAAAGACTAATAAGAAGGTTTAAAACTCACCTTTCCTGGCTCCTAGTCAAGGAATTTTTCTTTACACTGCTGTTCAGAAGACTGTAACACTTGTTTGTATAGAGTCAACGGCATATTTAAACTCCAGACCAATAAAACTGAGTGACAATAGATCATAGTTTATTTCGGTAGTGTTTGCTGAGTTGAGGGGAGTTCTAAAAAGAAACCAGCAGGAAACTTGAGTTTCTCTGCTGTTAGAATCTGAATGTTTGTGTCCCTCTAAAGTCCATATGTTGAAATTTAATCATCAAGGTGATGGTATTAGGCAGGTGGAGCATTTGAAAGATGATTATTAGGTCATCAGGATAGGCTCTCAGGAATGAGATTAGTACCCTTATGAAAGAGACCCTCAGGAGCTACCTTGCCCCTTCTGCCACGTGAGGACATAGCAAAAGGCATCGTTTATGAACTAAGAAATGGTTCCTCATCAAATATTGAATCTGCTGGCACCTTTACTTTGGATTTCCCAACTGCTAGAACTGTGAGAAATAAATTTCTGTTTATAAATCATCCAGTCTATAGTATTTTGCTGTAGCAACTTGATTAAACTAAGACACCTGAAGATAATGGCTTCCTCTATTCTACACCTTCTCAACAAATATGATTCATTCACTACCCATCTTATTCCAATGACCTGTCTAACCTTGGTGAATTAATAAGAATAAAAATGAAAGTGACAGCAGCTGGGAGCTGTCTGATGGGGTGTTTTATGCCATTATGGTTCCAACAAAAGTACCATAACTATCATTAGCATTAGATGGTAGCCTCCAGGGAGCAAATCTACTACCTGAAATGTTTCTTCCGTTCTACTGAATTATTTGAGAATTTAGTTCAGAGTATAAGGTCATTTCTATGATGAAAGAGCTTAGGAAGTGTATGACAAAATATTCTAACCCAAGATGACATTTTATTGTTATAAATTAATGGATATATTTAATTGCTTATCTAGAATGTCCACTAGGTCTAATAACATAGACAAAATATTAATAAAATTGGGTTGCCTTTGCCTAGATTTATTTCCACTGTAACATCATAGCTAATGTGAGAAAACATTATTTTCTCTGAATCATTTAAAATTAACACTTTTTTCTTCCTAATTACATTGGCTGAATTTTTCCAAATGGCTCTTACAGATTTCTATTTAATGTCTCACACTTTCTTACTGTGGTTGGTTAAGCAGGTATTGTTATGCTAGTTTTCTAAATGAGGCAAGGGTACTGAAATAATTCAAATACTTGGCACAACTATAGGAGTGAAGAAATGTGGAAAACACCTGAGTCTGTCTCTTCAGTCAGTAATCTCTCCTCTACTCTAGCAAAGTTCAATGTTTTGCTCCACAAACCTTTGGTCTCTTCTTATAACCCCAAACACTCCATAGCAATGGGTTGTGGTCATTTGAAAACATTCAACTTTCAAACAAATGGCCATGTTGAGCCCTAAATTTATGGTAGGCACAGTGTCAAGCACATTAGATGCATAATTAATGCTCAAAGGCACCCTGTATTACATATGTCTTCATCCCATTTTGCAGACAAGAATAATTGACTTTGGAAGAAGTTAAATAGCCCAAAGTCACATAGCCACTCTCAAATGAATACCAGAAAATTTTTATCCTCTCTAATATATGCCAGAGATTTGGGAAAGGAAGTCCAGGAATTTATTCTACTCATCAAGAGTGAGGCTTTAAATATGCATCACTTTTTCATATTTGAAGAAAAGAAATTACTGAGAGGGAGGGAGACAGATGCCTGATAATCAAGATAGTACCATCTATCCCTTCAACTCTTCAAACAGGCTGTTAGTTCATTGAATGGCAAAGCCATGCCTGATTTATCTTTTAGTTCCAATTGGACTGATAATTTGAGAATAGTAGAAGCTCATTACATATTTATGGAAATCATATTTTAGAAGCAGAATTTCCAAAAACTTGTGTATGTGTGACTGTCCCCTTTAGGGATCTTCTTGCATTTTCTTGGCTCTCCATTGCTCCTATACACACTCTTGCTTTACTGTTACAAACTTCTGCTATTTCCTCCTTGAGGCTTTCTATTGCAACAAGAGCAGGTATGTCCCTTGTGCAAGGCAGGATGAGAAAGCTGGACAGTTATTCTTGCATAATAATGACCAATGGGAGTCATTGGAAAAGTAGCCAGCTGTCTTACTTCTTGGGTGGGAAAAGTCTGAGAAATGTTCTAGTGTTACTTTGAGGTCCTCAGTTGGACTAAGTCCCTACTGCCCCTGTGGGATACCGGCTCATTTATACACTTTGTTTTGTCTCCCTTTTCTTCTCTGTTTCAACTCAGCAGTGGACCTGTGTGTTCTGAGATCACCTCCCAAATAAAGTCCTTGCATTAAAATTCAGTGATTTCTTCTGGGGAACCATCCAAAGCTATCTTTCTCAAAGTTTCAACATAAGCCATTCAGAAGGCTCTGTATAATAGACAATAATAGCTAGCACTTATTAGTGAACATTTACTACTTTAAGATACAAATTTTTCATATTTCATAGTTCTAATAAGGAAATGATAGTAATCATTATTGTTTTACAGTTGGGAATACTAAGACACAAGTTAATTAAGCAGCCTGCTCAAAAGTCACAGCTACTGATGAACAACATTGAAATTCTAACTCAATAATCCAATCAGTTTTTTGATTTTAGAAGAGGTCTTGCCCTAATTATGATTAAAAACAATTGATTTACCATCAGAATACTTGTTGAACATGGTACCTTAGAGACATGAGTATATTATTTTGATAAAATAATGCAAATGTGTGCATTTATTATTCAATATATGTGATCATAATATTCATAATACAAGCAACTTATGTGTAGGAATGTTGCAAATAGCTGACAAACTGGGACTGTGAAGAGCTGGTTTGTGTAATTTTGGTTTTCAATAAAGCACAACTAGGACATGTATTATTAGAGTTGATCCTTCTGACTTGATTCCCTATAGTATTTCAGTTATATAATTAATCAGGTTTATCTTTTCTTCCCTCTACTCCTTCTGTTCTTCCTTCTCATCTTTCCTAATTCTCTTCTTTCCACTCTATCACTCACCTTACTCTTCCTTCTCCTCTCTTTTGCTGTTTTTATAATGATTCCAATTAACTTAATCTTACTTTCTTCCCTCCTTCCTTCCCTCCCTCCCTCCCTTCCCTCTCTCCCTTCCTTCCCTCCCTCCCTCCTTTCTTTCCATCTTTCTTTCATTCACATTACAATGTTAATTATCAAAATTCAATAATTAAGAAGAATAATTAAGGAATTATAGGAAACTAAGAAAACAATTAGATATAGATTAACTATCACTGATTCAGATTGCCAGAAGTACTGCTTTACACATTAGATTTCATAGAAGGATGTGCATGAATTTGTTTTTTTCTTTTTGCTACAGTAAGTGAAAAGGAAATGCATCATTAGCTATAAAAAAATCATATAAGCACAAAATGATGAAGTAGCAAACTGTGGACAAACACTACACATTTAAAACATTACATTTTCAGAGCCAGTGGAAGAGAGGTTTTCTAAAATGCCAGAAAGTCAAATGTGAATATAAGTCAAGTAAGTGTAAAATATGCAGGATCAGAGGTAGGAGGGGGAGTGTGAAAAGCACTCTGAAAAGAGTGACTATTTGTGAAAATAAATGTTTAACATTTGGATGAGAACACTATTTAATAAAAATTATTACTTGGAATTTCTGAGCAAAGAGTTTACTAAGAGGTTGATTTATTTCTATATTTAAAACAATTCCACTTCAGAATTAAAATGTAACCCATCATCGAATTTCAAGAATGTATCTTCGTCTTCAGTGTGAATTATTGAACTTTCCTTAAGCATATAAAAACTATTACAAGTATATTTTTCACTTAATCAATACACATTCTCATGTTAATGAAACCACTAGAGTTTTTTTAATGAAGTCGAATTTTGTTAGAAATTCCTTATAGCATAAAGATGTGAAATTATATAATTAAAGGTTTGTGGCAACTCAAGATTAGCTGGCAAGCACATACATAGTTTAGAAGAATGTCTATCTACTCACCATCTATCTCTCTCTGTTGATTTTTGTTGCATGAATATATAATCTTGCTACCAAAATCTTCCTTTCAGGTTTCACTATATATATATACACTGATCTGTCACATTTTTGACTCCTAAGAGATATGGAGTTATCCTTGTGGCTTTTAACTCTTCTTGGTTTAATTTCTTTGATCAAATAAAATAATTTATAATATATTTTCTAATTACCAGAGAGGGAACTCCTACCCCATGACCAATTGTGTTTGGTGTCCCAGAAATCCTAATTGGTAGACTGACCAGAAGATTCCTAGTTGAGGTATGGCCTGAAAATTGGTAATAAATCTTTATAATCCACATTGTACATACACATTAAGAAAAATATTGTATAATACCCATCTGAAGAAATATAGTTTGTACCTTTATATAGAGAGATGCTGTATGAAGTCTACTATACTTTTGGTTTGCATGGTCTCCCAAATAAGTTTCCAGTGGGTTTTCTCCTCTGTGCTTTTTTCATTTCCTGATTTATCCTCAAGCTTCCAGAAAAATACTTCCTCTTAAGTCACTTAGTAATTTTTACCTGGTGTTATATTAATATTATATAAATGAACATATATAATACTCTATTAGACATAATATGCCCTTGCATATGCTACAATAAATTAGCACAGTATTCTGAAAATGTTAGACACAATGAATGCAGGTTGAAATAATGAATAAGAAAAAAATTTGATGAACGCGTTATATGATTCAAAGCAGGCAGAATGAGACCATAGTTTTACCTTGTCATTTATTTTTTTGTTTTGTTTTTTTTTTTGTTTTGTTTTTTTTTACTGATAGCAAGTCTCCACATTTTTCTGCACTAGAGTTCCATCATTTCCAAAATAAAGGTCTGGGACCAGATTCCCCAAAGGCCCCTTTTAGCTCTGACTTCCTATGAATTTATGAGATGGAGGAAGGAGAATAATGAAAGTGCAGGGAAGAAAAGAGGTTATTATTACAAGCATTTTGATAAACAAATGTTGCCTCTCATTACATTTCACTAGAATAAACTTCATTTACACTGAGATGGTAAACATCATGACACAGAAAATTATTTTGACTAATTTAATGCTGTTTCTTTACTTATTTTTAGAATTTTTTCTGATTATAAATTTAAGATGATTTTCTAATATATGTGTGTATTCAATACCTTAATTATGGAGACAAAATGAGCAAAGAAGCAAATAGATTATTCATAATTTCACCACCAGATAGAATATTTGTTAATATTTTAGAGAATTCTATCTTCTTAGTACATCTCTATATCCTTCTTTTAAAAGTCCACATCTATGGTCTATCCATGTATGCATATATTTATCTATTTACCCATCTGTTTTCTTATCAATAGAGATAAATTTGTGATTTATAGACATACACAATACAATATCTCATCTATTCATTTAAATCTATCCTAATTTTCTAATTTCAGTCAAATGACTCTGAAGATATTATTTTCATAGCCATTGGGATGGCTAAAGTTGCCTGTTTGGCATCTTTTAATTTCTCCTCGTTCCTTCTTTTGTAAACTGATATTTTCTTTCTTTATGATTAATTTGTTCCAACTAGTTCAGACCCACTGCCATAAGTCTGGGCACATGACTAAGCCATGGCCAGCCTGGCTGCAGTAGTTTAGGAGAAAGAAGATAAAACCAAGACTACTGGTATGGATGAGTGCTTCTGTGATGCTTTGGTGAAACCACTGAAAGAGAGGTACCATTATTCCCTTGGAATGAGTAGCTACGAGATTGATGTAAGTCTAATTGCCAAAGAATGAAGTCCATACAGAAAGTAACAGGGCTGGGGGATGGTATAAAGCCAATAAGATTTTGGATGATATCTTCTGATTCTCTGGTTCAGTCAATGTCTGAAATTAATGTAACTATGAACTTTTTATTATGAATTGGTGGAGTCCTCCACCCACCTCCTTTGTTCAATGAGTTAGGTTTTCATGCCTTACAAAAGAAACTTTCCTAACTAGTTCATTTAGGTAAGTGTCATATGAAATTTAACATATTTTTCCTGTTTATTGTATTGGATGTCTTCATCTTTCTTCTGTAGTAATATAATAATGCATTTTTATAATTTAATTTTTGCCTATATATCTGAAGAATAAAGTAGGACAGTAAAGGGATAGTTCCTTGAAAAAAAATTTACAGAATAAAGTTTTTCTTTATTTAATTCTGTCTGTTGTCAAAATGCTGTTCAGGGCCAAGTGCAGTGGCTCATGCCTGTAATCTCAGCACTTTGGGAGGCCAAGGCACTGTAACAGATTTAGACTCTATAGTCCCACTTTACTAAAAGACTTCAAATCTAGTTTTTTGTTTTTCCTAAAGTAGAACTTGAGTAATTGTGGTCTAGTGTGGTGGCTCATGCCTGTAATCCTAGCAGTTTGGGAGGCTGAGGTGGGAGGATCACCTGAGGTCATCAGTTCGAGGCCACCCTGGCCAACATAGCGAAATCTCATCTCTACTAAAAATACAAAAATTAGCCAGGCCTTGTGGTGCATGCCTATAATCCCAGCTACTTGGGAGGCTGTGGCAGGAGAATCGCTTGAACCTAGGGGGCAGAGGTTGTAGTGAGACGAGATTGCACCACTGCACTCCAGATTGGGAGGCAGAGTGAGACTCCGTCTCAAACAAACAAACAAACAAACAAACAAACAAAACAAACTAACAAACACCCCCCCAAAAAAAACAAACAAAAAAGACCAAGAAAAACTAATATGCCATTCAGAAAATTGGACAGCTTGACTGTCATCAACACTAATCTTTGAGGTATATGCATCAGGGCCAATGCATAAAGCACCTCCAGTTTTGTCATCTATTATAACATTAAATTAATTGGATGATGCTGAATCTTCCTTTGTCAGCAACCGGTGATGTTCCTTACTCTGTCACCATATAAAGCCATATAGCTGACAATTAAATAGCCCTCCCTTCTCTGGCTTGTTTGGTAGAGACGTGGAAGCATCAAAGTCAGGGGGGACACGTGAATAGCTACTTTTCTCTTTCTCCACCTTGATATTTAACTTTTTTACCCTCTCATCTAATAAATATCATTTTCTCTCATCTAAATATTCATCTGTCCCTCCACCAAGGTGAAGTGGGAACAGGAAGAAGAAATTCAAAAAGAGAAGGAGAGGTTTTATAATACTGTTACTTTTGTGAATAGACATTGAATTACCTAGGGCGGAGAGTTCCAACCCTCTTGAGGACTGCTGTGTCCTTTGAACTCCTCGCCAGCAGGAATCCCACCACTCTTGCTCATCTCTCCTTTAGTTACTGACAGTGGTGAATACTCTGTGCTACCACTGCTTGCTTGTTCCTCTTACAGCCTCTATTACTCTGTTGAGATAGTCTGCTCTGCTAAAAAGAATGTTACTATAACACATATTAGATAGTACATGATTGGCCAATAGTGGAATGATATTGATATAACAGAAGAAGTCTCAGAAGGTTATATGTGTTTGTTTTTTGGCATATTCATATTTTGGCAGTTGAATGCAAAGTAAATGAATAGAGTTAATCACAGCAAACTACTGAAGTATGCAGTTGCAGATAGGATACCCAATCAACGCACAATCTCCCCCTGGGCCCAGCTTGGCCATATGCTCTGTCTAGGAAATGCTTATTGCCTTGTTATCTCTATTCTGTGTTCATTTTACCCTTTTCTCCATAATTTAGCAGTCTCCAGCCTTTTTACTGGTCTAACCTTTTACTCCCTTTGTCTTAAAGATAAAACCCATCATTTACTGTAGTATTTATTTATTCAGAATTTAATGTGTGCTTTTCCATGTTAGAATTGCCCAGCTCTTTTGGAATTATATATGTGTGGATATATGGATTACAAAGGTTGCCTGGGTTTTGACATCTCTCTCTAAACTTTTTATCCCATAAGCTCAGGTTATTTTGGGAAGTCATTCGGGATGACATATATTATTATTGCAAATGCTGGACCTTTATCTTCTTTCTTCTGAGGTCTGTTCCACCTTCCAAGTGACTCTTTCTGACAGCAGAACCCAAGACGTGTTAATGTTGATTCTCGTTTTCTTCCACATTTTATCCATAGGAATGGTGATGGTATTCTTTTCTCCACTTTGAGAGAAACTCTGAGAGTGTGAATAGCCACAAATTTAGAAATTTCTTTTTTGCTTTGCTAAAAACATGGACAGTAATCTATATCTTGCCTGTGATCTTCCCGGTAGGTGGCAGACAGAAGTCCAGTGTGTCTTCCCGTAGGGATGCATATTAAGCGTCAAGTGGTATCCTTAAGTCTGTCTGTTTACATGGCATTAGAAAGCAGCACAACTGACATGCCCCAGTTGGGAGTATCTACTTCCCTGCACAGCTCTCTCCAATGAATCGTCCTCAACACTCCTGTTTTGTTTCTCTCTATGATCTTCTGACCCTTTTATGTTCTTATTGTGGCATGGAATTTTGAAGCCCTTTAATCCATTACTGACAACGTGCCTTTTAACTTCTATACTACTTTGGATACTGAATTTTCCTTTTTTTTTTTTTGAGACAGAGTCTTACTCTGATGGCCAGGCTAGAGTGCAGTGGCATCATCTTGTCTCACTGCAACCTCTGCCTCCTGGGTTCAAGTGATTATCCTGCCTCAGCCACCTGAGCAGCTGAAATTAAAGGCATGGAACACCACGCCAGGCTAATTTTTGTATTTTTAGTAGAGACAGGGTTTTGCTATATTGGCTAGGGTGGTCTTGAACTCCTGACCTCAGGTGATCTGCTCACCTTGGCCTCCCAAAGTGCTGGGATTACTGCTTGAGACACCACACCCAGCCTGGTTATTGCTGACTCTTATGTGTTCAGGAACTTTCATTCTAAGTACCTGTTACATATATCTCTATGTATGCACTTATCTATAACCATATTGAACCATATTGCAGACAAGCTGGTAAATTGGTATACTTCATTTACATCAAGAAACATGTAAAGCCTATATTTTCTTCCACTTAGGATTGCTTATACTTTTAAGACATGAAGTGATTCAATTTAAACAGCCAGACTTTTAATTTATTTGAAAAAGTGTTATTGCTCTAAAAGCAAATGGAGATACCTTAAGTGACTCCCTGAGCTATGAACACGTGGCTCACTGTTGTAGAGCTGGCTATACAAGGATGCGTCACAGGCTTCAGAGTATACGTGCTTCTTGATTTCTCTGGTCAAAATAAATAAATACTGCCTGTAACCATGGACTGCCTCTAAATATGCATTGTGTGACTTTTTTTCTCACATTTTTCTCTTTGCTGGGGCATACTTCTAGAATCCATGGTTTCAGATCATCACTTTTAGTTTCCAAAGGAATATATAACAATAGGCACCAGTGAAAAAAGCATATGAACCCTGGGCAGGTTCTGAACCATTTCCTTGAAATATAAGTAACACCAGTGTACAGAGACACTCTTCTGATTTAAGGTTTCTTTATCCACCTGTTAAGAAATCACTTTTTTAAAAAGCATAAAATGATGACTCTCACAGAGATATAAAATCATTACACGTCAAAGATTTTATTTGACTCATTAATTAATGAAAAAAGCAGTGAGATACGACAAGTGCTTTTTAAGATAACTCAAAAGCAGCACATTTGTAGTCAGATAAGAGATGCTAAGACACGTTTACAAATGGATGCTGACTGGCAAAATCCTTGAATGTCTACAGGACCATAATCAATTGCATTCAATGACATAATTTGCAATCTTATGAATAGGAATTATTTATATCAGTATTAGTGCACTATAAACTAATTTATATCTCTTTAGAGTAGTAAAACAGCCTAGTCAAAGATAAAGATAAAGACAACTGTGATAAATGAGCCAGTCAAGACACCTACCAAATTTAAAAGCCTTTTGTGAATTTCTTTAGGGAGGCATATCTCAAATCCTTCTATGTACTTCTTCATATGTTAGGTGGAAATGTTAAATGCTAAACATACAACTGATAGTTAAAGCTTTGTGGTAAATGTTCACCTTCACCGAGCATTATCTACACTGGATATGCAGCATGCTTTGCCTCTGCTGTTGAGTTCTGATTGCTGTCTTGTCTGATCCCTGATAAAAGTTAGGTTACTTTGAGGCCAATGATCGTACTTCATATGCATCACCTAGCCTGATCCCTGGTTCACATCAGGTACTTGGTTAATGTCCAATGAGTGAATACATGATTTGAGAGAAAATTATTCTAAGGTCACTCTACTCACTTAAAAGATAATTTTTTTTCTCGTTACTTGGATAATGTAGTTATTCAAAAGCAAGTGCTGAAAAAAGGATCTCAAGCTATATCGTGCTAATTTATAAAGCAAGTAAATATTTGGTTTTAATTTTTATAAATTTTTTTGCTTAGAAAAATATTAGTTGGAGACAGTTATATATACTTTCCATTCTACATCACATTTCTTCTAAGGTTCAAAGTATTGTTTGTCCTTACTTTGAAACATTTGGCATTTATGCTCCAAGGAGCGGCTCTGGTAATGAGAGAATATGTTTTGCATACTCCTGGTCCTGCTAGTAATGTTTTCAAGCTAAAAATTAATTTTTAAACAGTCGGCTTCTGTGACCACAACACTGTTGTTAAAATCTCTTTTTGGCACAATATCCTGCTCTCTTGAGTCATTGATGCTTTTATTTTTAAAAAGCTACATTTTATGCTACATTGGTAACTTTTTTTCCAAAATTAATATTTAATCCAAAGTATATTGGAAAATAAAATAGAAATGCATTAACTTCACATAAGCCTGAAGTTAGTAGAATCTTATACTTTTATTTAGTAAGTTGGAACAAGGCACATGTTTTTTTCTGGAAACAAATAAAAAGGATAGTAAAAGAATGTCCTAAGAACAAATAGATTAGGGCACTCTACAATATTTGAAACAAATGTAAGGTAATAACAATAACAATAATAATAGTAATCAATAGCCATGTATTTCCACAATAAAATAATAAAATATGTTACAAGTTAGCATTTATATTATTTTTGTACATAATTTTGTGTTTTAGAGATGTTAAGATTTGCAAGGGGAAGAATATCAAAATTGTTTCTCTGAATTATCTTGAAAATATTACTCATCAAAACTATCTCTCATTTTTAGTCTTAGAATAGTAATACTTGGCTTTGAAAAGCATCAGTAAGAACATTTGGTTGTAGTTTATGAATCCTTTTAATAATAATGTTAGATTGCCAGAGGCATTTGCTGCTACTTCATTTAAAATGTGACTCTTAGTTTCCAAATTGATTCATTCCCTTTTTGAAAAAAATAGAACCTTCAATTTTACTATGTTTCTTCCGGAGAAAAATTGCTGCCTAGTTCAGTTCAACCCAGTTTATTAAATATCTCTTGACGGTCTATTACGTAGCAGACTGTTCCAAAAGTATAGGGCTACAAAAATGAAGGACATTTTTAGATTAGTGGGAGAGATGAACACAAATACAATTTCTTGTTCTAGGGAGTAGGATGCTAAAGAATCACTTAAAATCTCCGTAAATTCAAGAAGATCTTTTTGGAGAATGCGACCCCTTGGCTAAGGGTTGAATAATAAGTTAAAAAGGTGGAAATGTGAAAAAAAGCTTTTCAGATATGCACTGTGTGTGTGTGTGTGTGTGTGTGTGTGTGTGTGTGTGTGAAGTATGGCACGGAGATGTTGCTGGTGAGACGGGAGTGATGTGTTTCTAGAGACAGCTTCAGGTCCCACCTAGTTTCTCCTTTTAGAGTACTCCCACTCTACTGTGGGTATAAATATTAAAGAAGTTTTTTTATTTGACAGGGAAAGTGTAGGATACTGTCAGAATACTTAGGAAAGCCTCTTTATTTAGCTGGGTTTAGAGCAGACTTCTGGACTTTCCTGGCATAAGACATAAAGAATGAGGATGCATTAGTCATAAAGAAGAAGGTGGGAGGAAAGGTTTAGCAGAGGCAGTACAGAGGCAGAAGGGAACCTGTGACAATGGAGGAGCTGTTAGAAGTTTTCTTACAAGTTTTTGTTGGAAGAAGTTTCATGTGCTGTGTGTCAAGAGAAATTGGCAAGACATGAGGCTGGACCTTATGGGAACATTACACACACACACACACACACACACACACACACACACACACACACACACAAACACACACACACATAATGGATCTATGACTATATATAAATCTAAAAATTAGCTTTTATATTTTAGAACAGCATTACTTTTACTGAATTGTTGTCTAGAGAGTATGAAATATCTCATATATTCTATTTTCAATTTCCCTATTAGCATCAGCAACAAGTTATATTAGTATGGTGCATCTGTTATAATTAATGAGATAATATTGATGCATTATTATTAACTAAAGTCCATGCTTTATTCGTCTACTTAATGCCCATTTTCTGTTCCAAGATCCCATCCAGGGTACCACATTACCCTTAGCAATATGTCTGTGTAACCTCTCTTGGTTGTGAGAGTTTCTCAGACTTCCCTTCTTTTATGACCTTGGCAGTTTTGAGGAGTGCTAGCCAGGTATTTTGTGGAATGTCCGTCAATTTGAATTTGTTTGATTTTTTATTTTCATAATTAGACTGGGTCACAATGTTTTAGAAGGAATGCCAAAAAGGCAAACTGCCTTATCATCACTTCATACCAAGAGTACATATCACGAATTTAAGTAATCACTCTTGATCTTAACTTTGATCAACTAGCTTGGGTTACTGTCTTACATTTATCACTGGAAGCTTCTTTTTTCTCCCTTTCGATACTGTACTCTTTGGAAATAAGTCACTGTGCACAGTTTGGACATGAAGTGGGAGTTGTATTCTCCTTTTGTAAGGGAGGAATACCTGCAGAAGTTACCAGAAATTCTTCTGCATAGTATACGTGTTGATGATTCTTTCCCTATTGATTTATACATTATAAATTTATACATTAATATTTATATCCTATCAATATAAATATTAGTATTTTCAAAATATTTTGAGTTATAATCCAATGTTACTTTATTTTTATTGTTCAAATTATTCCAGTTTCGGCCATTAAAAGATCTTTCGGGGTTCTTCCTTTCCACCTCGGACCCGACAGAATGGCTCCCGCAAAGAAGGGTGGTGAGAAGAAAGAGGGCCGTTCTGCCATCAACGAGGTGGTGACCCGAGAATACACCATCAACATTCACAAGAGCATCCATGGAGTGGGCTTCAAGAAGCGTGCTCCTCGGGCACTCAAAGAGATTCGGAAATTTGCTATGAAGGAGATGGGAACTCCAGATGTGCGCATTGATACCAGACTCAACAAGGCTGTCTGGGCCAAAGGAATAAGAAATGTCCCATACCGAATCCATGTGTTGTCCAGAAAACGTAATGAGGATGAAGATTCACCAAATAAGCTCCCTACTTTGGTTACCTGTGTATCTGTTACCACTTTCAAAAATCTACAGTCAATGTGGATGAGAACTAATCGCTGATCGTCAAATACATCAAATAAACTTAAAAAATTGCAAAAAAAAAAAAAAGGCCTTTCATTGGCTGCCATATCCCTTTGAAATATCACCAGCATTGTAGTTTTATTATTATTACTGTTTTACCATTTTCTATCTTTTTGGCACTACAGTTGCTCTAGTTTCATCTTGTACTTTTTCCTACCATAGTCCAAGAATCAGCCAGTTCTCCAAGAAGCCATGATTTCTTTTATTCTGGGCACTAGTGTGGTCATTACTTCTAAGATGTAGTTGCTTCTAGAGCTTCTTAGCTGACAGAAAAATGAAGTATATGAATGCATATTAGCCTAACTTATATACCTAGCTACAAATATTTTTATTTAAAACCATCTATATCTATCAGTTTGGTGCAAAAGTAAATACAGGCTTTGCCATTGAAAGTAATGGTATTAAGCTAAACATGAGTTCCCACTGATGTCTTCCACTGAGTTCCATTACTGTATGAACATTCTAGATTCCTATCCTTGCTTATCTGTAAGCTCTTACTCCAACAGTGAGAAATCTGGCTCCTATCATTTACTATTTATTTACTTAGCTCAATTTGAGTATAAATGTATTGTGGTTTCAATTGTTAACCCAGTCTCCTCTGGAAAACTACCTATTTACCATCTCTACGGATTGCCTTTTCCAGAATGTCCTATAATTGGAAACATACATTTTGTGGTTTGTCCAGACTGCCTTATTTCACTTAGCAATGTGTACTTAAAATTCATCTGTGTTTTGCTGTGGCTTGATAGCTCATTTTTTTAAAGTTGCTGAAAAATATTCCATTGTATGGATGTAAGACAGGTTTGTTCATCCATTTTGTTTATCATATTGAAGGACATTTTGGTTACTTCCATG
Organism: Saguinus oedipus; assembly: GCA_031835075.1. NCBI lineage: Eukaryota > Metazoa > Chordata > Mammalia > Primates > Cebidae > Saguinus > Saguinus oedipus. Next base: position 63,601,478 of record CM063171.1, on the reverse strand, counting down.
TTTTGGGAATTATGCATAAAACTGGTGTAAACATTTGTGTGCAGGCTTTGTGTGGGCATAAGTTTTCAAATCAGTTGGGTAAATACTATGGAGTGTGATTGCTGAATTGTAGGATAAGACAATGTGTAGCTTTGCAAGAAACTACCAAATTGTCTTCAAGGTAGCTTTACTATTTTTTTATTCCCAGTAGCAATAAAGGAGAGTTCCTATAGCTTCATATCTTCATTAGCAGATAGTATGGCCAATTTTTATGTTTTAGCCATTCTAATAGTTTTGTAGTGGTACTACATTCTTGTTTCAATTTACAATTTCCTAAGAATAAGCCAGGTTGAACATTTCAATATGTTTATTTGTCATTTGTATATCTTAGTGAGGTATCTAGTCAGATATTTCACTCATTTTAAAATTTAGTCATTTTCTTATTGTTGATTTTTATAATTTCTTCACATATTGTGGATACAAATCCTCTTCAAATATGTGTTTTCAAGTATCTTCTCCCATTTTCTCTTTTTATGCTAAACAATGTGCTTTGCACAGTGGAAGTTTTCAATTTTAATAAAGTCTATCTTACACATTTTGCTTCGCAGATCAGATGTCATATTTAAACACTCATCACCTCTGACAAAATATTACATATCATATTTCATCAGGGAATTACAGATAAAAATGACAATGTAATGCCACTACACACTGATTATCATGGCCAAAATTCAAATGCTGGCAAGAATGTAGACCAACTGGAACTCTCACTGATTGCTGGCAGAAATGTAAAATGGTATGACCACCTTGGAAGACAGTTTGTTTCTTACAAAGCAGAATACACTTTTAATATGTTATCCAGCAATTGTGCCCCTTGGTATTTATCAAAAAGAGTTGAAAGCTTATGTTCACACAAAAGCCTGCACACAGGTATTTATGACAGCTTTATTAAGAATTGCCAAGACTGAAAGCAGCCAAGATGTTCTCATGTGGGTGAACAAATAAATAAAGTGTGATGCATATTACTTAAAATGAAAAAGAAATGAGCTATTAATCCAGGAAAAGACATGGTGTAAAAATGTACAAGGAGACTTCAAAAAGTACATGGAGTAAATGGAATTAAAAGATAACAATAAAAAATATAAGCTTTATTTTTCAGCATAAGCTTCATCAAGATCAAGATACTTTTGTAAGCAATCATACCAGCCAGTTAGTTCATCTCTAAAGAACTGAGGGTCATGGGAATTTAACCATGTCAATGTAGTCTCTTTTATATTATTAAATGGAAAGAAACTGGTGCCTTTTAGCAATTTTTTAGATTATGAAACCAGAAAAAGTCAGAAGGAGGCAAATCAGGACCATAAAGTGGGTGCCTAATGATTTCCCCTTAAAATCCTTGCAAAATTGTTCTTATTTGATGAGAGAAATGAACAGGAGCATTGCTGTAGTGAAGGACTCTGGTGAAGATTTTCCAGGTATTTTTCTGCTAAGTCTTTGTCTGTCTCAAAGTCCCTCCCTCATAATAAGCAGATGTTATTGTTCTTGGACCTTCTGGAAAGTCAACAATCAAATGTTTTGAGGCATCCCAAAAAACTATTGCTATTACCTTTGCTCTTGACCAATCCACTTTTGCACCACTTCTACCTCTTGTTAGCCATTTCTTTGATTGTGATTTGTCTTCAAGATCGTACTGGCAAAGCCATGTTTTATTTATCATTACAATTCCTTGAGGTCCTAAAGAAATGTTTCAGGAGCTTGATCTAACTTGTTTGAAATTTCCACTGAATGCTCTGTTCCTGTCTGTAGCTGATTTCAGTGCAATGGTTTTGCCAACGATCAAGTAGAAAATTTTTTCACCTTCAATTTTTCAGTTGGAATTTTGTAAGCTTAACTAATGGAGATCTGTATGATATTCGCTATTGTTTGGGCTGTAAACTGTTAGTTTTCTTCAAATAGAGCATGAACAAGATTAATTTTTTCCTTGCAAATTGATGTGAATAGTCTGCCTCTGCAGTCTTCTACTTCAACATTGCCCCATCACTTCTTAAAATAAGTTATTCATTTGTAAACTGCTGATTTATTTGGGGCATTGTCTCCATTAACTTTTCAGAAACCATCAAAGATTTTATCATTCTTCCACCCAGGCTTCACCATAAATTTGATGTTTGTTATTGCTTCCATATTAGCAAAGTCCATGTTGCTCTGACAGTGGCTCTTTTCAAACTGATGTTTTATGCTTTGCATTGCCTTGAATTAGGTCCTGCTCAAGAATTTTTATTACAAGTTAATACAAGTTTACTTTGTTCCAAAAAATTGATATCCACAGAGAGTTTTTTTTTAACTAATATACATTTTCCATGACCTTTTTGAAGATCCCTTGCATATTCCTAAGTAAAAGAAGTCACATATTATTTGATTCTAACCATATGGCATTCTGGGAAAGGCAAAAACCATAGATATGGTGGAAGGCAAGGAGGAGTCAGTCAGGTCTTACATAGATGGCATTAGGCAAAAAGAGAGACCAGGTAGGAAAACTGCCCCTTATTATACTGACAGATCTTGTGAGACATATTTGCTATCACAAACAGCATGGGAAAGACCTACCTTCAGGATTCAATTACCTCCCATGGGGTCCCTCCCATAACACATGGGGATTCAAGATGGGATTTGGGTGGGGAAACAGCTGAACCATGTTATTCTACTCCTGGACACTCCCAAATTTCATGTCCTCACAATTCTGAACCAATCATATCTTCCCAACAGTCCCCCAAAGTCTTAACTAATTTCAGCATTAACTCAAAAGTTCACAGTCCAACATCTCATCTGATTCAAGGCATGTTCCTTCCACCTATGAGCCTGTAAAATCAAAACCAAGTTAATGACTTCCTATATACAATGGGGGTACAGGCATTGGGCCAATACAACCATTTCAAAAACATGTATGAATTCAAGATAAGATTTGGGTGGGGACACAGTCAAATCATATCAAACCTCCACCAGCATGCAACTGCCCACAGCCTTCACCTGCCTGCAGCCTTCCTCCACTACCTCCACCATGCATGGGTGTGTGAATCCCTGCCGCCCTGCCAGTGGACCTGAAAATACCCACCACCTTATTGGTGCACACACTATTATGGACCCCAGCCTCCCTACTGCAGAGCTTTTGCTGGCAGCCCCCATCACAGTGTTGTTGCTAGTATACTGGCAATACCTTGGCCTCTCCAGTGTAGCAGGTGCTTGACCTCAAGGGATGAGAGGACAAACCTGTGGGCCTCATCCCAGCACCCTATGGTAGAGCACATAACCCAGGATTACTAAGCTGAAACTTGGACCCTGAAAGCATCCAGAAAAAAAATGTCAACTGACTAAACTCAATTTATGCCACAATCAAACCCTCAAGGGCATCAAAGAAAATGAAAGCAAAAAGCTCCATCCAGAAGACAGAAAGTTCAAAGATAAAATGAACATCAGCCTACACAGAAAAGAAAAACTAGTAGAAGAATCTGGCACTTCTAAAAGCCAGAATGCCTTCTGACCTCTAAAGCCAGATTGTCTTCTTGCCTCAAAATAAATGTAATGGTTCCTCAGAAGTGGATCTTAACCAGATGAAAATGGCTAAAAAGAAAGACACAGAATTTGGAATATGGATGGCAAGGAAGCTCAATCAGATGCAGGAGAAGGCTGAAACCCAATCCAAGGAAAGCAGTATATTGATCCAAAAGTTGAAAGACAAAATACCCATTTAAAGAAAGAACCAAATTGAACTTCTGAAGATAAAAAATTTTCTATAGGAATTTTATAATGCCAATGGAAGCATTGAAAAAATAATAGACAAAACTGAGGAATTTCAGAGTGAGAAGACTGCTCCTCCAAATCATACAGAAAGACAAAAATGGGCAAACGTCCAAGAAATATGGGATTGTGTCAAGAGACTGAATCTACTAAATCTTTAGAATTCCTGAAAATATATAGAGAAAGCAAGCAACTTGTAAAACATATTTGAGGATATTGTCCATAAAAACTTTCCTAATCTTGCTAGGCAGATTGACATGCAAATTCAAGTAATTCAGAGAACCCCTGTGAAAAACTACACAAGAAGAACATCCCTAAGAAAAATAGTTATCGGATTATCCAAGGTCACCACAAAAGACAACATCCTAAAAACAGCTAAAGAGAAGGAATAGGTTATGTAGAAAAGAAACCCCATCAGGCTAACAGCAGACCTTTCAGCAGAAACCTTAAAAACCAGAAGAGACTGGGGACCTATGTTTGGCATCCTTAAAGACAATAAATTCCAATTAAGAATTTTATATCCAGCCAGACTAACCTTCATAAGTGGAGGAGAAATAAATCGTTTTCAGACAGGTAAACACTAAAGGAATTTGTTACCACCAGATGTGCCTAGAAATAGATCCTTAAGGGAGTGCTAAATATGAAAACAAAGGAACAATACCTGCTACCAGAAAACACATTTAAATTAAGTGCCTTTGTTGGGTATGGTGGCTCACTCCTATAATCCCAGCATTTTGAGAGGCTGAGGTGGGCAGATCATGAGGTCAAGAGATGGAGAAACATGTTGAAACCCTGTGTCTACTAAAAATACAAAAAAAAAAAAAAAAATAGCTGGGTGTAGTGGTGTGTGCCTGTAGTCCCACCTACTTGGGAGGCTGAGGCAGGAGAATCACTTGAACCCAGAATGTGGAGATTGTAGTGAGCTGAGATCATTTCACTGCACTCTAGCCTGGTGACAGAGCAAGACTCTGTCTCAAAAATAAATAAATAAATAAATAAATAAATAAATAAATAAAGTACATTTATGTACTTAAATATATATTAAGCTACAAAGCAATCAATATATATAACAAACAGTTAACAACACTCTGGCAGGATGAAATACTTACATATTAATACTGACTTAGAAAGTAAATGGAATTAACACCATACTTAAAAGAAACAGTGGTGAGACCCAATTATTTGCTGTCTTCAAGAGACCCATCTCACATGCAATGGCAAGTATAGGCTTAAAGTAAAGGAATGGAGAAAGATCTGTCAAACAGAAAGAAAACATAAAACAGCAGATATTTTGCTCACTACCTATGTAATGAAATCATATGGACACCAAACCCCAGCTACATGTGATTTATTAACATAAAATAAAAATTGAGAATACACACACACATATAAGCTCACTTCCTGCTTGCATGGTTTCTAATGGGAAATTCCAAAGTGACTGTTATCCTTATTGCTCTATAGGTAAGAGTTAAGCCTACCCAGTGGCTTCTGTCACAATTTTGCCTTTGGTTGTCTTGAATATGACATTCCTAGATGAAATTGTATTTGCATTTGTTCTGCTTGGTATTCTCTGGGCTATTGAATCTTATTTTGCATCATTAATTTTGAAAAGTTCTTGGCCAATTATTATTTTAAATATTTTTTCCTTTTGCTCTGTTCACTATTATTCTTCTTCCACTATTCCTGTTATGCAAAGATCTTTTAATAATGTCTCAGAGTTCTTTGTTTTTGTTTTTGTCTTTCTTTATTCTTTTTGCAATTCAGTTTTTGGAGGTTCTATTAACATTACTTTGAGATTTTATTTTTCTGATCTGTTTTGATTATACTAAGATCATTGGAGATACTTTTTATAGCAATGTTTTTTAATATCTAGCATTTATTTTTGCATCTTAGATTTTCTGTTTCTGTGGTTTTATTTCACATCTTTTTGTATGTGGTCCATTTTTTCCAATATATCTCTTAACACATGAACATCAGACATTGTAAATTTCCTGTCTGATAATTCCAACATTTGATTCATATCTGAGTCTGGTTCTGATACTTTCTTTGTCTCTTCATATTGTGTTTTTACCTGCCTTTTGGCATGACTCATGTTTTGTTGTTGTTGTTTTTAAGTTAAAGCCAGATATGTTATTTGGTAATAAGAACTGAGATAAATAGGCTTAAACTTGAGAATTTACATTAATGTGGTACGTAGTTGGGTTGTGCTTAGGGTTTACTATAACAATAGGTGCTAGAGGCTTTGAATTCCCCTAGTATTCTTGTTTTTAGGTCTCCTCTTGACTTTGGCCTCCCCTACTTACTCCTTCTCATTGAGAACCTGTGTCATGTAGCTCTTTTAGCTGTTATCCACTGTTGTTATGCTAGAGTTATGTTAGTGTGGCAGTACATTGTGAAAATAGGATTAATTTATAATCTCCACTCTCCAATAATTGAGACAGAGGTTAAAGGGAGCTGGAGTGAAAGAAATGTGCTTCCCGTGTGGTCTGGGAGAAGGCTTTGGTACAATTTTTCCTTTTGAATAGTAAGCTTTTGTTATGGAGGAGGCTCTGGATACATTTCCCAAAAATACTCTTTCTCTTTTTCTTAGTCAGATCTTGGAAATGGTCTTTCTAGAATCTTTACTGTAAGTGCCTGGAACATTTCTGAAAGTAAGACCTATGAAAGTTTTGGGATCTACCTATTAGTACTCTGGTTTAAGTTTTTAAATCTCATACTAGTCTACATGCAGCCTGTGGTAATTTTTCCAAATGACCATTTATCTTTCACATCATTTTATGGCTCCAATGACTTTTATTCTGGGTAATCAGATCTCTGCTGATTCTGTTGTCTGGATTCATCTGTCTTCCAAATTTTCATGATAGTGACTTGCCCTGAAAACTCAGCTCTTTTATAAATCCAAGTAAAGTGATAATTTTTAGTTTGTCTAAAACTTTATGATTGTAAGGCTCAGAATGACAATTACTGAGATCTTTACATATTAGTGCTGAAACTAGAAGTATTTATACATACTTTAACATTTTTATTCAAATTTAATATTGATCTTCATTTCACTAATATGGGGGAATTTTAGTTATAATCTTCATAGTGACATTTATTACTTAGAGTAGGATAAAATAGTCCCACATCTCACGTAGTGTCAAAATGTTGAGCTCTCTTACATACTGGCTTTTATACCTACAGAGATTCTTGTCAAGGAGCCTATTACCCTGCACTGCCTAATACACTTGGATAGCTGCTACCCTGCTGCTTTTGTTCAACTTGGGAAGGTTGGTAGTCCATGTACTTCAGGATTAAATCATTACTCTTAGATGCTATTTGATATGGTTTGGCTCTGGGTCCCCACCCAAATTTTACCTCAAATTGTAATCCCTTAATCTCCACATGTCAAGGACGGGACCAAGCAAAGGTAACTGTATCATGGGGGAGGTTTCTTCCATACTGTTCTCATGATATTAAGTGAGTTCTTATGATATTTTATGGTTATATAAAAATCTGGCATTTCCCCTGCTTGCACTCACTCTGTCCTGCTCCCCTGTGAAGAAGGTGCCTGCTTCTCCTTTGCCTTCCAACATGATTCTATGATTCCTGAGGCCTTCCCAGCAATGTGGGACTGTGAATCAGTTAAATGTCTTTGTTTTATAAATTATCCAGTCTTGGATATTTCTTCATAGCAGCGTAAAAACACACTGATACAGTAAATTGGTACCAGGAGTGGGGTATTGCTATAAGATACCTGAGGATGTAGAAGCAACTACGGAATTGGGTAATGGGAAGAGGTTGAAACGGTTGGAGAACTCAGAAGAAGATAAGAAGATGTGGGAAGGTTTGGAACTTTCTAGAGGCTTGTTGAGTGGCTTTGACCAAAATGCTGATAGTGATACAGACAATGAAGTCCAAGCTGAAGTGTTCTGAGATGGAAATGAGGAACTTGTTGGGACATAGAGTAAAGTTCACTCTTGCTATGCTTTAGCTAAGATACTGGTGGCTTTTTGCCCCTGCCCTGGAGATCTGTAGAACTTTGAACATGAAAGAGATGATTTAGCATATCTGGAGGAAGAAATTTCTAAGCAGCAAAGCATTCAAGAGGTGACAGAGCATAAAAGTTTGAAAAATTTACAGCCTTATGATTAATATAAAAGAAAAACCTACTTTCTGGAGGAGAAATTCAAACTGGCTGCAGAAATTTGCATAAGTAACCAGAAGCCAAATGCTAATCAACAAGACAATAGGGAAAATGTCTCCAGGGCACGTCAGACATCTTTGCAGTAGTGTATCCCATTGCAGGCCTGGAGTCCTGGGAGAGAGAAATGGTTTTGTGGACCAGGCTCAGGGCACTCCGGCTCTGTGCAGCCTCAGGGCATGGTTTTCTGTATCCCAGCTGCTTCAGTTCTAGCCATGGTTAAAATGAGCCATGGTACAGCTCAGGCCATTGTGTCAAGGGGTGAAAGCCGGAAGTCTTGGTGGCTTCCATGTGATGTTGAACCTGTGGATGTACAAAAGTTGAGAATTAAGGTTTGGGAATCTTTACCTAGATTTCAGAGGATGTATGAAAATGCCTGGATATCCAGGCAGAAGTTTTATGCAGGGGTGGAGCCCTCATGAAGAACCTCTCCTAGGGCAGCACAAAAGGGAAATGTGGGGTTGGAACCCCAGACAGAGTCCCCACTGGTGCACTGCCTAGCATAGCCACTAGAAGAGGATCCCTGTTCTTTAAACCCCAGAATTGTAGATATACCAGCAGCTTGCACTTTGTGCCTGGAAAAGCTGCAGATACTCAATGCCAGCCTGTGAAAGCAGATTCAAAGGATGCTGTACCCTGCAAAGCCACAGGAGTGGAGCTTCCCAAGGCCATGGGAGCCCACTTCTTGCTTCAACATGACCTCTATATGAGACATGGAGTCAAAGAAGGAGATCATTTTGGAATTTAAGGTTTAAGGACTTCCCTATTGGATTTTGGACTTGCATTGGCCCTGTAGCCCTTTTGTTTGGACCAATTTCTCCCACTTGGAATGGAAGCATTTATCCAATACCTGTGTCCTCATTGTATCTAAAAAGTAAATAACTTGCTTTTGATTTTACAGGTTCATAAGTAGAAGGGACTTGCCTTGTCTCAGATAAGACATTGGACTGTGAACTTTTGAGTTAATGCTGAAATAAGTTAAGATTTTTAGGGACTATTAGGAAGGCATGATTCATTCTGAAATGTGATAAGACATGAGATTTAGGTGGGGCCGAGGGCAGACTGATAGAGTTTGGTTCTCTGTCACCACCCAAATCTCACTTCAAATTGTAATCACCATAATCCCCATGAGTCAAGTGTGGGACCAGGTGGAGTAATCATAATAAGGCAGTTTTCTCCATGCCACTCTCACGATAGTGAGTGATATCTCATGAGATATGATGGTTATATAAGAGTCTAGCATTTCCCTTACTCACACTGACTCCATCCTGCTACCCTATGAAGAAGGTGCCAGCTTCTCCTTTGCCTTCTAATGTAATTGTAAGTTTCCTGAGGCTTCCCCAGCAATGTGGAACTGTGAGCAAATTAAACCTCATTCCTTCATTAATTACCCAGACTCTGATATTTCTTCATAGCAGTGTGAGTATGGAGTAATACACTATTTGTTGTAGACTTTGTGGGATTATAGCAAATAAGGTCTAGATCACAGATAATTACTGATCACAGAATATGTAACCTCCATCTCTCTCTCATCTCTGGGCATCTCAGTCCTGCTGCTTATTCTAGCCATTCTCTTCTTTTGTCTATCCTCTCTCTTTTCTAATAGCAAACACTCTTCTTTATAGTTTCAATATATTAAATGTTTAAGTATCTATTCAATATAATACCTGTTAAGAAAATGAAAGAGACAAAGAGAAGTTATAAAAAAATCTGACTTTCCCCTGGATTATATCTTTAAGTTCAACAGATTTGATATTTTCTCATTGTGATTTGTACCACAGGTCCACTAGCTTTGTGTATCTGTGTGTGAACACACACTTGAAAATATATATGTATAGGAGGAGAAGCAAAAACATGGGAGTAATATTGGGAAGTGTGTACATTTAACAGTAGTCACTGCTTTTTGTTTGTCTGTTTGTTTTTTCCATTACACTAACATATTTAAACTAGATTTTTTTTTTAAAAAAAGGGAAATCTACAGAATATTCTTTATTCCTGTATTTCAGGACTCTTAGACTTCTAATGACTACAAGCCCTGATATATTGTAGAATTCAAAGTCTAATTAAATATGATGTAAAGATGAAAATGTCTAAATTTCAGTGTTTTCCCCTCATTATTTCCCACATGAAACCCTAAAGATAAATCTCTACAATTATTTAAATAGTAAATAAATATGTAAATTTTTGTCTTATTGCTCAAGTATTGAAAATAACCATAGACATTACAAAACATATACTCAAGAGTAGAATATAAAATCCAGGGTAAAAAAAAGAGATCTATTTGCAATTTATGAAGCCTGTAAATACTGTTTTTATGGAATATAGATAAGTTATCTGCACAAAATAATTGTGTAAGGGGAGTGTTAACAATATCCCATAAACTACAGCACAATGGGAACAAAGTGCTGATACTGAGAACTGAACTCCAGCCTTCTGTTTCCATAAGCAATTCTGTTTTCACAATAGATCTCTGTTTACAAATAACTCCCATGGCAATTTCAGTTAATATATGTGTAGTGTAAGGTTGGAAAATAACACGTTTATGTCTGTGTGTAGGTACAAACATACAATTTAATGGCAAATATTTATTTGTCCATGATAACATGATTGAAGTATTTTCTAGTGCATAGCATATATTTTACTCATTGTATTTTTTACAACCATAATAATATCATTACTATTATCATTCAATATTTACATACTGGATAGATGAAATAAGAGACTTTCCCAAGCCTAAATTGCAATAAACAATTCAACTTTAACTAAATACAGGATTTAAGTCTAGTAACTCTGGCTCCAAAAGTCTACATTCTTAATTCATCCATTTGGTTCACTATTCTGGGCTCATTACATTATTGTATTAATGTTTGTGTGAGCAAGAGCACAATATAAATATCACATATTATTTGCCTCTAATTCATCAAAGTTTTTCTTTGTGAAGCAGTGATTTTAGGGTAGAATAACAGAATAATTTTGCCTACTTTACAAAAAATTTGTATACTCTATTTCATTTTCAGTTTATTACAGCTATAAGAAACACACCAAAATAAGGTATTAATATAATACCAATATTAGTTTTATCAATTAATCTTATATTATTATATGTTATATAAAGTAGATTGTTATAATAAGTAATAAATATGTATTATTCTTATCTCTTGAGATAGAACATACAGGGATTAAAAGGTTTACTTTATAACACAATGGATTGATTTGGGTAACACATTATCAGTGCTTCATTCACCTACACAACCTCTAGATGCCTTATAGTAGTTTCTGTTAATTCATCATTCAAATTGCAATCAAAAAGCTAAACTGCAAAATAGTCAACAATTTTTCACAATGAAAGTAATGTGAGAAGAAACCATATTTCTTAACTCTGGAATGTCAATGTGTCTTCTGGGATAAATGGTATTCTGAATATGTTCACTATTAACTTTCCCTTCCAGAACACAGATTGGGTTTGTTATCAGTTATATTGATGGGTTGTCCTCAGATGGTTGAAGACTGAGGCTGGAGGGATGATTGAAATCTGTAGGCGGAAGAGACAACTGCAATTCCTGGAGGTGTTAGAAGTCTGCAGTGTTTTGGAGGTCTGGTGCTGCCATTTATACTTCAGTTCCCTGGAAGTCTTCCTTCATGACAGATTTTGAACTAAAAATAAAGAAAATCTCCTATACTCTGTTAGGAGTTTGATTTTTCAAAGAAATCTTGCCACCACCTTTGAAAAAATTTCTAATGAATTTTACACCCTTTCCTTCTTTTATTATTTCTACTGATCTGGTCACATTTTTATTTTAAAATAAAAATATTAAGGTCAATATTGCCTTTTATTTTTACAAATAACTTGTATGCTTTCTTTCTACTAGTTCTCCAGAAACTCAGTTCTTAGAGCGAATGCTCATTAACTGTATGCTTTGATTAATTTCTTGACTTTTATTTGATATTTAGTGAAATTTTTGTAGTTAGCCACCCAGCATATTACTCAGGTGTGTGTGTGTGTGCGTGCGCACGTGTGTGTGCGCATGCATGTGTGTATCTGTGTGAGGCAGAAACAGTTGTGCTTTTCTGTTTTTGTAAATAACATAAGCCATTGAGCTACAAATAAATGCTTACATTTGTTTTGCCATCAACAAGATTTTTTTGATAAAAGATCATTTTCTCACTAGAAATACATATCAAAACACTTGCAAAGACTTTCTTAAATATGTAATCTTTGTTAATCTTTTGCACAATTTATATTGAAGAAGACTCTCTAAAGGTGGGATTATAAAAGCTTTTCAGAAAGAGGATAGAAATTGTACCAGAGAATCTATTTGGTTATGTTTAAAAATAATTTAACTAAAATCATCCACATTTTTAGAAATTAATTAGTATCATGTATGACTAATATATAATTTTAACATACTCCAAATCCAGTTTCAGGCTCCTGTACAGAGATGTTTTGCAGTTGAAGATTAAAACTAATAAGCAGAGCAATTAAATGAAAACGTACACAATAAAATGTGCCCAGCTTTGGGTTTTAATGGGAGAAATTCTAGACTAATTTGAGAATTTTGTAAGTTAGTAGTATTTTTTAAATTCTAGCATAATATCTTTTGAAATAAGAGAAATAACCCCTTATAGCAGTTCCTTAAGCATCCACATTTGGGCTTTGGACGTATTTCCTAGACAAATTACTTTTTGAGACAGAAAATTATTTTGTCCTCAAGGAGAAATCATAGACTCTTAAGTTGAAAAGGATTTGGGAAGTCACCTGGTCAACTGACAACCAATATAGACATTAGCTTTGTTCTATGCCTGATGGGTTATACAGTGGTCACCTAGTTGCTCTTTGGACACAGCTATGAAGAGTGTTTTAACTTTTTTTTTTTTTTTTTTGAGATGGAATCTCTGTCACATAGGCTAGAGTGCAGCGGTGCGATCTCCACTCACTGTAACTTCTGCCTCCTGGTTCAAGGAATTCTCCTGCCTCAGCCTCCTGAGTACTGGAAAAATGCCACCACACTTGGCTAATTTTTGTATTTTTAGTAGAATCAGGATTTCACCATATTGCCAGGCTGGACCTGACTTCCTGACCTCAAGTGATCCACCAGTCTAGGCCTCCCACAGTGCTGGGATTATAAGTATGAGCCACTGTGCCGGGCCTTGAGCTCTTTTAAGAGTGGTTCTAATTGTTACTGAGTTGAAAGTTGGCTCTCGGTAATGTCATTAGACAAAAATTTCCCTGCTGAGTTCTATTCTTCCTTCTGAATATGACTCTGAATCAGTCTCATTCCTCATTGATCTAATGTCCCTTACTTGAGGATACCTAAACTGTTGAAATTATCTTTTCTTCTCTAAACTTAGCTTAGTCATTCAGATGAAAGAATACTGAAGAGAATTTTAGTCACTACCCTTTGGAGGTCTGGTTCTCTAACTTTACTCCTTCTCAAGGCTCTTCTCTTCCTCATTTCCTCTTCTCCCCGATAATGTTAGTTACTATGTCTGATTCAGTAGGTTCGTTTTGTCGGGAAATTAGATGGAATTGAATTTCATTGTTTGGGATCAATGAACTTCACAGCAGGAAATGTATCATCATCATAATTACATCATCATAGATGGGTAAAACACTACAGATGTTTTGCATTCAACTATTCAGTGTATTCGTTTTATCTTTTTAAAATTTTGTATTGTTTCGTTTTTTTATTGTAAATCCAGAGAAATAATGTATTTCTCCACATGTTTTGACAGTCTCTTGACACATCACAGAACTGTTACTCTTGGGAGTAAGGCTACCACTATTTTGTAAACACAATCATGGTCTCTTAGAAAGAGGCATGAGAAAAGTAGTACAGGATTAGATTTTAACAAGAAGTCAGAGAAGATAAATCTTATGGTTCAGATATATTGTTAATGCATAGTCATAGATTGGGTATTAGTATTTAAAACATGAGTATGTTTGTGTTTTAGATGTTTTCCTTAAATAGAAAACACATCACTGTCTAAGCAGAATGCTATTTAAGATATTCATCAGGAAAATTAAGTAATTCATTCTGACAATGTATACTAACTTATATGATCATTAGCTTCAGTATTTATGATTATTGCCAGATTGTCTTATCTTCAGAAATATCACATGCTGGCTTACACCTAAGGAAGGATGCTTTTAATTCTTATACATCAACAATTTTAACATAGTGACTTTTTAAGTATCTACTAAGATACATTGGAAATAGTTCATCCTGTCTGGCAGGCACATTCCACCTTGCAGGCCTGACTGAGCTCAGCTGGATTCCACTAGCAGGATTCAAAGTGGGATATAAAAACAAAACAAAACAAAATCCAGATTTTCTTAGAAACGACATGATTGTGAACATTTAGGTACTGCTGAGTATGGATGATGCTTTTTTCTGTTTTACTCTTTATTTCTCCAAAGAAATGACACCTGGGACACCCATACAACATTGAGTATTTTACCTATCCAGAAGGAGTTATACACGGCTTTGTCATTATAGCTCTGGTCTTGTTTGTTTTCTCTTAACAAGTTCAGTGATACTTTAGTGCAGCAAGAATAACTTACCATGCAAGCATAGTTATTAATACACTCAACTTCCAACTCTAATGTTAATGTGGATACAGATGATATGGCAAACAGATAGATATTCATTGGGATTGAGTCTCTTTCATTTTCTTAGTGGCCAAATAACTATATGAGTTTATTTTATGTTTCTGTTAAATGCTGTTTAAGTGTTCCAAGATGAAGTATCTTTTTGAACTTGATTTTTCCTCCTTGTGTATGTGTGTAAGTGTGTGTGTAAGATGTCTGTATTATTCTTGTAATTTTCTGAAAGTTTGAAACTGATTAAAGTAAAATTTAAAATAAACAATGTATTCAGATGAGTACCAAAAATAAACACAAAAGCTCATGTCTATTAAATCCTCTTACATTTAAGGATTTCAAAAACAATTTAGCTCTTCAAAGAGAACATATTTGGTAATGATTTTTGTACATCACGGTCTTTCGTCCCTTAACATTTCGGTTTATATTTCCTAGGAACATGTATATTCTCTTACAGAAGAACTGTACAGTAATCTAGTATAAAAGTTAACACTGGTACTGAATTCTATGAGTCATATTCTGATATTGTCCCAGTAATACCTTCAATACCTTTGTATCCTCAGGAATAAGGTCCACAATCACATATCAAATTTAGTCATCATGTCTGTTTAGTCTCCTTCAATCTGGAAAAGTTCCTTAGTCTTTCTGTGCCTTTCATGACATTGACATTTGTGAAGAATCCATGCCATTATTTCATAGAATGTTTCTCAATTTGGGTTTGTCTGATATTTCCTCATGATTTGATTCAGGTTATACATTCCTGGCTAAAACATAACAAAAGTCATGAGTCCTTCTTAGAATATCAGATCTGGTGGAAACACAATCTAATACTAGGTTTCATTTTTATTGTTCTCCATTTTAGTTCACATATTTTTTTCCTCTCAAAACCCAGTGGAATTTTAGAGTCAAACAAGAGGTGAGGCAGCTGGGGTTGGATTTTTAGTGGTGCATTGTAGAAAGGATTCCCACTGGAAAAGGTATTTTCCACTTAGATCCTGATTAGGGAATCATTTTTCTACAGAGCACATCCAAAGCCTATCCCCCAACCCAATTACATGCCTTTTTTTTATTATAGTGTAGGTACAACTTTGATCAAATGATGCGAAAATCTCCGACACTGAGACAGCTACCTCGTGCACTCAGGGCAAAAGCAAAAAGAGACCAGAGGACAGTCCTGTGCAGTGTCCAGGGTGAGGCTGAAAGGAAGCAGCACTATTTCTAAAGGGGCAAGAAATGGTATTAGAGATAACTACACTAATGTTTAAAATCCTCATGGTGAACAGCAAGCTGCTGAAGAGTGAGATCTGGATTTAGCTTTTATGTATTACCTGTTGGGTCTTGTCTAAAGACTGATTGTTTCTAACTTGTAATTTTGAAAGTGAACAGAAGCAGGATAGATTTGACCTAGAACTCTTATTCTAACTCCACATTAACTCCAGCTCTAACACTACTTCTAACTTTTGATCTGGCTCAAACTCTAACACTAATTCACTCTAACTCGAATTTCCTCTTAATTTGAGCTCTTTTTACTCTTGTGTTTAAAAGATTGCAAGTCAATCCATAGTTCTTGATTTATCTGTCTTTCTCCACAAGTTCTAGTTGATCTGTAAGATTTTTTTTCCCTAAATTTTGTCAACTTGACTCCTTCATGCCTCTTGGTCTCTTCTGCTAGATTTTGCCACTTCACTACTTCCAAATGACACACCATGAACTAGTCTTTCTGTTATCCATGGAAATTTGAATTTGCTAATTCCTTAATGAGATGATAATTAAAAATACATTATCAGAAAACATATAGATCATCATCTCTAGTTTGTAGTAAACAGGTCTATAGAATGACAATCCTTTATTTTATCTTCACAAAGTCTCTAGATAAAAGATGTAATGACATTAAACAAATATTTAGAATACTATTATTGCTCCAGTGCTTATAACATGCACAATAAAGTGAACTGACCCCTTTGGATAATTTCTTAATTTCTATTCAGTTGTGACACATGTTACAACTAATTACAGGTAATACTAAAACAACTCATTTCTGTGATTCAAGTGTTTAAACAACTGGGCAGAAATAAAAATTACTAAGCACATATGTAAGAGCAAAATAAGCAATATTATATTTCTATACCTTGTTTATCAAGCCTTAGGTTGAGATGTCACACTTTACTATTGCTATTAGTATTTATCCTCCTCAATATCATACTATTAAAATATGATTTAGAATAAGACACAGAAACAGAATAATAAAAATGTAAATGACTTAGGGTG
This sequence comes from Saguinus oedipus, assembly GCA_031835075.1. NCBI lineage: Eukaryota > Metazoa > Chordata > Mammalia > Primates > Cebidae > Saguinus > Saguinus oedipus. Next base: position 63,584,655 of record CM063171.1, on the reverse strand, counting down.
GTTTGTGATGTCAGGAGATTGAGACCATCCTGGCTAACATGGTGAAACCTCATCTCTACTAAAAAAAATAAAAAAAAAAATAGCCTTGTGTGGTGGCATGTGCCTGTAGTCCCAGCTACTGGAGAGGGTGAGGCAGGAGAATCACTTGAACCCAGGAGGTGGAGGTTGCAGTGAGCCGAGAGTGTGCCACTGCACTCTAGCCTAAGTGACAGAGTGAGACTCCATCTCAAAAACCATATATATAAAATTATAACTTGAAACCTACTTCAGAAGTAGGTTGACAACATTTATCATAGTTATTTATGATTGAGCTAAGTGTTGCAACATAGAATGTAGGGCACAGGCAATATATAAAGGCTCAGGTGACTTGGACAACAGTGAATCTGCAGCCAACATGATGATCTGTTGTATAATGTTAGAACTTGGGAAGTAGTGAACATCCCTTTAAGATGGAATGAGAAAAAGTTACTTTTGCTTTTAGTATCTTCAGCATTTTCATGTCAATGACTTTAGAGGGAACAGAATAAGAGGGTGGCAACACCATACTGGTGACATGTTTTGCTCTGGTGATCACGTATTAGACAGGGGTATAAGAAAACTGGTGTTCTCACTTTGTTGGTTCCTCCCTGAGTGACCTTGATTAAGGCATAGAAACATATCAGAAATCTGTCTTAGAGTTTCCTCATCTGTTATATAAGGAAGTTGAACTAGAAACACAATCTCTGAAATAATACAATTTAGGGAAACACTTTGCAAAAGCAGTGGCACTTACTTACATTTGCCCTCTGCCTCAGCTTTTCCTGTTGAGAAACTGGTCATAATGGAGTGAAAGTGTAGGAGTAATTTTCCTAATGTAGGATCATTATTTGAGTCACTTGATTTCTTTTAAGTCTGCCATTTCATCAGAAATTTCACCATGTACATCCCCTAGAGGAAAAAATTGCAAATCTGGCAAACTAAAACCTGAAAAACGGAATAATTGCTCCTAAAAGACACTTCCTATGTAATCCTACAAATCTGAGTCAATTTTCTTCTTTCCATCTATTAAATTCTGTAAGTCTAACATATTTAAAAAGGTTTACTGCCTTAGAATGTTGTGATATTAACATTAGCTCTGAGTTCTTTTCTCTTGTTTGAGGAAGGTAATTATGCACATCAAATAAATAGTAATAGTGGCAAGACTTAGGCCCATTTCAAATTGTTGCATCAAAAGCTCCTTTTGGTTCCTTATGAAACTGTATTTTTCATGTCGCAACATTCAATCAGGGAAAAAATAGTTAAATATATTGTGTACTCCCTTTATCTTCTGCAGGTTGGATTTATAAGGAAAAGCTCAAGTGCTACTGAGGTGAGAAATGTGGCCCCGCAGGAGAGGGCAAGTGAACCCACATACAGAAATTAAAAATAGATAAGTGATTAGGAAATGAGCCTGGGTGACTTTGAATGAGAACCATTGACATTAGAATTGTACTCTTATTTACTATTTCTTAGTATTGCTTCCCACTTGCACCACAGCTTCTCTGCCGTTCTTTTACTTGCTTTCCCACCGGCCACTTAGCATGTAGATGGTAGAAAAGTAAATAAAATACTTTAGAAAAATCACTATGTCATGATTATTGTACCAGTTTCCCAGGGTGGCTGTATTAGTGCAACACACAGAATTATTTAAACATCAGAAATTTCTACTTTCCCCATAATTTTGGAGGCTGGAAGCCCAAGATTAAGGTGTTAGCAGGGTCTTGCTCCCTCTGATGGGGCTAGGAAATGGTCTGTCCTGGGCCTCTGTTCTAGCTTTTGGTAGTTTATGAGCAATCTTTGGCATTCCCTTTTTTCTCTTGACCACTCTGATCTCTGCCTTCATCTTCACATGGACTTCTCCCAGTGTACTTGTCTTCTTCTAAGGACACCAATCATAGTGGATTAGGAGCCCATCTTACAACAGGATGACCTCATCCTCATTTAGTGAATTATATTTGCAACAACCCTTTGTACTAATAAGCTCACATGCTAGGTTATTGGGGTTTAGGACTTCAATATATAAATTTTAGGGGAGACATAATTCAACTCCTAACTCTTATATAATAGAAAATGATCACAAATTTGGTCACCAGCTTTGCTGTGACTCTTCTCCAAGATGAAGTCACACTTCACATTGCTGATAGTGCTTTCACCTTTGCTATTCAAGTTCTCCTATTTTTCCTCTTTTGCTGTTATTATCAATTCCCAGTAACTAGTGCACTTGCTGGCACATGGCATGACTATGAAATTGAAGTGAAATAGTTAATACTATTAAAACATAGCTTTTTCCCCATTTTGTCTATTTTCCCTGTATTTCAAAGACCACACAGACTTTTCCCTGTTTCATTCATCCTTTGACTTTATTTCCTCAGTCTTATTTCCATTCAGGTAAATAAAAAGTTGATATTATTTCTCAGATCAGCATCTGTATGTGAAAGCTTCAGCATTTTTAAAAAAGCCTGTGACATGATTACCACTTTATGACATAATTTCCATTTCCCTACAAATGTATAACTCAAGACCACATATTCCCTATACTTCCACAACCACAATAATCATGATAAGTAGACTTAGATTATTTTAGAGTATTTTAAATATGTAATATATTTTTCTAACCTTGTGATTTAGAGCAAGAAATTTTGCTGATTGTTCGTTCTTAATGGATTCTTGTTGTCAATTGTTCGTTTGGTGGCAAATAACATAGAAGTAATTGCAGCCCTTATCCAGTGCTGAGGACCAGTGTTTTATATGACATTTGAATTTGAAATCGATATGCTATTGATGCTTTACAATGTGATGGATTGTAGAGATCCTAAACTGGAAGGTTGAATATAAAATCCACTATGACAATGAACTGAAGTCACTTTTTATTAAGGTCTTTAAGGAAGTACAAAGACATTCACTCTCTTAAAAAGAAAAAAAGCAAACCTCAATAGTATGTGTTCCAATTACATAATTTTAATTGCTCCAGGCAGTATGGGAGATACTTTTGAATTAAAAGAGACTGCTCTGCTTGTTTTCTAAATGATTGTACTACCTTTAGACAGGGGTGATTTCTGGTAATATTATCTTGGCAGCAAGCCAATGAGCCCCTGCACACTTTGGTGTTAGACACAGGGCATTGTGCATGCTTGGTCTGTTAGATCACTCATGAGACCAACACAACTTACTGCAATTTTCAAATTTCTAGGGCAGCTTTTATCCTAGAAACACATAAATGCAAGAATATCAAGGCCAGTACTAAAAAGTGAGTGCTACTTGCTGTTTATGCAATTAGAGAGAAGAAGTAAGAAATTTAGGAACTGTCTCTAATTCCTGATTATTATTTTATGTCTCATTTATATGTTAATAAGTTTTTTTATTGTTAAAAGATAGATGCCATAAATCCTTCCTCGTTAATACCTCAGAGACCCTATACCAACGTAAAGAAACAAATCCAAAACAAAACAAGAAGGACAAAGAACTGAACTGAATGTTTGTTAAATTCCAACGGAAGTTCGTAATCTAAGAATCTAAACCCTAATCCACTTCTGATTTTGAAACTTTTACTCAATTTGTCTGACGTTTATTCACAATTAATATATTTTTATTTGCGTCACATATATTTCATTATCTTTTCAATTTCATAAGAGATACAAAGTTTTGCATCCTTACAGGAATCTTGATTGTCTCATCTTTACAATGGAAAGCACAGTCTTTTCTACACTATGGGATTTTTGGAATATCAAATGAATATCTATTAAGTAATCATTTTCTGGGCACTGTTAAAACAAGTGAAGAATAGTAATTCTAGTGCATTATTATATAAATAGTAATCATTTATAATTACAGAAAAGATTCACTTCAGCCAATTGATGAAACCAAAAACTGATAAGCAAGCAAGAGATTCACTTGGCATTTCTTCTCCTTGTTCTTCTAGTTTACTAAAACTGGTGCTCAGGATTGTTCCTTTATTCCTCAAAGTAGTGTTGTTTTAAATGCTTTTAGTTCTTTACTCAAAGTTTATAGTCTGTATTATATTATAATGTAGATCGAAGGATTAAAAAATAACTATAGGGTCAAGGGTCTCAATTCTGGATCTGTCTTTTGCTTATTGTCATTCACATTGAATATGCTTTTCTTTCATACAGGATTACCAACAAAATAAAAAGCATTAAATTTGAAAGAGACTTTAAAACTCCTGCACTTTTACTATTGCATTGAAAAGGTGGCAACTATAGCCAGGAGAGATTAAATGACTTTCGAGAGGTTACTGTTTTAGGAACAGCAGTCTTATCTGGAAACCACATTTCTTCCAAGTCCAGGCCCATTTTTTTCTTCCCATTTTTTCCTTAATAGTTTTATAATTTTAATATATTAAGGGAAGTTTAAAATCTCTACCAAGACTATTTAAATATTATCACATTACTTCAGGAAAATCATAAATTTTTAACAATGTTTTAGCAGCAAGTCATTGTCTTCTTAGCAGTCTCTTAAAAGATTAAAGAAATCATGAGATGTGCTCACCCTTTGAAATGTAGAGGGAGTAAATGCTTATGAACTAATAATAATAATTGTGGGATATAAGCGCTGTAATAAAAGCACTTGCAAAGTATTTTAGGTAGAATTAAATTAACACATGAAACAATAATGGAAAACATAAGACCAACCTATAAACTTCTGAATAAATGAAGTTGGGCTTAGTCAATCCTTACTATGGGTTATATTAGCTGGAAATACATTAAAGAGAAGGGAGATAGTGCAGGGGCTTGCAAAATTTTAAATGTGACTCATGACAAATAAATTTTATATTATAATCCAAACATAAATTTGGATATGCTATACCTGTATCTTAAAGAAGAATAATGAAGACATCTTATTCTTATTAATTACAATATCCTCTGATCTATTACTTTTCATTTCATTCCAGTGTCTGGTTGTGAACCATAAAATTGATTTTATGATCTGTAGTTTGACATACACTGAGCTAACATGTATCAAACATCTGTTACATATCAGTCTTTTGGTTAGGCATTGCATACACGCCACCTCAGTGAATTTTCCCCAGATTTGGCAAGGCAGGTATTTGTTACATCTTTTTAGAAATGAGTAACTCGAGTGGCATTCTAAGAACATCTTGTGATGCAAAGCTGGCACATCTGAATGGCACAATTTCTGCCCCGGTGAATAGCATGAAGGTTCAACACAGCTTGGCAAAGGGCAAGACAAAAAAATGTAAAGCAATATTAACCACATTGCCTGCACCCAGGCCCATCAGGCTTCATACAGATCCACTGGTTTCTGTGATAGCCTCTCTTACACTTTGAAATACTATAGATTTATTTTTTGTCCCCGAAATAAAGCATTGTTCTTCTTACTTTTAATATGGTGCATCTCTGCTCTCCATTCCAGTGATGCCACAACTCCAGTATCTTCAAGATGTGTTTATAATTAACCTCAAGCTAACTGTACCTCCCACCATACACAGCGCTCAAGAAAAGGTCAGACATATGTGTCTTAGAAGCCAAGATGACCTGAGTTCAGATTCTTGATCTAAAACTTTTTGATTGTGGTAGTCTTGGCCATGTCATTCAATCTTACTGAGAATTACTTTATTTACTTATAAATGTTCCAACCTTACAAAATATTCTGAAAAAAGAATTAAAATAGAACACACAATGGCTGGCACAGAGTGAACACTCATAGCATTGCTCTTCCTGGGACTAACCTCAAAGGAAGCTCTCTTGTCCATGGCACTGAACAAACCTCAGAGTCTCCTAAAGAATCTCAGCATCCTCAAAATGGGATTTCCTGATACAGACGCTCTTTTTTTTGTGTGTCCATTTGTTCCTGTGACACATCTGTGAGCATCAGAAATAGTCCTAATTTTCAATTTTGCTGACAAACACCACCCAACTGTAAATTTTATGGAAAGTGAAACCATATCAACCTTTACTTTTTCAGGTCAAAAGGTAGTTAGTAAAGCTCAAATATTATCTTTAGAAAGAAAGAAGGAATATTTTGAAGTACTTTCTCTTTGAAACTCTCATTACCTGAAACTCTCAGAACAAGCCTCCTGAATTAGTAGTAACTAACATTTCTTGAGGACTCACTCTAGTCCAGGCAGGCACATTATGTTTCTGACCACAATCTTGTTAGACAAGTACTATTATTATTATTCCCATTTCAAAAGGAATTAAAGGAATTAAAAATAGTAAGCAACTTGCCTTCGATCTTGAGGACTCACTCTAGTACAGGCAGGCACATTATGTCTCTGACCACAATCCTGTTAGATAAGTGCTATTATTATTCCCATTTCACAGATAAAGGAATTAAAGATGGTAAGCAACTTGCCTTTGATCACATACCTAAGACCTGTTCAAACCTAGTTTTTATCTTAGGCAATCTAACTTTAGACACTGTGCCTTTAATCATGAAATGACACCACTTTTGTGTATCAAAAAAAAAAAAAAAAATCATTGTCTTTAGAGAGATCTTGGGAAAATGAAAAATATATCAGAAGGAAATATATAACACACTAGAACCCAATGCAATTATGTTTTTATTTTAACTGGGGCTCACAAGCATAGAGTAGAATTGAGATACTAGGACAGAGGAGAAGTGCATTGTAGTGGAATATGCTTCCACATCAAAGAGGAGCATATATTTTAACATTATCTGTCGTCTTGTCTGGGACTAAGTCAAAGAAGACTAGATCAGCAGAAACAACCATTGAGCGGCAACTCATCCTTCAGGGGCTCTAGTGAAAGAAATTTACTGTGCTCTTCTAATTGGCAAGAAAAATAAATTTTAAAAGGGTGGTTATTTACATGGTCAGAGTGAGTAACTGAAGCAGGCTTAGACAGAAACTTTAAAAATCAGAAAGCAATTCACAAAGAGGCAGTTAGAAAGTGATTTTCTAATTTACCATTCACATATTTTAATTGCTGACAGTCAGCTAATAAGCTCTTTTTCTGTAGTAGCCAAAAGTGTATTTTGAAAAGTAGCTATTAACAACAGCAGTCATTCATTGCAGGCTCACTAAAGGTTGGGTAGCTGTTAAGTGCTGTCTGAGACTTCCTCTGATTCCTCAACAGCAGTCACTCATTGCATGCTCACTGAAGGTTGGGTAGTTGTTAAGTGCTGTCTGAGACTTCCACTGATTCCTCATAACCATCTACTGGGATATGTATTATTATTCCTATTGAAAACATGGGGAGGCTGAGGCTTATTGAGGTAAAAACTTTCCTAACGAAAATTCTATAGGTACATATGAAATTAAGATTTTAGTGTACAGGTTGAGCCACATTAATCTGTTCATATTTGACTTATTTTGATTTACAGAAAAAGACCCCAAATACTATTTTATGTCATTCCACCCTACAAGTATTATTGCAAAGTTCATGACCATAATCACTAGCTTATACTGCTTTAGTCAAGGGAAAAATAATGAAATTTTAGAGTCAATGGAAAGTGACTCAAATTCATTTTCATTTCTTTGAGTATTTCACCTGAAATATTTGACCTGAAAATATTTTTCTAGGAAGATCATGAAATGACTGGAAATACGAGGAGGATCATGAAGATGACTGGATAACATAATTATAGGAGTGGTCTTTATTCCTGTAGTGGTTTTTCCCAAGATGCCCATTGACTGGAATGTAACATATTCCCCATACTTTTTACAACAAAAGGCTACAATTTTGTCCAATTATTTGTTTTAAAGGGATTGTTAAAATGTTATTTTGTTCAATGTCTTGCTTTATTTCCAGCTTTGATAATTACTTTAATTAAAAAATGAAATTTAAAAGGTCATTAATAAAACCTTAAAAAGTCATAAAGTCCTTGAAAAAACCTTGTTGTGACTCATAACTACAGTCAGTGTCTTTTTAGAGTGATCAATATTAAAAGCATTTGTATATATAAATAAAGACGCACACACATTCAACTTTAAATTATGCTATAACAAAAGTAACAACCTTGTTTTTCTTGCTTTTATCACAGCAAAAAGTTGTAACCTTTTAAACTTTAATTTATGACCCCCATCCTTTAAAGTTCTATTTTAGAAACTGTTCCCATTTACACAATTCAAATTGTATACAATTTGTGCATACAAACAATTTTTAAGAAGGAACAAAAGGAAAGCTTAATTCTTTAAAACAGACTGAACCAAGGTTTAAACAGCTTCTTTGCTGACAAAACCCAAGGAAAAGTGGATAGAGCTGTAGAAAATATTTTATGTTGCTGGATACATGAATTATTCCACTAGGTGGCAATGTTGATTCATCTACTCATGTAGTTTGAACAAACGTTTATCTTGAAAGCAGTAGGAGTCTGAGTTTTTCCTTTTTTATTTTAAATCTAATGAAAATTCCTGCATAGGAAAGAGCTGATTTGGGCAATTCTGAACTTGAAAAATGGGTGCTTCTTGCCATTAGAAACCTTATAAATAAGCCTGCACCAAATAGGTTAGTTCTTTTGGCATAGAAACAAGAAGGTTGATGACATATGTAACTTCCATCTGGATCCAATAGGTTTAGAAGCAAACTGTCTTGATCTCATCTATCTCTCACTGTTTGGGGATTCTTTTAAATAGAAGCTGTGTCATTGAAATATCTTTCCTCCCTGTTATCTGCTTTCTTTGGTAATCAGAGACTCTGACATTCCCAAGAAATCCAATTTTGAATGGCTTGTTAGTCTATGCTGAGAGAGGCAATCCAGCATAAACCCTGAGTGTCCCTGCTGATTCTTGCTGTGTATTCCAAGAATGCAAAGCCTCGACCATCTGAGCTGTCTCTCAAGTCTGTTTCTTTTTTTTTTGGCAACCTTTAACCTTGAGGTGTAAGGTACTGTCTCCATTGGGAAAAGAGTAGGTTTACTTTCAATTACCAGGAATGTGGTGACTCCCCATGCTCAGTATTCCACCCCCCAATGCAAGGAGCTAACATGGATTCTTGAGGTTACCACTTTGGGACTTTGGAGACATCAGGAGTTTATGCCAACAAGCCTAAAGATCTGGCTACTGCTTTTGCCATATGCAATAAAGCCTTTTGTCTCTCATTCAGTTTTTTTTTTTTTTTTTCTGACAGCATCCATTCAGATCATGCACATTTTCTGACAGTCTCTCTTGTTCTCTATTTACAGAAGAATAGATTTTGGTTCAGAATAGACTGCAGAAGTCATCTGGTGGAGCTGAGCTTTCTAATCTGATGTAGAAAGACTTTCTACAAGTTCTCTGAGTAATAAGTTGTTCATTCTTAGGTTCAACCATTCCAGTGACAGGAAATTTAATACAAGTAGCTTATTGCCATGTAGAACGACTTTATTGAAAAGTTGTTCTTCATCTGAACCTAATTCTGTTACTGCATGTCTTTCTCCCTGTAGAACTATTTCTGCCTTCCAAAACTACCTAGATATGAGAACCCATCAGTCTTCTTTCTTTTCCAGGCTAAGTAGATGTTCTTATTTCATCCATTTCTTCTATGTGAGGGTCTGAATTTTCTTCCTATTGTGGTTTTCCTCATTTATTATGTGCCAATGCATTAGTTTTTTTCTTAAGATACAGCCCTCAAATAGAGCAGAAATACATCCCTTTTACAAATGATCTGATTCTTCGTCACTCCAAGTGCCTCTTGCTAGACCTTTTCTCATGAACAAATTAACCAAGTCAATGACTTATGCTACGTCATCTTTGTGTCATGCATGTCAAGCACAATGCCTAGCACTTGTATTTTTGTAAACATTTCTTGAAAGAATGAATGAAAGAATGAGCTGCACAGATTGGAATATCATCACTGCCACCATTCTAAAATTAGGCTTCTATTAATGTGACCTGACTTTTGTATTTATGAAGTTTCATTACTCTGTTAAATTACAGAGAGGAGCTAGGCAGGGAAAGAAAACAAACCTACAAGAGGTGGGACACAGGGCAAATTTTATTTTATTCTGCTTCAGTCTCCTCCTCTGTAAAATGAAGAACAAAGAGTATCTGCCTTATACGATGTTTGTGAAGATGATATGAATGAAGATAAATCATGTAAAATGTGTAGACATTGTGTATGACGTGAGATAGGTACTATGTGATGATTGACTGCATTGTTTAAGTTTCTGTGGGAACAAACATTATGTTCTATCATAAGCTCAGTAGATGCAAGTAAAGAGTAGCATGAATATGTACAATGGAAAAGCAGAGTTTGGGAACTTCACAGAGGAGTTGCTGCTTGAGAAGGTGTAGAAGAAAACACAAAGAATTTCCATGCTGGGACTGCTGAGTGGGCACAGGCTAGAAATGGGAAAGTTTTAAATTCTCCATCACCACTATTATTATCTCCAACTTAATATATGGCAGGTATACTGTCACAATGAGGCACAGATTTTACGCTGTATATGTAAACTGTCAAAATAGGAATAATATTTTAAAAGAAATAATGAAAATATCATTACTTACAGACAGGACTGATATAATAAGGAAAATGATCACCTATAATTCATAGTTATTATATAAACTACCATTCAGATAACACTTTACAGTTTGTAAAACCACTCTACCCCCATTATCTCATCTGATTCTCAAAAACAAAACTAAGAAAAACGAAGGGACTAATCAATACTGCCCTGTAAGGTAAGCTTCACCCCTTTCCTCATTTATGAGAAACAATAATATTCCTATTAGCCAGATGAGATAACTAGTGCAGTAAAAGTCAGTTTTCACTTACAACAATAAAATACCAATGTACAAAGTACTAGACTTGCACACATAGCTCAAGAAAGATTGATGTAAATAACTAAGAACACTTGACTAAATAGGGATTCAATTCCAAGTTTGTTTGGAATAGAAAAGAAGAATAGAAGTCAATACTAGAAACAGCATCTTTTTTTCCCTTAAGCACATTGAAACTTTAATGTAATGCCAATAAAAACGTGAGCAGTGTTTGTGTTTCTATATCTGTTTTAGTTCCACTTATTAAAATATGGTAATTTTTTTCTGGAATAAATCAGTCAACAGATATTTACTGAGAACCTATTATGTGCCAAACACTGTCCTAGACACTTGGAAGTAGCTATGAACAAGGTCGGCCCTTGTTGTCAAAGAGCCTATCTTCTGCAGTACAAGACAAAAAAGCTAAGAGGTAAACAAGAACTGGTGTAACATCAGATAATGATAAAAGCTATGTAGAAGATGAATAGTGTAATATGAAATATGGTATTGAAAATGATTTGCTTTATTACAGGTGGATGGTGAAACTTTTCTAAGGAAGTGATATTTGAGTTGAGACATGAATGATAAAGAGAAACGAATTCAGAATCAGAAAAATATTAAATGTAAATACTAAAACAGAAATAAGCTTGAAGTAGTCAAGAAATCAAAAATTTTAAACAAAAATTGAGGGATTATAAATAAGGGTAGAACACAGGCAGATGATGTTTAAAGACATAGCGAGATTTTTTTTTTTTTGAGACTGAGTCTCACTCTTGCTCAGGCTGGAATGCAGTGGTGCAATCTCGGTTCACTGCAACCTCTGCTTCCTGGGTTCAAGCGATTTTACTGCCATCAGCCTCTGGAGTAGCTGGGATTACAGGCACACACCACCATACCCAGAGATACAGCCAGGTTTTTAAGACATTATAAACCTAGTAAAGAATAATGTTTTTTAAACAAGTTGGTGATGTGATGAATAGCTAATTAGCTTGATTTAATCTACCTATACATAGGTCAAAATGACACATTGTACCCCATAAATAAAAAAATTATTTTTCAATTAAAAAATAAATTAATAAATAAAAATATTGTTCTTTCTTTACTATTATTTACTTAAGTTTTACTTATTACTTGTTACAAAACTCAATTTATTTGTTACATAAGAAGTAACACAATTGTAATTCACATAATGAGTTATTTTCTTAAAACTGTTAAAATTTGGGTGCAATGTGGTTTGGATCACTCTCACTTCTGTATGAAGAATAAAGTTTCAGAAGTGATGGTTGGTGATTATGAGGGCTGTTAGAGCACTTACAATTCGATGGCTGTATATCAGGAGAAAGGAGAAGATGTTTGGCATTCTAGGAGTGAAATCTGTGTCATATGACAGAAAAAGAGGGACAGGACTTACAGGTGGGAAGGTTAGGGATGTGACAAAAAGGAAAGAATGAAGAAAGCTGTGGGCTTTTGTTCTGTGTAATTGCAGAGATAATGGTACCATTTCCTAGGGAAGTCTTTGGACAATGAATTTGGAAGGAACAATACAGGGTGATGTTTCAGCCATGTTACATTCAAAATGTTCATTCAATACGTAGCTAAGTAGAAATGGCATATTGGCAGCTGGATATACCACTATAGAACTCAAGGGAGACAGCTGGACTAGAGGCATCAATTTCATATTTATCAGGGCATTGATGATATTGTGAGAAATAGAAACAGATGAGTTTTCTCAAGGAAACAGTATTAAGTAAAGGATTCAAAAACAAAAACAAAAACAAAAACAAAGCAGCAGTTGTATCAAGTTCTGAACCACTTGCTATTATATTTTTTCAAGAGGAAAACCTACTACAGGAGATCAAGAAGATAGCCAAGAAGTAAGATACTGCTAATTTGTATGAGGTATCCCAGAAACCTAGTTGCATGTTCAATCTGGTCAAATGCTGCTTGGAGTTTATGTACAATGAGGACAAGAACTAATCGTGAACTCCGATCTATATTATGATCGAAGTTACTCATGACTGAATCTAAATTTAGAATAAAATGTACTAACAATTAAACTGAGTTTCATAATAAGTAGTTGTTTTGGATCTCAACTTACCTTCGATATTGATTCCTAAGTACTTTGTAATCATCAGCTTTTCCAGTAAATGTTTGTCATTATTTATTTTAAGATGAACAAGAGCTCAGATTGATCAATTCTCATCTCTTAGTTGCCTTGGTTTTAAAGTATGTTGTTATTCTATCATAAAGAATAAATAAGCCAAGTACATTTTTAATTCAAATGAAAGCAGATCCTCACAAAGCTATTTGTGCCTTAGTACATTTCATTATCTACCATTTTTTCTCTTTCTGTCCCACTCTTTTCCTACTTTTTCTTTCTGTTAAGATTTTTTTGGTAACTGCTTTTTAAAAATATTTTCTTTTAGTTTCCATTTGCTAAAAGCAAATTGGGAAAACCAAATACACACACATATACATGAGCACAAACACAACAACTTTTAGACAGCTATGATGCACTTAAAAAAATAGACAAGTCACACCACACACACACAATTGCCCCAGAATAAGCATTTTGATTAAAATGAAAACATTTTTTACTGCATCTCCAGGGTCAACAGATGGTAATTATACTTTTGTGAGAGAAAAGTTGAGTACAAGAGGCTACTTCAGAGAAATCGCCACTTTTCTTTTTCTTCATTGTCTAGATGGGGAATAGAAATTCTGTAGATCATTGTCCTTAGTCCAGTTAATGTTAATAGAGTGAAAGCTTCAAGAAAATCACATCTTAAATACATTTGAAGGATTAGAAACAAATGAGTAACTTTATGCTGGGATAAAGAATTTTCACCTCCGACACCCTGAGTTTCTATGCTCTCCAGGGCTTTTCCAAGTTCTCTTTGGCTTCTCACACCCTTGTTTTCTACTTTTCTTTTCATGGCTTTAAAAAACAACATATCCATTTCCTCTTATCTTACTCTTCACTTTTCTGTAAAAATAAGTGAGATCACCTTTCTCCCACCCATGTTATTTTCATCTTAATTCTCAACTAATTTTTTTTGGCAATGTCTGGACAGAAAAAAATGTCACGCTGTAGCAATGAACCACAGGAGAGTGGTTTGTCAATTTCTTTAAGGCTGCAGTCTTAGCCTTCTCTCCTATAATATAGAAATAAGCACAATATCTGGTTAACTTCTTCAGGGTTTGGGAAAGTATGGAATATGATCAATTTCATATATGGGGGAATAGTATGAATGTTAGTTATGTACCTTTTCCTTAGTATTCCATTTTTGTGTAAAAAAGGCTTGAAGGAAACACCATGTCGACTTCATCACATTAATTTCACTAATAACATCTGTCATTTTATTATTTGTTTCACATATTCAGAATATACGTTAATGAAAAAGCAAAAAATGTCACTTTGAAGATTGCCCAACTATCTAGTCAGTAATATGAGTGACAATTTTCTGAGATACACGTTAAAATAGGTTCTGAGGTCCAGCTTGAGAAGCTTTTTTTATGGAGTAATTCCAGACGGAATCAAGGTATATGCATTTTTAAGAAGTTCTCAGGGTGATCTCTAGGCCATCCAGGAACCCCACTTTGAACAGATGCTGCTTGAATCTTGGTCTATGGAACTCTGCCAGGGTTTTCTCAGTCCATGTGCTTTGGAGTCAGTGTGGCCAGAGTTTGAAACCCTGCTTCATCACCTTCTGTCTGAACGAATCAGGTAGATGGCTGAACTTCTCTGAGTCTCTGGGTCTATATTAGTTTCCTAGGGTTGCCATAACAAACTTCCACAATTGGGTGGCCTTAAAACAAGAGAAGTGTACTCTTTCGCAGCTCTGGAGGCTAGAAGTCTGGAATCAGTGTGTCAGCTAAACCATGTTCCCTCTGAGGGCTCTCTGGAAAACTCCCTCCTTGCCTCTTCCAGCTTCTAGTGTCTCTGGGCAGTCCTTGGCGTTCCTTGGCTTGTAGCTGCATCCCTCTAGTCTTTGCCTCTGTCTTCTCGTGGGTTTATTCGCTCTGTCTCTCTCTTTGTATATGTATGAGTGCCCTCTCCTCTTCTGATATGTTACACTGGTCATTACATTTAGGGTCCATCCTCCTCTAGTGTAATCTCATTTTTATTACATCCACAAATACCTTATTTCCAAATATGGTTAAATTGTAAGATTCTGTTTGGACAAGAATATTGGGGGATGCTATTCAATACACTACAGTGTCCCTGCATTAAGAAGAATCATGATAGCATTTTGGACCATCTAGTTAGTACCTGGTAGTAGATGCTCAGTAAATAATAGATTTTCTTTCTTTGTGCGTATAGCTTAACAATTGGGTCTCAAACACGAGTATGCAGGCCAGGAATAACTGCATGAGATTCTCTTTGCGAGCTTTTGAAAAATATAGATTATTGGTATTTCTTGTGGGTTACTGCTATTCAGTAAATCTAGGATGAGCCCAAGAAGCTGTATTTTTTTAAAGGTTAGCCAGGTTATTCTGATATATGTCTAGGCTCAGGAACTTTTTTTTTTTTGAGCCTGAGTATCTCATTCTATTGCCCAGGCTGGAATGGAACAATAGATTTGACTAAAAATTTATTATTTCATTTATAGAGTCAGAACTCAAAGACATCTTATTTGTAAAAATTTGCATAAAATTCAATATAGGTACTTCTTATAACCTACATTTTTCTACTAAACCATGGTTATAAAGTTCAACCAAAAATTTAAAGAGATGCAAAGGCCATACACAGTTGTAATACTTGGGAGTAAAATCTTACCATACTGATTCCAGTTTCAAATTTCAAGAAAAGTATTTCAATTCTTCTTTATGGGCTTAAATAAAACTAAATCTGAGTAGAAGAAAATTATAATAAGGTCCAAATATTATGAGTCTCATTTTCTCAAACCATTGTTTTGTTCTGCAATTCTGGCCATTTTCCATTGAGTGAATGAAGCTTCACATTTATTTATTCCACCTCCCTTCTACTGAAGTCATTCTTACTAATATTAAATATCTTCTTTAGAGTCTCAGTAGTTTAAAATTCACTTGTCTCTTGAAAGTTTCCACTTGCTTTCTGAATCTCACACAAATTCTTACCAAGTACTACTGAGCACAGTGGTTTCCTCATCGCCTAGTGGGCCTACTGGCATCAGAAATTGTTAGCATTACAGGACGTGAAAATCATAGTGACAGTGAAATTACTGAGAATGCAGTTCGGTTTGATGATTGTAGCACTCATCCACTCCTGGGGTCTTCTGTTCTGTTGTCACCATCATTTGTCACACTTAGTTTGAAAGGAATATAAATACTTATGTCAAAAGAAAAAATAATTTCATGTAAAAATTCACATTTGAAACTACTTAGAACTTTAAAAAGAATATTCAGTTCCCTTTCCCGTCACCCTTACTTATTAGCTTGGCAAATGGATATGATGCTTTAGAAGAAAATGTGGATATCTGCTCTTTCAGCCAAATAATACACATTTCATGTGAAGACTTGACTAGATGTTTTTTATGCTGAACTCAGGGAGATAAGCTAACTTTCCCCAAGTTGCCAAGGGCAACTTGATTGCACATGAAATTAGAAGCAACTCTGAGAAAATAATGTCTAAACGCATTCTTATATTTCTTTTGAGGGAGGTATTCATCTAATATCTGTTATCTCCTGCTGTCAAAACCCTGATGAATACTGCCTATCCCTGGAATCACATATCTGAACTCTATGAAGGGGTGAACATAACAGAAGCGATAATATTCCCATGTAGCAAGAAACTTCATTTCAGCATAGAATTGTCAAGCAGCACTAACATATTTGACTTCTTATTTTATTTGTATGTAAAATTGTTGAAATATGTTCAGGTTATGTCTCCACTTATTTCCTGAGAAATGTCACTATGTTGAAGATTTCCTTCTCTGCCTCTCTCTCTTATTTTTGTTATATATTCAACTTCTCAAGTTGCAAGTTACAACTGTGACGCTTTTTCTCAATAGCAGGTAATTTATGTCATTTATGTCTTCTCTATACTTAACTATTATTCTGCTCAGAATGTGAATATTGATGTACATAAATGAGGCTACGGCATATGTTGTGAAAGTCGAAGAGAAGTAAAATGTCAGAGGTGGAGACAGCTGAGCCACTGGGGCAGGCTCTTTTTAGTGCCGTCGTGTCTTTGTGTTTATCATGTCTCAAGTTTTGATGTGGAGGTCTAAAGTAACTGACACTCAGAGTGAGTTAGAAACTAGCCATGACTCATTAAAACAAACCTCATGAAAGGTTAATGTGAAAACCACATACTGAGGGAGTAATTGCTCATGATGAGTAGCTGCCAAGAAGATCCTAGTACTTAACCAACATCTCAGGGCAGAGTTCAAATCCATCTGGCGAAAGTCTATCAATAAATCAGTTTATACTCTGGAAGTTGATCGGTGAGCTTGGATTAGAGCAAGGGAGCAGATCAGAGGCGCATGACTCATCTAACTCTATTTAGGATGTTCTTGCTGACCCTGTGAGTATGATCAAAATAGTACTCTTCACTGTTACTTGGGAAGAGTTGGGGACACACTGGTAGTTGTTCTTTTTTGGCTTCTTTTTGAAATTGTCTTGGCTTTGGACTTGGCTTTTTGAAATTGTCTTGGCTTTGAAATTGTCCTGGCTTCTTTTTGAAAATGTCTTGACTTAGACAGGCCAACCTTCTAATATTTTTTCTTGGATATCACAGTATATAATAGACTTTGACTTTATATGTCATCACTAGATTTTTATGTTTCATTAGACATATGTTTCTATGTCATGCCTAGATGACTATATGTCTGGAGTAGATTTCCAGACCCTGTCTTCCTATGCTGAGTCTTGGAGACATTGTATTTTTTAAGATGATACTTGAAGACAGCGGTTCTCATGTATTACATCCTTATTGCTGCCAGTTTAACTTTCAGAGGTTCAGCTTATTTCCAAATTCCAGTGACTCCTGATGATAGCTCCCTTTGTATCTATTCAATGTTATGGCATTAACACACACAGCTTTTCCACACTGGTCTTTAAGTAGTGGGAGCTTATAATTATCTGTGGGCTAATTATCATGAGGCCTTATCTCTTGAACTCTCACACTGCCCAACATCTGTGCATTCAGAATGCCCATGGCATTAAAGTATGAACCGTTCATTTTAACCTTGGCATCAGCATGATACAACTGATGGAACAGTTGTGGTGGAGGGTATGGTTGGAATAGCTGGACGTGCCATCTTCTTTTTTCATATCTGGGACAAAGGCAAATAACAGAGATTTGAAGTTACATGGTAAATAAAAATATACTCATGCAATAGCTTCAGTGATATATTGATTGGTTGGAGGATGAAGAATCTTAAGGAAAAGGACAAACTTTGGGAAACCTGCTGTAGGAAATGTAATGGGAAAGGTGAGAGTAAGGAATTTTCACTTGCTTTAAATGATGTTCAATCCAGAGCCTCACTGGTGAGTATTTGAAGGAACTCACTCTGGATCAGAATAGCTGAACATGGGGTACCAGCACTGTTCCTCTGGATGACATTTCTTTTTGAAATTTTCTGGAAATACTTCCAGATACAAAACTCATGAACTTGTTGTGTAAGATACAACAAGCATGAAATGTTAGTAAATGTCACAAAATTATTCAGAATGCAGAACTGAGCTATATAAAAGTCAACAAAATGCAGAGAAGGAAAAGTGAGGAAAGCTCAAACACAGAACAAGAAGCATGACCTGAGGACTGGGCTGCCTATACGTACCTCTGCTTTCCCGCTTTGTTTATTTCTGTTTAGTGTTGGTCAACAATTTAAACATGAGTTGACTAAGATAAATTTTGATAGAAGGAAAGATAAAAAGAATGAATAAAGAAAGAAATAAGTGTAGGTTCATGTGCATGTCTATATACACACATACACACACACACACACACACACACATATATATATAAAACCTAGTATTTAATGTACTTTTTTAGTGCTTACTAATACTGCAAGCCCTTTTTATTAAGCTGAGAACTTAATATTAGTTTTTACTTATTATCTCCACACTGTCATGCTGATTTTTCAATCTAGAAAATGAAATTTGAGAACCATGATTTATCACTTATTCAATTAATATATATTTAATTGTTTCAGGCAGTGCAAACTATGAAACACTCAACCTTTATAAGAAATCACTTAGGGCTCACATTCCAGCACAGACAATATTTTCAAAAAGAGTGAAAGGAAAATGAATCACTTTTGGCCCTTCCAATGAAAAATTTAGAATTAGGAACAGGAAATAAAAAGACAGACAATCTCTGAGTATTGCTGGGCTCAGCTCTGATTTTATTTCTGAACTTGTGAAAGTTCCCTCTTATCTTTCAGCTCTTTGCTCTTCAAAATAAAGCATTTTTTTTCCAGGATTTTTTTCAACGAGGTGATACATAATGTCCTGCCTCAGATAGGTTTTAGAATGAAGCAAAATATGAATGATTAAATAAATAGCATCTTGATGTCTATAATCTGCTCATAAGGCTGGATCATGGTGAGTGGGCAGGAAACACTACAGAAAAATATTAATGAATCTTTTCTATGCTTTTTTTCTGCCTCTCTTTTATGGTCCCAATTAAAATGTTACTGGAATTGTATTGGAACAGTTGTTTCTATTTTTGATGACTGAGCATTTTAGGCTTTACAAGGAAACAGCAAGAAATTGATTATTCTTCCCACTTTTGAAACTACAAATATGTTGAGTTTAAAAAAACTCACAATAAAAAAAATCAAATGAAATGTCTGTATTGGGCACAATTTTGTCTAACAGATAACACTATAAGAAGATACAGCAAAAAATACTAAATGACCCTGTGATTATGCCACTTGTTTTAGAAAGTCAGCCATGTATGTTTTATTTTACATAAAAGACTATCTATATATTTATCTGCACATGTATATGTGTACCCTTTCTTATCATAGATTCTAGTTGTATTAGAGTCTCTGACTTTTTCACTGTAAATTAGAACATATGTAAAACAATTTGTTCATTTAACCTCATCTTCTCTAATACGGACTTTAAGGATTTTTATTAGATAAATTATTTTATAGCTCTCCTCATTTATATTTTCTCTGGGATACATCATAACATTTTGCTTAAACTTGTGACAGGAATTTCCAGCTTCATTTTCTGAATACTTTAGAATGGACAGTAATGTCAGTAATACTGTGTGTCCTGGTTTTTTTTTTTATATTCTGAGTAGGGAAGCTCATAAATATTTTCAGATTTTTTTTTACTCTGAATTATTAAATGTGTTTTTCCTAATGAATTTATAGAAAGTAACATGTTATTTAAAAAAATGAAATGTTAAATACAAACCTCTTCTTTTATAGTCTATAATTACCCCTTGGAATCAGTTGCTATATATCTTCTTTTGTGTTATAGGCCCCAGGACATTTCTTCTGTGTTGTATCCTAGGTAATTGTTAACACTTTGAGTAAAGCATAAAAAGGTATCACATATTTAATTAGTGATCTCTTATCAAGTTAGTTTTCTCCTTCAAGAAAGACACTAATTAAAGAAGGGCGTGAACTTTTTTTCTTTTGGTGAATTTCACATTTAATTTTCAACTAAACTGTTTTCATGGATAACATGGTATGGCTGTTCGGAGCTCTCAAATATTCATGCATTATAAAAAGGTAAAAATCTACTCCCTTCATATTCAGGCTTCTTAGTGCTATAAGGCAGCCAGGCTTCTGCATACATATGTGAGTTTTATGTTCACCCTTAATCTCTTATTAGATCAATAACTACTCCAAGTTTCTTTACTAAAAAAAAAAATCACCTAGAAAAGCTTTTATTATGAACATTTTAACATACCAAAAATGAAACAGAAAAGTGAATCTCCAAATCTATTCATAATCTAGCTACGATTATTAAAATGTTGAGAGTCTTGTTCTAGGACTATACTCTGCTCACTTTTCTTTCTTTCCTTTAGCCAAAGTATTTTTTTAATCTCACATACCATGTAATTGCTGCTAGAAGTTCTTCAGTTTGCATCTTACTGACAAGAGTCTTTTAATAATAAACGATTATATTGACTCTATTGTCTCAAAGCTGTTATTTTAAAGTTAATTTGCTAAGATCAGGATCCAAGTAAGGTCCAAACATAGCTTTTCTTTTTTGGTTGTGCTGTCATTGTTTTGTTGGATGTATCAGGTCAGTTTTCTTTGAATAATGGCAGGACCCATTTTGAATCCATGGGTTTCACATGTCAATGTGATTTAGTTTTTTGAATTCAGAATTATTTTAGCATTTCTTTACATCCAACGTAACAATGACAAAAAATGACAATAGGATAACAATAAGCATATCTTAAAATAAGATAACCAAAACCATGACAAAATAAGACAAAACCCATGACAATAAGCATATCTTAAAGCTGGCTTATTGCTTCTAGTGCTGTCATTTATTTATATTATTCTTCTGTCACCCATGTCACTTGAAAACTGGTACTTAGTTCTAGATGTTTGATTAGATTTAGGTTCAATTAGTGGGGAAAACAAAAATTTTTCTGCAGTATCATATCAGAAGTTACATGATATAATAATGTCGGATTTTAGGGATGCCTCAGCTGGTAATTTCAAACAATGCTAAGTGATCCTTTTTCCTAAAATTCCTTGTCAAATTCTATTCAATTGTTTTAGTGGATCATTATTGTCAAACTCCATTATTTCTTTAGGTGGTACAAGATGATAATTTTATACTTCTAGTGGGTCTTTTGCATTTATTAGCTGAAATGCTTCTTTAAAGAAGAATTTTTACACATAATCTATTTTCTCATCTTGAAATAGAGATTGTTCAGGCAAGGTAGTATAAATCATTGGTTTGTTCCCGTTATTGTTAAGTTTTCAAAATAATGAGTTCATATCTTAGGAACTTTCAATGGAGACCTATATGTTTGTAAGTATATGTATGACAGGACCCATTTGGAATCCATGGGTTTCATATGTTAATGTGATTTAACTTTTGGAATTTAGTATTATTTTAATATTTCCTGCAAGGCATATCTGCTGTGAATGAATTGTCTTAGTTTTTGTCTGAAAAAGTCTTTTTTCCTTGAGTTTTGAAGATAATTTTGTTGGATATAGAATTCTAGATTATATCGTGTGTAAGTGTGTATGTTTCTTAAACACTTTAAATATTCTTCTTTACTGTATTCTTACTTGCATAATTTCCTCTGTAGATTTTTTTTCTCCTGTATTTTATTAAAAATTTTCTTTGCCTTTGTTTGTCTATACACTGAATATGCTGTGACTGGGTATAGTTTTGTTGGCATTTAGAACTTACTTGGTATTCTCTGAGTTTCTTGGATCTGTGATTTGGTGTCTGCCATTGTTTTTAGAAAGTTCTCCACCATGATTACTTCAAATATTTATTCTACTCTTTTCTCTATTTCTTCTCCTCTGATATTCTGATTATGAGTATGTTATACCTTATGAAATTATTCCATAGGTTTTGGATGCTCTGTTGTTTTTTTAAGCTCTCTTTCCTTTTTTCATTTCAACGTTAAGTTCAAACTCATGATTTTTTTCTTCATGATGTCCTACTGCTGTCAAGGCAAGGCATTCTTCATTTCTGTTGCAATTTAAAAAATTTCTAGCATTTTATTTTGAGTCTTTCAAAGATTTGCTGCCTCTATGCTTATATTACTAGTCTGTTCTTGCATATTGTCTACTTTTTCCATTATAACTCTTCACCTATAAATCATAGGTATTCTAAATGTCATGTCTGATAATCCGAGTATCTGTGTCATATCTGAGTATCTGTGTCAATTCTGATGCTTGCTTTATCCTTTCATATTATATCTTTACTTGCCTTTTGTGGTGCCTTATGATTTTTTGTTGAAAGCTAGACATGTACTGGGTCAAAGAAACTAAGCTAAACACGTCTGTAGTATGAGGATGTATGTTAACCTAGCAGGGAATTGGCTGATGTTTAATGTTTTCTGTGACTACAAGTGCCAGAGCTTACACATCTCTCTTGTGTTCTAGCCTATGCCACTCATCTTAATTTGGGTTTTCCTGTATAATCTTTCCAGGAGAGAATCTGTGCCTTGCAGCTCTTCTAGCTGTAATAAACTCCTATAATGGTGCCCTAATGGTGTGGTGGCAAGATGCTAGGAAGTGGAAACATTCTTTAGTCTTATAATTAAGTCTCGGTCTTTTCATAGACACGTGTCTCTGGGCTGTGACCTTCATAACTGTTTTCCTAGTAGGAATGCTTATTTCACTTCAGCTCTTTTCTCTCTTCTCTGGCTGCAGCATTTCCAATCAATTTTTTGGAAGTCTTGACCCCTAGTAATCATGTCTCCCTGCCACCCTTAGTAAGACAGGAAGGCTAAAAGGCACTGGAGTGTGAGGAAGGATTTTCTCTCCCCTGGGATGGAGCTCTGGTAGTCTTTTCCTCTGTAAAATAGGTTTTTGTTTAGAGAAGGCTTTGGGAATCTTTCACAAAGATTCTACTTTTCCCTACACCAGAATCAAGAGGGGGACCTTTCCCCTCTCTTTACCCTAAAATCCTGATGCAGTTCTTGAAGTTAATGTCCATAAAAATGTGAGGACCTTCCTATAACTGTGGTAAACTCAGATTTTTTATTTTCACACTAATCCATGATCAGCTTCTAGAAATTTGTCAAAATTACCATTTAAATCTTCCTAGTAGCTTATTGCTCCTGAAGATTTTTTTAATAAATAAAATGATCTTGGCAGTGGACTCTCTGGATTCACCTGTCTCTAGACATTTCAGGGTAGCCGTTTGCTCTGTAACCTTGATTCTCTGATAGGTCCAATAAAAGCCATTAATTTTCAGTTTGTGTCAATTTTTCTAGTTTCAGGAATAGGGGTGGTGAATTCAAGTTTTTGGATATCAGAGCTTAAACCACAAGTAAAATTCAGTATTCTTGTTGAAACATTGATCCAAGACTGATGGAAGTTACAGCAAATTGGATTGTATATTATTCAGATCAATATGACCTCATTTGTATTTGATTGATTCCTTTCTTTCTGGCCTAAGATATTGCAGGATCATTTTGTTCACTTTCTTTGCCAAAGCTGGAATGATCACTGTTTTCAAGAAGCCCTGAAAACAATCATTAGAAAACAAAACCAACAAATAAATATGATATCCCTTTGATAATGTTTATGTTTACTTGAAATTATGGGCCGGGTGCAGTAGCTCAAGCCTGTAATCCCAGCACTTTGGGAGGCCGAGGTGGGTGGATCATGAGGTCAAGAGATCGAGACCATCCTGGTCAACATGGTGAAACCCCGTCTCTACTAAAAACACAAAAAATTAGCTGGGCATGGTGGCACATGCCTTTAATTCCAGTTACTCGGGAGGCTGAGGCAGGAGAATTGGCTGAACCCAGGAGGTGGAGGCGGTGGTGAGCCGAGATCGTGCCATTGCACTCCAGCCTGAGTAACAAGAGCGAAACTCCATCTCAACAACAACAACAACAACAACAACAACAACAACAACAAAAGAAATTATATGTTTGTTAAGCAAAAGCTGTTGATGATGAAGCATAGTTAACAATTTTTCCTTAATTCCAGGACTTTTGCTTTTATAGCATGTCATGTCTTTAGAAAGGACAAGAAAAACAGAATAAACATGAATAAATAAATAAATTATTATACAGAAGGCTGTAATTCTCTGGTGCTAGGCACCACTGCAGAAGATAAAATGTAGAACAGAGTAAGAGGAATCTGAAATGAGTGCATGTGTACGATAAGTCTTAATTTCATAAAGCCTGGTCAGAATAAGTCCTGTTGAGTGTTAAATGAGTCAAATGTAAAATGAGTAAGAGGGTTAGCCATTACCTAATGAGAGAGAGTGTTCTAGGATCATTTCATGACATATATCCAACCAACTCCTACATGTCCAATTGAACAATAATGATAACAACACTTCTTCACCATTAAATTTAGTTATTAATGAGACATCCCATGGGAGACATCCCATTATCTCTTAGACTAAGAAAAGAGAGTTCTAAGAAGTTGAAAAATTTTGACTATAGAGAATTTGGTGTTTTCAGCTTCAAACAGGAAGAAATCCTCATCTGTCTAAGAAGAAAATTAATTTGTATATAAAAATAATTATCTAACATTTAAATAACATTTAAAAAATCTTTCCAAGTAATATTTTTTACTGGATGTGTCTACAGCAAACTGACAATAATACCATACCTTGGACCATCAGTTTCTGACATTTCCTTCTCAGTCTTTTAATTAAAGAAAATGTTTTGTGGGGAGGGCTTCCAAGATGGCGTCGTAGAGGCGACTCAGGATTGCAGCTCTCAGTGAAGGTGCAGAGGGTGAGTCCTAGCCGCATTTCTCAGATGGACCTTTTTTGCCCACAGAACATTGAAAGTCCCAGGTGTGGGAGAGACATGGGACGCTAGTGCAGCTGGCTTGCATGGCCGGTTCGGCCGGTGCCACAACACAGCAGCACCGGGCACAAAACTCACTGGTCTGGGTGCCCTGTTACACCGGCAATCTGAGATTTGGAAGGGCAAATTGGCGTGTCCATCTGATTGAACGGGACTTGGATAATGAGCCAGACCAGGAGATTCCTGGGAAACGTGATCTGAGCCGGTGCAGTGGGCAGCGGCACGGGAGATCGCACGGATCCCAGTGCCCTATCAGCAGGCTACTGGGGTGCCAGTGAGAGAGTCAACCGTTCAGCTTGGGGAGAGGAAGAGAGAGAGAGAGAGAGGACGGACTCTGAGGCAGGGAGCCAGGTGATCGGGCTCGGCGGGTCCCACACCACGGGGACAAGCAGGGTGGCAATTGGAGGTGCTCAGGGCTGAGAGTTTTGCTGCCAGCATCTAGGACGGTGCAGCTCGGTGGGGGAGGGGCATCCACCACTATGGATGCAGTCCGCCCCTACTGAAGTACTGCCCAGGGCTGATGCAGCCTGCTGTTGCCGAGGCAACCTGCCATAACAGAGAGACTCTGCCAGCAGGGCGGAGCATGCCACAGCAGAATGGAGCCCTGCGGCAACAGGGCGGGTCCACGCTAGCAGAGCGGAGCCCCGGCAGGCAAATAGTGAATAGACTGCCTCCTAGCTGGGCAGGACAGTGCAACAGATACTCATAAAGAAAGGCCCAACTCCCTGAGACAGAGCATCTAAGGGGGGGAAAAAAGGGGAAGTTTTATGAGTTCTATTGCAGCAGACATAAACACATCCTCCCAACAACGCTGAATGAACAACAGAGCTCACAGCTCAGCACTGGAGCTCCTATAAAGCACAGACCGTCTCCTCAAGCAGCTCCCTGACCCCTGTATATCCAAAGAGTCACCCCAAAAAAGGACTAATCAGACTGACATTTGGTGGGCATCATTCTGAAACAAAGATAGCAGAAGAAGAAAATGGTAGCATCCCTCACTGTTCTGCAGCTGCTACAGGTGTACCCCAGACAAGCAGGGCCTGGAGTGGACCTCAGCACTCTTACAGCAGAGGGGCTAGACCATTAGAAGGAAAACTAAGTAACAGAAATACCTCATCATCAACAATCTGGGCGTCCACACAGAGACCCAATTGAAAAATCAGCAACTACTAAGACGACAGGTGGATAAATCCATAAATATGGGAAGAAACCAGCACAAAAAGGAGGAAAACACCTGAAAACAAAATACTTCACCTTCTACAAAGGACCAAACCTCCTCACCAGCAAGGGAACAAAGCTGGACGGAGAATGAGTGTGACAAAATGATGGAATCAGACTTCAGAAAGTAGATAATGAGAAATTTCAGTGAGCTAAAAGAACATGTTCTAAATCAGTGCAAAGAAACTAAGAACCTTGAAAAAAGATTCGAGGAAATGATAACAAGAATGGACAACTTAGAGAGGAATATGAATGAATTGAAGGAGCTGAAAAACACAACACGAGAACTTCGCGAAGCATGCACAAGTTTCAACAGCCGAATTGACCAAGCAGAAGAAAGAATATCAGAAGTCGAAGATCAACTCAATGAAATAAAAAGAGAAACCAAGATCAAAGAAAAAAGCGCAAAAAGGAATAAACAAAATCTCCAAGAAATGTGGGACTATGTGAAGAGACCTAACCTATGTTTGATAGGTGTACCAGAATGTGATGAAGAGAATGAATCCAAGCTGGAAAACACTCTTCAGGATATTATCCAAGAAAATTTCCCCAACCTAGCAAGACAGGTCAATATTCAACTCCAGGAAATACAGAGAACACCACAAAGATACTCCACAAGAAGAGCAACCCCAAGGCACATAATCATCAGATTCACCAGGGTTGAAATGAAGGAGAAAATACTAAGGGCAGCCAGAGAGAAAGGTCAGGTCACCCACAAAGGAAGCCCATTAGACTCACAGCAGATCTCTCGGCAGAGACTCTACAAGCCAGAAGAGAGTGGGGGCCAATATTCAACATCCTTAAAGAAAAGAACTTTCAACCCAGAATTTCATATCCAGCCAAACTGAGCTTCATAAGTGAAGAAAAAATAAAATCCTTCATGAACAAGCAAGTACTCAGAGATTTTGTCACCACTAGGCCTGCTTTACAAGAGCTCCTGAAAGAGGCACTACACATAGAAAGAAACAACCAGTACCAGCCATACTAAAAGCATACCAAATGCTAAAGAGAATCAACAAAATGAAGAATCTACATGAACCATTGGGCAAAACAGCCAGCTAGCATCAAAATGGCAGTATCAAATTCACACATAACAATATTAACCCTAAATGTAAATGGGCTAAATGCACCAATCAAAAGACACAGACTGGCAAATTGGATAAAAAACCAAAACCCATTGGTGTGCTGTATCCAGGAAACCCACCTCACATGCAAGGATACACAAAGGTTCAAAATAAAGGGATGGAGGAAGATTTACCAAGCAAATGGAGAGCAAAAAAAAAAAAAAAAAAAAGCAGGAGTTGCAATTCTTGCCTCTGATAAAATAGACTTTAAGGCAACAAAGATCAAAAGGGACAAAGGTCATTACATAATGGTAAAAGGATCAATACAACAAGAAGAGCTAATGATTCTAAATATATATGGACCTAATGCAGGAGCACCCAGATATATAAGGCAAGTTCTTAATGACTTACAAAGAGATTTAGACTCCCACACAATAATAGTAGGAGACTTTAACACTCCACTGTCAATATCAGACAGATCAACCAGACAGAAAATTAACAAGGATATCCAGGACTTGAACTCAGACCTGGAACAAGCAAACCTGATAGACATTTACAGAACTCTCCACCCCATATCCACAGAATATACATTCTTCTCAGCACCACATCACACCTACTACAAAATTGACCACATAACTGGAAGTAAAGCACTCCTCAGCAAATGCAAAACAATGGAAATCATAACAAACAGTCTCTCAGACCATAGTGCAATCACGTTGGAACTCAGAATTCAGAAAATAACTCAGAACCACACAGCTTCATGGAAACTGAACAACTGGCTCTTGAATGTTGATTGGATAAATAATGAAATGAAGGCAGAAATAAAGAAGTTCTTCAAAACCAACGAGAATGAAGACACCATGTACCAGAATCTCTGGGACACATTTAAAGCAGTCTGTAGAGGAAAATATATAGCAATAAGTGCCCACATGAGAAGAGTGGAGAGATCCAAAATTGACACCCTATCATCAAAATTGAAAGAGCTAGAGGAGCAAGATCAAAAATCTCAAAACCTAGCCGAAGACAAGAAATAACTAAGATCAGAGCAGAACTGAAGGAGATAGAGACAAGAAAAACCCTTCAAAAAATCAATAAATCCAAGAGCTGGTTTTTCGAAAAGATCAACAAAATAGACAGACTACTAGCCAGACTGATAAAAAAAAAAAAAAGAGAACAGCCAAATAGATGCAATAAAAAATGATAATGGGGAAATCACCACAGATTCCACAGAAATTCAAACCATCATTAGAGAATACTACAAACAACTCTATGCACATAAACTAGTAAACCAGGAAGAAATGGATAAATTCCTGGATGCCTGTGTCCTCCCAAGCTGAAACCAGGAGGAAGCTGAAATTATGAATAGACCAATACCAAGGTCTGAAGTTGAGGCAGCAATTAAGAGCCTACCACACAAAAAAAGCCCAGGTCCAGATGGGTTCACAGCTGAATTCTACCAGACACACAAAGAGGATCTGGTACCATTCTTTCTGAAACTATTCCAAATAATTCAAAAAGAGGGAATCATTCCCAAATCATTTTATGAGACCAACATCATCCTGATACCAAAACCCGGCCGAGACTCAACAAGAAAAGAAAACTTCAGGCCAATATCCATGATGAACATAGATGCAAAAATCTTCAATAAAATACTGGCAAACTGATTGCAACAGCACATTAAAAAACTTATCCATCATGATCAAGTAGGATTCATCCCGGGGATGCAAGGCTGGTTCAACATATGCAAGTCTATAATTGTAATTCACCACATAAACAGAACCAAAAACAAAAACCACATGATTATCTTAATTGACGCAGAGAAAGCATTTGACAAAATTTAACAACCCTTTATGCTAAAAACCCTCAATAAACTTGGTATTGATGGAACATATCTCAAAGTAATAAAAGCTATTTACGACAAACCAACAGCCAATAGCATACTGAATGGGCAAAAACTGGAAGCATTCCCTTTGAAATCCGGCACTAGACAAGGATGTCCTCTCTCACCACTCCTATTCAACATAGTACTGGAAGTTCTAGTCAGGCAAGAAAAAGAAATAAAGGGTATTCAAATAGGAAAGGTGGAAGCCAAATTGTCTCTATTTGCAGACGACATGATAGTATACCTAGAAGACCCCATCACCTCAGCCAAAAAGCTCCTGAAATTGATAAGCAACTTCAGTAAAGTCTCAGGATATAAAATTAATGTGCAAAAATCACAAGCATTCCTATACACCAATAACAGACTTAAAGAGAACCAAATCAAGAACGAACTGCCATTCACAATTGCTACAAAGAAAATAAAATACCTAGGAATACAACTCACAAGGAATGTAAGGGACCTCTTCAAGGAAAACTACAAACTACTGCTCAACGGAATAAGAGAGGACACAAACAGATGGAGAAACATTCCATGTTCGTGGTTAGGAAGAATCAATATCATGAAAATGGCTATACTGCCCAAAGTAGTCTACACAATCAATGCTATCCCCATCAAGCTACCATTGAATTTCTTCACAGAACTGGAAAAAACCACCATGAACTTCATATGGAACCAAAAGAGAGCCCTCATAGCCAAGTCAATTCTAAGCAAAAAGAACACAGCGGGAGGCATCACACTACCAGACTTCAAACTATTCGACAAGGCTACAGTAATCAAAACAGCATGGTACTGGTACCAAAACAGAGATATAGACCAATGGAACAGAACAGAGGCATTGGAGGCAACACAACATATCCACAACCATATAATCTTTGATAAACCAGACAAAAACAAGCAATGGAGAAAGAATTCCCTGTTTAATAAATGGTGTTGGGAAAACTGGCTAGCCATGTGCAGAAAGCAGAAACTGGACCCCTTCCTGACACATTACACTAAAATTAACTCCAGATGGATTAAAGACTTAAACATAAGACCTGACACCATAAAAACCCTAGAAGAAAATCTAGGCAAAACCATTCAGGACATAGGAGTAGGCAAGGACTTCATGAACAAAACACCAAAAGCATTGGCAACAAAAGCCAAAATAGACAAATGGGACCTAATCAAACTACACAGCTTCTGCACGGCAAAAGAAACAGTCACTAGAGTGAAATGGCAACCATCAGAATGGGAAAAAATCTTTGCAGTTTACGTATCTGACAAAGAGCTGATATCCAGAATTTACAAATAACTCAAACAGATTTACAGGAAAAAAACAAACAAGCCCATTCAAAAGTGGGCAAAGGATATGAACAGACACTTTACAAAAGAAGACATACATGAGGCTGACAAACACATGAAAAAATGCTCATCATCACTGGTCATTACAGAGATGCAAATCAAAACCACATTGAGATACCATCTCACGCCAGTTAGAATGGTGATGATTAAAAAATCTGGAGACAGTGGATGCTGGAGAGGATGTGGAGAAATAGGAACACTCTTACACTGTTGGTGGGAGTGTAAATTAGTTCAACCATTGTGGAAGACAGTGTGGCGATTCCTCAAGGACCAGAAATAGAAATTCCATTTGACCCAGCAATCCCATTACTGGGTATATATCAAAAGGACTATAAATCATTCTACTATAAGGACACATGCACACGAATGTTCATTGCAGCACTGTTTACAATAGCAAAGACCTGGAACCAACCCAAATGCCCATCGATGATAGGCTGGACTGGGAAAATGTGGCACATATACACCATGGAATATTATGCAGCAATCAAAAATGATGAGTTTTTTGTCTTTTGTAAGGACATGGATGAATCTGGAGAACATCATTCTCAGCAAACTAACACAAGAATAGAAAAAGAAATACCACATATTCTCACTCATAGGCGGGTGAGAAAAATGAGAAAACATGGACACAGGGAGTGGGTACTACACACTGCGGTCTATTGGGGGGAATAGGGGAGGAACAGCCGGGGGGGGGCTATGGGGGGATAGCCTGGAGATAAATGCCAAGTGTGGGTGAAGGGAAGGAAGGCAGCAAAGCGCACTGCCATGTGTGTACCTATGCAATTATCTTGCACGTTCTGCCCATGTACCCCAAAACCTATAATTCAATAAAAATTTAAAAATAAAAAAAGAAAATGTTTTTGTTAAATAAAATTTTATTATGCGCATAAAGACAACTATGAAAAAGAACGAAGTGTGATCTTCAATGCAAGAAATTGTTAATATAATTGTTAAACTAAAAACTAAGTTGCTACATATAAGAATTTTTATTTTGTAAGACAGAACAAGTAAAATACTTCAAGAGTAAATAAAATAAAGTGTACTGGCATAACCTTGGAAAAAATGAGATCCTGGGACACCAATAGTATAGGATAACCTAAAGGAACATAAGAAATTACTGAGCTGGAAACAATGAGACAAAATCATCAAGACTATATCATGCTAAACAGTTTTTTCCCTGTATTTTCCCACTTGGACATTGTAACTCATTTTTGAAGTTGCATATATTAATTAGTAATGTTTAAAATTAGAATTATGATGATTCCAATCATAATACCTCTTTATACATAAAAGTCAAAAGACTTAATATCCATGACCTTATTAACTAGCCATATTTCTAAGGTTTAGAGAACGAAGAGCTTATTATCCAAACGAGAATCAGAGAGGCTAGAAGACTGATTCTAAGTCATAACAGATCTAAAATTAGAAACCATATCTTACTGTCCCTATTCTAGGGAGCGCTTTTGCAAATTATATTTACATAAAATGAATGCTTACCAGAAAGTCAGCCTAGATCACTTCACTTTTAAAACAAATGTCTTTGGTTTGGGAAGTTATGGGGTGATAACGAAGACTGAGAGATTGGCTGAAATAAGAAGCTTAATATGAAGGTTCTTCTTATTAAATTAAGTAGTATTTTAAAGGATTTCTTTAAAAGAACAAAAGCAACAACAGAACAGCAACTTTTCTGTGTGGTGTGATTTCCAAAGCATGAGATAAAAAGAGATACTACAAAAAATCCTCCTCACGTGGCAGTTAAAGATGG
Source organism: Saguinus oedipus (assembly GCA_031835075.1). Classification (NCBI taxonomy): domain Eukaryota; kingdom Metazoa; phylum Chordata; class Mammalia; order Primates; family Cebidae; genus Saguinus; species Saguinus oedipus. The sequence goes on along the minus strand of CM063171.1, from coordinate 63,552,261 downwards.
CCATAATTTTTTTGAGACTCCTTTGATGAGAAATAGTCTATTTCCTCTCTTTAGAAAAAAAATCTTATCTATCTATGCATCTGTTTCTGTATTTATTTTTGTTGAGATGGTGTCTAATTATGTTGTCCAGGCTGGTCTTGAACTACCAGCCTCAGCGATTCTCCCCCTTGGCCACCCAAAGCACTGGTATCACAGGTGTGAATAACCCTGCTCAGCCAGTCCCCTCCAGTGAATTTGTGTAGGCTCTATGAATGCTTGACTATTAGAACATATGGGATATAATGCTGGGCCATTTTCTGGGCCCAGTTCTATAGAAACCAGAAGCTATCATACAAATTGTTCAACTACTCTGCTGGAAAGACCATGTACAGAGGTTCTGAGACAGTATGGAGAGAAATAGAGGACCTCAAGTGAGCCCAGCCTTCCAGCCAACCCAGAGGTATTATACTCTCCAGACTCATCCAGGCATCAGCTAAAATCCACTGAATGGCCTTTTCCATGACAACTAAAGCACGATAAAACGGAATGGAAGAATTGCCCAGAGTTTTTATTTTGTAAGACAAAGTCAAGAGTAAATAAAATAAAGTATGTTGGCATAACCTTGGAAAAAATGAGATCCTGGGACACCAGCATGGTATGAGGACTTAAAGAAACAATGAATTAAAAAGAATTGCCCAGCCATGTCCCGCCCAAATCCTGGCTTACCAATCAATAAAATGCAATACAATGGTTGTTTTTTTCTGAGTTTTGGAGTGGGCTGTTACACAGCAATAAATAAGTGGAACACACCCTTCTGCTTGGATCTCTTATTGGGCTATAGTATTCACTCTGATATTTATAAGCAAGTTGTTCTTGAAATCTAAAAAGGGAAAAACTTTTCCCTAAGAGATGAACATAATGTTCTTAGCTAAGTATTTCTCATTCCAGGATATAATCCTCTGTCATCTTTACACAGCTATTGACTCAGAGCTTTTAATTTTACTTCCATGAGCCAGATTCCTCTGCCCTTTATTACCATATGTATCCTGGGCCTCCCCTCAATTCCCTGCAGCCTGCACTCAGAGTAAAATACACATAATCAGAATCTGTACACCTCATTTTTATCGTTCATCTCTGTGGTTTTCTTTTACTGGAAAATTATGCCTGTAAATGTTCTCTACAGATGATCAGAACAAAAAGAGATCATTGTGATGTGTGGAAGTGAATTGTGTTTTATCTTACTGTGCTAATCATTCTCCACCACAAGCTGTAAACAACCTATTTCACCAGTTCAAACCCCTCTTTTCATTAAGAATGTGAATTCTGCAGCAAAGGCATTACTCCAGGAGGTCACTCTTAAAATGACCAGAAGATTAGAAATAACTGAAGTTCTAGCTCAAGAATAGCAAATAGTCTTCATCTTGCATGTAAATTTCTATTTACAATAGTTATATTCTGTGTCTTGTTTTGAAGAATTCTGACACCGGACTCAATGGCAGTGAGTTTTGGGGTCAATTATTGATATCTCCTGCGGGTTCAAAAGAAAGAGTTTGCTATTATAGATACAGAGTCTTTACATAGGTAAGAGAGGTGCCAAAAGGCACACAGATAAGAAATAAAGAAGCAAAGTACAGTGGTGAATTTGCCTTGCCTAGACCACAGCTTCAGTACTGAGTTCTTTGTGCTATGCTATAGCAAAACAGGCATCCCTTAAAGTCAGCAAGAAGTATAATTCTAACCATGTCTTTTGTTAAGAGGTGGTATTTCTGCAGCTTCTCTCACAGTACTCAGTACTAAGGTGAGTAGATTTCTTAGAATAGCAATAACTTTGCATTTGTCTTTTTAAGTGTATTTATTACTATCTCATACACATTTCATCACAACACTATGATTAGGCCAGGCAGAAAGTGGTATTCTTTTACCACAAAAAATAAATTAAATACAGAGAAGGGAAGCATCTTGCCCAATATGATACATCAGGATAAGAACTAAGATTTCTTGGTGGTAGATTAGTATGCTTTTTTCACATAATAAAATCTTCAGTCTTGATGTTTTGTCAGTACACTCAAAATATTGTATTAGTTGATGCTTTGCTCTAAAGTATGTATTATGTTTTTGCAGTGAAACAGAATACTTAAAATGAAATATTCATCTTTTATTAACATTTGCTAGCATGTTTGATGTGACAAGATCAGAAGTGAAAAAACTTTTAGAAGGACAAAATCTGTTAAGTCTTGAAAGATTTCAAAATAAATTACTATAAACAACTAACAACACAAAACAGAAAGCATAATGTTCATAAAAATGTAGGTTTATATATAGGAAACCTGACTTCTCTTCCACTGAAATCTGATCAATAGTTGAAAAACACTTCTTGAAAAATTAATGTTACAACTGTCAACATGAAACACAATTCACTTTTATCAAGAAAATCTGAATGTCAGCTTCCAAATCACGTCAGTTTAAAGATAAAATTAGGTGCATATGTCCCAGAAGAAATGATATCCCAAAGCAGTATTTCCAAATAAAATTATATTTTTTCCCTTTCCTTCTGTCTCTTCATTCTAAGGTTGTGGGTCTCTATAGTCGAACCTTAATTAATTGTCCCAATTCCAGACTTAGTCAATGAGAAATAAGGAAATAATATTGATTATCCCGCAAGATTCAGAGTTCAATATTTCTTTTTCTCTCTCAGTTCGCTCTCTTGCTGCCTATCTCTGACACTTGTTGGAAATCTTCTTTGTTTTCTGGGTTCTTACCTTGCTATGTATGAGCAGGTGTGTTTTCTCCCAGGTATTTGGACCCCACTCCTGAATCCAAGTCTGAGGGCTAGTGAATTCTTAATTTATGATGAGAACTAACAAGGTGGGGACTGTGTGGCAGCTTGGCTCAAACTCTATCTGTTATAGATACCCCTGTCACATATTTAGCCTACTTGATTGAGCTCTGTGACTTACTAGAAAAACCCACAGTGCCAACAAACTTTGGAGACAATGTTCTGGATGATCACACAAACCTCAGTTAATTGCTGACCCACCAATTTAACATGAGCAAATGTGTCTTATGCCTAAATTCATTCTTCTGCTTTGTATTTTATTTTCCCAATAAATAAGCATGTTTTGTTGGTCTTGAGATAATGACAATTACTGTTAATAACTATCAATTAATTCTGCTTTACATATAGTAGAATCATAAACTTTTGCAGTGAAGAATTCCTTCAATGGTCATTTAGTAGATTCCCTTTGTGACATAATTTTAATAATAAAATATTAGAGTACACAATTAGAACAAGGTGCATGTATACTACTGCTTAAAATGAAAAGCTTATTTTTACCTGTTTAATTTTTAATGTGTTTAGCATTTTTCCTTTTTTCTGCATAAGTAACTCAAGGTAAATTAAGCAAATGAGAATTTTAGACAAATGAGAGGGTTTTATTTTTTGTCTTAGGGGATTTACATTTTATTAGTTTCAATGTTAGTAACATAGAAAAATATAGTTTTAAAATTAAAGTTTTCTTTGGAAAATAAATTTATCTTCAGTGTTGCTTTCACATGCTACTCATTTGCAAAGAAATGTATAGAAGTTCCTTTTAGACATTATTGTCAACATTTATTGGGCACCTATATGCAGTGCACAGTAAAAATAGAAAATAAACATTTGATTGTAACACAAGACACCTCTCTTCAAAGGAATTATAGATGAATGCCTGTATTTGAAACGCAACCTTTTCGTGCTCGATTTGGATCAGAAAACACACAGGAAAAGGTATACAATCAGGTTACACTAAGTAATTAGTGCTGTAATAATTCTGGCAGGGCAATGTCTTGGTCTGTTTTCTGTTACTATAATAGAATACCTGAGACCAGGTAATTTATAAAGAAAATATTTTTTTTTTGATTCATGGTTCTAGGGCAGAGAAGTCCAAGGCATAGTGGTAGCTTCTGGCAAGGGCTTTCACACTATGTCATAACATGGCAGAAAAGTGGAAGTGTGAGTGAACATATGTGAAAGAGGCAAAACATATGTGGTGGCTTTGACTTATAACCCTTCCTTGTGGTAACTAACTCAGCCATGCAAGAGTGAGAATTCACTCACTCCCAGAAGAATTAGCACAGTCTCTAAAGAATGGCATTAACCCACGTAAATGACCTGATCACGTCTTAAAGGGCCTATTTCCCGCCACATTAGGGACCAAATTTCCATTTCATGAATTTTATGAGATACACTCAACTCTCAAATCGTAGTAGGTAGTAAGTACTTTGCAGAGTTGTTACATAAAATTAAGTGGATTCGTGGGTGAGAAAGGTGATGGAATTTCTAACAAAGAAATGAACAAGGAGAAAAGGTACACTGAGGTGACCTTAGAGGAGACATTCAAGGCACATTTGAGGAACAAATGGTAGAGCTGGCTTAGCTGCAATAGGAAATTGGAAAAGTGAGAGAAGGGAATGAAAAGAGGACAAAAGATTTTACAAAAAAAAATAGAGCTGATCGTAGATGTGCATCTATCATTTCTGTATTCTATCCTACTATGATTAGATGATATGGACCTATGGATGTAGGATATAGGTTTCATATCATCTAATCATAGTAGGATAGAAGAGGAAGAAGATACTAGGAAAACTGACTTGTCTGGATATATTTAGCTAATTTTGGAAGAGTTATGTCAAAGGGGTAGAGGTTTAAGGTAATTCTTCAATTTGGGATTTAGATAAGCAAGAAGGAGAATCCTCAGCTTCTAGGTTATGCATCATGAGAGAGCTCCAGTACCAAATGCAGATTAAGTTTCTACTCAGACTAACTGGGACTCAGTAAGATGGCAAAGAAGAGAGACCCTCTTGGACAGGATAAACCTGAAGAAGGAAAGCAGGACTAAGGTAAGAACCATAATGTATTAGTGCTGATGTCCAGAGGTTATGCAGAGACCATGTATCCTGGCAACAAAGGAGATAGAAAAATTACATCAGAAATTGGTGGTCAACACTATATATTTATACTCGATGTCCGAATCCCTGATATAATTCTATGCTTTGCCAGTTTGGGAACAAATCCCTCTGATTGTTTTAGTAGGTGACTTAACATAAGCTCTTTTCATTGGGACAGTTATCTTCTATTTTTTTCAGGCCATAAAGAGATTATCACTGTAGTACTCTGGTTTTAGTTATTGAAAATAGGCAATCATATTTTTATAAGATGGAGAGAAAATAAGAAAAAATATAAAATCTCTTTTAATTGTGTCACACAACTAGATGCTTGCCATAAATTAGAACCAAGGCTGACTCAAAATTCCAGGTAATTGCCATCTCTTCCTTTTCATTTTTGATGTGATTTCAAGTATCTTAGAATCAATTTTCAAATTGACGATTTCTTGGGTTCACATCAGATCTCCAGAGCCAACACATCAGATCATTCAGCACTTTGCCGCTTGATTTATTGAAAGAAAATACACAAATATTATTCCTCCAATTTCTACTTGATTCTTTTTGCATAGGTGCTGGCTTTGGAACTTCTTTTTAACTAGTTCTAGTATGCATCCCCTCCCCTCATACATATGATTTCTGTGTTCAAATTGGATAAAATGTCAAAATACTGTCTACCTTTATTCTGTTCATCATGAAAGCATTCAAGTCTCCCCCACATTCCTGAGATAAATAATCAACTCACGGGTTAACTTCAATTTATTTACAATTTGATGAAATTTTCAAGCAACAATTGTATTTTTTCATTGCAGCAATGGTATACATAATTTATATCTTGTTTCGAAGCCTAACAAATGTGTTTTCTAGAGATAAGAGGTCTATTTCTGCTGGATGTTTGTTCTCTGCATAGCCAAACCTTTTGAAAAAGTTTATAAACATTATGTATAATACATTTGTTAATCATTTTTCCATTTAATTGTGGATTTGGGCTCAATTTTGCATGCTAAAATTTCTGTCTTTGTTTTGTAACTTTGGTAATTTAGCATGATCAGATTTGGCTTCCAATAATTTATTAACCTAATGCCAAACTGTTCTTCTCACAAACCCACATGTGTATTAACACCAAGTATTGATAGTTTAAAATAAGTTAAATTCAGTCTTATTGTCAACAGGACATTTTAAAAAGCACAGTTTTAACTTGATTTCATGTCTTTTTAGACACTTGCCTCTGAGAATGTCATATTTTTTACTTAGGCCCTTTAATCTATTTATTAGTAAACTTCAGAAACAAAGTTGATTAAAAAAAAACTTTCTTGAAATTCAGCAGAGGCTGACAGTTGAAAAGTTGTGCAGATTTAACTAAAGTTTCCCATGAGACGCTGAACTCCAATAAAATGAATATCTCATAAATGCTTTTATCACATTTTAGATTTGATATAACACAACTCTTTTGGAAACTAAAAATATCAGAATTACAGGCTGATAATTTTTAATGTTTATGTAGTATTTTAATAGATGTGTGTGTTGTGCAATTGTTTATTTCATAGACCAACAAGACAAGGCCTATTAATATTTATTACAATCATGAAGAGAGTTACCACCTACTGAATTCTTTCTATACACTAGGTATTTTGACAAGTGCTTTTATGTGTTAGCATATAAATCTTCATGAAAACTCTATGGAGGATAAGCACTTATTATTTTTGCTTTTATAGATGAGGGAGTTGAGGCTGAGAGGAGTTAAATGGCTTATGACTGGTTGCATGTGCCAGTAAGTACTGGGACCTGAACACTGTATTCGTTTGCTTTTATACTGCTAATAAAGATGTACCTGAAACTGGGCAATTTACAAAAAAAAAAAAAAAAAAAAGAGGCTTATTGGATTAACAGTTCTACATGGCTGGGAAGATCTCACAATCACTGGAGAAGGTGAAAGAATGTCTCACATGTGGCAGGCAAGAGAAGAGAGGTTGTGCAGGCAAACTCTCCTTTTTAAAACCATCATATCTCATGAGAGCTATTCACTATTGTGAGAATAGCACAGGAAAGACTTGCCCACATGATTCAATTACCTCCCACTGGGTCCCTCCCACAACATGTGGGAATTCAAGATGAGATTTTGGTGGGGACACAGCCAAACCATATCATTCCACTCTGGTCCCTCCCAAATCTTATGTCCTCACATTTCAAAATCAATCATACCTTCCCAACAGTCCTCCAAAGTCTTAATTCATTTCAGCATTAACTTAAAAGTCCACAGTCCAAAGTCTCATCTGAGACAAGTCAAGTCTCTTCTGCCTATGAGCTTATAAAATCAAAAGCAGGTTGATTACTAGCCACACACTGTGGGGCTACAGGCGATAGGTAACACAACTGTTTCAAATGGGAAAATCTTGCCCAAACAGAGGGCCTACAGGCCCCATGCAAGTCCAAAATCTAGGGGTGTAGTCACAGCTTAAAGCTCCATGATCTCATTTGACTTTATGTCTCATCTCTAGGTTAAACTGATGCAAGAGATAGGCTCCCATGGCCTTGAGCAGCTCCACCCCTGTGGCTTTGCAGGGTATCACACCCCTCCTGACTGCTTTTATGTGCTGGCATTAAGTGTCTGTGGCTTTTCCAGGTGCATGGTGCCAGCTGTCAGTGGATCTACCACTGGAGGACTGTGGCTCTACTAGGTGGTGCCTAAGTAGGGAAACGGTGTGGGGACTCCAACCCCACATTTCCCTTCTGTGCTACCATAGCAGAGGTTCTCCATGAGGGCCTTGTACCTACAGAAAACTTCTGCCTGGGTATTCAGGCGTTTCCCATACATCTTCTGAAATCTATGCAGAGGTTCCCAAACCTTGATTATTGACTTCTGTGCACCTGCAGGTTGAAACCACATGGAAGCTGCCCACAGTCTTGGAGCTTCCACCTTCCGAAGCAACAGCCCTAGCTGTACTTTGGCCCATTTTGGTCACAGCTGGAGTGGCTGTTACACAGGGCACCAAGTTCTTAGACTGTACACAGAAGAGAGACATTGGAGGCCAGGTGCGGTGGCTCATGCTTGTAATCCCAGCACTTTGGGAGGCTGAGGCAGGTGGATCATGAGGTCAAGAGATCGAGACCATCCTGGTCAACATAGTGAAACCCCGTCTCTACTAAAAATACAAAAAATTAGCTGGGCATGGTGGCACGTGCCTGTAATCCCAGCTACTCAGGAGGCTGAGGCAGGAGAATTGCCTGAACCCAGGAGGCAGAGGTTGCGGTGAGCCGAGATCGCGCCATTGCACTCCAGCCTGGGTAACAAGAGCAAAACTCCATCTCAATTTAAAAAAAAAAAAAAAAAAGAGAGACATTGGGTCTGACCTAACAAACCATTTTTCCCTCCTAAATCTCCAGGCCTGTGATGCGAGGGGCTGCTGCAAAGTCTGTGACATGCCCTGGAGACATTTTCCCCATTGTCTTTGTCTTGATGAATTTCTGCTCAGAAAATGGTATTTTCTTTTCTTTTGCATTGTCAGGCTGAAAATTTTCCAAACTTTTATGCCATGTTTTCCTCTTAAAACTGCATGCTTTTGACAGCCTCCAATTTACCTCTTGAATGCTTTGCTGCTTAGAAATTTCTTCCACTAGGTAACCTAAATCATCTCTCTCAAGTTTAAAATTCCTCAAATCTCTAGGGCAGGGGCAAAATACCACCAGTCTCTTTGCAAAAACATAACAAGAGTCACATTTGCTCCAGTTCCCAACAAACTCCTCATTGCTGTCTTAGACTAACTTATCCTGGATTTCTTTTTTTTTTTTTCAATTTTTATTGCATTTTAGGTTTTGGGGTACATGTGCAGAATGTGCAAGATAGTTGCATAAGTACCCACATTTGGCATTTCTCCCCAGGCTATCCCTCCCCAGCTCCCCCCCACTGTCCCTCCCCTATCCCCCCCAATAGACCCCAGTGTGTAGTACCCCCCTCCCTGTGTCCATGTGTTCTCATTTTTCTCACCCGTCTATGAGTGAGAATATGTGGTATTTCCTTTTCTGTTCTTGTGTCAGTTTGCTGAGAATGATGTTCTCCAGATTCATCCATGTCCTTACAAAGGACATAAACTCGTCATTTTTGATTGCTGCATAATATTCCATGGTGTATATGTGCCACATTTTCCCAGTCCAGTCTATCATCGATGGGCATTTGGGTTGGTTCCAGTTCTTTGCTATTGTAAACAGTGCTGCAATGAACATTCGTGTGCATGTGTCCTTATAGTAGAAAGATTTATAGCCCTTTGGATATATACCCAGTAATGGGATTGCCGGGTCAAATGGAATTTCTATTTCTAGGTCCTTGAGGAATCGCCACACTGTCTTCCACAATGGTTGAACTAATTTACACTCCCACTAACAGTGTAAGAGTGTTCCTATTTCTCCACATCCTCTCCAGCATCTGTTGTCTCCAGATTTTTTAATGATTGCCATTCTAACTGGCATGAGATGGTATCTCAATGTGGTTTTGATTTGCATTCATTGTCCATATCATTATCAGCATTCTGGCCAAAGCCATTCAACAAGTCTCTAGGGAGTTCTAAACTTTCCCCCATTTTCTCCTGTCTTGTTCTGAGCCCTTCAATCTGTTCCAGCCTCTGCCTCTTACCCAGTTCCAAAGTTATTTTCACATTTTTAGGTATCTTTTCAGCAGTGCCCCACTCTACCACTACAAATTTACTCCATTAGTCTGTTTCAGCTTGCTGATAAAGACATATCCAAGGCTGGGAAACTTAAAAAGGAAAGAAGTTTATTGGACTTACAGTTCCATGTAGCTGGGGAGGCCTCACAATCATGTTGGATGGTGAAAGACATGTCACATGGTAGCAGACAAGAGAAGAGAGCTTATGCAGGAAAACTCCCCTTTTTAAAACGATCGGATCTCTTGAGACTTACCATCATGAGAACAACACGGGGAAGACTTGCCACATGATTCAGTTACTTCCCACTCGGTCCCTTTCAAAACACACGGGAATTTAAGATGAGATTTGGGCAGGGACACAGCCAAACTGTATCAAACACTAATACAGATCTATTTTCATAAACATCACTTTTCTTAACTGGTATACCAAGTGCCCCATTTAGAAATTGCCTTGTTGATCAATGTAAAATTAACTAGGTAAGAGAGTAAAATGGAAACTTATGGAAAGACAATTAATATCATATTTCCCTTACCTATTTTTTCCCATATCCTCTAGAAATCAACTTGTATTTTTTCTTTTTGTATTGCAGGAAAAATTTCAGACTCTGGTTATTTATTCATTTCTATCCTGCACTCTTTGCTTCATTGCTATTTTATCCTCATAACAATTCAATAGATGTTATAACTTTTATTTTATGCAAAACTATACAGAGGTTCAAACTGGTTAACTGAGTTGACTAAGATCACATAAGATACCATAGAACTAAGGTTTGAATCTAACTCTTTGAACTCTATATAGCAATTTTTCCTATGCAGTATTATGAGAATTAATTTCATGTGTCAACTTAAAGCATGTTTTTTATGACATTGAAGTTTAAATTGGTAAGCTTAAAGTTTAAATTAGTAAGTTTAAATTGTTAAGCTTAAATGGAGGGCAATCACCCTCCATTCTGTAAGTGGGTCTCATCCAGTCAGGTGAATGCCTGAATAGAACAAAAAAAACAAGGCTCCTTGTGGAAAATCTCTTGCGAAATGTCTTTGGAGTTACCTGTAACGTTCAGTCTCCTGGGTCTCCAGCCTCCTAACCTACATGGCAATTTGGGACTTGTCAGCCTCCATAATAATGTGAGACTACACACACACACACACACACACACACACACACACAAACACACATGCACACACACACACCCTGTTGATTTCATTTTTCTGGAAAGCCTGACCTATATAGAGATAGTTTTTGGCATATATAATTAATATTAGAAAACTTAAGCAACCAGCAATAAGTAAATCATACACCAAGCACTCACTGTTGACCCCACATGGGACTTCCATTAAGTGGTCTACTTACCTGTTCTAAATATGACCTTCAGATTTAAAACAAATTAATAATAATAAATACTTAGAAAAAATAGTACTTGCAAAGTATTATCTTTCAATTACAAATGCTAATAAAAATTAGCATATGTAAGCAACATCCTTCATGTAAATTTTAAAAATCATTATACAGGAAAGTGAGGAATTATGGAGTACCAATTTTTAAAAAAGGTTTGAATAAAGTACTTGATAACTGGACATAAAAAAAATTCTGCAGTGATCAGGTCTACATCTCAGTTCATCAAATCTTACCCATAATGCCTTGTCCATTACCGTCAAAAATTCAAGAAAGTTTCCCAAGGATTATTATTTAACATTGTTTAATAATTGATTGGAAAATAATTTATAGGAAAGTTTACCAAATAATTTATTGGAAAGTTTACCAAAGAAATCAATATAAGCATGTAAAAGGGTAATGTACATGCTTTCTTAATGGCCATAAATGGAGTGTTTGTTTCCAGAATTTTTTTCTCTTAGGTTTAGCATGGGCAAAATCAGGACCTTTTTTCTCTGGCTTTTGTTAAGACAGGTTTGTAAGTTATAAAAGAGGCAGCACATCTGTTGAATTGAGGATTAAAAACAAATAAGGTAAAGGAATTAAACTTGAATGCAATATAATACATAACATAATTTTTGGAAGATTAGACAGACAAAATTGGAGGCAGCCTGGGTGCCGTGGGCTCAGTCTTGTAATCCCAGCACTCTGGGAGTCTGAGGTGGGCAGATTGCCTGAGCTCAGGAGTTTGAGACTAGCCTGGGCTACATGGTGAAAACCTGTCTCTACTAAAATACAAAAGAAATTAGCCAAGCATGGAGAGGTGCACCTATAGTCCCAGCTACTTGGGAGGTTGAGGCAGGAGAATTGTTTGAACCTGGGAGATGGTGGTTGCAGTGAGCCAAGATTGTGTCACTGTGCTCCAGCCGGGGCAGCAGAGCAAGACTCCATCTCTCCAAAAAAAAACAAAAAACAAAAAACAAAAAACAAAACTGGAGGCAAATTTATTGAACAGAGCAGATATGGAGTGAATTTACTTGAAAGAATAGGAGGAGCCAAATGAATTAGCTAATTTTTATTCACAATAAAATCTAGAATATTGACATTGAAAATGAAAAAATAAATTAAGATCAGAAAAGAAAATATTCATGTGAAAACCATTATGACAAAATTTTAAAATGGAGGCAAGAGGAAAACTACTACTCTACTCACAACACTTTGATATCCAAACGCGTAGGATTTTCTGTGGGCTCCAACTGGGTGTCCCACATTTAATTTGATTCTGACACTAACTACCCAGAGTTAGCACAGACCCCGTAAGTTAAGGGCTCAGTCTCAAAATGCTGTCCTCAACTCAGACACCAATCACAAGTATTTGGATCCCCAAGTGTTCTGTGAAAAGGCCATCATGCAAAGGGACCCCAAATGACAAAGGAGCTGATAAACTAAGGAAGAAGGAAGACAGATCCAGTTTTTCAGTAAGCAGTGTTTTTCTGAGGAACTTTACAGACAATAGCATGGTCTTGGGCAGTCACAAGGCAAACAAATTTCTGCACAGTCACTCCGCAGACCCATATGGTATACTCCGCTTGTCATAGGGAAAAGATAAATTTGCTCCAGCAAGACAATTAAAGGTCATCCACCAAAAAAGGCAAGAATGTTGTGTGCATCATGTTCTATAAGCTGTGCGATGACATCAAGCATGCTTTGTTCTTGCGCTAGGGGCAGTAAATAAAGTAGAAATCTGAAGGCAATCACAAAACTGGAGCTAATCAGAAGTTAACAGGGTGGATTAACATCCAAGATGGAGCAAGGTGGAGTCACTTCAGTCTCTACACTCTACCCTTCTAATCTGAGTCTTACGATCTCATGCACCCACCTCTTCTGCAATGGTCTGTATACCTCCTGGAAGGAGGGGTGTTGTAGTCATTTCAATAGCATGCACCCATTGCATCAATTTGGTTTCTACTTGTAAGCAGAGGCAAAGCCACAATGTAAACAATAGCAGGCAATGTTACTCATGCCAAGTATAAGACACAGAATTAATATTGTCTTTTGTCGTCATATTCCCCAGGATAAAACAAAGAGACCTTTTGTATGGCAGAGCAGTAACAGGAGCAGAAGACTATGGGAAGAAATACCAGTGTTTAGTAGGCACTTGGTGGGGCAATTCTTCTCCACCAAACAAAATGACTATCTTCTCAGTTATGACATAGGCAGCCTGATTATGGGCTGCAGGCACACACCAAACACGTTTCCTGAGGGATGAAGGTGCCTGTGATATTTGTAAGGTTATAGGGGCTGGAAAGAATCATGTCAAATGGCTGATGAGTGTGCCTTTTAAAAGGACCTATGTTCCAGCCTACTGGTATGTGAAGCGTTTTGGCCTAGACTCAAACAGGATCAATGGACACCACTTAATTGGCCAGGGAATTATTTTCTCTCTCACAAGAAATACCCTATCCAACCTGGTGAAAATTGCCAGTCTGATCTCCATTCAGGTATCCCCTGCCCTGTCTCAAAGTCTTGGGACATCCCAAATAATTGATGATAATATTTGCTCTTGGTCTGTTATCAGTTCAGATAGAAATGCATCTGGTCGGACTTTCTTTACCACAGAGGAGTTAATAGGCCTCCTCTGTACTGGTCCCAAGTTTTTGGGGTGGTGTCAGCCCTATATTCACCTCAACTGAGTTAAGTGTCTAATGGCTTGAGGCAAAACCTTTGCCCACCCATGCGAAGTATGCAAACAATGTGATGCCCACGAGGCTTATGTACCCAATCAGCTAGTTCAGATGGCTGCCAGGGAGCCAATGTTCTAATTTTTGCTAGGGTATCAGCCTCCATGATACCAGGGGATGAATCTAACAAATGTGCTAAAACAATGTACACAATTAGGCTCACAGCATATTCTTGCAGCCTTCCCAAATGTTTTTTTCATATGGCAGCTCCCCATGAGGGTTTCTTAAATACATGTTAGTCATCTCAGGCCCTTTGGGCAAGCCATGCTGTAAGACCCTTAAATCCTGCCAGACTGTCTGCACAGAGAACTATAGGCCACAGCTCTTTGGTACAAACCCACCATGTAGCTCAGAGTTCTGCCCACTGACTGCATTGCTGCATTCCTGTCCAAATCAGATATCTGTTTGCAATTGTACAGCTACTGCCACCCATACTCAAGGGGCACCTAGGCTCCACCCATTTAAGTAACAAGAGTTTTCAGGAATGGGGGCTATGCCTTTGTATACCATTGGAGGCTTCTCCTGGGTGGGTTCCACAGTAAAGGCAGCGCTGGCCTCCTATTCTATTGCAGTTCATACCCTGAGGCCACTATGTTGTTGCAGGTATGCATGCCACTTTTGTAAAGTGGAGTCTTGGGCAATAACTGAGGCACACCTGAAAAGAAGGTTCCCTTCTATTCAGCTCTTGATAGGGAGACAGTCTTCACTGTTACCGGCAAAGTATTAGTTATGGGTTCGACTTTCTGATAAACTTTCTATAAGTCCTTGTATATCCCAAGGACCTGTTGTTCAATAGAGGAATAGTGAGTTTCAGCACCCTTCCGTACTTGTGGCCAGAATCCTGGGGAACTGTTTTCCCATGCTTTATTTGCCCAAGTGCCCAACTGATCCTATCAGGGCTTATGGTCATGTCTCAAGACATTGGTAATCCAGGGAGGGAGGAACCCAAGACTTGTGCCTGAGCCACTAATATCTTAGCCTTCTCAAATGCTTCCTCTTGTTCTTCATCCCACCACCAACTAGATCCCTTATGTACTAGTCAGCATAGGGGATGCAAATATTGAGCTAAATGTGAAATAAAAGCTTGCCAATACCCCAAAATACCTGGAAAACTTGGTAACTGTTTAACTGTTTTAAGCATGAAAAAATACATATTTTGTCAATGAGTGTGTATAGGATAAGGTGTATTTTACTTAATCAAGAAAGCCCTAGGAACTTTATAGCTGGCCCTGGACCCTGAACCTTTTTCAGGCCTGTGGTCCATCCTGTAAATTGGAGAAGGATGAACAAGGCATTAAACTGTTGCCTATCAATGACAAGCCTTCAGATGTTAGCACAATATCATCTGTGTAATGCCTGTGAGTTAGTGTGTAAAGGGATGCTACCGGAGGCACTAGCCGAATCTAACACAGCATGGAAAGTTCCCATATTTTGTATTATTTGCTCTATCTCTTGAGTAATATTAGACACAGCATCATGTATCTTGGGAACCTCCTTATTTAGTTCCTGTAGTCTACTGTCCTACTTCAGGTGCCATCTGCTTACTGGCCATACAGGACTCAACAGGGCTTTGGGTTGGCTAGATAACATTAACTTTGGCCAGGTCCTGTATAGTGGCTGTGATTTATTCAGTTCCACTAGGAAGATGATACTGTTTCACATTAGTAATATGCCATAGGGGCGGAAGAGGTACAGGTTCCCATATTGCTTCCCTCTTAAAACAGCCATTAATGCTGGAATCCATAGGCGAAATTCTGCCACAGATGTTTGTAGCATGCACTATAACAAGGACGTCCATACCTAAGATGTTTTCTGGAATAGGTGAGATGAAGACAGTATAATAAGTGGGGGAGCCTCCACCTGATACCATAGTGGAGAGGAGTTTGTTTCATTCCGATTGTTTGGCACCTGTAACCTGCTGCCTGTTTACCATGTCTCTCTGGATTATCATGAATTAAGGTGCATTCTTAAATCCACTAGATCTACTAAAGCAAGGTGCTCTGCTTGTTATTTAGATTCCAAGAGATCGTGAGCACTATATGGGGCCTCTGGTCACCCACTATTGCTCTGCATGGAGGCAACCTTGGCACCAGCCCCAGTCTCTAGGCTGGGTAGCAGTCTCCTTCTGGAACTCAGAAATTGAAGTCATTCTACATGGAATTTCTTCTATTCCTACTCTCTCCTCTAGGGGGGGTCTGGGAAGAGGTCTAAACTATTGATCGGAAAGCAGGTTTTTCCAAAGGCCCACTAGCATGACATTAGGTTGCCTGTGCATGTGTATGTTTTGTCTGCTCCAGCTAAGATCAATCATATCACATTTGTTTTCTAGTAATCCTAACTGAGTCTTTTTGATCTCCTGTTTTCAGTCTAGCAGAATTTCTTTCTCTCATTTTCCCTTAGTAACCTTTTCTCTTCCCTTTTAGTTTCTCCAAAATCAGAAATGGCTTTCCAGAACTCATACACAGATTTTCCCACAGGGGGCCATGCCACTCCCAGATGGGCACTCTGTCTCATTTGTTCAGCTGTACTCCCTGCTAAGGAGATGCCATCCCCATTGGTGTCCCATAGCCACATCATCCATGTAACTAAACCATCTCTCAGCAGCTGTTGAGAAGTTTTTGCTATGTCCAGTCATCCTGCCCAGGACTGCACATGTTGGGCCTTTGCTTTCTGCTGCATGAGTGTTTTTGCTCTCAGAAGGAAAAAATAATTTTCTCCCTCCTCTGAGTTAACCTCTGTGTCAACATCTGACTGACTAGTTGGTTCCCAAGAATTTCAGATCTTTGCATCTCAGTCTGGTTTGGCAAGGACAGCCTGCGCTTCTGGCTGGCACAGCTTTCTCCCTCCCAGCCATGCAAAGCGACAAGCTAAATTTCCAATGCTGCCTTCTGAGTTTAAAGCTTATCTGCCAAGCCAGGACCAATCCAGATGTGGAAGTTCTCATAGCTCTTTCTAAGTGGAATTCTTTCTCCAGAGTTCCTACACTCTCCTCAGCCACTGTCTGTGCTTCTGTGGCCACTTGCACAGCCCCTAACAGTGGCAGATGCACTGTTGTGGCTGTTTTGTGATCTTTCTTATCACTGCAGGACATACGGCTTTTTACTAACAAGAGTTTTTTCTAAACTCTCTGGCATTTTCAGGGCATCCCTGTACTCATGTAGCGTCCACAGGCATCTAGCAAACAGGTAATACCACCCCATGTAGATAACAATGCCTCACCCCATCCCCCAGGATATCCCCTTCAGATCCTTCCTTCCTCTTACGCAAACTTAGGTTTTCTGAGCCCTCCTTGCTGACTTGCAGCTTGTTCTGTGAAAGGTCCCTATGTGCATAGCACATAAAACCCCCAAAAACCAAAGGAGCTGAGAAGCCAAAGAACAAGGCACATATATCCAGTTTGTTGGTATAGGGTATTGTATTGGGGATCCTACAGACAGAAGCATGGATGCAAAGCAGGTTGATCTCTGCACTGTTACTTTCCAGACATGAGGCTTATATACTATACAGAAAGGGGATGAGTGCTCCAGCAAGACAATTTAAAGCAACCCTCTAGGACAGGCAAAAATGCTGTGTGTGTCATCGCATATAATGTGTATGATGACATCAATTTTCTTTGTTTCTTACAAATAAAGTGGAAGCCAGGAGGCATTTATGGGACTGGGGCTATTCAGATGGCAACATGCTGGATTAGCATTTAATATGGAGTCACTTTTGTCTCTATACCAGCTTACCCACACTTACTTCTGACTAGGCTACAAATTTGGGGTTCCTATGACCTACCTTTTACTGAAAAGATTTTATGATTTGTTATAACAAGTCACAGAACTGAAAGAAATATTTTACTTATGTTATCAGTTTATTACAAAGGATATTATAAAGTGTAAAAATGAACAGCTAGACGAATTGGTACATAGAGAGAAGTCGGAAAGTGTCTTGAGTGCAGGAACTTCTGTACAGTAGAGTCGGGGAGTGCCATCCTCTGGAAATGTCAATGTGTTCACCAACCTGGAACTCTCCCAAACCCATCATTTAGGGATTTTTTATGGATATTTCATTACATAGGCACGATTGATTAAATCATTAGCCATTGGTTATTAGCTCACCTCTGCCTTTTTGGAGGTAGGTGTGTGGGGGTGAAAGTTTCAGCATTGCTTTGGTCTTTCTTTCAAGCAGCCTCCATCCTGAAGCTATCTAGCAATGAGTCACTCATTAGCATCCAAAGACACTCGTATGTTTTCAGAGATGCCAAGGAGTTTAGAAGATCTTTTGTCAGGAACTAGGGACAAAAAGATCAAATATTGTTAACAAAAAATGCTCTTATTAGCCCTATCACTCAGTAAAATTACCAGAGTTTGAGGGGCTCTGCATCAGGAACCATAAGCAAATATACATCTCATTATGCCACAGGAGATTATAATCATTTGATCGGATTTTGCAGAAAACAATTTCCATGTGGGGACTAAGATTTGTGGGAGGTTGGTGAAGGATTGAGAATTACCAATATAGTGCTACTTAGAAATAAACAACAACAAGGACATCAAAAACTAATCATTAAATTAACACTAAAAAAAAGTTTCCAGATCTGAAGAAAGATTGGAGACGTCAGATCAAAAGGAGTCACAGAGTACCAAGCAAATTTAGTGAAAATAGACACCCCATATATCCAGCAGAAAAGACAGGTTGCCTTCAAAGGATATAATTAGGTTGGTGTTAGACATTTTTTTTCTCCTGATCACTAAGGGTCAGAAATCAATAGGGCAACATCAGCAACTTTAAAAAGAAAATAGATTAAGCCCTAAGAACTCTATCCCCAGAGAAGCCATCATTTATTTGCAAGGGCAGGAGAAAGATATTCGCTGACATTCAAGGACATGAAAGTTATACCTCCTAAGAGTTCACATTAAAAAAATGTGAAGATACATCCAGCTAATGATAATAGGCAACAAAATACATTTTTGAAGAATGGAAGTTTATGGTGCAAATTTAAAAAAATGTGATGAGCACCAAAACCGGAAAAAAGAAATATAGAAAAAATTCCTGTTAATACACTGAAACTTAGTGAGAAGTTTGTAAATGGATCTCAAGAGGAGATTTGAAGGGAAACATTATAATTAATTTATAATAAGGTTATTTTAATAAAAATAAAGTAAAAGGGTGACTTTTCAATTAATAGTATGTCAATAATTTGCTAATTACTTGATTTAATTAGTAAAATCATTATTAATTAGAAAATAATTAATAATGATTTTTTCAAACCAATGAAGCATGTGTTTCAAGGCTAACTGCACATTAGAAGCATCTGGGCAAGCTATTAAGTATATGTATCTCTAAGTTTCATCTCAGAGTTTTGGAAAAAGAATTTCAATTTGTGGTCTGGGAATCAAAACTTAGAAAGTTTACCAGTTTTTGTCTTTTGTTCATTTGTTTTTAAATGAAGCTATCAGGTAAACATTTATATACAGCTTAGCACAGCTCCCAGTTGTTCTGGAAAATAGCCAATCAAATCTCTCAAAGAACCAAAGATCCTCCCTATACTATGTAACTGATTTCTTTTTTCCATATCTTTTCCTTGGGTAATTGATTGGGGTGTGGGAAAATAAAATTGCAACTCTTGTCTATGAGTTAAAAAGTTCCCAGAAGACAACACATCACAATAGGGGCAAGAACATAAATGTCTTCAAAGATTCCATAAAAATTATGTCATTTTTTTCTGCTCCCTATTTACAATTTTACTGAGTGAATATCAACTGTCCCTTAGGGTCTCATATGAGTTCAACAAACAAACAAAATGTACAAATGGACTTCACTATCGATCTCACATGAAATAAGGTAAGAAATTTGTGATTTGTGGTTACAATGGTTAATGTTTCCTGTCCTGGGGAAAACCCTACAAGGAGTCAGAACACCTTCCTCCTTTGAGGGTGCCACCTGGTTGTGATTTGAGAGATTGGCTGTAGGTTATGGGTAGACAATTCTGGTTTTGCCCAAGATCAAATAAACACTGGGATTTACATGCTCTTTGTACATCTTGTAGAATTTAGCTGTGAATCCATCTGGTCCTAGGCTTTTTTGTTTGGTAGTCTTTTTATTACTGCTTTATTAGTGTGTTCTGGAATTCAATTTCTTGCTGGTTCAGCCTCGGAAGGGTATATGTGTCTAAAAATCTACCCAATTGTTCTAGATTTTCTAGTTTATATGCATAGAGGTATGTATTATATTCTCTGATAATTGTTTGTGTTTCTGTAGGGTGGGTGGTAATATCCTCCTTATCACTTCTGATTCTGTTTGAGTATTCTTTCCTTTACTCTATTAATTTAACTAGTGGTCTTTCTATTTTATTATTTTTTTCAAAAAACTAGCTTCTGGATTTGTTAATGTTTCAGATGGCTTTTCATGTCTGTATCTCCTTCAGTTCTCTTCTGATATTAGTTATTTCTTGTCTTTTACTAGCTTTGCAATTTGTTTGCTCTTGACTCTCTAGTTGTTTTAGTTGCCATGTTAGGTTGTTAATTTGAGATCTTTCTAGTTTTTTGATGTGAGCCTTTAGTGCCATAAATTTCCCTTTTAACATTACTTTAGCTGTGTTCCAGAGATTCTGATATGTTGTATCTTTGATCTCATTAATTTCAAAGAACTTCTTGATTTCTGCTTTAAATTCATTATTTACCCAAAAGTTGTTCAGAATTAGGTTACTCAATATCTATGTAATTGTACAGGTTTTAGTGAATTTCTTAGTCCTGATTTCAAATTTGATTGTGCTGTGGTTTAAGAGACTGTTTTTTTTTTTTTTTTTTTTTTTTTTTTTTTTTTTTTTTGTGTGTGTGTGTGTGTGTGTCCATTTGTTGAGGAGTGTTTGATTTCTGATTATGTGATTATTTTAGAATAAGTTACATATGGTAATAAGAATGTATATTCTGTTGATTTTTGGTGGAGACATAACTCTAGAATCTTATTTTTCCCACAAACAGCTATCTAATGAGGGTACTATTTGTCATTGGTTGGCACTCTTTCCCTTGATGATCCAGATGCTAGAACACTTTTAGTCTTGTGACTCTGCCATCCCTGAAAGCCTCCTCATGGTTGTCATCCAACTGGCAGAAGGGGAATGAATCGGTACTAAAAGTGAGACAACACTTAGAAGTAAGGAAGGCTCTGAAACATGATTCTTGGCTGCATAGCCAACAGTAGATAGCTGTTTCTATCAAAAGATATTAAAGACCTAGTCTGTTGTTTTTCAACATCTTTAAATCTTCATTTTATTACACTGAGAAAAGTCCAAATTGACGCAAGTTCTACAAAGAATGCCACCCCAATAAATATTGAATAAAAACTTATGAAGTTGATTTAAAAAATAAACGGATGAATCCTTTAATTGAAAAAGTGGACAAAGGATCCAATTTCACAAAAAAAAGACAGTAAATATTTTTTAAAATAGTCAGTTTCAATAAAACCATAATATGCAATTGACTGTTTCCCCCTTCTCCCCAAATTGGCAAAGCATTTAACTCAGTAACATTCATTGCCAATAAAATTTTGCTATCCCTTCCACCTTTTGCTGTTGGACGTTTAAGAAAGTAAACTTTCTCTTTTTTGCTTTATGAAAAATAACTTGGAAATATGTATGTTTAGCCTCAAAACAATGTGTACTCTTTGACTCAGTAAATTCACTTGCAGTCACATACCCTGAGGAAATCAACAGAGATATGGATCATGATTTATGAATAAGGTCATTCATTTCAACATTATTTATAATAATGAAAAATATGTGGAAAAGTTTAGCTATAGTGGAATAACGAAATAAATTACAATACAGCCATATGGTGACCAGTCACTCAGTTACTCCATAATATATTTCAAAAAACTTACACACAAAAATAAATGTTCACAATATAACAGTAATTTTAAAAAGGTAAACTACAAAACTATATATATACATATATATGTATATATATAGTTAAGTGTCATTTGGTTGAATAGAACAATGAAAAAAGCAAATTAAAAAATATAGAAAAAAGTCTAAAAATATTTATGATACAATATTAATAGCAGTTTTCGTTTTCTAGATTTTAATATAATTAGTGACGTCTTTTCTTTTTCATATGTTTCCCAGAATTTCTATAGCTAATATGAATTATTTTACCATTTTTAATATCCTGTGAAAGAATAAAATATAACATTTTATAGAGTCATAAATGTGAAATAGACTTTAGATGTTATATATTACAATCTTTTATCCAATGCAGTAATGCCCTTCATACAAATTAAATGATTACTGACTAATGTTAGTCATCGTAAGTGGTTTCTTTTAAGTTAGATAACCACTTCTGTATATAAGTGAGCAGTCAGAAAACCAGTAGCCAGAACCAGGGCACTAGCAATTCATTTTTAAAATTTATTTTAAGGACATTATTTTTTATTAGTTAAGTACTTTCAAATGATTATATTTTTTTTCTCACCAAAGAAATATTTGAATACAAATTGAACTTAATTAATAATTAACAATAAATATTTTCATTTGCAGATTGGATGCATGTAGACAGGAATTTGAGATATGTTTTCTTCTCTCTCTCTCTCTTTTTACTAAATGAAAACTGTTGAAAAGTGCAGTGCCTATATAATAGGAACACCTCCTTCTTAGTTTTGGAGATGTCGACTTTTTTAAAAAGCCATTTTCTATATAGAATTTCAGAAGATGCTTTTAGATAACTCTATTCTATTTGTTTTGAAAAGGTGCCCCTGAAGTAATCTATTATAAAGTATGTAGTTTTCCAAAAGCCTTAGCTAGTTGCCTAGCAACACACTTGGTTATGCCATATAATGAAAGCAATATGATAAAATGCTGTTTTTCAGGTATTAATTTTTAAACACATTTCTAATGAAAAGACTGTATTTTGTGGATGGAAATTTTTGAGAAATGGGTCTTGTAAAAACAAAATAAAAGAGAGTCAATACCACACTAATTGGCAGGCTTTTTCTTAATGAAACAATATTAAAATTCGAACCCACTGTAAGGATGTGAGCACTCCTTGCCAGGCCCCCAGGTACTGTCTTGTGCTCCCTGAAGTACTGGCTGCATTAAGAGCTGGCCGTAAGAGGATAAAATTGTACATCTGTGAAGGGGACTTAATGGCGTTATGACATTCACAGAACACACAGGGTGCCTTAAATGTATCAGAAAACATCTAACTTTGTAGAAGTTCTTTATTGTTTTAAACGTCAAAACTGTTAGAGTAGGAACATTTTAAAAGCTAAATTTAAATCCTAGAATAAAAATCAGAATCAACTCTTGGACTTCATTTTTTTTTTTTTTAATTCATTGCTATTTTTTCTTTCCATGTCTTAAGTGTTAGTTGAAAAATTCCACACCTCCTAACTTTTTGTCTTTACTATTTCCCTCAAGCCTGGATTTCTTTTTTCCACTATCTTTGTGTGTGCCTGTGCCTGTGTGTGTGTGTGTGTGTGTGTGTGTGTGTGTGTGTAGTTGTGTGTAGTGGCGATCATAGGGCATGGTGGGAAAGTTCATAAAAGGTGGGAGAGTCTCCCAAATAAAAATACATTTAGGCCAGATGTAGTGGCTCATGTTTGTAATCCCCACACTTTGGGAGGCCAAGGTGGGTGGATTACCTAAGGTCAGGAGTTCAAGACCAGCCTAGCCAACATGGTGAAACCTCATCTCTACACAAAATTTGCTGGTGTGGTGGTGGGCACCTGTAATCTCAGCTACTCGGGAGACTGAAGCACGAGAATTGCTTGAACCTGGCAGGCGGGGGCTGCAGTAAGCCAATATCTCTTCACCACACTCCAGACTGGACAACAGAATAAGACTCTATCTCAAAAAACAACAACATTTAATCAGTAGTTGAAGATACGGTTCTTCCAGACAAGTTGGTTTGAGGGTTTAGGATTTAAACCAAGGCTACCGGTTTGAATCTGTCCTTTTATCTGATTTCTATTCCTTTGACACTTAATAGTTATTGACATGCTGCTGTCCATTATACTTTCATGTTCCAAGATGCAGTTATTATCAGCAAGGGTGGAAACGACAGGCAGGGCAGATTCCTGGCCATCAGTCATTGTAGTGCTTTATTCAATGGCAATCTAGCTTTTAGTTAGTTCTTACAGTTGCTACCAGAAGAGCCAGTTTTTATTAAAGGCTCTACTCTCTCTTTCTGTCTTACAAAGAGTTGGTCATAAAAGTCCTGGGACACAGATAGTGCTGTGCATTCAGCAAAGAATTTCATCACAAGAGGAATCCACGTTTTAACTCCTTAATCTAGGTGGGCCACAAAATGATGCTCTCCACTGGCATGAGGGTGAAAGTGGGGTGTACCATTTGCAATTTGACACAGTAAAAATCCTTGTCTTATGCATCAGCATTGTAGATTGAATATTGAGGATGGTGGAATCCAAGATACAGGTGGCCTGGATCCCTGAGATGGAGTAACCACTGAGTAGCAAGTCACCAGGAACACTGCCCAGCCAGAAACATCCATGTTTTGTTTTGCATGAAAATAATTTTTATTGAGTCAGGTCACTTAGATTTGGAGAACGTTTTTTCCTGATAGCTGTAGGAGTTACTCATGCTGGCTAAGATAGGCCCATTCACATTGCGTTTACGTAAGTAGATTAAGTCTAACGTTAAGACCTGCATACTATTATCACAGCAGCGTTAAGTCATGTATATTCCCAAATATCAGTTCTATGGGTTTACCTCTCACTCTTCCATAGCATCTCATCTTTAAATCTTTCCCATATGATTTTTTCATTAAATAAATGCTTCTTTCTCTCCCAAGGAAAAGTCTTCCTTCCTTCCTTCCTTCCCTCCTTCCCTCCTTCCCTCTTTCCTTCCTTCCTTCTTTCTTTTCTGACTCTCACTCTGTGTCACCCATGCTGGAGTGCAGTGGCATGATCTTGGTTCACTGCAACCTCCGCCTCCTGGATTCAAGCAATTCTCTGCCTCATCCTTCAGAGTAACTGGGGATTACAGGCTCCCACTACCACACCTGGCTAATTTTTGTATTTTTTTAGTAGAGATGGAGTTTCACTATATTGGCCAGGCTGGTCTTGAATTCCTGACCCGCCTTGGCCTCCCAAAGTGCTGGGATTACAGGCGTGAGCCACCGCGCCCCGCCTGTATGGCATTTTTCTAAGAATTCAGCATTATGGTACTATACAGACTCCCAGCTAGGTGTGAGGACATGGCAAGGAAAGCACAGATTATATGAGGAGGAAATATTTAGGGAGATTTGGGAGCAGCCAGGTATCATTGTTATAACTTCCATACTCCTCTATGTGACAAAACTGTGCATTTTGGAAATGTTACTTGTACCCCTTGCTGCTGTTACTAGTTTTCTTTCCCTTGTATTACCTTCCCCAATCCACCCCAGAATGAGAATATAAAGAGTGGGGAGAAACAGAAAGGACTTGAGCCAAAGACATTATATTTTGGGGTAAACATGATGAAAGTGATGATTAAGAGCAAGACTTTTTGTCTCTGAGATTTGTAGAGGTTTCTAGTGTGGGAGTCTGGAAAGATGTGGAGGAAATAAGAATTCTGTAAGTCCTATAGGATCTTTGATGTAAGATCAGAGAGCTGCGTCCCCAAGAGTATGGCTTTGCAATATACTGAGAAAGACCTAGCTTTAGATAGCCTTAAGAAATTCTGAGAAAAGTACAAACACAGCATAACTGGTCATGCACACAATAGTGTGATGCATACCCTAGAACATGGTGTGTTTGGGAAGACAGCTGTATGGGCTGTTTATGCACATGGCAAATAGACTTCATTTGCTTAAGAATAGCAGAGAAGTGGGTGTAGGAAAGGTTTCTCTACAACACATTAAAATTTTTACTAAAGCAGCAAAATGCTAGCTGTTTACCAGATGGATTAAAGAGCTGCAAGACGTGGCTGAAAATAATAGAAAACTAAGAGTTGGCCACATGGGAAGATGTAACTCTTAGTTGATACCTGACAGGTTACATTGAGTAAATGTAATGAATTCAATTGATAATTCAATACCAACTCCACCACATACCTTGTTATTATGAAAAGACTCCAGATTTTGAAATCAGTTTCAATAAAGAGGATACAGAAGACAAAAAAGAATATGATTATTTTCTGCGGAACAGTGAAGTGGAGCTTTATATTCTGAGTTAATTCAGAAGTGAAAATTTAATTATACTTATCGTCCACTTGAGTTTCTTACATAGAATTATAACTGCTGTATTAAAGTACACTTACATAGATCCACTTTCTCAAACCTTGCTTCTTGGCTTATGCTGATGCTTCAGAGATGCTTAAGGTTTGTTCTGATGTCTTCGTTTTCCGTAGTTTTCAGTAGAGTAGTTTGTTAGGCATTTTGAGTCTATCCATCATTTACTTACATCCTCCCAGATGAGTTATAATGCATTAAGTGTTTACTCTGAACCTTCATGCTAACTGTGGTCTCATAACTCATCCTGTCTTACTAATTGATGTCAAAAATAGTTCTTTGGTGATTGTGAAGCTCCATGAAGACAATTATGTAGCGCTCAAGGGAGCTCAAGAGTTTCACAAATCGGGGGGAGAGATATTTCTATCAAAATCATCAAGGGAGCTCTGTCAGAATTTTCCCCCACTCCCAAAATCTGATATAATATTTAAATGTAGTTGGAGAAAGACAGTAGTTTGAATAAATTTCGACAAAAACTCCCTTGATAAAGTCAATACTCCTCACTTATGGTTGTTGCTACTGTTCCTGATGCTTTCATAATGTGTTTGGGAGGATTGCTAATTCATTCAATGGATATTTATTTTGTACATCCTCTGTAAAAGATGCTATTCTTGGGGAGAGAAATATAAAAATGAAGACAGTGTACAAAGCCCTGGTGTCATGAGGCTTATAAAGTACTGTTGATAAAAAAATGAAAGAAATAAATGTTGGGAAGCAGTAATGTTTATAAAGAAATAGGAAGAATGAAGAGAAAGCAAGTGGTACATGGTTTTCTTTATAGGATGGTCAAGAAAAACAACTTTGAGGAGCTGGCTCTTTCTTGATGTTTATAGGAAATTAGAGCCCAAGCCACATAAGTATACTGGAAAAGGCATTCTAGGAAAAGAAAGAAAAGACAGTAAGCGTAAAACCCAGGCATGGTACTGTGCCCAAGCATGCCAGAGGAATGGCAATTAACACCAGTGAAACTAAGCTAAATCGTGGTGAGGGAGAGAGGTGGTGAAGTTAGAGTGGCCATGGAATCCAGATCATATAAAGCTCTTAAGAAATTAAGCTTTTACTGTAAGCATGGTGGGAAGCTGCTGGAGTGTTGTAAGCAAGGGAAAACCATAATCTGATTTATGCCTTAACAATATTACACATGGTCTAAAGAAGACAAGGGCAGAGTCGGGGAGAACAGTTAGGAAGCGCTTCAGCAAACTAGGGAATAGATGCTGCTGCCTTGGGCTGAAGCAGGAGCAGTGGAAATGGTGGAAAATATTCTGTCTCTGCATTTATTTTAAGGTAAATCTAACAAGATTTGTTGGTATAATAGAGAAACTAGACCAAATGATTTTGCCTGGGCAACAAGGTACCTGACGTTGTCATTTCCTGGAATGGGGAAGACTGAAAGAGGAGCAGCTGCTTGTAGCACAGGTTGAATTATATTTTGTACATGCTAAATTTGCGATTTATAGTCTTGAATATTATGTATTAAAGAGAAAATGTTGAACAGACAATGAGTTACAAGTTTATTAGGCAGTTCTTAGTTGGAGATGCAAAATTTGAGCATTTTTAAGCATCAAATTGGTAATTAAAGTCATGGGAGAAGATAAGATCGCCTAAGAATCTTAAGTAGTGTAGATAGAGAAGTTATCTAAAGACAAATTTCTGGGACACTGTAATAGTTAGACATAGGAGTAATAAAGATACAGAATAGAAAAATAAGGAGCAGAAGACAGTGATATAAAGAGAAAACCAATAAAAGGGTATGGTATCCAAGAAATCAAATGACAAAGCATATTAAGAATATTGCAGTGATGAAATATAGGTGACAGATTAAGGCAGAAGTGGATTAAAAATGGACAACATGATTTAGCCAATATGGAAATCATTGGTAACCTTTATAACAACAACTCTAGGAGTTGGAGATAAAACTTTAATTGGTGCAGATTCAAGAAAGAAGGAGAAGACTGGAACTAGATGTATTTCACTTTAAAATGGAACAGAAGATCAAAAAGGTATGTGAAGGAAAATTAAAGGTAAAAGAAGTTAATTTTTAAGATATAAAATAATTTGTATATATTTTATAAGTACATATGAATAAGTATTATAACAAATTATAATATATATTTAATATAATAATACCTATAACATGTATACACAAAATTGATTAGGTTGAAGGTTAAAAGTAATATCCATGATCCATGAGTGACCTTGAAGCGGAGAGGTGTCTGGATAGATTGGTGAGTTAGCTTAGGAAAGAGAATAAGAGTTCTACCAAGGAAGGAAGGCAATGGAAAACTTGGCCACAGAAACACGAGGCTGACAGATATGATGGCAGGAGGTTGTAATAGCTTTCTATTGGCATCTTTATTTTCTTAGTGAAATAAACAAAGATGATCAGATGAAGCTGTGATTGAAGGAATGTTGGAAGTTGAGAACAGTGCTGGTATGAAGCTGTCAGCTAATAAGAGAGGAGGTGCTGAATGGAGAAATGCAGTAACATTTTGGGCTAACACTGAGACAGATTTCACAATGTAAAGAGAGACCAGGTAAAGGCAAGCAGCATAGTGTTCCTTTTTTGTTTGTTTGAGACGGAGTCTTGCTCTGTCACCCAGGCTGAAATGCGATGACACGGTCACTGCAACTTCCGCCTCCAGGGTTCAAGCAATTCTCCTGCCTCAGCCTCCTGAGTTGCTAGAATTACAGGCTCCCACCCCCACACCCAGCTAATTTTTGTATTTTGAGTAGAGATGGTTTTCACAATGATGGCCAGGCTGGTCTCGAACTCCTGACCTCATGACCCACCCATCTTGGCCTTCCAAAGTGCTGGGATTACAGGTATGAGCCACAGCGCCCGGCCAGTGTTCCCTTTTTAATTTTTTCTTTTTCTGGATACGTGCTCAGTTTTTCAGTTCCCAGAAGGAGTAAGCAGAAAGATGGACTGAACTAGACACATCACTATGACTGAGGGAGAGATGAGAAAGGTGTGGAGGCATATGTTAGCTAAGACAGTCTAAGCTGCTGTTAAGTAGATTCTTAATGTAATGGTTCAACCAAAAAAAAAAAAAAAGAATTTATTTCTCATACACATATGAGGTTGGTAAGTTTCTCTTTCCCATTAGATGATTCAGGGGCCTTGACTTATTTATTGCTTTATTCATGCTTCTAATTAGCCCAAGGGGAATAAAAGAAAAGGAAAATCAATTAAAACAAGAGCAAATCATATGAACACACTTACTTCCGGTATACCTAGAGAAAGTAATTCCTGGCTGGATACTTGCTTTTCAGCTACACATTTGTTACTATAGAAAGGAATAATACATTTTTGAAGACTTCTAGTTGTCTCTGCCATACTGACTATAATGATCGGCAGGGAACTTAACAATGTATGGGGAAAAGTGGAACTATAAAGGGTTATTGAGCACAATTAAATGGATTGGAAAACTGGATGGAAATGAAAAAAATGTTGGAATTCGGCTTATAGAAGTATTGGCCTGCAAAATATGGTATGTTAGTCAGCAAGTAGGATATTTTCAGAGATAAAGACACGGTCAAAGCCAGTTGACTAGGTGACTTCTGTGTTAATCTGTTCTCACATTGCTATAAAGAAATACCTGAGACTGGATAATTTATACAGAAAATAGGTTTAATTGGCTCATGGTTCTGCAGGATGTGCAGGAAGCATGATGCTGGCATCTTTTTGGTTTTGGAAAGCCTCAGGAAACTTACAATCATAGCAGAAAGCAAAGGGGCAGCAGGATGTCACATGGTCAGAGAAGGAGCAAGAGAGAGAAGGTAAAGGTGCAACACACTTTTAACAACCAGATCATGGGAGCTCACTTACTACCAGGAGGACAGTACTGAGAGGGATGTTGTAAACCATTTGAGAAATCCACTCCCACCAAGCAATCACCTCCCACCAGTCCCAACCAGCAACACTGGGAATTACATTTTATTATGAAATGTAATTGGGGACACAGATCCAAACTATATCAACTTCCAATCTGTATGACTCACAGAGCTAGTGTCAAGTAATCCTAGGGGAACTCAGCAACAGAACAGATAATCAATTCTGGTCCTAATTCTTGAACTGATAATATGCATTCTGGGAACAAATTTCTTATCTTCTCTGAATTGTAATTTTCTCTTATAAAATGAAAATATTAAAAGTGATCCCACTAGATTATGGGACATTAAGTGAGAGTATAGAGATGCTATGAACTACAAAATTGTCACTTTCTAAGTGTTTATTTTTTCATGTTTCCAGTGCAATATCAGGACACTGATAACTCCTATGGTTTCAAAGGCTTGCAAGCTCTACAGTGAAATAAGGGCTGATTCTAAATTTTTATGCATTTTCCCTGACTTATGGAAGGCTATTCAATGTCTTTTTCAAAGGCTGAGTCAGAATTTTAGCATAATAAATGGAGAATATAGGACGGGGTAAGACAGGGTTATATTTTGTCAATGCAAAACCCTGTCCACCTTCTTAGAAAACATAATTCTTTATGAGGTTTAGATTTTCTCCTTAGGTATAACATGCCAATATTAAGTTCAAATGAAAGTTAAAATACTTTTTAAAAAATAAAACATCTTTTCTACGTTTGTCATAAAATAAAACTAGTAAGTTTGTTATAAAGTAGAATTAATATTTTCCAACTTCATGATACATAGGAAAATATATGCACCTAAATTTGAGCCATGGTTAGAAGTAAAAGAACCAAGTATATACTAGTGTCTTTTCCACTTAAAGAAAAATAAATAAAGGTATTTGAAATTCCTCCTTCTTTCTTTCTTCTCCATTCCATCAGGAATTCTTTGTATTCTGTGTATCTTTTACAATATAAACAAACTAATCAACTAACAAACCTAGAGAAGATTGAAGATTGAGAGGCTATAAGTATTTCCACTGTAAAAGAGGAGAAAACTTAGAGCAGAATATAATAAAATATGTAGAGAAGTAAAGGGAGAAAGAGAATTAAGAGGCTATCAGAATTCCACTGGATTTTGATAAGAGATTTTAAAGAATTTCTAGAAGGAGTAAGAGACACATACTGAGGATATATAAGTGTTTGTGAGTAGCATATGAAGGTAGCACTATGATGATAGAAAGTGAAAGAGGTGACAGAGGTGGAGATTGCAAATGTTGTGCCCATGTGATACCTAAGAGAGAATTGGCTTAGGGGTCCATGATTTGGGATCTGATTTGATGAGGGGAAAAGGGCACATGCTCTTTCTTTGTTTTTGAGACGAAGTTTCGCTCTTGTTACCCACGCTGGAGTGCAATGGCGCGATCTCGGCTCACTGCAACCTCCGCCTCCTGGGTTCAGGCAATTCTCCTGCCTCAGCCTCCTGAGTAGCTGGGATTACAGGCACGCGCCACCATGCCCAGCTAATTTTTTTTTGTATTTTTAGTAGAGACGGGGTTTCACCATGTTGACCAGGATGGTCTCGATCTCTTGACCTCGTGATCCACCTGCCTCGGCCTCCCAAAGTGCTGGGATTACAGGCGTGAGCCACCGCGCCCAGCCCATTCTTTCTTCTGTCTGAAATACACCCAGTATTCAACGCTTTTCCCTCTTCACTCCCCTTTTCACTCTTTTATGTATTTCCTAATTTTCAGATTTAAATTTAGTCATCATTTCTTCAGATCAGACTTCCCAGGTGATATGATGGCATTGTTTAATAAAATAATAAGGATAAAAGCTAGTCTGGAGGATTCTGTTGTCACAGAATCCCATTGATGGCCTCCTCCAGACTAGCTATTATCCTTATTATTTTATTAAAATATTTCTCTCTCACTGGACTCTGAACTACCTGTGAAAAGGGACTGTTTTAATTTTCCTCAATGTATTACACAGTACTTGGTATACAGTGTGTAGTCAATAAAATTGTTTTCAGGAAATTCATTATCAGAAAGTTTCAAAGACATCTTGGTGTCCCTGATAAGATATGGGTGTCATTTGCTAGGATAGAGCAGAAAAAGACCAGGAGGTGAGAGAAATAAGTTCAATTTTCTCGTGATGAGTTGGAGATGCTTATGGCCCATGCAAGTGGCAATGTTGAGAGTACATCCTCAGGGGTTGTGGAGTGTGTGTTTTAAATGCCAAGATAGGCACTGTATAAAATCCACTCAGTTGGAGCAGACTCTAGGAAAAAAAGACCAAAAAAGAGTGAGCAGACAGAAAGGTAGGAGGAAAGTTAGAAAACTAGATTTTCACAGAAGCAAGACTGACAAGAGGGCAGAAAATTGACATTCCCTCACTCATAACTGGAACTGAAGTCTAGGCAATTTGGATATTATAGCTTCTAACATCCAGCCCGTACTTAGCAGTAGAGCAATGTTAATGCTTAACCAGAGTTTCTAACAGATGAAGAAATTACTTCCCCTATTTTCTTCACCTTTATGTAAATCTACACCCTATAATTTTGCCAGATATGAAATAACCAGAGACCTTAGTGAGCCATCATTTAAATGTACATCTGAACTGAATGAAAACCTGAGAAATCAGAGTATTAAATGTTACCTTGGAATGTTTTTGCATGTATTATCAGAAGAAATGGGTTCAGCTAATTTGTATAACTTACTAGTGCAATACAATGCAATTTGTTAGGTTGAAAGCCAGAGATTTTTTTTTTTCCATCAGAAACCTATAAATGACAAAATAATGATTTAGGAAATATATTTGTTATATTGATGTAGCTAAACTTTTATGTTTGTCAATGTCTTGAATTGTACTTCACTGTCTCTTTAAACTAACTAAAAATATTTCTCGGTTGTTGTCCAAGCACAATTTAATTCCTTATACAGCATTTTAAATGTTAATCAGAGACAAAGCCAGCACTTGCCAAGAGGGGCTATGCTTTAGAAAATAACATTTACACTGCACTTTTCATTTGAGAAGCCATTTAGGAACACAAATTAATCTTTACAACACTGCTGAGAAGTAGTTAATGGCAGGAAGGATGATCATTACTCCCATATTACAGATGAGTAAAACTACACTGTAAGTTTAGCGATCAAATTAAAGTTATTACACATGTGGCAAATCACTTATGACTATCCTCATCTGATATTTTGTGCTTCAAGTTTTTTTAATGCATAATCATCTCTTGGATGAATAACTGTATTGCTCCCAGGTCTTTAAGAGAAAAAAATCCTGAAGTAATAAGACAAGGCACATGGAATTTGGTCAGCACACCACGGAATATCATTACCCTCTACTGCACACACAGTGAGAGAGAAAACTTACACACCACTGACATATTCATCACTTCCCATGCAGACATCATATTCAATTAAGTAGAGAGCTCTCTGTCAACAAACTTGACATGCTCACCTAGGGAATGTCACAACCTTCCCCAAAATCAATATTCGTTATGATGGACTGACAGCTTCACAGATGAATGAGTGTCCCTTGATTTTTACCTTTTTCTGCTGCAGAACAGAGAAAAGTGCTCAAGGCTTGAACAAACAAATTTAATTAAGCTTAAGGGATATGGTTGAATAATGTAAATCCGGAGCAAACAAAGTCATGGAGCATTAAAGAACAGCTTAATGAAATTCTGATCAACAAGAAAAAAATGAAGAGCTGCTTCAACTGATTCAATAAAGTTGGTTCTTAGTGATTTAGGAAGGCAAATGTTCACTTGTAAGTGGTTGCTTTTGAGAAGTAATTTCCTGGACTCTTTAGACTGATGCATGTCTTGAGAATTTCTATAGTTTCTAATATATTTGAAAAATTGCTGGCAGCTTTTTTCTTTCTTCTCTGATCTATAAAAGGATTTATAACAGGCTCCAGAAATGGAAAAGAAAAACATTTTAAAAGTTTAGAGGGAAAGCAGGAAGACTAAGGTTATCAGAAAATAAAAGTTACCCAGCTTCAGAAGTTTTGACAGATGTCATTCTCTGAGATAACTTTTCTTTTGTGAAATATATTTTCTGATAGAACTGAGTTTGTCTAACTCACCTCTTTTCTGATTCTTTCTTCTATTCTCTGACCACTCCTTTTAGAATCTGATCTTCCTGGGGCTGCCACATTAGCCATTTCCATGGGTTAAGACATTCGCAGACTACATTAAATGGGAAAGGTTAAGGCATCCATGAACTAATTTAAGTTACAAATGGTAGCATTAATTTAAAACTTAGTTCAAGTTGACCCATGAGTTAGATGGAAAGCTCTCCTGAAAAGGGAGTGTGGCAAGAAAGTTTTACTGGCAGAGAAAAAAGAGTAGGGAAGTGTACCATGGACCTAACATGAAAGGTCCATGGGATGCTGGTGTTTCCTATTCAGAAATTAGAGTTTCTCTAATTTTAAATTATAGAGCTGACTTTACTCTGTGGAAAACAATAAAGGTGTGTGTGTGTGTGTGTGTGTGAGAGAGAGAGAGAGAGAGCGCAGAGAGACAGAAACAAACAGAGACATTGATTTATTCATAGGAATAAAGATCAACCCATAAGAAAATGTGTAAATAATAAGATTATGTTTACATTCAATTCTAAGTATACATTTTCCCTTTTGTATTACTTAACTGCTTAGAAGAAAAATATATAGAATAAATATTTAACTTTAAGATTAACATATAAACTGGAAAAATAAAGTTAGAAATCTAGAAAAAAACTCAGATGTTGAGGTATTTCAGTTCTAATATAATTTTCAAGTCAGGAAGCTGAAAAAAATCAAAAAAGAAGGCAACGACTCACGTAAATGTCACAAAGATGATGCTTAATGACCTATATTCATCTGCAAATTTTTTTTGAAATTTAGGTTTGGTTAAAATTTTCCAATCCAGTATCAACTAAATATAGAAAATTAGAAGGAAAATGCATAATAGAAAACCTGATTTTAAAGATATTTTTCTAAGTTTTCAGCAAAAGTTCAAATCCTTCCTCCTTGTATTATTCTACTCTTTTTTGTATTTTTTTATTGATTCAATAATTTTTTTGTGTTTGTAACATATCATATACAGAGCTGGGCACTAACGTTATACTTAATTATACAAAAGTAAGGCAGTTTAATAGATCAATTTCTATTAAAATAGAAAAAATCTAACCTATTTTTGTATTTTGTCTATTTATTTATTACTTTATTTAATACCTTGAATGTGTTATTCAATATTTTTGATGCTTAGCTCTTTTTCCTCAAAAGGAGGAAATAATAGGGCTGGTCAGCACCTGGCATACAATACACATGTGGCACAGATTAGGGTCATTTAGATTTAAAGGCACATATTTCAGCAATTCTGAAAATGTACTTACTTAAACTCAGTTTACCCCCAAGGGTTTATATACTTACATTTTATAATTTTTATCTATCTTCAGTTCATTTCTGTGCTCTTTCCTCCTTGTAAGGGATTTCAAGTGTAAGGCACTTGAAAGATAAGTAGGGAGTTGAAGAAGAATTCAGGTTTCAGGGCGTTTGGAGGTATAGGCAATGCAACTTATCTCTACTGGGTGACGGAGTCATTGTATAATTCCTCAAATTCTCTATTTTCTATTGTCTTTAGAAAGAACCTGTGCATTTAGAATTCTAGTTTTCATCCAAATGCTAGCAGTTTGTCCCAGTTTTTATTTTTTTCACTTTTTGCTTGAAAAGAAAGTAGTGACAAACAAACCAGCTTCCATAACAATATTGATTTGGATTCTTTATGATACATGTTGTTGCTTCCAGAATCATTATATTTACCCACTAATTCCCAGAAGCAAACTTTCCCACCTTTTTAGAAACATACCAAGCTATCCACAATGTCACCCAGAGCTGTAATTGTAATTATGGGTAAAAAATTCATGGCTTCAAACCAGTTAGATACATTTGAAGATAAACACAAACACAAACGTGGCACAGTATTAGCGCAATGCCCTGTCTCCTGAGTGCCACCAAACATCTGTGTTGGAAAGAAAGAAGCAAACACACAACCAGGCCATGCTTTCTCCATCTCTGCACGTGTGTTCCGAGATGACACACCAGGGTATATGCAAACAAATAATGAGAGAATGTTTTGTTCAGCACAACTCATTCCCCGAATCTCGAGCGGATTCTTGTTGGCAGTTTTGTTGTCGACTTGTGCCTCACTAAACAGAAAACGAACTCAAATCAGCATTAAATGTAATAATATTAGTTCATTTATGGGTATTTGAATGAACTGTTGCAGACAGTTTAGTTACTATTACCTGAAATAATAAAAGATTGACATCAATCTCGTTTATAGCACAGCTCATTTCCTTGTTACTTCTAGTTGTGTGCCATAGTGTCTCTGAATACCTTCCCCATGAGCAATGTTTTCTATAACACACATTGGTATTACACAAACCTTTGTACTTCGGTGCTCCACAGATACTGTGTGCTGGTGGGGAGAATAAGTCTATTCATCAAGGCATAGTCTTGCAATTGGAGTCAATCGGGTTGAGCATATGCCCGCCATCTTCATTGTCAAATAAGCATTTATTAATTCATAATTGTTATGTACTGAATACTGGGATAAAATACAGAGCAAAACCAAACAAGATTGCTGCCTGATATGGGAAAGAAAACTTTAATTATATAATCAAAAACTACAAATTAGGGTTAGTGTTAATAAATGAGAGGTATTATGTACTAGTTTACCAAGCAAAAAAGGCGAAAGAACAGTTAAGGCGGAGGGATCAGCCCTTGTAAAGGCCTTGTGATAAAGGGACTAGCGGAGTACAGCATAACTGTGGTTGAGAGACTGAAGCAGGAACATAATTCAAAATTAGGCTGGGGAAATAGGAACCAAACCGTGTATGACATTTTGCCGTGAGAGCAATAGGTAACCATGAAGGATACATCGCTGTGGTAGCTGGGTGTAAAGAGCAACATTGATTAGGAGTGAAATGTGGATGAAGGTAAACAGTGAGTACTAAGGAAATTGGCTTCACCCAAAAGAGGTCTGGCCATTGTCCTAGATTCCTGTCAGTTCATCTCTAAATCCTTGAAATTTCCAGAGTAATTGGAGTGTATTTTTTATTTACATTGGGTCCCCACTGACCATGTCTGATGGTGTTATGATAATGACAGGACCTATAGTGATATCCTTTGGCCATGTGATGTCAGCCTGATCTTCAGGGAGGAGTGAGGACTGCAGCTTGACTTTAACAACATGGGCAGTTAATCAATCAGTCATGCCTATACAATGAATCCCTAATTGTAACTCTGGACATCAAAGCTCGTGAGTGTTCTGGGTTGTCAATACATCATGCATACTGTCAGCCATTAATACTGAGAGGGTAACACATGCTAGACTCTGAGACTCTGTCCTATGCATCTCTTCTTTTGGCTGATTTTCTATAACTTTTGGTTGCAATAAATGTAACTGTGAGTATAATAGGTTTATATGAATTCTCTGAAACTTTTTAGTGAATTATTGAACCTGAGGATGGCTTTGGGTGAAACCCTTTGATGGTTAATTTTATGTGTCAATTTGGCTGTGTCATCATGTCCAAATATTTGGTCAAATACTATTTGGAATATTTCAGTGAAGGTTTTTTTGAATGAGATTAGCATTTAAATTGGTGAATTGAGTAAAGTAGATTATCTTCCATAATATGAATGGGACTCATCCTCTCCGTTGAAGGCCCTAATAGAACAGATTGACCTCCCTTGAGCAAAAGAAAAATTCTGCTAGAAGTCTGCCTTGGATTTGAATTGCAAATCATGTCTCTCCAGCCTTCTGGCCTACCTGTCAGAGTTTGAACTTACCAAGCCTCCACAATTGCGTGAGCCAATTTCTTAAATTCTAAAATCTCTTTATTGCTTTCTCTCTTTGTTTCTCCTCACTATTCTCTCTCTCTCTCTCTCTCTCTCTCTCTCTCTCTCTCTCTCTCTCTCTCTCTCTCTCTCTCTCTCTCTCTCTGTGTGTGTGTGTGTGTGCATGTGTGTGCATACACACACTCTAGTGGTTCTATTTCTCTGGCGAATCTTGGCTAATATTCCCACCAAAATTGCAGTTGGTGTCAGAAGTGAGAGTGATCTTGTGTGGACATTTTCCCAGACTTCGTAGGTGGACACTAACTTCTTGCTGTAGAGGTCAAAAAATCCTGAGCACACTTGTCAGTCTGGAGGATTGTGTGCTTAACTTCACAGCTATAGGGTAACAAGGTATGAGGAAACTGGATAACAAGTTAAGAGGAACTCCCATAGTCATGGGGAAGATAAGAGGCAAATGGAGATAAATAGATAGATTTGAGAAATATTTGTTAGAAAAAATAAACAGGAATCAGTGAAGGCAGTGAAGGAGGACAAGATGTAATATTGACCAAGTCAAGAAGTTCATAAATATTCTCATCAGATCATTAGAAGAGTACATTAGTTTGCAAGAAATAGTCCATGCAGATAATCACTGTATTAATGTGATTTGCCACATAAGGTTCTCTGGAATAAATGAATCCTCTGGTAGGGAGATGAATTTAATATCAAGAATTTGTGGGAAGAACAAACATAGCCAAGGGTTAGACCCTTTGTCACTCTGTGTTGTTTTCTTCCTCTCATGCTCCTTAGCAAACTGGAGGACCAGCTCACTTCAGCTCATTCAGGATGAGCAAATAGTCATAAAAACAGGTATCACATGTTTACGCAATTCTGAAGGGTTCCAGCTAGAAGAAAA
The DNA here is from genome assembly GCA_031835075.1 of Saguinus oedipus. Taxonomy (NCBI): domain Eukaryota; kingdom Metazoa; phylum Chordata; class Mammalia; order Primates; family Cebidae; genus Saguinus; species Saguinus oedipus. Next base: position 63,513,771 of record CM063171.1, on the reverse strand, counting down.
CCATCAAGGACACACACCAGGTCTATGAAATTAGTAAGACATTCAAAAGAAAAAGCCCTCAGATTGCAATTTACTGAAGGAAACCAAAAGCAGAGATGTTAAAAAAAGGATTGTGGAAAGTGAGGAAAGGGAAGTGATAAAGTGCTTGGGAGGTACACATGAAACACACTCAGAGGGGCCATCCTGTAACCTTCTCTTTTCCAGATGCCCAAGAGAGGAGGCTTTTGAAGCATGTGCTTGGAAGACTAGGGACATATAATTTGATTCTCCCTCTACAGTAGGCTCTGTGCCTCTAACTACAATTTTCAGGCCCCCCATTTGCTTAGTGTATGATTAATCTCTATGCTTGAATAAAGAACTGATTAAATGTACTTCCTTAAGGTGCTCAAAACACTTTCTGGCAGTATATGGATGAATGAGACAATAACTGGGACAAGCGAAAAAGGGATAGTTCTATTTTCCCTGGGCAGAGACAAACTCTGGTAGCATCAGTTTTGTGGATTGTGTGTCAGATGACATCTTCCTTTATAGAACTTCTCATTGGAAACATAGTAAGGTAGGTTATTCAAAGTCTGCTCTCCCATAAATTCTGAATATCTGTTTCAGGAAAACAATGGGTCTACCACGTTTGTTACAATTGCTGTAGCCATGTTCCAATTTAGACTTACCTTTAGCATATCAAGCCTTTGATGATAAAACACAGTAAGAGGATTCTAACTCTATTACAGTCAGACAAGACCCTATTGCCCTCCTGAGTTGAAATACTAACTCAATTTGAAGATAAAGAAGGAAGGGGCATCAAGACAAACATGCTTTCCGATGGGAGATAGAACTCTATTAGTAATTGTGTTAGTCTGTTTCACACTGCTATAAAGAACAACCAGAAACTGGGCAATTTACAAAGGAAAGAGGTTTAATTGACCTAAAGTTCCACATGGATAGGGAGGCCTCAGGAAACTTACAATCATGGCTGGTGGTGAAGGGGAAGCAAGGCACATCTTACATGGTGTCAGAAGAGAAAGAAACAGAGAGAGAGAGAGTGAAAGAGAGCAAAAGGGGGACTGCCAAACAACTTTAAAACCATCAGCTCTTCACTCACTGTCAGGAGACCAGCACGGGAGAAACTGGCCCCATGATCCAACCACCTCCTTCCAAGTCCCTCCCTTGACATGTGGGGATTACAATTCAACATGAGATTTGGGTGGGAACACAGAGCCAAAGCACATCAGTAATAATTTAAAAAGTGTTCTGAAATGAGAATCAAAAGATTGAGTTCTAATCTTATTTGTTAACCCCTCCCAACATCTGCACTAGTGACCAGTCATCTGTTCCAACTACAGAAAATTTCATAGCTTGACTTCCAGCCTCAGCCCATGATGCATAATACAGGCACATCTGACCCTCTTATCAAAGAATTCAGAACATTTCTGACCTACTAGGCTGGTGAATAAATTAAATCCAAATCATGGTATATGTATATTCTTTCCTCTAAATAGCCCTAATGGTGGTAGTAGGGTTTTCAAAATAGGTTAAGTTTGAGAAATATCTCCAAAGGACAAATTTTAATCATGTATGTATTAAATGAATTTATTGAAGGCTAAGATTGAATACATAGTCTTTTAAATGTGTCTAAATACAGTGATAAAATAGTGCACTTTGAAGATTACATAGACTGTATTCTCACAACTACATGTAATAAATAGATTCCCTCACCTTGTAAAACTCTATTTATCCAATATTCTACTAATGTAGTATACATATTTCTAGGCTTATAGTGAAAAATGATGGTGCCTCAGCTCTCTACTGTAAATACAAAATGATGTTTAAAGCTATCTTCATATTTATTTTAAATGTAGATTTCTGATGAGAAAATATTAAAATGACTTACCTGCTTTTTAAAAGTTAGTATATTTCATATGAAAATAAAGGCTCAATTGTCATTTCAATTGGGGGACTAAGTATTATTTGACTATCTTAAGGACAGGTCTAAGAAGAAAATATTTCTCTTGAATAATTTCAGGAATCTGATAACTTAGTAGCTTAAAAGTATTATAAACTCTGTCAAAATGGAGGTATATTTACTCAGGGAACCTTAAGAACATGTAATTGAGAACATTTTGAACTTGCTTATGCTTTTAAAATACAAAATGAGCCTATATAAATCAATTATTTAAGCAGTTCTATGGTTAGCTTTTCCTCCAATATAAAAATGTTAAGATGACATTTTCATGACACTAAAGACTTACATTTGACTGCTGTGAATCTGTCAGGTTTGAGGAGCATGTGGGGAAGTGATAGCTATGACTTTAAATTTTCTAAAGCCAGGGATCTCTCTTGCTCTTCAGTGTGTATTGTGATCACCTGCAGAAGTGTGCAACCAACTGGTGTCGGGGAATTAGCTCATTATGTAAAACTAAACGGAAACCACCTAGGCTAGCTGTGCTTTATGAAATCTGGGTATGTTTTATATTTATAGTTAGTATATTAGTATACAAATATTCACCAAAAAGAATACAGAAAAATCTCCAAGCAGGTGTAAGTTCGAACTTTAAGGGAATTAGCAATTACAGCCAATCATTCTTCCTCTCCTTCACCCCAGAAGCAGTTAGTATGTTGACACTAAACAAACATTAGTTACTATTATGTATTGATCTTAAATTTCAGAGTGTAATCAACATCATAAACTGCTCATAGATATTCTGCAAGGTAGTTGTAAGGTTGAAACTCTAAATTAACCTCTTCATCTAATAGGTGAAGAAATGGGCCCAGGAGGTTACGAGACTTTACTTCCTCAATGACGGTCACACTGCAAGTAAGTAGGAAATGAGATTAAAGTCAGGCTTTCTGACACTTATTCTGAAATGATTTTGTAACTGGGTTTTTCTCGAATGCTGGTGATCGTTGTGGGTTCTTGGCCTCCAGCCTCTTAAGGAATAAGCGGTGGGACCACTGCAGGTAGACTGTATGCTCCTAAAGTGAATATCAGACCCAAAACAGTGTTGCAGAAAGGTGATTTTATTTAGGTAAAGAAAAGACAAGGAAAGGAGAAGAGAAAGACTTACACAAAGAATGTGGAAGGGGATTCCAGAGGGGAAAATCCCGGAGGGAGCTCCTACCATGTAGGAGGGGATTCCAGAAAGCTGGAAAATCCGGCGCAGGTGAGGGAGAACAAAAATTTTATCCTGGGAGAAACCCCTCCTTCTCCAAGACGCTGGGCCAATGTAAGGAGTTCCTTAGAACTTTCACTGGAGTGATTGACTTTTAGTTTCTTCCCACGCTGGCAAAATTCAGACATAAACCCTGAATCTCCTGGATGGAGAGAGATGGGAGTGGGGCAGGACACTGGGAAATTCTTGCCCTTAAAGCTACACCCCCTCATGGACCCAGAAAGAGAACACATTCCCTCAATTTTTAATATTATCACTAATATTCATCCTAAAGGAAGGAGTCACCTGACCCTGGAGATGAATAATTAATTTAAGACAATCATGCTGATTCCATTTCCCTTTGCTGGTGATAGGGTTCCTGATAGTTTTGTGACTCATATGTGGCCAGTAAGATAAACAACAACTGTTCCAGGAAAAATTACCCTACTTAAAAAAGCAGAGAGAAGTAAAAAGAAAAAGTGGAGGGCTGGGAATGCCTGTAATCTCAATGCTTTGGAAGCTGTGGCAGGTGGATTGCTTCAGGCCAGGAGTCGGAAACCAGCCTGGACAACATAGCAAGACCCCCATCTCTACAAAAAATGCAACTAGCTGGTTGTGGTTGCATGCACCTGTAGTCTCAGCTACTTGGGAGGCTGATATGGGAAATCCTTGAACCCAGGAGTTTGAGGCTACAGTGAGCTATGACTGTGCCACTGAACTCTATTCTGGGCAACACAGTGAAAGCCTATTTCTCTCTCTCTTAAAAAACAAGTGAGAAAGCTCACTGGCTGTCTCCCTTTTGTAGTTGCACTCACTTGTGTAATGACGTCGTGTTTGGGAATGCAGGCCATCTTACATTGTGAGAAAAATCAGTAGACTCTTAAAGAAATTTAACACCACAATAGTTTCTACTTATCTGAGTATAGTCGAGCTGCTAAACCAACTCTGAATTTTTCTATAATCAAACTTTTTATCAACAAATTAACTAAATTGTGCTTAATACACTATTAATTGGGCAATGTATTACTTATAACCCAAAGTGTCATAACGGACTTTGGTTCTTGTTCTCTTCCCTTTGCCCTCAGATCTGTTCTGTGCCCATCTCCGTCTTGCCCTGTGCCCAGGAAGGCCTACTCCTATGAACTGCATCGCCTGGAACTCTTTTCCCTGTGGTTTCTGCTTGGCATCAGCTAATGGGAGACTCCTGTAGGTCAGGGCATTTTTTCTCTACAACTGTGTTTCTGATTCAATGTGGTTCTGGCCATGCCTTGTGGTCTAAGAGGACAGCTTTTGCCTGGTAGCCTTTATATTATGACCCAGGCTTTAGTGATTCCATTTTCTCTTCTTTCTCTAACAGCCCCAGTGGGTTGTAGCAGCTGACTGCTACTGCTACTTCTTGGGTGTCTCAGTATATCTGTGGTTTTCCTTAGTCTTGTCCATACCTCTTGTAGATAGATCTTTAATTTTCACAAAAATCTCAGCTGACAGTGTCGCCTGTTACTTACTGGGATGCTGACTGATAAATATATTTTCTGAGACTTTAAATGTTACTAATGAATGAGAGTAGAGATATGCAATGTATGTTACAAAGCAGAATAATTCTGGGCCAATACAAGCTGCTTTCAATTAAGCTGAAAGTTCCACTCTACATAGGGCCCTCTAGAGCTAGTATAATAAAGGACCTCAACTACTTGGACCTCTGCTGTCTCACAGTCCGGGCTAGAAATCTGAGATGAAACTATTGGCAGGGTTGACTTTTCCTGAGGGCAGTGAGGGAAAGAATTGTTCTAAGCCTCTCTCCCAGCTTCTGGAGATTTGCTGGAAATCTTGGCGATCCCTGACTTTTCCTGCCTCACCTTCTCTCCCTTCATCTTCCTGTGTGCATGCCTATCTCCAAATCCCCCTTTTTATAAGGAAAATTTATATAGAATCAGGGAGCAACCCTACTCCATATTTCTAAATACGGTCACATTTTAAGGTACTAGGAGTTAGAATTTCAATATATTAATTTTGAGATGGTGCCGTTTGATCCATTGCGCCCCGTCTAAAGAAACCAGTAGGAACTGGTTGTTCTGCCATAAAATAGGAAAAGGATTTAGAAAAGCTTGTCTAACACTCACTATGGTTGATGATACGATGAACCAGGGATATAAACCCTCCACATAAACTCTCTAATTTGAGTGGTAGGTACGTCCCCACCTTAGAAATAGTTCTCTTTCATTCCTTTAACCAAATTCACCAAGAAACAGTCTGACCATAAATAACCTGCTCATTTAAAAAATTTGAACATTTATTGAGCACTGAAATCACCATTCAAATAGTTTATGTTTTATTTAATTAAATTTTTACAACAGTCTTATAAGAAAGTTTCCAATCATTATTTTTTCCTATGAGTGACTAAGATTTTAGATCAAGTCACTTACTTGACCGAGGTCTCTCAGCTAGTACGTGGTGAAGCTAGCATTAAAATGTAAGACTTTTAACTCCAGAATGGTTGTTCTAAACTGTTATGTTTTGTTTGACCTCAGATAGTTAAGGATCCCAGTATTACATCATCTTGGCTAAGTTTTTGTTCGTTTAATTATGAAATTGGAAATCTCATGTGCACATCAACATCAATAGATTATTAAATGTTAAGCTGTCCTGGGGTTGATTGGTATTTTGTGTTGCCCGTTCTAGTTTCCAGTACTCTCACGTCTCCGGTTCAGTTGTGCCTGAGGTTCAATTATTCTCTGCTCATTTTCCTTAAACTTTCTCAAAAGCTAATATACAGTGGAGTTCTCTACAACAGATTTAGCTTAAAAATTACTTGTATCTGTCCAAAATATCATTATCTATGCTTTATTTAAAAAAAAAAAAATTTAAATGGAATGATTACAGAGAGGCTGTTCTTAAAAACTACTCATATCCAACTATATAGAAAATTATATCCTTTTATAGAAGTAGACCAAATGGGTATGGAAAACAAGAGAAGTGGCATTAAATTGCAATAGAAATCAGGATGTTTGATCTTTGGCACTGTCTGAGGGAAAAAAAAGAGCATGGAAAAAAACACCTTTCCTTTCTCTCTGAGAAATAATCAGCAAAAAGGAATGTTGCCGTAAAATGGAGTCAGGAATTGAAAGATTAGCACAGCTCTAGCAATCAGACATCGCAACTTAAATTGTTTTTCTTTTCACAGATTACTTACTAATGGATATAATTCCTTAAAGTTAGTTGGAGAAAAATTGCTTTATTGGGCCAGATAAACTTCCCAGGTAAATCTCATTATCTTCAAGGATGATTAGATGCCTGTGGTCAGAGTGGGTGTGTTTTTGCTGCTGTTTCACCATTTATAATGCAGTTTAAAATAATTTGATTACATTTCAAGCTCATATCCTTAGCTTTCATCCTCCATAATTGGGCTTCAGAGACTTGAGCTACAAATTGGTCTAGATATAAAGTCATAAATGGAAAATTTATGGAAGTCAAATAAATTGAGAAGTTTTGGATTTTCAGTATTATACAGAAATAGTGATGCATGTTGGTGATATGCCAGCCCATCTCTTTCACATAGATGAGTTCCTTTAATTCCCTCAACAATGTTTTCAGATGGATAAGCTTATATTTATCAAGTTAATGAGAATGCTGGCATTCAGAGACATTAAGGTTTCTAAATTCTCATAGGTGGAAAACAAGAAGATCTGGGAATAAATAAATAACTCTTAATCTTAGACTCTTCATGGGATAGCCCTCTACATTATGTATCAAATTAGGTTTTTTACTAAATACCTGATAACACCTTTTTTACAAAAAGTGTGTTTCGTAGTGATTGATTCAACCCATTCATGTAAATATATTTCTGCCTTTCCTCTTTCTCCCTTTTCCCTGCCTCCCTTTCCCTCTCTCTTTTATTGCTTCCATCACATAGTCATTGTGCAACACAATGAAACAGATCATATTTTAGTTTCATGGGACATAGGTCCATTCATCTACATCCCTTCAGGCATGATTCAGGGAATCCTAGGACTTCATAGATCAGAGTTCCAGGACTATATAGTAGGTAAACTAAAAAAATATATCCTCATGTCCTGGCAAAAGCATGTGGACCTGGAGAGAAAAAAGGTAAAATCAGAGAGTGGTGCACAGTCTGGATATCTCTAGCTAGAGCAATGAGCAATGTGGCTAGTCCTCCTTTTCATTTGGAAATATTATTACTGTAGTTTTTGCTAACAGAGCAAACTTAAGGCCTAAATGTAAAGTGACATTGACATCTTAATCTATGCTTCTTGAGGTATTTGGAAATGAGAGAATGACAGATTCTGAATTTGGAGGTGTGGCTGCTGGGCATTCCTTTGCCCCACATGTCTGGAGACAGATTCAACTCATTTTTGGCATATTACCTGCAGGCCTAAGAATGCTGATCAGAAATCAGTTCCCCTAGAGTTTTTATGTGTTTATAACACATCTTAAATTATGATTCTTTGTTTTGTACCATTCATTTCTTTATCGATATACCAGTCTATATTAAGGTTTAACTATTTTCCCAGCCTAGTGGTAGCTTCTGGAGTTACAGGACAGTAAAACGAAAGGATTCTGTTTTTCTGAACTCCATTCAAAGTGTGGCTGGATTATGCTTTCTGCATTTTCACATTCTATATCCAGATTTCACTAATGAGCATACCTATGGGTGTATCAGAATACAGGTATCAGTGTATTCAATGAAATGAAACACTTCCACAGATTTTTCATCTTTTAGAAGTTGAGTGATGGATTTTTTCATCTATGTCTTAACTTGCACAATGATATAGTACTAGTTATTAAAAAATATAAGGATCTACCATTAATATATAAATATTCAGCCGAAATGCTTCTTAATGGACAGTCTCAAGACACCACTTTAAAAACCTTGAGAGGAACCTTGGATGTGTTGATTGTCATCTTGAGACAAAGAAGTTCAGAACCTTGTCAAGATTCAAGCCCATCCAGCTACCTTTCAGCTCGTCACTTTCAGAACTTGATTTTGCATTCAACACAATCTCTTGGCATTTGAAACTCTGTCAAACTAAACAGTTCTCTTTCAGACACATGTTTTGAAAAGCTTCACAAGTTCTCTGTTTGGACATACAGTTTATCTTTTAAATAATATAACCTTGAAGTAACATTCAGGTATTATTTTCGTAAAAGGAAAACTAGAAACCAGTGATGCTTACATATTTGCTGTCTTCACAGAAAAAAAAAATGAACTCCTAACTTTATTTTTACACTGTAATGTAGTTGTGCCATTTTGAGACCATAAGGATGATTTTTTTTTGCAAATAATTCAGAGCCAAGATATAAGGTTGCTTCATTTCTCACTAAACCTAGGAGCAAAGTTGCTTTTTCATCCATAAAACAAATGTTTTCTTAAAAAATTGAAATTCTGGGACATGTATTTTACCTATCCTTTGCATCTCAAAATTCCAATTAATATTTTTGGTAGAATATAATCTCAATAATAATACTGAGCACACTACAGAGTTTATGATTGGATTTAAAAGGCAGGGTGTGAACAATAGCAGAAAAAAATCATCGTTTCATGTATTTTTTGTTATTCCATGCACCCATCTACATTTGTATCTTAATTTTAAATTCGTTATAGGATAGCACACTCTCTCCTATATTAAATCTTCTAAAATATACAATGCCAGCAGTACATTTTAAGTTTTAAGTATCATATGAATATGGCAAGGATAGTTGTTTACAATTTGTTGGAGGGTAACCTTATTGTGTGTACCTGTGTGTCTGTATGTGTATGTGTACGTTTACATTTCTTTCTTTTACATCCTATACATACATAAATTTATCTGCAGTACAATCAGCCTGAGAAAAACACCTATGTCTTTTAAAGTCAGCTTGGAATCATCAAGTTACACAGACCACTTACAATTTTGTCTAAATTTGAAATGCAATTACAGAAACCATGAAATAACAGAATAATTCTACTACATCATTTTTCGTCTAGCTTTGTTTTCTAGAATGGAGTATGTATTTTTAAAACATGTCTACATGTAATACAATTATTCTTTCTTTATTAAACAGTCTGTTGAAGACGGTTTACCCTCCTGCTTTTAAGATATTGTTCATTGCTTTATATACTGTTTTTCAAATAATGGAAAGAGAATAGAGAACAGGAATAAATTCATTTGGAAACATTTTACTGTTTTATTCCATTCCTGCCTCTCTTGGCTCCCTATGCTGTGTTTGCCCTTAACAAATTTAAGTGTTATACTGAGTATGTTTTCCTATCAGAGGTTGCAAACTGGCAGCTAGAGGGCCACAGATGGTCCACAGATGTATTTTCTTTGACTCATACAGTGTTGGCCTACACAATATTTATATCTCATTCTTAATTAGAACTGAGAGATTCCACTTATATGTGTGGATAACACTTCTCTTGAAAAAATATCAGAAGTTTTGATACCAGTGGATCTTTTCTTTTTGAACATAGTATTTATTGGCTGAGTTGAGGTCACCTTCCCTGTGATTCATCACAGCTCCTACCAATCCCTATTACACCTTAATATGGAAGCCAGTTGTCAATTGTTATTAGCGCACTTGTGCTATTGTTTTTCTTGCTGAGAACAAGGGAAAATGAAATATTTTTTCTTATAGCCCTTCCTCTATCTTATACATGGCCAACATCCCATATTTATATTATCAGCCTGCCTCTAAAATTATATAATTATAGGACCCCATTTCATTGGATGACTTTGACCCAATACAGTAAAAAGAGTCAAGCAGATTTAGAGTCTGCAGACCTGAATTCAGAATCCAAGTGTTATTTGCTGACTATATAATAGCATATAAATGAAGTCAAGTGATTTACCCTTGCCCAGCCTTTAACGTGTCTAAAAGAAAGTATTAAAACTACTTCTGTACTTTTAAAGAGTCAAAAACTACTTAAAGAAATTAAACCCATTGGTTTTGTCAGGAATAAGTGGACAATGTTTGCATAATGTCCTTGGGGCAGAGTAGGTATTGCATACATATTCATAGTATCCATGTGCCTCAGTCTGTTTCAGTCTGTTTAGTGCTACTATCAAGGGATACCTGAGGCTGGGCAATTTATGCAGGAAAGTTTATCTGGTTTATAGTTCTGCAGGCTGTACAAGAAGTATGGTGCCAACATCTGCTTGCTTTTCTGGTGGAGTCCTCAGACTTCTTCCCCTCATGGTGGAAGGTGAAGGGGAGCCAGTTTATGGCCATCACATGGTAAGCGAGGAAGCAAGACAAAGAAGAATGAGGTCCGTGGCTCATTTTAACAACCAGCTCTCATGGGAACTAATAAAGTGAAAACTCATTCATTACTGTGAGGATGGCACCAAGATATTCATGAGGTATCCAACCCCATGACCCAAACACCTCCCATTAGTCCTCCCCTCCAACACTAGGGATCAAATATCAATATGAAGTTTGGAGTCAAACGTTGAAACATAGCATGTCCTCTTGCCCCCCAAAAAACTTGTGTTCTCACAATCATTCTTTCCCAATAGTCCCCCAAAGTCTTAAATTGTTACAGAATTAACTCAAAAGCCCAAAGTCCAAAGGCTCATCTGAGACTCAAGGCAAGTTTCTTACAGCTATGAGCCTGTAAAATTAAAAAGTGAGTTATTTATAACCAAGATACAATGATTGCGCAGACATCAGATAAATATTCCTATTTTGAAATGGAGAATTCAGCCAAAACAAAGGGGTTAGAAATCCCATCCAGCAGGGCAGTTATTAAGCCTTAAAGCACCAAATACATTCCTTTGACTTCACATCCTCCATCCTGGCTACACTAATGTGGGTGGTCAGTTCTCAAGGCCTAGGGAAGTCCTGTCCTGGTGGCTTTTCTGGTGCTACTTCAATGTGGCTGCTTTCACAGGTTGGCATCCAATGCCTGTGGCTTTTCTTTTCTTTCTTTCTTTCATTTTGAGACAGAATCTCTCTCTGTTGTCCAGTCTACACTGCAGTGGTTCCACTCAGCTCACTGTAACCTCTGCTTCCTGGGTTCAAGTGGTTCTCCTTCCTTGGCTTCCTGGGTAGCTGAGATTACAGGAACTGGCCACCCACCTGCTTAATGTGTGTGTGTTTGTTTGTGTGTGTGTGTGTGTGTGTGTGTGTGTGTGTGTGTGTGTGTGTTTAGTAGATAAAGGGTTTCACCATGTTGGCCAGGCTGGTCTCAAACTCCTGACCTCAAGTGATCTGCCCACCTCAACCTCCCAAAGTGCTAGTATTACAGGTGTGAGCCCCAGCTCCTGGCCACCTGTTGCTTTTCTGAGCTGAGATTGTATTCTCCTGGTGACTCTATCATTCTAGGGTCTAGAGGGGAGTAGCCTGATTTCCATAGCTTCACTAGGAACTATACTGGTGGGAACTCTCTGTGGGAGCTCCAATACCACATTTCTGCTCAGTATTGCCTTAGTAGAGGCTCTCTGCAGGGCTCCAACCTGGCAGCAGTCTTCTGTCTGGGGGTCCAGGCTTTCTGATACATCCTCTGAAATCCAAGTGAAACACGCCTAGCTTCCACCACTCTTGCATTCTGGGTCCCTGCAGATTTAATATTATGTGAAAGCTATCCAGGCTTACAGCTTTTACTGTCTGGAGCAGTGGCAGTGCCTAGTATCTTTTGAGCCGTAACTAGTGCTGGCCTGGGTCCATTCTCTTAAAACATTTTTGTCCTCCTAGGCCTCTGGGCCTGCGATGGTAGGGACAGTCTCAAAGATTTCTGAACCACCCCTGGGGGGCTTTTCCCCAATTGTCTTGACTATTAGCAGCTTGCTCTCTTTTGTCTATGCTAATGTCGCTACCAAGTGGTTGCTCTGCAGCATCCTTGAATACCTCTCCTGAGGTATTCAAGCATCCTGAGGATGCTCTTTCCTTCTCTAACACATAGCCAGGCTGCAAATATACCAAATGTTTATGCTCTGCTTCTCTATTAATTATAAATTTCACCTTTAGGTTATTCCTTTACTGCAGTTATAAATTCTTTCTCTGTCCATTTGAAACGTGCATACATCTTCTCCTAAGCTTTGCCAATTTATAACCCAGAGAATGCCTTTCTGCAGGACTTGGAGCCATCTCTTTGAAATGTAAATATTCAAGGCGATGGTCTATCTCTCAATTCGTTGGGAGTTTAGATAACTAACTTCTATGAACACCAATTGGCAAATGCACGTGGCCTAATCACAGAGAAACATACTTGCAAACTCAGGAATAACTCAGTGTTTTCCACATATCCATTGACCAACCTCTCTTGTAAAGTTCTCTGGTACTTTTCTACTAGCTCATCCAAATGCTCAAAACCTTCCAACCTTTGTTTCTATGGAAGTGTTGAATTCAGTCTCTCTCCACTTTGCAACAACTTGAAGAATTTCTTCCCATCCTCCTTAATTTTGTCTGGTACAATCTTTTTGACACAACTCTGGCTTCAAATCTTGAAGCCAGATTTGATGCTTGTTTCTAAGAAGAATACTGTATATTTTGTACCATTTTCTCAACTATATATTAACACTTTTAGAAATATATTTTATTTTTGTTTTCTTATTGGTTTGAACATTTATCTTTTTACTGTATTTGCTTTCTAGACAGCAAATTAAATAATTTTTGAAAGATGATGGGAAGAAATGGCTTTTCGTCTTATTTCTATTTGTCACACTAAGAAGGTGATTGCATTGATGGGTACAGGCAAAAACAGTGAGTGAGTTTCTTTTTTTGTTTTTTTGAGATGGAGTCTCACTTTGTCACCAGGTTGGAGTGCAGTGACACCATCTCGGTTCACTGCAACCTCCGCCTCCTGAGTTCAAGTGATTCTCCTGCCTCAGCCTCCTGAGCAGCTGGGACTACAGGCATGTGCAACCATGCCCAGCTAATTTTTGTATTTCTTTTTCTTTTCCAGTAGAGACAGGCTGTCAACTGGATGGTCTCAATCTTTTGAACTTATGATCTGCCCTCCTCAGTCTCCCAAAATGCTGAGATTACAGGCGTAAGCCACCAGGCCTGGCCAAGATATTTTTAAATAGTAAAGGTTATAGAAAGTTATGGTTAGTAAAGCAAGTGGTAACACAGAGCACCCTCAGAAAGGAAAGCTCTCTAAGTTCCCCCACAGATATAAGCAGCTGTGAATAATCAATTTTGCCTAAAGGTGAGAGTGTAGAAAGCTTCTTTGATGTTCATTCTTTCAGTGCTTTTTAGGAACATCTTCCTAACATTTTGTAACTCCTGCTTGTATTACAACAATGGCCTCATATGTGCTTACTCTTCAGGGGAGAATAGTTGCTGCAAAAACCTTTGCAGCAATTGTCTTTCCTTACTGCACGATAAAGTGGGGTGAACTTCAATTTTCTTAGAGCATCTCTTAGTCAGTCCAGGATTCAGCCAATCTGTAGTCCATTCCTGCATCTCAAATGATGGAATAATATCTGGCAGTAACCCAACACTTGACAAGTATTCATCCCAGTAGGAACTATACTGAGTTCAATAATGAGGAATCAATAGCCTTGCATTTATGAGTATCTTCCTACCCAAGGATATTGAAACACATTAGTTAAGAATTAAAGTTGTGGAAATATCTCAGAAGGAGTGAGTCCCCTAGGTAAAGTATAGGTAGAGCATATGACTTTTTTTTTCTATTTTCTTCCTCATTTATCCAGAGTAGAATTTCTATTTCTATTCAATTATGACACACTTCCTTTTGAGATCAGATATGGCTTCACCATTTCACTGTGGTGGCACCACTGAGTGAGCTGAGTTGACATGTGAGATGAAATGATCTGCCAACCCAAGATCTTAGTATGGTAAACTGGGGATACTGTCCTGCAGCATGTTTCAATTTCCTAGAAGCTTTCTCATTGCTGGTGCTGGTAACTCAGAGTGGGAGGATGGAAAGGAGAGAAGTGTCTGACTTAACAATTTGTTGCATAAAGCTGCCAAAGTTTTAGCCATGTAGAACTCATAAACATTCCCACCATTGCTGTGGTGAAGGAAGAGACTCTATTCATGTGTGAACAGTCTCCTCCAGATAATCATAATGATTTGTTGTTTACTACGAAACAATCGTAGGAGCAATTGAACAACTATTGTGACAGTTTCACTTATCCAGTCATAATTTGTAACTACTTACATCTCTGCTATAGCACTGAATTCAAGAGATAAAAAACGATCAACTAGTGGAACCTAAAGACCTAACATCTGCTGGAATTTTCATAATAATATCCCTAGTCATAACCAAATTATTTTGTTAGTTAAAGATTTAGACGTTATTACCTCTGTAATGACAGCATGTACTGGACAGAGAGAAGTATAATGTGATACATAGTATATTTGAGGCACATTCATTTTAAAAACATTGAAAGACATTCAAGGATTATTAAGATTTTAAAAATTTAATGTTTCCCAGATAGTTATTATTTTAAAGTAATACACCAAAGACTTTCAAACTGAGAATCAAATCAAGAATGCATTCTCATTTACAATAGCCACACACATGTGAAAATAAAATACCTAGAAGTATATCTAGAGAGGGAGGAAGATCTCTATAAGAACTATCCAATATTACTGAAAGAAATCATAGATGACAAAAACAAATGGAAAAACTATTCCATGATCATGGATTGGATAAACCAATATTATTAAAATGTAAAATCTATAACAATCTACAGATTCAATGTTATTACTATCAAATTACCAGTGCCTTTTTTTCTCACAGAAATAAGCAATTCTAAACTTCATATGGAACCAAAACAGAGCTCAAATAGCTAAGAGCAAAAATAATAAAACAACAGGATCATGTTACCTAACTTCTTCTTTAAACTATACTACAAGGTTTTAGTTAACAACACAGCATGGTACTGGTGCAAAAATAAACACATAAACTAATGGAATCGTATTGAGACCCCTATAATAAAGCTGATTATGTATAACCAAGTGATCTTTGACAAAGTCAACAAAAATAACAATAGGGAAGAGACACCCATTTCAATAAATGTTGCTGAGTAAGTTAAAAAAAAATAATAATAATAGACAGAGAAGAATGAGACAGGGAGGACCAGAGCAAATCAGCAATACAGAGTCAAACATCTTCTCTATATCATATAAAGGAAATACATGTTTATAACTAAATGATGCCATCTTTGATCTCCAAAAAAAAGCATTAATGACCCATCATCAAAACATTCTTTACTAAGGATGACTTTTCACTAATCCCCCACAATCTATTATCCAATATGATCAAAAATATAAGATGAACTCCCTGCCTGGGGACCAGAACAAAGCCCACAGATGTACAAGGAACCAAGGGTCTTCTTGGTTCTGTGCTAACACCCACAGATCTTTCTTGCTGATGGAAATCATTTAGTGTTGGGTTACAAATATACTACAGTATTTAGTCACAGAGATCCTTCAGAATAACATTTTGATTATATAAAATATCTAATGTCATTTCTTCTTAAAAAAAAATGTTGCTGAGTAAACTGGCTAACCGTGTGCAGAATAATTACCTGGACTTCCACCTTTTACTAGATATAAAAATTAACTCAAGGTGGCCTAAAGACTTATAGGTAAACCTCAGACTATAAAATCCTAGAAAACCTGGGATGTACTCTTCTAGACATTGGCCTAGGTAAAGCATTTATGATGAAGACCCCAAAAGCAAAAGCAACAAAATAAAATATAGACAAATAGGATGTAATTAAACTAAAGAACTTCTGCACAGCAAAAGAAACTACCAAGAAAGTAATAAGACAGTTTAGAGAAGGGGAGAAAATATTTGAAACTATGCATCTGACAACGAACTAATATCCAGAATCTACAGACTTAAATCATCAAGCAAAATACAAATAATCCCATTTAAGAGTAGGCAAAGGAAATGAACAGACATTTCTCAAAATAAGACATACAAGTGGCCAACAAATGTATGTAAAAATGTTCAACATCACTAGTCATTTGAAATGCAAATCAAAACCACAATGAGATACCATCTTATACCATTTGAAATGGCAATTATCAAAAAATCAAGAAATAATAGATATTAGTGAAGTTGAGGAGAAAAGGGAACACTTACTCACTATTTGTAGGAATGCAAATTAATTCAGCCACTGTGGAAAGCAGTTTGGATACTTATCAAACACCTAAATAAAGAATTATCATTGGACCCAGTGATCCCATTACTGGGCATATACCAATGATAAATAAATCATTCTACTAAAAAGACAGCTGCACTCACATGCTTATCAGAGGAATCAGCTCAGGCACCTATATATGGTAGATTGGATTAAAAAAAAAGTGTAACATGCACATCATGAAATACTACACAGCCATAAAAATGAAATAAATCATATATTTGCAGCAGCATGGATACAGATGGAGGCCATTATCCTAAGCAAATTAATGCAGAAACAAGAAACCTAATATTGCATGCTTTCAGTTATAAGTTAGAGCAAAACACTGGGCACCCATAGACATAAAGATGGCAACAATACACCTTGGGAACCCCAAGAAAGGGGCAAGGGTTTTATGCTCATTACCATGGTGATGGCTTCATTCATACTCCAAAACTCAAAGTCACTCATTACACCCATGTATCAAATCTGCATGTATTTATTAAGGTTATTAATTAACCTATGTGAAATGATATATTTATGGAAATGATCAGTTTTTTTATTTTTGTATAAGTCATTGTGAGTTTTTTTTTCTCCAACATTCACACTTTTGAATTGTGGTCAGAATTGAACTGATCCTCAGTTTGGGAGATTTTTAATTTGTACCCATCAATCAGAAGAATCTCATTTTCCCAAGGCAGTGGTGTTTCCTTAAGCACAGCTATCATTTGAAAATTGTATTATCTGTCCAAATTTCATTCTGTTTGGTCGGAAGAATATTATGTTGTATGTTTGTTATGCCTGAAAATGTACAACAACTTTGCTATCATGACCAAAGTCTGCCTGAGGATAAATTATATTCTTAGAGTAGAGCAGAGTGAGTTGTAGGAAATGGAGTAGAAGCTCTTAACAAACCACACATGAAAGTAGCTCTACTTCGGGATGTTTTAGAAACACGGACAAATCAATATTTTTAAGGCATTTTTAATTGTGCATTCTGTCAGTTGCAACAAAAATATCCTAATTGATTCAGTTGGGGATTCGACAATGAGCGAAAAGCAGACTCCTTTCTCAGCATTATTACCTTTGAATGTAGCCACTTTCAAACTTTCAATTGAAACTGTAGCTCCTATGTGCTACACAATGTGTCTAAGATATATCAGGAATGGATTTTCATTATTAGACTGATTTCTCATGTAAGTAAAATAAACTAGTTTATATTATGTTACAGTTCCCTGTTAGTAGATTTTTGGTACAAGATGTTTTATGGTGGGATGGACCATGTATGTCTAGAGAATATGGTTGGCTATAGATTAAATTACAGATTATTAGCCATGGAGAAGAGTGACTTAAGGACATAATTTATCAGAGGTTTATAACTGACGAAAGATAATTAAAATACTTTATTTTGCGGTATGATAAATTATACATATTTACTGAGATACTAATATGCACTATGGCTTATGCTAAATAATCTTTAGAATTAGAAAAAATAGAATTTGTGGAGATCTTTTCTTTCAAGGTACTTATAATCTAGCCAGAAAGATGAAAATCTTTGGAAACATAAGAAAGAGAAGACTCATCTAATTAGTTGCTAAATTATGCTTTATGCCCTAATTCAGAGCAAAAAATATCAGTAAAGACTGAATAATTCTGAGGAAGATGCCCTGAGTTTTATTGGGTTATGATCAGGAATGTTTTGATATGAAGTGTTACATAGTAAAACATGACATTCTGTATCTTAATGATTGAGTGCTCTCTTGTTCTGTAACCAAGACTCCTACTCTTAAAACAAGTGTTTTTGTAGTTGTACTTGTAACTGCATTTAAAGTGTCCTTAATTTATTAACAATTGTGTGTGTGTGTGTGTGGTGTGTGTGTGTTATAGACTGTGGATACAATTTAGCACATATTCACTGATATTAACAGTGCTAAAATGTGCTGAACTACCAACTCAAGGTTAATACATTGTAGGAAAGTCATTTCACAAGGATAAGTTGACTTCTTGAAAGGGCTATGGGTTGCAGTGGAACGTGTTGAAAACTTGGAATATAAAACCTTTGGATTCATTTCCAGCTCCTTCATGTATCATTTTTGTGGACTTGGACAGGTTTTCCTTTGAGTTTTAGCATGCTTGTATGTAAAATGGGGATAGTAATATCTATTGCAGCAAAATTTCTGTGGTAATTATATTTTTGTATCAAATACAGATTATGGAAGTATCTGTAAGCTACACACACACACACACACACACACACACACACACACGTGAATATTAGTTATTGTTGCTTGTCCTAGAAACTTTGTGAATTTCCATTTTAATAGCTGGGTTGAAAACTTAACAAAGCTATTTCCTGGTGAACGATAGACAGGATAGAATTAAAAAACTACAAGAAACTTTGTCATTGATGGATAACTTTTGCTAAACTTTTAGCGACTCAATGGAATGCCTCTACCCAGTCTGTAACAGCAACATAAAAAAGTTTTAAAAAATACTATAATGAAAATAAGCTCCTAGGCCTTCTAGTATAAGAAAAAAATCGCCACACAATTCGTCTTTTAAAAAATATCAGCAAAAGTTGAAAGTTCAACTGGTTGGAGCTCTGAAGATTATATGTAGGAAAAACTATACGAATAACGAAAGGAACCAAGTCTAACACTGTATGGAAAAGTTCACTACAAACTGTTACCTTCTCATTTCTAATATTTATGTCACTTTGTTTAGTACTGTCACGCAATGAAACCCAATTCCTAGAAATATCAGAAAAGGTGACATAAGAGCGAAACTGACGTAGAACCCCTAATCAGAAATTTTCTTCTCAAACTGAATAATTTAGATGTACGTGCAGCCTTGAAAACTTTGTTTAGAAGGAAGAGCCAAAATCTGTATTTTTTCTAAATGAACTTTTGCAAAAGAAGTATTTAAAACATCAATTAAACAAGTAAAGTTTTGAAATCTTGCTAACATGGAGCAACCAAGTTTGAGATTAGAATAGCTGTATGCTAAAGAGATGCTGTGATCTGACCAAGCCTCTCAAAATTCACGTGTTGAAACTTAATTGCCAAAGTGAAAGTCTTAAGAGGTGAGGACTTTAGGAAGTGATTAAGTCATGAGTATGGAGCTTTTATGAATCAAATGAGTAGCTTATAAAAGAACTGTAGAAAACTAGGTAGGCTATTTTCCCTTCTGACATGTGAGGACACAACATTCCTCTCCTCTGCAGGACACAGTGTCCAAAGCACCATCTGAAAACAGACAACTCACCCTCATCAGACACTGAACCTGTCAGCACCTTGATCTTGAATTTCCCAGACTTCATAGTTGTGAGCAATAAATCTATACTGTTTATAAACTAACCAGTTTAAGGTATTTTGTTACACCAGCAGGAATGTACCAAGACAAGAGGTGTAGAAAATTACGTATTTGTTTTTTACATACACTCTCTGCTTATTGCTATTAAATCTAAGGGTTATGTGGTCCGAATCAGTGGTGGGAACGACAAGCAAGGTTTCCCCATGAAGCAGGGTGTCTTGACCCATGGCCGTGTCTGCCTGCTACTGAGTAAGGGGCATTCCTGTTACAGACCAAGGAGAACTGGAGAAAGAAAGAGAAAATCAGTTCGTGGTTGCATTGTGGATGCGAATCTGAGCGTTCTTAACTTGGTTATTGTAAAAAAAGGAGAGAAAGATATTCCTGGACTAACTGATACCACCGTGCCTCGTCGCCTGGGGCCCAAAAGAGCTAGCAGAATCCGCAAACTTTTCAATCTCTCTAAAGAAGATGACGTCCGCCAGTATGTTGTAAGAAAGCCCTTAAACAAAGAAGGTAAGAAACCTAGGACCAAAGCACCCAAGATTCAGCCTCTTGTTACTCCACGTGTCCTGCAGCACAAACGGCGGCGTATTGCTCTGAAGAAGCAGCGTACTAAGAAAAACAAGGAAGAGGCTGCAGAATATGCTAAACTTTTGGCCAAGAGAATGAAGGAGGCTAAAGAGAAGCGCCAGGAACAAATTGCGAAGAGACGCAGACTTTCGTCTCTGCGAGCTTCTACTTCTAAATCTGAATCCAGTCAGAAATAAGATTTGAGTAACAAATAAATAAGATCAGACTCAAAAAAAAAAAAAAAAAAAACTAAATCTGAAAACCAAATAGTGCTCTTAGAAAATTATGATGCATAATAATTTTAGTCTCCTCTTATTTTCATGCAAATGATTCTCATATTCATATATAGAAGAAAAACAGAAGGCAAAGTGGAGATGATAGTGGTATTTTAATTATTCATATATCACAAACTATTGCTCTTTTTAAAATAAAGTATGTTTGTAAAGGAAATTTGATATTCTTTGAAAAGAAGATGCTTACTGTAATATTTCACTGAAACTGCGGTGAACAGTGAATGATGGACAATTCACTGGGAACTATTCTAGGGAATTTAAATGACTAACTTACCTTCTATGTTATTGTTTAATTCGTTCTCCATTGATTTATATTAGTCATTTCTTTAACATGCTCATATGCACAAACAGAAGGGGCTTATCTCACAGTGTTGAAGGATCACCCAATTCTGGGTAACATTGAAATATGCTAAGGTTAGTACACAAACAGGAATACCAGACACATTTCTATCATGGTAACAACAAGGAAAGCATGCCTCTCCCTTTTCTGTAAAAAAGAAAAAATACATATCCTTAGCCTGTTTTCATCATAACAAACTGACACAGAGCCTGCTTGTTAATGATGATCAGAATCTTCCAAGTAGAGAAATAGTTCCATAAAGAGAAATAACATTTTGAAGACAGAATTCCTATCGGAAATTAGATGGAATTTTTCTGAAGAGATAATGTTTCTTTCATCTTCCTAATTAATCATTGGTGCTTATAGTGTTTATTACTAAAATTGCATCTGAGTTTGGAGGCGGATTGGTAGCATATATCACAAACATTGTTAGATCACAGAATGAGAACACAGTCATAATTACGATTACATCTCATTGATTACTGGAGATATGAGAAAATGCACAATTATTTTATTGGTAGAAAAATGTTTAACCCTCAAATAGACACATTTACTAGGTGCTCCTACTCACTATCCATGCTTTAATCACTCATAGAGCATCTCCGATGTGTCTGACACTTTGTCAAATTATATAGACAATGCAAAATAAAGATGGGATAGTGGAGTGGGGGCAAGGAAAGCCAATAGCAGGGAAATTATGCTGCAATTGTGCCTAATGATATCAGTCAGTCAGTTTTTTTCTTATGAACCTTTTTGTGACTCTTGTAGTCTAGTATGCCTGTAGCTCTCCCAAACTGTACAATTTAGCATTTTTACTATTTTTATTGTTTGTCATATTTTCACTTTGTAGCGTTGTCATCCCAGGGTGCGAACTCCTTGAAAATAGCATTTTCATTTGTTCTCTGACCCTAGCACACTTAGCACAGTGCTGAATACAAATTGCTATGTTAGGTTAAATATGGTATGTGACACTCCAACCCACCATCAAAGCAGATACAGTCAGTTGAAAATAATTCTGCTTTCATTGCAGTTTACAGAACATAAAGGTCTTCTAATGTAGTTCTTTTTTACAGATGTCATTGAAGTGCTTTAGTCCAGAAGAAGATTTTCCAGCATTTGACTGAGTCTCAGACTGGCATGGCCCAGAGTTGAGTCAAACAGAGATCAGAAAATAAATTGGATGGAAACATTCAGAACAGAGACTTTCTCAGGATTCTTTGGATTCCAGCTGATAAGAAACAAAAAATTTAAAAATGCATTGTGCTATAATAATTTTCCAAGTAGTAGTTATTTTAAGAATTTCTAATTAAGAAGGGCATAAAGCTGCATTGTGATTGAAAGAAGTTGGGGGAGGTGCTAACTGCCAAATGAGTATACTTAAAATTGGCACCATATCAACTGTCCCTGTCAAAGACTGAGTGGGTAAGCCAGACTTTCCTACTCCACCAGGAACTATCTCCAAGCTTGTACCTTGCTGATAAGAAAAGGAGTAGGAGGTTCTTTAATGTAGATTTTAAAGATATTTATTATCAGAAAGGCTTGCAATTTCCTGGAACTCATACTATTGACCTCTTCATATAAGAATTACAAACTATAAATAAGCACTGTTTATTATTTTCATTTTTTGAAACAAAAGAGATATATCTTTCAAAATTCTTTGTTATTTTCTATATAGTGTCAATCAATATATAAATGCTGTGTTTTGTTAGTTGAATTAACGTAAGCAAAATTTCTCTTATTAAAATTCAGTCTCTGATAGAGGTTGACATTTCTCAATTCAGAAACTTGCATTTTTCTTTATTTAATATAATACTGATAACTAATGTACAGTTAACAAGTGGCTGCCCAAAGTTTGAGAAAATGTACTAACATTTCATCGGAAAAATCAAGTGTGCTTTCTTAAGCATGTGAATAAATAGTAGATGATCTCTCATATCATTTGGTTGTTGTGTTATTTACTGCCTGAAATTGTGTCCTAAATTAAATTTCAGATAAAAATCAGTAATTATTCCATTTCTATAGGCATTATGATATCTTTCAGAAAACACAAATTAGTTTTTTTATGAGAGAGTGATTTGATTAACCTACAAAGAAGGACATTTTTAAAAAAGGATATTTATAATAGCAATGTCTAGTATTCATATATGTTTTTAATAATTAAGGTAGGCTCACTTGGTAGTTTCTATTTATTATGGTTCTCTCTTTAAGGTTTACAATTTTATAAATTTATAAACAAATTTATGTGTATAAGTTTATGAGTTCATAAATTTTTATATATATATATATATATATATATATATATATATATATATATATATTTTTTATTTGAGACGGAGTTTAGCTCTTGTTACCCACGCTGGAGTGCAATGGTGCGATCTCAGTTCACTGCAACCTCCGCTTCCTGGGTTCAGGCAATTCTACTGCCTCAGCCTCCTGAGTAGCTGGGATTACAGGCACACACCACCATACCCAGTTAAGTTTTTGTATTTTGAGTAGAGATGGAGTTTCACCATGTTGGCCAGGATGGTCTCGATCTCTTGACCTCGTGATCCACCCGCCTCGGCCTCCTAAAGTGCTGGGATTACAGGCGTGAGCCACCATGCCCAGCCTAAATTTATAAATTTTAATCCAGGTTCCATTATTCTCTAGTAAAGAACATACTTTTTTTCACCTATGTAACCACGTCATTGTTTTTCCCATTCATCAAAATCTCATTTGCCATTAAAAGGTCCTCTTAATATGGAGGAACCTAATTGCATTCCAGGTCTCAGGAGTAGAACACATGACTGAGGATAAACCTACCAGTGCTTTTCATTCTCTGGCCAGTGTGATTGTCTTATGGAGGGCATATGACTTAATCCAATTGGACATATAAACCTCACAATTTGCTATTTTGAAATACTCTGTCATATTTGCAGAATATGAAAGAGGAAGTTATGCATCTCAATAGCTGCAGAAAGCATTTTGAGACCATGAGAGGAATTCTACATAGCAGAAGACAAAGTAGAGAGAGAGAGAAAAAAAAGAATGTATCCTAGTTTGGTAAAACCACTGTGATCATAGCTCAAGCCTCAGGATAAGCATTGAAATGGATGTCCTATTATTGAAACTGAACATATACAAACAGCAATATCAGCATTATATTTTTTATTCTTAGATGAAATGCATTTATGATTCTATTTTAATTGGAACTAAATGTGCATGGTATGTCCTTCTATAATTGCGTGAATTCCTAAGCCCTGGAGCTACCTAGCTAAGAGCAGAAATTAACTCTCTTGGTTTTCTATACAAATCCCTTTTGCCTACCTCAGCATTTCCCCAGTCAATGTTCCTCAAAACACCTCTACTAGTTAATGGGATTTCCATGAAAATATTCCTTTGTGCTTGAATAAATTAGAAAGTTTTATTCCAAAATTTTAAACATATTTAAGAGAGTTTCCTTTCCGTTTACATCTCAGAAAGGAATATACTAAGTGAATCCACAGTAGAAAAATTTAGGTTAAACATTTACATAAACATAAAGTCTTACATAAACACCACATTTTAAAATTAGTATCATTACTAATGGCTTTTAGATCAAGGCTTTAAAGAACAAAATGTTGGTAGTTTCAGTTCTATCTCATACTTAACCCTTTATACTGCTTTTTAAGGGATAAGGCTGCTTGCCGTGTAAATGTCTTGCCTTTCATAATTTTATTTTCTGTGATTTTGATATTTCAAGGGATGTTGTTTTGCTATGCGATCTGCATGTAGTAATGAGCTGTGCCATAGTGGAGCTCTATTTTTATTTTTTATATTTTAAAATATAATGTACTTAAGTATCTTTAACAGGTTTACTCTTGGCTTGGCAAATGTTGGAGGTGTTTTCACAAAATAGCATTGGAAAAAAGTATATAGTACTTAGATATGTTTATCAAATTATTGCTGTCACTACTAGAGGATTGGACACTAAAGGAAAAATAATAGTCATACAACACGAAGAGCTAGAGAAGAATCGTCACCATTACATCATGTAGTTATCATAAGAGGGTTAAGGTTAGAAATATGAAAGTGATTATAAGGTGGAACAGATCATTTTAAATCCTAACAATTTTTACTGTATTTTTAAATGTAACATTTAGTTTGGAGATAAAGGATTGAAAATGAACATTTTGGTTAGTTTTGAAAAATCAACTAGTTTTCATTAAGTACTTCTATGTTTCCACCTGTGTGGAATACAAAGTATGCTGATTTCACAATGCTCCTGAACAAGATTGCTTTTACACAATCTTCTTTTGCAGATACAACTTAAATTCCTTAAAACCATTAGAGGCAAATATCTAGTCACTAAGGTCTATGGAAATACCCACCCACATAAGACTATGGACTTGTATATTGTGAAAACTTTCCAGAGGAACCACATGTACTGAGCAGTGAAAAGCTAATCATATCTGGAGAGATGGAGGAATGATCACATCTCAAACAGGAAACAATTTCCTGATATTTTGAAGCACTGGGGTTATCAGTAATTTATTAGACATTTCATTTACATACATTAAATATGAAAGACACATATATGATATATATTCTTCACTTACAAGCTGTTACTATTTATTCATATCAGGCAAATTTCAGTGAAAATTGGCTTGCTCAAACTCTTTTATAATTAATATCTTCACTTACTTTTTAAGCTTTGTTCATCAATCTTATGATTAATTCTAAGCCATAAAATAAAAGAATAAAAATAATTCTAGTGCCAAGGAGATAGATATATACCATAAAAATTCTTTACTGAGTTGTTACTGGCTTCTGATCATAGTTGAGAGAATGTGGTAATAATCATTATTTTTAAGGCAAAATTCACAGATCATTAAAAAAAATACATTGAGTTGTCAGCCGTGTTCCTCAAAATCAGAATGCTTCTACTAAACAAATGTATTTTGAAGGCCGACTATAGGCCATATGCTTAAGCAAGCAAAGAAAATGTTTAGTTTACAGACAGAGAGGAATATAACAACAACAACAATAAAATTGCCTCTGCAGCAGTCTTGTTATAACAAACTTGCTTTCTTGAGTCTGGAATTTGTGGGAGATTTCAGAAAAATCTGGAGCTGTGCTTGAATTACATTCTTTGTCTTCTGTGTGACATAGATTTATACCTGAAAAAGAAGATATGATTATTAGGTTGTTTTGACATTATTCAGTGTAAAGTATTTTTCAATAACTGGAGGGAGCACGTACAAGCTGTGTCATCCAAAATGCAATAGAACCTTTTTCACTTCACCTGGCATATTAAGTATTGGCCTCAGCTTATTTAACAGCTGATTCCACTCTATCGGAACATTCTTCTTCAGTGGGAAATGCAGATGATATTTCTGGGCATGCAGATTATCTTACATTGATGGCCTCAGCAGACTCTCTTGTGTAATAATTACCCTGAGAGAAACAACAAAACAAATGAGAACCAAAATAGATTCATTCCTCCAAAGAGCTAGGGGAAGAGCCTTGGACATAATACGGACAGGGAGGAAATTGAGGACAAGTGTCATGAGGTTTAAGCCATCAGTTTTAGGGGCAGAAATTTCAAAAAGTCGTGTGGCAAGGTGATTAGATGAACAAAATGAGAGGAGAAAGACACAATTATGAAAAATCTGATGAAAGAAATATAGACTTTGATAAATATAATCTCAGCATTCATGCCTCTCCTTCCTTATTAAATAGAAAACTGAGATGGAGGCAGAGGGTTTGTCCAAGAAAATGGGCCAATAAAGATACTTTCATTCCCCCTGACAATCATTTTTTCAGGAAATCTTCTTTAAGCCAATGAATGAATGACATTGCGGGGCTGGCAGGAGTTGATTTGGGAAGGAGAATGTTATCCTAATCAAACAATAAGATACAAGAAGAAGTTTTGCAAAGTTCTGGGGAAAGACTTTTCCATTCTTAATTGTTTGCTGCAGGGAAAGACCGTCTTGATTCTCCCAGATCTGATTTTGCCATGCACAAGAAATGACTTTTTCCGCTGTTTCTTACTAGCTTTTAGATAAAGCTACACCAGGAGGAGGTTAAAAGCCAAGAATACTTCCGGCAAAAGGAAATCAGAGCTGTTGGATTAAGTCATCTCAAAGGCCTGCCTTAACCTGTGCTCTCAGGGTTGTCTTATTAGCTAAAATACCACAGGGGTGTGTGTGTGTGTGTGTGTGTGTGTGTGTGTGTGTGTGTGTAATTCCTTTTAGCTAGAATCATCTTGACTGATATAAAGCCCATATAATAAAATCCTGCTTAATTTTCCTAAGACTTAGTGCTAATTCTCAAAGGCTAATAGGGCAAATAATTAATTACATTATTCACAAAAATTCCAATTTAAAGAAATGTTTCTTTAACCTGTAGAAATCATTCTTTTGTAATAGTAGAATTTCTTTAGAACTCTCATCAATCCATTTTGTTTTTCTTTTTGTCACCTCAAGCAGTGCTTCTCTAATATTAACATGTATAGAAATCAACTGAGATGGAAATTGAGATTCTGTATTTTCAATAAGCTCCAGGTAATGTTGATGCAGTTGGTCCTGGAACCACACGTTGACTATTAAAGAGGAACTAAACAACAGACTTTGACCTTCTGCAGATATAAGATCAACAAATATGAGTAATTATTGGACTCCGACCATATGTTGCACTATATTTAAAAAGACCCAAATGAAAAATGTCTACAACAAACTCAATTCTGCACAGATCTCCACATTCCTCATCACCTCACATATTTTTTAAAAATCTCATCTCACAGATTTCTAAAGCGTTGTGGAAAGGATAGAGTGCTGAAGGAAAAACATCTTGGTTAAATTTTCTTTTCCCATGAATTCAATTTTACAAAATGGAATATAAAAATTGACATATTATTTGGGTAAATAAACAATCCCAAGATACACAGATTTATATGAAGAAGCAATGTACATATTTTGGTTACTCAAATAGCTTAGCCTATTTTTTAGATAGTTTTAACTAGGTCTTCATCTAAATGCTATCAATGTCTAAATTAGTTATCCACATTTTCTGTAGTCTCTTTATTTGTATTTTTGTATTTCTTTCTTGAATGAAACAGTATTTTGATTCAGTGCTAAAATGGAAAAAACTATTAAAATGGACAAATTTTATAAAGATGCAAATTTTGGAATATGTTTCAAATGAATATACTAAAATTATTTTCTCCTACATTTGAGTGATGTACCATATAGTGAAACCTGAGTCATACTCTGCCACAGGATTTTGAGAAATGCAAAAGAGGAATCCTTTCCTTTTCCTGTCTTTACACTTGCACAATTGTATAATCTGTAGGTACATTATAAACATTCATTTCAAAACGCTTTATTGACTACTTACTAATATTAGTTGGGAAAACTAGATGCTACAACGCCTTAAACAAATACATCCTAATGCAGTAGAAACTTATTCTCACATTTTCCAATGAGTGTGTTTCTGGCTCACTTCCAGATTGTTCTTTAGGAACACAGACCTCTTCTATATTTTTGCTTCTTCTTTCTCCAGTGCCTTGGAATACTCTGTATTCAGCCAGTGGAAGGCAAAAGCAAAAGTAGAAAATATCAAGTTGTTAAAATCCCTGTTCTAGGAGTGATATATCACTTCTGCTAAATTTTCATGCTGAGAACTAGTCACCTGCATTGTATGAGAGCTGAGAAGTATAGTCCACAGTTAGGCAACAGTCTCTCAGCAACAAGTTAACCATATGTAAGGGAAAACGCACATTCTGCAGACAGATAGACATTTCTGCTATAGTTCTATTTATCCATTATCTGTTAGCTGGCCCAGGTGAGCCACTAGAAAGATAAGTCTGAGACACTGAACATTGCTATCTAATGAGGTAAACAAGTACTCACGTTAAAAAAAGTCCTATAGTGTGGTAAGTACTAGGAGTTAAAGATAGCTAGAAAACAATGTTTCATCAGTAAATTTACTTTGGAGGAAGTTAATTCTATTGACATTAGAAGAAAAATAGAGTAGTTTAGAAGAGAGAAGACTCAAGAGGAAGTTTCTTATGTAAGCATTGTCAAGAGCTTGAAGTTAGATATTGACAGTGTAAAGAGGGAGCAAATCCAAGAAACATTTACTCAGTAAACTTTTTTTTCCAAAGATCACATTCCAAGGAATAAGGTGAAGGTGATTTAGCATGATTTAGTGCTGACTTTAAGAAACTGAATAGATTAAGACATTGACTGTTACAGGGAATGAAGAAGTCATAGTGAATTTGGGTTAGTGAATGTTAATCTGTTATTTAGAAAGACCTAGTACAGATATGTAAAGGCTAATTATGCCTTTCGTTTTTGGCACATGAAAGAGGCCATAGATTGGTAAAAAGAGAGAGGATTTATCCCTAGGAAAATGGTAGCTAAAACCTAAATGGCAGCTGAAATTGTAAGGAAGTTTGTGAATAATTAGAAGAGAAAATGACTAAAGACAACACTAAAATTCTGGCAATGAATATATAAATGGAATCACATCAGAAAGAATATAGATATATTACCATATTTTTTGATTAAAAGAAAATAGATCAAGTGACTCAGTCTTCAGAGAAGTCAGTATAGTTGAATAAATTTTTAATAATTATTAATGTTTTTTGTGTTATAAACATTGTTATGGTTAATTTTATGTGTTAACTTGACAGGGCTAAGGGGTGTCCAGTTAGCTGGGTAAGCATTATGTTTAGTGTGTCTGTGAGCATGTTTTCAGAAAAGATTAGCATTTAATTAGGTAGAAAACATGGATGGGCATCATCCAATCTGATGAGGGATGAAAAGAGCAAAAAGCAGAGGAAGGTTGATTTTTTTCTTGCTGCCTGTCTGCTTAAGTTGCATCAGTCTTCTGCCCCTGGACTAGGACCATTAGGTCTCTTGTTTTCAGGCCTTTGATCTTGGATTGGAATTACACTACTGGCTGTCCAGATGCAGCTTGTGGGACTTTTCAGATTTCATAATTATGTGAGTCAATCTCTCATAACAAATGCTTTTGTACATGTGTGAACACACACACACACACACACACACACACACTAGTTTTTTGAGAACCTTGACTGAAACAGATATATTTAATAACCAATGAGTCTTATCTCCTTTTTTAAAATATGCACATACACAAATACATGTTAGTAACTCCAACTAACTTCAGAATTTCATAGACTCCTGGATATCCATACATGGTACACTCTAGAATAGTGTACATAGGGGGCTAAAAGTATAAAATACTAAGTTTTTATAGATTCGTGAACTACTTCATTTAAAGCAAGGAAAGACCTGAATCTACTTTTGACAAGTTGAAAACTTTAAAGAAAATACTATTAACTCATTGCACTGATATAAAATCTTTTCATCAGAGAATATAAGAACATAAAGAAACTCAGGTTTTTAAATTTAACTCATTTTGAGTTTATCTTTTGTAGAAAAACAATGAAATATTATAAGAAAAAATATATTTCATGTTGGTGCTTTGGAGCCAGACATGTTGTCTATTCCTATTAGAATGGCATCCTCAGATTCATTAATGTTTTCATTTGATGCTCAGTTTATATATAAAATTCCTTATAAAATGTACTGACATTTTTCCATTACATTTTCTGTTAGTAACATTTGACATCTGCTTCTGGTTTTCTGATTATTTCTAAAGAAAATTTGAAAAATCCTATTAGAGTGGATTGTTTATGCTCATTAAGAAAAAAAAGACTTTACTGTAGAAAGTGATGTCAATAATACCCACCATAGGCAAAGATAACATCTGCTAATGACTGAGCTAAGGGAAAAATAAAAGGGAATCAAATAATTAGATTAATTTAAGACAGGTTGATAGAGAATTTTTTGCAATGTGCTTTCCAGTATTTTGTTCATTCTGATTTTCAAGTAATTGATATTTTTCAATTTTTTAGATAATTGTATTCTTTTGAATAATTTTCATCTTAATTTATGTTATTCATTTATTTCTATAGATTACTGAATATAAATTAATATATTTCAGTCCTTCATTAAAAGTTAACTTTTTTTATATATTGTAGATTATTGTAAATAATAGTAAGATCAACAACTTTAAAATGTCAGTTACTGCTAACTCTCGGTAATTTTTTGCTTCTCAGCAAGTAATTAAATCTGTTGTTGTAGATTTTTGTCTTTTATTTATTTCATTCTTGTGTTTTTGTTTATTTAGTGATAATTACTCCATCTAAATGAGTGATTACTGCACATCTGAAGTTCAAGGTGGCAATCAGAGTCATAGAGAGACTTAGTTATAACACTCCATAATGAGTTTATTCTATTCTTAATTCCCAAAGGCAAGATCACATTTATACTTCACTCACAAATAGAAAAAATATGTTTCTGTTTTTGATGATCATTCAAAGTCACTATTTTTTAACTTACATTTATTAAGTGCTAATCAGACACTAGGTATTATATTGAGAGCTGAGGTATAACTACGCAAGTTGACATATACTGAATACCGAAACAAAGAAACTCTTAGTCCCTCTTTATATTATGAACCCAGATTTTATTACCCATATATTTAGCCACTTGTTATTAAACACCTTTGATTTAAAGTGCCCTCCCTTCCCATGAGCCCACTCTGTCAACATTCTTCAGCTTTCCCATCTCAAAGCTGACTGCATCTTTCTTTGTGGTCACCACATTGCACTTTGAGAGCACTTTTAATGGAAGAATGACAAGGGAGCCATTTAAAAATGGAAAAGGACATCTCCCCTCATAACAATTGGTGACAATTTCTCACTCATGGAGACCACACTAAACACATTAAAGAATG
This sequence comes from Saguinus oedipus, assembly GCA_031835075.1. Taxonomy (NCBI): domain Eukaryota; kingdom Metazoa; phylum Chordata; class Mammalia; order Primates; family Cebidae; genus Saguinus; species Saguinus oedipus. The sequence continues at coordinate 63,482,219 of CM063171.1, read as the reverse complement.
GAACGGGAAAGAAAAAGGTGAGTAATAGGAGTTTTAAGTTTCTCAGTTTTTCAAATTGAAAAAAAAAAAGTTTAAAAGAAAGTGAAAAACATCACCAGCAGGAGATCAAGTCCGTTTTCTCCCTGATTGCACATCCCAAGCCCTGCCCCAACATACAGTACTCATGCAGAGGAAGGCTATTGGTAGGGATGTGTGAGAGACAAGAACAGAATTTGGCCAGCTGTGGAAAAAACCTGAGAGGTATTTTATGTGTCAAGAAGGAAGAGTTGAAAGCTCTGACTCTCCCATGGCATTTTGTTTTAGTATCTGTTTTCTGGAATGGCAGCTGGGAAATTGCTATGTAAGATGGCCATTCCATTCTCCTTTGACTGAAGATGCTGGAAAACTATAATCATCTATATTAGCAGTGTGGATTCTGAATGCAAATTTTGTTTCATCAATTACATTTCATGCATTCAAGTGAGATTTGAAAATAGAAATAGGAGTTTGGTTGCCACTCTTTTGATAGTTTTGTCCTGGTCATAAAGAGTTGAATGTCTAGTTTACTTTCCGCAGGCCTGCCTAGTGTAGGCAGAAGTTATCCTTGATAACTTCCACTGGGGCTAGGTTTCCATAAATGAGCTTGACAGGTGGCCAAACCCTCATAAATAGCAAACTGGCATTGTACTGAGTATATTTATTCTTTAAATACTGAGTAGAATGGATGGCACTTATACTAGGTGGTTGAACAAAACATAAGTCACTGGGCACTGGGGACCTGCAAACTTTCTTTTCTACCCCAGAGCAACATCCCCTTTTTTGTGCTTCTATTTTCTTACCCCTATTATTGTACTTTTTAATGTAAGTGGGTAAGTATCAGACTAAACTCTGAGCTCCTTAAGGGAGGTAAGTAGTGTAAGGGCACAGGGGCCCTTAGGAGCTCAGAGTCTAGTCTGATAGTTATCCACTTACATTATATATATACATATATATAATATACATATATATAATATATAGTTATCCACTTACATTGCATATATATTACATATATTACTACTAATATATATATAATATTATATATATAATGTAAGTGGATAACTACATATTTTATATATATCAAACATGATATATATATATATAATATAAGTGATATATATACAATGTAAATAGATAACTATCAGACTAGACTCTGAGCTCCTTAAGTCTGATATTTATCCACTTACATTATATATATGTCATGTTTGTGTCCGTGATGCCGATGCTGTGCCAAACACATCACATAGCTCAACCCTTTTGCCTATTTAACTCTTAGCTCAATTAAGTTATAATTAATTAATCACAACTAATTAATTAAATTACTGAGTGAATGAATACGTGAATTAATGAATATTATGCCCAGAATTCTTTATTTAGATCATTCTTCAAATTGTTTGCAGTTCTGTATTTGAGAGTAACTACTGTCTTCTATTTGTCATTTCTAAATATATATGGGTATAAGACTGCATATTTGCAGGGGTGGAAAAGTAGTTTTAGATAGATATTACAGCATCATGTAGTAGAATGTAGTAATCTTCGATTCACATCTATAAATTTGGTTGGGAATTGCAACAAGGTGTGGGTAAGTATCAGAAAGGAGATATAGGCCTTGGAAATATTGATTCCTACCTTATTTTCAGTTTTGGACTTTTACATTATTAACCATTTGCAGGATGGTAATTTTTTTGATTAAGTATTTAATGCAGCACTAATTATTGTGGCCTAAATTCAGTTATATTCATGGTTCCTATTATTGAGGAAGACTTAAATTCAGAACTGAGGATTGAATAGGCAAAAGAGTTACAGATTCATGTGACTTATCTTCTTCTTTGTTTATACCATATTTCTCCTTTACAACCTTATGAACCGAACATACACAAGCTGTAATAAAAAAACTGAATTAATATTGAGGGTTTGATCACTGCATGTCTCATTTTGTGGCTCAAGAAACTGAAGGGGGCCGGGCGCGGTAGCTTATGCCTGTAATCCCAGCACTTTGGGAGGCCGAGGTGGGTGGATCATGAGGTCAAGAGATCGAGACCATCCTGGTCCACATGGTGAAACCCTGCCTCTACTAAAAATACAAAAAATTAGCTGGGCGCAGTGGCGCGTGCCTGTAATCCCAGCTACTCAGGAGGCTGAGGCAAGAGAATTGCCTGAACCCAAGAGGCGGAGGTTGCGGTGAGCCAAGATTGCGCCATTGCACTTCAGCCTGGGTAACAAGAGCAAAAAAAAAAAAAGAGAAACTGAAGCAGTTAAGCTATATATTCTGCAAAGAAAACAGAAATATTCCTTCTCTAAAAGCATTTAATATTCCATGAGAGTAATCTCACCATTTTTTCAAATTGGAAATAGAAGGGCTTAACAACAGTTGTTTTAACAAACAATATGAATTCATTTCATGTCAAACTTTTGAGGTCTTTCCTAAAGACAATAAACTTGGATATATAGGTCATATTTTCTCTATTTCTTTCCTTGCAAGTACAACCTATGCTTCACCCGTTAAAAATAGCTTGGATGTGAGAAAAGTCTCGTTATTGATAGTAGGAAACCATCTCCGTCTCCACTTGTAACTGCCAGTTGATAGAAATCCAGAAACTCTAATTTGCTTCTAACCAAATTAAGAAGATCCCAGGGAGGGCCTGGCATAGTGGCTCACTCATGTAATCCCAGCACTTTGGAAGGCCCAGGCAAGCAGATCACTTGAGGTCAGGAGTTCCAGACCAGCCTGGCCAACATGTTGAAACCTTGTCTCTACTATAAATACAAAATTTAGACGGGAATGGTGGCGGGCACCTTGTAACACCAGCTACTTGGATGGTTGAAGCACAAGAATCGCTTGAACCTTGGAGGCAGAGGTTGCAGTGAGCCAAGGTAGCACCATTGCACTCCAGCCTGAGCAAGAGTGAGACTCAGTCTTAAAAATAAAAAAAAAAAGGTTACATATATTCTCCAACACATTGTTCTCTTACACATTTGTATATGCTGTTCAAAATGATCTAAAAGTAATTGATCTGAAATAAGCAGTTTAGTATTATTTCCCTCTTGATCTATTACACATTTTAAAATGCATATTTTAGTAATATTGACAAAGACAAATTTTGTGTTTCTTTAAAATAAGTGGATTTCAGTTGAGCTTCTGTGGATGGACAGGGACAAAACAAGAGGTTAATCTTTATAACAACTTTTCTGCTAATAAGTCATCTTTGGATAAAAGCTCAAGGATCCTGAGCCTTTTCTTTTTCTCCCTTTTCATGAAAAGATCATGGTTCTTCCCACAAATTAATGCCTGAGAAGTCTGCTTCAAGAGCATCCACACATGGCTGATGTGGAGATATGGCTGACAACAGGCTTGGCTACCCCCATCTCATCTCAAAGCATATATTCTCCAGATTACTCATGTAGAAAGAGACTTTTTTTCTTGCTCATATACTAATTTGCAACTTCAGTTTCTAATTCACTATAATACTAATTTAAAAAAATATTCTGTTATGAATAATTCCCGTTTTAATATCTTTAATATGTTCACTCACTTTATGATTGTGTAGTTAGATGACTTTTTCAGTGTTAATAAATCTAACTAAATGGAAGGTTCCCCCCTTTTCATATGTGTGAAAAAAATGCCTTCTTATTGAGGCACCAAGTAATTCAGCTAAGTTTAAGAAAATCTAATGGTTACTAACTGTCTATGAGCTAAACAACCTTACCTTGATAAATAAAATGCATATGAAAAGATTGAGTTCAGAAAAATTCTGCGGCTTAACAGGGAGATAGTATAAATATAATCTTATTTAAGTGGACCAGAATTTCTGTACTTCAACCCAAGTTTTCACAGAAGTATAGTTCTTTCTAATCACCACATGACTGGGTAGGTAAATCACCTCTCTAAAGAAGAAGAGAGACTTGCTTTTAACGAAGAGATAAAGTTTTAAGTTAAAAGACCCCTTAATTAAGAATACTTAAATCTGTTTTTAGTCATGAATTAATATTTGTTTTATCATTTTATGTCAGATGTATTTAAATGTGTGTTTCATTCCCACACATACATCTCTCAAACTCTGACGTATCCACATTTTGTTTGTGAAAGTGCTGAAATTCTGCATGTCATTGGACACAGAAGGTGGAGTTTTTGAGGTAGGTGGAATCTGAGTTATCATTTAACTGAATCTCATTATTTAAAAGCTTAATCATTTGAGGCTGACGTAGAGAATGATATGTCCCCAAAGTTACATAGCTAGTTTTCTAGCAGAACCTACATTTGAACTCAGCTTTACGACATTCCCATCACCTGCAGTCTTCATTGTGTTCCACACCTTGTAACCCATAATTTGTTGTCTAAATTGCACAAAGAGAATATGTATGCACATAATATTGTCTGTTTCATTTTTCTATGAATGCAAGGTATAAGAATGAGAAAATATTAGAAAAGGAAGAAAAAGTGTGTTATTGGCCACAGGAAAAGGTCTAATGACCAAGTATTTGGGGAATTAACTGCACATATTTGCAGAATTATCACAATCTTATAACTTTTAAAAGCAACTAATAACTCACTGAGTCTGTTTCTGCATTTTTCTCATGTTCAAATATTTTATATATTGTTTTAACATAATCTTTATAATATAAAAATTAAATGGAAAATGATGACTTGCATCCCGATTTTTTTAAAAAGCTAATTGGATGCTTTTATAATATATGTTGTTTAGACATAATAGTCATTGAAAGATTACCAAATGTAGTCCTTAAATGTTTTCTGCTTCAAAGTTATTTATTGTTGTTGTGTACAAAATAACCCACTCAACTGTTTCTTTGCCCTATGACTTTATTTTGATTTCTACTTTTTTTCCTCTTTCCCACAGAATTTTTGCTTCACTATCTTTTGTTGTTAAAAAAAAAGCTAATTAAATATGTGTGAAGTATTGTAAGTGATTAGCAGAGAAGGCAATTATCTGCTTATAAATAAATATTGCCATCTTTTATATGCAAAGAATATAGTACACTGACTGTAGGATTTAGCCAATGTTAGTAAATCAAAAGATGTATGTAATTCTCTCAGTTCAAATGGACCACAGTAGTCTAATTTAATGCAATACTTGTGCTTAACTGATGATTACAGATAATGATGTTGAAAATTAAATTTTCAGTTATGTGTTTTCTACCTGCTAAATATTCAGTATAAGTAAACAACTCAATTTATTACCACCAATATGGTTTGGCTGTGTTTCCACCCAAATCTCATCTTGAATTGTAGTTCCCGTAAATCCCATGTGTCATGTGAGGGACCTACTGGGAGGTAATTGAATCATGGGGGCAATAACCTCCATGCTGTTTTCTAGATAGTGAGTTCTCTTGAGATCTGATGGTTTTATAAGGGTCTTTTCCCCTTTTGCTTGGCATTTCTCCTTGCTGCTGCCATGTGAAAAAGGATTTGTCTGCATCCCCTTCTGCTGTGATTGTACGTTTCCTGAGGCTTCTCCAGCCATACTAAACTTTGAGTCAATTAAACCTCTTTCTTTTATAAATTACCCAGTCTCAGGCAGTTCTTTATAGCAGCATGAGAACAGACTAATACACGCCAAAATAGGAATAGTTTATTATCTGATTTGGAATATGATTATTTCCTTTTAAACACTGCAGGCTTTCTTGAGACCTCTATGTGCAAAGTTCTGATAAATAAGAATATGATTTTATTGGTCTTTGAAGATTTATTTTCAATCTACAGATGCGAAGTATCTAATATCAGGCAATTGCCATTAAATTTTTAGAAATACTACCCACGCAGTAAGATTTTCTGACCTTGCAGGCTAATAAAATGTTTTAATGTATCAGAATCAGCAGAGCATGTGGGCGGATAAGTCACTGAGCTAATTAGTCATCCCTCTCCCAAGAGCTGTGTATGACTTAGTGGAGTGTGTTTAGCATTACAAGTAAATCAACATTGTTGCGGCAGGGAAGCATCATTTCTGAGTCATTTCCATAACTCTGCCACCTTGACTTTCCAATAAAATCCTCCAAGTTTACAACTTTTATAGATTGTAAAAAGGGAATATAGCAGGAAGAAAAATGGATGCCACATATAATTGTATGATAAGCATAGCACACACTAGCTTTGAAAATCCAAATGGATTCCTGAGTAATGGAAATAAAGGTGCAGTTCATGTACATAAAGAACAGTGGTGAGTAAGTCACTTTTATTAGAAGTGACCCAAAGCTATTTTGCAGGCAGTTTTGCTTCTTTTCTACCCTTATTGTTTTAGGTTGTGGGCATAATAGAACAGAAGAAAAAACAGCAAAATTCTTATGTTGCCAGAAGCACTTTGGGTTAAATTTCAGGCAGACACTTAGAGGTGATCAGTGAAGAGAATTCTCAAGGCTGTCCTTGGGTATTTTTCTAAGGAGCAAAACATAATCAATAATAATGTCACTGCTATGAAAACTGTCTATATAATTATATTTTGGTTTTTAAATATTACTTATACATTTTTTAATCTATTTCAGAAACATTTCTACTTTGGACCCCTGAGTGGGTGAGGCTACTCAGAGGCAGACCAGGGAAAGCCTATTATGATTATTTTAATTTTCATTAGAAAATTAGATTCAGAAAGGTAAAGTCAACTGTTAAAATCATGTGTTGGAAATGGTCACAACCCAATATACCTAATAACACCAGGTGCTCAAGGTTCATGGCTATCTGAAGAGGTGAAAATAGAAAGGAGTTCAAAATATTGCAATAAAGAAGGGGTGCCCTTCCTTATTGGGGACTGGGGGAAGATTGCAATAAGGAAGGAGTGTCCTTCATTATTGAAGAACTGGGGAAACAGTTCCCTAAAATTAATACTTTCTGTCTTTCTGGACCTTTCAAGTCTTTGTCACTTTATCTTTTAAGTAAGAAAAATCTTTCTGATCCTAAAACTCATTTCCTTAGCTCGACTTTTTCTGCTATCTCACCTATTCTTCCTCTTTAATTTCAAACATCTGAAGAGAACAAACAACCTTCACTCTCTTGTCTTTGTACACATTTGCAAACTGGCTTCTGCCTCTTACTACACTGAAATTGCTCTCTTGATAGTCACTGGTGTTTATTCTTAACTCCAATATTTTGCTCTTGTTAATCCCTCGTTGCTCCTTGAGCTTTCTACAACATTTAGAACTCTTGAAAACTTGCTTACTTAAACTTTTTCTCTGAACTGAAATGACACTGTAAAGCCCCAAAGAAATACCATTTTTCAGTCGCCACTTCTGACTCTTCTCCTAGAGCTTTATAAATGAGGCATTGTTTAAATTTCTTTCTTTGGCCCCCTTTCCCATTTCTCAATCTCACATATTCCTCTGGCCTCAAATACCATCTTACTATCCTCTCCCTAATTTCTTTCCTTACCATCCTCTTTTCTGTTGAGCAACTGGCTTATATTTCCAACTATCTGTTTGACATCTTTGTATAAACTCAGTTTAATAAAGCCAAACTGATCTTATCTTCAAGAACATCTCAATTATTATTCTACCACCCACATAATCACCTAAATCAAAGGAAGATAAAACAAAAATAAAACAAAAGCAAGAAAACATACTTATGGAATTCTTTTTTTAAATCTAATCTTTTATTATTTCCTTTTGATTCTATTTCTACCCTATCTTTTTAATCTACTTTTTGTTTATTCTATTTCCACTATCATCTCCCTATGTCAGATCTGTCACTTAGAGTACTGAGCTCCTCTGTTGCCTTAGTTTTTCAACTATAGAAAGAATTTGTATTAGTATAATATCTTATCACTGTTAGCAGATTGAATAAACTGATGCCAATAGAACACTTAGACCAGAGCATGGACCTGAATAAATTGTTTAATAAATTATATGGCCTTTGCTGCCACTCCTTCTCCTTTTCCCTGTGTTCCTTCTGCCACTCCCAGTACTACCAATACTATTACCATTTCTGTTACTATCAGGACCAGGTTCATAATATATGGCACTCATTGTAAAATGAAAATGTGGGGACCTTGTTCAACAGGCTGAAAAATAATTGTGAATAAGTTTGCATTGCCTTTTATGTTATTAACCACATTTCCAAGGTCAATGTCTGTTCTATAGAGTGACTGAGAAGTGTCAAAAAATCGCTAGATACCTTTTTTTTGAGACAGAGTTTCACTCTTGTTACCCAGGCTGGAGTGAGTGCAATGGCGCAATCTTGACTCACCGCAACTTCTGCCTCCTGGGATCAGACAATTCCCCTGCCTCAGCCTCCCGAGTTGCTGGAATTACAGGCACGCGCCACCATGTCCAGCTAATTTTTTGTATTTTTAGTAGAGACAGGGTTTCATCATGTTGACCAGGATGGACTCAATCTCTTGACCTCGTGATCTACCCACCTCGGCCTCCCAAAGTGCTGGGATTACAGGCGTGAGCCACCACGCCCGGCCGCTAGATACCTTTTTAAAAATGCAAGACAGATGTCCTTGGGACCACTGTGGTAAGGGAGAAAAATTTCAGTGTAAATTGGGCTCGACTTCACCAAAACAAATGATGAGAATCTTTTTAAATGCTGGTATGTGCTAAAGAAAATGTATTAAAGGGTTTTCAAGTGGGTTGGTCAATGTGACTGGGCCATATGAGTTTGTTAGGATTTAAGTTCCCAAAGGAACTGAGAGACAGAAGAACTATCTTCCTGGATTATTGAATTTCAAAGAGATGATTCCCAGGTCCTTGAGTAGATATGTGTAGGTAGTAGAAAATTTACATCTTAAAGGGACAGAAAAACAATTTATAAGTTTTCTAAAGTAATTGCTCTAACAAAAGAGAGGCCAGAAGCCTATAGATAAGTGTCAGCTAGAACAAACAGTAAGTTATTTTGGCAGCTATTTGTCAGAATTCTGTAGAGAAAAGAGAAGAAAAGAACCAATAGAAAATGTATTGTAATATGTATATATATGTATACATGAGATGTATTATAAGAAGTCAACCATCAACTGACATGATTATGAATGCTAGAAAGTTACAAGATCTGCACATGCCAAGCTAAAGACCTGTGAGAATTGATGGTGTAACTTCCAAGCTGAATGTCAGAAGGCCTGAGACCCCAAAACAGTTGTTTCTGTCTGAAGGCAGAATAGGTCAATGTCATAGCTCAAGGTAGTCAGTCAGGAGGAGTCCCTTCTTACTCATGGGAGGATCTGGTTTTTTGTTTGTTTGTTTGTTTGTTTTTGTTTTCTATTCAGGTCTTCCATTGCTTGGATGAGTTCTAGTACTCACGTTAGGAAGGAAAATCTGCTTTCTTCAGTCGAATCTACTGATTTAAATGTTAATCTCATTCAAAACCACTCTCACAGACATATTCAGAATATTTGACCAAATATCTGGGCACCGTCCAGCCCAATCGAGTTGAAACATAAAATCAACTAGCAGTACTAAGCTTTCTCAGGTAGGTATTTAAAGAGGTGCTTGGATTATCCTAGGAACACGGTATTGGGACAATAGAAACCAGCTAAATCTTGGTGAACTCTCTTGGTGCATTGAGTTGGTGGAGTCATTTGTGCCAAGAGTTTTATAGTTCTTAACATTTGCATTTTTACTACATAATCTTCCTTAGAAGAGTTTCATAAGGTTTAATTGGTAAATGTTTTAAGTCAGTTTAGAATTCTGAGGAAAATCTAAATGGAGACCTGTTATGATAAAGATACTATAAAAGGAGAATATATTGATTCTTGTACCTGTGCACAATTGTGAGTTTTAAAGTTGAACTAATTTCTTTATTTTAAAGGGCTCTGTATTCAGTGCACATTGTTTATTACATTCAGATTACTAGCTCATGATATCTTTACTCACATGTAGCCATGCACATATTAGCTACCTTGAAAAGTCAGGAGGTTGGGGGCCAGGGGAGAAGATAGCATTAGGAGAAATACCTAATGTAGATAACAGGTTGATGGGTGCAACCATGGCATATGTATACCTATGTAACAAACCTGCATGTTCTCCACATGTATCCTAGAACTTAAAGTATAATAAAAAAATGAGAACAATGAACCTAGCAATACAGGTTTGTAATTTCAGCAAATCTGCTTCTGTAAAATAAATAAAATTTTATGACACGTATAGTTTTCTCTTTAAAATCAATGTTCTTCAATTTACTATTGAATAATTTACAATTGCATATCTAAATCTTGTTACATAATTTTATCACTATAATTAAATAAACGATGCATACAACAAATATTTAGTAAGTGCATACATAGCAGTAGGTACTATGGAAAACAAATTTTATCTTATTTTGTACACATATCTTTTAATCCCATAACTCTTCTTAATTTGAAAGCCCCTTTCCAGGTATGAATGCTTCTTCCTCCTTTAAATAAAACCTCTGACCTTTGTAATTTTAACTTGTGCATCTAGCATTTATTTTTCCCTGGTAGATTTCCTAACATATGCATTATTAAGCCTTTTACAATTCATTTGCATGACAGGAAACTATCTTGAGCCAAGTTCAGCCTCGAGAGAATGTCTTTCTCAGGGCTTTCTTTTATGACCTGCTTCCTACATATCCAAGCCTCTTAATATTTTAAACTATGTTTATTAAATCAGGGTCATTCATAATACATATGATGTTCCTTTTTATAGACTGTGGTCCCACCCATAGAGAGTTTTTGCTTTAGTAGGAGAATACTAGAAGTAGTCAAATAAATACATCAAACACATGAGGGCTTATAAGTATGATTAAAAGAAAGCAAGAGGATTGATAGGTAGGTAGGCTAGGGAAAGTGACAACTTTTAATAAATGAACAAGGAGGTTTTCATTCATAAGGTAACATTTCAGAAAAGAGCCATGGGAAATACATGAGTAGACTTTAGGGAAATTAAGGAGACTACGATTCTAAGCACAGTTTATAGAAAGTGTGAGTGTTCTGAGGCGGAAGTGAACTTATTCTATTCTAGGAATAGCAAGGAGGCCAGTGTTGCTGAAACAGAGTAAACCTTTGAACAATGGTAAGAAAGAAGCTTCAAGAAATAATGGTGGATCAGGTCTCATAGGGCTTTGCATACCATTGTAAGGATATTGTCTTTCACTTTTCATTTAAAATCATTCAAGTGTTTTGTGAAGACTAGTGACATATTTTACCTACATTTTAGAAAAATTACCCTTGCTGCTGTGTTGAGAATAAATTATAAGAGGGTGAGTTGGGAAGTAGAACTGTGAATCAGATGCTATTGAAATAATGGTGGCTTTGATAATGGTAGTAATACGGGAGGTAATGAGAAGTGATTTGATTCTGGGTTTATTTTGAAGGCAGAGCTAACAAGGATGATCAGACATTTGAGGAATAGTGAAATAAAGAACGAATCCAAAATTTTTGTCCTGGAAAATTAAAAAAGAAACCACCTTATATGTTATTTTCTAAGAAGGGGCACTATCAGGAGTTCTACACTTGACATGATACTTCTAAAATTCTGTTACTATTAATTTGAGAACAAATAGATGAAGTAGTTGGTTGTGTGAGCCAACAAAGTCTGGGCCAGACATATACATTTAGGAGTTGTCAGCATTTCACTGGTGTCTAGAACAGTGAGGTTAGATGAGTCACCGAAGGAGCAGGGTAGAATGAGAAGAGTTTCAAAGATTAAGTCCTGTGGTCTTCTCAATGTCTGCAGACTGAAGACACAGTAGACTACAGTGAGGAAATAAAGAGATTGCCTTGAAGCCCAGTGAAGAGCTTCATTCAATGAAGAATAAATGACCTGTGATAGTTGACTGCTGGATTTAGCAATGTAGAGATTGTTGGTGATCTTGACAAAAGCAGTTTCAAGGGAAGGATGGAGTGAAAGCGTGAATAAACTTGTTTCAAAAGAAAATTGGAAAAAAGTTGTGGGACCTGGAAAATGTCAAAAATCCCTGAGGTTTTGAGGTATGTTATTGCTCATAAAGGGACTAGATACATAGGACCATGAACAAGTTTATTAAGGAAGGGAGAATTTGTATCATCTTTAAATGTCCCAGGGAAAGAAGTTTCAATTCTGTTTCTACTTATAGGATAGAGTCCCTTAGGAATCTCAGTGTCATTTAGAAAGTTATTCAGATAATAGAAATGTTATTAAACCAGAGTCAGCTAGAGAGCGCAAAAGAAACAGTAACCATATTGGGCTGAAAATTAATAAAGACTGTCATTAACTCTGGAAAGCTTGAATATGAAAATTAGGAAAGTTTCAACTGCCTTAAATTTATATTGTCCTTTTTCTAAGCACATGTATATGAATTATTTTATATTCTCAATAACGCTGGTAGTAAGTGGGAGGTATTGTGCTCTTACACTGAGGCAAAAAACTGCTACCTCCAAAGTTGAGTCTTAACCTAACCTCTGCAGCAATTTTTGCTTTTATATAGTACATTAATGCCACAGGATAGACTAGGGCCCCTAGTTTTCCATTCTAAAGAGAAGATCCATATTCTAGGAAGACGATTAATAAAAAAGATAAACAGTCATGTAAAACATATGCAAAAGGTGAGTTGAAAAATATAGTAAAATATATTTATAGTTAAGTAAAAAGTAGTGCAGTTTACATAGGACAATGATATCATGAATATTAAATCAAGGGTGATTTTGTACCAGATCGTCTCTAGGCCCACAGATAGAGCCAAAGCATCTCAGAAATATAAGGCATAATTAGTTTAAGTACTCTGACAGGGAGTTAATTACAGAACAAACTCTGTTATCTGTTGTAGAGAGGGAATTTGCTGTCCTTGTTAAACAGATTTTTTAATTAATAAGGAATTATTACTTATGCTATACGGCAGGATTATCAATTTTCCAAAGAATTAGAAAACAATGGAATATATTTAACACTAAATTAAATCAAACACAATTTAATCATTTTAGTGACTCCAAAGTCCAGGAGAGGTACTTTACATAAGTAAAAGAGATTCAGCAACAGTAGAATGTGACACAAATATATAGCAAGGCAGTAAGAAACCAGGTTACCATTTAGATTCTAATTAGGGGGTGGAGTTGATAATACTAAAGTTCTAATCAGAGAAATGTATAGATCTGTCAAGTGTTTGTTATAAATACCAGAAGATTAGTTGTGATAATTAAAACCACTTATTCATTCATTCATTTATTCATCCCACATTTGTTCAGTCTTTAGCAAGCTTGTTATTGTATTGTTATCCATTGCAATTATGTTAATAAAGCATTATTTCTTTAGGAAGTTGACCGTGTAGTTCAGAAGGCAGAAAGATAAATGACAGAAATATGCCTGATATGGAAGCAAAAAAGAGAACTAACTTTTCTCTCTTTCTCTCTTTCTCTCTCTCTTTCTTTCTCTTTCTTTCTTTTCTTTTCTTTCCTTCCTTCCTTCCTTCCTTCCTTCCTTCCTTCCTTCCTTCCTTCCTTCCTTCCTTCCTTCCTTCCTTCCTTCCTTCCTTCCTTCCTTCCTTCCTTCCTTCCTTCCTTCTTTCTTTCGTTCCTCTTTTTCTCCCTTTCTATTTTTTTCCAAAACTTGGATTGGAAATAATATAAAAATTTCTGGAAAGGTTCACATTTCTAAGTTCGAAATCCGGGGATTTCTTGCTATTGTATCAATAAGACATAGAGGAGCATATTTAACAGGAGAAAAGATCGGTGGACCCAGCTGGGGAAAGGACTAGAGGTGAAGGTCTTGAATGTTGTCCATTCAGACTGAAGTATGTGAAAGAACAATTCCTCTTGGTGATCTTAAGTGATGACTGAAAAGGTATGGGAAATCATATTTCACTGAGTTAGTAATGCCCAGAACAGCCCATTTTTTTACCTATGAAAGTAAAGTGTCTATTCATATGCAACTCTGGTTTCTTTATCAGTGCTTATAGGGATTAAAATGCAGCTTAAAATTCATAAGAATTCATTGATTTCATATGCCAATAAACAACGGTATGTAGGCAAAAGGATTTAAGCAATCACTTATTAATCCATGATAATAACATGTGTATCATTTAGAGTCCAGTTAGGAAACAGAAGCTACAACAGTTGGTTTTCATTGTCATTGTTGTTTGTTTTTAACTCAAAGCGTTTAATATAAAGATTTGATACCAGGTTTTGGAGTTCTGCAAAGGCAGAAGAGGTATACTAAAGTATTGGGGATAGTAACTACTGAGGGTAGTTTCCATCTAAGACTGTGCAATTAAATTTTGGGGTTATTAAAACTTTGGAGATGGAGTAGGGATTTTGCAAAGCTGAAATACAGGTGTTGGAAACTTAGGTGTCTGAGAAGTTACTGCTCCCTGCATTGAAGCTGATGTCTCTGGTGGGGGTGTGAGGAAGTTGTTTCTGAAAGTGTTGGGAAAAGTGCAAACTGAAATCAACTGCTGTTATTGAAATGAAATGTCACTGTCAGAGTGAAAAAGTGTTGCCGTGGTGATGCTGAGACCAGCAGGAAGCAAAAACAAGGAAGACAAAATAAACAGGAAGGAGTGTGTCCCTTATTTTTCCTCAATTCGTAAAGTGCTTTTCCAATTCCTTCTACTGGCTTACAGGAGAGACTTATGGAAGCCAAGAAAACCAGCAGAAATATGATTGGCAGATCTCAGCCCCACATCTTGAAGGTGAGTTTGAAACTCAGAGAGGTAACAATAACTGAAATTAAACTTACCACTCAGATACCCAAGGAATTAACATATTTGCACACAATTCTTTATTAGTCCCATGTAATATAAGCTGGGAGATAAAATTTTGAAAAGTATCAAGAATTTACTTTTTCTCCCATGGAATTAAATGCTGATTACTCAAAAATATTTACACTTGAAAAACATTTGGTTTGACCAACACTGTAGAATATTTTCAATTAGTGTCTCAACATGCTTCAAAACACAGAAAACTGATGAATAAATGGTTCAATCTTGGTTATTTTATTCTTCTTTGGAAGTTTCACTTAAGATTAGTATTTAATTTTGTTTCTTGGAATTCTGTGTGAAAATTTCACCTTTATTAGACATATTACAACATAAACTACAAAATACATATTAAGACAATTCATATGCAAAACGCTTTTGCATTTCTTTCCTTTTTCATGTTACTTAAAGGAGAATGTTTTTAGTTCTCAAATAGTCTTATTTCAGCCTTATCATGCTTTTATAATTATCTCAAATATCAGTCAATAATTAATATTTGGGAGAAATGAAAGAAAATGGTTGTCTGATTATCTGTGTAAAAATCTGAAAAGAGCATGAGATTAGAACAGCCATAATCTAAACTATTGGAACTCCTACAAAAGCTATAGAAATTGTTCAACTCAAAGTCACTCAACGATGAAATAACATTTACAGGAAATTATTTATTTTACATTATTAATGTGGGTGTTAAATCTTTCAAGTGTACTTCATGTCAAAACTTTGTTTCTTAAGGGGAAAAAGGTAGGCAGAAAAGTTGATCAAGCAAAACAGTAAGAAATAAGATTTTGTAAAATAAGTAGATTTTAATTGCATGAATTGCTAAAGTATTATTTTCTCCCTAGTATTCTAAGTCAGTTTTTCATATGCATCACTGCATAACACTAAAGTTACTTACAAACCCCACTTAGATTTTTGTTCTATTCTTAACTCTTTAAGCTAAACTGTTACATTTATATATTTTACCTAGCTCTCAAGATAATGTATTATATTTTTCAAAATAACTTGAAAATAACTTGAAACAACTCTATTAGCTACTGTGGGTTTTTTTAAAATTATTATGGAGTTCTGTGAGTTTTCTGATTTATTCTTTGTTAATGTTTCTGCTTTGAAAGAAATTTACATTACGTTGATTGTTAATACTTAACATAAATTGTATAATGTATATTTTTAATATTGAAGACTAAAGAAGTTAATTATCTTTTTAGTTTACAGGGAAACATCTTTGCATACCCTTTGGAATAGTTAATTTTTCTTTTTTGAAACTGGAAATCATGTTGATATTATTGATGCAATTAGTTAAACTAATAAGCATGTTAGGCTTGGCTTAAAAAGGAGAAAAATATCAAATATTAAGATTATAATCAGTTTTTATATGTCAACAACATTTAAAAATTCTTAGTCACAGCAAAGAATAAACTATGGAATTCCAAATTTTTCATATATTTTTCAGCAGAAAAACATGTTTTTACTGCTGCATAATAGCTTACCTCAAGATCATAAGTAATAAAATATATAATTGACAATAGTATTAGTTATACCAGTTATCATCATTAATGGAGTACTCTTTTTAGCACTCTGCTGGACTTTTGCTTTTATAAGCAAAGATTTATTGATTCCTTTTTATGTACTGGACATTAGATGAGGTAGTTCATACCTCAAACGTTAATAAAGAAAATCTTCCACCTTCAAAGAGATAAAATAATGTAATATGTGTAGAACATAGAAATACGGTTTTTAATTTTCTCATTGATTTTTTTATTTACACACTCATTTAACAAGTATCCATTTTGTCAAGCATATGCTGAGTAGTGATAATTTAAAAATGAACAGATGCAGACAACTTTCCAAAAGGAGACTGTAGTATGGTATAGGAGACCGAAATGAATGAAATTGACATGCAAGTAAACTTTAAATGGAACTGTAACAAATACTACAGTGGGGGCTGCATGCATTATAAAAGCATATGATAGGACTTTCTGCACCATCTAAGGAGGTTAGGAAACGATGATCTAGCTGAGTTCTGAATGATAATCTAGAGTGTATTGAGTGTATCTAGTACATGGGAATGATGCAGTAGAAGGAGCAGACAGCATTTTTTTTTTTTTTAAACAGCATGTATGAAGGCCCTGTGGCAGGGGAAAGAGGTGTATTTTAAGAAATGAGATGAGAGAAATGTGACTATTTTGGTATAGAAATTTCAAATTAATTAGAGACTTTGAGTTCAAGTTAGGATTTTTAATATTTGTCCTAAATATTTAGAGAATGTTAATATGGTTTATTCAATCAAGTATACTGGTGGTACTGTTAAACCAATGTTATCTTTCATTTTTGAAAGTGGCTCTGACTCCACTGAAAAATTGGAAGAAATAAGGAGAACTCTCCCGAGGGGAGACAATGTTGGGGAGACTCTGCTTACTGATATTTGCATTCAATCCAATAGGCTCATAGACTTCTTGGAACTAATCTATAGAAAAAGAACTGCTTTTCTAGATACTTAGGAATTAGATGTTAAAAAGGAGATAGGTAAGACTAATAAAGGAAGTTCAAGTCTATTTTATCATGGAGGTAGTGAGTAGAACAAACCCATGGATTTCTATCTCTTTCTGTGTAGTACAATTTTTATACAAGAGTTCAAGACAGAAAAGATGAGATCATTCTTCCCTTTAGACATCAGTTTATTTTGTAAAGATTTTTCTTAAGGCCTATGGGATTAAGAAACACATCTATAGAGGCATCTATCTTAGGTCGTTAATCATTATTGGTTTACATTTGTTTCTTAAAATTTAGAATCCTGCCAGGATAGGATAGATGACTTTAGTGTTCAAGTATTCATTTTTAATCCACAATAATGATGATAACATCAATAAAAACAAAATAATAGTAGTATTTAGCTTGTACATACAATAACATGGACACCTCTCTAAGAAGCAGCATCTCTAAAAACAAAGCTTGAAGGTAGAAATTTTTATTGTTATTACCCTAATTTCAAATATGAGAAAATTGAAGCTTGGAAACATAACACAGAAAAAATTATATAGCTAATAATAATAAGAAATTGAATTCAAACCAGTGTCTGACTCCAGAACTCATATTCCGACTTATTTCTTCATACTTTCCCTCATTAGGAAGCAGGGGGGTTGTTGTAAATAGTGAGTAAAATTGTTCTTTATGTTGCTCTTTTTAAGCTGACTACTTAATAGAAGTGTTAAGTACAACAAACAAGGGCAATTTGAGGCAGAGAATAAAATAAGTAAAATATGATTTTCATGAGTACTGGTAGAATCATAAGAAAATAGATATTCTGGATCAACACAAAGAATAATGTTTTCAACTTCCTGTTTCAAGCTGCCAGAAAATGTTTAAAACACTGAAAGCAATATTGTGAAAATATTTCTCCCCTTTCTCATAAAAGACAGGAATGAAATATCTTTATTTTATCTTTGCCCATTGGTTCACCAACTTAAAACTTTCCATAGAATATTTTGTTTCTCTGTAAATAAGTAAAAAAATTTCACCATCATTTATTTGTACTTTTATTTAGACTTTCTGTCATATTGAAATAAGTAGTGAAAATGAAACTGAGTTTGTTCTGATAATACAGTAATGATAGTGGAATATTTTTCTCTCTCTAGAGATGAAAAGCACTAACATTTTATCTTGTTATAGCCAGAGTTGGAAAGAGCTTATACACTAGATAGAAGTTGACTACATTGTGTGGGTTTATATATTATGAGGAGAATATGACATGCTTAGTTATGAATATTATAGGCTAATTTTACATTCAATAATTTAAGATATTTTTAATAATTTATTTGATGTTGTCTTCTTTGAGCAAGATTTAACCAATTTTTCTTCTTCCTTTAATGCTGCCCTCTATCTATGGGTGGTCTTATGAGTTAGATTTTATAGAAAGTGTTAAAAATAATCTGAGTATATTTGTTTATCTTTCCACAAATCGAAGTCCATTCAGCTTGAAACGTCTCGATTGCATTCTTTCCCTCTTTAATGTTAGATTCCAACCCCTAGAAATATCTAAAACTATGTTCAAAGTCTGTTTTAAGTTATGGAGCTAATGTGCAAGATAATGACATAGCTTATTTAATGCTTGCAGAAAGAATACATTCCTGTCACTGGGAAATTATATGCACAATACCTGGCATTTTATTAACACTCTAGTATATCCTCCAAAGAAGTTCATAATATAAAGATATAAAGTTATTTTTTCTCTTTTCATACATTCTTAAAGCACTCTGAAAAGAAAAATAACACTCTAAAATGGTTTCGTTCCTTGTAACTCTACTCGGGTTTAAGTGAAACCCAAGTCTGCATAATTTCCTCCATGATTTGGCAATTCTCTCTCTGCGTAGTGCAAACCTAATAAAGCTTTTCTGCAAGATAAAGGCTTGATTTTGGGAAAGCAATTGTAGAAGGCTGCTAAACAACAGTGAATGAAATGAACAATGCTAACCTCGATTTGTTAATTGAGGTCATTGGTTAGCTTTAGAGAATACTGTATATACAATTAAGCAAGCATTTCAAACTGCTCTTCCTTGTTAACTGGTTTTGAGATATTCTCCTGGACAGAAAATTGATAGGCATGGTAAACACGTTCTAGTTGCCTAATTAGCTCAGGTAGTACAATTACTGGTGTTCAATATCCATCAACAAAGCAAGGTGCTTGAAATGTCATGTAAACACTAGAAATATAAATAAACCACAGAGGGGTTTCACACAACTAGCCATGTGAATGAAAGCTGACTTCTTGATAATCCTGTCTTGTGATGTAGGAAACTCAACTTTGAGAAAGAAAGGCAGTAAGAGAAAACTGTCTTTGATTTTAAATTGCATTTCTGAGAGTTAGGAATTCTAGAGGATGTTTAATTTCAAATATGAAATAATTATACTTATCTAAATAAATAGGCTTAAATAATGTCACCCCAAATTCTCCCAACCAGTAGTCTTTCCCACCATACCAGGGAGGTTATTAGAGAACTTCAAGAAAAAAAAATCTGTCCTGGAATGCTATCAAGTCTACAAGTGCAAACATGTTGGGCTTTCAAACTCAATTCCTCTTCGGGTATAAATTGCTAGAACTTCTTCTAAAATTGCTTTGCCAGCTCTTATATAAAGCCTCTCTATTATGCCTGTCTTTCATTCATGTGGTCATTGCATCAGTATCCCTTAATTAGCTATTTTGTGTTAGAGACAGTAGTAACATATATTTGAAATGCTTTGTGCTCTAAAGAGCATTCCAAAGTAATGCACAGGCTGTAATGGACAGCCTTGGCTGACTCTTTAGCATCCCTCCTCCTTTCCCCTTTTCCTAGGAGAACCCTCTCCCTGTGTAGCTCATGTGACTTAGGGAATCTTGATTCCCTCCTGAGCTCCAGGTGTTGAGTGATTGAAGGGTAATTCCATCTCCTTTCCAAGAATATTGAATAATGGGCTCATCACCTGTTGAGCAGTCATTCACTGCTGCTTTTGGAAAAATTATTCCTAACTTTTAAATTCTTAAGAGAGTTTACACAATCTTTTTTTCTAGGATGCAGTAAAGTATAAACAGCACGACAGAAAATGCTTTAGTCATTTATTGTATGAGGAAAGCAACCTGAAAAAGAAGGAAACATAGAGGGCGGGCACATTAAAGCAAGAGTAGTGTGAAAAAACTACAGCTGTGAGATTAAACCAATTCTCAGAAAACCCACCTTGCCTCCAGACTATATTATTTTTATGTCAGTATATATTATTTTTTCTGTTACTTGGAATCATAATACTCTAGTTGATAAACCAGAGGAATCCCTGTGTCGAAAAGACCAATATAATGTCCCTCCAATTATTCAGAATTCTATCATACTTCCTCATTGCTTTTCCATCGTTTGGCCAAAATTTACCATAAAAAACCCAATATACTTTCTTTTTCAACAAGTCCGGATCACCTGCTTATTAGTATGTTATGCAAATTTGTTAATTTGTTTCTCATTTCTGTTAATATAATACGTACGTATAGTTATGTGCCAAACAGTGCTGAAATGCTATATAACGTATGGATGAAATTCATTTTTTAAAATTCCCTGAGACTATCAGCTGATATTTTTGAGAATTTTTTCTACTTCTGATAATGTCTGCATTTGCTCTCGTTTCTTCTTTTTCTGTTTAGTTTAGTATTTATCTCTCAATATCAGACTTACCAAATAGCTGGTAAGTTATTCTTGGCTATTTGTGAAGATTAAGATACTAATAAATAATTGAAATCCCTTTTTTTAAAAAAAACTTTGAAATAAATTCATTTTTGTATCCTGAGAATTTGCTGAAATTGCTTATCAGCTTAAGGAGAATTTGGGCTGAGACAGTGGGGTCTTCTAAATATACAATTATGTCCTCTGCAAATAAAGACAATTTGACATCCTCTTTTCCTAAGTGAATATCCTTTATTTCTTTTTCATGCCAGATTACTCTGGCCAGAACTTCCAATACTATGTTGAATGGGAGTGGTGAGAGAGGGCACCCTTGCCTAGTGCCAGTTTTCAAAGCTTTCATCAAATAACTTCTGGGTTTGTTTATTTTCCTCCATTGTAACAGGATTTTTCTGTATTTTTATCTCCTTTGCTGGCTTCTCTTGTTTACAAATTTTAAATTACATTCTATGCTGAAATGCCTTATTAGCAGAGAATTCCCTGGGAAGCCTATTGAAGATGCAATTCCCACCAGCCACTCTCTATCTGTATTAGTCCGTTTTCATACTGCTGATAAAGCCATACATGAGACTGGGAAATTTACAAAAGAAAGAGGTTTAATGGACTCATAGTTCTGTGTGGCTGGGAAGGCATCACAATCATGGTGGAAGCCAGAAGGTACATCTCACATGAGGGCAGACAAGTGAAGAGAGTAAGAGCAAAGTGAAAGGGGTTTCCCCTTAGACAGCCATCAGCTTTCATGAGACTTATTCACTACCATGAGAACAGTATGGGAGTAGTTGCCCCCAGTTATCTACCACTGGGTCCCTCCCACAACATGAGGGAATTATGAGATTTGGGTAGGGACAAAGCCAAACCACATCACTATCTTTTACATTCAGTCCTTTGAAACACTGGTCTCTATTTAAGATTATACTATACATCTTTATGCATTTATTTATAGTCTCTCTCCCTCCTCTTGGTGACTAAGTTCTATGAAGGCACAGATAAGGTTTTCTTCAAATCTAATTTACCATTTGCTACAGTGCCTGGTTCATAATAGTTTCTCATGAAATACTCACTGGATGAATGCATCATGCCTAAATCAGTACTAAGTGTGTTCTTTCTTTTACTTTCACTCTTTCTTTTCTTTTTTATTTCGAGACAGGGTCTCACTTTGTCACCTAGGTTGGAGTGCAGTAGTACAATCTTGGCTCACTGCAGTCTTGACCTCCTTGGTTCAAGCAATCCTCCTACCTCAGGCTCCTGATTAGCTGGGACTATAGGCACACACCACCATGCCTGCTTATTTTTGTATTTTTTGTAGAAATGGTGTTTCATCATTTTGCCTGATATGGTTTGCCTGTGTTCTCACCCAAAAGTTCATCTTTAACTGTAATCTCAATAAGCTCCATGTGTCCCAAGGGAGAGACCAGGTGGAGGTAATTGAATCATGGGGGTGGTTTCCCCCATGCTATTCTTGTAATAGTAAATGAGTTCTCAAGAGATCTGTTGGTTTTATAAGTGTTTGGTAGTTCCTCTTGTGTTCATTCTCCTTCCTGCTGCCTGGTGAAAAAGGTGCCTTGCTTCCCCTTTGCTTTCTGCCATGATTGTAAGTTTCCTGAGGCCCCCCAGCCATGCTGAACTGTGAGTCAATCGAAATTCTTTCCTTTATAAATTACCCAGTCTTGGGCAGTTCTTTATAATGTGAAAATGGACTAGTACATTTTTCAAGCTGGTTTTGAAGTAAACCTCCTGCCTTGGCCTCCTAACGTGCTAGGATTACAGGTTTGAGCCACCACACCCAGACTAGTGTGTTTCTTCTTAAGGGAAGATTCTTCTGGAGGGAGGCATAAGTAGAAAGACTGGCTCAAAGGAGATCCCAGAACAGTCGCTCTACTTTAAGATCTCCTAGGTGTTATGTTCTGTGTGTGCAGCAGGCAGGGTAAAGCATTGCATCAAAAATTACAAGGAAAGTCTCCTAGTATTTTCTATAAATTAATCTCAGTGCATATATGTTTAGCATTAGGACCTAGATGATTGAAAAATAAAATAATCCCCTGCTGGAAAAATAGTGATGTGCTCAGTGAATCTGTCATTCTGTCAGATGAAGGACTGAGAGACTCTTCTTGATTTAGTCCAGGGAATTTTAAAGCAGTTCCTTTGGAAAAGTATTCATTTTGCTTAAAGCTGCATTCGGCAAATGATGCCCAATATGATAAATATTTTAAGTTTATTGAAATTATTCTAAGTGTTAATAGACAAAACATTAAGGAAGAGGAGAGAGCATCCAGATATCATTTTCAAGAAATATGAACGTTTTACATATTTGAGAATTCTGGTAATGGC
Source organism: Saguinus oedipus (assembly GCA_031835075.1). Lineage (NCBI taxonomy): Eukaryota > Metazoa > Chordata > Mammalia > Primates > Cebidae > Saguinus > Saguinus oedipus. The sequence goes on along the minus strand of CM063171.1, from coordinate 63,459,056 downwards.
ATAAGATGCAAAGTGGACTGAAAGCCTTTGTTATTGTATTTTTCTTTGAATTTAGATATTAGACTTTGACCAAATGCTGCAAATATTTATTGACAGGCTTCTGTGTGTAGGGTGCTATTGGATTTAGTTACTGGGAATACATGATATGGAAAACTTTTCTTTAAAAGATGAACTCAATATAAACAAATGTTTGTAACACAAATAATAAAGTGGTATGTAAAAGTAAAATGAAATGGAATAAAAAAGGAGCAATTATTTCTGGTTTGGAGGATATGTGGCTAAAAGCATTCAAGGAAATTTGAAGAATACTTGTAAACTCTGAACACTTATTGGGGCTTTAAAGCCCATAGGGAGTAATTCAGATTGCACTATTCCAAATTTGATAGAGTTTTACTGGCTTTGAAGATTTTGAGACTGAGTTTTCTGGGAGCAAAGAGGGGTAAAAAACAGAACAGTTCATGTGAGTGTATGCATGTATGTGAATGTTTGAGTGTATGCAGAGAGACAGACACACTCTAGTGGCATGTATGCACAAGGACTGTTTCATTTCAAAAGGTGCTTAAATTTATAAAATTTGATTTACACATTAGACATCTATAATCAGGCTTACACAGAAGGAATCAAAGAAGTTGTTTCAGTATGTGACTCCTATATTTTAAAATAATCAATAGAATTAAAAGATCTCTATAATTTACATGCTTTTAAATATTGAAGTGTGACCCTCAGAACCCTATTTGTGACAAATATGCTTATCCACCTTGATTATATTTACATTTTCTATAAGAGAGAGCATGGAATGTTTTTATAAAAAAGCAAACCACCAACAATTTGTGTTTGAAGTAGGGAGGGGAGGAAACAGGATTGATACCCTTGATGCTTCATACAAGTGCAGTAGTAAATTTCCCCAGATTGGCCATCATTCCTCTGTTTCCTTTAACCTTGGAACATATTAGGTTTTACTCCTCTGTGGCTTACAAGGCATAACATTTATTAGCTGAATATTATGCAGAGTAGTTACCATCAATTACTTTGATAGTAAATCTGGATAATAATACTCAATTTTAAAATAAATTAAAAATTACTGTTTTTATTTTCTTCTGGATTCTCATTTGTCAAGAGAAAAAAAATTCATGCTTTAAAAGAACCTACATCTAAACAAATAATTTTCTATTATTGAAGCAAAACAAAAACACTGCAATGTTATTTTTGGCATCAGTTCAATAATTTAGATTGGAAAGACTTAATATTTATAATAAGAAAATGACATCAGTGATTATGTATATATTATTATAAATATATACATAGATATATTATTATAAATATATACATATATATTATTTTAATATGTTATATTATATATTATTAAAATAATTAAAATAATATATTGTTATAAAATATATTATTTTAAATAATAAAATATTATAACTATATACATATTTATGTATATAAACATATACATAAATACACAAATATATATGTATATATATTCATATACATAAATATTATATATATATTTATAATACATTTATATACATAATATATTTATATACTTATAATATATTTATATACATAATATTTATGTATATATTTATAATAATATATATATATTATGCATGCCAGTAGCTCACTTTTTACAAAATATTAATATTCTCATGAGGAAAAAGAATATAATGCAGGTAATTCATGTGTCAGTGCTTGGGTTATATACTGTTGTCTAAAATATTTCATTGTATTTACTGCTTGTAATTACTAGACTAGGAAAGATTTTTAAATTTCACCTTCAAGAACTTTAATTCTAATCATATAAGTAAAAAAAAGGTGTTGGTGTACGTACATATCAGTTTAAGAACTGTCAGACTTTTCTGAAAAGGTAATTAATAATTCATGAAAAATGGAAAGTCTCTTATCCATGGGCATTTGGTCTCGGAGGTGTAGACTGAGGTGTAAGACCAAAAATTTATGGAAACGTATACCACTACGGGTTTCCTGCTGATCTGGTAATCTGCAGCCTTGAGAAAGAAAAGCTTCCTTCCTGCCCAGTACTAGGAGATGAAAGCCCAAAAAGCAGTTTGTATGGAAAATAATGGCATGGCATTTGAAAGTATTTTTACTTTCAGGAACAATGCTTCATAAAATGTGAAGTACCTCAGAAGACTTTATATCCTCTTAAGTATAGTTTATACATTTTTCTGAACTACAAATATGGGTTATAAAAATTATATTTCTTTTTCTACAATTATCATTTCCCTTTTCTCCTTGTCACTGTCACTGTGAAACATTTACATGATACACAAAATAAAATGAAAGAAAATATAAAAACCAAAATGTATCTTGCCATTCAGATATAAAGAACAATAATATTTTAGAAATTTGCTTTAATATATTTTTCGATGGCTATACACATATATCATATTATCATCTATTTTAAGAGCATAATTTATTTTGCAGATTTTAAAGGTTTTTTTGGTACTTTCTTCTAAACTCCTCTGTAACTTAACAGTCTTTCATGAATCTCTCCATAGTCTTTATTATGCTCCTATCATATGGAAACATCAGCGTGTGGGAAATGTTTGTCATTTTTCAGTATGTGGGGTCACATTGTACACACTGTTTCCTTGCATCTGCTCTCAACCACACTTTTGAGAAATCTGTTTTGAATTGCCTGATGTAAAACTAACTGATTCTATTTAATGATATTGCCAAACCTCAACTTATCTAATCATTAAACTATGGGTAAGCACGTATTTAGCTTCCTATCTTTTGTAACTAAGAAAGATGTTGCAGTAAATTTTGTATAATAAATATCCTAAAGTAAATGTGTTCACAATTCCATGAGAGAGAGATGGCATTTTTAATCGAAATTCATGTTGCCAGATTGCCTTCCAAAATGATTAAATTTATTTCCAGAAATCATTTGACATACTGCCTTCTATTTCATCTCAAACATCAGAAGTTCCTATCACTCTTTAATTTTTGTCAGTCTGATGGATGAGTGCTAAATTAGTTTTGTTAAATGTTCATTTCCTTGAGTACTGAGTTTAAACCTGTTTCTACTTATTCACTGTCATTGGCTTGTCTCTTTTGTGGTAGGCTATTTAATTTTTTACTTGTTCTCATAAGTTTTCTTTTATCTTTTTAAAATTAGTTTCTTACTCATGTACTTTATATTATAGATAATTTTCTTCATTAACATTGCAAAATATTTTTCTCAATCTCTCAGATGCATTTGATTTGTTTAGAATATATTATATAGCATGTCAAAGAATTAATTGCAGAGTAAATATGTTTCTTTATGGCTTCTTAGTTTTCTTACAAATGATATGCTTAACCTTAGCTTATATTATGCTAATTGCCTGCAAATTATTTTATTTTATTCATTTAATATTTGAGTTTACAATTCATCTGATTCGTATTTTATATGGTGTATAATATGGGATACAATGTTATTTTATTCTAGATATCCAGTTTTATTAACACTGCTTTAAATAAACATTTTTCCTACTAAATTCAATTCTAAACTTTTTAATCAAAAAATTCTAATATATATGTGTATATATGGGATAAATTCTAACATATAATTCTAATATATACACACCCACATATGTGTATATGTTTTTATTTCTGTTTTACTAATTTAGTTTATTTTCCATACTATTATGATTACAGTATATAACTTTATGGAATATGATAATAATAATTACAGAAAAGTACTTATAATTATCATTCTAATTTCAAAATATTTTGTCTATATTTAAACATGTATTTTCCCACATCAGTCTGATGTTGATTTCATGCGATTCTCCTTTTCTTTCTCAACTAAAAATATTGAGACTCAAATTATAATTATATTAAAATCATATACTAATTTTACGATGATTGATATTTGTATTTTTAGTCAAAAATATTGTATTTTCAATTTAGTTTAATATTTTTAGATGTGAATACTATCTGTTATCATAAATATTTAGGTGTTTTAAAAATTAATTTAGATATTTACATCATCAGAGAGGGTCGTCCCATCATCTGGGCAGCTCTTAGCAGAGAGGAGGCCCTAGAGTGGGTTGCTCCTCTCCAAAGCTGGTTGTCCCGACATCTGCTCAGCTCTTGCTGACCCCGGAGATCTTATGGGCCTCAGAGGAAAGGAAGTACATATTAGATGGTGTATGGGCAGCCATAGGCCAGACCAGAAAGGGCACCCCGAGTTCCTACTCTGGTCCACAGGACTGGCAGCCCAGCCCCAGCCTTCAGGCCCTCCCTGGCCTGAAGGTGGGGGCTCACCGGGAACCCACGCACTTCTGCTCAAGAACCCATCTGCTTCCTGATATCATTCATGGCAAGACTGTAGGTGCCAAGAGTAGCCTTCAGGCCAGCACTGAACTGTGCTCAACACCCCTCAGCAACCCTCCTATGCTCAGCATCCCTCCTATGTTGCCAAAGTCTGGAAGGGGCTGAGGCAGCAGGGGGCTGGTGTATTGTCACTGTCCAAGTGTGTGTACACCTGGCTGGGCCACAACAGCATCCAGGATTGGCCCCAACTTTGCTCTGAGATTATAGTGGGTGCCAAAAGCAGGAATAAGCCAGGCAGCAACAGCAGGCACTTATGAGCCTGTGAGTGAAGGGGGGCATTCCCAGGTGCCAAAGAGTGCCGTGATGCCTAAGTCCACAGCTGCAGTTTGTGTGGCTGCAGCTGCACCCAGAAGGTGAGGACTCCTGTCTGCTCGGTGGAGAGAGACACCCAGATCTGCAGCTGCCCTTTGGGTGACTGCAGCTTCATCCAAGAGGGCAGCACTCCTGCCTGCTCTGTGGTGTGGGAGGCCCAGGTCTGCAGCCATAATTTGGGTACTGCAATGGGGGGCTACTACCTACTCTCCAGCTGTGAGAGCACAGGGATGCCTGGGTCAACAGCAATGGCTCCCCAGTGGCTGCAGTGGCAGCTGGAGAGCTCCTGCCTCAATTCTGAAGGGTCAGGGCTCCCACTTGTCCATAGCTCTCACCTGCTCCATGGAGAATGCAGCCCTGGCCGTGCCTCCCTCTTGTAGCCAACATCATGGCAGTGGCCACTCCAGATGGCCTGCCACTACTATCAATTTTGTCATGGACTATTTGTAAAAATTGATGCTTACTTTGGAAGCCACATGAAATGCTAAAATATTTTATCTTTTGATTTGCAATTATTTCCCATTTCAACCACAAATGTCTCGATTTTGACATCAATACTATCAAATTATTGGATATATCATCAAACTACAGATAATTTCTAGTCCAGGTGTGACTCTTTGGATTTATGAGGTCAAAATAAAACTCATTTCTTCATTAGGACACACACACACACACACACACACACACACACACACACACTTTTTCACTTTTTCTTCTGCTAGCTTTTAGATGTTATTCTTTTCCTTTAATGGTACTTTTGAATGTCTATGATGCCATTTATTCTGTTATATAAAAAGGGTTAATCAGAAGAATAATTATTTTTTCCCTCAATTTGTAACTTAAGAATATTGAACTTTACAAATCTGAGATTCGATCCTTCCATGCTGACCTAAGTTGTCTGAGTTTTGTGGGTTGTAGGGAATCCATGAGCCCCACACATTGGGTGCCAGAATGTAGGGATCGATGATCCCCAAGTTGGGCACCAGAATATAGGGAGCCAGCCCTACATCATCCATGGGTACCAAGAGTTTGACAGCAACAAAGGAATGAGAAAAAGATGGGTTAAGAAAGACGGTGGGGCCAGGGGGCTATCACTTAACTAGAGGCAGTGAAGGCCCCGAGCTCTGATCATCCACACTATTTATTGATTACAATCACTTTGATCTACAAGGTAGGGGTGGAGTGATAGTGGAATGAATCAGTGAGCCAGAAGTGAATCAGTGGCCAGAACTGGTGTCATCCTAAGGATTGATAACAGTGGTGGTTTGGGAGTTTCACAAAACAAGAACATGGTTTTCTTTAGCTTATTATCTATGTACAGCTAATGGAACATGGGCCTTACAAAGAGCCTACAAGTCTGGCTACGTCACAGTGCTATGAAGGGATTTTATGTCCCTGAGCACAATGTTTATGGTAACATAGCGAAGGTCATCATGTACTGGAACATGAGGCATGGAGAGGCCTTCCTCCTCAGAGGCCTCCTGCGGCCTTCCACAGTTTGTTGATCCTTGTTTATATGTTACTCATAACCAATTCATGTAGGCACTCTGTAAGTCCTTTCTCCTTTGTGGCTTTTCCCAACAGTGGGTCATTCTGTTTTCAGTTTTGTTCTAGTCATGAAGACCAAGTCTTCCTGCAAGTTCTCTGCCTCTCCAGTGCAGGTTTACTTATGGGCATCAAGGCTTTCACAGCAAATAGAGCTGACCCAACTTTGAAATTTATCTAATGATGTAATTTTCAAGGAATCAGGATGTTGAAGGCAGCTTCAGGCCAGTATTGGCTCTGTACTCAGAATGTTTCTCCTTTATTCCTAGTGAATCAAAATGCTGTTCACTTATGTTTAACATAAACATCATACTTTCTCCAAACCATGTGTCTTAGTCTGCTGGGACTGCTATAACAAAATACCACAGATGAGTAATTTAAACCAGAAACATTGATTTTTCACAGTTCTGGAGGCTGGCAATTCCAAGATGAAGGTGCTGATTGATAGATGCAGTTCTTGGTAGCAATGTCTTGGTGATGGCTGCCTTCTTGCTGTATCCTCACATGGTATATAGAGTGAACTAGCTCTTTGTTTTCTTCTTATGGAGTCACTAGTTACTTTCCAAAGGCCTCACCTCCAAATACCATCACATTGGAGGTTAAGAATTCAAAATATAATTTTGGGGTCTCATAAGCATTCAGGCCATATCACTCTGTTAATAACCCTTCCTCTTTCTTTGTTTAGCAATAAATTACATTTGCTTGCAATCTTCCTTTCCAAAGTAAGAAATAAGTTTAGTTTTGTTTTTTATGTGTGTGAATTATGATTTCTTTAAATTAGGCTAATAACCTGAAAAGCAGTCTACTATAAATTATTTTGGACTTTTGAAATTGTTTAATTTTATCAAACTTTTCAGGAATTTTAGAATGTGTTATCCTAATATATTTCTCTTTATAATTCATAGCAAGTTTTGAAGTAGATGCAGAGCAGCTTTCTTTGTGTTCCATTCCCTCTTTTCCTTTTCTCTTATTGACATATTTACTTTTCAAACTGTGGTTCACTGCACATCCTCAGATGATAAGTAAGTATTTCTATAAGATTGCCTTTTCTCATAGCTCAATTTCTCCAAAGTTTCCGAATTATGACTTCTTCCTATTTACTATTTCAGTAGGTTCTCTAAGGCAACATAAGAAAACTTGACCAACATTCTAATCAGAATATTTTAAACAAATATTGATACATACCAGAAATTTTATGTGAATACAAAGGGAAATTACCCTATGGAATTTATAGGTTGAGGCATTAGTCCTTAATACCAAATTAGGAAATGGATACACTCTGATGTTGAGTAAAATGTAGTCAACTTATTTGCACAGAGATCATGGTTTGTGATTATTTTTATTGTGAAAAGATGTGCAAACTCTTTTGTTTATTAAATATATTTTTTAAATTTATGGTTGACATGTAATAATTATACATATTTATGGATTTCAATGTGATGTTTTGATACATTTCAAATTGCATAATGATCAAATCAGTCATTAGTATATTTATCACCTTAAATATTTGTTTCTTTGCTATGAGAACATTCACAACCCTCCCTACAAACTATTTTAAACTATACAATACATTATTGCTAACTTTAGTTACTCTTCCTTCCAATAGACCACCAGAACTAATTCCTCTTTTCTAACTGTAGGTTTGTAACTTTTGATCAATCTCTTGCCATCTCCCTTTCTCTCCTTCCTTCTTCATACTCTGGTAACCATTGTTATTGTGACTAGTGCTATAGTAAACAGGGGTGCAGATACCCCCGTGATAGCCTGATTTCATTTCCTTTTGGAAATTGTGATTAGTGCTATAGTGAACAGGAGTACAGATACCTCCTTGATAGCCTGATTTCATTTTCTTTTGATGTATAGCCAGTATTGGAATTGCTGGATCATGTGGTAGTTCAATTTTTAAGTTTAAAGGAGCCTCTGCAACTGTTTTCCATACTTGCTCTACTGATTGACATTCTCACCATCAGTGTGTGAAGCTTTCCTTTTCTCTACATCCTTGCCAACACTTGTCATTTTTTTAACAGTAGCCATTCTGAATGGAGTGCAGCAGTATCTCATTTGTAGTTTTTAGTTTGAATTTTCCTTTTGATTAGTGATGTTAAGCATTTTTAATATATATGTTTGCTGTTTATATATATTCCATTAAGAAGTGTCTGTTCATATCTTTTTTTTTCCTCTATGAATAATATTTATTGATTTACAAATGTACAAATAATTTCAACACGAATGATATCAATCATCTTGAACTTTGGTCTTAAGATAAACTAGTCTGACAGCTCCACTATAAAGTTTACATTATGAATATTATCACATCATTTGATGAGCTACTACTGTCTTCAAATGTTCATAAAACTTTCCCTTACATTTGCTTATACTTTTTTTTTTTATAATTTTTATTGCATTTTAGGTTTTGGGGTACATGTGCAGAACGTGCAAGATATTTGCTTAGGTGCACATATGGCAGTGTGTTTTGCTGCCTTCCTCCCCTTCACCCACATTTGGCTTTTCTCCCCAGGCTATCCCTCCCCAGTTCTCCCCCCGCTGTCACTCCCCTATTCCCCCCAATATACCCCAGTATGTAGTACCCCCCTCCCTGTGTCCATGTGTTCTTATTTTTCTCACCCTCCTATGAGTGAGAATATGTGGTATTTCCTTTTCTGTTCTTGTGTCAGTTTGCTGAGAATGATGTTCTCCAGGTTCATCCATGTCCTTACAAAGGATACAAACTCATCATTTTTGATTGCTGCATAATATTCCATGGTGTATATGTGCCACATTTTCCCAGTCCAGTCTATCATCGATGGGCATTTGGGTTGGTTCCAGGTCTTTGCTATTGTAAACAGTGCTGCAATGAACATTCGTGTGCATGTGTTTTATCAATTTTTAAATTGGGATATCATTTTGTTGTTATTGCTGAGTTGTTTGAGTTCCTCATATATTTTGGATATTATCCCCTTGTCATATGTGTAGTGTACAAATATGTTCTCCTGTTTTTTAGGTTGTCTCATTGCTGTGTTGATTGTTTCCTTTGCAGAATCTCCTTAGTTTGAGGTAATCGTATTTGTTTATATTTGCTTTAGTTGCTGGTTCCCTTGAGGTTTTATTAAAAAAATCCTTACTAGACCAATGTCATGAATCTTTCCCCCATTTTTTTTCCTAGCAGTTTTATACTTTTGGTTCTTATATTTAAGTCTTTAATTCATTTGAATTTATTTTTGTGTATGTTGAAACATAACAGTGTAACTCCTTTCTTCTGTGTGTAAATATTCAGTTTTTCAAGTACTGTTTACTGAAGTGACTGTTCATTCTCCATTGTAGGTACCTGGCATCTTTGCAGAAAATCTGTTGACTATAGATGTATGGGTTGATTTATTAGCTTTCCATGCTGTTCCATACATAAGTCTATGTGTCTGTTATTTTGTCAGTACCATGCTGCTGTGATTACTATAGCTTATATATTTAAGTTGGGCAGTGTGATTTCTTCAGCTTTCTTCTCTTTGCTCAGGATTGCTTTGGCTGTTTGGGGTCTTTTGTAATTCTATGCAAAGTTTAGAATTTTTTTTTTCTATTTCTGTGAAGAATGTCATCAGTAATATTACTGACATTGCATGAAATATGTAGATGGCTTTCAGTAGTACAGACATTTTAATAATATTATTTTTTCCAATCTATGAACATAAAATATTATTTCATGTTTTGCCTGTGTCTCCTTCAATTTATTTCATTAATGTTTCATAGTAGATGTTTCACCATTTGGTTTATACTCATTTCTAGGTATTTTAATTTTTGTAGTGATCATAGGATTATAACTTTTGATTTCTTTTTTAGATAACTCACTATTTTGCATATAGAAATGTTACTTATGTTTATATGTTAATTTTATATTTTGCTACTTTACAGAATTTGTTTAATGGTTCTAATAGTGTTTTGGTGGAGTCTGAGGTTTTCTATATATAAGATCATGTCATTTGCACATAAGAACAATTTTACTTTCCATTTTCTAGTTCAAATAACTTTATTTAATTTTATTGCCTGATTGCTTTGGCTGGTACTTCTAGTGCTATAGAAAGGTGTATCTTCATCTTTTTCTAGATTAAAACAAAAGATTTAAGCTTTTTCTCATTTATTATGATGTTAGCTGTGGGTTTGTCATATATGGGCCTTTATTATGTTGAAGTTATGTTCCTTCTATACACAGTTCATTGAGAGTTTTTATTATATTGGAATGCTGATTTTTATCAAATGTTCATTGTGCTTCAATTGAGATTATCTTATGTCCTTGTTCTTTATTCTGTTTATGCAATGTATCATGTTTATTCATTTGCATATGCTGAACTATCTTTGAAACCCTGGGATGAATCCCACCAGATCATAGTAAATAGTCTTTTTTATGTGCTGTTGGATTTGGTTTCCTAGCATTTTGTTGAGGATTTTTGCATCAATGTTCATTAGGGATATTGGCCTGTGGTTTTCTTTAACTGTTGCATTCATTTCAAGGTTTCTTGTTAGAGTAGTGCTGTCCTTGTATAATGAGTTTGGAAAAATTTCCTCCACCTCAATTGTTTTTAGAACAAACTGAGATGAACTGGTATTTTTTTTAATGTTCGTTAAAATTCAGAAGTGAATCTATAAACTCCTGAGCTTTCCCTTGATGGAAAAATTTTAAATTCAGATTAAATTTTTTTTTACTCATTTTTGGTCTTCTCACATTCTCTATTTCTTTATAATTCAATTTTGGTAACTTGTATGTGTCCAAAACATATATCCATTTCTTCTAGGGTTTTCAATTTGTTAGTATATAGTTGATTGTAATAGCCGCAATGATCCTTTGTATTTCCATGGTTTCAATTGTTATGATTCCTTCTTCATTTCTAAATTTATTTATTTGAGTATTCTCTTTTTCTCTTAGTCTAGATAAAGCCTTGTCAATTTTATCTTTTCAAAAAAATAACTTCGTATTGTTGATCTTACTTTGCCTCTATTTTATCTATTTCTGCTTTGATCTTTATTCTACATTTTTTCTTCTTATTGTGGGGTCATTTTGTTTTTATTTTATAATTTCTGGAGTTTAATATTAAGCTATTTATTTGTAATCATTTGATTTTTTTGTTGTAGGCATTAGTTATAAACTTTTCTCTTAGTGCTACTTTTGCTGTATTTCTCAGGTTTTGCTATATTGGGTTTCTAATTATCATTTCTCTCAAAATTCCAAAGTAATTTCTTCTTAATTTCTTAATTCACCCACTGGTGGTTCATGGTCATATTGTTTAATTTTCATGTATTTGTATACTTTTCTAAGTCCTTTGATTTTTATTTTTATTGCATTGTGTTTAGAAATGATAGTTGGTATAATTTCAGGTTTTAAAAATTTGTTGAGGCTTGTTTTGTGGCTTATTGTATGATATATCCTGAAAAATATTTCATGTGCTGTTTAGAATAATGCATATTCTGAAGATATTGGGTAGAAAGTTATATACATGTTTATAGGTTGATTTAGTCTTGGGGATATAATATAACTTTGCTCTTTGTTTGTTGAGTTTTGTTTGGATGATCTATCCATTGCTGAAAGTACAGTGTTTATGTCCCCTACTGTTATTGTACTAATCTTTCCCTTTAGATCAGTTAATATTTGCTTCATATATTTAGGTTGTCCAATGTTAGGTATGTATATATTTAGAATTGTAATATTTTTAATATCCTCTTGGTAAATTAACCTTTTTATCTTTGTATAATAATCTTTTATTTTTTACTACTTTTGATTTAAAGTCTATTTAATCTAATACAAGTACAGATACTATTGCTCTTTTTTGTTTCAATTTGCGTGGAATATATTTTTCCATCCTTTAACATTTAGTTTATGCATGTCCTTACAGATGAGATAAGTTTATTGTATGCAGAATATAACATAGGTCTTTTTTAAAATTCATACAATTACTTTATGTTTTTTAATGGAGAATTTAATTTATTTGTGTCTAAGGATATAATCAGTATCTAAGGTCTTACTATTCCCATTCTGTTATTTGTTTTTAAGTATTTTGTAGTTCCTTTCTTCCTTTTGTTCTCTCTTGCAGTCCTCCCTCCTGGTTAGGTGTTTTCTCTAGGGTTGATTTTCATTACTTTTATTTTTGGTATATATATTATAGTTTTTACTTTGTGGTTACCATGAGGCTTACAAAAATATATTGTATGTATGGCAAGTTATTTTAGGCTGATAGCAACCTAAAATTTGATTGTAAAAATAGAAAAAGGAACAAAGGCAAACAAATTAATAACACTGTATACTTTAACATCATTCTCTATTCGAAATATTAGATGTTTTAATTTACATCTTTTCATATCACGTATCTCTTGACAAGTTGATGTAGTTATTATTTTAATAATTTTCTGTTTTAGTCTTCATATCAAAGATATAAGTGGCTTAAACACCACAATTACACTATTAGAGTGTTCTGTTTGTTTATATACTTACTCTTACCACTAAATTTAAACTTTCAGGTTTTTTTCTTGTTACAAATTAGAATGTTTTTCAGTCTGAACAGCTCTCCTTGGCACATTTGTAAGACAGGTCTGGTGGTAATAACTTATCTAGGTTTTGTTTGTCTGGGAATGTTTTTCTCTCTCTCTTTGGTTTCTGTAGGACAGCCTTGCTGAGTACAGTATTCTCAGTTGGCGTTTTTTTTGTCTTTATTACTTTTAATGTATCATTTTACTCTCTCATGGTCTATAATGTTTTACTTAGAAGTATTTTGCCAGAGCAACTGCAACTTTCATGTTATTTTATTCTTTTCTCTTGCCTTCAGGATCCTTTATTTGTTTTTTGAGAGCTTGATTATTACATATCTTGGGGTAGACTTATTTGGTTTAAATCTTAGCTGTTGACCTTTAACCTTCCTGTACCTGAATATTGTTTATTAAATTTAATTCTTCAAAAAAAATTCTATTCTTTTTAAAAACATTAACTATATATTGAAAAGAGGAGAGCTCATTATTCATTTATGAGTTAGCTGAGGCCACAAAGGTTATTCTGTGGCATTTTTCAAAAAGAAAAAAGAAATTTGATTCCTAGTAGATGAGAGATAAAACACATCTGGTTAAGATAGGCCACAAATGGAGGGGAAAAAATAGAAGCATCTAACAGTACAGAAATGCTTACATGACAGTCATTCTCTTGTTGGCTGGAATAAAGTGTTGTTCATTTCTTCCAATCATTGAGTGGTAAAGAGATACACTAAGTTTTGGAGGCAACAAATAGTTTTCTAGATCTCCTGGTGTTATACACATTTTGCTGTGTTTGAGAATGCCAATCTTTGCAAATGCATTTTCCAGTGAAGCAATATTGCAAATCTAAGCACTGGAATTATTATTAGAAAACATGTGTTCAAATTCCAACTCTGCTACTTATAGATCATGGGATCTTGAGAATACACAACTATTCTGGGTTTTGGTTGCCTCACATATAAAATAGGTATGCTGCTGCTGCTGTAGCAGCTGCTTGCCTCACTATGTTACACTATGCTGTTCATAAGAAAACATTAGATGAAGCATCAGAATGGTACTACCTAAATATTGACTATCTTATAATTGGTATGACTATTGGTAGTAGTGTATGTAATGTAGATATTTGGCACAAAATTCACAGTGCAAACAAAAATTATTTCAAAGCAGAAAACTTAGGAAAAAATACCATGACAGACAGATTTTAAGTTGGCCCTATGATCCCCACCTCTTGTTATTCACACTTTCCTATTTTCCTCTCCCTAAAACATTGAAGGGGCCTGTGACTTTCTCCTAACCAATGAAATGTGACAAAAGTGATGGTATGTCATATTTGTGATTCTGTTATATTAAAGAAGAATATCTAACTAATAGAATCTAGAGCTTTTCATTTTCAGTATTGGCTATCAAAAAGCAAATTAATATTTTCTTGATAAAAAAGTAAATTATCACTTGCTAAATGGGGGATACATCTAGTTTCAGGTTTAATCAGATTGTTGGTACAGTTCATTGCTTGTCACAAGAAAGTTAACTCTGTCAAACTCAAGACTGAACTTGAAATTGGTTCTGCCCGAAGTTGAGCTTCCAGATTAGCATCAGTCCTGGCCTGCACCTCGAGGGCAGCCTTGTAGTAGCCCAGATAAACCAAGCCCAGACTCTCCCTACAGAAACTGGGAATAAATCTTTGCCATTGTATGCCATGAAATTTGTGGTAATTTGTTATGCAGCATAGTAAACTAACATAGGAAACATGTCTTTACAATGACCAAGAAAATGTCTTTTAACAATTGTTTTCATTTTGTTTTAGTTCTGTGAGTTATGATTGTTGACACTGGAAGATTGGTCTATTTGTATATTAGCTAGAAATATACAAAAAATATCAACACATGTAACTGTGTATAGACTATTGAGGAGCTAAATAGAATAATTAGAATTTTGAGGATGTACTTTGTAGAATAGCAACAGTATCAGTGAATGAACTTTCAGCAAGAAGCCTGGGAGTGGAAATGATGGTCATTGCTTATATTTCATAAAATGGACAATCAGAAATTATGTCAGGGTTGGCATTCTTCTCCCTTTGATTACAGTTTTAATGACGAGTGAAAAGTTATTTAACTATGATACAGTTAACTTTTTATCTCCTGACCTAGTTTAGTGACAGAAAGCTACTAGGAGCTATCAGGATTTAAAGTGATTGCATAAATGTTCAATTAAACCGAACACACAATAATCAAGCAGCTACTAACACTATAAACCATCACAATACATTAGGAGCTTAGGGATATATATTAAAATGTCAGCTTAAATGTTACCTCCTAAGTGAAGTGTAATGTAGCTATCCAGTATAACCCAGTTTCTTTGAAGGACGTTATCCTATGGTTTATTTATGTATATTATTCAAGCACTTTTCAATTATAATCTGAGGTTGGATATTTTCTCGTTAAATTTTAATTTTCTGCCACTTATTCCATGCAATAAGAATAAAATATCCATGAATAAATAGACCTTGTCTGTTGGGCTCAAATGAGTGAAGTAATGAAGAACACACAGATAATTAGAGCAAGGAATCTGCCTAAAAGTGAATTACAGACAGGAAGATTGGCTTAAAGGATGAAGGGATTACAACCAGTAGAAAAAGCACTAAGGTTTCCCATTCTTTTTTATTATTTACTAATCTAAGAATGGTGTCCACACTTCTCATATGTCCAAAACCCATATATTTACAAAATTCTAGTGTACATTGCATCCTTACACATATCTTTATAAAGACTTTTCCATTTTTCTCTACACTTTTAAATGAAACCAGTATCTTTCATTTGTTTATTCTGCAAATATTTGTGATTCTCTTTGTCCTAGGCACTGCTGTAGGTGTTGGAGACAAATTAATGATTATGAAACATGTAATGTAGTTCATGAAGTCAGATGTTAAATAACCACACAAATAAACATGTAATTACAAACAGTGATGGATACTAAGAAGGGAGCTCCTAGGGGTTCACATTTCTGTAGCAAAGAGACACTTAAATTAACTTTAGGTTGGGATGTCAAGAAAGGCTTTCTTGAAAAAATTGGGCATTAGAGTCAAAATCTGAAGGATGCCTTGGCGTTAAGTAAGGCAAAGGCTGAGAATGAGGTTTAGATAAACATTCTGGGTAATGAGAACGGCATGTCCAGAGGTCAGGGTGTAAACGGGAATTGAAAGGAAAGTGGGAAGCATGGTAAAGGATAAATAACAGAGAACAATTATTTGTTCTTTATCTTCTGCTTTTGTGCTACCTGTGCTACAATTAAGATGTTTTCTTATTCTGATATCAGAAAAATATTTTTCAATGTCTTGTTCTAAAAGTTTTATAGACTTAAAATATTTAGGTCGTGACTTCTCTGAAATAAATGGATTTTAAATCTGATGTGAGGAGGTGACTCTTTTTTATTTCCTATATGGGATATAGGATACTAGTTCTCCCAGTGTCATTTATTGATGAGTCAATCTTTTATCCTGATTTACAAATCATCTATATGTATGTATGGTTCTAGACTGTTTGTTTAATGTCATTTACCATTCTGTATATGACCATTCTGAAACCAGTGGCCATATTTATTTTTTGTTGAGCAAATTTGCAGACTTCTCAAAGTTGTCTTGGCTAAGATGCTATCCACAAGTAGATTTAAGAATAATATTTCCTTCAGAGTTTTGTTATTTAGTGGCCCCACTCAGAATTCTTCTCTGGGCCCTGTGACTTGAAATGAAATCCATCCTTACAAAACCAGCTCACCTTGTCACAAAAACCTAAATTAAATGATAACTAACTCCTCCCGTCTCCTCCCTTTCCCCCTCCTCTCCCCCTTCCCATCATTTCCTCTGCTTCCATCTTTCCTCCTCTCCCCTCCCTTCCCCTGTCTTTTCCTTCCCTCTCCTCCCTTCCCCTCCCCCTCCCCTCATCTCTCTCCTCTGCCCTCTGCTGCCCTCTGCCCTCCCCTCCCCTCTCCCCTTTCCTTCTCTGTTCTCCCCTCCTCTTCTTTCCTCTCTCCTCTTCTCCTCTCCTCCCTTCCCCTCCTCTCCCTTCAGCTTTCTTCCTCACCCTCCCCTACTCTCTTCTCTCCTGTTTTTGGGATCCTTGATAAACCACTTATTGACAGAAATAGTTCAATTTGCTCACTGTGATTATGGATTTATTGTTTTCATCTTATAATTCTGTTAAGGCTTTCTATTTCTTCTTAATTCAGTCTTAATACATTGTACATTTCTAACAATGTTTCCATTTCTTCTAGGTTGTCCAATTTATTGGTGCATAATTGTCACTCATGATCATTTTTGTTTTTGTCTTTTCTTCTATATATAATTTAATTTAGTTGAGTCTTCTTTTTCTCTTAATCTAATTAACAGTTGGTTGAATTTGTTTGCTTTTTTTAGAAAAAGCTCTTATTTTTGTTAATTTTTTCTATTGTATTTCTATGCTCTCATTTATGTCAACTTTAATATTATTTCCTTTCTTGTGGTAACTTTGAGGTCAGTTTATTCCTTTTCTCTTGTTCCTTCGGGTGTAAAGCTAGGTTATTTTTAGTCTTTCTTTATTTTTAATGTAGATATTTATCGCTATAATTATATCTTTTGGTAACACATTTCTCTAATCAAAAAATATTTTAGCATACATATTAAGACATTGTATATGCTGATTATCCAACCCTAGATTTTGGTCAGATTTACATTTAACAGATATACTTGATAATTAAATGTAGAATGTCAAAAGAGATGATATTGAAGGCTCATTGACAATTCGTATCACTCCTTATAGATAATTTATATAAAACAATAAGATAGTACAATTTGCATCACTCCTTATAGATAATTTATGTAAAAAATAAGATACTTCGTATGATTTCTTATGTATGACTTATTACATAATGAAGAGTTTAAATGGGAATATTTTTATGCATGCAGTGGTGACTGCTAAGTACAAGCTTTAAAACCATTTGTGTGTCTGTATATGTGTTGAAAATATTGATACAGGAATTCTGAAATCTTCTGACATATGAATGGGCAAATTTGCTTGTTGAGCCTAGGGGCTGCCTGTAGGAGAAAGATAAGGAACTCCTGTTCCTCTTCCCTGAAATCTAAATAGCCCTGTCAGCATGAACTAGGTTTGTCCTGACAAAAGGTCAGTAAGAGGGAGAGTAAATGTGGCTGTTGGATTAAAAAACCAAAGCAAAACAAAACAAAAACAAGGATGATGATTGTCACTTTGCTTTCTTCTCTAGGGAGTTGCAATGTCAAAGAATAACGATGGGTCAAAATCCGTGAGCTGGAAGATACAATAACCTGACCTGAATAGACTTTTTTAGGGTGGACTTACCCTCTGAACATATAACCATGTATTTGATTTTAAAAGGCAATATTTTTGAGACCATAGACAATGGTCAGGCAGGAAAGGCTGGACTCTTTTTTTCTCATTCTTTGAATAACTTAAGCAGGGTCTATTGCATTAGTACCATGCCAGGCCAGAAGTGCAGTGGCAGCCAGAGGTCCCAAATTCAGTGTTATATTTCAGGAGCATAATAATTGCAAATGGAGGATCATTCTTAAGTTGGAATTCATAGAGGAGCTGGCCATCACTAGCAGGTTGTTGTCCAGGGACAATATGAGGACAACCAAAACTCATTTGCTGAATATAATCATCCCAAAGCTTAACTGCTCTGAATTAACATAGAATAAGTGCCCAAGAAAGAAAGGCCATTTTTTTTGCTGGCTGATTTGGAGCAGGCAGAGGGGGAGCACGAAGCCATTTTGAATAGAAGATTAGATGAAGATTATTGTTTACTACAAGATGGTGAGATGAATCAAATTGTTGCATGGCTCCTTGAATGAAAATCTCAAATACTGACCTGTTCTCATGATCAAACCTTGGGGACTAAGAATCTGACTGGGGTCACCCTTTTCTGGGCCTTTATTTTTAAATGGCTTAAATGTCTGTCTTCCTAACCCTGATTACTTTATTCATTATTATAGGAATTAAAGTTTTATACCAGATTAGATTCCTGGAGGATGGTCTGGCATATTTTTCAATACTGTTTTTCTATGCTGAAGTATGATGTGGTTTGCTTCCTTGAATATTCTTTAACTTCTTATAAAAATATTTTTTCTTCCTTGGCCATGCCATAAATCTAAATTTATTACTCCCTCTGCTATTGCTTAATGTTTAACACTAATAAAAATGCTACTTAGCATTTACACAAGGTTCATATTTTTAAAGTGCTTTACAAGTTCTATTACTCAGGTCTTTTTTAATGAGAGTATTTTCAGAAGCAATTTGTATGAATATTCAGGAGACATTATGAATGTGAAACTAAAGCCCTATTCCTGTAATGATTTGGAATTTGAATATATAGTACACAAAAATAGGGAGGTATAGATCTGGGAATCATAAATTAAAAGTAAGCATTTTCACTATATTGTGGTCAATAATATCTTTAGCTCTGTCTACACATGTATTTTTCTATCATATCCAAATAGGACAATGTCTA
The DNA here is from genome assembly GCA_031835075.1 of Saguinus oedipus. Taxonomy (NCBI): domain Eukaryota; kingdom Metazoa; phylum Chordata; class Mammalia; order Primates; family Cebidae; genus Saguinus; species Saguinus oedipus. The sequence goes on along the minus strand of CM063171.1, from coordinate 63,439,835 downwards.
TAGAGTATTAAAGCACTTAAGTCTTTTCTTAATTCATGTAGTGTTCATTAAACTTAGATTTTTTAATTGAAAAGAAGCTTCAGTTTAATTTAAAGCCAGAATTTATTACTTAAGTTCTTAGATTATGTTTGTGTCTGACCTTAGTTCATTAATGGATGTGATTTAATTTACAGTAGACTAGTAGAGAAAATATTCTATTTTCCTATTCAGATAGGTGTTCTGACAGTAAAATTTATTGCTTCATACGACGCATACAAATTCTTGTCAATATGTGCAAAAAATGTACTTAAGATGTAAATAATTTGATCTTTGGTTTTGTCTGCATATATAAATTCAACAGCAGTTTTCTAGAATTGGCAATCTCATGTGTCACCCCAAGGCACTCTATACTACTAGAGAACATAAGTATAGAACATAAATATAAGGGAAAGTTATGTTTTTGCATTATTCTTTATACCTGGAATTAAAATGCACTCAGAGTAGGGATGATGTCTCATTATTCTTTGATTCTCCTGTGATTAAATAGTCATCGTTATATATTAGGTGCTCAATAAACGTCTGTGGGTTGTTACTAAGCACGTATAGAGGAATATTGCATCAAATAATAAAAATAGATTATGAGGGAGAATCCTTCTGGGCAATGCAGATTTTTTGGGATTTATAAGTTGTTTACAGATTGGAAGCATTCAGAAGCTTTCTATCCCACTCAACATTAAATCTAAACTGTGAAGCATAGTCTATTTGGTTTGTCCCAATACTATCTGGTACCATCTCCTGTTTTTCTTGTCCCCAGAGCTCTAATCACATAGCCCTTTGTTCTGTTCCTTGATTTGCCTTCTCATTCCCTTCACAGACTATTTCCCTTTCTGGAGACTGTCTCTTGGATGTTCATTTCTTGTCAAGCAGATTTGAGCTTAAATGTTACCTTCTAAGAGAGAAGTTTCTGACCTCTCATATCCCCAAAATCTGGGTCACATTATTGAATTGTGTAATGGTGAATTTTATGTGTCTGTCTGCTTGAGTGAGACATCACGTGCCAGATATTTGGTTTAATGTTATTTGGGGGTTTCCGTAAAGTTGTTTTGGGATGAGATTAACATTTAAATTGGTAAAATAAGACAAACTGGCCTTTGTAATATTGGTGGGCCTCATCTAATCAAATGAAGGCCTTAAAAAGAACTGACTGAATATATCTTTCCTCCCACCCTGGAGCTAGATGGCTGTTTTTAGACTTAAACTGCAAAATTGGCTCTTCTTGCTGCTCCACCCTGGTAACCTTTGGACTGGAATTGTAGCTTCAGCTACCCCTGAGGCTACAGTTTGGCAGCCTTAGAACTGAAACAGCGGCAGTGGCTCTTCCTGGATTTCCGGCCTGTTGGCCCACCCTGAAGACTTTGGACTTGCCAACCTTCATAATTGAATCAGCCAATTTCTTGTAATAAGTCTTTTTCTATCTATTTATCAGTCTAGCTGTGTATTTCTCTATGTAACTATTAGGTTGGTGCAAAAGTAATTGCGGTTTGGCCATTACAAGTAATTACAATTAATGCAAAAAACTGCAATTACTTTTGCATCAACTTAATCTCTATCTATCTATCATCTATCAATCAATCATCTGTCTTATTGGTCCTGTTCCTCTGGAGAACCCTAACTAATACATACTGTTTGTGTATCTTTTTTCTTCTTCACTAGAGGTATGTTAAATAAGAGGAGAGTTTTGACTGCCTTGTTCTGATAAATCCCCAGGGCATGACAGGACTCCTAACCTGAAATATATACAGTAATAAATATTATTGATTTTTTTAATTAATGGCTTGGTCCATGAATTTCAATTATAAGGATGCTTAAAGAATAGATAGGGTCCTTTATATTAGCATGCTTTCCATGTGAGTTATAAAACCAGTTATGTATTAACATATGTACATAATGTAATTACAAACAAGTCTGTTAATAAAAATATTTATTTTAAAATCATGCACTGTAATTGCCTTGTACAATTATTAATAGTTGCCAAAACAGAAATTACTTATAGCATGACTGATAGTATATATTTAATGTGAATTAAATAATTTTAAATTTAAATATATATCATAAGTTTAATATATATCATATATAATTTTAAATATATATCATATATATGATATATCAAATTATATACTAATTCACATTAAATGTGTATATATATTTATATTTATAATAGTAGCCAAAACAGCAATTATAGCATGACTGATAGTATATATTTAATGTGAATTAGTATATAAAAATATATATATTTATTTTGGCCACTATTATACTATTAATATTAATATTTCTTATATTAATAACATATCATACATATATATGATATATATTTCATATATTATTAATATAATAAATATATGATACATCACATAAATAATATTTATTAATAATAAAAATATATATGTAAATATATATCATATATCAATATTAAATGTCATATATCATATATCTATTTATATTTGATGTATGATATATTTATTATATTAATATAAACATATATGTAATATGATACAATTTATCTTTAATAATATTTAATATTTATATTTAATAACAATACAAGTAATTAGGCATTTTTATTCTCATTTTATTTCTCTTTATCTCAGTTTACTCATATATAAAATGGGGACATTAATAATATCTATATAACAGAGTTATTGTAAAATTCAAGTTGGAACAGTGCTTGACAGGTTGCTTTCGCTATTATTGTTGTTACTATAGTGGTTATTAGTTCTCAAGCCTTTTGCTCAACAAACATTATTTATAGGTTAGTTGAAAATTTACATTAATGAATCAAAGCTGCTAAAGTGGAAATCATCTTTTATTTATTCTCTTTTCAAACTGATATTATGATGTTTTCAGAGAAATATACCTTTTTTCATTTTGAGATTATTTCATTTTTCTTCTTATATTCCTATGGACTATATGAAATAATCAATTTTACTTCTCTTTTCTCACACTTTTCAAATTTTATACATATTTTTCTCATCAAGTTAAACAAATTTAGATCTTGTACTTTTTTCACTTAGGACATTGTCTTGACTTCACTAATCACTTAAGGTTTTGTTCTGGATGCTTTCCAAATCTCTTAATTGATTTGAAAAAGACATAGTTAAAACTAATTATTATAAAAAATTAAAATATACATCACAACCAAACTGACTTTAAACACTTTTTGACTATCCAATAGAAATATTTATTATATCCTTTACTAAAGTGCATGATGTGTTGTTCACATTGGGGTTTTAGTTATTTTTCTAAATATGTCTCTTGAATTAGTTTACAAACACATACACATACAGATATACATACACTCATGCATCTACATTTACAGAAACACGCAAACATGCTTAAGGTTGTATTGGCAAGTATATCAAACAAAGAATTTCCTGGCTGAGCATGGTGGCTCATGCCTGTAATCCTAGCACTTTGGGAGGCCAAGGAGGGTGGATCACTTAAGTTCAGTAGTTTGAAACCAGCCTAGCCAACATGGTGAAACCCTGTCTTTACCAAAAATAGAAAAATGAGCCACCTGTGGTGGTGGATGCCTGTATTCCCAGCTACTCGGGAGGCTGAGGCAGGAGAATCTCTTGAACTTGGGAGATGGAAGTTGCAGTGAGTCAGCCGAGATCTCGCCATTGCATTCCAGCCTAGGTGACAGAGGGAGACTCTGCCTAAAAAAAAGAAAAAGAAAAGAGAAAAAGAAAGAATTTTATTTGATCTTTAATAGGGAATGCTGATTATCTTCAGTTTTCAAGTATGATTACAGAGGGGGTTGAATCATGAACACAGTAAAAATATGTATTTATAGCTTTCTTTTGCTGTAAACTATTAGTGGATTTTGAGAAAATAAGAGTCCCTGTGTGTATTAGTTTTCTGCTTTGTTATCTGTATTTACATCCCAATTGCCTCAGAACTCAGCCCTCAAAGACATTTCTATGGAGATTTAAAAAAATGCAGCAAAGATGCTAGAAGCAGTAATACATCCAGTAAAAACTACTATGGCTTATGGGTAAACTACTGTGGAACACTTTCTACCTGGGCTTTCATCATTGGAGCAAATCTGTCTAATGGCTTCCTTCTGGTTCACAGTGGGTTAAATAAATGGCTTTCTCTCCTGGCAGAATGAAGAACTGGCGTGATCTCACTTGCCTCCTGCAAAGCACCGATAGCTGCACTCTGGAAGTGTAGATCTATTTTAAAGTCCTGAGCAATTTCTGGCACCAGACGCTGGAAAGGAAGTTTGCAAATCAGAAGTTCAGGGGACTTCTGATAACCCCTGATTTCAGAGTGCCACAATACCAGGCCTGTAACGATGAGGTTTCTTCATCCCTCCGGTAGAGGGCGCACTTTTGCGAGCGGCGTTTGTAACCAGTTACTTCCTAGGTGCTTTACCACAGGTCGATTTGCAATTTGCGGCAGTCGGCTTTGTAAGAGCGGTGGTATAAACACCTCGTTACTCACCCGACTTCTCTGTTGGTTGGAGCGCGGGGAGCCAGATGCAGCGCGGGCCTTGGAGAGCGAGGGCTGCTCGGTAGCTGCTGGTTTTTCATTTGTGAAGTGAGGGTAAGAGTGATATTTCTAAGTTTTGACGTGAGAATTAAGAGATAACTGAGAAATATTCAGGGATAAAAATGGTAATGTATTCATTTTTATGAAGATATTACTATTTCTCGTACATGTTTTTTTTTTTATGCCAAATTGCGTATATATTACTATGGAAATATGGTTATTTTAGCACCATTTTTACCTTGTAAATGAACAAAATGATTTCTTCATTTATTTGCATATCACTTCTATTTTTGTTTCACTGGTTTTAATTAATCAATCATTTCTATTTATGAAGATCATTTCCGCCAGTCTTTTGATATCAGCCTAACATTCCTAGAATTTGTCAAAATAATTAGAAATGTTTAATGAGTCTGAAAGACAATTAACTTAATTCCATATGACAACTGCCATGGAGTTCAGTTGACATGCCTATGCGTAATTCTTCTCGGTATGTCTTTTAGCTTTCTGAAAAGATTTATAACTCTGGAGAATTGTCTTACTGTCTGGGGGCATTAAATTCAAAGTTTCAACTTTAAAATTTAAAATGTGTATTCAAATATTGTATTCTTATTTCGAATATTTTAAAATAGTATCTTTTATTTTATTTCTCTCTCTCTTTTTTTTTTTTTTTTTGAGACGGAGTTTTGCTCTTGTTACCCAGGTTGGAGTGCAATGGCGCATTCTCAGCTCACTGCAACTTCCGCCTCCTGGCTTCAAACGATTCTCCTGTCTCAGCCTCCCAAGTAGCTGGGATTACAGGCATGTGCCACCATGCCCGGCTAATTTTCTTTTTGTATTTAGTGGAGACGGTGTTTCACCATGTTGGCCAGGATGGTCTCGATCTCTTGACCTCGTGATCCACCCGCCTCGGCCTCCCAAAGTGCTAAGATTACAGGCGTGAGCCACCACTCCTAGCCCTATTTCTCTTAAATTTGAGATTAGCATAGTTATGTGGGGAAGAGAAGAGATGACTTTATATAAGATGCTTTTTTCTTGGCTGGGCGTGGTGGCTCATCCCTGTAATCCTAGCACTTTGAGAGGCCGATGTGGAGAATCACTTGAGTTCAGGAATTCAAAACCAGGCAGGGCAACATAATGAGGCCTCATTTCTCCAAGAGGTTAAAAAATTAGCCAGGCTTGTAATCCCACATCTTTGTGAGATGAGAAAATTGCTTAAACCCTGCAGGTGGAGGTTGTGTAGTGAGCTACGATCATGTCATTACAGGCCAGCCTGGGAAAAAGGTAAAACCCTGTCTCAAAAACAGCTTTTTTTCCTTATTTTTAAAAAATGAATCAACATTTTAAACTTTTATTTGTACACATAAAATGTGCTTGTTTTTTTCCTTATATTACTGTTCATTTGTCAAAGCTGAATTTCAATCTCCTGTTTCACTGTTATAGTGAGTGGATTAACTACTTTATTTTTAACCTTTTGAATTATTCTCTTGCAATAAGGAATTGTTGTTTTAAAAGAGACAAAGTTGACAAAAAAAGCAAGTTCGCAAGAAAATTGTTTGCATTTCACCCCAGAAAATTTCCTATCTTGAGTCACACTACTACCTACCCACACCATTTGTATAAGTTAAGTTGGCCCTTAAATCTAGTTGCTTTTTGTAAACTAAGAAATACAGGCCATAAAATGCTATGAAACAACAAGGATCTGGGGAATCACACTTTTTCCTCACAATCTGAAATAAATCAACTGAATTATTTGGGAGAAAAAAAATCCTCTAATCCTATAAGTAGTTTGTCTTTTCCCTTTCTTGTTATTTATGTAAAGATGAAAGAAAATATATTTTTTTTTCTGTAAAATCTTTTCCTTGGCAAAATGAAACTCTGATGGAAAATACTTAGATTTTTCTAGTGAAATGAATGAGTAAAGTACTCAGTGTCATTGCGTAATATTGTCACTGTATCCATTATGCTTCTTAGCTTTGGGCCAAATAATAGTTAACAGAGAATGTGTATGATCTTATTGTTACTGGTTGCTAATCTGTATAGGCCTGTAACAACCTCAACTCTTGCATTCTCAGAAAAAAGAATTCAACTAGGGGATAAGGCAGAAGGTGATAGTGTGGCATGTTTTAGAGCAGGTGTGAACGTTTATTAAAAAGCTTTACAACAGGAACAAAGGAAAGAAAGCACACCTGGGAGAGGACCAAGTGGGCAACTTGAAAGACAAATGTGTGGTTTGACGTTTTGACTTGGGGTTTTATACTTTGGCATATTCCTGGGGGTCTTGTGTCTCTTCTCCCCTAATTCTTCCCTTGGGGTGGGCTGTCCGCATGCACAGTGGCCTGCTAGCACTTGGGAGGTGAGCATGCACACTGAGTTAACTTGTACGCATGCTCACTTGGGCGTTCTTCCCTTATCAGTCAAATGTTCCTATCCTCTGTGGTCACATGCCAGTTAGCTCCACCATTTTGCCTCTTAAGAGTATATGTGTGAGTACGCTTGCCCTACTCCTGAGATCTTATCAGGAAGCCGCTGATCACCAGTTTCAGGTGTTTCCGGTCTATTAGGAGAGTGCCTTTCCCTCATGCAGCCAGGGAAAGGCACTCTCCTGCAACCAATTATTATTTTAGAGAGACAGTTAAAAACCACCTGACCATCACCTGATGGTTGCCTGACATTCCTGGTTGGTAGGTGGTGGGGGCCCTTCATCTGCCTTCTTCATGTCTGACTAGCTACCTACTGTAACCAACAGCAGCATTAAATAGACACTATATTTTAGACATTCACCACATGGCCATGTGCTTCTGTGGTATATATTTCAAGATAATTTTATATTATCTAGAGATGTCTCTATTCTTGAAAAACTAAGACCAGGCTTACACAGCTCCATATTTCCACATTACGTACTGTTGAAAAAGCTAGTCTAAACTTAGCTGACCCACAACTACTGAAGTTTTTTCCTTTTTCTTCTGTTGCTAAACTTAGCTGACGCACAACTACTAAAGTTTTTTCCTTTTTCTTCTGTTGGTGCTACTAAAGATTTCTTTCTTTTTTCTTCCTTTAGTAGGTAATAATAGCAGGCTATAATTAGTGGTAGGTGAGGGTTAGCTACTTTTCTGAAAATTCTCAACCAAATTGTAATGAAAGAAAGTAGCAGATCAAATTTGTCTTCACAATTATCAGTAAACTGGTACTTAGCAGTCTCCAGCTTGTTCCTTGAGCTCTAAGAAATCCTAGCTAGTACCCATTTTAGGTAATGTAAACCCACCTTGCATTTTTCACTTGGTTACTCTCAAGTGAAGGCTAAAGAATATTCTAAGTATTCTAGCACAACATGTATCTAATTATCTAGCTGACTAGTTTGTTTCTAAATTGATAAAGAGTCCTTAGAACCAGTGAGGAAACAGAGCATCTGATGCCACTTTTTTTCTACACTTTAAGGGTGTAGAAAAAAATTACACCAAGGTGAATCATTTAAATATCAATTTGTATATATGTCACCAAGGTGAGTCTTTTGAATATCAATTTGACTCACTGACAAGCTACTTTTTACTCATAAAATTTCATTTCCAATGTTTTCTTTGTCAAGTAGTAACATTTCTGGCATTGTTTAATATAAGAGAGCAAGTTCTAGAAGCTGACTCTGGAGTGGCCTTTCTGATTAAATGATAATGGATTACCTCCAAAGTGCAACTTTCTATTTAGAAATTCACTATTTCTGGAATGGTGCTTAAACTTGCCAACACCAGAAAAGGATAACATCACGCCTTCTATCTAGAAGATATTTTAAAATAGATTATAGACATGGTAACATTGGTATTCTCTGAGTAGGGTCATAGCGTGCCATACTTTTGTCATTCCAACCAGGCACATTCCTTGGCACAGAGAAGAGCTGAAACAGAGCAGATTAAATTGTATTTTATGTGGACAAAAGTAAATAATGAAAATGAAGAATTATCTATGTATGACTCATTGTATCAGTTTCGCCACTAGTATAAGTGAAATTTCCATGGTCTGTTTGCAGGCACTCTGCTTTATCAGATTTGCCATGGAATTGTTGTTTTTTAAAATCAAAAGACATAGAGTTAATTCAGGAAACTAAAATTTTTCTGAATATTCAAAATGCTTATCACAGAATTCTTACAGTATCACATCTGTGTATTAGATGTACTCATTGATGTGACACTGAGGGCTTTGAAGATAAACTTAAGACTTTCAGTATTCCAAAAACCAAAATAGTAATTGCTGTTTAATAGATGCATTACATTACAGTTTGTCATTTATTATGTCACAGCTCTTCCTAATTCTACTGGATTTCTGCATTTGCTTCCAGTATAATCTGTACATTTCTTCTCCACTGGATATTTTATTCGTGAGAAATTTTACATTTTAGGTGCTTATTATTCAAAGTTTTTATCATTCTGTTGTACTTAGTGTAGATCAATAACTCTACCTGCAGTTGCCTCTTACAACTTCTTTTGTGGAGTATTTTATTAAGATAAGTTATATAACTATTTTTTCTTCTCTAGTCTGTAATACATATGAAATAATTTAGATTATAAATTTTTTACAAGAGTAAAGAGATCCTATATTTAAAGTTAATGTAAGGTGATACATACTTGCCTAAAATGTTCTGGAAGTAATACAATAGTCTAGCTTTCATTTTGGGCTGAGTATGATAGCATCATAATTTTATTAAAAATATTGAATATGTGAATGTGTCCTACATTTTCAGAAAATGGAAGGAGTTTGTGTGTGTCTGTGTGTGTGTAAATAAGTCCATCAAAATAATTGTAGCAAAGACTCAAACAGTTTTGTGAACAGCAGACAATGTAGTTAATTGTACTGGGCTGTCTGAGAATAAAGCAAGTTTCAATTTCAAAAGAATATTTTATGTTTCATATTATTTTTAAACTTTCTAAGATGCACTAATGAGAAATGTTCTAATAATGTTGCAAAAACACTTTCTGTTTGAAAAGATATGTTGATTGCCTTATCTATCTTTTCACTCATTAACTTACTATTTATCTGATATTTATTTGCTGTAGGGCATTAGAATCTATCATGGACAAAGGGATGAATGAAACCACCTTGTCCTTAAAATGCTCCTGAGAGGTCAGACATACATTGTGGAGAACCACAAAAATCCATTAAACTACATCTTCTTCTTTTTAATTTTGAATGTATGGTCAATTTTAATTAATTGCTACAGTTTGAGAATTCAATATGATATTTGGTTCAACAAGATACATTTAGAAACATGTTGCCTGTTATCTGTCTGGTTTAATACTCAGGGAATTATGTTTTGCATTTTTTTTTTTTTTTTTTTTTTTTTTTTTAGATTTTAAATTCAACAAAGCATCCACAAATTCCTACTGTCAGCTAGATTCATAGTGGCATCATTTTATATAGTGAACATTTTGAAAAAACTCAAAACAAAAATGCCCATAGAAAGGGGAGCAAACTGTGATTTCACATAATATATATTTTTTATGCAACTCTCAAAATGAATGAACACAAATGGCAAGCAATGAGATACAAATGATTTTGTACAAGAATACCTTTTCATAAAATTAAAAACATTCACCATATGCATGTATATACGTACATAGAACTATGTAGACACATACACACATATATACTACAAAATTTTGATTGAATTCCCAAACAGTAGCAATTTATTGGAATTGACCATATACTGTGACAAAAGAGAATAAATCTCAGTACTCCTAAATCACTAAGCCAAGGAAAAGTCAAGCTGGGAACTTCGTCAGGAAAACTTGCCTCCCAGTTTATTCCTAAATAAGGTAGCCACAAAGATAAAACAGTGCTAAAATGTGTAAAACCAACCTGTGTCCTGACCACCTTGGGCAGATGTCATCAGGACCTCTTGAGTCTGTGTCATGGGCGTGTCTTTAACCTTGAAAAATAAACTTTCTAATGATTAATACCTGTCTCAGATATTTTGGGTTCACAACACTAAAAACCAAAAAGAAAATACAGTTCAGTTCTTCCAGTTCTTTCTAATATTATGTATGTTTATATATGTATATATCTTATATTTTTCAAACACATTATATATATATATATAAGTATGTATATATTTTATATTTTACAAATACATACTTTTCAGTAATGTGTATATATATGTAATATAGGATTGATAATGCAGTAATAAACATGTGATTCAGGATGATTTTTATTTATTTAGGGAGGTGCAAAAGGTTTGGTTGATGAAAGGGTTGGGACCACATGGTTGGGCTTAGGTTTGTCAAGGTCTTAGCTTTCCTTTTGGGTCATGGGTTCACGGTTGTACATTGCATTATTAAAAACAACTATTTACTGACTAAATAAAAGTGGGCCTCGCTTCATTGAATCATCAATGATGATATTTAATGGATAAAACTCTCTCAACTTTTCCTATATTCTAGTTTTATTAACTTTGTTCCACAGTTTTATCTTGCTTTTTCAGACTTCAATTATATTTTTTCTGGCTCATTTTTGCCTATACTTTAAATATTCTGATTCTTTTGAATTTAATTTGTTTCATTATTAAGCTATTTTGATTCCTTTTAAATACCACTTATTAGATTTTCAGATACATAGTCTCCATTGTTTATCATATTATTTAGTCTTTGGTCATATGATGTTTCATCTGTTTTAAAATTTTCTTCCTTAATTCATCTGTCGTTCCAAATATTCCTGTTTTTTCTATTTATTTTCTGAGTTTCTGATTAAAGTTACTTCATCATACCTGCAAGTGCTGCTTACAAATATTATTTTCACTAGGGATGGTGGCTAACTTCTGTAATTCCAGCACTTTGAGGGGCTGAGGTGGGCTCATTATTTGTGGTCAGGAGTTTGAGACAAGCCTGGCCAACATGGTAAAACCCAGTCTTTACTAAAAATACAAAAATTAGCCTCGCATGGTGGCACCTGCCTCTAATCCCAGCTATTTGGGAGGCTGAGGCATGAGAATTGCTTAAACCCAGGAGGCAGAAGTTGCAGTGAGCCAAGATCATGCCACTGTACTCCAGCCTGGGTGACAGAGAAGGATTCTGTCTCAAAAAAAAAAAAAAAAAAAAAAAAAAGAAAGAAAAAGAAAAAGGAATATTGAAATATTATTTGTAAGTTTGGGTACTGTACTAAAATTTTTCTCTGCTGTATGGTTTGTTCCTGTGAGTGTTTATATATACTTCTGTTTTGATTCACATTTTCGGTTTTCTTTTTATGACAGCTTTGTATGAATGTTGCCTGTCTTTTTTGGTTATTTAAAAATATCTCATTCTCTCATCCATCAATAATAGTACTTCTAGTATTTACTGTGAGAGATTTTCATGGTTCACAAAGTGACTAAGGTTATGAGTACCCTATTTGTGAAGACAATGTAGTGCAGTGTTAATAGACTGAGGTTTTACTTTTTGGGGAAGGTAAGATTTTGCTTTTGAGGTAATCCCCTTTTTCCCTTTAGTAATTCCTTGATTTCCACTTTTGCTTTCTTCATTTCTGAAGCTAGCCTCCCATGAACATACACGGGTTTTTCAACATGGCTCCTCCAATCCACCACCAAAATAGCATCTTCAGGAGATTTTTCACACATTCAAGTAATTCCTTTTCAATTGCTTATTAGTACTGTTTTTATTCACTATATCTTAGCTGGGTTTCCAGCATTTTCCTTCTTTGCATTGGCATTTCTCCTTTTGGGAGGTTGTTGTATGCTTTCTGCCACCTCTAGGCCTTCAATAACCACCCTTGTTTCTATGCAGTCTCCGCCTGACGCTGCTGGGGTATTGACTCTGGAGACAGCTCTGCAGGATGTAAATGTTTATTTCTTGACTTAGCTGTACACTTAAGTGTGTAGCATTCTCTGTCCCTAAGCTATTTTTGAGAGTAGTTTCATTGCTTTTCTTTGTGATCTGTGTAGTGTTAGAGGAATGTATAGAGAGATTTGTATTTACGCAGCTGCAGTTATTCTTTAGGAGCTCTGAAGCCCCGTATGGTTTTTACTCATGAGTCTTTATTGACCAAAGTCAATGGTTTTATTTTCTTCTGTATATTTTTCAGCTCATGACTGTGCTGGTGTTATACTCAGGCCACCTCTTTAAGCGTTCTGTGGTTGTTTTCTCTCTGTAGTATCCATGCTCCTCCATTGACTGTTTCATTGGGAAGCAAATTTTAAACTTACGAATGTTGTCAGAATCAAAATGAAGTCACTTATTTTAAATTTTTTGATAAATAGAGCCAGGGAAGGCCAGGAAAAGAAGGCTTTCATTGCATGAATGACTGATAACAGGAACTATCGCAAAAGACTGAAAACCTCAACCTCACACGAAGCCCATCATAAAGTTGAGCACACACAAAGTCCTCTTGCAAGGACATCTGCCTAGAAACTGCTTCTCTGACCCATTGACTGGTGCCACCCTTGTTATTGATTCTTGTAGCCAAGAATGATTATCTCAAAACAATTATGTGATCTTCTACTTTTTCCTTTGAAAACTTTCATCATCTTTTACCTGCCTGAATAGGGATATAGTTTACTATGGTATACATATTTCCATTGCATTGTCCATTCCGAAACAAATGGATCATTTTTTTTCAGTCTCCCTTTCTGTTTATTTTGGTTGACAGACTCTTTTTAATGAAACTCAAAACATGACTAGCTACCTGCACTATGTCAGTCTACTTCTGAGCATATCACTGAACAATGTAGTAAAAGCTCCCTTTCCCAAGGCTACTTGTGTGACTAAGACTAAGGGACCTCTTCTTGTCAGATGACTGTGCTTGGAGCCACCAATATCCAGCTTTGCACCTTAAGGTGGAGTGGATTTTGGACTATTTTTACTCCTTCGGCCTTTGGTAGGGCACATATCAGCCAAATCCTATGTATCATCTTCCAGTCTTCACTCCCCAAGGGACCACGGTGGCCTGAGTCATCTTTTGAAATGAAAAATACCATTTAAAAGAAGAAAACATAAAAATAATGAATTTGTGAACATATTTTTAAATATTAAAACTATCATTTCCATAGGTAGTTGACAAAAAATAAACAGGACAAGAAAAGTTTAAAGACAGAAAATAGGGTATTAAAGCTAGACTTAATGCTGATGAGGGGCAAAGCTACATTAAATATCAGAGTGGAGATCTCTGAGATTTACTCCTAATGAATGGAATAGGAACACATATTTGAGAGGCAAGTCCTCTCAATATTTCCCTGAGCTTTAGCTTGACAAAAAACTCCACGACTTTATAAAATAAGTTACATTTCTACCTTTTGAGTGCTTCTAAGTGTTGAACAAAATAGAAAGTAGGCCCCCACTATCACCAATTGACAGATTGATTTAATATTGAGTGACTATTACAAAAATAATTTTCAAAACTGGTGGAAAAAAAATGCTCTGGAAAAATGCAGCTAAGGGCAGAATCACCATGAAAGTACTTTTTCAGTAAGTGACACTAATTGCAAAATAATGGCCATATACCTCACAATCAGACTTAGGCTGACAGATGAAAGCTTTATCATTTTTAAATTTACCACCTTATAAATTCAGTTGGCTGCCAGAATTCCTTTCTGAATTCTCTTGAAAATGAGTCTTGGCATTATTAGCAGGTCTCTCTCTGCTTGATAAGTGCCAAACTAAGGAGTCATCTTAATTTAAACCTTTATGATGGCAGCACTCCAACTGTCCTAACTAAATCTTAAGGACCTATCAAGATTTCTCTGAACTCTTGGTTTCCAGGGGTTCTTAACTAAGCTGTAAAAGCATGATTTCTCTTGACACTTGCCATGTTACATTTCCAGGGTAAATGTAACTTTTTAAAAGTATTTTCCAATTACTATTCTTTCTTGGATGTTTAAAGAATACAGCTTTGTTCAATGTAGCTAGGCATTAGGAAAACATTTCTGTTATTAATGTTAATGATTAAAGTTGAAATATGGTTTTTGATGAAGTTGATATTGCTAGTGTTAAATCTTTTTTATTTATTCTGCACACAAACAAAGTATCTCCTTTAATGCATGCTTGATTCAGTTGTTTGACTTGGGCACAAGGTAACTCCTGAATTCTAGAGATATTTCTGGGATGGCGATGCCTGTGGCGCTCAGTCCAATAAAAGAGTAGGCTTGAGCCTTTTGATTTTATCTCATAATAGTCGCTTATTATTCCCCCATTTATTAATATTCATGAAACTGTGTTTTTTTCTTTATGTTTTCTAGGAAGTGATTACTGTCAGTTTTTTAAAGCTTATGTTTTCAACTTGTCCTTCTTGTGTACTTGTAAGTATCTTTTCTGTGAAAATAAATCATGAATGCAGTTGACAACATATGTAAAGTGCCCTTTCATGGTAAATTTCTGACAGGTTTTTGACATCTGTACATCATGCAGTGGAAAAAGCCCAAGGTTTCCAGTGAGTCAGAAACAGATTTCATAACTGACATAGTTACTTTCTAAAATAAAAGAGAGAACTTTCCATGTTTTTGTCACAAGCATTTTAAATTTCTCTATTTAAAAGAAACATTATTGTTTTTAATTATTGAGTTAACAACGATAAAGCAAATAACCTTTAAATAATTATTATGGGACAGACATTACGCTAATCACTTTAGTGGATTTTCTCATACAATACCTATATCATTAAATCTAGTGTGTATTATTGTTTTCATATTACTAATGGAGAAACTAGATCTTCCATGGACTCAACTAGCAGCTAAGCTGGCTAACTATCAAACTCTTATTAGAGTTAAAATTCTCAAGCATTGGTGTCAGTGGTAGCATAAATAACACTATCAAAATATAGATATTATGCAAACAATCCCATTAATTGCTCTAAGTCTCCATGTTTTCATTTTTAAAATCCAAATAACCTATATAGATCATTTTTTTCAGGTTTAAAAAAGCAGCATTTGTAAAATATCTCACATAACATCTGATACACTGTAGTCCTATAATATTAGTTTCCTTCTCTTTTTTTATTGCCATAAGATAATCAATGCTATATTTGTTTCTGGTATTATTATCTCAATGTGAGAAAGTTACTATGTAGTTTAAAATCTGCTTTCTTATACAATATCTTAATATATTTCTTACTAAAATACTTAATTCATACTACTTAATTGAGGAGGAAATAGAGGTTTAGAAAATTCAGTCCTGGCGCGGTGTCTCACACCTGTAATCCCAGCACATGAGGAGGCCGATGCAGGTGGATCACGAGGTCAGGAGACTGCGACCATCCTGGCTAACACAGTGAAACCCCATCTCTACTAAAAATACAAAAAAAAAATTAGCCGGCCGTGGTGGCACATGCCTATAGTCAACTACTTGGGAGGATGAGGCAGGAGAATCACTTGAACCTGGGAGGCATAGGTTGCAGTGAGCCAAGATCGTGCCACTCTACTTTAGCCTGGGTGACACAGCAAGACTCCCTCTCAAAAGAAAAGAAAAAGAAAGGCCGGGAGCAGTGGCTCAAGCCTGTAATCCCAGCACTTTGGGAGGCCGAGGCGGGTGGATCACGAGGTCAAGAGATCGAGACCATCCTGGTCAACATGGTGAAACCTCGTCTCTACTAAAAATAATAATAATAAAATTAGCTGGGCGTGGTGGCGCGTGCCTGTAATCCCAGCTACTTAGGAGGCTGAGGCAGGAGAATTGCTTGAACCCAGGAGGCGGAGGTTGCGGTAAGCCGAGATCGCGCCATTGCACTCCAGCCTGGGTAACAAGAGCGAAACCCGCCTTAAAAAAAAAAAAAGAAGAAAAGAAAAAAAAAATCAGTAATGGTTCTCAGACTAAGAAGAAACTCATTAGATTAGACAGTCTATACCTCTTCCATTCTTCTTGAAGCCTCATGTCTTTAGTTATATGGTTTCAGAGAAATTTAAGTCCCTTTACAGATTATTTTGTTATCTAGTTCATGATTGATGGAGTAAATATTGCGTAGTTTGAAGTACATAGCACAAGTCTTCTTAGAACCTCATAAATCAAGTCTAATTAAATGCATCCTTACAGTATGTCAAGTTCTTAGCAGAGATAATACATTTACAAGCTTGTTTGTATTTCATGTGGAAATGACAATGGGATCAGTAATCTATTTTCTATCATGAGGTTGCAAGAAAATGACACAGAGAAACATGGAAGGATGGCAGAGAATCAAACAGAAGTATGAGAATGTGCATGTCTTTGCCTTTTTCACAATGTTATAGGAAAAGCGTTAAATACTTCATTCTTGTGTAATGTGAGCTATAGTGTTGTCAGATGCTTTTAGCAGATTCACAAAAAGTCCCCTTGTAGTCCTAATTCGGTGAGATTTTTTTCTGCCTTTATACAATATGGATGTTGATTTTTTTTTTTTTTGGCTTTGAACAGTTTCCTTGGAGAATATTTTTATTTATTATTTATTTTTATTGCATTTTAGGTTTTGGGGTACATGTGGAGAACGTGCAGGATAGTTGCACAGGTACACACATGGCACTGTGTTTTGCTGCCTTCATCCCCTTCACCCACATTTGGCATTTCTCCCCAGGCTATCCCTCCCCAGCTCCCCCTCCCCTATTCCCCCCATTTTTCTGCATTTATTGGGATTATCATATGATTTATTTTTCTTAAACTGCTAATATGGTAAATTACAATGCTTGATTTTTAAGTAGTAAAATAACTTCGCATTCCTGGAATGAAACCTACATGACCACGATTTATATTCCTTTTTGTATATTACTACACTTCCTTTGTTCATACTTTGCTAGAGGTTTTTACATCTATATTCTTGAGATATA
This sequence comes from Saguinus oedipus, assembly GCA_031835075.1. Classification (NCBI taxonomy): domain Eukaryota; kingdom Metazoa; phylum Chordata; class Mammalia; order Primates; family Cebidae; genus Saguinus; species Saguinus oedipus. Next base: position 63,422,548 of record CM063171.1, on the reverse strand, counting down.
TTGGTCATTGGCCTGTGAGTTTCTCTACTCATCATGTATTTGTGTGACTTTATTAATAGAATAATGCTGGTTTCAGCAAACATGTTGGAGAATATTCCTATTCCTGAAAAAGTTTGTGTAACATTAGTGAATTCTATCAAATGTGATAAAATTCTCCAGTGAGAATTTACCAGTAAAGACATCTAAGTTTGAATTATCCTTTATGGAGAGGTTTTATTTTTATAATTTCTATTTATGTAATAGGTATTAGGCTATTCTGATATCTAAGTTTAATTTTACCTAGAATTTGCCTATTTCATCTTAACCGTTAAATTCATTAACAAATACTTATCAATAATATTTTTACATTACAATTTTAATGATTTGATAGAGATACATCACCCCATTTATTTCTGTTATTGGTAATGTGTATTTTTTTTTTAATATTCAGACTTGCAAGGATGTTACTTATTTATTTTAAATATCCTAATTTAGCATTTGGTAATTTTCTTATTTGTTTGGTAGTTGTTGACTTTGACTTGTGCTTTCACCTTTTCATTTCCTTCCTTCAAATGATTTTTTTTGGTTTAATTTATTCTTCTTTTATTCATTGCTTAAAGTAGAAACTCAGCTTTAATTGTAATCCTTGCTTATTGAATATAAGTATTTAAATTACAAATTTCCTCTTAGCACTCCTTTAGCTGCAGCTCAGGAATTCGGAAATATCATGTTTTCATTAACGTTTCATTTAAGATATTTTCATATCTGACTTGTGATTTTTTATTTGATAATTGTGATATTTAGCAGTTTTCTGTTTAATATTTAGATGCTAAAAGATTATTGAGATATCTTAAAATAATTGACTGTAATTTAATACCACTTTGGTTTGAGAATATATTTTTTAAGACTTCTATGTTTTACATTTTTTAAGGCATTTCATATGTCAGCATATGGTTTCTCATCTGGTATGTTGCAGGTGTACTTGAAAGTAATGTATATTCTTCAGCTGTTGGGTGAAGTGTTTGTAATTATTAACTAGTTCAAGTGAGTGTATAGTGTGGCTCAGATCTTCAATTTCCTTACTGATTTATCTATATAGTTCTTCAATCAATGATAAAGAGATTTCCAAATACGATTGTAAATGTATCTCTTTCTCCTCTGTCAGTTTTGGTTCATGTGTTTAGAAGCTCTGTTACTAGGTGCATTCACGTTTAGGATTTTTATGTCTTTTTGATCAATTAATCTCTTTTAAGAACTGGTAATACTCCTTGATTTCACTTTGCATAGTATTCATACTATGAAATACAAGTCAAACAAGTGAGACTTGTGTACTCATGCTTAGTATATTCACAGTACATTTTTATACTTTCACTTTTGAACTGTCTTTCTCTTTGTATTTAAAGGACATATTTTTTAAATAGCATGAGGCTTTTGTATTCTAAGTTTCGAAATCTCTTTTCATTTAACTGAAGTATCAATTTTATTTACATCTAACATGGTTTTGCTATATTTAGTTAAGTCTGCCATATGCAGTATGGTTTCTAGTTGTTCCGTCTGCTTTTCCTTGATGAGTTGGATTTTCTATTATTTCCTCTATTGAAATTTTAGCTATACCTCTATGTGTACTTTTAAAATTTATTCAATATGCAATGGGAATTTATCATAATGTATTTAGAGTTTCTTGTACCATTTTATGTAAAATGTTAGAACCCTACAGCAGCAAAATTCTGTTGTCCCCTTTCCCATCCATTGTCATTTTCTCATATATTATACATCTGCATCTTTAATACAAAGAGTCTACTTCCAAATTATTATATTTCATTTAAGTAATGCCTACTTTCAAATAAATTAAGAAGAATTAAAATGACCAAGTCTGCATTTGCCCACATGTTTACTACCTCAGGTGCCCTTCATTCTTTTCATTAGTTTTGAGCTCCAATCTTGTATCAGTCTCTTATAGCCTAAAAATCTTCTACTCTCATTACTGGTGGAGTCAGTCTGCTCAAAACAGATTGTTTTTCAGAATTTGTTTCTCTAGAAATGGTTTCAGTATCTTCATTTAAATGGATGTTTTTCTCTAGGTGTAGAACTTCAGATTGACTACCATCTTTTTTGTCATTTAACAATGTACTTTTGTTGAGATCTGGCCTCCATTATTTTCTGAAGAAAAGCAAGCCACCATTTGTATTTTTGTTTCCTTGTGTGTACTGTGGCTTTTTTTTCTCTAGTCACTTCAATGATTTTGTCATTTTTGTGGTAATCTGAAGTTTGACTTTGATGTAATTATGAATTTTCTTTATATATTTTCTTGGGGTTCACTAAGCTGCTTGGATCTATAAGTTGATGTTTTTCTCCAAATTTAGGAAATTCTTTGACAATATTTCTTTATATGTTTTCATCTGCTTAATTCTATTCTGTCATATGGGACTAAAATTACATGTAACAGTTGAGAAATATTTTGACATATTTGATTTTTTGGAGAAATTAGAATTGTTATTCACTGCTGGTGGATGGTTCAGCTGCTATGGAATTCAGCAGTTCCTCAAAAAGTTAAATATAAAAATTTTTAAAGTTAACTAGAACATTAAACATAGAATTACCATATGACCTAGCAATTCTACTATAGGTATATCCAAAAATACTCGTATATCCAAGTTCATTATAGCATTTATTCACAGTAGCCAAAAGGTGGAGACAACTCAAATGTGCATCATCTGGTGAACAGATTTTAAAATGTGATGTTTCATTACAATTAAATAATTCATCCACACAAAGGAATGAGGTAAATAGTACCAATAACTTTTACAACATGGATGAACCTCAAAAACTATGCTAAGTGAAAGAAGCCAGGCACGAAAGGTAACACATGTATTTTTTTAAATAAAATATTCAAAATAGGTTAATTAATAGAGAGAGAAAGTTGATTAATGAATGCCAGAGTTTGAGGAGAGAGGAAAAGGGACATAACTGCTTAATCGTTGCAGGATTTTCCTGTTCAGTGATTAAAATATTTAGAATATGAAATAGAGCCAGGAGTTATCCAACATTGTATATGTATTGAATGCTGCTGAATTTTTAAATGTTAAAATAGCAAATTTTATGTTCTGTGAGTGTTATCTCATTTAAAAATGTGGTATGTAATATATAAGGATGATAAAAAACCTAAAAGATAAAAATGTATTGGAATTTACTAAATCTTCCTCCTACTTCTCACATCCATTCAGTTACCCTTCTTGCAGTAAAATAGTATTATCAGCATCATAAGTATTTTTACAAATATACTTTATACATCTATAAGGAAATACATGTGTATTACTTCCCTATCACACACTCCTTTTACAAATGGTGATATACTTTGCATATCCTTCAGTGCCTGGCTTTTTTTTTTTAATATTATATCTGAAAATCACTTCTTATTTTGTATAAAAGAATAATACAAAATTGCTTTATTCTTTTAAGGGATGAAACATATTCCATTACATTTATTTATCTCATCCTCTTCTGATGGACATTTATAAACCTTCCCAATTCTTTTACAAAGATACATTATACCTATAGCATTTCACTTATGTGAGAATAAATCTACAGTCAATTTTCTGAAGTGGAATTCCTGGATAAGAAGATATTTGCATTTGTAATTGCTTTTCTTTCCAACTTTTATTTTAGCTTCAAGGAGTATATATGCAGATTTGTTACATGGGTAAATTGCATGTTCTGGGAGTCTGTTGTATGGATAACTTTGTCACCCAGGTAATCAGCATAATATCTGAAAGACAGTTTTTCAATCATCACTCTCCTCCTGCCCTTCATCCTCAAGTAGGACTTGGCATGTATTGCTCTCTTCTTTGTGTCCATGTTTTCTTAATGTTTAACTCCCATTTACAAGTGAGAACACACAGTATTAAGTTGCATGTTCTGTTTTTAACTCAGTGAATTAACACAGGTTTTCTGTTTCTTTGTTAATTCACTTAGTATAATGGCCCCAGCTCCATCCATGATGTTGGAAAGGAAAAAAAATTTTTCTTTTTTACAGCTGTAAAACATACCACGACATATATGTACCAGAATTTTTTTATACAATCCAACCCTGAGGGGCATCTAGGATAATTCAATTTCTTTGATACTGTGAATAGTTTTTTGATGAACATATATGTGCATGTGCCTTTAAAATAGAATGATTTATAATCCTTTGGTATATACCCAGTAATGGAACTGCTGAGTCAACTGGTAGTTGTTTACATTCTTTGAAAAACCCCCCTCTACTTTCCACAGTGAGTGAACTAATTTACACTCCCACCAGGAGTTTACAAGTGTTTCCTTTTCTCCACAACCTTACTAGAACCTATTATTATTATTATTATTATTATTTTTACTTTTTAATAGTAGCCATTTTGATTTGTGTGAGATGATTTCTTATTGTGGTTTAATTTGTGTTCCCCTAATGATTAGTAATATTGATAATTTTTTAATATGCATATTGGCCACATGTATATCGTCTTTTGAGAAGTGACTGTTCATGTCTTTTGCCCATTTTTAAATGATGTGGCTTGTTTTTTGCTTGTTGATTTCAGTTTCTAATAGATTCTGGAAATTGGAACTTTGTTTGATGCATAGCTTGTAAATATTTGTTCCCATTATGTAGGTTTTCTGTTTATTCTATTTATTCAGTAACTCTGACAGTTAATTTTGTTGTGCAAAACCCTTGAGTTTAAGTTTATCCCATTTGTCAATTTTTGTTTTTGTTATTATTGCTTTTTTGGTGTCTTCCTCATGAGGTCTTTCCCAAGGCTGATGTCCAGATGGTATTTCCTAAATTTTATTCTAGAGTTTTTATAGTTTTAGGCTTTACATTCAAGGCTTTAATAGATCTTGAGTTGATTTTTATATATAGTGAAGGAAGCAATCCAGGTTCAATCTTTTGCATATAGCTGGACAGTTATCCCAGTACCATTTGTTGAATAGGGAGTCCTTACCCCATTGTTTGTTGTTGTCAGCATTTAATATCAGACAGTAGTAGGTGAGCAGTTTGCTTTCTGTGTTCTCTAAACAGTTCCATTGGTCATGTGTCTGTTTTTGTATGAGCATCATGCTATTTTAGTTACTGTAACCCTGTAATATAGTTTGAAGTTGGGTAGTGTGATGCTGCCAGCTTTGTTATTTTTGGTTAGGATTGCTTTGACTATTCAGGCTCTTTTTAATTTCCAAATTAATTTATATATATATAATTCTGTGAAAAATGTAATTGGCATTTTGATAGTAGTAATACTAAATCGAAAAATTGCTTTGGACAGTATGGCCATTTTAACAATATTGATTCTTCCTATTCATGAGCATGAAATGTTTTTCCATTTGTTTGTATCATCTCTGATGTTTTGAGCAGTACTTTGTACTTCTCTTGTAGAAATGTTTTATCCCCTGGTTATCTCTATTTCTAGGCATTTTATTTCTTTTAAGACAATTATGAATGAGATTACATTCTTGATTTGGCTCTGAAATTAACTTTTATTGGTATATAGGAATTTTAGTAAATTTTGTACATAAATTTTCTATACTGAAATTTTGCTGAAGTTACTCATTAGATCTAGGCGCCTTCAGACACAGACTGTGAGTTTTTCTAGGCATATAATTGTAACATCTATGAAGAGATATATTGTGACGCCCTCTCTTCCTATTCGAATGCCCTTTATTTCTTTCTCTTGTCTGCTTGCTCTGGCTAGGACTTCCAGTACTATGTTGAATAGGAGTGGTGAGAGTGGGTCTCCTTGTCTTGTTCTAGTTATTAGGAGAAATGCTTTCAGCTTTTATCCATTCAAGATGATGTTTACATTGGGTCTATTGTAGATGGCTGTTATTATTTTGAGGTGCATTCCTTTGAAGTCTAGTGTTTTGAGTAGTTTTAAAAAAGTGATGTTAAATTTTATTGAAAACCTTTTCTGAGTCTATTGAGATGATCATGTGGTTTTTGGGTTTTGTTTTCAGTTCTGTTAATCCAGTTAATAACATTTATTGATTTGCATATGTTGAACCTACCTAGCATCCCAGGGATAAACCCCACTTAATCATGGCATATTAGCTTTTTGATGTGCTACTGGATTCAGTTTGTTAGTATTTTGTTAGGAATGTTTGTATCTATGTAATTCAGCAACATTGACCTGAAATTTTGTTTTTTCCATTGTATCTTTGCCAAATTTTGGTATCAGAATAGTACTGGCCTCATAGAATTAGTTGGGAAGGAGTCTCTTCTGATTTTTTGGAATAGTTTCAGTAGGCTTTGTAGCAACTCTTCTTTATATGTCTGAGAAAATTTGGCTCTGAATTTGTCTGGTCCACAGCTTTTTCTGCTAGGCACGTTTTTTATTAGTTGTTCAATGTTGTAACTTATTATGTGTCTTGTCAGGGTTTCAAGTTCTTGCTGATTCCATCTTAGGAGGTTGTATTTCCAGGAATTTATTAATTTCTGTAGGTTTTATAGTTTGTATGCAAAGAACTGTTCAGATACATAGACTCTGAGGGTTTGGTATTTCTTTGTAGTTGCTACTAATGTCCTGTTTATTATCTCCGATTATGTTTATTTGGATCTTCTGTTATTTCATTAGCCTCACTAGTGATCTATAAATATTATATTTTCTTTCAAAAACACAACTCCTAAACTTGTTGATATTTTGTATGGTTTTTGAAGTTCAGCTCTAATTGTCATTATTTTTTGTCTTCTGCTAGCTTTGAGGTTAGTGCTTATTATTCTAGTTCCTTTAGATGTGATGTTAGGTTGTTAATTTGAAATCTTTCTGTCTTTTTGATGGTTAGTGTTTAGTACTATAAATTTTCCTCTGGGAACTTCTTTAGCTATGTCCCAGAGATTCTGATATATCTTTGTTTTCATTAGTTTCATTAGTAGCTTTGTTTTCATTTGTTTCAAAGAATTTATTAATTTCTGCCTTAATTTAATTGCTTACTCAAAAGTCATACAGTAGCAGATTAATTAATTTTTATGTAATTCTATGATTTTAAGAGATCTTCTTGGCATTTATTTCCAGTTTTATTGCAGTATGGTCTTAAAGTGCAGTTGTTATGATTTTGTTTTTGTTTTTTTTCAACTTATTGAGAATTGCTTTATGGCTGTTTGGTCAATTTTAGAGTATGAGCCATGTGCAGATGACAGGAATACACATTCTGTTGTTGTTTTGTGGAATGTTTTATAAATGTCTGTTAGGTTTGTTTGGTTAAGTATCAAGTTTAGTTCTTAAATACTTTCGTTAGTTGTCTGCTTTGATGATCTGTCCAGTATTGTCTGTGGGATGCTGAAGTCTCCCACTACTATTGTCTGGCTATATAAGTCTCTTTATATATCTTAAAGAACTTGTTTTATGAATCAGGGTGCTCCAGTGTTGAGGGCATATATATATGTTTTTAGTATAGTTAAGTACTCTTGCTTAATTTAAATCTTTTTCATTGTGTAAGGACCTTCTTTTTGTCTTTCTTGATCATTGTTGGTTTAAAGTCTGTTTTGTCAGAAATAAGAACAGCAACTCCTGCTCATTTTAGTTTTCTATTTGTTTGATAGATCTTTCTTTATTGCTTTATTTTGAGCTTATGGGTTTCCTTGCATCTGAGAGGGCCTCTTGAAGATAGCATACTATCATTGTAAGGCCGGTTGCCTTGCTGGGAGTCAAACGGACACATTCATCACTTTCAGTGCCTGATAACTGTGTCATCACCCGAGCTCATTATCTGGCTTTGCCACATAGCTTCCCTGCACCCGCTTCTGCATACCATACCCAAGCCCACACTCAGCACTAAATTATGCATCCAACCTCCAGCCCGCTGTTAAAAAACCCTGCAGAAAAATTTTTAAAGAAGCCCTACCATACCCTGCCTGGCAATAGCCTGCCCCGTACGCCCCTGGCAGGCCTGCATACCCAAGGTCCCACCCGCCTACCAATGGCAGCTAGTTTCATGTACTTCCTACTTTAACTCCATATACTTCCTGTTCCTCAACAGCCAATAGAAATGCTTTCTCTTTGTTTCCCCAGTAGTCAGTCAAGGCCCACTTACCCAGGGTCCCACCCACCTACCAATGACAGCTAGTTTCATGTACTTCCTACTTTAACTCCATGTACTTCCTGCTCCTCAACAGCCAATAGAAATGACTTCTCTTTGTTTCCCCAATACCCAATCAATTGCCTGCCCTCCCCATAAAACCCCATGCCCTGAACAGCCGGGTGTGACTTCTCTGGCGCCCCCTTGGACCACTGAACCTCTCCCGGGAACTGAATAAATTAGCTTCTCACTTTCTTATACTTGCCTCAGTTTCCTCATTTTACCTCGGCAATAAATCTTACAATCATGTCTTGCTTCATTATCCAACTTGCCAATCTGTGCCTTTTAATTGGGGTGTTTAGCCCATTTATAATCAAGGTTGATAATAATATGTGCAGATTTTATCTTCATATTGTAGATTTTATCTTCTCATATTAGCTTGTATGTAGACTTGATTGTGCAATTGCTTCATAATGTCAATGCTCTATGTAATGAAGTAGGTTCTTATGTTCTATAATCTTTTGTTTCTATTTTTGGCACTCCCTTAAAGACCTCTTATTAAGGCAGTTCCAGTGGAAAAGAATTTTGTTAGCATTTGCTTATCTGAAAAAGATTTTATTTCTCCTCCACTTTAGAAACTGAGTTTGACTTTATACAAAGTTCTTAGCTGAAATTTCTATTCCTTAAGGATACTATGCCTAGTCCCCAAATTTCTTTTGGATAGTAAGGTTTCTGCTGAAATGTCTGATGTTAGCTCAACAGGGTTCCCTATGTGGATTACTTGCTCCTTCTCTCTAGCTGCCATTAATATTTTTACTTTTGCTTTGATCTTAGGGAATATGATGAATACATGTTTTGGGGATGTTCATTTGTACAGTATCTTGCAAGGGTTCTCTGAATTTCCTACATTTTAATGTGAGTCTATCTAGTAAAATTGGGGAAATTTTCGTGGATGGTATTCTCAATTATATTTTCCAATTTGCTTGCTCTCTCTGCCTCATCTTCAGGCATGCCAATGAGTCATAGGTTTTATCTCTTGACATCTTCCCATACATCTCTTGGTTTTGTTCATTGTTTTAAATTCTTTTTTTCTTTATTAGGGTCTGACTGAGTTAATTTGAAGAACCATGCTTTTAACTCTGAGATTCTTTTCTTATCTTGATAAATTCTTCTATAGATACTTGTGATTATGTTACAAAATTCTTGTAGTGAGTTTTTCAACTCAACAAGTCCTATTTGTTTCTTCCTTAAAATGGCCATTTTGTTTTTCACCTCCTTAATTGTCTTACTGAATTTCTTTAAATTATTGGGATTGGTTTCAACATTCTCTTGAATATCAATGATCTTTGTTGACATCCAGATTCTGAATTCTATGTCTGTCATTTCAGCCATTTCATTCTGATGGAGAAATTAAGCCATTTTATTCTGATGGAGAACCATTGCTGAGGAGCTAGTGTGGATTTGGAGGTAAGAAGGCACTCTGGCTTTTAGAGTTGCCAGAGATTTTGCACAAATTATTTCTCATGTGTGGGCTTATGTTTCTTTAACTGTGGTATAATTTGAATATAGTCATTTGGCTTCATTTCTGGATGTTTTCAGAATGTCAAGGTTTTGTGCAGGGTCTTTATTTGTGGCTGCATTCTTGTCTTTGATTTCTTAGGGGACATGTTAGCAAAGTATTTTTGGTGTTGGAATTTGGGCTGCAATCTAGTAGATGATGATTAAGTATAATGGCTGATAGATAGACTCTTACTCAGCTTTGTGGTTCCTCTGTATTTCCTCTGATTGTGTCTGTGCTCTCTCCCAGTGCTCTGAGATTATGGGCTCCTCTCCTACTTGAGTGCTAGCCACAGATCTTGGCTTGACACTCCTGGGCAGTGCTTCATAGTCCTGGGGTGAGCTCAGTCTTCTTGTTCTCTCCCCAGCTAGGAAGCATCAGGGGCAAGGCCTTTGGCAGTAACAATGGCAGAAGGGCTTTGTCTCTTGGGGCTCTACTTTAGAGCAATGCAGGGCCACTGCCAACTGGAATGATCAGCCATGGGTGAGGTGGCTGTGTTGCGGGCCCAAGCCAGGAGTCCTTGCCTGGTGAAGATTAGTGGGAGTGGAGGAAGGAGGGGCTTCCAGGGAAGACTGTGTGGCCTCTTTATAGGGTACCTGCAGCAGTAAAGCCCTCAGGCTTTGTGTTCCTTCCCGAATCTGGTGACAACAAGGGCAGGTATCGCGGTAGTGATAGTAGTAGAGGGGCTGTCAGTTGTCTTGGGAACTCTGCCCTAGACAGACACAAAGCCCCTGTCAATGGGAATGTGCAGGTGGGGATAAGTTGCCTGTGCTGCAGGCTTAAGCTGGGGGTCCTGTGTGGTAAAGATCATGGGTCAGAGGCTGGAAGAAAAGAGAGACTGGCTACTTCTTGTATGGTGGCTGCAATGTACTGGAGATGCCAGCAAAGCAGTCAGGGTCTTTGTTCTTTCCCCAGCCCAAGGGCCGTACCACCACAGTGACAGTGCAGAACATCTGTCAGTTGCCTCTGGGAGCTCCACGACAGAGGAACACAGAGCCATTGCCAATGGGAACATTCATCTGTGGGTGTAGCTGCTGCACTGTGAGCCCAAACCCACAAGTGGAGTAAGATAAAAACATTTACTTCTAAACAAACTCAGAAGAGGCAGTGTTATTGGTACAGATCAGTATTTTCTTGATTCGTGGATTAAGTTTACTGATGGTATTTCAGGAGGTTCAGGACTAAGTTTTTTCAACTCCACATTTACGAGGACAAATATATATAAAACACATATGAAATGAAGAACACAGTTTTCTATACTTTCAGAGGGAGAACAGGAATTTTAACAACCAGAGAAGACATAAAGATCCAAACTTGAAAAGAAAAATAGAATCAGGAAGATCTGGATAAGTATTTCATTAAGTTTATTATTACAATTCTTTAATATTGACATTTTAGCCACAATAAAGCATGGAAAGAGCCTAAGCATTCATCTGAGAGAATTTTCTTGCCACCTCTGACTTCTCTTTGCTGATTTGCTCAAAGCAGTTTGTTTGTCTTCTGAAAATAAAAGAAGTAATATATGCCTATATGAGTTACAAGTCTATTGAGGAATTTTAGTGACATTCAATAATATAGATATATTCCAAAATTGGCTAACATTATGCTCATACTTAAACAAGATGTATGCTTGAGTTTGTAAATTTTTTACGGGGTTTTTAGCATTTAGGTTTTTTATTTTATTTTATTTTATTTATTTATTTTTGAGTCTGAGTCTCACTCTGTTGCCCAGGCTGAAGTGCAGTGGCATGATTTCAGCTCACTGCAGCTTCTGCCTCCCAGGTTCAAGTTCAAGTGATTCTCCTACCTTGGCCTCCTGAGTAGCTAGGACTACAGGCACATACCCTCATACCTGGCTAATTTTTATATTTTTAGGAGAGATGGGATTTAACCATGTCAGCCAGGCTGGTCTTGAACTCCTGATCTCATGTGATCTGCCTGCCTTGGCCTCCCAGACTGCTGGGATTGGGAGGTGTGAGCCACCGCACCCAGCCTTTTACTTTTATATATAAAAATAGACAGAACCCACAGAAACTACAGGGGTTAATGTTTTTACAGTAAAATTATAGGTACTGATTCTCTATTACTCTTTGACAACACAGTGCATGGGTCTGGTTCAATTCATACCTCACTTGTCTAGCTCAGAATCACATACACTGAAACATACTGTACCGTATTAGAGATTCATCTGGCATCTGCACAATCTGGATCATTTAGAAATAGTACTTAAAATCTTAATAAAGGTTGTTGGGAATTTTTGGATATAGGCAGTGACTTTATGATTTAGTCATTTTGGGTAATTATAGGAGACAGAAACTTTCTTTTTTAGTTTACTCTGAAATTATTACAATGCTATATTTAGTGGTCCAATGTATCCTTTAATTAACTTTTTACCTTCTTAGCAAGACAATAATAAGAACCAACTGTGGAGTTGTTTGCTCTTCATGATCAAGTGTATAGCTGAGAAGAAAACAGTTCCTCAACTCACTTCAGGTTTCTTTCCTCTATTTCCTTTCTGTGAAGTCTTGGATTTCCCAAATACAGCATTGAACATAGAACTGCAAATTCTTCTCCAAAGTAAAATATAGTATAGGGTTACATATATTACAGCAGTTTCTTTTTCTTTTCTATTTTTCAAATTCAGTTTCCTCAAAATTAAATTAAGAAAATTTAATTTGTTTGTGAGAGACTATTACTTTTTATAAATTAATTAAGATTAGACAAATGACTTGAAAAAGAGCTAAAGTATCTTCCAAATTAATTTTTATTTTCTAATACAAATCTTAAAGCTTTAGCATTTTGGAAAGTCATGAAACAATGCCACAGTTTAAATTTTCTTTTCCAGGAGGGCAGGATGTTTCATCTCTAGATAGTTATTATCTCTTTTAACTTTGTAATCAGCACTGATTCTTCATAAATACAAATTAGAAAATATCATTCTCATTGCATTCCCTTGTTAGGCTCACCTTTCTTCTCCTCTACTCTCTCTTTTATCCCCCCTCCTGGGACAAAGTCGTAGCTTTTGTACTTACAAAGTATCAAAATATGTTTGTTGAATTTATTTGAATATCAAATGTTAATCTATTAATTGCACAAGTCTTTATTCAAAGACACAATAGGTATAATTGCCTAAAACATTCTGCTGTAACAGAGGCATTTATTCTATTCTTTTTTTTTTTTTAGACGGAGTTTCGCACTTGTTACCCAGGCTAGAGTGCAATGGCGCAATCTCAGCTCACCGCAATCTCCGCCTCCTGGGTTCAGGCAATTCTCCTGCCTCAGCCTCCTGAGTAGCTGGGATTACAGGCACACGCCACCATGCCCAGCTAATTTTTTGTATCTTTAGTAGAGACGGGGTTTCATCATTTTGACCAGGATGGTCTCGATCTCTTGACCTCGTGATCCACCCGCCTCAGCCTCCCAAAGTGCTGGGATTACAGGCTTGAGCCACTGCGCCCAGCCGCATTTATTCTATTCTATTAAGAATCCAAGCACTGTAGAATCATAGGAAGCTGAAGGCACAAAGAGTGACTTGATTTTACTAAGAGAAGGCAATTTTTATGAGGAAAAAACATAGGATTATAATCATGGCTTAAAACTTAATTGACCAGTTTTTTTTCCTGGCATTTCAGATGTGTGATCATAGGCAAGTCTTTAATCATGCTAAGCCAAAGTCAGAAAATTGCCTGATGGCACTTCTACAGAGATGGAGCTTGCACTGAGTCCCACACACTCCATGGGACCTAGGCAGCTACAGCAAGGTGCTATTTTAGAGCCATGCCCCCAACAGACTGTTCATAGTTTGGGGGCCTAGCAATGCTAAATGTGGGATACAAGAAAGGCATACGCCACGTCTCCTAGGGCTGAAATGCAAGTGAGACCTAAACAGCCACAGCCAGGGCATAAGGACAACTGAAATGTGGACTACTGTGTCAAGGCTGAAGGCAATGAGACATGGTCTACTGCCACTTCAGATGAGGCATGAGTGCTACCAAGACTGAGGCACAAGTAATGCATACATTCCCCTGCCTGGTCTAAGCTGCCACCACTGAAGGTAGATACACCACAGTGGTACGACAGCAGCATGGCTGCTATTTTTCCTCACCTAAGCACCCCACTGGTTCAGTGGAGATTACCTCAACCCTGCCTACCAAAGCTACTGTGAGCATACACCATTTTGGGCCCTGAAGACAAGCCTGTTAAACACAGCTTTGGCCCGTGCCATGCCAGAGCACAAAGTTCAAGGGTTAGGGGATTGCCAAGCTCATTTCACCACTGTTGGCACCTAAGCACTCTTCCTAGGTGCCTGAGGTTGAGCAACTCACTCTTCTACTACCACCACATCTGACAAGTATCTGTACACCCTAGCTGAGGGCATGGACACTGGCTCACTGAGCCCCCTGTAGCCACTGTTAACACCAGGAAATGCTGCTAGAGACCTGTAGGGTTGCCTTGCCATTGCTATTGATATTGGCCATGCCAAGCTGTGTGGCCCAGGGCTTAGGAACCCACCCACCCAGTCAGCCCACTGGTGCCACTATCAGTCTGAAAGAAAATGACCTTAATAAACAATAAGAAATCATCTGAAGGTATAAAACTCACAGGTAATAGTAAATACAAAAAAAACCATAAAAAATTATAACACTATAATTGTGGGTTATAAACTACTCATTTCTTGAGTAAAAGGACTAAAAGATGAACCTATCAAAAATAATAACTTTTCAAGACATAGTATAATAAGACATAAATAGAAAGAACAAAAAGTTAGAAAGCAGAGGGGATGAAATTAAAGTGTTGTTTTATTAGTTTTTTCTTTGCTTGTTTGTTAATTTGTTTATGCCATTGGTGCTATGTTCTCACACTTTTAAAACAATGGGTTTTATTATTTGTATTCAGTGGAATTTTCTTAGAATTTGTTCTTGGAAACCTCCTTTTTCCCTAGCGATGGTCTCTCTCACCCTTGTCCCGCTCCTCAGATGGTCAACAAATGCCAGAAGCCAGGGCTGCCCACACCACCAGCTCCAACCTCTTTACTCTGGGACTTGTATTTGGGTGGAGAGACCTGACCTGGGCATCTTCATTGTTTAGCTATTCTGTCTCAGGCTGATGCTCAAGTGAGGAGGGAGAGGCTGGGTCATTATTACTTTTAAATAATTTGGTATGACTTGTTGTAGATTTTTATATTTCCCTTTTGGAGAGAACTATTAAAAATGATTATTTATAAGCCTCATGGTAATGTCAAATCAAAAAACATGTTAACAGTTACACAAAAACTAAAAAGCAAGAAATTAGAACATATCACCTGAGAAAAACATCTTACTTAAAAAAAAAATGACAGGAAGAAAGAAAAGAAGGAAGAGTAGACCACGAAACAAAAAGAAAAATAATAACAAAATGGTGGGAATAAGTTGTTACTTATGAGTAATAAAACTGAATGTAGATGGACTAAGCTCATCAATCAAAAGACATAGAGTGGCTGAATGGATAAAAAACAAGGCTCATTGATGTGTTAACTACAAGAAACATACTTCATCTGTAAAGAAACAAATAGACTAAAACTAAAGGGATGGAAAAAGATGTTCCATGACAATGGAAACTGAAAAAGAACAGGAGTAGCTATACTTATAAGATGCAAAGTAGATTTCAAGATAAAAACCATAAGCCAAAACAAAGAAGATCATTTTATAATGATAAAGGAGCCAATTCAGCAAGAGGGAATAACAATCATAAGTATATATGCATCTAAAACTGGAGCACCCAGATATATAAAGCAAATAGTTTTAGATTTATGGAGATACAGTGTAATACAATAATAGCTGGGGACTAACTCCCAATGTCATCATTGGACAGATACTCTAGTTAGAAAATGAAAGCAGCAGACTTAGTCTGCACTATAAAATAAATGAACCTAATAGACATTCACAGAACATTTCATCCAATGACTACAGAATACGTATATTTTCTCCACAGCATATGGATCATTCTCAAGGATAGACTATATTTTAAGTCACAAAAGAAGTCTTAAATAATTTTAAAAATTGAAAATATATTAAGGATCTTCTCTAAACACAATGGAATAAAAGTAGAATTTTATAACCAGAAAAATTTTGGAAACTGCAAATATATAGAAATTAAATAATATGCTCCTTAACGACCAATGGATCAATGAAAAAAAATTTAGAAATTTATGTTTCTTTAAACAATTAAAAATGGAAGGACAACATACTAAAATATATGGCGTATAGCAAGAGCAATACAAACAGGACACTTTAGAGCAGTAAGTGCCTACATCAAAAAAGTAAAATAAATTTGAATATAAAACATAACAGTGCATCACAAAATACCAGAAATGTAAGAGCAAACTTAAAAATTAATAGAAGAAAATAATCAAAGTAAGAACAGAAATATATAAAATTGAAATGAATAAAGGAATAGAAAAGATCAATGAAACAAAAAAAATCAATAAAACTTTAGCCTGGCCTAGGACAAAAGAAGAGAAAAACCCAAATAAATAAAATCAAAGATGAACATGGAGATGTTACAACTGATACCATATAGAAATTCAAAGGATCATTAGAAGCTACTCTGAGTAATATGCCAATCAACTGGAAAACTAAAAAAAAAAAATGAATAAATTTATTACAAGGAATATACAAATTCAACCTTACAAGACTGAACAATGAATATATCTAAAACCTGAAGATATCAATAACAGTTAATGAAATAAAAGTGGTAATAAATAGACCCCCTGCCCCCCAGCAAAGAAAAGCCTAGGATCTGATGGCTGAACTTCACTAAGCATGTAAAGAAAATCTAATACCAATTCACTGCTGGATTTCACCAAACATATAAAGGAAAACTAATGCCAATCTTACTCAAACTATTCTGAAAAAATGAAGCTGAAGGAAGTACTGTCAAACTCATTCTATTAGGCTAGTATTACCCTGATACCGAAACCAGACAAAGACACATTAGAAAGAATAAACTACAGACTAATATCCATGATGTATCTTGATGAAAAAATTCTCAACAAAATACTAGAAAACTGAATTCAAAAGCACATTTAGTAGATCATTCATTATGACCAAATGGAATTTATCCCAAGGATGCAAGAATGGTTCTTGAAATATGCAAATCAATCAATGTGATACATCACATAAACAGAATGGAGGATTAAAACTATATCATTTCAGTAGATGCTGAAAAATTATTTGATGAAATTTAACATCTCTTTATCATAAAAAGAGAACCCTCAAAAAATTAAGTGTAGAAAGAAGATACCTCAAGACAATAGAGGCCGTGTATGACAGACCCACAGCTAGTATCATAGTGAATGGGGAAAAACTGAAAGTCATTTCTCTAAGATCTGGTATAAGGCAGTGGTGCTCACTTTCACTACCATTATTCAACATGGAATTGGAAATTCCAGATAGAGCAATAAAACAGGAGAATAAACAAAATTATCAAAGTTGGAAGAAGTCAAATATTTCTTGTTTGCCGTTTATATTATCTTTTATTTGGAAAAAAGCTAAAGACTCCACCAAAAAACTATTAGAACTGATAAACAAATTCAGTAAAGCTGGAGGATATAAAATCATCTAAATATCTATGTGTAGCATTTATATAAGCCAATAGTGAACAACCTGAAAAGAAATCAGCAAAGTAATCCCATTTATAATAACCACAAATAAAATAAAATACCTGGGAATAACCTTAAACCAAGAAGTGAAAGATCTCTACAATAAAAGCTGTAAAATATCACTGCAAGAAATTGAAGAGGGCACCAAAAAATAGAAAGATATTTCACATTCATGGATTGGAAGAATTAATATTGTTAAAAATGTCTGTGTGACCCAAAGCAATCTGCAGATTCAATGCAATCCCTATCAAAATATCTATGACATTCTTCACGGAAGTAGAAAAAATCCTAAAACTTTTAAGTAACTGTAAGAGATATAGAACAACAAAAGCTATCCTGAGCAAAATAAAAAATGGAAAGAACCACAGTATCTGAATTTACTACTAAAGAAAACATTGATAAAACTCTCCAGACTTTGCACTGGGCAAATATTTCCTGAGTGATACTCCACAGGTACAGGGAACCAAAACAAAAATGGAGCAACAGGATTACATTAGGTTAAATATCTGCACAGCTAAGTTAGCATTCAATAAAGTAAAGAGAAAACCCACAGAATGGGAGAAAATATTTGCAAACTATTCATCAGACAAGGGATTAATAACCAGAACCTATAAAGACCTCACTAACTCAATCGGAGAAAATCTACTAATCTGATAAAAGCATGAGCAAGAGATTTGCATAAAAATTTCTCAAAGGAAGACATATGCATGGCAAAAAGTTATATGTAAAGGTATTCAACATCAGTGATCATCTGAGAAATGTAAATCAAAACTACAATGAGATATCTTCTTCTTCAAGTTAAAGTAGCTTTTATCCAAAATATAAGCAATAACAAATACTGGTGAAGATGTGAAGTAAAGGGAAACTTCATACACTTTTCATGGGAATGTAAATGAGTAAAACTACTATGGAGAACAGTTTGAAGGTTCCTGAGAAAACTAAAAATAGAGCTACCATATAATTTAGCAATCCCACTGCTGGGTATATATCCAAAGAAAGGAAATTAGTGTATCAAAGAGATGTCTGCGTTCCTGTGTTTGTTGGAGCACTGTTCACAGTCGCTAAGCTTTAGAAGCAACCTAAGTGTCCATCAGCAGATGAATGGTTAAAGAAAATGTGGGACATGTACACAGTAGAGTACTCTTCAGCCACAAAAGAGAATAAGATCCTGTCATTTGCAACAACAAAGATGATATTGGAGGACATTTTGTTAAGTGAAATAAGCCAGGCACAGAAATGCAAACTTCATATGTTCTAACATCTTTGAGAGTTAAAAATTAAAAACAATTGAACTAATGGAGATAGAGAATAGAATAATGGGTACCAGAGGCCAGGAAGGGTAGTCACTGGGGTAGAGGGAAGTGAGGATGGTTAATGCTTACAAAAATATAATTAGATAGAATGAATAAGATCTAGTATTTGATAGTACAACAGGGTGACTATAGTCAACAATAATTTATTGTACATTTAAAAATAACTAAAAGAGCATAACTGGAATATCTGTACCACAAAGACAAAAAAATAAATGATTGAGATAATGAAAACCTCATTTATTCTGATGTCGTTATAACTCACTGTATGGCTATAGAAATTGTCTCATGTACGTCATAAATATATACATCTACTATGTACCTACATAAATAAATAAAAGTGTATATATAAAATTAAAATCTACAATATGAGGTACACTAGGGATTTTTTAAAATTGCATTTTAGGTTTTGGGGTACATGTGAAGAACATGTAAGATTGTTGCATATGTACACACATGGCAGTGTGGTTTGCTGTCTTCCTCCCCATCACCTATATCTGGCATTTCTCCCCATGTATACTAGGGAATTTTAAAAAATAGGTGGCATTTCAGACAAAGCTAACACTCCTTATGCTTAATCAGATTTTGTGGTGGTTGTTTTTTAAAATATAAGGGCATGACAGTGTACCATATTACAATCATAAAGAATTTATAATAATTTGCTGATGCTTAAATGATGTTACTTTCTTTTACTAGGACAAGCAATTTCCAAATATTGTCAGTGTAGTGTAGTAATTGCCAATGGATTGAACACTTTCTTTACTTGAACTTTAATTTTCAGTTATTTCATAGAAAGAAAAATTTCTTCTTTGTTTTGCTGGGTTGTAAAAGATCCGGGAAAGCTGTTTTTGAATGATTTCTCCAAGGGCTTACAAGACTTTTCACTTATGAGAACCTCAAAGACTATCCATCGGCTAAGTTTTCAAACCAGATTTTGTGGCTTCCATGATCTTTAACCCTTGTCATATTAGCTTAAAATGTTGAAAACTGGTGAAATGAAGCACAGGAGACAGATGGTACCTGGGGGAGAAAAGAGCATCATGAACAGAGCTACTGTAAGAAAGTAAATGGCTCTGAAAAAAAAATCCCTGAGAAATTCATGTGGTACTGTATGAACTTTTAGCTTAATTCTTAATGTGAGAAGGAAGTGCAGTGCTTGGTCTTACTGCACTGGCTTTGCACTTATAGACAGTATGTTTTCTGAATTTGTATTTATATATCAAGAGCTGCATTTTTATTTATTAATTGAAAAGACAGAATTTAAATAATTTTGGTCATAATAAGTAAAGAAAAAAGTTTGTATTTGGAACTGTTGAGTTTTCAGTATATTGTGGTGGCTGGAAAAGAGGCAGTTAAAAGTTGCAAATGATTTTCTTTGTCTAAAAGTGAAAATATTTGCAGCACATTGCTTTGAGAAATCTGTAGGCTGGGCTAAGCTTACACATGTGTTTTTTGAGAAATGTTAATAGACTCCAAATTAAGCTGCTAAACTTTCCATTAATGTTGAAAACCAGGTATATAATGAGGAGGACTGCCCTCTGTCTTTGTGTAATTATATAATTTCTTCCCCCAAATGTGATTCTGTGGTATGTGTTTATATTTTGAGCCAGTGATTTCTACAGAAAACTGAGAGTAGAAACTGGATCCATTTTCTGTAGAAAACTGAGAAGGGGCAGAACTTTCTCCATTTCTGCCTTAGAGAGCTAAAGACAAGCAGGACAGGTAGTGCCAAAGTCCATTTGAACAGAACTCAACATAGGAACACGCCAGATTTGGGAAATAAACTTGATTATTTTCATTACTCTGTTTAGGCATATTGCTAACAAAACCAAATAAGAAGTAGAGGATCACTGAGAAGAAACTATTGTGAGACAATAAAACGTTCTCCAAACTTTTGGGGCAGCAGTATGATGCTCTGAGGATATCTGACCTAGTTAATAAGAAGCCAGTAGTACCAAATTGTGGAACATGTCAGGATTCCTCATGACTTCCCACAAATTTACTGTAGAACAACACTGAATTTAAATGTTTTATTTTATAAGGCCATTTTATGTAGTCTCTAACTATGTGGTTAGCAAAGAGAACTAGATATTCTCAGGGATGAATGGGAGATTTTTCTCTCTCTCTCTGTCTCTCTGCGTGTGTGTGTGTGTGTGTGTGTGTGTGTGTGTGTGTGTGTGTGGTCTATTTCTCAAACATCCAATTGAGAGCAGCCTTATACAGCTTATTATAGAGAGAGATCAAATTTCAGGGTTGAAATGGAACTTAAAGAATAGACACATTGTCTAATAGTCCAATCTGCTCTCTGACATTTTATTGAATTCCTTCTGTAATGACTTGCTGAACTGGTTGCCAATATCCACGTTGTCAGAGATCTCATTACCTATTGAGGAAATATATTCGATCCACTGATGACATTGAATATTACACACTAGCCCCAGATCTGTCTTCTTGTGCTTACACCTATTTGTCCTACAACTCATGGCCATGCAGAAACACTGATGTTATTAAAATGACCTATCATGACCCACATCTCTTCAATAGACTATACATCTCAAATTTTCCAAACTATTCCTGTGACACAGGGTATTATCTCCATTTCTTTCTTTACAACATCACACTATTTCCTGTTTATTGAACTTCCCTTTTTGACTACTAGGTCTAGCGGAATAATAAAGCCATACACAAGTAAAACTATATTAATCTCATCATGGATTTTGTAATCACAAATGAGTAAAAGAATGCATTATAGTAATAATAAATTTAGAAACATGATCAACAGTTTTGAGGGCTCAGACTCTCTGTACCCTTGTGTATTTGTCACATTTTAATTACTCTGGGCCAAAAATTTTGCTGATTGCTTTATTGGCATCTACCATTAATTCTATGTTGTTGGTATTATCATCCCATTTTTAGAGATGACAGAATTAAAGCCAGGTGAAATTATATACTTTTCAAATTTACATGGCTAGAGCATACACTGAGTTTCAAAGACTGATATTTTTGTTTCACTTCAAAGCCCATACCCTCAATGTTCATGCAAAGCTCCACGAGAGTTAACCAGTCACACAAAATTCAGTAGCCAGTCTCAGGAGATTCTGACTTTGATTTTAGTTACACTAGGGCTTGGGGTATAATCAACTGTATACTTTCTAGAATGACTGATTCATTTGAGCTAGTCTTAATTAGCTTGGTATTAGTATCCAGAGTTTTATGACAGCAACATTATACTTTGCAATTGAGTGGAAGGTATGTTTATAAACTTTACATAATTCCATAGGTAGCATTTCATAGATAAATGAGTTTGGGATGCTCTTTTAAGTGCTTAAAGTTTTTTCTGCCAATGGAAATAAAATTGACTCTTAGCTTGTAGTTCTTTTTCCATAAAAGTGTTACTAGTGAGATAATGTGTTCTCTTTCTGGGTCCACAAGGGGGTGTAGTTTTGAAAGTAAGAATTACCCTGTGCTATGTCCCCTTCCATCTCTCTCCATCGGGGAGATTTAAAAGTTTATGTTTGAATTTCACGGCCACAGGAAGAAACTAAAAGTCAATCACACCATCGAAAGTTCAAAGGAACTGCTTTCATTGGCCAGAGGAACTTGGGAATGTCTCCCAGGATAAATTCCCCTGCTCCTTCACCCACACCAGATTTCCAGCTTTCTGGCATCCCCTCCCACATGGTGGGAGCTCCCTTTTCCCTCTGGGATTTCCCCTCTAGAATTCCCTTCCACACTCTTTGTGGAAATCTTTCTCTTCCTCTCTTTTCTCTACCTAAATAAAATCACCTTCCTGCAACACTTCTTGGGTCCGATATTTGCTTTTATGAGCATAAGGCACACCTGCAGTGGTTGCATAGCTTGTTCTTTAAGATATTGGAGACCAAGAACCCACAGCATTCTCTTGGGGGAGCTGTGCCTCACTAGTACCCAAGAAAAATCCGGGTTACACTAGTACTGACAACTTCATGTCCAAAATCCACAAGCTTGTAATGATGGTGAGAATACTGTGTCCAACCTCTCTCTTGTTCAGGATGTTTTTAATAGGGCCTATGTGAATCACGGAGAGCCTGATATAGGAAGAAGGTGGAGGAAGAATGACTTAGATTTCATGTAGAATGCAGAATTGGCCAAATTTAGACTTTACATAAAAGCACAGCAAGAACCAGACTGTTACCAGGACTCATCACAATGCCACTATTATTAGTAGGAATTCATTTTGATTGGTTGACAATGATAAATCTGTATTTTTTTATTTGATGAGAAACTCAATTAATTTAGAGAGTCATATAAGTAATCTTACTGAACAGCTCATAGCACATTTTAAAGAAAGTAGTACTTCAGAAACAATCTAATTTTTTTTCATCCATCCTCTCTCCCACTTTTAGTATAATTTAATCTACATATATTTATTAATTCAATAAGTTTGTGTTTAGTAACTTAGATAGTATACTTGAGGTAATATATTAAATAAGATAGTAGCTACCCTCAAGGAGCTTATAGACAGCTATAGGAGAAAGACAGTTATATTGGGAGAGTCAGTATTAATAGTGCCATTAAAGGCAATCAACAAAAATGTTTTTTATAATTTATATGGTATATCTCAAAGAATTCAAGATGGTAGTTGTTGCTGAACGTGGGGTATAGTAGGAATCGGACATTGTTTAGAACTCAGGATCTCCCATACTCTTAACCACATATATGCTTCATCTCTCTTGCTCTCTTTTACTCTAGGTCTCAATCTTGTTCTTCCTTTGTCTCGCTCTTTTCATAGTTCTAGTTTGCTTTATTACTTTATAGAGGGGTCATCAAGGTGTTTTTGTAAAAGGATAGATACTAAATAGCTGAGGCCTTGCGGGTCATGTAGTCTCTCTGGTGACTTCCCAACTTTGTTGTAGCATGAAAGCAAGCATAAAAGATGTGTCAGTGAAAACTAAGTGTGACTGTCTTTCAATGAAACTTTATAGATATTGCAATTCTAGTTTTATATAATTATTACTTAACATAATTTTTAATTTTCATTAATTCAAGCATATACAAACCACTCTAGTTCATGGACTATACAAAACTAGACATCCAGCCAGAGTTGGACTGCGGATCATATATAATCTCCCAACTCCTTCTCTATATAAGAAAGAATATGGCAGCTGGTAGTTCAAGAGCCAATGTCTTCAAACATACATCAACATGATGTTTTCAATTCTTGAGTAAAAATTCTTATTGATGATGGCTGAGAGGTCAGGGACATGTACAGAATAATCTTATCTACAATAAACATACAGAGCAGGATCTGAGTATGTGGGAATCGGTGGGAAACATGGATTGAGTTTTCATACAAGTGGGAAGTCCGAGGTGGTGAAATCTTGTGTCCAATTCAAACATTAAATAGGTTATTTCATGCAGAGACTTGGAAAGATTGCAGTTAGGGAAGCAACAAGGAAAACATTTTTATTTTTTAAAGTAAATTGGCCTAGAAATTGGACTCAACTAAAAGGAGACACTAACATAAAGAGTGTCGTGTATAATCAGAGCAATAATAGAACCACTTGTTCATTATCTTGGGTATAGATTGAGATAAGGGGCATGCTTAAGATAAGGAGAAGAAGAAAAATACAGGGCAGATCATGACAGCCTGCCCTATGCTGTTTAGGAGTTTAGTCTTTCTGCAAACTCATGATGCTTATAGTGTAAACTGTGTTACCCCAAAGATGTTAAAGTTCTAACTACCAGTACCTGTGAATGTGACCTTATGTGGAAATAGGGCTTTGGTATATGATCAAGATGAAATGAAACCATTAGGGTGGGCCCTAATCCAATATGACTGTACTCATACAATGGGAAAATTTAAACACAGAGAGAGACATGTATAGATGGAAAATGATGCAACGACATGGGGGAAAAGAAAGCCATCTTCCAGCCAAGGAACAATTGAGAATACCAGAAACTCAGACATATCCATGGAACAGATTCTCCCCTTCCAGCCCTCAAAAGGAAAAAACTCTGCTGACACTGATTTCAGACTTGCAGTCTCTAAAACTGTGAGATAGTAAATTTCCACTGTTTAAGCCACCCAGTTTATGACACTTCGTTATGAAAGCCCCAGAAAACTAATACAGAGAGTCAAAACAGAGGGCATTATCTACTCAATTTTTACTTTGCACAGATCACTCATATAGTTGACCAGGAGAATACTAAGTTCCAAGTTTGAGATTAGATGCAGCCACTTGAAACCTTAAACATAGAGAAAACATGATTTAGCACCAAGAATCTGGGACAGGTATCAGAGGGCCAGGCTGTGGAAGTCAAAACTGTTCACTTCAGCATTTTCTTCCCATTATTATGTGCTGGTTTCTTGATTTTACTGCAAGAAGCAACAGCAGTATTACTATCGAGCAGTATAGTGGATTCAGCCACACAGCCTACTAATTAATTTCATATTCAAGAAAAATGTAACTTTATCAGGCTTTAGTGTTCATTGGCTTTATGTTAGTTTAACTGTTTTCATTGTTTAGGTTTTGGCAGCTCTGATTTTCTGTGCCAATTTTCTCTTAATTTTCTTAAAAAATAATAATTGTGAACTTGAGAGTTTTGTAGACAGAATGAAAAATGATATCTGCCATAAGCACTCTGTATGGTTGTCAAACTTTCATGGAGCCTGGCCTCCTGTGTGGCATGCACTGGCATTGCTTTCAAATTAGTTCTGACTTGAGTTTTAAGCAGTAAAATTCTGTGTACTTCATGGCTGCCAACTTGAGCTTAATAATGAAATAATTCAGTGTAACTATATTTTCAAGAGGTAATAGTAATCACAGTACTATCTTAAAAATATAAATATTAAAATTGAAGATTCAACTTATCTCCTAATAAATTTATTCCTGAAGAACTCCAAATGTATTCACTGCTAAATGTTACCTGAAAAGATTATGTTCCAGGTTTAAATAAAATATTTTGTTTGTTTTTTTTAAGTAATCTATTGAGAATAATTATAGTCAGCTGAAGATGATTTTTTTTTAACCTTTTAACTTCAGGTTTGTATGTGGAAGTTTGTTATATAGGTAAACTTGTGTCATGGGGGTTTGCAGTACAAATTATTTTGTCAATCAAGTATTAAGCCTAGTACCTATCAGTTATTTTTCATCTTGAAATCTTTGCCCGTTCCTATGTCTAGAATAGTATTGCCCAGGATGTCTTCTAGAGTTTGTATAGTATTGGGTTTTACATTTAAGTCTTTAATCCACTGATATGGTTTGGTTCTGTGTCCTCCCCTAAATCTCAGTTTGAATTGTAATCCCTAATGTTGGTGGAGAGATCTGGTGGAAGGTGATTGAATCATGAAGGCAGATTTCCCCCTTGGTGTTCTTGTGATAGTAGTTCTCACAAGATCTAGTTGTTTAAATGTCTGTGGTACTTCCCCCTTTGCTCTCTCTCCTGCTGGCCTTCTGAAGATGTGTTTGCTTCCCCTTTGCTTTCTGCCATGATAGTAAGTTTCCTGAGGCTTCCCCAGCCATGCTTCCTGGATAGCCTGTAGAACAGTGGCCAATTTAACCTCTTTTCTAAATAAATTACCTGGCCTTAGGTAATTCTTTATATCAATGTGAGAACAGACTAGCACATCCCTCTTGAGTTAAATTTTGTATCGGGTTTAAGGAAAGAGTCCAATTCCAGCACCATTTATAAAATAGCCATTGCCTGTTTCTGTCAGATTTGTCAAAGATCAGATTGTTGTAGGTGTGTGGCTTTATTTCTGGGTACTCTATTCTGTTCTATGTGTCTATTTTTTACCAGTACCATGCTGTTTTGTTTACTGTAGCCTTGTCGTATAGTTTGAAGTTGGGTAGCATGATGTCTTCAGCTTTGTTCTTTTTGCTTATGATTGCCTTGGCCATTCATCTCTGTTTTTGTCTTATATAAATTTTAAAATAGTTTTTATTTCTAGTCCTGTGAAGAGTGTCAATGGTAGTTTAAAAGGAATAGCATTGACTCCAAAAATTGCTTTTGGTGGTATGGCCATTTTAACTATGTTTATTCTGCCTATCCATGAACATCCTATCCACATTGGCCTGGAGGTTTCTTTCTTCTTTTTTTCTTTCTTTTTTTTTCTTTTTTTTTTTTTTTTGCTATATCTCTGCCAGGTTTTGGTATCAGGATGATGTTGACCTCATGAAATGAGTTAGGGAGGAGTTCCTACTCCTCAATTTTTTTGGAATAGTTTCAGTAGACATGGTAGCAGTTCTTCTTTGTATATCTGGTAGAATTGAATGATTCAGTGTCAATAGTAGTTTAATAGGAATAGCATTGACTCTTTAAATTTCTTTGGGCAGTATGGGTATTTTAACAATGTTGATTCTTCTTATCAATATTTTCCATTTTTTTTTGTATTATCTTTCATTTTGTTGAACATTGCTTTATAGTTCTCCTTCCAGAGAATTTTCACCTCCCTGGTTAGTTTTATTTCTAGATATTTTATTGGTTTTGTGATAATTGTGAATGATTGTAATCACAATTTGACTGTCAGCTTGACTGTTGCTTGTATATAGCAATTTTAGTGATTTTCCACGGGATTTTGTATCCTGAGACTCTGAAGATGTTGTCTATCAGCTTCAGAAGCTTTTGAGCTGAGACTGTGGGGTCTTCTACACATAGTATTATGTCATCTGAAAACAAAGATAGTCTGACTTCCTCTCTTCCTATTGGATGTGCTTTATTTCTTTCTCTTGCCTGATTGCCCTGGCCAGTATTTCCAATACTATGTCAAATAGGAGTTGTGAGAGATAACATTCTTGTCTTGTGCCAGTTTTTAAGGGGAAATGCTTCTAGCTTTTGCCTGTACAGTGTGAGGTTGACTTTGGGTTTGCCATAAATAGCTCTTATTATTTTAAGGTATGTTCCTTCAATGCCTAGTTTATTGAGAGTTTTTAACATGAAGAGGTGTGAAATTTTATCAAAAGCTTTTTCTGCATCTATTGAGACAATCATGTAGTTTTTGTCATTAGTTCTTTTTATGTGATAAATCATGTTTATTGATTTGTGTGTGTTGAAAAAATATCTTTCATCCCAGGGATAAAGCCTACTTGATTGTGGTGGACAAGTTTTTTGATATGCTACTGGATTCTGTTTGCCAGTATTTTCTTGAGGATTTTTGCATGCATGTTCATCAAGAATATTTGCCCCAAATTTTCATTTTTCATTGTATATCTGCCAGGTTTGGATGTCAGGATGATGCTGGCCTAATAGAATGAGTTAGGAAGAAGTCTTAGGCCTCAATTTTTTTTTTGAAATGCTTTCAGCAGGCATAGTACCAGATCTTCTCTGTACATCTGGTAGAACTCAGCTGTGAATCTGTCTGGTCTGGGGCTTTTTTTTTTTTTTTTGGTTTGTAGGCTATTTATTACTGCTTCAATTTCAGAGCTCATTATTACTCTGTTCAAGGATTCAATTTCTTCCTATTTCAGTACTGGGAGGGTGTATGTGTCCAGGGATTTATCCATTTCTTGTAGGTTTTATGTGCATGGAGGTGTTCATAATATTCTCTGATGGTTGTTTGTATTTCTGTTGGGTCAGTGGCGATATTCTCCTTGTCATTTCTGATTGTGTTTATTTGAATTTTCTCTGCTTTCTTCTTTATTAGTCTAGCTAGCTGCCTATCTATTTTATTCATTTTATTTAAAAAAAATCTCCTGGATTTATTAATTTTTTTATTTATTTGTGTGTCTCAATCTCCATGTCAGCTCTGATTTTGCTTACTTCTTGTTTTCCGCTAGCTTTGGGATTTGTTTACTCTTTGTTTTCTAGTTCTTTTACTTGTAATGTTAGGCTTGTTAAATTTTTCTAACTTTTTTATGTGGACATTTAGTGCTATAAATTTTCCTCTTAACACTGCCTTAACTGTGTCCCAGAGACACTGCTATGTTGTATCTTGGTTCTCATTCATTTTAAAGAAATTCTTGATTTCTGCCTTAATTTCATTATTAATCCGAAAGTCATTCAGGAGCAGTTTATTCAATTTTCATTTACTTGTACAGTTTTGAGGGAATTTCTTAGTCTTGATTTTGTATTTGTTTGTGCTGTGGTCTGAGATTCTGTTTGTTATGATTTTTGCTCTTTTGCACTTGCTGAGGATTGTTTTACTTTTGATTATGTGATCCTTTTTGAAGTAAGTTTCATGTGGTGATGAGAATATATATTCTGTTGGTTTTGGGTGAAGAGTTCTATAGACACATAGATACCAATCAGGTCCCTTTGATCCAATGCTGAGTTTAGGTCCTGAATATCTTTGTTAATTTTCTATCTTGATCTGTGAAGTATTGGTTTGGTATTAAAGTCTTTTACTATTATTGTGTGGGAGTCTAAGCCTCTTTGAAGGTCTCTAAGAACTTACTTTGTAAATATGAGTGCTCCTGTGTTCAGTGCATATATATTTACAATAGTTATATCTCCTTGTTGAATTGAAATCTTTATCATTATGTAATGCCCTTCTTTGTCTTTTTTGACATTTGTGGGTTTGAGATCTGTTTTGTCACACAAACTAGGATTACAACCCTTGTGTTTTTTTCTGTTTTATATTTTCTTGGCAGATTTTAATTCATTCTTTTATTTTGAGCCTATGTGTGTTATTGCATGTGAGAATGGGTCTTGATTATTTATCCACATTGTCATACTGTGCCTTTTGATTGGGGCATTTAGCCAATTTACGTTCAAGGTTAGTATTGATATACGTGGATTTGATCCCACTATCATGATGTTAACTAGCTATTTTGAAAACTTGTTTGTGTGGTTTCTCTATAGTGTCCCTGGTCTGTGTACCTGAGTGCGTTTTTGTCATGCCTGGTTATAGTCTTTCCTTTCCACATTTAGTGCTTCCTTCAGAAGACCCTGTAAGGCAGGTTTAGTGGTAACGATTTCCCTCAGCATTTTCTTGTCTGAAAAGGCTCTTATTTCTCTTTCTCTTATGAAGCTTGATTTGGCCATATATGAAATTCTGGTTTGAGTTTCTTTTCTTTAAGAATGTTTAATGTTAGCCCCTAATCTCTCTGGCTTGTAGGGTTTCTGCTGAGAGGTCCCCTGTTGGTCTGATATATTCTCCTTCTTAGGTGGCCTGACTTTTCTCTATGACTGCCTTTAACATGTTTTCTTCTATTTCTTCCTTAGTAAATATGACAATTTTGTGTCTTGCAGATGATCTTCCTGTGAAGTATCTTACTGGGATCCTCTGCATTCGCTGAATTTGAATGTTGGCCTTTCTAGGCATGTTGAGAAAATTCTCATGGATGGTATCCTGAAATATATTTCCTAAGTTGGTCCATTCTCATCATCTCTTTCATGGACACCAGTGAGTTATAGATTTGATCTCTTTACATAATCCCATATTTCTTGAAGGTTTTGTTTGCTTCTTTTTATTCTGTTTTCTCTATTCTTGTCTGACTGTGCTATTTCAGAAAGCCAATCTCCAGGCTCTGATATTCTTTCCTCTGCTTGGTCTATTCTGCTAGTAATGCTTGTGATTGCAACGTGAAATTCTTATAGTGTGTTATTCAGCTCCATCAGGTGAGTTACATTCTTTTCTTTACTGTCTAATTTGTCTGCCAGCTTCTGCCTTGTTTCATCAGGATATTTAACTTCCTTGGATTGGGTTTTAAAGTTCTCCTGTAGATCAATGATCTTTATTCCTATCCATATTCTGAATTCTCTTTCTGTCTTTTCTAAAGCCATCTCAGCCCAGCTCAGAACCCTTGCTGGAGAGGTGATGCAGTCATTTGGTGGAAAGAAGCCACTCTAGTTTTTTGAGTTTCAGGATTATTGAACTGATTTTTTTCTCATCTTTGTGGGCTTATCTTTCTTCAGTCTTTGAGGTTGCTGTTAGATGTATTTTTTTTCTTTTATCCTATTCGATGATGTTGCAGGTTTGATTGTGTTATAATGTGAATTCAACCAACTGGTTTCATTTCTCAGAGATCTTAGGGTACCAATGCTCAGTTTCTAACTCCTGGACTATGTGCTTTCACTCTGGGGGACTTATATAGGGCCCTGATTTCGTTTTCTGGCTCCTTGAGAGTTGGAATCCACTGCACTGCAGAGGTCGAGGTTCAGCAACTGCAGCAGTATGCTGGTGGATGCTGAGTGCCTGTCTCCCTGAAGCATTCACCACAGTGGCAGCAACATTGTAGCCTGTGTAGCATGGGGGACTCTGCTGGTGAATGTGTATATGGTCATGCTGGAGGTGGTATTAGCTTAAGGTGGTACCCTGCTGGGTACAGGTCTAGGTGCTTTTTCTCTGCCCCACAAGCAGAAGTGATTGCACAAGACCAAGGAGGATACATTGTTCTCTGTGCAGTGTTAGCACAAGGGTTGGGCACCAGTGGATCGGGGCTCGCTGGCTCTGCTGACCTAGACTCCATCTGCAATGGCCATCAGCTGGGGGAGGGGTCAAACTGAACTCCTGCATGCTGATGGGGCAAGGAAAGCAAAACCTGCCTGTATTAGTCCGTTTTCATACTGCTATAAACAACTTCCTGACACTGGGTAATTTATAAAGGAAAGAAGTTTAATTGACTCACAGTTCAGCATGGCTGTGAAGGCGTCACAAAACTTACAATCATGGCAGAAGGTGAGAACAAAACAAGGCACCTTCTTCACAAGGGGGTAGGAAGGAGAAATGCAGAAGAAAGGGGGAAGAGCCCTTCAGATCTCATGAGAACTCACTCATTATCATAGAAACAGCATGGGGAAAACCACCCCCAAGATTTAATTACTTCTACCTAGTCTGTCCCTTGACACTTTGGAATTATGAGAATTATAATTCAAATGAGATTTGTGTTGGGACACAAAGCCTAACCATATCACTGTCTGTGCAGACACAAGCCAGCAAAGCCATGTGGGGACTTGCTATGGGCTCTGGGGAAGCTCCTCTATGGGGAGGGAGTGAGTGAGCTGGTGTGTGGCTGCAGGGACCACCACACTGGATCTCTCCACTGGTCAGGCATAATCTACCAGTGCAGAAGCTATGGTGTGGACCCCTAGGGCACTCTAGACTGCCCTGCAAGCAGGCATGGCGAGGCTAGGACCCTGGGAGAGGCAAGCAGACAAAGAGGTGTGTAGGTTGTACCAGGCTCATCTGATGGGCAAGTCTGCGCTTCAGAGATTAGGTCTAACAGTTCCCCTAGGGCTAAAGTCTCCTTGATTAGTCAAGGTTCTCTATGAACAGGACTAATAGGATAGATGTGTATATTAGGGGGAGTTTATTAAGGAGTATTGACTCACATGATCACAAGGTGAAGTCCACAATATGCCACCTGCAAGTTGAGAAGCCAGGAAGCCAGTTCAAGTCCCAAAACCTCAGTGTAGGGAACCTGACCATGAAGCCTTCAGTCTTTGGCTGAAAGTGTGACAGCCCTTGGCAAACCATTGGTGTAGGTTCAAGAGTCCAAAAGCTGAAAAAATTGGAGTAAAGTATTCAAGGACAGGAAGCATTCAGCATGGGAAAAAGGTGGAGGCCACAATACTCAGCAAGTCTAGTCCTTCCACATCCCTCTGCCTGCTTTTATCCTAGCTGCACTGGTAGCTGATTGGATGGTGTCCACCGAGATTGAGGGTGGGTCGGAATCTCCCAGTTTACTGACTCAAATGTTAATCTCCTCTGGCAATGCCCTCACAGATACAACCAGAAACAACACTTTTCATCCTTGATCCAAGCAAGTTGACACTCAGTATTAAACATCCCATCTTCTATGGAAGCAAGTCAAGCCTAGGGGGATGGCCATCCCATCCCTGGGCATGCTTTGCTGGCGACACTCCCCCACCAAACCTGGGCTCCATATTAGGTGGCTTGCTGGCCCTACTACTTCTCTAAGCAGCTCTCTCTGCCAACTTGAGTGTCCATGGTGGTCAAGAAATCTCCTCCTTCTGAGGTTCCACAGGCCTGTAGTGAGAGCAGGTAGTTCAACTCACCCCATTTCCCTGGAACTGTTGTGGGCCAGAAATGAGTATTGATGTGTGTTAGCCCCATGCAGAGTTCTTAGTTTTCTCTTCTCTCCCTTCAGCCCAGCTTCTGTCTCCAATCTCAGGGCCTTCCCTTTGGATATCTGTCAGGAGCATGCCAATCTGCATCTTGGTCCTTCAGTGGAAGCTATTCCACGTGGCTGTGTCTAGTCATCCATTTTGCCCTCCCTCTGAAGATGAGTATTATGTTAACATCAGGAATGGAGTGGGATATGATTTTGATTTGTGTCCCCACCAGATCTCATGTTGAATTGTTAGCCCAATGTTGGAGGCAGGGCTTGGTGGAGGTGATTGGATCACAGGTGTTTTTCATGAATGGTTTAGCACTGTCCCCTTGATGCTGTTCTCATGACAATGAGTGAATTCTCACAAGATCTCACTATTTATAAGTGTGTGGCACTTCCCCTTCTTGCTCTTGCTTCTGCTCTGACCATGTGATGTGTCTACTCACACTCCAACTTCTGCCATGATTGTAAATTTGCCAAGGCCTCTTCAGAAGCTGAGTAGATGCCAATATCATGCTTTCTGTATAGCCTTCAGAACCTTCATCCAATTATACCTATTGTCTTTATGAATTACCCAGTGTCAGGTATTTATTTATAGCAATGCACAAACAGACTAGTACACAGTGCCATACCCATTAGATTGGAGAAGTAGACTAAAGGATTTTTCCCAATGGGCTATCACATGCACTTGATAACTTGGCATCAACCTACCTGCTCTAAATCTAAAGATGAAACAATTAATTTAGAATACTGGAGGTAAGGAAGGAGCCAGAGAAAGAAAGCCTGGATGCAGAAGGATCATAGGCAGTGTATTGTTTGTGATGGTGGATATTTCTCTGCTGGGTTGGGAAGCAGATTAGGCATAAAAGGGAATTAGAAAAATTTTGGAGGAGTTTGCAATAATAGCTTGTCTGCAAGTTCAGCTTCCAATAATCTCTGCCATCTCTGCTTGTGCATTTTCCCATTCAGAGACGGAGTCTACTTTTCCTGCATTTGGATCTGTGATTTGCCTTGATCAGTAGAATTTGGCAGAAGTGGCATTATGCTAGAAATTCTGGGATTAGCCCTTAAAAGGTCTAGAAACTTGTACTTTAGCTCTCTTGCAACCTAGTTGCCATGTTGTAAAGAGTTCACTCTCTTCTGCTGGGAAGGGAGACCATCTTAAAAGGTCCTAGAGGATGAGATATCATGAGGACAGAGAAAGATGAATTGGAAGAGGACAAAGACACCTGAGGCGCCATCAGCACTCAGTATCAGAAATGTGAAATGGGCCTCTTTGGACCTTCCAGCCAAGCCCATTCAGCTTGAGTGACCTCATATATTTCTATGAGCAGAAGATGTTCCCAGTCAACATGGAGAGCAGTGAGAAATAGTAAATAGAAATAGAAATAGTGGCTGTTGATTTAAGCCACTAAGCTTTGGAATGATTTCTTGTGCAGCAAATCATATTCTCTTAGGTAGAGAGAATATTAGTAGAGGTGTAGATGGCTGTAGTAGTGATGGATAAAGAAAAATGATGTTTTCTTCCTTGAAAGGAACTATAATAGCATAATAATCCTGGCTTTCTATGTTTTCTTTATGTACTCTGCCTAGAGAGAGGTGACATAAATTATATTTTGAATGAGTTCGGATAGAAAACAAACAAACAAACAAAAAAGCACTTGGGGCCCAGTTTTTCCTCATGTTTTCTCTGAGAGTGAGTCCAAAAGAAAATCCTTGGCACCCCTTCTGCTTTGCTCAACCACCTCTTAAATCTTAAAGGTGATAATTCCACCTGGCACGACCTGTCCTGTTTTTATACTGCTGTAATGTGGTACCCATCCACTGTCTCTTGTGTGCAATTTCTCAGTTGTTTAGAAGTTGGGTGGACAAGAGGCATGCTACTTATTAACTCCAGAACTGCAAATAAGCCCTTAAAACTCAATTGATAAACAAAATTTTGTAACTTGCTTATTAATTCCTGAATTTATAGTCAAGAAGATGTTTAGTTTTATAAAATATTTATTTCCAGTTATTTGAAACTTATCTGCACTTAATAAATCAGGTTGGTACTTTAACTTTAAAATACATTTAAAGCCACAGTTTTTGATTGTAAGAAATGTCCTAGTAGTTCAAAAAAGAGCAAACTATAGCAAGCCATATATTACTTAAAAGCAAATAATTTTGCAAGGATGAAGGGCTTTGTGGGATAACTAGATTTAAGTGTATGGAATATAAATCAGAACACCTAACACTTTCACTGATTTTCTTTTTTCATCTTCTTTCTTTTTATTTCTCAGTTTATTCAGTAAATCAGTATAGGACTATCTAACTTTCTGAGTGGTTGTACAAATGAAATGAATTATAAATATTCAGAAACCACTTAGTAAACAATTACAAATATTGAAATACAGTGTTATTTAATGTATCATCACAAATATGTACTATTATTTTTTTTGGGGAATGAGGTGTCTTTGGGTATACTCTAGGCTATGTGAAACATTGAAATGTTTTTCCATTGGGACTCAAGTAAGCAATAGCTAGAATTCTATTTGGTGAAGTTGAATCATGTTTATTACCAAGTACAATAGAGCTTTCTGTAGTTGTTTTGCTGTCAGTTCACGTTTTTAAGTACTATATAAACATTCTGCTCTCTTAGACCTTTTGGCTGCATTGTTGACCACTGTGCTCTGATTAAAGTTAAAAACTACAGCAGTCATAATAGGTCATAAATCATCTCATTCATACAGGTTCACATTAAAACAGGGGTGCAACCTCATCACTTTTATGGATTACTGTTTCTGATTAGGCAAAACATACAACAGGTATATTTTCTAAGCCCGTCAGAATGCCTCCAGCTTGTGGTGGTGCAAAGAACATCTGTTATTTTCTCTCTCAAACATCCATCAGGCAAAATTATTAAATCAACATGCATCATTTTGTATAATAGAACTAAAATCAGTTATAGAACATAATTCTGGGATTGATTTTCCCTGCTTTGAAAATAAACAACTTGGTTTCATGTTCATGGTTATGTAACAGCAGGAGATCATTATCTTGCGACAAAACTCTATTTTATTGACATTATCTTGAAATGATCCCTTGATAGGATACATAAAATTTAATATACATTCAATTTAGAAAAATTCCATTTACACCATAGTGATCTATATCTATTTTTCTATTTAATTTACAGACAACATTTGAATCCAAGTATACTATTTATTTCAGTGATGTTGCTTACTTCCTGCTTAAGTCATTCAGCAAATATATAATTCTGATGAAAATTCTGATCAAAATACACAGACTTTGACACCAAATGGCCTGAGGATGAATTCTGACTCTAGTATTTTGATCTTGGACGAAGTGCTAACTATTCCTCTGATTGAGTTACTAGTCTGCAAAATGAGGATAATAACAACAATGTGTAATTCAGATGATACTTCTTGCATTTAATGAGATTATACATTTAGAATGCTTAGAATAATGCCTTGGCATGTAGTAAGAACATTCAGCTTATAGTATTCACAGTTTTATTCATCTTCCATTCATTATTTAGCTCTGTGTCCAAGAACAACATATTTAAATATCTTACCTACTGTCAGCTAATAATACCTACTACCATCCAGTTGTTTAGGTTATTAGATAAGGCAGTATTTGTAACTGTACCATAAAATGATGTAGTAAAAGGCATGCTCCTTGGATAAATTATACAGAGAAGTTTTGAGGTTAATTCTTTAAAATTTGGGAGGATTGTAATACTAGAGAAAATAATATATTGTAATGCCTTAGTTAAAAGTTGTTCCAAATTGACTATATATTGTCTCATGGATTGCATTTTTTCTCCTCTAATTCCATTATTTACTCTGCCTAATTCTACTCTGTGCCTCAGAACACTGGCATGTGTGAATTGTATCAATCCACACCCTTACCCCATGGCTTCCAAGTGGATTTGGCATAAAGAGGATTAAAAATCAAAGTTGAGGGCACATAGGATATGCACTATTTTGACTCTCTTTTTGTTCTTAATTTTTGTATATATTTATATATAAATATAAATATTTGATTGCACTTTAGGTTTTGGGGTACATGTGAAGAACATGCAGGATTGTTGCCTAGGTACATACATGGCAATGTGATTTGCTGCCTTCATCCCATCACCTATATCTGGCATTTCTCCCCATGTTATCCTTCTCTAACTCCCTACCCTCCACTGTGCCTCCCCTAGTTCCCCACAACAGACCCCAGTGTGTGATGCCCCTGCCCCGTGTCCATGTGTTCTCATCATTCAACACCTGCCTATGAGTGAGAACATGCGGTATTTGATTTTCTGTTCTTGTGTCAGTTTGCTGAGAATGATGGTTTTTAGGTTCATCCATGTCCCTACAAAGGACACGAACTCATTGTTTTTTATGGCTGCATAGTATTCCGTGGTGTATATGTGCCACGTTTTTCCTGTCCAGTCTATCATTGATGGGCATTTGAGTTGGTTCCAAGTCTTTGCTATTGTAAACAGTGCTGCAATGAACATACGTATGCATGTGTCTTTATAACAGTATGATTTATAATCCTTTGGATATATACCCAGTAATGGAATTGCTGAGTTTAATAGATTTTCTATCTAGGCCCTTGAGGAATCACCACACTGTCTTCCACAATGGTTGAACTAATTTACACTACCACCAACAGTGTAAAAGTGTTCCTATTTCTCCATATCCTCTCCAGCATCTGTTGTCTTCATATTTTAATGATCGCCATTCTAACTGGAGTGAAGTGGTATTTCAATGTAGTTTTGATTTGCATTTCTCTGATGACCAGTGATGCTGAGCAGTTTTTCATATGTCTGTTGGCCTCATATATGTCTTGTTTTGTAAAGTGTCTGTTCATATCCTTTGCCCACTTTTGAATGGGCTTGTTTGTTTTTTTTCTTGTAAATCTGTTTTAGTTCTTTGTAGATTCTGGATATAAGTCCTTGTCAGATGGGTAGATTGCAAAATTTTTTTCCCTTTCTGTTGGTTGCCAATTCGCTGTAATAATTGTTTCCTTTGCTGTGCAGAAGCTCTGGAGTTTAATTAGATCCCATTTGTCTATTTTGGCTTTTGTTGCCAATGCTTTTGGTGTTTTAGTCATGAAGTCCTTGCCTATGCCTATGTCCTGAATGGTTTTGCCTAGGTTTTCTTCTAGGGTTTTTGTGGTGTTAGGTCTTATGTTTAAGTCTTTAATCCATCTGGAGTTAATTTTACTGTAAGATGTCAGGAAGGGGTCCAGTTTCTGCTTTCTGCACATGGCTAGCCAGTTTTCCCAACACCATTTATTAACCAAGAAATCCTTTCCCCATTGCTTGTTTTTGCTGGGTTTGTTAAAGATCAGATGGTTGTAGATGTGCAGCATTGCCTCTGAGGCCTCTGTTCTGTTCCATTAGTCTATATCTCTGTTTTGGTACCAGTACCATGCTGTTTTGATTACTGTAGCCTTGTATATAGTTTGAAGTCAGGTAGCGTGATGCCTCTAGCTTTGTTCTTTTTGCTTAGTATTGTCTTGGCTATTTGGGCTCTCTTTTGGTTCCATATGAAGTTTAAGGTGGTTTTTTCCCAGGTCTGTGAAGAGGGTCAGAGGTAGCTTGATGGGGATAGCATTGAATGTATAAATTACTTTGGGAAGTATAGCCATTTTCACAATATTGATTCTTCCTAACCATGAGCATGGAATGTTTTTCCATGTGTTTGTGTCCTCTCTTATTTCGTTGAGCAGTGGTTTGTAGTCCTCTTGAAGAGATCCTTTACATCCTTTGTTAGTTGTATTCCTAGGTATTTTATTCTCTTTGTAGCAATTGTGAATGGCAGTTCATTCTTGATTTTGTTGTCTTTAAGTCTGTTATTGGTGTATAGGAATGTTTGTGATTTTTGTACATTGATTTTGTATCCTGAGACGTTGCTGAAGTTACTTATCAGTTTCAGGAGATTTTAACTGAGATGATGGGGTCTTCTAAATATACATTCATGTTTTCTGAAAATAGAGACAATTTGACTTCCTCTTTTCCCAACTGAATACATTTATTTCTTTTTGTTGCCTGATTACTCTGGCTATATCTTCCAATACTATATTGAATAGGAGTGGTGAGGATTCTTTTTTGTTTTTTTGCCAGGTCATAGGAAATGATGTTTATCTCTTTATTGAAGGCCAAACTCCTTTTTCTGAGACTCTAAAAACAGATCTCACTCTTCTGGTTCTGATAACTGCTTCTTCCCCATTTCCATTTAGTCCTGTAAGACAGTTCTCCAAGTATTCTTGGATCAGCCCATTTCTCCTCCCTTTCTTTCTTGTCATTCTGAAGAATAACTGTGGAATGTGCTAGAAATGCAACATCCCAAGATAAGGAGGAGCTCTCTGGGACAACTTGGTATGAGTTCCAGAGTCTCTTAGAACAGGATGTTCTTAGAACAGACTTCAGTGCTTTAACCAAGCAATCCCATTTCCCAGGGTATAAAATCAGGTGTGGGCTGCATACCAGGGCTCTCACCTTTAGTGCAAGAGGAGCATGTGCAGATAGGACTTCATCTACCCCAAGCAGCTTTCCTGAGATTCAAGGGACCAGTTCTTCATGAATCTAGGCTTCTGCTGTCCCTTGCTACCCATCTGTAAGTAATAAATCTACTTCATTCAATTTTGTTTTATGTGTAGATGTTTCATCTCACCTGGCTTGGGCATGTGGTAAACGGTGTGCAATGAACCTGCTGTACAAGTCTACAGGAAGTAAAGGCTTCCAGCTCTTTCCAGCATAGGGAACATACTTTTCCTTGCTAGTTTCCCAGATTCACCCTTTAAATTATGAACTTTATTAGACTATCTTGAATTACTCAGTTTTTGTGTGCCATCTGTTTTCTGTTTAGATCTTAACTGATACAGATACCCAAATTTGAACTCTCGAGTAAATAGTCATATCTGTAGTAGGTGAAAATGTTAAGGAATTCAGAGAAATGAATTTTATAGTTGTTAAAATTTTTCACTTGTGTTCAAGGTGATAGTTGAAGTGCTTGTTTTATGTGTAACTGTTTTTGAAGATGTGAAAGTATTTGTCACCCTCAATTTTTAAAATAGTGTTAAAAAGTATAGAGACTTTTGGAAACATAAGGTCAGATTAACATTCATTTAGATTTCACAAGGTAACTGAACATAGATTTGAATTGTAAAGTAGCTGTAATTATCTTTTTAACAGACACAGTAACTCTTTTTGGCAACTAGAACTATAATTATAGACACTGTGCTCAGCACAAACTTCCATGTTTTTGACAGGCTAGAAGATGAAAATGTACACAGAGACTTCCTGTTGTTAGCCTCACTTTTTGTCTCTTCAAACCTCTTATCATCTGAAACTATGACCCAAATGGGATTTACACTTCATTATTTATAACATATTGTCACTTTTAGAGGAATAAAGAAACTACGCCTTCACAGAATAAGGTTAATTTTAGTGTTAAGATGTAATTTATTATTTTCGTGATGAGAATAATCTTTCTAAATAATAACATGTACCAGGATATTGCAATTTT
This sequence comes from Saguinus oedipus, assembly GCA_031835075.1. Lineage (NCBI taxonomy): Eukaryota > Metazoa > Chordata > Mammalia > Primates > Cebidae > Saguinus > Saguinus oedipus. Next base: position 63,382,499 of record CM063171.1, on the reverse strand, counting down.
GAATAGAAAAAATAAATAGCAATACCAAATCATAATAGTACAAATAAAATAATTTCTAATACTAAGATATATTAAATCTGAGACACTGTGAATAACAAAGCACATCATTCGGCTCAGGAAAAATCCCATTGCATAAATTTAAAAATTCATTTCTGTTTCTGATACCATCTGGGGGTTTACGATACATTGATGTGGTTGGCAGAACAATCCTTCGTCATTCAAGCAAGTATTCCCTGATTCAGAACAGAAATATTCACTCAAGAAAATTACAAACCATAGAAACAAACCTTATTATCTCTTTTACATGCCCATTTTATCTTAAAAGTTACCTTTCCAGTTTATCTCACACTTCCTGGATTCACTATACCAATTTGAGTGATAAATACTGACATATTTATTAGCACAAGGAAAGATTTTGCTACTTTTATAGAAATAAAATCAGATTTTAAAAAAGAAATATCTCTATAGACTTCTTTTCTATTCACATTAGCTAAGATATGGAATCAGCCAAAGTGTCCATCAACAGATGAATGCATAAAGAAACTATGGGAGATATGTATGTATATCTGCAATGGAATACTGTTGAGACATAAAAAGAATGGAAGTCTGTCATCTGTGGCAACATAGTTGAGCTTGAACCTGGAGAACACCATGTTATGTGAAATAAGTCAGCCACAGAAAGATAAATACCAAAGGTTCCCACTCATATGCAGGAACTAAAATAAATTGAACTTACAGAAGCAGAAAGTAGAATTATGGTTAGTAAAGGTGGGAAGGCTATGGGGGAATGAGTGAAGTTGGTTAACATATACAAAATTACCTCTAAATAGGAGGAATCTGTTGTCTATAGCACTGTAGGATGATTATAGTTAATAATTTATTGCATGTTTCATATAGCTAAAAGAGAGTATTTTGCCTGTTCCCAATACACACACAAAGTAAACGTTTGATGTGACAGATATGCTAGTTAGATATAGACATAAATGGTGTATTTGATTATTAAATACTGTATACATGTATCAAAACATTACTTTGCACTCTGTAAGTATGTACAATTATAATATGTCAATTAAAAATAAAATAAAAGTAAAGAGAAGGCCCATGAAGCAAGAAGAGCATAAATACTTAAATGCTGTGTGTCACTTTGAAAAATAAAACACTGGGAGAAGAATAGATTAGGTCAAAGAGCTCAGTAGGCAGAGCAGGCACCAAGTCAATAGGGATTCTTACCACGATGTAAACATTTGGATTTGAGTTCACATGTAAAGGGGAACTTTTGGAAGATTTCAAGCAGAGATGTGACATGATCTGATTTATATTTTTTAAAAGTCACCCTGGGCTTCTTTGGAATTTTATGTAGACAGTGTAGAAGGGCAAAGAGAGGTAGCGGAGAGATCTACTATGTAACTATTTCTGACATCTATATGATAAATGGTGACATATGGAGAGAAGAGGATACTTGAGGGCTATTTTTTGGGTAAAGTCCACAGAACTTTTCATCGATTAGTTACAATGGATGACAGCAAAGAAGAATGTTAAAAGAGATTCTATGTTTTTGGATTCTGCAGGTAGGTAGATCGTGATTCTATTTACAAATATAGGAAAGATTAGAAAAATGGTAATTGGTCAGAGGTGTGGGGAGAGAATGTGGGGCTTCTTCTGTTTTCTATGTCAAATTGGAGGTTTCCTCTAGGACATCCATCTGGTAGAGATATCAAGAAGCCACTATAATATATAATTTGAGTATTCTGTAAATTTTACCTCCAGAGGGTTTTGAATTGTAAGTGTAGTATTTATACTTTTAAAAATAGCACCAATAGTATTCTAACCTCAAAATTTAGTTTTTAAATGATTCTCTGGGTTTTTATATCCCATCAGAGGATTTGCAACTCAAAACAGATGTAGGTTGAGGCTGTAATTAAGACTTATCAGCAACTTTAGTATTTAAAGCTGTTATAAAATTGTGGTCATATGGAAAGAGAAGGCCTGGAAAGCTACATTTAAAAACTAAGTAGAGTAGGAGATGGAGAAGCTAGTGTCCTAAGAGGAACCCCAAGAAGAGGTGGTGATGTGGAAGGCATGGGAGGAAAGCACTTCAGGAAGCAGGGAGTGGCCAGTCATTGAGATAAGCGGTTGGATTCAAAATATTCTCTTTCAGACCTTCCAGATACACTCTCCATCCTTCTTCCACCTCCATTCTATCCCAGGAAGGTGAGATGGTGGCTTAATCAACAGTTTCCTTGATCTATGGCTTTTTCTTCTTCTTTTTTTTTTTTTGTGAGACGGAGTTTCGCTCTTGTTACCCAGGCTGGAGTGCAATGGCGTGATCTCGGCTCACCGCAACCTTTGCCTCCTGGGTTCAGGCAATTCTCCTGCCTCAGCCTCCTGAGTAGCTGGGATTACAGGCACACGCCACAATGTCCAGCTAATTTTTTGTATTTTTAGTAGAGACGGGGTTTCACCATGTTGACCAGGATGGTCTCGATCTCTTGACCTTGTGATCCAGCCGCCTCGGCCTCCCAAAGTGCTGGGATTACAGGCTTGAGCCACCACGCCCGGCTCTCTGGCTTTTTTCAACTCAGCTAACTCAAATTTTCAGCATGACATTTGATGGAGAGAGGCAAATACATTCAAAGTGTTTATTCCCCTATCTCACTTCTGAAGGGCTTGACTCGGGCTGGCTAAGTTTCTCTACTGGAGGACATAGCTCCTTTTGTATTGGTCCCTTTTCTGTGAGTCTTTTCTTTCTGATTAGTAAGTGCACCCTCCTTCCTTATTCCAGGATTAGGGATAATAAAAGTCCCAATGTTAATTGATCTTAGGTGCTATATGATCCCTATCGTTTCTCTAGACTTTTCCTACAAGTTGTAAATACACCTAGGATTTAACATTCCTTGAGTTGCACCAGTTGTATTATATTACCTGTTTTCTGTTTCAACCCTAAGTGATGCAGTACATAAAAATGGCATTGGCTTGTATTATGGATGTTGTAGCTATGCTTGACAATAACACTCTCAGCACGTGGTGGGGGTTGAAGCCTAATAGGAGTGTGTGCATAGGGAAAATTAGGTAGGAAGCAAGAAGCAGAAACAGTAGGACATTTTAGGATGTTTTGCTATAAAGGGAGCTGGCCATAGGGTGGTTTCTGAACAGGGTGGCATGTGGTAAGGGAAACATTACTGAGAAGAGGAACAAACTGAAATACATTTCAAAAACATTATATTCCTTATAGTAAGAACATTTTTCATACATGGTACCCAGGTATGTTGTCTTCTTATAGAGAAGAATCTTTGATGCTGGTACTCTAACGGGGATCAAAAGTATGTCCTAGATGAACACAGAAAAGAAAAAGCCAGAACTCTGCTTCTCTGCCAAACTCTGTTTCTTCATGATAGAAAGTAGAAAAAGGCAGAGGAAAGAACTTTTGAAATTCATTGTAAGTTTCCTAGATTTTCACAGTGGGAAAGAAAGCAGGAATTAGGGGCAGAGGCTCTGTTCATTGTACCCTTTGTATAAATTGTATTTTTCTTTTTTTTTTCTTCTCCAAATTCCTGGTTTAATAAGGACTTGTTTTTTTGAAGAAAAAAGGTCTCAAACATCAGGCTGTTCACAAAAATAACCCACAGTATCAACTTTAGAGAACAAATCTTAAGACTACAACACTATTTTTCTAGATGCATTTGACATGCCAACTCTCATTCACAAAAATACATCATTACTTTTGTGTTTAACTACACCACACAGCACACTAATGTTGGGGTGTAACACACATAGTTCTAACTCAAAGCTGCTTTCAGGAGCTACTAAACTAAATGAGATTCCTTTGCAGTTAGGGAAGCAACTACGGAACATATGTATGAATGAAAAGAACTGTACTCCCTTCATAACAAGAGATTATTTTGGAGACAGTTGATAAAAATCATACACCTTTTTATTTTTAAGTCATAAAGAGGTATCAAAATTAAAAGCAAAATTACAGGGTAAGACTTAGCAAAACTACTAGGAGTGTCAAAGGAAGCAAAAATGGGACTAGGTGCAGGGAAATATGAATTAATGAACATGGGAAGGACAAGGATGGGGAGAACAGTGAGCATGTGCTGAAGATACTAGGGGAGAGGATCTGGTGAAAAATTTGTATGGCTCCTCTTTTGACTTGGACTATGACTTTCAATGGGATTATTATGATAGGATGTACAGTTACCCAGCACATGTACCTCCTCCTCCTCCTCCTATTGCTTAGGCTGTAGTGCCCTCGAAACGTCAGCCTGTATCAGGAAACACCTCACAAAGGGGCAAAAGTGGCTTCAATTCTAAGAGTGGACAGCGGGGATCTTCCAAGTCTGGAAAGCTGAAAGGAGATGACCTTCACGCCATTGAGAAGGAACTGACCCAGATAAAACAAAAAGTGTATTATCTCCTGGAAAACCTGGAAAAAATTGAAAAGTAATAGAGCAAACAAGCAGTAGAGATGAAGAATGATAAGTCAGAAGAGGAGCAGAGCAGCAGCTCCATGAAGAAAGATGAGACTAGTAGTGTGAAGATGAAGTCTGAGGGATGTGCAGATGACTCTGCTGAGGAGGGGGACCTACTGGATGATGATGATAATGAAGGTCGGGGGATGACCAGCTGGAGTTGATCAAGGATGATGAAAAAGAGGCTGAGGAAGGAAAGGATGACAGAGACAGCGCCAATGGCAAGGATGACTCTTAAGCACATAGTGGGGTTTAGAAATCTTATCCCATTATTTCTTTACCTAGGCACTTATCTAAGAAATTGTATTTTTCTAAGTTATTTGAATATTATATATCGTTGGAACATGAACATTAGAAATAGCATGATTCTGAACAGTTCAATGCATATTTTGTCATTTATTCTATACATTATGTACTTTAGCTTATAACATAAAATTGATTATACTTAGAAATAGTAAATTTCAGACTTTAAAAGTTGCTTTCAATTTCTTAGAATCTATGCTTTTGGCAATTTGCAGTTTGTCTTATAAGCTGTATATTGGTGTAGGATACATCTATGGGAAAAATGAGGTAAATGGAATTTGCCAAGTGATCAAGAATGCCTGCGGGGGCGGGAATTGGATCATGTAGATATAATTGCTGAGAATCGCCTCTTAGGTCTCATTTTTTATTTCCCAAGGAAATACATATGAGGCTTCAAAAGAGAGAGCAAACACAGTGGAGAGTAGATAAACAAAGCAGATCTAAAGTTTAAAGCGTGGTTGATATAAAAGAACAAACCCCTTAAGCTTTCTATCTTTCAAACAATGACAATGATCTTGACCCTCATCATGGGTCTCTTGTAACTAGAAGAGTTCTGTGAAATGCCTCATTAGTTCAGGAGAGTTGGAAATGGCATGCTACTACATTTGTATTACATTTGAAGGAGCTACTCATTTTTATAATAAGCTTGATGGATTCATCTGAAAAATGAAATTGAGTTACTGTATAGCAAAAATTAAGTTTTAGCATATATTTATTTTATTGACCTGTTATTGAAAATTTCCCCATAAAATAATTACATAATAAAATATACGTAACAAATGCAACCAATCTAGGTTAAATATTGAAGCTATGAGATTCTGAGGACTGGCAAGCAAATACAGCTTTAAATATATATTCATATATTTTTAGGATGGTGAAAGGCTAGAAATGCATTTGAAAATGCATTGGAAAACTTGTGAAGCTATACTTTTTTACAAATGTGTTTAAGATTGCTTTAATTATTTGTCTATTGTATGTCTTTCATTTGAACCAACAATAATGAAAAAAACAATAGTTTATTATAATGTAATTAAAAATTGTATTAGTAGTCTGTGTGTCAATTATGCTGTGACCTCCAACAGACTTGCTGACCACACAAATGTTCAAAACCCATGATGTTTGCTTAAGAAGCCTGAGTAGTATTTCAGGTTAATTGATTTATTTTCTTCCTTCCAAGGAGAAGGTGCAATAAGAGAGCAATAATCACTGCACACGAGGACATTGAAATTTTATAACCATTATAATCACACAGATCAGCATAAAAGGCAAAATGCAATATATCAGATGTGACAGATTAAAGTTAGTTAATAGAAAAAAAACCCTCATAACTCTGTTGGGGTTTCAGGAAACTCGAAGAATGGCATTTTTGTTTTGTTAACCTGAGTTCAACACTCATTAAGGAAATGAAAAGGTATAGCAGATGAAAGTCTGTGTGACTGAGAAGGAACCCTGGGAGTCATACCTGGGGATCTTAGGTCCCTTGATGTGGCCTGTGCTTTCCTTCTCCTATGCTGTTGTGTCTTTTACACCATTAAAGTCTTACATTAATACACCCTGGGAAGTTTTGTGAATCCATCCACTCATCAGACTTCATATAACCGATGTAAACAAGAAGGCCATGAGTGTCCTGCTGTTGGCTGTACCTCAACATGGGTGAAGGGAATATGATCAATGTCCCCTAGCTCTTTCTTCTTAAATGCCTAGGCTTAGCCTTTAAACCTACAGTCAGTCAGGCATAATTGAGGAGATCAATTAGGGTTATCAGCAGTCTGCGAGGATGGCCTTGCCCCCACCTTCATGAACATTTCTCCAGCATCAAAATTGCTCCTTTTGGATCTTCTTGGACCCCCTCGTGGATTGTTTAAATTTTACCTCCAGAAAGTTTTGAAATGTAACTGCAATATAAAATGTAAGTGCTGTATTTTTTATTTTACTTTTATTATTTTTTAAAAATATATTTTATTGCATTTTAGGTTTTGGGGTACATGCGGAGAACAATGCAAGGTTGTTGCATAGGTACATACATGGCAATGTGGTTTGCTGCCTTCCTCCCCATCACCTATATCTGACATTTCTCCCCATGTTATGCCTCCCTAACTCCCCACCCCCTGCTGTCCCTCCCCTAGATCCCCTCCACAGACCACAGTATGTGATGCTCCGCTCCCTGTAATTTTTTAAATAGCATCAAAACTACTCTAACTAAACTTAAAATCAGTTTTTAGGTTATTTTCTGGGCCATTATGGCCCATCAAGAGGTTTTGCAATGGGATCTCATTATGTATTAAATATATTTCAAGAATAGAATTTAAACAATAAGATGCCCCACCTTGAATATAGTGTTACCACTGTGAATTTTCTGGTAATATATTAAATTTCTGTGATTAAATGTCCTTGCACTTTAATAGTATGGTATTGATAAATATAAAAGGTAAAACAATTTAAATATCTAAAATCAAATTATTTTGTACTTGAACGTTCAGTGAAATTAAATTTCTACCTTCATCCTTTTCAACTACTTTTCTATCGGGTGTCAGATAGGGGAGCTCTTGATGGCTAGCCAGAGTGGTTTTTTGCAATATTTTAAGCTTGATCTGTCTCATTGATTGACTCATAACACTTACTGTGAAGAAAAATGATTTGGTTGACATTCTGCCTTCTCAGTATATAAATTAAAACAAAACATGAGATAAAGTTAAAAGTATGATTTTGGAAAGAAATAGTCATAGCAGGTGTCTTTCAAGAGACATGAAGATGGCTTATTTTAAAATAATTTTAATACTTTAGCTACAAGTAGCAGGGATCAGTGGTTAAGGTAACAAGGGCAGGTTATTCTTATCTTGTGAGAGGAGAAATAAATGTAGAAGCAGATAAATAATTATTAGTAAAAATTTCTTTTTTTTTAATAGACCAGGGATGTTGAAATGATGTAGTTTTGTTCAAAAGTATTCATAAATATTCAATTAGGTATTTAAAGGGCAAACATGACTTTCTACCTCCAAGTTACTCCCAATCTAGTAAGGAAAACAAATATGCAAAAAAGATGATTATAATAGAAAGAAATTACACTGGTGCTGTGAGGGCCTGTAGGAAGGAATCTAATAGAAGCTAGGTAGGTAGTCGCATATTAATTTGTGATAGTTTTAGTGTAACACACAGGTTCTGATTGGTGAAAATTTTTGATAGGGGCAAAGAATATTGCTGATTATTACTATAAAGCATGGAAAAAAACAAAGGGGCAAGGAAATGTGGATTTCTGGCAACAGAATGAGTGTTTTCTTAAGCCTGGAATTTATAAGATGTAAATATGATCATATTCTTCTAAATTTGAATGTAAACCTAAGAAAGGGGCAATGGTAACCAACATTGTGCTGGATAATTTTATGCATTATCTCCTTTAGTCATGCAGAAATCTTGAGGACAGATTCATTTCTTTTTATGTTATTCTTCACACTCCAATAACACAGTCTAATTCCAAAATCACAGATTACCAATAGAAAAGAAAGCTTTTGTTGGGACACAAGGGAAAGATTGATTAAATTCCATACAAAACAAACAAACAAAAAACTGCCTGTGCAACTGTGATGTGGTTTGGCCTTGTCCCTACCAAAATCTCAATTTGAATTATCATAATCCCTATATGTCAAGGATGGGGTAGGTGGAGATAATGGAATCATGGGACAGTTTGCCCCATACTGTTCTGAGGGTAGAGAATAAGTATCATGAGATCTAATGGTTTTACAAATGGGGAAAACTGCCACTATGGAAGATGGGCCTTTGCTTACCTGCAGCTATGGAAGATGGGCCTTTGCTCCTCTTCCATTTTCTGCCATAATTGTGAGAACTCCCAAGCCATGTGAAACTGTGGGTCTATTAAACCTCTTTTCTCTTTAAATTACCCAATTTCTGATATGTCCGTATAGCAGTGTGAGAATTAACTAATACATACTGCTATCCCATGGGTATATTTATGAAAACTAAAACTTACTTCTTCAAGGTGGATGTAACCTCACAGGTATACACAGATTGGTGAGTTGGTGATGCCATTGTTTAATGTATAATGGCATCATTTGACATTAATAGCCCTGCAGACTCATGACTTGGCAAGAATAGCAAAGCTTGTGTCTGCCCTTACTCTTTTCAGGCTAACTGAACAAACTTCTCAGTCATATTCAATTGCTCAAATTACCTATTGAGTATTTTTCATATAATAGGCTTCCTACACTAAAGTCAATATCTCTCATGTCCTTTCTTTGATAAAACACTCCAAAATTTTATTATGGGCATAATATGTACATGTATGTGTATTGTGTATGTGTGTATGTGTCAGAGTCCAACTTAAACATTATTGGTAGATGTAGTAGGCATTGAAAAAAATAATGGGTTTATTTATTTATTTATTTTGATAAACATCAATCTAGGATTTAAAAAAAATTAAGTTTATAAAACAGAATTGGGAAGTTGAACATATACTCTAGAACTTTCTCCTTTCTTTACAACTAACACATTTCATGACATGAAAAGATTAAATGTAAGCATTTAATTAAATAATAATTATAATTACATTAAATATGATAAAAGTTATAGAAACTGGCTCATATATGATTAACTCTCAATAAATGCTGGTTACAATTTCTCCACTTTTCTCCTGACTCTGGACTATTAGGAAAAAAGCTTGTCAACTCTGAAATTCCAGTTGGGTTTTACTATCAAGTAGAGTTTGTGGCTTTTGAAATTGTCAAGCTTAATTTTTTCTGTGTCATTTTCAAAATAGATTTGAAAAGTATTAGGAAAAGAAGTAGGCCTGCCGAAATTTGAGAACAGGGCCTGAAGTTCTTTAAAATTTATTTGTGCTTTTCAGAATTCAATAAGTTAACATATTTGTTTTTGTTGCTATCACTAGATTTTTAGTTTTACTTTTCAATTTTATGCTGCAGTATTTTTGAAAGGAAGTCTGTAGCTTAAGCTTTATAAATATTTAACTGCTGCTATAAAAAGTTGAATTCTGAAGCCAGGTGGAAAGAAGAAAATGTAATTGGGGAGAAAAGACAAAACATTGGGAAAACCTCAAATGGTGCCTGGAGGAGTTAGCAGGAAAGTAAGCGGATTGGTAGAATTAGCTCCTTTAGGAGCTGATATGAAAGCACACCTAAGTTGAAGGAGTACAGGAAAATTATTGCAAGGTCCACTGAATTATTTATTTATAGGTGTAGTTTCATCAAATTCCCTTTTACAAATTTGAGCCTTGCATTAGGATCTTAGAGTAGACAGAGTTAGACATCTAAATTGTAGGTATCTTGATGCTAATGGAAACAGTTGTATTATCTAACGCACTCATCCCTCTGAGGTAGCTCTTACTGTAATCCACCATTTATGTGTGAAAGGATGGCCATTTATAGAAGTGAAATGATTTACCAACTTTACAAGCCAAGACTCTACCCCAAGTATATTCTGCCCAAAAGACTAGGATTCCAACCACAATTAAACCATCATATTTATTATCCCTGGGTACAGTGGGCAGACCCTAGTGTTGTTCTCATGATTTCCCCCGTCTGGTGATCATGCCTACAATAGTCCTGCAGATGAGAATGCAAAACCCATGACATAGTGATTACATTCTTGTGAAACTCTGAGCAGAGAAATTACCTAAGCTGCGCTCATGTTCCTGCCACAGAATCTGTGAGATAACTTCTTAATGCTGATAAGTTCCTAGTGATTCGTTATGCAGCAATATAATGTAATTATAAAATGATTATAACTATATTACACTAATGATATGAACATTTCTTTAAGATAATTTTTTATTTAGATAGATAATTGTTTATAATCTCCTTTAAAAAACAATTTAAAGAGCTAAAATGAGGGAAATTGAGGGAGGAATAGACAGAGTGTAGAGGATTTTAGGGACATGAAACTATTTTGTTTGATACTATACTGGTGGATACTTGTCATTATACATTTCTCAAAACACATAGAGTATCCTGCACCAACAGTGAACCCCAGTGTAAACAGCAGACTTTGCATTATAAGAGATTGTCAACGTCGGCTCATATAATAGATTGTAACCAACATCCCACTTTGATGGAGGACGATCACAGTGAAGACTGTGGAGGTTGGGAAGTCAGGGACAGTATGGGAAATGTTTAAATCATCCTCTCAATTTTGCTATAAACCTTGAATTGCTCTAAAAAATAAAGTCTGTTTAAAACAAATCAAAACCACATTGAGATACCATCTCACGCCAGTTAGAATGGCGATCATTAAAAAATCTGGAGACAACAGATGCTGGAGAGGATGCAGAGAAATAGAGACACTCTTACACTGTTGGTGGGAGTGTAAATTAGTTCAACCATTGTGGAAGACAGTGTGGTGATTCCTCAAGGACCTAGAAATAGAAATTCCTTTGACCCAGCAATCCCATTACTGGGTATATATCCAAAGGACTATACATTGTTCTACTATAAGGACACATGCACACGAATGTTCATTGCAGCACTGTTTACAATAGCTAAGACCTGGAACCAACCCAAATGCCCATCGATGATAGATTGGACTGGGAAAATGTGGCACATATACACCATGGAATATTATGCAGCAATCAAAAATGATGAGTTTGTGTCCTTTGTAAGGACATGGATGAATCTGGAGAACATAATTCTCAGCAAACTGACACAAGAACAGAAAAGGAAATACCACATATTCCCACTCATATGTGGGTGAGAAAAATGAGAATACATGGACACAGGGAGGGGCGTACTACACACTGGGGTCTACTGGGGGGAATAGGGGAGGGACAGCAGTGGGGGGAGCTGGGGAGGGATAGCCTAGGGAGAAAAGCCAAATGTGGGTGAAGGGGAGGAAGGCAGCAAAACACACTGCCATGTGTGTACCTATGCAACTATCTTGCACATTCTGCATGTGTACCCCAAAACCTAAAATTCATTAAAAATTAAAAAAAGAATATATACAATTATAAGAAAAAACAAAGCAAAAAAGGTAAAATTGACTATCCATCATTTGTAGCTAATATCTTTATGTGCATTATGACCAGGAAACCAACTCGACTTGGGTTTGATTTAGAAGGCAGCAGTGATACGTAATACAGACTTCTGCAATTTTGAGGGTGAGAAGCATGTTCTGATTAGCAGGAGTGTTTGAGTTATAGAAGACCCCACAATCTGCTGCCTGGTTTCCAATTTCTTGGGTGAGAGGTGGCTGTAAGCAGATGCTAATAAGAAAAACAGCCATCTCCTGACCACCGGATTATAGCTGTAATTATGTGATTTGAAACTCAAAGTACAGAGACTTATCCTCTATTCTGCCAATGATTTTGTAAGCATCCTTCTACTTGTGATAAATAAATTTCTGATTGTAATACTCTGATCAACTGTGTGTCCTTCACTGAGCAATTGTTTGTACACCAGTGTAAGAAACATTAAACAAAACACCATTGCATAAGTAATTTTCAAACTAAGGAAGATACATCAATGCCTGGACTTACTAAGCCATGTCTCTATAGAGTAGGCTTTGCTGGCAAGTGACACATAAGTTCTTGGTATCAGTGATCCGACTCACATTTTCAAATGAACTTTTGTTTTAGAACAGTTGTAGAATTACAGATCGATGAAGAACTGAGTGTAGAGAGTTCTCACAGACCCCACAATCATTACCCTTATCATTACTATTTGATATTAGTATACCATGTCTTTTAACCAGGGCAGTAATATTGATAAGTTATTATCTAATATCCAAATTGTACTCAGAATTCATTCGTTTCTACCTAATATCCTTTTTCTGTTTTAACATCCCACGTAGAGGACACATCAAATTCAGTTGTTTTTGTTGGTTTGCTGCCTAGTTTTCCACTTCCAACTTTTTTTGTAGAGATGAAAACTTGTTTTCATTCTCTTATCACCCACACAACTGCAGAAGTCTGTGTTGCATATCACTGCTACCTTCTAAATCAAACCTGAGTGCAGTTTCCTGGTCATAATGTACACAAAGATTGCTAGCTATTAAGTGTTGGGCAAATAGTCAGTTTTATCTTTGATGCTACCAGGCTGTTGTCAAACTTTTGGCCTCAAACAGTCCAACCACTTAGGCCTCCCAAAGTGCTGAGATTATAGGAGTGAGCCACCATACCTGGCCCCTAGTTGTAATGTCTTAAGCTCCTCTTGGCCGTCAGAGTTTCTTAGTCTTTATTTGTGTCAACGTCCTTGACAATTTTGAGGTGTACTGGCCAGGCATTTTATGGACTGTTCCTCAACTGGGGTTTTGCTTATTTTTTTTTTTTCATGATTAGATTCAGGGCACATGTTTTGTGGAGCAAGATCAAAGAAGTAAAATGTCATCTTACCATACGCTATCAGGAGTACGTGTTATCAACATGATGTTAACCTTGATCAGATGACTGAAGTAATGTTTTTCAGAAGCATATATTAAAAGTTGGTTTTACTCCTTTTCATGTACTGTACTCTTTGGTAGTAAGTTATTAAGAGCACTCCAGAGATTTAAGAAGTATCCTGTACCTCCTTGAAGTCATGGTATCTGCATAAATTATTTGGAATTCTGCTTTCTGTTATTAATTCTTTGATTCTATTGTGGCTTGAGAGCATAGTTTGTATGGTTTGTATTATTTACAATTTGTTAAGGTGTATTTTATGGCATAGAAGGTAGTCTAACATGATAAATGTTCTACGTAAGCTTGAGAAAAACATGTATTCTGTGGTTTTAGACATTGTGTTATATAAATGTCAATTAGATTAGGTGAATTTACAATACTGTTCTTGTCATCTATTTTTTTATCTGCTTTATTTATCAATCACATAAGGAGGACTACAGAAGTCTGCAAATATAAGTGGATTTCTTTACTTCCTATTTCTATTCATCTGCATTTACCTCTTATATTTGGATATTCTGTTGTTAGGTACATACACGGTTAGAATTGCTATGTCTTCTTTAAGTATAATTCTTTCATGCCCCTCTTTATTTTTGATTACTTCCCTTGTTCTGAACTCTGTTTCATATGTGTTTTCTGTTCATTGCATTACTTTTTATTTCTGTCCCTTCCTGCTTTTCTAATTTTAATTGAGCATTTTATGATTCTATTTTATCTTTAACTATATCATGATATACATATATAATTATGTATATATATATCATTATCTATACACATCATTATGCTTGCTGTAATCTGCTTGCTCTAAATTATGAAATACCTATTTTCAACTACTTTGAGTCCATCGTCAAGTAAAACTTTACTGTTTCATGGGTAGTACATTACCTGAAACAGAGTATTTCAAATTTCTCCCTTCTGTTCCTTAAATTGATTCATATATTTAACATGTACATTTAGTAGATTCTTCAGATGAAATTCTCATAGGATTCCTAATATCAATGTCAGGGAATCCTTGGATTAGAAAGCAAGAAGTGCTCTGTGCAGCTGTGACCAGGTGCTATCGAGTCACTCCTACACATACTGATGGCTATAACAACTCAAGGAAAAAGTAGGCAGCAAGGATGTAAGATAGGATTCAAGTGGTATGCACTGCGGCTCTGGAACCAGACTGATATAATTTGCCAGTTTTACTTTTTTTTAGCTAGATCGTGTTGGAAAACATTGCTTAAAAGTTCTGAACTAAAGGTTTCACATTCATAATATGTGGATAATAATAAGACATAATTCATAGATTTCCTGAAGAGATGAAAGTGTATAGACACACACACACACACACACACACACTTTATGTATTACATTCCAAAAAGTTTTGCTGTTCATATTTATTTACTTTAATAAAACAATGAAATAATAAATTTAATCAAAATTTAGATTAAACAATAAAACAAACGAAGATTATTGAATGGAATTTTTTGAATATTATCAAAATGTATATGGAAAGATTAATGAAACTGCTTTGAGGAAAGCAACCCTTGCTAAGTTTCTCATATTAAATGATGTGTGCACAAATGATGCTAATTGTTTCCCAACTCTGAAGACTAGGTAAATAAACTTTAATGATGCTTTGGAAATATGGTAAATTAACCATTAATTGAATTAGACATAGGTTCTATACTTTTAAAAACATTGCAGAAAATAAAAGCTGGAAAATCTTAATCCATGGAAAAAACCTGCAAATATTACAAAAGGCAAGATGACCAGAGTAACATCAAACGAATCATTTATAATAATAAAAATGTGACTGTGATAACAATTACTTTTTGCAAATGAGGAAATTTAATTGTAGCAAATGTAATACCTTTCCAATGTTATAAAAGTAGTCATCACATGTGTTTTCTGTGTGTATGCATATATGCACATATACTTCAAAAATGTGTGTGCGTATAAATCACATTTTTCCCACAGGATTTGAAGTGCTTCAAATGACAAGTTAAACTATGAAATTTAATTTGCTTAGTTATTAAATACTGAAAGCTGTCAAACACAAATATGTGGAAAAAATACCTTCTCTCCATTGTGTCAGTTTATTTTATGTACATTATGTATTTGACGTATTTTTCTTTGGAAAAAAATATAGCATCATGGTCTTAAGAATTTCAAGATGTGTCTGAAGAGGAAGAACCATTATTTTATTACATTATATTATATAAAACCTTTATGAACAGGTTGATATCACTGATTTGATAACATTTATTGAAGTTATAAAGCATAAAACTACTTCATACGGTTTATCTTTAACCCTTGGTAGCAGATACTCTCCAGATACTTATTGAAACAAAGAGAATATTATATCATAATTCTTACATAGTTTGATATTTTAAAAGCAAAAATATTAGATTGAAAGTCTATGAAACGCTAAGTCAAACAATAATGAAAATAGGAAAAAACACCATTGGGGATTGGTATGGACTAAATTGTGTCTCCCCGGGGTTCATATGTTGAAGCACTAACTCTCAATGTGACTGTATTTAGATAGGGACTTTTAGGGGGTATTTTAAAGTAAATAAAGTCATAAGAGCAGGTCCCTAATAGGATAGAACTGGTGTCCTTACCTGATAATGAACAGTTATTAGAGATTACTTTCTCTTCACATATGCACAGAGGAAGGCTATGTGAAGGACACAGAAAGAAGTCAGCTGTCTGCCACCCAAAAAAAGAAGCCTCACAAGAAACCAATCTTGCTGGCACCTTGATCATGGATTTCCAGGCTCCAGACACATAAGAAAATAAATTTCCATTGTCTAAGCCAATCAGTCCTTGAAAGTTTATAATGGCAGTGCTAGCTTACTGATATAGGAATAAAAATGAGACTATTCCAGAAAAGATGTGAACAGATGCAGAAGATACTCTGTGGAAAAATACATGAACATAAAACCCAACCCTTAAGTTGGCAAATATGATATGTTTAAAGTGAAGAAAATGTCTAAGAAAACAGAAAGATTAACTTGAGTTTAAGAAACATGTCAATTAATTCTTAGCATAAAAGCCTTTAATTAGATCTTCTCTAATGTACATCAATATAGCCGGAGGATATAACAGGAAACATGCATAACTCCCAGAAGTGAGGACACTTAAAACTCAATGGATTAGGCCGGGTGCAGTGGCTCACGCCTGTAATCCCAGCACTTTGGGAGGTTGAGGCGGCTGGATCACAAGGTCAAGAAATCGAGACCATCCTGGTCAACATGGTGAAACCCTGTCTCTACTAAAAATACAAAAAAATTAGCTGAGCACGGTGGCTCGTGCCTGTAATCCCAGCTACTCAGGAGGCTGAGGCAGGAGAATTGCCTGAACCCAGGAGGCGGAGGTTGCGGTGAGCCGAGATTGCGCCATTGCACTCCAGCCTGGGTAAGGAGCGAAACTCCATCTCAAAAACAAAACAAAACAAAAAAACCTCAATGGATTATATTTTTATAAATTGCTACCTACACCCTTGCTTGTGAAAACACTAAATGAGCATCTCTGCTCCAAAAGTGTGTGTGTGTGTGTGTGTGTGTGTGTGTGTATCTGTGTATAAATGTACATGTTCCATACTTTCAAAGCCAATAACATTTTTAAGTTTACAATGTATTTTAACAGAACACAGATATACCTTTTATGTTTTATATAATTTTGTTATACCTTATATTTGTACATAGTAATAAGGTACATGTGAAATTTTGTCACATGATAGAATGTGTAGTGATCAATTCTGGGTATTTAGAGTAGGGTAATAAGTAATATTAGAAATTATTCCTCCTATCTAGCTGTATGTATATACCCATCACCCAACCTCTCTTCATCTCCCTGCCCCCTACACTCCTCCCAGTCTCTGGTATCTATTCTTCCACTTTCTACACCATGGGATTAACTGTTTTAGCTCCTACATTTGAGTGAGAATATGTGATATTTATCTTTCTGTGTCTGGCTTATTTCACTTCAAACAGAAACCTCCAATTCCATCCATGTTGGTGCAAATGACATAATTTTATTCTTTTTTATGGTCAAAAAATTCCATTGTATGTATGTACTAACTTTCTGTACAACTTATCTGTTGATGAACATTTAGACTGATTCCATATCTTTGCTATTGTAAATAACGCTGCACTAGTCCAGGCCCAGTGGCTCATGCTTATAATCCCAGCATTCTGGGGTCCCTACGTGGTTGGAAAGCTTTGAGCTCAGGAGTTTGAGACCAGTCTGGGCAAAATGGTGAAACCCTGTTTCTCCAAAAATACAAAAAATTTACCGGGCATTGGTGGCTCCTGTCTGTAGTGTCAGCTACTTGGGAGGCTGAGGCTGGAAAATCCTTTTGAGCCTAGGAAAGTAGAGGTTGCAGTGTGCCAAGATAGCAATACTGCACTCCAGCCTGGGCAACAGAGTGAGACCCTGTCTTAAAAAAATAAAAATAATGCTGCAATGAATGTGGGAATATATTGATTTCTTTTCCTTTGGATAAATATCCAGTAGAAGGATTGCTGGATCATATGGTAGTTCTATTTTTAGTTTTTTGAGAAATCATGCTGTCTGTACTAATTTACATAGCCACCAACAGTGTCTGAGTTCCATCTTCTCTACAGCCTCATGTATGTCTGTTTTTTTTTTTTATTTTTAGTAACAGCCATCCTAAATGGGGTAAGATGATATTTCATTGCGATTTTGACTTGCATTTCCTTGATGATTAGTGATGCTGAGCTTTTCTTCACATACCTGTTGGCCACATGTATGTCTTATTTTCAGAAATGGCCATTCTTGTCCTTTGCCTATTTTTCAGTAAGATTTGTTTTCTTTTTAGTTTCCTGTAAGAGTTTGTACTGGATATTAGTTCCATATTGGATGAGGGGTTTGCAAATATTCCTCCCTCTCAAGGAATTGTTTTTTTTTTTTTTTTTTTTTTTTTTAACTCTGTTGACTCTTCCTTTTGCTGTGCAGAGCTTTTTAGTTTAATACAGTCCCACTTTTCAATTTTTGTGTCTTTTTTGCCTCTGCTTTTGAGGTGTTAGCCATAAAATCTTTGCCTAGACCAACTATGTCCTGAAAAATATTCCCTATAATTTATTCTGTAATTTAATAGTTTTGGGTCTTACATTTAGGATATTTAATTTATCTTGAGTTGATTTTTGCATATGGTAATAGATGGAGGTCCAATTTCATTCTTCTGCATATTGTTACCCAGTTTTCCCAGAACCATTTATTGAAGAGAATGTGCTTTCCCCAGTATGTGTTCTTTGCAATTTTCTCAAAGATTAGTTGGTAGTAGATATGTGGATGCATTTCTGGGTTCTCTATTTTCTTCCTTTGGTGTATGTGTCTATTTTGATGCTAGTACCATGCTACATATTTGGATACTACAGCTTTGTAGTATATTTCGAAGTTAGATATTGTAATGCTTCTAGCTTTCTTCTCTCTGCTCAGGATTGCATTGACTATGTAGGCTTTTTTCTGTTTGTTGGTTTTATACAAATTTTAGAATTGTTCTATTTCTCTAAAAAAGGGCATTGATATTTTGACAAAGATTGTACTATATCTGTTGATTTCTTTGGACAGTATGGTCATTTTAATGATTTTAATTTTTCTTATCCATGGTGTTTTACAGTTTTCTGTATAGAGATATTTAATTTCCTTAAATTTATTTTTATTACATATGGTTATTTTAAATAGGGTTTTCTTTTTGATTCTCTTTTTAGCTATTTTGTTTAGGTATATAGAAACACTACTGATTTCCTATGTTGATTTTGTATCCCAAAACTACTGAATTTGTTGGATCCATGAGCATATGATGTATTTCCATTTGTTTATGTCAGCTTTAATTTCTTCCCTTTGTATTCTGTAGTCTTCTTTGTAGAGATATTTAACTTCCTTGGTTGATTTACGTTTATTGTATATGTCAATTGTAAATAAATTTGTATTTTTAATCTCTTTTAGGCTATTTTATTATAGGTATATAGAAACACTACTGATCTTTATTTGTTGATTTTGTATCCTGAAACTTTACTGAATTTGTTTGTCAGTTCTAAACAATTTTTGAAACAATATTTTGGTTTTTCTAAATATAAGATCATGTCATCTGTAAAGAAGAAAAATTCAACTTTGTCTTTTCCAATTCTGATGCCTTTTATCTATTTCTCTTGTCTGACTGCTCTCACTAGGACTTCCAGTACTATGTTGAATAACAGTGGTAAAAATGAGCATTCTTATCTTATTCCCATTCTTAAGGGGAAGACTTTCAACTTTTTCCCATTTACTATGATATTACCTGTCAGTTGGTCATGTATAGTTTTTATTATTTTGAGGTGTATTACTTCTGTGTCTAGTTTGTTGACAGTTCTTTCTTTCTTTCTTTTTTGTGTGTCAGTTTTCTTTCTTATCTTTTTTATTATATTTTAAGTCCTGGGATATATGTTCAGAACTTGCAGGTTTTTACAGAGACATACATGTGCCATAGTGGTTTGCTGCACCCATAAAACTGTCATCTACATTAGGTATTTATCCTAATGCTATCCCTTCCCTAGCCCCCCACTCCCTGACAGGCCCCAGTATCTGATGTTCACCTTCCTATGTCCATGTGTTCTTATTGTTGAACTCTTTCTTATAAGTGAAAACATGCAGTGTTTGGTTTCTGTTCCTGTGTCAGTTTGCTGAGAATGATAGTTTTCAGCTCCATCCATGTCCCACCAGAGGACATAAACTCATCCTTTTTATGGCTGCTCGGTATTCCATGGTGTATATGTGCCACATTTTCTTTAACCAGTCTGTCACTGATGGGCATTTGAATCGGTTCCAAGTTTTTGCTATTGTAAACAGTACTGCAAAAAAATATACGAGTGCATGTGTCTTTATAGTAGAATAATTTATAATTCTTTGGGTGTATGCTCAGTAATGGGATTGCTTGTTCAAATGGTGTTTCTGGTTCTAGATCCTTGAGGAATCACCACACTGTCTTCCACAATGGTGGAACTAATTTACACTCCCACCAACAGTGTAAAAGTGTTTCTCCACATCCTCTCCAGCATCTGTTGTTTCCTGACTGCTGAGACCAGCTTGGTCATGGAGACCCCAACCCAGGCAGACTGAAGGAATTGAGAAAAAGACACAAAGATAGAGTGCAAAAGTAGGAAACGGAGTTAGGATGTCAGGGGACTGATAGCATTTCCCAGCAGAAAGGCCAGAGCAGACTCTGACTCACATATTTATTCTTTGTAAACAACTGATTATTTTTAATAAGCAGGTGCTCAGTATTTCTTCTTAGACTGAAGATAGACTAAACAGGCAGATAGTGCCTGTTCACTACTAAAGTAGAAATAAGCTAGAAAGCACTCTTTGTGAGTCAGCAATGGGGACAAATCATATATCCTGCATTTTCAGAACAGGTTTAACTAGTGCATCACCTGCACTAGAAAACTATTAGTTTTCTGCCTGGGAATGGCTTGGTGTACCTTACCATTGCCTCTCAGCAAACAACATGCACTCCATCAGACACACATAAAGACCTTCTCCCAACACCTCACATTTTATTGATCCACATTCTAACTGGTGTGAGATGGTATCTCATTGTGGTTTTGATTTGCATTTCTCTAAGGACCAGTGATGATGGGCTTTTTTCATATGTTTGATGGTCCCATAAATGTCTTTCTTTGAGAAGTGTCTGTTCCTATCCTTAACTTGCTTTTTGCTGGGATAGTGTTTTTTTTTTTTTTCTTGGAAATTTGTTTAAATTCCTTGTAGATTCTGGATATTATCCCATTGTCAGATAAATAGTTTGCAACAATTTTCTCCCATTCTGTAAGGTGCCTGTTCACTCTGATAATAGGTTCTTTTGCTTCGCAGAGGCTGTTTAGTTTAATGAGATCCCATGTGTCAATTTTGGCTTTTGTTGCCATTGCTTATGGTGTTTTAGTCACGAAGCCTTTGCCCATGCCTGTGTCCTGAATGGGTTTTCTTTTAGATTTTTTATGGTTTTAGGTCTTACATTTAAGTCTTTAATCCATCTTGAGTTAATTTTTGTATAAGGTGTAAGAAGAGGGGTCCAGTTTCAGCTTTCTGCCTATGGCTAGTCAGTTTTCCCAACACCATTTATTAAATAAGGAACCCTTTCCCCATTGCTTGTTTTTGTCAGGCTTGTCAAAGACTGGATATTATTTCTACTAAGGTAGAATATATTTTACTTATTCTACTTTATTTCTGTGGCATTATTTCTGAGGCCTCTGTTCTGTTCCATTGATCTATGTATCTGTTTTGGTACCAGTACCATGCTGTTTTGGTTACTGTAGACTTGTAGTATAGTTTTAAGTCAAGTAGTGTGATGCCTCCAGCTTTGTTCTTTTTGCTTAGGATTGTCTTGGCTATATAGGCTTTTTTCTTGTTCCATATGAAATTTAAAGCAGGATCTTCTAACTCTATGAAGTAAGTCAATGGCAGCTTGATGGGGTTAGCATTGAATCTCTAAGTTCCTTTGGGCAGTATTGCCATTTTCATGATATTGATTCTTCCTATCCATGAGCATGGAATGTTTCTCCATTTGCTTGTGTCCTCTCTTACTTCCTTAAGTAGCCGTTTGTAGTTCTCATTGAAGAGGTCCTTCACATCCCTTGTAAGTTGTATTCCTAGGTATTTTATTATCTTTGTAGCAATTGTGAATGGAAGTTCACTTGTGATTAGGCTCTCTGTTTGTCTGCTATTGGTGTATAAGAATGCTTGTGATTTTTGCACATTGATTTCATATCCTGAGACTTTGCTGAAGTTGCTTATCAGCTTAAGGAGATTTTTGGCTGAGACAATGGCATTTTCTAAAGTATATAATCATGTCATCTGCAAACAGAGACAATTTGACTTCCTCTCTTTCTATATGAATACCCTTTATTTTCTTCTCTTGCCTGATTGCCCTGGCCAGAACTTCCAATACTATGCTGCACAGGAGTGGTGAGAGAAGGCATCCCTGTCTTATGCTGGTTTTCAAAGGGAATGCTTCCAGATTTTGCTCATTCAGTATGATCTTGGCTGTGGGTTTGTCATAAATAGCTCTTATTATTTTGAGATATGTTCCATCAACTTGTTGATTGAGTGTTTTTAGCATGAAGTGGTATTGAATTTTACCAAAAGCCTTTTCTGCATCTATTGAGATAATCATATGGGTTTTGTTATTGGTTCTGTTTATATGATGGATTACATTTATTGATTTGCCTCTGTTGAACCAGCCTTGCATCCCAGGGATGAAGCCAACTTAATCATGGTGGATAAGCTTTTTGATGTGCTTCTGGATTTGGTTTGCCAATATTTTATTGAAGATTTTCACATTGATCTTCATCAGAGATATTGGCTTAAAATTTTCTTTTTTTGTTGTCTTTGCAAGGTTTTGATGTCAGGATGATGCTGGCCTCATAAAATAAGTTAGGGAGGATTTTTATTGTTTGGAATAGTTTCAGAAGGAATGGTAGAAGCTCAACTTTGTACCTCTGGAAGAATTTGGCTGTGAATCCATTTGTTCCTGGGCTTTTATTGGTTCATAGGCTATTAATTACTGCCTCAGTTTCACAACTTGTTATTTTTCTATTCAGGGATTTGACTTCTTCCTAGTTTACTCTTGGGAAGGTGTATGTGTCCAGGAATTTATCCTTTTCTTCTAGATTTTTTAGTTTATTTGTGTAGAGGTGTTTATAGTATCCTCTGATATAATTTGTATTTCTGTGGGATCAGTGGTGATATCCCCTTTGTCATTTTTTATTGTCTCTCTTTGATTCTTCTTTTTTTTTTCCTTTATAAGTCTGGCTAGTGGTCTATCTATTTTGTTAACTTTTTCCAAAAATCACCTCCTGGATTCATTGATATTTTGAAGGATTTTTCATGTCCCTATCTCCTTCAATTCTGCTCTGATCTTCATTATTTGTTGTCTTCTGCTAGCTGTTGAATTTTTCTGCTCTTGCTTCTCTAGTTATTTTAATTGTGAGTAGGGTGTCAATTTTAGGTCTTTCCCACTTTCTCCTGTGGGCATTTAGTGCTATAAATATCCCTCTACACACTGCTTTGGCTGAGTCCCAGAAATTCTGCTGTGTTGTGTCTTTATTCATATTAGTTTTAAATTACTTACTTATTTCTGCCTTAATATTGTTATTTACCCACTGGTCATTCAGGAGCAGGCTGTTTAGTTTCCATGTTGTTGTATGGTTTTGAGTGAGTGAGTTAATTCCTGAGTTCTAATTTGGGTGCACTGTGGTCTGAGAGGCTATTTGTTATGATTTTCTTTTCTTTACACTTGCTGAGGAGTGTTTTACTTCCAATTATGTGGTCCATTTTAGAACAAGTGCAATGTGGTTCTGAGAAGAATGTGTATTCTGTTGATTGGGGTGGAGTATTCTGTAGATGTCTATTAGGTCCACTTGATCCAGAGCTGAATTCAAGTCCTTGTTAATTTTCTGTCTCGTTGATCTGTCTGATATTGACAGAGGGGTGTTGAAGTCTCCCATTATTATTGTGTGGGAGTCTAAGACTCTTTGTAGGTCTCTAAGAACTTGCTTTATGGATCTGGGTGCTCCTCCATTTGGTGTATGTATATTTAGGATAGTTAGCTCTTGTTGCATTGATCCTTTTACCTTTATGTTATGCCCTTCCTTGTCTTTTTTGATATTTGTTGGTTTAAAGTGTGTTTATCAGAGACTAGGATTGCAACCCCTGCTTTCTTTTGCCTTCCATTTGCTTGGTAACTATTCCTCCATCCCTTTATTTTGAGCCTATGTGTGCCTTTACATGTGAGATGGGCCTCTGAATACAGCATGCTGATGGGTCCTAACTCTATCCAATTTGCCAGCCTGTGTATTTTAATTAAGGCATTTAGCCCATTTACATTTAAGGTTAATATTTTTATGTGTGAAATTGATCCTGTCATTATGAGGCTAGCTGTTTATTTTGCCCTTAGTTGATAGAGTTTCTTCACAGTGTCAATGGTCTCTACAATATGGTATGTTTTTGCAGTGGCTGGTACTGGTTTTTCCTTTCCATATTTAGTGCTTCCTGCCTCTCCTAAGGCAGGCCCACTGGTGACAAAATTTCTCAGCATTTGCTTGTCTGTAAAGGATTTTATTTATCCTTCACTTATGAAGCGTAGTTTGGCTATATATGAAAATCTGGGTTGAAAATTCTTTCCATTAAGAATGTTGAATATGGGTCCTCACTTTCTTCTGACTTGTAGGGTTTCTGCAGAGAGATCCACTGTTAATCTGAAGGGCTTCCCTTTATGGGTAACCTCACTTTTCTTTCTGGCTGCCCTTAACATTTTTTCTTCATTTCAACTTTGGTGGATCTTATGTGTGTTGGGGTTGCTCTTGAAGAGTATGTTTGTGGTGTTCTTTGTGTTTTCTTTATTTGAATGTTGGCCTGTCTTGCTAGGTTGTGGAAGTTCTCCTGGATAATATCGTAAAGAGTGTTTTCCAACTTGTTTCCATTCTCCCTGTCACTTTCAGGTATACCAATCAAGTGTAGTTTTGGCCTTTTCACATAGTCCCATATTTACTGGAGGCTTTGTTTATTTCTTTTCATTCTTTTTTTTTTCTAATCTTGTCTTCATGTTTTATTTCATTAAGTTGATTTTTAATCTCTGATACCCTTTTTTACACTAGATTTGTTCAGCTATTGATACTTATGTATGCCTCATGAAGTTCTTGTGCTGTGTTTTTAGCTCCATCAGGTCATTTATATTCTTCTCTAAACTAGTTATTTTAGTTAGCAATTCCTCTAGACTTTTTTCAAGGTCCTTAGCTTCCCTGCATTGGGTTAAAATATGCTCCTTTAGCTCAGAGGAGTTTATTATTACTCACCATCTGAAGCCTAATTCTGTCAATTTGTCAAACTAATTCTCTGTCCAGTTTTGTTCCCTTGCTGGTGAGTAGTTGTGATCCTTTGGAGGAGAAGAGGCATTCTGGTTTTTGAAATTTTCAGCCTTTTGCACTGGTTTTTTTCTCATCTTCATGGATTTATCTACCTTTGGTGTTTGACGTTGGTGACCTTCAAATGGGGTTTTTGTGTGGATGTCCTTTTTGTTGATGTTATCCTATTCCTTTATGTTTGTTAGTTTTCCTTGTAACAGTCAGGCCCTTCTGCTACAGGTTTGCTGGATTTTGCTGGAGGTCTACTCCAGACCCCGTTTGCCTGGGTATTACCAGTGGAGGCTGAAGAAGAGCAAAGATTACTGTCTGCTTTTCCCCCTGGAAGCTTCATTCCAGAGGGGCACCTGCCAGATGTCAGCCAGACTTCTCTTGTATGAGGTGTCTGTCAATCTCTGCTGGGTGGTGTCTCCCCATTAGGAGGCGTAGGGGTCAGGGACCCACTTGAGGAGGAAGTCTGTTCCTTAGCAGAGCTTGAGCACTATGTTGGAAGATCTGCTGTTCTCCTCAGAGCTGGCAGGCAGGAATATTTAAGTCTGCTGAAGCTGCACCCATAGCTGCCTCTTTCCCCAAGGTGTTCTGTCCCAGGGAGATGAGAATTTTATCTATAAACCCCTGACTGGGGCTGCTGCATTTTTTTCAGAGATGCCTTGATGAGAGAGAAGAAATCTAGAGAGGCAGTTGGTCTACAAAAGCTTTGCTAAACTGTGGTGGGCTCTGCCCAGATTGAACTTCCTGGAGACTTTGTTTACACTGTGAGGGGAAAACTACCTACTCAAGCCTCAGTAATGGCAAACACCCCTCCCCCAAACAAGCTCTGGCATCCCAGGTTGACTTTAGACTGCTGTGCTGGCAGCAAGAATTTCAAGCCAGTGGATCTTAGCTTGCTGAGATCTATAGAGGTGGGATCTGCTGTGCTAGACCACTTGGCTCCCTGGCTTCAACCCACTTTCCAGGAGAGTGAATGGTTCTGTCTTGGTAGCATTACAGGCACCACTGGGGTGTAGAAACAAAACTCCTGCAGCTAGCTCAGTGTCTGTGCAAACAGCCACTCAGTTTTGTGCTTGAAACCCAGGGCCCTGGTAGTGTAGGCACCTGAGGGAATCTCCTGGTCTTCAGGTTGTGAAGACCATGGGAAAAGTGTAGTATCTGGGCCAGAGTGCACCATTCCTCAGGGCCAAGTCCCTCATGGCTTCCCTTAGCTAAGGGAGGGAGTTCCCAGACCCCTTGTGTTTCCCACGTGAGGCAACACCCCACCCTGCTTCAGCTTGTTTTTTGTGAGCTGTACCCACTCTCTAACCAGTCTCAGTAAGATGAGCCAGTTACCTCAGTTGGAAATGCAGAAATCACCCACCTTCTGTATTGATCTTTCTGGGAACTGCAGACTAGAGATGTTCCTATTCAGCCACCTTGCCAGCCACCTGACAGTTTATAACTTGAAGTGATGTTGAATTTTATCAAATGCTTTTTCTTCATGTATTTAGATGCTCATGTGGCTTTTTTATTTTGTTGATGTGATGTATCATGATTACTAATTTCATATGTTCTTCATCCTTCTGTCCCTGGGATAAATTCGACTTAATCATGATGTATCTTTTTTGATATGATGTTGTATTTAGTTTGATAGTGCTCCTTTGAGGATTTTTGGATATATTTTTATCAGTGCTATTGACACCTGTCACATTTTTCTTCTTTTTGTTATGTCCTTGTCTAATTTTGGTATCAGGGTAATCCTGGCTCACAGAATGAATTAGAGAGAATTTCTTTCACTTTAATTTTTGGAAATAGTTTCAGGATGATTTGTATCATTTCTTCTCCGTGTACTTGATAGAATTCAGCTGGAAACCCATCCTGTTCTCGGTTTTTATGTTGTTGGAAGGCTTTTCATTACTGATATAATCTTGCTGTCTATTATTGATCTGCTTCAGCTTTCTATTTCTTCTGATTCATTATTGGTAGGTTATATTTTTATAGAAATTTATCCATTTCCTTTAGGTTTTCTAGTTTGTTAGCATGGAGTGTTGTTCACTGTAGTCTCTGTTGATCTTGATCCCACTATTTTCTTCAGTATGAGTTGTAAGGTCTCTCTTCTTATTTCTGAGTTTCTTTTTTTGGTCTTCTTTCTTCTTGTTAGTCTAGCTAATGGTTTATCAATTTTGTTCATCTTTTTGAAGAACCATCTTTTTGTTTCATTGATCCTTTCTATTGTTTTTCTAGTCATAATTTAATTTAGTTCTGCTAAAATATTTATTATTTTCTTCTGCTACCTTTGAATTTGGTTTGTTCTTGCTTTTCTAATTCCTTGAGATACATCAATAGATTGCCTATTTAAAATATTTTTACTTTGTTATGTAGTCATTTATTGCTATAAACTTCTATCTTAGTACTGCTTTTGCAGTGTCCTGCATGTTTTATTCTTTTCTATTTTTATTTTAATATCTTTCAATAAATGTTCTGATTTCTATCATAATTTCTTCATTGACCTAGTGGTTATCCTAGAGTATGTTGTTTAATTTCTATCTAGTTGCATAGTTTCCTAAGTTTCTCTTGGTTGTGGTTCCTAGTTTTATTCCATTGTGGTCTGAAAAGATAGTTGATGTTTTTTGAATTTCTTTCTTTCTTTTTTTTTGAGACGGAGTTTCGCTCTTGTTACCCAGGCTGCAGTGCAATGGCGTGATCTCGGCTCACCGCAACCTCCGCCTCCTGGGTTCAGGCAATTCTCCTGCCTCAGCCTCCTGAGTAGCTGGGATTACAGGCACACGCCACCTTGCCCAGCTAATTTGTTAAGACTTGTTTTATTGCTCTACTTATTGTCTATTCTAAAGAAGTTTTATTTACTGAGAAAAATATGTATTCAGTTATCATTAGATAACGTTTTCTGTAAATTTCTGTTAAAGTCCAAAGCCCATCTTACATCCAAAGATTTGTTGCTAATTTTCTGTCTGGATGATTTGTTTAATACTAAGAGTTGTATGGTGAAGTTACCCACTATTATATTGAAGTCTATCTCTATTTTTATATCTAGTTGTATTTGCTTTGTGAATCTGGGATTTCTAATGTTAGGTGCATATATATATATATATATATATATATATATATATATGCACAGAGAACATTATATATATATACACACACATATATATAACATGTATATACATATAATGTTATGTGTATATTTATACACATATGCATATAGACAGTGTATATTGTCTGTAAATATGTATATACATGTTATATACATATATATGTACACATATATACATATGTATGTTGTCTCTGTCTCTGTCTCTCTCTCTCTCTGTGTGTATGTGTATATGTATATGTGTGTGTGTGTATATATATACATACATATATATATGTATGTATATATAAAATTGTCCTCTGGCTGTATTGGGCCCTTTGTCATTTCATAGTGATATAGTGATCTTCTTTGTCTTCTTTTTACTGTTTCTGACTTAAAGTATCTTTTAAGATCTGATTTAAGTGTAGCTACTCTGCTTGTCTTTTGCTCTCCATTTGCATGAAATATCTTGTTCCTTTCATTTACTTTGTCTTTATGTGTTTTTACAGGTCAAGTGTGTTTCTTATAGAAGCATATAATTGGATCTTTTTTTTTTTTTTAATCCAGCAAGTCAGTGTATCTCTTTTAAGTAAATAATTTAATCAATTTATGTTCAAGATTAATATTATATGTGAAATTTTGTTCCTGTTAAATTATTAATAATTTTCTGTCTTTTTGCTCTTTTCTTTTTTCTCTTATTGTTTGTCATGGTGGTTTTGGTGTTTTTTTCTTTCTTTTGTGGCGATATTATTTGATTTGTTTCCCTTTCTCCTTTGTGTGATTGCTCTACCAATGAGTTTTGTAGTTTTTTATGTTTTCATGATAAGAAATGTTGCCTTTTTGCTTCCAAGTATAGGACTCCCTTTAACTCATCTGGTAGTTCTAGTTTAGTGGTCATAAATCCATCAGCTTTTGTTTGTCTGGGAAAGACTATTTCTCTTTCATCTATGAAGGATAATTTTGGTTAGGCATAGTATTCTTGAGTAAAGGCTTTTTTCTTTCTTTCAACCTTGTGAATATGTCATTTAATTTTCTTCTGGCCTATAAGGTAATTTCTGAGAAATACACTGTTATTCTGGTGGGGGTTTATTTATAGGTGACTAAACAGTTTTTTCTTGTTCTTTTTAGAATTCTCTTTGTTATTGCATTTAGATAGTTTGACTATAACATAACATGGAAAATATATTTTTGCAACATATTATTTTGGATGTTTCTGCTCCTCCTGTATTGGATGTACAGATGTCTTGCTACAGTTGGGAAGATTTTATTTGTTCTTTCACTAAATAAGTTTTCTAGACCTTTTGTACTCTTGTTGCCTTCTAGGAAAATAACAATTCACAACTTGATTGTTTTATGGTGTCCTGTGTGTCATGAAAACTTTGCTAATTTATTTCTTTTTCTGACTGGATTATTTTAAAAGATCTTCCATTAAGTTTAGTCTTTCTTCTTCTTGATCTGGTTTATTTTTGAAACTTTCAAATGTATTTTGTATTTCACTCAGTGAGTTCTTCAGTTATAAAAGTTTGTTTCTTTCTTATAATTTCAATATCTTTGGCAAATTTTTGTTCATATCCTAAATTATTTTTCTAAATTTTAGTATCTTTTTAAGAATTTTCTTATATCTCACTGGTTGTCTTTACTATCAATATTTTGAATTTCTATTTGGGATTTTTTGGGGAGGGTTCTGTTTGCTGGAGAATTATTGTGTTCTTTTGGAGGTGTCTTATTTCATTGCTTTTTAAAATATTCCCTGTGTCCTTACATTGATATCTGCAGAAGTAATGTTACAGATACTTTTCTAAATTTCCTGATTTTGCTTTCCCAAGTGTTTTGTTTTCCTGAAGTTGTATCCATGCTGTTAGTTGTGTAGGGAACTCTGGCTTTGATTCCTGGTGCATGTAGTAATGTAGTCTCTGTTTTATTTATTTTGCTATAAGCACTGTTAGTGGTTCTGAGATTTCTTCAGTGAGTGACTTAGGATACAGTGTTAATGGAAGCAGTGGTGAAGTTTTGATAGGCACTGGGTTACCAGATTGATCAGCTTTTGGGTCCCAGTGGTGATAACAGATGGGCTGCCTTGGGTTCCAGGGCAGTGTACACTGGCACCGGTGTTAGTGCATCCAGGTAGTCCAATATTGTGCATCCAGGTGACTTTCTTGAGTGTTGGGAATGGCGGAAGGGCCAGGTGGATCCGCAGGTTCTCAAGTAGCTGGCCAGTGTATATGACATAGGCAATGAGTGTAGCTGTGGTGGGACAACCTCCTAGAAACCAAATGGTCTTCACTGGTGTTTGCAGTGGCTGTGAAGTGTTTAATGGACCATTTCTCAGTTATGCAGGTGACATATGATGTTGGATGCTAGTGGAAAGTTGAGTGAGTCCACTTGACCTGAGAAACTGGGAGGGGTGTTAAAGAATCACTGGTGGTAGACTGGGCTGAACAATCCCTAGTCCTTTGGATAGTGTGCTGGGGTAATTGTTGTGTGGAGCTACTTCAGGCTGTGCCCTTTGATCCTTAGGTGGTTTGTATAAAGGCTGGCTGTGGTATGTAGGTGTGAGGTGAGCCCCAGGCCACCAGCAGAATTCTTATGAGAATGAAGCAGCAGCTCTACTATGGCCCTGCTACTGGGGTGGGCAGGATTTTTGTCCTTGGGAGCACTTGTATGCAGGCTGCTAGACAATGCAGTCATTGCTTATGTCTTAGCCTGCACTAGTCCATAGCCAAGTTGATTGTGGGCAGTGGAACTTGGAGTGCATGAATATGGATGCTCACTTATCTGCAGGGGTGGGTGGGATTGCTGGCTATGGCTAACTTCACCTTAGTTATAGAACAGGATGCAGTCCACTGTGGGCTAAGCTCTTAAAATTGTACTGTGCTGCCACTTAGGACTCCGTGGTTGATGGAATGCAGCATGAGTACTCACTCTCTAACAAACAATGCCTTTACACAGTTTCCAGGAACCTCCCTGTTATTCTTGGGGCCCATGAAGGTTAAGGGGCTTTTCTGTGGCTAGGACTACTTACTATTTCCACACATTAAGGAGTCTCTCCTGGCTCCCAGCAAATCCTACACTACCTGGCTGCCTTGCTTGCCTTTGCTTTAGGGGTTTATTGTCACTTCTCTGTGGAATTCCAGTTTTCTCTCTTGGATGATCTATTCAAAATGTGATAATCAACTTACTATCTTTGTTCTTCTTAGTAGAGAAAATAAGTAGGAGATGCCTCTAATCAGCAATCTTTAATGTCCTCTCTCATAATGATTCTATAAATTAATCTGTGGATAAAAATGGTATTTAAGAATATTAAGGTATTTCTCAAGAATTGGAAAAACAAATTTATTTTACATAATACTAAGATGGTCAAATTATTTGTCTTGGGAATTTTCGAGCTAGTCAAATCACAGCTGTCTTATTATCAGCACTACAGGTGAATTGAATGTATCAGAATATAAATCAATAGTGCAAGTGAAAGCTACATTCCAGTGTAACATTTTATATTTAATGTATATGTCCTCAGGAAATTAGTCCTAGTAATTTGTTTGTCCATTGGAAATAAAACAGACACACACTATATTATGTCTTCATTTAATTAATTAGAAGAGGTGAAGGGGAGGAAAGCAGCAAAGCACACTGCCATGTGTGTACCTATGCAACTATCTTGCTCGTTCTGCACATGTACCCCCAAACCTATAATGCAATAAAAAAAAAAAAAAAAAAAAAAAAAAAAAAGAAAAGAAAAGAAATTGAATGGAAAAAAAAAAAAAATAAAAATAAAGTAGGCTATGGGGGCAAGGAGGGGTACCTTGCATATCCACATGCAGAAATCTGCATGGTGCTGTACTTAGTATTAAATCATATTTTTTAGGGCCTTGTGATGGCTAATACTGAGTTTCAACTTGACTTGATTGAAAGATACAGTTTTGATCTTTGATGTGTCTGTGAGGGTGTTACCAAAGGAGATTAACATTTGAGTCAGTGGGCTGGGAAAGACAGACACATGTTTAATCTAAGTGGGCACAATCTAATCAGCTGCCAATGTGGGTAGAATATAAGCAGACAGAAAAATGTGCAAAGAGAGATTGGCCTATCCTCTTAGCTTACGTCTTTCTCCTGTGTTGGTGGAAGCTTCCTGCCCTGAAACATCAGACTTCAAGTTCATCAGTTTTGGAACTTGGACTGGCTCTCCTTGCCCTGATCCTGCAGACGGGCTGTTGTGGGACCTTGTGATCATGTGAGTTAATACTTAATAAACTCCCCTTTATATATATTTATATTCCATTAGTTTTGTCCCTCTAGAGAACCTTGACTAAAATAGGCCTGGTTGTTCCTCCAACATGGGAACATGGGCAGCTCCTCTGTGACTCTTCCTAAAATACTCTGGCTCCCTTTTTTTATTTTTTGATATTTTGATATAATTATAATTTTCTGCTATTTTTTTTTAAAAACTTGATGTATTTTATATGAACTTAAATTATTAAAAATGTTATCATGTTTTCATTTATTTTTACAGTCTGAAATGTTCCCCTTCTTCTTTCTGGCTGTCCTAATATATATTTGGGTGTTAAGAAAAAATAAGATTTATATCATACCCTTCCTCGGGGTCTGTCACACTTTAAATTTTGATAGTGAAGTTCTAAAAAAGATGATTTCTGAGCTTTTCTAGACATGAGTTTTACATTAGGGTCAGAAAAAAATACGAAATTGTTCTTTATTATCTGTATAATATGTCACACATGTGGACCTTGTTAATAATTTATCTAGCTTAAATTTAGAATGTGACACATTTTTCTCTATCATGAATCTATGAATTAATCAAATTGATAAAATAATACATTGTATGGATCTTGTGTATTGTCAAAATTTTCTTAATATCCCTATGATTAATATTAGGTGGTTTATATGAGGAGAAGCTAAGGAAAAAGGATGAATATCAAAGCTTAATCACAGAGGATAGATAATATCAGAAAAAAAATTTGGAATTAATTCATTAGATTATAGTATTCCACTTTAAATCTTAAACAGGCAGGAAGCAGAAGAGAAAACATTTTAAGAAGAGTAATATAGCAGTAATATACAATATGGAGAAACTATAGAAGTATAGATTACTTGTAGCCTCAGTGAAGTGTTTTAAATATTAGGGAAAAGTATAAAGACAATCTGAAAAGTAAGAATATGAACTGTTGTTGCCTGAACAGATATAAATGAGAGACAGAGAGAGAGGAAAACAAATTTGAGATTCAGATTTGGAGAAGCAGTATAAAATAACACATTTAAAAAAATAAGAAATTACATATATAAGGGAGAGTCATAAATCTTTTTTTTGGTGTATTAAATATAAAATAGAAGTAGAATACTAAATAGCTAATCCATCTGTCAAATTTACTATATGCTACAAATACTTCTAAGCACTTTCCATATATTTACTAATTCAATATAAAATGAAATTAACTATAATAATGTATGCAACTATATATTACATAACATATATGATGTTATAACTATATTTTATAATACATATATATTTTTTAGATAACTATCAATATCCAAATTCGAGCTACAGACTCTACCACAAAATCATCAAGAATTGTTATTCTTTTGAATGACAGACGGGATGGCTGACTAGATACAGCCAGAAAGCTCCTCTCCTGCTGAGAGCACCCAAAATAACAAGTAAACCAAAATACTTTGAATAGATCTTTTGAGAAAAAAACATTGCTTGATGTTGACAGAGAGATGATGTAGATGCTGAGACCAAAGACAGAGGAAGCTAAGAACTTTGCACAACTTGCACAACTCCTAAGGAAGGAGTGAACTGTGGACAACTCACTCTTACTGTAGACATCTGGGATTCTAGCTACAATAGATACCATGATCTGCATAGACATTTGAATTGGTACGGCAATCTGCCTGGAGAGTAGAGTAGAGATAGAGATCAAATGTGGGGGAATCTAAGAGGTTTTTCACATGAGCCAGTTGCACCAAAATGTGGTCTCAAGTGCTCATCTCCCAAGGTTCTCCATTTTCCTCTGAGAGCTTATAACTCCTGCTACCTACTTGGCAGGAGAAAGTATGGCTGTCTTTCCTGTGTGACCAGAGGGCATATGCACTCCACTGGCCACCAGCCCTTTCCAAGGCCCCTGCCTGGCCACTTTTACAAGAGTATGCACACAGCACAGCCTTCACTGCCCAGCTTATGTGCTTCTTGTTGGCTCTGCTTGAGTTCTTTGCTTTGCTGAAGACCTGGAATCACTTTGGACCTCCCACCATAGCTGTTGCTCAACATCAAGAGCCTGTAAGGCAAAGCAGCAGGCCTGGGACCAACCCCCGCAGGGTTAAAGCACATGGCTCAGGAGAACTAAGCTGAGATCTATGGCTGGCACTCGAGTGGAGGAAAAACCTCCACTCTTAGAACACTGAAAAGACTGAGACACAGGTTTATGGACAGGCCTGGGAGCTGAGGGCCTCTGTGTACAGTGACCATCCAAGATGAGCATGCCCTGTCAGCTGCAGCCTCTTTCCAAGGGAGCCTCATGGCCCAGAACACCTAACAGAAGACTTAGGACAAAACTAGATGGTGGGGCCAGGTACTAAGAGAGCAACTGGAAGGAATCCTGATTGAGGAAGAGTAAACTGGTCAATCCCCACAGATATCTGTGGGGCAAAAAACCCTGGACTATGGGCTCCAGACCTTCTGCCCACCCATTGAAATGCCACCCTGCCTAAATATCCCCTGCCCTTGACCTCCTGCAATATCAGATCACCTTCAGAAATACCTCACAACCCAGAATGGCTCTGCTAAGGACAGAGGACTAGTGTGCCTCCAGAGTGCTGTGGATCTCCTGGTAACCTAACTTTCAGCTCATATCACCTCTAAGTAAGCAAGGAGCTCAGCCCACTAGGCTCTCCCTTGGAACTACAAAAATGTGGATGTGACACCAATGATTTGAGGGAGCAGAAATCTAACAATTAAATTCAACACTTGACCAATTGGATGTAGGAGACATCTATAGACTACTCCACCCAACAACCAGAAAATCTCATCTTCACACAGAAAGAATATATGTGATGGTTAATATTAAGTGTCAACTTGACTGCATTGAAGGATGCAAAGTATTGTTCCTGGGTGTGTCTGTGAGAGTGTTGTCAAAGGAGGTTAACATCTGAGTCAGTGGACTGGGAGAGGCAGACCCACTCAATCTGGGTGGGCACCAGCTAATCAGATGCCAGCAGAGCTAGGATAAAATGAGGCAGAGGAATGTGGAAAGACTAGCCTGGCTAAATCTTCTGGTTTCAGTCTTCTTCCTGGGCTGGATGCTTCCTGCCCTGAAACATTGGACTCAAAGTTCTTCAGCTTTTGGACTCTTGGACCTACACCAGTGGTTTCCAGGGGCTCTTGGGCCTTCAGCCACAGACTGAAGGCTACACTGTTGGCTTTCTTGCTTTTGAGGTTTTGAGACTCAGACTTCGTTGTTCCTCAGATTGCAGATGGCCTATTATGGGACTTCACCTTGTGATTGTGTGAGTCAATACTCCTTAACAGACTCCCTTTCATATATACATGTATCCTATTATTCCTGTCCTTCTAAAGAACCCTAATGCAACACACTCTAAGATCAATTATATGCTCAACCATAAAGCATCTCTCAATACATTAAAAAAAAATCTCAGAATTATACCAAGCATGTTATTGGACCACAGTGCAATGTAAATAGAAATCAATACAAAGACAATCTCACCAAACCACATAATTACATTAAATCTAAACAACTTGTTACTGAATGACTTTTGGGTAAACAATAAAATTAAAGGAGAAATTTAAAAATTATTTGAAATTAATAAAAACAGACACAAATAGAAAAATTGAGCAGATGCAGCCAAAGCAGTGTTAAGAGGAAATTTTGTAGTACTGAATACTTAAATCAAGAAGTTTGAAATGCCTCAAATTAACAATTATCACACCTATAGGAAATAGAAACACAAGAAATAAACAACCCCAAAGCTAGGAGGAGACAAGAAATATTTAAAATCATAGCAGTACATAACAAAATAGAGATGCAAAAACTTACAAAAGATCTATTAAACCAAAATTTGTTCTTTAAAGAGTAAACAAGATTGATAGACTCCTAGCTAAATTAAAAAAGCACAAAGAGGGGATTTCTAAATACACACAGAAATTACAAAGATGACATTATAACCAATCCTACAGAAATACAAAATATCTTCAGAGATTATCGTGAACACATATATGTAAATAAATTAGGAAATCTAGAGTTAATGGGTAAATTCCTAGAAACATATGACTTCTCAAAATAGAACCAGGAAGAAATTCAAACTGTGAACAGACCAATAATTACATCCAAAATTGAATCAGTAGTAAGAAAATACAGCCAAAAAAAAAAAAAAAACCCTGGAGCAGATGGTTTCTTCTGAATGATGCCAAACATACAAAGAAGCACTTGTATCATTCTTACTAAAACTATTCCCAAAAAACTGAGGAGGAGGGACTTCTCTCTAACTCTTCTACAAAGCTGGAATCATTCTGATACTAAAAACTGATAGACATGTCAAAAGAAAAGAAAAATAAAAACTGCAAGCCAATATCCCTGATGAACATAGATACAAAATTCCTCAACAAAATACAAACCGAGTCCAGCAGCACATTAAAAAATTAATTTTCCATGATCAAGTAGTTTTTATTCCTCAGATGCAAGATTGGTTCAACATACACAAATCAAGAAATGATTTACCACTTAAGCAGAATTAAAAACTAAGCCCATATGATCCTCTCCATAGATTCAGGGAAAGCTATTGATAACACCCAATATCCCTTCATAATAAAAACTATCAACAAACTAGGCATAAGAGGAGCATAACTCTAAATATGAGTCATTTATGACAACCCTACAGCCAATATCTTATTGAACAGGCAAAACCTGGAAGCATTCCCATCATCTGGAACAATAAAAGGATGCTCATTCTCACTACTCCTATTTAACATAGTATAGGAAGTCCTAGTCAGAGCAATCAGACAAGAGAAGGAAATAAAGACTTCCAAATAGAAAAAGAAGTAAAACTTTCTGTGTTGGAAACATTGTTCTTTATCTAGAAAACTCTAAATGCCACACCAAAAGGCTCCTAAAAGTGATAAACAACTTCAATAAAGTTTCAGAATATGAAATCAATGTATAAAATTCAGTAGCATTTCTACACACCAGTAATGCTCAAGCTGACATTACCCCAATTAAGAATGTAATTTCAGGCCGGGCGCGGTGGCTCATGCCTGTAATCCGAGCACTTTAGGAGGCCGAGGCGGGTGGATCACGAGGTCAACAGATCAAGACCATCCTGGTCAACATGGTGAAACCCTGTCTTGACTAAAAATACAAAAAATTGGCTGGGCATGGTGGCACATGCCTGTAATCCCAGCTACTCAGGAGGTTCAGGCAGGAGAATTCCCTGAACCCAAGAGGCAGAGGTTGTGGTGAGCCGAGATCATGCCATTGCATTCCAGCCTGGGTAACAAGAGCGAAACTCCGTCTCAAAAAAAGTAAGTAAATAAAAAAGAATGTAATTTTATTTAAAACAGCTGCAAAATGAATAAAATAACGAATACAGCTAGGCAAGAAAGTAAAAGGTCTCTACAAGGAGAACTACAAGACATTGCTGAAAGACATCAGAGAGGACACTAATAATGGCAAAATATTCTATACTCATGGATTCGAAGAACTGATATTGCTAAATGTCCATACTGCCAAATAAGTTATAGGTTTAATGCTATTCCTATCAAAGTACCAATGCCATTTTTCACAGAATTATGAAAAAACTATTCTAATATTAATATGAACCAAAAAAATAGCCCACATAACCACAATAATCCTAGGCAAAACAAAAATAAACAAAGAACAACAACAAAAAAAATCAAAGCTGGAGGCATTACATTACTCAATTTCAAACTTTACTACAAGGCTACAATAACCAAAACCACTTGGTACTGCTATAAAACAGACATGTAGACCAATGGAACTGAGTGGAGATGCCAGATAGAAAGGCACACACCTACAACCATCTTGTCCTTGTCAAACTCAACAAATATAAACAATGGAGAAAAGACTATTAAATAAATGGTGCTAGGATAACTGGCTGTTTATATGCAGAATAATGAAATTGATCACCTACCTTTGCCATATGCAAAAATCTATGGAAGATAAAGACTTGTATGTAAGACTTAAAATTATAAAAATCCAAAAAGAAAACCTGTTAAATACTCTTCTTGATATTGGCCTTGTCAAAGAATTTATGGCTAAGTTCTCAAAAGTAACTGCAACAAAACCAGAAATTGACAATTGGGGCCTAGTTAAATAAAAGTTTGTAGTGCTGAACATCTAAATAAAGAAGTTTCAAATAAAGAGATGCACATCAAGATAAACTATCAAGAGAATAAACAGTACCTATAGAATGCAAGAAAACATTCACAAAATTATATATCTGGCAAAGTTCTAATATACAGAATTTATAAAGAACCCAAGCAGGTTAACAAGAAAAATGCAAATAATGCCATTAAAAAGTGGGTGGAGGATATGAAAGGACACATCAAATGATGACATACAGATGACCAATTAACATATGGAAAAGTGGTCATACCACAGTGAAATACTACTTCACACAGTAAAAATGAGTTTATTCAATAGTCAGTATATAACATATATTGGTAAGGCTAAGGAGAAAAGGAAACACATACACTGTGGAGAGCAATTTGGAGATTTCTCAAAGAATTACAAGTTGAACTATCATTGCACCCAGCAGTCCCATTGCTGAGTATATATCTAAAGGAAAATAAATCACTTCACCAAAAAGACACATACACCTGTAAATATTGTGAATAATATTCATCTTAACACCATTGACAGTAGCAAACACATGGAATCAACCCAGGTTCCCATCAACACTCAGATGGTTGAGGAAAAAGTGATACAAATACACCATAGAATACTATGCAACCATAAACAAGAACAAAATCATTTCCTTTGCAACAACATGGATGGAGCCAGAAACCATAATCCTAAGTGAACTAATGGAGAAACAGAAAACCAAGTCTCACATGTTCTCCCTTATAATTCAGAACGAAATATTGGGTATACAAGGCATAAAGATGGGAACAATAGACACTGGGAATACAAGAAGGAAATAAAAGAGAAGAGGGTTGAAAACTACCTATAGGGTGTTGTGCTTACCACCTGGCTAATGGACTAATTCATCTTCCAAAACTCAGTATCATGCATTAAACCTCTGTAACAAACATGCTCATGACCCTCTGATTTTAAAATGAAAGTTGGAAAAAATTTTTATTCTATGAATGACAGACATTTGTTAAGGAAAATAGCAATAATAATTTTAAGTAACTTGCTTAACTTTGAGTAGGAATTGGCCGTAATAAAACTGACTGTCACATTTCTCTGGATATATATTTATATTAGGCACTATAGACGGTGTTTCCATCTTGGGGAGACCAAAGCTAAACTTAAACTGAAGCTAAACCAAAAGACTGTTTCATGCACTGGCATTACAGTGAGAAAAAATTTACATTACACTTTTGAGGTAAGAGCATTTCTCCTTCAAAGTGAAGCAGGTATTAAATATGTCATGCACTCACATACTTCTGTCTAAGCACAACAATGACTTTTGTAGCCTTTTGGATCTGTGCAAAATGGCTCATTTTGCATTACTATACTGATTGTGAATTTGACCATTTTATAGTAATATCATAACTTAATCCACAATATAATGTCTTGCCATTTCTATCAATGCCTTTAGATGAATAAACTAAAAGTAATAAAAATTCGCTTAAGAATTGATGGAAAATCCTAAAGATTTCACCAAACTTTTAGAACTGATAATTGAATTCAGTAAAGTTGTAGCATGCATAGCTAATATACAAAAACCAGTCGGTTCCATATATAGAAAACTCATTAATAAAGAAATCTATTGGTCAATCCCATTTACAATAGCTACAAACATATAAAAATACCTAGAAACAAATTTACAAGGAGGTGAAAGACCTCTACAGGAGAACTACAAAACACTGATAAAAGAAATTGAGCAGGATACAAATAAATGTAAAGACAGCCATGCTCATAGATCAAAATAATTAATATTGTTAAAATGACAATAATACCTAAAGAAAGCTACAGATTCAATGCAATCCTTACAAAAATACTAATGACATTTTCCACATAAATAAAAATAAAATTTTGAAATTTGTACAGAACTACAATAGACACCAAATAGCCAAAGAAATCCTGAGCAAGAAAAATATAGCTGAAGATATCACACTACCAGACCTCAAAATATACTACAAAGCTGTTGTATCCAAAACAGCACAGTACTATCATAAAAACGGATAAATAGACCAATAGTACAGAAAAGAGCATCCAGAAATTAATCCACATATCTATAGCCAACTGATTTTTGACAAAGGTCCGAAGAATACTCATTGGGGAAATCACAGTTTTTTTTTAAGAGGACAATTAAACTAGACCCCCACTTTTTACCCTATGCAAAAAATCAACTCAAAATAGATCCAAGGCCTAAATGTAATACCTGAAACAATAAATCTGCCACAAGAAAACATAGAGGAAATGCTTCAGGACAGAGATCTGGGAAAAGATTCTATAAATGAGACCTCAGTTATTTCCTCATTGTATTTTCCTTTTCTCTCATAATTTAAATACTAATTTTACTCACAACATTTACTTTATCCTTTAACTTCTCTCTTGCTTAGTTTACTCAGTGATTTCATTAAGTGGAAGTGAGAAGAGGTACATCTTACACAACCTCAAACAGAGACAGTATATTCTTCTTACCTTTTAACTACATATTGCAGAGAAGGCCAAAATAATGTTGCACATATCAACATCTGATATTACTAAACTTTAAAATGGCAGATTTAATACTCATAAAAATATATTTTGTAATTTTTTCTAAGTTGCAAAAAATGGAAAATTACTTATATTTTATTTTTAAAGTGATCTAATGGTAATCTTAGGTATATAATGCACAGAAATTCTGGGTCTGATGACTGATACATGAACAATTTATTGTTTAACTTTTTTTATTTTTATTTTTTAAGATGGAGTTTCGCTGTTGTTACCCAGACTGGAGTGCAAAGGCACGATCTCAGCTCACCGCAACCTCCACCTTCTGGGTTCGAGCAATTCTCCTGCCTCAGCCTCCTGAGTAGCTGGGACTACAGGCGTGCACCAGCATGCCCAGCTAATTTTTGTATTTTTATTAGAGACAAGATTTCACCTCGTTGACCCGGATGGTCTCGATCTCTTGACCTCGTGATCCACCCGCCTCGGCCTCCCAAAGTGCTGGGATTATAGGCGTGAACCACCGCGCCCAGCCTTGTTTAACTTTTAAAATGGTCTTCCACATTATTTGTTCTCCTTTATTATATTTGCTACTTGCTTTTGAACTGTTTTTTTGAAATTTCACAGATTTTTTTTCTCTATTGATACAAAGAGACTAATCTAATATTATTACTTGGATGTTTTTTGAAAATAAAGACATACAGCCTCTTTGAGTGCTGATCCAAATCCAATGACATGCAAATAATCAGAAACATCAGTATGTATGTATGTATGTGTGTGTGTGTGTGTATACATATATAGTCATTTGTATAATTTCACAGATGGGAAGGGTATTAACCACGTAAATACATTTTTAAAGCATTATACTCTATTAAATGCTTATCTAGTAACATTTCTCATCTTTGTGATGTTAAAATTAAGATTCAGAGAGGTCAAGAAACTCCTGTGAATTATTCTGGCAGTGGAATTAATACGTTCAGCACCAAGCTGCACTGACTGCTTTCTTTAGTAGCTTCTGAAATTTTTGTCTGCTGCAAACAAAGAATTTGTAAAATGAAGATTAGGATTTAAAAGTTATATCTGTCATTGTGGAAACCTAAGTGAGTATACTAATCAGTAATTCTCATTTTTATATCCCTCAGTAATTGAACTCTATTAAAAAATAAGCTAAGTTCAGTTCTGTTCCTGTTTTTCGTTGACTGTGTGGTACATATAAACAAGTTCTAGAGATAAACAATTAAGGAATGATCCTATTTTACTGTGAAAAGTTTGATGCATTTGCCTCTCTTTCTGAGATTTTAATATGGTTTAGATTTAGAAAGCTATGCCAGCATTTTAAACTTAATTATAGCTATAATAAATAAAATGCCTTGAGAAACTATGCTAAGTCTTTACAATGTCCATAAGCCTTCAACCACTTGTAGTTTACTGGAATGTTTGAGACTTCCTTTCAAATTGTTCTTAAGTGGAAAGTATCTTGAAATTATTCCATATCATAAATTCATAATTAATTAAATTCATACTAAGATTTAGTACATGTAATTCATTTGTATAGCCATCTGCTGTGTTTGCATAATATACTTTCTGAAAGTAATGTACAGCATTTACAAAAATCTGCTCCTCTGAGGGCTGGCCTAATGTTCAGGTAGTGTTTGCATTTCAATGACCACATTGATGATTTAATTCCAGTCTGAAACCAATCTAGGAATTTGAATATGATGCGCTATTTATTTATTTATTTGTTTGTTTGTTGGTTGGTTGGTTGGTTTATTTATTTATTTATTTTTCTTGCTTCATATTTGTTGGGCCTGAGTCACAAAATCAATTTTCACTTGGGAATGCATCCTATTCCTTTTCTCAGTCCATGTTGTATGTTTGCAGAGGGTGGCTACTTGTTGCTGTCAATTCAGTTTTAGATATATCAAAATTGAGATGTCTCTTTGCTATCTATGCGGCAGTTTCAGGCACACATTTGATCAAATAACTATGAGGTTATGGGGGAGGTATGTGATGAAAATATAGATTGTTAAATTTGGTAGATGGTATTTAAGGCGTGGGATTATTGGAAGAATACATTTAGAGAAACTAAGGAATGTGCCTTTAAGCATTAATATTAAAGATACTATTTGAGGTAGGAACACCCATAGGAGAATGAGAAGGTATGTTCAATGCATAGGAAGAAAATTAATGACTGAATTCCTAGAAGCCAAGCAAAGAATGAGAACGCATAGGAGAATGAGAAGGTGCCTCCAATGCACAGGAAGAAAATGAAATGACTGAATTCCTAGAAGCAAAATCAACCTTTGGGTTTTGCAACATGAATAATTTTAGTCATATTCAAAAGAGTAGTTTTGTGGTAGGAAGACAAATCTCTAGTTGGAATGGGCTTAAGAGAATGGGAGAAAATTAGAGAAAATGAGTATATATATGTCTCTTTTAGGGAGATTGCTGTACGAGTAAAAGCAATGGGCTAGGATCAAAGGCTGAGGTAGGAATTGAGAAAGGGTTTCTTATTAATATGAGGAAATGTGTATCATGATTGAATGAGTATATGGGGAAAATTGGAGGTGCAGTATTGGGGCGGGTCAGGGAGGATTTTTGAGTGCATTTTTCTTGATTAGGCAAATAAGAATAAAACCTGGTATAGAAGGGGAGTGGTTACATTAGGCAGGATCACATATTGTCCCTTCATAGAAAAAGAAGGTAAATTGAGGTATACTTTAACAATTGCA
The DNA here is from genome assembly GCA_031835075.1 of Saguinus oedipus. NCBI lineage: Eukaryota > Metazoa > Chordata > Mammalia > Primates > Cebidae > Saguinus > Saguinus oedipus. Next base: position 63,338,758 of record CM063171.1, on the reverse strand, counting down.
AGGGTGTGTATGAATGCATACATGGAAAGTTTTAAAAAACCTTTTGTGATTCAATTTTTTCTTTTAAAATTTGAAATAAGTCCCTGAAAGGCTGCTGCCTTTTTCAGAGATGCCCTGCCCAGCAAGAAGGGAGTCTAGTCACAGTCTGCCTGCAGAGGCTTTGCTGAACTGCCGTGGGCTCCACCCAGTTGCTGTGTAAACTTCCTGGTGACTTTGTTTACACAGACAAGTTTAGTACCATCTATTCAAGCCTCAGTAATGGTGGATGCCCCCTCCCCTCACCGAGCTCCAACATCCCAGATCGAGCTCAGACTGCGGTGCTGAGCACAGCAAGAATTTCAAGCCAGTGGATCTTAGCTTGCTGGTTTTTGTGGAGGTGGGACCTGCCAAGCCAGATCACTTGACTCCCTTGCTTCAGTCCCCTTTTTTTTGGGGGGATGAGCAGTTCAGCCCCAAGTTTGTGCTGGAAACCTGGGGTGCTGGTGTTGTAGGCACCAGAGAGAATCTCCTGGTCTGTGGGTTGTGAAGACCATGGGAAAAGCACAGTATCTGAACCAGAGTGTCCGAGTGCCTGGAAAATTTTCTAACATCTCACCTTGGCTAGGAGAGGGAGTTCTCTGGCCCCTTGCACTTCCCTGGTGAGACAGCATGCCACCCTGCTTCAGTTTCCCCTCCTTGGGCTACTCCCACTGTCTAACCAGTTCCAATTAGATGAACCTGGTATCTGGGTGGGAGGAGATTACTTATCTTCTGGATTGCTGTTGCTGGAAGCTGCCGAATGGAGTTGTTTCATTTGGCCATCTTGGAAATAAAGCCTCCACCTTCCTGGAACAGAGCATTTGGGGAAAGGGACAGTTGTGGGTTCAGCCTCAGCAGACTTAAACGTCCCGGCCCAGCAGCTCTGCAGGGACCAACAGAGCTCCCAGCACAGCACTTGAGCTCTGATAAGGGACAGACTGCCTGCTCAAGTGGCTCACTGACCCCCCTTTATCCTGACTGGGAGTCACTCATAAAGGAGAGCTCTTGCTGACATCTGGTGGGTACCCTTCTTAGATGAAGCTACCAGAGGAAGGAACAGGCAGCAATCTTTGTTGTTCTGCAGCCCCCATGGGTGCTTCCCTGGCAAGCAGGGTCTGGAGTGGACCTCCAGGAGACCTGCAGCAGTGGGGCCTATTAGAAGAAAAACTAAAAAGAAAGAAATAGCTTCAACATCAACAGAAAGGAAGTCCACTCAGAGACCCCATCACAAACTTCAAAAAACAAAAGTCACAAACTTCAAAGACCAAAGGTAGATAAATCCACAAAGATGGGAAGAAACCAGTGCAAAAAGGCTGAAATTGCCAATAACCAGAACATCTTTTCTCTTCCAAGGGATCACAACTCCTCACTAGCAAGGGAATAAAACTGGATAGAGAATGAGTTTGATGAATTGACAGAAGCAGACTTCAGAAGGTGGGTAGTAACAAACTTCTCTGAGCTAAAGGCGCATGTTCTAACCTAACACAAGTACCGTGAAAAAAGGTTAGATGAAATGCTAACTAGAAAAACCAGCATTCAGAAGAACATAACAACTTGATGGAGCTGAAAAAAGAGCACGAGAACTTCATGAAGAATATACAAGTTTCAATAGCTGAATCAATCAAGCAGAGGAAAGGATATCGGAGACTGAAGATCAACTCAATGAAACAAAGATTAGCTAAAAAAGAGTGAAAAGAAATGAACAAAGCCTCCAAGAAATATGGGATTAGGTAAAAAGACCAAATCTATGTTTGATTGGTATACTGTAATGTGACAGGGAGAAGGAATCCAAGCTGGAAAACACTCTTCAGGACATTATTCAGGAGAACATCCCCAACCTAGCAAGCAGGGCAACATTCAAATGCAGGAAATACAGAGAATACCCCAAAGATATTCCCCAGTGAAGGACAACCCCAAGACACATAATCATCAGATTCACCAGTGCTGAAATGAAGGAAAAATGCTAAGGGCAGCCAGAGAGAAAAGTTGGATTACCCACTAAGGGAAGCCCAACAGACTCACTGCAGATCTCTCCGCAGAAAACCTACAAGTCAGAAGAGAGTGGGGGCCAGTATTCAGCATCCTTAAAGAAAAGAACTTTCAACCTAGAATTTCATATCCAGCAAAACTAAGCTTCATAACCCACAAATAGGTTTTATATGTGTCTACATATGTATACCTCTTTGTCTCTCTCTCTCTTTCTATCTCTACCTCTCTCTCTCTCTCTCTCTCTCTCTCTCTCTCTATATATATATATATATATATATATATATATATTTATAGATAGATAGATAGATATAGATATAGATATAGATATAGAGAGATAGAGGTGAATTTATCTCTCTATATTATTATATAGTACATATGTATATTTATAGAGAGAGAGAGAAAGAAAGGAATTTTAAGTATTGGCTCAATACCTTAAAATACTTTCTTATAAGATTGATCCTTAAGATTCTTTTCTCTAGACTCAATATCTTAAAATTCCTTTCTTTCTCTCTCTCTCTATATATCTCTATATAAATAGATAGACAGATATACATGATACATAATGCTTCATATATGTGATATTTTTCTATATATTGAATTGCTGGAAAAAATTTATATGTTAAATATGAAAAATATAGCCATAAAAAATCCTGCATCAACTTAAACTTCAGATATAGTTGAAAGTGTAAGATTCATTTAAAGATTTTCTAGTTATTCTCCATGATTACTAACCAGAGAATATAGTCATTTCTTCACTGTTCAATCCAATATATATTTATTGAGTGCCTTCTATTCTTCAAGTATTGGGGGGATAGTCATATAATTGAGTGATTGTCCTTAAGGATTTAAATCTATTGGGAGAAATTTATACAATTATATACTTATAAATGATGTGAAAAGTTCTATCATAGATGTCTATACATGATATGGCAGCATGCAGTAAGTGACCTCACATTTCTTAGAGTTTGGGAGGGAAGGGTATTGAAGTTGACAATTAAAAATGAGAAGACAGCCTATAGAAGCAAAAGGGATAGCATTTCAAAATTAAGACCGTATATGAGCAAAGACTCGGGTGTTAGGAATTATACTGTGTCCATGCTAGATGATATGGAAATTTTACAGGGTGTTAAGCAGGGCATGGAATGATCCTATTTAAATTGAGGTTGCATTGTGTGAAAGTGGGTTTGAGGAGTAGGAGCATGGTGACAGAGTAATCAGAGTAAGACATAAGGTTGAGATGTAGACAATGGCCATACAAATGGGAATCATCTTTGAATAAGGAATTTCAATGTAACTTTATCTGAAATGAATGCTTCCAAGCATAGGATTCATATAACCAAACTGAAGTTTTAGGAAGTTCACTCTTAAAATGATATGAAGGATGAATGGGAATAATGGGGGTTACCAATTTGATATGATACTAGTTAATCATTTTTTGCCAAAGATTGCTGTCCATACATATTAAAGACATCCTATTAGTAAGAAAATGACAAGCAACTCAAATTAAAATAATAAACTTTGTTTTCTTGTAGTTTTCAAATTTTCTACAGTCAGTCTATATTTCTTTTCAATGTAGCAAGTTGTGAGGAAGTTCAAGAAATAGTACTTACCTCTTTGAGGTTCTGAGATACTTGGGAGCTGCAATAAAAATCATTAGTGAAAGAGTCCAATTTTAACTTTCATATGAATAAAGACAAAATATCTAGGGAAGGTGATTTTTTTTATCTAGGTCACTGCATTAGAGGAAGAAATGCTAGGATGTACAGTAGATATTGAGTACCAATTTGTTTTATGCTTCCTGCTCCTGGGCTACATCGCTTCCCAGGAAGGTCAAGAAGCAAAGGGAGATGGCAGAGCCATTTCTAGCTTTTATTTTTTACTTTTAACCTACTGGACTTAACTATAAGTCAATAATTGGCCATTCGTGCTGTAGCTATAGTTACCACCTATTAGAATGATATGGCTTCAACCACATAAGGCTACTCTCAAAGTGCCAATGATTGTTCTTTTAGATATCTTCCTTAGACAGCTTCCTTAGGTCAGCAGGCTTCATTAAGTTTATATATTAGGAAAGGTCTGAAATGGTTCAGATTTGTCTTTTAGTTGTTTCTTTCAGGATTACTCTATTCCCAAGGCTGGAAGTTTGTTTTTTTTAATTCTGTTTCCTATCATAAATTTTGTTCAGTCAGATTGTCCAATGTAATCTATTAGATGTTCTCTAATGAAATGAAAAAGTATCATAAAGAAACTCTAATATCAAAATACTCATCACTCCAGTAATACAATGTTAACCACATTGAGATTCAAGATACTTTAATAAAATGTTATCCTGTTATTTCATTCTAAAGATAAATAGAATGTTAAATATTTGAATTCTCTTGAAATATTAAATCCAGAAACAAAGTTTGAAAGAATTAAATTTTAAAGCCAAATTCTATGGCCTTTAGTAAAAGGTCTAGAGTCTAAAATCATTAAGTTAATTTTTTTCCAGAGTCTATTGTCTCTACTTCTTATTGTATTTTTTATTTTGGACAAATTTAACAAGAGTGTTATCAATGCATGGTGGGGTCGAGATTTTTTTAGAAATTATTTTCTTAGTTGTCTTCCATTGCAATGCATGTGGTAATTTTAGAGTCTCAAAAATTGCATTAGTTCAGCATCAAATATTTTTTTATTTTAAAAGAATATAAAGAATTAATATGTGTAAGAATATCTAAGCACTGGGTCCATGCTTCCCAAATTAGGAAAACACACACACACACACACACGCACATTCTAAGCTCCCAGGCTAAAAATACCAAGCACAATTATATGATTATTTTCCTGAAGCTATAGTTGTTAATTTTTAAACATGTGTGTGCACATGTGTGCATACACATCCACACACACGATGGTACAAAGTCAGTGGTACCTAAATTAAGGATAAATAATGGAGGAAAATTTTTAAAACCTTATTAAAATGCTAGTTGGCCTTTGTCAGTTGCTTGAAATATATGACCTGCAAACCTAAACTAATTTTGGATCTCTATATTCTTAGCAGGTGAAAATCCACATGTCTTTCAGTGTAAAAACTGAGACATTTGTCACAAAGTTCACAAGTTTTGGTGACTGTACTTCTAGTAGTTTTCTTTCGTACTCATTATTTTCAATCTTCTCCATCTTCCCCTACCAATAATAAATTGTATGTAGGCCCAAAATGTCAAAAAAAGAAAAGCCTCCTTTTTTAATCTATAAAAGGCATTCGAGAGTCCTGTGCTGTAGGGCTTCTGCTAAATCTTGTCATCTAGGCCTGAGGAACTTGCCAACCAGCCTCCTTAGGGAGGATCTTCTTATGTAATTAATCCCTCTAGAGTCAGACCTGGTCCTTGTGGCACTGGGTGCCTCTTGAGCATGTGTTCAAGTCACAGGAATTCAAGCTCAGTAAGCTCGTCTGCAGTTGCCTGTTTGGACAAGAATGCTAATTGAATTTATGATAGCGAGTCTGGAGGTGTTAAATCCTCAGTGATCCTCTGTAGGGCTTTGCATTGCAGATGGACCAACACCTCACAGTTTAATTCAGAAAATATAATTCTATCCTATAATGTCTCAAAGGCTTCTAAATGAGATGACTCTCTTCCACATATAGTGAAACCTTTGCCTCTGACGAATCTGTTTACTAAGACTTCTATGAATCTATTCAAGTCTGTTGCCAGATGCTCACATTTGCTGAGCAAATAGGTGCTTTAGTTCAAGATACAACATCTGGAGTCCTAAAGTCCTTTTGCATCAGCTAAAGCCTTCATCTTTGCTGAAGTCTCTGAAGCTACATAGTCTGCACTTTGAAGTTGCCAATATTAGGGACTTACATATCCTTAAATATTATTCATTGCTTATTTAACATTCAAATTTAAGTGAACATCTTTTGTTTTTGATTGCTAAGTCCAGCAAGCCTACGGCACTTGTTTGCTTATGTTTGTGTATCCATGTCCTTTCCCTGTCGAGACTGAAGAAGGCTCTAGCTTTTGGTTTCAGTCTCGGTTTATATTTAATAGTGGGGTGGCTCAAACATCGTTTGCTTGAAGCTGTTTACACCTATGCCTCCAATTCATTCTGTTTTTAAAAAAGTCACCTTTGGACAAAGTTCCCAGAAACTGACATGACTGGCTAATGTTAAAATATGAAGTGCACTGAGGCTCCAAGATTCTTTTTTGTCTTGGTTGTAGCAGTTAGGTGATTGAATAGAAAATTCTACATACCACTTTTAAAGAATTTGCTCATAAGATGTCAGCTATGCCAGCCCCCAACGTTTTCTGTCTTTGATCTAGACTTTGGGGTGCTAAGGCCTTTTATTTGCACAAAATTGCAGCTCACCCTGTGCCCATAGAGGAAGCCACTTGCCACTGTGTAATTTATCAGATAGAGTCTTGTGATGGGGGGAACATGCTTTTTATAGGGAGGCATGTCGGAGCTTAGTATACCTGCTTATTCTCCCCAAATTAACCTATCAAAGAAATAAGAAAAAAGCCAGAAATATAAAAGGAGCTAAATACATTGAGGTATCTAAACACGAAAAAAGAAGCATTCCAACTTAATTATTATCAAAGACAAAATAAAAGTTGAAGAACCACAGTAACAACAACAACAGTGTAATAAACGATACATAGGTTGCATATTTTTAGCAGTAGCAGAAAGATCAAAGTTACAAAGAGAATAGCTGACTCAGCAGCCAGTGTATGATATGGGGAGAGTGTTAAGCCAGGTATCCTGACTTAAATCCACAATTTACTTCATAAACTAGGTGATCTTGTGCAAGCTATGTAACTTCTCTGCGCCACAATTTTGTATATTCAAAGAAACAGAAACATGGTCTTTTTGAAACAATGCCTTGTATATTAAATGAAATAAGAGTAAAATATTTAGACCAGTTCCTAGTGCTTCAGCATCAATTTTTAATTAAACTATCAAAAACAACACATTTTCCCAAGTCTGACTTTCTTTTATTTATTTCTTTTTCTTTTTTTTTTTTTGACCAGAGTCTCGCCCTATTGCCCAGGCTGGAGTGCAGTGTCATGATCTCCCCTCACTGCAACCTCCGCCCCCCAGGTTCTAATTATTCTCCTGCCTCAGCCTCCCAAGTAGCTGGGATTACAGGTGCCCGCCATCATGCCCATCTGATTTTTGTATTTTTAGTAGATACAGGGTTTCACGGTTTCACCATGTTGGCCAGGCTGGTCTCGAACTCCTGACCTCATGATCTGCTTGCCTTGGCCTCCCAAGCAAGTATGACTTTCATTCATCCACACATACTGTAATTCATTCATTTAGACTTGAATTCATTCAATATTATTTATTTTATTTATTTATTATTAATTTGTCTGAGCCTTGCTCTGTTGCCCAGGCTGGAGTGGCTGGAGTGCAGATCTCAGCTCACTACAACCTCCACCTCCCAGATTCAAGCAATTCTTATGCCTCAGCCTCCACAGTAGCTGGGATTACAGCCATGTGCCACAATGCCCACCTATTTTTTCTATTTCAGTAGAGATGTGGTTTCACCATGTTGGCCAGACTGGCCTCAAACTCCTGACCTCAAGTGATCCCCTGCCTCAGCCTTCCAACGTGCTGGGATTACAGATGAGCCACCACTGCATCTGGCCAAATTCATTCAATTTTGCAGTGACTATATGTGATACCTCACTTATCTTTCTCCCTTTTGTCTTTTATTCTGAAGAGGAACAAAGGGTTAGAGCAAGTTTTTTCAGATGCCACTAAGTGGGGAAAAAAATGGGTAGCTATATGCCTCAAAAAATCTGGATGTGGAGAAGACAGAAACTTTTCTGGGATCCTAAAGGGAGTTAGACTCATTAGTTACCTTTTTAAGTAAAAGAGAAGATGAACAGATGTCTTCCTATTTGGGGAAGCTTATTAAGATGTCTTAGTGAGAGTTACTCACAGTATAGGATGGCATAGTGTTCTCTATATGTTTAATTAAATTGCTCTCTGGAAGCTCCATGTATCTACTCTCATCTCTCAAACTAGTTGTGGCTCTAAAAATATATTAATGTCTTAGTAGATTTAGATAGAACATTTTTGATAACTTCTAATAGCTTTAAATAGCTAAGAAAATATAGTGTTTTTTCATTATACGTATCCCAAAGAAGCTGTCAGAAAATATTACCTAGGTTGGTCAGCTTGCTGGCTCTACAGTGGGTTTCTACTCCCTAATGTGAATGCACTCAGGCATGGTATGTTCTACCTGCTATTCTGTTTCTTAACCTCTCTACTTTCTACTTTATCCATAATTACCTCTTTAGTTCGTTATTTCTAACTAAGCAGAAACCTTAACAGAGTTGTGGTAATAATGGAGATAACTGGTCCAATAAATTAAGCAAAAAATACAGATACAGAGATTCACCATCGAATAGGTAACCCGGACAGATCACCTGAGGTCAGGAGTTTGAGATCAGCCTGACCAACATGGAGAAACCCTGTCTCTCCTAAAAATATAAAATTAGCCAGTCATGGTGGCACACGTCTGCAATCCCAGCTACTCGGGAGGGTGAGGCAGGAGAATTGCTTTAACCCTTGAGGTGGATGTTGCCAAGATCGCGCTATTGCACTCCAGCTTGGGCAACAAGAGAGAAACCCTGTCTGAAAAAAAGAAAGAAAGAAAGAAAGAAAAGATTTGGCATCTGATATCTGAGTCTTTTAAATTTTGTTTCATCTGATTATTTCATGTCATATAGTTATCTTAGGTTATTAGCTAATTTTAAAACATACAGTTTTCATTTGTTTTATGAACACGTTTTTCAGTTGTTCAGTGGATATGTTTTCATTGTAGGGACATTATTCTGCCCTTTTTGTTTGTGTGTTTTGTTTTCCCTAATGTTCACTTTATATGGAGTTTGATCTTTGTATTTGTTTGCTGGGGCTACTAATGCAAATACCACAGACTAGGTGGTTTAGATGATAGAAGTCTGTTGCCTCACAGTTCTCGAGTTTATAAATTTGAAATCAAGGTATTGGTAGGAATTTTTTTGTCTGAGATCTGTGAGATGAAGATCTTTTCCAGGCTTTTCTCCTAGATTCTCATAATTCCTTTGCTTGTGGTGTAATAAGTCAAAATCTTCACATAGAATTTTTCCCATCTGTGTATCTGTCTTCAAATTTTCTTTTCATTAGGAAACCAGTCATGCCGAATTAGGGCTCACCTAATGACTTACCTTCCATCATTGATTAACTCATAAAAATCCTATCTCCAAATAAGAGCACATTCTGGGGGTTAGGACTTCAACATATGAAATGTGTGTGGACATAATTCAGCTTAACCATTTTGATACTTTTCTATTGATCAATTTGGTTTTCTTAAGCTTTTTTTTTTTTAATTTTTATTGCATTATAGGTTTTGGGGTACATGTGCAGAGCGTGCAAGATAGTTGCATAGGTACACACATGGCAGTGTGTTTTGCTGCCTTCCTCCCCTTCACCCACACTTGGCATTCATCCCCAGACTATCCCTCCCCAGCCCACCCCGCTGTCCCTTCCCCATTCCCCCCAATAGACCCCAGTGTGTAGTAGACCCCCTCCCTGTGTCCATGTGTTTTCATTTTTCTCACCCGCCTATGAGTGAGAATATGCGGTATTTCTTTTTCTGTTCTTGTGTCAGTTTGCTGAGAATGATGTTCTCCAGATTCATCCATGTCCTTACAAAGGACACAAACTCATCATTTTTGATTGCTGCCTAATATTCCATGGTGTATATGTGCCACATTTTCCCAGTCCAGTCTATCATCGTTGGGCATTTGGGTTGATTCCAGGTCTTTGCTATTGTAAACAGTGCTGCAATGAACATTCGTGTGCATGTGTCCTTATAGTAGAATGATTTATAGTCTTTTGGATATATACCCAGTAATGGGATTGCTGGGTCAAATGGAATTTCTATTTCTAGGTCCTTGAGGAATCGCCACACTGTCTTCCACAATGGTTGAACTAATTTACACTCCCACCAACAGTGTAAGAGTGTTCCTATTTCTCCACATCCTCTCCAGCATCTGCTGTCTCCAGATTTTTTAATGATCGCCATTCTAACTAGAAGACTGCATGGTTCAGGTTACCTTTTCTATCTTGGTAGACCTTCTCTTTGGGTTTTTGTGTAGTGAGTGACCAAACGCCTGGTGATTTGATTTTTGACATTTCCTGGTTCTTTTATTTCTCCCACTGTTACGTGGACTTTCACTTTCTATTATCATTTTTCTATTAAATTTATTCCACTTTTAGCATTCTCTCCTTAATACGGGGCACTATCCTGAAAGGGAGTTCTGAATGATGAAATTCACATGTGCATAAATGACTACTCTAGCCCCCCTACAGATCCTATCAGGAACTTCTTGTACTCACCCTTCTATCAACTGAGCAAAACCCTTACCCATTTCAGCTGTTGTTCGGAAGTTGTCTCAACATGTTTTCCAAGGTGTATATCTAGATTATTTTGGACCTCCTGTTTCTCAGGTCTGTCATCTAACTTGTTACCTTTTGCTTTCTCCTGAACATATGCTGACACCACGCAGGCATTTTTTAAAATTGTGTATTGTATTTCAAGATCATGAAGATACCTTATCAACCGGTTTATTTTCAGGAGTTGTCCGTGAGTTTTTCATTTGCAATTTATTTTTTCTACTTCTTTTAGGTAGGGAGTTGAAAAGACCAAAAAAATTATGTTCCTATTGTTATTTTTCAGTATCAGTCCTGTAACAAGGAATTTGCTTGGCTTACATGAATGTATTTAGTAATTCCAATATTTCTTCCTCCTTTAGTCCTTACTATTCCCTCATATGCCATTTAAGCCATTTAGGGCTATCTGTGCAGTGCAGTCTCAACAGAATACCAAAGCATAAAGAAGCCAATAGTCAATTTTTGATTCTAAAATAGTCTTTCAAAACTTCTAAAAATCACTGTTGTTTGCAAAAAAAATAATTTTTTGATTTTCTAGAGTATGGTAGCTACAATCTAAGATCTAAAGTTGTTTTAAAACAAACACCAGATATAGAAAGAATGTTTGCTAACTTATGGGCCCTGTTTTCTACTCTAGACTTAGTGAGGATTTCATGACTGGGCTGGAAGTGACCTAAGGGAACTGGAAAACAGAATCTAAAATTGTTGGAAATCTCTCGGAGGGCACTTTGATCTGAGTTCTGAGGTGCAGAGTATAATACAGTGTATATTATAGTAGCATGTGAGTGTAGAGATAATGTCTATTCTAATTCCTTCATAGAATCCTGGTGGAGAGGAGCTCAGCAGAAGCATCCTTAGCTGACATGCTGTAGCAATAGTAGAAGAAAATTGACTTTGGTAGGGGGCAGTGGCATGGAGTGAGAACCTTGCTGTCTTTCTTGTGGAATCAATGGGAAGTGCAGCCGCTGGCCCGGTGGCCTTAGAGAGGGCACACCAATTTGTCAAGTCAGAGGCAAGCACTCAGAAGTCTTTCAGCAGTGATAAGAGACTACAAAAGCAGTGACCGATTTGGACTGTACCAGCAGAGTTGAGATGCGATATTTGTGGAATTTCAGCAAAGAGAAGGAAAAAACCAGGAATCATGCAGTTTTGGCATATATCGGACCTCAGCAGATGTCAATAGGTGACCAAATACAGATCCCTAATCTTACTTCATCCCATGGAATAGAATTGCAGAGGTGAAATCCGGTGTGATTTTGAAAACTCTAAAGTGACTACATTCTTTTTGTTAGTATAATGTTGACTTAAGTTAAAATAATACTTGAGTTATGGGTGAAACCAACAAAGGTTATTTCTTTTCCTATATTCAAAATGTAATAATTCACCCTTTTGTTCTTTCATGTTCTGTTGAGGCCATCTTTTCCAGATATTCCTTGATGGTTGAAATGGAAGTGAGGGACGTTAAGGTTGAAGAAGATAAAAAGGAGGAAGGGCTTTTGAAATAAACACATTGGTTTAAATGAATGCTTGTGACTTGAAAATATCAACATCCTATATTGAATATTTTAAATAATAATGTTCATATAATTGATATACAGTGTTTCCTCTTAGAATTTCTCTCTAATGTATAGAAAATAAAATCTTAATCTACTTGGAACTCCAGCAACTATATATTGTAAAACATTCAAATTTTCCCAATAACTTAAGTTTCACTTTTTAACATTTAATTTAACTTACATTTTTGTACAGACAGAATCCGCTATGTTGCCCAGGCTGGTTGGTCTTAAACTCCTGGGCTCAAGCGATCTTCCTGACTCAGCTTCCCAAGTGGAATTACAGGCAGGAGCCACCATGCCTGGCCTCTGACATTTTACTTTTCAAACACTGACAGTCTTACAGATTTATTGATTTCTACCTGGATTTTTCCCCTATATATACGGCAGATCATCAACACTAATAAATAATACAGAATAACGTGGAAATAGAGTGGAAACTCTTCTTTCAGTGTCATGATCTCAAAAGTCCAAACTCATTATTTGATAACCCTTGTTTTTCTGGCCCAAAGCAGCAGTAGAGAGTGAAGTGATAAGTCAGGATCTCTAGTATTTCTACTCAAAAGCCTTGAGAATAAATGCCCTAAAGGAGACTTCTTGTAGAAGGTAGAAGAGGCATGAGAGTAATTACTTATCTAATAAAAATGGCACATTTGTCAAACTAGGTTCACACGAATAAGAACTCTTATCCCGTAACAAACCTTGCTAACAATTTCAAATTCCCGTAACAAACCTTGCTAACAATTTCAAATATTCAAGCTGTCAAGAGGTACAGTGAGCCCAGGCAGAAGACAGACATGCAAGGGTGGTTGATCAGATGTTTCTTTTGCTACATTAGTTATGTACTCTCTGACTCAAAGAGGGCATAGGTGACCCTCTGACCCAGAGAGTGCATAGGTGAGTTTCCAAGTGAAGAATACTTGGAAAATACTACCTGACACAGCTTGGAGCATGTAATTTATGAAAGTATTCTACATTATACATCAGTGTGTATAACATTTTCCATAAATCCATGGATTCTGACTTTGTTTACCAAAGTGAATGGATTGTCCATAAATGAAAATTTTCTTCCTAGCAAATACTATTTGCCTACTACCAGGAAGGACAGTTATTAGTGTATGCTACAGGAGAGTAGACTATGCCATATGATTTTACCGCAGTGTCCCCCACCTGCCAGTAAGGGAAGTGAATCAATTACAGAAAGTTTTGTTTAACCCCTGCCACCTCAATTACCAACAAAGACAATAGCCACTTGCATAGACTTTTGTTTATAACTAGCATTAAATACTAAGTGTATGCTTATTTCTCTGTAGAAAATAACTTTAATATTGAAAAGAATTCTCAAGATAAACTTCCTTGACACACATGCATGCATGCACACACACACACACACACACACACACAGCATTATCTCATAGAAACCCAGCATCATCATTCTATTTTGATTTTTATCTCTTTTTAGAAGCTATATTGCTGAAGAACTCCGTTTTTCATAACATGTCTCAGAAATCGTTCTAAGCTCTCTTTTTACATTGTTAAAGAGCCTACAGCTCAGTCTTGGGCTTCTTTCTTGTGGTTTCTCACACAGTTCCATGGTGACAGATACCATTGATGTATAACTGAAACACCTATTTACATAATTCTCCCCTGAGCTTTAGCCTGGTATGTCAACTACCTTCTATATACCTAGACTTGAGAATCTGATATGTATATACAACCTAACACACACACACTCACACACACACACACTCATGCAAACACACTTTGTTTTATAAAATTCTTTGTTTGTTGTTTTGTCAATATTTCCCATTTCAGTTAATGCCACAATTTATTTCTTTAGTTGTTAATATAAAAAAGAACAAAATTATAATTGAATCTTTCTTTACTCATCCTCCACATTTAATTCATAACTGCACCTGTTCTATTCTCTGTCACTATTCCTTCTTTCAATCTTCACTCCTAAAGTCTTGGAGCAAAACACTAATTTAGAATCTGCACTACAGCAATAATTTCCCAATAATTTCTCATCTTCCACTCCTGCGCCACATTCATGTTGTTCTCAGTTCAATTTTGTTCCCCCCAAATAATACATTGAATTCTAACATCGGATTCCTCAGAACGTGACCTTATTTGGAAATGAGTATGGTAGGCACTCATAATAATAAATAAATGCTTCTTAGATAAATGAATAAAATAATTTTGTAATAATATTAAAGGGAAGATTCACATAATTCTCCATATTGTCAACCTATGTATTTCCTTATGCTGTGCTCTAAAGCACTCTCTTAGGCTTCACTTAGAATCTTTTGTCTGTTCTCTATTTGTGCCTTCAATGAATGGTACTATATGTGCTCAGATTCGTTCATGTTTCTATATTCTTAGTCAACAGCTCATGATTTAGACTGTATCAGTAGAGTTCCCCTCCAGTTACATCTTTAATTTTTATAATTTTTATGAAAAGTTTAAACTTTTTATACCACTGTTTAAAAATTATTGTCATTTGATAGATGCAGAAAGTCATTTTTGAGGGTGACTGTCAACAATATTTTCACTTCTTTATGCCATATTCTTGCTTCTATTCTTCTATGAGTGTGAAAAGCCAATAACAAGACTTGATAGAATTGTCTGGGGAATAATAGCAGATTTTGAGGCAGGTTGCTTCTTATGTGAGTAAATCCCATGTCATGTATTCATGAAATTTGAAGCATCTGTTCTTTTTTTTTTTTTTAAGGAACATTATTTCTCCCTGGCTTTTAATATGATTTTCTGTTGAAATTTTTAGAAAGTTACATTTTGGATAAGTAAGTCATTAGATATTGTAATTTGTCCATCTTTTTATATATCCATTAATCCAAAGTTTTCTCTTCATTTTTTTTACATTTAAATCATTTTCCCAAAAATATGAAAAAAATATGTATATGTATACATGCTGTGTGAGTGATGTAAGGTGACCACTTGTCCTGATTATCTTGTACTCAGGACTTTTACCAGTAAAGCCAGGAGAGCCTTGGGAAAAGTGAGATGGCTGGTCATCCCAGACAGTTGAGTATATTGTATTCAGTGGTATGAGTATATTGTATTTGTCTCTGATATAAATATATTTTGTGTATTATCACTTTTAAAATGTACTCATAGTGATTATATAAGATGAATTTTATTATTATCTTTATAATCTAAATAAGAAAGAGCATTTGCTACGTGTCCTACTCTATACAATTAATCTCTGCTAAAGCTTGAGTTTGAGCCAGCTTCATCTACTTTCAGAGTCTGAGATCTCCAAATTGTACAGGAATAGAGGAACTCCCACTAGATAAAATGATGACTTATGAAAAGTGACCTAACAAACAGAAAACTTCCCAACAGACAACAGGTTTTCCTGTCATTTGAGTATTCTTATGATTTGTGCAGATAGTATTAATTATGCATACATAATTATCTCATTTATACAAAAATGAGAAATATATAATATAAAATTTTATAATGCCTGTCTAAAATTAAAGTACTTTTGTTGGAATGGGTCTACCTTTCTCTAAAACCTGCATTTATCCTTTTAAACTGCTGCAATCATGTTAAAATTTCTATTAAAATTCTTAAGTATAATCAAACAAAAAAATTCATATCTGGATTTCATTGTGTAAGTTACTTGGCCTCTTAAGGTTAAAAAATATATATTCTCATATATTTCTATCCAAAATACTGTGTAGAGCCAGACTGTAATAAAATGAGTTGATTAAAAATTATATGTCACAAATAGAACAATTTAGACTATCATTAAATCGGCTGTACATATTATGTACACATAACAGCTTGAAACTGAAAAGCAAAAAGCAATAACAATAAAATTGTTACATTTCATATTATACCTTAATTATCAGAAAATTTCTTAAGTGCTTAAATATGGTTAGAGAAATATTACATATCATTAATATTTAAATATACTGTAGATGTATTTTATATTTGGCATGAAATAAAAAGTATATACAATAACCACAGATAATATGTAAAGATTTAAATTGTACTTTTTAAACAATTAAAATTTAAAGCATTTATGCATATTTCAGTTTATAATTATTTGAAGAAAATATTTCCAGTGGTTTTTCATTTATCTAATGTATATTTTATTTTATTTTTCTTTATTTTATTTTTTAAATCAGGAGCATAGCCTCTGTGCCTAGACAGCATGTGTTGGAATCCCAGTCTGGCCACTTGTGAAATGTGTAGCCATCGATAAATTTTTTAACATCTCCGTGTCTTGGATTGCTTGTTCTATGGTTCCTACTCCTTCAAGAGGTTAAGTGGGTTAATATCTGCAAGTCACTTAGATCTGTGGCTGATATAATGAGCTTACTCACATGTCATTTGATATATAGTGTTTGATTTTAAAATGAACCGATAGATTATACTGTGACTTTGTAGTGTTCTAAATACAGGCTTTATATTAGGATTATTGTTAGCACACTTTGAAACATCTCAAGTACACTGTTGGTGAAATTAGAACGTAAGTAATAAATGGGTTTGTATTTCTTTAGTGAGGCTGACCATCAATGTTCACTTTCTTCCATGCAAATTGAAATGAAAGTTGCTATTTCTCCCTGTTAAGTGTTGAGCTGACACATTCCACACACTTGTGGAAAGTAGTTACTGATCATGTCCCAGAGGCACAGCAGTCAGCAAAAAGGTTCTTAGTCCTGTTAGCCTGAGGAATGTATGTCTCTAACAGATTGCCAGGAAAGATTAACTGCTGCGGGTAGAACAGCTGCTGGTTCAAACAATTTTGATCTTTTTATATCTTGCGCTCATTCTGTTTCCAGGTGGAATTGGCCCACTTGTTAAGGAAAGCTGCAGGTAGTCCAGCTGCTGGTTCAAAAAGTCTGGTCTTCTATATGTTTCGTTCATTGTGTTTTGACAGGGAATTGACCCAGTTGTTTTCGGAAAGCCCCCAAGGGAAAGTTTTTACAGAATAGTTTTATAACCTTTTCAAGGAGACAAACACACCTCCCATTTTTACTTCTTTTGGCTAGTAAAATAGGCCATTCAGGAAACCCCATCGTAAAACTTTTGTCTTACAATGCACTGAAAAGAGTAGTACACAGTTTAGTAATTTAATGAGGGAATGAATAAACACTTTTATGTTCTATTTTTTTTTGTTTTAAATGGAGCATTTGGTCAATATAGTGGTGTGTCCTGTCCTCATTTGTTTGTAGAAAGAATTTGGTATTTGTAAAACCCTGAAAGGAAATTGTTTCGGTTAAGCATGCTTTAAAGAAAAAGGGTTCTTATAACAAGAATTTTCTAAACTCATAGTACATAGACTGGCTTCGGGATTGTGCATATTCGTCTTTTAAACATTTTTAATCATTAGAAAGAATGTATATTTATACGTGCATATTTGTATATGTGTATATTTTCAGTAATAATATCCAGATGCCATTTATAGCTGCATGTTATTGAAGTGAAAATCCATCTGCTCCTCTGAGTTTTAGATTATAGATATTTTCCAATGAAATTCTGAATGTGATGACTCACCTCCATTTAATAAAAGCTACATGCAAAATTATTATCATAATGACTAGAAAAATAACTTTCGAGCACATTTATCATTCTTTCTGGAAAATTACAGCATTATAACAAATCTATATACAAATCTCTTAACCTATATTGAAAGCTTCAGTTGACTCTAATGTAATTTACATATTTTGGCATGTCTGATATCATTGTACCTCTCAAATAGCAGATCATGTCTGAATACTGTGATAAGAAATATACAACAAAAGGCTAATATCTTTACTTTTATTTTTTTAAAGACAGGGTCTCGCTTTGTCACCCAGGTTAGGGAGTAGTGGTGTGATCTCAGCTAACTGCAACCTATGCCTCCCAGATTCAAGGGATTCTCATGCCTCAGCCTTCTGAGTAGCTGGGATTGCATGTGTGCACCACCATACCTTGCTAATTAATATTTTGCATTTTTAGAAGAGACAGGGTTTCATCATGTTGGCCAGGCTGGTCTCAAACTCCTGACCTCATGTGTTTCTCCCGTCACAGCCTCCCAAAGTGCTGGGATTACAGGCATAAGTCACTGTGCCTTGCCTAAGGCTAATATCTGAGTAAATATTAATAGTATAAAATAGTGTGCATGTAGCTTATTAACTCATTTAGTTTCAAAATAAAAGTCATAATTTAATCAATGGTTAGATAAATGAGCCATCTTAAATGCAGAGAGAAAAGATGATGAAATATGTTTTGTCCCATGACTGTTTTGAATACCAGTATATCCCTAGCAAGGCACAGCATCTGACAGAGAGTGAATGCTCAGTAATTAATAAGGCAATTGATATATAAGTAAAATCATTACTGATTCATTGTAGGTCTACTCCTTAATATAGGAACTGGTTACTGTATAGGTAAATAGCTACAAATAAAGATACTATTAAACAAACATCTATCTTCAAAATTCTATGATTTCTGCTAACTCCCCTAAAAGAGTTAACCTAATTCCCTGGTAAATGAACTAGGGGGTGGTAATGTATTTAAAAATATAAGCAAAGACATTCTAGAAATAACAAAATGGTTGGTATTGGATGAATACTGCTGCAGAGAGCAATTGCAAACACTTTACAAATATAAATGAACTCTTCAAAGCTATTGAGAGATGGCCAAAGCAAGCAAATATAAAAGAGAATCAACTCTCAAAAGAAGAAAACTATAGACACAAAATTACTGACATTTCCTGAAAGTCACTTCTCAGTCAGTGTGGCATTTGGCAGCTTAAACTAACAGGTAGACTGTACCAACTTTATTGACTTGAGATGTCAGAAGAGAGAGTTTAGGCATGTTGGAGTGGCTGACAATTGAAGGGAGAATTCAGGAAAGAAGGGAGCCCTAAAATGTGTAGAGCAACTTTCTTCAAATTTTTCTTGACCGTGAACTTTATGTCTTTGGAATTCTTGCCTTTGTCTGTCAGTCTGGGCTGCTCTGACAACACCATAGACAGAGTGACTTAAACAACAGAAATTCATTTTTCCTAGTTTTGGTGGTTTTCCTCAGAAGACCCAATCACACTGGAACCCCAAGCTCTGGTTTTTGGGGTGCCAAAGTCAGAGCTTGGGGTGCCAGTGTGATTGGGTCTGCTGAGGTCCCTCTTTCTGACTTGCAGATGGGCAATTTCTTATTGTCATCATATGAATTTTTGGAGGACACAAACATTCAGTCCATAGTACTTCTAAGTGATAGTTGGAAAGGCAAGCGAACTAGAAAAATATTTCACCTATGCTTATTGCAGTAGAAACAAATTTTGCTGTTTGACTTCTATCAAGTCAGGTGGACTTGATGAATACCTCAGGCACCACGGATCTGCGTTATCCAATGTTAAAATCAAACGTCTATACATTCCTGGTGGTCACTTAGTAATTTACATGCTTGCCAGGACAATAATCAAGCTTCCTTCGGAAATATAACAGAACCACGTGCTCTAGAATGTGTTATCCATAATGTCCACTGTAAATAAAGTCACCAGACATTTGAAGGATGAGAAAACATGGTATATAGTTAAGAAAAAAGCAATCAATAGGAACAGATCCCAATATGACCCAGGTGTCAGAATTAGTAGACAAATTATAAAGTAGCTATTATAAATACATTGAATGACTTAAAAGAGCATCATATTGGCTAAATTGATGAGATCCATTTCACTATGAAATGGAACTACAAGAAAATATAAAATGGAAATTTTAGAATTAAAAAATAGAAACTATTGAATGGGCTAAGCAGTATGTTGGTAATGAAAGAATAAAGCTGTCCCAATTAAGCTGGGACAGTATCAATTCATCTAAGAACCGAGCAATGGAATTTATCTAACATGAAGAAAACAGAGAAAGATAATTTTTAAAAAATCAACAGAAAAACTTGAATGACTAGCAGATCAGTGTTAGACAATCTAGCACTTGTGATATCGTTCATGACAGCAGCCTATGCCTAGCTATACTTTACATCATTTAATTTCTTTGTTGTTTCCTTTTTAAATTTTAAACATACCTGTAATTATCTCACATAAAAACATGGTTGATTTTTTATTGTTTTAATGTCTGTACTGCAAAAGTGAAGTTAGCTTTGACAACTAACTTCACTTATGTAGTACAGACGTAAAAACTAGACTTTTTCTGGGGCTACCCAATTTTTTGCTCTAGAAGATCACACAGTCTGGCTTCTCCATAATATTAAAATGGAAATCCAATGCAAAGAGTGTGTGCGTCCCTAAAAATTCCAGTCTTTGGAACAAACTTTGCTTTCAGTGACTGTTTGCTTTACAAACTTATGTGCATTCAGAAACCTAAATAAGATGATAACATTGTTACAGAACACCAGGAGAAATGAAGAGCCTTCTTGGTTGCTAGAGGTGTCCGGACTGTGCTGGTCCCTCACATCTCTCAGATTCGGACTGAGAAAATGGGTATGTTGGCTTTCCTTTAAATCATTTGTAGCTCCTTGATTGGCATGGTCTGCCTAATCTACCTCGACTGATCCACTTTAGCACTTTGATTGTTCTAAAAGCTACTAATTTATTCAATCAACCAATCACTTAAGTATTTCTTTATTATACAGATATTATTAAGCTCCACTATGTGCTAGTGCTGACTTTTGTATCTGTGTTAATATCAGTGAATAGAATCCTCCTATGTGGCATTTTCATTGTGATGGTAGTTAACAGGAAAAAATAAGTAAGTTACATAAGACAATAATAAGTGCTTTAGAAAAAAATCAAGCAAATAAGAAAGGTTAGGAATGTTGGGCATTAACATTTTCAATAGATTAGTCAAAGGAAGATCTCACTGAGGAAATATTATTTGGGCAAAGACTTGAAAAGGATGCACAAAGGGGAAGATATGAGCATATATATATATTTAGCAGAGATGGGAGTTTCACCATATCGGCCAGGCTGGTCTTGAACTTCTGACCTCGCAATCCACTCGCCTCGGCCTCCCAAACTGCTGGGACTACAGGCATGAGTCATTGCACCCAGCCAATAGAAGCATATTAAAGAAAATATATTATTGGTAGAGAAAGAGCCAGTGTGAGTCCCTGAGGTGTACAGGAGAAGATTAGGAGAAGTCAGGAAGGGGTACAACTAATGTAGGTCCTGTTAGACATTCTAAAATATTTGGTTTTTACTTTGCCAAAAGTGGGCAGCCATTGGTGGGTTTGAACAGAAAGGTATAGGTTAAGTTACATTTTGAAAAAGGACCACTATAACTGCTTGGTTAAGAATGGACATACCGGAGTTCAAAGTAGGTACAAGGCTGTTAGGAGCCCATTACTGTAATATGCAATGGACTTAACTTTCTCCTTTTACGGTGGCATTGTGACAGTTAAATTTGCTTCTCTGGTTTATAAAGTATAGGTCACTTTTCAGTTGTTTGTTCTATAGAAGGCCTCAGAACTGATTTATATATTAAACATCTTCCAAATGATTAGGATTTGTCACTTGACATAGGTTGGATGAAGAGACAGACCACAATATCAATTTTTTTTTCTCTACTTTTGTTATCAGTTTCAGCATCCTGGGGAGACAGATTTCCTTTGACATACTGTGAAATTACCTGTTTTTCATATTAAAGATGGTGAAGACCTTCACTTTACCTTACCGAAAGTTATGGCAGTGTTTCATAGGTTTAGGTTGGCCCCTTGATTTGCAAATACAGAAGAATTTGAAAGTGCTCTTCAGGTGGAAGGCGAGCACAATTTTTAAACATTTATATTTCTTATCACTCAGTTCTCATATGCTTATTGCAAAAAATATGTGGATGTGTTTTGTATTCACTTAATAATACAGACGTCTTTTGCTTCTATTTGTGCCTTGACGAACTGATGTTTGATGGTTAATTAATTTTAAGAATGGTAAATGTTCAATCACTTAAGCAAAACTGTGTGAACAAAGCTCAGCAAAGCTACCAACACATGAGTCAAGAATGCTACAAAACACACACACATACACACACACACACACACACACACACACACACGACTCACACTAATGACATCATCATTGTGTATTCTAATTCAAAATGGAAGTTAGCTCTGACAGTTTATATTTCTGCGGAGGCTACTGGCTTTTCCTGGTCTAAAAGCCATATTAAGCATAGGATGAATTCAACTCTAAAATGCTTTTATGTCCTGTTCTTGTATGAGTTAAGTATATTCATTTTGTTATTACACAGATACAAGTTCAAATTAAAATTTGTACTTTACATACATGTGAACTTGGAAAAGTTACTAAACTTTTCTAAACTTCAGTTCCCTGTACTGTAAAATATAGATATTACAATCTCTATTGTCATGAAATATATTAAATAATACATATAAAGAGCTTAACACACTTTCTATCATACAGAAGATATATCATCACAATGATATATCAGCAAACTTTATCAGCAAAGTTCTTTATGTTAGGATTATAACTGTATTATGTGAAGAATTCTCACCACATAGGGAAAAGCAGCATATGCATCTCTCAATAAAGATGACTTTGCTTGAAATAAGTACATAAGTAGACAGTAGAGGTAATTTTAAGTAGTTGTACAAAGAGATACAAAAATATACCACATTAACTTCAAAGCAAAGTATGTATTTAAAGAGATTTCAAAATACTAGGCTATGCTTTCTTCAGCACATATTTATACCCTTGATTTCAAGACACCTAGTTGAGCAAGGACCAAAACTATGTGTCCATATTCTATTTGTCAAAGAAATAGTTAGACAAAGCTTGGGCATAACAGAGAAGAAATTCACTTTCAGCTCTCAGGATAAGAAAGACAAAAAGCATATATATATATATATATATATATATATATATATATATATATTCCTCTCATATACATATGTATGTTTTTTGTCTTTTTCATTATATATATGATATATATATTCTTTTTATTTTATTTTTATTTTTATTACTGGTTTTCCTGCATCCTTACTCTCATACCCTATTTCTCATATTTCTTAAATGAGGACCTTCTAAGGCTTCATAGTACTTACAGTAACATAGATATAAGAGGACCAATATATAAGATATATATATTCTTATACATCTCATATATATAATTTATTATTGATAAACTGAAGAGGAGTATTTCTATTATGGAAATGTTGATAGCACACACTCTACAAAGTTGTACACTTTTTATTATTTCTTTGGCTTAGACAATTGTTTTAGAAAAGACCTAATGAGATGAAACTCAAAATATCTGTGGGTCACCTGTAAATTGTTACATTATGATGAAGGAAGAATGGACTACATTTATAGGGTTGGTAGAATTTCTCAATTAAAAAATACTAAAATAAAGGTTTTTAAAATGTACTGTAGGCTTTTTAAAGTTGGAGAACTAATAGATGATCTACCAACTTAAAATTTATAAACAAGAAATAGGTATTAACTAATTATAAAGTTTTAAAAATGTATTCTATAATTTTATTTCTAAATTTTCCATATTTTTATTATTTGCAAAAGTACTTACATGTATTTATAAGATTTTTAAATGCATCATTTTAATCTTTGTGCTATACTTGAAAAAGGACAGTTGTGAACTTCCTATGACTTAGTATATGTTGTTGAAGAGGTGTGAACTGAGTAATTAAATGCCACTTGAAAGAAAATAGATTTAGCCACTGCTCATGCCTCTTCAGCTGCTCTTCTAAAGCTTTAAGAGCTGCTGTTCTGAAATACTGCCGCCATTTCTGTTAACCTCAATATACAGTTTTAGGAGAAAATTATAATCGTTTTTCAATGCTATTAAGAATTATTTTATAGACAGTCTCTTTTTCTAGTTTGGAGAGTATAAATCAACACAAAATCATCATTTAGCATACAAATACTTTGAGTCGTTATAGATAACATACCTTTTTGTCCTGAAGATTGCTTATATTTGATATTTTTGATAATTTTATGTGCTATTTGAGTATTAGAGCATTTAACTAAGGAATTCAATTTTAGTAGAGGCATGTTGGATCTCCATTTATATCCTGAAGCATGAAGAGTAATTACCTTTAGTTTATTTAGATGGCTACTAGCAGTATAATTGGTCATAAAGTTATATGCTCCTTTTCAAAATTCAGACACAGTATTTGACTAAGCCTCCTGCATCAGAAATTACATTAGCAGATAACATTTTTGTTTTGAAACAAGCCATTTGGAGGGGGCATTTGCATGTGTAAGTTTTATTTGTATTTACCTTCTTTTACTGAAATAGATTCTGCAAGATTGTAAGAAAAGGAACAAATTGATTTTTGTTATAGAATAAGCTGATTGGTTATTTATAATAACCCTTAAACTAAGTTAATTTAGAAACAAATATGAATTCCAATTATTACAAAGAATGACTATTTCACATTTTAAAAATATCTATTTATCACACATCTTCATTCACAACCCTTTCTGTAGATGATCATGAATTTTTTCTTCCTAAAGAAACTAGAAGCTATATTATGGAAACTCTACAAATATCTACTACAATGCACAGGCCTTCCAGGCCCCCTGCTATAAATATATATATTTTTTTTATTAGAGGAAGTGATCTTTTCTCAGTCCAGAACATCTCCTAAATTGTGTTTTGAACCTGTGCTCTCCAAACTTATCTAGAATTTTAGGCTAATTATCCTAAATACCTTTTTTTTTGCAGTAATTAACATCTCTTATACAACTGCACTATTCCAATCAATATTATCACATGGGCTATTCTGTCTGCTTAAAATACATCGTTTTAAATATTTATATATTTATTTGCTTGTTTATTTGTTTTAGAGACACAGTCTCACTCTGTGAGGCTGGAGTGCAGTGTTGTAATCATGACTCACTACACCTTCATACTCCTGGGCTCAAGCCATCCTCCTACCTCAGGCTCCTGAGTAGCTGGGACTAGGAATTCATGACCATGCCTGGCTAATTAAAAATTTTATTCCCAGGCTTGTCTCAAACTCCGGGGTTCAAGTGATTCTTCCACCTCGCCTTCTAAAATGATTGGAATAGAGGCAGGAGCCACTGCACCTGGCTTCTCTTCCTAAAAGATATAATTCTTCATTAGAAACCTCACCTAACTTCAGAAAACATACTATCTCTTTTCTCTCTTTTTGACTGACTTCTCATTAAACGTCTCATCACTATTCAATTCACCGAAATATGAATTTGCTTTCATCACTTTGCTGATGCCATCCTTACTTATTCAATAATAACCTTCATATTTCTATGTTGAAAATACATTTTTAATGCATTTTATTGTTTATCTTTCATTTTTTAATGAAATCTTCTGGACTTCTGAATTTCATAAGATGACACTCTCTTCTTTCACCTTACATATTGCTGGCTACTACTTCTAAAGCCTTTGTGTGTTCCCTCTCCTCTATATCGGAAGTTTGAGCTCTAGGAATGATCCTAGAAGCTTTTTCTGCTACACACTTTCCTTAGGCAATAACATAAACATTCAGAACTTAAATTTACCCTATAAAATCTAAACACAATTGTATTATCTGATTTCATTTCCATATGCCTCAGTTCTCATCAAGCCAATTCTAAATCACCTTATCTTTTTGAAAATTCCAAATAGATTTAGATTTTCTAGAAAAAAAGTATAAAAAAATAACTCCCCAAAATGAAAGAATGGAAAATGTGTCTTTTTTCCCCCACTATTGAATAGACTACATAAAATTATGTACAAATAATTGAATAAGCTCTCAGCAGAGATCCTCTACTCCAAGGGAATTTTTAATGATCATACATAGGTAGTATGATAGCTATCCATAGTTAAGGTTAATACAGATAAGAGACACTAGATGTACATATATATTTGTGCAATTTTAATATCATGCTTATAATTAGTGGTTTTGAAAGCTTTTAAGAAAGAGTTTCTATAATATCTGAGTAAAGTCATGTTTTATTTCCCTAGATTTATTGATTTAATAAATGAAACTCTAAAAATCATAGAGAGATTTAGCCAAGGTCCAATTCTTTAAGTTTGTACCAATTCTCTCATTTGTTTTGATTTATCATGGTCTTGGATTTTATAACTCTTTACTTGCAAAATTAAATTAAATTGCTTAGCCTGTACTTATTATCTTGTCTCAGCTCTCTGCCCAGTGGACTTATGATATTATTACTTTTTCAGACTTAGGCTTCCCATTAAAAACAAAAAAAGGTTTAATTAAGGCTAAATTAAAGAAGTAAGGAGTTCATTAAATATATATATTTAATATATTTATATTAAATATATATATTTAATATATTTATATTAAAATATATAATATAAATATATATATATATTTAATGAACTCCTTACTTCTTTATTTTAGCTTTATATATATATATAAATATATAAACTTCTTTATTTTAATTTATATATATAAAATATATATATATATATATATAATTTCATATGTTTCCTGCAGTTTTTATGTCAAAAAGGGTTTTTCAGTAATACTTTTTACCATGAGCAATAAGCTGACCTATAAAACAAATGATAAATATATTACATTATTATTCCCTTTTTTGAGCTCAGTGATTTTAGTGACATTCTCTTATTTGAGACAAACATTATTTAAAATAACATTGTAAGAAAAGAGTAGAAAATAGCTGTTAATGGTGCTCATTAATGGGCAAAGGATATGAACAGACACTTTACAAAAGAAGACATACATGAGGCCAACAAACACATGAAAAAATGCTCATCATCACTGGTCATTAGAGAGATGCAAATCAAAACCACATTGAGATACCATCTCACGCCAGTTAGAATGGCGATCATTAAAAAATCTGGAGACAACAGATGCTGGAGAGGATGTGGAGAAATAGGATCACTCTTACACTGTTGGTGGGAGTGTAAATTAGTTCAACCATTGTGGAAGACAGTGTGGTGATTCCTCAGGGACCTAGAAATAGAAATCCCATTTGACCCAGCAATCCCATTACTGGGTATATATCCAAAGGACTATAAGTCGTTCTACTATAAGGACACATGCACACGAATGTTCATTGCAGCACTGTTTACAATAGCAAAGACCTGGAACCAACCCAAATACCCATCGATGATAGACTGGACTGGGAAAATGTGGCACATATACACCATGGAATATTATGCAGCAATTAAAAATGATGAGTTTGTGTCCTTTGTAAGGACATGGATGAATCTGGAGAACATCATTCTCAGCAAACTGACACAAGAACAGAAAACGAAATACCGCATATTCTCACTCATAGGAGGGTGAGAAAAATGAGAACACATGGACACAGGGAGGCGGTCTACTACACACTGGGGACTATTGGGGGGGATGGGGGAGGGACAGCGGGGGGGCTGGGGAGGGATAGCCTGGGGATAAATGCCAAGTGTGGGTGAAGGGGAGAAAGGCAGCAAAACACACTGCCATGTGTGTACCTATGCAACTACCTTGCAGGTTCTGCACATGTACCCCAAAACCTATAATGCAATAAAAAATAAAAATAAAATAAAATAAAACAAATTAGACTCACACACACACACACACAAAAGTCAGGAGACAAGAGATGCTGGAGAGGATGTGGAGAAATAGGAACCCTTTTACACTGTTGGTAGGAGTGTAAATTAGTTCAACTATTGTGGAAGATAGTGTAGTGATTCCTCAAGGATCTAGAACTTGAAATGCCATTTGACCCAGCAATCCCATTGCTGGGTATATAGGCAAATAATTATAAATCATTCTATTACAAAGACACATGCACACATATGTTTATTGCAGCACTATTCACAATACCAAAGACTTGGAACCAACCCAAATGCCCATCAATGATAGACTGGATAAAGAAAATGTGGCACATATGCACCATGGAATATTATGCAGTCATAAAAAAAGATGAGTTCATGTCCTTTGCAGGGACATGGATGAAGCTGGAAAACATCATTCTCAGCAAACTGACACAAGAATGGAAAACCAAACACCACATGTTCTCACGTGTAAGTGAAAGTCGAACAATGAGAACACATGGACACAGGGAGGGGAACATCACACACAGGGGACTGTCGGGGTGAGGGCCTAGTACAATAAAAAAGAAAATAGCTATTTATTTATTTTAAATTTTTTTAATTTTTATTGCATTATAGGTTTTGGGGTACATGTGCAGAGCGTGCAAGATAGTTGCATAGGTACACACATGGCAGTGTGTTTTGCTGCCTTCCTCCCCTTCACCCACACTTGGCATTTATCTCCAGGCTATCTATTTATTATGTTCCATTAACATTTCATAATCTATCTTTGTGTGCTTAAATTATTTTAAAGGTTGGAATGAAAAGAAGCATGAGTAGTATAATCATGTTATATACAATTTTAATTATTACAATCAGTAACCATTTATTGAAAAAAAATCCTCTTTTTTTTCCAGCACTCAGAACAAAATTTCTCCTATTTCCGATTATTTTAAGTTTTATTGATATGTGAAAGAGTATAGTTCTGCTATTTTATATATATATATATATACATATATATATATATATATTACATATATGTGTATATATGGATATATATATACACATATGTATAATATATATACATATTCCAGCATTAGTCCAGTCAGTATATTAATGCAATTCTTTATACGTCTATTTGAGCATATTAAAAACTTAAGTGAATATATATTTAAAAAACAAGCAAATGCAATAAAAACCAAAGACCTTATGATCAGTTAGTGTATATTATATTCCAGATACTCTTCTAAGTCTTTGAGGTAGTACTTCAACAGTACATTCAACAACCCTATGGTGTGGTTATATCATTATATTATTTTACAATTAAAATTGAGGCATAGAAATATATATTTTTTAATTTTTATTGCATTATAGGTTTTGGGGTACATGTGCAGAACGTGCAAGATAGTTGCATAGGTACACACATGGCAGTGTGTTTTGCTGCCTTCCTCCCCTTCACCCACACTTGGCATTCATCCCCAGGCTATCCCTCCCCAGCCCCCCCCCCACTGTCCCTCCCCCATTCCCCCCAATAGACCCCAGTGTATAGTAGACCGCCTCTCTGTGTCCATGTGGTCTCATTTTTCTCACCCACCTATGAGTGAGTATATGCGGTATTTCTTTTTCTGTTCTTGTGTCAGTTTGCTGAGAATGATGTTCTCCAGATTCATCCATGTCCCTACAAAGGACACAAACTCATCATTTTTGATTGCTGCATAATATTCCATGGTGTATATGTGCCACATTTTCCCAGTCCAGTCTATCATCATTGGGCATTTGGGTTGGTTCCAGTTCTTTGCTATTGTAAACAGTGCTGCAATGAACATTCGTGTGCATGTGTCCTTATAGTAGAACGATTTATAGTCCTTTGGATATATACCCAGTAATGGGATTGCTGGGTCAGATGGAATTTCTATTTCTAGGTCCCTGAGGAATCGCCACACTGTCTTCCACAATGGTTGAACTAATTTACACTCCCACCAACAGTGTAAGAGTGTTCCTATTTCTCCACATCCTCTCCAGCATCTGCTGTCTCCAGATTTTTTAATGATCACCATTCTAACTGGCGTGAGATGGTATCTCAATGTGGTTTTGATTTGCATCTCTCTAATGACCAGTGATGATGAGCATTTTTTCATGTGTTTGTTGGCCTCATGTATGTCTTCTTTTGTAAAGTGTCTGTTCATATCCTTTGCCCATTTTTGAATGGGCTTGTTTGTATTTTTCCTGTAAATCTGTTTTGAGTTCTCTGTAAATTCTGGATATCAGCCCTTTGTCAGATGTGTAAACTGCAAAGATTTTTTTCCCATTCTGATGGTTGCTGATTCACTCTAGTGACTGTTTCTTTTGCTGTGCAGAAGCTGTGGAGTTTGATTAGGTCCCATTTGTCTATTTTGGCTTTTGTTGCCAATGCTTTTGGTGTTTTATTAATGAAGTCCTTGCCTACTCCTATGTCCTGAATGGTTTTGCCTAGATTTTCTTCTAGGGTTTTTATGGTGTCAATCAATATCGTGAAAATGGCTATACTGCCCAAAGTAATTTACACAATCAATGCTATCCCCATCAAACTACCATTGAATTTCTTCACAGAACTGGAAAAAACCACCATGAATTTCATATGGAACCAAAAAAGAGCCCGCATAGCCAAGTCAATTCTAAGCAAAAAGAACACAGCGGGAGGCATCACGCTACCAGACTTCAAACTATACTACAAGGTTACAGTAATCAAAACAGCATGGTACTGGTACCAAAACAGAGATATAGACCAATGGAACAGAACAGAAGCATCGGAGGCAACACAACATATCTACAACCATATTATCTTTGATAAACCAGACAAAAACAAGCAATGGGGAAAGGATTCCCTATTTAATAAATGGTGTTGGGAAAACTGGCTAGCCATGTGCAGAAAGCAGAAACTGGACCCCTTCCTGACACCTTACACTAAAATTAACTCCAGATGGATTAAAGACTTAAATGTAAGACCTGACACCATAAAAACTCGAGGCATAGAAATATTTAAGAGTTGATCAAGGACAGTAAACTAGAGAGACACAGAGCCAGATAATGACCTAGATTGTGAATCCAGTGCCCTTATAATCATTACACTTATTTGTCATGTTAAAATACATGCTAAGTGAATGAAACTAAATAGGCTTTCAGCATTTAGCTTGCTATAGATATCAACTGTATCCTACATAAGTTCTATGTGTTATAACCAATTACCAAATTATAACTTACATATTGTTAGTGATTAAACATCAAACCTCAAAGCTTGGCATAATATGTGAAATATATATCTCTGCATATATAAAAATATATATCTTTATCCATTCACAAATTTTGACAACAACAAGGTTGTAAATTTGAAATGTACTTGGGATAAACATTATAATACTTAAAACTGTTAATGTTGAATATGATTTTAAAGGCTATGGTACTGCAGGATTTGTTATCCAGAAATAGGAAGAAGAGTTTTAACATGACTCATCTAAAACCTGGGGTAGGAAAATATTAAATTGTTCCTGGGGTAGGAAAAGATAAAATTGCATCCCATTGAGCCAGATCCTTCAATAAACCAGTAAAAGAGGTAATAAGTTAAATGAGAAGATAGTAGAAATCTTTCATGAGGCTATGCACCATCAATTCCAAAAGCCCTGAAGTGTGAGTCTATTTCCCAGCATGGGTTTATTCTATGTTGGGTTCATTACCTTGTTTGTAAAACAAAAAATTCTCTGTGAAAGGTGAGATAAGAGACCCTAATATTTTATTGAAAAGCTTGGCATGGTAGGTAGAATAATGACTCCCCAAAGATGTTCACATTCTAATTCCTGGTGTTAAGCCTGTGAATGTATCAACATTACATAACAGGAGTTATGATTGTAGATGGAATCAATGTTGCTAGTAAATTGATCCTAAGGTGGAGATGGAATCCTGGATTACTGAGATGGTCCAAAGTAGTCACATGGGTCCTTACAAGTAGAAAAGGAAGACCAAAAACTGGGTCAGAGAAAAGTGACATTGAAAGAAGAGGCAAGAGAAATGGCATCACTGAGGAGACCCCAGGACAATTGGATGCAGCTACATTCTACCAACACCTGAGCAAACATGGAAATGATTGTTTCCCTACAGTCTCCAGAAAGAAAAACAATGTGCCAGCAACTTGATTTTAGCCCAGTGAGAGGATCTTGGACTTCTCACCTGCACAACTGTAAGATAATAAATTTGCACTGTTTTAAGTTACTAATAAAGTTGGCCATACATTGTGGTAATTTATTTTGTTTTTATAGTAATAGGAAACTAGTAACACTTAGAACTCACAAATATTCATTCTCAAAATCTTTTGATTTCTTATAAACTCTCATTGTGTATTTTTCCTTATGAAAATTTTAGCATATATTTAGTGACTCAGTCCATCCTTTGATTAGTAATCAAATGGTCAAGCTAAAAAAAGTTGTTGTTTAAAAATTATTGGCTAATATTATGTTTTCAACCATAATTTAAAAAATACACTCAGTAAATCTAAAATATATATTTATGTGCTGACTTGTCTATGTATAGAAAAAACAAATTGTCTTTTCTTTCCTCACAGTTATCTTTAAGGTTGTCTAAGTTTTTATAGACAAACTTCATGATATATGGGTTTCATTTTAGAAAAGAAAATTCTTTAGAAAAGTTAATTAATTATCAATTCAATTTTTCTAACAGGTATTGATGTATTCAGATGATCTATTTCCTTATGTGAGTTTTATTAGTTTGTGCCTGTTATGGAATTGGTTTATTCCTTCTAAATTATCAAATTTATGTGCATGGAGATATTCATAATATTGTTTATTTTCCATTCACTGCCATGGAATCAGTTGTGATGACTCCTCTTTCATTTCAATTAATTTCATTTCTGATTTGACAATTTACGTATTTTCTGTTTATATCTCCTAAGAATGCCCATCAGAGGCATTCTTCATTTCTGTTACATTCTCACATTTCTTATGGATTTCTTATTAGGGTTTCTAGCTCTAATACTTTCATTACCCATCTGTTCTTTTTGCATGTTGTCTATTTCTTTTTTTACTGGAACTCTTACCATATTAATTATAGATATTTTAAATTTCCTGTCTAAAAATTCCAGTTTCTGTATCATAGCTGAGTCTGGTTGTGGTTCTTGCTTTTTCTCTTCATGCCATATTTCAGCTTGCTTTATGACATGCCTTGTAAGTTTTTGTTGAAATCTAAACATATTGTATTGGGTAATATGAACTTAAGTAAATAGGCTCTTAGTGTGAAGTTTTATGTGAAACTGACTAGAAACTTGACTGTATTAATGTTTGTCCTGCATATAGAATCAAGAGGTTTCAGATTACTTTTGTGACCTTGTTTTTGTGTCTGTTTTGTCTTTGCTCTTTCATATATATTTCTCTTCAGTGACAGTCTGTGTCTTTCAGCTCTTTCATTTGCAAACCATAAAATTAAAAAAAATTCTTTTTATATATTGTATATACTTAAGGCTTAAAAATATCCTGATTTCTTTTTCATATTGATTTTATGAATGTAACTAAGAAAATTCAAGGCATATTGATGAATATTGGAGTATAATTTTTTTTTTTTGGACAGTCTTGCTGTTTCACCCAGGCTGGAGTGCAGTGGCGTGATCTTGGCTCACTGCAACCTCTGCCTCCCAGGTTCAAGCAATTCTCTTGCCTCAGCCTACTGTGTAGTTGGGACTACAGGTGTGTGCCACCATGCCCGGCTACTTTTTTGTATGTTCAGTAGAGACACGGTTTCACCATGTTAGTCAGGATGGTCTCCATCTCTGACCTTGTGATCTGCCCACCTCAGCCTCCCAAATTGCTGGGATTACAGGCATGAGCCATGATGCCCAGCCTGGAGTATAATTTTTAATTCTGTCTGATTAGACTTACTTTAAAATGTTTTTGCTAATTGAATTAAATGTTACTAGGTGTTTAACAACTTCTTTTGCAAAGCAGCCAGCATCTATGACACATAGATGATTTGAATCCCCTCTAGGACCTAAATTTTCTCAATCAATTAAATGATAGTTCTCAATCCATAAATTGTTCACAAAAACACCTCTGAGCCTTAGAAATCCAGTAAGTATTCTGAACTATGTGACAATTACATTGCCAATTATTATAGTGTATGCCATATGACATGGCATCTTCTAAATATCCTATAAAGTTACATAGTATAATCATTTTAAGTCATTTTTAAAGGGCTAATCAAGGATCCAAATTCAAATACATATGGTTCATCTAATATAAGTAAGATGACAATCTGGTGAGAAATATATTATTTGAGGTTCCAGGTTAGCTTTTTTTAACTAGTAGGAGAATTAATCACAAATTGCTAAGTAACAAACAGGCTCTATGGGAGATCCTGAAAACCATGTTTGCATGCTACATAATCACGAGAGCCACAGAAACTGAATGGATCTAGTGAAAACCTCCAGGCTGTACACCAGTGATTTAGGGGAGATAACACATGTAATACTGATACTGGAGACTGGACACAAACTCTGTTACTATTACTGGCTACAAAGATGCTATTTTAAACCTCATATATAAAAATGATCAAAACTGTGTATACTTTCTTTCTCATGTATCTTGTTTCTCCCTGTTTCTCAAGTCCAAAAGTATAAAGCATAGACTTCCCAGATTGAAGGATCCCACGTTATGTGCTTCCACTCCAACTGCAAAAAATGCACAGGGAATGAAGCAAAGGAGAAATTCTGCTTTGAGAACACAGTACTGACTATGTGAAAAGTTTTCCTGAATAGAAATATTACATCTGGTTGCGGTGGCTCAAGCCTGCAATCCCAGCACTTGGGGAGGCCGAGGTGGGCAGATCACTTGGGGTCAGGAATTCAAGATAAGCCTGGCCAACATGGTGAAGCTTGATCTCTAGTTAAAAACACAAAAATTAGCCAGGTATGGTGGTGGACACCTGTAATCCCAGTTACTCGGGAGGCTGAGGCAGGAGAATTGCCTTAAAGCTGGAGGCAGAAGTTGCAGTGAGCCCGGATTGCACCACTGCACTTCAGCCTGGGCAACAGAGCAAGACTCTGTCTCAAAATAGGTACTTCAAAGGTGGGTTAAGTGTGGACATTTTAAAGGAATAAAGCAATTTAAAACCTGATGGCTGGTAAAAATTCATTTTTAGATTGACTTACAGACTATATATGTATATGTATATACACATATACATATAGATATATAGACTATATATATGTGTATATATATATATATATATGACTCAACTAAATAAGCTATTTTATCATTTTCTTTTCAGCTTTATGAACAAAAAAACTGAAAATCTAGCAATGAAATCATTTCTATAGTATGTGAGTTGTATATTCAAGACAGATGTCTCTTCAGGTTAAGAAAAAGGATATATACTATTTGGTGAAGCAACTGTAGATATAAAAATCACGTTTTAAGGTAGTCCCCTTTGTGTTCTTTACAGGTAAATAAAGACTGAATTTTTTGTTTATATGACATTTACTTGTGGTGTAGCAACTGTACGTATTAAAATTAAGACATTGGATGTGTTTTTTGGTGTACATAAGGTTTAATATTCTCAGTATGTAATTATATTTTCTAAGTAGCTAGTAAATAAATGCCTAAGTAAATGATTTGAATCCCCTCTAGGACCTCAGGATGAAAGAAAAAATTTTTAACTGCAGTGAAAATTGAAAAGCATATTGTGATCTTTATAGAAGTTATCTATTTTAGCAATTACCTGTCATCTACCCAGATAAAAGGATAAAAATGGAGCCAGAGAGAAGGAAGATTCCACAGATAGTTTTTTTTATAGATCCCAAAGAACTTGCATAATTGGAATTTTTGGTCAGTGGAGAATGATCTGCAATTAATCTTTCTAGGTATAAAATTGACTAGCTTTTTCTTGAGAATTAAATGCCTGAATAAATGATGAATCTCAGTGGATAGATGAAGAAAATTTTATTTCTTATTTGACATACCTTTTTCCATATTTAGACATAGCTACTTGTAAGTTTTGAATTGTGTCTTTGTAATATAATCTATTAAATAAATTGTGACGTTGAGATAACATAGTTATAATTGTTTTATTCTATACACAGAATTTACAATAAGCAGTGCTTTCAAAATACTGTGAGGCAAAGAGCCTCATATATTATTCCTTTAATAGAATCAAAATGTAGTTAGAGATACTTTAATCAGATTTAGAGAATGATATTTTGGGGTCTATCTTAGAACCTCTGTTTCTTATAGACTGTAAGGGCATCCCAATGATATATGGAAGAAAATTCTTAGC
Organism: Saguinus oedipus; assembly: GCA_031835075.1. Classification (NCBI taxonomy): domain Eukaryota; kingdom Metazoa; phylum Chordata; class Mammalia; order Primates; family Cebidae; genus Saguinus; species Saguinus oedipus. Next base: position 63,302,991 of record CM063171.1, on the reverse strand, counting down.
AAATAGCACAGACTTCTTCTATGACTAGTAATCAGGACAGTCACAACCATATGGCTAATTTTGAATAGATGACTGCTGATATGGTTTGGCTCTGGGTCCCCACCAAAATATCATATTGAATTGTAATCTTCAGTGTTGGGGGAAGGACCTGGTGGGAGGTTATTGGATCGTAGGGGCAGATTTCTCCCTTGCTATTCTCAAGATAATGCATGAATTCTCATGAGATCTGGTTGTCTGAAATTGTGTAGCACTTTCCCTTTTGTCCTCTCTCTTCCTCCTGCTCTGACACGTGAAGATGTGTTCACTTACTCTTCACCTTCTGCCATGATTGTAAGTTTCCTGAGGCCTCCCAAGCCATGCTTCCTGTATAGTCTGCAGAACTATGTGTCAAGTGAACCTCTTTTCTTCATAACTTACCCAGTCTCAGATAGTTCTTTAGAGCAGTGTGAGAAGAGCTAATACAAATGGAATGGCTAGACAAGTTTCTTAGTTCCCTCTGGCTATGGTGTGTAGGATGTATTTTTTCAATAGAAAGCCTGGATTCAATAAGAAGGAAGATTTAAGAATAATGCAAGGGGGGAATATAGCCCAAAGTATGGCCTCTTTTACCTATTTTTTTTAACCTTTTTAGGGGAAAAAAATCTTACTAAATAGGATTGTTTTCTGTGGTTCAAAATAAACAAGCAAATATACTATAGAAGCAGTCTTAACCCAGAGTAAACTTATTAAATGAATTACCATGAACAATGTCATAGTATGTGGGATAAGTAAGTAACATCTAAGTAAAGTTCTTGAACTAAACACATGGACACATGCACTCTAAAATTGTTAATGCTTATTTCCCACTTCTGTGTAATTACAGTTGTTAGTAAATAGGATCTAAAATTGCTGTATATATTTGATGTAAGGGAATATACATTATTATCCTTATTTCCAATAAGCTACATAAATTGAACCAAGGATTGTATCTGGAAAACCTCATTAGGTTTAAACAAACTATGTCCGCCTGGTGTTTGCTTGCCTCATAACAACCACAATAGGTAGACTAAAAGATTTTGGAATAAGAAGATAGGTTGAAAAAATAATTTGAATGAAATATTGTTAGTAAATGGCACACAAAGAAAAATTATACATGTTAATTATACTTTTGCTTTGTATTTTAGAAATAAGATCTAGGTTTGTTTTGTGAACACAATAGACTTCTAAACTTTTGACACTAACATCTTTTTATAAATTTTTTAAATTATAAATTAATAAATTATATGTATTTATGTAGTACAAAGTGATGTTATGATTTATAATTACAGCATGAAATAATAAAATCAAGGTAATTAACCAATACATTACCTTAAATACTTATCTTTTTTTTGTGGTAATTTTGAAATGTACAACACATTTTTATTTACTATATTTACCACACTGTTGACACTAGTGTCTTGAATCCAACCTGACTCTTCTAAGTTGAGTAAGAAAATATCTATCTTCTCATTATGGAATTATGATAGTGATAATCATAGTTATATAATAATACATTATAATGCAGTTATTATAGAAATAGATTTGGAAGTGTTGGCCACATTGGCAGTTTATTCTGATTGTGTGTCTGAAAGGTATCAAACATCTCCACGGACCAAAACAAATAATTTTCAGTCTCTTCAGAGGCTGAGAGGCTTTCAAAATACTCTGTAACATATGCCATGCATGTAATGAGAATGGTGGTTTAACATAAGGTAATGCTGTAAATATAACTGGAAAATATTGACAGTAAAATTAGCATAAGAGAATGGCTCAAGCATATTAAAACATCTTAGTTATGTAAAATTTACAAATGCATGCTTCCAGTAGAGTAACTGAAGGTATATGCTGTTGAAACTTCATTCCATTATGGAGTCAAATTTTTTTTATTTCCATGGAAAAAACTTCAGCCCCAGATGTTTATTTTTCCCCTTTCCTGTTAGTAGAAATTTCATATTTGTATCTAAGCACAGAAAAATTCATTTTTCTGATAAATAATTGTATATTATTTTACAAAGCATTGTTACAAAATCTAAGCAATTTTTCATTATAAAATGATGAGGAAAGTCTTAAGTCTCATTACATACAACTATTTACTTCTCATTCCTTTATTTAGCTTAGTGGAAGAAGTTCTCTCTCTCTATGCTGACTGTTCATATTATGTAATGTGTGTAAAGGGGTATTGTGTGATGCAATTTTAGAGTAACAATTAGGTTCAAAATTCATTCTAAAGGTAATTATGTTTTTTTAACTTTCAATCATAATTTCAAGAACATAGATGCACTATCATTCTCTGAAGATTCTCTACATATTGTTAATTAAAGAAAGAAAGAAAACCATACTCTGTGAATACTTGTGAATGATGTTTCTTTCCAGTAGTACACTGGATAAGAAACAAGTTTACATTATTTAATTATCACAAAAACTCTGTAAAGTAAATTTTTATGACATCAGATGCCTTAAATACACTTTATAATATGAAAAGATTTATATTGTGTCCTTATTTAATTCCTGTTTCCAATATTTTCAACTTTGTTTTTTTCTTTTCTTTTTTGCTTCTTTTTGATCTAACTCCAAGTGCAACTGTTGTCTTTCTCTCAGTCTGCATCCTACTGAAAAGATCCAGTAAAGGAAGCAAACCAACTGTGCAGATTCATATTCTATCCATTCATCCTGGCCCACCTTCTCTGTGCTGTGCTATGATTCTTTGCAGACCTCCAGCTAATATTTCATAAATTCCCACAAAGACTATTTTAATTCTTTACCTCTTCCACTCACAGAATCTCCCCTTTCTTCTTTCTTTTCAATAAATGCCCTTATATCGCTCTTCTCGGAGGAATATAAATAATGTGTATTTGAAAACCTCTCACCACAAAGCCTCAATATTTACCTATGTGTACACATGTAAGTTATCATTTATTTTGTGTTTTGTAATATAAAGAGTGTCCTTTCTCCCCATATAGCATGTAATTCAGGCTTCACTTTAGAGCTCATCTCATGTGTTTAGAGACATGATTTTCTGAATCATCCTTTCTCTTTTTGACGTTTTATAATTCTGCATTTCAGGCACATTCCCATCAGCATTAGAGGAAATATGAACAAATTGAAAATATACATAATAACCGTAGCACATTTATTCAATCCTGCTTGATTCTCTAGCTACCATCTTCTCTATTTCATCCACTTAAAAGAACATCCTATTCGGGTTCTTTTACTTCTAATCATTTATCTGCTTTTTGATAAGAACTGAGGTAAATCTCAGCTCTATTGTGCCTGTTTCTCTAAATGATTTGATGCTTTTGGTCAGGTCCCTCCATTGCAATGGTTTCATGACACCATACTTTTTTGTTTCTTCTTGTGAATCTTTGACAGATGAATTATAATCTAAAGGAGAATGTAAATGCTGCTATAGGTCAAGAATCTTTCTTATGTTCTAATCTTATTCAACGTACTTTTCCTGGGTAATGTCATGTACTCCCATTACTTCAGGCCTTTTTCATATACTGATTCTGAAATGTCACATAGAAAAAGACTTCCCTCTTTCTTTGGATCTTCTGATTTGTATATGATCTCTTTAGGACTTTTCTGCTTGAATGTTTTAAAAGCATTTAAAAGTAATAATTCAAAATTTACCCCACTCATTGTCTTTGCTTTATATATACAATGCTAAGTATTTTCTCCTAAAAGGCTAAATTTTTGACTTCTCCTTGTACTCCTTTTGTCATATTAAATAGCAAAGATTACAGACTCTTCTGCCTAAATATCATTGGCATTTCTTGCCAGCCTTACTACCCAAATGCCAGCTCTTTCTTCCAATGGGTTACCTGAAAACACATGTTATTCTTTCTTCACCCATTTTCAAGTTAGCTTTCTGACCATTTCTGAAGACCCAAGTATTATCTTCTCTTTCATTATTTAAAAGTCTTTGAAATATTGATTTTGTATCTTGAGACTTTGTTAAAGTTGCTTATCAGCTTAAGGAGATTTTGGGCTGAGATGATAGAGTTTTCTAAATATACAATCATGTCATCTGCAAACACAGACAATTTGACTTCCTCTCTTACTACTTGAACAACCTTTATTTCTTTCTCTTGCATGATTGCAAGCATTTCTATATACCACTAATAGACCAATTCCTATATACCAATAATTGCTTCCCACCAGGTCCCTCCCACCAGGCATATGGATTATGGGAGCTACAATTCAAGATGAGATTTGGGTGGAGACACAACCAAACCATATCACCATTTATCATTATTTTGGCTAAACAGTGTATAGTATGTAAGAGTCTTTCACTTTCTAGTCTGGGATGCATAATTCTAAATTACACTTTAGTTATTAATATTAACTTCGTTTTCCCCAGATTCTTCTGTCTGAGAATCACAGCAATAGTTCAAATTTGGAGAAATCCTACTGAGCACCTGTCCTATGATAGCTCTTCAATTTGATAAATTAATAAATAAAAAATGAAGTCTTCATTAAAAAACTCCATATATTTGTGAAGAGAAGGCTGATACACAAAATATTATTGAATGATACATAAAACTGTATAATTATATTATTTGATATAACAAATAATGTTGGAGAAATAAGAATAAGAAATAATATTGAAGAAATGATGTAATGAATAATTTGATATAATGAATAATGTTGGAGAAATAAGATAATTAGGGTAAAAAACATCTTTAATTGTTTGGTTTTTATCTCTTTTGCACTTTATATTTTATAAAATGTTTCATATTTATAAATATTTATTTTATATTCTGACTATTTTATAGCCCATTCCTGCCACTCACTTCTCTTGAATTAGTAAATCCTGGAAGAATCAAGGATGGCATCATGGTGGATTTAACTTCTCAGCTGTGCCTTAGTGAATGGTTTGCTAGTGACTTTTAACTTTCTGTGAAAAGGTAAATGTGGTAGCAACTGGTTCATTAGAGACTTTTTACCTTTCTATGTAACATTAAATGTGGCCTTCTAAAATCCAAAAAGACTTTTGCTAAGGCTGTATAATCCTATAACTGCCAATCTCTATTCACTTTGCATCCTACTTGAAGTCTGTGCCATATCTTGAGTTTCTTTCAATGGCTTTTCTTCACTCCCAGAAATGTGTGCTTTCTTATTCAATGATGCTGCTATTTTAAAATACATTTCAGAATCTCACTGATTTTTATATATGGTTTCATCTGTAGAGGCTTATATTCATTTGTTCTCTATTTTCAATTTAAATGCCTTTCTCTCTTTAGTTACTGGCTCTTTGGACTTTCCCAGACCTTTTTGTCCCATCCACCTTAACTGCCAGCTGAACCTCTTCACCTGGCTAAAAGCATGTAGAGGTCAACCTGTCACACAGTGAGCTCCATGTATATCTCCCAGAAAATTATCTTAAATTTTGCATTCTTAAAAGTATATTTGTTTGATTTTTCTAGTCAATTTAATGTGTAAATAACAGATAAGGCATTCTTTATATAATATTTTAATTGGGTGGTATGTTATATGTCTCAATAAAGAAAACATATTTTTGTGGACAGGTGGATCCTACCTACTAGAATTGAACGAACTACTGGAATGTGTATGTGTTCATACACATGCATGTATGTGTGTGTGCTAGGCTATTAGTTTTGCTTGAGTGTTTTTCCAACTGAATTGCAAGACAACCTACTAAACTGTGAGACAGGTTCTGAATCCTTAAGCAAATGCAATCAAAACATCATCAGGATTTTGAATGGACCAATGATAATGACCACATGAGAGGAAATTAAAAAGCAAGGCAGAGCAAACTGACACAAGAACAGAAAAAGAAATACTGCATATACTCACTCATAGGTGGGTGAGAAAAATGAGAACACATGGACACAGAGAGGGGGTCTACTACACACTGGGGTCTATTGGGGGGAATGGGGGAGGGACAGTGGGGGGTTGGAGAGGGATAGCCTGGAGATGAATGCCAAGTGTGGGTGAAGGGGAGGAAGGCAGCAAAACACGCTGCCATGTGTGTACCTATGCAACTATCTTGCACGTTCTGCACATGTACCCCAAAACCTATAATGCAATAAAAATTAAAAAAAAAATTTTTAAAAAAAGGCAAAGCAGAGATATAAAATTAAAAGAATGCTTTAATGTCATTAAAAATTAAAACTATGTTTTGAGGTCCACTACTTATCCAAATTCACTTCATCTTTTATTCCTCTAGCTGACCAATTTACATGAGGGCTGTATTTTGCAGAGCAGGTTACTAAACTTAAAAGCGATAACGTTTTCCATTTATGCTTGAGGAGTAAAAATAAAGGAATGAATTTAGTACAAGCCACAATGAGAGAGCAGAAATTATAACTGAATATCTGTATGTATACACAAACACAAAGAGTACTAAAGTAAAGGCTTTCAAGGGTATCATGTTATACTGCTATTCCCAAAAAGCCAAATAATGAGAAAATTACATATACAAGGGACCATTAAGTACCCAAATATAATATATGCATATGTAAATACAACAGATTATCATATGGCCCAAAGTTTATTTTGTAAGCATCTATTATATTATAATTATATTATAAAGTTCATTAATTAAGCAAATTCTGTAACTTTTAAATTTGGAGAGTGATAAAAATTGGAATCATGTATGCCAAACTTTATGTATTTTGCAATTGTTGTTTCAGAATTATATGATAGTATTTATAATGTGTATGTAATTTTGTTTAGTAGCAAAAGTGGACTAAAAAGTAAATATTTTTATACAAAAGGGAATTTTGATAAGTTTATTTGATGTAAATGGTACTGAGCCTAGCACTACTTTTCCACTGTTTTAAATATTTGCTTACTAATTGAGTAAATGGCTGATAACATGGTAGCAACTACCATGGTGACTAATTGAGTTACTAATTACTAACTGAGTAAATGGCTGCTAAAATGGTAATGACTGATACACATATATATGTATGTGTATTGTGTATATATGTACACACAACATAATGTAATATATATTATATTCCTAAACTCATGCTAAACATTTATGCTTACAGTAATCATAGTTTGAGCTTTTCATGTCCTCACAATATTAATAAACACTTTGTAATTACTGATATATATGTGTGTGGTGTATATATATGTGTGTGTGTGTGTATATATATATATCAATATATATATCAGTCATTACAAAGTGTCATTAATATTGTGAGGATATGAAAAGCTAAAACTATAATTACTGCAAGCATAAATGTTTAACATGAGTTTAGGAATATAATTATTGAAATGGATGCTCTTCTCTAAGACTGGCTACATAGATTATTACCATATTACAGTTTCACTATGGGCCATTTTATTCTTAATATAATGCCAAGAAATATACAAGTGAGTTGATCAGGATGACTTTACTGTATTGGAGAATTATAAAGATCAGATTGATTTCATAGCCTAAAATTTTATCTACAAACAATAATAGACTATCAGTAACATGTGATCTTAATTTTTACCTAAAATGGTTAATGCCTAAGTAGCTATGCATGTAAATAATTTGTTAAGAAATTAATTTAATCTTCTTTATATATCTCAGCCTTAGTGTTCTCAGACATAAAATGTGAATGATCATAATATTCTATAACATGAATGTAGTAACTATTAAATGAGCTATAATAATTATTATGGCTAGCATCTAGGCATACAGCAGTAAATGGGACAGACAATATTATTTTTATAGGGCTTAAATCCCAATATAAATTGGGATTTCTCATCTTAGATTGGATGTCATTCTAAGGAATCTATGAATAGACTTTAGTACTTCTATAAATTGCATGATATGAGACCTTTTTATGTGTAGAGTGATTTTTTTTTCAGATTCTCAAATTGATCACTGACCACCCAGGCCGACCAAAACAAATAAACAAACAAAAACTGTTTCAATTATGAAAATAAATTTTTGTAAACTGAAAAATACTTTTTACATTTTAGATGGTATTGTTACTAATTGATACTCAATAACTCACAGAGTATTTAAGGCATATGATTTTACGTTGCTCAGAATGGCAACAGAATTCTTTTTTGGTAAAGAATGTAGCTTAGGACAGAAAAGATGCAAATCATTAATTTTTTCCTCTTTAATTAGGGCAATTTTTACTTACTACATTCAAAATTGTAAAAAAATTATTAGTAACAGGGACAATGGAAATATAAAGAAGGCAATTATTAGCTCTGGCCTACCCTGTGATTCTGAAAGTTTCCCTTCTTTCCTCTTTCTTTTTTCCCTTCTTCTCTACCAAAAAAATTATTGAGAAGGCACCTTGGATTTCATTTTGAAGGATGTAAGCTACATCTTACCATATTCCTCATCTCTAAGAACTGCAGGGTCAATTAGCCCACAAGGGGCTTAATCATTTTTTTTCTGTGAGTATCTGGATTTTTTTGTATGGATAGAGAGTTTAGGTCTATCTTTGGGTTGCTATAGCTGGACACTGTGAGGTGTTCACCTTCCACCTGATCAATACAATGGAAAAGAAGAGATAGTGTGTCTTATGAATGAGAAAAGGATGATGCTATGAAACTAATATCCAAAGAGAACAAAACTGAGAAATAAAGAAAGTCTGAACAATGTTTTTATTTCCTTGCTTTATTCCAATATTTCAGATTTTGCAGAGGGTTTCCACGAGAGAACTGTTTACTCTACTTATTTACGCTGTTTTATTTGTTTATCTCTTAAAAGAGGTTTAGCTAACAAAATGTAAGTTTTGAAATGTATTGCTAAATGTATTCCTTGTATCAGTAACAAAATTTCCAACACTTTTTCATAGAATATCATTGATATTAGGTATTTAATAATTCATTGGCTAGAATTTTCCTGAATACCTCAAATAATCCCTGATATAAAATTAAATATATAGCAAAGTAAATTCAACTATATTTTTGCCCTGAAGTAATACTGTATCTATGAAACAGAATGGATGAAAGATATGTTGACTTGCTCCTCTGAGAGACATTGTCTATAAGTTTCTTTTGTTTCTGTACATCTTGTGAGTCAAGTAATGACTGTCCTTTGTCCTAGACTAAAGTTCCAAGATGTTTGTATAGTGAACACCCTTGGGAGAGAGAGTGCACATGTCTGGAGCAAAGGGCAGATTTACTAGCAGTCTTTCAAGATAGAGATAGTCTTTTCTGGCACAAAGAACAAGCATACTCACTGTTCATTATAAAAGATTTGGGTTCTCTAAATACAGGGAACACAACCCACCTTTAAGCAGATTATCTGGCCCTCTCTGTCTCATCCTATTTGAACTAAACCTCTGAGAACCAGTGGAAAAATGCTTATTCTCTGTCTACTGCTATTTTTGTGAGTAACAAACTGTTCTTTATCTCTAGCCAAGGAATCTCATGTTTTCTACCATCATCCATGGAACTGTGACAGCCAAATTTATTAGCTTGCAGAACTATTCACAATAATAAAGACGTGGAATCAAAGTAAATGTCCACCAATGATAGACTGTATAAAGAAAATGTGCTACATATACAGCATGGAATACTATGCAGCCATAAAATGAATGAGATCATGCTTTATTATTTTTATGTCCTTTGCAGGGACATACATAGAGCTGGAGGCCAACCTTAGCAAACTAACACAGGAACGAAAAAACAAATAATGTGTGTTCTCACTTATAATTGGTAGCTAAATGATGAGGACACATGGACACATAGAGGGGAACAACATACAGTATGACCCATCGGAGGAAGATCAAGAAAAATGACTAATGAGTACTAGGCTTAATGCTTGGCTGATGAAATAACCTGTATAAGAAACTCCCATGACAAAAGTTTACCTGTGTAACACAAATGCACTTGTATGCCTGAACTTAAAAAAAAAAAGAGGAAGTAGAACAAGTTATCAGATATTTTCCTGGTCTCGATACCTATTTCTTGACAAGTTTTAAAGTAAAAGATTTATTCTTAATTAAAATTTTATCTAAACATATATACATGTACTGTTGAAGGAAGTATGGTTTGTCTCTGTCTCTGTGTCCCCACCCAAATCTCACCTTGAATAGTAATCCCTAGATTCCACTTGTACATGTTCATGGCACCTTCCCTTTCCCCAAGCAGAAATATCTCCAGATACTGCCAAATCCTCCAGATACTGCAAAATGCCTCCCATATACACTGTTTAAAATCACTGTACTAGACTAAGCTCTCAAAATATACAGTGAAAATATTTCCCTACTTTTTTTTCTCTAGTATCCTTCACAGTGTTGGATCAATTATAAAGGCTTATTAAGACATATTGAAAAAGAAAAAGAAAGAAAATAAAATGGATAAAATTCCCATTGGAATTAAAAAGAAAATTACCATAAAGGTTTACATACAGAGTCAGACATATTTAAATTGTCATTTACAAACTATGTTTGTCACTTTTAATTTTGATTACTACTGTTGTGGAAATGTATTTTTTTTCTCCTTTTTAAACAACTGATCTCTACAGAAAAAGACAGTCAAAAAGAAATCTGTGATTGCTTTTATTCTTTCTTTTCATTTTTGTTTTAGCTAAAAACTGAATTGAAGATTAACAATTCAATACAATGAACTGAATTATTTTCAAATGACTCTAAACTTGTGTGCACTCAGAGAAAAGCCTGTTATAATTGTTTATGACTTGTGTTATAAACATATTTTTCACAAGTATATCTTCCATCAAAGTTTCTTTTCCTTCCATAATATAAATTTCTACGTATTGAATGTGTAAGTTTTTCAACACACAGCAATTTTAATAGCATTGTAGAAAATAAAATGATAAATCCATAGAAAATTAGTTGTAGTTAAAGCTGAATTCCCATGATCTATGAAGTCTGCAGGATATCTAGGAGGAAGATATATAAGATAAAGGTTGCAGGTTAAAATTTTATCACTTTTTTAATACTTAAAAATATGATAATCTCATACAATTTATCAGCAAGATGTGTTTCAATATTTTCATGATATTTGAGCTATGAACTCAGAATTCTTTTTTTTTTTTTTTTTTTTTTTTGAGACGAAGTTTCACTCTTGTTACCCAGGCTGGAGTGCAATGGCGCGATCTTGGCTCACTGCAACCTCAGCCTCCTGGGTTCAGGTAATTCTCCTGCCTCAGCCTCCTGAGTAGCTGGGATTACAGGCACGCGCCACCATGCCCAGCTAATTTTTTGTACTTTTAGTAGAGACGGGGTTTCACCATGTTGACCAGGATGGTCTCGATCTCTTGACCTCGTGATCCACCCGCCTCGGCCTCCCAAAGTGCTGGGATTACAGGCTTCAGCCACCGCGTCCGGGCCCAGAATTCTTTTTTTGTTTCATCAGAAGGTCGATGCACTTCTCTATTTTCAAAATCTACGATGTTATCTCTTCATAATATCAGTGGTTTAGATGCCATGACATATTATATTTGAATAAAGTACATTTATTAGAAATGTATATTAAAATATATTCCAGAGATAATTTATTAAATTGCTTTCTATCTACCCCTGGTACTTGCTTCAGTAGAATCAAAGCAACACAAAAATTAGTAGATTAAAGCAAGGTTTAAATACAGGTTATGATTGTGTACTGATAGGGGATTGTAAATGGGTTTTAATAGGATATAAATTTCTACTGCTTAAAATACCTTTCTTTTTTTTTTCTAATGAATATATATATATTTTTTAAATTTTTATTGCATTTTAGGTTTTGGGGTACATGTGCAGAACGTGCAAGATAGTTTCATAGGTACACACATGGCAGTGTGTTTTGCTGCCTTCCTCCCCTTCACCCACACTTGGCATTTATCCCCAGGCTATCCCTCCCCAGCCCCCCCTGGTGCCCCTCCCCCATTACCCCCAATAGACCCCAGTGTGTAGTAGACCCCCTCCCCGTGTCCATGTGTTCTCATTTTTCTCACCCTCCTATGAGTGAGAATATGTGGTATTTCTTTTTCTGTTCTTGTGTCAGTTTGCTGAGAATGATGTAAAATACCTTTCTTTTTAAATACAACTTGTAAGTTTTAAATTAGGGCAACATTTATTACAACATTTATTCAGAGACAGGATAACAGAACTTTCAGAGATAGGTTAAGCCTCTAAAACCTGATTTCTTGGCTTCAAATTCCCCTATTCCCCATCCAAAAAAATGTAAATTTCATGAGAATATATTTGTTATGTTCACTATGTTTCCTAAAGGCCTAGAATAGTACCTAGTACAAAACAAGAATTTGACAAAGATTTTTAAAAATTACAATTTTATTATTTTTGAAACAGGGCCTTGCTCTGTCATCCAGGCTGGAGAACTGTGTTGTGATCATGGCTCACTGCAGCCTCGACCTCCTGTGTTCAGGTGATCTTCTTACCTCAGCCTCCCAAGTAGCTGAAGCTATAGACAAACACCACCACACCTACCTAATTTCCGTATGTTTTGTAGAGATGACGTTTCACCATGTTGCCCAGGCTGACTTCAAACTCCTCAACTGAAGAGATACACCTGCCTCAGCCTCCCAAAGTGCTGGGATTACAGGCGTAAATCACGGCATCTGACCAACAAAGATTACATGTACTAATTAACTAATTAAGTCCCTATTTGTATATTAGTTTTCTACTGCTGCTGTATCAAATTAGCACAATCTTAGCTGAAAACACATGAACGTATTATCATTCAGTCGTGAAGGTCAGGTATCTGACATAGGTCCCACTGGTCAAAATCAAGGTACTAGCCAGGCTGCATGACCCTTGGAGGTTATACAGGAGAATCCATTTCAGTTCCTTTTTCAGCCTCTAGAGCTGCCTTCACTCCTTGGCCACTCTTCATCATCAAAGCTAGCAATGGCTGGTTAAGTCTTTCTCACATAGCATATCCTGACACAGATTATTCTTCTGCTTTCTGCTCCTTCATTTAAATATTCCTGTAATTATATTGGGTCCACTGGATAATCCAGGGTAATCACTCTATAACCCATCTCATTTCCATATGCAACCTTATTCCCTTCTGTCATATATGTAACATATATTCACAGGTTTCAGGGACCTGGAGGTGCACGTCTTTGGGTTATAATTATTCTACCAATTAGACTTTCCAAATTTTGCAATATTAAGTAAATTGTGTAACCACATTGTACTACTTTTCATATTTATAAAGTGTATATCTGTAAAATGTCAAGTACGAATTTCATTAATTTGTTGTACTATCACATATAAAATGATTGGAATGGTGTATAGTGCATTGCTGTCACACAATGAAATGTAGTTTTTATTATAAATGTGTCCTTTTGAAGTTAATATTTTAGGTTCAATAATTTAGTTCGACTCTTCTTTAAAGGAGGATAAATTGATGACATCTGCTTAAGGATCTTTGAATACTTAATGACATTAAAACTTTGAAAATGGAAAAGGTGACTTAAAATTGAAGACTCTATTCTCAAAAGGGAGATCTTTCCAGCTTTATGTGCTGAAGGAAGTTTCCTAAAGATATCATCAAAAAAGATGAACCGTTTGCAGTGCAGATGAACTAATGAAATTCTTAAGTATTTTTAAAATCTATTTGTCTGTTATCTGTCTATCTATCTATCTATCTATCTATCTATCTATCTATCTATCCATCTATCTATATTTCTAATGAAATATATAAAACTAGATAATCTTTAAATATAGAAAGATTTGGGACCCTGCCTTGAATGTGTCTCAAACAGAAAGTTTAAGGGTGGTCCTGGAGGAATTAATCAGATTAAGCAACGAGCTATCACTCAGATCAAAACCATAGAACAATGCTAGTCATTACTTATTCCTGGAGATTGAGTATTTAGATACACAAATGAATCTTTTGTACTCTCAACTAAACCAACTAAACTATCTCTGCATCTTAGATGAGGAAGCTTTAAGATAAAAGAATGGCAGAATTAGTTAATATGAATAAAGATTATATAGCAATGGTATAGCAAAGGAGAAAAATATCAAACAGTAGCCATTTTCTCACCGATGCAAAATATTTTATGCAATTTAATTCATTAAAGAACAATTAAATAATTCTTAGTATTTTTCATGTAAGTTTAATTTCAAGTGTGTGCTTATGTGTTCTCCAGTAATCTTGTGAAGTATAAAATATAAGTATTCTAATTGCTTCTTTTTATTTCTCCTGAGAGATTATTTTCAGACTCTAACTGTATACCACACACTGTTATATGACATATATTTTCAAAATAAAATTTTATTGTGCATCTTAAGAAATTGAATTCAAAGGGAAAATTGCTATTAAAATGTAAAATCTCCCAGAACTTAAAACATGATTTTAAAAAAAGCACTGTAGTATAAAAAAGTAAAATCTTTCCATTATTATTATTATTTTACTTTAGGTTCTGGGGTACAGGTGCAGATCACACAGGACTTTTGCATAGGTATACACATGACAATGTGGTTTGCTGCCTCCATCCCCCATCATCTACATCTGGCATTTCTCCCTATATTATCCCTCCCTGACCTCTTGACCCCCCACTCTCCCTCCCTTGGCCCCCCACAACAATCCCCAATGTGTGATGCTCTCTTCCCTGTGTCCATGTGTTACCATTCCATTATTTTTTTCAAAAATGTATATTTTTATTCAAAATAAACTCTAGTATTTTTCTCGTAAATTGAGACAAAATTCTTTGTCCAGAATAAGTTGTGTGAACTTTGGTGATGCATTTAATGGTAACAGGTCTCTTCTTTCCCATTTGTTGAATGGGCATATTATTATTATTGTCTTTCTACATTTTCGTTATAAACATCAAATGAAATGATGACAAAAGACTTCGGGACTAAAATGTTTGTATCCATAAATCATGTTATTTAACATTTTAATCCCTCTATTGAGTTACACTAGCTCTGTGAATTAAGCCTTCATTTGAACTCCCTGGACAGTATAGCATGGCAGATTTGTGGGGTCAGAACTTAGAGTTACAGATAAAGGTGCCAATGATAGTCATCAAACATGTGAAGATATTTAATGTTTAAATATAGTCTTTTAATTTTTTTCTTAAGATATAGAATTATTTTTGTTTTTCAAGGAAGAAGTGGGTAGAAAGAACTGAAAACGAAACAGAACAAAAAGTCAAGTGCAGTGGCTCACGCCTGTAAGCAATTCTAGTACCACGTAGGAGAAATACTTCAGGACGGGATTTTGAGACCAGCCTAGCAATATCGTGAGTCCTTTCTCTCCATAAAAAAAAAAAACATACAAAATAGCTGGGCATGAGGGTGCATGCCTGTGGTCCCAGGTGTTCAGGAGGCTGAGGGAGGAGAATTTTTTGAGTGCAGTAATTCCAGGCTGCAGTGAGTTATGATCATGCCACTGCACTAGAGAACGAGAGATGCTGTTTCTTAAAAAAAAAAGAAAGAAAGAAAGAAAAAGGAAAAAACCCTACAACTACTATTTTTATTGCTATTATAAGTATTACAATTGCTACTTCCAACTCCAACACTAACAATAATAACAGCAACAACAGCAAACTTTTATAACAGCAATAACAGCACCTTTCATCTGGCTAAGCTCAGTGGCTTGCATCTTTAATGTCAGCACATGGGGAGGCCAAGGCCATCACATCACTTGAGATCCAGAATTCGAGTAGCCCTAGCTCCTCAGGAGACTGAGGCAGGCATATTGCTTGAACCCAGGAGGCAGAGGTTGCTGTGAGCAGAGATCACTACTGCACTCCAGCCTGGACGACAGAGCAAGACCCTGTCTCAAAAAACAAAAACAAAAACAAAAACAAAAACAAAAAAAAGCCACCTTTTATTATTCCAGAAAGTTTTCCAAGTGCCAGAAAGTGCAAATCTAGTGGTTTTTCGTAACTGTAGATTATCTGTATTATCATATCACATTTTCTTCTTTAAGTTCATGCATCTCTAATATTTCTACTTTAACCTCCTCTTTAAAAATATTATTCTTGAAATAAGTGGTATGGTATAACTAATTGTCTTTCCTTCATAATCTACATTAAAATTTAAAAATTATGGAATTTTAAAAAGTTCATCAGGTGTATTTCTTCAAATAATCTACCCTTCATTAGTCTGCCAGCTACACTTTGGAAAGTCTTGATTAATTTTTTATATCCATTTCACAGATGTAAGAAGAGAAGTTTACAGAGGTCAAGCCGCACAGCAAGTCAGAGGTATTAGAACCTTTTATCACTATATAATTTGCCATCTAGTGACTGGGGGAGCTTATGTCCCATGGGATGCTAATCCACACTCATACCGTCTCACCATCAATTAGGGTTTTTCACAGTGGCTCCCTGTGTGGCTTTTTCTTTTGAGACAAAGATAGGGACAGATGCCCACTTAAGTCTTTTGAAACTTTAAGATGTTACACAAGAGAGCTTGTGTTGTTTGTCTTTGCATTTTGCATTTTATTTCTCACACATTGAATTATGCGTTTGTTTGAGAGCACCAAGGCATTTATTAATTATCCAAGCCAAAGTTTCAGTTTTAGTAAATGGCACCTTACACAGTGGGGCCATGTCATGCAGGAGCTTTGACCGGGGAACAAATGTCAGTGTAGTGAGGAGCCTGCTGGGTGTTTAATAACTACAAATGAAGTGCACTGTTAGTGTTATAAAGCATCATTCCATCACCCAGTAGGTTTTCTTTGTAAGTAAAGATAAAATGACTTGAACAATCTGTACTAAATCCATCAGTTTTAACTGTAAATGCACCAGGGAATGCAAAACTTCTTCAAATTTAATGGATGTTGGAAAGGAAAGAACAAAGTGGTTATCTGACTGGAAATAAAATAATTGCTATTAATCAAATACACAATATTATGTTTGGGTTTGAATTTTTATTCTCCCCCTGCTTTCTAAACAACTGCAGCAAAGCCCCTAACCACTCTTAAGGATATTTGATGTCTTTCTGTTTCAAAGGGGAATATAAACATTTCTCATGGGATGGAGCTGAGCTTCAAATAAAACAATGCACTTGTGCCCTAATCATGAGTAGCATATGCTTACTACTACACAAGGGTTACAGAGTTTATTCTCTGTGCCATTGGAAGTTTCCTGTTAATGTAGTTTTTCTCAGTTTGGTAACAGAAAGAGAGTGGTCTGTTTTCTTGCCACTGAAATACCTTGTGAGTTTTAATGATCATTATTGAAACTCATGACAAGTTTTATCATCTGTTAAAATAAGCAAGTGACAGCAACATATACACATCCTTCTTTAAGCAGCAGACACTAATTACAGGAGAAAAAAATACTTGAAAGCTTATAGTAACTTCATGAAATGTATGCATGAAAAGGTACAGTACCAAAATTTTCTCTACCAGCTTTCCTCATTTATTCTAGTAAAATGTCCAATTTCTATGATTTTATGTTATTTAAAAATCATTAATATTTCTAAAATAAAGAATTGGCTATTATGGATGTTTATATATATAATATACATAACATATATAATATATATTATATACAATATATTATATATATTATGTATAATATATATATAATATAAAAGTTTCTACTTTTATGTACCCTTAAGTCTAATAATGCAGTGACTATAATTAATAAAATTAAGTAAATAGCTCTAAAGTTTCTGAACAATAAAGAAATGCTATGTTTTAGTACTTCACCCTATGATGCTACTTTTTCCTAAAAGAAACATAATAGGATGTTACATCTTGAAAAGCATTATTGTATGGCAGCTATTTATACTTAACGAGGTGGGGAGTGTATTAGGTACAGACTAATTAATACAATAGTTGTATATATAAAGGGGTACAGAGTAATTAATACAATAGTTGTATATATAAAGTGGAGTTTATTAAGGAACATTGACTCACATAATCACAGGTAAAGCTCCACAGTAGGCCATGTGCAAGCTGAGAAGCAAGGAAGCCAGTCTAAGTTCTCAAACCTCGAAGGTAGGGAAGCCAACAGTGCAGCCTTCAGCCTGTGGTTGAAGGCTCAAGAGCTCCAGGCAAACCACTAGTGTAAGTCCAGAGTCCAAAAGCTGAAGAACTTGGAGATTGATGTTGGAGGGTAAGAACCACACAATGCAGGAGAAAAATAAAAGCTGGAAGACTCAGCAAGTCTGCTCATTCCACCTTTTTCTGTCTGCATTATTCTGGCTGCACTGGCGACTGATTAGATGGTGCCCACCCAGATTAAGGGTGGGTCTGCCTTTTTCTGTCCACTGAATTAAATCTTAATCTCCTTTGGCAACTCCCTCACAGACACAGGAACAATATTTTGCATTCTTCAATCCAATCAAGTTGATGCTCAATATTAACCATCACAGGGAGTGAGTTGGTCATTTTCTTTTCTGAAAATTTAAAACCTAATAAGTACATCGAGCTCTTCTCTGAAGTTGCTCTATAAAAATTCAAAATTAAAAGGGTACCTGAATACTAATTGCAATCTTTCTTTGTTCTGTTATTTGTCAACAGTTCTAGAAAACTACTTATTAGCATTAGTGACTATGTTGTTTTTACATATCTCAACATCAGATTATTAGAGTAAAAAGAAAAATATGAGGTCTAAGTCATATAAAACCAGTAACATCTTAGTTGTCTTGTTAAATTAAAAAATGAACATTTTATATTTAAAATGAATATTTTAAAACTACTGAAGTTTCCTTAAGATGTTATATGAACAATGCCATAATTTTTTGAAATTTAGCATTTTCTGGATACTTAGTTTATAGGAATATCACTGTGATGTGATGTGTCAGTAAATATTATTTAGAGGCTGCTAAAATGACATTTCTTTTTCAAACTGTTGGCTATATAGAAATACAAATATAAAAGATAAGCGTTATTTGTACCTTATCTATATGGATATATCTAAAAAGAATCACTAGAAAGAAGAAAGAAAATACAACATGAAAGCCAGAGTGAAGATAGAATATATTTTGTTTGATGTTTTTTTGATTATAATTAATGATTTATAAAGCTTTTTAAAGATTATTTAAAGGATCTGAGTCTTGCTTTGTCACGTAGGCTGAAGTGCCATGTGGCATGATCATGGCTCACTGTGATTTCAAACTCCTAGGCACAAGGGAAGCTTCCACCTCAACCTCTCAAGTAGCTAGGACTACAGATGTGTGCCATCATACCCAGCTGTTTTTTTATTTTTAATTTTTATAGAGGCAGAGTCTCCCTATGTTGCCTGGGATGATCCTGAACTCCTGGCCTCAAGCTATCTTCCTGCCATGGCCTCCCCAAGTGCTGGGATTAGAGGCATGAAACACTGTGCCCAGCCAGCTCCACTTTTAATGCCAAAATGTATATCACATGCCTGTTGGATATGTATATCATTTCATATGTATCTTTGTGCTAACAGAGATGTAAGCAGAGCGGGGTCAGAATAAATTGGAAAGAAGACATTTGTGTATCCCAGACTCTTTGTTTACTCTCTTTGAAAGCATATGGTAAGATTTAGCCTTCTTTCAAATTATATTCAGTTTTGTAAAGAGATTAAAAGAAGAGCTATACATAGAGAATATGATATCTTTTAAGTGTGAAGTGCTTTGATGCTGATCTCTCAATTGCTCCCATTAAGTAGGTTCTTGTTTTCAATCAAGAAAGTAAGTTAAACTTGACTGAACTGTTTTTTCTTTTTTTTTCAATGAAATCAATCAGTAAAGACATACTGGAATACCATTTTTTAGAGGAATTAATTTGAATGTATTAACCAATGCCTAACTTTAGATCTAATAACATTATTTGCAAAATATATATGTTTATATATAACTTTACTAAAGAAGTAATATTTGTAGAGAAAGTAGTAATATTATCCACAGAGAATAAGATCTATTAGGATAATTTATTTGGGGGTTTATACCATTTTTGTTTTACAACTCAGAATAAAAGATGGGTGGTAGTACTATATAGAAGTGTCCTGGGGCAATATATCGTATTCTGTTGTTACCACTAAAACAACTATGAATGATTGTATTCCTTCCTACTTCATATTCTTT
Source organism: Saguinus oedipus (assembly GCA_031835075.1). Lineage (NCBI taxonomy): Eukaryota > Metazoa > Chordata > Mammalia > Primates > Cebidae > Saguinus > Saguinus oedipus. The sequence continues at coordinate 63,283,057 of CM063171.1, read as the reverse complement.
TTTAATGTTATCCTTTAAGGCAGGGAATGCCAGATATGTATACTATAGATGACATTTCCTGCTAGTGTTACTGAATGAATACTTTAAACACAAATTTAAAAATTCTAAATTAACAACAATATGTGTATGTCCAATACAGTCACAGAACATAAACCGATTTGGATATGAACGTGTTTTGATAATTGTGGATGATCAGATGCATGACTCAGAAAATGTAAGAAATTTTTCATCAAGAAACTTTAGGAAATAGGAGGAGATAGTATTTTTAAAAAAATTTTATATTGCTGTTATGGTTAATATTGAGTGTCAATTTGATCGGATTGAAGGCTACAAAATATTGTTCCTGGGTGTTTCTGTGAGGGAATCTCCTGCCAAAGGAGATTAAAATTTGAGTCAGCAGACTGGGAAAGGCAGACCCACCCTCAATCTGAGTGGGCACCATCTAATTAGCTGCCAGTGTGACTAGATTAAAAAGCAGGCAGAAGAATGTGGAAGGATTAGACTGGCAGAGTGTTCCAGATGTCATCTTTCTCCTGTGCTGGATGCTTCTTGCCCTGGAACATCAGACTCCAAGTTCTTTAGCTTTTGGGTTCCTGGACTTATACCAGTGCTTTGGGTCTCTCACGCCTTTGGCCACAGACTGAAGGCTGCACTGTCTGCTTCCCTACTTTTGAGGTTTTGGGACTTGGACAGGCTTTCTGACGTTTCTGGCTCCTTAGCTTGCAGACAGCCTATTGTGGGACTTCACCTGGTGATCCTGTGAGTCAAGAGTCCTTAATAAGATCCTCTTCATATATTAATCTGTCCTGTTAGTCCTGTCCCTCTAGAGAACCCTGACTGTAATTATAATATAGAACACTGTGTCTTGATTTTCTACTTATATAATGTAAATATTTTTCCTATTAGTTTTTGCAAAATAACATTTAAATTAAAAAATTGGTATAAAATTTGAAGATTCTCTTTGAAAACAGTGTTTTTTTTTTTAAGCTATCATCTTTGGTTTAAGTATTTCAGTTTGCTCATACATTTCTCAATAGATTATACTGCAATAAAAATAATCGCAAGTAAGACATTCTCTATAATTAGGACTTTCTGTGTCTTAATCTCATTCGGATGGCATCTTTGACCGTTAGTAATAAGAAGGGTCTCCGGTCAAACAAAGCACTAAGGCATATACACACAAAAAAGTAGTTTATTCTGTTGAATATTCTATTTAAGATTATTTACAATAAAAAGAGTTTATATCATTTTGAACTTTATTAATAGTGTAAGTTAAAAGAAAAATGAATAGTGAATATCAATCATGCAAACTTTATATTGTTTTAGTGATTCACAGTTAAACATTTAAAATTCCTCATGATTCCACGTTGTTATTTTATTTGCTAGTGTGAGTCAAAAAGGAAGCTTGGTGAATAAGAAAAAACAGAAATAAAGAAGCTAATGAAGGATGAATAACATAACATTGGTAAGTTGATAGAAAGAATAATGAAGATAAAATACAGATAGGGTATGAAAAGTTAGTATCTTACATTTGTTCACATAAGTTTTACAAAGAACTCTGACATGATATTTTATTCTTCATGATAACTGATTGTGATATTATCACCATTTTGTAGGTTAGGAAACCAAGGCTCAGAGGTACAGAGCTTCTAAGTAGGAAATCTGGGACAATTATTTAAGTCTTTTTTTTCCCCCTGAAATCAGAAAAAAATATTTTTCTGAAACATCAAACTGAGGAATCTGGGGAACAGCAGGAAGAAAGATCTGTTGGGGGAGAACTGGGAAGGGGGAAAAAGTTTTCATTATATAGTTGAAAAGCATTGCATCGACAGAAGAGAAAAATTATATGGGTTCTTTCAATACTGGCTCCATTATTCCTTCTCTTTCTCATGGTTGTGGAGCATCACTTCTAAGTGCAGAGGAGACACAAGGGATCAGAGAAAATTCTGTACTCTGAATATCAGTATACCATTTTTTAAATTTAATTTTTTGCTGCCTTATATTTAAATAATATAATATATAAGAATTAAAAGGAAAACTCAGAATATATTCCACTATGCCCACATATATCCTTTTTGAAAGTTATTAAGCACAAAGATTTGAAAATGTCCTGAAAATAACATAGGCTATATGGCAGTCTCAGTTTCATAGAAAGTATAAATAATATTTTTAAAACACTTTTATATATCAAATAAATTCATATTCAAATTTAATAACTGTCTCTGCTTATAAATCAGTTTCATGGGCAAAAGCAGAGATATTTACCAATATGATCTTGTCATGCCTTCTTCAGATACTCTAATCCTACTGGCCTGTTTCCCAGTTTTGAAATAATGTTTTCCCTGATTTTCATAGGAAAGCAATAGAATATAGAAAATATGCTTAGGATGGTTCATTCTGTGGCACTCTTTCATAGGTAATATTTTATCAAGCATGAACTTTTTCTATTGTTGGCTATATACTGTGTATGTTAATTTGTTTGGTCATATATTTGGGGTGCATGTACTCGAGATATATTTTGCTTTAGAATACACCACATATATTGCAATATAAGGTAAAATGATGAAGAAAAAAGTATAATGGTGTGGTATTGTATAGATGTATATTGAAATTTAGGAAGCTTAAAAATTATCGTTGTATAGTGTGCAAAAATCTTATCTGTAAAAATAAAGAGATGAGAATATAGTGTTTGGAATAGATAGCTGGAGGTGGAGCCAGTAACACTCACTATACAGAACCCCACAAGGCAAGGGAGAGAAAACAGAAGAGTAAAAGCATTAGAGGATTTGATTTCAGTAGCGATAGATTAGAAATCTCATAAAGCATAAAATTTGTCATCCCACCCTGTTCTTTTCTCCAATATGTTTTTGTAGTTAGTAGATATTCTGCCATAAATTGTGATTGAGGGTTATAGTGATTATTTATTAAGAGGTCCTGGACATACATGGATTAACTGTTTTCTCAGCTGGTGTAAAACAGGGTTGAAAGGGTAAAGTCAGTCATCTTGGGGGCTCTGCTGGACCTTGAGTTCAACCCTTTGCCCATCTTTAAAGTCATGTGTGTAGTGTGATCATCTCACTGGTCTATTAGTGTCATTCAATTTAAACTTATGAATATATGGTTAAAAATTCAGCTCTTTTTTTCTTAGAAAAAGAAAGAGAGAAAGAAAGAAATAAAAAGTAATGAAGAGGAAGAAAGAGGAAGAGGAAGAGGGAGAAAGAATGGGAGTGTTGCTTTATTGCCCAGGATAGAATGCAGTCTAAAAATGGGTATTGAAAATCTCTTTTATTCCAATAATTGTGCTTAATAATGGCCAACCAATATTTCATTTAAACCTGTGAGTAGTTGTGATGTGGTACTGATAAGAGTGTATATTTTGTGTATTTAAAGTGAAGAGTTCTATAAATGTTTATTAAGTTTACTTGTTCCAGATCTGAGTTCAAGTCCTGGATATCCTTATTAATTTCCTGTCTTGTTGATCTATCTAGTATTGATGTTGAAGTCTCCCACTTTATTGTGTGGGAGTCTAAGTCTCTTTATAAGTCTTATGTATCCTGTATTGGGTGCAAATATATTTAGAATTGTTAGCTCTTCTTGTTGCATTGATCCTTTTACCATTATGTCATCTTTTGATCTTCGTTGCTTTAAAATCTATTTTATCAGAGGTGAGAATTGCAACTCCTGCTTTTTATTTATTTATTTATTTTTGCTCTCCATTGGGTTGGTAAATCTTTCTCCATCCCTTTGTTTTGAGTCTTTATGTATCTTTGCATGTAAGATGGGTCTGGATGCAGCATACTGATGGGTTTTGGCTGTATCTTTTGATTGGGGGATTTAGTCGATTTAAATTTAGGATTACTGCTATTTGATGTTAGCTGGCTGTTTTGTCCATTAGTTGATGTAAATTCTTCATTATGTTGATGCTCTTTACTTTTTGATATATTTTTAGAAAGGGTAATACTGGTTTTTCTTTTGTATGTGTAATGCTTCCTTCAGAAGCTCTTGTAAAGCAGGCCTGGTGGTAATGAAATCTCTGAGTACTTGCTTGTTCACAAAATATTTTATTTTTCCTTCACTTGTGAAGCTTAGTTTGGCTGGATATGAAATTCTGGGTTGAAAGTTCTTTTCTTTAAGGATGTTGAATATTGGCCCCCACTCTCTTCTGGATTATAGGGTTTCTGCTGAGAGATCTGCTGTGAGTCTGATAGGCTTCCTTTTGTGGTTAACCTAACCTTTCTCTCTGGCTGCCCTTAGTATTTTCTCCTTCGTTTCAACCCTGGTGACTCTAACTATTTTTTGCCTTGGAGTTTGCTCTTCTTGAGGAATATCTTTGTGGTGTTCTTTGTATTACCTGGAGTTGAATATTGTCCTGCCTTGCTAGGTTGGTAAAGTTTTCCTGAATAATTCAGCTCTTTGAATTAAGTCTCTGTGATTTAATTCTTCCTTACCTGTAACAACCTCCTTGGAAAGGCTATCAGACAAGAAAGGAGACAGAAAGGAAGAAACAAAAATAAAAAGGGGAAATTGGGAAATGATTAAAAAAGAAAATGAGTAAGAATGATGTCAGGAAGGAGGGATAAAGAGGGGTATGAGAATGCTAGAAAGAAAAGAAAAGGAGCAAAATAAAGAGAAGAAAAAAATATGTAAACTAATATTTATTGAATATCTCTTCCAAAATTCTCCTGGATGAGTTTGCAGTTATCTATTTAATCCTTATAGGGACTCTGAAATCTTTATCATTATAGGTAACATGCATGCGAAGCTGCCTCCTAAGCCTACACTTCAGTGACAATCTGCTTCTCCTATCCTATAGAGTGTGCCCTGGATTGTGTGTCCTTGTCCTTATTCCACTGCGAATTAGGATAGACTTGGACCACTTGCCTGCTTTAGACAGATAAGTTTCATAAGCTTTTGTCTTCTAGCCTCATTATTCAAATCAGTCTTTGCCAAATGTTTACACTTATAAAGTCTATCACGAAAAAACTGGGGCAATTAAATCCATGTGTAAATGAAGAAGACTAGAAGATAATTATATGAATATCCTAGTTGCTCAACATTTTCAGCAATGCTTATCATCACTCTTCTTATTTTAGCCATTCTAATGGAGGCTTAGCATTTTGTCTGTGTTGGTATTAAGTTGCATTTTTCTCATGGCTAATAATGTAGTGCAGGAGAACCCAACTCTAGGCCATGAACTAGCTGTGGTCCCTAGACCCTTAGAAACTGTGCCTCACAGCAAGAGGAGAGCAGTGGGCCGGTAAGCTGTGCCATTAGATTCACATAGGGGTGTGAACCTTATTGTAAATTGCCCGAATGCCAGGGATGTATGTTGTACACTCAGGAGAATCTAATGCCGAATGATCTGAGGTGGAAGTTTCATCTTGAAACCAACTCCTCTACCTGCTCTGGTCTGTGGAAAAATTATCTTCCACAAAATGGGTCCCTGGTGCCAAAAGGTTGGGGACTGAGGCAGAAGAATAGGCCCTGGAGGCAGGGAATCTAAGTACTTCCTAGAAGTAAATTAAATGAAAACACTTCAGCTATGACAGGAAGTATCCTCTTTGTTTACATAGGGCATACACTGACTAAATGACTTTGTAACTTTACTTCATCCTCTTTATTTACATATGGTGTACAAGTAACCAATGGAAACATCTAGAGGATATTTAAACCCCCGAAAATTATCTAACAAGACCCTTGAGCCCCTTTGCTAGGGCCTGCTCTTACACTGTCGAGTGTACCATTGTTTTCAATACATCTCTGCTTTTTTTTTGCTTCATTCTTTGCTTTGTATGTGCATTTTATCCAATTATTTGTTAAATACACTAAGAATCTGGACACTGTCAATGAGTAACAGGGACCACTGAGTAGAGCTTCATACGCTTCTTGGGCATTTGTATATGATCTTTTTTTGTGAAGTGTCTGTTCAAATACTTTGTTTTAAAGTTAGGTTCCTTCTGTTCCTATTAATGTTTTTTTTTAATATATTCTGGATAAGATAATTTGCCATATATATGTCATGGTGATTGTTCATTAAAAGGTCTGATTGAATGTTGCACGTACATGGACTGTTTTCTCATTGAAGGATAAGAAATCAGTGGGTGAAAAACAGTTGAAAAACCATAATATTAGGTATATTTATGCTCATTCTGTGTTTTTTCTTTTTTATTTTTAATGGTATATCTTAAATAGAATTTTTAATTTTGATAATTTCCATTTTATACATTATTGGATGGATATTCTTTGTTTGAGTATATTTTAGTCTTTGTCTATTCCATGGTTATAGTCTTTTATGTTTTCTTTAACAATTTTAGAGTTGAAGAATTTTTTTAGATCTGTGATCAAATTTATTTTTGTGTATGTTGTGAGATAAATATTCTTTTATTATTATTGTTATATATGGGTATTTAATTGTTTCAGCACCATTTTTTAAGAAAATAAAAACTTATCCATTAAAATACTTTTCTATCTTTGCCATTGATTTCTGCTCACAGATATTTATTTTATAGATTAATAATTATTTAGAAATCTCTCTAATTTGTATGTATTTGAAAGTATTCCCAATCTTTCTTATTTCTAATTAAAAATGTAATGGTCAGAGAGCAAAGTTCATAATTTCATTTCATTAAATTCATTGAGATTGATTTTTATGTTCTAACATACTGTCTATCAGTGTTCTGCTGTTGGGTAGAGTGTAATCTTAATGTCATTTGAATTAAATTGGTTGATAACATTGGTCACTAGATATCTTAGCTTTTATTTTTCTGAAAATTTCTTATTTTCCCTGCATTTAAAAAATATTTTTTGAGTAAAGGGTTCCAGGTGGGCAAAATATGTGCAATACTTTTTTTTTTTGTCATCACTTTAAAGCTGCATTTAATTTCTTTGGTCTTACCTAACTTTTTATGTGAATACTGAGGTCATGCTTATCTGTATAATTATGTGTGGGATTTTGTTTTCCTTTCTCATTATTATAAAGGTGTTCTCTTTATAACTCTAGCCCAGAAATTTTATTGTGCTGTATTTGGATGTATTTTCCTTTGTGTTTGATCCACTTTGAGTTCACTGAACTTTGTATTTTGTATTTATAACTCTCAGAAATTACAAAATGTACTGTTATGTTATCTTCAATTATATCTTCTGTCCTCCCTCTCTTTTATCTCCATTTAAAACTCTGATTACTTATTGTCCAATCAGCTTGACTTTGAGCCCCGTGACACTGAGGTGCTTTATTATTTTTGTTTTATTACTCTTTGTTCTTCATGTGGAAAAGTTTCAGTTGTTAGAGAGATCTTAAGATTCACTCTGTTTTGCTTTTACAGTATCTAATCCATAAATTTTTAATTTCTGATTTTTTTCCTCCTTATATGTTATCATATTTTATTATGTTCACTTTTCCCTTTTTATCTTTTGACTTATTAAGCATTATATTAACTAATTTAATACCATCTTTACTAATTATTTAACTTGTATCATTTCTGGTTCTTTACCACCTGCTATCTTTTGGGCTATAAGTTACATTTTCCTATATGTAATTTTTGTGGAATTCTATATTGTGAATTTTGCATTACTATGTGTTGGTTTATACTGTAGTAATGTAAAGAGTATTGGACTTTTTCTTCTGGTTGAATGTTACATAATTTTCAGATCAGGTTGAACTTTTCCTGGCTTATTTTTAAACTACTTTATGTTGGGCCCTAATTCTTCCCCAATTTTTAGTTAAAAGTTTTCTTATGTTGCCACTGAAGGTCGTATGTATTAAGCAGAGTCTCTCTTGAATAAGTGGGAACTTAACTGGTCTTTGACACCCTGTGATCTCTGAGAATTGTCCAGTTTACTGGGAAGAACCTCTCTTGGTGTTTTATACTTTAAAAATCTTTGTTGGCCTTCTTTTTTTTTTTTTTCTTCTATTCACATGTCTCATTTCTGGGTCAAAATCAATGTCCCAGGGGACTAATTAATTTATCATGTTGGTAATCAGCAGCAATCAGAGAATTTCTGTCCTTAGCTATATTCTTCACCATTCTCTGTTCACTCCTTTTTGCATTACCCCTTCTGCCTCTTACCAGTGCTTCCTTCTCCCTTTGTATAGTTACAGGTGAAATTTAGAGTCCAGAATAGACTCACAAATAGTACATTGTCTACCCTACTGTTTTAAATTGATCTTTAGGTTATATACATTACACTCAATTATTATTTTTTCTAGGCTTGTGGATACTTCTCTTTATATGTTTACTTCTTATTTCTCCTTACACTATTTCATACTTTTTCTTATAATAAATAATAAATTTTTCTTTCTATGTTAATTTCATTGTGCGGATATACCTTGAGATGATATGAAATCTTTAACTGTTTATACAAAGCTTCCAGATTATATTGTTTTCAATGAAAATGTGATTTTTATTTTGAGAAACGTAGTTAGATAGTACAAGAGGCAATTGTGGCTTAAGGCTTCTGATCTATGAATTTATAAAAATATTTAGTTCTATTAAAGTTGTTTGATGAAATGCATGTTTATGAAGAAAAATCTAAGCATGAGGTAGAAGTACTAATTGTAATTTTTTATTTAGTATACACCATTTGTAAAAATGCAATCCCTTTTTATATTCTCTACATAGATAATGGGATAATTTATCATCACTACAAATTATTTTTATGAGTATTATTTAGTGGCTATAAAATAGTATATATGTAAATGCAGTGTGTTTGCATCATGTATAATTCATTGCCCAGCTGAGTTTCTGTCACAATTCAAATTTACTAAGGAAAGAGGAAACTTCATCATTAATAAATCATCAAATTGCCTTTTAATAGCAGATTTTATTTTTGCTTTTCATATAAATTCTTCCAACATAAAGGCTGTAATGATGATGCGCTTCTGTGATTGCCTGTCACTGACAAACAGGCCACTGCCAAACTCAGTGGCTTAAAAGAATAAGAATTTACTCTTTACTGATTTTGTGGGTTGGCACTGTGGGTATCACTCGGCTGGGCATCTGTTCTGCACATTAGCTGGCTTCATTCAACACTTGGGGTCACTCGATGTGTCAGCTAGATAAATAATTACAGCTTTCATATTATCCCAAGGTATGCCAACATAATGAAATTAAAACTGACTAGATACTAAAAATTAAAATACTTGCTCTAATATTGTGGCTTTTTTATACATGAAGATTTCAAGGTTAGAAACCAAAACTGCAATCCTAAAACAAATACAGGGTCAGTGTAACCCTGAAGAATTAAATTGATTATTTTTTTGTCTCTGTTTTCAATTAATCGGTCATTAATTAATTGACAGAAACAATTATTTAAAGAAAAAGTATGAAATAAATATAATGAGAAATTGTAATGTAAGTAAAAATATAAATAGGAACATCAACGAACCTAGAAAAAATAAGAATCCAGCTCATATATTGAAGGTCTGATAAAACAGATTCTGTCTATTTAGGAGAGGATTCGTGGGCATCCTTTACCTACCACACTACCTCATTTTAAATCCATTTTTGTAATCTGAAATAATGCCATGGCTTCCTCTCTGCTGCAAGATTTCTTTCTAAAGTTGAATTCCTTCTCAATTTTAATGCTTCTAAAAGATTTCAGGGAAAAAAAGAAAACCTCAGCAGGTCTTTATAAATCCAAGGAGAGGCAGTAGAAAAAAATCTTTTTTAGAAAACTTTTATTTTAGATTCAGGGCTAAATTTGCAGGTTTATTGTATAGGCAAATTCATGTCACAGGGATTATTATATAAATTATTTAATCACCCAGGCACTAATACTGGTAGCCAATAATTACTTTTCTCATCTTCTCTCTCTTCCCACACTCCATTCTCAGGTATGCTCCAGGGTTGTTGTTCCCCTTTTTGTGTCCAAGTGTTCTCATCATATAGCTCCCACTATACATGAGAACACACGCTATTTGGTTTTATGTTCCTGCTTTAGTTATTTAAAAATAGTGGCCTCCAGCTCCATCTATATCAAAGGACCTGATCTTGTTCTTTAATGGCTGCATAATTAGTATTCCATGGTGCATATATACCATATTTTCTTTATCCAATCTGTCCTGATGGCAGTTAGGTTGATTCTATGTCTTTGCTATTGGGAACAGTGTTATAATGAACATATGTGTGCATGTGTCTTTATGTCTATATGGTAGACAAATATATATTTCTTTGGATATATACCCAGTAATGAGATTGCTGGGTCAAATTGTATTTCTGATTTTAGACATTTGAGGAGTCACCATACTGGTTTTCACAGTGATTGAATGAATTTACACTCTCATCAGCAGTGTATTACTGTTTGCTTTTCTCTACAACCTAACCAGCATTTGTTATTTTTTGATTTTTTAGTAATCCGTATTCTGACTGGTGTAGATGGTATCTCATCATGGTTTTAATTTGCATTTCTCTAGTAATCAGTGAGTTTGAGCTTTTTTTCATATGCATGTTGGCCTCATGTATGTCTTGTATGTCTTCTTTTGAAAAGTGTCTGTTTATGTCCTTTCTATTGGGGTTATTTTTTTACTGTAAATTTGTTTAAGTTCCTTAAAGCTGCTGGATAGTAGACCTTTCCCAGATGCACAATTTACAAATATTTTCTCCCATTCTATAGGTTGTCTGTTTACTCTGTTCACAGTTTTTGTCTATGCAGAAGCCCTTAACTTTAATTAGATCCCATCGTCAATTTTTGCTTTTGTTGTTATTGCTTTTGGTGTCTGTCATGAAATCTTTGCCCATTCCTATGTCCAGGTATTATCTAGGATGTCTTCCAGGGTGTTTATAGTTTTGGGTTTTACATTTAAGTTTTTAATCCACCTTGTGTTGATTTTTGTATATGGTGTAAGGAAGGGATCCAGTTTCAAGCTTTTGCATATGCCTAGAGAGTTAACTGAGACCCATTTAATGAATAGGAAGTCCTTTTGTCATTGCTTGATTTTGTCAGCTTTGTCAAAGATCAGGTGTTTGTAGGTGTGCAGTCTTACATCTGGGTTATCTCTTCTTTTCCACTCGTCTATATGTCTGAAAAAAAATAAAAACCTTTTTTGAGATAGAAGCCTCAGGTTGAAATTGCAGTTATATCTCTTATTAACTATGTGATTAACATCAAAGAGAGCAATTTATCTAAGGCTTTCTTTCCATATTAACAAAATAGAGATGTAAGACTTGCACCTATATTATAGAAGTTTGTAAAATTCACTAAGAAATACAGATAATTCGTAAGATACAATTCTAAATGCAGAGAGTGATATGCAAGTGTAATGTGTTCATTTTATTTCTCTGATACTTTCAGTTTGAGCCACACTCACTATAGAGGATTCAGGATAAACAGACACCATATGCAACTACTGTATGGCTCACTCCTACAGATACCTTTAGTTCTTTTTATGGACATAGTATTGCCATATAATTGGTGACAGTTTTCTCCTAATCTCTATTTAAAAGAGGTCCACTCATGAAAACCTCAAAAGAATACCCTTTTTGTACATTAAGCTAGAAGGCTTGCCGGGCTTATGGTCATTTATTGTAAAAGAAAATATTTAATGTAAGACCTATGCTAAGCATGACCATTCCTTTTGCTATCCCTCTTTATTATACCCTGTTGATGGATGACAGATAATGCAGTTTCACCAGGATCTTTCTCCTTGTATATTTCTCTCAAATCAGTAGACCTTGCAATCTTTGTGTCACTTCTGTCTCCTTGTCACATTGTATTCTAAGTATATGCAAGAGATTTTCTTGTATTTATATTTTTTCTTGTAAATACTGTGATATGTCATTATAATTTATATTTTCTAGATTAGAAAACTAATCCAGAAGGCATTCAGTGAAAGTCCCTTATAAGATTATACTGATTATTTTCGATCTTTAGCAATAAAGTTCTTTGCAACTGTATTTAAACATTTTTAAAATAAGCATTTTTAAAAAGAAAAAACCATAATATGTAAATTGTAGAAATGTATCAGATAAAGAGGGAGCTAAAACAAACAAAAAACCCAATAAACAAAAAAAGAGTAAATGATTACTAAGATAACAATACCATTCAAATTAGTGTATGTATTTTCTATAATAAAATGCATAATTATTAATAGAATAATAAAAATAATTATTAAATATAAACAAATATATATATAATTATTAAATATAAATAAGGCTACGTAAATCTTTTTTTCTTTTTTTTAAGAAAGAAAAAATGAGGAGTGAAGGACAGGAAGAAAGAGGAAGAAAAGAGGGAGAGAGAACGGGAATGTAGCTTTATTCTAAAAATGGGTATTAATAATGGCCGATCAATATTTTGTGTATTTAAGGTGGAGAATGTATATTTTGTGTATTTAAAATGGAGAGCTCTATAAATATTTAATGAGTTTACTTGTTCTGTATCTGAGTTCAAGTTCTGGATATCCTTATTAATTTTCTTTCTCGTTGAGTCTAAATCTCTTTATGGGTCTTATGTATCTGGCTATTAGGATCATTGGCTCTTATTGTTGCATTGATCCTTTTACCATTATATTTTTGTTGCTTTGAAATCTATTTTATCAGATGCGAGAATTGCAACTCCTGCTTTATTTTATATATTTATTTTTGCTCTCCATTTGGTTGGTAAATCTTTCTCCATCCCTTTGTTTTGAGTCTTTGTGTATCTTTGGTTGTGAAATGGGTCTGGATGTGGCATACCATTTGGTTTTGGCTGTATCTTTTGATTGGGGGATTTAGTCGACTTAAATTTAGGGTTACTGCCATTTGATGTTAACTGGCTATTTTATCCATTTGTTGATGTAAATTCTTCTTTATGTTGATGCTCTTTACTTTTTGGTATATTTTTAGAAAGGCTAATATTGGTTGTTCCTTTCTATGTATAATGCTTCCTTCAGGAGCTCTTGTAAAGCAGGCCTGGTGGTAATAAAATCTCTGAGTACTTGCTTGTTCATAAGAGATTTTATTTTTCCTTCACTTGTGAAACTTAGTTCGGCAGCATATGAAATTCTGGGCTGAAAGTTCTGTTCTTTAAGGATGTTGAATATCTGTCCCCACTCTCTTCTGGCTTGTAGGGTTTCTGCTGAGAGATTTGCTGTAAGTCTAATAGGTTTCCCTTTGTGGGTAACCTGACCTTTCTCTCTGGCTGCCCTTAGTATTTTCTCCTTCATTTCAACCCTGGTGAATCTAACAATTATGTGCCTTGGGGTTGCTCTTCTTGAGGCATATTTTTGCTCTGTATTACCTGGGGTTGAATATTGTCCTGCTTTGCTAGATTGGGAAAGTTTTCCAGAATAAAATCCTGAAGAGTATTTTCCAGCTTGGATTCATTCTCTCCGTCACATTCAGGTACACCTATCAAACGTAGATTAGGCCTTTTCACATAGTCCCATATTTCTCGGAGACTTTGCTCATTCCTTTTTATCCTTTTTTCTCTATTCCTGTCTTCTCATTTTATTTCATTAAGTAGGTTTTTGACCTCTTATATCCTTTCTTCTGCTTGATCAATGCAGCTATTCAAACTTGTGCATATTTCGCTAAGTTTTCGTGTTGTTTAAATCAATGTATGTATGGACCCTAACATATATATAAGTATTTAGAGAGAGCACAATTTATACTGTATGGATGTTATTTTGCATGTTTTAACACATAATTAAAATTCTTACATATTACTAGAAATTTGCCATAAATATATTTTAAGTTCTGTATAATATTTTATTCCATAGAGAAAGTGAAAGTGACTTAACATTTTCCCTTTGCTGTGGCATTAGGTTGTTTTCTATCACTTGACATAAAATTTCAACATAATTTTCGGTATGTAGATCATTTTTACATTTCAGATTATGTCATTAAAATCTTTCTTTAAAGCTATGCTGGCGTAATTCACATCATACAATTCAACCTATTTAAAAAATGTAATTTCATGTATTATTCACACTATTGTTTGCTCATTACTGTAACGTAATTTTAAAACATTTGTTTAAAGAAATCAGTGCCTATTTGCAATCATTTCCACCTCAGACAACAATTAATCTATATGTCTCTCAATATTTGCCTATTCTGAATATCGACTTTCTTTTACTTAGCATAACATTTTCAAAGTTCATTTATGTTGGAGTATTTCATTTATGTTTATTGAAAAATAATATTTCATTGTATGGCTATGTCATATTTTATTTACTTATTTACTTCCTCCCACTTTTTGGGGGTTAGTTCTCTTAGAAACACTTGTGTATATGTTTTTACGCAGATGTGTGAATTTAAATGTCCAGAGAAATTGGTTTCATGTGACTCTGTCACTAATATTTCAAGTAAGTACCAAACTTTTCAGAGACTGCCATTTGTCATCTTTGGGATAATAATCTATTCCAGAAATAAATACTTGTGTACAGTATTACTGAGGAATGACTACAATTATTTTAAAAATTCTTCATACATATTGCTAACTTGCTTCCAAAAAGAGCTTCTATAAATGTATATATCTGATCTTTAAGAATTTATCATACTCTCTTCATCACTGAAGAGTACCTTTAAAATAAGCATAAATTTTGGAATAGGGAAGCATTTTGTCAAAGAACATAAATAATAATAACAGTTGACTTTTTTTAGGTTTATTAAAATTATAAACATCTGAAATTTTTTATCTTTAATTTATATTTTTGTTATGAGTTTTATTACCTATTTCCATCAGATTTCACAATGTATAGTTTATTTAATTTTTTGGCATATTTTTGTATATAATGGTTTATATTTCTATTATTTAACTGTTTTAATATTTTATTTTGGCATTTCTTCCATTGGATTGGTGTTTAGAAATTTTAATTGAACTTTTATTTTGAAATAATTAAAGATTCCATGCACTTATAAGAAGTAATACAAAGAGGTCAAATGTACTTGGTTTTCACTTTCCCCCTGTAATAACATGTTGCAAACTTACTATCCAATATCACATTCAGGATATTGATATGACACAGATTTCTATCACTACCAGAATCACTGATTTTACCCTTTTATAGACACACCTACTCTTCTCCCACCTTCACCCTCCCTTAACTCCTGGAAACCACTTAACTATTCTTCATTTCTATTATTTTGTCACCTCAACAATGTTATATAAATGAAGTAATATAATGTTTAACATTTTGTAATTGACATTTTCACTTAGAGAAATGCTCTGGATATTTATTCAGCTTATTTTGTGCATCAATAGTTAATTTATTTTTATTGCTAAGTAGTTTTCCTTGGTGTAGATATACCACAGTTTAAGTACTAACCTATTGAAAGTTACCTGGGTTGTTTGCAGGTTTGGCTATTATAAATGAAACTGTTATAAATACCCATGTACAGTTTTTACATGAAAATAAGTTTTTATTTCGAAGAAATAAATGCCCAGAGGTACAATTGCTGAATGGTATATAAGTAGTATGTTTAGTTTTGAAGAAAATGTTAA
The DNA here is from genome assembly GCA_031835075.1 of Saguinus oedipus. Lineage (NCBI taxonomy): Eukaryota > Metazoa > Chordata > Mammalia > Primates > Cebidae > Saguinus > Saguinus oedipus. Next base: position 63,267,637 of record CM063171.1, on the reverse strand, counting down.
ATTGTTTTCCAGTGTGGCTGTATGATTTTTTATATTCCCCAAAATAATATGTGAGTCATCCAGTTCTCTGCATACTTACCAGCATTTGATATTGATGCTCTATTTTACTGCATATATTCTGATAGGCACTTAGTGATAACTCATTGTATTTTTAAGTTATAATCCTCTAATGGCTAATACTGTTGATATCTTTCCTTATGCATATTTGCCGTTTTTATATTCTCTTTGGTCACATTTTTGTGGGTCAGTTTCTAGGATCTCTATTCTCTTCTATTAATGTATCTCTTTATACACCTCTACCAATCCCATATTGCAATAATTATTGTAGCTATATGGGTCTTGAAATCAAATAAACAGATTATTCCCATTTTAATTTTTTTTTCTGAAAATTATTTTACTATTCTTGTTTCTTTGCCTTTCCATATTACATTTCAGAATGATTTTTTTCTATATATACCAAAATATTGTGCCTAGATTTTCACGGGAATACTATTCAACCTATAAATCTATTTGAGAGAATAGACATGTGTTCTTTTTATGTCGAATTTTCCTATTCATAAATATCATTGTGGTAGGTATTCTAATTCCCAGAATCTGTGCAATTTCAGTTGTAAAACTTCCATTAAATTTCTGCTGTATGTTATCTATTCATTTGTCAAGTTTATATATTTTCCTGAGACTATTTTCTCACTTGTTTCAAGCATGTTTCTAGTTGCTTGTTGAAGAATTTTTGTAATGGTTGCTTTAAAATTGCTATCAGAAAATTCTAACATCTCTGTCATCTCATGTTATTGTCTTGATTGTCTTTATTCATTTATTTTGAGATTTTCCTGGTTCTTGGTATGATATGTAACTTTCAATTGTACCAGAATATTTTGTTATGTTATGACACTTTTAATCTTATTTAAACCTTCTGCTTTTACTGGTGTCCTCTGACAACACTTTGGCAGAGGAATGGGGTTATTTTTTCTTTATTGCCAGATGAAGGTAGAAGTCCAAGTGCTCCACATGGCTATTGTTAACACACACAGGTAAGGACTTCTCATTACTGCTGGCTTCAAATGTTAGTCCTGGCTCTCTGCGGGTCCTTCATTATACCTCCATGGTTGGGAAGGGTATAAATGCCCTCTTATTGCTGCCGTGTGGCCTGCCCCATCATATAGAGACAGAAACCTCATTAAAGCTGGGTCATGGTAAAAATTCTGATTCTTCAGTAGGACCACTATGATATGACTCCAGTGAAAAGTGGAAGGGACACCTCACTACTGCTGAATGGGAGTGGAAGTCCAGGTATCTTCATGGTCTCCAGTAACTTCACAGAGAGATTGTTTGTTACTACCTCAGGGGATGAAAGTCCCCTTAGTCTTCTCTGATGCCACTGTAGTAAAAGGTGGGGAGGGTATTGGCTACATTCTTAAAGTTTCATCAGAATGGAAATCATATTATACATATCATATGATGATAATATACATTAGTATGTCTAACTAAGTTTGTATTTTTAACTATTGTAAATCTTTGATAGAAGAGTGAGTACTGTGTATAATAAGTCATGTCAAGGGGCATAGATAAGAATGGTCCCAACAAAAAGCCAGCTCTCTAAAGCTAAAGAACTAGGAATGGAGCAGCCTTGTTAGACAAAAACTTAGACAATAGTCACTCTGTTCCAGTCAAAAGCCACAGGAAAAACAAAAATGTACCCCCAATCCTTGAATACACAAAAATAAGAAGGCCAAGTAGAGAGCCTGAACTTTTTGGATGGGAGAGGAGAAAGAGGTCAGATGGAGTGAAAGAGAGGTGAGACAGCCTCTCAACATGCCTATCAAGCCCTTCAAGCTCTTTTTATTGAAGTGTATCTACCACACATCAATGACTCTTTCCTAAATTTTCAACTTTGACTAAGGTTTTTTAAATCTATTTTTTTCTAATCATTTACCTCAATGAGTGATGATATGTAAGGGATATGACTACTATGTTTATTCTCATATCTTGCCTAAAATGTCTGCAGATGTTTATTTAGAGTATTATTTCTCGATTACCTAAATATAAATAAAATACGACATTAATTCTTCATCAAATTTACCTTAATTCAAACTTGTACTTATTTTTAGCTCTCTTTTGTATTTTTATATATTATAATTAGCATCTAAAAATTACTGTTAAATTTTGAGGTAGAACCTAGAGGAGAATATATACATTTTATGGTTTCATTATGTCATTAAGTACAGGGTTCTAGTGGGTGAAAATAATTTTTCCCTTTCTTTTTGCATTATTCAACTTACATTTTACTACTTATTAAAAGATGAGTTGTACCTATTTTCCATATTTCATGTCCTGTTCTGCTTCTATTTCATTCATTTTAAAATCCTGCTAGTATAAAAAGTAGTTTGGTGTCTGGTGCCTGAAACAGGTTAAAAATGAATTAATTTTTGAATATGAATGACCTTGTTAAAAAAAAAAACCCTGGTCAATTGCTATTAATTGGTATCTTCTCTGAAGTTAAGAAAAACAGTTAAGAGGAAACATTTCACTTAAGCAAAGCTAATTCTGCTTTACAGGCTTGCTTTTCTGACAGTTATGTAAGTGACCTGGAGAACAAAATGGTAAAGGTCATTCTAAGTAGACATTATGCAGTTATTTCTCACTGATCACCTGTCCTATAGAATTATAGTCAGATCCCTGACTATTAAAACCTTTTATAATATATGAAAATTCTAACGTGATAGTTACCACTGACAACAACACCTTCATAAAGTGTCTGAAGACTTTGTTCCTTTTGGAAATGTAATTTTTATTCATCATAAATAAACTTAGATGAATTAAATAACTAGACTTGAATTTCTATAGTTTGGTAGTAACCTCCAACGTAGACTTTATGTTTCTAGAGAACTGCATAATCTTCCAGTATTGGAAATAAGCTCTGAGCCTTAGAAATAAAGACAGCCAAATATTTCACAAAAATGTTTTTAGTTGATAGATTTATAAAACTCTTACAGTATTTTTGTATGAGTGTTAATATCATATGGGATAGACCTACTTAAGATCAAAGATCTGTTCTTATATTTATTCCTAACATAAAGCCAAGAAGAAATTACACACAAAACATATAATTTTAATTGCATCTTAAGTAATATTTATTTGTTAAAAAAAATTACCATGCAATTTAACTTACCTTTGATTTCTTTATGATTATCAGTTTTGATGACCATATCTCATTCTCGATGCTGGGAAACATAAACATTGATCAAGGAGAAATAGACGAATATAGATTATAATGGAGAAAAATAATCTTTCTACCCATTTTTATCTTGTAGTTCAGATATTTTAACTTTTGCAGAGGTATCCTGATTTTATTGTTTATGGAAATCCATGTGTATATATATTAGACAACATGTCAAAAATTTGTCCTATGCTATTGTAATTCTATAGGACAGGTGATCAGTGAGAAATGGTTTTTAGAGAAAATTCAAATTCGGGAAATACAGCATTTAATCAAATGCAGTAGTTTTTGTACTGCACCAAATTTCAGAAACTAACCTGCATTAGTTATGTTTTTACTTTGTTAGAAATAGAAATGGTTGGAGAATTTTCTAAAATTATTTTACTGTGAAATATGGCATCTTATTGGCCAGCTTTGAGGAATAATTCAGGCTTTCTGAATGTGTTTTTCCTTTTGAAGAATGGTTGTATGTTGAATGATCTTTTTGAGAATCTTTTGTATTTCATTCTTTGCTTGAAGCAAGCCACTTATATATTTTATCTAAGGTTTTGTACTTCAACTGTTTCCAGTGGTTCCTCAAAACAAAGTGTCTGAGTATTCTAGAGTATGACTAGCAGGACAAAACGCAAATTTGTCTATTATGTTCAGGGATGCATTTGACCCCCAACAATGTCTGTCGCAAAGTAGTACTCAAATATTAATTTTAGTGAAGGAAATAGTAAGTTTTGTTTATTAGTTTTTGAAAAGGCCTGTTATTTTCTTTACTGACTCCTGGAAACATTACTTTCTTGATCTGCTGATGTTATAACTCTGCTGCACTCACCTGAAAGCATGGCATTGTCAACTTAAAATACAGTGGAAATTTGTCTCAATGAGATAAATATTCTGCTGCTGTCTGTAATAGACAGCTAGTAAGTATATATTTTTTGAGATGGAGTCTTGCTCTGTCACCCAGGCTGGAGTACAGTGGTACAATCTCAGTTCATTGCAACCTCCGCTTTCTGGGTTCAAACTATTCTCCTACATCAGCCTCCCAAATACCTGGGACTACAGGCGGGTATCTCCTGGCCTAGCTAATTTTTGTATTTTAAGTAGATACAGGGTTTCATCATGTTGGCCAAGCTGGTCACAAACTCCTGATCTCAGGCAATCCACCTGCCTCAGCCTCCCAAAGTGCTGGGAATACAGAAGTGAGCCACTGCACCCAGCCTTGTAAGTATAAATATTATTTCTCATTTATATTCCTAGAGCCCAGCACAATGCTTGGTAATTTGTAGGTGAGGAACAAAAGTTTAACTTGATAGAAATCTAAAATGTTCCTGCTTCCAATAAGATTGATTTTACACACACACACACACACACACACACACACACACACACACATTTAGTTCGTTGAAGTATATTTCCACTGTTTTTTAAGTTGAGGATTTTTAACTGAATGCTTCCTTGGCTGCTTTAGTAAACACTGTTAGAAATATGGATCTATAAATACTCACAGAAATAAGTAATATGAATATGTACAAGAAATTGGAAAATTTTTAGTGTAGAGGATGTTTATTTCTTGGAACACAGTATTAACAATAGCAACTTCTACACTGTCTTTATCACTTGTTATCTTGTTAATGGCTTTCGATAAACATTTTATGAACTTCTAGGCAAATGCATCCAAAAAAGGCCAAACTTTGTTTGCATTTGATTTTAATAAAATAAAATTGAAATGCCTTTTCTCAGCTATTGTAGTACCATACAATAAAGTTAGTGTATGTATATTAATCAATTTTGTTCCCAAATATGCATATGTTGAGAGTTAGAAATTGAACTAAAACTTGGTGTTACTATTGAAGCAAACGAGGAACTTTTAATATGAATTAGTTGATGAATGCTGCAATTATTAATTTTATTTGAATTCTTAAATGATACATAGTTGAACTTTTGTATTTAAAATCATTCTGTGAGGTACAAAACTAAGTAATAAGTAGTATCATAAAATGTAAACATATTAAGAATTCTATTCAGAGTATCATGAGACACATATTGTTTTTGAAAATCATCTGGTGTCATGAAGTAGAATTCAGATATTGGAATTTGTACCATTGGTAGAAAGACATAACTTTTGTTTTCTGTTGAGTATGGTTGATTTAATCTTTATTTTCAAAATCAATGGCCCAAGAAATTGATAGTTAAGAGACATCATCTTTTGATGTTTCTTCAATTGATCTTATTTGTACTTCATTAACTTTTCTTTGGTATCAGCAATAAGGACAATGAAAAATACCATCTGTGGAATGCTCACTACGTGTCAGGCACTCATCTAAACACCTTTAGAAAGCAGAATTCTTATTTTTCATATCTTATAGATAAGGAAATGAAGATTTGAAGTATTTGAACAGCTTGTTTCAGCAAATTGGTGTTTGAGTAGAAATTTGAGCCCTAATCATCCTGAAAACAAGTCTTTTCTCTTTAATTTTGTCATTTAGTGTGTCCATGTCACACTTCTGAAAATATACATCTGATCAATGCACACCGGAAACAGAAAGTAAGGATGGATTTCTAAGGGAAAATTAGATGCAATTAGTGAAAATATTTGCACTTTTTGCAAATGCTCATGCAAAGTCTATTTATTTAGTTTTTAAATTGTTCTAACACGATCATCAATCTTATTTGCCAGGGCACAGAATACAAATCATATGAAAACTATGTCTTACAAGTGTGCCAAATACAGGGAAATTGTAAACTGTGTCACAGAATAAAAGTTAAACATTTTTAGGCAAATCAGGGAAAATAATAACTTTGTTGGCTAATGTTACTTTAATTATCATTTGATATGCCTGAGTATCACTGTATTTCTGCATACTATTTGTACTTTGTATTGCAGTAGGAGGTAATGAACTCAAAAAAGGAGAGACTTAATTACAAAGCAATAATTGTAAAAACAACAAAAAAATGTGTTTAAAGTATTTGAAAGCCCAAAAATCTGGTCCATGATTCATCAACATAATCAATATATAAGACACAGAAAAATGGAGTATGCTAATTTTCAAATAAATATTTGATTAAAAAAAAACTGTCATAAAGACCAAATTGTTTTCCACCAAAGTGCTTTTCCCAAAATTTATTAGCGTAATTTTGTATAGCAAATGGGTGGGTTACTACTACATGATGATGATTTATTTCTGTATCTCATGTATATTAAGCATCAATTAATTTCAGCCTATTACTATTATTGTTAACTTATTTTAACCATTTAGCAGCCTTGTCATATTTTACATATATCACTATATCTGATATAATATAAAAATATGATACTAATAATATTATCACCTTCATAGGGTGGTGAGAAATACTTAGTTCAGTGCATGGTACATGGCGATTTCTCAGGTAATATTTCCATTACTGATGTATTCATTGACAAATGTACTTTTTTAATAGTCAGTATTACATATTGACTCTAATAAATATAGGCAGTTCTGAATAACTTTTCTAGATCACTGGACAGAAGAAATGATTGACTATATTACGTGATTATTATGAGTGTTCCATGAATCAAATGGACTTATTGGAATTCTTAACTTAGATATAACAATCATTTATATTTATGGTGGTAATATAATGCTGAAAATAAATTTGGACCTCGCTTTTAGAAGAAAAGTTTGCTTTGAAAAGTTAAATATATACATTTATGTATATATATAGTTATATATTGTCATACAAAAGTATACATATACATATATACATATATGTGTATGTGTATATAAATATTTATATACATATAAAATAAAGGGATGCCTCTACAAATATAAAATAACTCCTTTATTTTCACCTGCCAATTACTCTTCATGAGAAGTCTAAAGTGATCAGGTGGCTGATCAGTTTGGGTGGGAATCTTAATGTGAAAGATTTCCATCTCTGGGAAGCAGGATTTGACCTGGAAGGTAAAGTAGTATGGGGACAGAAGTACAAATTATTCAAGTGGGTCATTGAAAATAATGGGAGGAGAGACACTCTCAATTTCAATTTAGTTCCATGTAGTCTAATTATTGATTACATAGCATTATATAATACCAGATGGTTCAGCTGTATACAAAATCATGACAGCTTCTTAACCTCACAAAAATGCGATCTCCACCGACTTCTTACTGATACTCTCAAGAGGCTATGTCAATGTTTTATTAGGCTGTCATCTTCAGAGAGATGTAGTGTCTTAGTTTTGGCTCCTATAGCAGAATACAGTAGAATGGGTGACTTAGCAGAAATTTCTGAGAGTTCTGGAGGATGGGACAAATAAACGAGCTGCTTCAGTTCCTAGGTGAGGGCTTTTTTCCTGACTTGCGGTCTTCTCATTGTATCTTCACATTGGGAGAAGAGAAAGGTTGTCTTGTGTCTTTTCTTTTGAGGGCACTAATCTCAGCATGAGGGCTCTACACTCATTACCTAAATACTTCCCAATGGCCCATCTAGAAATATCATCTCATTGAGGATTAGAGCTTCTATGTATGGAGTTTTAGGGGCGAACACAAATATTTAGTACGTAACGTGTGGTGTATGGTAAGAAGACTGGGTATATGATCTTATGTCAGTTGCCATACTTTCTGCCCCTTGAAATTGGTCCCTTAGTTTAAGGTGATTATTTGGGATCCCAAGCTAATAAATCACACATTTTATGATCATTTAGATAATGATATTAGCTAAAGTACTGTAGACAGGAAAGGAAAACTATATCCAGAATACCTGATAGTCATATTCGGAAATAATTTCTGTTCTTTCCAGAGTGGAAGAAGTATGATATAAACTACTTTTCACAAGTGGCTAGTAGTTCTGCACAGTAGCAAGAATTTTCAGATAGCTCCTCAAGATGTCTTACCCTAATCCCCATTATTGTGAATATGACAGATATCACACCTGTGATTTATTACATTACATGAAGAAAATAATTTTGAAAAGGTAATAAAGTTACTACGTCTTAACCATCTTTATGTAGTTAATGTGCATGGATGTCAGTTAACTTTAAGTTAATTATAAGGAAGAGTGTCCAGGCGGTCCTAACTGAATCACATGAGCCCTTTAAAAGTAGACAGTTGGCTGGGCACGGTGGCTCACACCTATAATCCCAGCACTTTGGGAGGCCAAGGTAGGCAGATCACGAGGTCAAGAGATTGAGACCATCCTGGCTAACATGGTGAAACCCCATCTCTACTAAAAAATGAAAAAATTAGCTGGGCATAGTGGCATGAGCCTGTAGTCCCAGCTACTTGGGAGACTGAGGCAGGAGAATTGCTCAAACCTGGGAGGCGGATATTGCAGCGAGCCGAGATCGCGCCATTGTACTCCAGCCTGGCACCTGGTGACAGAGGGAGACTCTGTCTCAAAAATTAAATTAAATTAAATTAAAATAAATAAATAAAAGCAGACAGTTTTCTCCTGTGTATTGCAGAATGAGAATCAGAGACACGAGGAGGACAACAAGGATTCAACACAGAACTTGGCTTTGAAGATGAAAGTGTAACCGGGTTTATTCTTGGATATTGTGGGTTCTTGGCTTCCAACCTCTCAAAGAATAAGCGGAGAGGCCGCTTCTGCTGCACTGTATGCTCGCAAAGTAAAATTTCAGACCCAAAACAGTGTTGCAGAAAGGTGATTTTATTTAGGTAGAGGAAAGAGAAGGAAAGAAGAGAAAGGCCTCCACGAAGAGTGTGGAAGGGGATTCCAGAGGGGAAATCCCGGAGGGAGCTCCCACCGTGAGGGAGGGGACTCCAGAAAGTTGGAAATCCCTTGCAGGTGAGAGAGCATGGACTTTTATCCTGGGAGAAACCCCCACCTCCTCCAAGACCCTGGGCCAATGAAAGGAATTCCTTAGAACTTCCGTTGGAGTGATTGACTTTCAGTTTCTCCCAGTGCCCACGAAATTCAAACATAAACTGTTGAATCTCCTGGATGGAGAGAGATGGGAGAGGGGCATGGTGCCAGGGAAATTCTTGCCCTTAAAACTACACCCCCTCATGGACTCGGAAAGAGAACACATTCCCTCAAAAGGGGCAGTTTTCAAGGCCCCAGTAACACCCTTGACCAGTCATGAAAAACCTACAGTCCTACACCCACGTGGAACAGAGTTCTGCAAAACTTGTTAGAGTCTAGATGTGGATTCTTCTCCCATGTGTCTAGGTGAGAGCTAAGCCTGGCTGATACTTTAATTTTTCACCTTGTGAGCCTCTATAAAGAGAACCCAGTTAAGCCCACCCAGAATTATCACCTACATAACTGTGAGTTAATAAATGTATGTTTTTTAAAGCCACCGTATTTGTGATTTGTTATGCAGCAATAGAATGATACATTATTCTTGAGGCATTGTACCACATTGTGAGCTCAGTTTTTTCCTAACCTCCTGACTATTCAGACATTCAGAAGGGTCAGTAACTAGGTCAGTCTTGGCAAGAGAGAACACACGCTGTTGACCCCTCCTTTCATGAGCTTGTGCAATTACATGAAAGTCAAGACCAGACACCAGTTCATATCATCTGAATTAGTCATAATTTTCATTGGGTTGTTTGTTGCTTCTTTTGCAGTTATTTTATTGTGAGCATTAGATGAAGGTTAAGGATAAAATTACTGAGTTCAAGATGTCAAAGGGTAGACAATACTTGAAGGAATTACTGATAACACATTCATTTGGTTAGTGAAACACATACATTCATCTTCTTCCACAAGCTAAGCACCCAGTGAGCTGATTAAGTAGCAAGGGCAATAAGGTCACTTATTCATTAAAAATGGTTAGTCTGTCATTGCAGAAGTCACTCTGGCTCCTGCTGGCATGTAGTGATCTTTACTAGCATACTTATTTTCTTATCATCTGAATAAGGAAGTCGGAGTTCCTTTACAGTGTTCTAGTCCACAGAAAACCTAATTCAGCACAATCCATGACCATCAAAGAGAGATTGATGCCTAGGTGCTCAATGTTTATTCGTGGTGTGGCTGATTGAGCTTTTATGCCAGTTTCTTTAACAGGGGGATTAAAGTTTCCAGCACCTCGGAGTATTAGCCAAGATCTCTATCAGTATTTCTGCAGACCCTCTTGGAAGCACAAACAGCAGACTTACATTACTTTTTTTTAGGTAGATGTTTTAAGAAAATGCTTTCTCAAGAACAGCAGATTCAAAACATGTTTTAAATGAATAAGTTTATGAAATTTGTTAATGACAAGGTTTTTACAATTTGGCAAGGTAGGGGTAAAATACTATCAAATCAAGTTTAATCTGGGGGCAAGTTAAGCATCATTCTTTATAAATTCTTGTACAAATCATACACATGACAGCAGTCATTGCCTCCTAGTTAACGCTAATATATCAGTGCTCACATGTTGTGTCTACTCTCACAGTTCTATCAACATTCCTTTTGCCTAAACCCAATTTTTTTTTCAGTTTTGTAATCTTGTTTCTTCCAAACTTGGACAAAAGCCAACCCATTGCCTGATGCCCAGGAGCTCAGTCCTATCCTTACTTCAGGCTGCTTTTCTGTATCCACAAAATGGTCAGACCCACTGCCTACTAGTCAATTTTCCCATGTTTTTGTCTGTCAGAGTTACTCTTAAGTGGTCTTTACTGTAGCAGAATTCTATCTTTGATATAACCCAACTTTCTGAGCCAATTTCTTTGTGAAATAGCCCCAGTACTGTTTCCTTCTATGCTTATTTGTTGTTATTGTTGTTTGTTTATTTCTTTGTTTTTGAGATGGAGTCTTACTCTGTCACCCAGGCAAGAGTACAGTGTGGCACGATCTCGGCTCACTGCAACCTCTGCCTCTCCGGCTCAAGCTATTCTTCTGCCTCAGCCAATGATGTAGCTGGGATTACTAGCTGAGCCCCCAGGCTCAGCTAATTTTTGTATTTTTAATAGAGACAGGGCTTCACCATGTTGGCCAAGCTGGTCTCAAACTCCCGACCTCAAGCGATCCACCCGCATTGGCTTCCCAAAGTGCTGGGATTACAGGTGTGAGCCACCATACCCAGACTGTTTCCCCCTCTTATAGTTGTTCATAGGGAACCATTCATGAGGTTCATGATTATGAGTTGAGTGAGAGGCATGGGTGACATAGTGATAGGTAAAATGGGAGTTTAGGTCACGTATTTATGCAGTTTAATCATGTTCTCTGGTCTTCCTGGGGGATATTTCTGAATATACCATTTCGTGTGATATAAGTTTGCCTAACTCATTGGCTTAGTGGCTCTGCCAAAACTAAACTTATGATGGAAGATTTGAATGCGCAGTCACTTGATAATTGTTGCTTAGCATCCCAAAGACCACAGGATTCTCATTTTCCCAGCATGTAATTCATTTTTTTTTTTGGACCATAGATCTCTTTGAGAGGAACTAGGGAAAGATCAATATATATCTCAATTTTATATAAAATTTTAAAAGTATGTATGTGTGTATCTGTTCAGTATACTTAGTGTTTCATTAAAGGTTCTTTCTCAAAAATAATAAACACCCTCACATAAAAGAAAAGGTATGAATACTTCCACAAGGGAGAAAACATTTTTTTTCCCTCAACCTCCATGATTTTTTAGTTAGGATGAATCCCTGTGACAAAAGGCAGATTAGCGAGAAAAATAAACAAATTCATTAATGCATATTACTCACATCATGTGGTAGAAGACTTAATGAAAAGCAACTAAAAGTAGTGGCTTAGAACTCTGGAATTTTCAATAGAAAACAATAAACTTTGAAAAAAGGATAGAACAAAGGGCTTTAGGCTTCCACCAGCCAGAACACTGTGGGATGTAATGACGTGGAAGGAAACTAAAGAATAAGCCTTGTCTGTAGACTCCTCTGGTGCCTTCTCTGGGCTGGTAAGTGTCTAGAATTGTCTCTAGTCAAGGAAAATGTATATCCTGATGATAGGCAGAAAAGGAGGAGAATATACAGAGCTTTTTCTCTATTTGCTGCTTCTCAAGTGCCTTCAGTTTAAATGTATTTTTTATGTTAAAGAGGCATATTTTGTGCTGACGTATTCTGGATTCCTTTATTACCGTCTTGTTTAGGAGGCTGGACTAATACTGCAGGGTATATTCTACATTAGCAATTGGCATTTATTACAACAATGTATAGTTAGCTTAACATTAGAAAACTAATTAATTTAATTTCTCACATTATCTGAACAAATAATATGATTATTTCCATAGATAGAGAAAAACTTTGAAAAAAATTCAGCACCAACCAGAAATTAAAGAAAATTTTCTTGATCTAATAACAAATATCTATAGTAAACCAACCATTAACATAATATATAATGGCGACATATTAAGTTCTTTCTCCACAATGTCAGGTAATAAGCAAGGAAATTTTCTTCCAACAATTCTATTCAATACTCCACCATGGATTATAACCATTTTTATAATAAAGAAAAATAAAATATATAAACGTAAAGATGTGAAACTGTTTTTAATCCATAAGTAATATAATTTACACAATAGAAAATCCTAAGCAGCCTATTAAAAAAGAACTAATAGTTAAACTTAGTATACTTACAAGATAGAGCAACAATATACAAATGAGTTCTCTCTCTACTCTTTAATAGTAGCCATTCTGACTGGTGTGAAATGGTGTCTCACTGTGGTTTTGATTTGTATTTCCCTGAAGATGAGTGATGCTGAACATTTTTCCATATGTTTGTTGACTGCTTGTATGTCTACATTTAAGAAGGGTCTGTTCATATCCTTTGCTCATTTTTTAAATGCAACCATTTGTTTTTTGCTTGTTGAATTGTTTAATTTCTTTGTGTATGCTGGATATTAGACCTTCATGAATGTAGTTTGTGAATATTTTCTTTCATTTCCTAGGTTGTTCATTTACCTGGTCATGGTTTCTTTCGTTGTACAGAAGCTCTTTAATTTAATTAAATCCTGTTTGGTACTTTTTGTTTTGTTGCAATTGCCTTTGAGGACTTAGCCATATATTTTTTGCCAAGGTCTATGTCCAGAATGGTATTTTCTAGATTATTTTTCCTAGGATTTTTATAGTTTTACATCTTACATTTAAATCTGTAATCTATTTTGATTTAATTTTTGTATATGGAAAAATTAGGAGTCCAGTTTTACTCTTCTGCATATGGCTAGCTGGTTATCCCAGAACCATCTATTGAAAAGGGAGTCATTTGTCCTTGTTTTTCTGTTGTTGTTGACTTTGTCAAATTTCAGAGCATTGTAGATGTGTGACATTTCTTGGTTCTCAATTCTCTTCCATTGGTCTATGTGTGTGTTACTAAATAGACAAAAAAGTAACATATACTGGCAAGGCTGCAAAGAAAAGGGAATGCTTATACACTCTTGGTGAGAATACAAATTAGTTCAAACACTGCAGAAAGCAGTTTGGAGATTTATCAAAGAACTTAGAACTGCCATTCAACCTAGTATTAACATTACTGGGTATATATCTAAAGGAAAATAAATCAGTCTACCAAAAGAACATGTGAAAACATATGTTCATCACAGCACTAGCACAGTAGCAAAGATATAGAACTAACCTAGCTGCCCATCAATGGTGTGTTGGTTAAAGAAATCTGCTACATATCCTATGGGATACTACACAGCCATTAAAAAAAAAGAACAAAATCATGTCCTTTGCAGCAACGTAATCTGAAGCAAATTAACACAAGAATGGAAAATCAAATACCGCATGTTCTCATTTATAAGTGGGAGCGGAGACTTGAGTACACATGATGTAAACATAAGAACAAAAGACCCGGGGTACCACTGGTGGGGAGAGAAGAAGAGGAGCGAGGGCTGAAAAACTACCTCGTGATTACTGTGCTCACTGCTGGGTTACAGTGTCATTTATGCCACAAACCTCAATGTCATGCAATTTACCTATGTAACAAACCTGCAAATATAACATATGTATAATATATGTATAGTGTTCTCTATATATTTGTGTTTATATGTATATATAATAGGTAAAATGCTAATTTTCTCTAATTTGATCTATAAACACAAGTTAATCCTAATCATGATAACCAGGTTGGCTTTTCATAAGAAACTGACAAGGTGTTTTATTAGTTTAATGGAAAAAATAAGGACCTAGAATAGCCGAAAGTATCTTGAAACGTTAAAAAAGGAAGTAAGCTTTTAAAACTTTCTGTATGTAATAAAAGATTAATTATCAACCTCATATATTGCTGGTGGAGTATAAAATTATACAGGAAGTTCTCATCCACGTTGAGAACTTATTTTCCAGATTCCTATAAAACTATACACTACAATTTCCTTGTGATCCAGCAATATTTCTTTTAGTTATTTAACCAAATACACATTTATTTACATGTTTATGTATACTTGTTAAATAACTAAAATATCCTCAAAATGATTTGGTACTCACATGTGTATAGCAGCTTTATTATAGTGTTTTCAGACTAGAGACACTTCAAAAGTTCAGCTACAGATGAACTGCAAAACAAATAATGTGTAGAGAGGAAGTGGTAATAGTTGACGTTGATTTACTGGATGTCACAAGGAAACTTTCCTGTAGGATGAAAATATTCTACATCTTTATTGGTGTATTGGTTACTTAGGTTTATAATCTTTCAATACTCTTAACTGCACAGCTTGAGATCTGTGCATGCCAATGTTTTTAATTTTATCTCAGTAAAAATTAAATAAAATATGTGTCCTGTCTGTGTGTCTGATGGTGCTGTGTGTGTACATATGTAAGTTAAATAAAATAATTAAATTAGTAATTATTAACAACAGAATGATTCATCCTTTAACAAACACATAATTTTACTTCTCCTTTTGACTCACAAATGGACACCATGCATTTTTATAATTAGGAAAAACTTATTCTGTTTTACAGGTATTGGCTTGAATGTAACTGGTTTCCTTTAAGTAAATGATATCTGCTAAATTGCTCACTGTAAATTGGCAAAAAGACTTACTCTTAAAGTAAAAAAAAAAAGTCTTCCTTGAATTGGATATGAAAATTTTATAAATTATTAATATGATTAAAACAAAAATGTTAAAACATAAACATGATATTTTCACTCATTTTCTATTGCACACAATATTAGTTTAGCTTTCTATTGCTGCTGTAACAAAATACCACACTTAGTGGTGTGAAAAAACACAAATTTGTTATTTTTAGGTTGGAAGTCCAACATAGATCTCACTGGGATAAAAATCAAGATGTCAGCAAGCTGTATTCCTTTCTGAAGGCTCTAGGAAATAATATGCTTTTTTGACTTTTTAATCTTGTATAGGACACCCATATTCTTTGACTCATGGTCATCTTCCTCCATCTACCAATGAGAGCAGGTTGAGTTCTCCCATTTAATCAGTATCACAGTAAATCTTCTGACTGCGGCTTTCAATTTTAAGAACCCTGTGATTACATTGCATCCACTTGAAAAGCCCAGGATAATTTATTTATTTTAAGGTCAACTAATTAGCAACTTAATTTCATCAGCAACTTTAATCTTCCTTTGATAGGAGTCATTATTCTATCCATTACAAACACACATGATCATGTATAAAATGTAAAATATTTATATCAAAATAATTTTTTTCCAGGTTCATTTTATAGCCTAATAAAATTTCATCTGTGAAATTGTATTAGCTTTTAAAAATTTTTTTCAATATATGGCTTACCCTTTAACTAGTTTTATCCTACATATATATGTATACACATATCTACTGATATGCTGGTAAAATAATTTTTTATCACACTCTACGTAATGTTTTATAACATTGTTTTATTATTTTACATTTATACAAATGTTATATAGTTCCAGAGCCTAAATTACTCACTGGAATTAATTGGAATATATGTGTGTGTGTGTATGTGTGTGTATATATATATATATATATATATATATATATATATATACACACACACATACATAGACAAAAAATAAAGAATGAAGGGAGTAATTTTCTGATGAAATTTGAATTTTTCCTAACTAATATCACTCAAAATACACAGTATATACTATATTATAAATTGAAACACTATAATAATTCGAAATACAAGCTTAGCTTGATTTGCTGAATGAATATCATCAGTAGATGATATTTATAATATGACATTTAATTACAGACATTGCTTTAAAACCTGGTAGTTTGAAGCATACCAGAGAAAAATTGAACAAATATTTGGTTGTTATTGAATGAGAAATAATTTCGATTTTCAGGAATTTGTAGCAATTTAGAGTTGTGTAATTTATTATTGGATATAATCATTAAGAAACACATTTTACAGCAAGTTAAATTAAATGGTAGTAGGGATAAAGTGAACTAATGTTATTTTTTTTTCCTTCCCCCAGTTCAGGTGATTAGAGTCCTGACATGTAGTCCTGACATCCATCCTTGATGGATGAAAGGAGGCAGTGAAAAAGGAGATAAAGTAATAACAGTAAAGTCAATATTGAATCAGAAATACATTGAGATTCTCAGAGAAATCAAGATATGTGCTTCAATCATTAAAGTTTGTCACTACTGAGATTTGTTGGTTGATGAGCTGTCAATGAACCTGGAGAAAATGCTTTTATAAGAAATAACTCTACTTTCAGAGAAAGCAGTTTAATACCCAAAGGACTCTGTATAAATAGAACTTCTAAAGTACAAATGGCAATAAAGTTTGTAGATAAAAGAGATAGAGTTTAACTTAATTCCCAAAAAGGCAGCCTCTATATTTTCTCTTTAGTACTTTAAGTTTTTGGTAATTATATATAAATATGATGATTTTCAGCCCTTTTTTTTCTAGTAAGGAGGTATTGTATATGCAAAACATAATAAAATACAACATATGATTTTATCCAAATCAGTCCATTTAAATTTCATTACTATAAATATTTACTATGGTCAACTTAAGTCAACTGTCTATTATCTATGAGTCATGAAAAATTTTAATTTACAGGCTTTCCATAGTTTTAACTCTACTGAAAGTGTTAAATAAAATGTCCAATGAGACTTTCACTAAGGAGGCTAAATACAGTTCTGGTTAGATGCTAAATATTTTTTAAACTACATGGATAGAAAGGATTATTACAGGTCATCATACAAAACAGATAATCTGAATCATCCGCATGACATTGTTTAACTTTATTATTATTTTTTGTACTTTAAGTTCTGGGGTACATGTGCAGATCTTGCAGGATTGTTGCATAGTTACACACATGACATGGTGGTTTGCATAGGAGAACACATGTTATGGTGGTTTTCTCCATCCCCCTGTCACCTACATCAGGTATTTCTCCCAAAATTATCCTTCCCCAACCTTCCCAACCCCTGCTGTCCCTCTGTTGGCACCCCAACCCCCAACAGACCCTAGTGTGTGATGTTCCCCTCCCTGTGCCCATGTGTTCTCATTGTTCAATATCCGCCTGTGAGTGAGAACCTGCAGTGTTTGATTTTCTGTTCTTGTGTCAGTTCACTGAGAATGATGGTTTCCAGATTCATCCATATTCCTACAAAGGACATGAACTCATTCTTTTTTATGGCTGCAGAGTATTGCCTGGTGTATATGTGCCACATTTTCTTTGTCCAGTCTATCATCGATGGGCATTCGAGTTGGTTCCAGGTCTTTGCTATTGTAAACAATGTGGCAAGGAACATATGTTTGCATGTGTCTTTACAACAGAATGATTTATAATCCTTTGGGTATATACCCAGTAATGGGATTGCTGGGTCAAATGGAATTTCTATTTTTAGATCCTTAAGGAATGACCACACTGTCTTCCACAATGATTGAACTAATTTACACTCCCACCAACAGTGTAAAAGTGTTCCTATTTTTTCACTTCCTCTCCCTCATCTGTTGTCTACAGATTTTTTAATGATCGCCATTCTAACTGGTGTGAGATGGCATTTCAATGTTGTTCTGATTTGCATGTCTCTAATGACTAGTGATGAGGAGCATTTTTTCATATGTTTGTTGGCCTCATATATGTCTTCTTTTGAGAAGTGTCTGTTTATATACTATGCCCACTTATGAATGAGTTTGTTTCTTTCTTTCTTATAAATCTGCTTTAGCTCTTTGTAAATTCTGGGTATTAGCTCTTTGTCAGATGGGTAGATTGCAGAACTTTTTTCCCATTCTATTCCCATTTGTTGATTGCAAAATTTTTTTTCCATTTCTTGTAAATTTTCTTTAGTGCTTTGTAGATTCTGGATATTAGCCCTTTGTCAGATGGGTAGATTGCAAATATTTTCCCCTCTGTTGGTTTCTGGTTCACTCTAATAATTGTTTCTTTTGCTGTGCAGAAACTCTTAAGTTTAATTAGATCCCATTTGTCTATTTTGGCTTTTGTTGCCATTGCTTTTGGTGTTTTAGTCATGAAGTCCTTGCCTATGCCTATGTCCTGAATAGTATTGCCTAGATTTTCTTCTAGGGTTTTTATGGTGTTAGGTCTTATGTTTAAATCTTTAATCCATCTGGAGTTGATTTTAGTTTAAGGTGTAAGGAAGGGGTCCAGTTTCTCCTTTCTGCAAATGGCTAGCCAGTTTTCCCAATGTCATTTATTAAACAGGGAATCCTTTCCCCATTGCTTGTTTTTGTCAGGTTTGTCAGATGGTTGTAGATGTGTGGCATTAATTCCAAGGCCTCTGTTCTGTTCCATTAGTCTATGTCTCTGTTTTGGTACCAGTACCATGCTGTTTTGATTACTGTAGCCTTGTAGTATCTGTTGAAGTCAGGTAGCGTGATGCCTCCAGGGTCGTTCTTTTTGTTTATGTTTGTTTCAGCTATGCAGGCTCTCTTTTGGTTCTATATGAAGTTTAACTTGTTTTTTTCCAGTTCTGTGAAGAAGATCATTGGTAGCTTGATGGGATAGTGTTGAATCTATAAATTACTCTGTACAGTATGGCCATTATCATGATATTGATTCTTCCTAACCATGAGCATGGAGTGTTTCTCCATCTGTTTGTGTCCTCTCTTATTTCCTTGAGCAGTGGCTTGTAGTTCTCTTTGAAGAGGTCCTTCACATCCTTTGTTAGTTGTGTTCCTAGGCATTTCATTCTCTTTGTAGCAATTGTCAATGAAAGTTTGCTTATGATTTGGCTCTCTGTTTGTCTGTTATTGGTGTACAGAAATGCTTGTGATTTCTGCACATCGATTTTGTATCTTCATGAACTTTCTTTATTACCTGTTTCTCCAAAACTTACTATTATATTCATTGTTTACTTCAATAAAACTTATGGTAGATTCTGAGAATTGTGTCTCTTTGTTTTAAATTGTCCACGTGTATCCCATTCTCTAAAACTCTTCAGAAATCAGGAACTGACTTGTGATGTGATTTACTTTTTAATCTGTATATCTATGAGGAAAGTAAATTATTGAAGAACAATCTACACTTGAGATTCTTTGATTTGTGGACTTTCCCTTTAAGGGGATTGGCAATTCTTTATTGAGTAATTTGTCTTGGATTGTTCATGTTTATCCTCAGATAAACTCTTTACAGAACCCATTCTCTGTGGCTGGGTGCGGTGGTTCATGCCTGTAATTCCAGCACTTTGGGAGGCCAAGGCGGGTGGATCACGAGTTCAAGAGATCGAGACCATCCTGGTCAACATGGTGAAACCCCGTCTCTACTAAAAATATAAAAATTAGCATGGCATGGTGGTGCGTGCCTGTAATCCCAGCTACTCAGGAGCCTGAGGCAGGAGAATTGCCTGAACCCAGGAGGCAGAGGTTGCAGTGAGCCGAGATTGTGCCATTGCACTCCAGCCTGGGTAACAAGAGCGAAACTCCGTCTAAAAAAAAAAAAAAAAAAAAAAGAACCCATTTTCTTTGATATTATCTAACTAACAGTACTATGCATGCTCTCAGAGAGGAAAACAACCTGTTCATTTTTGTTTTTGTTTTAGGCCTTACTTAAAACCTTCAAGCCCCCATGTCTGGCTTCTTCAGAAGAAGTATTTAATGTTTTATAAGAAATAGAGGAGATAGCAGCACTGTTTACAATAGCAAAGACCTGGAACCAACGCAAATGCCCATCGATGATAGACTGGACTGGGAAAATGTGGCACATATACACCATGGAATATTATGCAGCAATCAAAAATGATGAGTTTGTGTCCTTTGTAAGGACATGGATGAATCTGGAGAACATCATTCTCAGCAAACTGACACAAGAACAGAAAAGGAAATACATATTCTCACTCATAGGCGGGTGAGAAAAATGAGAACACATGGACACAGGGAGGGGGTACTACATACTGGGGTCTATTGGGGGGAATAGGGGAGAAACAGCAGGGGAGGGGTGCTGGGGAGGGATAGCCTGGGGAGAAATGCCAAATGTGGGTGAAGGGGAGGAAGGCAGCAAAATACACTGCCATGTGTGTACCTATGCAACTATCTTGCACGTTCTGCACATGTACCCCCAAACCTAAAATGCAATAAAAATTAAAAAAATAAATAAATAAAAATTAAAAAAATAAAAGAAATAGAGGGGATAGCAACAGGGATGTGTTAAACCTGCTGTCTTCTCAAAATTGTGAGATGTGTATAGAAAAATGATTGTTTCTACTTACTTCAATACTACTTAAGCCATAAAAAAGATTCAATTAACTATTTAAAATAGATTTTTTATACTTTATTTTTCTGTAAAATAGATAAAACATGTTAGTAGCTGACATTTTAAATTTTGGAAGATCATAGGAAATTGAAAAGAACCTTTCCATCATCATTTATGTGTAGATAAAAATATAAGTTAAAATTAATTTAACATTAATTAATTAACTATTAAATCATAGCATTGATAGCTGAGAGCACAAGATAAGTACACAAAATTATTTGGAATTTTGTTTTGTTAATTCACTGAGTGGCTAGAATGGACTAGTCAATTCACTAAGCATTTAGGATATATAACAAGGAATGAGACTGGAGAGTCTCTGTCATTGCAGAATTTATAACCCAGTTGACAAGAATGGCATTTAAAATATAGTTTTAATCTGAATAATTTTTATTGCTTCCAAACATATTTCATTTCCTCCTATTTTTTTATGTTCAGTGTCTTCTTTATCTATTTTTGATGAATCAAAAGTGGAATTTTAGCCTAGAGGTATAAGAATTTGAGCATTAGCTTTGGCATGATATACAAAAATGTTGTAATGTAAAAATATTTGAAGATATATTCAATTTTGCAGATGTAAAATGGGTTTGAGGTATCTCTTTGGCTATTCCCCTAAAGCTGTTCTTATATAAGTAAGAATTGAAACTCTTAAAATTAGGTCACTAATATTAATCACCATTATATTGTTTATACAAATTAAAAAATATATGACAGGGGTAAATTATAATTGTAAAGTTGCTTAATGAAACTAAGCAAGTCAGTTTCTTCATCTGTGGCATGAAGTATTATAATAGATTTTTTGAAGGATGGTTTATGTTTAACACAAAAATAGTCAAATAAAGTAACTAACAGTATGCATATCATTTAGTAACTGCTTAATAATTATTATTTTCCTTCATCTCCTCTTTTTCATCTGTCATTTAGCAACTGCTTATTGAACAGCTGCTGCACATGTTATACTATTTAATATTCAGAAAGCACCTCAGAGACTATGAAGTAGTTTCACAGATAGTATTGGGGCTCAGGAACCAATAACACAGAATACGGTGCTTTGTACATGCCGAGCTGATAAAAACAGAAGGTCCAGGTCTTTCTGACCTCCTGAACTCAACACCATCTCTCCTAGCATAGTATTCTCATATCTGCTTAAAGCTCAGACCTGCTAAAGAAGAAAACAATTACCTCCAGGTAATTTAATCCCTGAGATTCATTAACTGAATTCATATCACAGGAAAGAAGACTAAAATCTGTCAACTAAAGTATGTCAATGAGACTCAGCAAGACAAGAAGTCTGGACAGACAGTTGTCACAAGCCACTGTTCTCTCTATGTTCCCAATGGACTTTGTCCTGGAATACTATATGTTCTTCGAGTCCATTGAATTCTCAGTAGTCATCATTTATTGTTCCTCAACAGAATTGCTCTTCTCCTCAGACCATCACCCCTTTTGCCGGAATCCGAGCCCCTATCTTTTCTGTAATCTCAAAATGGTATCTAAGCTTTTGCACTCCACTGGAGGTTGGGGAGAGGGTCTTCATTCAGAAGGCTCTAGTGTCATGTATGATCAAATTAGTTAGTATGCTTTTATCTGATTAATGTTTCTTTTGTGAAACATTAATTCACTTTTTAGGAATCTTCAGAGCGAAAAGGAGAAATTATCTTTGCCCCAACGTTAGAAACTAAATTATTAGAAATGTAAGGTCAAATGAAACAAAGTATGTAGACTGGTTATAGCAGTCTGAAATTTCTTTCAGGAGCAGAAAGCTATATATAGTCTTTAAAAATGTAAAGCCAAATTTCAAGATTTTTAAACCAGGCCAAAGAAGTTATCTGAGATGATTATAAAATTATGCTACAGGAAACACTTCTTGACTTTTTCTAGCATTTTTATGCCTGTCCCCTCTCTCAAAGAATTAAGGGGAAAGAATAAAAACCAATAAATAATGGGCAGTGTATAATCTCTCTTGCTTATTTATTCTTTCTTACTACCAACACAAACATTATGTCACACGTAAAATTGGAGATGCTGGCCAAATTCACATTTCCCTTACTGTTCTTGGGCAGTTAAATGGATTTTCATTTTCAACCCCCCCTTGAAGTTCTATGTGGCTATATTTTTTATTTTAGACTCTGATATGTTAATGGAAGTTCACTGTGCCTCTTTCAGATATGGGCTATTCCATTTTTCTACTGGTTACTATTGCTGTATAAAAATTACCAAAAAACATAGCAGCGAAAATAACCACTTCAATTTTCACAAAAATTTTTGGTTCAGGACTTTGGGACACAATTAACTTAGACTTCTTTAGTAGAGTCTCTCATGAAAGTTTTATGAAAGCTTGCCTGGGCTGGTTTTCTTATACGACCATTCACATGGGTATTACTTTAGGCTTCTATGAATTCATATCAATTTTTATGATAGGTGGTTTTAAAAACCACCTGTAATTGATATGATGCAGGATTTGTCTTTCTGTGCCTGACTTATTTCACTTAGCAGAACACCCTACAGGTTTATCCATGTTTTTGACAATGGCAAGATTTCATTTTTTAAGGCTGAATAGTATTTTCTCTCTCTCTCTTTCTGGGTGTGTTTGTGTGTGTGTGTGGTGTGTGTGTATGTGTGTCCATCCATTCATCTTTTGATGGACACTTAGGTTGATTCCATGCCTTGTCTACTGTAAATAATGTTGCAATGAATTTGAGAGTGCAGGGGCAGATACCTCTGTAACATTCTGATTAATTTCCTTTGGATATATATCTAGAAGTGGGATTACTGGTCCATAGGTTAGTTCTATTTTTATTTTTTTTTGTGAATTCTCAATACTGTAGTTCATATGGGCTGTACTAATTAGCATTTCCACCAAGGTGTACAATGATTCCCTTTTTTTCTTCATTATTAATAACACTTGTCATCTTTCATCTTTTTAGTAATGGTCATTCTAACAGGAGCGAGGTGATAGCTAATGATTTTGACTTGGATTTTTCTGATTATCAGTGATGCTGAACATTTTTTCACATACATGGCCATTTGTATGTCTTCTTGAAAAATGTTTGTTCAGATTCTTTACTTATTTTTAAATTGGTTTATTGTTTTCTTACTATTGAATTGTGTGAGTTACTTATGTATTCTAGTCATTAACCCATTATCAGATGTATAGTTTGCAAAAGTGTTTTCCATCCTGTGTTGATTCTGTATTCTGTGTTTTTTTCCTTTATTGCTGTGAAGAAGCATTTTAATTGGGTGCACTCCCATTGTCTACCTTTTTACCTATATTTTCTTGTTGTAGCTTTACAGTTTCACATCTTACGTTGTCTTTTGTCTATTTAGGTTTGATTTTTATATATGATGTGACATAAGGGTCCAATCTTATTATTGCACACATGCATATGCAGTTTCCCTAACATCATCTACTGAAGAAAGTGTTCTTTCTTTTTTTATTGTCTGTTTGTGGCATCTTTGCTTCAGATCAGTTGACTATAATTGCATGGGTCTATTTCTAGCTCTCTATTCTGTTCCATTGGTCTATATGCCTGTTTTTATGCTACATTAGGCTGTTTTGATTACTATAGGTTTGTAGTAAATTTGAAATCGAGTCATATGATGGCTCCAGCTTTTTCCTTTTTGCTCAACATTGCTTTGCTATTTGGGATCTTTGTCATTACAATCATATTTTAAATTTTATTTTCTATTTCTGTGAAAAATGTTACTTGAATTTTGATAGATATTACGTTGATTTTTTGTTTTCAATTTTTGTGGATACATAGTATATATATATATATATATATATATATATATATATACTATGTGTATATATATATGTGTATATATATATATATATATGCATTGAATATGTAGATTGCTTTGGGTAGTATGAACATTTTAACTATTAGTTATTCCAGTCCATGAATATGGGATATTTTTCTATTCACTTGTGTTTTCTTCAATTTCTTTTATCAATATTTTATAGTTCTTAGTGTACAGATCTTCCACCTTCTTGGTTAAATTTATTTCTAAGTATTTTATCCATTTTAAATGCTGTTATAAATGGAATTGTTTTTTGATGTTTTTCAGATGATTTTTGTTACTGTACTAATTTTTGTATGTTGATTCTTTTATCCTGCAACTTTACTGAATCTGTTTACTTTTTCTAATGTTTTCATTGTGGAAGTTTTAGGGTTTTAGATGTAAGGTCATGTTATCTGCAGTGACAATTTTACTTTTTCTTTTCTAGTTTAGATGCCATTTATTTCCTTTTATTGCCTAAATATTCTGGCTAAGATGTCTACTGCTATGTTAAATAGAACTGGTAAGAATGAGCAGTGTTACCTTGTTCCTGATCTTAGACAAAAGCTTTCAACTCTTCTCCATTATGATGTTAGAGTTTTTAAATGACATCTGGCTTCCTCTAGAGCTACTGTGTTAAGAACCAGGCAGAGGTAGCATCTCCATTTCTGAACTAGCTTCAGAAGTCATATAGCATAATTTGTACCACATTGAATTGATGAAGATACAGGTACATTGAAATTCAGGGAACTTAAATTATTTTTAGCAGTAGAATTATTATTACAATTTATATTTTTTCACATAAAATTCTTATTTATTTGTACATTCTAGATCTGCTTTCACTTTATCGATTGAAAGCATACTTCTCTTTTGAGAATTCTCAAAAACAAAAACTTTCATTAATCCTACAACAAAATGATTCCTTCTTTGTCAAATGTTCACATAGTAAATTATAGTACCTATCACTTATTACGTAGAACTTATTTGTGTGTGCATGCGTATTTGTGTGTACATTCTATATTAATGTGTAACTTCTCTGAAGTTAGGAGGTATGCTTTATTTCTTATTCTTATTATTTTAGCTATGATCCATCCTAGGCCAGGTATTTCATACAGTAAGTAATCATTAAGTATTTATTATTTGAATTTCTGAAACAAATGAAATTGCTGAAAACAGAGAGATATTGGAGAGCATCCTTAGAAGTTCTAAGATACTGGAAGGAACATTAAATTAATAACTTCTCTACATTCTTAGGCAAATTCACTGTTCTTTTTTCTGGAGTGAATATTTGCATGAAAATTTATAAATGATTATAATAAACCTTAATTTAAAATGGCTAATTACAATTATTAAATTCTTAATTATTTTCTGTGTAATACTGGTAACACTTTTTTATGCATTATGGGTAAGTGAAAATGTTTGCAAATAATGGTAACCACAGGGACTATTCTATGTAATGGAAAATTCCCTCAAGTATATATCAGGGAAGGATTTTCACAGAGTATCTGACATTTGTCAGAGTCCTGTTAAAAATGCAGGATTATAAGCAACTTTGCACTGGATACTGCCAGAAAAAGGTGTCCTAATACCTCCCAGACTCCCCATTCCCACTTTTCTTCTACATTTAGTCTCTTTTCCTAAAGTACTCATTTACTTGGTTAAGCTAGTTATTACTCTGCTACAGTAAGACTAAGATGATCAATCTAGTAGCAGATAACATTTTATTTGTGGGAAGTGTTTGTCCTTCTATATATGAGGGTAATCTTTAAGACTGAAAAATGAGTGAGTCAGTCTGTATCTTCTTATTTCTCTTGCCTTACATACATCATTATGATCCTTTCCTCATTAAGTGAAAACAATTTCTAACGCATTACTTGGCTAAGAGAAAAATAATAAATTAACAAAGAGACCATAAGATATTAATCACTTGGTTCAAAGACGATTGCCAAAAGACCAGTATTTTGTAGGAAAAATACTATTTAGCAGTGGAAGCAAGTGAATATGATAGAAGGCCATAAAAACCTATAGCTGATTTAAAAATAAAGGAATAAATAAGGCATTAAATGTTTAAAAAATAAAAGTAAAATTAAGTGTAATTTCAACTAATAGAGGGAAAGTTTACTTCTTCATTGAACAAAACATGATTTACATTAGTGACTTACATATGCTATTATATTAAACTGAATCAAAATAAAATTGTGCAAATATGTTAGCCAGCATAGTTCTCAAACCATAAATTTATAGTAAAATGTTTACATATTTTTTCTTTTATTTTTTTAACAGAGGTGGAGAAAACGAATTCCTCCTCTTGGTGACTGATTCAAGCAGAGCTTGTAGAAGAAATGGTCCCAGAACAGGTTGTATGTCTAAAAAGTTATGTTCACATGGTAATCGTTTGTCTCCTCATTCAATAATAAGTATATTTAATAGTAAAATTTATTCTATGAAAAGTATTAAATTGATATAAACTTCTTCATATGAGAAGTAAGTAATATCAGAACTTTGCTTAATATATTGGCAATAAAGGAAGGAGTTTGGGGTACCATAAAATAAGAAAGGGGCTAAGATAAAGTAGGAGGAAAGTAATAACTTCAATGTTACATATGTTATATAGAACAAATATAGTTGTGGTGACTCTGTCATTATGGTTGAAAATGAAACCAGATTTTTCTCTTCTGGTTAAAAAAAAATAAACATGTTATTTTTAAATTGGTGTTTAGTAAGTAGTGATAAACTTGAACAACTAAAATACATTGTAAGCCTTAATCCTAGGTAGTCTTACACAATTGAATGTCTTATTATTATTATTATTATTATTATTATTATTATCATTGTACTTTAAGTTCTGGGGTACATGTTCAGAACATGCAGGTTTGTTACTTAAGTATATGTGCCATGGTAGTTTGCCGCACCCCATCAACCCATCATCTACATTAGGTATTTATCCTAATGCCATCCCTCCCCTAGCCCCATACCCCTGAACAGGCCCCAATGTATGATGTTCCCCTCCCTGTGTCCATGTGTTCTCATTGTTCAACTCCCACTTATGAGTGAGAACATGCGGTGTTTGGTTTTCTGTTCTTGTTTTACTTTGCTGAGAATAATGGTTTCCAGCTTCATCCATGTCCCTGCAAAGGACATGAACTCATTCTTTTTTTATGGCTACATAGTGTTCCATGATGTATATGTGCCACATTTCTTTATCCAATCTATCATTGATGGGCATTTTGCTATTGTGAACAGTGCGGCAATGAACATACGTGTGCATGTGCCTTTATAGTGGAATGATTTATTATCCTTTGGGTATATACCCAGTAATGGGACTGCTGAGTCAAATGGTATTTCTATTTCGAGATCCTTGAGAAATTACCACACTGTCTTTCATAATGGTTGAACTAATTTACACTCCCACCAACAGTGTAAAAATGTTCCTATTTCTCCATATCCTCTTCAGCATCTGTTGTCTCCAGATATTTTAATGATCTCCATTCTAACTAGTGTGAGATGGTATCTCAATGTAGTTTTGATTTGTGTTGCTCTAGTGACCAGTGATGATGTGCATTTTTTTCATATGCTTGTTGGCTGCATAAATATCTTTTTTTGAGAAGTGTCTGTTCATATCTTTCACCCACTTTTTGATGGGGTTGTTTGTTTCTTGTAAATTTGTTTAAGTTCTTTGTAGATTCATATTCATCTATCCATTGTCAGATGGATAGATTGCAAAAATTTCTCCCATTCTGTAGGTTCCTTGCTCACATTGATGATAACTTTTTTTTTTTTTTTTTTTTTTTTTGCTATGCAGAAGCTGTTTAGTTTAATTAGATCCTGTTTGTCAATTTTGGCTTTTGTTACCATTGATTTTGATGTTTTAGTCATGAAGTCTTTGCAAATGCCTATGTCCTGAATGGTATTGTCTAGGTTTTCTTCTAGGGATTTTATGGTTCCAAGGCTACATTTAAGTGTATTTTACTATCTTTGATCCTAAATTCACACTGGTTTTTCAACTATTTTAAGTTATATATTTTCCTCATTTTCTCAGACCTTCTTCTTATTTTGAGGTTATGAGTTTCTTTTTTATTTTTGTTTTAATTTTTGTATTAAGGTATCATTTAAAAGGGGCTAAATTTCTTTGACAAGGCTTCTTACAAATATGGCTGGATGTTGTGTTCTAGTCTTCTATGAAGGGCCATTTTACTTTTTAGAGTCACTTCTCATGTGGTCATTAATTTCAGAGACTATTTTGCATATGAGTGCTGATACAAATCAAAAGCCAACTAGACCTCATTGCATATCACCCTATAAATGTTGACCATGGAAGAAACAAACACCTTGCCTGTAGCATACCGTCACTTCTGGACTGAAAAGCCGGGGACAAAACTTAATTTTCTTTTTTGCATGAATCAGAAAACACTCACTGCTAGTGTCCCAGCTTCCCTTATCTCAGCAGATGAGGTGATCAGATAGTGTTAATTCAGATTGAAGAAATTATCGGAATCTTGATTTCTGTAGATTTACAATCTAAATAAAATATTAAGTCAAATAGTTTTACCAGTTCCACATGTGTACATAGAAACCTTTCCACATCCATTAATTACTGAACTTCTTAAACTGGCATTAAAACATTACAACAATGTTTTCTTACACCAATTTTATAAGCTTATACAGTGTGATATATGTTATTTTTTGAGGTAAATCAAAGGTAAATTTCTCGCGATTCTTTCTGCCTTCTTTAGCAGCATTTGATGAAGGATATTTTGTACATTTGAAATAAATAAAAATAAACCAGATTGCAAATACTTTTAAACAATCTCAAGTCACATACCAAGCTTTTGGTCCAAAATGCATAGAATAAGTTAAACTTAAATTGCATTCTATTAACCAATGGGTGTATTTCTCTAAACACAGTTATGCTGAAAAGAAGTTTTAAAAAGCAAAATGCAAATGAATAAAATGAACCAGCCCTGAATATAAGCCTGCAATTATAGTATATGAATTTGTAACTGCTGTTAAAAAGTAATAGACAACTAAAAAAGTGAATGATATAAAGGAAAAATATGTCAACAATATAAAAAGAAACATTTTAAAGAAATATGACCCATTAAACCATCTCTTATGCTAAAACATTTTCTGTAATTACCACCAAATTGCTGTCATTTTTTACACAATGCTTAGCGTGCACCTTCTAAGAAGTTAAATAAGTTCTTCTGGAATACACAGGACATTGCTTTCCAATCTGAAATTGATTAATTTTGTTGTAAATATGGAGAGGACATTAAAACTATAGTATCATCATATGAGGTCAATATGGAAAGGAGATATATCACATTTTTTGAAAAGTTTATATAACCAGCCATGACAAATATTTGTGAAGTGAAAAATACACAGTGCTACTGGAAAAAAACTTTTAGCAAATACACAGGTATAGGATGCATAATTTTGTTATCATTAGTAGTACAATGAAATGACTATCACATTTGTTTTATCAGATACCTTAACACAAAGATGGAAGAAATTACTGATGACCAGATTGTTGACTAGTTCTTGGCACTGGCAGCAAGGTGCCCAATTAATTACCTCTGTTCACCATTGAAATTCCATGCTAAATAATATTGATAGCTTTTGAATCATGATGCAGTCTCTCTCTCTCTCTCTCTCTCTCTCTCTCTCTCTCTCTCTCTCTCTCTCTCTTGCTCTTGTTCTCTGTCTCTCTCACTCCCTCCCTCTCTCTCTCTCTCTCTCTCTCTCTCTCTCTCTCTCTCTCTCTCTCTCTGTCTTTGGACTCTGACTCTGCTTTGATTATATAATGAGGTCTTGAACTCTAGATTAGTAGGGTTGGATCGGCATTAACTGTATCACATGATTTTGATGCAAATAAATAATTCTCTGTAACAAAGTGATGGTAATGAGCTGAATACTATGCTGAGTAAAGCAGCATATGAACATACATGTTATCCCTTGACTGCCCAATGCATACGCAACTGTCAGTGTGAATGACTGATATAGTACTATGATTGGTCATTAGTGGGTTATATGTCCACTCATTGGAACTAAACAAAGAATTGTGCTTAAATGTCTCCTGAATTACATATAATTTGATTATGAAATAGGCAGTTTTATACAAGAGTTGAGAAAAATGGTGTAAGCAAAAGGGCAGATAGGAACAGTAAATGCCTATGACAATATATATAATAACGATTATGGAGATATATCTGTAAATATAGTTCTCTTTTCAAAATTTAGAAAAAAATTCTCTCTCTGATATGTTTAAAATTTTTAAATCAAATGCCACAAAGCAAATATTCTGTCTGATATTGTGCAACAATTGAAATTATAGGAAAATGTCTTCAGTAGATTTCTGTAAGACAGACCAACACTTAAAAGTGGCTTCTGAAAAAAATACTTTTGTTGGGTATTTTAGAATAATAAGAATTCTGTGTAAGAGTATGTTTAGAAAACACTTCATATTCTATTAACTCCGTTCTTCAGAGATTAACAAAATCATTCATATGGTTTTGCTTAGTAACAGAGAAAAACTAATTATTTAACTTGTTTCCCTTAAAGATACTAAATATATTTGACCAAAGTTTCTATTTTCTGGTAATAAACTCCTATGTAGAAATATTTTTTGGCATACAGTTCAGGAAAGATTGATTTAGGCACTCTTTGGCTTTACCGTAATATAAAACATTTGTGTCTGCCATTTTTCTTAACAGTAAAAATAGAATTTTGAGACTGAAAATATTCTTCAGTAGTGCCAACTGAATTTGGCAGCTAGGAGAATATTTTTATTGTGACTTTTGAAGCTTAAAAACTAAGATATCTCTGGTAAAATCTTACCTACTCATAATTTCTTAAAGCTTCAAAAACATCTATTAAGGTCAATGAATAGCCACAGGTTTCCAAAATGAATGCTTTCAAGTATGGAATCCCATTGGATTCTGCAAACTTTTACCATATTTTCCATCTCTAGATTTCAGTGTGTGTGTGTGTGTGTGTGTGTGTGTGTGTGTGTGTGTGTGTTTAAGATTGTAAAGCTAGCTATCTTTACTCCAATCTCAGGTGTTAAATCTGTTGTATTAATAACATACAGTTTTATTTCTAGAGGGCATTTGTTCTGAAGCTATTGACTAGGACTACAAATTGGACAATTTGATAAAATACATTTGACCTTGAGATCATATTTAAGTATAATTACTTGTGTATATTTTGGTGTTTACCTTGGTGGCAGGCTACAACATGTGAGTGTGGGTGAAGGTGGAATTGATACTTGTGGGTATTTTTTACAGTTACTTCCTCATCTCAGTAAAAGAACTACCTTATTCCAGTGAATGTTTCAGCAAACTTGGAATCAATATAAATTCATATCAAAAATATTAATTTCCCTGAAAAATAGTGTATAATGAGAAATATCAGGCTTATTTATTACCATAGTATATGGTACATGTATAATCAGGTTAGAAATATGTGCTCTTGAAAAGAATGGGTGTGAATCCTCCACATTTCTCTTGCATTATCCCCTTCTACAATGTTCTTTGGAGCTGGTTATCTGGGATCAACAACAAACCTTGCTCCACATTTAAGAGTGACAGCTCTGCTGTTGATGTCCAGGTTGGAATGCTGATTCAGCCTTGTCACTCAGGACAATTTGCTTCATCTCTTTGAGTCTCGATTTATATATCAATTAAATGAATGTAAAATAGAGCATCCTCTGTTGTGTTGTTTTAGATAAATGGGATGCTTTATATAAAGATTTTAGGGTAGCACATTCAAAACAGATGTGCCCAATAAGTAGTTTCTCTTTATATTACTCTCTGAAATAACCTTTCTCTCTAGCTCTCTGTTCTCCCTTTAAATCCTAAATGGAGTTAAACTTTTGCATGTCTTCCAAATGTGGCTGTTAATCAGAATAGTCTTAAAAATGGTTTTTTCTTTAAAAGAGAGAAGGTTAAAAAAAATAAACAAAACCAAAAATAGTTCTCTTAGATCTACCTATATTCCTCCTGAAGCCAAATACTGAAGTGAGGTTCTTTGCCATGTGAATTTACATAAAGCTTTCTCTGTAAATCTCATGCAAGACCTTGAAATTAGGATTGCGTTTATGTGTTTTTTTGAGAAGTTATTATCTTATTTCTAATCCCAGAAAAATATCCCAATTCTACTTCTTCATTGTCATACTCCCCACAAGTAGCTGTCCTTTTATAGAGTCCTTTGTTCCTTTGCTTTTGTTTTCAAAAAATACCATAGAGATCATAGTTTTTAAAAATTAAAAATAGTTTTGCTTCATTTTTAATTGTACTTTTGGTTCTGGGGTACATGTGCAGATCATGCAGGATTGTTGCATAGGTACACACATGGCAATGTGGCTTGCTGCCTCCAACCAACCATCACCTACATCTGGCATTTTTCCCCATGTTATCCCTCCCCGAACTCCCCATCCCCACCACTGTCCCTCCATTAGCCCCCTGCCAACAGACCCCAGTGTGTGGTGATCCCCTTCCCGGGTCCCTGTGTTCTCATTGTTCAACACCCGCCTATGTGTGAGAACATGCAGTGTTTGATTTTCTGTTCTTGTGTCAGTTTGCTAAGAATTATGGTTTCCAGATTCATCCATGTCCTTACAAAGGATACAAACTCATCATTTTTTATGGCTGCATAGTATTTCATTGTGTATATGTGCCACATTTTCTTTGTGCAGTCTATCGTTCATGGGCATTTTATACATAGTATTAAAATTCATATTTTTCTCTATTTCTATTCAATGGATTTTGCTATTAATCAATGAACATGCAATTTTTTTCTATGCTCTGGGTCAACTCTTACTGTCTTCTCCTGCAAATTCTTATAATTTACTGTTAAGGATGTCAACTTAAAGTTCTTCTTAAAATTATGTCTCATTATTCTTAAATATAGACTTCGCTTCTCTAGTAAAGAAAATCTGCTTTCTCCCAAGCCTGGATTATTTTAGCCATTTTTTTCTGAACAATAAATTTATTCTTACTCTTTTTAATTAATTAAACACATTACATCTTTTAAAATATGGCTGAAGATTATTCTTTTCTTTTTTATTGTACTTTCGGTTCTGGGGTACATGTGCAGATTATGCAGGATTGTTGCATAGGTACATACATGGCAAGGTGGCTTGCTGCCTCCATCGCCCTGTTGCCTGTATCTGGTATTTCTTCCCATGTTCTCCCTCCTCAACCTCCCCACCCCCTGCTGTCCCTCCCTAGCACCCTCCACAACAGACCCCCCGTGTGTGAAGCTCGCCTTCCTATGCCCATGTGTTCTCATTGTTCAACACCCATCTGTGAGTAACAACATGTCGTGTTTGATTTTCTGTTCTTGTGTCAGTTTGCTGAGAATGATGGTTTCCGGGTTCATCCATGTCCCTACAAAGGACAGGAACTCATTCTTTTTTACAGCTGCATAGTGTTCCATGGTGTATGTGTGCCACATTTTCCCTGTTCAGTCTATCATTGATGGGCATTTGGGTTGGTTCCAAGTCTTTGCTATTGTAAACAGTGCTGTGATGAACATACATGTGCATGTGTCTTTATAACAGTATGATTTATGATCCTTTGGCTATATACCTAGTAATGGGATTGCTGGGTCAAATGGAATTTCTATTTCTGGGTCCTTGAGGAATCGCCAGAGTGGTTTAACTAATTTACACTCCCACCAACGTGTAAAAGTGTCCCTATTTCTCCACATCCTCTCAAGCATCTGTCATCTCCAGATTTATTTATTGAATTTTAGGTTTTGGGGTACATGTGAAGAACATGCAAGATAGTTGCATAGGTATAAATATGGCAGTGTGATTTTTTAATTATCGTCATTCTAACTGGTGTGAGGTGGTATCTCAATGTAGTTTTGATGTACGTTTCTCTAATGACCAGTGATGATGAGCATTTTCTCATATGTTTGTTGTCCTTATCTATGTCTTCTTTTGCTGTGTCTGTTTATGCCCTTCACCCACTTTTGAATGGGTTTGTTTTTTTCTTGTAACTGTTTTAGTTCTTTGTAGATTCTGGATATTAGCTCTTTGTCAGATGGGTAGATTGCAAAATATTTTTCCCTTTCTGTTGGTTGCTGGTTCACTCTAATGATTGTTTCTTTTGCCATAAAGGAGCTCTGGAGTTTAATTAGATTCCATTTATCTATTTTGGCTTTTGTTGCCATTGCTTTTGATGTTTTAGTCATGGAGTCCCCACCTATGGCTATGTCCTGAATGGTTTGCCTAGGTTTTCTTCTAGGGTTTTTATGGTGTTAGATCTTATGTTTAAGTCTTTAATCCATCTGGAGTTAATTTTAGTGTAAAGTGTTAGGATGGGGTTTAGTTTCTACTTTCTGCACATGGCTAGCCAGGTTTCCCAACATCATTTGTTAAATAATCTTAAATGATCTCTTATTGAGATCAATAAGAATATACCCCATTTATATGACTGTCAGCAAGGATTTTTACAGAAATGGAAACTATTTTGAGTATTCTGCTTAAGCATGTTGAAGAACATAATTTGTTTAATACTATTGGTAATTTCACTGTCAAAATTAGAGTTGGGTTGTCACATTCTAATGAGTATTATTCTGTGTTAATTTTTACTTTATAATTTGTTTAATAGACATGCAAATAACAAAGAAAATAGCATTATTACTTGGAGCTAGCCAAGTAAATATGTAGATATTCATACATAGCAAGAAGAAGTTTCTGAGAGAAGGAACCACATATAGAAAGATATAGTACAGCATACATATGTTTCAGAAACAACTTTTTTTTTCTGAAATATGGAATATTGATACCTTGTAGAAGAGTGAGAGCCAATAAAAAAGAGATTGAGTAGCTTGTATAACTGATGAAATAATCCTAAATGATCCTTACTAAGTGATCTTAATCCAAGAATTAGAGCAGAATGTGAAGCACATGTTGCAGAGGTTTTTTAGGCCAAGGATAATTGCTTTCAGATAAGCCTAAGGCAATGTGGTCTTTTTAAGAGAACTCTACTGTTTTGAGCTACTATTTTTGCAGTGATTTGTTATAGCAAGCATAGGAAACAAATGAACTAGGTTTATAAAAAGAAGAATGAGAATTCACTATATTGTGACAAAACAGGTCACATACCAGTGTGGGTGAACAAGAAGACTAAATACTTGAGGTAATTAGTAACAGATAATTGAGTTGATGAGGAAGTAAGGTAGTTTATTAAGAATAAGTTCAGAATAGTAGGAACAGCTGCGGAAGTGGGATCCAGGAAGAACAGACAGGAAAGCATTGGAAGAATTTACAGTGTGAAAGAAAGGTTGAGTGACAGTAACACTTGAGAGATTTGGAAGAATAAACTTGTTTATTAATCAGTAGTTCTTCGAATTTTAGAATCCACAGTTGGAGACTAGTGGGAAGTAATGGACACTGAGGCCTGCATAGTAAGGATGATTAAGGTGCTGAGAATTGAGTATGCTATTCTTGATTATTTATCTCTTTTCCTCTTTCCCAGTTGACATCAGATAACCTTAAATTAGAAAAAAAAATCTGAACTTCTACAATTGGAAGTTGTGCATCTGGTTTTATTAATTCCATTATTTCATTTTGTTTTAAAATATTTTGGATATTATATATATCTTATATATTTTACCACATTTATAAAACACAACTACATGAAAAAAAATATTTGAAATTCACATGTTCATTAACTAAATGTGTTTATTGGAATATAGGAAAAATCTGGTTTGTATGTACATAGTTTAAAGTTAACTTATTAATTAAATTTGTTGTGTGCTCTTATATTTTCTAAAGCTTAAGTGTTCCTTTTGTTGTTCTTGTTCTTTAAAACAATAATGGAGATGAAAACTGGCATCAGTTTCATTTTAATATGTGCTCACAAACAAAAAGAGGATTGAGAGGAGACTAAGAAGATTTATAAGACTAGCGAGATTTTTAAGAGATCAGCAGAAAGTAAATAGTACTGAAATAAGCTCTTTAATAAAAAAGGCTTTCTTATTCTTCCTGGCCTTTTGAATCCAATTCTTTTTGACTCATCCCAGTGATTACTGCAAGAGTAAATTATTGTACCCTAGTACACAGAATTGAATTGTTGTAGGTGGAGAAGTATTCAAAAATAATATAAAAAGTAATATGCCATTGTGTCATGTAAATAAATGCCCTATATCATTAAAAGGTAATTATTTCACCTTTAAATATTATAGATTTCTAAGTTTTAGGTGGGAGATTTCTGGTCATGCATGTATCTGTTATATACCATTTCTGTGCAGAATATGATACTTTGCCTGTACATAATTTTAGATTATTTACATAACTTTCAAACACAACACTAAGATTTAACAGTGTAGCTCCTCAAAATAATATCAAATTTCTTGATTTTTAAAAAATAAATGAGGTTTACCTTTGTTTTTTACAAAAAAAAAAAGAAATAACCTCCTCTAATGTCACTGACTCTTAGATAATCTTTTTATAGTTATTGAATAATTACTCATTTAAACTTAACACATTTTTCAAAACATTATGGTTAGCTTGGTTATTGTTTACCACAAGTACTGTGAGCAAAGAAAATGTGTATTTTTAAAGAAAATGTCCTTAATTTTATTACAAAAGTAATACAATTTGTATAAATTTAAAAATATAGATATATAAACACTGAAAGTATTAGTAGTCCTTTAGGTTGTAATCCATAATAATTATTTTATAACATAACTTCTACTATTTTTGTATCTGTTATTGGTCTATCAATCAACCAGTCTTATTCTACATTGTCTTGCAATCTGACTTTTTAAATTTAAGAAATATGTTTACGAATGTATATATTCTCAATGACTCCTTAATGTTACATATGATTTGTTACTCTAATTTTTCAAAAGTTTCTACTAATGGCTACTAAAGTTAATTTAGTGCTTTATTAACACACTAAATTTTTTTTTTTTTTAACATTTCTCACTTTGAATTTTCAGAACAGAAGTTTTCTTGGAAATGGCAATACATTGTTATCACGTTGTACTCTTGCTTCACTGTACCTTTTGATGTGGAACCTGTATGTATTTTTCAATGAATATTTTACTACTCTAGAGAGGGAATGGTGAATAACATTTGACAGTACTAGTATATAAAGAAACACCTTGCATACCAAACTCCAACTTACTCTGTTGTTAAATAAAATCCTATGTAAAAGAAAAATTAAAGGTTGCGTATGGTCTAATTTTGAAACTTTCTTTCTTGATACATTTATATATTGAAGTATATTTGTATGAAACAGTTTAGAGCATATGTTTTGGGTTGGTCATAACTGAAGTCATATGACTTTAATGATATTTAAAATCTCATTTCTTCTATAGTGTAGACTTTACTGTCAAAATACCAGGACACATATAAATTTTGGAATTTAATCTAGCTAAATAAGTTCCCTGTTTTGTAAATATGCTGTATTTTAGGGTACTTTCCACTTATTTATAATTTACCTGTTTATAAGAAACATATACATTTATATATAATTACAAAACCAATTTAAAAATGTATTTTACACATATACAATTACAATGCCTATATCTTAAGATTCAGGGGAAGTTTCTTTTTCAGTTTACTAAAATAATTTATAAAGTATAAATATAGTAATTATCTACATAATTATAAGTCTTAATATAAGCCAGTATTGAAGAAAAATGGAAGAAGCTATGATATGGTTAGGCTTTGTGACCCCACCCAAATCTTATCGTGAATTATAATCCTCATAATCCCCATTATCCCCATCTGTCAAAGAAGCTATCAAGTGGAAGTAATTTAATCATAGGGATAGATTCCCTGATGCTGTTCTCGTGATTGTGAGTTCTCACGAGATCTAATAATTTTATAAGGGGTTCTTCCTGTTTGCTCAGCATTTCTCCTTCCTGCTGTCCTGTGAAGTAGGTGCTTTACTTCCTCTTTGCCTTCTGCCATGATTGCAAGTTTCCTGAGGCCTTCCAAAACCTGCTGAACTGTGAGTCAATTAAACCTCTTCTCTTTACAAATTACCCAGTTTCAGATAGTTCTTTATAGCAGTATGAAAATGAACTAATACAAGCTATTATATTTTATTTTTTCTTAAGTGATGGATCAGCATTTGATATATCTGATATTGATTGAGAACATAAGCATATTGATTGATAAACCCTGCCCTCTTTACGTTTGAATTTATAACTTTGATAAAATGCCATGTCCTTTCTTAAACGTAGAATCATTTTGGTGTATTTCTCAATCAATTTAATACTTTTCAATTCCCTATGATTTTCTCTGTTTTCTGTCTGTGTTTCCTTACACTAACTCTATCCCATAGAATCCAAAGCTGTTAGCTTCCTGGTGGCATTTCCTCAATGTGTCATACACCCTGAACTATTGCTTTATTAATGTTTTTTCCTAATTTCCTTTTTTATGGCTAAGAGGTGAACTAAAAATAAAAATGTCAGATTGATGTTTTGAGGATAATGGATAGGGACAAATCTCAGCAGAAGTCATCAAAATTTATAAAAGAGTCTAACACGTTGTGTATAAGTCTGACATCTTTGTGAATTTTCTATTATAGCCATTATCTAGACCAGGTGTGCACAATTATTGGCTTTCATGAGCTACATTGGGAGAAGATTTTCTTGGGCCGCAGATGAAATGCACTAACACTAATGATAGCAGATGAGCCAAAAAGCAAATTGCAAAACGATCTCATTATGTTTTAAGAAAGCTTATGAATTTGTGTTGGGTCACATTCAAAGCCATCCTGGGCCTCATGCGGCCTGCGGGCTGTGGGTTGGAAAAGTTTGATTTAAGCATTACACTTGATCTTACATCTGGATAAAAATAATCATTCACTTTGGGTTAAAGAACTGGAGAGTTAAGACATAAAGAAGATTGAGGGAATAACTATTTCACTTTTTTAGAGAACTAAGACAGTTTCTCAGTATAACCCTAAATGAGGGAGCATAGAAAGAGGTCTTCTGGATGAGAAGAGATATCCTGAAGTTTGGTACCAAGAGGAATATAAAGTTGCTAGGTAACATTGGAGCTTATCTGCACGTGTCTATTTACCAGAATAATGAACCTATGATTTGTGATTTTTTACTTGCAATTTTAGTTTGTTGATCAAGTCTTTTCCTACTTAAATATTTATTTTAAATAATGTTTCCATCTACATCATCCCTACAACAGAGACATTTTCTGAAGTATTTCTCATACTTTACTGTCTGATGTGGTTTGGCGGTGTTCCCCTAAATCTCATCTTGCATTCCCTCATATTGTGGGAGGGATCCAGTGGGAAGCAATTGAATCATGGGCGCAAGTATTTCTTGTGCAGTTCTTGTGATAGTGAATAAGTATCACGACATCTGACGGTTTTCAAAACAGGAGTTTTCTCTGCACAAGCTCTCTGGTGGCCTGCCGCCATCCACGTAAGATGTGACTTGCCCTTCCTTCCCTTTCACCATAATTGTTAGGCCTCCTCAGCCACGTGGAACTGTGAGTCCTCCAGTTAAACCTTTCTTTTTGTAAATTGCCCAGTTTAGGGTATGTCTTCAGCAGAATTATGAAAATAAAAATACAGTGTCCAAAACTTATCCCTGTTCTTCTTCTCTGTGTTACTCTGTCATAGTACATTTTTCTTGTGCTTATTTGCCTTTTGCAATGTCCATTAGTGAAGAGGGTGTCAGCTTTAGATGGTGTGGGTAAAATTATGGAAGTATAACAAAAATAAAAATGAATAAGGGAAATAAAAGTATAGTGAGATTCAGAATTATAGGTGAAAAAATTAATACGAAAATTAAAAATTTAGTGAAAGTGACTACATAGCCATTTTTAAAATGTACAATATATATAATAAATAACATTTATTGAGAATTTATTCTTATCTTTGACCT
Source organism: Saguinus oedipus (assembly GCA_031835075.1). Taxonomy (NCBI): domain Eukaryota; kingdom Metazoa; phylum Chordata; class Mammalia; order Primates; family Cebidae; genus Saguinus; species Saguinus oedipus. The sequence goes on along the minus strand of CM063171.1, from coordinate 63,227,208 downwards.
TAAGTCAAACCTTCTTTAAGTCTTAACTACAATGCTATGAAATAGGCACTATAATATTTTATATTTTATAGGTAAGGGAAAAAATACAGAAATCATAAGAAGTAGTACATACTGCAATAGTTAAGAGTACAGAATCTAAAGTCAGACTGCTTGAGTTTCAAAATTGGCTCTTTTATGTACCAGCTTCTTAAATTTGGGCAAGTTCCTGAAACCATCTGTGTTTAATTTTCATCAGCCATAAAATGGAAGTACCGTAATACCTAACACACTGGGATGTTAGGAAGCTAAGTTAATATAAATATTTAATACAGGACAGTAAGCACAACAGAAGTGTATGATATTATGATATTTGTTGTCTAACATTACAGACTTAGTGCTGGAGCTGAAATAAAAACCCAGGGGAAATCATGGCCAAAATATCCCACCTTATCCACCTTCATAGTAAAACATTCTCATTCATTCTCTCTCTCTCTCTCTCTCTCTCTCTCTCTCTCTCTCTGTCTCTGTCTCTGTCTCTCTCTCTCTCTCTCTCTCATGTGCACACACACACGAACACATAAATACACTCAATTTATATAAAGCAGTTCTTATTTACTGTCTCCATTGTTTGGCTTAAGGCACTATGACTTGGAAATGTTAAATGGCTTGTCATGGCTCATGAAATAAAGATAACAAGCTCTTTGTGCTCACAGACTGCGTGTTTCAAGTTATAAATCTCTGGTATCTTTTGTAGTACATGCTGCATATAACCATAAGCTATATTTTTAAAATAATACAATAATTAATTAATGGCCAGAATGGGGTTAGAACGGTAACACAATAACTTTTACTACAAACAAAGATAGTTTATTTTGGCTAAATTTGTAGTCAGAACAGGACTTTGATACTAAATCTGACTTTATCTAGCTTTGGAATCTTGAATAAATATATCATTTATATGACAGTGAATCCCAAAATACCATGAAAAATATATTACGTTATTCAAGTATAAAATATTATACATGTAGTGCATTGTGGGTTTTGGAATAAATTTCACTCTTTGCTATTTTATATGTTCTGTATGCAGTTATTCTTCAGTATATGCAGGAAATTGGTTCCAGGACCTACATGACAATGTCTGGTTATGCTTGCAAAGCCTGTCTACCAGATTCACCATCCCACAAATACTGTATTTTCAATAAACTTTCAGTTAGAAAGAATTAACATATAAGTGGACCAGCATAGTTTAACTTGTGTTTTTCAAGGGTCAGTTGTATGTGTGTGTGTGTGTGTGTGTGTATATACACAGTGCATATATATGTCTATGTTTAGTTATACATATTTAAGTATGTATTATATTTATGCTTGTGTGTGTAAAATCAGTCTATAATGGATGAGTCTGGATATACTCTTCATGTCTATCCAGTAATATAACAACCAAAGTGAGATAGCAAGTAGAAACCTGAAATGGAAGTAACAGATATGTGAATCCTCAGACATTGTCAAAATCATGGAATTGAAGATGCTAAGGAAGGAGGCTGAAACCGAGGTAACAGTTTAATGAATTCATGATATTCCCCATTCATAATGTGCTTCTCATTCAGTCTTTTTCATTTCAGTAAATGCCAACATCAAGGTGCTAATGGAACAAACTTGGAAGTCATCCTTGATTCCATCCACTCCCTCAAACTCATGTCCAATTCAGATCTTTCTGCCAAATATATTCCTAACTCTAACTCTGCAGATGTTTTATTTTTCCAATCACCTGAAATACAGACATAGCTTTCTGACTTCTTTTCTTGATTTTATCCCAGCCTCTGTCCACCTGCATAGCAATCGATAATTTTTTAAGAAATATTTTGATTCTATTACTCAACAGGTTTTTCTTCCCAGCTCTTATTCTAATCCTGGTGAGACTATGCCTGCACTGCTCAAAAATGGTTTATATGTTATGGTCCTGGTCTTCCTTGGTGCAATCCCCTCCCTTTATCACAAACTTCTTTCCATGTTAGGGTCTTGTTGTATGCTGCTTCTACCACCTGATATGTCTCTGGTATGTCTCTTTCTCTATGTTTGTATATATACATATTATAAATTTTTGTAGATTTAGGGAATACAGATGCAGTTCTGTTACATGGTTTGTGTACTAGTAAAGTTTGGGTATCTAGTACAGCAATCACCTGAATAGTGTCTACTATACCCAATAAGTAACTTCTCATCCCTCACTTCCCATTCACCCTCCCACCTTTTTGACTCTTCAGTACCTGTTCCATGTTCATGTATATGCATTGTTTAGCTCTCACTTATAAGACAGAACGTATCATATCTGACTTTCTGTTATTTCACTTAGGTCAATGGCCCCCATTTCCATCCACATTGCTGCAAAGGACATGATTTCATTCTTCTTATGGATGAGTGTTATTTTTGATTCTCATAAATCTTTTTGATTCTACTTATCCTTAAAGCCTGTTTAAATGTCAATCTCCAATTATGCCTACTATACTTTTTTAAATAGATGTTTTAATTTTATTCTCTCTTACTTTCATTGACTTTAATCCATAACACTCATGCAACGTGTAAGTACATTAACTGTGATTGTTAATACCAGGGTTCCCACAACAGGAAATCAGATCTAAGAGAAGGTACTATGTAACATATACTAAACATATATGTTATGTATATAAATACTGCATCCCTGATTGACAGGACAGTGTTTGCTCCAGAGTAAATAGTCAATAAGTGTTTATTGAATTAATAAATTCAAGCTTGAAGTTATCTTTGTGAAAGAGGGGCTGATGGACCACATAGATGTTATTAAGAGTATAGAGGGTTGTAGACTATTTCAGACGCCTGGGTGTTACATCCATAAGCATTAAATATTCTAAATAATGGAGAACTGCTGCAGAAAATCAATCAAATTGAGTGATCTAAAAATAAATTTTATATGCCTTTAAAAAACCTCTTCTGAGAACTCCTACATAGTATATCTTTGCTTAAGGAAATGATTTGATAGGCTTATTGGGTGTGATGGCAGAGGGCAGTGGAACTGAACAGATAGCTAAACTACTCTGTAGCAGAAATATTAAGGCTAAGAGGAATTACATAGAAGAAAGAAATAATAAGTGAAGAGAAGAAAGGAGGTAGAGCAATATGGCTCAAGCCTAAGTTAAAAGAAAATGCAGGTGGGTTATTTTTACAATTGGGAAGTCTAAACTCAAGTGAAAGAGGTTTGTCTTGCTATAATTTTAATCTTTTCCCCAGACCTACAACAAAGTCAACCACACAACCAACAACAAAATAAAGATTGTAAGTTGCCAAGGAATAAGTGAGGAGTAAGATTGCTAGAGAGAGAGTGAGTGAGTGTTGGATTTAGAAATTAGTCATTTAAAAACTAAGAGACTTACTGTTGTTGGCACATTTCACTGAATATCTATAGGAGAGTGTGTATAAAATGGAACTTAAGTGAATTTTCTTGAAGAATGAATAGGGGAAAAATTGGAAAGTTGGTGGATGACAAAAATGTGGAAAGGTAGGATAGTTAGACAGATGACATGATTCCCAAATAAATTTTGCAGAGTGTGGAAATACAATATTCAGAAAACAAGTTAAAAAAATTACCCACCCAACCACTATAATTCATGAAACATAGGGTATGAGAAAAATAATAATGATAATATCAATACAAATTTTATGTTTGACACTGCAAAGAAATTAACATTTGAACATTAATACTAAATAACTTGTTATCCACATTTGCATATTAGGAAACAGAGGCCTTTCTATGTTGTGTGCCAAAATTAGGCCAGCAAATAAGAAGCGAACTTGAGATTTCAATACAGGAGGTTTAGATAAACTTATGTATTTAACTATTGTATGACTACTATCAAGCCCCATTTCCTTAATTAGCAATATTTGAAATAAATGTGAAAATGTAGACTTAGTTTTTGTAGCTATATGTCTAAGATTATAGAAATATAACATTGGTCATTTCTTCTCAGCATGAGGTTTGAAGATGCTAAGCTGCCCTCCTAGGCTTTCCCAATATCCACCGTGGCAAAATGTTTTCTTGGGAAGATATGCAGTTTCATAGACTATTTTGTTGATACTGAAATCACATGAATGACATAAAGTTTATTAATTTCATTTGCTCACTGAATGAGAAAACTAAACCTAGATATATTTTAGTTTTAACAAATTCAATAAGAACATTTTTCAATTCTGTTATTTTCATTATTTAAATTAAACAAGTATTTAAATAAACATAGATTCTATATTTTGCCCCCTACACCTTGCATTTTTATTCCCACCTTTTGATTGAACATTTTTAAAAGAGCAATGACATTGCAAAAGAAACTGTCCTCTTGGTATTTCTGGTTTGGAACAGAAGTTAAAGTATAGTAAATCTCATGAGAAAGTCTGTTTTTTGACATTTACAGCTCAATTTTACTGATTCTGAAGGTTTGAATAAGCTTCAGATAAGCATCTAAGCTTATCCAGGGTGCACCTGAATTCTGAAACCTCTAAATTTCCGTCATTGGTAATCCTACCTTACTTTTGAAGATGCCAGTCACAGCCTCCCAGTAGCAATCCTGGTTTGCTATTGTACCTCAGATTCGAGGATGAATAAGGTCACATAGTAGCCACTTTATTAAAAATATGAGATAAGGTTAGGCCATGAGGAAAATTCCTTAAGAAGTCAATGATGGAAAGCAATGAGAAGATCTTATAGCAACTGGATACTATAAAGTTTTACAATTCAGCTAGTACATTTAAAACGATATTAGATAAAGCAATAATGACATTGATTAAATGTCATTTTGTCAACATAATGAACGTTTTTATGTCTTCAGACTAATAAAGTCAGTAGATCATGACATACTATATGTAGAATAAATAACAGATACAATAAGATTTGTTTAATTTTATAAGGAGATAATTTCAATGACTATTAAATTCATTTAATAAGACACTCTAATATAAACGTATATCTGTAATGCATGTCCTCTTCTTTAGGACAAACTTGAAGTACCATTAAGTTAGAAATAAATACTTACGCAAAATTGAGATTTATGCTTATCTTTATAATGGTATTCACAGTGGAACTTATTTAAAACCATTTCAACAAAGAAAATATATCCCATATTTAAGTTCTTAGAACTTAGTGGAGCTGAATGGAAAATAATTAATTTTTGGTTTTCTATCTTTGTGTTTATATAATAGTAAGGGGTAAAAAGAGGGATAAAAATCATCTGAAATGGTTTATTATATCTTTCATGACAATTTTTCCCATCTACTAATAAGTTTTTTAACTTGCTTAGGTTAGTTTCAGAAGCTCAGAAACAATTTTCCATAGCATACTTTTATTAAGCTCAATGTATTGTATACAATTTTTAAAATATATTTATAAGAATTATCAAAGAAGAATTTAATGTGTGCATATTCTTGTTTCTATTTTCCTTTTGAAGGAAAATCTCAGAATCCTGCCATTCTTTCTACTGTAGCAGACTAACATCTGTGCAATTATACAAACCTGCAAATTACTTTTTTTCCTTGTGAGTTAATTGCTTCAAAATTGTAAAGAAAAGAGAGTCCAAAACCTAAATGCAGAGCAATGTTAGGCAAAATTAACTAGTAAACATTCTGATTAACACATAAAATTTAAAGAGACTGTCTTCATGGAAATACCTTAAAAATAAAATAAGTAGGTAGAACTGTTGGCCAATATTTAATTCAATTATGAATTTCTGTAATTGGTAGTTGTATTTCACATTAAATGATTATTATATAAACCACATTCATTTTATTTCGTGATTTATAAATGAGACTATTCTTAGGAATCTGAGGGTAAATAAAAGTTAATTATGCTTCTTATTTCACATACAAAAGGAAAGAATTAAACTGTACAAGTTTAAATAACAGTATTATTACAAGTTTTAAGTAACAATTGAAATACATAATTGAAAATAAAAGTATTATTTTGATATATTTGAAGTAGAGAAAATGAGCTAAAAATGTCCATAGCATAAACTTGCAGTTAGGACTGCTAAGGATCTGGCCATGATTATCAGTCTGGTGACGTCTTCTGCCATCCCCATCTTCCATTTCAAATTTAATAATGAACCACATGCACTTTACTATGCACATCTATATCTGTGTCCTGCCTTGGCATACACTATACCTATCTAGCAGCTTCTTCCTGCCTTGTTGTTGTTGTTGTTCCACGTAATTCCTACTCATCCATAATGTCTCAATCCAGATATTATTTCCTTCCAGGTAATTTTTCCAAAACTTTACCTCCACTGTGCAAGTAATTTATATGTAGCTGACTTTTCCTACATATAAATTATTAGTTTCCCTGTCTTCTGGATACGGGATAGAGTGGGCTTTCTAAATTACAACTATAATCTTACCTTCAATTATAATTAAGAAAAGTGGTAAAAAGCTGGAAATCACTTGAATACTCATGAAGAAATTGTTGAAATAATTATACTGTATACTTAGGATACAATAGCATGACACTATTAAACAAAGATGTTGCCTATTCCTATGTCCTGACTGGTATTGCATAGGTTTTCTTCTAGGGTTTTTATGGTGTTAGGTCTTAGGTTTAAATCTTTAATCCAACTGGAGTTAATTTTTATATAAGGTGTAAGGAAGGGGTCCAGTTTCAGCTTTCTGCACATGGCTAGCCAGTTTTCCCAACACCATTTATTAAAAAGGGTATCCTTTCCCCATTGCTTGTTTTGGTCAGGTTTTTCAAATATGAGATGGTTGTAGATGTGTGGTGTTGCTTCCAAGGCCTCTGTTCTGTTCCATTGGTCTATATCTCTGTTTTGGTGCCAGTACCATGCTGTTTTGATTACTAGAGCCTTGTATTATAGGATTTCATGACTAAAACACCAAAAGCAATGGCAGCAAAAGCCAAAAGAGAGCAAATGGGATCTAGTTAAACTTAAGAGCTTTTGCACAGCAAAAGAAACAGTCATTAGAATGAACTGGCAACCAACAGAATGAGAAAAAAATTATTTGTAAGCTACCCATCTGATAAAGGGCTAATATTCAGACTCTACAAAGAACTAAAACAAATTTGCAAGAAGAAAACAAACCCATCAAAAAATGGGTGAAGGATATAAACAGACACTTTTCAAAAGAAGACATTAATGCAGCCAACAAACGTATGAAAAAATGTAATGGTTTTCTCTAATAAGAGAAATGCAAATCAAAACCACATTGAGATACCATCTTACTCCAGTCAGAATGGGGATCATTAAAAAATCTGGAGACAACAGGTGCTGGAGAGGGTGTGGAGAAATAGAAATGCTTTTACATTGTTGGTGGGAGTAAATAGTTCACCCATTGTGGAAGACAGTGTGGCAATTCCTCGAGGATATAGAAGTAGAAATATCATTTAACCCAGCAATCCCATTACTGGATATATACCCAAAGGATTATAAATCATACTATTACATTGTGCCACTGCACTCCAGCCTGGTGACAGAGCAATACTCCATCTCAAATAAATAAGAAAGAAAAAAAGTAAATCATACTATTATAAAGACACATGCACATGTACGTTCATTGCAGCACTGTTTACAATGACAAAGAACTGGAACCATCCCAAATGACCATTGATGATAGACTAGATAAAGAAAATGTGGCACATATAAACCATGGGATACTATGCAACCATAAAAAAGAATGAGTTCATGTCCTTTGCAGGGACATGGATTAATCTGGAAACCATCATTCTCAGCAAACTGACACAAGAACAGAATACCAAACACTGCATGTTCTCACTCATAGGTGGGTGTTGAACCATGAGAACACATAGACATAGTGAGGAAAACACCACACACTAGGGTCTGTTGGCAGTTGCGGGGGGCTATGGGGAGGGATAGTGGGGACCCTGGGGAATTATAACATTAAGAGAAATATCTAAGGTAGGAGACTGGGGGGATGAAGCCAGCAAACCACCGTGGCACGTGTATACCTATGTAACAATCCTGCAAGATCTGCACATGTACCCTTAAATTTAAAGTATAATTTTAAAAATGGACAAATAAGTAAATAGAAAAGAATTTTAAAAAAGAGAAATGTTGACATTTTTTAGATTTTAAAAATTTACCTGGTGGGATAGTCATAATATTTAATTATGAGAGCCAAATACAGAGCAATAAGTATAATAGTAATTTTTATAAAGCCAACATATGTTTGTGTGTATGTATGAGCATAAATAAAGTTAGAAAAGATATTCACCAGTTAAGTAATGCCAGATACCTCAGGGGGAAGGGGTGAATGGCAGGGAGTAAAGTAATATTATTACTTTTTCTTTTATATTCAGAAAACAAGAAACCTCTAAACCAAAAAAAAAAAAAAAAAAAAAAAAGCTTGTCACGTATAAATATTCAATGACTACAATATGTTATAAAATTTTCAGCAAACTATTATAAGAATACAAAAAAAGAAAACCATACCTGGGCACATCTAAGTCAAGTTGAAGAAAACCAAATATTAAAAATAAAAATTAAAAGCCACCAAAGAGAAAAGACACTTTGCATAAAGTACATAAGGATATGGACCAATTTCTCATAAGAAAACTGGAAAATAACAACTTTAACATAATCAAAAAGAGAAAATTCTGTCTTTGAAAATATTTTATATTCTGCAAAAATTTCCTGTGAGACTAAGGTAAGATGAAGGCCTTTCCTATAAAGAAAGGCCGAGATAATTCTTTGCCATCAAATCTTCACACAAGAAATGCTAAATGAAGTGATTCAGACTAAAAAGAAATGACTAGATAAAAACAGATATAGAAAAAGGAATAAAAACATACTAGAAATGGTAAAGAGAAAGAGATATGTAACAGTGAATAATTTTTTTGTAGATTTTAAAAATACGGTACAGCATTAGGAAACAATTGTACTAGCTGTATTATATTAGGAAGTTTGTAATATATGTGATGTAATGTATTTGACAGGGATGTTTTTACAAATTTCTAACATTTTACATGAAATAATAAAGCATTGTATAGGTCCGTTTTTATACTGCTGAGAAAGACATTCCCAAGACTGGGAAGTAGAAGAGGTTTAATGGACTTAGAGTTCCACATAGTTGGAGAGGCCTCAAAATCATGGTGGAAAGCAAGAAGTCATCTCTTACATGGATGGCAGCTGGCAAAGAGAGAGCTTGTACAGGGAAACTTCTATTTTAAAACCTTCAGTTCTCATGAGACTCATTCACTATCACAAGAACAGTGCGGGAAAGACCTGCCCCATAATTCAATCACCTCCCACAAGTTTCCTCCCACAAAGTGTGGGAATTGTGGGAGTTACAATTTAAGATGAGATTTGGGTGGGGACACACCCAAACCATATTAAGTATTAACATTAAATATATTGTAATAAATTAAAGATGCATATTTTGATCCTAACAGCAAAATCTAAAAGTAATTGCCTAAATGTAAAACTAAGAAGTCAATATAGAAATGAAAATGAAATATAAAATTATATTGAATTCAGAATATAAATACTTAAACATGTTCTCAGGCTCAAGTAATTATTTCATAATATTTCTGCTTAGACTCATTAATATTAAATATCATTCATCATGATGATGTTTCATTAGTAATTAGAAATTTAAAGTACAAAGAGAATTTTTACAAAAAATTTCAGTGTTTTCAAAGTAAAGATACTATTTTATTCAATTCTATGATTAATGAAGTCATATACTTCATTATATACATATATACATAAGTAAACATTTAGAAAATAATATTATATTTCAAACTTCCTCCCAGATATCACCACTTTAATAGCTTCTTCAGCATAAGAGTTTCAGAAATATACACAAACGCATGTGTATATATGGAGGCATGCATGAATATACATGGTAGGAGATCCAGAGAAAATGTTGGGAAAAAAAAAAAAAAAAACAAGTGTGTTTAAGAACAGAGGAAATTTTGTGGAAAAAGAGTAGGGAAAAAGGAGAAGTTTTCATTTAGGGCTTGCTGGAAGACCTTGCTACTTAGCTCTTTAAATATCAGCCACTTGGTCCATGAGGAGTGTGGTGTGGTGTCTATTAGATTTTAAGAAGGTCTTGTGTCAGTCAATAAAACAAGAGGAGAAGGCTTTTGTTATTGACTAATTCTAGGAATAGATGAAATAACTAAGGTTCCATAAAATGATTTGGGAAGGATTTCCTCTTTTTGGATTATTTGAAATAGTTTCAGAAGGAATGGTACCAGCTCCTCTTTCTGTATCTGGTAGAATTCGTCTGTGAACCCATCTGGACCTGGGCTTTTTTTGTGTGGTAGGCACTTAATTGCTGCCTCGACTTCATACCATGTTATTGGTCTGTTCATGGTTTCGGCTACCTCCTGGTTTAGGCTTGGGAGGACACAGGTGTCCAGGAATTTATTCATTTCTTCCTGGTTTACTAGTTTATGTGCAGAGTTGTTTGTAGTATTCTCTGATGATGGTTTGAATTTCTGTGGAATCTGTGGTGATTTCCCCTTTATCATTTTTTATTGTATCTATTTGGTTGTTCTCTCTTTTCCTTTTTAGCACTCTGGCTAGTGGTCTATTTTGTTGACAGCACACCGAAGGGTTTTGGTTTTTTATCCAATTTGCCAGTCTGTGTCTTTTGATTGGTGCATTTAGCCCATTTACATTTAGGGTTAATATTGTTATGTGTAAATTTAATACTGCCATTTTGATGCTAGCTGGCTGTTTTGCACATTAGTTGATGCAGATTCTTCATTTTGTTGATGCTCTTTAGCATTTTGTATGTTTTTAGAATGGCTAGTACTGGTTGTTTCCTTCTATGTGTAGTGCCTCATTCAGGAGCTCTTGTAAAGCAGGCCTGGTGGTGAAAACCCAGGAGAGACTCAACAAGAAAAGAAAACTTCAGGCCAATATCCATGATGAACATAGATGCAAAAATCTTCAATAAAATACTGGCAAATTGATTGCAATAGCACATCGAAAGACTTATTCATCATGATCAAGTAGGATTCATCCTGGGGATGCAAGGCTGGTTCAACGTATGCAAGTCTATAAATGTAATTCACCACATAAACAGAACCAAAAACAAAAACCACATGATTATCTCAATTGATGCAGAGAAGGCATTTGACAAAATTCAACAGCGCTTTATGCTAAAAACCCTCAATAAACTTGGTATTGATGGAACATATCTCAAAGTAATAAAAGCTATTTATGACAAAAAAACAGCCAATATCATACTTAAAGGGCAAAAACTGGAAGCATTCCCTTTGAAATCCAGCACTAGACAAGGATGCCCTCTCTCACCACTCCTATTCAATATAGCACTGGAAGTTCTAGCCAGAGCAATCAGGCAAGAACAAGAAATAAAGGGTATTCAAATAGAAAAGGTGGAAGCCAAATTTTCTCTATTTGCAGACAACATGATAGTATACATAGAAGACCCCATCACCTCAGCCAAAACTCCTGAAACTGATAAGCAACTTCAGCAAAGTCTCAGGATATAAAATCAATGTGCAAAAATCACAAGCATTTCTATACACCAATAACAGACTTAAAGAGAACCAAATCAAGAACGAACTGCCATTCACAATTGCTACAAAGAAAATAAAATACCTAGGAATACAACTAACAAGGAACATAAGGGACCTCTTCAAGGAAAACTACAAACCACTGCTCAACGAAATAAGAGAGGACACAAACAGATGGAGAAACATTCCATGTTTGTGGTTAGGAAGAATCAATATTGTGAAAATGGCTATACTGCCCAAAGTAATTTACAGAATCAATGCTATCCCCATCAAGCTACCATTGAATTTCTTCACAGAACTGGAAAAAACCACCATGAACTTTATATGGAACCAAAAGAGAGCCCACATAGCCAAGTCAATCTAACCAAAAAGAACACAGTGGGAGGCATCACACTACCAGACTTCAAACTATACTACAAGGCTACAGTAATCAAAACAGCATGGTACTGATACCAAAACAGTGATATAGACCAATAGAACAGAACAGAGGCATCGGAGGCAACACAACATATCTACAACCATACAATCTTTGATAAACCTGACAAAAACAAGCAATGGGGAAAGGATTCCCTGTTTAATAAATGGTGTTGGGAAATCTGGCTAGCCTTGTGCAGAAAGCAGAAACTGGACCCCTTCCTGACACCTTACACTAAAATTAACTCCAGATGAATTAAAGACTTAAACATAAGACCTGGCACCATAAAAACCCTAGAAGAAAATCTAGGCAAAACCATTCAGGACATAGGAGTAGGCAAGGACTTCATGACCAAAACACCAAAAGCTTTGGCAACAAAAGCCAAAATAGACAAATGGGACCTAATCAAACTCCACAGCTTCTGCATGGCAAAAGAAACAGTCACTAGAGTGAATTGGCAACCAACAGAATGGGAAAAAAATCTTTGCAGTTTACCCATCCGACAAAGGGCTGATATCCAGAATTTACAAAGAACTCAAACAGATTTATAGGATAAAAACAAACAAGCCCATTCAAAAATGGGCAAAGGATATGAACAGACACTTTACAAAAGAAGACATACATGAGGCCAACAAACATATGAAAAAATGCTCATCATCACTGGTCATTAGAGAGATGCAAATCAAAACCACATTGAGATACCATCTCACGCCAGTTAGAATGGCGATCATTAAAAAATCTGGAGATAGCAGATGCTGGAGAAGATGTGGAGAAAGAGGAACACTCTTACACTGTTGGTGGGAGTGTAAATTAGTTCAACCATTGTGGAAGACAGTGTGGCGATTCCTCAAGGCCTTAGAAATAGAAATTCCATTTGACCCAGCAATCCCCTTACTGGGTATCTATCCAAAAGACTATAAATCGTTCTACTATAAGGACACATGCACAGGAATGTTCATTGCAGCACTGTTTACAATAGCAAAGACCTGGAACCAACCCAAATGCCCATCGATGATAGACTGGACTGGGAAAATGTGGCACATATACACCATGGAATATTAGGCAGCAATCAAAAATGATGAGTTTGTGTCCTTTGTAAGGACATGGATGAATCTGGAGAACATCATTCTCAGCAAACTGACACAAGAACAGAAAACGAAATACCACATATTCTCAGTCATAGGTGGGTGAGGAAAATGAGAACACATGGATACAGGGAAGGGGGTACTACACACTGGGGTCTATTGGGGGGAATAGGGGAGGGACAGTGGGGGAGGAGCTGGGGAGGGATGGCCTGGGGTGCCAAATGTGGGTGAATGGGAGGAAGGCAGCAAAACACACTGCCATGTGTGTACCTATGCAACTATCTTGCACGTTCTGCACATGTACCCCAAAACCTAAAATGCAATAAAAAATAAAAAAAAGAAAGACTGAACTAAGGTCCTTTTACTTATGCTATCTCTGCCAAACACAATATATGAACTTAAATTTGTTGGAATACAAGGTAAACTCAAAGGAGTTACACAAATTATACATTTTAGTGGGCTGAAGTAATATGACTTTGCCAACCTTGAATTTATTTCTCATTACCTCATGGCAAGTAGCAGAGATTTAATAAAAAATGAAACAGGACATGTTCAAGTCTCTTGAATATGTCTTATCTCTTACTATTTGATTTTTAAGTGTTCCCTATAATCATAGCATCTTGTTGCCATTATTACTAATGTAACAGTACTATTAAATATGTAACTCCTAGAAATTATATATATATATTTTTTAACTCAGCAAAATAAAAAGTAAAATCTTCTCTCTCAATTTAAATCAGTAATATGTTGAACTAGGTTTATGTGATTCTATAAAATATATCAAAAAATATTATTTTACTCCAAGTAGAAACAAAATGAAATAAACTATGATAATAATGGAAAACCTGGCAGCCAGTTCCATATGCCTTCTCATCAGAGATATTATCTCTTGGTTTCTTTTTTTTTTTTTTTTTTAAATAAGATGGGAGATAAGAAGTTTTAAGAGAGCAGTTTTTTATTAATTGAGATTTGTAAATGCATGGCACCTGAATCTGCCCATTCTGTATTCAGGACAGATACTGTTAATTGATAATATTACTTTTATCTGCTAAATCATAATAGTGACTCAGAACTTCGATACGATGCATGGGTCCATCATTATGAATTATTTAGAGTTTCCAATAACAACCATAATTTGTCATATGTGGATGAGATGACTTCATAATTTCTTTATGGTCTCTTTTCAAACACATTACCTTTCCTTCATAAAAGTTATCCTGTATAAAAGTGGTCTATAGAGATGTCTTCAATTGTGCAGCATTGTATAGATAATAAGTACTACTAGCACAATCATTCAGTTTAGGTTAATCTGAATTAAAAGTTTACATTCTGATATATACTACCCATTTTACCATCTTCAATTATTAGAAAGTTTAAATTTTCCAAAGATAAAATTAAAGCTGTAACACTACTTTGTCCTTTAATATGGTCTAAATAATGAAAGTATTTATAATAATATTCGGATGTATACTTTCTTTTAATCTCCTAACATAACAGAGAATTATATTTTCTTCTTTGTAAGGGTTGCTTACATTTAAAATTCAAGGCTGTTGCCATCTGTTCACAACATTCTAATATTTCTTCATCCTTTCCATTTGACCTTGCTATATGCCACTTGAGAGCTTGGAGCAACACATGCTAATCCTCCTTTTTAGATTCTGCAAGTGTTGATAGGTAATAACACTAATAGCCTCTATGCTTCATTAAGTATTATATTTAATTTGCTCTACAAATTCATCTAATGTGAGCCATTAGCTGTCTTCTGAGCCTATTATATTTGGAAGTTCAAACCATCAATAATATGACCGATTTTCATAAAGTTTTGATCATAATGCAGATTTTAAAATCAGGGGAAATGATTATTTTTAATGCCTTAATAATTAACTTTTGTAACAATTAACATTTTTATTAGCTTTCCTACTATGAGTCTTTTCCCTTTAAAGACATTTCTAGACCCAACACAGATATAAGTACCCCAGATTCACTACTCATCACTAAAAAAATTGATAAACAAAGGCATGAAGTCTTAGTGCTGATTTTTCATTCTCATCTCCCATCTAAGGCAGGTTTTTACTTTAAGGTTCCAGTTGATTTCCCTGGCTTCTACAAGAATATTTCTAGTGAATTGGAATTGTGTATTCCACAAAGCAATTTTCTTTTTTATTATAGAGTTATAATTGATATTTTTGTTTTGTGTGAACTCAATCCCCTTCCTACTTTTGGAAATTATCTTTTTTTCTTTTTATCAACCTATTCTCCAGTCTAAGAGTCAGTCATGAAAATTTGCTTAGTAGTCTTTTTTTAGTAATTTTAAATTTAAGAGAATATTTAATTAATCTTTACATTTAATTTTTGCATAATTTATAATCCATAAGTTCTTAATATTTTAAGCAATTTATGGCTGATCTTAGTTCAATTTGGATTAGAGGCCATTTCTAGGCCTCTAGGAGATCGATTTCTTTTACTTGCTACTCAAGGGTCACAGTTAAAAGAAAGGGTAGGTAATTCTCAAACCATATCCCCAACAAGCCTCTGAGAAGAAGGTAATGCTAATTGATCTTTGGTTGCCTTTGTTTTGGAACCTACTACCTCCTTTTGGATAGTAAACATTTGTGAGTATTGCTTTTAGTGGAAAACTTCAAGTGTAATTCTTACATAATTTAAATGGCAAAAATCAAACTTTGTAGATAACATGAATTAGAAAATATTTCTCTTTATATTAAGCATTTTTAGTATGTATATATATACTAAAATATATATATTATAAAATTTTATATATATATATATATATATTATAAAGTATACTGAAGGAAAATTGATGAATAGAAACAGTTTTAAACTGTATCTAATTTTTAAAAATCGATTTATACGAGACATGTATAATACATGTAAGTTATGTACTTTGATAATGCTATTCATTGTAAGTATATGTCTTTAGACTGTAGCTTCTAAGAACATGTTTAAACATAAATATTCTAGTGTATCATGATTAAACACATGAGAGAAGGATCAAAAGAAGTCAATTTGACTCTGTATTTAATATACATTTGCTATGTCACCTTGGGCTATTTGCCAGACAAGATGAGAAAGTACCTAAAGAAAGCAATACCCAAGGCAGATTCATTCTATTCTAAATTAATGATTATCAACTTCAAGTTGATAAGCAAATGTTTCAAACATTTTTGACAGTCTTACTGTATTTTTCATTTACTTTAATTCCTGTTTTCTATAGCATCTGTCTCACACTTTATCTACTAAACCGCTAGCACATTTTTCCCTCACTCTCAATAGATGATCAAAACTTTAAATTTACATAAAACTTAAGTGTATAAAAAGACTACTGTATAGATGCAGTGAGATGAGTGATGTTTCCCCACATTCGTATGCAACTTAAGGTCCTTTCTCCTCCCTCAATAGCTGCCTTCTCTCCAATCAAAGCAAGTCTTTTAAGAAAAATAACATGCTCTATGCCTTCTTTTAACTTTAAACAATAGTTATAATTTCATGAAAACTAGGAAGAGAAAGAGATATTATCCTCTAATATGGCAAAGCATAGGGGTTTAGATAAGATATGATGCTGTATACTTAGTAGATTAAGGACTCCAGAAGAAAAAGCTAATATTTTTTTATCAAATTGTATCCCCATATATTATGCAGAATAATAGCAATAAAATTTGAGATTATATAATGCAAGAAATTCTTAGTGTGCCACAGTTTACTAATATCTTCTGATAAGTAATATTAAGAACTAAATCCATATCTCTAACTTGGTTCATCAAAATTTGGACCAGGTCTATACTCCACATCCAGAACCCCACCACTATTTCAGTAAAGATCAAGTCTCCCTGCTGTATGCTCAAAACCAGGAATAATTCTCTTTATAACACTCCCTGAGAAGGTATATCCTGCATAAAACTCAAATTTCTAATGTGTTATGTGAGAACTCTAAGTTTTCATGATTGTTGTTCTTGTTGTTATGCCTTTAAAATTTTTTTCTAGGAGATAATCATAGTTTCTTGGCCTAGAAGTTGCAATGGTGGTTCTGACAAATGTAAGTCAATGATGTCCCCAGCTTGTTAGTGAATTGGAGCGTCACAACAGACAATAATTTCTTGAATTTTAAATGAATGACTGGCCCTAGTCTACTCTTTATTGAAAACAGACACTTCAATGTTCTGCAATTTTATTTATCTTGTCACAGGAAATTCTTTGAAATCGGTACAACTTGCTTTCTTAAGAGAAAAACTTCATTGTGAAGAAAGTTTTGATATGATGATTTTTGTTTGCATTTATTCTTATCTTTTTGCTAGTAAAAAATAAAATAAACGTTAAAAATGATTTATTCTTATCTTACCTACCAAATCAAAGAGATTTAATAAAACGTTGTCAATATAATGTTATTATTTATTATTCTCCAAGTGATTTGTTCCTCAATAATAACTCCCCATAGTTTGTGAAAACTGCTGGAAAAAATACTTAGGTTATTTTATGGCCAATGTATTTCTTCACCTCTTTACTTATACAGTTAAAAATATTAATTAGTGTCAAATGAATCCGTGGCTTTTTAAAACTTTTCATCCTTTTCAGTAAGTTTGGGATTGGATATTACTTCTCTCTAGTTTGACCTGGGGGCAAATTTTCATACCTTGTGAATATAGGATGGTTAATGATGGTCATTTGAACTCTGAATTTAAATAAAATAGAGTAAACTTTATTGAGACAAATGCATTCAATTAAAAATATTTTTAGACAAGAAACATAATGTTGTATTTACATGTTTCTTATCTATTTACTCCTATGTGGGTGCATGGTAAGGCTACAAAAAGCTAGATGTCTGCAATGAGTTGCAGACTTAGGGGAAACTGTGGTGGTATTATATTAGAAAACAGAGTTCCAGAAATGGAGGAGCTATGCAGAAGATAGCTTCAAACGTCTTCCTGGGGATTTCCATTCATCTCTACTGAGTACAAAACTTTGAATAAATAGAATGAAACTCC
The DNA here is from genome assembly GCA_031835075.1 of Saguinus oedipus. Lineage (NCBI taxonomy): Eukaryota > Metazoa > Chordata > Mammalia > Primates > Cebidae > Saguinus > Saguinus oedipus. The sequence goes on along the minus strand of CM063171.1, from coordinate 63,209,199 downwards.
ATAAGACAAAGCCCAAGCCATTAAGATGTTATGAGCTGAACAATTCCCAAAACCCTGCAGAGATTCAACAAGAAAAGAAAACTTCAGGCCAATATCCATGATGAACATAGATGCAAAAATCTTCAATAAAATACTGGCAAACCGAATGCAACAGCACATTAAAAAACTTATCCACCATGATCAAGGAGGATTCATCCTGGGGATGCAAGGCTGGTTCAACATACGCAAGTCTATAAACGTAATTCACCACATAAACAGAACCAAAAACAAAAACCACATGATTATCTCAATTGACGCAGAGAAGGCATTTGACAAAATTCAACAGCCCTTTATGCTAAAATCATTAATAAACTTGGTATTGATGGAACATATTTCAAAGTAATAAAAGCTATTTATGACAACGAACAGCCAATATCATACTTAATGGGCAAAAACTGGAAGCATTCCCTTTGAAATCCGGCACTAGACAAGGATGCCCTCTCTCACCACTCCAATTCAACATAGTACTGGAAGTTCAAGCCAGAGCAATCAGGCAAGAAAAAGAAATAAAGGGTATTCAAATAGAAAAGGTGGAAGCCAAATTTTCTCTATTTGCAGACAACATGATAGTATACCTAGAAGACCCCATCACCTCAGCCAAAACTCCTGAAACTGATAAGCAACTTCAGCAAAGTCTCAGGATATAAAATCAATGTGCAAAAATCACAAGCATTCCTATACACCAATAACAGACTTAAAGAGAACCAAATCAGGAATGAACTGCCATTCACAATTGCTACAAAGAAAATAAAATACCTAGGAATACAACTCACAAAGAACGTAAGGGACCTCTTCAAGAAAAACTACAAACCATTGCTCAACGAAATAAGAGAGGACACAAACAGATGGAGAAACATTCCATGTTTGTGGTTAGGAAGAATCAATATCGTGAAAATGGCTATACTGCCGAACATAATTTACACAATCAATGCTATCCCCATCAAACTACCATTGAATTTCTTCACAGAACTGGAAAAAACCACCATGAACTTCATATGGAACCAAAAGAGAGCCCACATACCCAAGTCAATTCTAAGCAAAAAGAACACAGCGGGAGGCCTCACACTACCAGACTTCAAACTATACTACAAGGCTACAATAATCAAAACAGCATGGCACTGGTACCAAAACAGTGATATAGACCAAAGGAACAGAACAGAGGCATCAGAAGCAACACAACATATCCACAACCATACAATCTTTGGTAAACCTGACAAAAACAAGCAATGGGGAAAGGATTCCCTGTTTAATAAATGGTGTTGGGAAAACTGGCTAGCCTTGTGCAGAAAGCAGAAACTGGACCCCTTCCTGACACCTTACACTAAAATTAACTCCAGATGGATTAAAGAGTTAAACATAAGACCTGGCACCATAAAAACCCTAGAAGAAAATCTAGGCAAAACCATTCAGGACATAGGAGTAGGCAAGGACTTCATGACCAAAACACCAAAAGCATTGGCAACAAAAGCCAAGATAGACTAATGGGACCTAATCAAACTCCACAGCTTTTGCACGGCAAAAGAAACAGTCACTAGAGTGAATCAGCAACCATCAGAATGGGAAAAAGTCTTTGCAGTTTACCCATCTGACAAAGGGCTGATATCCAGAATTTACAAAGAACTCAAACAGATTTACAGGAAAAAATCAAAGAAGCCCATTCAAAAATGGACAAAGGATATGAACAGACACTTTACAAAAGAAGACATACATGAGGCCAACAAACACATGAAAAAATGCTCATCATCACTGGTCATTAGAGAGATGCAAATCAAAACCACATTGAGATACCATCTCACGCCAGTTAGAATGGCAATCACTAAAAAATCTGGAGACCACAGATGATGGAGAGGATGCAGAGAAATAGGAACACTCTTACAGTGTTGGTGGGAGTGTAAATTAGTTCAACCATTGTGGAAGACAGTGTGGCGATTCCTCAAGGCCTTAGAAATAGAAATTCCATTTGACCCAGCAATTCCTTTACTGGGTATATATCCAAAGGATTATAAATCGTTCTACTATAAGGATACATGCACACGAATGTTCATTGCAGCACTGTTTACAATAGCAAAGACCTGGAACCAACCCAGATGCCCATCGATGATTGGACTGGGAAAATGTGGCATATATACATCATGGAATATTATGCAGCGATCAAAAATGATGAGTTTTTGTCTTTTCTAAGGACATGGATGAATCTGGAGAACATCATTCTCAGCAAACTGACACAAGAACAGGAAAAGAAATACTGCATATACTCACTCATAGGTGGGTGAGAAAAATGAGAACACATGGACACAGGGAGGGGGTCTACTACACACAGGGTCTATTGGAGGGACAGCGTGGGGGGGGGGAGCTGGGGAGGGATAGCCTGGGGAGAAATGCCAAGTGTGGGTGAAGGGGAGGAAGGCAGCAAAACACACTGCCATGTGTGTACCTATGCAACTATCTTGCACGTTCTGCACATGTACCCCAAAACCTAAAATACAATAAAAATTTAAAATTAAGAAAAAAGAAAAAAAAAAGAAAATGTGGGTTTAAGACACCAAAAAAAAAAAAAAAAAACCAGAAAAATAATTCTACAGATACTGATATATCAAAAAAAATCCTAATGAAAAAAAAGACAAAAAAATCCACAACAATAGAAATCACAATAAAATTGCTTAAGAGAAGCAGCGAGATCCTAACTGATGCCAAATGGGGGAAAACTGTTATGAATTATATTGATAATAGCATAGGGAATAATGTTTAGCCTTCAAATATCTGCTGACTTATCTTTTGTCCTCCTTCATGCTAGATATAATTTTATGTAGTAATTAAAATTAAAAAAAAATTCTTATGTTAAAATGTTCAAAAATTCTTAGAAATAATGACTCAAAAAAAGTTATATTCAATTATTGAAGTGTGATATGACCTAAATATTTTCCAATAAATTTATTTTACAAATATTTATAGAATTCTGCAACATATCAGTTACTATTATAGACAATAAAGATAAGAAAGATAAGACACAGTAGACAAAATTCCTATTCTGCAATGTTCTTCTTGATATTTATTTAAAATAAAAAAGGTTTTGACTTAGTCATCTCATGCAATATAACTGAATGATATTAGAAATGTCGCAGAGTATACTGAGGGACACGTTGCTCTGCATATGGCTATTTTAAGTGTAAATAAAAGTATATACAAGGGAACTCATGCTTTCTTTGGCTTGTTCCAACTCTATTCTCCATAGTTCCCTCCATATTTTGCATCGTGTGGGTTTCTATTATTTGTTTATTCTGTTAAAATTGTGTTTGTCGTACCTTCAAAATATATTCCTAAGATGGCAACTTCTTACTGTGTCAAAAACCCCACATAACCTACCTTTCATTACCTTCTTGCCAGCCTCTATTTCTGCTATCCCTTTTGCTCATTTTGGTCCTTTAGATTCTGTTGGAAATAGCATGCTAGCAAGAAATTCAGAAATTGTAGGCTATAAGAAACTTTAGAGGTTAATTAGTTCAACACTATTAAGTTATCAGTGAGGAACTAAGGTTTAATAGCAACTTAACAATGTGCTTCATGTGTTCCTGTACAGCTGGGTCATCACTTGCTATGATGTTGAAGGAGAATTTCTGTAGGGGGAAAAATGTTTAATATATAAAATGAAAATTATCTTTCAAACTTAAAATTTATGATTCCATAAAAATAAGTCATGGTACAGCTCAAAGTGGACAGGTAAACATGGTGGGATTTAAGAAAAATGAGCAAGAAAACTAAAGGCTTTGAAGCCATAGAAAGAGAAAACATGAAAGGAGAGGTGGAGAAAACACCATATTTAATTAACTCTAAAAATTTACGCAACTGTGAGGAAAAAAATGTTTGACAGCATGCCTTAAAGATATTACTATGAATTGTTCACATCAGATTCTCATTGCTTTGATATTTTCATCCTCCAAGGAGTTTGCCACTTTCTTCTACCTTTGAATTTGTTAGTTCGATGGAGATAAAAAATTATTGCATAAATTTCAATAGTAAAACAGAGCATAGAGTTTTTCATTGTGGGCATCTTCCTAGATACCAGGAAGCACTTAATTGTTGTTTGCAAAGGAAATGTAAATTTGTTCATTTTATACATGACAAATTCTTGCCTTGCTAATGTTAACTTATACCTTGTTGCTCTGTTGCTATTTACACAGTAATTGTAAATTTTAATGTCCTATAGAGTAGGCCACTAAAATATCTCTCTGAAGATATTTCAAAGGCAATTAAACTCAATACATGTTATAATACCAATGTACGTAACTTAATTGATATTGAAAACATGAAAGGCTAATACCACATTGTGTCTGTCAAGATCATCCAGCAAATAGACCATTAGATTAAGGAGGATGGTACAATTATCTTTTTAGGGGAATTGTCTATACATTTAACTAGGGAGTTGGGAGAAACTAAGAGAGCATTCAAACCACAAGTCTAACAATTAAAGAAGACAGGGAAGGAAAGCTGAGAGTCTGTATACCAGTATTCAGTGCAGTCAAAATGCAGTGCATGTGTTCTGAGGTCTGTGAACCATATATGCTCTTCAGAAGAAATCTATATCTACGAGGAACAGTCCAACACTATTATCCAGGCTACACTGAGTCATTAGCTAGGAGCAACCTGTGGTGAGAGCATGGCTGCACTGAAAATGCAGTGATAGATTTTAAAACAGAGCCACTGGAGCCCTTGGCCAATTAAGCACCCTGTTCTTGAAGAGCTTGAATATCTGGTAGGTGTGTATTCATCATCATCACAATCGTTAATATAAGTCCACTGATAATCAATACATTGCCACTGCTGCCAATGATTGCAAAACACGTTCTATCCTCAGACCCATCATGATTTTAGAACTATTCAAGTGAGAAGATGTGCATGTTGGAATCATTGTCACAAGATAGTTGAGGAAGAAACTATTAATGTGCCTTTGGCTACTCCCATGTAGCTAAACAGGATAATTTGAGCAGTATTTTTAAAGAGAGGGAGGAAAAATAAAATAATGGAAAGGAACTACCACCACCACCATGCCACCCATAAAAAAATCAAGAAACATTTTTTTATGAGTTTGTTAACATTTTTATTTTTGAAAAATTTAGAGAGAAAAAAATATATATATTTGGACTTGCTGTATAATCCAAATAGGAGTCAGAGTGGGAGGAAGAATTTTGGTTTGTCTTTTTTTTTTTTTTACTTTAATTTCTGAAATACATGTGCAGAACATGCACATTTGTTACATAGGTATATATGTGCCATGGTGGTTTGCTGCACCCGTCAACCTGTCATCTACATTAGGTATTTCTCTAATATTATCCTTTCCCTAGTGCCCCATGGTCTGACGGGCCCTGGTGTGTGATGGTCCCCTCTTTGTGTCCATATGTTCTCATTGTTCAACTCTCACTTATGAGTGAGAACATGCAGTGTTTGGTTTTCTGTTCTTGTGTTAGTTTGCTGAGCATGATGGTTTCCAGATACATCCATGTCCCTGCAAAGGACATGAACTCATCCTTTTTTATGGCTGCATAGTATTACGTGGCATATATATGCCACGTTTTCCTTATCCAGTCTATCATTGATGGGCAATTGGGTTGGTTCCAAGTCTTTGCTATTGTGAAAAGTGCTGCAATAAACATATATGTGCATGTGCCTTTATAGTAGAATGATTTATAATCCTTTGGGTATATACCCAGTAATAGGACTGCTGGGTCAAATAGTATTTCTACTTCTAGATCCTTGAGGAATTGCCACACTGTCTTCCACAATAATTTAAGTAATTTACACTTTCACAACAGTGAATAGCATTCCTATTTCTCCATATCCTCTCTAGTGTCTGTTGTTTCCTGACTTTTTAATGATCGCCATACTAACTGGCATGAGATGGTATCTCATTTTGCTTTTGATTTGCATTTCTCTTAATGACCAGCAATGATGAGCTTTTTTGCATATGTCAAAACATTTTATCACTCCCTTGGTATGTCAAATATTTATCTAGGCTTTTTATCTCAGGACTTTTATTTCTGAAACAGCTGTTTTTATGGTTATATTTTGAGCTCAAAAGCAAAAATAAACTGAATATTTTTGAAATAATAACTCCATTAAGATAATGGCCTTATTTATTAAAACCTTATTGTAGTTAACTTTTATATTTTTAAATTTTCTTAAGTTTTGACATCTCTTCTTTCCCCGTTAGAAAAATATTTCATAACCTTCATTTTTGTAAAATAAATGAAAATAATTTTTGGTTTTCTGACACAAAAACAGTTGATTTTCATATTTAAAAATTTTAACAGAAACTTTTGAAGGAAAATGTGAAAGCTTTCATTAAAATCTCTCTAACACACAGTTAATACATCAAGTACGATTTTTCATGAATATGCCACTATGGACATATAAATATTTAGATTTTCAACAAAATAAAATGAAGCCTTGCCTACACTTTAGTATCTCTTTCTTCTATGTATTTTTAATAAATAATGTTATCTTTAATATTTATAATTACATAGTTTTGGATTTAAGCAGAACAATATAGGTGCTTTAATTTAGGGGCTTGCAGCTCTTGAAGTAGGGATTGAAAAAAACATCTAAAGTTTTGCATTTGTTATACATTGAATTATAGCATTTACATGTGAAACAGAGTAAGTTTTCAATAGCCTCTGAATGCATTTTTATGCATTTTGGATCAATTCATAAATTTAGAGCTTTAGATCCTGTACTTTCATGTAAATCATTTGAAGAAAATAATATTCCATAATAAGATATTTTCTAGCTCTCATTTTTACAAGAGAATTTTAAATAAAATGGGAAAGTAATATTCAATACATCTGTTAAACAAAAAGTAAATACAAATATATAATTGTTTTTATAATGTAATTAAAAAACCTGACTACTAATAGTCCTATGCAGTGTAATATGTATCACATATTACGGCATAACAAATGTGTATGATATCTTTTATTCATTTCTGAAGTTATATTTGACAAAGAAATTCTAAAATTTGTATATTACAAATTAAAAATAACTGAGACCAAGAAGTAACGATCTCCAGAGAGCTCTTAACATCCCTAGCTAACACAAGTTACTAATAAACAGCAATTGTTTGAAATTTATTACAAACATCAAATGTATCTTATGGAAGATTAGGAATACACAGGGAAAAAAAAACAACATGAATAGAGAGAGTTGAGGTACTTAAAGGAAAGGTAGACACAACAAAAGCATGGCAAAGGCTGAGGGCAGCTGTAAGAGAAAGTCATGATTAGAATAGTCAAATTATGGGGCAGGGTACAGGGAGATGGCTGAAATGAGTGGAGGAGCAGATACGTGGCTAACTAAGAAAGTAATAGTGGTGAAAGAGTTAGAGACAGACTAATTCTTTGTTCTTTTGTGTTAGATGTAAACAACACCATTTGATATTCATCACTTTACAGGTTATTGCTGTATGTCCCATGGTAGAACATCCTATGGAAGATGAGATAGCAGTATCTTGTTGAGATGGCCATGTTCAACTGAACATTTGTGTATGGGAATATGTGGGTGTTTAGGGAGTTTAATGATGAAGTCATATAAAAGAAAAAATATCTATTAAAATATAATTTGTATACAACATAATTTAAGGTTTACCAAGACATTCTGATTAAGTGTAAAATTGCATCTAGTTGTTTTATGATCGTATTGTTTCTAAGGGATTTGGGATATATGACTCTGATATGTAATAATCTAAATTGTAAGTGATTTTTCCAGTGTGCACATGACAGAAATTTTCTTCTTATTGAAGCTATGAAAGTGAACACTATTTCCATAGACTTTCATGAAAATCAAGTGTATCTGCAATAAAAAAATTCTTATTCCAAATAGGATATTATTTTCCCCTTTGGAAGGATTGGAAAGGTGTTTTATTGTTTGTTTCTTTCCATTTTCACAGTCAAATAGATGATCGCTTGCCTGGTCTAGAGTCGTAGAATTTTGGACAATTTGAGCTTTACTTTTCTATCACTGTCCAAATGAATATCTGTATTCCACTCATTAATCAATTCAGAAAAGCAAAGGAGTTAATGATTTCATTTAAATAAGTACCCTCCAAAAACAACGGGAAAGAAACTATCTAGTTGATTTCCTGCTTTCACGTACTATTCAGAATAATTTTTTCTCTGATCCTCTAGAATTATATAAACTTGCCAGTTGAAACTAGGCCTTCTATATGGCATAAAGGAAATATCTGAGATCAGTGTTAATGTTTGGCCTGATTACAAACACTATGATTTGAGTCCACTTACTTTTTATGTACTTTTTTCTTCTTCTTCTTTTTTTTTTTTTTGGTTAACTTTTTTTTCTTTTTTTTAATTGCATTTTAGGTTTTGGGTTACATGTGCAGAACATGCAAGATAGTTGCATAGGTACACACGTAGCAGTGTGACTCGCTGCTTTCCTCCCCTTCACCTATATCTGGCATTTCTCCCCATGCTGTCTCTCCCCAACTCCCCACCCCCCACTGCCCCTCCCCTATTCCCCCCAACAGACCTCAGTGTGTAGTGCTCCCCTCCCTGTGTCCATGTGTTCTCATTGTTCAACACGCACCTATGAGTGAGAACATGCAGTATTTCATTTTCTGTTTTTGTGTCAGTTTGCTGAGAATGACGTTCTCCAGGTTCATCCATATCCCTAAAAAGGACATGAACTCATCGTTTTTGATTGCTGCATAATATTCCATGGTATATATGTGCCACATTTTCCCTGTCCAGTCCATCATCGATGGGCATTTGGGTTGATTCCAGATCTTTGCTATTATAAACAGTGCTGCAATGAACATTCGTGTGCATGTGTCCTTATAGTAGAATGATTTATAATCCTTTGGATATATACCCAGTAATGGGATTGCTTGGTCAAATGGAATTTCTATTTCTAGATCCTTGAGGAATGGCCACACTGTCTTCCACAATGGTTGAACTAATTTACACTCCCACCAGCAGTGTAAAAGTGTTCCTATTTCTCCACATCCTCTCCAGCATCTGTTGTCTCCAGATTTTTTAATGATTGCCATTCTAATTGGCGTGAGATGGTATCTCAATCTAGTTTTGATTTGCATTTCTCTAATGGCCAGTGATGATGAGCATTTTTTCATATGTTTCTTGGCCTCATGTATGTCTTGTTTTGTAAGGTGTCTGTTCATATCCTTTGCCCACTTTTGAATGGGCTTGTTTTTTCTTGTAAATCTGTTTGAGTTCTTTGTAAATTCTGGATATCAGCCCTTTCTCAGATGGGTAAACTGCAAAAATTTTTTCCTACTTTTTTCTTCTTAAAAAACATTCTCAATAATTGATTCTGCTTCAGCTTATTTCTTTGTTAGCCATTATATAGTGAAATATAAGATGGGTACATTGACTTCTTATATTTCACAGTGACCGAGTTGGATTCTGGGGCTTATAATGTCCTCAACTCTTTTGATAATGATAATAGAAATAAAAAACAGAAATAGTAGAATTATTAGTATATTGAAATATCAGCTTGGGTCTTTGATGGCATCACCTCTGCATATTCACATTGGACTGTCAATGACAATAAAAAAATAGAAGTTATCTTTAAACTTGAAAAATTTATAGCTAAAGTAGGTAAAAGTCGTGTTTATACTTTATTGAATTCTTGATGAACAATCCATAAATTTTTCAATGCTACTCTCAAGTTTAAATAGTAAAAAAAAAAAAAAAAAAAGTGAAAAAGTTAGTCAGAGGGTAAGAAATTGATATGCTATATATTAATAATGGATTTGGCAGAAGATTTTTTGTATGTTCTATTGACCAGGAAGTTAGTTTCTGAATTTTGGGGAAGTTTTGTGAATTAGAAATAGACAGATAAACAAGTTGTCATTCAAGAATTTTGTTCAAGATTTATATTATGTCCTTGCTAGCCATGTATCTCACAAGAATTTTAACGCTTCTGCAGCAATATCCTAGCACAACTGTGAAATTAAAAAAAAAAAACAACAAACGAACTTAATTCCATTCCACAAAATTTGTTTCAGAAGTCAGAGGAGGATAATGTTTAAACTATTCCCCTTGAAACTGTTTAAATGTAAGGAATGGCCCTTAAGTGGTTAAGCTTTAGTTGTCAAACAGTTAGGTTTTCTTCTGGAGTCCATGCCCCCACAAAATTGGAAAAAAAAATAAAAGGCATTAGTAAATGATGGTGAGTATTTATAATTTATATATAATATATATCCTGGGCAAAGTAGGTTCCAGAAATGGAAAGGCAGAATGAGAGTGGGAAAGGATAGGAATGTTTTTCTCAAACGGCACGGCCTATAAAAATGGATATGAAGCCATTGTCTAGAGGAAAGCGATATTTTGGTGAGTTTTCTTTTCATCATTGGATAGAGCACTCTGGGACACAGAAGGACAGGAGAAGTAATCTGCTGCTCATTGTGTTCCTCCTGTTTGCCGTGTGACAAACTATTGGCTTCATTGGAAATGGCTGGAAGTCTCTACTTTTAATGAAAGCACTCTTATTATTTCTCTAGAGTTTCATTTTATTAACTTTCAGACATAGACAAATGTAAAGAATTAATATGTGCAATGTGTCGTGGTTAGCACATACTTTTGATTTTAATAGCTTTTCAGAGAGTATAAAATGTCTTAAGGAAGGTAGACTATAAGCAATGATTATCAAAAATGTACCTTATATCATTTGGTATTTGATATTTAATGTAATAGATTTATCAAAATGTGTGTGCCTCTAAATGACAATCAAAAAGCTATTGATCTGTAATATATAAATATATTAAAATGCTGAAACTTGCACAAGGTGCACTGGCCAACAACTGTAATCCCAGCACTTTGGGAGGCTCAGGAGGGAGGATCCTTTGAGCCCTGCAGGTCGAGGTTTCAGTGAACTATGTCTGCCCCACTGCACTCCAGCCTAGGTGATAGAAAGTTCTCTGTCTTGAAAAAAGAAAATAAAAAAAGACATAACTAATACCTGAGCCTAGATTTTGTTTTTGTGTCAAAGTTTCCATGAGCAAACTTATAAATTATACAGCTTTGAATCTGTATAATTTATGAGATTTTACTGGGGCTACATCAGCAGTTAGTCCGACCCTGATTTAATAACCATAATGACAAGAAAGCTAAATTATTTTACAGAACTATTGAAGCTGGAAGTAAAGATGCCTATGATAGAACTTTTAACTCAGTGTGTGTTCAAAATTTTAAATGAAGCAGAAACATTTGAGGGAGCAGTTTAAACATTGCACCAGGCAACCGTATCTAATTAGTGAATTACTAAAATGCATGTTCAAATTTGGACAGAGACACTTTTTAAGTGTTCCCTCTAAAAAGTAATTTATTTTCTTTATTCTGTGTAAAAACTATTTTAGGAGTACATGTTTATGAATTTCTACATTCTGTTGACCAGGAAGTTACATTCAAGTTTGTGAATTAGAAATAGACAAACAGGTTATTAGATAATTTTGTCCAAGATTCATAGTATGTCCTTGCTACCATGTATCTCACAAGAACCATCTGCAGCAATATCCTAGTTGCTCTTTAGAAATAGTTGTGTGTGTTTGTATGAGGTACTATGTTGAAGTGTATTATCTGAACCACTATTATGGTGTCAAGATACTTGAAACTGTATGTACCAAAATTTAATATAGCATATTAAGGGATAGTTTTTTCAAAAAAAAGGAATATTTATCATTGATTTGCTAAAAGTATTTAACATCAGTGTCAAGATTAAAATATAAAGCACAATTTTTAGGGAGTAAATATAATGCTTCAGATGATTAAATCATGTACAGACAGCATTCTAGAAATAAATGTAGTTTACTATTTTTTATTTATGAACAAACAGGTATTAGTTTCAACTTAAACAACTGTTAACCCAGAGTTAGCATTGTATCTTCTGTGATTCAAGTCTTTTGCACATCAAATGGATATCCAGAGATTAATACTGGCAGTTTATAGATGATCAGTAAATCCTGTTGGCTTAGGACACATAAGCAGAAAAGAAAAAACACCACAAACAAACAGAAACACAAGCACAAAACAGGCCCCAGTAACCTCTGTCCAGCAGTTTCCTAGTACCCAAAGTAGACCCATAATCAGTATTAAAAATGCATTCTGATTATGACATGTTATTTGATTAAACATAAGGTACAAGTCTTTAAGTATGTCTAAACTGCTATTTAATTGTGTGAATTCAGAATCATATAATTTATTTTGGTGTGCTTTCCCATAGCTTAAACATTAATAATAATCCAAAAATTTAGTTTTGTACTTATCATGTGAATGTATGGATACACATTCATTTATTTTTATCTTCCTTACCAAAAATAAGCATCTTGAACTTCCCTATTTTGTTCTTTTGTAGATCCAGTTATTTAGTAAAATGTTTTGACACATATATTTGTTGTGTCATAGTATTTATTGAGTAAATGGATGTCCAATAACAGTCTCAATTATAAAAATACAAGATAGTATATATAACATAATCATATATATTTTATGCAAGTCATTAATTTTGCCAGCTGTTTTTACATTTATCAACTAAATTGGTGGTAATCAAATTAAGAGCATCTAATACCAGAACTGATAATTAGTTGTTAATTATCAGATAATTATTAGTTATCCTGTAAATACTTAGATAATAATAGCTTATTCCTGATATGTGCACTATACCAGGCATCTCCTATTTTATATTAATACTTTTCTCTCTATATATATTTTTTGGGTTTCTCTTCTCATTTTTCAATAAACTATTTCAATAGAGAGCACTATTATCTCAATAAATGCAATATTCTTTAAACTGTAATATTATCTTCTTTTCTTTATATGTGCTTTTATCCATCAGTCTCATAAATTATTTGTGTCATGTTCTCTATATACAAAAGGATTTTTATTTAATTAGAAGATTAGATCATCATCTATCCTTTTGTATTCCTGTTAGGTGGGCTGTTCAGGGTAAGAGGAAAGAAATGACAAAAGAATTCTGTTAAACCCAGCAATTGCTATAAATGTTAAGGCAATATTATAGAAGGCAAATATCAGAATGCTTTTTAGGCATCTACAGGAAAATAATTATGCAGATTTTAATTTAATACAATTGCATTAAATATGCTTCCTGCTGCTTAAGAAACACAAAGCTGCTTTTCCGGGATATATTTTATTTATGGGCCATATTTATCTGAGTTAATATGAAGGATTTAGAAATGTTGTCTAAGTTATGAAAAGAAAACAAAATTTACACACATTGCTTTTTGTTTGTTTTTGTTTGGCTAATACTAGTTAATTATAAAAGCATCTATAAATCAATCTTGCCTTATGAATAGGTTACTATTCCCTGTGTGGTAGAAAAAATTGTTTAGCTTTTATTAGAAGATATTTTTCTTATTTTTGTATTTTTTCTATTGTATTTTATTTATTTTTAGACGAACTCTCACTCTGTCACCCAGGCTGCTGGAGTGTTTCTGGCACTATCTCAGCTTACTGCAACCTCTGCATTTTGGGTTCAAATAATTCTTCTGTCTCAGCCTCCTGAGTAGCTGGGACTACAGGCATATGCCACTATGCCTGACTAATTTTTGTATTTTCAGTAGAAACAGGGTTTCACCATGTTTGGTCAGGCTGGTCTTAAACTCCTGACTTCAAATGATCCACATGCTTTGGCATCCGAAAGTGCTGGGATTGCAGGCATTAGCCACCACGCCTGGCCAATTTTATTTTTAATTGCCAAAAATGGTTGTATATATTTATGGAGTATAGTGTAATATTATGATAAATGTATACACTGTGGAATCATTAAATCAGTCTAATTAATGTCAGCTAAAAAAGTCAAGCTTTTAAAGAATCACAATTAGTTTTACTCAGAAGTTTTACTGAGGATTATACCTGAGGACTACAGTCCAAGCCTAGGAGAAGTCTTTCAGAGTTGTTCTGTCAGACTGTTACAAACTATGATTTAACTCACAGTTTATATACAGATAGTGGGGGTTCAGTACGTGTAAAATCACATCAAAATTTGGGTGCAAAGATAACATGATTATAGATTAACAAGTCATAATCATTAACCCTGTCCATTGTTATTTTATGTGTAGGAAAAAGCAAGGACTCTAGGGTCATTTATATTTTAAAGAATGTAATGATTCAGGTAAAAGGGTAATATATTACAGTCCGTTTTATCTTCCAAGAATCCCTCCAGAGGCCTGCAAGTTCTCACAGAGTCAGAAGCGTTGTGAAATTATACTAGTAAGCAGAATGAGCAAACATGGATTGTAAGTTTACTGCTTTGTCTCGCATTAACATATCACCTCATATAATGAGAATTCCTTTGTGGTGAGAATATTTAAAATTTACTATTTAGCAATTTTGAAATATAGGAGACAATATAATTTTGTCAACTATAGTCAGCATAGTATGCAATAATAGATCACTGTTTCTGCTGTCTAACTGAAACCATGTATCCTTTGGCTAACAACCCCCTTTCTCCGTAAACTCCTCTTTCCTCCTCTGGCCTTTGGTAAACACCATCTACTCTCAACTGTGATTCCTACTTTTGTAGATTCCACATAAAATCGAGATCACATAGTATTTGTCTTTCTGCCCCTGGCTTGTTTCACTTAGCATAATGACCTGTAGATTCATCCATGTTGTTGCAAATGACAGAATTTCTTTCTTTTGTAAAGGGAAATACTGTACTTAGGTTGTTTTTATATATTTGCTATTGTGAATAATGCTGAAATGAACAAGAGAAGTGCAGAGATCTTTTCAACATACTGACTTCAATTCCTTTGATACCCAGAGGTGCAAAGCCTGGATTATGGTAGTTCTATTTTTAGTTTCTTAAGGTAATTCCACACTGTTTTCCAAAATGACTGTTCTAATTTATAATCCTAATAACAATGTGCAAGGTTCCCCTTTTTCCCACATCTTCAACTAAGGCATTTATCTTTCATCTTTTTGACAATAGTCATTCTAACAGGTATGAAGTGATATCTCATTGTGGTTTTAATTTGCATTTCCCTGGTGATTAGAGACATCTGTAATCCCATGCTCATTGCAGCAGCATGTATAATCGCTGAAATATGGAAATGACCTAAATATCCATCAATGGATGAATAGATTAAAACACAGCTTTCTTTAAATGGAGATCAGAGATCTTGGGAACCATGATCCCAAGATGGAAAGATGACAGAGCTGATTTCAGTCTGGATCTCAGAGTGCTTTGATGAAGTAGAGCCTGCTGCCAATCTAAAGTATTTACTCTGAGCATTCATTGATCACCAAATAAACTCCCATTTATTTGAGCCATTTAATTTGGACTTACTATACAATATAGGCTTTGCCCTAACCACAAAAATTTGGACCATTTTTAGCTATTAAAAACTATTGCTGAAATAAGCTGGTTCAGAGGGTATGTGCAAACAGTGGCATTGCAACAACAGACATATTCTGATTGGCCTCTATATTTTACTTAGAAAGACCCACTATGATACATGGACCCAAAATATCTTTTTTTTTTTTTTTTTTTGGTTTCATGTATTGATATCATTATAATGACCTGTATTAACACTCTCTCTCTCTCTCTCTCTCTCTCTCTCTCTCTCTCTCTCTCTCTCTCTCTCTCTCTTTCTCTCTCTCTCTCTCTCTCTCTCTCTCTCTCTCTCTCTCTCTGTCTCTCTCTCTCTCTCTCTCTCTCTATATATATATATATATATATATATATATATATAATTTTATTCGTTGGACTCTCGCTCTTTCTCCCAGGCTGGAGTACAGTGGTGCGATCTTGGCTTACTGCAACCTCTGCCTCCTGGGTTCTAGCAATTCTCCTGCCTCAGTCTCGCAAGTAGCTGGGATTACAGGTGCCTGCCTCCATGCCCAGATCAATTTTGCATTTTTAGTAGACACGGGATTTCACCATGTTGGTCTGGCTGGTCCCAAACTCCTGACTTCAGGTGATCCACTGGCCTCAACTTCCCAAACTGCTGGGATTACAGGTGTGAGCCACCGTGCCCGGCCTAAGGATATTTTTTGTTTTGAAAAACAAAGCTAAATGTTTTGGAATATACACTTTTAGCTAGTATATTTCAAAAAATCTAGTACTATGTAGCCTTCTATATTAAAGGAAACAATGAAAGAAGTATGACAAGAAAGATTTTGCTATTTTTACACAATATAATTCCTTCCCAAATTGAAAGTATTAGATTCAGAAGCATTCGACAGAGGATTCTTTCCCATGTTACTTCACCAGCTGGAAATTTCCATGGCCAGTGGCACCTCTACCCAAACTTTGCTGGAGCCTGCTGGGCTCACTCAGCCCACTCAGCCTGGCAGGCTGCTATCAGCTGGTGATACCGGCCCAGATCCCACACAGGCTCTGTGCTTTGCCTGTGGCTGGTCCAGGTATGCACTGCCCAGATTCTGCCTTGGGTGTCAGCGTCTGGACAAGGGAGACATCGCAGCAGCTGGAAAATGGACACACCAGTAGCTAAGAAGCCACAAGAGGGTGTCACAGCTTCTGCTTGGGGAGGCCTGAGGTGTGAGCCACAAGGGAATGTCACTGTTCTCTCTCTCATTCCCAGTGTTCACAGCTTGGCAAATGGGGCATGTTATAGCTTGTTTTTTCCCACCACCCATGGATTTGCAAACAGGGGCATATTACAGCTGTCAATTTGGGAGTCCTGAGGTCTGGACCCCCAGAAGGGTTGCAGCTCTTCATTCTGTAGTCAGGCAAATGGGAGCATGCCACAGCTCTTTTCATTCATGTTGCCTGCAGCTTGGCAACCCAGCCAGAGCATTTTACAGTCCTTTTTTGCTCCCGCCTTTCAGCAGGTTCTGGGTTGTTGTCCCACCACCAAGAAGAATGAGGTACATGGACACTGGACAGTGAGCAAGGCAGAGAAGAATTTTATTGAGCTACAGAAAAGCTTTAGACAATGAGAGGGGACCCAAAGTGGGTAGCCCTCTGTGTGAGAGAAGGCCTGAAAACAGGTAGCCATCTGTGGCTGAGTCCAGGATTTTTAAAAGTTTGGAATGAGGAAGTACAGGCTGTAGGTAGCCCTGGAAAAGTATTATTCAGAAAGAACCAACCAGGAAAGAGTGGGCAACAAATAGGAGTTCTCCCTCTGGTCATGGCCTCTATCTGGAACCAGCAGCTAGGTTTTCAGGCTTTAAATTGTCTTTGGTCAGGTTTCATTAGGCACCTGTTCCTGTCTGCCTAGGAATTTGTCTCCTCCCACTATCTCATTTATGATGTACATACTTTTGATGCTTATAATTAGGCTAGAATTTGTATTTTCCCATAAAACAACTACTTGAATGACATGTCATTTATATGAACAAAAATATTTTCATTTTTGTCTAGTTTTGCTTTCATGTGTTATTAAGTTCTATTTTAGTAAGTTATTTAGTTAATGTTGCATTTATTTGTTGAATATTGCTAAAAAAAAAAGGTGATGTAAATTATTGGCTCCATATTTTCTAAAAGAAAACTTGCTAATAGATTATTAGACATTAATTTTTTTCTTCAAAATTAATGAAAGAACATACATTTGTCCTTTTTTACAATTTAAACTTGGAAGTGCTTTGCATATTGTCTGTATACAAAATATTTATTGTACTGAAAGAGAAATATTTCAAAAATGAGTTCTAAAAACATTATTTTAGCTTAAGAAGGAGTTCTAAACTTTTGATGGCAGGAGAAGTCAGCAATGTGATTAGTGGAATGATACATCAAAACATTGAAAATAACTTGTGGTAGAGACATTATAAGGGAAAATATGTTCTATTCAAAGGTAGCAATCAAATGGTATCTTCATTTGGAAAAAGGGAAATAATATTGAAATAATATTTCACAATCAAATGAAGCTAAACCCCAATTAAAATTACTGTTCAATATTTAATTTTTTGTACAGGCCTCTTAAGGATCCCAGTTTGGCTCTTTCATCATCTACTGTGTCCTGTCTTTTATTTTTATCTATTTTCTTCTTACTACTTTTAGTCATTTTAATAGGGTGCTTCAAAATTTAGATCTTATGGCAATATGTTGTAATCTCTCATAAAATTTGCGATTTTATTTTATGCTTATTTTATGAGGAGGTAACAAAGTGGTATTTAAAATGGAGACACTGTTCATCAGGGTAGAAATTATTAAAATACTAAATATACTAAGATCCTGTTCGCAATATGCTTAAGGGGTAACAAACCAATGAAACCACTGTCTACTCTATAAAACCTAATTGTTCTTTTGTCTTATAATGTTAACTAAATAAAAATCGTATTTTGAACTTAATGTAAATTTTCAGAATCAGATGCAAAGTCAGCATCCAAATGTCAGAGCAAGTCTAATATTTGAATACATTTTTGATCATATTATGTTAGGTAGCAGTACAATTTTTCTTTCACTTAATTATATAATCAATGCTGTTAATACAAAAATATATCAAAATTACCTGTTGAAGTTCCAGAGATATTTACTGTTTTTACTAGCTGGCCACTCACATAATATGAATTTCCTTTCTCTTTTTTACCTATTTTTCTTCATGGTGAAAATAACATGTACTCTATTAAACCGATTATTCAGAAATTTATTTCTGTGTTTTTTTTCTCACTTGAATATCTTACTATTTCTCTTGACCTCATTTAGGATCTTCACTTTCTACTTCCAAAGTCCTTTCAGTGAACCTCTCTTTATGTAACATTTTTGAACTCCATTAGCTGTATATCCAGCCCAGATATCATCTCATGTCCAAATCATATTATTCCAACTTTGCACACACTTTTTAAATGCCACATTTGAAAAATATAATTTATCTTTCCAGTGCTAAAACTATTCTCATGTTTCCCATCTTCATGAATTATACAATTATTTAAAGTGACATGAAGTTATTATGATGTGTATAAAGACTTACAGATTGTTCTCATAATTAAAAATTGTTATGCATTTTCATTATACTTAGCATCCCATCTAAAGAAATATGTATTTCTTTACTGCTGGGAAAAGTTAACAAAGCTTAAATATTATGCATAGTGATGAATTTATAATAGATTAAAAATCTTGTTCTGATATGACAACAATTCTTGTATATAACAAATCTGTGATATTTCTATTTTAGATATTACTTCTGAGCTACAATGAACATGTATAAATACATGTCCATTCATGCCTAATCTTGGAGTTTCCAGGAGTGACTGTAAAGATATTTTTAAATTAAAATTCCTCTAAGGTCTTTCATGTAGTGAACATAAGCTAAAGCAACTTATTATTGTTACAGAAATAATATGTCACACTCTGATCTCAGTAAGTACATACTGTGCTATAGTACTAATACAAGGGAATGGTGTCAACTAATAAGTAACAAACTTTACCGTGGAAGTGCAAGTAGTATTAAAATATGTTAGATAATATAGAGATTAATCCTGATTTCCAAATCAGAAATGTTTTCATGAGAACTGTGGATAATCACTCATCCAAGCCAGAGGAAGAATGAAGAGCTCACTTGTGTACCATTAGTGCACTGTATTAAATTCAAAAATTAGAGCATTTGAAGGTAAGTCAGAATAAAGTAAAAACATAAAGCCATACAGATTTTAATCAAAACCAGGATTAGGAACTCACATTGAAATACAAAGGACCTACCTTAAACATGCTAGCCACTCACCTTTTGGAGCTCCTGAGGACAGAGGAGTTTTGCTAATATAGAAACATTTGACCTGTATAATAGCTTTCTTTCATTGGCACACATTTCTAAAAAGTATAACTAAGTCAATCATAACTTCTTTCCATTGTCTGTCTTTAGATAATTAAATGTCTAGGGAATACTAATGATATTATTAATTCTTTGAAATAAGCCATTGTATTTCCTGGATAGAGGCAAAATCAGTAAAGCACTTGGGTGGTTTTATGTATCACTAGAAACTCATCAGTCAAGAAAGAGATGGTAATCCTGCTAATCAAATGGCTGACATTAAAGAGGTTTATTATTTTGAAAATGTCAATCCTTGTAACAGCTAACCGAATGTCCCTGCCACTAGAAAGGTCAGTGTGTAAGATGTAACTAATACTGTAGTCAGACAGCTCAGATATTTCAGTGCCACCTTTTATTGCATCTTTTGTTTGGCACACATTAGGTGAAAGCAGTGTAATTTTTCATCCACTTAAAAAAGTAGATAATGAGTACAATTCATTTATAATCACAGTGCTTGATTAAAAGCATTCCTCATTAAATGAAAAAAAAACTTATTGGCAGTATTTCTGTAAATTTCTCTTGAAGTGTTTAGTGTTATACTATGAGTGATCAAAATATACCTCTCAAAAATGATATTATGCCAACACTCTTGACATATTTATCAATGATTTCTCTGATAGCCTGTGTCTTAGTTTGCTCAGGATGCTGTAACAAAATACTATAAATACTAGAGTGGGTAGCTTATAAATAATAGAAATGTATTTCTTATAGTTCTTGATTTCAGGAAGTTCAAGATGATGGTACCAGTAGATTTGGTGACTTGGGGGGGCCAAGTTTCTGGTTCCTAGATGGTGACTTCTAGCTGTATTTTCACATAATGGAAGGAGTAACTGAGCTACCTCATAGCTCTTTTATAAGGGCACTAACCCCATTCATAAGAGAAAGGTTTCCAAAAGGCCCCACCTCCTAATGCTACCTCTTGGGGAATCAGGATTGCAACATATAAATCTTGGGGGCCGGGGGACACAAACATTCGGACCATAGCAGCCTGCCTCTAGATGAATGTCTATGCTTCAAATATGAAGTTTCAATATCTAAGTTTGACTAGAAGGGGAGAAATAATATTTTACCTATAATTAGCATTTTTATCATTGTTTTCATTTGTAATTATATAAATGCTGGAACACAGCTCTATATACATGTCTGTGTTATTGGCATAATTCCTGGCATATAGTACATGTGCAATACATATTGTTGAGTGGAGGAAATTGCATATGATAAAGAAAATATCAACACACAAAAGCTCTGGCCCTATTGCTTTTCTGAATTTGGGGCATATTAGGCTCAAATATACTGAATAAGTCAAACATTTTATCTCCCTTGGCGTCAATATTTCCAATTCATATTAGCAAAAGAAAGTGATAATTGATGCTTTAAGGATCTTTCATCCCTTAACCTGATTGGAAGTGTTACCTTGGTGAGAAATGGGAAATAATCTTATAAGGTTTCTCTGAAGTTGATTTCTATATTTGATTCTTATTTAAATATTCTTATCCTTTAAAGAAAGTACAAATTATTCTATGGAAAAAATTTGCTCTGACATTCAGTCCCTAAAATGTCTTTCCTCAACTCTCTACTGCCCTTCGGTTTTAAACCTGAAAATCACTTTAAAACTTTGTAAGATATAAAAGAGTAGCTATATCTTAAAGTCCAATACACTGGCTTACTCTGAATAAATTGTTACTCTCCACTTTAAGAAAGCTGTCTGACCCTGAAATCCGACAGATTAAAGTACACTGAAAAATATGGCGATTTTTTTAAAGAAGCAAATTATATGTCCTAGGAATAAAGTGTCTGTTACATTAATACCGTTGACCTCTGGTCATAGACGGTCCTTAGATAGTCTCTGCTATATCATTTATATCAAACAAAGAAACATTTCAAAGGAGATAACGGAGGTTGGTGGCATTTGTCACATGGTCAGGCAAAGACATCTCGGGTAATTTCTTGAGCCTCTGATGTATTGTGCCATCAGTCTTAATTTTCTCCTGTCATTTCTGCATCGACTAAAGGGCAGAAATTATTCTCTAAGGATGTACAGGAGAATTTAAAAATAAGATCAAATAACTTATGTTTAGCAAAGAAAGTTAAAAAATGGGTAAAAATTAGGTGGCTTTTGATTTTAAATACAGAACTGGAATATTATGAGTCCTCTTTAACAGGTTTTTTATATGTTAAATGTTTCCTCATCAGGTGACATTTTCTGTTAATTTATAAAGAATACAAAGATAGAACTTCTATAAATTCTCAAATCAAAATGAACTATTTTATATGAAGTAAAATGCTCATTACATAGATCTCTCAGTAATTTTTTTTGGATATGTCAGTCAGTCCAATAATGCTATTAAGAAATAGCATTATTAATACTCAAAAAGTAATTCCGCAAGAAATTACATTTCTTGTGAAAAGAATCAACCAGCAAAAATTAACAATGTGTTCAAGTGATGATTTGGAAGTATGTGATAAACAGAGTCTTCATTGCTAGCTCTTTTCATTGCTAGCAGACAATATTAGAGTTCAAACCATGAAATTTAGGCTATAGAGCAATCTGCTACTATCTACTTATAAAATCTTGGACAAGTGAACCAGTATCTCTCAGTATCAGATAAATCTCTTTTAACTGAGCACATTGCAATGAACAATAGCTGAAATCCTGTTGGAAATAATATCTGTAATTTTAACCTCTTGAGAACTAGACCAAACTATAGGCTAAAATCATACTTGGAAGTGATTTTTTTATCTCACATTTATATATTTTTTTATCTCTGATTCTGTGTCGCTATTATATAAACATATATATTGGGACTACATAAAAAACCCATATACACACGTATTTTAGTGGTTAATGAGTTATTTGAATCTGCTTAATTATTTTATTAAAGCTGTTTAGTTAAATCAATTAAATGCAGAGTTCTTATTAGCATCTAAATAGAAAATTTGACCATATTCTTTAGTATTAAAATGATGCCAAAATGATTCCAAACTGTTTAAATATGGAATTTAATACCAGATGGTAGAATAAAGCACTGATTCAAATTCTCTCCCTTGTAAGCCCTGAAGATAATAAGCTAGACATTTTAAGGAGAGATGTTCAGTGATAAGAGATTGGGACAGATATCAGTTTATAGTCTCTTCCTCAACTAGCTTAAACCAGGTTTTATGGACCCTGTACAAATCTGCTTTGCTAGCTTGTACATTATTAGAGTTTTGTTTTTTTTTTTTTTACAATAATTTGTCTAGAGTGCCATTGTGAGGGTGTCATGCAAGAAGGCATTTCCCTTCTGGGTCAGTACTGCTTCCATATTTTATTTAGCACTGGGGTTCAGGCCTGGTGGCTCTCACCTTATCAGTTCTCACAGACTAGTTGTACCCTCATGCTCTCCTTCACAGTAGCTGTGCCCTTCATATGAAGCCATACTCTTCCCTAGCTGGCTGGCTGTTTTCACGGATGATGCCAGTCATTCTCAGATCCTCAGGCAGCGGCCCCCCATTTGGCTATTGCTTTTTGGGAGGCTCCAGCTGTGATCTCTGGCAACTCTCTGGCCTATGAGCAGTTTGCTTCTACAGACAAGCCCATGGCTGCCCACCGTGTCAGCAACAGGCTGTTTCTATGGGTCGGCACTTGTCCAGATCCTCTGGAAAGTCTTACTGCTGGCAGACTGTTTGTTCCTAGGTACTCATGCCTACCTCAAAAAGTCAGGGGTAGATGATTTTCTTCCAAGCCCTCCATTTATTTGCACTTGCTAATTCTGGCCTTGTTAGAGTCCCCTTTAACTCTGTTAGTAGTTAACTAATTTGTATGTTAATGAGATTTTTAATGAGAGAATTCCATGTTTACATTACTGGTGCATTTTTTTGTGTGTATTCTGACTGGACCCTTATTAACATGAATATATAAAGGATGAATTACATTTGTCAAGTCCTTCATTTTTCATATTTTGGGAAAGTATATGTACAAAAGCAAACAACGCAGAAAGCACATATATTGTTCAGAAAAAAATTGCACCAAAGTATACGATATTATTAAAAAAATATTCATCAGAAGAATAAATTCAGGTTTATAGACACTTTTATAGGATCCTAAGGAATAAATATCTTTTTCACTAGCAAAGCCAGGGTACCTATATGTGGCTTAGGTATAGAGTAAATGAATGTATGATGCTATCTACTTTCACAACTAAAATCATCTTTCTTCAAGTATCCAGGTAATTCTGATGTTTTTGACAATTCCAGGCAGTAACATTCTAATTTTCTCTCTCATCATTATGAGGTAGGAGATCAGGAGAACTTGTTTTGTGAGCCTATGCCATGACTCTGCTGATCAAAATGAGATGTAGTGGAGAAACCTGATGAAAGTGATCTCCAGTCATCCCTCCTGCCCAGGAGCATAAAGACACTCCCACCAATGCCATGAGAGTTTACAAATGCTATGGCAATGACCCAGAAGTTACCATGTATGATTCTGGTAGCTCTCCCGCCCCTTTTCTAGAAAATTCTGAGTAATTCACCCCTTAGTTAGCATTTAGTTAAAAGCAAGTGTAAATATAGCTAGCCAGCAATCCATAACAGTTGTTGTTCTGGTTAGTTAGTGTTGCTATACACTGCTGCTGCTGCTACCTTTGGCTACTCTGCCTATGGAGCAGCCACTTTGCTGTACCCTGCTTCTCAAGGCTGCTCCGCCTATAAGATAGTCCTTCTCTGCCTATGGGGCAGCCATTCTGCTGTACACCACTACCTCGAGTGCTACTGTAGGCTGCTCTGTGGGCTGTTAGCCAAGCTCTGTGGAGCAGTCATTTTGCTAAATGCTGCTATTTTAATCAACTTGCTTGCTTTCACTGAAGGCTCATTCTTGAATTCTTTCTTGACCAAAGGCCATCCTGGGATAAGCTCCAATTTGGGGATTCACCTCCCCGGCATCAAATATATTTTGCCTCATTTTAAAGAAGTTAAGAAAAGAGGGTAGAATGTTAGATTGAGATGGTATAGTACATGGCAGAGAGAGAAAGAGAGAGGAGAGAGGAAAGACTGTTAAAATAAAAAAGTTTGGATTTCATGTTTCATTAACTTCCATAACCTCCCAGAAATATACCATAAGAAAGAAACTGAACAAGGGTGAACATTCCCACCTTATGGTTATTCTAGGAGTTTTAATTGCATTTACTTTCTCTTATTCTCAACTTGATTTTCATTTGCAGCTCTGTTCACTTTTGTTCTATTGCTAACTTCTGAAAGTTAAAAGGTAGAATATCCTATTAGAGGTTGAAGTTGGACCTATGAGCCTGTTGAGGCCACAAGTTGTGATTAATAAATTATCAGAGTTTAGAATGGAGAGCAACATTGAAGATTGTCCATTCAAATCCTTAATTTCATAGAAAATGGAAATAAACCTAAAGGAGTTAAAAACTCAAATCCTAAAACCAGTGGTTTGATATTGGAATAGGTTATTGAAATTTGGATTCCTAAGATGGTTTCATTCTATCAACTTAGTTTTTTGCCTATCAGAAATTCCTGATGATATCAACTTGTCTAACTCTCAAAGTACATTAGAATGTTGCTCAGAAAATAAAATACTATATAGATGTAAAGAAAAATGTTACTATTACTTATATTCCTAACATTGGCATACCAGGGAAATGTTTGTATTATTCCATTTCATACTAGTATGAAGAAATACCTGAGACTGGGTAATTCATGAACATAAAGAGGTTTAATGTACTCACAGTTCCACATGACTGGGGAGACCTCACAGTCATGGTAAAAGACAAACGAGGAGCAAAGGCATGTCTTACATGGCAGCAGGCAAGAAAGCATGAGCAGGAGAACTCTCCTTTATAAAACTGTCAGATCTCATGAGGCTTATTCACTATCAGGATGGGAAAAGCTGACCCCCATTATTTAATTACCTCCTACTCAGTCCCTCCCGTGACATGTGGGGATTATGTGAGCTACAATTCAAGATGAGATTTGGATAGGGACACAGCCAAACCATATCAATGCTACTGTAATGTTGTTAGAGCAAAGGGATCCTCTCATTGTTTTCTAGAAAACCCTCAAATATTCATTCTTTCCTTCATTGTATAAACAAATATTGAATGAACTTACATGTGTTCCTGGTATAGGCTAAGCACAGGGGGCATGGGCAAGGGGAGAAAATGAATAGAAAAAACAGGAATGTTGATTTTTATTTAAAAAATCTCAAAACCTGTCTTTAAAAAAACTTAAACACATTTGACTGGCATTAGAACATTAAAATTCTATAATTTTAAGTGATAAATTATATGTATAATACCTTCTGAACATGAAGAAAATAAAGGTATGATTATAGTTGGATAGGTTTAGTTAGGGTTTTTTAGAAAGTTGATTAACACAATCAATACATGGGAAGAAAAGTCTTCCACAGTGTTAGTAAGAAACAATTATAAGGGGAAATGTAGGTAAACAAATGTAGATGGAATAGTAATTAATGGTTTTAGTAATTTTTAAAAGCATTATCAATCTGCAGTATGACAAAGAAAACATGGTTAAAAGTCAATATACATATCCCATGATTCTATTAGATGACAGATAGATAACAAATAGGTAGATAAATATATTATAGATAGATGACAGGTGATAGACAGATGATAGATAGATAGATAGATAGAAGTTAGACAGACAGACAGAAAGACAAGAGATAGAGCTACATTTGCACTTGTACCTACAGCTACATTTATCTGCTATATAGACTATTTAAGACTATCTGTACCATAGAGGGTGTGTGCCCTGCTTCTGCAGACAGGCTTCTGGCTCAGTTTTCACATACAACACGAGGATGGTGTTCAAACAGAACATTAAACTGACCATACCTCAGTTTTCTTATATGTAAAAAAGAAGGTGACTATGACACCTACGTGTAATTTAATTGTGGCCAAAATGAGGTAATTTCTATAACATTTATCATGGTTAAGGGGACACAGTCAGAATCCCATTAATGATAACGATTTTAATAAATTAAAACTACATTATTAAAATACAATTTTTTAAAATTAATTTCTTTTCATTAGTAACTAGAATTTCAAAAGGGAGGGCCTAAACACTCAAAGTTTACAAATAAAAGTGCATATCTAGTTCCAAAATACGTGTATTTATACCAGAAAGAATTTTTTTCCCCAATAGCTAAGAAACTGAAAACAAATGACAGCTAAACATTTGCATTTCTTGGTGTATCAGCTGGCTGGGGCTGAGGAGCAGCTGCTCATTTTGGTCAGGTTTTGTGTGTGTTTTTTCTTCTTATTTTTCACACCTCCCAATCAAACCACTAGTTATTAAAGTTCTGCTACTAGGCTCTCTTCATTTATTTTTTATTACCTGTCTGATCCTAGGAGGCTTTTAAATTTGCCATCTCCAATTAATCTAATTTGAAGAGTCTCCCAAGTATAGATCTGCATGTAACTAGTGAGGGAAAATAAATGCAGAAAATATTCTGAATGAAATGGTGTCACTATAGAAAATCTAAAGCTACATTTATATTTGAAGACAAAATCCCCAGAAGTAATCTTTAGTTCTCTTACTTTAATACGTTGCATATAAAGTATGCATTTCAAACAGGATATAAGATGATGTTATAAATAATTCAATCTAATAATCCACTGTACAGTATTTATTACAAAAGTAGAACTGATAAAATATGCAGAGTGATCATTTACATTTTGGGTAACATAAGAGTATTGAGCAAATCATGCAATGATGCTTATTTTCCACAGAATGACACTATGTGTCTACCTACATTGATTACTACAAAGACAACAATTGTTTCTTGAGCTCATCACCTTCTGAATAGATTTAATTTTCTTGTGAGGCAAAGCAAGAGAAAGAATGCTTGTGACTGCATGTTTTCTGATATATGTGTCTAGTTGTGAAGTTACATAAGGCATCATAAGGATATTGTAGGTATCCCAAATCCAGAGGTTATAAATTTGATGGTTGTTATGGTCTGTATGTCTCCCAAAATATATGTGTTACATTTACATTTTGGGCAACATAAGATTATTGAGCAAATCATGCAATGATGCTTATTTTCTACAGAATGACACTACGTGTCTACCTACATTGATTACTACAAAGACAACAATTGCAATAATGTTAGGAAGTGGGGACTTTAGGGAGGTGTTTAGTTCATGAGGGTGGAGCATTTATGGATTAATGCCACTATAAAAAGGGGTGTGAGAAAGGGGTGATTTTCTTGCCATTCTGCCTTCCACCATGTGAGCCTGAAGCAAGAAGACTTTCACCAGATGCTACTACTTTGATCTTGAACTCCCTAATCTCCAACATTGTGAGAAATTACATTTATACCACTTATACATTATCCAGATTAGGGCATTCTTTATAGCTGCACAAAGAGATTGAGATAGTAGTGTAATACATTACTTATGACAAAGTGTAAAATTAGAAAGTCTCAAAAAGTCAGCTACTTATTTGTTCTCCAGCCTCATTTCTACATATAAAAGCATTGAGATTAAGGGCCAGTTGCTAACAATGAACATTTCCAAGGATAGGTGGTTGCTCAAATTATGTGTATCAATGCAATGAATATTTTTTATTGAATTTCAAATATATTTTCATGGCCATGATATGAATACTAGAAAGAAATAATTAAATACTATTCTGGAGGAGAAAACATGCAAATAATAACAAATTAACAAATGAGTTAAACTCTCTCTACAGAAATGTATATAATTAGTGGTGGTACTGCTAATATGTTTTACCTATACTGCCAACTATTATTGTGAAGTGTGTCTTATACATCTTTAAAAATACATTTTGTATGGATCAGGAAAGTCTAGAAAATTACTTCTATGACACACAGATGAAAAAATAAGCTAATGTCTTTTTGCTGGAAAGTTATAAAGAAAATATACTTTAAGTGATAGCACTACATTAAAACTCATTCATACCTAACATTAAAACATTTTAAAAATTATAAAAATTGCCAAGAGTGGTGGTTTTTGCCTTTAGACCCCATTGCCCCATGGCCTGAAGGAAGGATTGCTTGAGCCTGGGAAATTGAGGCTGAAGTGAACCATGATTGTACCCATGTACTCCAGCCTGGGTGAGAGATTGAGACCCTGCCTATCACCCCCATAAAAGCCCACTTTCTGGCTTCCCTATAAAACTCCATCTTACTGTCTCCTTTCTACTTCGACACGCACCTCTGGCTCAGCATCTTCTACGTTTTTCTGCTTATCAAACACAATTTGTTTCAGTTTCCCTTTCGCTCTGATACCTCTGTCTTTAGAGTTAATGTCTATGCTGTTTTCTATGCTGGGACATCCCCAGACCCCAATTTTATCTCTTACTTATTTTTTAAATTTCAATGCAAACATAAGTTCCTTGGGCAAACCTCAAAAATAAAGAAAATATAAGGTCTCCTTGTTAAAAACTACCATCCTGTTATATGTTATCTTACATTTTAAATAAATTTGATTATGAAAACATTAGTTTTAATACCCTTTTCCAATTTGCCCTAAGAATACTTGTCAGTGGTGCTTGTGGCTGCAGCGTTTTAGCCTGAGATAACTTTGCCACAAAATAGTTCACTTTTATTATTTTCTTATCACTCTAGTACATCAACTTTTGAAACAGAAGACATTATTTCACTTACAGTGTTCTGTTTTTAAGGGTGGTGTTTTTATTTTAAAAATATACTAATTAATCCCGTAATTCTCAAATCCTAGAAAACATAGAATTCCTACACATGATGTTAACATTGTTCTGAACAATTGTTGGCCAAAGATTCATTTGATGACTCTGATTTTTCTGAAACAGAGGATTCTGGTTATACCCTTTGTTGTTATGCAATGTCCCTCTTAATTCTTTAAGCTTAAAGTCTATTTTATCTGATATAAAACTGGCAATTCCTGGTCTTTTTTGTTTTCTCTTTGCATGGTAGATCTTTCTCCAAGCCTGTGGATTTTGTTACATATGAAACGAGTCTCAGGAAGACAAAATACAGTTGCATCTTATCTTTTATCTAACTTACCACTCTTTTAAGTGAGGCATTTTGTCCATTTATTTCAGAGTGAGATTTTCATCCTGTTATGTTTTTAACTGTTTGTTATGTAGTTGCTTAATAGTGTCTGTGGGCTATGTGCTTAAGTAAGTATTTGTGGTATCAGGTGTCATTCTTTAGACTCCATGTTTTGCACTTCTTTCAGGACCCCTTGTAAAGCTGGTCTAGTTTAAACAAATTCCCTTAGCACATGCTTGTCTGAGATAGATTTTTTTTTTCTCCTTCATGTATGAAGCTTAGTTTGATACGGTATAAAATTTTTGATTGAAATTTATTTTCTGGAATGATGCTGAAAATAGGTCACAGGTTTCTCTTGGCTTGTAAGGTTTCTGCTGAGAAGTCTGCTGCCAGCATGATGTGAGTCACTCTGTATATGACCTGACCTTTCCAGCTGCCTTTGAGACTTTTTTCTTTTGTATTAATGTTGGTGAATCTGATGACAGTCTGCTTTGGAAATGATCATCTTGTGTACTATCTAGCCAGGTTTTCTCTATATTTCTTGAATTTATGTTTAAAACTCTCCAGGAAGATTAGGAAATTGTTTGTAAACTATATCATCAAATATAGTTTTTCAAATGGCTTATTTCTCTGCCTTTCAGAGATGAAAATGGATAATATATTCCATGCTTTACATAATTCCATATTTCTCTGAGGTTTTGTTAATTTAAAAAAAAAATGTTTTTTCTTTGTTTTTGTCTAACTTAGTTGATTTAAAGAAGCAGTCTTTGAGCTGTGAGAGTCTTTCCTCAGATTGGTCTATTCTGCTGTTAATACATCTTATTGTATTATGAAATTCTTGTAGCAAATTTTTCAATGTGAGAAGTTCAGTTTGGGTCTTTCTTAAAATGGCTATTTCATCTTTCAGGTCTTGAATGACCTTACTTGATTGCTTGCCTACCTTGAATTGGTTTTCCACTTTCTTCTGATCTTAATGAGTTTTCTTGCTATCCACATTTTGAATTCCATGTTTGCCATTTCAGTTATTTCAGATTGGTTAAGAACCATTGTCAGGGAGCTAGTGGGCTCCTTTGGAGGTAAGGGGACATTTGCTTATGTAATTAACAGTGTTCTCATGGTTTATCTTTCTTTTCTGGGATGTTATGTAATCTTTCAATTGTGGTAATTGGGTATAATCGGTTGTCTTTGTTTACGGAATTTTTTAGAACGCTGAAAAATTGTCTTTGTTGTTGAATTATTTCCCTTGGTTTTGCCGGAGGAAGAATTAGCAGTTTTTTGGTGTCGTTTGGTCTCTGATCCAGTAGAGGGCACTTGAGAGCAAGAGGCAGTAAATAAGCTCTTAGCCCACAGCTCTTTTGTGTATTCTCTTGTTTGCAGCTGTGTTCTGCAGTGCAAGGGAAGAGAGGTGACTCTCTCACCAGGTCTGCTTATAGGACTTGGGGAAGCCACCGCTGATCATTGGCATTGTGTCTGCAATGTTGTTTATCTAAGTGTTTTGGGCCATTGGGCTCTCTCAGGTAGAGGTCCAGTAGGGAGACGGGCCCCACCCTTGCCAAACCAGCCCTGTGGAGGGAGGCATACCTAGATCCCACACAAGCCAGTGAACCTGTGTGACCCTACACTTTCAGTTTTCTGAGAGTGTGAGCTCTTCTGCTTGCATAATGGTATTCCCAAGCCACAGGCTGCGGGCCTGAACAGCAGGGCTGCCTGCAGTTCACTCCTTCACTCAGGGTTGGGTTTCTCATGCACTAGGGATCCAAAGGGGTCCCAGGCTGGTAGAATGCACTCAGGTGTGGCAAAGCACCTGGACTGGAGAGCAGATGCAGCACTGTGTACACATGCATGCTTACGGGCAGCCAGGCAGGAGCCCTGGGCTGGGCTGGTAGACAGGGGAGCTGCTGGACGAAGTGCCCAGGCCAGCAGGGAAGCTGTCCCTGCTTCTTCACATTCAATGGTTATCTGGGGCCAAAGCCTTTCAGTGGGAGCCAGGGAAGCCTGGGGGATTGTCACTTATGGCCAGACTTCAGAGCTGTCCCATACATAAAGTTTTCCAGCTCTGTGCTTTCTGAAACCCGTTTCTGTCCAGTCTCTGGGCAGGTTGCCCCTGCCAGCTCAAACGTCTGTGGGATTCAGGAGATCCCCTGTAACTAGGACCCCAGAGGTCCATAGAAAGAGTTGGTAGTCACCCTGTCCCTTCACTCACCCCTTCCTCAGGAGCCATCCACCCCTGGGAGCCAGCCCAAGCATCTGGCACCCCATGCCAGATTCCCCGCTTCCTCCCTCTTCAGCCTCAGCATCTGCAAATTTTCTCCATCCACATTTGTTTTTTCACCAAGGATTTGTTCAAATTCAGTTGGTTTAGTTGAAATCCCAGTCCTTCTCAGTGGGAATGGCACTCCCTGGCTGCATTTAGTCAATCATTTTCTCAGGGCATTAATTTCAAGTTTTACGTGAGCATTTCTAGTATTGGTGCATCTGTTGTGTATTGAAATAATCTCTATTTGGCAAAATTCAATTCAATTTTGACAGTCTTTGTTAGGAAATTTCATAGAGATTGATAAATAAATTTAGAATATTATTATCTTTTATGTCATAGTGGTTTTACTGATATGAAATTATCAAATAGAGGTCTGCTAGAATTTTCCTTTCAAAGATTTTTTTCTAATGTGTTAATATTTATCTATTTGCTTTTGTTTTTCTACCTCTGTAGAAATAAGCAACTTTAACTTAATATTTCCTCTGAGATCAGCTTTAGCACAATTACTATCCTTCAATATTGCCCATTGAATTTAGGTTTAAAATTCTTTTGGAATATTATCAAAATATCTTATTGATTATAAAGGTTTCTTTTTCTTTTATTCTATGAAAATGTTTCTCCTCTTATTCTTTGTTGCATATATTTGATTTTCTTATTTTTTCTTTGGTTTAAATAGTAGTTGGTTTTCCAAATTTGATTCCCAGTGAATCGGTTTTATACATTTTTGTTAATTCTGTTGTATTGCTTTTGATATCTAATTCATTTAATATTAATTTTATAATTAGGTCATTTTTTCTGTGTTATTTTGGTTTATTTTCTTGTTATTTATTTTTTTTAAAATTAATGCTTCCTCCTTATTTTTAAACCAAGACATGCTTAAATATTTTAGTTTTGCTCTGAACACTGATTTAGATGCATGATAAATGTTCTTCTATATTTTATTTTCATTCTCATTGTTTTATAAAATTATTCAATTATGTTTTATGTTTTCTTTTTTAAGATTTACTTTTAATTAGTAGATTTTATATTTTGAGCAGTTTTAGAGTTACAAAAAATTGAACAAACAGTTCAGAATTCCAATAACTCCCTCCCCCATTTTTGGGAAAAGCAGCAAAGGAGAAAGGACTTACAGACATAAACTGGTTATGAGTAACATATAAACAAGGAACAACAAACTGCGGAAGGCCACAGGAGGTGTCTCTCCATGCCTCATGTTCAGGTGCAGGGTGATCTGGGCTCTGTTACCATAAACATTGTGCTCAAGGACGTAAAACTCCTTCGTAGCACTATGACATAGCCAGACTTGCAGGCTCCTTGTAAGGCATGTGTTCCATCAGCTGTGCCTAGATAATAAACTAAAGATAACCACATTTTCTTGTTTTGTGAAACTCCCAAACCTCCACTGTTATCAATTCTTAGGTTGATACACCAGTTCTGACTCACTGATTCACTTCCGGCTCACTGATTCACTCCACCATCACTCCACCCCTACCCTATATATCAAAGCAATTGTAATCAATAAATAGTGTGGATGATCAGAGCTCGGGGCCTTCACCGTTTTCTCCAAAGTAATAAATGATGGCTCCCTGGTCCCACTGTCTTTCTTAATCTGTCTTTTTCTCATTCCTTTGTCGCCACTGAAGCGGGGTACCCAGGGATGTGGGTGGCTCCCTACATTCTGGTGCCCAATGTGGGGCTCATGAATCCCTACATTCTGGAACCCAATGTGTGGGGCTCATGGATTCCCTATACCCCATTATTAATGTTTTACATAAATGTGATATATTTCTTACAATGATGGACAAATATAGGTACATTATTATTGTTTAAGTCCTCACTTGGCATTAGGATTTCTTCTTTGCTTTGTACATTCCTACAGGTTTTAATGAATGCCTATGGTCATGCATGTACCATTTCATTGTCATGGAGAATAGTTTCACTGCTCTAATAATAACTTATGCTCCACTTATTTAATCTGCCCTCTTCCCTCAAACCACCAGCAAACACTAATCTTTGTACTGTCTATAATTTTGTCTTTTCAGAAATGTCATATAGTTGGAGTCATACAGTATGTAGCCCTTTGGGGCCGACCTGTCACTTAGCAGCATGTATTTGAAGGTCATCTTTATTGTTTCCACATTTTGGCAATTTTAATAAAGTTGCTATAAATATTTCTGTACAAGTTTATGTGTGGACATGAAACTTTAACTCAGCTGGGTATAAATATATAAGCCTATTGCTACATCTTATGGTTAGACTATGTTCAGCTTTATAAAAAGATGACAAACTATCTTCCAAACTAACTGCACTATTTTGCATTCTCACTAGTATTGATGACAGTTCCTATCTGTCAATATCCTTGTCAGCATTTGGTTTTGTCAGCGTTTTGCATTTAGTTATTCTAATGTGTGTAATAGTATCATTATTTTTTAAATTTGCAATTACCTAATGACATATGATGCATATTTCATGTGTACTTGCTATCTGTATATCTTCCTTAATATGGTATGTATTCAGATATTTTGCCCATTTTGTTCTTTATTGTCAAGTCTTAAAAGTTCTTTTATCAATATATTTTTGATGCAAATGCTCTACTAGATATGTATGATTTGCAAGTATTTCCTCTTTGTCTGTGACATTCTTTTGATTCTTTTAACATATACATTTCATCTCAAGATTTATTGGCCAGGCACAGTGACTCACACCTTTAATTCTAGCACTTTGGGAGATTGAGGTGGGAAGATCACTTGAGCCCAAGAGTTTGAGACCACCCTGGGCAACATAGTGAGACCTGGTATCAACAACAACAACAAAATCAGCCTGGTGTGGTGATGTGTGCCTGTGGTCTCAGCTACTTATGAGGACGGGGTTGGGGTTGTCACTTGGGCCTGGGAAGTCGAGGCTGCATTGAGCCATAGGTCATGCCACTGTATTCCAGCCTGGAAATCAGGCTGTCTCAAAAAATTTTTTAAATTGTTTAGCATCTGTCACAAGATCTGAATCACTGAAGATTTTTACTGGATGCTGCTGGAGTTAATGAGTATCAATTATTGTATACAGAAAGCAGGTGAAGAAATATATGGTCTTTGCAAACCAGATTATTTCTCTCAAATGCATAAGTAGACAAAAAAAAAAAAAAGAAGAAGAAGAAGAAGAAAGCCAGGCAGAGTGGCTCATACCTGTAATCCCAGCACTTTGGGAGGCTGAGGTGGGTGGATCAAAGGGTCAGGAGATTGAGACCATCCTGGCTAACACAGTGAAACCCTTTCTCTACTAAAATTATAAAAAGTTAGCCTGTAACTTTATAAAAAGTTACAGGTTTGGTGACATACACCTGTAGTCCCAGCTACTCAGGAGGCTGAGGCAGGAGAATCACTTGAACCAGGGAGAAGGTTGCAGTGAGCCAAGATCATGCCACTGCACTCCAGCCTGAGTAACAGAGCTTGACTACATCTCAAAAAAAAAAAAAAAAAAGTAATAATTCAGTAATAATTCAGCAAAATGCTATTGATAGATTCAAGGTATAACTTTTTAAATGAATATAAGAACAGAAGTAAACATATTTCTAAACTCTTGTATGAAATTTAGATTGTAAAAAAAAAACAATGCTGATGATTGACATTTCTAAAATGAGACTCCCGAATAAAGCTGAAATTTTTAACTTCAAAGAAAAAAGTATACAGTTTTTTTCCCTCTATCTTTCTTTCTGCAGTTTATTTATGGAAATACCACAGCATAATAGACACCCAGATTTTACAGATGTTAATCTCTTCTGCTTGTGATTCACTTGTTTTTGTTTTTTTCTTAACCATCAGAGACACTTTCAATTTTCCTTGAATAATTCATAGTGTTCATTTTTCTATGAAGATTTTCTCCAACTGTATGTAATTAATCATTTATTCATCAGTATTTATTAGCAATATGTGAACAATTCTCTCGAAATTTTTCATTTATTGCATTATTATTATTATTATTATTATTACCATGTTGTATACTCACATAGCCCATTTCGCTTTGGATGGTTGGAATTACTCCTGCTCTTTTTTCTAATCCAATGACCTTGGGCAAAGACTGGAATGTATAAAGTTCTCACTAAACATTAGTTGAATATATAGTCAGTGAAAAATACTTTAAACAATATTTTCTTTTAATATAGTAAGACTTTGCTAATTTTGAAAATTTTATACTTGAAAGAGTAAAAAAATAAAGCTCATGATTTTAGATATTTCTTTTTTTATACTTAAGTATTATTTTTATACAGTTAAGTGCTGAAACCTAACAACAAATATATTAATTTTTTTTATGCATAACTGCTAAACTCAGAGGTATTTTATATAGGGCAATAAGACTGGCACACTGATGACAAAGTTATATTTTATTTTAAAAAGCAGATGAGAGGGAAGTTATATTTATTAACCTCCTATTTTGTGTCAGGCAGTATACTAAGTATAACATTGAATTTGCAGAATAAATGGTATAAGTATTATAATCTGCACTCCTTACACAAATAATATTCAGACTCAGCAAGAAAGGTGACTTGACCAATGGATCTTATGATATAGAAAGATTCAAGATGAGGCCTCTCAGATTCTTATCACCATAACATTATGCCCCAAACTGCTTTCACAGACATCATCTGCAATCAGCCTCCCATTAACAAAAAGAATATTTCTTTGAGGAAGAAATCTGCTCAAGGTATCAGAATAACTAAGATAAATAGAACTCAGTTCTTTTCATTTTGCAGCTTCTGATTATTCTGTTTACTCATTGTTAAAGTAGGAGAAATGTATCAATAATAAATACAACTATAGAAAATAATACAATGATAACCTACTTATATTAAAGTGAGGAGGAAGGAAAATGTTTACCTTTGTGTGTGCATGAATGGGTATGTTTCTGGAAACTTTTTAGGTAACTTTGTATTTTTGTTCACTTTTACTAGTTGGGTTTGAGGAAATAATAAAACTATATGAAGATTTGATTCAAAACAGTAAAAAACTCACTAGGCTTCATTGAGATTAAATGTTTCTCAGAAGCTAGTAAGTGATCAAGTTTTATCACTGTAGTCATTTATCTTCTGTTGATTATATCCATTTATCAAACCTCTTTTGCTTCCCCTAGTTTTCTTTCTTTTCTTTCAGTACAAGTCAACTTCCTTAGCAGTCAGTGATAAAGTCACTTTACATTATGCTATTTTTCTTTAAATAATTACTTCCTCTGATCAACCTTACTTTCTTCATTTGCTGGTCATTGTTTTAATGATGCTGGTAGTTAAAATCAGACAAGTAGAAAGAGAAAGAAATGATACTTTGTAGTAAACTCATTAACTTCATTTATGTTTGCCATCTCGGGAAAGAAGAATTTCCTAAAACATTGGGATGCAACCAATAAATTTATCTGTAGGCTTTTCTAGGAACAATAATTGTTGTATCTACATATTCATATGGAAAGTGACCTTTTGATTACATGAAGATGTTTATTGTAATAAAAGACTTAGAATTTATATAAATATAAATATTTAAGATTTTAGCTAATTTTTCTGTTACTATTATATAATTTATGAAGAAATACAGATTACATTTGAAATTTTAGAGATTTATTTAGTGTAGTTGTAAAAAATTGTGAATGTTTCAGATGATGATCTTTTTTCCAAAAGCCAAATACAATATTTAAGAGTTTAGATATTAGAGGTAGTTTTACTTATACTGTGGAATATTGAACTAGGCATTTTATGTAATGATAGTAAATGTCACTAAGAACAGACTTTTACTGGATTAAGAAAGCATGATACTTAAAAGTTAATATCTAAAGGAAGAGGAATTAAATCACATGCAGAAATTAACATTGGCTGTATAATTATGTTAAAATTTTCCTAAAGTTTCTTATGTACTCAGTGGTTCAACTGCAACTACAACAGAAAATCATCTGAGTCATAATGGAATACAAATCAATGCATATCATAAAAATTATTTCAAAATATCATGACACAAATGTAAATTTCAATAGAGAAGTCTAGCTTTAAATCACATATTACTGTTCGAAGTACATAATTGTTTTCCAGAGTTACCCAGTGAAGGGCAAAGAGGGAATAAAAGAAATTTTTTAAAAAACCCACAACATTTCACAGTAAAGTAATTGCAATAGGCTGATGTAGATTTTTTTAAACACTTTTAAAAATTATTTAAACTTTTTCATTGTGAAATATAAGTCGTATAGGAAAAAGTACACAGGACAACATTTTACAACATAATAAACTATTCAAAAATAAACACATATAACCTGATTCAAGTGTAGTAAAAGTCTAGTAAAAATTTAGTATTTTCAAAGACACTTTCACGCATCTTCCAATCATTATGCTCTCCTTGCCCCCAAAATGTGAGCATGTTCCCAGTGTCTAACCAAACATTGCTCTGGACATTTTTGGAAATGCACAGAATGGCTCATACATTAGTTTTTTTGGCTATCTTGCTCAACTTGGCATTTGTGGGATTTAACTATGCTGTGTTGTTACATGTGGACGTCATCTGTTCATTTTTATACTGGATATTTTTTTCTCGAAATTTGAATATATTCTAATGTTAATGGACACTTGTATGGTTTCATATTTAATGCTGATAAATTATTGTACAAGACTCAGTGCACAAGTACACTCATTATCAATAAATACACATCTAATAGTAGAACTGCTTTGTCTTAGAATTTGTAAAGGTTAAACTTTAGTAGATATTGCCAAATGCATTGCCACGGTTACTTAAATCACATTCCCATCAAAATGAATGAACATTGCCATCTATCTTCCCTAGTAAAGGCTCTTTTAGTAGTAGGCAGTGTTTTAGTGTTATAAATATGAAGTTTTGTAATGATAATCACATTGTTTTTCTTTTGAATTTTCCTGATCCTAAGAAGGTTGTGGATTTTTTTTCCTGTATGTTTCTAAGGAGTTCAATATTCTGTTTTCTGATATGCTAGCTTAAATGTATTTCTCTGTTTTTTATTGTTTTTCTCTTTGCTTAATAGGAGTTATTTTATTTTCAGGATATGAACCTTTTAGAAAATAACTTACAGGTTGCAAATATACTGTTAGAGACAGTTGCAAATCATTTCCTATACTGTATCTTGACTTTTTATTCTCTTAATTGTATTTTTTATTGAAATAGATACTATAAATAATTATGCTTTTAGAGAAATTGCAAATTATTTCCTGTTCTGTATATTAACTTTTCATTCACTTAATTGTGCTGTTTGATAGAATTCTTGGTTTTTATATAGTCAGCTTTACCAATTGCATGGTTCTAAATATCTAAACTTACTTGAAAGCAATATAACTCATGTTATTCTCTAGAGTTTTGTTGGTTTTAAAGTTACTTTTACTTTCCTCTTTCAAGAGAAATTAATTTTTAAAATAATTTGAGAATAAGAAAATTTCATTTTTATCTAATAATATGAATTGGACTAAAACTATTGGTAACACAGTTTTTTCCTTACTTCTCTGCAATGCCATTTATTTTCCATAAATTAAGTATCCATTTTCCACTGGCCAGATTTTGTGTTATCTATGCAAGATCATTGGTCAGATTCTCTAATTAACCATTAGAGAATGGTTAATTACTACAGATTTGATATAAGAATTCTTTTTTATTATAGTTATTCCATTATGTCACTGTTTCTCATAATTTTAGATTCAGTTTGTCTAGTTTCACACACACACACACACACGTGCGCACGCGCGCACACACACACATAAATGCAAACACATCCACTTACATAGATTTTGACTGGGATAGCACAAATGCCATGAAGTAAAATAGGTAAAAATAAAATCACTTAAATTATTGAATATTCAAATTCATAACATGCTTCCATTTATGTAGGCCTTCTTTTTTTTTTTCCTTGAGGCAAGAGTCTTGTTCTGTTTCCCAGGCTGGATTCAATGGTACAATCTTGGCTCACTGAAACCTATGCCTTCCGGGTTCAAGCAATTCTCCTGCCTCAGCCTCCCAAGTAACTGGGATTACAGGTGCCCTCCACCATGTCTGGCTAATTTCTGTATTTTTAGTAGAGATGAGGTATCCTCATGTTGGCCAGGCTGTCTTGAACTCTTGACCTCAGGTGATCCACCCCCCTCAGAATCTCAAGGTGCTGGGATTATAGGCATGAGCCACCATGCCTGGCCTTTGTAGGTCCTCTTTAATTTATTCTGTAATGTTTTAGAATTTATAAAGTTTTTCTCACTATTTTTAGTTGTTCTGACTGTTATTTGACATATTGATGCTAGAAACAGTATTGTTAAAAGTCTTATATTATTTTGCCTATTTGTTTCTGATATTTAGATATGCTATTAATTTTATATTTTCAGACATTTATTTTTTACTAGTGTACTGTATATTCAAATACTGTACAATAACTCATTCAATATTGTACAATAACACAATAACACATTGTGTCTTGTTAAATGATCATATTCATCCTAACAAATTTTTGTATATACTTACTTTCCAATAGCACTTTATAATTGTACATAGTAATGAGGTCTTTTATTTTACCCTTTGAAAAGGGATTCTAAGAGATTTGATTGAAAGAATGAAAAACAACATTATATAGGAGAAAAAAAGACAATATATTTTTGTAAATTTAACAACTCCAGTGCTACTATATTTCACTTTAATATATTAGGAAAAATTTTCAATACATTCTGAGATAATTGAACAGAATTGCAGAGTATTTCTGGACATCTCTCACAATCCTTCTCATCCTCTCCATGTTTTCAAATGATTACTTAATGCAACCAACATGGGATGATGTATGTATGTTGACCTACCAGTCCCATTTTGGCTTTTATCTCAACCTGGGTTTCAGCTGACTGCACTGAAAATTCTCTTCCTACTGTCCATGGAAGCCAACTCCCACAATTACTGAGGCACTACCATTAAGGTATAGAAAATATGAAAGCTGATCTCAGAGGATTTCGTTACTTGATCTTTGTGCCTACCTGAATTATGTTAAATAGGAAAAATAATGCTAATGTACAAGCACATTATGTAAAATCTTGAGAGACTGAGATTTTGAGAAAATCTTTGTTTTACTTCAGCTATTAATAATAAATAAACTTAACATTGTTTTATGTGGAATATTTCTATGAATGAATAAAATATAAAACATGTATACATGTATATTCTATCTGATTATCATTATATGGAAATGTCTACTATATGTAACAAAAAGCAAGGAATAAGATTAGTGATGTCATATATGCTTGAATGCCAATCTCAGAGACATGGTGGGATATAATGATGCCAGGCTCCCCATTTTGTTCTATTGACCTATTTGTATATGGTTTCATGGATAAGTTTCAGTTATGCAAATGATTAAATTTTAAAGATCTGCTGCATAACATTTTTCCTATAGTTAACAATACTGTACTGTACACTTAAACTTTTTTAAGAGAGTATATCTCATGTTCAGTGTTCTTACAACAATAAAAATGTTGCTGTGATCAAGCATATTTGAGTAAATTACTCTGGGCAATAAGTCAAAATAAACATGAAAACTGATAATGAACAAACTAGATTTCAACATGAAGTGACCCTATGTATCTAAGATATTGCATTATTTTACATTTTTTGTGTATACAATTGTATTTGTCTATTTTCATGCTGCTGATAAAGACATACCGGAGAGTGCCTAATTTACACAGGAGAAAGGGTTTAATGGACATACAGTTTCACATGACTGGGGAGGCCTCACAATCTTGGTAAAGGGCAAGGAGAAGCAAATCACATCTTACACGAACAGCAGCAGGGAAAGAGAGAGCTCGTGCAGGGAAGCTCCTTATAAAAACATCAGATCTCATGAGCACTAGAAAGACCTGGACCCATGATTCAATCACCCCCTACCAGGTTCCTCCAATGACATGTGGCAATTCAAGATGATATTTCAGTAGTGACATGGCCAAACCATATGAACAAATTATAAATATGTTAGAAAAATGACTGGATTTGCAGTCAGAATTTTGATATTTCCATATTAGATTGTCCATTTAACAGCTTTTACTTTAGAAAAAGTGATTTTAATTTTTCAAGACATGCTTTTCTATTTGTGAATTTTTCTTCCACTGGTCCATTTCCTTCATTCTAAACATGTATCTCCCATATTTAGGAAACCAAAGGAAAATAGCAACAACTGTATCTATATCTCATGAAAATAAAACCTTCATTTGCTTTGCCATCTACACTTTGGTATAGACTATTCTACACTTTTCTTTCCCTCCCTCCCTGTTTTTCTTCCTTCATTTATTTATTTATTTTGAGACGGAGTTTTGCTCTTGTTACCCAGGCTGGAGTGCAATGGTGCAATCTCGGCTCACCGCAACCTCTGCCTCCTGGGTTCAGGCAGTTCTCCTGCCTCAGCCTCCTGAGTAGCTGGGATTACAGGCACGCGCCACCATGCCCAGCTAATTTTTTGTATTTTTAGTAGAGATGGGGTTTCACCATGTTGACCAGGACGGTCTTGATCTCTTGACCTCGTGATCCACCCGCCTTGGCCTCCCAAAGTGCTGGGATTATAGGCTTGAGCCACCGCGCCGGCCTTCCTTTATTTATTTTTATGCCAGAATTATAAATAATTGGGTCAGTAATTTTTATTGGTGAATAGCACATTATTTCCTGAACATATGCCCTTCTTATTTTTATATTTAGTATTGTTAATTATATTGATTTTATGCACAAGTATACTCTGCTCCCCACTGTCATCCAGTCAAATACCTATTCGTGTATTTAAAAAAATATGTGTCCTTGTAAAATATGTAGTTTTATATGTACATTATATATATTTAATATACATAAGTGGTATTTTGTTATTCTGACCTTCTTATTCATTCAGCATTGTGAGGTGAATATGTAGCCATGTTGCTAATTATATCTACCTTGTTGCTTCTGTCATATAAAATTCTATAATGACATTTAGTACATTTTCCTTAGATGTTCAGAAATGAGCATGCAGGCTGGCTCCTATTCACTGCTGAAACAAAGAGTCCTTCACTGAACATTCTCTGACCTATTATCCCTTGAATCAGTACAAAATATTCTCTGGGCTCTGTATTCCAAAGTGGGATTTCTAGGTCACATTATGTTAAATAGCAATGCATAATGCTTTCCATTTTCTTATACCTTGTTCAGTACTTGGTGCTAGGGTCTGAATGTTTGTCTCCGCCTCCACCAAACTGTATGTTTAAATTTTAACCACAAGCTATTGGAAGGGTATTCATTAATGAGAAAAATGCCCTCATGAATGAAATAGTACCATTATAAAAGAGGCCAAAGGGAGCTCATTTGCTCTTCTACCCTGTTAAGACAGAATGAGAATTCACCATCTATGGACCTTGAAATAATCCCTCACCAACACTGAATCTGCCTTGATTGTGAACTTCCTAGCCTTCAGAAATA
Organism: Saguinus oedipus; assembly: GCA_031835075.1. NCBI lineage: Eukaryota > Metazoa > Chordata > Mammalia > Primates > Cebidae > Saguinus > Saguinus oedipus. The sequence continues at coordinate 63,165,703 of CM063171.1, read as the reverse complement.
AACCTTTGTTGTTTATAAGCTATCAATTTGATAATATTTTGTTATATTGGTACAAATGGGTTGACCCACATGGGTATTGTATAACTTATTATTGCCATTCTTCTAGGTCTGAAAGATAATCTCAGTTTAAGTGGCATTTCCTTGAATATTAGGTGTTATCACCTCTTAATACTGTTTTTATCACATTGAGTTCTTCCTTTAAACATGCTTAATTAAATTTATGTATGTATGTATGTATGTATGTATGTATGTATGTATGTATTACTTTTAATGACGTGAAAATTTCAGAGTCTTTTGATTGAGAAACTGAGATTAAGGAAGCTTCTCTGAATGTCATCTACTCTTTTATACTGGGACAATTCCTCCAGAAAGGAGGGAAAAACATAAAACCACACTAATATTTTTGCCACCTATACTCTCATGTCCGTGGAAAAATATGTGTTAGAATATGACCAAAAAAAATTGGTAACAGATTCACAATGTGAAAGAAAAAGTAAACTTTAAGAATCAAAGTGTGTATTTGGGAGGGGTTAAAAGTACAGAATTTTATAATACAAATGAACTGGCTGGACATGGTGGCTCTTGCCTGTAATTTCACCACTTTGGGAGGCCAAGATGGGTGGATCATTAGGTCAGGAGTTTGAGAGAAGCCTGATAGACATGATGAAACTTCAAGGAGAATTGCTTGAACCTGTGAGGCAGAGGTTGTGGTGAGCTGAGATTGCACCATTGCACTCCAGCCTGCGTGATAGAGACTCTGTCTCAAAAAAAAAAAAAAAAAAAAAAAACCTCAGCAGGCCATCAAGGGTGGGATGACATGCAATTCGGTTGAGGCCAGTCAGAGGAGAATCCTGCTGCTAGGTGACCAGACTCCAGAGGAAGACCACCTTCCCACTCCATCTCCTTTCTGGCCTCCCCATGCATCTCACTGAGAGCTACTTCCACCGCTCAATAAAACCTTGTGCCATCATCCAAACCCACATGTGATCCGATTTTTCTGGTACATTAGAGTAGGAACCTGGGAAACAGAAAGCCCTCAGTCCTTGCGATAAGGCAGGGCTGACTGACACAAGCCACCTTGTCATGGCAAAACTGAAAGAACACACTGTAACACAATGTCCATCGTGGCTTCCGGAGCTGTAAACACTCAACCCTCCATGCAGCTTTGGGGTCAGAGTCCAAAACGCTCCTCACAACCTGACCATCTGCATGCTCCCCATAAGGGTTTGAGTGGCAGGGCCCCAGAGAAGCGAGCCGCATCCTTGTCACAAGCCCTGTGAGGTGAATAAGGGAAGTCCTCCCATTTCAATACCTATACCTGGGCCTTAGGATCTGCAGCAGGGGAGAGAAGCACTGGGTCTTTTATTCTTTTGTCTCTTCCACTGCCTCTCTGCTTCTGCACTGGTGGCTCCTCCATAGTTGGGGTGAGATGATAAGGAATCCATGTAAAGAACTAAAATTCTCTGTGTAGACTGCCACTCTGTTAATTCAGACCTCAGACATAGCTCTATTGCAGGTATTTACATGTTACTGTTTTCATGTGGCCTCCAAAAATGTAAATAACACGTTATTAACATGTAACGTGTTAATAACGCGTTATTAACATGTAACGTGTTAATAACACGTTATTAACATGTAACGTGTTGATAACATGATATTTACATGTAACGTGTTGATAACATGATATTTACATGTAACGTGTTAATAACGTGTTATTTACATTTTTGGAGGCCACATGAAAACTTAAAAAGCCACACTTCACAGACTCAGGATGTGGACACAGCACATTCATGAGAGCTGAACTCTCGGGATTCCATCTTCTACAACTCCTGAGAATGTCATCTCGAGGTTTGGGAAGGGTCTGTAAGACAGCCTCTTGGAGAAGTCTGACTTACCTGTAAGGATGGGAGACTATTAACTGATGAGCTGCAGAACCTTTCAGGCTTATCTGAATGAATCTTCAAATGTTTTGTATAGAAAAGTGTACTTTCTGTTCATAAAAAGCATTGATATCCAAGTGAAAACTACTACCTGCATCTGTAAGCCCAGAATAATAGAGAAAAATTTTATTTGCTGTGAGATTAAAGTTTGATACAGTAGTGAACAGAACCTTATTATATCTGAAAGTAAGTAACAATCACCAAAATAAGATTAATCATATAAATAAAAGTAAAGGAAAAGCTCTGGGATTCCTAGAGATCATCGAAGGGTAGATGTGAGAAATTTGGCAGAGCCTGATTGAACATAGTAGTGGAATAAAAATAAAGTTATTTCTTATTTTCAACCCCATTAAAGCCAACCCACTCAATGCATCAGTTATGTATGTGAGTTATGTATGTGAGTCATTTGGGTTTCTTGTCCAAATTGCCTCTTTATAGTCTCCTTACATTTTTCTTTTAGGTTTCCTGTATTTTTTGACTCCTCTGTCAGCCAAGTATTATAAGACTCATCCAGTCAGAGCTTCACAATTCACTTCCCATCCTCAAATATATTAACCCAGCAACTATTTCTTCCATTACATTACTGCTGATTTTCTAGAATGGATTCTTCAGTATACATCTTACTGAGACTCTCTGACGCATTTGATGCTCATTTATTAAACCCTTTCTTCTTCTGTTTTATAGACACTATTTAGTCTGGTTTTCCCCCAGTCACTTGTATTCACTTTAAGGGCTTTTACTCCCATATTTGACCCTTAAACATTTTTTTTATCACAACAGTTGTAAACTAGTCAATTGTGCTTTACTTTTTAGCAGACTTTATTGTGTATATTTAAGGTATTCAACATAATGTTAAAGGATTCATAGAGATAGTAACGAGGTAGGGAGTGAAGCAAACTAACATACCCATCATCTCACAATCGTGCTTCTTTTTCTTTACTTTCTCTTCTGTTGTTTTGATTTATACTCCTGATTGAAAATTTCATCAATAGCTAATGACTCCCTAATGATTCTTGGCTGATGTTTCCCTTTCTCCTTGACTTCATTCTACATGTCTACCTCATTTAGTTTCTCATAACTGCTGTATGTCATGTCTGTATGTCTCAGTTACGTTAAGCTGTTAAAGTTCAAAGTAAAATGGAATATCTAGTGTCATAAATCTGTTAGCTTTCATATACATGCAACTTAATGGCAAAAATGTATCCCAGGTACACAGACCTGAAGTCTATTTAATAATTATTCACCTCTCTACACTTTCAATTAATTATCTATCCCTCTGGGAAGCTCTTCCTAAATTGTCCTTTTCCTTCGTTGCTCTCCTATCTTGTTGCATATATGTTTATTTTAGTGGATATATTGGAGTTTGCCCATTTATATGTTTGTTTGTTTCTTCCATTAGAATGTATGCTTATCTAGGACAGAAAATATTGGTCACTTCCATAGAATACTACCTGACATAGATTCTGCAACCACATGGTAAATGTCTCATGTATATTTTCTGCCCTGAAGTGACTTTCAATACTCTCTTGTGAAAGAGTGTCATTTCTTTCCTCACAATAGGATTTCAATGGATCTCAATGTTTATGCAAAATACTTTGTAAATAAGAATGTGATGTGCAAATATTAGCTGTATCTAACCATCTCAATTCCTTTGTGGAATGTGGCACAATATAAATAAACAAATCAATTGGTAAATAATTTATGAATGCTTTTTCATTGCTCTTTAACCATATATGATGCAAATTTTTATTAAATTATTGAGTCAATTACGAAAGTATTATTTCACATAGAATATAAAATAAAAGTACAAAAAAAGTGAATTTCCATGAAAATAAATTTCACAGATTCTTTCTCTTTCCATTCCTGCTACATAATATACTATTTTTTTATTTGGCATCAACAGAAGACCTTTACCTTGCAAACAAGCTTATTTGCCCTTGCTGTGCACTGAGTTTCTGTAACTAGTTTTTCACCTCTGTTTTCTACAAAGTGTATGAGATTGTGGTTTACACCTACTGCTGCTCCTCAGGATGTATTAACTTTCTTTCCAGTTACAATGAGCCTTCTGCATACTCTTGATCTTTATTCTCCTTAATCACTTTGCAGCATGTAGGTTTGTTGATGACTTCTTTGTGGATGTACTTCTTTATCATTTAAATATTGTTCTACTCCAACTGCTCTCTTTGTCTCACTTTCTCTTCGTGATAGAAAAATCAATACATTTCCATTGACATAGCCAGTCAACAAACACATATTCAGTATCTCCTGTGAGTCAGCCTTTTGCAAATGATAACAAAAAGCCTGTTCCCAAGACATTTTGTGGGAAAGACAAATCTGTAAGAAATACAAAAATGGAGTTATTGATGGCAGTGAGATCACAATGAAGAGGCTGAGAGACATAGGTATTCTGAACAAATAAGGGTTAATATAACTATTTAATCAAAATAACATTAAATGAAGAATTATATATTATATGCTAATGAGTTTCTCTAAAATATTTATTTCTATACAAGACCATGAGAAATAAATTCAGCTATGAATCACTGATAGAAAATCACAAAATATAAATCAATAATAAACAGGTTTACATTCACAAATATTGCTTTAGAAATGTCAATGCTAATTTCCCACTGTGTATAATTAATGTTTCCTTTAATAATCAACTCACTTGAACAAGGAACTATGTGGTATTTTTATAATATTTTTATAAATCTGATATACCGTACAGGTAATTTAAGTGCAGTAGTCTGCTGTAGCCCAAAGCTTTTATCATGACTTTTGTGACATTTCAGACTGATAGGATGTCTCCTGTCACTCAGAATGATCTTGCACAGTCTTGTTTTGCGTAGTTATGCATATGAAAAATAAACCTTTGTGACATTTTCTTTTCCAATTTAAAGCAGCAATTTCTTCCATATCTGCCTGTTTTATTGATTACTGTCATTGGTGAAAAAGAATTGTCTGTAACCCAATATAGACAAAAATGAATAGTTTTGCAGATTAACTATAAATATAATCTAGCTAGGGAAATTATATCAATTTGAGAAATATTGTTTCTAGAAGAAATACAAATACCAAAGAGGTGAAACACGCAGTTTATGAAGCAATGGTTTTTACAAAATCAAAGCTAACTTAATTTATTCCTTCTTTCCTTTCTTTTTCTCTTATCTTCTTTTTATTTTTGCATTGTATTGGCTAATCTTCATTTCAGTTTATTAATGTATAAAACTGGGACACCAATCATACTTGCCTCACATGATTGCTATGAGGATTAACTATGGGATGTTCACAATAGTTACTGGCACACAGTAACTGCTGTATATGTGCTGTAATGTTATTTCATATCTTTACCAATTTCTTCCAGGACATTTGAATACTCTATACCTTTCAATACTTCTGATACTTACACTTTGAGTCTGAGACTACTGTTCTGTCTTTTACACAGTGTGTGATTGGTAGAATTGCTCCCAAAGCTATCTATGCACTAATGGCTGGAAGCTGTGAATATGCTTCCTCACATGATAAGAGTGATAGAGGTTAAGGACCTTAAAATTGGGAGAGGAGCATGGAGTGGAAGGGCGACATCTATCTACTCACATGAGCTTTTAAAACAGAATACTATCTGTCTGGAATCAAGTATGATGCAGTAGAAGGTAAAAGAGAGAGATTTTTACAAAGACAACTAAATGGCCAACATCTGCACTGCTACTGAATGCCAGAGGCAATAAACTGAGAGAAAGACAGCCAGAGAGCCAGAGCAAGAGCCACAGTGAGAGTGAGAAACAGCAATGGCATAGACACAAGGAGGAGGAGGAGGAGGAAATGAGAAAGAAATATATAAAAACTAGTCAAAACTAGTTAGAAAATAAAATATCTAGAGAAGCACCATTTAAAAGAGCCACAAATATCTATACTATTTAAGAATATAGCTTAACAGAAATTACAGAAAACATGATTAAAAGAAAGTTGAAAAAATATGGTTGAAAGACAGTAGATTTCCATCTGAAGCAAAAAACAAAAAATCCAATAGCAGTAAGTTAGATAGTTTTCAAAGACAAGGCCATTCTGAGGAAAAACACATAAATGGAGGAAAATTTTTCCTTGATATCAAGACTATATTGTAAAACATACTAATTAGAATCAAGTAATTGTGCAGGATTCTAAAAATAGACTAATGTAATGACAAAGAGTCAGAAAGATAACTATATACATATATTAGACTGTAATTTGGTAGCGGAAGCATTAAATACTCAGGAAAAGACTAATATATTTTTTTAAAAAAATAAGTTGAACAAATATGAAAAGAACAAAATGATAGAGGCATGAGACAGCCAAATGCTGAGCAAGATAGAAAAGTGTCCCTGAAGGAACTCCAACCTGCCCCACAAGTGTTTACATAAGATGTTTGGTGCACATAAGGGAACCTGCACAGGGGACTTGCCTGCGCATGCCCACAGTAGACTACAGGCCCACATGCACTAGGGGAAGGTTTGGAGCCACCAGAAATTTGGGCCTTATGTAGGGGAGGAGCCTGCCCTCTTACACTTGTAGGTGGTGGCCCTGGTATTCAATTCGTGAGGTGGAAACCTGCATGCAGGACCCATCTCTTTTCTTAGAGCTTTCCTTTCACTTAATTCCAGCCTCCTCACCCTTCAATGCATCCATATGCCTAATTTTTTTCGGGTTATGAGACAAGAACCTGGATTTAGCTGAACTAAGGAGCAGAAATCCTGCATCAAAATTAGATATCAAATTGCTCAGTGGGGTACAAACATGAAAATTAAATAATTTAGTATTTCGAGAAAAACTGTAGGGAAAATCACTTTACCTTTACAAAGGCAAGTGTGTGTTAAAGAAATAAAGCACAAACCAAGTATGTTAAAGAACATATTTAAGAACATAAATATATATACACCTAATACAGGAGCACCCAGATACATAAAGCAAGTCCTTAATGACCTACAAAGATATTTAGGCTACTGCACAGTAATACTGGGAGACTTTAACACTCTACTGTTAATATTAAACAGATCAACAAGACAGAAAATCGACCAGGATATCCAGGAATTGAATGCATCTGAACCAAGTGAACTTAATAGACATTTATAGAACTCTTAACCCGAAATCCACAGAATACATATTCTCAGCACCACATTGCACCACCTGTAAAATCGACCACATAATTGGAATTAAGTCACTCCTTGGCAAATGCAAAAGATTGGAAATCACAATAAACAGTCTCTCAGACCACAGGACAACCAAATTAGAACTTAGCATTAAGAAACTAACTCAAAACCACACAACTTCATGGAAACTAAACAACATGCTCCTGAATATTGACTGAATAAATAATGAAATAAAGATGTTCTGCAAAACGAACAAGAATGAAGAAACAACATACCAGAATCGCTGAGACACATTTAGAGTAGTGTCTAGAGGAAAATTCACAGCAACAAATGCCCACATGAGGAGAAAGGAATGATCCAAAATTGACACCCTATTAACAAAATTGAAAGACTTAGAGGAGCAAGTTCAAAAAAAAAAATAACTCAAAAGCTAACAGAAGACAGGAAATTTAACTAAGATTAGAGCAGAACTGAAGGAGACAGAGACACAAAAAATCCTTCAAAAAATCAACAAATCCAGGAGCTGGTTTTTTGAAAACATCTACAAAATAGACCCCTAGTCAGACAAATAAAAAATAAAAGAGAGAAGAATCAAATAGATACAATTAAGAATGATAAAGGGGACATCACCACTGATTCCACAGAAATACAAACTAGCATTAGAGATTACTACAAACAACTCTATGCACACAAACCAGTGAATCTGCAAGAAATGGATAAATTCTTGAACATTTGCACTCTCCCAAAACTAAACAAGAAAGAAGCTGAAACCCTGAATAGACCAATAACAAGGGCTGAAGTTGCAGCAATTAACAGCTTACCAACTAAAAAAAGCCCAGATCCAGACTGGTTTACAGCTGAATTCTACCAAATGTATGAAGAGGAGCTGTTACCATTCCTTTGGAAACTATACTAAACAATACAAAAAGAGGGAATCCTCCCCAACTCATTTTATGAGACCAACATCATCCTGATACCAAAACCAGGCAGAGACTCATCCTGATACCAAACTTTATGCCAATATCCATGATGAACATAGATGCAAAGATCTTCAATAAAATACAGGCAAACTGAATGCAACAGGAAATCAAAAAGCTTATTCATCACGATCATATAGGCTTTATCCCGGGAATGCAAGGCTGGTTCAACATATGCAAGTCTATAAACATAATCCATCACATAAACAGAACCAAAGACAAAAAACACATGATTATCTCAATAGATGCAGAGAAGGTCTTTGACAAAATTCAATGGCCATTTATGCTAAAAACTCTCAATAAACTAGGTATCGACAGAACTTATTACAAAATAATAAAAGCTATTTATGACAATCCCACAGTCAATATCATGCTGAATGGGCAAAAACTGGAAGCATTCCCTTTGAAATCTGGCACAAAACAGGGATGCTGTCTCTCACCACTCCTATTCAATATAGTATTGGAAGTTCTAGCCAGAGCAATTAGGCAAGAAAAAAAAAATGAGGTGTATTCACTTAGGAAAAGAGGATGTCAAATTGTCTCTATTTGCAGACGACATGATTGTATATTTAGAAGACCCCATAACCTCAGCCCGAAATCTCCTGAAACTGATAAGCAACTTCAGCAAAGTCTCAGGATACAGAATCACAAGCTTCTGCACAATGCTTGTGCAGAATCACAAGCATTCCTATACACCAATAACAGACTTAAAGAGAGCCAAATCAAAAGCAAACTGCCATTCATAATTGCTACTAAGAGAATAAAATACCTAGGAATATAACTTATAAAGGATGTAAACGACCTCTTCAAGGAGAACTACAAACCACTGCTCAAGAAAATCAGAGAGGACACAAACAGATGGAAAAACAATCTATGCTCATGGTTGGGAAGAATCAATATCCTGAAAATGGCCATATTGCCCAAAGTAATTTACAGATTCATCACTGTCTCCATCAAGATACCAATGACCTTCTTCACAGAACTGAAAAAAACCACTTCAAACTTCATATGAAACCAAAAGAGAGCCTGCATAGCCAAAAAAAGAAAATCCTAAGCAAAAAGAACAAAGCTGGAGACATCATGATGCCTGACTTCAAACTATACTACAAGACCACAGTAATCAAAACAGCATTGTACTGGTACCAAAACAGAGACATAGACCAATGGAACAGAACAGGGGCAACATCACACATCTACAATCATCTGATCTTTCCAAGCAATGGGGAAAGGATTCCCTGTTTGATAAATGATGTTAGGAAAAATGGCTAGCAATGTGCAGAAAGCAGAAACTGGATGTCTTCATGACACCTTACCCTAAAATTAACTCAAGATAGATTAAAGATCTAAACACAGGACCTAACACCATAAAAACCCTAGAAGGAAACCTAGCCAAATCCATTCATGTCATAGTCATAGACAAGGATTTCATGGCTAAAACACCAAAAGCAGTGGAAACAAAAGCCAAAATAGACAAATGGGATCTAATTAAACTCCAGAGCTTCTGTACAGCAATAGAAACAATCGTTAGAGTGAAAGAGCAACCAACAGAATAGGAAAAAATTTTTGCAGTCTACCCATTTGACAAAAGGGCTGATATCCAGAATCTACAAAGAACTAAAACAGATTTACAAGAAAAAAGCAAATGAACCCATTCAAAAGTGTGCAAAGGATATGAACAGACACTTTACAAAAGAAGACATATATGAGGCCAAGAATCATATGAAAAAATGCTCACCATCACTGGTCATTAGAGAAATGCAAATCAAAACCACATTGAGATACCATCTCATGCCAGTTAGAATGGCAATCATTAAAAAATCAGGAGACAACAGATGCTGGAGAGGATGTGGAGAAATAGGAACACTTTTACACTGTTGGTGGCAGTGTAAATTAGTGCAACCATTGTGGAAGACAGTGTGGTGATTCCTCAAGGATCTAGAAATAGAAATACCATTCTACCCAAAAACCCCATTAGTGGGTATATACCCAAAGAATTATAAATTGTTCTGTTATAAAGACACATGCATACATATGTTCATTGAGGCACTGTTTACAATAGGAAAGACCTGTAACCAACCCAAATGCCCATCAATGATAGACTGGATGAAGAAAATGTGGCACATATACACCATGGAATACTACACAGCCATAAAAAATGATGAGTTTGTGTCCTACATAGGGACATGGATGAATCTGGAAACCATCATTCTCAGCAAACTGACACAAGAACAGAAAACCAGACACAGCATGTTCTCACTCATAGGCAGATGTTGAACAATTAGAACACATGGACACAGGGAGGGGAGCATCACACACTGTGGTCAATTGGGTGGGGGTGGGGGGCAATGGGGGAGACACTGGGGGTAGGGAGGGTGAGGAGGGATAACATGGGGAGAAATACCAGATATAGGTGATGGGGAGATGAAGGCAGCAAACCACCTTGCTATGTATGTACCTATGCAACAATACTGAATGATCTTCACATGTGCCCCAGAACCTAAAGTACAATTAAAAAAGTAAATAAATAAATAAATAAATAAATAAAAATAAACCAGCATCACTAACAATCAAAGAAAAAATTCATCATAATCAAATAATGGAATGTTTTAGAGAAAAAGAAAAATCCTAATACACATGTATCATCGTGGAAGTGTTTGTAAAACAGTATAAAAATGATAATAGCAAGTCAGTAATAGGATAACAAGACAGAACTCATATGTAGTAAACACTTATTCATCAAAGTTTATTATGTGAGAATAATAAGTTCTGAATTTCTGTTATTCAGAAATCCTATAGCTAGATGTACTGTATTGTATACTTAACATTTTTTAATAGAATAAATCTTAGGTTTTGCTCTTATAATCAATCAATAAATAATAAAAGAAGCAATAGGAAACTTAAAGAGGCAATGGATATATCTATATCCTTGATGTGTGGTCATGGTTTTACTGGTGTATTATTTATTCTCAAACTCATCAAGTCATACACTTTAATGAGTATAGCTTTTTACATATCAATTACACTTTGATAAAATGCTTATGGGTATGCATATATTCAATATGTGAAAATATACACAGGAACAATACACTTATTTTTCTGAAATGTCTTTTGGGAAATAGGACCAGAAAAAGTATTTATATGTATCAATGTTGAGTGATATATACAACTTGTGTCTATAATAACTGCCTCTTTTTATATTTTAACAAAAGTAAAATATGTTGAGGAAAATCAGTCTTTTGCTCCTTTTTGCAATGCCATATTCTCATTAAAAAACACCACAACCCACTTTAATATTCAGTATGAATTGTCAGAAAGTTTGTAGTTTAAAAGATTTGCTTGATTTTTGAAAATACTTGTATTCTAAATTGACTTAAATTTAACTACTCCTGTTAACCACTGAAAATATAACATAATGAAAGCAAAGGTGAAATTTGCATTTAAAATATATAACATACTATTCAGTTGAATTCTGCCTTACTTTTATAGAGTTTCAAGAGTAGTATAAATCTTATTTTATTATCAAATAAAAGTCTGAAAATTATTCTAATTTTGAGGACTTTTAACTCATTGATTGATTCATTTGTGTGTTCACAAAGGCAATTCACATATATTGAGCTAAGCAGAGTGCTAATCTTTGGACATCAAACAGTGTTTAGAAAAGTATTATCATGATTTCTAGACTGTTTAATGTGTTTGGAATATTTTCTTTCCATCTTATGCAGAAATAAGAAAATATTTTTCTAATTAATGTTGAGTATCTTCTTGGGAAAGACCAGGAAAATTTCGACTATGCAAAGTGACAGGGATTGAAAAGAGATATGTAAGTAACAGTATGACAGCTGAAGAGGTTGGCAGGTTTATTGAATAAATACATTTCTGTTGACTGTTATTTTGTCATTGTTAAGTATACCATATAATGCCATCAAAATGACCTCTTTACTGAGGTTTAATGAAATAATATATGTAAATGATCACATCTGTTTATTATAAAAATTGATATTTATATTTTTAGAAGTAAATGAGTAATAAAATTTTTAAATGCTAAAGTTTCCAACCATTTTATTCTTTTATTCATAATAACCTGAATCCTGACTCACTTAGCAGACAAAATTATAGAAATGTAACACGTATGTAATTATAAAATATTAAAGTCATGTTTAAAACAAGTGTAATCATTGTTCTTGACAATAAAAAGTCATAATCACTCATTTTGACAACACAATGATAGGTTCTTTTTGTAACTGACTCAGATGTTCTAAGAACTTAAGAAATTGCAATTAAATTACTTACACTTAAATATCATCTATAAAGAATTAGATCTGTTCAGATATTTTCATCAAATTTGCAAATGGAGTCCTAATGTATATTTTTAAAAATTTAGGTATATCAGTTTTAAAACTGATTTGAACAGAAGTGCTATTTAGAAATCAAACATCTTTTAAAATTTAAAGTTGATGTGAAATAAAATCCTCCTAAAAATGCCCTTATATTTTTGCTATGTATTATGACCAAGTAGATGATTTACACTTGCTATAATGTTTCTGCTTGTAAATCATATTTCTAATAAATAAAATGATTACAGACTTCATTAAATGATTTAATATTATTTCCTGACTGTATATTTTAATATCCATGTAAACCTCAGTGGCAAAACAACATTTTTAAATAGTTTGAAATTAATTTTGGCCAAGTAGGAAACATCTTTTGTGGGCAATGGACCCCTAGGGATCCACAGAATTATTGTGCTGTCTTTTAATATGTATATTTGAAAATTTTTGTTTATATTCTAGAAAATCTTACATATTTGTATTTTGCTATTCTTGAAATGTGTGGAGGTGGCTAAGATTAGTATTTTTTTCAAAATAAATTTATATTATTGTCACCAAATTAAGTACATTCTCATTCAATGAATACTGACAGCATGAATGATAGGATGTGGAAATCTAACATGTTTAGAGATAAAACTGTTCTTTGCATTTAAGCAATGAAAAGATATCCCATTATTTGCTCATTTTTAGAATTACTGTCTTTGTTTTGAGCATTGTTTCAATGCTCTTATTTCAATTGTTTTCAATGCTCTTATTTCAATTGTTTTCAATGCTCTTATTTTCATTAAAAATTTTATTATGTCTATATTAAAATTATTTTTCTGTAAAAAGTTTATATTATGATAAATTTATCTCTGAGAAAAGCAAATATCTATAAGCAAAATTTGCTTTTATTGGAAATAATAAATCACATTAGAAAAACAGATGGTCTGAGAGATAGGATATTCACAATGTAACTTAATTATATAGTTAGTCACAATCTAAACAACATATTATTCCCCTGTGTTTTAAACTTTTAAAGTAGACAAAATTTTTTACTTTTAGAGTAAACAAAGGAATATTTTACTTTTAAAGTAGACAAAAGTGGGTATCTACTACACCATAATCTCAGTTATTTAGACAATTTTTTTTGACAATTTGTGACTTTTTTTCTTTCTTTTTTTTATTTTTGAAAGAAAGAAAGAGAAAAAGGGAGAGAGAACAGGAGTCTTGCTCTATTGCCCAGGCTGGAATGCAATCTAAACATAGGTATTAAAAACCTCTTTTATGTTGATAATTGTGCTTAACAGCGGAGACAGGAAGGAATAAGAGAAGAAAATAACAAACAAACAGCCAAACAATATTTCATTTAAGTCTGTGAAATGCTATGCAAATGCTAAAGAGTGATTTACTTCCAATTATGTGGTCACTTTCAAAATAGGTGTAATGTGATGCTTAGAAAAATGTATGTTCTGTGGACCTGGGGTGAAGAATTCTATTAGTATTCCCTGAGTTTACTTGTTCCAGGTCTAAGTTCAAATCATAGAAGTCCCTGTTAATTTTCTATCTCGTTGATCCTTCAAATATTAACAATGTGGTGTCAAAGTCTCCCGCTATTATTGTGTGAGAGTCCAAGTCTCTTTATAAGTCATTAAGAACTTGTCTTATGTATCTGGGTGTTCCCATATTGGGTGCATATATATTTATGATCATTGACTTCTGTTGTTGCATTGATCCTTTTACCATTATGTAATGTCCTTCTTTGTTTCTTTTAGTCTTTGTTACTATTAAAGTCTATTTTGTCAGAGACAAAAGTTACAACTCCTGTTTGTTTGTTTTTTTTTTCTCTCCATTTGATTGGTAAATCTTCCACCAACCCTTTGTTTTGAGTCTTTGTGTGTTGCTTATGAGACAGATCTGGATACAGCGTACTGATGGGTTTTGACTTTTTATTCAATTTGCCTGTCTGTGTCTTTGATTGGGGCATTTAATCCATTTAAATTTAGGATTAATATTGATATTTGTGAGTTTAATATTGTCATTTAATGCTAGCTGGCTATTTTGCCCATTAGTTGATATGGATTCTTCATTATGGAGATACTCTTTACCTTTTGGTATGTTTTTGGGATGACTGATACTGGTTGTTCCTTTCTGTGTGTAGTGCTTCTTTCAGAAGCTCTTGTAAAGCTGGCCTGGTGGTGATGAAATCTCTGAGTGCTTGCTAGTTTGTGAAAAATTTTATTTTTTCTTCATTTATAAAGCTTAGTTTGGCTGGATATGAGATTCTGGGTTGAAAATTCTTTTCTTTGAGGATATCGAATATTGACCCCCACTCTCTTCTAGTTTGTAGGGTTTCAGCTGAGAGCTCTGCTGTGAGTCTGATAGGCTTCCCTTTATGGTTAACCTGACCTTTCTCTGTATCTACCCTTAAAATTTTCTCCTTTATTTCAACCCTGGTGGATCTAATGATTATATTTCTTGGGGTTGCTCTACTTGAGGAATATCTTTGTGGTGTTCTCTGTATTACCTGGAGTTGAGTATTGTTCTGCCTTACTAGGTTAGGAAAGTTTTCCTGAATAATATCCTGAAGAATATTTTCCTGCTTGGATTCATTCTCTTCATGACATTCAGGTACACCTATCAAACATAAATTAGGTCTTTTCACATAGTCCCATATTTCTTGGAGACTTTGCTCATTCCTTTTTACTCTTTCTTCTCTAATCTTGTCTTCTTGTTTCATTTCATTAAGTTGGTCTTCAACCTCTGATATCCTTTCTTCTGCTTGATCAATTCAACTGTTAAAACCTATGCATACTTCGTGGAGTTCTCATATTGTATTCTTCAGTTCCATTAATTCACTTATATTCCTCTCTAGATTGTCTATTCTCATTAGGATTTCATCAAACCTTTTCTCAAGGTTTTTAGTTTCTTTACATTGGGCTAGAACATGTTCTTTTAACTCACAGAAGTTTCTTATTATCCACATTCTGAAGACTAATTCTGTTATTGGAATGCACTCGTTCTCCATCAGGCCTTGTTCCCTTGTTGATGAGGAACTGTGATCCCCTAGAAGGAGAGGCATTCTGATTTTGGGTATTCTCAGTCTTTTTATGCTGGTTTCTTCCCATCATTGGAAATTTATCCACCTGTCATCTTTGTAATTATTGACTTTCAAATTATGTCTCTGAGTGGATGTCCAACTTGTTGATTCCCAGCGCTGGAATCTGAGCAACCCACTGCACTGGCTAAAACAGCAGCCTCAAGATTCATGGTACTTTTCTGCTCAGGAATCTCCAGTCTGGCTTCCTTCTTGAGTCCCTTTTTCAATCAGCTGAATAGGCAACTCTGCCTTCCCAGAGCTCCAAACATCAACCAAAAGGAGACCCAGTCCCGTTTACTCTGCACCAAGAACCACCGTGCCTGGGCACCATCAAAATTGCTGCACTGGCTACAAGAGTCTGCTGGCGACCCATGGGGCTCCTCCACTGGGAATCTCCTGGTTTGTGAGCAACAAAAATTAGTCTGAAAGTGTGGTGTCTTCTCGATCTCTGTGCTGTCACTGGGAGCTACAATCCTGAGCTGCTAGTAATCAGCCATCATGGATCTCACTCCAGTTTGTGACTTTCATCACACAGTGTGCATGTCTGTGGAAGATGTAATATATTTTATGATGTATGATGGTATATTACTCAATGATGTATTTTTCTGTTGTTTTATAATTTGATAAGAAGAGTTTACCTATTTGTTTAAATACTTTTGGATGCTTTTTCTTTTTCTTTTCTTTTTTTTTTTTTTTGAGATAGATTCTCACCCTGTCACCCAGCTAGAGTACAATGGCATGAACTCAGCTCACTGCAACCTCTGTCTCCCGGGTTCAAGCAATTCTCCTGCCTCAGCCTTCCAAGTAGCTGAGATTACAGGTGCATGCTGCCACACCCAGTTGATTTTTTGTATCTTTAGTAGAGACAGGGTTTCACCATATTGGTCAGGCTGGTCTCAAACTCCTGCCTCGGACTCCCAACGTGCTGTTATCCACCTGCCTTGGACTCCCAAAGTACTGGGATTATAGGTGTGGGATTTTTTTCATGATATACATGGCATATGATACTGTGGTATGATAATTTATTTTTTTTACTTTTTTGAGTTTTAGTTTATTAGTCATTCATATTTTCTCACTAATGTAATCTGTAATCCATCATATACCATTTTAATATAATTTTTCCCAGCTCTTAGATTACAATCTATTGATGTGAAAAAGCATTTCCTAAGTAATAGAGCTAGATGTTTCAATATTTGTATTTCACCAAATGGAATACTGCTTTTCATGAAAATAAAGTCATGTGGGGTGTGTGTGGTGTGGTGTGTGTGTGTGCTTGTGTGCTTGTATCTTCCTCAGGGTGTGCTTGGTAAATTTACAATCTTCTCAATTGTGAGACACATAGCCACCTTATAAATGATTCACATGGTGCCCAGAGGTACAGTTAAAGAGGACAAACTGATGTCATGAATACATGTTTGTATAAATCTTTATTAATAATACATTAGTTCTCTCTTGTAGCGCTCAGGATATAGTGCCTCTGTCCAATAGTGGTGAGCATGAAACTAGGCAATTCTTCATTAAGATAATGTGTCTCCTAGCACTTCCTTTCACTCTTTGTAATGATTGCCTCAGAAGAATAATGATGAAGGTACCATAAGGCATTTAAAATATATGTTTTTTATAATTTTTTTTTTAAAGCAGAGAATCTTTATTAATTTCTATTTCAGTACATTGTTCTAATTTTTTAAATCTTTGCTGGTGGAATACTAGTGGAAATTGATACATTGTGATAAAAATATGCTAGCAAAGGTGTAGCAAGAAAGAAAATATTATATTTAACCTTCAATTTAGCAGAATTCTTATACCTTGATGAGTTTATAACATGTTTGAGAGTCATGTTTATATTTTTATATGTACTTTTATATGGATGTAGATAATAGCTATACTAATACTTGTAAAGTGTTATACATGTTTTCCTCAAATTTGAATTATTTTTACCTAGTCCATCATAAAAATAAAGTCCCCAAGAAAAGCAAATCCTATTAAAACAAGTGTGTCAAACACGTTCATTTAGATCCACAATGTCCATAAATCACTTAAATGACCATAATAAGATTTTTAAAGGTTTTACCCACAAGGACAAAAACAAAGGAGAAAAAAAAATAGCAACATATACTGGGATATGGAAGGAAGATAAATGAGAACTGGCTCATTTGAACCGAAAGTTTTGAATTCAAGAAAAACATGAAAATGAATTTATATCATAAAATACCAAAAAATATGGAAGATATGGCTGTGGAGATTTTATGATTAATTAAAATGAAAAGATGATGTGATAGTATATTTAAATAAGGCAATGGATCTGTTCTACAAATATGAATTTTCCTGAATTCCTCAAAAGAAGCTTGGAGGTTATACCCTTCAAAGGATGAAAGGGAAGGTCTCTTGACCTCAGGAACAATAGGGCACTCCAATGTCACACTGGAGAATAGACATTGAGTATGTAATTTCAAAATGTAAAGGGCACCACCTGCTTTGTTCATATGCTAAGCAAAACATTGGTAACTATGAGGTTTAAAATTAATGTAGGAAATTGCAAATTTTCTCTTCAAATGTATTGAACCCAAGATAAAATACATAAATATAATCTTATGAATTGTTTGTTTGTTAGGGGAATAGAAAATGGTCTTTTTGGATCAGTTTCTCAGTTTTCTATCACTAAATACAAGTAACAGCTAAGGGTCACCACATATACATACATACATATATCAAAAATTGAAAGCAGAAATAAAAAGTAGAAATTAAAAAAACAGAGATAAGGCTAGTATAATAAAACATTAAAAATTTCCTGTTAATATTCTTAGCCTTTTAAGTACATATGATAAAAAAGAATGCTGTAATAAGTACTTACTAGCCCAAAAATGAAAGTTAAAAATATGATAATAGAAATTTAAAATTCAGTAGAAATATTGGAAGATAAAAATGCTTTAAAAAGTCTGCACAACTCATTTAGTAACACGACATTAGAAATATTTCATTTTCAAATAACAGTTTTTGTACCCATATACATTAGTAATAAATAAATAAATACCATTGCAGTTATGTTTCATATCTTTATATTCACAATTTGAGTAATTACAAACATAAAATATAACAAGTCACATAAAAGGCCACATTTTATTCTGGATATAATCTTTGATCAGTGTGATTCTGTCTTGCTAACTTACCTGAAATTTAATTGTATTGTTACCAACAATATTCAATAGCTAACATCCCAGTTCGAGGCACAGCCAAACAATGTAAAAATCATGAATTTTATTAGTTTGTTCTAACGCTGCTGTAAAGAACTACCTGAGATTGAGTAATTTATACAGTAAAGAGGTTTAATTGGCTTACTTCTGAGGGCTGTATAGGAAGCAAAACTAGGAGCCCTCAGGAAACTTACAATCTTGGGAGAAAGTGAAAGGGACACAGCACCTTCTTCTCATGGTGGCAGGAGAAAGAAAGAAAGAGAGAGAGAGAACAAAGGAGGTAGTGCCACAGACTTTAAAACTAACAGATCTTGTGAGAACTCACTATCATGAGAACAGCAAGAAGGAAATCTGCCCCCATATCCAATCACCTCCCACCGGGCCCCTCCTTAAATCTGACATGAAATTTGGGAAGCAGCACAAAGCCAAACCATATCATGAAGGTATAAAGGAAGTACAGATTTAGGCACATACTATAAAGGAAATATGCAAGCATTATGTTTCTTCTTCTTGTAGTTTTCAAGGAAGGCCTCTTGGAGGGGGTGACATTTAGCTGCAGATATAGAAGAGAAGAAGAAATTGTTTTGCAAGATGGCGGTTGAATGTTTCTCATAATTAAGTTATAAATGATGCAAAGGCTCTGAAGTGGGAAAAAGCTCAATGGGAACTAGGACGTCAGAGGCCAGTATGAGTAGACTGCTCTGAGAAAGTATCATGAGATGGGAAGGAAAAGCTCAATAGAGATCAGATCACACAGATTCCAATAAGCCAAGGTATGGAATTTAGGTTTTGTTTTAAGCGAAAAAAATCTACTGGAGACTTTGTAAGGAACTATTATTATTTAATTTGTTTTTAAAATGGTCCTTGTTTTAATCACTTAGGGCTTATAACAAAATACCATAGACTGAATAACAACAGGCACTTATGTCGCTGGTTCTAGAGTTTAGGAAATCCAGGATAATGGTGCCAGTGTATTTAATTCCTGTTGATGTCTCTATTCCTAGCTAGCAACTGCTGCTTTCTTGATGTTTTCTCATAGGTAGATAGAGAGAGCAAATTGTTTCATCTGTTTTTTAGAAGGGTACTAATTCTCACTCTCATGAATTCCTGTAAACTTTACTGTTGGCCAAAGACCTCACCTCCACACATCTGTTTGGGAGTTAAAACTTCACATATTAATTTCAGGGAACACAATTTAATTCATAATAGTCACTCTGTGTGCCTAATACAGAAGTGATTGTGAAAACAGCAGAATGTGAGCAGGAAAAAGTTACATTTTTCTCAGATGAGAAATAATAGTTGCTTGAATATTTGCTGATTGGGTAGGAGAAGAGAGTGATTGATTCAAAATGTAATCTGAGAGTACAACAGAGAGATTTCTAACTGACTGTGGCTGTTGGACCAGGTAATTCTTAAAATATTGCATCTCAAAACATCTATACCAGTTAGTAAATACCCACTGTCCCAATCCTTAGACTGTTCACTCTTTCTCAGTCAGAATCTTTGGACTTGCTCATGATCCAATAATTAGAGAATTAAACCCTGGCATAATTAGTGATATTCAAAAACTTGTTCTAGTTTTATGGTTTGGTAATTGTGTTCACTCAGAATGAAATATACCCAGTCACATATTTTGCATACCACACAAACCATTTTCCTTTTTTTTTGTTTGAGACAGTTTCACTCTTGTTACTCAGGCTGGAGTGCAATGGTGCAATTTCAATTCACCACAAGCTCCACCTCCTGGGTTCAGGCAATTCTCCTGCCTCAGCCTCCTAAGTAGCTGGGATTACAGGCACACACCACCGTGCCCAGCTAATTTTTTGTATTTTTAGTGGAGATGGGGTTTCACCATGTTGACCAGGATGGTCTCAATCTCTTGACCTCGTGATCCACCCGCCTCGGCCTCCCAAAGTGCTAGGATTACAGGTGTGAGCCACCGCGCCTGGCTCACACAAACCATTTTCGTTTAATTTTTCTCCAACTAAACTTTTCTGGCTGGACCCATTACATTTTTTGGAACTATTTTTGTAATTTCTAAAAAAATACTATACAGAATTTTGTATTGTGATTATAATAAATATGTAGATGAATTTATGAAGATGAAACCTTCGTAAAACCATAAATTTTATGTCAACAACGAAGTTCCTTCATATATTCAAATTCCCTCTTAGGTCTCAAAATAAACTTTTATAATAATTTTATTCATGTTAAATTATTCACATTCCTGAATTTTCTAGTGGTTTTTATTTGCTTGTGCTGTTTATTTATGAAAATAAATTATTTTATTGGTGAACGATTATCAGTTTTCTTCTTTACTTCTATGCCTCTCTTGTGTGTATATTACATACACTGGTGTTTTGCCAAAAATTTTATGATATCCTTCTGAGCAGATGAGAGATTGCACTTCTGTACTTCCTTCAAATCAAATATTACTAGGTGACTGGCATTTATAATGCCATCTCCAGGAGGGATGCCTAATAACCAGATAATAGTTGGTCATGTTTCCTACTTGCTGATGCAGTCATCCGTTAATAACATGTAGGTGATTGCTACATTAGCCTATGTACCTGGGTGATTATATTGTCATACGTTCAAGGAAATCATGGGGCTTGTGAACTTACAGTCTTGGCAGAAGGTGAAAGGGACATTCACATTTTTAAAAAACACTAACTTTCGTTTTCCTAAATCATTAAGATACGACATTTTTTATTCTTTATTGTGTTTTCTTTCTTTTTGACAGTAACAACGATTCCAGAGTAGATTTAAATATTTCATTATGGGTCCCCTAATAAAGGAGCACAGCACAATCTTAGATATTGCATGTATTTAATATGCTACATGTCTGTAATAATTTATATAAAATATAACCATGGTTAATATTAACCCCTACTTTCAATACAGAGAGAATTGTCCTTTATGTCATGTTTTCTATGAGGATATATATGTAAATTATCCTAAGAAAAAAATGACAACAAACTTTTGCCTTTGTATGTGCATGTGTCTGCATGCATATATATTTCTATTTAAAAAATAGAGTTTCCAAAATCACAAGTGGCCAAAAACATAAGAAAAAAAATGCTCAGCATCATCAACCATCAGAGAAATGCAAATCAAAATTACAATGAGATACTATCTCATATCAATCGTATGACTATTTATTAAAAAGTCAAAAAACAACAGATGCTGGTGAGGCTGTGGAGAAAAGGGAATGCTTATCCATTGTTGATGGGAATATAAATTAGTCCAGCCCCTGCAGAAAGCAGTATGGAGATTTCTCAAACAACTTAAAACAGAGTTACCATTTGGCCCAGAAATCTCATTATTGAGTATAGACTAAAAATGAAATAAATCATTCTACCAAAAAGATACATGAACTTTCATATTTATCATTGTGCTATTCACAATAGCAAAGACATGGAATTAACACAGGTGCTCATCAATGGTAGACTGGATAAAGAAAATATGGTACATGTTTACCATTGAATACTACACAGCCACAGGAAAAGAATAGAATCATGTTCTTCACAGCAACGTGAATGCAGTTAGAGGTCATATCCTAAGTGAGTTAACACAGAAACGGAAAACCAAATACTCCATATTCTCATTTACAAGTGGTAGCTAAACCTTGAGCACATGTGCACATAAAGATGGGAACAATAGATACTGTGGAATACTAGAGGGTGAGGTGAGGAGGTTTGAATTTAAAAGCTACCCGTTGAATACTATGCTCTCTACTAAAGTGACAGGATCCATATTCCGAACCTCAGCATCTTGAAATACTCTTCATGTAAAAAAATCTGCACACGTATTGCCTTGCATCTAAAATAAAAGTTGAAATTAAAAATAATAGTGTTTAAATTTGATAAAACTAACTCAAACTGTATACATAGTTTGAGCATATATAAAAATGCATGTATCTTTCTACTACATAATGAGTTTACTGAGAGGACAAAATATATATATATTTTAAATTTACCTTTATATTATCACACATTTGATTCAGGAAAAAACTTTTTGATTGAAGTTCTCACTGTAAATGCTGCTGTGCATCTTATAGTCTGTACTTTTGATGTGGTCAAATACTTTGCATACTTATAATATGAAAGGATATAAAACTTGCCTTTGTTTAGAAAAGAAAAAAAATTAATTTTCTTTTCAGACGTAATAAAATGGTGATATAAGAGAGCTTTAAATGACTATATATGTGTGTGTATAGTAATCTGCTTATAGTTGAATAAGTACAGTTATTATTTTATGAGGCATCATTAACTTTAATGGTAGTTTTTCTACACATATCAAGTCACTGCCCATTTGTGGTACTGAAAATTCTTATTATACAATTAGTATAAATAATTTCATGCACAATGCTCCAGTTATCTTTTTATAAGGGCATATTTAAGTTTGAATGCCTAGGCAAGGAGACAATAATTAGAATTCCAAAAATAAAATCAGTCATTCTTATCCAGAACTCTTCATTTTGCTGATCTTAAGATTGAAGTCACGAACACAATTATTACATATATCCTGGCATACAAAGCTGAAGACAACTGATTTATCCCAAGTTAAGTGGTTTAATTCCTCTTACTGGGATTCTTTTTCAAAATAAGTATAAAACACGGTGGTATGCCCGTTGGCCAACTACTGTAACTCCAAAATTGACTTGACTTTCCCTTTAGAAATTCAAAACCAAAATGTTCTTTACAAAATTGTCACTTTGAGGTAGAAAATATGTTCCTTCCTAGGAAGTTAGTTAAATGAGTTTAGTGAATAATTTTTTTAAATGTAATGTGCCAAATACAAGAATAAAGTAAATGAGATGAGTATAGGGTAATGATGGATAAAATGTGGTGATAAACATTTGTATGAGAAAACAGCTAAATAAAATACCCAAATCATAGGTACTGTAAAAAGTGAAGTACTTAAATTGTAAGAAGGATAAAGGTAATTCTCATTAATTTTTATACATATATCATATCCAGAAAACAATCTTGTCAACTGTTCGAAAGGTACAAGAAAAAGATTTAAGAGTGAAAATATCCAATATGGATTATTATGGTCTCATTAAAGTATATAAATGAGGGGCCAGGTGCGGTGGCTGACACCTGTAATACCAGCACTTTTGGAGGTCAAGGTGGGTGTATCACCTGAGGTCAGGTGTTCAAGACCAGAGAGGATCCTGCACAACGTGGTGAAACCTCATGTCTACTAAAAATACAAACATTGGCTGGGCATGGTGATGCATGACTTTAATCCCAGCTACTCGGGAGGCTGAGGCAGAAGAATCGCTTGAACCCAGGAGGCAGAGGTTACAGTGAGCCAAAATTGTGCCGGTGCAATACAGCCTGGGCAATAGACTGAGACTCCTCAAATATGTGTGTGTGTGTGTGTGTGTGTGTGTGTGTGTGTGTGTGTGTGTGTGTGTGTGTGTGTATGAATATATGAGGGTTGCCTTGACATTTTCAGGTTAGAGGGCATTGAGAAGGGTATAATTTAATCATTATATTTATTCTGTCTTCTCTTTAATACTTCAAAGTCCAAAACTATTCTTTTATATGTTTAAGGGTTCTCAGTTAAAGAACCTCATGGATTGGATGCTGTTAAGAATGTATCTCAGCTCTCCACAATTCCCAGACATTGTGTGCCATATGTTTAATCCTAAATTTCTAGAAAGGTAAATACAAATGTCCAGCATGCACTAATCAATTGTGAGTGGAAGGTTTAGTTCAAAAGCAGGGAACTGTCATTCTGGCTACCTCTGCAATTTCACCTTGAATCATTGTTTCCATCCCCCACTATGCTGTAGACATTTTGTCTCCTGTCTCTTCACTATACCAAACTATGGTTTCAAATGTCAGCCCCTTTCACTTATTTCTTCTAACTGGCATGACCCTCCCTTTGCTTCTTACAGCATTTACCTTGGGAATTTTCTCCACTTGCATTCCAAGTTTTCACAGGTAAATCACCCTGTTGAAACTGGCATTCTCTCCATGTGTATTCTATCAAATAATCCTTTAACTGTCTATACAAATAATTTATTGAAATCTATGATATTCTTGACTCTTATTGATTTTTTTTTAATTTGCCCTTGGAATTTAAGTTCCAAGAAGACAAAATTATTTTTGTCTCCATAACTATTATATTTTTGGTGAATAGCACAATAATCAATACATTTGTAAACAAATAAATTTAAGCATTTCAGTATTAAAAGTAGATTTGAATGTATAATTCCTTACTTTCTCTCTCTCCATTTCACAATTTTAGAATATAGAGAATTATCAGTTATGTTAAACTTTTAAGTATAAGTGGTAAATATATATGTTATTGATATTAAAAATGAGAAAAATCATATACTATTAGCATTATCTGAAGTTAATGTTGCTATCTGGAAATCCTCATGATCCTATTAACACTAGTTTTTGAATTCTTATACAACACCTAAGAAATATAGTAAGATGCTAAGTGTGTGGGGAGTGGAATCAACTGGAGTTTAAATCTCAACTTGACACTTTCTACTTATGTTGCTTGACATTTCCGTGCCTCAGTTTCTTGTAATATGAGGAGATAATAATGTTACCTATGAAATCAATTTTTATGGCATTAAGTAAAAAAAATGTTTACAGCATCAAAAAGATATTGTCTATAATTAAGTTCTCTTCTTAAGATAAGAATCTTCACTAATCATTTGTTTATCTCTCTAAAAATGAACCACACAGAAAACTACCCAGCTTCTTCTTAGCAAATTGGTTAAAAATGTTATAATCCAATGAATGTACTATATTTTACTGTGTCACATTTCAAAGCAACTGTGAAAATATTTGCACAGAAATTTGAGCCACATTTAATCTAATTCAATTGTAATTACAGTGGTGATTTATTTGTAAATCATGTATTTTGTCCTGTAATACAATTTTAAATTTTAATTATCTTTTTCATCTGCTTAACAATAAACATTTATTCACTTGAACACACACAAAACAATTACTGCTTTATAACAGTATGTGATTATCCTTTTTATTTATGCCCACAGCCAAAAAGATGAATTTACTGTTTAAACTATGTGACATATCTTCAACTGCTACTGGTAATAGTCATTATTCTACAACAGAAGTCTCACTTTCATTTTGCTCAAAGCAGAACATGTCTCATTTATGTCTAAAACAGAGAGGATGGAAATAATTTATCTCTATAACCATTTGAATCCTGGGGAAATTTTTAAAAAATTATATTTAGGAATTCAGTATCTCATTTTCTTAAATTTAAGTTTTATCTCAAATTTTATTTCTTTTTTAAAATGAAGATATGTTTATTATAACAGTGGGATGTGTGATTCAAGTGATTTGCTAACTTAAGAGAAATCATTTATGGTTTTACATAATTGGTGTTAAATTCTGTTTTTGAAAAAGAAATTCAGCAGATTTCACATTTTAAATAGAGTATAAAGATCAATAGAGATGTTAAATATATCTAGATGGGAGCAGTGAACATAAAGATTAAAGCTTAAGTTATTTTCTGGAGGTCCCAGAGGTGGTCCCTAACAGAACTACAACTTACTGAACCCAAGACTGTTAATTACCAATATTGTAATTGTATTACACTAGATATAAGATTTATTACACCAAGTATAAGGTGTTTTTAAATTTGCAATGGTATTTTTTGAGAGTCTGTTTCAGCTGTGCTATTATTCCTGCCATGTTCTTACAGATGCTTGAGATCATTATGGGGATAATGTTAATAAACTCAACATTTTGTAATTTATGAAATAAATTAAGGACATAAGATAATAATTTTTATTTTGTTTTAAGTGTGAAAATACTTAAAACACCTTGGTGAAATAAAACAAGATAATTATAAGATCATACATTTGAAGAATTGACTGACCTTTGTCTACCTTCTAGCCTTTTTTCCTTTTATTACCAAGTAAACAAATCCCACATTTTATCCTTCACCAGACCCAAAACAGAACTCAAACTGTATTAGTCCATTCTAACCCTGTTATAATGAACAAGTTGAGACTGGGTTACATATTAATAAAAGAGGCTTAATTGACTCACAGTTCTGCTGGCTATACAGGAAGCATGGCTGGGAGTCCTCACAAATCTTACAATCATGGCGGAAGGCAAAGGGGTAGTAAGCAGGTCTTCACATATGGGAGAAGGAGAGAGAGAGAGAGACAGAGACAGAGACAGAGACAGAGAGAGACAGAGAGAGAAGGGGAAAGTGCAACACACATTTAAACCATCAGATCTCATAACAACTCATTCACTATCATGAGAAATGCAAGAGGAAAAATCTGCCCCCATGATCCAATGACTTTCCACCAGATCCCTCCTCCAACATTGCAAATTACAATTTAACATGAGATAATGGTGGCAACACAGAGCCAAACTGTATCATACATCTTTGCACATCAATTCTTCTCTCATGACTACTCATTTTTATTTTTCTTACTTTGATAATTCATTGAATCATGCAGGTGGTTTTCCCCATGCTGTTCTTGTGATAGTGAGATCTCATTAGATCTGATTTTTTTTATAAGGGGATCTTTCCACTTAACTCTCTGGCTCTCTCACCTGCCACTGTGTAAGACATGTCTGCTTGTACTTCTGCCATGATTGTACGTTTCCTGAGGCCTCCTCAACCATTTGAAACTGTAAGAAATTAAACCTCTTTTCCTTATAAATTACCCTGTATTGGACAGTTCTTTATAGCAGTGTCAATAAGAACGAATAGAATGTCCAACTATTACAATGTTTTAAATAAATATTTTATGGGAGTGTGTGAAAAAAATCAACTAAGCAGGGACTTGTGGTAATGAAACATAGGGATACTTATAGATTCCTCTTCATAGAAAGTAAGGATGCATGTTGGTGAAATTATTGTGAATACAATTCAAGACAACAGAAAATAAGCGAAGTCAAGGAAAAATGAATATTTAATTGTTAAAAAGGTTTATTATATCAAGCAAGATTTTATTGCCTTCTATTACAGTTTTCTTACTCTATTTTTCTTTCTACTTTTATTGCCTCCTTTCAATGTATTACTAGATCAAGTAGTGAAAACTCATAGCTTTCTGGAGGTGACAGACTGAGTTAGAAATAAGTAGCAGATTACTTGGAAAAATAAAGTGGATGATTTTGAATAAGAGAGCTTTAGAAGGACTATAACAGTAAACTCTTCACACATCACTAACTGGCTTCTAAAAAGCACATGCATGAAAACAACACTGGGAGTCCAGAAAAATATTGAAAGAACAAGCAGCTTTGCAAGTTCCTGAACCATTGTATGTGTTTCTCAACTTACACTTAGCTCAGGCCTAAAGGCTTGAGGTGTTAAGCATAAAATAACCTCTTCCGATGTTACTTTTTAGTAAGCTATGAATATGCTTAGAGAGTCAGTCAAAAGTAAAAGCAAAGAAGAGAGGAAGGAAGGAAGGAAAGAAGAAGGAAGGAAGGAAGGAAGGAAGTGACAGAGGTAGGGAGGGAGGGAGGAAGACAGGCAGGAAGAGATAGGAAGGGAGATATAGTGAGGAAGGGATATAAGGAGGAAGGGAGGGAGGGAAAAAATGGAAAGAATTAGAGACATCAGAGAATGCATACCATGAAGAATATTTTACTGTTCCATTAAAGAAAAGGTAATTGTCTACTTATAAAAGCAAAACTATAATGAAACCATAACAGGAAACAAAACTGAAAAATCATTTTGCAACAGCAAATTATACCATTTTAAATGGTATAAAATCCAAGACATGAAAATAAACAAGAATATATAAAGTTTATTAGTCCATTTTCACACTGCTACAAAGACATAATGAAGACTGAGTAATTTATAAAAAGTTTTAATTGACTCACAGTACCACATGACTGGGGAGGTGTCAGGAAACTTACAATCATGGCAGAAGTTGAAGGGAAGCAAGGCACCTTATTCTCAAGGAGACAGAAGGAGAATGAACACAGGAGGAACTACTAAACATAAAGCATCAGATCTTGTGAGAATTCACTGTCTTATGAGGACAGCATGGGGGAAACCATCCCCATTATCCAATTACTTCCACCTGCTCTCTATATTGACAAGTGAGTATTATGGGGATTATAATTCAAAATGAGTTTTGAGTGGTGACAAAAAACCAAACCATATCAAATGTATGTTCAGGAAAAAAAAGTCACTAGAAACTCACTCTGGGTGGACACTGATGTTGGGTTTTAGCTGACCAAGACTTCAATGAAAATATGATAAATTTGTTCACAGAAAAAGAGAAAATATGTGGAAACAATTAAATGCAAATATGTTAATAATGAGTGAAAAAGCAGAATATCTCACCAGAGAAATATAAACTATAAAAAATAACCATATGGGAATTCTAAAGTTAAAACATAAAATAAATAGAAAAAAAATCTCCAAATGGACCAAAGACTTTATTAGATATGGCAAAAGCACAACTCAGTTAACTTCAAGATAAATGAATAGAAATTGTCCAGTGTAAGAACAAAGAGGAAGAAAAGATTAACTGAAGGAAAATTAACAGAACCTCAGAGAATTGCAGGACAATAGCAAACATTCACACGTGATGGCAACCTAAGGACAAAATAAATAACACAGGGCAGAAAAGTATCTGCATGAATAATGGCTATCAGTCTTCCAATTTGGGGGAAAGTATTGGCTTTCAGATATAAGAAGTACAGTAAATAGAAAATGAAACTGCATGTGGACACACCATAACAGCATTGATTAAATCAAAAACTCAGAAAATATTGAGTGAAGAAAGAGAAAAGTGACACATAACATATAAAAAACAATTAATGAAATAATGGCTGATTTCTCACCAGAAATAATGGCAGCCAGAAAACAATAAAATGTCATATTTAAATATTAAAAGGTAAAAACCTGTCAACTAAAAATTCTTTATTGGGTATAATGGCTCAGAAATGAAAGGAAAAGATATTTTTAGACAAACCACCAGAGTTTATGTACATTTATTTCAAAGTCTTAGAACTGTTTAAAGTAAAATAAAAGAAATGAATATGCCTAAAGATATTGTCACACAATGTAAAATATTTTGAAAAATTTAGGAGAAATAAATATGCCTAATATTATTGTACTTAATTTTACACAAAAAATAAGTATAGTGTTCTGTGCTTAAATTGTTATTATAACAATTTCATAAATTTAGGGCATGTATTTTATATACATTAATTAAAAATGCATCTCTTTTAGAAAACAAATAATTTTAAGCATATGATAATAAGCAAATACCTATAAGTTTCTCCTTTTATCTAACACCCTTTACTTTGTAGATAAGTCCGTTTTGTATTGTATTTGAAATAATTTTAATTGAATAAACAAACTACAGTTCCTTTCACAAACAAAACTTTATTTACTTTCTGTAGAAAATCAGGTGAAATCTCGAAATTGCGTGATTTGATCTGGCCCAAAACTCATCTTGTATTGTATAATTCCCACATATTGTGGGAGGGACCCAATGAGAGATTACTGAATCATGTGGGTGGATCTTTCCTGTGCTGTTCTCATGATGGTGAATAAGTCTCACAAGATATGATGGTTTTATGAAGAAGTGATCCCCTGTACATGCCTTCTTGCAGCTACCATGTAAGATGTGACATTGCTCCTCATTCACCTTCACCTGTAATTGTCAGGCCTGCCCTGCCATTTGCAACTATGAGTCAATTAAATCTCTTTGCTTTATAAATTACCCAGTCTTGGGCATGTCTTTATTAGCAGCATGAGAACAGTCTAATACATTGTGTTTTTGAGAAAGCACAATGTCATGGTTTGAGCTAAATTGTGTCCCCCAAAATCCATTTGTTAAAGTCCGAACCCTTAGAATTTGACTGTATGTGTGGACAGGCAAATGAGGTAATATGCATGTGCTCTAGTCAATATGATTGATGTCTCTGTAAGAGGAGATCAGGATATTGAAAACAGAGACCAAGGAATGGCCACATGAAGGAGGAGGCAGTCCTCTGTAAGCCAAAAAGTTGGCCTCAAAAAAAATCAAACTCGCCCACATCTTGATTTTGTACTTGTAGACTTCATAACTATACAAAAATAGGTGTTGTTATTTAAGCCGCACACTCTGTAATATTTGTTATGGCAGCCCTAGCAAACTAAGTTTATTTTTCTTTTGGTTATAGCTAATTAGTTAACACAGATGGTCATCGGAAGTACAAGTGAATTTAGGATGATGTGTGACAAATGGTGCTGCTAAATCATTTTACTTGCAGGCTAGTTATTATTCATTTTGAAAACATGTATGTAATGATTTTAATTTAGTTTCCAATATAAAAGGATGAGATTTTCTGTCTTTGCAATTTCTTCATGGACTTTCTGTGGTACACACCACATTCTAGTTTAATGTTTATTCACTAATACAATTATGTTCCCTCTTTTTACCTTTTTGGGCAGTTTTTCTGGGTTAAGATGACATTTTGTTTCTTATTACATTTCCCCAAAAGACTCAACAATCATTACCTGGTTATGTTTGCTGTTAGAAGCTTTTGTGCCTCTCTTATCACCAAGACATGCCTAGACTAGTCCATTGTTCTCAAATGGAAGATAACAAATAGGTGCAGAAGAGCCTCGCGGCCAGCTGGACCTGCAGAAATCATCTCCTTTAGCCATCCCTATTCTCCCCCTAAAGCATGAGCAAGCTTGGCTAAGATCAGCAGAATCCACAAATGTTCCTAGCCTAGATCAGCTAATATTCAGCCAACCCATGGTCATAAGAAATGCATACTGTCATATACTTATGAAGATTTTGGTTATTTCCTTTACACTGTGGCAAAAGATAACAGAAGGAGATAACAGGAGAGTCAGGGTTCAAATACTATCTCTCTTCTTATTTATTGGCTACTTAACCTTCAACAAGTTTCTTAAACTCCTGAGCTTCCTCATGCATGTCATATGCATAATACTTAATTCAAGAGCATTAAATGAGAGGAGCATGCAGTTGTTGCACACTAAGGGCATAATCTATGCCAAATGGAGCAGTAGTAAAAAATTTAGAAATATTTCAGATACTAAATATTCAGTGTTTTTTGTTTGCCAAATAACTTTTTTGTTTATTTTTTCATTTATTTCATCATTTGTTTCATACACCCACTATGAAAGATATAATTCCTACTATGTGTCAGCCAATGTTCCAGGCACTGGGAATAGATCAGTAAGTAAAATAGCTCCAATACCTGTTCTTATGTAGCTTATAGTTTATATAAGAATAATATGAATTGTTGTAATATAGATAATATCTCCTAAGATTGATAAAACATATAAGTGTAATGAGAAAATGCTAAGATCTTATTTTTTGGTCACTTGGGAGTGTATATTATGGTTAAGGAGAAGAGACAGATCACAAACAGAGGATGTTATGAATATGCATAAACAATTACAGCAAGTATTACAAAAAACATGTTTATAAATGATATAAAATGTATAACAGTGAGATAGTCTAGGATGAAAGTATTAGCGATTTCACAAAGGAATGCAATTTGAATTAAACTAAGCTTGGATAATTTCATACAGAGAAAATGGCCTTGGGGACTTTGCTTATGCTAATGCTTATACCTGAAATCTACATGGTAATCTTCTCTGGTTGGGTGTCTCTTACTCTGTGACAAAGAAAATGGTGGCAGACACAACAGACCAGGTTGGAATAGGCTATTGCTTACTGCAAATTCTCAGTGGATATTTTTAAGTAGATATATCTGAACTATGGAAATGGCAAATACTTTTGCCCTGGTGTCCAAATTATTGAGCATATGGTATCAAGACATATGGCACCCAAAGAGATAACTACATGTGCCATGTATTTTGTTTGAAGGGAAAGTAGAGTCACTCTTTCCACAAAGGTTATCATGACTAAATACAAAGAAAAGGAAACATAAAATCTGAAACCCCCACTCTTTTGAAGAAATCTAAAGAAGCACAGTAGAAAAGTAAAAAAAAAAAAAAAAAGGCCGTATAGTACAAGTTTCACTATGTATGAATTACTTGGAAAAAAAATCCAAAATTGCTATGTAACCTAATAATATATTTTGTCTTTAAATCTCTGAAGGGATTAAAAGTTTCTCTGTTGTGAGTTTCTCTAAATCATTATTTTACTAATTTGGTTTGTATTGAAATACTTATAATTGGGCCATTCCCCAAGTTAATCATCTCACATAAAAATCCTTGTTTATGAAGACCAGAGAAATGAGTTTGTAATTTGGAAGCATATATTTAAGATATCTCAGTCCTATTAAAAAGAGAACAATGAAATGGAAGCTATTAAAATTAGGCTAGAAATGTAACTTTGTAAAGAACATTAGATCTTTTATTGAAGTTGCTTGTTTTGAACTGTATGATAGTTCCTGAGATGTGCTCTATCATTGCAAATTCAAAGATTATTTATATAATTCTTATTGCATTTCAGACCTCTCAAGCCAGAAAAAGCATTACCCCTATTATACACAGTAATCTCTAGTTAATGGGCTGGTATTCCAGCTGCAAAATAATAAATCCATATCCCTTGCTTCCTGGAACAATTATGTGGGTGGTATGAAGAGGCAGTATTTCAGATACTTCTTTGTTAATTGAGATCTGGTTTATTTACCTTTGTCATTCTTCATTGTTCATGTTTCTTTGAATAGGTTACTGTAGTTTGTAGTCTCTAAACTCTAAATACATGGACCAAGACTTAAGAGAGTGATCAAAATCATGAGCTGTCAAAGAAATAGGACTAGAGTTGAGGAAATACGGTTGACAGTGAAGTTTTCCAATAGATGCATTTATACATGTATGCATACCAAACATTAGAATAAAATGAAGCACTACCTGATTCCATTTATTTATTCCAATATATGTCTATCAATCAGCATTTGAAGACTAGTTGAGTATCTCTAATCTGAAAATCCAAAATCTGAAATGTTCCAGTATCTAGAAATTTGGGTGCTGATATGATGCTCAAATAAATTCCTTACTGGAATATTTCAGATTGTGAATTTTAAAGTTAGGAATGCTGAACCAGAAATTATAATGCAAATATTCCAAAATCTGAAAAAATCAAAAGTTGAAAATAATGCATGGTCCCAAGCATTTCAGACAAGGGATATTCAAACTGTATTATTTCTTTGAGCACAAGAAAGAGGAAAAACAAATAACATCGTTATAACATTGTCAAAGCAAAAATCTCACATGGCAAAGTAAAACAGGCAAGAAAAATTTTATTCAAGCTATTGAAGCTGCCTCATTGTCTGGGGTGATACCCAAGGTTTGTTGTCTTACAGCCACGGAAAACTAGGACGCAGACACACACAGAGTGAGGTTCAGAGCAAAAAATTAATAGGGGTGAAAGAAAGAGAATAGCTCTCTGCTGCAGAGAGAAGGGTCCCAAACAGATTTCCTGGTGCATGGAGAAACGCAGAGGTTTATAGATGAGATTGAGGAGGCGGTGTCTGATCTATAAAGAGCACGAAAAATTCGTTGGACCCGGGGTGTCACTTGCTTAAGGCGCAAAAAGCTGATTAGGGCAGGGTGTTCCATTTGCATCAGGTGCGAAAAGCACGCTGGCCCCTGCACCTCCCAACAATCTTCTGTCGTGCAGATGTGTTCTTTATGTTGCCTGTTGCTTTACTGCACACGTGGTAACAAAGGAAAGGGATGCCTGGTCCTCAGCCCTTTTCTATTGCCACAGCTACCAGCATTTATCTATGTAAGCTTCTAGCTTGCTCATCTACGTTTGCAGCTTGGATTTCAGGCTAAACTTTATTTAAAAAGAAATGATTTGGGGATAGCTTTTTGTTAAAAGGGAAGCCCTGCTGAGGACTCTCTTAGCCTCACTATCTGCCTAAATATATTTATTTCTACCTCTGTCACTATTGTACTTGGGTGAGAGACTAAACTCAACTCCACCAAAATAAAACGCGGAATGGTTTTTAAGCACTAGGTGAACTAACAGGAAAGTACTGAAGAAATTACAGGGAAGGTTGATTAAAGGAATGTGAGGGGCATATAGTCTTACTGAGTTTGCAAATGCTTTTGTCCTGCATGAGGCTATTTGTGTTTGCTCATCAATCCCTGTTTAGTTTAAATTAGGCTTCTAATCTCTCCTAAGACTGGGAGGTAGAGGTCATTCCTTCCTTAATAAGAACAGATCTGAAGAGATAGCTCCCAAATCTTTGAGAGAGTGCTGGGTTGTAAAACTGCCAAGAGGCTTTTAAAAAGATGTGTATCTTAAAGAGACGGAGTGAGAATTTGAAATTATAAATTTGCTGAAGTCAATGGACAATTGAAAGGGGGATCAGGGCCAACAGGTAGAAAAACGATTGCCTTAGTTTTAGTTAAATTGAGGGAAATTGTAAGGCTCATTTGATAACTGTTTATGTGTTTTTTTTTTTATTGGTACTAGGTTGAGAACCAAATCAAGAAGTTGCAACATATTATGCTGAATTTCCCACTAAATAAATAACAATGTATTTGCAAATTTCTCATAATCCCACACTTGAAAACAATATTCATTGCTCCAGGTTTTAAAAACAAACACAGTTTTTCTTTCTTTTTTAAAATATTTATTTTTTTTCCAACTTTTAAGTTAAATCTGTGCCATGTGGATTGCTGCACAAATCATCCCATTACCTAGGTATTAAGCTCAGCGTCCATTAGCTATTCTTCCTTATGATCTCCCTCCTCCCACCCTTCCAGCCTCTAAGAGGCCCCAGTGTGTGCTGTTTCTCTCTGTGTCCATGGATTCTCATCATTTAGCTCCCAATTATTAGTAAGAACACGTAGTATTTGGTTTTCTCTGCCTTCATTAGTTTGCTGAGGATTATGGCTTCCAGCTCTATCCATGTTTCCATAAAAGATACAATCTTATTCCTTTTTATAGCAGCATGGTATTCTATGGTACATATGCACCACATTTCCTTTATCCAGTCTATCCTGGATGGACATTTAAGTTGATTCCATGTATTTGCTATTGTGAATAGTGCTACAATGAACACATGTGTTGATACATATTTATAATAAAATAATTTGTATTCCTTTGGGTATATATTCAATAATGAGACTGTTGGGTCAAATATTTTCCTGCTTCTAGGTCTTTGGCGATTTGCCACAGTGTCTTCCACAATGGTCAAACTAATTTACATGGCATCCAGCAGTGTAAAAGTGTTCCTTTTGCTCCACAACCTTGCCAGGATCTGTTGTTTTTGACTTTTTGATAATAGCCATTCTGATGGATGTGAGATGGTGGTACATTATGGTTTTGATTTGCATTTCTATAATGATCAATGATGTTGAGCTTCTCTTCATGTTTGTTGGCTGTATGTATGTCTTCTTTTGAGAAGTGTCTGTTCATGTCCTTTGCCCACTTTTTTTTTTTTTTTTGAGATGGAATGTTGCTCTTGTTATCCAGGCTGGAGTGCAATGGTACAATCTCGGCTCACTGCAACCTCTGCCTCTTGGGTTCAAGCAATTCTCCTGCCTCAGCCTCCCTAGTAGCTGGGACTACAGGCTGTGCCACCATGCCTAGCTAATTTTTGTATTTTTAGTAGAGACGGGGTTTCACCATGTTGACCAGGATTGTCTTGATCTCTTGACCTCATGATCCACCAACATCAGCCTCCCAAAGTACTGGGATTATAGGCATGAGCCACCATGCCTGGCCCTACTTTAAATAGGGTTGTTTGTTGTTTTCTTGTATATTTGTTTAAGTTCATTGTAGACACTATATATTAGACTTTTGCAGGATGGATAGATTGCAAAAATTTTCTCCCATTTGGTAGCGTTTCTATTCACTCTGATGATTGTTTCTTTTGCTGTCCAGAAGCTCATTGGTTTATTTAGATCCACTTTGCAAATTTTTGCTTTTGTTGGAATTGCTCTTGGCCTGTTGGTCAGGAAATTTTTTGCCTGTGCCTGTGTCTTGAATGGTATTGCCTAGATTTTACTTCTACGGTTTTTATAGTTTTGGGTTTTACATTTAAGTCTTTAATCCATCATGAGTTGATTTTTGTATATGGTGTAAGTAAGTGATCCAGTTTTAATTTTCTGCCTATGACTACCCAGTTCTCCCAGCATCATTTATTAAACAGAGAATCCTTTTTCTATTGTCAGTTTTTGTCAGGTTTGTTGAAGATGAGATGGGTTTAGATATGTGGTCTTATATCTGGGTCCTATAGTCTGTTCCACTGGTCAATGTGCCTGTTTTTTACCTGTACCATGCTGTTTTAGTTACTGTAGCCTTTATTATAGTTTGAAGTCAGGTAGTGTGATGCCTATAGTTTTGCTTTTTTTTTCCTTGCTTAGGATTGTCTTGGTGGCTATACAAGCTCTTTATTGGTTCCATATGAATTTTAAAATAGTTTCTTTTTTCTAATGCTGTGAAGAATGTCAATGGTAGTTTAATGAGAATAGCATTGAATCCATAAATTGCTTTGGGCAGTATGGACATTTTCACGATGTCAGTTCTTCCTACGCATGGGCATGGAATGATTTTTTATTTGTGTCATCTCTAATTTCTTTAGCAGTGGTTTGTAGTTCTTCTTGAAGAGGTCCTCAAAATATGGAATGCTTCATGAATTTTTCATTGTCCTTGCATAGGGGCCATGCTAATCTTCTCTATATTGTTCAAATTTTAGTATATGTGCTGCTTAAGTGAGCACTATAAAAGGTTTTCTACAAACAATATCACATATATGTAGGTAGCCCTAAAATTCTATCTTGCATGGCCACATTTTCAAGATAATATTTTTTCTTCATCATATCCTATCTTTTTCTACACTCAATGTATTTTCTTCTAGTCAAAAATATTTTTTAAATTGGGACTTGAAGGCTATGGTTGTAGGACACAATTATATTTGCATCTTAATTTCAGTATGATAGTTGTACTTATTTGTATGT
Organism: Saguinus oedipus; assembly: GCA_031835075.1. Taxonomy (NCBI): domain Eukaryota; kingdom Metazoa; phylum Chordata; class Mammalia; order Primates; family Cebidae; genus Saguinus; species Saguinus oedipus. Next base: position 63,128,168 of record CM063171.1, on the reverse strand, counting down.
GTTTGTACAGTCATCAGCAGTATAACAATAATAGATCACATAAGTGATAGTGGTCCCATCAGATTACAGTAGGGCTGAAAAATTCCTATCACCTAGTGATATCATAGCCATCTAAAGATAATGGTTCAATGCATTGCCTACATATTTGTGGTGATGTTGGTATAAACAATCCTACTACACTGCCATTTGTACAAAAGTATAGCATGTACAATTACATATCGTACGTGATAGTGTCACGAGATCCTGGGGGTGTTGCTTTTCTGGCCAGAAACCTCCGTGGCCAGTGGTGCCTTTGCCTGGGTTTTGCTTAGGCCTGTTTGGCTCATTGCACCCATTCAGCCTGGCAGGCTGTGTTCAAATTACACTACTGGCCTGGATTCCACACCTGCCAAGGGTGCAAAATAGGTGTCATTTCCTTGTGAGACTGTGGCTAGACCAGGCATACTGCAAGCAGTCTCTGTGGCTGGCACTGGGGAATGTGGTACACCCAAAAGCTGGGAGATTCCGGGAACCACATAGTCCCCAAGAGGATGTCACAGCCCTGGGTCAGGGAGCTGCTAGGTCTTGGGTCCCCAAAGGGCTGGAGCTTGTTTCTCTTTCTCTTCTCTACTTCTCATTACCTGCAACATGGCAAGCAAGGGGCGTGTTTCAGCCCTGTTTGTGTTACAGCTCTTTCAGCCCTGCCATTTGCTGGGTCCTGTTTCTAGGAAGAATGAAGTACATGAACAAGTGGAAGGTGAGCAAGGCAAAGTGGTGCGTTATTGACAGAACAGCTCAAAAGGGACCCACAGTGGGTAGTTCCTCTCCTCAGGCAGGCCATCTCGATGAGTGTCCAGCTCTCAGCAGAGTGAAGGCCCACAATGGGTAGCTCCTCTTCACCAGCAGGTCCTCCCAATACCCTTTTAACTCTGAGCAGACCAGGCAGAGAGGAGACCCACAGTGGGTGGGTTCTTTCCACAGGCAGGACATCTTGACTTCTGTTCAGCTCTCAGCAGAGAATGGTTTTTAAGGGATTCAGAGGGGAGGAAGTGTGTGCTGATTGGTCCATGGGCAGCCATGAGTGTGCCTGGAAAAAGCACCATATGTTCTCACTCCAGTCCATGGAACTGGCAGCCTGTCCCAGGCCTGAAGGTGGGGCTTCACTTGGGAACCACTCCTTTCTACTCAGGAGCTTGTCAGCTTCTTGCTGCCATCACCATGCCATCCAAAGGTCCAGGCTGTTCAGGCCAAGGTGTGCCTGCAGGTCTGTGCTGCAGCCATCCTTAGTAAACCCCTCAGCGTCTCTCCTGTATTGTTGGGGCCCAAAGTCTGGAGGGGGCCAGGGCAGCAGAGAACTGGCATGTCAGCACCACCCTGAGCACAGGCACACCTGGATGGGTTGGAACAGGCAACTGAGCTCAGCCACAACTTTGTTCCAAAATCAAAGTGGGAGCCTGGAGTAGGGAAAGTCCAGGCAGCAGGTACAACCCTTCTGAGCCTGTAGGGGTGGGAGCCTTCCCAGAGAGCACAGGGATGCCTGGGTCTGCAGTTGTGGCTGGCAGCTGCAGTTGCACCCAGGGAGGCGAGGTGCCTACCCTTCCAACTTGCAAGCAGGCAAGGCTTTCACCTGTTCCCAGCTCCTGCTGGCTCAGTGGAGCACACAGCCCTGGCCACGCCCCTCTCTCTGCAGCCCACGTCATGGCAGCTGCTACTGCAGATGGGCTGCTGCTTCCATGAATAATAATAATAATTGACTGTGTTACTGGTTTATGTATTTACTATATTATATTTTTAATCACCATTTTGGAGTATACTCTTTGTACCTATAAAAAGTTTACTGTATAATAGTTTGCTGTATTACATTACCAGCAGCCTCATACATCTCATTTATGGTGTAACTTGATTGCTCCATTTTTTCTTGTGCTTGGTTTAATCTTAGGTTCTTTTGTTCCTCCTGGTCCCTAAGCATACAAAATCCATGACTAATGTCAATAGGTGGTGTTGTCAATAAGTGATTGACTGGGAAACAAAAGTGATTAAGGACTACAAAGGTGGAAAATCAGAGGTGGTTATTGCTCATCAGTCTCATTTTGTCATAGCTACAATCATGAAGAACAAGAACAGAGTGATAGAAGTTGTTTAGGAATCTGCTTGATTGAAGGCAAACAGGCTTACAAAACTTTGAGAATGACTTAGATTAGATGTGGAGAAACTTCTCATGACCTGGCTTTAAAAGTAGACACAGAATTGTATCCTTCTCAGTATTGTGATGATCACAGCCAATGCAAAAAGTTTGTTTGCATCATTGAAAGAAAGAGTGAAGCTATTCCAGTTTCTAGCTTGGATGCAATTCTTGCTTTGATGCAAGCTTACTTATATGTATTCTTTTAAATTTTATTATTATTATTTTTATTTATTTGAGACAGGGTGTCACTGTCAAGCAGGCTGGATTGCAGTGTCACAAACATGGCTCCCTGCAGCCTTGACCTCCTGGGATCGGGTGATCATCCCATCTCAGCCTCCCAGTATTCTTGACTCTGGTTTCTATGGATTTCTCTTGCTATCTCTCCAGCTCAACAATTATTTGAAAATTATTTTTAAGACATAACTTATGAAGCATGTTCAAATATAAGTGTTATTCTAGAGCCTATCTGCAGACAACTAGTCTATCATTTTTTTCAGAAACCAATAACCTATTTTGATGTAAAACAGTGTTCTATTTTATTAGGACCAGAATATTTAACTCACTCTATTGTATTTCAGGTCCCAAGAACCAATTAATGGAATCAAAACAAATTTGGGAAAGTAAATTCATTTATGAATCTGATTTATGCCATGTCAATTCAGATTTCTTCAATATAGAGTCTATGTATATGGCACACCAATGGGTCTTGACTTTTTATCCAATTTGCCAGTCCATGTCTTTTGATTGGGGCATTTAGCCCATTTACATTTAAGGTTAATATTGTTAGCAAGGACACACATAGGTTCAAACCTTTAGATTCTGAATGAACTAAACCATAGCTCCTCTGGGTCTCTAAGCTTACTGATTCACAGTGAGTTCTTGACACTCACCAGCCTTTATAATTGCATGTGCCAGTTGTTCATAATAAATCTATATACATGTGTGTATGTGTGTGTGTTCTATTAGTTCTGTTTCTCTGGAGAACCCAGACTGATACACAGTTATAAATATTTCAATTGGAAAAAATATAGAAGTGACTTCACTATATATGTTATTTTTGGTGGGGAGCAAAAGATGACATTATAAACATAATTCAAGGCAAGGTTATTTTTGCTACAAATTCAAGATGAAGAAAAATATTTTTAAATGCTTTCTTTACATGCTATGATTTTTCCTTGAGAGAGTTCCTGTTAATGATATATATTAAAAACTAATAGTATATTTCTACATTTATATTGTACATTTAATACAATGTATAAACAAGCCACTAGCATCAGATAACACATTATCTCATAATCTTTTATGCATTTAGCTTTTCAAAGGGTTAGAGTGTGCATTGTTTTGCTGAAATAGAGATATTTTTACTTTACTGGATCATTTTCATATTTTTTTGATAACTGTATAATTAAGCAAAGGCACATTCCAAAATGTAGCTCTTTATATTATGTAAAATATAAAAAAATGCTAAGTGATCACCCTAGCAGTTTAAAAAATAGTAAAGCTATGAATGAAGCCGTTATACATATTCTCGTGACAAATATCCTACAAAATATAAATCAAATAAAAGCACTTATGAAGAAATTAAATTTTAAGCAGATGTTACTGAAAACATACTTGAGGTGTTTATGTTAAAATGTCTGCAAAAATCAGAACAGAATGCAAATGGTTGCTCATTTATAAAATGTTTTTTAACATACCTTTTTTTTAAACTGGGACTATAATCAGACAACACACGGTCCACATTTCTAGATACACAATTTAAAAAATGATTTTTAATTATTTCAAATAAAAAAAAAAATATACTATACCACACTTGAAAAGCATTTACGAGCTTTGAGCAATTTTCCATTGCCTAATTTGTTTAGGGTAAATACTTCTGCTATTTGAATACCTTCCTTCAAGTCAGTTCTGTACTGTCTACAGATTATCATACATTCCTAAAGTAGTTAAATTTTGAAATGCATGTAACTATTTTCATATTCCTTAAAACCATCTTCAAAGTGTCAATTCTTGTCCTGGTCTAGGTGATCCTGTGTTCCTTCCACTGTGTTTGATTTTCTATGTTGACAATATTCAGGTATTCCTGGTGAAGAAAACTCCAGTTCTCTTTTCCTTATACACTTGATATTGACTTGATATCACCTAGATATTAATCTATTTCTTTGTAACTGTAATATAGAGCTACCATCATTCTGGTTTGTTCTTAGGAAAGTACAGACAATAAACAAGATGATTTGATTTTCAGTAAAGCTCTCTTATTCCCTTGCATACTTTGATGCACTTCATGCCCCTCTGTTGTATGAGCTTTGATTTCTTTTTCATGGTATTTTCATCAAAATCTCTGCTACTGCCATCATCATTTTTATTTGGGGAACCTCTCTCCTTTTATTTTTATTTTTTTCTTTTTCAAAATCACTGTCATTGCCTGATACTTTTACTTCATCTTAGGTTACTGCAGTTTCACTCTCAATAACACCATCTGCCTGATTCTGTAGATCTTATTTCACTGGAACAATGACAATGAACACACACACACACACACACACACACACACATATTTAGCAGTTTTCTTATATACTTACACTTCTTTTTTTTGCGATTTTTTTTTCTTTTTAAATTTTTATTGCATTATAGGTTTTGGGGTACATGTGCAGAACGGGCAAGAGAGTTGCATAGGTACACACATGTCAGTGTGTTTTGCTGCCTTCCTCCCCTTCACCCACACTTGGCATTTATCCTCAGGTTATCCCTCCCCAGCCCCCCCACTGTCCCTCCCCCCTTCCCCCCAATAGACCCCAGTGTGTAGTAGACCCCCTCCCTGTGTCCATATGTTCTCATTTTTCTCACCCGCCTATGAGTGAGAATATGCAGTATTTGTTTTTCTGTTGTTGTGTCAGTTTGCTGAGAATGATGTTCTCCAGATTCATCCATGTCCTTACAAAGGACACAAACTCATCATTTTTGATTGCTGCATAATATTCCATGGTGTATATGTGCCACATTTTCCCAGTCCAGTCTATCATTGATGGGCGTTTGGGTTGGTTCCAGGTCTTTGCTATTGTAAACAGTGCTGCAATGAATATTCGTGTGCATGTGTCCTTATAGTAGAACGATTTATAGTCCTTTGGATATATACCCAGTAATGGGATTGCTGGGTCAAATGGAATTTCTATTTCTAGGTCCTTGAGGAATCGCCACACTGTCTTCCACAATGGTTGAACTAATTTATACTCCCACCAACAGTGTAAGAGTGTTCCTCTTTCTCCACATCCTCTCCAGCATCTCCTGTCTCCAGATTTTTTAATGATCGCCATTCTAACCAGCGTGAGATGGTATCTCAATGTGGTTTTGATTTGCATCTCTCTAATGACCAGTGATGATGAGCATTTTTTCTTATGTTTCTTGGCCTCATGTATGTCTTCTTTTGTAAAGTGTCTGTTCATATCCTTTGCCTATTTTTGAATGGGCTTGTTTATTTTTTTCCTGTAAATCTGTTTGAGTTCTTTGTAAATTCTGGATATCAGCCCTTTGTCAGATGCGTAAACTGCAAAGATTTTTTCCCATTCTGATGATTGCCGATTCACTCTAGTGACTGTTTCTTTTGCCGTGCAGAAGCTGTGGAGTTTGATTAGGTCCCATTTGTCTATTTTGGCTTTTTTTGCCAATGCTTTTGGTGTTTTAGTCATGAAGTCCTTGCCAACTCCTATGTCCTGAATGGTTTTGCCTAGATTTTCTTCTAGGGTTTTTATGGTGTCAGGTCTTACATTTAAGTCTTTAATCCATCTGGAGTTAATTTTAGTGTAAGGTGTCAGGAAGGGGTCCAGTTTCTGCTTTCTGCACATGGCTAGCCAGTTTTCTCAACACCATTTATTAAACAGGGAATCCTTTCCCCATTGCTTGTTTTTGTCTGGTTTATCAAAGATTATATGGTTGTAGATACGTTGTGTTGCCTCTGAGGCCTCTGTTCTGTTCCATTGGTCTATATCTCTGTTTTGGTACCAGTACCATGCTGTTTTGATTACGGTAGCCTTGTAGTATAGTTTGAAGTCTGGTAGTGTGATGCCTCCCGCTGTGTTCTTTTTGCTTAGAATTGACTTGGCTATGTGGGCTTTCTTTTGGTTCCATATGAAGTTCATGGTGGTTTTTTCCAGTTCTGTGAAGAAATTCAATGGTAGTTTGATGGGGATAGCATTGATTGTGTAAATTACTTTGGGCAGTATAGCCATTTTCACAATATTGATTCTTCCTAACCACGAACATGGAATGTTTCTCCATCTGTTTGTGTCCTCTCTTATTTTGTTGAGCAGTGGTTTGTAGTTTTCCTTGAAGAGATCCCTTATGTTCCTTGTAAGTTGTATTCCTAGGTATTTTATTTTCTTTGTAGCAATTGTGAATGGCAGTTCATTCTTGATTTGGTTCTCTTTTAGTCTGTTATTGGTGCATAGAAATGCTTGTGATTTTTGCACATTGATTTTATATCCTGAGACTTTACTGAAGTTGCTTATCAGTTTCAGGAGCTTTTGGGCTGAGGTGATGGGGTCTTCTAGGTATACTATCATGTCGTCTGCAAATAGAGACAATTTGGCTTCCACTTTTCCTATTTGAATATGCTCTATTTCTTTTTCTTGCCTGATTGCTCTGGCTAGAACTTCCAGTACTATGTTGAATAGGAGCAGTGAGAGAGGGCATCCTTGTCTAGTGCCAGATTTCAAAGGAAATGCTTCCAGTTTTTGCCCATTAAGTATGATATTGGCTGTTGGTTTGTCGTAAATAGCTTTTATTACTTTGAGATATGTTCCATCAATACCAAGTTTATTGAGGGTTTTTAGCCTAAAGGGCTGTTGAATTTTGTCAAATGCCTTCTCTGCATCAATTGAGATAATCATGTGGTTTTTGTTTTTGCTTCTGTTTATGTGGTGAATTACATTTATAGACTTGCGTATATTGAACCAGCCTTGCATCCCCAGGATGAATCCTACTTGATCATGAAGGATAAGTTTTTTAATGTGCTGTTGCAATCGGTTTGCCAGTATTTTATTGAAGATTTTTGCATCTATGTTCATCATGGATATTGGCCTGAAGTTTTCTTTTCTTGTTGAGTCTCTGCCGGGTTTTGGTATCAGGATGAAACAAACAGTCTCTCAGACCATAGTGCAATCAAGTTGGAGCTCAGAATTCAGAAAATAACTCAGAACCGCACAGCTTCATGGAAACTGAACAACTGGCTCTTGAATGTTGTTTGTATAAACAATGAAATGAAGGCAGAAATAAAGAAGTTCTTCGAAACCAACAAGAACGAAAACACAACGTACCAGAATCTCTGGGACACATTTAAAGCAGTCTGTAGAGGAAAATGTATAGCAATAAGTGCCCACATGAGAAGAGTGGAGAGATCCAAAATGGACACCCTATCATCAAAATTGAAAGAGCTAGAGGAGCAAGATCAAAAAAGCTCAAAACCTAGCCGAAGACAAGAAATAACTAAGATCAGAGCAGAACTGAAGGAGATAGAGACAAGAAAAACCCTTCAAAAAATCAATAAATTCAAGAGCTAGTTTTTCAAAAAGATCAACAAAATAGACCACTAGCCAGACTGATAAAAAAGAAAAGAGAGAACAACCAAATAGATGCGATACTTACACTTCTATTTTCAACCTCTTCTTTGACCTGTTCTTGTCAGTATCAACTTGCCTATTTTATTCTGGTTATTTCTCTGCAGTGAAGATAAGTTGATCTTTCTCAAACTTCTGCCATTGTCTGCCTTGAAAATTTAACCAATGTTGTTTTTAAGAGTCTTCTGTGATACTATCCTTTTTATCTACCATTTAAGAAAGCTTCTCAAGTATAGTTATTCATATTTCTCATTCTCAAGGTCAATAGATGGTGATTATATGATTTTTTAGATTTCTATAAATTCTGGATAGTTGCAATGTTCTAATTTGTTTAAAATCCATTTCCACCATCCTCCTCAACAACAGTGAGTGGCAAAATGTTGATTGAAGAGATGAAGATACAGGAGCTATCTCATAGGAAAGCTTCATAAAGTTTCTAAGGATACCAAGTTTGAAACAAACTATTTGTTTCTCAACTTTGGTCCACTTTTATTTTTGGTAGATTATATAATTCAGTTGATGAAGTACTACACATTATTTTAACATAAATTGTTGATCTTTGTCAAGTGTCTAAGGAATTTTAGTCCTGTCCCTATAAGACAACAACAGAATTCTATTCTTCAAACTGGGTAGCTAAACCGGGCTTCATTGTTAATCATCTCTTACCAGCTATAATATTAGAATATCATTTAATATGCTTGGCGGATGGTTGTTATATTGGGGCTTAAATGGAGGTAAAATTCAGAACAAAATATTATATACTTACATTTTGAATTTGATGAAAAATGACACAAAAATCTATCTTATATATATATTAGGATCTGGTCTCCTCTTTACCATATTGATATAACCAAGAATGTGAAAAAACTGAATAGAAAACCATAAATTTCAACACACATTGAGTAGAACTCAAAATTGAACTTTTCTGATTGACTTTCAAAACTATTAAAGCATTGCTAAAGTTTGTGGCTTGAGGCCTTTCTATATTGTCAGATTCTATGTTTTCAGGACTCTTCATCAGTTAAAGTAGTGTAAGCTTTGGCAGTCCTCATGAATATCACTTTATTTCACAATTTCCTTGAATAGTATTTAGTCACAGCAATGATAATTTTTGAAGCCTTTCTTCTACACTTCTTTCTTTAAGCTAAAGCTTAAAATGTCATAAGAATATTTTCTTGATATAATTTGGAATCTTTGTATGCAAGAAATGAAATCAATAACTCTCTGGAAGCACAACTTATTTTTTATCTTTAGAAATAATATTTCACTAATGATGCCACACAGACCTTGCCTACATTTTCTAATATTGTTTAACTGGATTTTCTCAGTCTTCTGGTCAGGCTGTCAGAGGGTGGCATGTCTGGGCATGAACCTCATGAGGGAGGTGAAGAAGCTGTTCCTGCTGACAGTGTATTGGAGCTGCGTCCCCACCATGGCACCTTCCTGTGCCCTGCTGCTGCTACTGCTTCCAGCACACCAGCCTCATGAGATGCACTTCTGACTGTGCTGTTCTGCTGTTGCCATTTCTAGCTCACCTATTTCTCTTTTTATTTTAACTTTTATTTTAGGTTCAGGGATACATGTGCAGTCTTGTTATATGGGTAAAATTGTGTCACAGGAGTTTGTTGTACAGATTATTTTATCACCCAGGTACTAAGCCTAGTACCCAATTATTTTTTGATCCTCTCCCTCCTCCCATCCTCCAACCTCAAGTATGCCCCAGTGTTTGTGGTTCCATTCCATGCATGTGTCCATGTGCTGTCATCATTTATCTCCCACTTATAAGTGTAGCTCACCTATTTCTAACATTGAGCTCAGAACCTTATGGTAAACGTTGTATTTGTGCCACAGCAGTGTTTCTCAAAATGTCTGATTTCAGTATCTTTGTCTCCTGGGATGCTCCCCAAATATGTAGATTTCAAGAAGTTAGACCAACTGGATCTGAATCACTTAGAGTTGGGTCTACAATGTAAAAGTTTAATAAGGCTTTGGTAAAAAGTGTGAGGAATGCTGTACTTGTGAATGAAAGCTTGACTGATCATCATATGTTTTTGCCTTTAATGAGAAATGTGAGGCAGTTAAGCTACTGAGAAGAGAGGGGAAGGTGAACTTAAGGCACAGAATAGAAAAGTACTGCACTCTTGTCTAAGTAATGTAATTATGCACCTATTCAGCAAATGTTTATCAAGTCCCTGTTACAGTCTAGACACAGCTCAAGGACCCAGGTATAGTCTCAAATGTACCAGTGAATACAGTGAACAGAATCCTTCCCTTCATGGAACACAGAGTGAGCCTGAGGAGTAAGAAGATTAAACAAAGAATTTCACAATTTCCTTTAAGTAGTTTGGTAAGTTGCACAGCAACATTTCTCTCTATACATATGATTGTTTTTTACCTGAGTATAAACTTCTGCTCCAAAGCAGAAGAACTAAGGGTTGCTGCCCATTATGCCATCATTTCCCAGGAGAAAGAGCAACATTGAAAACTCAAGTTTTTAGCTACAGTGACTCAAATCCTTTTTCTAGGAGCTATCTGAAGTACAACACTAATGCTGTTTATGGCACTACGTGTTGCTATTAACCCAGGAACAGCAATAAAACACACAGAACACCTCTCATAATTACACCAGGCCTGGTGGCTGTGGGAGCCACCAATGCAACAGGACCAAGTCTGGCTTTTTATTGTTCAGTGCTCCATTATCTATACATTTAAAATATTTTTAGTTTTATTGAGATACCATTGATGTACAACAAAATGTACTGTTTTACTATGATGTCTAACAGTGTGAAACCACCACCACAATCAAAATAATGAAAGATTTCATCAATCCTAAATGTTTCCTCATGTTTCTTTGAAACTCATCTTCCTCTTTGTTATATCTCCAGATAGCAATGTATACAATCTTAATATCTATACCAGTTTGCATTTTCAAAATTTAATGCAAATGGAATCACACAGCCTACCTTTCAAAAAAAAAGCACAGCATGATTTTGAGAATTGTCTATGTTGTTTGTAATCAGTAGTTCCTTTATTCTATTGTGAAAAAACACCACGAAAACATGGGTTTCTTAGTTCCACAGAATATGAAATACACCTTTTCACAAAGCTTTCAGGGTTTAGGACATTGCTCTGTACTATTTTTTCTTCTAAAGTTTCTAATATTTGTTAAAAGGTATCTTTAGCTCCAGAAGATTAATATGGGACTTTAAATTTTTGATTTTCTGTTTCTATCATTTTCAAACTAATGCTTTCCTTCACCTTCCTAAACAAATGTAGTATAATTTTAATAGCTCTCTTAATGTTTTGACTACTACCGCTATAATCTCCGTCATTTTTTAATCTATTTTCAGTAATAGATTTCCTTATCATGAGTTGAGAATTCTTATATTTTTGCACGTCTCCTATTTTTTTTTATCAGAAAGAAAACATTTCATACATATGTTCCTACAAAAATAACTCAGAGATTTTAGTGATGACTGAGTTTATTAAAACATTGTGTATTCTGCATGGCTGAATGCTGAATACTCAGTATCCTTTTAAATATTGTAGAACTTTGTTGTGGAATTTGGTTATGTAACTAGGAAGTGCTTGATCCATAAGAGGTTTGCTTTTAAGCTCTGCAGAGAAAACAAAGTCTAGGGCTACTTCCCTGCTGCTACTATTTCAATATCCTTCTCAGAACTTTGCTTGATGCTTCTTATGTAGGAGACATTTCTACTCTGACTCATAAGTACCTTGAATCATTGGCAGCACTTCTTGATCTCTGAGGATTTCTCTACATGCTCCTTTTTAGTGGTTGTTTCCCTGGCTCTGTTTCTTTTCATGCATGACCTATTCACTATTCAGTCAAAGCCTTGAGAGGAACTCTCTTTGGATCTCCACAATTCTCTCTGCAGTTTTCTCCCCTTTGGTACTCTAGTATGCGATCTCTGGATGTCTGGGCTTACTTGAGCTCTGAACTTTGTGTTCTCAACTCTGGGGAACACCTGGCCTTTTCTAGTTTTTCTACTCTGCAGCAATGTTACTGCTTCCTGTAATCTCTCTCTAATAGGTTAGCTCAACCAATTCTGTAGCTCCTCCAATGTACTCCCATTTTCTCAGGAGTAAGCATCCTGTATTACTATTGTCTACTATGTGAAAACTCTTGTTTCACATGTTTTGTCTAGTTTGTTGGTTATTTAAGGTGAAGTGATAAATATGTTCTATTTTACTATATTATGGAGAGAAGTAGAATTCTCAACATTATGTTTGAAAATTAATCTGTTAAAATGTCTCCTTTATTTGTTTAATGAAATAGACTTTGCAAGAAAGAAAACATTTCACACATATGTTCCTACTTCAAAAACTTAAACTCAGAGATTTTAGTAATGACTGAGTTTATTAAAACATCAGTTTATATTCATCAGTTAAACTCGGCAAATTCAACCAAATATCCCTTTAGACAGAGATGATAATAAACAAATGACAGTTATATATAACACATATGAATTCCATAATGTTGAACCAAAAAAGCTAGGCACGAAAAAATTTGTATTGTGTGATTCCATGTATGTAAATATCAAAAAACATGTAAGAGTTATCTATGATGATATAAGTTATAATCACAGTTAATTTGTACACACACAAAAAATGTAATGATCATATAGCGAGAAACTTCTTTGTTGCTGGTAATGTATTTCTCAGTATATCTTGCGAATATTTTCTCTGGTTATTTTTAGCCTATCTGGATTGGCTATATTTTAGTTGTATGAGAAATTTTCATTTGTAGCTATTGAAATTTATAAATATTGTATTTTTGTATTTTAGCATTGAAATCTTCTCAAATATTTTAGATTCTTTTTTTTATAATTGTATTTAAATATTTGCGCCATCATAGCAAAACTCTAGGCTCCAACAGCATATGTTTTGCAAACAGGAGTGATATATACTTTCTCTTACATGTTTGTTTGTTTTTGTCCATAGAAAGCAAAGCAGCTATTTGTTCAAAGCCATTTTTAATTTTTAATTTTATAAACAGATTCTTGCTTTATTGCCAAGAATTGAATGCCTCAGTCTACCAATTCAGATGCTGACTGCTGAAACACATCCAGAAATAATGTTTATCAGTAATCTAGGCATCCCTTAACCCAGTCAAGTTGACATATAAATTTAACCATCACAGTTATAAATTAAACGCCCTGCAGCATTTTACATTGTGTAAACATACAGATATATATGAGATGATACCATATACATACAGTATGTGGATGTGTATGTACAGATCCACATATATAATATATATATATATATTATTGCCTCATGAGTTATGTGTTATGTTATTTTCTCAGTTTCATTAAATAGTTATACTGTACTTTTTGTTCATTTTATTGTATTACATGTCTTTCAGGAAGGATGGTATGTTACTCTGTTAGTTTTAACTAAATATTTAATCAATTTAAGTGAATATTGATTGTACAAAATTACTATCTTTATTGTTTATAAACGTATCTACTTATGAAAAACCAAAATCCATTTTTATATGTTTTCCTTTATCAAGAAAATGATCTAAAAAAGGGGGGAAAATCCAGGAGATAAAAAAAAGAAAATGTACAAAGAATCCCAGTGTCTCCTTAAAGGTACAATGTATATATTTTTAATCAAAAGGCCCTAATTCAAGTATTGTGAAGTGTTACCTGAGGCTTTAGCTGTATGATTCCTGTTGAAGTCATGGTCTTCATGCACTATCATGGGAATCACACAGTTATAACTCAAGAATCCCTTTGCACATTCAGTTATGTCTATAAAACTGCTTAGGCAATTTAGATGTTATTTTGCTTCAGTAAGAAAAAATAATTTAGGTTTTTTTTTTTTTTTGAGATGGAGTCTTGCTCTGTCAACTAGGTTGGAGTGCAGTGGCTTGATTTTGGCTCACTGTAACTTCGGCTTTCTGGGTTCAAGCGATTCTCCTGCCTCAGCCTCTCAAGTAGCTGGGATTACAGGCACAAACCACAATGACCTAGCTAATTTTTGTATTCTTAGTAGAGACAGATTTTCACCATGTTGGCCAGGCTGGTCTCAAATTCCTGATCTTGTGATCCACCATCCTCAGCTTCCCAAAATGCTGAGAATACAGGTGTGAGCCATGGCGCCTGGCCAACTTAGTGTTTTTAAAAGTTTTTAGTTTGTATCAAAAAGCACAGACTTAAAGAATGTAATATAATTTTAAAGAAAGAAATGATCAACATAATTAAATGTAGTGAATACATTTTGGCACCACCAAACTTCATATGATGTAATAAAATGAAGAAATGTAGTTCAATGACATGAATGTTTAAATGAAAATGCAGTATCTAACATGATTACCCAGTCAGGTGACTCCAGACTCAAAATACTTTCGGAATTTTATTATTTTCATTATTTGTCATCTTTTCCATGCAAATAAGTGACCACAAAACAATGGTACATTCCCTTAGAAAATTTGCAAGAGAAAATATAAACACTGTTTAAAATGTGTTCATTTTAAATAAAAAATTGGGCAAGCTCATTATCTGATTTATCAAATATCTCTTATTCTTTTTCAATTTTACTGTCTTTATTTCTGTTTATTTTCTCACAACACACACATATGCTTACACCCAAGTACCTATGCACACACATGAATGAGTGTGCAGATACACAAAAACTTTCATTTCTATATCTTTTGGTAGCTAAAAGGGCATTTCTAAGGTCAGATTGCTCAAAAGGAAATCTATCCCAGACTGCTTTATAGCTATGTAGGCATCAATAACAACCTAACCTCTTTGTGTCCCAATTTTCTCTAATTTGTAAAATGGAGATGCTAATGGGATCTATATCATTGCATTATCGTAAAAAACGTATATGTTAATGTGTGGAACTGAGCTTTGCATATTATAAGATCTTAAATATAAGCTAATAAATTTAGATTATTTACATCCACATTTCAATTAGACGTTTTACATTATGCATACTTTGCCGAAGCGGAGTGGTAAGGTAATACAAATGTGTACATTAATCATAAGCATCAAACATTATGCCTGATATTATATTGTGCATCCTTTAAGTATGCTATAAATTTGTGCATATTAATATGTTTATTTTGACATATGAGGAAAAAAGTTCACAGTAATTAAGTGTCTCATAGAAGGGCATGAACTTCGTTATGGGTAGCTGTAAATCAGACTGATTTTCTGGCAACATATTAATTCATGCCAAAACATTTTTTATATGTTGGATAGGTGCTGTAAAATAGCTCTGAACAAAAATAACAAGGTCCCTTCTCTGATGCTTCTCACATTGTAGCAGAAGTAAGAAAAAACAAATATGTTAATAAATACAAAAAATGTTAACAATGATAATTTTTCGAAGAAAATAAAATGAGATAATTTAGAAGAAACAAATAGATAAAGGAGGGTGATTTTAGATTAGAGGTATCAGGAAAAAGCTGTTAGCAAAGTTAACATCTGAACTAAGAAGTCAATGGTGAGACGGACTGACTTCCTAGTTGATCTGGGGGTGGGGATGCAGGATCAGATTTCAAGGCAATGAGAACTGTAGGAGTAAAGGACTTGGTGAGAGAAATAGTGGGATTAAGGATGCCAGCTTGAGTGATTGAGAGAATACTAGAAAAGATTACTGGGGGCTCAGTCCAGTGGCACATACTTATAATCCCAGCACTTTAGGAGGCTGAGGTGGTAGGATTGCTTCAACCCAGGAGTTCAAGGCCAACCTGGGCAATATAGAGAGACCCACCTCTACAGGAAATTAAAAAATATATATTACTGAGAATGAAAAGAAAATGATTGGGAATTGAATCAACTATAATAAGCTGAATTTGGACATGCAGTATCTAAATGTATTATTAAAATGGAAACATTGAATTGGCAATTGAAATATATGATGCTTAGAAGAAAAGTTATCTTCAAATGTATGATGTTAATTTCTTTGATGGCACCGAATGAGGGAACCCATACAAAGAAGTGTAGGTGGAGAAAAGAAGAGGGCACTGGGCCAAACTTTGGGGTACTCTAAATTTTAAGAATAATTTTTTTAAATGACCCAGCAAAATCGATAGAGAAGAGAGAGTTGGATCTAGACAGAAAACAGATCATATTGTCATAAAAGCTAAATAAATTTTTTTGTCAAGGGATAAGAAAGATCATTTTTACAAGAAGCAGTTAAATGGTCAAAGATGATGAACATAGGGGATAGTTTAAACATGGATTTTAGTGGAATGATGTGGTTATAGGTCTGATTTCTCTGGATTAAAGGACAGGGAAATAGAAAATTGGAGGGCTTTGTTTGGGGCAGTTCTTCCAACAAGAATTCTAGAAGAGGAGCACAAACTGGTTTAGTGGCAAGTAAAGAAACGTTATGCAGTAAATGTAAAAACATATTAGGAAAGTTAACAGACCATGCTAGCTACTAAAAATGATCAAATAGAGAAAGTTAATTTGATGATGCAGGAGAAAGTAAGTGGAAGAGCAAAATACTTAAGATGATTAGACTGTATTGAATCTTGGACAGAAAGAGAGGAGTTAGCCTTCCGTTAGTTCAGGAATGTATTCTTCATTTGAAGAGGAGGAAAAGAAAAGAATGATAGTCTAGTTGCAGGTAGGCTTGTCTGGGGTGTTTCCTAACACTAACTACCAATTATCTGAGACAGCAAGTAGGTGCCCTATGATTGATTAATAGTTGAATTCTTACACTCCATAATTGGAGTTAGAATCAGACCCCGAAAGTCAAGAGCTCAGTATCAGAAGAGTCCCCCCTCCCCCACTTCAGATGCCAATCACAAGTCCAGGTCATTCATACTTCTGACTGCCTAGCTATAAAATGAAGATTTCTGCAACCTCCTCCTCAGCCTCCATAATTTTCTAGAATGGTTCACAGAAATCAGAATAGCACTTTATTTACATTTACTGGTTTATTACAAAAGATATTATAAAGGATACAGATGCAAAGTCAGATGAAAGGTATAGAGGGTGAAGATCTGGAAGGGTCCCAATGTGAGAACTTCTGTCCCTTTAAGTTGTTGTTTACCACCTTTCTAGAACATAGATGCATTCACTAACTCAGAAGTGCATCAAATCTTGCTGTCCAAAAGTTTTTGTGGAGTGTAATCTCCTGCTCTCCCCATACCTTCCCAGAATTTATAGGTGGGGCAAAAAGTTTCAACCTCCTCTTCACTTGGTCTTTCTGGTGACCAGCCCCATTTGGGGTTTATAAACAGGCCCCACACTAAGTCACCTCAATGACAAAAATCCAGCTATGATAAAAATAGAATCCTTAGACATAAAAAAAGACATTTCTATTACTTAGAAAATTTCCACAGTTTGGGGCGCTCTGGGCTAGGAACAAGAGGCAAATACCAAATGTATTTCTTATTATACCACAGGTAATATATTTGCACGATGGGATTATGAAAATATCACTTGATTATATCTCTGTTCTTAAGAGTAAAGTGAATTTGTTGTATTCCTTTGTGGGTTAAATGTTTAAGGAGGTAAGAGAATGTACAAAACATTTGTTTAGCCAGCTAAGAAAATAAACATACTCATTAAAGTGAAGCAGAATTCCTGTGAAATGTTAAGTGCATGAGCTAAATCAAAGTATCAGATAATCAGTATTACTTGAATCAGGGACAGAGATAATGCTAATAATTTCAAGTAATTGGTCATTAAAGGGGCTGAAAAATTTAAGAGACAGATCTAGGACAGTGGGGATAACTCCCTAGGTCTTGTCTCTCCACATCAGACATGTGACATCTGGCCCAGAATAACAATTATGTCTGCCAATCATTTCACACAGGAAACAGAATTTTAGAGAATGAAATGTGTCCATTTTATATTTCAGACAATTGTGTAGGTTATATGATATTCAGAAAGCTCCATTTCACAGATCCTGGGGTTTATTGGGCATAAGAAATCCTTTGGGGAGGGAGCATCTTGGTAAGTCCATTAGATAGATAAGGTCTTTTCTCCTAACAAATATTTGCCTGGAAGTTCAGCTGCAAAGGGCCTGGGTCTGTGCCTACTTCTCTTCCTTTCCCTCAAAGGGGTTCCACCAACCTCCCAAGAGGGGCAAGAAAAACACAGACCAACTCTTTCAACTCCTGAATTTTCAGTGCTCATCTTCAACTTGTGCACTTAGTAGCTTTTAAATGAGAAAAGTTATGATTTTGCTATTGGTGTTTTTGTTTTATGAGGAGTAGGGTTAATGGAGTTGAAGCTTTGAAAAGGTTTAGAAAATATTAGAATGGGGATACCAGAGAGTGAAATGATGAAAGCTAAAATGTTAAAAATGGTACAGTTATTGTTAACAAACAATTTAAGAAATGAAAGTGGAATGTAGAAGTAAAATACACAAGAATACTGTAGGAGGTTAGTCAAAGAATTGAGAGCCTGATTGAAGAGAAAGACATATATGTGTTCTTCAGTTAAAACTTAACTGCTATAGAGAAGTTAAAATGGTATGTGTTTACACTGAAATCCTGTGAAATATTTTGTGAGTTAAGTGTCTGAAAACAATTGTGTTCAGTGTTATTATTCTAAAGGCATAGGCCTTTTAGGGCTGAACCATGTTTTTCACTAATGAAATCTAACTTTTAATGTTTATTCATAAGGTCCTAATTAATTGTCAAGTGCAATCCATCAAAACAAATTGAGATACATTTGCAGAACATTGTGCAGAATCTGACCTTCACCTAAATATTACCTAGCTAAATCTTCTTTATATTCCTTTGAGAATCCCATCGTTAAGCCAAATGTGTTTCCCAATTCGCTTGGATGTCATATAAAAATACATGTGAGGAATTGAGTAAGTTTATATCATGTGTTTAATAATCAACCCTTTTCTACCCAACCTTCAATTCCAGCAGTCCTAAAATTGTTAAGAATTAATAGTGGAGGCAACATTATTTGCTCTTCAAAGAACTAAAAGATTTTCTCCCTTTTAATCAAGTAAAAAACAAACTAGATTAGAATTTGTGCATGACACATACATGCATTTCACACCTCTGACATAACCACACCATCAAAAGGATAGAAAAGAGTATGGAGCTACATGTTATATAATTGGTGAAATCTTTGAATAGCAAAAAAAGTTACACAAGACATACTGAGTTAATAATAAAAATATATCAGGGCTGGGTGCGGTGGCTCACGACTGTAATCCCAGGACTTTGGGAGGCCAAGGCGGGTGGACCATGAGGTCCACAGATCAAGACCATTGTGGTCAACATGGTGAAACCCCGTCTCTACTAAAAATACAAAAAATTAGCTGGGCATGGTGGCGCGTGCCTGTAATTCCAGCTACTCAGGAGGCTGAGGCAGGAGAATTGCCTGAACCCAGGAGGCGGAGGTTGCGGTGAGCCTACATCATGCCATTGCACTCCAGCCTGGGTAACAAGAGCAAAACTCTGTCTCAAAAAAAAAAATATATATATATATATATATATATATATATAGATATATATATATAAATTAAGTTTTATGACAAATATCTATTAATCTTAAGAGTAGCTTAGATAATTCTAGAAAGGCACACTATTTAAATAGTTTGGCATTATTTGCAGATCAAAGTATGTGGTAGTAAATTATGCAATTCAAGAGTTTATTTAAAATGTCCTGTTTTCCCCCAGTGCTGAATTAACCTGTAAAGTATAAACTGCATGTTCACTTGCTTCACCTGTAAATATTCACTATTAAGTACTGTAGCAATTATTGATAAGATATCCTAGGAAAATAAAGATGATGGATACTATAACTATTAATATGTTTCTATTTATATAATTTGCAATGTCTTAGAAAGAGACACAAGTAGAATTTTAACAACAGTATCATTTATGGATTGTATCACAGACTTTAATAGAAAGAAAACAGTCATGGTGGCAGCTCAGATAACAGCAAGATCAACATTCTTAGCATGTTGAAGAACTATTTATTTTAGGAAATGGTACCTGTATGTAAGATTAAACTATGTTAGCTAAATTCCCTGGGCCAGCCAAAACTTGGAGGGAGTTATACAGTCATGTGCAATTTAATGGTAGACTGTATATATAATGCGGGCCTGTAAGATTATAATGGAGCTGAAAAATTTCTATTGCTTGGTGACATAAAAGTCATCATAAAATAGAATAAATATATAAAAAGAAAAATACTTTGTCCAGCTGTAAAATGTGTTTGTGTTTTTAACTAAGAACTATTAAAGGAGTCAAACATTTTTCAAAATTAAAAATGTTCAGTGCTTTAGAGGCTGAGGCAGGTGGATTGCCTGAGCTCAGGAGTTCCAGACCAGCCTGGGCAACACAGTGAAGCCCCATCTCTACTGAAACACAAAAAATTAGCCAGGTGTGGTGGCATGCGACTGTAGTCTCAGCTACTCAGGATGCCAAGGAAGGGGATTTGCTTGAACCCAGGAAGTGGGGATTGCAGTGAGCTGAGATTGTACCACTGCACTCCAGCCTATGTGACAGAGTGACAGAGTGAGACTCTGTCTCCAAAAAAGAAAAAGAAATATTAATTTTTTTTAATGTTTAAATTTTTAAGCAAAAATGTTATAGTCAGTTAAGATTAATTTATCAATGAAGAAAAATTTATTTTTAAAACATTTAGAGTGGCTTTAGTGTGTAGTGTTCATAAAGTCTACAGTAGTGTCCAGTTATGTCGAAGAATTGACATTCACTCACCACTCATTCATTGACTCACCCAGAGCAACTTCCAGTCCTGCAAGCTCCATTGGTGGTAAGTTTCCTATACAGGTATAACTTTTTAAAATATCTTTTACATCACATTGTTACTGTACCATCTCTATGTTTAGATACACAAATACTAACCATTGCATTATAGTTGTAACAGTTTGTATCATTTTGCAGTACAACATTGTGTACAGTTGGTATTGGTATTCAGTACTGTAACATACCATACATGTTTGTAGCTTAGCAGCAATAGGCTATCCTGTATGGCCTAGGTGTCCTGTACCATATACCATGTAAACTTGTGTAAATACACTCTATGTTATTCACATAGTGATAAAATTCCCTCAGAATATGTTTATCAGAACAGATCACTTAGCATTGATTGGCAATGCATGATTTGTTTCAGATAGAGACAATAGCAATTGATTCCCAGAGTGAACATGAAATGTTTAGGTTAGAAATATTTAAAAGGTGGATTAAACCCAGAATTTCAAGGATTATGAAATATAGTAATTAAATATTTTATATCGATTTTAAATATCATTATAAGCCATGGAGAAATAGGATGCTGACCAAAAATTGTAGAATATTATTGGTAGACAATGTTTCTTTCTTTCCTAGATATAATGAATGTTATTTATTTTATAAATAATATTATAAAAGTAAAGTATACCTTAAAACATTTAATTGAATATTCAACAATATTCTTCTCCTTAATGATACAATAGATTGTGGAAGAACAGAATTCAACCATTTTTATAGTTAACACCTAATGGGTATTAATGCAATGTGACTAGCAATTGCAGTAAGGCAAGGTACTAAGTGTGCAAGGCAAAGCAAATGAAGAAATTGCTCAAATGTAGAAATAATACTTCGTCATAGAAAATCAAACTTTTTCAACATACAGAATATATTACTCTAATGTAAAATAATTTTATTCTTTGATTCAAATATCAGAAATAGAAATATGAAAATCCTTAAATTTAGAAATTGAAAAGAAAATTGATTCAGATAATTGATCATCGTTTTGACACTGAAAGAAATTGAATTTTAAGGAAATATTAATTCATTAGAGGATTCAGATTCTGAAAGGTATTGATAACTGTTCAGAGGAAAATGAATATCTATGAAACAGTTCCAGTGCTAGGTTGGCAGGAAAGGGAATAATTCAATAGAGTGAGATTCATCACCAGAATGAGGAAGATCACTGACAGGAGGGCAATGGAAATATAATTGTGTTAGATGATGTAATAATAAAAATGTAATAAAAAGGTCAAAGGCTTATAGACTCATAAAACATTTTTAAAGGGGAACAATTCATATTCTATTAGCCAGACAAGAAAAAATATGTATAAGATATAGCTACTTTTCCCCAAAGTTTAGGAAAATGTTCTTTGCTAACCCATGCAAAACTTAAGAGATTTGTATGCTAGAACAAGATCCTGCAAACCTATTTCTTCTCTAATAGAAATAAAGGCAACATTGTTTACCAATAGATGTGTATAAAATATAAGAAAGTCATAGCCTACTATCTTTTGTTTTATTATTAGCAGTAAATAATTTTAGTCCTGGGGCAAATTCACATGGAAACTTGTTATAGCTCCTATATTTAGCTGAATAATTTTAGATATTCAAGATCAATACTAACAGTAGCATAGAAAAACTATGCACAGTGATGCAACAGAGAAAATCTAGTTGACTTCACCACTGTCACTTACACACACACACACACACACATTACATATTCCTCATATATACTTTATTTTGTGTTTTATATGTTACATTTCATGCATTCAAACTGACAGAACATGCCAGTAATTAATTCCAAAAATAATAAACTCCTAGAAAGCAATAATACAAAAAATACATAACAAATGAAAACTGGAACAAAAAGTCATAAAAAGAAGTTAATAGAGGAGGAAACACCAATTGCCAGGGGGGAAAAAGATATGAAGAAAGGCTAAACCTCTTTGATGATAAGGGAAATGAACATCAAAATTTCTTTGTCTATTGGCAGAAATTTAGTCTGATAACACCAAATATTGGAGAAGATATGCCTCAGTAGGATTATTTGGTCACTGTTAAGGGATGGGAAGTACCAAATACTTTAAAGACAAAATTGGTACTGTTTTTCAAATTGGGCACATATATACCAAAAGATGAGGACAAAATTGTTTACAGCTTTGATCTGTTTGTGGTAGTTAAAAATACCAATTATCTCAAAACAATCAAAATGTCTGTTGATGGGAAAATGTATACATACATTGTATATTCACACAGTGGCATATATTATGGTAGGTGCAATTATGCAAGGGTATAAAAGAATTCTAGTAACTTAACGTTGAATTGCCAAAAAGAAAGTCCTGAAGTAATAGCATGATATTCTATAATGTCCAATCCAAACTAGTCTTATATCATTAAATCATATGCACATGTGTAATAAAACTATAAAAATTTAAATAGGAAAGAAATCATGATGTTCACAAACAGGAAAACCTCTGTGGAGATGATAGATTGAAGAATTACGGTGAAAATCATGAAGAGACATAAGAAACAGGTCACTTCATTGGTTGGAAAGTCAGTTTATTCATGTGAATCATGCTATAGTAAGTTCTTAATTGAATCATTTACTTTTTAAAAATTGTACTTTAGGTTCTGGGATACCTGTGCAGATCATGAAGGATTGTTGCATAGGTACATAAATGGCAAGGTGGTTTGCTGCCTCCATTCCCCCGTCACCTATATCTGGCATTTCTCCCCATGTTTTCCCTCCCCAACCTTCACAGCCCCTGCTGTTCCTCCCCTAGGCCCCCCAACAGACCCCAGTGTGTGATGCTCCGCTCCCTGTGTCAATGTGTTCACATTGTTCAGTACCCGCCTATGAGTGGGAACATGGAGTGTTTGATTTTCTGTTCTTGTATCAGTTTGCTGAGAATGATGGTTTCCAGATTCGTCCATGTCCCTTCAAAGGACACAAACTCATCATTTTTTTGTGGCTGCATAGTATTGCATGGTATGTTTGTGCCACATTTTCCTTGTCCAGTCTATCATTGATGGACTATTGGGTTGGTTCTAGGTCTTTGCTATTGTAAACAGTGCCTCAGTGAACATGTGCATGTGTCTTTATGATAGAATGATTTATAATCCTTTGAATATATACCCAGAAATATGATTGCTTGGCCAAATGGATTTTCTATTTCTAGGTACTTGAGGAATCACCACACTGTCTTCCACAATGGTTGAATTAATTTACACTCCCACCAACAGTGTAAAAGTGTTCCTATTTCTCCACATCCTCTTCAGCATCTGTTATCTCCCAATTTTTTAATGATCTCCATTCTAACTAGTGTGAGATGGTATCTCAATGTAGTTTTGATTTGCATTTGTCTAATAACCAGTGTTTATGAGAATTTTTTCATATATTTTTGGTCTTATATATATCTTCTTTTGAAAAGTGTCTGTTCATATCCTTTGCCTACTTTTGAATGGATTTGTTTGTTTTCTTGTAAATCTGTTTTAATTCCTTGTAGATTCTGCGTATTAGCCCTTTGTCAGATGGGTAGATTGCAAAAATTTTTTCCTCTTCCATTGGTTGCTGTTTCACTCTAATGATTGCTTCTTTTGCTGTACAGAAGCTCTGGAGTTTAATTAGATCCCATTTTTCTATTTTGGCTTTTGTTGCCAATGCCTTTGGTGTTTTGGTCATGAAGTTCTTGCCTATGCCTGTGTCCTGAATGGTTTTGCCTAGGTTTTCTTCAATGGTTTTGATGGTATTATGTCTTATGCTTAAGTATTTAATCCATCTGGAGTTAATTTTAGTGTAAGGTGTCATGAAGGGGTCCAGTTTCTCCTTTCTGAACGACTTTTTAAAACTAACAGAAGGCCACATATGGAAGAAAATGAGACTGATATAATTCAGTGCATCAGGGACAAAAACAATCACCAGAATAAAACCTGTGATATAAATTTATGTAGTATGTATAATTAGTAGTAAATAAGTTGTGAATAGAAGAGTCAAATATGTCAACAATATTTTTATGTTGTTTAGTCTATAAAAGTAAAATATATGAGTGGGCCTCCAATGGTCATTGCTCCACATTTCTACAAATCAAATTTTTCAAACATTCTTAACTCCATATTCTGCATATAGAAAATTAACATAATGATATCAGTTTGCATAGTCATTTGGGGAGATTAATTGCTTTTCTATAAATAAAATTTCTCAACTTTCTTAACTCCACATTCTGCATGGAGAAAATTGAAAGAACGATGTCAGTTTGCATAGTTATTTGGGGAGATTGATTACAATTATATGTGTGAAAAAAATGGGAAGGATATTTCCTCAATAAATATTAACATGAAAACTCCTAATAGTAGGAGACTTTCCCCTCTACTAATATTACCTGAAGATGTTCCATATTAAAATCAGATGTTTTGGATTGGCAACAGAAACTCTCTATTATGTAAGCATGTAAGCTCATATTTTTGATCATGTTTTCAGAAGAAAACCATCTATAGCCCAATTGTTTATAGTGGGTGTCATAACTACATCTAGTGCTGTGAAATTTATTATTTTTCACTCAACATTAATGTTACCAATATTCACCTAAAATGTTGTATATCTCTTTAGTTCACTCTATTTTATTGCTATATTATCATTCATTGTACTAATATGCCCAGATATTTTCACTTTCCTGTTGGTAGGCATTTTGTTTTCAAGCTTTTCAATATTAATAACATTATTACCATAATAGCAATTTCTTGTTAATGTATTCAGTTCTTTATGTGCAAAATATTCTCTTGAGTGTTTACCTCAAGGAATGCAGGCTAGAAGGTATACACATATTTATCATATAATGTAACATTTTTCCAATTTGGTTCTGTCCATTTTGACTCCTACCAGAAATTTGTAATAGATATCATTAATTTACATTCTTTCCCTTGTATGTGTTTCTCATATTTCTGATTTACCAAATTAAATATGAATAAGATAGTATTGCATTGTAGTCTTTATTTGCGTTTTCTTGATTAGATGTTAAGTTGAACATTTATTTTAAAATATATTAGTTAGAACTTTCACCAGTGAAATTCCTGTTCATTATTTTCAATCAATTTTTACATTGGATATATATGCTTTCAAATTGGTTTTACATGACTTATCATTATTACTTTTTTGTTGGTTATAGGTGTTATGAATATATTCTCCTACTTATTGTCTTATAGTTTTATTTTAAGGTGTCATTTTATAAAACAAAGTTTTAAATTTATGTGTAGTTAAATGTGTCAATCTTTTTGTCTTATGTAAGCAATTACTTCTTTCTTGATAAACAAATGCACCTGTATATTCTTAAATTTGTTAAGCTTACACTAGATATATAAAAACAGCTATAGTTAATTTTTCACATGCAATTAGGTACCAATCCAATTTTATGTTTTTCATGTCTTTTAATAGATGGCTGATGACTTATATTCCAGTTATTCTATAGTCCTTGCTTTGCTCAGTGGTCTTCCAGGACATCTTTTATAGCAATGTCATATAGATGGGGGTATGTTTCTGGGCTTTCTTCAATTTTTATTTTTTATTTTTATTATACCTTAAGTTCTGGGACACATGTGAATAGCATGCAGGTTACTTACATAAGTATACATATGCCACAGCGTTTTGCTGCACCAATTAACTGTCATCTACATTAAGTATTTCTCTTAATGCTATCCCTCCCCTTGTCCCCAAGCTCCTGACAGGTCCCTATGTGCAATATTTCCCTCCCTGTGTCCATGTGTTTTCACTGTTCAACTCCCACTTATGAGTGAGAACATGCAGTATTTGGTTTTCTGTTCCTGTGTTACTTTGCTGAGAATGATGGTTTGCAGCTTCATTCATGTCCCTGCAAAGGACATGAACTCATTCTTTTTATGGATGCATAGTATTCTACTGATACTTTCCCTTTAGCTTATTTTACAGCTCCCTATCCCATTTATTTCTTTCACATTCCAGTATTTCTAAATTACCACATCAATTTTTTTCATAAAATGTTAATTTTAACTTTATTTCTTCATAATTAATGAAAAACTTTATTCTATAATGTGATCATTTTAAATAGTGTTTGCTTGTCTATCAGTTGATAATAAAATTAAATACAACCATAATATTTACATTATAATACAAATTTGTCCTCTGAGCAGAAGCAAAAGTATGATAGTACCTATTTTATTGTATGATTTGTTGTTTTGCTTGAATAATATCATTATTTCTCTATGTCTTGCATAATTTTAATGTAGAAAACCTCGAAGTCTAAAAGACACTGGTAAATATTTTGAATGCCTTTTTCCCCCCAAACATCTTCCTCCAGAAAACTCTATCCATCTCCTTGCATCTCAATGGATGAGTCTTTGGGCCTCATGAACTTTTATCTTTTTGTGATGTTTGTGATGTCTTTCTTCTGTTTTTTTTTTTTTGTTGTTGTTGTTGTTGTTGTTGCTGTTTATTTGTTTTTGCTTTTGTTAAATTTGGGTTTATCAAAGGCTCTGTGAACTTGAAAGTGGCTTTTTGAACTGCAAGATTTACTTTGCACAGCATTACCTGAAATCAAAAATACAATATTCTTAAATGTCATGGTATATACTATGTTTATCAACCCATCCATAATAGCTCTCTTAAGCCTCCTTTCTAAGTTGCTTCAAGTTATTAAGGAAAAAATAATCCTTCAATTCGTATTGCAGAGAATGGAAGTGGAGAGAAGATAGAATTATTGGCTGCTAAGCACTTCAGTTTAGATATGCAATAGGTAGGTTAGATAATTACAAAAGCGATGATAGAGTAAGATAATTATGAGATTGAAATGCTATCTAGATTAGGAAGATGCTATTTAAATCAGAGCTTTATAGAGTAGTAAAAGCTTAGCATGACCTATAATTTTCAGAAAGGTAGATGTTCTTAGTCTTTTAGAGTTGGTGGGTGCCAAACTTGAGCACCTAAATTTGTACTTGGAAAGACACTTTTATAGACCTTATGCAAATCATTTTTTAAATTAATTCAAATTATTCTTTTTAAATTATTTTGTTTTCAAATACTTGGGGAATTCACATTGAGTTAACCAACTATTGAGCATAAAGAGTGTAGGAATATCTTCCAGAAGATGTTAACATGTTTTGCTTTGTCAGGTAAAGGAAACTTTTGCTGAAGAATAACATTATTTATTTCTCAATTTTGTCAAAATTTTTAGCAAAAATTCTTCAAACAGTTGTCTATACAAGCTGTCTCCAATTTATTTCTTACCATTGTTTTAATCGAAAAATACTCCATTTATCATTCTCCTACAGCCATTCATATAAAAATGAGCAATGAGCTCAGCATGCCAATTAACAGACTAAACTTATCAACAATTTTTAATACTTTAGATCATCCTTCCTCCTTGAAACATGGGTTTACCAGGGCACCATATATTCCTATTTTTTGTTTGTTTGTTTGTTTTTACTCATGTAGTCACTTTATCTTAGATTTGTTGATGGTTTCTTTCTATCACCCTAAACTCTGCCATTTGGAGATTCTTCATGAAAGACAAGTTTGTAGTATGCTTTGGCCAACCTAGTTCCTCCTCCTTTCTCACTTAAAGTTCTTGAACTCCCAAACTCAGGTGATCCACCTGCCTTGGCCTCCAAAGTGCTTGGATTACAGGCATGAACCACCACATCTGGCTCTCACTTGTAGTTCTCAAGAATAACTGTAGAATATGCCTGGAGTGCAAGATTCTGCAATAAAGGGAGACTGGCCTGAAAAGCCCAAAATCTGTTTTAGTCTAACTTAGAATAGGATGTCCTTTAATGTTATAGCTCAGTACATCAAGTTATCCCCTGATATAAAACTTAGGACAGGTGCAAATTGGGGCATGTGCAGACAAAACTTCATCCACACTGGCCAGCTTTCTTAAGTCTTAGGGAATTGGCTTACCATGAATCCTAGGCTTCTGTTGCCCTTGCTGCCTGTCTGTGAATTAAAAAATTGCTTTGCTTAACTTGTTATGTGAGTGTTCTTTCTCATCAGCCTCATGCAAGTGGATTGATACCAGTGCCTTGAATTTAGAGAGATGTTTAGAACCTTGGTATTGATATTGGCAGATAGTAAAGAACTTCACCTTGAGCGTTCACACTGAAGCCTGTGCTTGCTCTAAGAAATTTTAAACTTGACGTTAACAATGGTCAAATTTCCATCTACACTCATGACTTCTGAAGTATGGATTTGTATATCCCACGAACCTGCTGTTTATGCAGCTTCCTTGATTCTTTGTTTTCTCTCACTACCCACTTCAAGTTCATCAGCAAATTCTATAATTACTACCATTGGAATATGACATAAAGAGGAGAGATTTGTTTTAAAGAATTGTTTCATGTGACTGTTAGAGATGTCTGGAATTTTATTGGCTGGGGACACAAGGAAGAGTAGATGTTGCAGTTTTAGTCCAAAGGCAGTCTGGAAGCAGAATTTTTTCTTTCGCAGGATTGTCATTCTTTTTCTTAAGGCCTTCAATTTCTTAGATGAGTCCCACTCACATTATGGGAATGTAAAAAGCTTTATTCAAAGACTACTGATTTATATGTTAACATCATCTAAAAATACCCTTCCAGGTGACATGGAGACTTATGTTTGACCAAATATCTAGATATCATGACCTAGCCAAAGTTGAAACATAGTGTTAAACATCACATGAAGGAGGAAAGTTCATCTGCCTTTTTTGTGTGTCCAAATTTCAACTAGTTAGTACTACAATGGTCTGGATACAGACTCACGGTTTTTC
This sequence comes from Saguinus oedipus, assembly GCA_031835075.1. Classification (NCBI taxonomy): domain Eukaryota; kingdom Metazoa; phylum Chordata; class Mammalia; order Primates; family Cebidae; genus Saguinus; species Saguinus oedipus. The sequence goes on along the minus strand of CM063171.1, from coordinate 63,098,906 downwards.
AGACTTATTCATGGGAAGACTAGAGGTGGTGTCACCTCTTTCCTCTCTGAAAATCATTTCACATAAACAGCACATTTATCTGGGACTCTGAGCATGAGAATTTCAGACATGGCACCGGACTCGATTTGAAGGCAGCATAGGTTGAATGTTTTTCAGGCTGAGGGTCATGGCCTTTCCTAAAAACAAATTAAGAAAATAAAGTATGCAGACTTAGATTTATAAAGATGAACTCAGTGCTCTTTTCTAGTTGCCTGCTCCATTGTTCTAGCCTTAATATGAAGATATATATTTTAAAGATGATTCCAGTTTACAAACGTTTAAGTGCTAGTTTTCGGTAACAGAATGTAAGGAGCTGTAATCATGAGGGAAATGGTTAAGGCTCTGACATTACTTAAAGGCAATAATCTCTTCACCTTTTTTGTCTTTTATTAGTCACATGGTTTACTAATATTTTGAGAAACTCTTCTCTCTAACTCCACCCAACACATACACACACACACACACTCACACCTGATGAAAAAATAGTTGTTTATCATACCTGCATTAGGTTTGTAGGAAAGACTTTGCCTTTCCTTCCTTATTTTCTTAGTTGTTCCACATTGAATTTATCCTCTGTTGTGGCAGAGTCGAATTCAGAAAGCCCAGGCAAATGCCATCATTTCTGTCACAATGATGCAGATAATTTATAGGAATTATTATTATGAAACAATTTAGCAATGACCTATTGATGTAGAAGGTATGGAAAACACCTGGTAACAGGAAAAGGTAGAAACAAACATGGAAGAATTATTTGGTTAATGAGAGGGAAAATATAACATTTGCTTATAAGGTTCCTTCAAACTTAAGATGGACATGGAGGAATCCCTAAAATCAGCAACCTGGGGGGAAGATACCTAACCTACTTTTTATACCTAAACACATCATTTGAATTTCTTGAAGTTCCGGTTCAAGCTTACAGCTGAAAGATCCAGTTCATTAAGTGTTCTAATGTTTTTAAGTGCATAGTAACAATAATTGTCAGTTACATTAATGAAATAAGTAGAGAAACATTGTATGCCTGTTTCAATGGCTAGATATCGACTACATATATTTTTCTTTTCTCGTGATTGCTGATCTTAGAAACTGCAGTTCATATAATTTTAGTTTTAATTCTTTCTAGCTAATACCATAACCCTCCAGGTTCTTTCCTGTTCATAATTCTTATGATTAGTTTTCATTTGTGGCCTTATTACTCAACGTTCTCATATATCTAATCATATTAGCTACCTATTTAGCCTGTAAATATCACCTAGGAGATTCGGAAAGATAACATAAACTGAAATTTATGGTTTCCCTTTGTGGTAATTTGTGTCTTCCACAAATGAAGGGGCTACATGTTATTTTTATAATTATATACAACATTATTTCGCTCTGAGAAGTCTCTTTTGGCTCATTTAAATCAATGTTTTAATTATTTTTCTACATAACAAGTCCTTCAACTTTTGGTATATTAAAAACTAACAGTAAATTGAAAATTATCATAGCTAACTTATAGGTTACAAAAATTAAATGAAAGTCACAAAGCTAAGCACAGAATTGCATGTTTAATTTTTAAGAATACATAAAGTTGCTTAAAAGTCATATTTTATATGTTTGCAAATTAATCTTTCATCATGACCAATTGCTTATCAGTAATTTCTTGATTAGTTAATAACCCTCACCTAATTTCTTCATTATATATTTTTGTGTCCACAAAGCATTTTCTTGTATCCATCTCTTCTAACTTCACTAGAAAATATCCTATCAACTTATTTTTAATATTAAAATTTAAAGGAGAATTCACCACAGCCAAGCAAAACTAATGATAAAAAGGCAGCAATTCAATAAGTAGAATTTTAAAAATTATCAATGTAAAGTAAATCAAATCATATAGCAATATCCAAAAGTCATTTTGTAATGTTAGTTCTTCACACTCTGCTTTTAAAATAATATCTTTTAACCAATCAGTTCACCTAATATTCTTAACTATAATTTAGTCTATAGTGGATTTTTTTCTCAATACTAGAAACTTAGAGGTTTCTTATTAAAATAAGGAATAAACAAGGTAATTGGAGATTACATGACACAACATAATTGGAGATTTTTGCCGACTTTATATTAGTTCCTTTAGGTGTAAAATAAAAATATGATGAGATTATGTATTGTCCTAAATTGAGGCTGTGTTTACATTCATTTTATATATACTTTCTATTCATTTTGTGTAATATTTATTGTCATGTTTATTAATCTCTTACAGGACAATGTCTAATCTACAGTGTTTTGTTTGTTTTAATTTCAGATGCTGTAGCCTTTATTACCAAAAATTCCAGTTAGTTATTTTCTATTTCTCTCCTCACAATGTTCATGCATTTCCTTAAGTACCTGTTCACAGTAATAATGACATGTTTAATTTTTTTGTCTGCATATTCTTTCATCTAATTTATTTCTGAGTCTTTTTCTACTTGACTAAACTTTTTTCTTATTACATATTCACTTTATTTTTGGCTTCTAGGTATGTGTAGTAATTCTTTAATATGATGATAGACATTGTGTATTTTACATTGCTAAGTGTCTCAATTTTGTTTTGTTTGTTTAAAGCAAACATGTTCAGTCTTCTGGCTTCCCTGAGCCACATTGGAGGAAGAAAAATTTTTTTGGGCCACACATAAATGCACTAAAACTAACGATAACTGATAATGTAAAAACATTACCAAAATATCTTATGAATTTTTTAAGAAAGTTTATAAATTTGTGTCAGGCTACATTCAAAGCTGGGACAGGTTTGACGAGATTGGTTTAAATAGCACTGGTCTTTTATCTAAGAAGCAATTAAATATTGTACTTCAGTTTTATAAATTAAAGTCTTATCTTCAAAAGCTTTTTTAGGAAGGGTTTAAGCTAGCTTTTACTCTAGAGATACTTCAGCCTCTGTACTAAGGCTTGACCTTTATTTGATCTCTAATAAATACCTTGATATTCTCTCTGGGTTGTTAGAACTTGCAAAATTATCAGCAATTTGTGAATTCTTGGGATTAGTTAGCTCATAGCTCCCTTCTCATGTTTTACTTGGCCTATTGATTCTGTGTTCAAGCACATGTTCATACTCTACAAAGATTCAATCATGACTGTATGCAAATTTCTTGAGCTGATTATTATTATTCATAGTTCCCTTTTCTCTGGGAAACTGCCTTGCAAATTCTATAATTGGAAATCAATTTTAGTGTCTTGCATTTAGTGAAAACTTTATGCTCTGCGTGTGGGTCTTAATCTTTACTAAGAATTCCATAATGTGCTTCCAGACAGAAGGAACAGAGAATCATCGGAATTAACTCATTACTTTCCCACTCTCATGAGTCATAGTCCTAGGATGGCTAGAGTTCAATGATGAAACTATTGTTTCATATATTTTGTGTAGTTTTCTCAATGTTTAAGGGGCTAATTTAATTTTGTAATTGCTAAAATTTTACAATCTTTTGGGAGCAATTATGAATATCCAGAATATGTATATAAGTAAATATTTAAAAAAATGTATACACATACATACACATATACATTAAAAATTATCACATTTCAAAAGATATAAATTTTACTACTTAAAGAATAGATTTTTGTGTGTTTGAATTATGCTAAGTTTGTTAGAAGGATATATATTTAATCTAATATCTAGCATGCATATTTAACAGCTTTGGCAGAAGTTGAGGTTAGTAATTAACTTTTGCATCTTTATGGAGAAAATGTTATTATAAAGGTCTAGGTTCTATAGTATTGTAGGATAGAGTAAAGGGATTAAGTGTTGGTAACTTTTTTTTTTTTTTTTTTGAGACGGAGTTTCGCTCTTGTTACCCAGGCTGGAGTGCAATGGCGCAATCTCAGCTCACCACAACTTCCGCCTCCTGGGTTCAGGCAATTCTCCTGCCTCAGCCTCCCGAGTAGCTAGGATTACAGGCACACACCACCACACCCAGCTAATTTTTTGTATTTTTAGTAGAGACGGGGTTTCACCGTGTTGACCAGGATGGTCTCGATCTTTTGACCTCGTGATCCACCCGCCTCAGCGTCCCAAAGTGCTGGGATTGCAGGCTTGAGCCACCGCGCCTGGCCCAAGTGTTGGTAACTTTTACAGTGTCTGCTATGGCTTTTGAATACTGGACCAAGATATAAAAAGAAATGAGTAACCCTACAGCTGAAATTTTAAATCCAACTTTTTTGTGATATATCTTGAAAATAACAGTGACATAAAATATTTTTGGTATCAACATAGATCAAAAAAGTCAGAAACAATCTCATAAATATATTAATAAATACAAATAATTTTGATTCATCTTCCTCCAACCAGGTGAAAACGAAAACAATACAAGTAGGAGAACAGAATGTTATGACACTGTGGAGTCACTGACAAGACTTTTCACTAAGCAAGAAAAAAATCCATTAACAATTTAAAATAAAACATGGAAACAGTCCTATTTTGGATTTAGAAAACTAGATTTCTATAGATAATTTTTTATTGTTTTATTATAAAATTAATGTTATTAATTTATGCTTCCCTGAAAATGGTAAAAAGCAATATAAAACCATATATTCAAGATTTGGTCAAACTATAGACTATTGATGTTGGAACCCAAAGAAAATAATTGTGATATGCTCTATTGAAGCAGTCCATATTTTTTCAAATAACACAGGAAGGACATTGCCATTCCCTTTTTTTTTTTTCTTAATTTCCCCGTCCTGACACCATAGGAAAAATAATTTAGGTAAATGAAAATGTGTGTGGCGGGGGAGTATTTATTTCCTAATATGTTAGTGAAACAGGAGAAGGAAGTTCTCTTGTGCCCCACACAGGGTCTGCGACGTGGGTGTGGCTTGCTTCTTTGGTGCCCGCTGCTCTAACTTCTGGGGGAAGCATGCAGATGTTCAGGTCGTGCGAAGCGTTTTGGGGCTCCACCCCCACAGCAGTGTCTAGAATTGAGTGTTTACATCTCCCGAAGCCCCTGTGAGCATGTTACAATATGCTCTTTCAGCTTTGCTATCTGCAGGTGGTTTGTATTAAACAGCTCAATTGGAACCTGTGCCTTATCGCAGGGACAGAGGACTTTCTGTATCCCGGGTCCTTGCCCTAGTGTATTGGAAAAATTGGTTCACACGTGGGCTTTGAGAATGAGTGCAAGATTTTATTGAATAGTGGAAGTAGCTCTCAGTGAGATGGATGGGGAAGCAGAAGGATGATGAAGTGGGAAGGTGGTCTTCTCCTGGTGTAGGGCCACCCAGCGGCCAGACTCTTCTGACTGTCCCTGGATAAATTCCCCTCAATGTCAGTGACATCAATGGCTTGCCAGTGTCAGCCGGTGTCGGTTGTTGTGTTCTTCTGCTCCACTAGATGTCCAGCAACTTGTGTATGTGCCTGCTAAGGTCTTTCAGGTTTATATGGGCACAGGATGGGGGCATGGTGAGTCAGAGCAGTTTAGGAAAACACAACATTTGGGCATGAAAACAGGAGTCTTGTTCTCACTTAGGTCTGTGGGCACAGGTCTGAGGGTGGAGCCCTCACCAGAGAAACTACCCTCTCCCCAGCACTTCCCTGCCCTGCTCCCATATTGTTAGTCCTGTTCTGTTTAGGTAGGGCTTCAGTATGGCTCTCTATATAAATACTGCCCATTAGTGATAATGCCTTAAATAAATGTTTATTGTTGACAATCAAACTAGCATATAAACCATTTAAATGACACTATATTCCTGTGTTTCTGAAAGCCAAATTCTTTCCAGAGAAGTTCCACCCCATTTCCTTCTGTCTCCTTATCCAGAGGGAATGTGACTTATGTTAAATTATAGATTATGTATTTGCAGTATTGCTGTGACATTTTACTGTATAATTTTCTCTGTTAACACAACCTAGGATCTTTCCCTTGTGGAAGAGTATTTAATCAGGTATATCTGGTCTGGATAAGTCAGTGATCTCTAAAAGTTAAAATAATACATGATTAGTTTTTAAAAGTAAAGGGGACTTTGCCTTGGACCATTGTAGTAGCATGGCTACAGGGGTTAGAGGTGGAGCACCAAAGAGGCTCTTGTGGTCTCTGAATTCAGGACTTGACTCTTGGATTGCATCTTTGAAATTTAGCTGGGTCAGAGGTGAGCCCAGTGTCCTGAAGGGTGAGTCACAGACCGGCACAATTCACCACAGGCTGACTTAAGAGCCCGTAGGCTTCAGAGAACATTGGCAGTAGTCCAGCAGAACTCCCCATGGCTTATGGTGTCAATGGCTATGGGGTGAGGTTCCTCTGCCTTTGAAAGAGAGGGAAAAGTGGGCAGCACTGCATCTTGTGTGTGAGTGCCAGCTCAATGGCAGTGCAATAGAAAATCAGTAGATATCTAAGGTTTTGACACTAATCCCTGACTCCCAGACAGTACCTCTGCACCCACCCGGGGCCTGGGAGAACTTGCCACCTTGAAGGGAAGGACACAGGCCTGGCTATATTTGCCACCTGCTGATTATAAAGCACCAGTGCCTTGAGTAAACATAGGCACTTGCTAGGGAGTGGTTACAGCAGGCCCAGGGCAGAACCCAGTGCTGTACTAGCTTCTGGTCTTACCCAGCAAGTTACAGTGATGGTGTCCACAGCAGGTGCTTGAGTTACTCCATCTCCAGCTTTGCATAGCTCAGAAAAGAGAGAGACACTGTTTGAGAGTAAATGATTAAAGAAAAGAAGAGTCTCTGCCTGGTAATCAAGATAATTTTCCAAGATCATTTTCTAAAATCATCGAGGCAGTATCTCTATAAGTCTTCAAGAACCATAATATTACTGGGCTTTGGGCACCACCTAAAGCAGATACAGCTTAGATCACAATACCAAAGTCCTTCAACATATCCGGATACCCTTTACAAGATGGATGGGCACAAACAAGCCAAGCTGGTGAAGACTACAGCAAATATAAAACTCTTTAATGTCCAGACAATGAAGAACAACTACTAACATCAACACCATCCAGAAAAACATAACTTCACTGAGCAAACTAAAGAAGGAGCCAGAGACTAGTCCCAGAGAAACAGATATGTGACCTTTAAGACAGATAATTCAAAATAGCTATGTAGAGGAAACTCAAAGAAATTCAGGATAACACAGAGAAGGGATTCAAAATTTGATCAGAGAAATTTAACAAAGAGATTGAGATAATTAAAAATAATAGAACAAATTCTGGAACTGCAAAATGTAATTGGCATACTGAAGAATGCATGAGAGCCTATTAATAGAAGAATAGATCAAGCAGAAGAAAATAATAGTGAGTTTGAAGATAGTCTATTTGAAAATACACAGTAAGAGGAGACAAAATAAAAAAGTATATAAAAAAATGAAGCACACCTACAGGATCTAGAAAACATTCTCAAAAGGACCAATCTAAGTTATTGGCCTTAAAGTGGAGGTAGAGAGAGATAGCAGTGGAGAGTTTATTCAAAGCAATAATGACAGAGACTTTCCAAACCTAGAAAAAGATATCAACATTTCAGTACAAAAGTTTTAGAAGACTACCTCAAGACATTTAATAATCAAACTTCTAAAGATCAAAGATAAAAAGAGAATCCTAAAAGTAGCAACAGAAAATAAACAAATGACATAAAATGGAGTTGAAATAAATCTGGGAGCAGACTTTTCAGTGGAAATCTTACAGCCAGCATAGAGTGATATGTCATATTTAAAGTGTTGATGGAAAAACAAAAGAAAACGCCTTCCCCCAGAATAGTAAATCTAATGAAAATAGCTTTCAAACATAAAGGAGAAACAAAGACTCCCCTAGACAAAGAGCTGAGGGATTTTTTTTTTTTTTTTTTTTTTTGAGATGGAGTTTCGCTCGTTACCCAGGCTGGAGTGCAATGGGCGATCTCGGCTCACCGCAACCTCCACCTCCTGGGTTCAGGCAATTCTCCTGCCTCAGCCTCCTGAGTGGCTTGGATTACAGGCACACACCACCATGCCCAGCTAATTTTTTGTATTTTTAGTAGAGATGGGGTTTCACCATGTTGACCAGGATGGTCTCGATCTCTTGACCTCATGATCCACCCGCCTTGCCCTCCCAAAGTGCTGGGATTACAGGTGTGAGCCACCGCGCCCGGCCCTGAGCTGAGGTATTTTATCAAAATTAGACCTGTATTACAAGAAATGCTAAAGGGAGCACTTCTATCAGAAGAAAAAAAAAAGAATGTTAATATGCATGGGTAATCACCTGAAGGTACAAATTCTAAGTACACAGAAACACCTAGAATATTATAACACTGTAATGTAACTGTCTTATGTAAATTATTCTTATGCTAAGTAGAAAGACTAAATGATGAGCCAATTAAAAATTATATGTACAACTTTTCAAGACATAGTACAATAAGATGAATAGAAACAAAAAAATTAAAAAAGTAGAGAGACAAAATTGATGTGTATAATTTTTATTAGTTTTTTGTCCTTGTCTATTTGTTTATGCAAATACTGTTAAGTTATTTTTAGATTAAAATTATGGCTTGTAAGATGGTATTTGCAAGCCTCATCTAACCTCAAAGCAAAAAACATACAATGGATACACAAAAAATATAAAGCACAGAACTGAATGACAGCACCAGAGAAATTATAACCTTTACTGAAAAGAAAACAGAAAGGAAAGAAAGAAGAAAGAGAAGACCACAAAATAACCAGATAAATGATAACAAAATGGTAGAACAATGTTCTTACTTATCAGTAATAACATTAGACGTAAATGGACTGAACTCTCCAATCAAAAGACATAGGTTGGCTGAATGCATGTAACAACAAGACCCATGGATCTCTTGCCTACAAGAAAAACACTTCACTTATAAAATCCTGCATAGAATGAAAATAAAAGGATGGAAAAAATATGTTTCACAGCTATGGAAACCAAAAAAGAGGAGAAGTTGCTATTCTTATATTAGACAATATAGATTTCAAGACAAAAACTATAAAAAGAGACAAGGAAGGTCACTATAAATGAGAAAGGCATCAGTTCATCAGTGGGATATAACAATTTTAAATATATATACACCCAACACAAAAGCACCCAGATATATGAAGGAAATATATATTAGAGATAAAGACAGAGATAGAGCCCAATGCAATAATAGCTGAAGAATTCAATACCTCACTTTAATGACTGGACAGATCTTCCAGCCAGAAAATCAACAAAGGAATATCATATTTAATCTGCACTCTAGACTAAATGGAACTTTTCAGTATTTACAAGTACATTTTATCCAAAGCCTGCAGAATACACATTCTTTTCCTATGTATATAGATTATTCTCAAGAATAGGCTATATGCTTGCTTATGAAACAAGCTATAAAACATTCAAAAATGGAAAAAGTATCAATCATTTTCTCTGACTACAGTAGAATAAAGCTAAAAATTTATAACAAGAGGAATTTTGCAAACTATATAATTACATGGATATTAAAACAATATGCTATGAATAACCAGGGGGTCAATAAAATAATTGAGAAAAAAACTAAAAAAAAAAATTATTGAAACAAATGATATTAAAAACACAGCATACTAAAAAGTATGAGATACAGTAAAGGCAGTACTAAAAGGGAATTTGATAGATATAAGTGCCTACATCAAAAAAATAAAAAAAGGAAAATTTTCAAATAAAAAACTAATGATGCATCTTAAAGAGCTAGAAAAGCAAGAGGAAACCAAATCCAATATTAGTAGAAGAAAATAAGTATAAAGAAGAGAGCAAGAAATAAAATACATTTGAAATAAAGAAAATACAAAAGATCATGGAAGAAAAATTTGGATTTTTAAAAAATTAAACAAAATTGACAAACTTTTCATCAGAATAAAGAAAAGAGAAAAGACCCAAATAAAATCAGATATAAAAAAGTAGACATTACAATCAATATTGTAGTAATTAAAAGGATTATTAGTTGCTACAATAAGCAACTATAAGCCAATAAATTGACAAATCTATAAGAAATGGGCAGATTCCTAGTTACATACAACCTACCAAGACTGAACTAGGAAGAAATCCAAAACCTGAACAGATCAATAACAACTAATGAAATGAAAGCTAAAATTAAAAGGCTCCCAGGAAAGAAAAGTCCAAGAACCAGTGGATTCTCTGCTGAATTCTACCAAACATTTAAATAATGACTAATACCAATCTTACTCAAATTATTATGAAAAATAGAGGAAGAGAGATTATTTCCAAAACCATTTTCCTTCCCTCCCTCCTTCTCTCCCTCCCTCCCTCCCTTCCTTCCTCTTTTTTTGAGACAGAGTGTAGCTCTTGTCACCCAGACTGGAATGCAAAGGACATTGAAAAAAGTGGTAAAACGGAATATTCACTTTTCTTGAGAACACTACCTTGCTCACAGTAGGCCCCTCTAATAGCTCCTTGTACTTGAGCTGTAGTAGTGGGCACATACTAGGTTTACACCAATTATGAGAATTTGTTTTACTAAGGAATCTTTAATACTTACATCTTCACATCACTGGATCCCTTGCAGAAAATGCCCAGACACCAATGAGCAACATCCAGACACAAAGAACATCCACAATCATCAAGACAACCTAGGAAAATGTGAATCCATCAACTAAATAAGGTTCTAGGGACCAATTCTGGAAAGAAAGGGAAATTTGAACTTTCAAATAGATAATTCAAAATGTCTGTTTTGAGGAAACTCAAAGAAATTAAAAATAATACAGAGAAGAGATTCAGTAACTTATAAGATAAATTTAACACAAAAATTGAAATAATTTTTAAAAGTCATGTGAAATTCTAGAGTAGAATAATGCCACTGGCATATTGAAGAATTCATTAGTCCCTTGATGGAAAAATTGAACTAGCAGAAGAAAAAATTAGTCACCTTGAAGACAGACTATCTGAAAATACACACTTGAAAGATTCAAAATTAAAAAGAATAAAAGACAATGAATAATGCCTACAAGAACTAAAAAAAAAATATTACCTGAAAAGGGCAAATTTAATAGATACTGCCCTAAAAGAAAAGGGAGAGAGAGAGAGATAGGGGTAGAAAGATTATTCAAAGGCAGAATAACAGAGAACTACCAAAACCTAGATAAAGTTGTCAATATACAAGTATAAGAGGGTTATATAACTCAAAGAAGACATAACCCAAAGAAGACTACCTCCAAGCATGTAATATTTGAATCAAAAATGGAAAGAATAATGACAGTATGCTAAAAGCAGCAAGAGAAAGTGATAAATAACATTCAATGGTGTTTCATTACATATAGCAGCACATCAAAAAGCTTATCCATCATGATCAAGCAGGCTTCATCCCAGGGATGCAAGGCTGGTTCCACATATGCAAGTCTATAAAGGTAATCCACCACATAAACAGAACCAAAGACAAAAACCACATGATTATCCAATAGATGCAGAGAAGGCCTTCAACAAAATTCAACAGGCCTTTATGCTAAAAACTCTCAGTAAACTAGGTATTGATGGAACATATCTCAAAATAATGAAAGCTATTTACAACAAACCACAGGCAATATCATACTGAATGGACAAAAACTGGAAGCATTCCCTTTGAAGTCTGGCACTAGACAAGGATGTCCTATCTCACAACTCCAATTCAATATAATATTGGAAGTTCTAGCCAGAGCAATCAGGAAAGAAAAATAAATAAAGGTATTAATTTAGGAAAGGAGGAAGTCAAATTTTCTGTATTTGCAGATACATGATTGTAAATTTACAAGACCCCATCTTCTCAGCCCCAAATCTCCTGAATCTGATAAGCAACTTCAGCAAAGTCTCAGGATACAAAATCAATGTGCAGAAATCCCAAGCATTCCTATACACAAACAACAGACTAACACAGAGCCAAATCAAGAGAACTCCCATTCACAATTGCTACAAAGAGAATAAAATACCCAGGAACGCAACTAACAAAGGATGTAAAGGACTTCTTAAAGGAGAACTACAAACCATTGCTCAAGGAAATAAGAGAGGACACAAACAGATTGAAAAACAGTCCATGTTCATGGTTAGAAAGAATCAATATCATGACACAGAAAAGGAATAAAATCACCTTAAACTTCATATGGAACCAAAAGAGAGCCCGCATAGCCAAGAAAATCTTAAGTAAAAACTAACAAAGCTGGAGGAATCATGCTACCTGACTTTAAACTATACTACAAGGCTACAGTAATGACAACAGCATGGAACTGGTACCAAAACAGAGATATACCAATGTACCAATGGAACAGAACAGAGGCCTCGGAGGTAATGCCCCACATCTACAACCATCTAATCTTTGACAAACCTGACAAAAACAAGCAATGGGGAAAGAATTTCCTATTGTTTAATAAATGGTGTTGGGAAAACTGGCTAGCCATGTGCAGAAAGCAGAAACTGGACCCCTTCCTGACACCTTACACTAAAATTAACTCCAGATGTATTAAGTACTTAAAGATAAGCCAAAACACCATAAAAACCATAAAAGAAAACCTAGGCAATACAATTCAGTACATAGGCATAGTTCTACCCACCTGACAAAGGGCTAATGTCCAGAATGTACAAAGAACTAAAACAGATTTACAAGAAACAAACAAACAAACCCATTTAAAAGTGGGCAAAGGCTATGAACAGACACTTTTCAAAAGAAGACATATGTGATGTCAGTAAACATATGAAAAAGTGCTCATCATTACTGGTCATTCAAGAAATACAAATAAAAACCACATTGAGATACCATCTCACACCAGTTAGAATGGCGATCATTAAAAAATCTGGACACAATACATGCTGGAGAGGATGTGGAGAAATAGGAAAGCTTTCATACTGTTGGTGGGAGTGTAAATTAGTGCAACCATTGTGGAAGTTAGTGTCGTGATTCCTCAAGGATCTAAAAATAGTAACCCACCAATCCCATTACTGTGTATATAACCAAAGAATTATAAATCATCCTATTATAAAGACCCATGCACACATATGTTCAATGAGACATTTTTAACAATAGCAAAGACTTGGAACCGATCCAACTGATGGTTGACAAAGCAAACAAGAAATACACTGTGGAAAGGACACAGTATTCAATAAATGGTGCTGAAAAAAACTGTATAACCTCATGTAGATGAATGAAATTTGATTCGTGTCTCTCAGCATAAATAAAAAATACCTGAAGATGGATTAGAAACTTAAATCAAATACCCAAATGTTAAAAATTCTGGAAGAAAACCTATGAAATACTCTTCTGGACATTTGCCTAAGCAAATAATTTATGACTAAGACCCCAAAAGCAAATGTAACAAAAACAAAAATAAATAAATATGACTGGTTAACTTACCATAATTCTGCATAGGTGAATAAATAATCATCAGAGTAAGCAGACACTGTAGAATTCAAGAAAATGTTTGAAAACTATACACTGACAGAGGAATAATATAAAAAATTCACAAGGATCTTAAACAAATCATCAATTTATAAAACCCCAAATAATGCCATTAAAAAGTGGGCAAATGACAGGGGCAGATATTTTCCAAAGGAAGGTATGCAAAAGGCAAACAAATATATGAACAAATGTTTCACATCACTAATTATAAGAAAAATGCATGTAAAAAGTACAATGAGATACTGCTTTGCCCAATCACAATGGCCATTATTAAATAGTCAAAAAACAATAGATGATGGTGCAGATGTGGTGAAAAGGAATGATTATACACTATTAGTGAAAATGTAAATTAGTACAACCTTTATAGAAAACAGTATAAAGATTTCTGAATGAATTAAAAGCAGATCTACCCTTTGATCCAGTAATACCACTACTAGGTACCTACCCAAAGGAAAAGAAGTCATTTTATAAAAATAGACACCTGTGTGCATATGTTTATCACAGCACAATTCACAGTTCTAAGTTCTGGTACCAATCTGTGCCCAATAACTAATGAATGGATATAGCAGATATTAATATTTACTTTATTTAGTTTTAAAAGTAGAGGTACATATGCACAATAAAACATATATTGATATTTACTTTTAAAAGTAGAGGTACATATGCACAAGAAAACAGATATTGGTATTTACTTTATTTACTTTTAAAAGTAGAGGTACATATGCACAAGTTTGTTTGTATATACATACACATGCACAAGTTGAGTAAATATAGATATATATTTACTTATATGTATGAGTAAATGTGATATTCCATGATATGTGTGTGTACACACACACACACACACACACACACACAGACTATGGAATATACTTAACCACAGGAAAAAAGAAACCAAAGTAATATATTTTGTAACAACTTGGATGGAACTAGAGGCCATCATCTTAAGTGAGGTAACTCAGGAACAGAAAACCAAATACCATATGTCCTCATTTATAAGCGGGAACTAAGCTGTGTGTATGCACAAACATACAGAGTAGTGTAATGACCACTGGAGACTCAGAAAGGGTGAGGGTAGGAGGGGATGAGGGATAAAAGATTGACTATTGGATACAATGTACACTGTGCATAACAGGTACACTCAAAGTCCAGACTTCACAATTCATTCATTCACCCATCTATAAAATTTATGCATGTAACCAAAATTCACTTGTACCATTAAGCTATTGAAATATAAAATAAAATTTAAAAAATACATGAAGACACATACAGCTTAAAGGAAATGATAAATATAAATATACCATACCAACCCAATAAATAGGAATAGACATTTTATTTTCAGGCAGAGCAGACATCAAAGCAAGGAAAATTAAAAGGATAAAGGGCATTACACACTTGTAAGGAGACTTCAACTGTGATAAAAAAATTTATCTATTTCTGTTCTCTCTGTCAGAAATCAACAGATCCACCAGGTAGAAAATCAGAAGGGACAGAATTGAACTCAACAGTACTGTCACTCAACTGGATATAATTGACACTTATAAACTACTTCATCCAACAGCAGCATAATATACATTTTCCTGTTAAGTTGGCATGGAACATTTACCAAGATAGGCAACAATTTGGCCCATAAAACACATGATAACAATGTAAAATAATATAAATCATAAAAATCATATATCTTCTCTCAGACCACAATAAAATTAAACTACAAATCAATAACAGAAAATTTCCAAATTCACAGAGGTTAAACAAAACACTTTTAAATAACATGTAAGTGGAAGAAGAAATCTGAGTGTTAATTAAACATATGAACTAAGTAAAAAAAGAAAGCACTACTTATCAAAATGAGTAGAATTCAGAGAAAGCACTGCTTCAAGGAAAATTATCACATTGAATGCATACACTATATTACAAAAGCAAAAAGTTATAAAACTAGAATTAAATTTTCAACATAGGAATCTAGAAAATCAAGAGTAAATCCAACACAAAGTATGCAGAAGCAAATTAATAATGACTAGTACAAAACTCAGTAACATTTAAAACATAAACTCAAGAGGAAATCAATAAAATAAAAAGGTAGTAATTTTAAAAGATCAATAAAATTGATAAGCTTCTAGTCAGTCTTGCTATGAAAAAATGAGAGAGGTCACAATTTACTCATATCAGATATGAAGGAGGGAATATCTTTACACATTCCAAGGATATCAAAATGACACAGAAGGAATCCTAAGAATATTTCTATGCTGGCAAATTTGCAAACCTGGGTGAAATAAGCCAATTTCTTGAAGGACGTAATCTGTCAAAATTTACATTCAAATAGACAATATGCAATGACTTGTATCTATTAAAGAAATTTAATCAATAATTAATAACCCACCAAAACAGAAAGTACCAGGTCCAGATGAGTCAAAGTGTAAATTCTACCAAACATTTAAGGAAGAATTATGCCAATTTTCTATCATATTTTTCAGCAGAAAGAAGCAGAAGAAAGAATTCCTAACTCATCCTAAGAGTCCAGAACTACCCTATTATCAAAATCAGACAAAGCCATTACAAGAAAACTAGTTTTGTAACATATATGTAATATTTTAAACAAAATTTTAGTAACTTGAATCTAGCAATGTATAAAAAGAAATATATGCCACACCCAAGTGTGATTCATCCCAGGTATGCAAGACAGGCCCAACATTTGAAAGTCAAGTAACCATTTTATCAACAGGTAAAAAAGGAAAAAGTACATAATCACATCAGTAGATGCAGAAAAAGCATTTGACAAAATCCACACCCATTTATAATAAAAACTGTCAGCAAACTTAGAATAGAAATAAGCTTTGTCAACTTGATAAGGAATATCTACAAAACCTACAGAGAGCATTAAAGTTAATGATGAGAAAGTAGAATGTTTTCCATTAAGATTAGGAACAAGGTTAGGATGTCCACTTTTACCACTACTTTCAACATCATATTGGAAGTCTTAGCTATTTCCTATGACAAAAGAAGAAAACAAAAGGTATAGAGATTGGGAAGAAATGAATAAAACTATTTTCTTTCCAGAACACATGACCATCTATGTAGAAAATCTAAAATAATTGACAGGGAATTTCTGAAACTGATAAGTAATTATAACAAGGTTGCAGGTTACAACATTAATATACAAATATACATTTTACTTTTCTACATACCAGTAATGAACAAGTGCAATTTGCATTTGAAAATGCATTGCTGTTTATGTTAACATCCCCCGAAACAAAAAACTGGGACATGAATCTAATAAAAAAATGTATAAAATTTATATAGAGAAAACAAAGAAAAGATAAATTTCGTATTAAATAAACCAAAGAACTAATTAAATGAGGAGAAATTTCATGAACATGGATAGACTCAATATTTTTATGATGTCAGTTCTTCCCATCTAGATATATAGACTCAATACCATTCCCAGGAAGTTATTTTGTGGATATTGATAAACTAATTCTTAAGTTTATATGCAGGGACAAAAGAGCCAAAGTTGCCATCACTATTTTGAGGAAGAAGAGTAAAGTTGGAGAACTGACACTACCTGATTTCAAGACTTACTCTACAGCTATGGTAGTTAAGACAGTGTGATGTTGACAAAAGAATAGATAAATATATCAATGGAGCAGAAAGCCCTGGACTATAACCAGATAAATAGAGTCAACACATTTCTGACAAACAAGAAAAGGCACTGGAATAGAGCAAAATAAGTATTTTTCACAAATGATTCTGGAGCAACTAGACAGCTACATGCCAAAAAAAATAAATTGAGATATAGACCTTAAATCTTACACAAAAATTAACTCAAAATAGATTACAGACCTAAATGGAAAACAAAAAGAAGCTATAAAGGGTTTATTAGCTAACATAGTACAAAACCTAAATGACCTTGGGAATAGCAAAGATGTTTTACATACAAAAACCAAAGGAATAATCCTCAAAATAATTAATTGATAAGCTGGACTTCATTAAATTAAATATTCTGCTTTGCAAAAGACAATGCCATTATAATGAGAAGACAAGGCACAGACTGGGAAAAAATATTTCACATCTGATAAAGAACTGCATTTGAAAGTATGCAAAGAATTCTTAACCTCAACAATAAGAAAGCAAACACCCCGATTAATAAATGGAACAAAGATCTTAACAGGACAAAGACCTTAACAGACTGTATTAGTCAGTTTTCACACTGCTGTAATGAACTTCCCTGAGACTGGGTAATTTATAAAGAAAAGAGGTTTAATTGACTCACAGTTCTGCCTGGCAGGAAGGCCACAGGAAACTTACAATCGTGGCAGAAGGAGAAGCAGGCACCTTCTTCACAAGGCAGCTGGAGAAAGAAAGCACAAAAGAGGAACATCCAGACACTTATAAAACTATCAGATCTCATGAGAACAGAATGGGGGAAACAGCCCCTATGATCCAAACACCTCCCTTCTTCAACATGTGGGAATTACAATACCAGATAAGATTTGTGTGGGGACACAGAGACAAAGCATATCAAAGACACCTCATAATTGATGTTTGAAAAAATGCCCACATTTTATGACATCAGAGAAATGCAAATTAAATAAAAAACTTTACTGGGTGGCAAAAATTCAAAACACTGACAATATCAAATGATAGCAAGGATATGAAACTGGAACTTTCACTCAATGCTATTAGAAATGCAAAATGGCATTTGGTGGTTTCTCATAAAACTAAATAAATATTGTACTAGATCATTTATAGACAATTTGACCACTAGCATGTCTACATGCTACTTTGAGATATTCTAGTGGTCGAATTGAAATTACTTAAATTGTAGGGGAAGATTACAGTGTCATAATATCAGGAAGGGCCATCTTAGAAGCCACTTTGCTTAGCATAAATATCCCCCTGATCTAAAATATTAGAACTATGATCAGGGATCTTGGACATTTTGTCCACTATTAAATCTTAGGATGACTTTTGACATGTTGTATTTACACAATAAATTTGTGATTATTGAATAAATTATTTAAATACAAATTGATGTGTAACAGCAGAAGTTGGTAGGAAGAAAGGTCATTTGGTTAATGAAGATATTTCTTCTCTTCCGCCTCCGCTTCCTCTCTTTCTCAATTAGAAGAAAGACGAAGTACAGCATAGAATTTGCATATGCTTTATCATGAGTCTCACCTTTGCACTAAGTGTGACTTTTAAGTAGCATCTCATGCTACTTAACTTTG
This sequence comes from Saguinus oedipus, assembly GCA_031835075.1. NCBI lineage: Eukaryota > Metazoa > Chordata > Mammalia > Primates > Cebidae > Saguinus > Saguinus oedipus. The sequence continues at coordinate 63,080,306 of CM063171.1, read as the reverse complement.
TTCACATCATCTTGTGTAAATGAGCTCAGAATTAAGAGGTTAATATTTTAAGCAGAATAGTTTAGTTTCAGCAAGCTATCTTTTCTAATATGCAGGCATTCACATTACCATAAACCGTGTAGAAAATATATTTTCTTAACGTCATGGATGTTTGATAACAATATCTCTTGTTAACTAAAGGTTGCATGATGATAAAATCAAGACGTCATCAGAGATTTCTTTAATAGCTTCAGTATCTCAAACTCTGGAGTTGTTTATTCATGTTTATGGCAGAATGAAATTTCAAAATATCTCTCTGATCTTACATTTAATGCAGCATGTGTTGTAAATAATCAACTGAGGCTATTTTCTTTTCCTTAAAAGTTAAGGTTCCTAAAGTGTAATATTAACAAAAATTCCTAGATGTATACAAAATAGCAGAATATTATACTAAGCATTTGCTTCAACAGGCAGTACTATAAATGTGAGTTCAATTTTAAATAAATTCAAATGCAATCTTCATGTCAGTATTTTCTTGTCATATGCATTTTGTTACCGAGAGATAATGTATTAAGAAGGAAAAAAAAGCAAATTGACCCATCTATTTGAGCTGCTCCTTTATGCTATGTAGTATGGTAGTTTGGATAAATGTAGTCATCATAAGAAAGCTTCGAGTTCGCTACAACCAATGCATCATAGATGAGAAAACTGCAGCTCAAAAACATAGCATGTATGAATTAATTTAAAAGTATTTAATAAGCATTTTTATGTGCTAGCACTTGGCACAAAATGGTAAACTAGAACACAACTTCTGCTCTCATAGAGTTTACCATATGGAGGAGGTAATAAGGCATTGTTAGTCAATATACTGTTTAGTTACAAGCAGTGTTAAGTAGTCTAAAAGAAATGTAGACAGTACTACAAGAGCTCAACAGAGTTTAGAGGTTAAGGAAGCACCTCTGAAGAATAAAAAATTGAGTTGAGAGATGGATATAAAGAAGCTAACTATGTAGAAGACAATGGTGGATATAGTCTAGGCATAGAGAGTAGCATGTGGAAAATACCTGGAATGAAATAAAAGCATGACTTATTCGAAGTTCTGAAAGACATCGTGGTATTAGAATCCAGAAAGTGAATGAAGAAAGGTAAAATATATATATATTTTATATGTATATATGACTGTATAGATAAACAAGAAGGAAAACATACATGCTTCTTAGACCATTTTAAATAACATTTTAATTATTTTCCTAAGAGATATTAATTAAAGGAGCATAATATGAAATAGATTTATGTAGAAAATATTATCTCTGTAATTTGGAAGATGCCTTGGGGGAAAACAAATTTCAAATTGAGATAGAGATTTCCAAGAAAGTCTAGGCAAAAGCTGATAATATCTTGAAATATGAATGCCGTAAGGAAAACAAATACATACAAAACCTACCCAAGTGATTAAAAAAAATAGAGCTTGGGAATGAAAAAAGTTAAAGAATTGAGAAACCATTTATGATCTATGACATTTATGTGTCATGTATGATGGGTTATGGCATGTTTGGCATCAAAGTCTTCAATGGATGAGGTGCTTAGAAGTTTGGTAGAATGGAGAAATGAACAAAGAGAGAGGGGCATAGAGTTTAATAATTTGTTTTAATAATTTCCATTTTATTCCAGATTAAAGGGTACATGTGCAGGTTTCTTATATGGGTATATTTCATAATGCTGAGGTTTGGAATACAAACGATCCTGTCACCCAAGTGGTAAGCATAGTAACCAATAGATGATTTTCAGCCCATGCCCCTCTGCCCTCCCTACACCCCACTGTCTAGCAGCCCTCAGAATCTGTTGTTCTCATCTTTATGTCTGTGTATTCAGTGTTTAGCTCCCACTTATAAATAAGAACACACAGTATTTGGTTTTCTCTTCTTGCGTTAATTCACTTAGTATCTTCTAGCTCCAACCATCTTGATGCAAAAGACTTCATTTTGTTATTTAATGAATGAATAGTTTTCTACTGTGTATATGAACCACATTTTCTTTATCCAATCCTCTTTTGAAGGATACCTAGGTTTATTCTATATCTTTGCTATCCTAAATGGTGATACACATGTGAGTGCACGTGTCTTTTTGATAGAATGAATTGTTTTCCTTTGGGTGCATTCCCAGTAGCAGAACTTCTGGGCCTAATAAGAATTCTATTTTAAGTTATTTGAGAAATCTTCAAACTTATTTCCACAGTGGCTTAATTAGTTTGCATTCCCACAGAGTATATAAACTGCCCTTTCTGCCTACAGCCTTATCAATATCTATTATTTTTTGACCTATTAATCAGCCCCACTCTGACAAATATTGCTTAGATATTCTTCAATCTACCTCTAGAATTCTGTATGGAAAACTATAGTATTTTATTTATATTAAGTATATATAGTCGAGTCAAATATCTCTATTAAGTTAAAAGTATCAAGAAGTTGCTCCTATAATTCCCTATCTATCCCCCATTCCTTGACAGTGTATATGAAGCATTCTTATTTGGTAGAAATTGGGAGATTAATTCTATGTCTCTCCTTTGTTGTGGGGGAGGGTGTGAGAAATTGGGCCCATGAGGAAGAGCCATTTCCTCAAGAGGAATTGAGGAATTTGAGGAAAATGGTTGTCCACAGGAGCCAATTAAGTATAAGAGCAGTGTAGTGGCCTGAATGTCGGGCCCCCACCAAAAGACTTGTACAAGGCATAGCCCCTGGAATCTGTAAAGGTGACCTCATTTAGAGAAAGAGTCTTTGCAGATGTAATTAATGATATAAAGATAAGATGATTCTTGATTACCCATGTGGGCCTAAATCCAATGACAATATCCCAATAAAGGACAAACAGAGGGGAGACACAACACACAGGGGAAAAGACCATGTGAGGATGAAGTCACATACTGGAGTTATGCAGCTGCAAGCTAAGAAAGAGGTCAAGCCACTAGAAGCTGGAAGAAGCAAGGAAACATTCTAGCGCCTTCTCAAAGAGCAGGACCCTGATAACACACTGATTTCAGACTTACAGCCTCCCCAAATGGGAGACTAAAAATTTCTATTATTGTAAGCCACTTAGTTTGTGGTAATTTGTTACAGCAAATCCAGGAAACTAGTACAAATTTTATAATTAGATTTTATTTTCCAAAGATCATAATGGCAGATTTTAAATGAGCATAAATGTAGCCAGTGAGCAAGAGGGCCCTAACATTTTTCTAAGCTGACTGAATTTTAGTCAAAGCTTCCTTCTGACTCTAGGCCCCTGACCTTCCTTGTCTTAGAAGCTACTTTACAAAACATGTAATTGTAAATTATTTCTTTGTCACTTTGAAATATGTCTTTTAATAAGTATATTGTCAATTAAAAAAACCCCTGTCTTTCTCAAGAACCTAGGATCCATATCTTTGAAATGCAAATATCCATGAAAATAATGCTCTCCTCTCCCTCTACACCCCATCTTCCCTTTTTCTCTCAGTTTCTGTATGAGGGTAGGAACTTAACTTGGGTGGGTGGTTATAGGTGCTTTGCTCCAATTTAAGAAACTACCTCCTTTACGAAGATATACAAAGTTTAGTTTTTCTTTGAATAAGGCCAATTAGCAAACTCAGATTGGCTAGTATCCTCTAGTACTTTTTCACTAGCGCAGTCTTAAAATATCTATTGTCCATTGTTTCAGCATAACTGAGCTCCAGCCGAATTCTGACATCTCTCCTCAATTGCTATAGTCTTGAATAAAGTCTTCCTTGCCTACTTAACATTGTCAGGTATTGTCAGGTGCAATATTTGCTTTGACACCAAGAAGAGTATTACTTTTGTTCTTGCCCTATCTGACTACAAACACTTTAAGGATATTAATTGTGGAATTTAAGGAATTAAAGTTCTGTCTTTAAAGAGGAAAAATCCAAATCAACCATTGGGTCTTCAGTGAAATCTAAAATCCTTGATATCACATACCTGTAACAAAACTCATTACTTAGAATATACCAAATCAAAGCTAGAAATAAAAGAGCAAACTACAGCATCTGGAGAACACAGAAGGTAACCAGTTAATATAGATATTGCAGTTCAGGCTTGACATGTACCTGTGTTCTCTCTTGTGACAGACAGTAGAAGCTCAGAGACTGACAGGAAGAATAATGTGATTTGAAATTTGGATTGGATTTGCAGCAACAAGCATACTCACTCTCCGCCCTTACATGATGTTCACGGTAAACTGATCTCAGCTCAAGTGGAGCTCTGACTTCTTTTATGGCCATGAAGGCAGCTGAGAATATCTCCTGTTATAAAGTCTTATCTCACTCAACTTAAAAATCTCAAAAGGTATTACTCCCATATCTGCACACTGCTTTCCTCTGGCATTTATTATACTGTAAAACTTATTCTGAACAGAATTTTTTATCACAAAATTTAGGCTAAGGATGTTGGGAAGAACCTAAATGCAAAATCACTTTTTGTTTTAATGGGAACTCAAAGATGTAGTAAAAGACAAAACGCGAAGGATTACACTTCGAAAATATTCAACAAAAAGCTTTTTTTTTCATTTATTCATTTTCTTTTGGAAAAAAATCAATTACTAGAGATTTAATACGCAAAAAATTGTTTTTATGACCTTAAGAAAAGCAGGATGCAAGAGCAATTCATAAAGTTTATAAAACCATTGATTATGGAAACAAAGTTGGTGAATGGATCATAATTTTAGATTATCTAGTGATTAAATAAGAATCTCTTAGATTAAACATACCTCTGATTTAGTGAGGAGAGGAATAAGAGATTACTATGAAAGCTTTTCAGTAGGGTCTGTATGTGGGGCTTTTCTGTGTATATAGATAGGTAGTATATACATATAGTGTATACATACATATATATACATATACTACACACATATATATACTATACATACATACAGTACTACATATACTACACACACAGAATATAATGCTACATACAGTAGAGTATATACATACTCTATATATACAGTACTATATATATATATATATATATATACACACACACATATATGCCATGTATACTATACTATAGTACATACTGTTTGTAGTATATATTTATATACTATATATAGTGTAGATATTTTTGTATAGTATGGCTACAGTGTATAGATACTATATATAGTATAGTATATACTTATATACTATATGTAGCATAGACACTGTATATAGTACAGTACTTATATATTATATACTATATATACTGTACCATACATAGTATATAATATAGTATTATATATGGCATATAAGTATGTACTATAAACAGTACATATACTGTATATATAGTGTATATACAGTAGCTATATACTATAGAGGTTGTACTGTATATATGGTGTGTACTATACTATATACAGGATATACTATACTATATATTGTACTTTATGATATCATATATACAGTATAAATACATGTATTATGTACTATGCATATATGTGCATGCATATACAGTACATATACAGTATATATGTATATACAGTATACCACATACACATAGTATACACTGTATATATGGTATAGTATATTATACATAGAGAACATATATATATATATATATATATACACCTGCTGTAATATATACTGCATATGCTATACTATATACTATATAGTAAGACCTGTATATGGTATATTGTATAGCATATATAATATATAATACCATATATAATATAGTATATAAAACTGTACTATACTGTTATACACCATATGTACAGTAGATATACAATGAATATACTGTATATGGTATGGTATGTACTTGTATACTATATATACACTATAGTATATATACTGTATGTAGTGTGTACAACTATGTATTATACTATGCAGTTTTTTGTTGTTGTTTTATTTTTTAATTTGTTTTAATGGCATTTTAGCTTTTGGGGTACATGTGAAGAACATGCAAGATAGTTGCATAGGTACACACGTGGCAGTGTAATTTGCTGCCTTTCTCTCTTTCGCCTATATCTGGCATTACTCCCTATGCTATCTCTCCCCAACTCCAACCCCCCACTGTCCCTCCCCTATTCCGCGCAACAAACCCCAGTATGTAGTGCTCCCCTCCCTGTGTCCATGTGTTCTCATTGTTCATCACCTGCCTATGAGTGAGAACACGTGGTATTTCATTTCTGTTCTTGTGTCAGTTTGCTGAGAATGATGTTCTCCAGGTTCATCCATGTACCTACAAAGGACACGAACTCATTGTTTTTAATTGCTACCTAATATTCCATGGTGTATATGTGCCACATTCTCCCTGTCCAGTCTATCATCATTGGGCATTTAGGTTGATTCCAGGTCTTCGCTATTGTAAACAGTGCTGCAATGAACATTTCTGTGTATGTGTCCTTATAGTAGAATGATTTATAACCCTTGGGATACATACCCAGTAATGGGATTGCTGGGTCAAATGGAATTTCTATTTCTAGGTCCTTGAGGAATTGCTACACTGTCTTCCACAATGGTTGAACTAATTTACACTCCCATCAGCAGTGTAAAAGTGTTCCTATTTCTCCGCATCCTCTCCAGCATCTGTTGTGTTCAGATTTTTTAATGATCGCCATTCTAATTGGCGTGAGATGGTATCTCAATGTAGTTTTGATTTGCATTTCTCTAATGACCAGTGATGATGAGCATTTTTTTATGTTTGTTGGCCTCATGTATATCTTCTTTTGTAGAGTGTCTGTTCATATTCTTTGCCCACTTTTAAATGGGCTTGTTTGTTTTTTTTCTTGTAAATCTGTTTGAGTTCTTTGTAAATTCTGGATATCAGCCCTTTGTCAGATGGGTAAACTGCAAAAATTTTATCCCATTCTGTTGATTGCCGATTCACTGTCATGACTGTTTCTTTTGCCATGCAGAAGCTACGGAGTTTGATTAGGTCCCATTTGTCTATTTTGGCTTTTGTTGCCAATGCTTTTGGTGTTTTGGTCATGAAGTCCTTGCCTACACCTATGTCCTGAATGGTTTTGCCTAGATTTTCTTCTAGGGTTTTTATGGTGCCAGGTCTTATGTTTAAGTCTTTAATCCATCTGCAGTTAATTTTAGTGTAAGGTGTCAGGAAGGGGTCTAGTTTCTGCTTTCTGCACATGGCTAGCCAGTTTTCCCAACACCATTTATTAAACAGGGAATCCTTTCTCCATTGCTTTTTCTTGTCAGGTTTGTCAAAGATCGGATGGTTGTAGACATGTTGTGTTGCCTCCGAGGCCTCTGTTCTGTTCCATTTGTCTATATCTCTGTTTTTGGTACCAGTACCATGCTGTTTTGATTACTGTAGTCTTGTAGTATAGTTTGAAGTCTGGTAATGTGATGCCTCCTGCTGTGTTCTTTTTACTTAGAATTGACTTGGCTATGTGGGCTCTCTTTTGATTCCATATGAAATTTAAGGTGTTTTTTTTTTCCAGTTCTGTGAAGAAGGTCATTGGTAGCTTGATGGGGATAGCATTGAATCTGTAAATTACTTTGGGCAGTATGGCCAATAACACGATATTGATTCTTCCTACACATGAACATGGAATGTTTCTTCATCTGTTTGTGTCCTCTCTTATTTTGTTGAGCAGTGGTTTGTAGTTCTCATTGAAGAGGTCCTTTACCTTCCTTGTTAGATGTATTTTTAGGTCTTTTGTTATCTTTGTAGCAATTGTGAATGGCAGTTCATTCTTGATTTGGCTCTCTTTAAGTCTGTTATTGGTGTATAGGGTGTGATAAAGAGAGTACTGTATATAAGCATATAGCATATACATACACAATAGTATATGTGTATGTATATGTATATATATACATACACAATAGTATATGTATATGCTATATGCTTATATAAAGTACTCTCTTTATTACACCCATAATACATTATCTACTATTCTCAATTTCAGTTTTCTAAAGTTGAGCAGATATTTGAATAAATTTTTTTCTACATCAACCTAAGGATAGATATATTTAAATTTGATGTTTTTTCTTGCCATTTTAAGTTGTCTGTAATCCTTGACACTCAAAGTTTGATCCATGAACCAACCTTAGCAGCATTAACTGGGAACTTATTAGAAAAACAAAATCTCAGGCCCTTGCCCAGTATTTGTTCTTTCCCTCAACCTGAGTAATTTGTATGAACATTAAATCCTAAGAAACATTATGCTACAGATCTTTGCTGAATTTTATTCTGAGTTGCCCTAACTTAAAGCTTAAAGTGTTCATTGGAAATAAATCCTTTAAAGCGTATTTTTCCAACAAGGAATGTATAACATATACATAATTTATTATTTTAGTATATCATATGTATATATATCTAATAATAAAAAATATTACAGTGCCTTACTTCGTGTCTAATTGTCTACTAAATGATGACTTATGGAAGTTTCACTTTCCAATTTTTACCTTCCTCCACACACTGGTTTTCATATTTCTAATTAATAAGTTGAACAAAACCAGTAAAGCCTTGGAGGAGATCATCAACACTGGAAGCTTAATATCTGTATGCTTCCGAATAGGCCCATTATAGATCCACTGAAGTCAGACTAATATTCTGAAACAGAACCCTACAAGTGTTAGCACTTTTGTTTCAAATTTACTTTCAATCTTTGATTCATATTTTTAAACACAGTAACAATCATATATTTGTTATAAAATTATCAACTATACCATTACTGATTAAAATGTACTAGCTGGATCTACACTACATATACCATATCATTAGTTTTGATTCACAGGTTTGAATGTTGGTCTATTATGAGTCTACTCTGAGAAGTTACTAATTGCATAATAGTTTACATAAGTATCATGCATGAAGACACAAAAATTACCTCAAAAGCTCAAGCTCAGCTACATACTCTTAACACAAACACATATATCGTAGGCTTTAGTACAACACCAAGTTATATTTGTAACTGATTTACATTGTAAGGTACAAACACACTGTGTAAGCAATTTTGGAAAAGCTCAAAATAATTTCAGCACACCTGTATTTGTCCATTTTCACACTGGCAGTTCGTTTTCACATTACCCTGAAGAACTCCTTGAAACTAAGCAATTTATAAAGAAAAGAGGTTTAATTGACTCACGGTCCTGCAGGATTAAACAAAAGCATGACTGGGAGTCTTCAGGAAACTTACAACGGAAAGGAAGTACCTCTCAAACCATGGCAGAGCAAGAGAGAGAGAGAGAGAGCGAGCGAGAGAGAGCGAGAGAGAGAGAGAGAGAGAGAGAGAGAGAGAGAGGCAGTATTATACACTTTTAAACAACCAGATCTCACTATCTGTTAGTGAGATCTGGTTGTTTAAATGTTTGTGAAAACCCACTATAAAAACCCACTCACTATCAGAACAGCAAGGGGGAAATCTACCCTCATGATGCAATCACTTCCCACCATGTCTACCCCCACACACATAGGGATTACAATTCAACCTGAGATTCGGGTGGGTACATGTCAACATCTCCATATTTAATCAATGAAACATTGCCATTTTACAAGTAAAAAGATAATACAAAAGGAAAAATAAAGTAATAGAAAACTTCAAATTTTCTATTTTTATTGTAATAATATGAATAAAATTAGTAATCAAGATTACTATTTACTATATGTCTTTAATTTTGTGATAAAATTTAAGGGATCTTCTCTTTTAACTTTAGAATATAGCCCTTTGATTTTTTTTCTAGTCTAATTGTCTTCCATCTTAATACTCAAAGTATGGTAAAAGCTTTACAGTTATTATGTAATTTAACACAAAAAAAATTTAGATGCCATATTAAAGCTACCATCAAAATCTGTTCTGAATTTAATATTTCTCCACCTCTTTTGTTGTGACCCTAGTCCATGCAGTCGTAATGAGTGAGACTACTTTGATAACCTTGTACCCATCTCCTGCCTAAATCCTCAACCCTCTAGAGCCTATAATCTCTTCAGTGCCTCAAGGACTCTTCATTTTTTCATTTAGACTGCATTAGTCAATGCATTGCTAAAAAAGATTACAGAGGTTTCCCAACACATTTGAAATAAATTTCAAATTACTTACAATGGGTTAGGGTACATGAAACTTAATAACAACTATTTCACATTTTACTCATTCTTTTCTTTTCTTTTTCTTTTTCTTTTTCTTTTTTTTTTTTTTTTTTTTGGTCAGTCCAAACCTATTACCTTCTGATGTCTTAAAATACTAAGTTTTGTCAAAACCTGATGTATTTCTCATTGCTGCTTGCTGTGGTTTGAATGAGGATGTTTCTCACAATTTATGTGTTGAAGTACTAATCACCAAGTAATGGTGTTGAGAGGTGGAGCTTTAGGGAGGGATTTGGTCAGGAGAGTCCTCATGAATGGAATTAGCAACCTTGTTAAACAGGCCTGGGGAGCTGCCTTGTTCTTTTCACCCTGTGGACACTAAATCTGCCAGTGCCTACATCTTGGACTTCCCAGCTTCCAGAAATGTAAGAAATAATTTTCTGTTGTTTGTAAGCTACCCAGCCTGTGGTTTTTTGGTGCACACATTAAAACATGACTCTTTTTGGCCCAGATTTATTTCCAGGACTTTGTCTTACATTTTGTTCCAGTTTCTCTTCAAATATCACTTCTTACGAAAGGCTTTATTCAGCTACTCTAAAATGTCCCCAGCAAATCTTAAACCATTTACTTGGCTTTTTTTTTTTTGAAAGCATTCTTTCTAACTAAAATTATATTGCATATTTATTTAAGTTATATATATTTTCTGGCTACTTCCTGAAAATGTAATATCATGAAGGCAGGGATCTGTCTCCCTTGTTTATTACTATATTTTGCAGTTTTAAAAATTATTGCTAATGTGTGTGTATATTTATGTATATATGTATATGAATATATATGTATATATATATTATATCTATATTTGTATATTGATATATACAGTTGAACTTTGAACAGCATGGGTTTGAACACTGTGTTCACTCATATGTAAATTTTCTTCTACCTCTGCTACCCCTGAGACAGCAAGACTAACCCCTCCTCTTTCTCCTCCTCTCTCAGCAACCTCACTATGAAGATGAAAGGAATAGTTCTTTTTGGCGATTCACTTCCACTGAATGAATAGTAAACATATTTTTTCCTGGCCTTATAATTTTCTAAATAACATTTTCTTTTCTCTAGCTTATTTCATTGTAAGAGTAGAGCATATAATGCATGCAGCATACAGAATATGTGTTAATTGATGGTTTATGTTATTGGGCAAGGCTTTTGGTCAGCATCTCTTTGTTAGCAGTTAACTGGAGGGAATCAAAAAGTGTAGATTGTTAACTGTGTGTGGGGTCACTACCCTCATCCCCTGGATTGCTCAAGAGTCAGTTGTATGTGTGAATTGTTTTGTGTGTGTGCATGTATAAAAAAAGTTCTGTTTCATACAAATTGTGCAATTCTGAACAATGCTTTCTGAATGCCCAACAATGGTCACTCGATATGAGCCATTCATCTGAACTTGCTTATTCCCAAAGGAAGGATTTCAATCTCCTTCTCCTAAGATTGATTGCTGCAGTGTGAGAATTAACAAGGGGGATAAAAATATCCTTCTGCTAAACTTAATTATAAGAATTAAATAGAATAGGGTCTTTCCATTTTCTTTATAACTGTTGGAGCTCAGTTGATGACTCCTTTCTTATTCCTTCCTGGTTGACTAGAAACCTTGTTAGCAACAGAGATCATCACATTTTAATTTTCATTTTTTCTTTTTTCTCCTACAAAACTTAGCCCAAGCACTGAATTAATATTTAATGATTTTGAGTTTTTGGAGTTTCAAACTTTACTGGGCCCAAAACACACAGAGTAAACAGAATTGCTGCTAATTGCAAGTCATAAATTAGCACTTTAAAAGTCTGTTTTCTTATCTCAAGACACACGTTTTGATCCTTCCTTCCAAGTGACTGCTTCATATGTGTTCAATGAAAAAAGGACCTGAAGTTAGGATAGATTCCCTTGAAACCAAATCAGTAGGATGTATTTATCAAATAATTTATGTTACACATATTTCAGTTTTATTCACATATATAGTCCAATCATTTGGTTAGCCTGAAACTTTAATGGGATATTAAAGTAATTATAGCACAAAATCAAGTCTAAGATAATGAAGAAGGTGTCAAGTTTACTCTAGGGCAATGACTATTTCATTTCCCAATTAAAAAGTCTTTTACAGCTCCATTAATAATTGTGTTGTAGCTCTTATTCTTTGGGAACTTTTAATTTGAAAGGCTCATTCTATAAGATTTTAGTTTGTATTACATCTATAAGGATATTATTTACAGACTTGAATATAATCTCCAAATACCTTCTGTCATTAAAATGTATATTAATACTTGTTGAGACTCTATTATTATTATGTCTTTGAACAGTGATTAAAAATTTTTAAAACAAATTCATATTCATTATCTCATTTTTACCTTGCAATAACCACTGATCAGGAAGCAATTCTTGTCCTCAGTTCTCAATGACAAAACAAGTCTAAAAAAAGAAACAAAATATCACACTATTAATCGTAAATCCAAGATTAGAACAGAGGTTACTGTCTTTCTTAAATCACTTCTTGTCATTATGCAAACTATACTCTACTGTCCAATGTAGAGATGACATCAATGTATCTAACAGCCCACTGCATTGTGAGCTATATGAAGTGTTCTATAAATGTCAATTTCCCCTGTAACTAATGCTGCATGAAATATAGTCAGCAAATGGTTGAATAATTGAATATGTTGGCAAGCACAAATAAGAGGAAGATGACTGAAAGCAGAGACTGAAAACTGAGCAGGGAAACTTCTTACTTTCCAATTTACCCCTCTGATTGACTACACAGGAAAATCATTACTTGTTAAAGCCTGTATCACTATATTTCTTCTGCAAAATATATTTATATAAGAATGAGATTCTTTTAGTCACCCACATAAATATAATCCATCATCCTTTTGAGTAGAGTTCATATATATTTCTGAGTCATGACTTCCTCACGAGTTTGTGAAGAAGAGCTCACCATTTGCTTCTAAGTTCCCCCACAGCGTGGAGTATTCTGTATGACAGACACTAAATCAGCTTTTACTCTTATAGCAAAGGGACAAATACATTTTGTAAAAAAAAATCTGGAGACCAAGCAATTCTATAATGTTGCTCTAATTAAGCCTTTATTCTGAAGGAGCTCTGTGTAGTATAAAGCAAAAAGAAAATTCTAATTAAATTCATTTATGATCAAGTCAACTCACTTTTAAAAAGCAGTTTCTTATTCCTTAAGAATTCAGCATTATATATTCCCAATACATATTCTAAAAAGACAATTTTAGAATGAAAAAATACCTTAGACTATTGTTACAAATGGAATATGCCATTATATTTCACATTCTCTTTTCTCCATACATGATCTGAAATGTGTAATAAAAATAAAATAAGAATATGAAATAAAATAATAAGAATAATCACCAACATTAATTTGAATTAAAATTTTGGCAATAATTTGCTATAATCTTAAGGTTTGTGTCTTTCCAAAATACATATGTTGGAATCTTAACCCTTGAGGTGATGGTATTAGGAGATGGGACTTTTGGGACTTAATTAAGTTAAGAGAGCAGGGCCCTCATGAATGAAATTAAGGCCCATGTATTATAAGACCCTAGAGAGCTGCCTTGCCCCTTCCATCATGTTAGGAAATAACTGGAAGGTACGATCTGTGGACCAGACCCTGAATCAGCCAGTGCTTTGATCTTGAAACTTCCAACCTCCAGAATTGCAAGAAATAAATTTCTGTTGTTTATAAGCAACCCCAGTTTATGCTATTTTGTTAAAGCAGCCTGAATGGACTAAAATAATATTGTAATATTTATGAACAATTCAAAAGTATATTCCATATACTTTATTGTCACTGCATAATGGGAAAATTGATAAATGCTTCTGAGAAAGTGATGTTCAACGTCTTCAGGATATTATTTCTGTATAGCAAGGGAGAGGACTAGAATGGTTATATTTTGAGAAATATAAAAGCCTTCAATGCTGTCTATAATACTTCATTTCTCAAATAGCTAATCAAAAAATGTGTGCAAAATGTATACGTTTGTTATATGTAGCACAAGTGGGTTTCTTTGAGCTTCTTAAAATACTATCTCTTTTCTTTTGACCGTTTTCACAGTTATTTAAAATAACTACACTAAATAATACAAAAACATTGTGGCAAGATGATGTTCTAAATGTTGTGAGATTTCTTCCCTATAAACTAATGTTCATTAAGATAACTAAGAAAATATACAAATAATGATAATACAGACAGTATCTCAACAATATAACCAAGATGTGCATATAATCTGTATAGTACATTGAATATCTGGAAGAAGTTCTACTAAACAGTGACAAAGAGAGCATTTTAGTAAAAAGCAACAAACTACTCAGAGGGTCTGTAGGTTTCTGAAGAGAAACAGGTCTTGAGAAAAAGATTCTTGATAATAAAAATTGGAAGAATAACAATTTTATGGACTTTTAAGAAACTATCTTCCTCAGAAATATAATTACTGCTAAGAAAATTTATTTCTCAATAATATTCAAAAGAAGATTGCATCAATGAAAGTATAGGATGCCTTTTGGAAAATAAACACCTTAAGGCAAATATCTCAGGAAAATAAAAACCATGTTTGTGTAATTTAAACCATAGTGGAAGAGCTTTAAGATTTAACCTATTAACATTGGGTTTCTTTAGATGGAACTATTTCAAGAGAATTTTACAAATAATTCTGTCTATCTGTATTTTCATGATTTTTGTAATAAAAATAGTATTGTGAGAGTCAGGCATAATGATTTTTTCAGTCAGAAGCAAATACATCTCTCACACAATTTTTCTATTTAAGATCATGTATGCTGATGTCACCAGATAAGAGATGTCCAGTAAAAAATACTTAGTAGTGGTAAAAACGTTAGACAGAGAACTGAGTTCAAATCCAAGCTGTGTGTCTTCCTAAATATGATACATTGGGCTTGTGATTTAGACTTACTCAACTTCATTGCTTTGTTGGTCAATTGAGTATAATAGAATCAATGTTATAGGTTTAGATGAAGATTAAATAAGCGAATTCTCATAAAACAGTGACACAACTGAAATGCTTAATAATTAGTAACTATTAGTTCCTTCTAAATGATATATAGAGTTAACACATGCCACAAAAACTAGTACCTGAAAAGAAATAGCAATATTTATAAATTATTCTGTGATGTAAAAGGCATTATCGATCATGTGAAATCACTGAATCCTATGAAAAATGAAATGGAAATGATTTAAACCTATTCCAATATAATTGTCCATTCAATTAAGACCATTTCCTGTGTAATATTCCTCTGACTTCCGGTCATTAGATGTGTTCATTCACACAAACAGTATTCCTCTCAGAGATCTCATGGATGAACACAAACTTTTTAAAGATAAAAGCTTGTTACATTCATTTATCTTGAAGTCATACAAAGTGGAATCGTTTAGATGAATTTTACTTTAATGTTTTAGAGACAGGTCTTACTCTGTTGTGCAGGCTGTGGTACGGTGGTGCCATCATAGCTCACTGTAACCTTGGACACCTGGGTTCAAGAAGTTCTCCTATCTTATTCTGAGTATCTGGGACCACAGGCTCTTGCCTCTTGGCATCCTGCTAACTTTAACTTTTTTTTTTTTTTCCTAGAGACTGGGATCTTGCTGCATTGGGTAGGCTGGCCTTAAACCTCAGGCCTAAAGCAAGCCTACTGTCTTGATGTCCCAAAATACTGGGATTATTGTTGTGAGCCACCATGCCTGGCCAAAATTTAAGTTATACATACAAGGGACTTTCATCTGCCTTGTATACAACACTAGAAGGCTACTTGCATTAAAACAAATATAATATACCTACTTAGATATTTTCCACACATATGCATAATTGTACACACCTCCAAGTCAAGAAATGTGTGGCAGGGTATATTGGGTCTAAGGCCAATGAGCTATCAGTCGTGTTTTGTAATAAAATAACTAGTTGGGGAATTAATATCTTCCTAAAGCAGGAATATACATTTTTGTTGTTGTTATTTCTGTTGTTTGATTTTTCCCTTTGGAACTTCATGACTCAGAAAAACATCAGTTATGTGTGACTGAAATACATTTATATGAAATATCTAAAAGGGGATGTATGCTGTTATTCACGTACTCACTGCTATTCTAAGTTTTAAAAATATGGTCTGCATTCCACTAAATCAATTTTATAAACTAATAATGTGTCATGTCATATATTAATAATCCTGAGGTCTAGGTGTGTCCGTGTGTTCAATGAGTCTTCTACTAAGAGGTATGTCTCCTCCTTAGAATCTTTTTTGGAATCAGTGAATCTTCACTGTTTATTTATCCAATAAACACTGAGGCCCTCACGTCTAGAAGTCCAGGGATGTATTAATGGCATCAAATAAAATGTAGTATTTAAAAGAGCCTTCCTGTATGTAGCAAGCTTATCTCTCTATTTCTTTAGTTTTCATTAGAAATGTAATTTTCAAGCTAAAATAACCTAGGTCTTAGTGCGTAAACAAAAATAAAGGCTAGATTATGATTTATGTTGGGAAAGAAGGTAATATGGGCCACCTAATTTTTCTCTAGTGATGAATTTGGATCTTCTGTAGGGCTTCCAGGCAAATGAAGGGTCCATGTAGTTATTTTTTTTTTTTTTTTTGCTCTGTTAGCTCAATCCTGAGGAATTTGGTGTGATCCTGATCAAATAATCTACTTGAAATGGTCAGACTGCTAAATTAGCATTTAGAACAATAAATATGCATGAAATAAAACTATCAGGTTGCATTAGAATTCTAATTTTTATAAACTGCAACTCTAAAAATTTTTATCTTAATCTGTTACTTAAACCATGTGCTCATTTTGTCACAATGTTAATAATCTGGAAAGAATAATAGTAAGCATTATAATATATGCTAGCAATTTGTAACCTCACTGGTTAGCATAAAGCAGAGTATGAAAATAGTACAAGTTCCCAAAGTACTTCTATTAGGAACACTTACTGCTACCACTAAAGTTTATTGTGCTCCTACTATATGCTTGCAACCAAGGTGTCAAATATATATAAATTAAAGTTTAATCTCATTTTTGAACAAATCATAAAGTTGAACAGTAAGTTGTAGAATAACAAATGTGTGAGAGCATAAAAAACAATTTTTCAAAATCAGAAAATGTTATACTTAAGAATAATAATTTTATTTGGTTTCAAATATATGGTATAATATAGATTTTATTCTTTTATTTTATTAATATATGATGCCATTAAGTTAATTCAAATTATCAACATTTATACTGATTATCTATGTGGCTGATTCATTGTAGAAGCCAAAAATTTTTAGTATTAAACAGTGACTGTTCTTTGCTAACTATATAAAAAATTGTATAATTTATTTATTTTACTTTGGCCTAGACAAATACATCTGTCATTAATTAATATTCTATTATAAAATTGAGAATAATAGATTAGATTCCTACTTGGAGATTTTATAAAAGCATTGCATAATTTTGTTGTGTTACTCAGTTTTATTTAGTCCATTTTTAATACCGTTTTTATTCAATTTTATCTCTTGCAGGAATGGAATTGTTTTACATATTGCAATTTATAGTCTAAAGGAAAATTAGAGGTGATGTCTTTATTTTTTCACATCTCACAATATTCATGTTGCTATCTTTTAATAAGAAATAATTTAGCTAAATTATTTTTCTTGCCAGCTACTGATTATATTCTAAAAAGAAAATAGAAAAGAAGGGAGATGCAAGAATGTAGTTTTGTTATTATTTCTTCCATCATTTCAATTGCTAAATTCAATTATTAAGGTAAATGAATCCATGAAAGTTATTATGTTAATGAAACATGGTTTCCTCTCAAGATTACAATTGACTATTATAAAAATGATTTATTAAAATGCGAGAAAATACAGATAGCCTTATATACGTTGGTTACCAGTTGTTTTAAAATATACATTAGATGCTGTTCTAAATTAAAGGACTCAAAAAAATACCCATTGTTGTATCTTGCTATTTCTTTTAAACATGTGAACACATTCAATTTTGTATTCCCCACTGATTCGATGCCCTTCAATATTTTCAGTATTTCTTCCTTTTTTTTCTGTATTCCCAAAGAACAAATATGCTACTCTTTCTCATTCTTTCTATTAGGGCTCTTTAGCACAAGAGCAAATTTACCATTGAGGCTAGAGGTTATGGAGAGTTATGACAATTAATAAGTTCAACGTTGGTCCTAGTACCAGGATTATTACTGTAATAAGCATGATGACATCTTTTATATTATAGATCTATCTTAAATATATTCTACATGTTTTCATGAAAATATGTACATTATAGAAAATAAGAGTACCTGTTTAAATGATTGAATATACATTTTTGAATAAGTAATAGCAACTATACAAAGTACAAGTGTTTAATGAATGAATGAATGCATGAAAGAATTATCACCATGTATATTCATTTCTTATTGTGGCTGAAACAAATTACCAAGAAATGAGTGCTTTAATAACACAAATTTATTATCTTACTTTCATTAAATTCAGAAGTCTGAGATGGATCACAATTCCCTAAATCAAGGTGTTGGCACATCTGTGTTTCTTTAGGAGTCTGTATGGGAGAATTCATGTCTTTGTCTCTTTTTATATTTTTGAGATGGACTTTTGCTCTTGCTTCCCAGGCTGAAGTATAATAGCATCCTCTCAGCTTACTACAACCTCTGCCTTCCAGATTCAAGAAGTTCTCCTGGCTCAGCCTCCTGAGTAGCTGGGATTACAGGTGCTTGCCATTATGCCCTGCTAATTTTGATATTTTTAGTAGAGATGAGGTTTCACCACGTTAGCCAGGCTCGTCTTGAACTTCTGACCTAGGTGATCCACTCACTTCAGCCTTCCAAAGTGCCAGGATTACAGACATGAGATACCATGCCCAGCCATGTCTTTGTGTCTTGAAGCATCAAGAGGCTGTTGTATGCCTTGGTTCATGGCCCTATACTTTAATGCCAGCAATACTAGTTTTGTTTTTAGTGCTATTTTTCTGCTTTTCTTTTCCGATTCCCTTTTTTACTTTTAAGTATTAGTTCATTTTCACAGTGCTGCTGAAAACAACATGACACTGGGTAGTTTTTAAAGCATGGAGGCTTAATTGACTCATAACCAATGAGGCAGAGACCTGGAGACATGACTGAGGATGCCTCAGGAAACCTACAATCATGGAGGAAGGTGAGGGGGAAGCAAGACACATCTTGCATGGTGGCAGGAGAGAGGGGGTGGGAAAGGGAAACTGCTACATAGTTTTAAACCATCAGATATTGTGAGAAATTATTCACTTTAATGAGAGAAGGGGGAAAACTGCCCACATGATTCAATCACTTCTCACCTGGTCCCTCCCTAGACATGTAGATAATACAATTGAAAATAAGATTTGGGTGGGGACAAAGAGGTAAAATATGTCATTGCAACCTGGCTTCTTTCAAATCTGACTTTCTTTTCATATTAAAAAAAAATCGTGCCTTGCCAACAGTCCCCCAAAGTCTTTAATCATTTCAGCATTAACTTAAAAGTCTAAAAAGTATTATCTGAGACAAGGCAACTTCCTTCCAATTAAAAGTCTAAACTAAAAAGAAAGTTACTTCTAAGTTTACAATGGGGTGCAAGCATTAAGTAGATGCTCCTATTCCAGATGAAAGTACAAAGCCCAGCAAGACAGCCATTAAATCTTTAAGCTCCAAAATAATCTCCTTTGACTCTATGCCTCACATCCAGGGCATGCTAATGCAAAAGGTGGGGTCCCCAGGCACTGGGCAGTTCAAACCATATGGCACTGCAGGGTACTCCCCCCATGGCTTCTTTCACGGGCTGATTTTGGTGCCTATGCTTTTTCAGACACATTTTACAAACTGAAGGTGATCTACCATTCTGAGGACTGGAGAAAGGTGGCCCTGTTCTCACAGCTACACTAGACAATAACCCAGTATGTACTCTGGGGACTCCAATCCATTTCCCCTCTGTACTGCCAGACTAGTATTCTCCATAAGGGCTATACCCCTGCAGCAGACATCCGTCTGGACATCCAAGTGTTTTCATACACCCTCTTAAATCTAAGTGGAGGCACCCAAACCCACATGGAAACTGCCAAGGCTTTGGGCTTGCATCCTCTGAAGCAATGGCCAGAGCTATACTTCAGCCAGTTTTACCCACAGCTGGACTAGAGTGGCTTGGATGCAGGGCACATATCCTGAGGCTGCACAGAGCAGTGGGGCCCTGGGCCTTGTCCATGAAACCATTTTTTTCCTCCTAGGCCTCTGGGCCTGTGATGTGAGGGGCTGGCTTGAGATCTCTGAAATATCCTGGATACATTTTTTCCATGGTCTTGATGATTAACATTGGCTCCTTGTTACTTAGGCATATTTCTGAATTTCTCCCAGAATTTTATTTTCTGCATGGTCAGGCTGCAAATTTTCCAAACTTTTGTGCACTGCTTCCCTTTTAAACATAAGTTACAAATCAGATCATCTCTTTGTAAATGCATATGACTGTATGCTGTCATAAAAAGCCAGGTCACCTCTTGAATGCTTTGCTGCTTAGAAATTTCTTCCACCAGACACTCTAAATAATCTCTTTCAAGTTTAAAGTTCCACAGGTCTGTAAGGCAGAAGCAAAACACCACCAGTCTCTTTGTTAATGCATAGAAAGAATGACCTTGAATCTAGTTCACAATAAGTTCCACATCTCTGTCTGAGACCACCTCAGTCTGGACTTCCTTGTCCATATCAATAACAGCATTTTAGTCAAAACCATTCAACAACTGTCTGGGAAGTTCCAAACTTTCCTACATCTTCCTGTTTTTCTCTGAACCCTCCAAATTTTTCCAAACTCTGCCTGTTACTCAGTTCCAAAATTGTTTTCATATTTTCAGGTATCTTTATAGTATTTTCCCACTCCTCTCTGTACCAGTTTTCTGTATGTGTTTCCACACTGCTATACAAAACTACCTGAGACTTGGTAATTTATGAAGAAAAGAGGTTTAACTGATTCATAGTTCTGCATGGTTGGAGAGGCCTCAGGAAACAATCATGCCAGAAGCCAAAAGGGAAGTAAGACATGCCTTACATGGTGACAGGAGCGGGAGAACCACTGGAGAACTGCCACATAATTTTAAATCATTGACCTTGTGAGAAGGCACTCACTATCTTGAGAACAGGTTTGGGGTAATCACCCTCATGATCCAATTACCTTCCACCTTGTCCCACCCTTGACATGTGGGGATTATAATTTAAGATGAGATTTTGGTGGGGACACAGAGTTAAACCATATTTAAGACCCTAGTAATCACACTAGACCTCCTGGGATAACCCAGAATTATGTCTTAAGGTCAACTGAATAGCAACCGTAATTTCATCTGCAACATTTATTTCCTTCAATGCCCTATATGCTAACACATTCACAAATTTTGGGTATTAAGACATAGAGATCATTGGGGTAAGGGTATTATTATTATGTCTATCATATCATATCTCTATATAATAACATAAAAGGGAGAAAGACTCTAAAAGGAAAAACTGTAGATTATGATAATAATCTTTAGATTGTAAATCAAATGGGATCATATTAAATAATTTAATCCACAGAAACATTAATTTTTCTTTTATAAAGATTATTGGGTACAGTTTAGAAAATTAGTAGAGAGGGTTAAGAGTAGACTGGATGAAGGTATGAGAAAATTAACAAAGCATGAACCATAGTTCAAAGTACTTAATTCAAATTTTGGGTTCTTACTTAACTAGCTATGTACTCTTAGAAAATTCTTTCTCTGCAACAATCTTGCATGTTCTTCACATGTACCCCCAAACCTAAAATGCAATTAAAAGAAAAAGAAAGGTAAAAACCTTATCAAACAGACATTACATATTAAACACTTTGCTTTTTATACATTATTCCTATTCTTTAAAAAACCCTAATGATTACTATTATCTGTATAGATGGAATAACGGAGGTTCAAAGAAATAAAAATATTTGTCATATGAATTATAAAAAAAGAAAAAGAAAATTCTTTCTCAGTGACCACTTGAATAAGTCGAGGATAATAGTGGTACCTACTTCATAGTTTTGTTATTTCTAATGAAACTATAGTAATGCATAAAAAGAACTTAAAATGATATGAATCTTTTAACAAATGCTAATTATACTAATAATTGTTTTGAAGCTAGAACTTACTAAATGACTAAGTATGGATTAAGGCAAATGTTGATAATGACTTCCAAGTTTCTGAAAATTAAGAGTATTTTTTGTTTTGTTTTTAATAGTAAAGATTCCAGTTAAAGCAGATGTGGCTAAAGTATCCCAAGTCATTCTTTGTTTTGTATACAAAGAAATCATAATGCTTGATGGATATCTAAGTAAAAAGTCTGAGAAGTTGGATGTAACTTATTTTGCACAAATATTGGTTTGAATTTGAGAGGAGAATCAACAGGTGTGGCATATGTCAATGTTAACATATTTCATATAGAGGAAGCTATAGATTGTAGTATGCACTAGTATTCCTTATATATTTAGAAAGAACAAAAAATAAAAATTGTCAAGAGAAATATGACATGCAATTAATTTACAGATGAATCACTTTTTGATGTTAATATGTGAAGGAAATTTGCAGCTTAGAGTCAATATAACAGCACTGACAATTTTTATAACAACTTGTAAGGAAGTTAAATAATCTAGATGAGAAGTATAAAGTGAGAAGTGAAGGCTTTGGGGAAAATATGATGTAATAGGGTAGAGGCTGTGGAATGGAATATGAAGGAATAGAAATGATGAGTCTAGTCAATTCTGCTTTGAAGGTTTACTGCTAATTTAATGGAATGGGCATTAAGAGGACATAATGTATTGTGAGTCTTCTTTTCTATTATTTTTTTAAGATAATAGCAACACGCACATGTGTGAGTACTGAAGAATGATTCAAGGAATTTCTAGGAAATAAAAACTTAATTATGTCAAAGAAAAAAGGATGATATATTGAATAAAATTTTGCAGGAGGCATGTTTTATGGAAATTAATGTCTTGATTCCAGGACACACGTGGAGCAATTTTTTACCTGTATTGGTGTACAGGTTATTCTACCACTTGAAGAGAAAGAAAGGAGAGAGGCTGGAGTGAGGTTGAGTCAAAGGTGAGGAACTTCCAGCAAATGCCTTCAATTTGGTAAGTGAAAGATGAGGCAAGGTCATCCACTGAGAGTAATGGAGCAGAAATAAGATTCAGGGGTTCCATGGGAGAAGTAGTATACAAAACTTGTATTCAATTGTGAATAAATAAGTTAAATAAGAGAAATGTTCAAACATGGAACAAGTAAAATTGAAAACCGTTTTGAATGTAGTAAAAAAATTGCCTAATAGAGATATTATAAAGACTCACTGGTCTGGTATGCAGTAAGTTATAAATATTATTAATAAAAATACATTAAAAATTTGGATTACATAATATTCCTCAGTAACATCAAGCTGGTTTAATGCAGAAAAAGCTCTATTTAAAATTGAGATTTAGCAATTAGAAACAATAGTGATGGTTTTTAAACATTTACCCCAGTAAAATGATGCTGGACAACAGAGTCCAAACTGTTGGAAGAAGAAGCAAAAGCAAGAGTGTGTGTATACTCTGTCCATGTGGATGGGCATGACTATACCTGGGCTAATTGCAGGAATCTGGATGAAGAAGGAGACAGAAAGCCATGTGCTAAATTCAAAGTAAGTCAGACTGTACAAGAGGCCAATAGGTGACAATACTGAAGTCGCCTGTGCAATTAGATGACAAAAGCTTCAAAGGAGTCTATAATTTTATGAGAAGTTAGATGGGTGATAGCCAATGGGCAGAAATATATATATATATTGTGACAGTTTAGCAACATTTAAATTCTCTTTTAGATTGAAATACCTATTTAAGAAAAAACAAAGAAAAAGGTTAAACAGGTGGCGTGCCATGCGTAGTGATGCATAGTTGTGTATTATGTATTTTTTCTTCAGGCAACAAACGTGGAAGGAACTTCTCAATCACTAAGCTAGGTCTAGGAACACTGAGAAGGACAGGAACCAGGCACCCGCCTTGCTGATGCAAAAACCAGACTGGAACAAGGCCATAGGAATGATGGAGACATGCCAGATTTTGTGAAATCACATAAAGCAAGCTGTGTCCCCCCTGAGATCCAAGGTCCCAGCACATGTCAGCCACACATCCACCTCCAGAATAGTGTCATAGGCAGAGGAACACCATATGTAATGGCCTTGAACAGAACAGAATGCAACATATTTACAAAATTAAGACAGTTGGGCAAGTGTGTTGAAAGGAATAAGAATGAATGTTGAATGAATAGGCTGGAATGTAGACAGGGGTCAAATGGCATAAAGCATTGCAGTTTTATACTGAAACCATTGGGAGTTATGTTATAGTTTTACACAGCAAAGACATGATGAGATATTTTTATTAAGAAATGTGGCTGGGCACGGTGGCTCACGACTGTAATCCCAGCACTTTGGGAGGTCGAGGCGGGTGGATCACGAGGTCAAGAGATCGAGACCATCCTGGTCAACATGGTGAAACCCCGTCTCTACTAAAAATACAAAAAATTAGCTGGGCATGGTGGTGCGTGCCTGTAATCCCAGCTACTCAGGAGGCTGAGGCAGGAGAATTGCCTGAACCCAGGAGGCGGAGGTTGCGGTGAGCCGAGATCGCGCCATTGCACTCCAGCCTGGGTAACGAGCGAAACTCCGTCTCAAAAAAAAAAAAAAAAAAAAAAAAAAAAAATGTATATTACAACTTCTTCGTTGTGAAGAGTAACCTGAGGGCAGGTGACATTAGAAACCTGCTAAGGAAGTATAGGCAGGGTGATGACAGAGATTAAGAGTAGAGAATAAGGTATGGGGTGTGTCTGTGTGTTTGGTGTGGTGTAAATATGCATATAAGTATACACATGGGAAATGCTCTTTTTGCATGTATCTGTTTCTGTTCTCTCTGTACCTCTCTCTTTACCTTTTTTCTATCTGCCATCTCTGTCTCTTTCTTTCTCACATACACACACACCATGTAACAACAGGCATTGATGATTAACTGGAAGTGAGAGAAGAGATTTAAACTAAAATGAGTTAGACACGAGTTAGACACAGGAGACATTACCTGAATGGTAAGCATAAACATTTTATGTGTATCCTTAATAAACAGAACTCAATTGAAATTAATGTTCAACTAGCAGATATTGTAATTATTTTTGAAAATATAAAGGAAAATTACATAGTGATATTAAAATCTAAGGAAAATTCTACCTCAGATAAGTGAAAAATGTGCCAGTTTAGATAAAAGAGCTGGAAATAAAGAAACTTAAGTACTGTTTACAGAAACACTCTATTCAGCCTGTACTGAAAAATAAACAACTTAATCAATAGCAGCCTTTAAAGATCAAGACTTTGCCAAAACACAGTTGCTTTTCTGCCCTCTTTTTACTGGTAGACTTTTACACTACATTCCTCTACACTTTTTAAACTTATTAAAATATTTATACACTAAAATGCCCGTAAAGACACTTCTCTTCATCTCACTTCAACCTAGGATCTATCATGAGACACTTCTCCTCTGAAATGTGTTATGGTGCTTGGGTCACGTCCTCTTGCACACATATTTCATGTATGAGAGAATATTTTCCCTATTCCTACCATGACATCTTCTTTTAAAATGTCAAGATGTTGGCTAGGTACAATGGCTCATGCCTGTAATTCCAGCACTTTGGGAGGCTGAGGCGGGTGGATCACGAGGTCAGGAGTTTATGACCAACCTGGCCAATATAGTGAAACCTCATTCCTACTAAAAATACAGAACAGCTAGGCATAGTGTCCTGTGCCTGTAGCCGCAGCTATTTGGAAGGCTGAGGCAGAAGTATGGCTTGAACCAGGGAGGTGGAGGTTGCAGTGAGCCGAGATTGCACCACCGGACTCCAGCCTGGGTGACGAGCAAGACTCCGTCTCAAAAAAACAAAAACAAAACAAAACAAAAAAACAGGTGTCTTTATTAGCCAGTTTATTTCAGCCTAAGTCACTTTGTATGCTAGCTTTTATCCTGAAAACTTAAATTTAAATAGGTAAAAATTGTTTTCACTAGCATGACAAAATGATTGTTACAGCAATGCCCAAGACACTTTTAAACAGGGTCTGGCTCTGTTACTCAGGCATGAGGCTGGCTCACTGGAAAAACTGCCGCCCAGGCTCAAGCAATCCTCCCATGGAATAGCATACATGGTATCCACTAAGTAATTCTACATATGTGATGTATTAATTTGTATGTGTTGAACCATCCTTGCCTCTCTGGTATAAAATCCACTTGACTACAGTGTCTTCTTCTCTATGAAAAGTTATTACTAAGAATTTCACAACTACTTCCTCTTCCATTTTAAGGAAACTTACCACAAAAATTTCTTCTTCAGAGTCTGTACCTGATTAATCTAAAGTTACATCCCCAATATCATTTATTTTTTGTTACCTTGCTTAAATTTCTTCATAGTATTGATGACTGGATAAATCCACTGTATTTATATTCTTATTGTCTGTGTATTATGGGATTGTTGAGCTGACTCTGCTTTATTTACTGTTGCTTTTACGAGCATTTAGAAAGGTGCCTGACAGCTAAATGGCAGTTAGTTTTGTGTTGAAAGTTTACAGGAAATGAAAAATCACTCTTACTTTATTCATCAAAAACACAACTACAAACACTAGATCTTGAGTATATTTCTTCAGTGCTATGAATACACACAATATTTTACTTAAACTATACATATTTTTGTATAATTTAAAAATAAAATGGAAGTTCTTTGGAGACATTGCATGAACCTAAATCCTGATACCTACGGTGGTGTCTTACCAATAAAATTCACCCAAATATGTATTTGTGAGTTTATTTTTTAAGCTTAATACCACAAAGTAATTCTAACATTCAAGATAATGTGTGTCAGATTTGGTGAAATTGATTGATAATGTCAACTTTCAATGATTGGCTTCTTAGCATCAGCTGGTTTGATTGACTCTAAGAAGCCCATTTATTCAAGAATAATTATTAAGCATACATTGTCTGAATGAACAATAAACCAAAATTCTGCTGGTTTTGTAAAAGATAACATACATGTACAGAGCATAATTTTTATTTTTGAAAAGTGAAACTAAATAGAGAAGAAAAAAATGTAAGTAACATCTAAGTAACAATATATCTGAACAGTTACCCCTTAATTTCATTCAACAATATATTTACTGAGCAGTCATCATGTATCAATACTATTTTAGGCCCCCTTTTTTATTTTTTATTTTTAATTTTAATTATTATTTTTTTTTATTTCATTTTAGGTTTTGGGGTACATGTGCAGAACGTGCAAGATAGTTGGATAGGTACACACATGGCAGTGTGTTTTGCTGCCTTCCTCCCCTTCACCCACATTTGGCATTTCTCCCCAGGCTATTCCTCCCTAGCTCCCCCGCACCTCGCTGTCCCTCCCCTATAGGCCCCTTTTTACAGGGATCTTAATTTCTAGTTTGGTAACATATCAATAAGGACAAAGATAAATAAATGATGAACTCGATTTCATAAAGCAAGAAGTATAATGCAGAAAATAAAATAGCATATGATGGGAGAGTGTGAGTTTGGAGTGGTAGCTGGAGATGAGTGGAGTTACATTGTCTTTAAAACTGAGCTTCTTAAGGAAAGACATGTGCCTTCATGATTACTGATTCTTCAGTGAGTTTCAAATGTCAAAAGGAATATTAAATTATATACATATTTGAATTGTACTATGTATATTTTTATTGTTTTGCACTGTTACATCCCCAATATCTAGAACAATACCTGGAACATTGTAAATGTGTTTGTTGAAAGAATGAATGAATGAATGACAAAGCACATTTGCTAAAAGAATAAATGAAAAAAACATGAGAAGAAGGCTGAATCAATCTGGGGTTAAATGGAGAATATTTGATCTATAAATTTAGAAATTATCTTCAATTATTTATCTTAATAAAAATATGTACATTGAAAAATTTCAAGTAATTTTAATTATATATATATATATATATTCCTATTTCATTTATGATATTTGTACCCATATTGGTATAACTTTATCTTTAGATACAATGGGACACACTGGACTCAAACTACACATGCACACACATACAGACACACACATACTCATGTTCTTCAAGACAAGAGACACATTTTATTCATAATTTTAAGTGATTTTTTAACTAAGTGAGCAGATATCACTGAAATTTAAAGTGTCAATAGTACCTTTATTCTAGATTTTGGAGTCTGAATGAACAGAATAAATGGGATATAACATTTATCTTTGACAATGTTAGTGAATATTTTCATCAGTTTGAGATTAACAATTGTACCTCATACCATAAACCACGTTAAGTCAAAATATACAGAAACACACAGGTGTTGAGCCAGAAAATAAAATAGAGAAGACTTTGGAATTCAATTACCATTTATCCAGAAACAATAGGTAGACCAATTAGAAACTTTTGAAGAAGTCTATTAGTAGTAAATTTGGGAATCAACAAAAATATTGAAAAAGTATTTTGCTGGAAGTTATGACAGTACTCCAAAATAGAAGATTGAAAATAGAAGAGAATAAAGAGGAAAAGTGACCTCGGATACGGTAGCGAAAATATTGATCACAGGTTTCATGTCAGATTAATGGTTTCATCCATTAAAATAAGGAAATAAGCATAGAGCAGTTTTTGTCAGAAAAATATTAAGTATAATTTTCTCCAATAATTAGTCATGAGTATAATTTTTCCAAAATTTAAACTGCTTACTGCAACCACACAACTAATAAATTGTGATATAATCTCCATCCTTTTATGGGCTAACCTACTACATTTCAAGTATACAACTCTGCCTCTCCATGTTATCTGGGAGATTACAATTTAGATGATTGTAGGCAAATAAAAACTCATGATAAATTGTAGATTACCCTATCACAAAGCAGAAATTAATTAATTTCCAAAATAAACATACTCAATTGAAGAGATACTGAGTAGACAGGTCCAAAACAATGCTATCTCTATCATTTAAGAACACATTGCATGTGAGTAAAATGCATCTCAGGGTAAACACACTATATCATGTATTTCACCTGGGTATTTTCTTATAAACATAGAATTTCATGATCCTACACATTTTAAAAATTATTTATAAGCTAAAACTTACCTCTGGAAAAAAATGTTAGTTTAAGCAGAATTTATATTTTTACCCTGGAACTTTCTTTTGTTATTTTTATCTTGCTAATTTGTAAGCATGATAGAAGTAGTAACCTCATTTTGTAAATAAAAAAATGCAGAGCTATAATTTTATACTCTCTGCTAAGCATAAATTTAGTAAATGTAGTGCCATATGGCTCATCATTATAAAAGTTAGCATTTCCACTTGCTTTGTAAATCTCTTCAATTTTATGGAGCATAGAAAGAAAACTAATTGCTAAGTGAGGTCACAGCATTTCTCTCTCTGAAGCACTGAACATTCATAAGCTTAGTATATTTTTTTCAAGAGAAAAGTAAACTACATTTGTAAATGAGATGTTATTATGATATAATTATTATTTCAGCTTTTTACAAGACATGTTTACTGGACAATTATCAAACAAATTTCATCAGTGTATTTTCAGCCAAACAAAATGGATTTATTAAAAAATTACAATGATGAGCCATTTTAATAAAGCAATGTAAATTAGTTTTTATATAAATGAGGACTTTCACAGGGACAGAATTAAACTCTTCATAAAATTTATATAAAGAATTTGGTAATGCAAACCTTATACTTTGTTATAATTTTTTAAGTCAGCATTTAATTTGAATCTTAGAAATTATATTTCTTTTGGAAGATAATTTTTCTATTTATCAATTTTATTAGTACATGCAGATATAATTTACAATGAAGTCAATAACATCATATACAGTTTTTGACTTAAGGAAATAAAAAACGGTTTCCATTGTCCCAAATTATTGTTAATGTGATTCTGGCTCTAACTATGGTCAAAGAGAACATTGTCAAAATATTTTAGAAAAATTGCAACATAACTTTTTAATATCAGACTTAAATAAGACTGACTTAAATAGACTAATTCTTAACTTCAGGTTTTAATGGCAGTGCTGGTGGTAGTTGTGTTTCATTTGTGTTGTGTGTGTGTTTTGAACAAAACTGGCAATATCACTTCATCTAAAATTTATTCAAATTGTGTTACAAAGATTTATGAGTATTGATTCCATGTTTTAAACAATGTTATTTAGAAAATGTGCCATGCATTGTTTATCATGTTAAATAGCAAAAATAAATTGTAGTCATTTATCGTTCATCATTTTCATTTTCATTTTAATTTTATGGCTCAAAAGACTGTCATTGTCTTTGTGCTATTTGTTTTACAGAATGTGTGTGTATATGTGTGTGTGTGTGTGTGTGTGTGTGTATATATATATATATGCAGATATATATTATGCTTAATGTATAATTAAAAACATTCACTCAATAATTCAGGTTTTGATGGTAATGGTGGTCATAGTTGTGTTTGTGTGTTTGCGTGTATGTGTGTGTTTTGAACAAAAGTGGCGATATCACTTTATCTAAAATTTAATTAGTCATTAATTATGTTACAAAGATTTGCAAATATTGATTGCATCTTTTAAGCAATGTTACTTAGAAAATGTGCCATGCCTTGTTTATCATGTTAAATAGCAAAAATATATTCTCCTGAGAGTTGTAGAGATTGTTCAGTGGTCTTGTGTTTGATCTGAATGAGGTGCTTAAAAAAAAAAAATCTTTTTTCTGAATCATTGAGTGAATGGATTTTTTTAAAATTATTATCCTTTAAGTTCAGTAATACGTGCCCAGAACATACAGACTTGTTACATACGTATATATGTGCTGTGGTGGTTTGCTGCACCCATCATCCCATCATCTATATGTTTTTTCTTAATGCTATCACTCCCCTTCCCCCTACCTCTGACAAGCCCCAGTGTGTTCCCCTCACTGTGCCCATGTGTTCTCATTGTTCAGCTCTCACTTATGAGTGAGAATATTTGGTGTTTGGTTTTCTGTTCTTGTGTTAATTTGCTGAGAATGATGGATTCCACCTTCATCCATGTTCCCGAAAAGGACAGGAACTCATCTTTTTTTTTTATTTTGAGACAGTCTCATTTTGTCACCAGGTGCCAGGCTGGAGTGGTGCAGTGGCATGATCTCGGCTCACTGCAACCTCCGCCTCCTAGGTTCAAGCAATTCTTCTGCCTCAGCCTCCTGAGGAACTCATCTTTTTTTTATAACTGCATAGTATTCCATCGTGTACATGTGCTACATTTTCTTTATCCAGTCTAACATCGATGTGCATTTGGGTTGGTTCTAAATCTTTGCTGTTGTGAATAGCGCTGCAATAAACATACGTGTACATGTGTATTTATAATAGAATGATTTGTAATCCTTTGGGAATATACTCAGTGATGGGATTGCTGAGACAAATGGTATTTCTAATTCTAGAACCTTGAGGAATCTCCATGCTGACTTCCGCAATAGAACTAATTTACTCTACAACCAACAGCGTAAATGTGTTTCTATTTCTACATCCTCTCCAGCAGATGCTGTTTCCTGACTTTTTAATGATTGCCATTCTGATTGGTGTGAGATAGTATCTCATTGTGGTTTTGACTTGCATTTCTCTAATGACCAGTGATGATGAGCATTTTCTCATATGTTTGCTGGCTGTGTAAATGTCTTCTTTTGAAAAGTGTCTGTTCATATCATTTGCCCACTTTCTGATAGGATTTTTTTTTCTTGTAAATTTGTTAAAGTTCCTTGTAGATTCTGGATATTAGCCCTTTGTTACATGGATAGATTGGAAAAATCTCCCATTCTGTAGATTGCCTGTTCTCTGCTGATAGTTTATTTTGCTGTGCAGAAGCTCTTAAGTTTAATTAGATCCCATTTGTCAATTTTGGCTTTTGTTGCAATTGCTTTTGGTGTTTTAGTCATGAAATCTTTGCACATGACTATGTCCCAAATGGTATTTCCTAGGTTTTCTTCTAGTGATTTTATGGTTTTAGGTCTTTCATTTAAGTCTTTAATCCATCTTGAGTTAATTTTTGTATAAGGTGTAAGAAAGGGATCCAGTTCCAGTTTTCTGCATATGACTAGTCAGTTGTTCCAATATCATGTATAAAATAGGGAATCCTTTCTCCATTGCTTCTTTTTGTCAGGTTTGTCAAATAACAGATGCTTGTGGATGTGTGGTGTCACTTCTGAAGCCTCTGTTCTGTTCCACTGGTCTATATATCTGTTTTGGTACCAGTACCATGGTGTTTTGGTTACTGTAGCCTTGTAGTATGTTTGAAGTCATGTATCATGATGCCTCCGTGTTCTTTTCACTTAGGATTGTCTTGGCTCTATAGGCTCTCTTTTGGTTCCATATGAAATTTAAATTAGTTTTTTTTTCTAATTCTGTGAAGAAAGTCAATGGTAGCTTGATGAGAATAGCATTGAATCTATTCATTCCTTTGGGCAGTATTGCTGTTTTCATGATATTGATTCTTTCTATCTATGAGCATGGAAAGTTTTTCCACTTATTTGTGACTTCTCTTATTTCCTTAAGCAGTGGTTTGTAGTTCTCATTGAAGAGGTCCTTCACATACCTTGTAAGTTGTATTCCTATTTTATTTTCTTTGTAGCAATTGTGAATGGGAGTTCACTTGTGATTTGGCTCTCTGTTTGTCTATTATTGGTGTATAGGAATTCTTGTGACTTTTGCACATTGATTTTGTATCCTGAGACTTTGCTGAAATTGCTAATCAGGTTAAGAAGATTTTGGGTTGCATCCTGAGACTTTGCTGAAATTGCTAATCAGGTTAAGGAGATTTTGGGTTTGCATATCTTTTTCTAAATACTCAATCAGGTCATCTGCAAACAGAAATAATTTGATTTTCTCTTTTCCTATTGGAATACTCTTTATTTTTTTTCTCCTGCCTGATTGCTGTGGCCTGAGTTTTCCAATGCTATGTTGAATAGGAGTGGTGAGAGAAGGCATCTTTGTCTTGTGCTGGTTTTCAAATGGAATGCTTGTAGCTTTTGCCCATTTAGTATGATATTGACTGTGGGTTGATCATAAATAGCTCTTATTATTTTGAAATATGTTTCACCAGTACCTAGTTTATTGAGAGTTTTTAGCATCAAGAGGTGTTGAATTTTATTGAAGGCCTTTTCTACATCTATGGAGATAATCATGGTTTTCCTCATTGGTTCTGTTTATGTGATGGATTTTGTTTATTTATTTGCATATGTTGAATCAGTCTTGCATCTCAGGGATGAAGTCAACTTGATCATTGTGGATAAAGTGGTTTTTTTTTGTTTTTGTTTTTTTTGAGACAGAGTCTTGCTCTCTCCCCAGGCTGGAGTGCAGTGGCATTTCTTGGCTCACTGCAACCTCCACCTCCTGAGTTCAGGTGATTTCCTGCCTCAGCCTCCTGAGTGCTGGAACTACAGGATAATTTTTTTTGTATTTTAGTAGAGACGAGGTTTCACCATGTTGGCCAGAATGTTCTCGATCTTCTTACCTCGTGATCTGCTTGCCTCGGCCTCCCAAAGTGCTAGGATTACAGGGGTGAGCCACTGTACCTGACACTTGATAAGCTTTTTGATGTGCTGCTGGATTTGGTGTCCCAGTATTTTAATGAGAATTTTCACATCGATTTTCATGAGGGATATTGGCCTGAAATTTTCTTTTTTTATTGTGTCTCTGCCAGGTTTTGGTATTAGGATGATGCTAGTCTTGTGAAATGAGATAGGAGGAGTACCTCTTTTTCTACTGTTTGGAATAGTTTCACAAGGCATGCTACCTGGTTCTCTTTGTACCTCTGGTAGAATATGTCTGTGAATCCATCTGGACCTGGGATGTTTTTTGTTGGTAGGCTATTAATTACTGCCTCAATTTCAAAACTTGTTATTGGTTTATTCAGGGATTCAACTTCTTCCTGATTTAGGCTTAGGAGAGTGTATGTGTCCAGGAATTTACCCATTTCTTCTAGATTTTCTAGTTTATTTGTGTAGAATTGTGTTAATTTATTTTTTAGAAAATAAATTCACTGGATAGATTTCTTCCTTTCAAATAAAAGCAAAAAGAAACACACATTTTTTATTCTTCCTAGGATTGAACCTAATGCATATAGTTTCTGGAAATGGATGTCTTTTTTAAAGTTTGCTTGTAATAAAATTTCACATTCCAATTTATCTTTCTCCATAAATTTCATTTAAGAACAAAACTTTGTGTGATAATCATTTATTAAATAGAAAGAAATTGCAGGTTCAGTGGTGCGGTTCTTCCAGTGTTACCTTTACAAAAATAGGTCACCCATTCATGCCTGCATGCAATAATCAATTACATAAGTATTTGCAATGTGCCAAAAATTGTACTTAAGGCTCAGTATACAAAATGGTAGGCAGAACTACAGAGGAAAATGCAGCCCCTGCCTACATCAGAGTATGAGAAATATTAAAGCTGGGCTATGACACACGCCTGTAATCCCAGCACTTTGGGAGGCCCAGATGAGCAGATCACTTGAGGCCAGGAGTTCTAGAACAGACTTGCCAACATACCAAAACCCATCTCTACAAATGAAAAAGAAAAAGTCTGAGTCCAGTGGTGTGTGAACCTGTACTCATGAGGTAAAGTTGGGAAAATAGCTGGAGCTCAGGAGTTTGAGGCCACAGTGAGCTGAGACTGTGCCACTGCACTCCAGCATGGGTGACAGAGCAAAACCCCTTTCTCAACAAATAAATGAATAAATTTAAAAAATAATAATATTAGAGTATTCTAAGATAATCTTAAAATCAAAATGGTTTTTATTTTCTACAAGGCCTTTTAAATTTTGACTACTAATATAGTCCTTATTAGTATAGATAGAATCAACACAAACTTATAAAATTGGCATTTGTATCTCTCACACAATGAAGGAACAAAAAAACTTCAAAGTTTTAGATAAAGCAGTTGAATGTTATTATTTAATGTTTGATAATGTTTCTTTTTAGATAGAACTAAATCAACAGTGACTTGAGGACCTTAATGCTCTATTCATAAACACTTCAATGAAAATAAGATTTGTAACTGAATATTAGGCAAGAGTATTTTCAGTATGTCTTGAGAACCCCTTCTATTTGGAAAACGCACTATGGAGGAATAACAGGCATATACAAAGTTGTACACATTTAATGTACACAACTTAAAAAGTTTGGAGAGCTAATGTTAAACACTCTTTAATATGCTTAGTGACATATAGCCCCTTCCTTTAACTAGGAAGCCAGAACCTATAACACTTAGCTCTTTGTGGGCATCAAAAGTTAAATAAATTATACTAGTTGGTTGTTAAGTAAAGAAAATTACCTTCATTTTTAAATAACAAATATAGAAAGTTTTCCTTGGGGTACTTTTAATTGTACCTCAGGACTTTTGGTGACTAAAACTTGTCCCCAATATAAAAAATAAATTTGTGAGTACATTAAGTTCAATTATAGTAATAACCCTATAAGAGCTATAATAAGAAAATACTTCCCATTATTCCTACTTTTAGAAAATAATTTTTACAGTCTTTTAGTTGGGTTTATTTCTAAGTATGCCATATTGTATGGCTTTAAATTTTATTTTTCAATTGTATATTGCTGGTACATAGAAATAATTTGAGAACTACTCTGTATTTTTTGTCTCTTTTTTTTGAAATTTATAATAAAAATAACAAAATTATAAAATATAGATTACAATAATAAAAACCATCTAAATAAACAGATGTCACTCTATTTTAAAAATTTTATTTCAATACTTTTTCTGAGGACACACTTTTCACTATATAGTTATGTCTGTAATTCCCTCATTTTTCTGTTTGTTTCTTTATTTTATCATTACCTTTTGTTTCTGGTTGCTTTTTTCCCCTATTTTCCCCAACGTTACAGTAAACACACACTAAAAATGAATTTTATAGCATGATGTACTATTTTTTTTCCTTCCTCATCAAATGGCATTACTTTTTCTGCCTTGTTTTAAAATAGGAGAAAAGGCATATAAATTTAACTAACAGGTAGACATGAGAGCCTTCTGAATGAAGATCCAAATTCCCAATAAGTTACAGAGATTTCCAAGTGAGTTACAGAGACAGATGAATTACTGAGGCCACAGTCAAGAATGCAGGCTCAGAACATGCCTCAGAGTTTGAGAGTCTGGAACAAACAAGGGAATTGCAAGGTAATGTACAAAATAGGAGCAACTGATGGCCTTTAGAAAAAGACCTAAATTTGCTAAAAGTCTAAAAAAGTAGTTCTTAAATTGTCTTTATTTGAAGAAACCTTTATTGTTACAGTTTTTAGGAAAGATATCTTTATGTCTTCCCAGAATTTTGGTGAAATTTTCCCTTTATGCTATAATTTTTGGAATAATTCTAGCATACTAACAATTTGTTTTTCTACTTTTCAATGTTCATGTTAGTAATGACTTGGCACCATTATTTCAAACAATAAATGCATAATAATGTACAACACAGTATTCTCATTTATGGAATTTCTATGCTCTATCATGAATATTTCAAAACTGAAATAATTCTGAGATACATAAAGTTGTTTAAATAAATTACATTAATGTTTTGAATAACATATTATTTCTCACTAAATATTAAAAGCCAGTCTGAGCTCCTGGTTCTTATCAGCTTATTAGATAATAATTCTGTCCCAGCATAAGCACTACTGCAATTTTTGGAAATTAAAGACTTTTGTTGACTGTTAAACAATCTGATAAACTTATCATTTGAAGTGTTTTCTTTTCTAGATTCTAAAAATAGTCATACATTCTTATACTTTTTCACGTAACTTAAACAGTATAATGAACTGTATGGTACATAAATTTAACAAGAAATAAATAGGATCTAAATATTAGATACACAGGGACAAAAAGATGGAAACATTAGACACTGGGGATTCCAAAAGGGAAGAGAGTGAGGAAGGGGTAAGGGTTAAAAACCTACCAACTGGGTACTTTGTCCACTACTTAAGTGTAGGGACAATTCAAAGCTCAAACCTCACCATCACCTAATATATCCATGTAACAAACCTGCATGTGTACCCTCTAAATCTGAAATTTAAAAATTTAATTAAAAAATAGCATATGTAAATAGAAAAGATGAGAAAATTATAACTTGCCTATAATATCATTCCCACCCCTGATATTATCTTTATTTACATGTGAGTGTTATCTTTTAATATATTTTATATGCATATAAATGCATTATTTTGAAAATACAATTTTCTTTCCAGATTGCTATGTAGGGATAAATTACAAAGGAGCACAAGAAACATTTGAGAGATGTATATGTTTGATATCTTGATTGGTGTATATTATGATGTTCAACAGTGTTAAAATGATCAAGTTGCACAATTTAACTATTTGTAATATATTGCATGTCAATCATATCTTAATAAAGCTGCTAATATTTATGAAAAAGGAAATGACAAATATTTATGGAAATCAATTTTACATAAGTATGCAAAGGTAACTGAATGAATTATTATGCTTCCATTTGAGTCACGAAAGCAATTTTTAATGAAAACAATGTTTTTCTTCAGTATCATGTGAATAGATAATTTGCTTATCACTTTAGATGCCATAAATTCTAAATAAAAATTTCATTTCTTGGAAGTCAGTTTAGCATTCTAATTAACAATGATATCTTTTAGCAAAGTGTCTCTAAGGTCAGCTGCTAAATAATAAGTCACTGTGTATGTGTCTATGAATAAATTTAAGTATTTCAATTCATTATGTAAATTTTAAAATTAACTCATATTCTGACAAAATCATATTTGTACTTTTGTTTTAATCATACATTCATTGCACATTGTGCATAGTGTTTTAATTTACATGATGCTATTTGCTTACTAAATTTTGAAATATCTTAACTAGAAAAGTAATAAAAGGTATTCTTTAAATTCTTTGTTAAATAGCTACATCTTATTGTGATTAGATATACTTGGGCAAAAATATTTAAAATAATTTGATACTTATGGACATTATGTTTGTTTTATTGTCTCAAATATAGAACAAAAATTCCATGCGTCTTCTCCAACATCAATATTTGTAGTAATAAAGTACGAATTCATTTATTTGAGTGCAAATTTGGGGATCTTTCACACAAAGAAAGAAACTTTACCATGTTACTATATCCACTCTTCCCAGATCACTATAATTTTTTAAACCATAAAAAATTATCCAGATTATTTTATTATCAAGGTTAACATATTAATATTACATTAATGTCAACATTGTATTATTATACATAACTATCATCATAAATATTTCTTTTTTCCCAATCTTTATAGTTTTACTGATTAGTCATCAAATAATTCTTTATGCATATATTACAAAACTTAAGTAGATCCTGATGTGCTATGAAGTCTTAGCTGAATAGACTGTGAGAGGTGCCAGAAAGACAATCACTTTGATTGCAAGAAGAAAGGTGTATTTAGACTCTGATTCCAAAAATGTGAAAGGGCAGATGTTATTTAAACCCCATTGCAGATTCCTTAAAAGAGCCGAGGGCTCTAATTTGAGGAGGTTCATAGGGATTTATTTATTTAAACAAAAACTGGTTTCTTTGTCAAAGGAAATTAGCCAGGGAAGAGAGATATATTCTACTGGTGGAAGTAGGCAGCAGCAGTTGAGGTTGGAACACATCTTAATAAATAAACTTACATAAATCAGACAATAATGCTAGATTTGGTTTGAATTTCAGAGTCATTTGGGGTATTCATAAATCCTCTCAACTCAAGACCTCCTGCATCATCTCAAATTTTATAAAAACCACTATTTGAAAATGCCATTATGGCATGTGTGTTTGTGTGCATATTTATGTGTGTGCACATATGTATGTATGCCTAGGGATGGTATATCTAGACATTTAAAAATATAGTGTTAATTATAGTAAGCTTTAGAGAAAAAATAAAGGGTTGTAACAGTAAATAGTTTGAAGAAATAAATTCAAGAAAATGGAATAATGAAAAGAAACTCTTCCCAATATATAAGCCATAGGTTTAAATGTGTATTCATTTTAGAATGGCTGAAAATGTATTAATGAAGGAATTCTTCACAGGTACTTATTGTTTTAGCTTATAAATGTTTTATTAAAATAAATGAAAAAATAATTTGAATGAATAAATGCAGAATTAAAGTGCTGGGAATTAATTTTTTATATTATATGATATGGTTTGTCTGTATCCCCACCCAAATCTCATCTTAAATTATAACTCCCACAATTTCCACATGTCATGGGAGGAACCAGGTGGGATGTGATTGAATTATGGGGCAAGTCTTTCCTGTACTGTTCTCATGATAGTGAATGAGTCTGATAAGATCTGATGGGTTTTTTTTTTTTTTTTTTTTTTAGACGGAGTTTCGCTCTTATTACCCAGGCTGGAGTGCAATGGCGCGATCTCAGCTCACTGTGACCTCTGCCTCCTGGGTTCAGGCAATTCTCCTGCCTCAGCCTCCCGAGTAGCTGGGACTACAGGCATGCACCACCATGCCCAGCTAATTTTTTAATATTTTTTAGTAGAGACGGGGTTTCACCATGTTGACCAGGATGGTCTCGATCTCTTGACCTAGTGATCCACCCGCCTCAGCCTCCCAAAGTGCTGGGATTACAGACGTGAGCCACCACGCCCGCCCTGATCTGATGGTTTGTAAAACAGGAGTTTCCCTGCACAAGCTCTCTCTTTGCCTGCTGTCATACATGTAAGATGTGACTTGCTCCTCCTTGTCTTCCACCATGATTTTGAGGCCTCCCCAGCCACGTGGAAGTGTAAATACATTAAATCTCTCTTTTTATTTTAATTGCCCAGTCTTGGGTATGCTTTTTCTAGCAGTGCTATTAAAGAACATCACATTTGGCATCAAAACATCACAATTTTATTTTCTGGCTTTACCTTACCTTATGTAAACATCCTTTAGTTAACAATTTAACCCAGTTAAAGAAAGGCACATCAAACCAATACCAAGGCTTTTAGTATTATTTGCTTTTTTACTACTTTATAATATATGTAGCACACTGTTTGCTTCTTCAGAAAGTAAAAAAAATAGAGAAAAGTTCAAATGATTGATGGATTCACAGATTAATGAGGCTGAGAATAAGTGCAGAATGGTGGAGACTGTGACCTTCAAAAAAAGTTGTGTCTGTCTTATCTTAAGAGAAAGCCACCACTGACTTCCAGCTAATTCTTGCCATGTGGGAAGGTGGTACCAGCATTGACAGTTCATCTCATTATATTTAAGAGAAATAGGACATCTAAATTCGTATTTAAAGGTTGTCATTTTTATTATATCTGAAACTAATTCACTTTTTAAGTCACAGAAGGGACATGATGGAAATGAAACAAAATGCATCTCTGGCCAAAAAAACAACATAAAGCAAAGTTTGTAACTGCTGTGATTGAACAACTGTAAGAGGTTGTATTAGTTTATTTTCATGCTGCTGATAAAGACATACCTGAGACTGGGAAGAAAAAGAGGTTTAATTGAATTTATAGTTCCACATGGCTGAGGAGGCCTCAGAATCATGGTGGGAGGCGAAAGACACTTCCACATAGTGATGGCAAGAGAAAATGAGAAAGATGAAAAAGCAGTAACCCCTGATAAAACTATTAGATCTCTTAAGATTTATTCACTACCACAAGAACAGTATGGGGAAAGCACCCCTATGATTCAAGTTATGTCCATCAAGTCCCTCCTACAACACATGAGAATTATGGGAGTACAATTCAAGATGAGATTTGGGTGAGGACATAGAGACAAATCATATCATTCTACCCCGGCTCCTCCAAATCTCATATCCTCACACTTCAAAACCACTAATGCCTTTTCAGCAGACATTCTCCAAATGGGAGAAATTTGCCAAAACAAAAAGATTACAGGGTCCATGCAAGTCCCGAAATCCAGTGGGAAGTGACATTTTAACGCTCCAAAACAATCTCCTTTGACCCTAGGTCTCACATCCAGGTTATGCTGATGCAAGAGGTGGGTTCCCGTGGTCTTGGGAAGCTCCACCTCTGTGGCTTTGCCGGGTACAGCCTCTCTCCTGGCTGCTTTAATGGACTGGCATTGTCTGCAGCTTTTCTAGGTACAGGGTGCAAGCTGTAGGAACATCTATCACTCCGCGGTCTGGAGGACAGTGGCCCTATTTTCATAGCTCCACTAGGTGGCGCCCCAGTAGGCCACTCTCTGTGGGCACTCCAACCTCACATTTCCCTTCTGCACTGCTGTAGCAGAGGTTCTCCATGAGAAGCCCGACCCTGCAGCAATCTTCTGTCTGGGCATCCAGGCACTTCCATACATCTGAAATTTAGGAGGAGGGTCGCAAACACCAATTCTGACTTCTGCTAAACCACAGGTTCAACCCCATGTGGAAGCTGCCAAGGCTTCGGGCTTGCACCTCTGAAGCCATGGCTGGAGCTCTACATTACCCCTTTTCAGCCATGGCTGGAGCTGCTGGGATACAGGTTAAGTTATGTAATAGTGAAAAAAATCTTTGTGACTTGCAATAACGATAATATTTCTGTATTATTTTACATGTATATGGAGGATTAGTTTTGGATATATTCTACAACTCCTTCAAAATAAGGTCCTATCTGAAGGGCATGTTATCTGGGACATACCTAGACTTATTGCAGAAAGAAACCTATGAGCTAAGATGGAGTCACAAGAGGGATTTCAAAATTTCTCCTAAAAAGTGGCACATGTTACATTTGCTCAGATTTTGTTACCAAAACAAGTCATATGACCGATTATAACAAAAATAGGAAGCAAAATTTTATCCACATTTAGGGTTAGACATCACAAGTCACATGGCAAAATCTGAGATTAGTGTATTAACTGAATATGAATCTCTTCAGAAAGGAAAATAAAAACTTGGGAAACATATTACAGTTTACCACAATCCTCAAACTAAATTCTAGTGGAAAATGATGTTAGGACAAAACGAGAGAAAGATATGGGAAATAATTAGAATGCCTGTCTTAACAGATATCTCTCCAAAATCAATTCATATAGAATAATGATCAATACTATAAAAATAAAATCCAAATTAAATATTTTTCTTACTTTCATTTACATTTAATCAAGCATATGGTTCCCTTAAATTAAAGTCCAAACAGAAAAATCTAAGTACCATGAATAGGTTCAGATTGTAAAATAAACATCACGTCAACCTTAAATAAAGCCCCTGTAATTTATTAAACAATAGAATGAATTTTTATAAATGTAGATAAATAAATAACATAATTTGAATTATAATATTTGATTATGAGATCTGAATCACAATTTCAATTACAATTTTAACTCATAACAATTGATTTTTATTTTAAAATAAAAAAATGAATATAGTGTGTTGTTTTAGCAGACTAAAATCATGGTCACAAGTTCTTCCATTTCATACATCAAATTTTTGTCATGGGTCTTTTTAGCTTATTTTACACAAATGTAGAGAGTTCCTTACTCCTTACATTTGAGATAGCCTTGTCATTTGCTTTGGCAAATAGGAAATTAGCCTCTTTCACACAGGCAAAACTAAAAGTTTGTAGATTTCAGGGCCTGCACTCTCAATGCTGTTTGATTACATCTGCCATGTGAATAAGTCAAGGATGGGTGAGTCCCCAGGGTGAGGAATGATATGGCATTCATTGTCTCAGCCAACAACAGCAGATACATACCATATAAATGAGGCTATTCAATGTAGCCCACGCCATAGCCAATCTGCTAACTGTACGTGTAGAGGAGGCAAAAGTTTACCCTCTTAGGGTTCCTGGCTGGGCATGAGAATAAATTGATTAGATAGACTAAAAGGAGAAGAAAACATACACATTTAAGTTTTATGTGACACAGGAGGCCGCATAAGAAAGTGAATACTCAAAGAATGGACAAAACTTACAGACAAAGATAGGTTATGGTGAAAAAGTAACTAAATTATGTGTGGAGGCTAACGGAAGATAAGAATTATTTTAACCAGGTCTGTGTATACAGAATTGTATCAGCTATGACTACCGTTTGAATAATTATATTTATCCTCCCGATACAGGGAGAGCATCTTTCACATAGGATTTTCAATCTTCTGCTTCAGGAAGAAAAGGAGAAGAATAAGATGTCTTTCTGGAATCAGCTATTTTTAAAGTGCCATTAGAAGTAGTTCTTATGTCAAAGTGACATATTTTGGGGTGGCATATTCTGGCACTCTCAAAAGAGACCCGTAAGTGAGCCCAAGTGAAAGCAGCTAAGCCTGACCAAGAGGAGAAAAACTATGCAGATTCAGAGTGGAAAAAAAGTGGCGTTGTTTAAGCCAATACATTTAAAGATCTTTTGTCATGCTGAAAAACCTTCTCACTGTCATGATGTCATATATTTTAATAGGAATATAATAATTTTCAGGCAATTCTCCAAAATATGTAAGAGTTTCTTGTTGCTGCTTTACTATAGAATAGCATAAAATCTTTCAGTTACTTTAATGTATCTTTGTCTATCTTACAAAGAAATGTAGAGCCCAGTGAATCTGATAACATATGTTCTTAAGTAACATTGTTTGATGGTGCAGAAGTGTTATAAATGATCTGATAACCAGAGAAGCGTTTTTATATTATTCACCAGAATTTACGTATAAAGTAGGAGTGAAAGTTGTGTTCTTCTATTATTTCAGAAAATGAAAGAAAAAAACCCAGTTCTATATAAAGTTAGTTACTAGTGATACTGAGGAGTAAGGGGAAGAAAAAGGAGATAGGACTGAGTTGAGTTTATATAACAGAAAAAAAAGTGCTTTATACCTACCTATATATTTTTCAAAGTCTCATCAATTTACTATTAATTAACCTAGTTTTTACAATTTTTTCTCTAATTAGGCTGATTACTTTTGGCCATAGGCAAAATACAGAGAAGTTAAAGCATAGGTGACTGAAAGAAAATAAGCATATAATCAGCGAGAAACGACTATGCTTTTGCAAGACTGCATTTTTAAATGTATTCTAATGTGCTTGAGACCTATAATAGACAAGAAGGATTGAAGTTAGCTTGTGCTTTAAATTACTTTAAGGTTATCTAGGACATTCTTTGAAGGCAACCTAATAGGACACTGAGTGTTTTGTTAAATCTGCAATAAGCAGTTTTATTTTACATCAAACAGAGGTGAATTTAATAGTTTGACCCAATTTCTTATGAAAAGAGCTCTTCGTGTAAAATACTTCAGTAGACTTTGTTCTGGAATACTCAAGGACATTAGGAAAATAGCACGTTGTTATGGTTTTGCTTGCAGGTTCAAGAGTTGAACTATCCTAAATGACCTGTTCTTCATAAAATGCCCTTGTAATTTGCTGATTTTGTTCCCAAGATGTACAAGAGTGCTGATGTACCGATCACTAAGTTCTGTTGGTATAATTATTTCAAGATAATTTTTTGAGTTGCAAGGCAGGTCAAAAGGGGAGAAAAAAACTTACAAAGTTTAATGAGTAAAGGAAGGGCGCTAATAAATGTTTTTAAATAAATTGTGTAGGCAGAATTTAAAAGGCAAGCTAACCACAAATAGTTACTACATTAAAATCAGCACTTACTTCTAAATAAATACTTTCTTCTGAACCCCTGAAGGGAATGATCTCAAAAGCATTTAGGATAAAATATTTTATAAACTTATGTGTAAAATTAGTGCCGGAAATGTACTTCATCAATGAGACAAATCAGAGCATGCAATGGAAATGCTCAGTCCTAAGGTCTTTTATTAATGT
The DNA here is from genome assembly GCA_031835075.1 of Saguinus oedipus. Lineage (NCBI taxonomy): Eukaryota > Metazoa > Chordata > Mammalia > Primates > Cebidae > Saguinus > Saguinus oedipus. The sequence goes on along the minus strand of CM063171.1, from coordinate 63,035,487 downwards.
ATTTTCTTCCCAGTCAAATTAAATATTCTTTGTAGTCATAACTATTTAATTAAAATAGCAAGTGAGATCTAAAGGAAGCTGAATATCACCATTCTGTTTGCAGTTTTGCCTGCCCATAAATAAAGGGATTTGCTTATTTAAACCCTTGAATCCTATATTTGTCTCACAGGAAAGCAGAAACAAAGGTAATGTGCCACTGGAGAACACTTTTGTTACCACTGATAAACCTACCTTGACACAAAATCACCCAAAGTCCATAGTTTAGATTAGAGTTCACTCTGGGTGTTGTACATTCCACGTGTTTAAAAATTGAACAATGATATGTATCCACTATTATAGTATCATCACCAGTATTTTTGCTGCCCTAAAAATCCACTGTGGTTTACCTATTTATCTCTTTTCCCCTACACTGAACCCTAGTAAACTATTCACTAAGTTCACATTTTCACCTTTTTGAGAATTTCATATATTTGAAATCATACAGTGAAATAATACATTATGTTGTCTTTTCAGATTGATGTCTTCATTTATTAATATGCATTTAAGGTTTTGCTATGTTTTTAATGGTTTGGTAATGTACTTCTTTGTAGCATTGAATAATATACTTTGTTTGTCTATTTTCTGACTAAAGGACATCCTGATTGCTTTCAAGTTTTGGCAATTCTGAAGAAAGTTGTTATAAACATCTGTGTGCACATACTTGTAATAAATTTTCATCTCCTTTGGGTAAACACCACAGAGCACAATTACTGGGTTACATAGTAGCAGTATTATAATAATATTGATTACCCTCTTACTGTCTGACTTTCTCTGCTACTGGGTTTATTAAATAAATTTGTCATGTTGGGGATACCCATGTTGCAAACAACTGAGATTGGCCTTTTCCCAGCAGCTAGCTAGAAACTGAACTCTTCAGTCCAGCATCCTGAAAGAAACTGAATCTTTCCAACCACTTTGTTAGTGAGCTTACCTTAGTCACACCTTTGGTTGATACCCCAGCTTTGGCCAACATTTTTCATTGCATCCCTGTCGAAGCCCTTGGAACATAAAGGTCGGAATTCCTGACCCATAAAAACTGAAACAACAGTTGTGTGTTCAAGTTGCTAAGTGTGCTGTAATTTGTAACTGAAAGAGTACATGACTATTATAACTGTACGCAAAATAGCTTACAAATGAACAAATGAGTGAATATTGGTTTATTTATTTCTATATAATTTTTATGACTGTTAAATAATATAATAATGATATTTAGTAAATTGGCATTGTATTGCTTGGCTTACTAAGTGGTTGCTTTTATTATAAGTTCCATAATTATTATTAGTGTAACATAAAAATATACATCATTTTCAACTTAACATAATCATATAAGGTATACCTCTCTCAAATACAACTGAAACTACATAAAATAATGAATCAATAACTTAAAAACTCCAACCAGAAGATAAGTACATTTTAGGAGTTCTGTACTATAGTAAATATATGGGATTGGATTCATAAAAAAGTAGAATGGTGGAGATTACAGTCCACAACTGAAGTAAGCAATAAAGCTGTGATAGAGGTGAGAAGCATTTTACCTCTAATAAATATATCAATAAATCTTACATGATACATATGTGTCAGCATAATTGTATACATTTTAAACATACAGCAATTCACTTAAACCTCATAATTCATAACCATATATGTAGGTATTGGTATAATTCACATTTTCCAGATAAGAAAACTAAGTTTCCTTACATGAAGTTTTTGGTTTCCCAGTGCATATAAAGGTTATGTTTACACTCTACTGTAGAGTGACACTTTGTCTCAAGAAACAAGAACAATACAAAAGCACCCCACCGTATATCTGGGAGGCATTTTAGGATTTTTAAAACATTTTTACATATATTAATTATTTATCATAATAACCCTATTATGGGTTGTCTATGCTGTTACCTCCCTTTTTTGTAGATGATGAAACATAGGTACAGAGCAGATACATAAATTTCCCAAGTTTCATAGAGCCGTTAATGGCTAGAGCTAGGATTCCAATATAGGCAATTCACAACTGATGGCTGAATTAAAAATGATCAACACGAATGAACATTCAAGCATTACCAGATGGTGGTCATACATGCTATCTTCTTACCCATCTTTTGTAGTAACTATGCTTTATCAATCAGGGTGCCTCCCTGTCCAGCTATAGGACAATATTTTTCAGACCTGTTTTCAGTTACATATACTCCTGTGATGACTGCTAGGGATGTGAGCAGACGTGGTATGTCTGATTTCTCCCTCTGGTCCTTAATAGTTGTGCACTTTCTGTATTCCCACACACTAGAAAGTGATAAAAACTGGATTAGTGAACTTGGACTCACTAAAGAAAACTGAGCATAAATATCCAGAAAATATGATATCTATTTTTAAAAATATTTGAGAGAAAACAAGGTCATAGGAAAAAGATATTAAAATAGTCAATTCTGGATAAAGATTGATTTGAGTAAGAAATTGACATAAATCTTAAATTCTAGATATAGAATTTAGAAGACAGAGGGGCTGGAAAGTCAGTAATATTACAGTTAAGCATGTAACAAAGAAATCAGCATTTGACCACTAGTCGACAGTAAGGTCTTTCTTACAATGTTTTCAGTGAAAATGAAATTGCTGCTAGATTTCTATTCAGTCATTCTATTATTCATGTTTTAGAACAATAAATACATTTTATAGCTACAAACATGTATAATATTTACAACTCACCTTCCTTTCTGCATACAATTAAGCAGGTAATTTCTCCTGTAATTTATATAAACAAAGAACTGCCTTTTAGTAAAAGGCAGCACTGTTCTTTATATTCTTCCATCATTCCACTATCAGGAGTTGCCTATTGAACACTTCCCCTTGTAGGGTTTGGTGTCACTACAGTATTGTTTGTCCCTTTATCTCTAGTCTTTCTTTTCTCTTCCTTCTCCTTTTTCTTCTAATTTAAAATTTCTCTGTATTTATTCTGCAGAGTGTTTCTTGGCCATCTCCTTGTTTTCCTTACAACACCTGGCATGGACTGGTCCCTCCCTCCCCAAATTAACATAGTGACAAACTGGGAAAAGTAGAAAGAAATAGAAAGATGTCATAAAAAATGTACTGTAAGTAGAGATTAGGTAGAATTTTGAGAAGATAAGAACTTACAGATGAAAGGGAATTTTATGGCCAAATACAGGCCAGAGACTTTGACTCATTTATTGTTTGAGAATGTATGGAGATTAGAAGTAGGACAAGGTTGTCAGGCTTGGTAATTTCAAAGATAGAATATTACCTGCCTTTTAAGTATCCTGTATTCTAAGCAATGAGTTTCCTGCTTTTTTTTTTTTTTTAATTTCCCAAGAACTAACAGAGGTTAAATATAAAAAGAATAATGAATCTATAATTCCTGTATTTAGTATTTTAAATTACTATTTTTATTTGTATGTGGGGCAATAATCATCAAAAAAATAATAATAGCTACTATAATGTTTATTCTGTTTTGAATACCTGAAAGGTAAAATATTTTAGATAAACACACTCAATTTAGGGATTTTTAAATTTAATTATCAGAAAAATTTCATTCAGTAAGTATAATTATCATCACTTTATAAATTTAGACAGCTTAATTCAAACAGGTTAATTATCTTATTCAAGTTGCCAGAACTATAATGATTACACAAAAGATATAATTAGCCTAATTATATCAAGGAAATTGTAAAAGCCCTTACAATTTCCTTATGGCCAGTATTTTCAAGCTCTCAAATACAAAAATATAGTATGTTTATTGCCACACAGGTTGGGCAAGTAACTTTTATTACATTACTGTTGAAGAATATGTTATGGTGTCTAATCAACAATTTACTGAACTCAGATTCAATGCTAATAATTCTAATTCTTAGAGGACTATACAAATTAAAAATAAAACTATTGGTATTGTAGTTTTGTTTTCAATTCAACCTAAAAGTGAAATTACTTGCTTTCCACTAATATTTTTTTTCATGAAAGTAAAAGAGCCTTAAGTTTTCATGTTCTATAATCTAATAATAATAATAACAATATCTTTAACAATTTAAATGAAATAGCAAAACAGGACTATTTCCAAACTATCAAAGTAAATTGAGCTCAGTCTTTTAGACTGAAATCAAAATTGGTGTTTTTACTGAGAAACAAACACAATTTCTCAAAGAAATACAGATATCACTGAAAAATATTATCAGATATTTTTAGAAAGACATGAAACTTGACATATTCTGGTCTGGACTTTGTTTTTAAATAAAATGAGTCTGTCTGAATTGTCCTGAAAAGATACAAAAAATACTGCCAAAATCTTCAGTACTGGTAACTTGATGGCTAAAGAGAATGAGTTTTATTCTTGGACAGCAAATCAATCTGTATATAACAATAACAACAGCCAAAAACAGAGAAAGAAAGAGAGAACAAACAATTTATGGTTAAGATTTAGTCAGAGCTCCATGAAAACTAAATAATTGTAATTCCATTTTCAATAGAAACACTCTAAGTGATTTTGCTAAAAAAAAAAAATACTTTACTAAATGGCAAGTATGAATATATGAAGATAGTAAAATTCCAAAAACAATGTAGTTAATAAAAAATAGACAATGTGATGATTTACTACATTGATTAATTCTAAGTTGTTGAAATGTATAGTTTTGACAATTAGCTACTGGCTAAACTCAAGCCAGTTCTAGTGTACACTATGATTCATCTTATCCATTCCCATTCTGATTAGGGCATTCTAATAAGCATCATGGACCCATACAAAATGCTGAATCCTGTAGCATAGGTTGAACTTCACTGAAACAAGGTAAAAAAATAACATTTATTTCTACCATCTGTTGCAAAGTCTATTCTTAAGGAGAAAATTATTTATGTTTAAGGAATAATATGAACATCTTTATGGAAGTAGAATTTTAAGGGCTTCAAAATGGATATTAGTCTGCCCGGGATTTCATAACAAAATACCGTACACTGGATGGCATAAACAAAAACATTTATTTCTCACAATTCTGGAGACTGGGAAGTGAAAGATCAAGGTATCAATTTGGTTCCTCGTGAGGTTCTCTTTGTAGCTTGTAGGTCCACCTTCTTCCATTGCCCTCACCTTACCTTTTTCAGTGTGTGCAGGGAGAGAGAGAGGGAGGGTGGGAAGAAGTGAGTGAGAGAGAGAGAGAGAGAGAGAGAGAGAGAGAGAGAGAGTTTTCTTATAAGGCCTCCAAACCTATCAAATTATCGGATTACCCACCCTGCAACCAACCCTTAGGACCTCATTTAATTACTTCCTAAAGCCCTGTTTCCAAACAGAGCCACACTGGGGTTATAACTTTAACATGTTAATTTAGGGGGGACCAGTCCATGCCAGGTGTCGGTAAGAAAATACAAGGAGATGGCCAATGAGCACACTACAGAATAAATAAAGAGAAATTTTAAAATAGAAGAAAAAGGAGAAGGAAGGGAGAAGAAAGGCTAGAGAGAAAGGGACAGGCAATATGTAGAGAGGTCAAACCCTTCAAGGGGAAGTGTTCAATTCCTGGAGTAGAATGATGGAAGAATATAAAGAACAGGGCTGCCTGTTACTAAAACTTAACTTCTTATGTTCTCCATTGAGTCCTATCCTTCATTTTCTTTAAAAAGTTTTGATGTCTGGGACTAGCAGAACGGCCCATTGAAGTATTTTATTTAATCTCTCTCTCTCTCATTTCAGAGGAATGAAGAGCAGTGAGTAAATTGCATGTCCAAGTCTGTGTAGCACAGTGAGAAGAGACTGAAAGTAGGTAGTCACAATAAGGGTGATACATATGAGAAATTTGGAATCCATGGGAAGGCAGTGTAAAAGCACAAGATTGTATGTTCCTGTGAAATAACAGATATATTGGTTAGAATATTTTCCTATGGGAAGACTGAGATAATTTCATGTGTGTTAAACAACAAAATAACCTCAGAGGATAGAAAACGTATTTTATTGTGAATTCAGGAGTACAAATATATGCTGTGTATATATATCCTCTTACATACCTATCTGTGGGCATACACCCCCCCCCCACAGGTAGGCATGTGAAAGTGTGTATGTACACACAGAGACACACACATGCACAAACACAAATGCACACTATATCTATATATAATGTGGTTCATTGAGAATTTGTGGGAACATATTCAATTAATCATATACATTGTATATAAATGTTATATACTATATATATATATATATATATATATATATATATAATATATTTTCAAAATAGTAAGTCCTACTTGCTTTCAAAGGGAGTGATCAGATTATTTTGGACTCAGATCCAGGATAAATACTTTCTATAAAGGATTAAGTAAAAGGAGATAAAACTTTTTTTGGGGGGGGTTAGGGGTGGGACAGCAGGGGTGGGGAGGGTGAGGAGGGATAACATGGAGAAATACCAAATATAGGTGATGGGGGGATGAAGGCAGCAAACCATCTTGCCATATATGTACCAATTCAACAATCCTGCGTGATCTACACCTGTACCCCAGAACCTAAAGTACAACAACAACAACAAAAAAACTTGGAAAAGTAAAAGAAGAGAGGGAAATGTTACAAACAAAATTTTCTGGGTATAATAAACAGAAATATGTTGTGAGGATCATTATAGAGTAAAAATATTGGAAAATGAGGGTAAAGAAGTAAATATGGCATGAATTGTGCAGAGACTCTACTGCATGTGAGTATGACATTTATCCCTCAAGTTAATAATTCTTATCTTTGATGTTGTAACTCGTTTGAATGTAAGACATATTTGTCACTAATTTCTAATGAGGATACATAATTTATATTTGTAAAAATATAAAATAAATTGGTTTAAATTTAGCCCACTGGTAACTCATAATCATTTCCTTGCATGATGATACACTTGTGTCGTGGTAAAGAAATCAATTTATCATGCATATCTTGCAATGAATTATAAGCAGCACCCATATACTTATAGCCATATGGTCATAGGCATATTTTATTTATATAAACAGTATTTGCTATTGTTATTTTCCAAAAAGTTAAAGCAACGTGGAAAACTTATCTTTTAGGCAAAAGCAAGCTATCAGAGTATTTTGTACACAGTGTGGAAATCACAGAGTAAAATTGTTATGAGGGTTAATCTTGCAACAGAATGTAGGGTGTTAGGAGGAGATTGTAAAACAGAAAAAAAAATTTAATTCATATAGTATTCGAATTTGTCCTTATTACCTGATCTCTAGACTGATATGTTTTGGCTCTGGCAAAGAAAAAAGTGAAGGCATTGCTTAGAGGTATCTTTCAGTGGTCCATTCAGATTTGAGAAATTTGCAAAGATAGACTGTGCTATAGAAAAGGAAAGATAGACCTTTTGACAGAGTTAGGACCATCCACAGTGTTATTAAAAGAGACACCAAGTTAAATCGAGGACCATAAAGTATGATATCACTTATGCTCCAAGAGTATTTAGCAATTGATGACTTTGTATCATTGAAAGCTTACAGAATTAACAATTTCATAACTTTGGGACAAAAAGAAAAGTCTGAACTGGAAAGACTCAGAGGGAACATTTTGTTTAACTTAGAGTTATTTTCTTTTTTTTTTGTTTTTCTTTTTAATTTTTATTGCATTATAGGTTTGGGGGTACATGTGCAGAACGTACAAGATAGTTGCATAGGTACACACATGGCAGTGTGTTCTGCTGCCTTCCTCCCCTTCACCCACACTTGGCATTTCTCCCCAGGCTATCCCTCCCCAGCCCTCCCCCTGCTTTCCCTCCCCCATTACCCCCAATAGACCCCAGTGTGTAGTAGACCCCCTCCCTGTGTCCATGTGTTCTCATTTTTCTCACCCGCCTATGAGTGAGAATATGCAGTATTTCCTTTTCTGTTCTTGTGTCAGTTTGCTGACAATGATGTTCTCCAGATTCATCCTTGTCCTTACAAAGGACAAAAACTCATCATTTTTGATTGCTGCATAATATTCCATGGTGTATATGTGCCACATTTTCCCAGTCCAGTCTATCATCGATGGGCATTTGGGTTGGGTCCAGGTCTTTGCTATTGTAAACAGTGCTGCAATGAACATTCGTGTGCATGTGTCCTTATAGTAGAATGATTTATAGCCCTTTGGATATATACCCAGTAAAGGGATTGCAGGGTCAAATGGAATTTCTATTTCTAGGTCCTTGAGGAATCGCCACGCTGCACAAAAATCACAAGCATTCCTATAAACCAATAACAGACTTAAAGAGAACCAAATCAAGAACGAACTGCCATTCACAATTGCTACAAAGAAAATAAAATACCTAGGAATACAACTCACAAGGAACGTAAGGGACCTCTTCAAGGAAAACTACAAACCACTGCTCAACGAAATAAGAGAGGACACAAACAGATGGAGAAACATTCCATGTTCGTGGTTAGGAAGAATCAATATTGTGAAAATGTCTATACTGCCCAAAGTAATTTACACAATCAATGCTATCCCCATCAAACTACCATTGAATTTCTTCACAGAAGTGGAAAAAACCACCATGAACTTCATCTGGAACCAAAAGAGAGCCCGCATAGCCAAGTCAATTCTAAGCAAAAAGAACAGAGCGGGAGGCATCACACTACCAGACTTCAAACTATACTACAAGGCTACAGTAATCATAACTTAGAGTTATTTTCAAAATTAAAAAATAAAAAACAAAGTTGTATTTATACAATATTTTATGTAGTATGAATTATATCTCACACAATGTGACTATAATTATATAATGAATGAGTATTTAATTTTAATAAAATAGCTTAAATTCTATATGTTCTTTATTTATGTCTACTCTAAAATGTAATCTAAAGAGTAGTTGGCAAATTTAGGAGAAAATAATTTTTTCTCAAACTGGAATATAATTAAATAAGAATATTAGTGGTATATTCCTTTTTCTACTAATTCAAAAATAAATTATTTTACTTGTATTCCAAAATAATTTTTTGAAATGAAAAATAGCAATGAAAAGTGAATCTCAGAGAACTATGGGAAGAATTATACACACACACACACACACACACACACACACACACACCACACACACACACACACACACACACACATATATATATTTTACTTTTCCATACATATTCTGCTTACATAAAAAGGATTATTTATGGTTATTATAAAACAAATGTAAAGAAGAACTCTATTAGTACTACCTGCTAGCATTTATTACTAGAGCATCCCTTGATATCTAAATTGATCCCTTGTGATTATGAATATAGACACAAGGTAGGTCATGCTTTTAGTACTTCCAAAGGAAGATATTTGTAGAAATTCTGTATTCCCAATTCAAACAAAAAGCATAAAAATAATTCAGTCTAATGAAATTAGTGAGATTGGTGCTAATATAGTTTCTAAGTATTATAATTGTGTTTTGCAAGTGCGGACAGAGCCTATGGAAGGCAGTTCAGGGACACATGCTGAAAATAGAATTCCTCCCTCTCTTGGTCGAATTTTCTGAGAAAAGAAATGATGAGGGAGACAGAATTTCAATTTACTTTGGTTACTTAAATTAACATCTTTAAATCCAATTATGCTGGTAAGTAAAATTATATCTCTATGAAAAATGAACCTTGACTTTTTCAAGAAACATTGTTCTTAAAAAAAGTTTACATATGTGACATAAGACCATAAAGAAAAAGCTAAAAAGTAGATTGAGGTAGTTTTATTAGCAGGAATTAAACACTGAGTTTTTAAGGTAAAGAGACTTTTAATCTTCATTTTTATTTAGCTCACACAAATCTAACTAAATACTTTTGTGAAAAACATGCTTGAGAAAAATTATCATGCAAATAGAATTTCTGGCTTTGTTGAGGAAAGGAATACACTGAAGTTGTAGATATGGGGTAAGGGGAAATGATTTATGTTACCATGTGAGCTAGCTAAAATAGACATTTTCTGTATTTTTTTCTTATTATATGCCTTCTATGCCTTCAAATATAAACTCATTATCCCAGAAGACAATAAAGTAGTTTGAGATTAGCTGAAAAATCTTTTGTTCTCTTTTGTGATATACAAAACACTGTTATTTGAATTGTGCATATCAATTGTATTTTAACCAACATGGCCTCTTGAATGTTTGCTGACTGCTTCCTTCATACATAGAACATACACACATATGACAATAAAAATACCATGTATTCATTGTTACTGTATGAAAAAAAGATGATATCTTATGATCTTATGCGGAGATAAATTTACTAAAATAAGCAAATAAATAAGGATCAGGTAAATACAATCTCTTATAATGTGTTCTCCAGAAGATAAAATGAAGGATTACTACATAACTCATTACATGATGCACTTATAACCTTAAAAATCAAAATCAGAGGTCAATATGAGAATTGAAAATCATAAACAAATTTCATTTATTATCATCATATAATGACCCAAATAAAATATTTACAAAACATATCCAAATGTTAACAATAATGCATACAAATGTAATGTCATCAATTAGACTCATCAGAAATGTATGGATAGTGTAATTATCTATTAATATAACAACACATTACAGATTTAAAGATGAAAAGTATATAATTTCTTAATAAATGCAGCAATAGAAAACTATTACAGGGACCACTTTGCTACAGTGATCAGGAGAAAATCTCCTAACAATTGATTTTATTTACACTTTGCTATGCCAGTCAGAAAAAGAAAGTAGCATTCATTGTTTATAAAATATAGGACTTTTTGGAGCTCTCTTTATATGGTTAAGTAGCAAGTGCCAGAAAGCCTACAATTTTTTTTAATGGGATAAACCCTATCAAACTCTAGATGTCTTATAACTTGGTTTCTTAATTAATGAAGAGAGATTAGAAATTATATAAAGAATGAATGCAATTGCTTTTAAGTATTCACCTAAACCAGTAGTTAGTTAAGGATTACACTGAAGTTATAGACATTGGATAAGGGGGAAATAATTATGTTGCCATGTGAGCTAGTAGTTCCTTTATTACTAACTTCTTCTTTTTTACTAACTTCTTTAAATTGACAAAATTATATGCATTTACCATGTAAAACATGATGTTTTAAAATATTTGTACATTGCAGAATGGCTAAATGAACATATGCATTCTTCATATCCTTATCATTTTTGTGTGGTGAAAACACTTAAAATCTACTATCTTAGATATTTTCAAAAACACAGCACACTGTCATTAACTATAGTTATCATCTTGTAAAATAGCTCTTTCAAATTTATTCCTTCTGTCTATGTAAAATTTTGTATCCTTTGATAAACATCGCTATAATCCTTTCTCCACCCCTACCAGCCAGTTCATGGTAACCACCATTCTACTTTGTTTCATTGAGCTCAAATTTTTTCAGTTCTGCATACAAATGAGATCACGCAGTATTTCTGTGCCTGTCTTACTTCACCTAACATACTGTCATCCAAGTTCATTTATGTTGTCAAAAATGACAGGATTTTCTTCTTTTTTTCAGGCTAAATAGTATTCTATCACATACTACATTTTTTTTTAACCCATTTATTTGTTGGTGGACACTCAGGTTGATTCCATATGTTGACTATTTTGAATAATGCTGCAATGAACATAGGAGGGTAAATATGTCTTTGAGATACTGATTTTGTTTCCTTTGGATATATACTCAGAAGTAGAATTGCTGAATCATATGGCAGTTCTATTAATTGTTTGTGGAATCATCTTACGGTTTTCTATAGTGGCTGTTACAATTCATATTTCCACCCACAATGTTCGAGGGTTATTTTACTTCACATTCGCAACAGCACTGGCTTTCTTTTTTTCCCCTTTCTCTCTTTTTACTTTTTTTGATAATAGTCATCCTAGCAGGTGTGAGGTGGTATCTCATTGTGGCTTTGTTTTGCATTTCACTATTAGTGATGTTGAGCCATTTTCCGTATACCTGTTGGCCTTTTCATGTCTTATTTTGAAAAAAAAAAAAGAAAAAAAGAAAAAAGGGCCAATTCAGATTGCTTGCTTTTTACTGTACTGAGCTGAGTTCCTTGGATGTTTTGTTTATAAACCCCTTATCAGATATATGGTTTGCAAATATCTTCTCCCATACCTGTTCACTCTGTTGATTGCTTCCCTTGCTGTGTTGAAGTTTTATCACTTGATGTAACCCTATTTGTCAGTTTTCAACTGTGTTGCCTGTGCTTTTGGGGATCACATTATAACAGTTCTATTTGTCTTTAGATTTTTTTTACTACTTAAACCTAACTTTCTTAATTAATACAAAAAAGAAAATTATTCTTCCTACAAAATCCTAAATTTCTTCTTTCACTATGACCTTAAAATAACCACCACCATTTGCAAAATATGTATCGAATTTGATTTTCACATCTCTTTCTTGGCAGCAAGAAAAATGACACATTTGTACCAATTAGAGCAATCACAATTTATGATTTATAAATTTAACTAGAACACAAATCTACTTGATAAAATTTAAAAAGAATTAAGCAATTGAGCTTTATAGTTCTGTAGCCTCAGAGACCTAAGATAAAGCATAAGAAATTCTAACATTTAAATAGAAATAAAGATACACATACAAACACTCCTAACTGTCCCTTGTAGTCTCTGACTTTAAAATCATAATGTGAAAAAGACATAAATGTTAAATAATTTTGCACAATGGTTTATTTTTTGTGTAATTGGATTTGAAAAAGAAAAAGAAAAAACTTCAGGTTTAGTTTGTGCTGATGCCCTGGAGGTGATGAACAGTGCAATTGTTGCGGAGAACCCTAAAGCATAAAACCTATAAAACCTATCCAGGACATACTAAGAGAGGGCGAAATTGTTCTTACAGATCAGTGAACTTTTATTTTCAAAGCTAAAGTGGGTCAAGTTGCAGAGGCCAGGAAATGAGCATTTATTTTTGCAGAATTATTGTATTTCAGTGGCCATTCTTCTTCCCTAGTTTATTTAAAATATCATTATTTCCTAGAATAATGCTTATCTGCTTTTTTCTCCTTTTCTTTTGGAAATAGGCAACACCTTCCACTCGCCTCTTTTCCCATTGTTACTTTAAAGTTAGTAGAAAAATTATTATGAAGACATTATAGACCAAACAAATATTACTTATCAAATTAAGTACCTCAGAACCGACATACATATTTTTAAAAAGAAGACTTTTTGAAACTAAGATGAACATCTAGTAAATGGAATCTTGGAGTCAGAGTAGGTGATACATATCATTGGCTGAATTTCCATTTTATAAGTATGACTCTTTGCTCACACACACAAAAAATGATTCACCTAAACTCATTTAATTAAAAATAAAGAATGGTGGGAGGTATAGTTAACAGTAAATAATAGACTATTTAGTTTATTAACGGAGAATAGTTAGTGAATGATTAATTAACAGTTTGTGGATAATAAATAATAGATATATTCTACAGTGAGATTATTTCATCAATACCAAGATTATTTCACCAGTACCATGCTACATGCTATCTAGCCATTATGGTCTGAGAAATAATCTGATGCTTATCTTATGAAATATATATGCACAACCTCTGTTTTCGTAAACCAGAAGTGAATACAGCCATGACATCAAATCAGAAATTTGAAAAAATTAATCTTGTGAGCCAGCACCTTTAAAGATCAAATTCTGGTAAGCTCAAAAATGCTTTACAGTTTGAATACTACATTTGAGGTTTAATTCTTTATCATGGTGGTTTAACATTTTCTCAGTAACTGGTTACTCAGAATGTGTCATTCTTTACCAGTGCATATAATCATAAGGTAGCTTATGTTTAAAATGTATGTATTTCCATGGGTGTGATTAAATTAGAGGCAGTATATAATGTTACCTAAATAAATTTGCATAGTCTGTTGATGAATCCTCTCTGTGTTCCAAATGTCTAGTACAAATAATCAAGAATAAAGTAGTCTTTTGGTATTTATCTTCTAGTACAGGCTTACATTATATATTCTGTAGCTGGAAGTAAAGAATCAATTTAATAAAATATAAATAATTATTTTAATATATGTCAAAAATGCACTATGAGGTAGAAGAGAGAAGATGTAAAAAGATTATTTTATGATAATTCATATAATGTGAAAGTAGAAGGTGGAAAATATGTCAAAGTCAGTTAAAATTGTTTTATGATAATCCATATAATAAATAAAGGAAGGCTATTATGAACTCCCTCATTTATGGTATTATTATTATTTTATCAACATATGCTTCTTGTCTGCTTCCACTCTATCTTAAACAAGGTGAATTCTCAAATTTTTACCAAAATTAGTTCCTTAAGAATTTTCGAACATGCCAATCAGCTCAGGGGAAAAACTGCATGTCAAATCTGAAGTCATCTTATCTCTATGATTTTGTCTCCTACCTCCCCCTCTTTTCATCGTTTCTTATTTCTTTATAATTCATGGACTTGTTTAGACTTTAACAACCCTACAACTTGATAGATGTTTTCCCTCTGTGTATTGTAATTGTCTCTTTTTCTGCGTAGGCAAATAATTTACATTTCCAGATACAGGGCAAGTATCACTTCTGTGAACTATTTCTAAAATCCTCTTAATCCACCTTGACTTCACTTCAGTACTTTTATTATTCTGCTTTTGTTTATTCTTTTTTTTTTTCATCAGATTCACCAGACACTCAATTCTTTGAAGATAAGGGCCATTTCTTAAAAACTTTTCTATCCTCAACATCAAACATTGTACTGGAAACACTGACAAATATTCTCTTTTCTGCTAAATTTAGTCAAACTTTTTTCAACTCTCTTCTCAAATAGTCTCCAACTTTAGGGCTTCCATGCACATCTCTGCCTTGTTCAATTTTAGCATGAATCGTGCTAAGTGAGTTTCAGTTTAGCCTGTATATAATACACTTGACATCTGATCGCCCACAATATTTGACTGGGTTCCTCATCTTTCACCATCCCTCAAGTAATATTTGATGACCTGTCCTGCCTTTACCAGAAATCTTGCTAGCCATACTCCTCTTTCTTTGGTGTATTCAAAATTGAATTAAATTCCTTACAAAATCTCTTCTCCCAATGAAATAGTTCCTAAGCAAAATTTGTTTTTACCACTTTACTGACCAGCTATTTTTTTCTTTGACATCTTATATAATTCAATTAATTTTTGAACTAAATTTAATTGAAGGAGATTTTATAGAATTAATCTTTACCTAAACTGATAGTGTATTGAGATGGGGAAAAAAAGTAAAATGAATTAAAATATAAATTTAAGAGGGGTAAACAGTTTTAAGATGTCCAGTATCTAGTAAATGACTTAGAATAGAAAGTAAGAAAATTATTGTGGGTTATTAATTATTTAAATTAATTATTATAATTGTGAGAAAAGGAATGCTTTTGCATAATAACAATTTTGAATGTAAGTTCATTCAAAGTCAGTGCAAGTAAAATATGTACTGAATAATCAAAGGAAAGAATTGAAACAGGTAACTTTGATTTAGACTAAATGTCTCCTTTAAACACAGCATTTTAGAGGTGTAAAGCCCTTAAATAATTATCTGTCCCTGTCAGAAGCAAGTATTTGAATAATCTTCTCCAAGGAGAATAAGAACATTTTTCTCATTATTTTTCTCAATAATTAATTAAAGTGTTCATTTCCATATGTTCTATTGAGCTACAGGAACTAACTACTCCCATTTTGCTCCTCCTCATCATCTGCTCAGCAATAAACTCACAGAAATCATGACAATATTATTCTTCATCATTTTAATAATTATGCACTGTATTAATGTTGACTTTTATAATATCAAATTATAAATGATGTATATGAACAATCTTGTATAAAAGATAATTATTCAGATTAATTAACATCAATTTATTACTTTTACTTTTTACTTGTGGGCATTCCATACCAACTCAGTTTCAAGTGATGTTGTATATAATACTAGAGTATTACTATAAAAGGTAACAATTCTCATAATTAGCAATTAAAATATCTAAGGAATTATACCTTTGTTCTTTGTTTGATTGAAATTTTTTTTAAAAAAATTTTTAAAGTAGGGTCTCATTCTGTCACTGCACTGGAGTACAATGGCACAATCACAGCTCACTGCAGCCTCAAACTCCTGAACTGAAGTGACCTTCCTGCCCTAGCCTCCCGAGGTAGTTGGGTGTTTTTTTATTTTATAAAAAATTAAGTACAAATTTAGTCACAAATAATTTTTAAAATTATTGTAGTTAAACTAAACATGTTTTTTAAGTTAATGGATGTATGATCAATGACCAAATGTCATTAATTCTTCAGTGACAGTGACATCAATTTTATATAAGCAAAGAGAAATATCTTTTTGTCCTGAGCCCTTCCCATCTGAGCCCTCAAGTAACACAACCTTGCACTCAGTGACAGTAGAAATGCAGTAAGGGTGAAAGAAGTTGCACATTGTCCTTTCTGTCCAAAAGCCAGACTTTAAAGTTAATGAGTATTGGCAGGAGTGGAGGATCACACCTGTAATCCCAGCACTTTGGGAGGCCAAAGTAAGCAGATCACTTGAGGCCAGGAGTTTGCAACCAGCCTGGCCAACATGGCAAAACCCCATCTTTACTAAAAATACAAAAAAGGTAGGCAGGTGTGATGACGCATGCCTATAAATCCTAGCTACTTGGGAGGCTGAGGTAAGAAAATCACTTGAACCTGGGAGGGGAAGGTTGCAGTGAGCTGAGATCACTCCACTGTACTCCAGGCATGGGGACAGAGCAAGGCACTGTCTCAAAAAATAAAAATTAAAAATTAAAAAAAATAAAGTTAATCAGTGCTTAACAGAGAAATGACAGTTACTTATAATGTACATATGAGTAGAGTCTTCTATTTAAAATACATTCAATTGAAGTGATTTTTTATACCTGTCATCAGAATCCAAACAATTGATCAGAGTATCTTCTATTCTTGATTAATTCTATTATTTTGAAAAAAATTATTTGTTCTGAATTTTAGATACCTTATCTGAAAATTAAAGGCAATGATCATTTATACATAACAAGTAATGATAACCTTGTGTTATGATTTTTTGGACTTTATTTTGTGAATGCATATTTGAATCGATTGCTAATGTTTAGTGTTTTGGAGAGGCAAACTCATGTGATTCTAACATGGATCTTTAAGTTAGAGCATGGATCTTTAAGTTAGAGTAGAGAGGTTTTGATTTATTTGACCTATATGAGGAGTGGAAGCTTCCAGGGACCTTGGGAGATAATTTGCTATCTAAAAATATTTAGATTTCCAGCATTACCTAAGTCAATCTCAAAGAGTCATTACAAAATATATTCAATCAAACTTTCTAATATTTCTGCTCTCTATGGTCTTGTGTGAGCATATACATGAAAGTAATGGAATAAAATGGAAATACAATTACTGAACAGAGAATTTGAAATGGACAACTTACATGTTTCCACTTACAACCTTCAAAAACAAAAATTGTAAGTTCCCAGAATTTCACATGAGCCGTGTATGGGAAAGCAAGTATCATTTGTGTCAGATGTCTAAGTAGAACATCCATAGAGGTGACATTTCAGTTTAGATAAAATCTCGTATTTCATTGTTCACATGGTGCTTTGGTAAGTAGTAGTTCCTTTGATCCTGAGAGTAATTCCATAATACACAAGGCAAAGATCAGTATCTATGCTTTGAAAATGAAGAGAGAAAGACAAAATAGTAAACTGGATAACAAAGGAGTAAAGCCCTGTTGGTTTCAAAAGAAAGCAAAGCTTAGGATGTGTGCTCTCCTGTAGTTCACTCTATGTGACATGAAATGGTCAGTTTGGAAGGTCTGCCACCCAAGGCATGATAACTTTCATTTGAAAGAATTATATTTATTTGATAATTATGAAACAAAACAAAACAAAACTCTGGTTGCTATGGGTTTTATATGATGCTCTGCACAACTACACAAGTAATTAAATACATTTTATTGTTTTCAGGGCACAATGATACATTACAAAACTCTCTAGCACTTCCACCAATATTGGGAAAACTCAGAAAAAATATATCAGAATACATGAGAACTATGGTCTGAATATATGTGTCTCTCCAAACTTGATATATTGACATACCAACCTCCAAAGTTATGTTAGTAAGAAGTAGGGCCTTTAGGAAGTGACTAGCTCATGGTAGCAGTGCCCTGAGGACTTGGATCAGTGCCTTTACAAAAGAGGGCCCAGAAAGCTGCCTTACCCCTTCTGTCATGAGAGAACATAGAAAAAGTGCTATCTATAAATCAGAAAGAAGGCCCTCACCAGATACCAAATCTGCCAGCACCTTGGTATTTGACTTCCAGTCTCCAAAACTAATGTCTATAAGCTACGAGTCTTTGATGTTTTCTTGTAGTTGGCCAAACAGAATAGGACAATGGATAATATGTGTGATGGTAGAGTGATGAGGTGAGGACAGAGGAAAGGCAGTAGAAAGAGGTGAAAGTTCTGTTTATTTATTCATTGATGAAATCCAATGATATATAATATAAAGGGTGGTATGCAGGTTAAAGATTTTTTTACAGTTTTGTTGATGCAGGATCAATATTCAGAAAGTTATGGATGTGCCATAATAAAGGACCTAGGTTCATTTGATAGAAAATTATTCAATCATAAAGGGCTTCTAATGTTTTATTAATGAATTTACCTTTTATTTTACTTATTTATACATTGTAAAAATTTACGGGGTGCATGTGAAATTTTGTTAGATGTTTAGAGTAGTAATGATCAAATTAGAGTATTTAGGGTATACATCACTTGAGTACATATAATTTCTATGTGTTGGGTATATTTTAAGTCCTGTTTTCTAGCCATTTTGAAAAATACATCACGTGGTTTTTAACTATGTTCACCCAGTCTGCTATCAAACATCTGAACTTATTCCTTCTTTGTAACTATATGACCCGTTAACCAATCATTCTTATCCCCCAGCAGTCTCAATTTCTAACACTCTGAATGAGTTTAAGTAGATCTTCAGAGACTGGCTTTACAGAGATCTTAGGAAATACCAAGTAACAGTAACTCATTTTATAAGTGAATAAACTGAACACCAGGGATATGTAGGTTAAAAAATTGCATGTGATGATGCCGTTGCTCACCACTCCTAATCAATAGAGTATTGGAAGTCCTAGCCAGAGCAATCAGGCAAGACAAAGAAATAAAGGGCACTAAGAAGAGAAGTCAAACTATCTCTGTTTACAGATGCCATGATTCTGTATCTAGAGGTCCCTACAGCCTTAGCCCCAATAAATAATATCAGCAAAGTTTTAGGATGTGTGTAGGAATTCTAGTGAGTTTTGTACATTGATTTTGTAAAATCAGTGCACAAAATCAATGTACAAAACTCATTAGCATTCCTATACACCACCAACAACCAAGTCAAGAACCAAATCAGGAAGGCTATTTCATTCATGATTGCCACAAAAGGAATAAAATAGGAATATAGCTAACCAGGGACCTGAAAGAGCTCTACAGTGAGAATTACAAAACACTACTCAAAGGAATCAGAGATGACACACATAAATGTGAAATCATTCCAGGCTCATGAATAGGAATAACCAATATCATTAAAATGGCCATACTACTCAAAGCAATTTATAGATTCAATGCTATTCCTATCAGACTACCAATGACATTCTTCAGAGAACTAGAAAAAACTATCTTAAAATTCATATGGAGCAAAAATATCCCAAATAGCCAAGGCAATACTAAGCAAAAAGAAGAAACCTGGAGGCATCATGCTGCCCAATTTTAAATAATACTACAGTGGTACAGTAACCAAAGCAGCTTGGTACTGGTACAAAAACAGGCACATAGATCAATGGAACAGACAAGAGAGCTCAGAAATAAGGCTGAACACCTATGACTATCTGATCTTCTACAAAGCTGACAAAACAAGCAATGGAGACAAGACGACCTATTCAATAAATGGTGTTGGGATAATTGGCTTACCACATGCAAAAGATGGAAACTGGATCTCTTCCTTACTTCATATATAAAATTTAACACAAGATGGATTACAATCTAAATGTAAAATCCAAAACTATGAAAAACCCTAAAAGACAACCTAGGCAATGCCATTCTGGATGTAGGAATGGGCAAGATTTCATGACAAAGACAAAGCAGTTGCAACAAAAGCAGAAATCAACCAATGGGATATGATTAAACTTAAGAGCTTCTGCACAGCAAAATAAATGACCAATAGAGCAAACAGACAACCAAAAGAATGGGTGAAAATATTTACAAGGTATGTATCTGAAAAACATCTAATATCCAGCATCTACAATGAACTTAAACGTATTTACAGGAGAAAAACAAACAACCCTATCAAAAAGTGGGCAAAGGACATGAACAGACAATTTTCAAAAGAAGACATACATGTGGCCAACAAGCATATGAAAAAAAAACCTCAAAATACCTGACCAATAGAGAAATGCAAATCAAAACTGCAATGCATCTCACACCAGTCAGAATGATTATTATTAAAATCTCAAAAAATAATAGATGCTGGTGAGGTTGGGGAGAAAAGGGAACAACTTACACATTGTTGGTGGGGATGTAAATTAGTTCAATCATTGTGGAAAACAATATGGCTATTCATCTAAGAACTAAAGGCAGAACTACAATTTGACCCAGCAATCACAAAACTGGGTATATACCCAGAGGAATATAAATCATTCTACTATAAAGACACATGCGTGCAAATGTTCATTGCAGCATTATTCACAATAGCAAAGACATGTAATCATCCTAAGTACCAGTCAATGATAGACTGGATAAAGAAATGTGGTACATGTATAAAATAAAATACTATGCAGCCATAAAAAAAATGAAATCATATTTTTTGCAGGAACATGGAAGGAGCTAGAGTCTATTATCTTTAGCAAACTAATGCAGGAAGAGAAAAGCAAACACCTTATGTTCTCACTTACAAGTGGGAGCTCAATTGTGAGAACTCAGGAACACAAAGAAGAGAACAATAGACACTTGGATCTATTTGAGGATGGAGGATAGGAGGAGGAGAAAAGCAGAAAAGATGGCTATAGGGCCCTGGGCATAATACCTGGGTGATAAAATAATCTACATGATAAACTCTTGTGACACAAGTTTACCTATATAACAAACTTTCACATGTAACCTCATAATAAAAACCAGTAATTGGTTTTTTAAACCATTTAAAAAAAATAAAAAAATTGCAACACAAACACTAAGGTTTAGGGTTGTTGGATTTTTGCAATCTCAGCTACATCTTAACTCCCATGAGGTAGTGGTCTCTCAGTGTTGGAGAAAAGTTCTTTGAAACACAGTAGTATTGCTGCTTTATAATTTAAAATACTTTCCAATTGTCTTTATTCTGCAAAGGAATAATTTTCATAATGTCTATTTTTTGAGATGGGAGTCTCACTCTGCCACACAGTCTGGAGTGCAGTCGTGTGATCTTGGCTCACTGTAATCTCGACCTCCTGGTTTCAAGCCATTTTTCTGCCCCAGACTCCTGAGTAGCTGGGATTACAGGCACCTGCCACCACATCCGGCTAATTTTATTTTTTAGTAGAGACGGTATTTCATCATGTTGGCCGGGGTGGTCTCGAACTCCTGACCTCAGGTGATCCACCCACCTCAGTTTCCCAAAGTGCTGGGATTACAGGCATGAGCCACCATGTCTGGCCACAAAAAAATATTTGTTAAAAAACCAAATTTGCGACAAACATAACTTTGGGCCAATATTTTAGATGGCTGGAACTAAAATGAAAAGTAAGCAAACCAATGGCTCAGACAAGATCAATAAGGATATTCTAAAGTTAAATGAAGACTGATAACTTACATGAGATCTCTTAATTGAGGTATAACATAAAATTCAATTTTTAAAGAGTCTTTGATATTATTCAGTATACAAGTTAATTTATTGGATACAGTAATTGATACAGTTAGTCCCTAATTAAGCTAAAAATGTTTGCAAGTTTAAGAGGTAAATAACATACTACCTCTTGTAGGAAAAAAAATGTGTATAAACTTTAAAATACCTGAAAAAAATGAAGAGAATTTATTGGAATTAATGGGTTTTTATAAAAAATATTTTGTTTCCTATAGTTTATAATATATGGAATAGAAATATAATATAAATTAAATTGTTTTTTGATACTAAGAAACATGCAAAGAATATATTCAGGTGAGCCAAAGTTCTTCAACATGAGAAAGGAAAAAGAAAAATTAAAGAACTATTCTAACTTTGAAGTGTAAACTTTAAAAAGATCTCTCTTTTGCTTTGAAACGATAAATGAAGAATCAAAGTGCTACTTCAATGTTACAGAAAAAACATTAAAGTGTTTTCAATCTTAAAGATTAGTAATTAAAAAATACTTTCTTACGGCAAATCCATTCTATAGCCTCAAGACCATGTAATTTTCCTAAACTTCAATTAAAGACAGTTTAGTTTCAGGTTCAGATTACAGCAAGCTTCCCTCTCATTAAAAGACTTTTCTTAAATTCTTAATTTCCAAATAAACACTTATTCATCTATTTTCAAAATAACATCATGTGGTATTTTATAATCATATAAAATGTCATGATCTTAAAGTGAAAATTATTTAACCCTTGAAATATATCATTTTCCTTATGTTGTTTTGTCTAATAGATCATGTATTATCTTTTAGATAACTATTCCTGGGTTGCTTGAAGATCTGTTAAGAAAACTGGAATCAAGTTAAAAAATCAACAGTGCTTATGTAGAATTATTGCTGGCTAAGTTTTATTTTTTTCTATTAACCTTTTATTCTTTTATGCAGAAATAATCCAAATAGTTGAAACCTTATTTATTAGATAGCAGCTGTTTAGTGTGATCAGCAGCCCTTTATAGACAAAGTAAATGCAATGTGGGGAGACTTTGCAAGTTGCTAATCCTTTTCATATGCATTAGTTGTTCAGTCCTTGCAATATCCCTGGAGGTAGGAATTGTGATTCCTGCTTCAGAAGGAAAGCAACTCAAGTCTCGAGTTTTATGACTGAGAAAGAAGGAAACTGGCAGTTAGGAAGTAGGACTAAAAGGCAGCTCCCACTCAGAGAGACAGAGCATCATGTGGAGACTCATGGTGTGAGTTTTTGCTCCAACAACTACCGAAGAAATATACCAGGAAAGCAGAAAGAACCCACAGACCCTTTGAAGGTAGCAGACTGGCCTGTAAACCCCAAAAGACAGTCAAAAACCATTAGTGCCCAAAATGGAAAAGTGTGAAAGGGAAATAATCTGTCCCTGAACAAATACTCTCACTGGGGAATCTGAAGGTCCAGATCATGGGAGAAGGGTTTGACCTTACCTGGAGCTGAGAGAAATTTAGAGAACCAAGCAAAATACAGGGGTAGAAGATGTAGCAGAAAGAGCCCCATGTGTGCTCTTGCTGTCACCAGGGAAGCCATTTCTGACTCTGTCTTGAAGAGGTCCTTGAGGAAGGCTGCCAGAGGAACCAGGAAGAGACCACAGGGAGAAATTTCCAGCTGAACTTTTTAACAATTTTGAACTAACACGAAGTTTCCTGGACAGAACTTAGGGGAAGGGGTGAAATGGGAGTGCAGGCACAGCACAAAAGCTGGGGAGGTGGGCAGGTGGGGAGGTGCAAAACATGAAAGCCCTGCTTGCTTTCTCAGCCAGGAGGCTGGTAGCCTGGGGCAAGTTGTGAGCCCTGCTCACCTGTTGCCTGAAAATAAACTCAGTGATGTTGTCAGGGGCATGGTGTGAGTGAGACTGGCTTGTTGGGGTGTGTGGGAGCTGGGTGAGGCCTGTAACTGCCAACTTCCCTCTACTTCCCTGACAACCTACATGACACAGTAGAGGCAGCCATAATCTTCCTAAGCACATAATTCCATTGGCATGAGAACCATCCCCCCAACCCCCACAGTAGCCACAGCAAGCTCTGGCCAAGGAGAGTCTGAGCTCAGACTCACCTAACCCTGTCCCCACCTGAAGGTCTTTCTCTAAGGCACCTGGTAGTGAAAGACAAAGGACATAATCTTTTGGAAGTTCTAAGGCCCTGTCCACCACCTGATCTCCTCTATACTACTGCAGCTGATGCACTCCTGAAAGCACCACCTCCTGACAAGAGACCAACCAAAACAAAACTAGTGCAGTAAACAAAACTACAGCTAAGGTCTCTTACAGAGTTCATTTCACTCCCCTACCATCTCCACCAGAGCAGGTGCTAGTATCCATGGCTGTGAGACCTGAAGATGGTTCACATCACAGGACTCTGTGCAGACACCCCCGACTACCAACTCAAAGGCTGCTACTGGGTGGCTAGATCCAGAAGATAAATCACAATCACTTCAGTTTGGCTCTCAGCATGCCAAATCTCTAGGGAAATG
The DNA here is from genome assembly GCA_031835075.1 of Saguinus oedipus. Taxonomy (NCBI): domain Eukaryota; kingdom Metazoa; phylum Chordata; class Mammalia; order Primates; family Cebidae; genus Saguinus; species Saguinus oedipus. The sequence continues at coordinate 63,011,152 of CM063171.1, read as the reverse complement.
GGGAGAGCACTACATCAAAGGAGCACCTTGTGGGTCAAAAGAATCTGAACAGCAGCCTTTGAGCCCCAGATCTTTCCTCTAATGTAGTCTACCCAAATGAGAAGGAACCAGAAAAACAATTCTGGTAATATGACAAAACAAGATTCTTTAACACTCCCAAAAGACCACCCTAGCTCACCAGCAATGGATCTAAACCAAGAAGAAATCCATAATTTGCCAAAAAAAAACAAAAAAACAAAAAAACAAAATCAGAACATCGATTTTTAGGCTAACAAGAAGGCACCACAAAAAAGGTGAAGTACAACTTAATGAAATAAAAAAATAACCATACAAGATATGAAGAGTAAAATCTTCAGTGAAATAGCATAAATAAACAAGCAATTAGAACTTCTGGAAATCAAGGACACCCTTAGAGAAATGCAAAATGCACTGGAAAATCTCACCAATGGAATCAAACAAGCAGAAGAAAGAACTTCAGAACTTGAAGACCAGGTTTTTGAACCAACCCAAACCACAAAGGCAAGAAAAAAAGGATTTAATAAATAAACAGAGTCTTCAAGAAGTTTGGAATTATTTTTAAATTGCTCAAACCTAAGAATAATTGGTGTTCCTGAGGTAAAAAATAAAAAATCTAAAAGTTTGAAAAACATTTCAGAGTATCATCAAAGAAAACTTTCCCAACCTTGCTAGAGATCTCTACACCCAAATACAAGAATACCTTGGAAATTTATTGCAAATATATTATCACCTAGGCACTTATCAGGTTATCTAAAGTCAAGATGAAGAAAAGAATCTTTCTTAGGAATTGCGAGGCAAAAGCACCAGGTAACCTATAAAGGAAAACTTATCAGATTAAAAGCAGATTTCTCAACAGAAACCCTACAAACTAGAAGGGACTGGGGCCCTATCTTCAGGCTCCTTAAACAAAACAATTATTGGCTGAGAATTTTTTATCCAGCTAACAAGAATTCATAAAAAAAAAAATGAATCCTGAGACAATTCACCAGTACCAAGCCAATACTAAAAGAACTGCTGAAAGGAGCTCTAAATCTGGAAGCAAATCTTTGAAATACATTAAAATAGAACCTCTTTAAAGCACACATCTCACAGGATCTATAAAACAAAAACACAATAAATGTTTTAAAAAAGGGTATTCAGGCAACAAATATTAGTAGGAGGATGAAAAGAATAGTATCTCACATCCCAGTACTAAAGTTGAATGTAAATGGCCTAAAGGCTCCACTTAAAAGATGCGAAATGACAGCATAGATAAGAATTCAACAACCAAGTATCTGTTGTCTTCAAGAGACTCACTTAACACATAAAGACTCACATAAGCTTAGGGTAAAAGTGGGAAAAAACATTTCATGCAAATGGACACCAAAAGTGAGCAGAAGTAGCTCTTCTTATATCAGACAAACAAACTTTAAAGCAATAGCTGTTAAAGAGACAAGGAGGGACATTATATAAGATAAAAGGACTTGCCCAAAAGGAAAATATCACAGTCCTAAATATATATGAAACTGGAGCTCCTAACACTGGAGCTCCCGAATTTTTAAAACAATTACTACCATGTCTAAGAAATGAGATAGACAATAACACCATAATAGTGGGGGACTTCAATAACCCACTGACAGCACTAGACAGGTAATCAAGACAGAAAGTCAACAAAGAAACAATGAACTTAAACTATACCCTAGAACAAATGGACTTAATAGATATTTACAGAACATTCTACTCAGCAACTGCAGAATATATGTTCTATTCATCAGCACATGGAACATTCTCCAACATAGACCATATAAGAGGCCACAAAACAAGTCTCAATACGTTTTTAAAAAATGATATTTTATCTGACCACAGTGGAATAAAATTGGAAATCAACTCCAAAAAATAACCCTCAACACCATGCAAATACATGGAATTAAATAACCTGTTCCTGAATGATCATTGAATTAACAATGAAATAAAGATGGAAATTAAAAGGTTTGTTGAACAGAATGACAATAGTGATACAACCTATAAAAAACCTCTAGGATATGGCACAGGCTGTGCTAAGAGGAAAGTTCATGGCCTTAAGAGCTTACATCAAAAAAGCCTGAAAGAGCACAAATAGACAATCTGAGGTCACACCTCAAGGAACTAGAGAAACAAGAACAAACAAAACCCAAACCTAGCAGAAGAAAAGAAATAATAAGATCAGAGCAACACAGAATGAAATGAAACAAATAAACAACAACAGTGAAAAATTCAAAAAGATAAATGAAACAAAAAGCTGGTTCTTTTGAAAAGATCAATAAAATTGATAGATCATTAGAGAGATTCACCAAGAGAAGAAAAGAGAAAATCCAAATAAGTGCAATTAGAAACTAAAGGGGAACTATTACAACTAATACCACAGAAGTACAAAAGATTACTCAAGGCTACTATGAACACCTTTACACACACAAACTAGAAAACCTAGAGGAGATTTATAAATTCCTGGAAATACACAACCCTCCTAGATTAAACTGGGAAGAAATAGAAACTCAGAATGGACCAAAACAAGCCATGAGATTGAAATGGTAACAAAAAATCACCAACAAACAAAGTCTAGGCCCAGACAATTCACAGCTGAATTCTATCAGACATCTGAAGAAGAATTGGTACCGATCTTATTAACGTAACACTGTGCCACAAGACAGAGAAAGAGGGAATCCTCCTAAAATCATCCTATGAAGCCACTATCACCCTGATACTCATCCTGATACCAAAACCAGGAAAGGACATAACAAAAAAAAAGAAAACTACAGATCACTATCCCTGATGAATATAGATGCAACAATCCTTAACAAAATACTAGCTAACAACATCCTACAGTATATTAAAAAGATAATCCACCATGACCAAGTGGGTTTCATACCAGGAATGCAGGGTTGATTTAACATTTGCAAGTCATTAAATGTGGTACACCACATAAAATTAACAACAAAAATCACATGATTATCTCAATAGATACAGAAAAACATTTGACAAAATCCAGCAAACTTTTGTGATTAAAACCCTCAGCCAAATCAGCATAGAAGGCACATACCTTAATGTAATAAAAGCCATCTATGACAAATTCACAGCCAAAATAATAGTGAGTGAGGAAAAACTGAAACATTCCCCCTGAGAATTGGAACAAGACAAGGAAGCCCACTCTCAACATTTCTATTCAACAGAGTACTAGAAGTTCTATCCAGAGCAATTAGACAAAAGAAAGACAAAGGACATCTGAAACGTTAAAGAGGAAATCAAACTGTCACTGTTTTCTAATGATACGATCATATACCTAGATAATTCTAAAGATTCCTCCAAAAACTCTTAGAACTAATAAACGAAGTCAGCAAAGTTTCAGGATACAAAATTAACATACACAAATTAGTAGCTCTGCTATACACCAATAGCAACCAAGCTGAGAACCAAGTCAATAACTCAAACCATTTTATGATAGCTGCAAAACAGTTAAAATACTTAGGAACATACCTAACCAAGGAGGTGAAAGATCTCTACAAGGAAAACTACAAAACACTTCTGAAAGAAATCATGAGTGACACAAACAAATGGAAACACATTCCATGCTTATGAATGGGTAGAATCAATATTGTGAAAATGACCATATTGCCAAAATCAATCTACAACTACAATGTACTTTCTATCAAAATACCACCATAATTCTTCACAGAACTAGGAAAAAACAATGCTAAATTTTACATGGAGCCAAAAAAGAGCCTGCATAACCAAAGCGAGACTAAGCCAAAACAAAACAAAACAAAACAAAACAAAAATCTGGAGGCATCACAGTACTTGATCTCAAACTATACTAGTAAGGCCATAGTCACCAAAAGAGCATGGTACTGGTATAAAAATAGGCACATAGACCAATGGAACAGAATAGTGAACCCAGAAATAAAGTCAAATTCTTACAGCAAGCTGATCTTTGACAAAGCAAACCAAAACATAAAATGGGGAAAAGACAGGCCGGGCGCGGTGGCTCAAACCTGTAATCCCAGCAGTTTGGGAGGCCGAGGCGGGTGGATCATGAGGTCAAGGGATAGAGACCATCCTGGTCAACATGGTGAAACCCCGTCTCTACCAAAAATACAAAAAATTAGCTGGGCATGGTGGTGCGTGCCTGTAATCCCAGCTACTCAGGAGGCTGAGGCAGGAGAATTGCCTGAACCCAGGAGACGGAGGTTGCGGTGAGCCGAGATTGCGCCATTGCACTCCAGCCTGGGTAACAAGAGCGAAACTCCGTCTCAAAAAAAAAAAAAAAAAAAAAAAGTGGGGAAAAGACACTTGATTCAACAAGTGGTGATGGGGTCATTGGCAAGCTACATGTAAGAGAATGAAGCTGGATTTTCATCTCTCACCTTATAAAAAATTAACTTAAGTTTGCCGAAGGACTTAAGTCTATGACCCAAAATCATAAAAATTCTAGAAAATAACATCGGAAAAATCTTTCTAGTTATTTGCTGAGGCAAAGACTCCATGACCAAGGACCCAGAACAAGTGAAACAAAACAAAGATAAATAGATGTGGCTTTATTAAATTAATAAGCTTCTGCACAGCAAAAGAAACAATTCAGAGTTAACAGACAACCCACAGAGTGGGAGAAAAATCTTTGCAATTTATACATCTGGCAAAAGACTAATATCTAGAATCTACGAGGAACTCAAACAAATCAGCAAGAAAAAACAAACAATTCAACTTAAAAAATGGGCTAAGGACATTAATAGACAGTTCTCAAAAGAAGATATATAAATGGGCAATGAACATATGAAAAATGCTCAACACCACTATCAGGGAAATACAAATCAAAACCACATAGGATACAGCGTACACTGCTCAGGTGATGGGTATACCAAAACCTCAGAAATCACCATTAAAGAACTTATTCATGTAACCAATCATCACCTGTTCCCCCAAAACCTATTGAAATAAAAATAATAATAAAATAAAGTAAAAAAGAACTATTGATTGCTTTTATTCTTCTCCTGGGGAACAAAAATTCTTCCACTTCAAGAGTCTTCTCTTCAGAGCCAAATCTAATTCCAAGCAAAACTACCAAAAACTCTGACTGCCATTTCCAGTTGTGAATGGGTACTAACAACAAGATTTGCCCTAACAGAGCCAATCACACAAATAGAAGGATGTGATGGCCTCTCCCTGGTGTGACTTAAAGACAGTGGCGATATCTACAAGCAGAAATCCCTCCCAAACTACCTGAGCCTTGCTGCCTGAAACTCTATTAGTGAATCATTTCTTTACGGAAAATATTCTTCCAAGAGATCACATATTTAAGTCCATTTGGTGGCCAAGAGAATGGGAAGGAGGCACTAAAGAAAGAGAAAAAGAGAAAGATAGTTGAAAGAAAAACATTTTGTTTTTAAGTTTGATTATTTACCCAAGGTCACAACTCCTAAGAGGTAGAGAAGGGAAATGACTTCAGGTTTTCTTGTTCTTAGTTTATGTGTCTATGAGCAGAGCAATCGTGAAAACGTATCATAAACTGTTACCTTAATATTGTCAGTAATTGCTCTGTGTTTCCATGTGGCTTCCATTTTTTAGTTTTCACTTTTCTCTTGTCAAATGAAAAACAACTCAATTATGTAAACAGATTTTTTCGTAAGAGGGAAGGAACGGATTATTGCAACAGTGGGAGGGAGACAGGGTGGATGACAATTGAAACAGGGAGACTCTGCAAGCATCTTAAAGGTTAGGTAAAGAAGAGCTTTTCTTTTATGAGGAGTAACCAAGGCCTGAGAGAACCCGTTGTGGGGGAATAGTCTGAGCAAGGGTGAAACGATTATATAGCCGATCAGGAAATGCTGTATTCTAAGGTCAGTCTCTTTTTGAGAGAGACCTTTAAGGAGGGATTGTTTGCTGGCTCCAGGGTTTAGGGGAGAAAGGAATCTTAAAGTTTGGTTAACAAGCATTTTGCTCCAATTTGTCTGTGGGGAAGAAGATAATTTAACTTATTGTTTATGAGGCATAGAACCAGAATTTAACGAATATGTGTCTGGCCTTGTCATAGGTAAACAAGGAAGCATCTGTGAGTCTAACATAAGTGCTGTGGAGATGGGAGGTTTGTGTAGCATGCTATTCCAAAAAACAGAAGAATGGGAAATTTCTTAAACATTGCTGTATTCCAGAGTCATAGGACTCTGGTAAACTTTAACAATTCAACTTTTCCGGTTATAGACACTTTTCCTGATATGTCCATTGAAGTCCTGAGATGTATGACAGTCTTCCCATGCTCTCTGGCACTTATGAGAGCTTCCTTTAAATAAATCACACACAGTAGTATATCCACTCATAAAGTCTCTTAATGCATGTCAGGGTAGCATCAGCATTATATATAGAAAAAAGTAAAGTCAGGGAAATTTGAACAAATAACCACAGACATGAAGTTAGTAAATTAAAGTAATTTAGTAAATTTAATAATTTAGTAAATTAGAAACATCACTTTTTCTTCAAATTTCTAACTATAAATTTTGCTTTGTTTTGTATATTTTTATTTTCTCTTGGGCAAAAAATAACGCTCTCTATACGTAATATATTCAATATGTTTATTAGTTCAATTAAAATTCACAAAATATGCAAATATGAAATATATTTAGTACTTATCCTAGTGAAATTGAGTAAGAAGCATCAGTCTGATATATGAGATCCACTATTTGATCAGTCTGCAATATTTCAGGGTATTTTTGTGATATTTCAAATAAATTTTAAAACTAGAAAAGAAAATATTCTGCAATGTATCTAGCTCTGCACACTATTAACTGCTGCATGTCATAAAAAGGATAATGTTGATTCTTCAAAACTTACCTTATACCTCATTGCATGCCAAAACGTTTACTGCACTCCAACATAGGCAGTAACTCTTCATTGTGCTGTCTCTTATCACAAACATACTTCTATTATTTTGTTCACCACAGGTCTTGATATTTATTCACAATTCTGACTTGACACAGATGTGAGGAAAATGAGTCAAGAAATCACGTTTGACACAGGCAATTTAATTTATAATGATAGAGTGTATGTTTTTCTTATCTATGATTATCGCAGTACTAATATGATGATTAATGATTGGTTAGCTTCGTGTCTGTTCCTATTTATGTTCTAGCCACTAATAATGTCAATAAAAATAATAATAGAAAAGAAGAAAATGAAGTTATTGAACATTGTATAACTTACCTTGTTTAATTATTATTAAAATCATTCTAGACAAGTAATATTATTTATGTTCAATTTACAGATTATAAAATATAGGCTTAGAACAAAGTCACAAGGATAGGAATATAACTCAAAAATTTGTGCCATTAGTACATCATATCTAAATTATATTATCAAAAGAGAGCATTAATGTAGGCCAGAAAAACGAGAAAAGCAATGTCTCTTTTTAACATGTCTATAAACTTTTTGATCCTGAGTTTCCTGGGAGGTACACAAGATCGAATTTTATTTTTTCACTTATTTTAGTTTTGGCTTTATTTTCTCATTTAGAGTTTACTGATTTTATATTCAGTAGGTGTTTTACAACAAAAATAAGGATAATAAAATTAGCTAACATTTGTGCGGCACTTACTGTGTGCCAAATACTCTTCTAAGTACTTTGCATGTATTAATTCATAATTCAACTCAAGCCATCTGGCCCCTAATGCATACTCTTAAAAATAATACAATACAGACTCATCTAATAAATGGTAAACAACTATTTTTTTTTACAAAGGGAAGCATAAATAAAATCAAATGACATGAAACATTTTTAAATAAAATGGTGTATTTATCTCCCCAAGCTTAGTATATGATAGTTGTTATCTCTTTTTGCTTACACTAGTAAGTAGAAAAAAATGGAAATGTGAATAATCACTAGTCTTATACTGTAATGCTATGTTGCCTAAAAGCTCATGCAAGCTCAAGTAGACAACATACACATTTCCTACTTTATTTGACATTTAAATTGTTTCCAAAATAAGTTTTATTAGCCACTGCCTTATTATGGGTGTCAAATAAATATGAAAGATGTGATTACTTTTTTTAAGTGTGCATAAAGTAAATTAAACAAATTCATACTTCTTCCTTAGAATAATATAATGGTCCCTAATTGAGAAATTTCAGTCTAATGAAAAGCATTTTGTAGTTTATGCAATTATATTTTTTTGATGTGTTTTTCAGCAAGGTCCAATTTGTGTAGAAATCATGAAGACTTAGGAAATAATCACTGGTTAAACGTTTATCTTATGTTCTTACTTCGCACAGTGTCAAATAATTGTGGGAAAGAAAGAACACAATTGTTGCTCATATGTATACAGCTGGAGACACTGAATATACATAGAATGAACTGCTAAAAATGCAAACTTAAAGCAATAAAAATCCTCTGCAAATGCCAAAATGTCATGGCCAGTCATGGCCAAAATGCTGAGGAGAAAGTAAAAATAATTCTAAATATAATAGAGTTATCAAGAAAACTCCCCTAGGATCTGGGCTGTTTTGTAACGAAATGAAATGATAAAAACTTATAGCAGAGATAGGAAAATGAAAATGGCATAGACAAGAGGTGTGCAGCAACTATTTAGGATATTTGTTATTCATGAATAAGAATCTCTGCACTATGTTGGGAATAAGAAACTGATGTTTTCATGGCTACAATACAACCGAACAAAACTATTTTTTCAAATAATTACATGTATAATAGGTTTATAGAATAGGAGATTATCACTTTACAATGGTATTGTTTTCTTATTTCTATGTTCAATAATGATTTATTATTGGTTCTTCTTCCTCTGGACTTGGGGATGTCTCAGGTAAATTTTTGTGAATGGTGTGTAAATGCCACACCATTATTTATTTCTTTACTATGGTACTTTTAAAATAAGTGAAGATTCTATCTCCCCATAAGTTCGTTGAATGTTTTTTCTCCAATTATGTGTTTTCCTTAGAATTTCATCTTTTGAATCCCACTCTTGGATTATCACCTCCCATCTCTCCAGATCATTACTTTGATTTTTGATGTCATTGGAAAATTAACCCATTGAGCCCACCACATTTTTATATTCTCTGTCTACTTAATGTCCTCTTTTTTTCTCCTTTTTCAGATTCAAGTCATGGCCAATCATGATAACATGAACTATAGTATCATAGGGCTCGATAATAGAGACAGTATCATACAGATACTTATTAGTGTTCTTTGTAGTTCAAACTTTCCATTATTCTCAAGGAAAAATATGGTTTCAGAGTGATGATTTACTAGAAAGGAAAAGATCAAGACTCTGTGACACAACCCACCTGTGTTTATGACTACAAGGGTCAGTATTTCTGTTTCCTAGAAAAAGACCAGTTTATAAGATAAATAGCCCTTACATTGTTTATATTCAGAGCACAATTGTTACCTCTAATTGTGGCCTTTATTTTGTTTAAATGCATTTTTTTCAATAACAATTACTATAAGGACTATGAGATTTATGTAATATAATAAGATATCCAGTTTATCACTGCCTAATTTGTGCTTATTTTTATTGCACTAGAATGCTATATTGTTTACAAATATCTGAAAGCAGCTTTAACATTGTCTAACTTTCAAACACAAACTTGGAATTCTCAAGTGAGAAGGCCAACAGACAATTGATTCTAAATATACAGGACTCACATGGCATAAAACACGGAGGTGACTCCTTCCTGTGCCTTCTTCACATCCCAAATACTGGATACAAGTGCTCAGTTCTGGGAAAGATAGGAGGTCATAAGTTCGTCTCACATGGTTTTTCTTTTGCTAGACAGTGCTGCCAATCAAAGAACTTATTGTCAATCATCATGACAAATGTTAAAAATGAGATCCCTGTCCAGATAGAACTGTTCATAAACCATCAGCTTAATTCACCAATGTACAAAAGTTTTTGGTTTTCAGAGATTAATGTTTTTTACTAATGTCTACAGAAATAGAAATCACATTTTTATATCAAAATAAAAAATGAACTTCAAATGAATTTACTTATTAACATTTAAAATATTGCCACAATTATTCCGCACAAGATTTGTAATTTTTATTTGTTTTATGTTATCAAGTTTTTTTCTCCTGCTGAGGGGATGGTTACCATCAATAGCTGCCATAAACATGCAACTGTCATTTCTCCTTCCATCTAGCCATCTATCCATTTATCCACCCATCTATCTATGCATTTTTCCGTCCATCTATCCATCAATCTATCCTTTCTACCAACCATGTGTCAAATCCCCTCTTTTCTTACTTAAGGTAAGAAAACAAAAATGAACTCTGCCTTCAAAAAGCTATGGATTAGAGAGAGTTGGAGGCTGACATAAAATACTTGGAAAAGTATAAAGCTGTAATTTTAAGAAATTCCTTGAAGTAGAAGTATTCAAGGCTATGAGGGCAAATAACAGGATCTGATATAGTCAGTGAAGTCTGGGAAGGATGGGATTCTCAAGGAAACATTACATGAGCAAGCAATTATAAAACAGCTCACATTTGTTGAACATTTACTAAGTGCAAGACACTTTGCTAAATGCTTTACTATATATCCAAGGATGAATGGCTTGATGGAAAAGATGGATGGATTAATGAATAAAGGGATAGAAGTATGGATGAATGAAAGAAATGTGTTTATGGCAATTACTGATGCAAGACCCCCAGCCCCACCAGGAGAAAGAAACTCAATAATGTAAAGCAAGTTACTATTTTCTAAAGTAGTACTTTATACGTACTATTAATATATTCAAAGTTATAATTATTCTTTTTTAAAAAATATATTTTCTTGTATATATTTAAGTCATACAACATGACACCTGAAATATAGAGAGAGTAAAAGTGGGTCAAACTAACATTCAACTCATCTCACAAGTTACTTTTTATTTTTGATTTTGTGGCAGAATATATTACTGAGTTTTTACATGTTATACACTTTAGAATTTTTGATGCTACAATGTTTTATAAAAATCAATTAGTAATATTATTACCAACTGAGAGATAAGAAGGTTTTACAGTTACATGCTAAAGATGTAATTGTAGATTTCAGTAACTCAAAGTAGTGTGAGTTGAACAATGAATATTTACAAGCATGAGGAAATCATAAATGAGTAAACTAAGGTACTTGGGACATAAATCTGGCATCTGGATGATACTGTTACATGAACAAAATGAGGAAAATAGTTTAATACCAATATCTATAAAATCAATAATCACTTTTTATTTGGAAAGTTTGCCCAATAATCAAACATTTGAGTTATCTTACAGATATGAAAGAATCTTATCACCACTTGAAAATAATGTTGTATATACTTTTTGTAATTGAACTAAAATGATCCTTGATGAGTCAGAAAATGCAGGAAAATCTGAAAAAGTAAAATAATCCAGAAGTCTAGGGATTTTAAGTTTCAGCTTAAAACTTGTTCCCACATTGGCATACTTTGAAGTAATAAGATAGGTGGAATGGTATATCTGAATGCTTATTAAGTAGCCTTTCTCTTGTAGATATGTAGATTTTTATTTAAACAAAGTCTTTTTCTGTCGACCAGGCTGGAGAGCAGTGGCACAATCTCAACTCACTTCAATCTCTGCTTCTTGTGTTCAAGCAATTCTCCTGCCTCAGCCTCCTGAGTAGCTGGAACTACAGGCACACACTGCCACATCCAACTAATTTTTTGTATTTTAGTAGAGATGGGGTTTCACTGTGTTGCCCAAGCTGGTCTCAAATCCATGAGCTCAGGCAATCTATACTCCTGGGCCTCCCAAAGTGCTAGGATTACAGGCATAACCCACCATACTCAGCCTCTTATAGATATTCTAATTTAGATATGACTCTGGGTATAATCAAAAAAGCAGATAGACATATTTGAGAAAGAGTATACAAATATATATATAGACATTGAGAAAATCTTGCAATATGCAAACTTTGTAAAGGGAAACCTTTGAAAATGCATTAGTCCTTGCAAAAAATCTGCAATATATGCAGCCATTATTTTTTCATATATATGGATTTTGAAAAATAAAACCTATGAAATAGAAAGAACTTCCAGAAACCCAAGAATGTAAATAAATATATATGGTTGTGGGAATAATAAGAATTCTTAATAAATGGTGGGAAAAATAATTATCCTAATGAGGAAAAATAATATTGCAAAATGTACTAAAAAGTGATAGACATATAATAATGTAAATTAATAAACTTTTAAAACTTTATAGAAAAAATATAATAATTGACATTGTTAGGCTCTGTATCTCCACCCAAATCTCATGTTGAATTGTGATCTTCAGTGTTGGAGGAGGGTCCTGGTGGGAGGTGATTGTATCAGGGGGCAATTTCCCCTTTGCTGTTCTCATGAGAGTTAGAGTTAGTGAGTTCTCACTGAGAGGGGAGACCCCTAGCCTCCTTCAGTTTCACCTCCTCCCTTCCCTATTCCAGATTGGAAGGAGGATGAAGAGGGAAAAATGAAAAAATAAAACCAACAAAAAAAAAGAAATAAAAAGAAATAAATACCAAAGATAATGACTCCCTTTTTAGTTCCCATCATCTCTGTTATCTGTTAACCTTGAAGTTGCTGCAAATGAATGTTATCTGTGCTGGCTGGAGCCTGGCACTTGTTCATACCCCCACATCTCCACAGACCAGGCTCCCTCCTGGGAACACCTCTGCCAACAAATGGCTTGTTGCTTTTTTCTTGTCTCTGTAAGTCCCCTCCCCTATTGTTCCCTGCTCATGCTACATATGAATTAGCAAATCAATGAAGCCAAAAGATTGTAAGGTCAGACGTCCAGCAAATGGACAATAACATAGTTCTGCTTCAGTTTCCCGCTTAGCATTGTAATCCTATAAAACAAGAGAGAAGCTGTAGTCCAGGAGTAAATGAGGCTGTGAGGCTGTAGCCCCCTGCAGCTCCTGGCCAAATAAAAAGCCACTTCTTCCTTAGTTCAGTGTTGGAGAGGTTTGTTCCCAACTGTTCCTGCTTCCCCACAAGATCAAGTTGTTTGAAAATATGTAGCAATTCTCTCTCTCTCTCTCTCTCTCTCTCTCTGGCCATGTAAAGATGTGCTTGCCTTTTTCATGTTCCACTATGATTGTAAGTTTCCTGAGTCCTCCCCAAACCACAATGCTGTTCAACATGCAGAACTGTGAGTCAATTAAGCCTCTTTCTTTCATAAAATACCCAGTCTCACATAGTTTTTTTAATAGCAATGTAAACATGGACTAATACTGAAAATTGGTATCAAGCAGCGAGGCATTGCTATAAAGATACCTGAAAATGTGGAAGCAGGTTTGCAACTGGATGACTGGCAGAGGTTGGAACAGTTTGAAGGGCTCAGAACAAAACAGGAAGATGAGGGAATGTTTGATGAGGAATGGTTGTGATTAAAATGCTGATAGTGATATGGACAGTGAAGTCTTGGCTGAGGTTGTCTCAGATGGAGATGAGGAGCTTATTGGGAACTGGAGTGAAGGTGACTCTCATTACCCCTCCTCTAGAGATCTGTGGAACTTTGAACGTGAAAGAGGTGATTTAGTGTATGAGGCAGAAGGAATTTCTAAACAGCAAAGCATTCAAGCACAATCTGACTGCTTCTAACAGTGTTTCGTCAAATGTGTTTTCAAAGAACTGATCTGAAATTGAAACATATTTAAAAGGGAAGCAGATTAAAAGTTTGGAAACTTTGCACTTTGATCATGTGGTAGAAAATAAAACCCCTTTTCTGGGAAGAAATTCCAGCTTCAGAAAAATTGGCATACGTAAAAAGGAGTCAAATATTTATAGCAACAAAAATGAGGAAAATGTCTTCAAGGCGTTTTAGAGACCATCATGGCATCCCCTTTCTTCATCAAACCTGGAGGCTGAAGAGTGAAAAATGGTTTCATGGGCCAGGCCAAGAGCCCTGCTGCTCTGTGTAGCCTTTAATCATGGTACCCCATGTCCCAGACCTTCTCACTCCAGTTGTGGCTAATAGGACACAAAGTACAGCTTGAGCTACTGCTTCAGAGGGTGCAAGCCCCAAGAGTTGGTGGTTCCCATGTGGTGTTAAGCCTATGGGTTCACAGAGGAAAAGAGTTCAGAATTAGGAGTCTTCATCTAGATTTCAGAGAAAACATGGAAATGCCTAGATGTCCAGGCAGAAGTCTACTGCAAGGGTGGAACCCTCATGGAGAACTTCTACGATAGCAGTACAGAGGAGAAATGTGTGGTAAGAAACCCCAGATAGAGTCCCCATTAGGGTGTTATCTTGTGGAGCTGTGAGAAGAGGGGCACTGTCCTCCACACCCCAGAATGGTATATCCGCTGACAGCTTGCATGGTGTGCCTAGAGAAGCCACAGCCTCTCAGTGTCAGCCAGTGAAACCAACCATGGGGCTGTACCTTGCAGAGTCACATGGGCAGAGTTGCCCAAGGACTTGGAAGTCCACTTTTTGCATCAGTGTGACCTGGAGGTGAGAACTGAAGCCAAATGAGATTATTTTGAATTATAAGATTAAATGACTTCCCTGATGAGTTTCAGAGTTGTACAGGGCATTTAACCATTTGTTTTGGTCAATTTCTTTTCTTTGGAATGGGAACATTAGCCAATGCCTGTACACTCATTGTATCTTAGAAGTAACTAACTTTTTTTTTTATTTTACAGAATCATATGTGGAAGAGGCTTGCTTTGTATCAAATGAGACTTTAAACTTGAACTTTTTTTGTAATTATTTTTAACTTTAAGTTTCAGGGTACATGTGCAGAATGTGCAAGTTTGTTACATATGCAAATGTGTCATGAGAGTTTGTTGTACAGATTACTTCTTCACAAAAGTTAACAGACACTTCAGAGAGTATCCATTAGTTATTTTTTCTGACCCTTTTCTTCCTCTCATCCTTCATCCTCTGGTAGGCTTCAATGTGTGCTGTTTCCCTCCTTGTGTCCATGTGTTCTCATCATTTAGCTCCAACATATAACTAAGAACATGTGATATTTAGTTCTCTCCTCCTGAATTAGTTTGCTAAGAATAATAGCCTCCTGCTCCATCTATGTTTCTGCAAAGGACATGATCTCATTCCTTTCTATGGCTACATATATGTATCATATACATATAGTGGTACATGTATGTGTATATATGTACCACATTTTCTTTATCCAGTCTATCATTGATGGGCATTTGGGATGTTTCCACATTCTTTTATTGTGAATAGTGCTGCTATGAACATATGAATGCATGTATCTTTATAATATACTGATTTATATTCTTTTGGGTATATACCCAGTAATGAGATTGCTGTCTTGAATATTATTTCTGTCTTTGGGTCTTTGAGGAATTGTCATATTATCATCCACAATTTACAGATTCACACTATAAATTACAGTGTGTAAATCTAATTTACACTCCCACTAACCATGTATGTTTTATTTTCCCTTCAACCTTAATAGAATCTGTTATTTTTGACTTTTTGATAATAGCCATTCCGACTTTTATGAGATGGTATCTTAGTGTGATTTTTATTTGCATTTCTCTAATGATCCGTAGTATTGAAATTTTTTTACATGCTTTTTGGTCACAAGTGTGTCTTCTTTGGAAAATTGTCTGTGAATGTATTTTGCCTGCTTTTTAATAGGATGGTTTATTTTTATCTTATAAATTTGTTTGCATTTCTTACAGATACTCGGACTTCTTAGTTTATGTTGGAAGGAGTTAAGACTTTGTAGGATTGTTGTTGGGACATGATTGTGTTTTGAAATGTGAGAAGGACATGAGGTTTGGGAGGAGCCAGAAGTGGAATGATATGGGTTGGCCCTGTGTCTCCACCCAAGTCTCATGTTGAATCATAATCTTCAGTGTTGAAGGATGGGCCTGGTAGGAGGTTACTCGATTATAAGGTAAATATCGCCCTTGCTGTTGTCATGATAGTGAGTTCTCAGAATTTCTGGTTGTTTGAAACTGTGCAGCACTTTCCTCTTCCTGTGCTTGCTTGCTCTCTCTGTCTCTCTCTCGCTCTTTCTCTCTTGCTTGCCATGTGAATATGTGCTTACTTCCTCTTTAAGTTCTGCCATGGTTGTAAGTTTCCTGAGGCCTCCTCAAAAGCAGAAGCCTGCAGAATCATGAGCTGATAAAACCTCTTTACTTTATAATTTTTCTACTCTCAGGTAGTTACTTTACTTTTTTTAATTTATTTTTATTTTTAATTTTTATTGCATTATAGGTTTTGGGGTACATGTGCAGAATGTGCAAGATAGTTGCATAGGTACACACATGGCAGTGTGCTTTGCTGCCTTCCTCCCCTTCACCCACACTTGGCATTCATCCCCAGGCTATCCCTACCCAGCATCCCCTGCTGTCCCTTCCCCATTCCCCCCAATAGACTCTAGTGTATAGTAGACCACCTCTCTGTGTCCATGTGTTCTCATTTTTCTCACCCACCTATGAGTGAGTATATGCGGTATTTCTTTTTCTGTTCTTGTGTCAGTTTGCTGAGAATGATGTTCTCCAGATTCATCCATGTCCTTACAAACGACACAAACATCATTTTTGATTGCTGCATAATATTCCATGGTGTATATGTGCCACATTTTCCCAGTCCAGTCTATCATCATTGGGCATTTGGGTTGGTTCCAGTTCTTTGCTATTGTAAACAGTGCTGCAATGAACATTTGTGTGCATGTGTCCTTATAGTAGAACAATTTATAGTCCTTTGGATATATACCCAGTAATGGGATTGCTGGGTCGAATGGAATTTCTATTTCTAGGTCCCTGAGGACTCGCCACACTGTCTTCCACAATGGTTGAACTAATTTACACTCCCACCAACAGTGTAAGAGTGTTCCTATTTCTCCACATCCTCTCCAGCATCTGCTGTCTCCAGATTTTTTAATGATCGCCATTCTAACTGGCATGAGATGGCATCTCAATGTGGTTTTGATTTGCATCTCTCTAATGACCAGTGATGATGAGCATTTTTTCACATGTTTGTTGGCCTCATGTATGTCTTCTTTTATAAAGTGTCTGTTCATATCCTTTGCCCATTTTTGAATGGGCTTCTTTGTTTTTTTTTCCTGTAAATCTGTTTGAGGTCTTTGTAAATTCTGGATATCAGCCCTTTGTCAGATGTGTAAACTGCAAAGATTTTTTCCCATTCTAATGGTTGCCGATTCACTCTAGTGACTGTTTCTTTTGCTGTGCAGAAGCTGTGGAGTTTGATTAGGTCCCATTTGTCTATTTTGGCTTTTGTTGCCAATGCTTTTGGTGTTTTATTCATGAAGTCCTTGCCTACTCCTATGTCCTGAATGGTTTTGCCTAGATTTTCTTCTAGGGTTTTTATGGTGTCAGGTCTTACGTTTAAGTCTTTAATGCATCTGGAGTTAATTTTAGTGTAAGGTGTCAGGAAAGGGTCCAGTTTCTGCTTTCTGCACATGGCTAGCCAATTTTCCCAACACCATTTATTAAACAGGGAATCCTTTCCCCATTGCTTGTTTTTGTCTGGTTTATCAAAGATTATATGGTTGTAGATATGTTGTGTTGCCTCCGATGCTTCTGTTCTGTTCCATTGGTCTATATCACTGTTTTGGTACCAGTACCATGCTGTTTTGATTACTGTAGCCTTGTAGTATAGTTTGAAGTCTGGTAGTGTGATGCCTCCCGCTGTGTTCTTTTTGCTTAGAATTGACTTGGCTATGCGGGCTCTTTTTTGGTTCCATATAAAATTCATGGTGGTTTTCTCCAGTTCTGTGAAGAAATTCAATGGTAGTTTGATGGGGATAGCATTGATTGTGTAAATTACTTTGGGCAGTATAGGCATTTTCTCGATATTGATTCTTCCTAACCACGAACATGGAATGTTTCTCCATCTGTTTGTGTCCTCTCTTATTTCGTTGAGCAGTTGTTTGTAGTTTTCCTTAAAGAGGTCCCTTACGTTCCTTGTGAGTTGTATTCCTAGGTATTTTATTTTCTTTGTAGCAATTGTGAATGGCAGTTCGTTCTTGATTTGGTTTTCTTTAAGTCTGTTATTGGTGTATAGGAATGCTTGTGATTTTTAAACATTGATTTTATATCCTGAGACTTTGCTGAAGTTGCTTATCAGTTGCAGGAGCTTTTGGGCTGAGGTGATGGGGTCTTCTAGGTATACTATCATGTTGTCTGCAAATAGAGACAATTTGGCTTCCACCTTTCCTATTTCAATACCTTTTATTTCTTTTTCTTGCCTGATTGCTCTGGCTAGAACTTCCAGTACTATGTTGAATAGGAGTGGTGAGAGAGGGCATTCTTGTCTAGTGCCGGATTTCAAAGGGAATGCTTCCAGTTTTTGCCCATTAAGTATGATATTGGCTGTTGGTTTGTCGTAAATAGCTTTTATTACTTTGAGATATGTTCCATCAATACCAAGTTTATTGAGGGTTTTTAGCATAAAGGGCTGTTGAATTTTGTCAAATGCCTTCTCTGCGTCAATTGAGATAATCATGTGGTTTTTGTTTTTGCTTCTGTTTATGTGGTGAATTACATTTATAGACTTGTGTATGTTGAACCAGCTTTGCATCCCTGGGATGAAACCTACTTGATCATGATGGATAAGTTTTTTAATGTGCTGTTGCAATCAGTTTGCCAGTATTTTATTAAAGATTTTTGCATCTATGTTCATCATGGATATTGGCCTGAAGTTTTCTTTTCTTGTTGAGTCTCTGTCAGGTTTTGGTATCAGGATGATGTTGGTCTCATAAAATGATTTGGGAAGGGTTCCCTCTTTTTGGATTATTTGGAATAGTTTCAGAAGGAATGGTACCAGCTCCTCTTTGTGTGTCTGGTAGAATTCAGCTGTGAACCCATCTGGACCTGGGCTTTTTTTGTGTGGTAGGCTCTTAATTGCTGCCTCAACTTCTGACCTTGTTATTGGTCTATTCATAGTTTCGGCTTCCTCCTGGTTTAGGCTTGGGAGGACACAGGCATCCAGGAATTTATCCATTTCTTCCTGGTTTACTAGTTTATGTGCATAGAGTTGTTTGTAGTATTCTCTGATGATGGTTTTAATTTCTGTGGAATCTGTGGTGATTTCCCCTTTATTGTTTTTTATTGCATCTATTTGGTTGTTCTCTCTTTTCTTTTTTATCAGTCTGGCTAGTGGTCTGTCTATTTTGTTGATCTTTTCAAAAAACCAGCTCTTGGATTTACTGATTTTTTGAAGGGTTTTTCTTGTCTCTATCTCCTTCAGTTCTGCTCTGATCTTAGTTGTTTCTTGTCTTCGGCTAGGTTTTGAGCTTTTTTGATCTTGCTCCTCTAGCTCTTTCAATTTTTACGATAGGGTGTCAATTTTGGATCTCTCCACTCTTCTCATGTGGGCACTTATTGCTATATATTTTCCTCTACAGACTGCTTTAAATGTGTCCCAGAGATTCTGGTATGTTGTGTCTTCGTTCTCATTGGTTTTGAAGAACTTCTTTATTTCTGCCTTCATTTCATTGTTTATCCAATCAACATTCAAGAGCCAGTTGTTCAGTTTCCATGTAGCTGTGCAGTTCTGAGTTATTTTCTGAATTCTGAGTTCCAACTTGAATGCACTATGGTCTGAGAGACTGTTTGTTATGATTTCAGTTGTTTTGCATTTGCTGAGGAGTGCTTTACTTCCAATTACGTGGTCAATTTTGGAGTAGGTGTGATGTGGTGCTCAGAAGAATGTATATTCTGTGGATTTGGGGATGGAGAGTTCTGTAAATGTCTATCAGGTTTGCTTGTTCCAGGTCTGAGTTCAAGTGCTGTATATGCTTGTTAATTTTCTGTCTGGTTGATCTGTCTGATATTGACAGTGGAGTGTTAAAGTCTCCCACTATTATTGTGTGGGAGTCTAAGTCTCTTTGTAAGTCATTAAGAACTTGCATTATATATCTGGGTGCTCCTGCATTGGGTCCATATATATTTAGAATCATTAGCTCTTCTTGTTGTATCGATCCTTTTACCATTATGTAATGACCTTCTTTGTCTCTTTTGATCTTTGTTGCTTTAAAGTCTATTTTATCAGAGATGAGAATTGCAACTCCTGCTTTTTTTTTTTGCTCTCCATTTGCTTGGTAAATCTTCCTCCACCCCTTTATTTTGAGCCTTTGTGTATCCTTGTGTGTGAGGTGGGTTTCCTGGATAGAGCACACTGATGGGTTTTGGCTTTTTATCCCATTTGCCAGTCTGTGTCTTTTTATTGGTGCATTTAGCCCATTTACATTTAGGGTTAATATTGTTATGTGTGAATTTGATACTGCCATTTTGATGCTAGCCAACTGTTTTGCCCATTGGTTCATGTAGATTCTTCATTTTCTTGATGCTCTTTAGCATTTGGTATGCTTTTAGGATGGCTGGTACTGGTTGTTTCTTTCTATGTGTAGTGCCTCTTTCAGGAGCTCTTGTAAAGCAGGCCTAGTGGTGACAAAATCTCTGAGTACTTGCTTGTTCATGAAGGATTTTATTTTTCCTTCACTTATGAAGCTCAGTTTGGCTGGATATGAAATTCTGGGTTGAAAGTTCTTGTCTTTAAGGATGTTGAATATTGGCCCCCACTCTCTTCTCGCTTGTAGAGTCTCTGCCGAGAGATCTGCTGTGAGCCTGATGGGCGTCCCTTTTTGGGTGACCTGACCTTTTTCTCTGGCTGCCCTTAGTATTTTCTCCTTCATTTCAACCCTGGTGAATCTGCCAATTATGTGCCTTGGGGTTGCTCTTCTTGCAGAATATCTTTGTGGTGTTCTCTGTATTTCCTGGAGTTGAGTATTGACCTGTTTTGCTAGGTTGGGGAAATTTTCCTGGATAATATCCTGAAGAGTGTTTTCCAGCTTGGATTCATTCTCTTCATCACATTCTGGTACACCTATCAAATGTAGGTTGGGTCTCTTCACATAGTCCCACATTTCTTGGAGATTTTGCTCATTCCTTTTAGCGCTTTTTTCTTTGATCTTGGTTTCTCATTTTATTTCCTTGAGTTGATCTTCGACTTCTGATATTCTTTTTTCTGCTTGGTCAATTCAGCTGTTGAAACTTGTGCATGCTTCATGAAGTTCTCGTGTTGTGTTTTTCAGCTCCTTCAATTCATTCATATTCCTCTCTAAGTTGTCCATTCTTGTTATCATTTTCTCAAATCTTTTTTCAAATCTTTTTTCAAGGTTCTTAGTTTCTTTGCACTGATTTAGAACATGTTCTTTTAGCTCACTGAAATTTCTCATTATCCACTTTCTGAAGTCTGATTCCATCATTTCGTCACACTCATTCTCTGTCCAGCTTTGTTCCCTTGCTGATGCAGAGTTTTGGTCCTTTGTAGGAGGTGAAGTGTTTTGGTTTCGGGTGTTTTCCTCCTTTTTAAGCTGGTTTCTTCCCATCTTTATGGATTTATCCACCTGTTGTATTAGTAGTTGCTGATTTTTCAGTTGGGTCTCTGTGTGGACACCCAGATTGTTGATGATGAGGTATTTCTGTTACTTAGTTTTCCTTCTAATGGTCTAGCCCCTCTGCTGTATGAGTGCTGAGGTCCACTCCAGGCCCTGCTTGTCTGGGGTACACCTGTAACAGCTGCAGAACAGTGAGGGATGCTACCAGTGTCTTCTTCTGCTATCTTTGTTTCAGAATGATGCCCGCCAAATGTCAGTCTGATTAGTCCTTTTTTGGGGTGATGACTCTTTGGATATACAGGGGTCAGGGAGCTGCTTGAGGAGATGATCTGTGCTTTATAGGAGCTCCAGTGCTGAGCTGTGAGCTCCGTTGTTCATTCAGCATTGTTGGGAGGATGTGTTTATGTCTGCTGCAACAGAACTCATAACCCCCCCCTCTTTTTCCCCCCTTAGATGCTCTGTCTCAGGGAGTTAGGGCTTTCTTTATGAGTATCTGTTGCACTGTCCTGCCCAGCTAGGAGGCAGTCTATTCACTATTTTCCTGCCGGGGCTCTGCCCTGCTAGTGCAGGTCTTCCCTGTTGCTGCAGGGCTCTGTTCTGCTGTGGCTTGCTCCGCCCTGCTGTGGCTTGCTCTGCCCTGCTAGTGGAGTCTCTCTGTTATGGCAGGTTGCCTCGCAACAGCAGGCTGTGTCAGCCCTGGGCGGTACTTCAGTAGCGGGGGATTGCGTCAGTAGTGGCGGACGCCCCTCCCTCACCGGGCTGCACTGTCCTAGATGCCGGCAGCAAAACTCTCAGCCCCGAGCACCTCCAATCACTGCCCTGCTTGTCCCCATCAGGGTGGGACCCGCCAAGCCCAATCACCCAGCTCCCTGCCTCAGAGTCCGTCCTCCTCTCTCTCTCTCTCTCTCTCTCTCTCTCTCTCTCTCTCTTCCTCTCCCCAAGCTTAATGGTTGACTCTCTCACTGGTGCCCCAGTAGCCTGCTGATAGGGCACTGGGATCCGTGCGATCTCCCGTGCTGCTGCCCACTGCACCAGCTCAGATCACATTTCCCAGGAATCTCCTGGTCTGGCTCATTGTCCAAGTCCCATTCAATCAGATGGACATGCCAATCTGCCCTTCCAAATCTCAGATTGCCAGTTTAACAGGGACCCAGACCAGTGAGGTTTTTTTGCCCAGTGCTGCTGTGCTGCGGAACCGGCTGAAGCGGCCGCACGAGCCGGCTGTGCTAGCGTCCCGTGTCTCTCCCACACCTGGGACTTTCAACGTTCTGTGGGCAAAAAAGATCTGTCCGAGAATGCGGCTAGGACTCACCCTCTGTGCCTTCACTGAGAGCTGCAATCTGGAGTCACCTCTACGATGCCATCTTGGAAGTTCCTTTCTCAGTGGTTTTATTCACTGTTGATATTCAAATTATTTTCCTTTGAAATACCCATCATGTCACTATGGTTGTAAATGTCATCACTTCATTTTGATTGACTTTTCAATTGTCAAACATTGGTTGTATTAATTTAATAAAATCTTGCATATTTTATAAAACATTTTGCTTTTCTACTGCAGAATAATTGCTCTGTATTCACATTAGATTGCAGAATGCATTCTCACACCTACTCAGAGTATAAGTAATCGAATTTTCTTTTTTTTTGAAATGGAGTTTCGCTCTTGTTACCCAGGCTGGAGTGCAATGGCATGATCTCAGCTCACTGCAACCTCCACCTCCTGGGTTCAGGCAATTCTCCTGCCTCAGCCTCCTGAGTAGCTGGAATTACAGGCACATGCCACCGTGCCCAGCTAATGTTTTGTATTTTTAGTAGAGACGGGGTTTCACCATGTTGACCAGGATGGTCTTGATTTCTTGACCTCTTGATTCACCTGCCTCATTCTCCCAAAGTGCTGGGATTACAGGCATGAGCCACCTTGCCCTGCAGGAAAAATATTTTTTACTAATACTTCGATACTTGATTTGTTTCTGAAATCACCAATTTCCATTTTGTATCATATCTTATCACTGCTGTCAAGTTATAAAATTGTCTATTTTTTTTCAGTGGCAGAACTGGAACTAAAAAGTGGTAAGTATAAGTAGAAAAATAATTTTTTTAAACCACCTGGAGGTAGAAATTGCTAAACATAAGTACCATACATATACCATGTTCATTAATATAGATGTTGAATCTAACAAAATAAGAACAGTGATGGAAGCTATTGTAAGGGAATTGGGAAACCTCAAAGTACCACATGCTTGACAGGGTTGGGCACTAGGTCACTAGAATCATCCTAATTCTATAATCTCATGATTTCTCAATGACTTTCATATGAAAATGAGAAAGAGCCTAAAATAAGAGGTTTTAATCAATTTATAGGTTCTGCCCCAATCTACTCATTTCAGCCTACAAATAAATATAACTAACCTCAATTTATTTTTAAGAGAATATCTTCATTCCTCACTCTTAGTTTCTGACATTTGAGTAAACGTGGACAGCAGTCTTCAGTTTCCTACTCTATTTTTGATTCATCATTATTTTTTGCCTTTTGGATAAAAAAGTGTTGAATGCATACAAGTCATCTTACTCTTCATAAAATTCTTTGATTCTAAGCTACCAATTAGAATACTACAATAGGAAGTTATTTTATTTAATCTCTATTTTAACCATTAAATAAATGGTGTGCCCATCGTTTGCGTGACTGAGGATTTACTACAAACCCTAAAGAGATTACCTGGGTAAATAAATTAGTATTGCTAATAACTTTTATTTTCTATCTTCTAAGCTAAATGTTTAATTAACTTCTGCCCTTTCTGTTTGCTGATGAATGGCTTATCTACTCTGAAATGCTAGCCTCTGCTAACTGGCATCTTTATTTTTTCTTCAAAGTGTCATTGGCTTCTATTAGACTCTTGGAGGTTAAATTATCCAGAATTACTGAAATGCATTTCAAAATAAGTCAAAAATTTAACCCAATTACACAATAATCATCTCACTAGAATTCAACAAATCTTAGAATATTATTTAATGAACTGTTTTAAAAATAATTTTCTTCCAATTTACAGTCCAATTTGGCACACAGAAATATGTAGATGTGATGGAATTCTAAATTACACTGAATTTATGGACAGGGACATAGTTCATTCTATAGTATAGGCCATAATGTCATTCTATTAGCATACAATTTGCTATACCACAAAATAATTTGCAAACTGAAGTTAATGTACTCCTGTTTCCAAGAATTTTAAATACACAGCATAACATTCAGTACAACAAAAGGAAGTAGCCAAGACTTCGATGTTTATTAAAATGAAGTTTTGTCAATAATTATGATTACCAATTTTAGCTGCTTGAATTCCCTACTTCAATAGCCTTTCAATTTTGCCTTATTTTTTCTGAAGTCATCAAGTTTTTCTTTCATCTATGAACAATAAATTTGAACTTTCTGCTCTCATTGGAGGTAGCAATATGAGTGTAAAAACAATTAGTTATCTTCTGAAATAAATTATTATTCTTCCTTGGTTACAATAAGGTAAAAGAATATTTTGCATTTGTCTCAAAACACAACAACTTTTCAGCTTACAAAGGGAGCTTTACAATTTACCTAGTTATAATACAAAGCTGTTACACACGTTTACCTCTATTTTACCCCATAACTGTGAATAACAGTTATTCTTGATTAAGAGTGGGGTCAAACATAGGTGACACTTTTCTTTTAAATTCATCTTTGAAGACATGTTGGTGATGAGGAAGGGAGACTGGGAATGGGCTAGAAGTGAGTGTGGGAGCTGTATAGGAGACCCTAACATCCGAAAAGGCCAAGCATGTACGTAATAAGCAGGGCTGTAAAATGCACACTTTCTATCAACTCAGAGACTTTGGTATCAACAATTCTTGTAAAATTCCTGAATAAATAAACAAAACTTCAGTATCACAGCCGAAATCATAAGTTCACCTAAGAGATCCTAAGGCAGTGAAGTCAGTTTGTATTTACGTGTGGAAGGCCGGGAAGGGTGATGGGACACATGGGAGAGACAGTGGCGGGCAGTGTACACAAAATCAATCCAATATTAACCTTAGTATTTTAAAGATATTATGATTCTGGACTCTATGTGAGATCCAGAAATATTAATTGATACTTTTTAATTAATATTCTTTTTTTTTTTTTTTTTTTTTGAGACGGAGTTTCGCTCGTTACCCAGGCTGGAGTGCAATGGCGCGATCTCGGCTCACCGCAACCTCCGCCTCCTGGGTTCAGGCAATTCTCCTGCCTCAGCCTCCTGAGTAGCTGGGATTACAGGCACGCGCCACCATGCCCAGCTAATTTTTTGTATTATTTTTTAGTAGAGACGGGGTTTCACCATGTTGACCAGGATGGTCTTGATCTCTTGACCTCGTTATCCACTCGCCTCGGCCTCCCAAAGTGCTGGGATTACAGGCTAGAGCCACCGCGCCCAGCCCTTTAATTAATGTTCTTAAAGTAAAATATACATTCCTTTAAAACACGTTATTTTACATTATTGTTTTCAGAACCTTGTTGGATAGATAGACCATATGCAATCTATGGCACATATAGTTTAAATATCTCACCTATAAGTCCATCAAAGGGAGCTCCCCTTATTTATTTATTTATTTATTTATTTATTTATTTAGAGATAGAGTCTCATTTTGTCACCCACGCTGGAGGGCAGTGGTGTGATCTTGGCTCACCGCACCCTCTGTCTCCCAGGTTCTAGAGATTCTCCTGCCTCAACCTAGCAAGTAGTTGGGATTACAGGTGTGTACCACCATGTCCAACTAATTTTTGTATTTTCAGTAGATAAAGGGTTTAACCATGTTGGCCAAACTGGTCTCGAACTCCTCACCTCAATTGATCTACCCACCTCAGCCTCTCACAGTGCTGAGATTATAGGTGTAAGCCACTGCTCCTGGCCCCTACTTTCTTGCCAGTGATTTTTCCTGATTGCTTCTGAGGATAGGATTAAAACATGATAATGTCTCTGTCATTTTCCCATCTTAAAACAAGAATTCTCTTTCCTGAGGCTTTGAAGTAAATTAAGTTCACACAAATTTTTGATGTTTCACTACATTGATTATTTTAATATTATAATCCATAGTATGTTTTAAGACCATGAGTTATGAAAGCTTTTATGTGTTTATTATATGTAAACAGATATTATGGATTGTGTACTATTTGAGCTTTGCATAATTATGATAACAAAGTTTGAAAATAAATTATGTACCTACACACAGTTCTAAACTCCCCATGTCAATTATGTTGGAATGTAAGATACTGCTGCTTCTGAGCTTAATAGAAGAAACAGCTGGTGAGCTCCATCTGTGCTCCCAGGTTGAATGGTTGGATGAAGTCATGGGATAGCAGAACCAGGAGATCCAAGCAGTAAACACCATCAATTCTAGGAATCTCTGTAAGGGAAGATTTCTCATCTGTAAGAACTGTGAAGTGAGCTAGCAATACAATTCCATTCATGGGCATTTCTTTGTACATATGTCAGTCACTGTTCATCCAGAAACACAGAAATTAAGTGGGTTAAGAAAAAGAAATAATACATCAATTAAACTGGAGACCCAAAAACATGATTCAGTTATCAGTGTGCCCTGACATGGACAAGTTTGCTGTGGGTATCCAGCTGCTGGAGGAGGTACCTGAGAGCCTGTACTTTGCAGTCTTCCAATCTGTCAAAGTTACTGGTGATTGTGATAAACCAGTAGACATTAGATACTTCTATCTTTACCTCAACTCACTCCTCCATCCTTTCAAAGTGAAGCCTGAGGTGTTCTCTATAAAGATTTGTCCTAGGGAGAACTTCCCATCTTTCTAAGCAAGCCTTGTTAGGGGCAATGATGCAGAAGCAACATACTTCTGGCCTGCAGCAGTGCATCACGCAGGACATCTGCAAAGCAATACGTTTGGTAGCACTGTAGCTAGAGAAAAGATTATTTGTGAAGTCATGAATTAAGAGAGAAGCAACAATATAAAAACAGTATGACCTGAATGAAAGTCAACTTCTCATGAAAATACTTCTGATTTCCCAAACCAAGCAAGCCTGATGTCATATATACCACTTCCCCTTAACAATGGAGAATTACGTAGCACCTCTAAATTTATGTTTTATGAAATGGGTAATATTCCTTTCAAGTCGTCATGTCGTCTTCCACAGGTAATGATTTAGTTTCTATCACCTCCCGTGCCAGGCCAAGAGTTGTGTCTCAAAAAGAAAATATTGATGTGTGTAAAAGTCCATTTTAGGTGTAATCACAAGCTCATATACCAATTTAATCAATTCTGAGAGCATGTATTGTTAAAAGAACCTTGGCCTAAACACATATCTTTCATTAAGGGGGAGTGGCTTTGCATTAAATTACAATAATGACAGAAATTTCCTTCTGAAAATAGTTTACATGAGAAAGAAGGTGAGTCGATTTAAAATATAAAGATTGTAATAATGTAAATGAAAGTTAAATATCACAAAAATTATAATAGTATGCAAATCACTGAATTTACATAAAACTTTTTTGAGATTTATATTTAATTGCAGGCAACACGCCTGGCATTTTAAAAACATATATTTTATTTATTCAATTAATTTAGTTTCAAACAAAGGTTATTTTATAAACTCAAGTGAATCTCAGAAACTCTCTTGACTTAGCATCTTTAAACATCTCTTAACTTTTTACAATGGGTAAATTTTCCTTTCAGCCACATTCCAACAATATTTGGTTAGTTTCTTAGAGTTTTAATAGAGGGTGGTGAGGGTAGCATATAATTCACAAAGAACATGGTGCTTATTTCAGGAAGTATGCCAGTGGGCTTTTAATGTAACTATTATAATGCATTTATTCATTAGGAAAAATTTTCCAGTCCATTGCTACTCTTTATTCAAAAATCATTTTTCTAGACAAGAGGTCTAAAGTCACTGACATCAGCTGGGAATTGAATGTAAAAAGAGAGTAAAAAATTATACCAGTAATTGTTTCTAGGAGGAAGTCAAATTATTGCTGATGCTTTGCTATAGAATATTCAGATATTTTGGCAAAAAATGAAGTGTTGGACAGAATAAGTACCCTAAATAACAGCATAAGGATACTACCTCTATTTTAGTGCAGTGTACACTATAATGTAAAACAAATACCCTGAACATTGCAATACTGCATTTTAACAAGTGTAAACTGATCTCAGAGATATATTTGGCCAGGTGAATTTGTTTTAATTTGTAACTTTTTCTTGAGACACAGCACATACTCATGCACTTTTCAGCTCTACATGAATTTGTCTTTATTCTTACTCCAAAGAAATCTACAGCCCACTCGGACATTCAGATTTCATGAAATTTTGATGATGGCCAATAGGTGCATAAAAAAGAAGTTTTTAAAAACTGTCAAAATGAGACCAGCCATCCAAAGGATTCTCATGTATTCTGGCAGGATCAATATAAATGTTAAGACTTACTATGGTATATTTTTGGAGAGTTGACTAAAATTTTACAGGAAAAAATTCTATATGCATTGGGAATCCTCAAAATCATTTGTAAGACATTATTTGTGATTACCATGTCTCCCTCTCCTAAAATATATTTGACATGAGGTCTTGAAGGAAAGAAGGCCAAAAATTTTGTGAATTACCTTAGGATAGATGACCTTAAAGTATATAATAAAGACCATTTAGTTAGAATTTCTAAATTTAGTTTATTTCGCCATATTCCAGAACAAGTCTAAGTCCTGTGATATTTATTTCAGAAGCAGGTTTTCTTATTTATTTCTAATACTATGTAATAATAATATGCCTCATTGGATTAATGAGTGTATTGAATAAAGGCAGGTATATTTTTTAATGTTGGGAACTAAGTGGAAGGAAAAAAATAAAAATGTAGACCTGACAAGAAGAAGTGGGTCAGTTTTAACCTCATGACCAAGGGATATATTATGAACTTGATTTACATTTCAAACTCAGTACAGAATTGAAGAACACCTTAAGTGAATGACATAGTAATACATAGTAGTTGGGGTTACATAATGGAAATCCTGCATGTTCCCTACTCAATGAGGGTATTGGGCATAAGATAATTACATGCAAGTGACATCCATGTTTAACTTTTACTTATGTAACCTGTTTTACCAAATTAGTGAAGTTTGTTGGTAGGCTGTCGACATGTATGCAGTGTCTGCATAATGTAAATTATGCAATATAGTTACAGTTTTAAAACTCAAAATGAGAAGAAAATAAAGTTAGCATGCATAGGTAACCCATGACAGGTAGCTCAATGAATATTTATAAAACATCACTCAGTGAAAATCAATCATTGATGAGCTGCGGCTTGCTAACATGTCTGTAATTCTTTCAGCTTGAAGGTAATGCTTCCCTGGGAGGGTCTCTAAATGCCATCATCAAGGTTCCGTATTATATAACAGGTTACATGAATGTAAAGGAGGCGAGATTACCAACATGCTTTACCTTTTGAGGATTACTTGTCTTAGGGTAATGAATAACTGCTAACACCTACAGAACCACTTACTGGCAGAATCTGAGACAATCATAAACTTGCTAGCTTTGATGTTATTCTAGTAAGACAACAATTTTGAAACATTTGTTCAAACACTCTGTGAATAGGAAAGACAACCAAAGACCATATAATCTAGTTCTAGATGCTTCTCCAACTTCTCCAACACTGTCACTCATATATTGATACATTTAACTATGTGTGTCAATATCTGTTGAAATATTATTCTCCCCATGCATTGTTCTCTGTGCTAGAGATATACTGGAGAAGATAAATTATTCCTAAGCTTGAATGGTTTGATTATCAGGGTATGTAAAATTTTTAAAAATAAACTCATGTAATATGTCAAATAATTGAGAAGCAAAATGCAAACCAAAACAAAACCCTACATTAATAACTAATGCTTTGGGATTTACATGTTTTCAATTTAGCAGGGAAGAATCTAACATCTGTTTTTCCCAGGCATACCCTCATGTGAGGTACTCATATTATGTTTCAGAATGCCTACACTGCAGGAAAATAAACATATTTGTGTGTGTGTATGTGTGTGTATGTGTGTGTGTATGCAAATGTATTTCTGATTCATTCAGGAGAGTAATTATGTTTGATCATACATCTTCTTCCTGTATTCTATTTTTGCTGATTATTAACATTCACAGCTTGGAGAAAAATTATTTATTACACATGGGGTGTAAGAAAGGATAAAATAAATAACTAAATACATCTCAAAGATATACTTGGGTCACAGAAAGAACTAGAACCAACCTGTCAGATGGTACTGGAATTATGTATCTCTCTCTCTTTTTGTTGTCTCTTTGCTTGTTGGCCTTATTCTTTCTTACTGAAATTCGGCCACTGAAATCTGTTCAAAAAGAAATTGGTCACTTATGGCAACTTTCTTTTAAATCTTACTATTCCAACATGCAGAAATGAGACTTAAAAAAATTACAACATATGACTCCTTTAATAGCTCAGGCACCACATATAAATAAATGTAAAACTGGTCATTTATTCATAATTATTTTACCCATTAATTAAGCAGAGTGGTCAGATGTGTATAGAAGGAATATAATTTATTTGGTTGTTTCTTGTCAGATTTAACAAGGACATGGCACATGTTGAGGACATGATACTTGGTAGAGTTACACTCCGTGGTACAAAAATGTATGCCAAATATAGAGCAAATTCACAGACATGGTATAGATATGCATATAAATTAACAGTAATCCTTAGAGCAAACTGCAGGGCAGCCATATTTATTTTCATATTATATCTAATGAAACTGAGTTTCAAATATTTTAGGTGGCTTTGTCAAGATTACACAATGTGTAGGGTAGTGCTTGCACAACCTTTTGGTTTTCTGTATCTTCCTTACTACTATTAAAAGAAACTGAACACTTGAAAAATTTTGCAAAATCATTGCTGCCTGCCATGTAAAGCATATAAGCCTGATGCAAAATTCTATATTCCATAATTGTGTATTATTGTGAAATAGGTATTCCCTTTAGTTTAATTTATGTTCATATCCTACACATATTTTCCTTGGTATTTATTTCCATTAATTTAAAATTCACTTAGACATTTGATTCCAGAGCATACCTTGCTATTTCACAGGTCAATGTTAATACATATCATAATGAATCAATCCACCTTAAAATAGTCTTGATTTCCAAGCATAGATTTTGCTGCATGAAGAGATTAATGTAAGCTTTTATTACTAATTATACTTTTAGCATGTAGCTAATTAGCTGTAAAAATTCCAAAAGATTTTGTCTATAAAATATTTTGAAAAGCAGTTAGCAAGAGTGCTCATGAAAAGACAATAAAGGGAAAGCTTTACTATTAGGTAGATATTTACCTTGTGTCTAATAAGAATTATGACTTCCAGTTGAATTTTCAACTACTTTCTGGTTTAGTCTTGGGAAAGTGCAAGTGTCCAGGAATTTATCCATTTCTTCCAGATTTACTGGTTTGTGTGCATAGAGTTGTTTGTAGTAATCTCTTATGGTAGTTTTTATTTCTGTGGAATCAGTGGTGATATCCCCTTTATTGTTTTCTATTGCATCTATTTAATTCTTCTCTCTTTTCTTTTTTATTAGTCTGGCTAGTGGTCTGTCATCTTTTCACAAAACCAGCTTCTGGATTTATTGATTTTTTTGAAGGGTTTTTTTGTTTCTCTGTCTCCTTCAGTTATCTTCTGATCTTAGTTATTTCTTGTCTTCTGCTAGCTTTTGAGTTTTTTTGATCTTGCTCCCCTAGATCTTGCAATTTTTATGATAGATATCAATTTTAGATCTTTCCTCACTTCTCATTTGGGCATTTATTGCTATAAATTTCCCTCTAGACACTGCTTTAAATGTGTCTCAGAGATTCTAGTACGTTGTGTCTTCATTCTCATTGGTTTCAAAGAACATCTTTATTTCTGCCTTAATTTCATTGTTTATCCAGTGGACATTCAGGAGCCAGTTGTTCAGTTTCCAAGAAGTTGTGCAGTTTTGAGTTAGTTTCTTAATCCTGAGTTCTAATTTGATAGCTCTGTGTTCTGAGAGATTGTTTGTTATGATTTCCATTCTTTTGCATTTGCTGAGGAGTGATTTACTTCCAATTATGTGGTCAATTTTAGTGTAAATGTGATGCAGTGCTAAGAAGAGTGTATATTCTTTGGATTTGGGATGGAGAGTTCTGTGGATGTCTATTAGGTTCTCTTGGTCCAGATCTACATTCAAGTCCTGCATATCTTGTTGATTTTCTCTCTCATTGATCTGTCTAATATTGACAGTGAATTGTTAGGTCTCCCACTGTTATTGTGTGGGAGTTTAAGTTTCCTTGTAGGTTGTTAAGAATTTGTTTTATGTATCTGGGTGCTCCTGTATTGGATACACATGTATTTAAGACAGGTAGCTTTTCTTGTTGTATTGATCCTTTACCATTATGTAATGCCCTCTTTGTTTCTTTTGATGTTTGTTCATTTAAAGTCTGTTTTATCAGAGACTAGGATTGCAACCCTAGCTTTTTTTTTTTTCTCTTTCCATATGCTTGGTAAATCTTCTTAGCTCCCTTTGTTTTGAGTCTATATGTGTCTTTGCAAGTGAGATGGGTCTCCTGAATACAGCATACCTGGGGTTCTTGAATTTTTATCCAGTTTGCCAGTCTGTGGCTTTTGATTGGGGCATTTAGGCCACTTACATTTAACATTAATATTGTTATGTGTGAATCTGATCCTGCCGTATTGTTACTGGTTGGATGTTTTGTTCTTTGGTTGGCACAGGTTCTTCATTGTGTCATTGGTCTTTACCATTTGGTATGTTTTTGTAGAGGCTAGTACAGGTTGTTTCTTTTCATGTTTCATGCTTCCTTCTGGAGTTCTTATAAGGCAGGTCTGGTGGTGACAAAACCTCTCAGAAATTGCTTGTCCATAAAGGATTTTATTTTTCCTTCATTTATAAAGCTTAGTTTGAGTGGATATGAAATTCTGGGTTGAAATTCCTTCTTTCAAGGATGTTGAATATTGACCTCCACTTTCTTTCTTTCTTTCTTTCTTTCTTTCTTTCTTTCTTTCTTTCTTTCTTTCTTTCTTTCTTTCTTTCTTTCTTTCTTTTTTTTTTTTTTTTGAGACGGAGTTTCGCTCTTATTACCCAGGCTGGAGTGCAATGGCGCGATCTCGGCTCACTGCAACCTCCACCTCCTGGGTTCAGGCAATTCTCCTGCCTCAGCCTCCTGAGTAGCTGGGATTACAGGCATGCACCACCATGCCCAGCTAATTTTTTGTATTTTTAGTATAGACGGGGTTTCACCATGTTGATCAGGATGGTCTTGATCTCTTGACCTCGTGATCCACCCGCCTTGGCCTCCCAAAGTGCTGGGATTACAGGCCTGAGCCACTGCGCCCGGCTGACCTGCATTTTCTTCTGGCTTGTTGGGTTCCTGCTGAGAGATCTGCTGTGAGTCTGATGGGCTTCCCCTTGTGGGTGACCCAACCTTTTTCTCTGGCTGCCCTTAGCATTTTTTCCTTGTTTCAACCCTGGTGAATCTGATTATTATGTGTCCTGGGGTTGCTCTTCTTGAGTAGTATCTTTGTAGTATCCCCTATATTTTCTGTATTTGAATGTTGGTCTTCCTTGCTACATTGGGGACGTTCTCCTGGATAATATCCTAAAGAATGTTTCCAGCTTGGATTCATTCTTTCTGTCATCTTCTGGTACACCAATCAAGCATAGATTAGGTCTTTTCACATAATGCCACATTTCTTGGAGGCTTTGTTGATTTCTTTTCACTCTTTTTCCTCTTTTCTTGCCTTCTCATTTGATTTCATTTAGTTGATCTTCAATCTCTGATATCCTTTCTTCTGCTTGATTGATTCAGCTATTGAAACTTGTGTATTATTCACAAAGTTCTTGTGCTGTTTTTTTTTTTAGCTCCATCAAGTTGTTTATGTTCTTCTCTAAGCTTGTTATTCCAGTTCGCATTTTGTCTAATCTTTTTTCAAGATTTTTAGTTTATCTGCATTGGCTTGGAACAAGTTCCTTTAGCTCAGAGAAGTTTGTTATTACCCACCTTCTGAATCCTGCTTCTGTGAGTTCATCAAATGGGTTCTCTATCCTGTTTTGTTCCCTTGCTGGTGAGGAGTTGTGTTCCCTTAGTGGGGGTGAGGCATTCTGGTCTTTGATGGTTCATCCTTTTTGTTCTGGCTTCTTCCCATCTTCCTGTATTTATCTAGCTTTGATTTCACGTAGTTGCTTGGGGAGGCAGCCCTTCTTTTGTCTGCCTGCAGAGGCCCTGCTGGGCTGCCACTGATTCAGTGGAGCTGGGGCATAGATTTCCCATGTCTTTTGTTTACTCAGAACAATTAGGTCTGCCTCTGCAATGGTGACTTACCTTTCCTCACAAAGCTCAATCATTCCTGGTCACACTCTAACTGATGTGCTGACTGTGATACTCTAAAGTGAAAGGGCTTCAGCCTGCTGGGTTTTGTAGAGGAGGGATCTGCCCAGCCATATTGCTTGATTCCCTGCTTTCAGTTCCCTTTCTTTCTAGGGGTTGGATAGCTCTGTCTCATGGGCTTTCTCAGAGTCAGCCAGTGCTTCCACCTAGATCTGTGCTGTCAACCCTGGCCCCTCCAGAATTGCTGCTCAACCCTGTTCAGGCAGCTCAAGGGGGCTTTTCAGCCTGGTTAAGATCTCCTGTTCTGTGGGTTCTGGAGGGCTTTGGTGAAGTGCAGTATCTGAACTGAAGTCTCAAAAGGGGAGAGCCCCCAATCCTCTGGTGAGTTGCATTTACCTCCTGGGTGGAGCAGTGCCTCACTCTGCCTCAAATTGCCCTCTTTTATGCCCACTGTCCAACTGGATCCACAAAATGAACCTGGTAGTTGGTTTGAACCTGTGGAGACCATTCGCTTCTGCATCTCTCTTTCTGGGAGCTGCATTTTAGAGCTACCTCTATTTGGCCATGTTGGAAAACCATCACCTAAGATACACATTTTTTAAAGAATACATGATAATTTTACTGATTTAAATCATATGCTTTGGCAACAAATTTTGATAAACTAATACAGTATAAAATGTTTTGGAGTATAGGGTTTGATCACAATTCATTGAAGATAGAAGTCAATAAAATCAGGAAGCCCAGAAAACACCCAAAAGTTTGAGAACTAAACTACATGCTTCTGACTAGTTATTAGGTCAAAGGCTAAATCACAAAGAAAATCGGAAAATAAATGAAGTAAATTGTAATAATTTGAATTGGAATACAAATTCAAATGAATTATAATAAAAATTCAACTTGTAAAAAATTAGGGATAAAATTGTGTTTAAATAAAAAAATTAAAGATTTACATTCTAATATTGGGGAAAAATAAATTTAGAAAATAAACTCCTATTTAATAGTCCAGAAAATAGAAATTAATTTAAATAAGACATAACTAAATTTAAAAAAGGCTGAAAAATATATACTAAAAATAAGTACAATTATAGGACATAAAAATGATATTTTAGGCTAAATTTTGAAAGGATTAAAAAATATTAAGCTGATTATCTTATAGGAAATGAAGACACAAATGACCAATATTGGGAATAAAAGAAGTATGATAAGTATATTACTTGAGAGTCTATAAATATTGAGATTATTATAGCTATGTTTTCTCTAAGTGTTGACATTAAATTATATTAATGTTGAAATAGGCAATTTTGTATCTGTAGATGAAATGGTGAAATTTCTTGAACGATGTTGCTTATAAAACATGACATAAGACTAAACATTTTTATAATACTGTATCTACTCAAGAAATAAAATATATTCTTGCTTTCGTATTTAGAGAATTATATTCCCAGGTGCTTTTGCTACTAGAACAGAATTAACCTCATTTTAAATAAAGTCTTAAAAATAATGGAAGAGAAAATAGGTTCATCCTCTTTTATGAACATGGACTGTTTCTAATACCAACATATTACAACAAAGAGAAATGTCACACATACTCAAAGAAAATTACAGACAAATTTTTCTCTCAGAAAGTGTTGAACATTAAAAAAAATTGTCAAATCACACCCAGTCAAACATTAAAAGATAATTTACCATGACCAAGTAGGGTTTATTCCTTATAGAAAATGTGGAGTTAACATTCTTAAAACAAGTTGTTATTTTTGTAGGACAAAGAGTCATTTAGACAGATACAAAAAATACATTTGACAAATTATAAGTCACGAAGGATAAAAGATCTTAGAAGAAGAAAACTTCCCAATCTAATAAAGGACATGTATAAAAAAATAGTGATAATATATTTAATGGTGAAACATTGGGTGTCCATCAATTGGAGAATAATAAACTGTCTTATATTTATAAAATTTAATGTTACTCAACCGTAAAAATAAACATCTATAAATAAAGAACATGGGGGATTGGTAACAATAATACAGAGAGATGTCTACTTTTCAATGTACACACTATAGACTTTTATTTAAATTATATTCAAAAATAGACAAAAGGATTTTGTGATGGAATGAACTAGAACATTGATGCCTCTGAGGTAGTGAATGTGTTCATATATAGATGATCTCCCTACTTAGGATGGGTGAATTTACATTTTTTTTTTTTTTTTTTTGCTTTACAGTGGTGAAAGGGTTATATATGTTCAGTTCTGTATTCAATTAATTATATGGATAATCAACACTTTATTATAAAATAGACTTTGTGTTGGATGATTTTACCTAACTGTAGGCTAATGTTAAGTGTTCTAAGAACATGTAAAGCAGACTAGGCTAAGCTACAATGTTTGGTAGGTTAAATGTATCAAATATATTTAGTACACTTTTGACAATATTTTCAACCTCTGATGGGTTTACTAGGATATAATCTTATTTTAAGTTGAGGAGCATCTGTACTGTGAAGGGGGGATAGAGTTGATAGTATTCTATATTTTAACAGGGTTTTGAGCAACATAGATGTATGTATACAACCTCAGTGCATAGTATATTCTAGATTCCTGAAATTCATTATATGTACATTTTACTATATATATGTGTGTATATATATAACTATAGTTATAGATGTGCTGAAGTATTTAGAAAATTGAATACTGGCATATGCAATGTCCTTTGAAATACATTTCTTTTTTACAAAAAGGTGGATTGATGGATGGACCTATGGGCAGATAAGTGATAAAGCAAGTATAGAAAATATTAATTATAGACTCCATGTGATGTGCATATGGTATTCACTTTATAATTCTACATATTTTCATATATTTGACATTTCATAATATAATGCTGAGGTCTTAAGAAATGACTGCCTTTGTTTCATCCAGAACAGATTGTATGTAGTCAAATAAAGGAAGGAAGACAACATTAAAAGAGATTACAGTATTTTAAGTGAGAAACAAAGTTTACTTTACCTAAGTCTTTCATTTTTGATTACTATGCAATAATCCACCATAAACTCAGTGGCTCAAAACAAAATTATCGTAAATATGTTCATTTACTTTGTGGGTCAATAATTCTCATATAGTGGTCTTCACTTTTCTCTGTCCCACAGTGAGATTTCAGTTAGGTATGATTCCAAGGCTTGAGATGACTCAATGGCTGAGAACTGGAATCATCTAAAGGCTCCTCCATTCTTATGGATTGCAGCTGATTGGGACTTTAGCTGGGACTTTTGGTTGGAAGTCAACAACAGTGGCTGTCTGTACAGATGCTTGGACTTTGTTAGAGCATGATGATGTGATTCCAACAGCAAATATCTTAAAAGAACAAATATAACGCATGACTTTTTTATGAACAAGTTTTAAAGGTTGCTTAGGGCTACATATGACACACTCCATTGGTGGAGACAGCCACTACATTATATAAAGTTTCAATAGAAAAAATAAGTACTACTGCTCAATAGAAGAGGTATCAGAGTAATATTCAAGCAGAACAGGTAAGATGACAGATATTGTTGTGGCTATCTTCAGAAAAAAATGTAGATTTACTACATCCATGTAGATACCTAAAAAATTAAGAAAGTGAATGTATTATTAAAATTGCATAGTTAAGACCAATAATTCTTTATGATGGTTTAGATACAGGATACTGGTAAGAGAAGAAATAATAGAGCTAATAATTTGGATGAGTTAATGAGTGGATATTGAATATTTATGCTAGAGAATAGTAGGGAATCTGGTTTGCTGGTGAAAATCAAGAGTTCATTGTTTGCCTGAGTCTAGGATACCATTATAGGTAGGCAAATGGTAATGACAAAACCACATGTTAATTTTAAATTCAGAGAGAAATCAAAAACAGGAATACAGATCTAGGCATTAAGAAAGTATTAAAGCCCATGTCATAAGACTGAAAGGACAGTTAGAGTCCAAGGGTGAGCCAGCCACAAGACACTTCAAAATTTAGGATGGCTTCGAATGAGCCAGTAAAGATTTATAAGTGAGACCCATAAGCAGCTCAGAAGGGTATCATCATGTCATAGAAACCCAAAAAAGATAATATGTCATGAACTTTGGGAAATGTTCCTGTGAAATCAAGTGGGAAAAGGTTGAAGACATGGCCATTGGATTCATCAATGTGGGTGGTGATTTCTTACTTTCACAAAAGCAGCCTTATTAATGTGGTGGGAATAGAGGCAAAAAAAAAAACCCACAGGAAATGGAGAGACTAGAGATAAATCTATGAAAACATTTTTCAATTAAAGAAACAGGGCCAAACACAGTGGCTCATGCCTGTAATACCAGCACTTTGGTAGGTTGAGGCAGGTGGATCACCTGAGGTCAGGAGTTTGAGACCATCCTGCTCAATGTGGTGAAACCCTGTCCCTACTAAAAAAGAATTAAAATTAGCTGGGCAAGGTGGCACATGCCTGTGATCTCAGCTACTTGGGAGGCCGAGGCAGCAGAATCGCTTGAACCTGGGAGCTGGAGGCTGCAGTGAGACAAGATCTCACTGCTGCACTCCAGCCTGGGCAACAGAGTGAGACCCTGTCTCAAAATAAATAAATAAATAAACAAATATTAGAAAATAAGTAAACAGAGATTATAAATTGAGTGGAATATTTAAGAAAGGGCTCAACTGAAAATTGTGACTTCAAAACTGATTTTTTGGGGAGACGCAATGAGCCAAATTAAAGTTTTTCAAAATTGAATGTTAATGCTTATGAACACTAGTTTTCTATTTAGTATGTGCTAACTATACTATATATAACACTTCACCAGTTTTCACAAATTTAATGAGTGGTTCCTATCCTATCCAGTTTGTTGGTGGGGAAATTAAGAGAACTAGACATATTAAATTATCTGTTCAATGTCAGAGTTAGTAAGTTTTAGAGCTCATAATGTAATCAAAGAGTGAGACCCCATAAATTTAGTTATTCTCTTTCATATCACTATGCCTCATGCTAGTTACAGTAAATGTTTTGATGGCACCTTATTTTAGAGATGAGTATATAATGATTCAGCTATGTGGACAATGTAAAAATCATACAGTCAGGAAAGTAAATTGGTACTTTTGGAAATTGGAAAGTAAATTGATCAGTAATCCCATTTATGTCCACCAATTCAGGAATCATGTACATATGATTTGTAATTCATGGCTACTTTGCCACTTATGTTTGTACATTTCTCATTATGAAGAAAGCAGCAAGTAATCTCGTTTATGGCAAAAGAAGTAAAGAATTCTTGTTCACATTGGGCTAAAATCTGTCTCTCTGAAGCTTTCTTTCATTAATCCCGATTATGCCTTCTATATTTATAAAAATATACTCTAACCATGATTATATCAATACCTTAAACATTTCTTAACCTCTCCTCCTAAATTCAAAATATTCCTTATGAAAATATGTATATTGGGTTTCTCTTATGCATTGGCTATTTTTTAGACAAAGTTACACTTAACAAATATTTTCAGTATTTTTTTTCTGAGAAATGATTCTGCTGAAGGTTGGGAATATGTAATACTTTCCATTATACAAATCAGACCAGTCATTTTAATGATCTTGACTCATTGCATCTATGGGCCTTTAAATAAAGACTTAAGCATCTCTGCATCATTAGTTCTATACTTCATGAGAAGAATCTCTCTTGAAAGTTAATGAAAAGCAAAAAATAGGCTATTCTGGCAGTAGCAGTAAAAGAAAATCTTTCTCCAGCATTCTAAGTATTTCTTTTTTCTCTATTTCTAACTTTTGCAATGGGGTACAATGCTGCACCTACAATAAATTTTGATGTACAAAGGTAGTGTGAGCTGGAAAGTTATTTGAAATTGCACAGGAAAATGTGCATAAATAACAAGTGCACTGTGAGCAAGTGCTATGCAATTATTGGCAGGTGAATATGCAGTGTGCTTTACCTTCTCTATACGTGATTAATGTGCATGACCAGTCAAGCTTTTCTTTAACAACTTGTAATTTCAACAGATGTGACTTTTAGGCATTGGATTTTATAGGCATTGCTTTCTCAGCTTATTTGGGAGAAAAGTAAGATTAAATATGCCATAGATATAGATGCTGATATTAATATGTATTATATTACAATTATAATTCAAGCTGCGATAGAAAGATGCTGTCTCCAGAAAAGTGATAAATGTCAACTTTAACATTACATTAACCAGCATTGATTACTTTGCTGAAAGATATAAATGATTATTAATAGGCAATTTCATAGATTAAAAATATGAAGGGTCGTAATAGAGAAATATTTACTGTACTAATGTATTGGCCATTAACCTAAAAAAATTAGGCTACAATTCATCAATTGAAAAATGAAAGAAAAACATTATCTCTAAGTTATGACTCTAAATCTCATACTATATCATTTAAAATGATAATCTCATAGTCAGCAGTAAAAATATGTGTTCATGCAAGTCTTTTTTACTACAGAAAATGATTTTTTGAGAGAAAAAGGACAAAATAATTTGAACAGCACTACTTAATTTTCACCAGAAAGGCTGAGCAGAATTTAATATGCAGTATTGATTACTTATTTAAAAATAAATGTCATTAGTCTACACAGAAGTAAGTAGATGGCATGACTTTGTATCATCTCTGATTAATACAAGTCAGCTTTATTTGCTTTAAATCCTAAGACATATTCATTTTGGTAGATTACAAGAGAAGCAAACTTACGTCTTGAATGGCTTTAAAAGCTGCCTGAGTAAATTATTCATGGAAATGACTAAATTATCTTTGGATGAATTAATCTAATTCTGAATGAAGTTAATGTCTCATCATATCGAAGCCATAAATATAGGAATATCATTGTTTTTTTTTTTAATACTGATGCCTGTCTATTTAAAAAAAAGTTAAGAGAGGCAGGCTGTACAAGGAGGTAGCACAGTTTTTGAGATGGACTTATCCATAGAAATTTCATTTGCTACATATAAATGATTTTTTTTTAAAGAAAGAGAAAGAGAAAAAGGGGAGAGAAGCGGGGAGAGAGAACAGGAGTCTTGCTCTATTGCCCAGGCTGGAATGCAATCTAGAAATAGGTATTAAAAACCTCTTTTATGCTGATAATTGTGCTTAACAGCAGAGACAGGAAGGAAAAAGGAAAGAAAATAACAAACAGCCAACCAATATTTCATTTAAATCTGTGAAATGCTGTGCAAGTGCTGAAGAGTGATTTGCTTCCATTTATGTGGTCACTTTCAAAATAGGTGTACTGTGACAGTAAAAAAAAAAAAGTATGTTCTGTGGACCTGGGGTGAAGAATTCTATAAATATTTACTGAGTTTACTTGTTCCAGGTCTGAGTTCAAATCATAAATGTCTCTGTTAATTTTCTATCTCGTTGATCCGTCGAATATTAACAATGTGGTGTCAAGGTCTCCCGCTATTAGTGTGGGAGTCAAAGTCTCTTTATAAGTCATTGAAAACTTGTCTTATATATCTGGGTGCCCCTATATTGGGTACATATATATTTATGATCATTGACTCCTATTGTTGCATTGATCTTTTTATCATTATGTAATGTCCTTCTTTGTCTCTTTTAGTCTTGGTTACTATTGTTGTCTATTTTGTCAGAGACGAAAGTTACAACTCCTGTTTTTTTGTTTGTTTTGTTTTTCTTTCCTCTCCATTTGATTGGTGAGTCTTCCTCCAACCTTTTGTTTTGAGTCTTTGTGTGTCCTTCCTTATGAGATGGCTCTGGATACAGAGTGCCAATGTGTTTTGACTTTTTATTCAGTTTGCGTGTCTGTGTCTTTAACTGGGGCATTTAATCCATTTAAATTTAGGATTAATATTGATATTTGTGAGTTTAATATTGTCATTTAATGCTGGCTGGCTATTTTGCCCGTTAGTTGATAGAAATACTTCATTATGGAGATATT
Organism: Saguinus oedipus; assembly: GCA_031835075.1. NCBI lineage: Eukaryota > Metazoa > Chordata > Mammalia > Primates > Cebidae > Saguinus > Saguinus oedipus. The sequence continues at coordinate 62,968,508 of CM063171.1, read as the reverse complement.
CTTTATCTTTTGGTACGTTTTTGGGATGACTGATACTGGTTGTTCCTTTCTGTGCATAGTGCTTCTTTCAGAAGCTCTTGTAAAGCTGGCCTGGTGGTGATGAAATCTCTGAGTGCTTGCTTGTTTCTGAAAAATTTTATTTTTTCTTCATTTATAAAGCTTAGTTTGGCTGGATATGAGATTCTGGGTTGAAAATTCTTTTCTTTGAGGATATTGAATATTAACCCCCACTCTCTTCTAGCTTGTAGGGTTTCTGCTGAGAGATCTGCTGTAAGTCTGATAGGCTTCCCTTTATGGGTAACCTAACCTTTCTCTCTATCTACCCTTAAAATTTTCTCCTTTATTTCAACCCTGGTGAATCTAACAATTATGTGTTTCGGGGTTGCTCTACTTGAGGAATATCTTTGTGGTGTTCTCTGTATTACCTGGAGATGAGTATTGTCCCATCTTACTAGGTTAGGAAAGTTTTCCTGAATAATATCCTGAAGAATATTTTCCAGGTTGGATTCATTCTCTTCATGACATTCAGGTACACCTATCAAATGTAAATTAGGTCTTTTCACATAGTCCCATATTTCTTGGAGACTTTACTTATTCCTTTTTACTTTTTCTTCTCTAATCTTGTCTTCTCGTTTCATTTCATTAAGTTGGTCTTCGACCTCTGATATCCTTTCTTCTGCTTGATCAATTAGGTGTTAAAACCTGTGCATACGTCTCGGAGTTCTCATATGGTATAATTCAGTTTCATTAATTCACTTATATTCCTTTCTAAATTGTCTATTCTCGTTAGAATTTTGTCCAATCTATTTTCAAAGTTTTTAGTTTCTTTACATTGGGCTAGAACATGTTCTTTTAACTCACAGAAGTTTCTTATTATCCACCTTCTGAAGCTTGATTCTGTTAATGGAGTGCACTTGTTTAAATGATTTTTAAACATGATAAATATGATGTATTTGAATTATTCCTTCACTTTGGTCTGCCTCTTTGATTAAATTTAAACACTTTTAGGATTCAAAAGGTTAATATTATGGAGAGTGTTATTTGTTGATCTTTAATTCTCTGACATTGTGACAATCTATAGAGGAAAGTACACTTCATTGGTATCTGTACCAATAGAAGACTAGAGTTTTCTGAACAAAGCAAATTTATAAAACTAGATGTTACATGATTCAATTCCCCAAAGTATATGGTTTTTATTACAATTACATATGAAAATGAAGCAGATGTTATATGTAACATGTAGTTATATATGTATCCTTGAATATATGTATCATTACTTCACATATATTTTGGGTACTATGCTTAGTGCACGGGTGATGTGATCATTCATAGGCTAACCCTCAGTGACATGCAACTTATCCATGGAAAAAACCTGAAAACAAACCCCCTGAACTTTAAATAAAAGTCAAGAGAAAAAAATAAAAATAAAGCAAATTGAAACCAGATTTACAAAATAAAGTCTAATCTAAGTTTAAGAGATAGAGAGATAGGTAACCTCAAAATAGCCATGTAAACAGCACTAGTAATCATGGCAGGCAAATTCAAGAGCAATGAGTGAAATTGGTGGGAATTCTGTAAACTTCATTAGTGGGTCAGTACAAGTTATTATTATTATTATCATTATAATACTTATTATTGCAGTAAATTCCAGAGCATTAAAAATGTGCCTAGAAACTTAGTTGCTAGATATATCTTACAAGACAGTTTTTCAGAGATGAGAGACTTCCAGTGGAGTAATCACAGTAAAGTAAGATAGTTACTGTAGAGGTAAAGCAAAGAGAGGGTCTAGATGAAAATGGGGAGGAGAATAAGGTATGAAAATCTCAGAAAACCTGGCACCATGGATGTCACATAAAAACAACAGAAGGGTACATTTGTGAAGCTAGAAAAGCCATCTAAACCAAACCTTTAAAGATTAATCTCATAGAAATGAAAGCAATATAAAATTATTAAGATTCAACCTTAAGAATCATAATGATATTCTTACCAAAGGTGAAAGAATATGAGAAAGACATTCCCATTAGTCAGGTTATAACTGTAAAGTACTATTTCAAGTACCCTGAAATACTTTGAAAATATAATAAAGAACATAAAATCACATTACTGTATTAGCATAGGCTGCCATAACAAAGTACTATAGACTGGGTAGCTTAAACAATATGTATTGTTTACAAGTTGGAAGCTGGATGTCTGAGAACAGGGTGCCAGCATAGTTAGGCTCTGGTAAAGGTCCTTTTCCCAGCTTGTAGATGTCCGCCTCTCACTGTCTCCCTTTCTCCTCACATGGCAGAAAGGGGCGGGATGGCGACAGAGAGAGAGAGAGAGAGAGAGACAGAGACAGAGACAGAGACAGAGAGACAGAGAGAGACAGAGAGAGAGAGAAAGCGAGCTCTAGTCTCTTTCCATCTTCTTATAGAAAAACTAATCCCACCATGGATCCCCCAGCCTCATGACCTCATCTAAACCTAACTACTCCCCAAGGCTACACCTCTGAATTCCATCACATTGGAAATTAGGGCTTCAGCCTATGTGTTTGGAAGAGACACAAACATTCAGTCTATAACACTGATAAATCTGAATTGGACAAAAAAATAACAAGTGAAGTAACAAAAATCAGAAAAAAATAAAAATTAGGATACCTTTATTTTATAAATAAAATCTATTGTAGAGTATGCATAGGAGTGAATAAACCAAACAAAAATTCCCCAAGACAAATACAAGGCAAAAAGTAGAACTATTTTAATTTAGTTTTACTTTTTATTTTTATTTTTTAGAGATGGGCTCTGGCTCTGTTGCCCGGGCTAGAGGGCAGTGGCACAATCACAGCTCACTCCAGCCTTGAACTCCTGGACCCAAGTGATCCCTTTGCTTCAGCCTCCCAAATAGCTGGGACTACAGGAGCACACCACAATTTCCAGATAATTTACAAAAGAATTTTTAGAGACAAGGTCTCATTATATTGCCCAGGCTGGCCCAGAACTCCTGGGATTAAGTTATCCTTATGCATCAGCCTCAGTGTATTTATTTTTTTAATTAAAAAAAGTTCTCAGATAAATTAAATGATATTGATCCCAAGCAAAGAAGATTCAACAATTTGGTAACATGAATCCTGAAGAAAATACACATTAAAAAAAAGTAGACAAATTACGAACATTGTCATAGAAGAAAATTTCCAGAAATAAGAAAACAATCAAAATACATATCAAAACAGCACACAGTAAACCTGAAAATACTAATGTCAAATATTGAGAATATTGATACAGAACAACTTACACTAACACATGAAGGAAGTCTGCTGGAATTGTAAAGAAAAAGAGAAAGAAAATTGTCTTGGGAATTTAGGCAAAAAGAACCCATAACATATAAGATAAATAAATTTAGATTATTGTCAAACCAGATCTCTGGTTGGTGTCAGACAAGAAACCCAAATGCAGTAGATATTGATCTAACTATTTAAAAGTAAGATGAACAGATATAATATACATGTAAATATGTATCTGTTTTAGTGTTAATATTGTTATTAATATTATTATGAGTATTGTTAATGTTATTGACTGTCTGTAACATATTACGTTAACATTTAATATGTTAGTAATTCCCTAAGTGATATGGTTTGGCTGTGTCCCCACCCAAATCTCATCTTGAATTGCCACATGTTATGAGGGCAACCTGGTGGGAGGTAAATGATTCATGGGGGCAAGTCTTTCTTGTGCTGTTCTTGTGATAGTGAATAAATCTTATCAGATCTGATGGTTTTAAAAAGAGGAGTTCCCCTGCACAAGTTCTCTCTCTTTTTGCCTGCTGCCATCCATGTAAGATGTGACCTTGCCTTCCACTATGATTATGAGGCCTGGAACTCTCACAGTCTTTACTTATGTGGAACGCTATGTTAAACCTCTTTCTTTTGTAAATTGCCCAGTCTTGGGCATGTCTTTATCAGCAGCACAAAAACGAACTAATACACTAAGCTTTATGTTGTGTATGTTGTTTGTGTTATGGTTTTTTTGTGTCTATATCTGTATTTTATTTTATTTAATTAATTAATTAATTTTTTTTTTTTTTTATTATTATTTTTTTGAGACGGAGTTTCTCTCTTATTCCCCAGGCTGGAGTGCAATGGCGTGATCTTGGCTCACTGCAACCTCCGCCTCCTGGGTTCAGGCAATTCTCCTGCCTCAGCCTCCCAAGTAGCTGGGATTACAGGCACACGCCACCATGCCCAGCTAATTTTTTGGAGTTTTAGTAGAGACGGGGTTTCACCATGGTGACCAGGATGGTCTCGATCTCTTGACCTCGTGATCCACCCACCTCGGCCTCCCAAAGTACTGGGATTACAGGCTTGAGCCACCGCTCCCGGCCCTGTATTTTATTTTTATAATATAAATATTTAAAAAGAATGATCAGCTATACCCAATCATCAAAGTTTCAGTAAAATTGAAACTGAGAATTCAATTTGATTGGATGAAGTGGAAGTCATCTCTATTTTACCTTTTAAATTATATTATAGAAATATATTGATCAAAAATAGTCTTTCATTATTAAATATTACTCATGTATTTATATACTATGTTGAAATAAAATTAAGCCCAAATTCTCAGAAGCACATATTTTACATACTATAATCTAGTAACAAACATATTTTCAATCACATTTCACATATCTGACCTTAACGACCTTCTTCAACTTTACGTTTTTAAAATACATTTACCATAAAAGTAAATATGTCGTATGCTTTTATCTGACAATTACTTCGGTTAACACTGTTATTTTATTAAATTTAGTTAAATAAAATTTAGTTAGAAAAATGTTTTTTATTAATTTAAAATTAATTTTAAAGCATTGATACTGAATCAGACATTGTTTATAAAATAACTCTAGTGAGAATATTTATTTGATAATTACTATCTAATTTTAAGAAATATAAATATATTATAAAATGTATACTTGCAATTAGATGCAAATACCAATGACAATGGCAGAGAGCATATTACTCTGCACAGAAGCTGTAATTAGAGTAGCAGAATGTGGGTAGATGAAGAAAATGTTCAAATAAGGCACCAATACAACCACCAATTTGAAATTCTGCTACTAAGCCCCTGAACTGTGTAAATGCCAGAATAAGAAAATTTTAGACTTTAAAAAGTGTATACTTAAAACTTGGCATTAAAAAGAAGGTCATATCACTCTGATAATTATTGCTAGCATAAAATATTCTTTGTCCTTAATTGCTTTATAGCTTCTTGATTTCTGATGAAAAATCACCAGGATTTTTCTAGCACATGTCTCTGGGCATTAATCATCCTTTTCTTTAATGGCCGAGTATATACGTGTACATATTTATCAAAATAATGTGAAAAGGTATCTCTTATTTATTCAGTTTGCCAGTGTTGATTACTGAATGTTCAAATTTGCTTTAAAACTGATAGAATATCATTGAGTATTAAAATGATGTCACTAACAAAGCCTAGAATAAGAGTTATTGCCTATTCTAGATTTTGAATTTGTTGAATAAAAGTTAAACTGTGAATTCATTTGGTGGAATCAAACCTGTCCCTCCTACTTGGAAGGTAGTTTATTCATTATGTGATTTTGGAGGATTCACTGAGTTTAACTTATTCTCAGCTTTTTCATATATAACTAGACATTATTTTTAAAAGATTACCCTGTATGTTTTAATGGAATTAAATGATTATATTTAATATACTCACTACAGAGCCTGGGAAATAAGATGATGAGTAAGTTTTTTAATCTATTTCTCCTCTACTTATGCTTATTTAATGCCTCTGTGGGATAGAATATGTTTTCCCCACTTGCATTTTATTTCACTTGAAGAGAATTCCATTTTTATAACTCTCTTGGCCTTTCTGCCTAGAGACTTGGTATTTCTTAAGCAACTGGTAAATTTGAGAAGATAGGACAGAACATGCTCTGCCCAGTTCCTCCTCTCTGTCTGGAACAATTTACCTAGAGGCAGGTTGAGATTTCCTCTGCCCCTCTGCTGCAGCCCTTCCAGGTGGAAAGGCTTATCCCAAGCCAGCATGACTTTGTGTGTGCCCTTCTGTTTAAGTCTGGGATTCAGCATTAGGAAATCTACTACCTGCACACAAACCTAGCCTTTTCCACAACAAAAATATACATGAATTTTATTTTTTATTTACTTCGATACTTTTCCTTATTTCTTACATTGTATAGAACCCAGGTAGGAAAGAGGGTTGCTATTTGCTGGGTTTCCTCAGAGACCTCAGCAATCTCCACCTATCATTGCCATTGGTCACTATCTGGACCTCGAAAGATAAAAAATGCTGATACAATAATGTGACTCAGCTCATGTGTTGTTGCTTCAAAATCCCATGTCAGGAAGTCTGTAAGGCTTGTTTGCCACTTATTCCTCTTATCAAAGCAACAAAGGAAACATCACAAGGCAGGTGTCCAGGGCCTGAGAATTATCAGTTCTGAATTTCCTGTCAATTTGAGCAATTATTTCATCAGCTATTGCCCATCAGTAAAAATAAACATACTTAACTCCCCAGCCTCTTTTCTCAGCACTTCTTTCCCCAAATCGGAGAAAAGTATTAGAGTCAAAAACAGGCCATAATATTGATACAACAGGGGGCTTACATTGGTTGCTCTGGGAAAGATAGAACAGAGAAAAATAATGTAAATGATCAACAGTATTTCAGCCAATAAGATATTTTTGTTTCTTAAATATTCTCACAATTCTGCATTTACATAAATATGTTATTACATTTTGTTCTGTGTATAAGCTGTCTCTACTAATTTAAATTGTGAGAATACTATTTTTTTATTAATTCTACTTGTCCCAAAAATATTTCCTGATGCTTATAATGTAATGCTTCCTCATATATACTTTTTCCTTTTATAATATACAATATATTTTCATATTCAAATACATCATGTTTTTCCATAAAGCAACAACTATCATAAAAACTAACTTGTGCATAATAGAAATCCTATCAATTTCTTGGATAAGCATTACCTTGTCAGTGTTATTAAATAAAATGCTTTTGCAGAATAAATATGGCATTATTTTACTCATTTTAATAGATATTATATCTTTGCTATTACAAAATAAGTCCAGCAATTCTAATTAGTATATATAAGATGTCTTCAGAAAATATTTTAATAATTGCTCTCCAGAAATCAATCTTCATATGTCACAAGTAAAATTCCAATTTTCTAAAGTGTGAAAAATTACTAAGCTTATGAAAGAGAAAGATGGGGACTGAACAGCAAGGTTATAATTTCCAACATTTTAAATAAATAGAGTAGGTAGAGAAATATCAGGTAATTTTCATTTTAAATGTCACTTGAAACAGATAGTGACATTTGCTAAAAGATTTTTCTGATACCCACAGAAGCATTTTAATAATAATAATAAAGTTCCTTGGATTTTATGCCCTATATTCAACTGTTAAAATACAAATTTTAACTGTCATTTGGTATTTCTGCTGTGCATTGCAGGCAACAAAAGCTACTATCTCCTTTCCTTAATATCCAACTGGAAAAAAGTAGTGGCTATTAAGATGGACCATATATGCAAAATATATAGGGTTGACTTAGAAGTGTTTTCATAAGCCAGTATATGTGTATCCTAAGTTGAAACTTAGAAATATCATCATTTGTTACCTGTGAATTTGTAGGAGGTTTTTAGATACTTGTCCTACATATGGTTTCATAATACTGCCATGTTTTTACAATAATAACATTAATAATTTTATGTATATCTACAATTTAAAAATGAGTAGAACTCAATTTCCTGTGAAACTAAAACTGCTCTAAAAGCAAAGTCTATTATTTTAAAAAATGAGCATGTAGTGTTAATATGTAAATAAAAAACCTCAATAGAGTAAGCTTTCTTGTTTTTAAATAGCAATTCCATCCTCAATCACATTAAGTATAACTTCTTCAATATTATTATTTTTTTCCCCCATCCTGTGGAATGTTTTATAGAGATAAATTAGAAAATAATAGATTTTCATAATAATAGAAAATAAAAGTCAATTTTCTTGAAGGTTGTATACACATTGCATGTCCCAATACAGAACTTATTTTTGAACAATCTAAGAAATGTGTAATTTATTTCTTTTTTTAAATTTAAACTTTGACAGATAAAATGTTTACTGAGATTAAGGCATTGTAATAAATCAAAAATGACAAATAAAAATTCCAACTATTGGCTGTTACAACTGATTTTTTGAATTGACATATTTCACATTGAAAATCTGGATCTCTAGTCCTACTTTTAATATGTACATGTAGCAGGTACATAAATGAGTTCTAGTTGCCTTTGAAGACACAGAAGGGCCAAACTCAGCACACAATTGAGTAGCATATTTAAACACACTGAATAATTTTAGTGTGTTTACCAAGACGAGGAAGAGTGTAAGCGGGGCATAACTGACATCATGTTAAGGATCTGACTTTATCAACCACCCTGTTAAAAATAGTTTCATCCTTTTTTCTCCAAATGAGTGAAAATTTTTGACTTTTTGTTTAATGGGAATAGTCCCTTTTATTTTTCTTTAAGGGTTTTGATCATGTAATAGCCAGACTCTTTAGAAAATAAAACAGGACTAAAATAGTGCAAGTTTTTCTAAAGACTCTTTAGAAATTAAAACAGGTCTAAAATGGTGAAACTCTTTGAGTTTTTCTATCAACTAGATGGTAGCTACCATCCCCGCCTACTGCCAGAGGCCCAGACAAAAGAGCACCAGCAGGAGATCCACATGCTGGGTCCCTTCAGGGGCCTGCTCTCAGGGGTCAGATTGCAGCCACAGCTTCAATGACACACCACAGTGTGAAAGTTGAAGAGCTGTTAGTACCTCCAGACCCTGGGGGGTACACAGCAGGCTATACTCAGAGGTCAGGGAGTGCTGACAGGGAGAGATAAGAGAGTGTGGCAACTACACATATAGGTAAGGGACTAGGGCTTGGCTCACTTTAAGTTCCCAGAATCCCAAAGAAGTACAATTAGCACTAAATTTAGAAGATTCTTTACAAAAGACTCTGCCTTTGTATCATGATGATTTTGAAGTGATCAGAAGAATAAACATACCTGAATGATCCCTCTAAAGGAACCAAATGCCTAAATGGTCCTTCGAAAGGAAGCAGCAGAAACGCTGGGAGCCTGGTGTGCTGGGTGGGAGAGATGTCTCTTAAGTTCTTATCTCTAGCCACCAGCTTGAGCAAAGTGGGAATGGTGTGGAACTGGAAACTACATCAAAGGTGATTGAGACCTGACTCTGGCACAAGAAAGTAAAGCTTCCAATCAAAATGTCTGTGGATGTTCTCACTTATAAATGGAAGCTAAACACTGGGTATTCATGGACAGGCAGATGGCAACAATAGGCACTGAGGACTACTAGAGAGGGGAAGTGGGAGGGGGCAAGAATTGAATAATGAACTGTTGGGTAGTATGCCCACTACCTGGGTAAGAGGATCAGTTTTACACTAAAGCTCAGCATCACATAATATATCCAGTTATTTTTGAAAAATGATTCCAAGGCAACATAAAATTACAAGCATTTACTAAAATACGTTTTTCCTATTTCTTTTAAGGAAACCACTTCATAAATTAACTGAATACATGTACTATATTCTGTGCACGTGTGAAAACTTTTTTGATATCATTGCTTGTATTCCAACACTTATGTTTTATGCTGGTCATTGTCCCCTCTTCTCCAAATACATTGATCTTAGTAAAATTTTAAACAGTTTATATAAAGTTTTGGGAAAGTAATTTCTAGATGAATGTTACTTATTGAAAACAGTTCTAATTTTCTTATTTTTATCAGTATAAGATTTTATTATATTTGTTGAAAATCATATTTGAAACTTAAGCAATCATTCACTTCTCTAGTTGTTCAAAACTTGAATCCCTAAGAAAGTACAATTAGAACTAAATTTAGAAGTTTGTTTATTAAAGACTGCCTTTGTATCATGGTAATTTTGAAGTGATCAGAAGAGTCAACATATAAGCCCAGAATATTTTACCAAAATACTAGAAAATAGATACATTCTTAGATTTGCTTTCTCTATTTCTTTCCTTTGTTTTTTACCCATTCTTACATATAAATATGTGTGTGTGATATTATTTACTCTTTATAAAACATTTCCTATGTGCTAGGAATGATTGTAAAAGCTTCATCTGTATTAACTTATTTAATTCTCTCAATATCCTAGAGGTATTTTCCTCTATTTTACGGATGAATAAACTGAAGCTTGGTAACATTAGTTGACTTGCCCAATGTTACACAATATTACCTGTTCATTCACCATCTCCTATAAGTGTTTATTCCATTTTGGTCAGCTGCTATGTTTCTTAGCATTCATAATTGAAAGCATTTATCCAAGTACTTATGATGGTGTATCAGATTCTTTAAGAAAAATGTATAGACTTGCTGCCTGGCTGGATCAGAAACTCGGTCCTGAGAAAGGATAAGAGAAATTAGCAACACTATCTGGTACAAAGTCCAGAGATAGCTAGCTAATAAATATTGCCCAATTTTGAGAAAGGTCAACTCTCTAAAAGAGGGAAATGAGGGTTACAGGAAAATGATAAAATAACACACAGTGTGACTGATTCAATTGGAACTTCTGGTAGAGAAATGTGAGACCAGTTCCAACACTCTTCCCTAGGTAATCTTACACTACTAATATATCATTTGTATACTGGCCATTAGTAAGTATTTATTGGACAAATGAATAACAAATAAATCAATAAGCCTGGCATTGATATAAACTGGACTATTTTGTTATTTCAAATTAGAAGGAGATAATTAAAATAAATATTCTATTGTCTTGTTATTATTTGCTGATATAATTTACATGTTTGTATAATTGATTTAATAATATAGTCATTTTGATCAAAAACAATTCAGCATTCACACATCAAACCAAAAACAATATTACATATTGGGAGTGAAAAATTAAATAAACTCCAATTTGGTCTTTTAATATTTTGAAATCTACAGGTAGAGAGAAATATGTAAATCAAAAATTAACAATGGTATGATTGGTGTCATAATATAGCAAGCAGAAAGTAAAATGAGAACAAGAAGAGTATGTAATTATCATCAGAGAATTTTGATGGAAAATATGGCTGAGTTGAATCATCTAGAATGAGTGAGAGGAAGTAAGTGAAGATGAAAGAACAAGACAGATACCAAACACTGTGACTTGATCTACAAATATTTCAGCAAAATTTAATCGAATGGGGCTTGAGAAATAGAATAAGTTACAGCAGAAGATAGAAAAGGAAGTGAAGATAGATGCCAGAATATCTTAGGTGCTAGCTTTTCTAATGAGTTTGAACATTATCCTTCTCATCCTGTGGACAGCAATTGCATTGTTTCAAAATGGAATATGATTATGTGACTGATGAGAATGATAAATAGCTATATATTTAAAGTAATTATGTCATAAATCAGTGCAGTTGCTAAAATAGTATTCATTAACTATCAATAGAATTATGAATAGTCTTACAAGAATTCTAGTCACTTTTGTAACTTTACCATTCTGTTGAAATATTATTAATCAGATCTGTAAATTCCTGCACAATGCTAAAAGCAGAGAGCACAGAGGAAATTAAGAAGCAGCCAGGTATTACTATAGAACTCAAATTTGGATGAGGACTTTTTTCTTAATGTAAGTCACTGATTTGTCACAAAAATCAAAAAGGAGGAAGCTTATTTAGTAAGGAATCTCTGTTAATTTGAGGAGTTCAAGTCTCATTTTATATTCATTTTCCAGTTTCTTGCTTCAAAGAATATCCATTTCCTCATAAGCCTGTTTAAAGCATTAATATGCTCAAAACCTGTTCATAATAGAATATGTAGATGGCCTCTGAAGCAATCTACCACATTCAAACTCAATAATCGTATTAATTTTCTCAAGACTCTTGAGCACTTTATAGTGCTAATTATGTGTATTAATGTGTCATTTACTTTAAAATGATATGTATGTTTTCTTCTAAAATAGAAATTCTTAGTTTTGCTTAGCAGAGTTCTATTTCAATAAGCCTTTCTGATCTAATGACTCTGATTTTTCTTGGAAATAATAGGTTTACTTGTACCACGAATAGTAACACATATGTTTAATGCAGATAACTGGCTGCTTATCAAATTGGTTTTAATTAGACATTTTTGCATTATAGGATTTATATGAGCACTGTTAAGGTAGGGCACAAAAGTGCTTAAATTTTCCAAGTGAAGGCTGGGTGCGATGGCTCACACCTGTAATTCCAGCAATTATGAAGGCTGCCAGCAGGTGGATTACTAGGTCAGGAGTTTGAGACCAGCCTGACAACATGGTGAAACCCCTTCTCTACTGAAAATACGAAAGTTAGCCAGGTGTGGGGGTGTGTGCCTGTGATTCCAGCTACTCTGAAGGCTGAGATAGGAGAATCGCTTGAACCTGCGAGGCGGAAGTTGTAGTGAGCTGAGATCACACCACTGCACTCCAGCCTGGGTGACTGAGTGAAACTTCATTTCAAAAAAACAAAAACAAAAACAAAGTCCAAGAGACAATATATTTATAAAGGTGGCATTTTAAATTTCACACTAGCTTTGTGTCATTTGCCAAATGCTAATGACTGCAGGTGCACAATTGGGCTTTGGAAATACCTGCCTGGCAAAGAGATATGGTGGGGTTTGGGTGGAAAATAACAGATATGGTGGGATTGGAGAGGAACATATTTTTTAAATTGTACTCTATTTCCAAATAGTTCCCAATCTAAAAAAATATATGAACACTTGTGTAATTCTCCAAGTAATAGGTTCCAGTGCTACGCTAAATTTATTGGTTCAAAATGATGTCCTTGCTAGCTTGCCATTTTATACTGGCATAAGGAAAACCTGGTTGATTCCATCATTCTTATTTTCACTCCTCTCCTCTATTTTTCCTTGTATTTTTTGGAGGTTAAACATCAGAATTCCTGATTAAAGTTGACTAGCATGAATATAAGACTAAATCAGTATCCCAAAATTTATGCTTTCTTTTTAAACAAGTCAATCAATTATATGTATAATTTTACTTACATCTTGTCATATTAAGATATGCTTCTACTATAGCAAGAATTATTATCTGAACATTTACATCTACTTAAGAAAGGCTAAATGGGTGAACCCTTCATAGGATAAAACACAATTTGCCCACATCTCCTTGTATATAATCACATATTCTTTTATATTGTGACTTTTCCAAAAATATCATTGTAACTATCTTTTCAATGTGATGTCTAAAAGATAAATGATGAATCCTTTAATTATCTATGTATAGTACATATCATTCCAGCAAGGGCAAATGGCTAAGCAGTGCTGTTCCTAGGCCTGAAGTAGCATGGACTGGGGAAATCTCAGGATCTGTATCAGCAGCAGGTGGGCAGGTCACCTATTGCTCATCATCCTCTGAGACAGTGCATAACTATTAGAAGGTTCCGACATGACACTTTGGGGAATTTTAAAAGAGACCCCAGTGTTTAGCTGTGGAGCTTTGAAATTGCATAACCAGGATGAAGCAGCCCTCCCTCTGCTGTTACCAGGGTCCAGTGCACATATTATAACATGACATGAAGAACTTTGGCTCTAGACTTATTCTGCCAGACCAGCATTAATTCTTTCAGTGGCATACTCCAGGGACTGGGGTCTAAACTTTGTGTTTGCAGCTGAATAGTATGGAATTATTTGCCACCTATCTGCTTGTGATTGGAAAAAATTCTTATCCTTATGCTTTTCCCATGATGGAGACTGAGCTGGGGAGGGCATGGTCCAAACTTTGTAGTAAAATAGAGATGAATGCCCAGTGCTGTGCTAAAGCTTGTTTCCATGCACCTATGCAGGATGCCAATTTCATTCCTGGGAGCCCAAACAGAAAGGGTTTGTTCTTGAAGAAATATTTTCTTACTATGCCGTAAAATGACATATTTGTAAATTACAAAATACCACATACTATTTATATTGCATATATGAAGCAAAATTATTTTATCTCAATTGGCAATATTCCTGTAACCCTTTGTCACATAGCCTATTTATAATAAATAATCTATTTATTTTATAATATCTTTTTCTGTCAAATACTAAGTTCTCATATATATGTAAAGGTGTGTATCTTCTTCCATTGATCCGTTTACCTATCCCTCTGTCAATACCACAAACCATGCTTGTAGATCATTTAATTACTCATATGGACAAAAACAATAATGTTCTTCAAAAGCTTCTAAAATGACTTGAATTATGCATAAATGCAGTACAAAAGCAAAACATTATGATAAAAATCCAAATTTACTAAGGAAAACATGACGATAGCAACCAGTACAAAGCATTTAATATTCAATCTCAAATATGTAATACACTATTTTCTAAAACAATAGTGTCTTTTCTTTCCCCAACTACATTTTAGGTTGTAATTTATTGCCCACCATAATCTCATGAGTCATTAATGTTCTGTATTAAGAATCAAAAGATGCTTTGGGGAAAATGCATTTATATCTGAATTATATTAAGGAAAACAAATTGGAAAGTTCAGAGATACAAAGAAGTTAAAACATGAAATATTTAATTTTCAGGAAAAAGCTACTTTATTCTATTTGATAAAACTTGTGCTTCCAAAAATGGCTGAAACTTAGTAAAAGAAATGTACAATATGAGGAAATGTACAATATGAGGAAACGCTTCAATGAGACAGACTGATGGAAAATCAAGCATGTTAATACCATAAAGGTAAAAAATTTAACTACATTCTTAATAGCAAAAAGTTGAATATTAAGATACAAATTGCACACTTTTGAAATTATTATTTGTGATTAAGTTACTCAGAATTCTTCAAGTTACTTAAACGTAAGATGGGTAATCTTGTCATAGTAGGATAATAGGTAAAAAGGTACAGATTTACATCTTCTCCTCTAATAAAGCTCTTTCCTGGGCAATATCAGAAGCCAGCTTTAACTGGGAGGGTAAATAGTATTTTATGAGCATATAATTCAATAGTTCTTATTAACTTTTATATCTTAATAACTTCAATAACAGCAACAACTGGTGTCTAAGCCTTCTCTTAATACTTCTCCGATTTATTTCTAAATGGCTTTAATAGATAGGTTTCTAATATAAGGATGGACTATGTCACTTGCATAATTAAAATCCTTTATTTTTTTTTCCATCACCAAAATAATAATGTACAAACACTTTGGTACAACATATCATACCACGGTTTCTGCCTAAAATAATCCCCACTCACCCCCAACACACTCACACACACACAGATATACACACACACACACAAATGAGTCACTTCCCAGTAAGCATTATAATATCAAATAATATAGAACCATGTGAGTTCCATCCTGCATTAAGAATACTGCAGCACATATACACCATGGATATTATGCAGCAATCAAAAATTATGAGTTTGTGTCCTTTGTAAGGACATGGATGAATCTAGAGAACATCATTCTCAGCAAACTGACACAAGAACAGAAAAAGAAATACCGCATATACTCACTCATAGGTGGGTGAGAAAAATGGTAACACATGGACACAGAGAGGCGGTCCACTATACACTGGGGTCTATTGGGGGGAATGGGGGAGGGACAGCGGGGGGGACGCTGGGGAGGGATAGCCTGGGGATGAATGCCAAGTGTGGATGAAGGGGAGGAAGGCAGCAAAACACGCAGCCATGTGTGTACCTATGCAAGTATCTTGCACGTTCTGCACATGTACCCCAAAACCTATAATGCAATAAAAATTAAAAAAAAAGAATACTGCAGCAAAACAGACATTTTAGTGGAGGAGGAGAACAAACTCAAGTAAAATATGTGGTATAATATTTATAAGGTATATGATATAATGTTAGGCCATACTTGCATTATTATAAAGAAATATCTGAAACTGGGTAATTTACAAAGAAAAGAGGTTTAATTGGCTCACAGTTCTGTAGGCTTTATGGCAAACGTTCTGCTGGCATCTTCTTGGCATCTAGGGAGGCCTCAGGAAGCTTCCAATCATGGCAAAAGGTAAAGAGGGTGAAGCCCATCATGTGGCAAAAGCAGGAGCTTTGTGTAGGGACAAATACCCAAACTATATTATATGATATTATTTTATATAATATAAGGAGAAAAATAAAGAGGGACAAATTAAAAAGTATTGTTGTGGGTTGTAATTTTTTAGAGATTGGCCAGAGAAGACCCACAGATGAGAAATTTAGATAAAAATATGAAAGAGGTCAGGGATTAATTTTTTCAACTCCCTTGAGGAAGAATCTTCTAGGCAGAGAGAACATCAAGTGTGAAGGAGAATGATATGAGATGACTTCTCTTGGGAAATCTCTTCCAGTACTGTCACCACCAAGACATTATCTAACTTTTAATCCTGTTTCAGAATTCACCTTAGGCAATTCTTCCAGATGGAAGACCCACTGGCTATTTACTAAAGTTTGGTACAGGTAATATTTCTTGGGATTGTAACAGCAGATTATTTATCATAAATGTTAAAGCACACGGTACTTTACCTGTTTCATTTTACATGTTTGTTGAGTTATCCATCCTCTACACTGGAAACATTAACTATATGAATCACTACTTTGAAAGAGTAAAGGGTAGTCATTAATAATACAGAACTTGATCTACAATTCTCTAATTCTAGGTTTTCTATGTGCTAACTGTTGTTTAAGGAGTTACTTAAGTATTTCATTGTTTCGGATTCTTCATCTCTAAATTCAAAATAATTAAATAGTAGAATACTTATACTTAATATGGACCAGGCATTTTTTTTAGGCACCTCATGTTTTTAACCCACACATTTTTCACATCATTTATATTTGTAAAAGTTTTGGAGTTATCGTTAAAGTACAGTACCAATGAAGTTAGTTAAAGTATATAAAACGGCTTGAAACAGTTTCTGGCATAGTTTATCTACTTATATATGCATTTATATTGTGTTGGTGTCAAAGTAATGGTGATTTTCACCATTATTTTCAATGGCAAAACTGCCATTTCTTTGGCACTAACCTAATAGAAAAGTGCACATGAAAGAAATAGTTGTGGATTTCCTAATTTGTATACATTCAGAGGTCTACTCTTAATTATTTTTTTAAATCAACATCAATCATACCCACATTCTACCATGGATATTCATCCTCTGTGAAATAAAGATTTTGATTCATACTATAATTCTTAAACAGTGTTTTACTCTTTTCCTGGAATTTTCTCCAGCTCTACAACATTCATTCTGGCACTTCTTGATATTAACATAATTATCAAGAGAATGTTTTTAAGGAAATAAAGATTCATATCCCTTCCTCAAGTGATTTTTATGTGGAACATCAATTTTATTAAAATATTGTAAAATATTTTAATTGTCCAGCCATTACCTTAAGAAAGAAATCTACATACTTTGCACACCCAGGTAATGAAAACTCTGTCGGCTAATAGTAATTGTAAGTTTTTATCAACTTAAAACTCATTTCATTCGCAGAGATACAAACAAATGGCATTTTTAAATAGAGAAATGTAGTGATTATTTCTATATCACCTGATTTAAGCTGGCTTCTTGGAAAACATTAGTAAGAACATGAAATCATAGAATCAATAAACTATTCAATGAGATGATGAGATAATTCTTATGGCATTTTTAGATCAGCCATAAAATTTGACAAAAATGTAAGTCCTTATTATGCAAGAAAGAAACATAAGCTGAATTACATAGGTAGAGTTTTCCAGGGAGATTAGAAAAGCTACAAGTATTCATGTAGGAAGCTACCGTGCAAGCAGAGTAACAAAAGGTGTCATCCATAGAGTAGTACAGATCCAAGAATTGTTTCAATGTTATGAAGAGATTAAAAGTTTCTTTCATGAATTAAGTAAATGCACTGCTGCATTTATCAAGAAAGCCTTGCTATGAGAATAGGATGGAAGCTTAACTAAGCAGAGTGCATTATAAAATGTTTGATTTACAATGTGATTCAAGCTCTTGGTCTCACCAATCACAGATAACACTTTGATATCAACTAGAACTGGTGTAGAGAAAATATAGAAAACAGATGAATTATAAATTTGTAACATTAAATGGTACCCAGAGATTGAAATGTCTTAAATGGCCAGCTCAAAAATTAGACAGGTCATAATAAATGCTATTCATATTGCCAAGAACAGTACAATTTAGAGTTAACTTGAATGGCTCTTTTACTGCAAATTTTATATGATCCATGGGAGTGGCAGAGATGGAAAATACCTACTGAAAATTAAGAAAAAGGTATGCGGAGAGAAAGGATTATGAAAGTTGGTGTGAAAATGAAAGGAGGTATTTGATAAACAGCACAAGTAGATGACCAAATTTTTGAAGGAATTAAACAATGTGAATGCTATTTTATTTTATCCATTGGGGCAAATTTTATTCAAATGTGCTAATAAAGCTTGCTGTTATCAAACACAGCTATAACACACACACACACACACACACACACACACACACACAAATAAACACAAGAGGAGTTACACAGTTTACTTTTTCTGCTTGGAAGAATGAATCCATAAAAATTTCCAGGAAATCTGAGTTTATAAGAAAATACAAAAATTAAAATACCACATTAACTACATGTGAAACATAAATATTTTTGTTAACCTGTGCATTACAAGTTAGCTTGTGCAAAGCCATATGATGCCGATTCCACACATGTAACTAAACATCTACTTAGATAGCTATAAAGAACACAAGTTTTATAAAATCTAGCTTGGTTATACTTGAAAGTGTTTTAAGAGAAAGTTTATCATGGTATACTTTGGAATAAAAGTCCAGAAGAAGTTGGTCTTTCCATACTCTTGAATTATGCTGGAAGGAGTAATACATAGAACATATTTTATCAACAAAAATATGTAAATATATTAACATATAGAAATGAAAAAAAAAAACGCTAATACTTTCCTTTGCAACACAGACTAGATTTACTAATGAAGACAGACTTAGGTTATTTATGTAACATAAAAGAAAGGTCAATATAACCTTCAGAAACAAAATTAGAAAAGTACTTTTGAATTTGACTGAAATACTACAGCAATTGAAAACAGAATGATGATAAATTATGTCTCTTAAATCTAAGTGCTACAATTATGAGATTCTCAGAACAGTCTTAGAAATGATAGATTTAATGTTCTGCCACAAAGAAGACAATATAAAAGCACTAAGCTGGCAAAGCTTTTCCACTTTGAATTTCCTTTTCCCTTTTCAGAAACAATTGACAATAAGCATGGCAATCCCTGAGGACAGTTTGGAGACATCATAATATCTAAAATTCTTTTTGAATTTCAAAGAAGAAACGATGGAAAAAAATGTGCATAGTTTATATAACACAATGACAAGTTTTGCTCCCACATTGGAACATCCATCAAAGATTGCAGTTTCATCATATGTCCATTGGGGTTTGACTGTGAAGTACTGCCTTTCAAAAAAGGGAAAATTAGATAAGGTGAAAAAAAGATTCACTTTCTGGGAGAATTTAGCTTCTATGGACTCTGAAAATAAAACAACAAAATTGTAACTCCAAGAAGTAATGTCAGAAATATATTTACTGAAAATCTCAAGAAATGTATGTTATATAATGTTTATGCATAGAAGATTTTATTTAAACACAATTAAAAAGAGATTGGATAACTGTGAATGACACATATGCATGTTAAATTTTGCTTCCAAATGTATAATTGTCAAAATTGTTAATTTATATATATACAAGTACATATAGGTTATACAGTTATATAACATGTAATATATAATAATATATAAATATAATATTTGTATAATATATGATAATATTCATATAATATATTATAATGTTATAAAATATTACTATAGAATATAAGATAATAAGGTTAGGTGTATTATATAACAATATCTACAAGGCAATGTAACATTTTTCAGGCTTCAAAACCTTCCATTTGGATAAAAGGAATACTGTTTATCAAGGTTGAAACTACAAAAGAGAATTTAATCTAATAATTACAAAATTTGCAGTACTGTGGGCATAGAACAGGAGTTTTAAGTTCATTTACAAAAATTACATTCAAAGAGGAATGAAGATTACCTAATCAAACATTTCATTAAAAGCTGTATTTTTCTCCAACACATGAAATGATACCATCTTAATCCAAGGAGATTTGGTTCTTTTGCTGCTTCAAAGAAGATTAAAAGGGTTGTCCTACTACAATCGAGTTGTATTAAGTTTGTTAATATTCATGCCATTTTGAAAAGTTTTACGAAAAGTGAATTTTGCAGAAATGCTGGGACATGTTAATGTAGTATTAAAATAATTTAGCTATTCAGATTTGCATTAATCCCAAGGATCAGACATGCTCAGATATTTTAATATATAAAAAGTGTTTTAGCAGTGAAAT
Organism: Saguinus oedipus; assembly: GCA_031835075.1. Lineage (NCBI taxonomy): Eukaryota > Metazoa > Chordata > Mammalia > Primates > Cebidae > Saguinus > Saguinus oedipus. Next base: position 62,948,113 of record CM063171.1, on the reverse strand, counting down.
ATTAGAGACTCTTAAATAAGTGTTTGTTTTGAGTACAAAGATTTCTCCCATTGAAAGAGATTTGCTTTCCTTTCAACTTTATTTTTTTAAATATTCTAACTCAAAATTAAAGAGATGAATGAAAATCTCAGCGTAACAATTCAAGAACTAGAAAATTCCTCCTAGGATATCCCAAAGTAATGAAAATTCATAGAAATCTTAAAAATCATTAGCTCCTTCTTTAAATTATGGTATTAGAAAATATTTAGTATCATTAGTAAAGAGCAGTTTCACTTATCACACCTTTATGGCCCTCCAGATTTGTCCTACCATTTTGCTGTCAAAGGTACATGAGTTGAGTTAATCAGAAGCATCTTCATGAGCAGAAATCTCTTTGAAGATTGTGCTATCAACTCCTTTTAGTGGTAATTTATAAATTGTAACAAAAAGGCTAGAATTCAATTCAATTCAATGAATCTTTAAGGCCCTTATGTCAGGAAAAATTGCTAAGACAAACATTTTAAAAACTTACAGCATAATGAAAATATTAAAAAGATGCTTTGTTTAGTATGTATTTATAAAGCATTTTATAAAATCTATATGTAATGATGAAAATATTTAAATATATACACTATTCTAGTAAATAGTAATATTTGTCAATGAGGTACAATAAAATTTACCTCTATCTTTTGACTCTGATTGACAACATATAGCTCTACAAGATTCAAGGTGTCATACCTATTCCTGAGGTTGTGCTTTTCCAAGCTCATTACATCTTGCTAATCATGTATACTTTACATGACTATGCGTGGCTCCCTTCCACTTGCTGTATATTCTCTTTTTGTTCTTTGTTATTTTTTAGTGTTTTAATAGATTTGGTTTTAGGGTTTAATTCTTTGATTTGACATTTCTTCCTTGATATCTCTTCTACAGTTTCTCAAGGGTTTTGTTGTTGTTTTTTATTATTGTTGTTTTATAAATTTTAGTAATTTACACATTTTCTAAAACTTTTATCATATTATTTTCATTAACATTTAGAATTTTCAAAGAAGTTCCAGGTGCATCATTATAAATGATTTCTCTCCTTTGCCATCTCTCTGTCACCACTGAAAAATCAATAGGGTTGTTTTCACATTATTTCCTGCACACCTGTCTGGTTTTTGTTAGTTGGAGCTCTTACAGCTCCATGTGGTACAGAACATACTTAGAAACATGCACAACATGTTATAGATGTCAAACAAAAGTTTGGGAGTTTACAATGCAGGGGTTATAAACATTTCAAATTTGGTAGAAAGAAGAGTATAATAAAATTAGATCAAATAAACCAATGTTATCTGAATTTATATAGTGTATTATTATTGCAAATAATAAATAGCATTATATATATTCTAGGTAACATTTAAATGGTTCACCTATATTAATACATTCAATTCTTAAAACAACTCTACAAGGAAAATGCAATTATTATCCCTATTTTAGGGATAAGGAAAATGAAGTTCAGCACTGTGCAATGATTTGTGTGAGTTTTCATAAGTAAGTGTCAGAGTTGTGCTTTGTTTCCAGCCAGTGAGGCTCCAGATCCTGAGCTCTCCAAAAACGAAATAATACTGCCTGTCAGAAGATGCAGGCAGGAAACCAGAGGCTTTGGAATTCTATGTTAAGCAGTAAGAATTTGTGACAACATGGGTAAACATTTGTAAATGGGAATATCACTTCATTATATATTTGTGCAAAGATAACACTTTTGTGCAATATTTTGATAAAAATATGTAACAGTGGGTTTAGAGAACTCAAAATAATAATTAAACTGATGGTGAAGAAAGAAGGAGCACCGTAAGTCAATTTCTTTATTCTAAGAAAATAGAGTGCTGGCCTAACCTGGAAGGATATCAGAGAGAATAATTTTACAGTAGAGGGTGTGTATCTGTATGTGTGTGTGTATGTGTATACACTTTTGAAACAATACTTTCTCCAAGAGATGTAGAAATATCTTGTGTTTTTTTTTTTTAGTTCTCTTTTTTCCTGTTTTTCAAAAAGAGGTCATATGCAAAGCACATTTAGATAGTTATCACATATAGAATTATAATAAGGTAGATGTAAGTATGCCTACATGCAATTTTAAGTAAAAGAGGAGATAATTTTTCTCTTTTAATAACATCCTATGTATGCTAGAGGGGATAAGAATTGAAGGTCACAAGATAGATTTATATAAGGTGGTTTCTTAAACAAGGAAATATTATGGACAAAGTTCCAGAGAATAACAGCTCTATAAATTGCCGTTAAAGGGGCAAAGTGTTTCTGAAGTAGTTTGTCCTTTTGGATTTGAACAGACTGATTTCTGCAATGAATTGTTATGTCAGCACTTCATCTACCCCAAAGGAAAAGCATGATAAATCTACACTGTGCTTTGAGGAAAGAGCATTACCAAGCCCTAGCATTAGCTTTCAAAGCAGCTATTTCTAGTAACAGGTCAGATTTACCCACTAGCTATTCTGGCATTTATGCATAGATTCACACTTTGCGCTGAATGAACTACATTTTCTAATGTGCTCACAACTTTAATACTTATTGAAACATATGTATTTAACATTTAGCAAATTAAACTAATATGTATTTACTTTGCAATTCTTTTCTGAAGGATATAGAATTAATTCCAAACAGCATTAGAATGTAAGTGTTTTGATGATGTGAAACCTGTATTTTTCATCAAGAACAATTATCACATAATTCTTTTGTGCTGATTTTATACTGTATTATTGCAATTATTATTAATTTAAACTCTTCTTTACATGTACTGATATGTTTCCTTTCACACTTGTTTTAATTTCAAGAACAAATCAAGTCACAGAATTACTCCCCTAGGATTTCATTTTTAATCCTTTGAGATAGAAAGCCAACTATCAGCTGAACCTTCTCAAGGTGTTAAAGAGGACAGAATCAAGGGTACCAAAATATTTTATTTAGAACATGACTCTGATTATTTTTTTTGCCATAACTTGATTCTTTCATTGAAGAAAACTATTTCTATTCAAATTATATGATTTTTGACTGTTTAATACAAAATAGAGCTCAAAACAGTTATTAGGAAGAGTAAGCACTCCTTGGTTGCTTGGAAGTGATTGGGAAGCTCAAGTAAAAGGAGTGTTTTTGCAAATTATGTATTCTTTCCTTCTTTGTGTCTTTGATTTTCTCCTGTAAGGGCTTTGATGGGGAGTTATATTGCTAGTCCACAAATAGCTCAGTTATTTAGGGGAAGATGGAGAAATGAAAGGAATAAACCATATTATAACCTTTGCCTATTTGCCTTCCTCTGGCAAAAATTTTAAAAAGATCAGAAGTTGCTAATACTAAAACAAGTATTAAAATTACTCTATCTTCCTGTCCTTCATTACTGTTTCCTCACTTACACTATACTGTAAATAACTTTCTATACACTATAATATTGAGATTATGGGCTATTATAATCATCAATAGTCACCAAACGTGTTGAGTATGTGCAGGTTTAGGGTCTTGTTTTAGACACTGGATAAACAAATGGTGTAAAGAACCCTTTCTCAATAACATAGTGTTTTAGGAGAAACGCACCTAAGACTATGCAAAATATCATAGGGTAAGAATCAAATGTCTTGAAGTCAAATTATTTTTATTTACAGACTACATGATATCACATTCTACAAAGCCTTAAGTTTCTACCAAAAAAAAAAAAAAGAAAAGAAAAACCTCTTGGAAATGACAAACAAATTCAGGATAGTTTGCAGGACACAAAATAAACAAACAAAAATTGTTAGTGTTTCTACATATCAAAAAGAAATTAATTGAAAAAGAAGTCAAGAAAGAAGTCCCAGGTACCATAGTTATTTAAAAGTAATGAAATACTTAGGAATACATTTAAACAAAGAAGTGAAGGATATCTACAAAGAAAACAATAAAACACTGAATAAAAAAAATTGAAGAGGACACAAAAAATTAAAAGATATCTGAAGCTCATGATTTAGAAAAATTAATATTGTTAAAATATCTTTATTACTTAAAGCAATCTATAGATTAAATGTAATCCTTATCAAAATACCAATGACATTCTTCAGAGAAATAGAAAAAAAAAACTTTACAGTTCTTATGGAACCAAAAAGATTCTAAATAGCTAAAGCAATGCTACATAATATGAACGAAGCTGGAAGCATCATGCTACCTGATTCCAAATTGTACTAGAAAAATATATTAACCCAAACAGCTTGATACTGGCATAAAAGTAGATGCACAGATCAATAGAAGAGAATGGAAAATCCAAAAATAAATTCATGCAGTTACAGTCAACTTATTTTTGACAAAAGTGTAAAGACTTTACCTTGGGAAAACTGAATAACCATATGCAGAAGAAGGAAACTAGACCCTTATTGTTCACTTCTGCAAAGAAAAGAAAATAATAAACCAAGTGAAGAGACAACTACAGAATGGGAGGAAATATTTGCAAACTATCCATCTGATAAGGGATTAATATCCAGAAGATTAATATCCAAAGAAATCAAACAACTAAACGCCAACCCCTAGCCCCCAAATAATCACAATGGGCAAAAGACATGACGAGATATTTCTCCATAGAAAACATACAATTGGCCAACCTATATATGAAAATTATTCAACATCACTAATCAAGGAAATGCAACTCCAAACCACAATGAGATATCATCTCACCCAGTTAGATGGCTAGTATCAAAAAGACAAAAGTATCAGATGCTGGCAAAGATAAAAAGAAAAAGGTATGCTCATACACTTTGGTGGGAATGTAAAGTAATATAGACATTATGGAAAACAGTATGAGGTTACTCAATAAACTAAAAATAAAAATACCATATTATCCAACAATCCACTACTGATAATTTTACCAAAGGAAAAAAATCAGTATACTGAAGAGATATCTGCATTTCCCTGTTTATTGCAACATTATTCACAATAACCAAGATATGAAAGTAACCTAAGAAATTAACTTATTATCCATCAACAGATAAACAGGTAAAGAAAACATAGTAATTATATACAATAGAATATTATTCAGTCATAAAACAGAATAAAATTATTTTATTTATGAAAACATGAATGAAAGTGGAGGTCATTTTCTTAAGTGAAATAAACCAGATACAAAAAAAAAAAAAAAAAAAAAAAACCAGCAAAATTTCACCTATACGTGTGTATCAGTCTATTCTTACATTGCTATAAAGAATTATCTGAGACCAGGTAATTTATGAAGTAAAGAGGTTTAATTGATTCACAGTTCCACAGGATGTACAGAAAACATGGCTTGGGAGGCCTCAGAAAACTTACAATCATGGCAAAAGGGGTAGGGGAAGCAGGAATATCTTCCCATGGCAGAGCAGGAGAAAGAGAACAAAGGGGAAGCTGCCGCGCATTTTTAAACAAAAAGTTCTGTGAGAACTCTGTCATGAGATAGCACTAGGGACATGGTAATAAACCTCTAGAAACTACCCCCCTGATCCCATCCCCTCCCATCAGGCCCACCTATAACACTGGGGATTACACTTCAACATGAGATTAGGGTAGGGACACAGAGACAAATAGTATCAATGTGGGAATTTAAAAAGTTGAGCTTATAGAGTAAAATAGTAGAATTTTGGTTATTAGACAATGGAAATGGTAGGAGGGAGAGGAATGATAGGGAGTGGTTAATCAGTAGATACAAAACTACAACTAGATAGGAGCAGTAACTCCTAGTTTTTTTTTATAGGATTGTAGGGCGAATACAGTTAATAATTCATCATCTATATATATATATTCATCTATATATATATATATTCATCTATATATATATATATAGATGATGAATTATTAACTATATTCGCCCTACAATCCTATAAATATATATATATATAAAAATTTATATATATATAAATATATATATATACTATATATATATATATATATATTTTTTTTTTTTTTTTTTTTAGACGGAGTTTCGCTCTCATTACCCAGGCTGGAGTGCAATGGCACGATCTCGGCTCACCACAACCTCCACCTCCTGGGTTCAGGCAATTCTCCTGCCTCAGCCTCCTGAGTAGCTGGGATTACAGGCACGCGCCACCGTGCCCAGCTAATCTTTTTGTATTTTTAGTAGAGACGGGGTTTCACCATGTTGACCAGGGTGGTCTCAATCTTTTGACCTTGTGATCCACCCGCCTTGGACTCCCAAAGTGCTGGGATCACAGGCTTGAGCCACCGCGCCCAGCCCATCATATATTTTTAATTTCTGGAAGAGAAGATCATGAGTGTTCCCAACACAAATAAATAATACATGTTTGAGGTAATATGTATGGTAATTGCCCTGATTTGATCATTACACATTCTATACATGTTCTGAAATATACCACTTTACCCCATACATATGTACAATTGTTATGTATTACTAAAAATGCAAAACAAAAGATTTATACTTCAAGCTGCTAAATTTTGGAGTGTGTGTGTGTGTGTGTGTAAAGCCAACCAATAAAGATTTAACAGAAGACAAATCAAGTCAGGCAGTGTGTTCATCTCCACGCAGGTGAGCAATCACTCATTACCTATGTTTGGGATTTATGGCAAATCCATGAGTTGAGGGCATTTTGTTGATTACTACTTACACTGTTTGCCTCAAGATTTGCTCAATTCATCTGAACTACTGTAAAGAGATAAACATTTTTCACTGCATTAGAACTCTCAAAAGATTACATAAACTGAACTAACCATGAGATAAATTGCAGTGAATATAAATGTTTATTGCAGCACTATTAAAAATAGCCAAAATACAAAATTAACCTAACAAATAAACTCCTAACACTCATCTGTAGGTGGGAAAAATGGAGCTAGCCCACAGTGAGACAATGATAAGTCCAAACACCCTAGTATGTATTGTATACGTTTACATTACTGAAATTATCAGAAAATGTAGGAGACTCAACACTGTGTCATTCTGGCTTCAGAAATATGCTTTACCATCTGCCTGTACATGTTTTAGTTATTTTCTATGGGGAAACTCAACAGAAGTACTTAAAAGTCTTCATTGCTTATAAATAAAAAATAATTTAACTCAATAAAAACATGCTGCTTAATTACAAACATGAGATGGGTAACGTTTTGTAAAGTATTGGTTCTATTAAGAAATTGTTATAAAGCAAGGTTTTAAGTCCATATTTTGCTATGGCTATAACATAACAATTTAGCCACAAAAGTAATGCGTCAGTATTTTCTTTTGATTATTACAGTACATTTCATTCAATGTGGCTTGCTATTCCTTTCTGTGTCTGCCAAAAAGACCTGGTATATCCTGACAAGGAAATGGAATATTGTATGGGCCAAATTTCTGACATTCACTTCACTCAGACATTAATTTAGTACAAAGAATAATAACCTACTGTTCACAAAGAGGAAAAAAGATACTCAGAATGTTTGAAGCCAAATCCTTTCACTTGAAGGTTATAGTGACTGAACATAATTTTCTCAGGAGGGAAGGTTGTTGTTTGAATGTTTAAGGCAAGAGTCATTAGAAGGAAGAGTTAGCTGAATCTTGCCTATTGCAGGTCTTGGGATGAATAGGAGAAAATTTCATCTGTTTGAAATCAGAATTAATTTTTGACACAAGCTGTCCAAAAAAAAATAAGAAATAAAAAGCCACAGGGAGAGAAATCAAACTTCCCCTGAGGAATATAACATTGCTAAAAAGTTTAATGGGAAATTAGAAATTATACCTTATTTAATTAAATCTGGGCCAGAGGAGACCAGTTCAGCTCTTTGAAACAAAGTTAGAAATAATAAACCTACATAGTGCTCTACCATCAGAGATTATCAAAGGGTTTTAGAAGATGAATTACAAAGACAAAGGAAAAAAAAGAGGTTGAATATTTTTATAGAGTAAATTTTAAGTTCAATCCATTAAATGTCTTTATTTGACTTAAAACTGGAGGTCAAACATGACTGGGGGCATTTTTAATTAATAACAAATGTGGTAGCAAATAGCTGGTATAAATTACAGAGGAAAACTAAATGAAGGAGACTAGTCTACCTGCACTGAAATATATATTGTGTCTTTTAAAAGTTAAACAACAAATACTTGTACATTATCAAAGAAAGCAAAAGGAATAACTGTGACTTTATAGATAAATATTTCTCATTAAGTGCTTACAAATACACATATTTATAGATATATTTTTGTTTGTGTGTGTATATATGTATAACACATACACACATATATGTAATTTTGTTATATAAAACTGGTCTTTACCTTGTTTGATACCAGAATAAATCTATTTATGTTAAAAAAAAGTCTGGCTATTTGGATATTTTTCACAGAATTAAAGTTTTGAAATAATCCAAAGTAGTTTAATTTTAGAAGAAAGAATGAAGATCTCTTTATTACAAATTTTCTTTTTCTTTCTTTCTTTCTCTTTCTTTCTTTCTTTCTTTCTTTCTTTCTTTCTTTCTTTCTTTCTTTCTTTCTTTCTTTCTTTCTTTCTTTCTTTCTTTCTTTCTTTCTTTCTTTCTTTCTTTCTTTCTTTCTTTCTTTCTCTGTCTTCTCTCCCTCTCTCTTTTTTTTTGACATAGCTCTCTGTCTTCAGGCAGGAGTGCAGTAGCGTGATCTTGGCTCCTTCCAACCTCCAGCTCCCAGGTTCAACCGATATTCCTGCCTTAGCCTTTTGAGTATGTACCACCATGCCCAACTAATTTTTGTATTTTTAGTAGAGACAGGGTCTCACCATGTTGGCCAGGATGGTTGCAAGCTCTTCACCTTATGATTCATCCACCTCAGCCTCCCAGAGTGCTGGGATTACAGGCCTGAGCCACTGTGCCCAGCCTACAAATATTATTTAAATCCAATTAATTATGTAGAGGACAGTATCTTAAAACATATGATGTGGGGTTAGGCTTCTCAGATTCCAGTCTCCACTCTGTCTTCCAATTTAGCCACGCTTTTTAATCTCACTACACCTTGATTCAAATGATTCAACTTACCTTAGATGTTAGTTGCAAGCATTACATGCAATAATATGTAAACATCTTAACATAGTGCCTGGTTAAAACTTTTTGAAGAGAACCAATATATGGTTGAAGATAAAAAATATTTATCCTTTATTCCAATGAAACAACAGTGCAAGATCAAAAAATCTCTTATCAACGGCAGAACTGTATTAGCATTTTTTTAGTTAATTTTGAATAGTAGAAAAAAATTACAGAGTATTTTTTTACTTCTTTTATAGAGCATTTTACTTCAAATTATCAGTAGTACTGACATGTACAAAAGACTTGTATGGTTTGAAAATGAAATCCTATATTTATGATGCTGATTACCAAGTATTTATTAAGTAACTAATAAATCTCTTTTTAAGCACATTTTAGTGGGAGAAGATGTATAGTAAACAATTAGATGAATATTACAGATTCAAGTGTAGATACTGAGAAAGCTGTTAAAAACAAAAAATTGTAGATCAGGGAAAATTTAAGGCTGGAGATAATATTTAGCAACATATATTGTTAGTTGGAAAACAGGTCTTAAAATGGTTCCTGACATTCAATACCTCATTTTTTACCTCGTTTTTCACCTAAGGTTTTGAATTCTTTAAGACTCAATACATGCGTTTTCTTCTCTTAGGAGTTTTCCGTAGGCCAAGCCAATTTAAGCCACTGTTTTCCTCTTTCACATATTACATGCACCTCTTTCTATCATTATAACACTTAATACTCTGTATTGCAATTGTCTTTTTATTTGGCATCTTCACCCTAGTAGATTGAGAGCTCCCTGAAAAATAATAGTTTTATTATTATTTATGTCCTATTCTTCTTTGTTGGCCCAGAGCTTTAAAAAGGTGCTTGAAAAACATGTGGTACTCAATTTAAAACTGAATATAATAATGTTCTACAAACCAGAAAAACATTACGTGATTTTATTAGAGTTTATTGTGGATATATATAAAACTGGTAGAAGGGGGCTGGATTTCATATGTACAAAGGTAAGGAATTTGAAATCTTTCCTGAAAAGTATGAAATTTGAGTAGGAGATTTTCATATTTTAAAGTAGTTCTTTTGTAGCTTGATGGAAGGTGGATTGGAGTAAGTATAGTAGTGTTAAGTGATTTTGGGAAATGGCTGAGGGTCTCTAAAGAATAAGAATGTTGTTGCACTGAGAATAAAGTATACATCCAAAGTGGATCTGGGGAGAAAATGAGAAGCAGTACAGGTATTTAATTTGAGAGAGTGTAAAACAGGAGCAGTTCACCAAGGACTATTTTAGAAAATCATTTATGATTTTAGAAAATCATTTAAACATTATGCAAAAAAAAAGTCAAAATACGATAAGGAAAAAGAGACGCTAATAATAGAAGAGAATCAGAAGAACAGAAGGAAGTGGTGCTGTCAGGGAAAAGAGAGTTTCAAGGAGCATGGTTAGAATTAATGCTAAAATTGTCAGAAAAATCAACGAGATAACAACCCAAATTACCTAATAAATTTGGCAATATGTTCATCCTTGAAATTCTTAGAAAAAAGTATCTCAGTAGTAATGAGCTGAGAGGTGAATAGGAAGATAGAGGAAGAAAAGAGAACTAAAACAGAATTTTAATGTGGAACACTAGCTCTAAGCTTAAGGGTCAAGGAAATGAAAGAGATGTGACATTAGGTAAAGTCAAAAGGCTTAATAAAGGTTTGTTTTTGGTTTGCTCAATGATTGGTGAAATATGAGCGTGTTTACTTTCTAAAGGGAAAGATCTTTCAGAATCATTTACTACTGTTTTAGATGCTCTCTATATTACAGTTAATAATAAACATTAAAAAGTTCATGATTATACTTTACCTGTACTTCAGGTTTCTTCTGGGAAATTGCTACCTCATTTCTACCGTTACTGTAGATTGAGGAAATATTAAAATTTGATGTCTTTAAAATAATTGTCTCTGGGCCTCTGGGTATCTGGAATGATAGTTATTTGGATTAATGGGGCATCAGCTTTATAGTTAATTCTATGTATTGCTTTCCTGACTCCTTAGATAAAATATGCACATTTATTTTTACTCTAAGGTTGTTATTAATGAAAAAAACGATGGAAACTTAGGGAAAACAAGTTTTATTTTAAATGTTTTAACAGAATCTGTAATCCATAAGATAGGTCTAAATAAACTATTTAGAGAAGGGTAATCAGTCACAGGCTTATTAGTCAATTGTAACCAAGGGCTATTTCAGAGCAGTATCTGTCTAGCTATCAATGTTCAATGCCAGCAGCTACTTTTTAGCACTTCTGATATAGTAGCTTAAACAAACCCTATTTAACAAATATTTATGAACATTAAGGTGGACTGAGAGTTTAAAATGTTCATTTCCTTTGTCTATTTTCTAGCTAAAATGCAAAGCAAATATTGATGTAATATCCCAAATAATTACTATGACAAAATAGAGGCCCTTCTAATAACAAGGAAATAGATAATCTTATATTTTATACTTCATAAAACACAATAATTTTGTCTGAACAATAGAATCAAATCTGTACTGTGTGTGTCTGTATGTCTCTATGTGTTTAATAATAAATTGTGATTTATAATTTTTACTGGTTTCTAAGAGATCATTATGGGGAACTAAAGGGCTTTTTGCTACATGCAGTAATAGCTATGAATATGAACATTTTTAAGGAGATTATTGGAGCATGGTAGAATTGCTCTATATGATTAATTCTGGAAGCAACTGAGTTTACAGTGGGAGAATCTAAGAGAAAGAATGTAGCTAATGAAACACGGGACACTGAATTGAGGAGAGATGAGAAAACAGGGAACCTGAATCTGCAATGTGGCCAAGAAAATTTGTGTTGGCAATGTTGCCTGGGAAACTGGAGATTGAAATGCTGAGCACCTGAAAATGGGAAGTGGCTGGGGTCCATTTATTGATGATGCTATGGCAGGTTTAGAATGTAGAGAAAAAATGAACATCAGGCATGCAAACAATTTTCATACAGTTTTATTCAAATTATACCTTTCAAGAAAAAGAAAATGGATGTCAGAGAACATAGATATATTTTATTTTTAATTTATTAAAAAGGGCTTGTTTCTGGCTCTGTTAATGAGAGTAATTGAAGATTAACATGAGAGCCAGGGCAACCTTGAAGTTGTCAATGTCTCAGTTTCCTCCTTGACTTTGGTAGTTTCTCAGAGCATTTAAAATTAATGTCAAGAATGCTTACATTAATTACAAGACCCTAGTGATGTGACCCTATCTTCTTATGGAGTTCTATTTTAAATTGATATTCATCCTTTCCCTATGTTGTTTTCTGGAAACAAATACAGGTATTCTATTATTTCTGTAACTTGTAATATATTTTTATCAGTATAAATAATATACCCATCCCCACAATTCCTACCCTACATCTCACTGATTTTGTAACAAATATTCACATTGCTATTCCATTAGACTCTATGGTACAGAATGGCTATTTTTCTCACTTTGATATTCTGGTAACAAACAAAATGCCTATAAATATGATTAGTGCTTAATAAATATTTGTAGATTAAATGAATCAAGGATTACATTAAATATATATAAATAAACTATTTGGTTCTATGACCTTGGACTAGTAATTTAACTTTTCCTTTCCTCAGTTTTCTCATATGTCAAAATTATCACTTTATGGGTGATACGGTTTGCCTGTGTTCCCACCCAAATCTCATCTTCAATTGTAGTTCCCGTAATCTCCACATGTCTTAAGAAGGACTCTGGTGGGAGGTAATTTAATCATGGGGACTTTTACCTCCCTACCGTTCATGTGACAGTGAGTGAGTTCTCACAGATCTGATGGTTTATAAGGGTCTTTTCCCCATTTGCTCAGCGCTTCACATGCTGCTACCAGGTGAAGAAGGGTATGCTTGCTTCCCCTTCTGCCATGATTGTAGGTTTCCTGAGGCCTCTCCAGCCCTGCAGACTGTAAGTCAGTTAAACCTCCTTCCTTTATAAATTACGCTGTCTTGGGTATTTCTTCATAGCAGTGTTAGAATAGACTAATACGATGGCATTAAATGAGGTTAATATACTTAGCACAAAGAATTTTATATAGTAAATACTGACTCTACCTTGGTGTCGGGGTCAAATATTAAAAACTAATCATATTAAACAATTTAAATGCTCTCGAAAAGAAAGGACCAAAGTAGTCTTACGTAAGCATTCATCAAACAACCTATTTTAGTCTTAGAATAAGGGTGTCAGGAAATGATCTCTGGGAGATAAAAAATTAGTCCAGAAATGCCAACTTATATCTGCTTGGGACAATACGTGATACCTTGACTATGACCATAAAAAATAGAGCAAGACTTTATCTCAGACAAAAATAAATTCTCTGAGAATCCTTGAACAATGGATGACCCTAGACCAACCCATTTCAGAAAGGTATTCAATCAAGACTTGACCTCTTCCTTGAGCCTACACAAGGATAAAACTTTGAGGTTAAGACCAAAAAAAGCATAGATAAATGCAAGTAACAAACCATTCTGAAACTCTCTAGATAACAGACCTGGTTATAGTTATATCAATTTATTTTCCTGTCTCTTTGCTTTTATATTGTGTCTGTGTATTCTCTCTTATGTCTGGTTTATGTAATAGATTTGAGATAGTTTTGAAACCAAAAATAAGAGAGAGAGAAAGAAGAAATAATATAAAAGAAAATGAGTAAACAAAACTAAAGTGAGGACAAATAGTTCTCATTCTTTATATTTGCATATCTTTCTCATAATCCAAAGAAATTAGGACGTGTTGATTTGTGATCTGTCCTGAGAAAAGTATTTTTATGAGTTCTGTTGATATTAGTAAATACACCAATGTTTATACTTATTACTTCATAAAGATATTAATTTCATGATGATGTTAAGAAGATAATTATGAACTATTATATAAAAACATAATATACGGTAAAATTGTATAGAACACAATTCAGTCATAACCTGGTTATTTCAAGATTGTTGGAAGAATTGTTAAATTTACACACAGGAGTTGCAGTATATTTCCAATATTTCATTTTTCTCCATGACTTTATAAATTGTTAACAGACATAAGGCCAAGTCATAAACTCAATTTTTTAAATTCACAAATATTGAAAATATTTACAAAAATATTTAAATATTTATAAAATATTTACAATATTTACAAATATATTGCTAGATAGTATGAATAAGATTTAGTATTTGATACTACAACAGGGTGACTATAGCCTACAATAATATATTGTACACTTATAAATAAAAATAATTCCATATTGTAATATAAATGAACCGACATATAAATAAAATAACAATATATCTTCTTTTGTTACTGAAACACTACACATACAGATGCATTTTTAAAACATACTTAAGAAGTGATAAGTTATAGAAAAATTAATAATTGATTTATTCTAATATTTCCAATCTTCTGTTGATTTATAGAAGTTGTTGGTGTGAACCCTAGGTGTAACTCAGCTATCTCCCTATCTTTATGACATGGTTTGATACAGAAACTTCATATGATAAGAAACCATATTAAACCCTTCAAAGACTTCCTTATGAAATGACAACCTTTAGTGACATGGTATTTGGCCAATGCCTCAGGGCATTGACTTCATTGCTTCCCCTAACAGGCTTTCCAAGTTTTTCCTCCTTCCTCACCACCCTTTCTCCTTCACTGTTAGTCAGCATTTTATAACCTGAACAGTAGTCACATGCCTGAATTGAGGGTGAAGTGCACTGAGACTAGACAGGGAGGAAATTGGGAAAGAAGACCTGGAGTGAGGTGTGTGGGGATATATGGAGCTAAGTGCCTATTCAGAAGCTTAATTATCTTCACAGCCTCACTCCATCAAGAGAGTATGATATGGCTACAATGCCTTGTACACACCAATGCATAAGCAGGAGTCTATGCACAGGAGGCTGCTATGGACTGAGGCTTACTTACTGAATAGGAGAAAAACAAAGGGAAAAAAGAAGAGGATGATACCAAGGTAAGTTCAAATGGTGATTATTATGATTATAAAAAATAGGGCAAGACTTTATATCAGGTAAGAATAAATTATCTGAGAATCCATGAACAATGGATGACCCTAGACTATCCTATTTTAGAAAGGTATTCAATCAAGACTTGACCTCTTCCTTGAGCTTACACCAGAATGAAGTTTTGAGGATAGAACAAAATGAAAAGATAAATAAATACAAGTAACAAAGCAATGCAGTAAAAGCCAAGAACCAGGGATCCTATTGGGACTAATTGTTATAGGGCACACAAGGGAGTGAGCAGAAGGGAAGACTTGTTTCCCTTGCAGAGATTCGGGGAAAGGGGATTGTCACAGTGTTCACACCATCAAGACATGTTGAGCTGTGGTCCTGATAACTGGGATTAAATGGGTAGTCTTTCTCCCCTCCAACCTTATCACAAGGAGCCAAGTTGGACAGTCCCCTCTGTCACCCTGCTTGTCCATGGCAACTACTAAGATGGGATAATTTTCAAATAAACAAAAATTTCACAGACTTATTTGAGGAATGAATAGGTACACACCCCACTCAACTTTCTGATGTCCTCGGCTTCCACTAACCTCCTAGTGAGGACTGAATGCATACAAGGCTAGGTATTTCTTTGTGCATGTGTTTGTGTATTTATGTGTGTGAGGAAAGATGCACATTAGGATATTCAGTAAGTCTTTCTCAGCTTTCAGAGATGGTCTTCCTTTCCCATCCAAGAATTTTTAAGCCTACAGGCAACTCTTTACATCAGGAATAATTAAAATATCTGCAGCCCTAACCACCAACCCCCAACAAATGCACACTTCAAAATCCATGCAATAATTTCCAAACTATAATTACAAAGCCTCTTCTGGTTTCTAGATAAATCACATTTGTTAGAATGCATATTATTAAATAATTTTACCATTTGCTTCATTACTATTATACTGTTTTTCAACCATTACGCAAGTACTGTAATTCAGTCTTTTAGTACTCTCTTGTACCTGTGACTGTAAGTACCTTGTAGGCCTCATATTAAGTACATTTTCTTTGGCCTGTGTTTGGGGCTCCTTATTTGTTTCCATCTTGGATGAATACTCACCTGGTAGTTAAAAGTTATTGCCCTTATTTTTCCATTACCGTCATGCACTTTTATAATTTAAAATGTTGCTATTGAAGATATTTGTTTTTCCCTGCCTTGTACTTGCTTTGTCAGCAGAGTACGCATTTGACCTAAGTACAATGAATTCATCCTTGCTAAATCCCAATTAGAACATGTGTGTTTAAGAGGTGAATAGAGTTACCTTTATTATCCAGATTCATTTTGTTTAGTTTAATTGATTTTGAAAACCCTTGTCTAGGAGGAAACATTAAAATATTTTACCTAATTGCTATTACAGAGATTCAGTTTCCTTCTGGAATACACTGACAGTTTTTTCATAGCTCCTCTATATGTGGGTTTGGTTGAATAATTGTTATCTACATCATTATTTATTATTGAAGGATAAAGGATTAGAATTCTGCTCTGGAATTGGTAAAAGTTAAAATACTAACCATGGTTTATAATTGTGTTTTAGATGTGAAAAAGAAATTGAAAGATATTTAATTTTAAAATATTAATTCTATTTTAATAGTTGAAATGAATGTGATTACTGAAAATAAATAACTACATAAATTTATTAATTACATATGTAAAAAGGCCAACTAGGACTATATATTTGCATAATAGATACATTTTAAATATAAGGCTTAGAAGTTGCTCCTGGATAGAATGTTTGAAAGTTTCCAGCAATTGTCACAACAGGAAAACATAAAAACAAAATGAAACAAAATCATTTGTGTATGTCTGTTCTTTAAATGGTTTTAACACTGTAAACATAAATTATTTCTGGGATTACAAATAGAAAACATATTCATCCTATAAAAAATGCTTTTTATACTTCTCTTAACTATGTTAACAAGTGGAAGAGATGAAGCTGGGAATTAATCCATGAACAAACCTTAAAGAGCCTTTCCAATTGTATAAATTCTGATTTCATCCTATGGGAAATGTGGGGTGATTAATGGCCTTCAACTCTCACATTATTCATGTCTCTGTCACATTTTACTTTCTCAGAGAGGTCTTCCCTGACCACCTGATTTAAAATGAATGACCTTACAATTCTCTATCATTTTGTTTGTATTTTTATTAACAGTGTTATTGCCTACCATTGCTTTATTTATCAATATTGCTATGTATTCACTTAATGTCTAAATTTTTCAATTTTAATTAAAATAGGAGCTACACATGGGCAGAAACTTTATTTTCTTTTGTCTTCTTTTGAGACAGAGTCTTGCACTGTTGTTCAGGCTGGAGTGCAGTGGTATGATTTCAGCTCCCTGCAGCCTCCACCTCCTGAGCTCAAGTGATTCTCTTGCCTCAGCCCCCTAGTAGCTGGGATTATTATTACAGGCATCTGAGATTGCACCTAGCTAATCTTTGTATTTTCAGTAGACAGGGAGTTTCACCATGTTAGCCAGGCTGATCTTGAACTCCTGACCCAGGTGATTTGCCCGCCTCGGCCCCCCAAAGTTCTGGGATTACAGGCATGAGCCACCATGCCCAGCCAAAAACTTATTTTCTTATTTTCGTTGTTATTGTCGTTCATTTGTGTACACCCAGAACCTACCATAGTAATTGGAAAATAAGTAATTTTTGAACTAATGAATGAAAGCTAGTATACTTAATGTATGAATTGCATATAATCCGTAACAGTTCATCTAAAAAACACATGGACAACCTCACCTAACCAGAAAGTAGGTAAAAATCTGAAAGGATGCAATAGTCACAAAGCATCTTAAAATATAAAAGGCAAAGATTTATGCACTAGTGTCAATGCTTCAGGAGTATTGGATAGGATCTCTGCATTTCTCATTAAATTAATTTACTATTAGTTGCATGTTAATCTAATTTATTTGGCAATCTGATTCCCAGACCTACATCAAATTAGAAAAGCAGAATATTAGAGAAACAGAAAGGTGTTATCCTTTGCAGCCAGAGCAATCATTTTATGAATCAAATATTATCAAATTATATTACTCCTTATACTGTGTTGAATAGGGTCCCCAGGAACTCTGTACTCCCCTAGACCTGTGAATGTAACTTTATTTGGAAATAAAGCACTTGCAGATGTAATCAAGTTAAGATGAGGGTCAGCTGGATTAGGGTGTGTGACAAATTCAGTGACTGGTATCTTTATAAGGAAAGGGAAATTTAGAGACACAAACATACACGGAGAGAGGAGGACCAAGTGAATACAGAGGCAGAAACTGCAGTGACATAGCTATAAGCCAAGGAAGACCAAGGATCACAAGTTATCACCAGAAGCTAGGAAGCTGAAAAAGAGGGTTGAGCATAGTGGTTCCTACCTTTAATTCCACCATTTTGGGAGCTCTAGGTGGGAGAATCACTTGAGGCCAGGAGTTTGATAGTAGACTGTGCAACAAAGTCAACTTTGTCTCTACAGAATTTTTTTTTCTAAAAAGCCATATTTGGTGGCATGTGCCTATAGTACTAGCTACCTAGGAGGCTAAAGCAGAAAGATGGTTTGATGCCAGTAATTCAAGGTTTCAGTGTGCCACGATTGCATCACTGCACTCCAGCCTAGGCAATAGAGTGAGACCTTGTCTCAAGAGAGAGAGAGAGAGAGAAAGAAAGAAGAAAAGAGGAAGGAAGAAAGAGAGGAGGAAGGAAGGAAGGAAGGAAGGAAGGAAGGAAGGAAAGAAGGGAGGAAGAAAAGAAGGGCGGGAGGGAGGGAGGGAGGAAGGAAAAAGAGAAAAGGTAAGATAGGGAAAGAGAAAGAAGGCAGAAAGAAGAAAGAAAGAGGGAGGGAAGGAGGGAGGAAGGGAGAGAGAAAGGGGAAAGAGGAAGGAAGGAAGACAGGATAGGAAAGGAAAGTGAATAGAGGAGAAAGAAAGAAAGAAAAGAAGAAAGAAACAAAGAAAGACGGAGAGAAAGAAAGAGAAAGAAAAAGAAAAAGGAAGGAAGGAAAAGGAAAGGGAAGGGAATGGAAGGAAGGAAAGGAGGAGAACAAAGGAAAGGGAAGGGAAGAGCAGGGAAAGAAAGAAAAAAAAGGAAGGAAGGAAAGAAAGAAAAAAGAAAGAAAGGAAAGAAAGAGGAAGGAAGAGAAAGAAAGAAAGAGAAAGAGAAAAAGGAAGGAAGGAAAAAGATAAAAGAAAGAAAAAATAGAAAGAGGAAGGAAGGAAAGAAAGAGAAAGAGATAGAGAAATAAAGAAAACTAAAGTATACTTTCCTAGAGTCTTCAGAGGGTGTATGGGTATATAGCTCTGCCAACACCTTAATTTCTGATATCTAGCCTCCAGAACTGTAAGAAACAAATTTATGTTAATACAAGCCAGCCAGTATGTAGAAATATGTCACAGCAGCCCTAGAAAACTAATATGCCATCTTTCTTAGAATGCTTCAGAAGCTTACAATTATATTTGCCACAATACTGAATAGCATAACATACATTTAATATGTGTTCAATAAATGCTTGCTAAACATAGAATAATAATAATTATGCCACCGAAGTAAAGGATTTTACTAGATATATTAAGATGTGTTTCAGATTATAGGAGAGAACCAGCGGTCTTAGAAAGAAGAGATTCAAATTGCCATTAATGTTTGTATGGTATATCGCTTAGGATGCTTTTGATTGTAGCTTCAGAATAACAAACTAAGGTGGATTTAAATAATGAAAGCCATGTTTATTTCTAAGCAACATTTTCTAGGGTATAACATTTCCAGTGTTGGCGGTCTTAGTGGCTCATTGATATGAGAGATCTCCTCAGCTTATGTAAAATTTCATTGACTTTTATCCTCATGGTTGCAAAGTTGACATGGTAGTTCCAAAAGTCTTGTTCTCCAACAACTCTAGAGGGTGGATTCTGGGCTTGTGTATTTCTAAGCACATGTGTACATGTGTGTTTTTTAGTTTGAGGAGAAACAGTTCGTAATCCGTTCAGCACAATTTATCACTTTTGCTTGGCTAGCATTTTATGACATGGCTGTGCCTAAATCAATTACTGACAGTGGAAATGAGATTACCAGGCTTGATTCATTCCTGTCAAAATTCACTCCCCAGGACCAGGTAGAAGTTCAACCTCTCCTGAAGGATGATTTTACCTGTATGGTAGAGAATAAACTGGATTTTTGTTGGCAGGAAGGACTTTGGGTAGGACTGCTAAATAGTGCTATGGTTTACATGTGTTCTTCCAAAAGTTCATGTATTAGACGTTTAATTGCCATTTTAACTGTACTAAGAAGTGGAACCATTAAGAGGTGGTTGGTGTTGTTATGATTAATGTCATTATCCTAGAAATGGGTTAGTTCTCCAATTGGCTCCTGATATAAGAATACCTTTGACCCCATTTTACTCTATTTCATGTGCTCCTTCACTATGTGATGCCTTATGTCATGGCATGACCTTCATCAGATGCCAGTGCCACATTCTTGGAGTTCCCAGTCTCCAGAACCATAAGACAAATAAACATCTATTCTTTATAAATTACTCATTCTGTGGTATTCTATCATCACAACAGAAAATGAACTAAGACAAATATTAAACAACTGTGCCTGTCTAGTACAGAGTTTAAATATGGAAACTAGGAAGACTGTGTTAAGATATGAGAGTCTTGATAATGTGACTTTCAACATTCTTTCAGCTTCTTCACATTTCTTTATTATATTAATCAAACTCTTCCTAAAAATTTAGGCAATGTTTCCCCAAGGGCTCAGGAAAGCTACTCAGGGCAGAAGGAATCTCATTTGCACTGCAGCTATGAGGGATGCATTAATCACTGCAATAAAGCATTTTAGGGCATCCTGTTCTAAGAAGGACAGGAGCAGAGCCTGGGCTGTTCAGGTCAGTTCCTTTATTATCTTAAGTTGTTGCCTTCTCAGCACATTCTATAATTGTTTTTGAGGACTGCAAATAAAAAAGGGGAAAGAACTGAGTCAATCCAAAGCCACCCAGAAAACCATCCTATACTTAGCACTCCCAAAAGGGTAATGGAGACATCAAAATTAACTTATGTGGCTAAATCTGACATGAATATGACACTAAAACCAGGTTAACATAGAGAGGGCTTGAAGCATTGGCAAAGTGATACCATCAATAAATAAGCATAGATCGTTTGGTTGGGAACCATTTGGGAAAAATAAGTTCCAGAAATGCCAGTGTGGAGGTATGACGATGTCCAATGGGAAAATAAAATACATCTCCATGGAGCTACTGATCAAGCTCAAATATTTTTCCTCAAAGCCATACTAACAAATACATTTTCCAGCACCTAAATAGCATTTAGATATAGGAGCTGAAAAGTGGACAGATGAAGTAATAAATGATGAGAGAAAATAGGGTATAAATGTGACTTAAAAATCTCTGAACTGGCTATAATTTTCGAACATTTTCTAGACCATTTCCACTATTCTATAACATGATAGATCAAGATAGGGGAGATGTTGATATCTGGTCTAAAAAATAAAGGCACCTACAGGTATTGTAAACTTCAGAAAATAGGTTGAAAATATTATAACTCATTTAGATAAAAGTAAATAAAACAAATAAAAGCAAAAATTTGTAGTGCAAAATGAAGGTAGAGAAACTGGAAGCACAGAAAAATTAGCAACAATAAAAATAACACTAGGAGATTCAATCATTTCAGCACAAAATTAGGGAAACGTGGATTGACTATGGACTATACCTGGTAACCAAACATCCTTATCTGTATGAGAAGGTATTGTCAAAGTCCCAGGGTCTTTTCCCTTCATTCCTGCTATAGAAAGTCCTGGTCTGAGGAACATTTTTGCCGTATTATTTCATTGTTAGGAAAAAAATTCAAAGATTTAGAACTTCACTAAAAATAATACTAGGTGTCTTTTCAGTGACACCCTCTGAGGATTAAATCATTTTACAGGTTTGTATACTTATGATTATCTACTGATTATTTACAACCTTTAGATCTAAAAGTTGTGGAAAATGTATAGTCATATAAATACAAATGCAAATAAATCTTTGCATTTATGTGAAGGAAATAAAACTGAATTTTGCCCTTTAGAAAATATGAATGTAAATGTCACATGTAAATTCCAGTTTGTTATGAACTGGGTTTGCATCTCTTAGCAAATTTATCTCATCCTCCTTACACATGTGTGTGTACTTTACAATCCCTTTGAATCAGTTTTAGTATCTTACTTGTTCCTTCATTTAGTTAACTTAAATCCTTAAGTATATTTAGTTTATACTTGTATGAGTGTTATTAACTTTGAAAACATAGTTTATCCCTCCCGTGTAAACTTCAGCTGTAAAATCTGCCTCAGCAGTTTACTGATTTAAAATTTCTGATAATGTGGTCTGCAGCTAAAGGTCTAGTGAGGAATTATTCTTAAGTCACGTGCTAGGCAAAATACCTTTCTTTTCTGTTTCTGAATTTGGAAGATTCTTAGATACATTTACTTAGGAAACAATCAGCATCTACAAACCTGCCTGCCTTGAATTTACTCAGCAATGGTTTATTGTAAACTCTAGGTTTTAGAACCTATAAATACTCAAGAATGTCCTTTCATTTTCTACTTAGCTCTTAATGCAGAAGAGAGTTCAGAACACCTGATCAAATTCTGCCAACATTGGCCGAAAACTTTAAGGCTTGAATCACAAAAATATAGGGTTGCTAGATAAAATACAAAAGGCCCAGTTATATTTGAAATTCAAATATGTACTGAACAACTTATTTACTGTAAGTGTGTCTCATGTAATATTTGGGATATGCTAGTACTAAAATAATATTTAATTTTACCTAAAAATCAAATTCCAAGGGTATGTTGTATTCTTATTTGTTAAATCTAGCAATGCTACATAGGTACAGAGTAATACATGCTGAATTAAGCTGACTTGCAGTTAAAAACTGAGCAGTAAAGTCCAGAGAGGGAAGACCTCTTTAATTTATAATTGATTTATTCCCTAAGCTTATCTATTATTTAAGAAACACTGGTGGGGCTCAGTGACTCATGTCTGTAATCTCAGCACTTTAGAAGACCAAGGCGGTTGAATCAGTAGGTCCAGAGTTCAAGATAAGTACGGCCAACATGGTGAAACCCTGTCTCTACTAAAAATACAAAAATTAACCAGTTCTGGTGGTGGGCACCTTTAGTCCAAGCTACTCGGGAGACTGAGACAGGAGAATTGCTTAAACCCAGGAGGCAGACAGCCTGGGAGACAGAGTGAGATGCTGAAAAAAAGAAAAGGAAAGAAAGGAAAGGGAAGGAAGGGAAAGGGAAGGGAAAGTGAAAGGAAGGGAAAAATAAAAGAAAAAATAAATAAAGTAAAAGAAAAGAGAAAAAAGAAACTGCGTTTGGATGCTGAACTGCAGTGCCCTGCACTGTGAAGGCTGAGATAGCTGAAGCGCTTCCAGCCATGCTCTCTGTGTTAAACATATGCCCCAGCAGTCTCTGATAACTAAGGACTCTACAACTTGTAACTGACCCACTCTTCTGGCCTTCAGTTTTGGTTCTTGCTTCTGATCTCCATAAAAAGAAGCATCTGTACATTTTCTAAGGCTGGCAACAGCTGTAAGTTGCCTGAGGTCTTCATCTTTGCTTAAAGCCCAACCTGTTCCTCCACAGCATTGACTGGAAACTTTTTCCGCACAGTGGAATCACCTGATAAATTTTAGAACCTTTCTGATGCCTTTTCCCTGCCCTCAAAAGTTCTGATGTGGACAGTCTGGGATACCTTCAGGTAACTCTAATGCACAGCTGAAATTGAGAGTTTCCAGGTGATACTGATGTTGCCAGTCTGAAGAACCTCTACTATGTAGAAACAGCCACTCAACTGTGGATAAAGCCAAGGCCAAAATACTAGGTGACCTGGGATTTAAAGTCCCATTTCCCAAGCCTCAAAATCCAAATAATGGTCTCTATATTGTACCAAGGTAAAAATGCACGACTCACCCACAAAAAATTAGAGCTCTGGAGTCACATACTCAACCTCACCAAAATACTATCAACTTGTAAATTTTTTCTTCCACAAATTTATTGTCATGAACACCAACAAAAACAATCACTTCATTTTTAACTCTCTTATTTAAGTATTGAGATCTTTGAGAAGCTCCAATGTATGTTATTTTTCTTTCACATCCAGGTCCCTAACAAATTTAAGAAAAGCACAAGAAAAGGCATCTCAGGAACAAATATTATTTTTGACAATGACCAAGTTAAAGGACTTGATTTTTCTTCTTTTCTGGACCCATGTCTGCGGGGTAAGTTAGCCTAATTTTAGGTAGTAAGTACATTTGATTCCTACAGTAAAGGCTAAATACGAAGCCAGTTTTAATTAGGGAACTAATTGACGTGCGTTGTAACAAAATCAAATTAGAACACCATAGGAGAGTAAAAGGAGTTAGTTGGATGATCTCACTGCATTGCTTATCAATCTTTGACAGCTTAATGGATCAATTTCCACACGAATGGTATAAGTGTCAAGTTAACTGAAGAACTTGTTTAACCTGCAATGATCTACTTACTTTCCTTTTCACCCTGTGATATTTTAAGCTCCTTTAAGAAAATGGAGCTACTTCTTTCCTCTTCACCTCCAGCATCTAGACTAGAGAAATGACACATTGGATATCAGTTAAGTTAATAATAATACAATAAGATAAATGCCACCACAAAGTTAGAGACAGGACACCTCTATGATTTCATAAGGTCATAGAAGAGTTCTACAATACAGAAATCGTGGCAGAGCCTTCTCAAATACAGTCATTGTCTTATACAAGAGTAAGAAGGAGAAAAAGCATGTTTCCATATTTGAAAGTTATTGAGTAGTTAGTGGGCTTGAAGATGAGTGAATGAGGAATGCTATGAGATACAGCTGGAGCAAATTTATGAAGTGTCTGGTAACCATTCTCAGAGGTTTAAAGACATATGTGTTTCTCTAGAAACTGTTATGCAAACAGCTATATAATTCCCAAAAGCAATTTCACTGCTGGACTTTTAAAATATGTAGCACCATAAATTACATTGCTAAAACTGGATTCTGCTCTGGATTATAGCTACTGGTAAAGCCAAGGATCTACAAACCTTCCCATGACCTTAAATCTGTTTGCCTGCAAGCAACCTGTACTCCTGTTAGAAATTTTAGGTCTTTGCCTTTGACTGTCTTAGGGTAAAACAATAAAAATGAAGTTGATGATGATGATGATTCTTATGATATTATCTAAGACTTAGCTAGACAAACTCAGCAGAGGGCCTTTGGAGTCAATGTAAGTGAAAACCTAGCAATGCTATTAACTATCTGAATTACTTCATCTCTGTGTTTCAATGCCCTCAACTGTAAAATGAGCTTACCATAGTATTTACCTCACAGACTTGTTATGAAGAATATATGAGCACTAATTACTTGGACTGGAGACTGACAGAGTAGGTAAAACACTAGATGAGGCTGAGCACAGTGGCTCACACCTGTAATCTCAGCACTTTGGGAGGCCAAGATAGGCAGATCACGAGGTCAGAAGTTCAAGACCAGCCTGACTAAAATGGTGAAAGCTCGTCTCTCCTGAAAATACAAAAATTAGTCGGGCATGGTGGTGTGTGCCTGTAATTCCAGCTACTCAGGAGGCTGAGGCAGTAGAATCACTTGAACCGGGGAGGCAGAAGTTGCAGTGAGCTGAGATCATGCCACTGCACTCCAGCCTGGTGACAGAGTGAGACTCCGTCTCAAAACAAAACAAAATACTAGATGAATGATATCTGCTATTTACGACAGGGTGTTTTCAAAGAATTTCTATTTAAAATAAACATTTTTCTAATATTTACTTACATTTCCAGTAAAATGGACTTTGTATAAGTCAATAATTCAATTTTTAACTTCAGATTGTCTAATCTCCAGGGTTTTGTTAAGGAATTTAAATTTTGATTTTATACTCAAGTATGTGATAACAGAATCCTAGTTAGCTCAAAGCTGCAAAGATAAAGTCATTCATCTAGAAAAAAAAATAGAACTTTTTTACATTTTGAAGGAATATACTGAAGATATATTAAGTCCATAGAAATCCAAGTCAGATGCTGAGCGTTCAGAGCACGATGAGGACTGTGCTTGTTTAACAATCTCCTTTGGCCTGCCATGTAGAAACCTCATAATATCAAATGCATATCAGGTGTTAAGAATAGGAACAAAAACATCTTTTCAGAAAATAACGGTAAATTATATGAGCTTGGCTAACAGATATCAGGTCTCCGCTGGTAAAAATTTTGCAATGTATAGATTTTACTGAGACAAAGGCTCACATCATGGCCAGGTTGGAGTTCAGTGGCGTGATTTCTGCTCACTGCAACCTCCACCTCTAGGATTCAAGTGATTCTCCTGCCTCAGCCTCCTGAGCAGCTACAGGCATGTGCCACCGCACCTGGCTAATTTTTTATAGTTTTGGTATAGACAGGGTTTCATCATGTTATCCAGGATAGTCTCGATCTCCTGACCTTATGTTCCACCTGCCTTGGGCTCCCAAAGTGCTGGGATTACAGGTGTGAGCCACTGCACCCAGCCACAAAGTATATATTTATGTCACATGACATTATAGATAATTTTGTGAGAGTGATATGATCCTTAAATTTTTTTTTTTTTTTGGAATTACCAGCTATGTATAAAAGTATCTGATGTAGAAATAATTGACATATAATTAAATACACATAAACATCACTGGTAGTATTCATTTGGTCTGATAAATGTTCTTTTGCAATACAGGTGCAGTTTTGTTTGGAGATAAAAAATTTATCTAAATATCATGAATCATTCAAATTATGATGTATTATAATTTATATTGTTTGAACCTCTGTATTTGAAGGAGACCTAGAGATTGTGAGTAGATTAGAGAGTATGAGATTATTTTAAATATACTAGGTAGTATGCTATGTAGATTAACCATTGTATACATATTACAATTATTATTGCTGTCTAGTTTGTGTTATAACATTTTTGTGCTAGTATCAAAAGTTAGAATCAATATGATCTTCAAAGAGAATAGCACTTGGAACTGTTTATCTCATAAACATATTTTGTATTTTGAGAATAGAAATGTATTGACTGACCTAGACATAAGCACAAAGAAAAGAGCATGAGCATTTTAATAAAATATCTACACAGATTTTGCAAAATCCGAGAAGATAAATGACGATTCTAGAGAGTAAAAGCAAAAGGCCTATGGTTTCAGAGGAACAAATGCAGAAGTAGAAATGTGTTAAAATAATTGTGTACAATTCAAGACATAGTAACTAACTCTCCTTTGACAGTCTTTTGAAAGTCTAGGTACACAGTGCCTTTCTTATTCTTATTCATATTCTTATAGATATATTCCTGAGGGGGATCTCACAGTCATTCTGCTTATTAACCTCATTAGTACCCTTTCATGTACGATTTGCTGACTAACATAATCTTACGGTGGAATAGCTGTCATGAACAAGTGACTCTCCCTCTGCACTCACAGAAATATTTCTAGTGGAACCTCTGGTGAACACATGTAAGTTTCAGGCATTTGCATGCCAAATGCCATCTGTGTTGACATATAAAACTCTAGGAACATGGAGCAGCATTTAATTAGGAGTTCCAACCTCTTTTTTGCCATAACCTTTTAAAATATTTTGTTCATCTGGCTTAATAAGAAAAATGAAGATCCATGGAAAGAGAATGATTATTTGTTTACTATTTATGGCCTTACAAAAAATTATATTCTGCTTAATTTAAGACTTTAATATCCTTTTAAGAAAGAAATAATATAAACTAAAAACATAAACATTGTTTTAAAGTTTAAAAACCTTTTGTTATTGACTTGACTCTTACTATAATCATGAAGAAAAGGATACTTGGGCTCTGCTCTAAAGACACTTACCCTATGATGTTTTTAAAGAGAATTTATAGAAATCAACACTTCAGAAGAAATTAATCCTTTAATGTAATCAATTTATTTGCTGGTAAAGCAAATGATATTAAGGATATTGTCATTTTATTTTTTTACCACCTCTAATTCTTGCTAAAGTTAATATTACCTGATAACTATAAGAAGTAATGGCACAAATAGGTAAGTTATGAAGGTCAAAACAGAAAAATAGCAAAGATATTTGAACTTTTTATTAGGCAAAAGTCTAAGGTAGCTCTCAGGTTTTCCAACTCCTGGTGTAGTGGGTACGATAGACTGTCACTCATTTGATTGGATTGCATGTCAGCCAAATTTGAATTAATCAAAAGAAAGATGGTTATAGCAGATCTGACCTCGTCAGAAATGCCTTTTTAAAGGGAAATTTGTAAGGGAAGTCAGACTTCAGCAGTGTGAAAGGGACTGTGGAAGGGGCAACATGAGAAGGAGTTGTGTGTGGTGAGCCCATAAAGGCCGAGAGTAGCCCCTGTATGACAGTCAGTCGGAGAACAGGGTCTTAGTTTTGCAGCAGCAAAAGGCTGAATTCTGCCTCTGGGCACATAAACTGGAAGATAGGCTCCTAGCTCCAGAAACAAAGACAGACCCAGTCAGACTTTGATTTCAGGATGTAAAAATCCTGATTCAGAATTTCAAAATAACTCTATATGCAAAGAACCCATTTCAGTTGGACTTCTGACCTACAGAAACCATGAGATAATAGGCATTTTTTAACCAATAAATTTGTGGTAATTTGTTATGCACCAATAGATACAGTATATGGGCAGTAGGAATAAGGGGGAGATGAAAGGAGAGGTATGGAGGTTCATTTTGGTTAAATTCCAAAGCCATTTTATACATATTGTTCAGGAGATAAGTATACACAAATATAATTCATAGAACAGTTCTACATTTTAATCCCCTACCACTTACTCTTTTGCCTAGGAGAGGTATGGAAATTCTTTAAGATCCATTAGAAAATATCTAAAATGTACCCATTGATTGCTCATTATTCTTTGAAATGCTATTGAATTCATAGAAAGTATTAATGTAATCATTGTGAGATATCAATATACATTCAATAAAATCTGAGTTTATTTGGAAGTGTTAATTAAAATTATTAGGCTTATTATAATGTATTTGAAAATTATCTTTTGACTAAAAATGAGGACATCTGTAAAGTATAATATATGTTAATAAATAATAAGAACAGGAGAAGAAATATTTCACCCTTAGCATTTTATATCTTTATAGACAGTCATATACATGGGTATGAGTATTCACATATATTCTACCTTTCTCTTATTTGAGTTTCTGTCTTAGCAACTTTCATAGTTGTGACAGATTATAGATGCTCAACATATATCCCTTCACTTTTTTCTTATGCTCTATATATTTGGAAAAGAATGCATTCTGCTGTAATCATTCCACCAACATATCTAATTATAATTTATCCCTACAGATAATTCTAACCTAATACAATAGCATTGAATTCCCTTAAGACAGCAAGCTCTGTAATTTTGACCTCTTACTTTCTCTCATATTTTTCTTTCTCAATTCATGATAATATGAGCTTCTAAAGGCACGAGATTGTGTTCAGCTTTTTTCATTTTTTTAATAATTTATATTGTTTTCAACAATTTCACTGCATATATGTTGTCTTTATTTTCTGTCTCATGACTGAAACTTCAGCATAATTAATCCTGTTCATTCCTCTTACCAGTAGCAATAAAATATAATGGCTTTATTTTACTAATGTAATTATTAATATTCCAATAGAACAGGTTTTATAGCCAAACAGAAGGGATCACATACATTTGGATAAAATTTAGTGATTACTTTTTTAACCGCTTGTGTCTCTATTTTCTCATCTATATACTTGGGATAGACCTACTGCTTACTGAATTACTTACTGCAAAGATGATATGAGTTAATGTATTTTTTAAAACCTGAAATTATTCTAGAATGTAGTAAGCATTAAGCATAAACTTCAATTATTATTTTCGGTTGTATTTGTTATACTGATTCTCTGTGTGACTTTAATTATCCCTTAAAATAAAAGTGGGGTTATACTTTCATGTTTTGTAGAGTAATTAATAAACATACCTAAAATATTTTGTAGCTTTACTAATTTTTTTTTGAGATGGAGTCTCCCTCTATTGCCTAACTGGAGTGCAGTGGCACAATCTCGGCTCACTGAGACCTCTGCATCCTGGGTTCAAGCAATTTTCCTGCCTCAGCCTCTTGAGTAGCTGGGATTACAGGCACATGCCACCACGCCTGGCTAATTTTTGTGTTTTTTAGTAGAGACAGGGTTTCACCATTTTGGTCGGGCTGGGCTTGAACTCCTGACCTCATAATCCACCTGCCGCAGCCTCCCGAAGTGCTGGGATTACAGGCATGAGCCACTACGCCATTTAGCAGGCCACTAAATAATTTTGTAATTAATATTTTGCTATTTGTTTTTGACTCTGCTGATTAAGCTATTTTCTTCAGATACTCTGTTACTGACTGTTAATAGGTAAGACTTAATTGGAAGAGGACAGGGCAAAGACATAGATATAAGAAAGGAGGCAGAAAACATAATTCACTCTAAGGGTGAAGCAAAATTTGCCAAAGGTTACACTGGAATTTAAAGTTGAAATATATTTTGGAAGCGAATTACTCATTGATTGGAAGAATGAGTATTGTTAAAATGACCACAATACTCAAAGTAATATACAGATTAAATGCAATTTTATTAAATTGTTAATGACATTTTCACAGAACTACAAAAAAATTCTAAAATTTATGCAAAACAAAAAGAGCCCAAAGAGCCCCTCAAAAATCCAGTTCTAAAGTTTTTATTAACAAAATAAATATTGACTAAAGACTTAAAGGTAAGAAGCGAAAGTATAGGAGAAAACCTAGGAAAAAGTATTTTGGACATTGACCTAGGTAAAGAATTTAAGACTAAGTCTTTAAACACATCACGTAGCCTTGTTACAAACCTACACATGTACGCCAGGAATTTAAAAACAAATATAAAATAAATATATACATTTTAAAAAAAAGAATCATAGTAATTGTATGTGTATATATATTTATATTCAAGAACATATATATTAGAAAATATACTTCATACTTGATATCTTTGTTCACTCAGTCTGCTACAGTAAAAAACTTAGATTGGGTAATTTTAAAAGAAGAGAAATTTATTCCTTAAGTTCTGGAGTCTGGGAGGATCAAGATCAAGGTTCCAGCTGATTTGGTCTCCTGCGGGCTCTCTGCTTTATATACAGCATCTTCTAATGTATATAAAGATTATATACACCGTCTTCCTTAACCTGGCAGACGGTGCAAGAGGCTAATAAGCTCCCTGAGACCTCTTTTATAAGCACATTAATACTACTCAGGAGTACAAAGCCCTCATAACCTAACCACTTCCTAAAGGCCACACCTCTGAATACTACCATATTGGGGGTTAGGATTCAACCTGTGAGTTTTAGGGAGACACATACATTCAGATCATAACACTTAGTTTGCTCTTGTATAATTTATTAATAAAAATAATTTTATATTCTGTAATATGATCAATTATTTAGAAAATATATTTAATTACATTCTTTATAATCATTGACACAATATTTTTTTCAGTGCATTCTTTAATAATTTGGTGTTGACTATGAAAAGGATATATTACTTAAAGATTCTCAAACTAGGGTAAGCAACAACGATTTTACAGTTAGAAAATACTAGGAAAATACTTTAATTGCTAGGCTAGCTATCAAGCGAAGCAGTAAATTGATCTAAATTCTATCTTGACTAATTGGTCTAAGAATTTTAAATACTTGCTGAATAACTTTCCAGCGAAAACTGTTTTGTTTTGCAGATTATGACATATCAGAAATGCATTCAAATGAATTACAAATATTATTATATACAGGAAAAATAAATCGATATTTAAACATTTGAAAAATTTTAGCTCAGAATAGAAATAGTTCCTTTAGTATCGTAATAGCCTTCTAAGTGAGAAACTATATTATTTTTAGCATCTCTATAAGGTAAAATAATAATAAAGAGTCTAGAAAAATGTGTATTATTCAACTATCTCTTCCAAATACCTCAGTTTTATTTTTATAAAATTGTTATAACAATTAAAACATCATTGCAGGATATCAAGCAAAATAGTAATACAATTCCCCAAATGCTTTTTTGAAACTGTGACAAAGGAAAGATAGAGAAATTTAAAAAGAGGAGAGTATCCTCCCAGCAGCATTCTGATCAGTGTATGTTGTGCTTCTGTAGCTTTGAGGAAGAGCTTACCAGCTAAATATTTTAATTATAAAATTTAGATTCTACATGTAAAGTATGACATCCCTCTCTTTAAATTCCTTCTCCATTTTCACTTAGTTTTTGCTCACCAGATAACCTTCATTCTGTAGATCACAAGGAATACAGAAATCAATAGCCATGGATTTGAGAAATGACCAGAGTTATGAGTGTACATTGAGTTAGAATCTCTGGCCAATGGTGTGGCTGGATGTGAAGGGACTTTAAAGGAACGTGGTTGAAAATTTGGTGATAAGGAGGTCTGTAGAAAAGGTTTGTGAGTAGACCCCTATTAATGGACAAAAAATGTGAAGATATTTGTGTCTCATGAAAATGCTTACCAAAATCTTCCTTCTCATTAGAGGAAGATTTTAATAATCATATGAAAAGAATGCCCAATTCTGTGGATACCAGTAGACCTCTTTGCCCAGTGGGCTCCTGGTAAAGCATGTATTCCTCAGGGATGAGGATCACACATGAGTCAACAACATGAACTTTTACTCGTCAAAAGCACCCTCACTATAGTCACTGCTGAGTACCCAATATGCCAGCAGCAGACATGCACACTGTTTTATTTCCATATATGATACCATTCCCCAGGGTGATACGTCAGCTACAAGTTGTCAGGTCAATGGAATTTACCGATCCTTTCAAGTTTCACCCTATCCTGATGCAGTTGGCTTGATAGAATGATGGAATGACCTTTTACAGGTCATTGATAGAATGACTTTGATAGAATGACATAATGACTTAGTTACAGGAACATCTAGGTAGCAATGCCTTGCAAGTCTGAGGTAATGTCCTTCTGGAGGTTGTGTACACTTTAAATTAATGTAGTCACCATCCACAGGTCCAGAAATCCCAGGGTGGAAATGGGAGTAACACCACACTCTATTTCCTATAGTGACCCAATAGCAAGTATTGACTTTCTGTTGCTGTGACTCGATGCTCTGCTTCTAAATAGGTGTTATTCCAAAAGGAGAAACACTAGTACATACAACAAACATTCCATTGAACTGGAAATTAAGATGGCCACTATTCCATTTGGGATCCTCATGCCTCTGAGTAAATGAACAAAGAAGGGAGTTGTGTTGATTGGGGTGAATAATCCTGACTATAAAGAAAAAATTCTACTACTACTCCACAATGGAGGTAAGGAAGAGTATGTCTGGAATACAGGAGCACTCTTTAAGAATCTCCTAGTACTATCAGGCCTTAAGACTGAAGTTGAAGGAAAACTACGATAACCCAATCTAGGCAGGAGGTCCAGACACTTCAGAAAAGAAAGTTTGGGTCACTGCAACAAGCAAAGAACCATGAATAGCTGAAATGCTTGCTGAAGGCAAAGTGAACTGGAATAGGTAGTAGAATAAAATAGTTTTAAATATCAGCTATGAGGACTGTGGTAGTTATAATAATTTTTTATTTTATTATGAATATACTTGTGTATGTACATCTATAGATCTATATGTCATCTCTGTGTGTATGTGTATGTGTGTTTATATATATATATAAAACATATGTATGTTATACATATATATCTTTCCTTCTGGTTCTCTGGTGGTAACTGGATTAATACACTCACCTTTCTTCTGTTCTGCATATTTACCTAAACTATTTTCATAAAATAGTGCCTGTTAAAAATATGTCACTATGTCTTTCTAAATCTAATTTTACATGACTTCATGACTCCAAGAATCTGGTTTCCAATATGTTTTAATGATAAAACCTTTTAAAATAAATCTGGATTCTTGCTGTACAAGAATTCAGTGTGATCCATAGACCCAATATTATTATCCCAACTGGGAATATTTTAGAAATGTGCACTACTAAGTTCCACCCAGACCTGTAGAATCAAAATATTTATTTTGACGAACAAATATTTAACAGAATAGTTAACATCCTGTGGTGAGTCATAAGGTTATTAAAGTTTGGAAGGATTAATCAGACTAGTGACTGAACTCTCTTCCACAGTATCCTAAGCTCAATAACCACCAGTCTTCTGTACCAGGGTTTTCCAAGTTCTCAGTTAAGATTCTCATTTAAAATTCAACGTAAGTTTCCGGTCCATACCTTACATTGTGTAAATTATATTTCACTATCAAATTTATTTCCTGATCCCTCTTTTAATCCACACAGAATCACTAACAATCCCATCTTCTCTAAAGCTTAAGCTTTCCTCTATATGGGGATTTCTTCATATTCTATTCTGATCTCTACATGAAGATCAAAACAAAAAGGAGGAAGAAAAAGACTAAGACAAATCTGTGCTCCAAAACCAGAGTATGTAAAACATTTAAAAATCGAAAGAAAAGTAAATATCAAATTGTGTTGAGACGCTGCATAAAACAAGGGGCCAAAACCTGACAATTAGGTGTTCTAATGTAGGTCATTAGTAATCCTAACAGGACAAATTCCACAATAATTGTGAGTGCAAACTATTACAGCAAAAGCTTCATGGAAGAGCACATACAGACAGATCTTTAGTGGAGTTTTTCTTCAAAGAAGGACAATGAGGTCATAGTCAGAATAGGTAGTGGGAGGGACCTAGGAAGGTTTGTTTGAAAACAGAAGGTATTATCAATCTTCCTTTGCTCTTACAGAGATCACTTGATATTGCATGAAAGCCAGTTTATCATTGCCAAATCAAAGTCAATGATGAAGTAAAGAAAGGTGTTAGCTATAGCACTAAGGAGCAGTAAGAATTTGAGGTGAGGAATGGCAAAGATTTATTAGGTCCAGATGTAGATAGGTTGCTAGATAACCTCAATGAAGTCATATGAAAGTTCTCTTCTATTGGCTTCTATAATTTCAATTATGTAAGAAAGAAGATAATCATGTTAGAGGAAGAATGTATGTATGTGGTATGCTGGAGAAAGGAAAGTTATTTAATAACTACCTAGAAGAGGTTAATATTTGCAAGGCACATACTGGGAAACATTTGGAAAAGAAAGTACATCATATGTTGCCATCATAAAGATCTACAGTTTTATATTAAAAACAATTAAAATATTTTATCTCGGTGGATTTAAAAATAGACATTTATATTAGATAATGTAAAATAAGGCTTTGAAATATAATATGAACTGGTAAATTTTAAGGTCACACATTTTAATATAAACTTTGTTTTACTATACCTTCGAAAAAAATTCATTGAATTTTCAGTACCTTATCTAAGAACATTTAAAAGTAGCTGTTCTTTGGGCAAAATGCAAAACAGCTTGCAATTTGTTGACTCGTTCATGGCTAGCTGAAACATTCAATTCTAACTATCCCCAGTGGTAGAAGTTTAATCACTTGGATCACTGCTTGCTCTGAAAGCAAACTGAGCAGAAATTGAAATGATCATTCTCCTAAACCCAAGAAATATTCCCAGGGGGAATTAACCTATTTTAGATTTCCTGGGTAAACTACACTAGACTTCATCATAAACTCAGATCCTGCTATCAAAATGCAAAGATGTCCAGTGTATTTCACAAGTTTCACATGCCCTACAACTGTTTCTGCAAAAAGAAAAAGAAGAGCTGCTGTGATATCTTTACTCCCCCGCCCCAGAGCTTTATTTAGTCTTCTCAACAGGTAGAAGAATTTCATTCAGTATTTATTGAACATCTCCTGTGGGCACAATACCAGGAGACTGGTGATAGTAAATGAGCCAGATTATATTGTTAACAGGCAGATGTTTGAGCATTATTTGTCACCTGTGACTAGTGGGGTGCTTGACTTAGCTGATGTGTGAAAATTCAGCAAAGCAGATGGAATATTTTATGTGAATGTGTGTGTGTGTGTGTGTGTGTGTGTGTGTGTGTGTGTGTGTGTTCATGAGTGTGAGTTGTCAGAGATGTTAGTAAAAATGTAATTTATTGAAGATTGGTTTCCCGGTGAATAAATTCAGAAAACTCAACCTTAAATATCTGAGCTCTGTTTTCATCAATAGCAATGAAGACATTTGCAGAAGGAAAAGTGTTTATGTATTACTTTTGCTCACTCACCATTTCTCTTCTGAAAATAAGTTATACTCAACACAAACATAAGCTAACAAAACAAAGTAAGATTAAACCAGGTTACTATTGTAAATATCAAATGGATTTTTTCCATGTTTTAATCCAAGTGATGTTTCATTAAATTAAAGCAGTAGAAAGGATCCTAGAGTTATTACCTGGCTCTTAAGACCTGAATGTTTTGTGTTTTTCAAAATTCACGTATTTCCAATGTCATGGTATTAGGAGGTGGGGGCTTTGGGGATGATTAGGTTTAGATGAGGTCATGAAGGAGAAGACCCATGGTGGGATTAGTGTCCTTCTAAGAAGAGAAAGGGACACCAGAGCTTTTCTCTCTGCCATGTGAGAACACACCAAGAAAGTATCCATTTGCAAGAAAGAACATTCACCAAGAACCCTATAATGCTAGTACCCTAACTGTAGACTTCCAGTCTCCAGAACTATAACTGAGAAATAAGTGTTGTATAAACCACAGAGTCTATGAAGTTTTGTTATTGCAGCCCAAGTTGGCTAAACCACTCTCCAAACATTGTCAAAATATATTCCATTCTACAAAAAAACCCTCCTATAAATAAAATAAATCAAGTGATTTTCTGTGAATGTAGAATTCAAGTCAAAATATTGACTTCAAAAAAAAGAATTGACCTAAATCAGCATCCTTCTAACAGTAATTATTTATCTCCTGCATTCACTTGTAATTTTAATTTTTAATTGTGACAGTCATGGTTTTCTTTTAAGCAATGGCTTTCTCTTACTTTGTCAATCCCTCTTACCTCTTCACTCTGTTTCACTTTCTGTCCCTCCTTCTCGTTCTCCTTTTTTTCATTGCCTCTGAACGAAAAAGAATTAAAATTAAAAAAATTGCAATATATACAAATGAGAGGATTATCTGATTCATACTTATTCAAAACCATACTTTTGATTCCCCTACACTCCAAATTTTCCCAATCACAGTAAATGGCAGCTTAATTCTTCGGATTACTCAAAACCAAAATACTACAATAATTGTGCTAGTCTGATCACTTGTCTGATATTCTATACTAAATTATCAGCACATCTTGTTGGCTTAATTGTAAAAATATTTACTCCTATTCCACCAGTTCCAACCAAGTACACCAACGCTGTGCTTTTTCCTGGTGCTTCTCCCTGGTTGATTTCAATAACATGCAAACTGGTTTGTTTTGATTTTATTCTCCATATTTGCCAAAGTAATCACTTTAAAATTAGAGGAAGATCAGGTTACTCCTAGTCCAAAGCCCTCAATGGCTTTCCAATTTTCAAACTGACCTTTGAGATGCTACATGTTTTGTTTTCTTTTTGCCTCTCTAATCTGATCCCCTCCAAGTCTTTTGCTTGCTTAATCTATCTCAGCCATCCCTGACACCATGCTGCTCTTTGCTTATGTCTCTGGCATTCATGGTCTTTGTAATTCCCTCCAATAGAAGTTTTCCTCTCCGAGATTACTCGAAGTCTACTTCCATCCATTCCTTCATGTCTCTGCTCAAAGAGGCACATTCTATCCTTCTCACTCTGCAATAGTTTTCCATATTCTGTATCAGCATTTCAAATAATAAATATTTATTTTCTATTTACCACTATGTGACAGTAAGCTCTTTGAGATCTGAGTCTTTATGAATTTTGATTAATATTGCATCTTAAGCCTTCAAAATGGGCTTTTTTTAAGGGTGCCACTTTAAAAATATATTATCTCTAAGTCATGGTCACTTTATGTACTTTGTATTTATCAGTGTCTTAAAAGATAGAATAAAAATTAGATTATATGTGTAATTGTCTAAGGTCAAATTCATATGTTGTAACAAATAAATATTATATTTTATACTGTTTTAAAGCATTGAATCTAATTTTGGTTTCTATCTACTTAATACTGGAAAATAACAATAAATAAATATTCCAGCGTCACTGAGAGAATTTGGTTTGAAAAAAAAAAAAGTTGAAAGAGGTCCTGCATGCATCTCAGTGTTTGCCAGTGAACCAAAGCAGAAAGAAAGGATACTGGTTGCCTCAGTTCTTAAGTTGTTCATTTGGAATAGCATATGGATTAACCCAGAAGATGAGATAAAATGATTGCAAAGTCTATAATTAAAAATGCCACAAGAGACTGTCACTGTTTTATTTAATTCCTAGAGTACGGAGAAAAATATTCTTGGAAACATAACTGCACAAAGACCACCAAATATCTTCAATAACCACAGTTGTCTTTTGCAATTACATTATACAAAAAATAATAATAATTAGAAAATCCATTCACAGAGAATCTGAGAGCCTTGATCAGTTCATGATGTCTGGGAACTTCATTCTCTTAACTGAAGGACACAAAGCAGCAATGAAAGAAAAAAACATTAAACAGTCATGGAAGGAAAAGAAATGACAGTCAAAGGAAAACAAAGGATCTGGAATAAAGTAAATTATAATTTTATATATAATTTCTGAAATGTTTAAATATGTGACTCATACAAATATTGAATAAATGTATGTCTATGCTTATTAACCTATTAATGAGGAACCTATAACATTTTTTTAAATGCTGTTGCACAGAACATTTTGAGTTTCTTGGTATTGGTAGACATATTAATAAATAATACTGAAATAAGATTGCTAGGGTGAATATAAAACTGTTGTTATTCAGGAAAGTATTACTTTACAAATCTATGCTTGTCTCCGGGGATATTGGGATGCTGGTTTGATTTTTGGCCAAAATAAAGCCTAACGTAACTAACAAATGATTTGTGATGCACTATTGAAAGTCTGAAACTCCTCTGGCAGCACCCAGCGTTTGTTTATGGATGCCTTTCACATGGTGTAACAGGTTAGATATCCTGGCTTGGCTAAGTAACCAGAGAGGCATAAAATACATTGCCAAGAATGTCTGTCAGGAGCTCTCTGAAGCCAAGATTCATTACACAAATCTTAAAATTTTGATAGAAGACGATGCACATCTTTGTGCAAATAAGAATGACCTTGGGGAGCATAAACCTGGATGTCTTTTGGAGCTCTAAAAGTTACCAAAACTCTCTTTCTTTTGTTGTCCTGTGTTTTTTGCCAAAATTAAAAGCCTTTCCTGAATATGTTCTGTAGCATCTTGGGAGCCCTTCCAATTATCCAAATCTTTGCAATAGTTGCAGTTATATAGGGAAGTTAAAAACAAAGAAAAAAAAAACAGCACCAAGAATATTTATATCCTTTGATGTTTTCTTTTTTACAGGAAAGAAATTCTTTGCAACTCTACTAGATAAAAATGTATATATCTGTGATGGAGTTGAGATAAATAAATTACACATTCCATTTGCAGTTAAATATGTTTTAGTGCAAGCATATTTATTGTGGTTGAACTGTTCAGTGATCTTGCTTAGATAGTACTGAATAAAAAAGCTCTGAATCAAGGTGTCCTGGGATGTACTGAATGTGTTTAAATGCCTATATTAATGATTATTTTTAGGCATTGAAAATAATACACGAAGAAAGATGCACATTCTGAAAGTCTACTGTACAACTGGAGATAAATGGAAAAAAAAGTAGAATAGGGAAACTTAAGGAGGAATTAAGAAAAAATTTTTTAAAAATAGTTTGCATATGACATACATACACACTATACAGATATATGGGAGTTTTGCACTTGTAGATATCTTAATAAAATATCAAATGTATATATTTAAAAAACAAGAAAATAGATTATTAAGAGAATGATGTTGTAAATGTGAGATATCCCTTTAAAATATTCTGTTTTTAAACATTTAGAATTGATTTATATATAATATGATGATAATTATTCTTCAACAATTCAGTTATTTCCTACAGTAAAATGTGATCTAATCACATGGAATCATATATATATATGTGTGTGCTGTAAAGTTTTACTTTGATGAATTCTCTGATAACCATATTTCATAGAATTTTAATAAATGATATTATCCTTTGAATACAAATTGAAAACATGAACTTTGATAAAGATTTTGATATTAGTTTCTTTCAAAGACATAGTTTCAATTTGATTTCAAGTATTCTGTTCATATAATTACAGTTATCGGTGTTTATCTCAAAATGCTTTATATGATAAAGTAAATACATTATTATTATTTCTTGTGTTACTTTGGTTTTGAGACAGAGTCTCACTCTGTCACCCAGGCTGGAGTGCAGTGGCATGATCTCAGCTTGCTGCAACCTCTGCCTCCCAGGTTCAAGGAATTCTTCTGCCTTAGTCTCCGAAGTAGCTGGAATTATAGATGCATGTCACCACGCCCAGCTAACTTTTGTATTTTTAGCAGACATGAGGGTTTCACTACGTTGGACAGGCTGGTTTTTAACTCCTGACCTCAAGTGATCCACCTGCCTCAGCCTCCTAAGATGCTGGGATTATAGGTGTGAGCCACTGCACCCAGACTCTTGTACATTTTTCTTTTATTTTTAGCCTTTATAATTACGGTTAGTTATTTTTGGAGTTGTCAGAATTTAACTCTCCATTCTGTTGCTAATGGCATAGAGATCTTACAGCCCATAGTTATCTTTGTTCTATCAAGAATATGTTTAAAGTATTTACATAAAAGTCTAGTCAGACATTTATCTCAGAATTAAAGGTTGGGTTTTAAACCTAAATTTAAAGAGAAATACTTTGTCTTTGTCTAGAAAATATATTCCGTTTAAATTCTCTGGAGATTTTATTATGAGAATCATGAACTGTGCCTTTTGTATATTCATCTCTAAAATTAAAATCTTTGTAATTAACTGAAAGTAATGTGCTGTGGTGCTTTCTAACTGCAGAAACAATGAAGTTGTTTTTTTAAAAAAACTACAAGTACCTCATTAAAACTAAAATATAACGATCACCTGAATATTTCTCCAACAGACTAATTTTACTTCACAGCTATAACTTTACCAAGTTTATTCAATATTTTTGTTACATAAAGAAAAACAAGCTTTCAGATACGTATTACTGACAAGTTGAAAACCCAGCAGAGGTTCTAATCCAACTATAGGAGATATTCTAGAGGTCAAAAGAAAATGTACGACTATGAAGAGTTACAGTAAGAAGAAGAAGAAGGGAGAAAAAAAAAAAAAACACTGAGAAAGGAGAAGACATTTTGACTCCAATAGGAAAGAGAATGACATCCAGAAATGAGAAGGGTCTTATTACTCAGTCTCCAGAACTGAGGAATAAGTAAAGGTGGACATTTTTAACTCTTTGAAAATCTTAGTCACAGACTCATTTACTAAGCAAGCTATTTCCCATTAGCCCCTTCAGGACAGAAAAAATAATGCTACCACAGCCACAGTACAGATTACATCTGAGTGACCCAAAATGGTGACTGAGACATGGAGTCAATAATCACAAGGAAAGGCAGATTGGCAG
This sequence comes from Saguinus oedipus, assembly GCA_031835075.1. NCBI lineage: Eukaryota > Metazoa > Chordata > Mammalia > Primates > Cebidae > Saguinus > Saguinus oedipus. The sequence continues at coordinate 62,906,539 of CM063171.1, read as the reverse complement.
GTTTGAGAGTGTTCCTTCCATTCTCCTCTCCTCAACATCTTAGTAATGAATCACTAACGAAAAGAAAAAAAAAAAGCTTCCAGAAGGGAAAAGACTCTGAGGAGAAATCAGAAAGAAGAATCCTAAAGGTCACCCTCTGATGTACCTCTAAGTACATGCTGTTAACAAAAAACAAGTAAATAAAGAGTGATACCTCAATTAATAATGCAGTCAAAGACAAAGAATGACAGAAATCATTCTGGTTCAGATAGGGTAACATGAATCTAAAAGAGTCCAATTCATAGAAGGACAGAGTGAATGTTGATTGCAAGAAGCAGAGGATGGGAAATGGCAAGATGTTGGCCCAAAGGTACAAAGTTTCAGTTAAGCAGAATTAGTAAGTTCTGGAGATCTACAGCATAATGAATATAGTGAACACAATATTGTACACTTAACAATTGTTAGAAGATCTGATGTTAAATATTCTCACTGCCTAGACTAAAGATACCTATGTGAGGTGATGGATATGTTAACTATATAATTATGGTAATTATTTCACTATAAATACATATATCAAAATATCACATTGTACACTTGAAATACATACATTTTTAATTTTAAAATTATACTTTAATAACAATTGGTAAAAAGGGAAACTTGTATCTTCAGAAATGAAAAAACAACATAAATAGTGGACATGGTAAATAACTCGAATTCTTAATTTTTTCTTACGTAATTTAAAACATATTTGACTAATATAAACATTACTTATATAGGATCTCAGAGAACTATAGTGAAAGCAAAAGATAGAAACAATTTGATTACAGTATTTCCATACCTTACTTTAAGGAATAAAATTTCTAAGTGGACTATGAAAAAGTAGATGTATATGTTGCAATTCTTAAAGCAATCACTAAAAATAATGCAAAGAAATAACAGCAAAAATCAATAGATAAAATACCAACATATTCAAACAGTGAAAAAAGAGAAAACAGAAACAAAGAAACAAAATAGAGGAGGCCAAAAATAGTAATGAAACAATAGACCTGAATCTAATCATACTCATAATTACATCGATATCAACATTTTAAACATTTCAAATAAGTGTCCGTGATTAACAGTGTAAATATAAAAGCATGATTCAATTATGCTACCGAAACAGACCTAAGATATAGTTTGAGTACACAGAAGTTGGTTTATAAATACCATTTCTAAGGTAGTAGAATCAGAACTCCATTATCAGGGTGTTTTAGCCATCTCACTGAAGCAGCATGAACTCATCGAAAATTAGGCCTGAGGGTCAAGACTTACAATGTCATACATACTAGAAGATATAAAACAGTTTATTCATTCATGTTGTGAGGCTTTCTGTGTTATCATGGTAAGATGAGAAACCTGGTTCAAAAATGGCTTGAATGAGAGCATTTAACAGAACTAGTTTGGAGTTTTGAATTCAGGTGGGGGTGAGGAAGTAGGGTAAGTGTTCACAAATGTGAGAAGGTGTTTGTGTAGTTGGAATCTCCCACCAACCCCAAAGAAGAGAATGCTCAGACATCCTTTTCAACTCACCTAGATATTCAGCAGAGGTAAGGCTTAAAAGTTATCAGCAGTCAAACATTAAAAAATAGAGTTAGACTCCATTACAACTGAACAATGGCGCTTGCTTGATTATGGAAATATGCCATTTTCACTTAATTAAAAATGAATTTTGCTTAAATATGCCATTTTATTAGTCTGTTTTCACACTGCTAATAAAGACATAACTGAGACTGGGTAATTTATCATGGAAAAGAGGTTTAATGGACTCACAGTTCCACTTGGCTTGGGAGGCCTCACAATCATGGCAAAAAGTGAGTCATGTCTTACACGGGAGTAGTCAAGAAAGAATGAGAGTCCAGAGAAAGGGAAAACCCCTTATGAAGTCCTAGTAACTCCTGAAATTTATTCACTATCATGAGAACGTTATGGAGGAAACTGCCCCCATGATTCAATTATCTCCCACTTGGTCCCTCTCATAACACATGAGAATTATGGGAGCTAGAATTCAAAATGAGATTTGAGTGGGGACACAGCCAAACCATATCATTCTGCTCTGGCTCTCCCAAATCTCATGTCTTCACATTTCAAAACCAATCATGCCTTTCTATCAGTCCCCAGAATCTTAACTCATTTCAGCATTAACTCAAAAGTCCACAGTCCAAAGTCTCCTCTGAGACAAGTCCCTTCTGCCTATGAGCCTATAAATCAAAAACAAATTAGTTACTTCCTAAATACAATTGGGATACAGGCATTGGATAAATATACCCATTCTGAATGGGAGAAATTGACCAAAAGAAAGGGCTGAAGGCCCCATGCAAGTCTGAAATCCAGAGGGGCAGTCAAATATTAAAGCTCTAAAATGATTTCCTTTTACTCCATGTCTCACATTCAGGTCACACTGATGCAAAAGGAGGGTTCCCATGGTCTTGAACAGCTTCATCTCTGTTGCTTTTCAGGGTATAGCTCCACTCCTGGCTGTTTTCATGGGCTGGCATTGAGTGTCTGTGGCTTTTCCAGGTGCATGGTGCAAGCTACCAGTGGATCTACTATTCTGGGGTCTGAAGCATGGTGGCCATCTTCTTAGAGCTCTGTTAGAATTGCCCCAGTGGAGACTCTGTGTGGGGGCTGTGATCCCACATTTTCCTTCCTGACATTCCTTGCCGAGGTCTTCTGTGACAGCTCTGCCTGGCAGCAAACTTCTACCTGTACATCCAGGCATTTCCATACATCCTCTAAAATCTACGCAGAGGTTCCCAAACCTCAATTCTTGACTTCCATGCACCCACAGGCCCAACACCACGTGGAGGCCTCAAAGGCTTTGGGCTTGCATCCACTGAAGCCACGTCCTGAGCCACATCATGGCTCCTTTTAAGGACAGATGGAGTAGCAAGCACACAGGATACCAAGTTTCCAGGCTGCACACAGCAGGGGGGCCCTGGTCCCCACCCATGAAACCACTGTTTCCTCCTAGGCTTCTGGGTCAGTGATGGGAAGGGCAGCCTCAAAGTTCTCTGACCTGCCCTGGATATATTTTCCCCATTGTTTTGGAGATTAAAATTCCTCCATTACTTACTCAAATTTCTGCAGTTGCTTGAATTCTCCTCAGAAAATGAATTGTTCTTTTTTATTTCATCATCAGGCTGCAAATTTTCCAACTCTTTATTCTGTTTCCCCTTTAAAAATAATTTCAAATTCCAGACCTTATCTTCATGAAGGAGTAGAACTGAATGCTTTTAACATTACCCAAGTCACTTCTTAAATGCTTTGCTGCTTATAAATTTCTTCTGCCACATGCTCTAATTCATCTCTCTCAAGTTCAAAATTCTACAAATCTTTAGGGCAGGGGCAAAATACTGCCAGTCTCTTTGAGCTAAAACATAGCAAGTGTCACCTTGCTCCAATTCTAAACAAGTTCCTCATATCCACCTGAGACCACTCAGCCATAACAATATCAACATTTTGATCAAAGCTATTCAACAAGTCTCTGGGAATTTCCAAACATTCCCACATCTTTCTGTCTTCTTCTGAGCCCTCCAAACTGTCCCAACCTCTACCTGTTACCCAGTTCCAAAGTCTCTTCCATATTTCAGGTATCTTTACAGTAGCACCCACTCTACCCATACAAATTTACTGTATTAGTACATTTTCATGCTTCCGATAAAAACATACCTGAGACTTAGTAATTTATAAAGAAAAAGAGGTTTAATGGACTCACAGTTCCACAGGAAGCCTGACAATCATGGCAGAAGGTGAAAGACATGTCTTACATGGTAGCAGGCAAGAAAGAGTGAAAGCCAAGTGAAAGGAGAAACCATTTATGATACCATGAGATCTCTCGAGACTTATTTATTACCATGAAAACAGTATGGGGAAACCACCCCCATAATTCAATTATCTCCCACTGAGTTCCTCCTGCAACACATGGGAATTATAAGATGTGATTTGGGTGGTAAAACAGCCAAACCGTATCAACCACAATGGTAATCTATGGTGTATATGATAACCTATTGTATCTATGATAATCTACAAGCACAGAATTGTAAATTTCGATAAGTGAAATGAGGGCCTTGGTTGCTATAAGTAGTATATGGAATTCTTCAAAATGTCAGAGACATGAAAGACAAACAGTAAGAGAAAATGCCCTAAAATACAAGAGACTAGAGATATATCTCACTTCATTATTCTTATTTAGATCTAGGGTTTCATCTATTTATGGATGGTCAGATAGATAAATTGATGAAATTGATGGAGAGATTGGGCAAATGTGAGTCTCATGCTTCCTAATATTTTATTAATATTAAACTTTTTAAATATAATATTGGTGGTGTGGAGAGGTAGAAACACATCCTACTTAGGAACCACAGATTCACTGAAATATTTAAGGGTAAAATACCTTGATGTCTGCCATATTTTTACAAAAAAAATTAAAAATACCCCACATACATATACAAACACACATACACAGAAAGAAGGAGATGATGGAAATGAGTAAATGGTGATCTAGTTAAAGGACTTATGGCATTTACTGTTTTTCTTCTCTTTTTACTTATGTAAATTATGAGAAGTGAAATGAGTGCCTTGTTCACTATCAGTAGTGTATGAAACTCTTGAAAATGTCAGTGACATGAAAAAAAAACAGGCATAGGGAATGCCTTGAAATATAAACCTTTTGTAGGTTTGAAATTTTGTAAATAAAATGGGGGAAATGTGTTTTACCTAAATTTTTTTTTATTATTTTCTTTAAAAAGGTATATAAAATATATGCTATAATATATTAAAATGAACAAATCTAAAAAAAAAAAAAATTAAAATAGGCCAGGCGGTGGCTCACACCTGTAATCCTGGCACTTTGGAAGGCTGAGGCGGGTGGATCACGAAGTCAAGAGATTGAGACCATCCTTGCCAACATGGTGAAACCCCGTCTCTACTAAAAGTACAACAATTAGCCAGGAGTGGTGGCACGCGCCTGTGGTCCCAGGTACTCGGGAGGCTGAGGCGGAAGAATCGCTTGAACCCACGAGGCAGAGGTTGCAGTGAGCCGAGATTGCACCATTGCACTCCAGCCTGGTGACAGAACAAGACTCCATCTCAAAGAAAATAAAAATAAAAATAAAATAGACTAAAGAGCAAGAGTGGCAATGAGAACACCATTTAAGAAGCTTCTGTAATGATGCAGATGAAAGGTGACAGTGGCAGGCCAATAGAAGTGTCAGAAGTGAGAATGACTTGTATTCAGAGTATGTTTTAAAAACAGTGTATTCTGTTCTTTTTGGATAGTTAAACATGTACAGATGAAAGACCTAGAGGTATTGAGAACATCTCTGAACGATGGAGTGAGTAGGGTGTCTTAACTCAGGAAACATTTAGAGTGGAGTAAGTGGACAATAGAGATGGACATAATTTTGACCTGCCTGTCTGGATTCATTCAGAGAAGCTGCACAGGTAATTATGTGTATGAATCTGGAGATCAAAATAGGTATTTCAGCTGAATCAAAGATCATTTTGAGTCATCAGCCTAAATTAAAACAAAGGAACTAGCTGTTACTAAGTTAAGCTTTTGGCACTGTTCATTAGATTCACATGAATAATTATAAAGGATATTTATATCCAAGTTCTACCAGACCAACTAAATTAGAATATATGGGGATTGGGTCAGCTATTTGTATTTTTAAAGCTCTTTGGGTGGTACAATTATGTAACCCTGGTTGGAAAACTACTGACTTAGATAGAGGATATAAAAAAAAATTCTGAAGTTTGTGTCATAGGGTACACCAATAATTAAAGGTCTATAGGGAAAGAGAAAGCAATAACGAATTGCATCTGAAGGAGAAAGCAGAGGTGGGAGGAAAGCCAAGAAAATATGATAATCCAGAAACCAAGGGAAGAAAGAATTTTAATAGTGCTTTTGAAAGACTGAGTGAAATGAACATTTTACTGCTATAGAATAAAGTGAAAGTCCTTAGTAACTTCCAAAGTGTTTTTTGTTGTTGTAATTGCTGTTTGCTTGGTTTTTAACTTGAAAGAAAGGGATCTACTCTAATTGGAATTTATTATAAAGGTGATTTAGGGGAAAAAGATGAGAAAGCTAATAATGATAAACTCATTTGACCTTATGATCTTTCAGAGAAGAACAAAAAATTGATATGTTACCTGGTGGGAAACAAGACTGTTGCAGTGATGTTTAATGTAGATATGCATGCATTTGTTTATTTCATTGAGGATACTATAGCATGTTTATTTTTCAATGAACATCTTACTTTATACACAGCAGTTTATAAAGTATTTTATATTTGCAACATGGAAAACTCACAGGATACATTACAGAAACATTACAGAAGTATGAAGATGGTCACAGCAAGAGGGAAGTTTGCTCTTAGCAAAGAAAAGACATCAGAGTATATGAGTACTTGTGAAGAAGAGATGATATGTTAGGTAATGGGGAGATTATGTAGTTCTTGTTCAAATGCTTTACTTGCTTATTATGAAACAGTAAGGAAGACTGAGCAGAAAGAAGACTTCTTAGGTGAGATGTAAAATTCTCACTTCAGAGAGTGAGATTTAACAAATTTAACTGAAAAATAATAGTGGGATTCTTGACAATGGCCAGTGCTCTGTAACAAGTAGCATATTTTTCTCCAGTCACGTGAAGTGAAACACAGGGAGTTTTAGTGGAGTTGGGGTTTAAGTGAGTAGTGTGGAGGTAGGTCAGGGACAGTAGTTGATGTGTTACATTGTATTTGAGAGTGTTATTATAATGATGAACAACATAATCTCAGCACCAAGGGAAACAAACTATTATGGGAGAAATGGGGAAAAATTGAAGAGGAAATGAACTAGATTTCTTGATGGGTTGAAGAATTTTAGCATGGTAGACAGTAATAGATCAAGTGAGTTAGAAGAGGGTGATCAGATAGTGCAATATTTGAAATTCAGATTTTAAAGACAATAATGTTATTACTGGTACATTAAGGCTCATAGCATCATTACTCATAGCAAAAAATGAAAATAGCCAAAATCTCTATCAGCTGATAAATGAATAAATATTTTATTTTATTCAACAAATGCTTCAGCATGCATGAATCTTGAAAACCTTATACTAAGTGAAACAAGTCATTATCAAAAGGCCACATATTGTATAATTCCTCTTATACAAAATTACCGGTTGAAGAAAATTGGTAGAGACCCCTTCCCACATGGCTGCCTCTACAGGGAGTGCAGTAGTGGTGCCTAGGGCTTTGGGGCAGTGGGAATTTGGTGGAGTGACTGCTGCTGGGTGTGGAATTTCTTTCTGAGGTGATAAAACTGTTCTAAAATTGACAGCAGTGATAAAGTACAACTCTGTAAGTAGACTGAAAATTATTAATTCTTTTCTTAATGGACATATTTTGTGATATATAAATTATATACTAATATTTGCTCAAATAGTAAATACAATTTGCTCAAATAGCAAATAGTAAAAAGCAGAAGTGTGTGCGTGTGTGTGTGTGCGCATGTGTGCATATATGTGTGATCCAAATTATTCAGACTGATGAGTCTGGTAAGAATTTAGCAACTCGGACTTTACACAATAGATAAGCTAAGGGATCTAGGAGATAGCTGACTTACTGGCTTGGGAATTGGGAACTCTCTAGAGTCACTTCAATGGAAACTTACATTTCAACTTCCAAACATTTATATTTCTTATAAACATTTGAAAGACAATTGACTTTTAATTGTCCTACCATTCCTACTATACTTTTTGCTCATTGATTTTCCAGGACAGGCTTTATAATTAGCAGTACTCAAATCCAAGATTAAGAAACATCAAATTATTTATTGATAAATAGATACATACTTATGCTTCAAAATTTCCTGTGTAATAGTTTGAAATACAGGATCTTAGAATTGAACAAAATCTAGACTGTCATTGTCAGCATTAACAATGGAAATGAATAACTTATCTTTCTAGCACTTTTAACAGCATTAATTTATTTTTAATAATTGAGTGTACCTGCAACATAACATACTAGTTCAGAAGCAGCACATTCATTGTTAGACATTTCTAAATATGATTTTCTCCTTATGTTAAATAAACTATGCTTCTATAAATCTCGTACAAGAAGCTTCCAAGTGCTGATGAAGAAAGTGTCTGCTCACAAATCTGAAACAGAAAGCTTCAAACATGTAAAGACAATTAAAATGTATCTTTTTAGTTTTTGGCATTTCAGAATAAACATACCAATTAAATATAGTACTCACATAATTTTTATATATCTATCAACTTAGAATTCCTTTGCCTACATTCGCTTGGTTTATTATTCCATTTTTTTGTCCATTAAATAATCTACCCATCTGTCCTACTGTGTATTCCTCCAAAGCACCAATCTATTCACAGTTGTTGACTGAGTTTATGTAGAAATCCAGGTTGAGTGACTAAATATGCTAGCTAATGGGGCACAAGATACATAATCAAAGACAATTTTTTTTTTGAAGTAAAGTAGCTGCTTGATAAAAAATTTCTAATACCGTATCATTTTCTTTGGAATATTTTGATATTGACATTCAAATGTTTGTCAGTTTCTACTGCAGAGTAAATATGTGATTATGGTTCATATGCATTTATGAACTCATTACAAATGAAGAAATTTTGAACCAGATACTGAAACATAAACAAATACTGGAAACTAACAAAATCTCTCAAGCCATTACAAGCCATATAGTTGATTTAAAACATCAAATACTTATGAACTTATTGTTTTGAAAAAATATTCCTCTAATATATGTGCATCTATGTTTCTGTTATGGTTGTTTATATGTGATTACTTAGTCTAGTGTGTTTCTATTTTTGAATGTAGTAAATTTCAGGCATATGTAAAAGTAGACAGAATAGTATAATAAGCTCCCAGGTACTTATATCCACCTCTAATAATTATTAAGTCACAATCAATGTAGTTTCATTTATATCCACAACCACTACATCCTTCCCCCATTTCATTTGTGATATTTCAGTAAGAATCTCTATAAATTAAGAACTTAAAATGTCACAATAAAAATGTTACAATTATTAATAATTACTGAATATTATGAAATTTATTGGCTGGGTGCAGTGGCTCACACCTGTAATCTCAGCACTTTGGGAGGCCAAGGCTGGCAGACTATGAGATCCAGAGTTCAAGAGCAGCCTGACCAACATGGTGAAACCCCATCTCTACTAAAAATACAAAAATTAGCTGGGCCTGGTGGCGTGAGCCTGTAGTCTCAGCTACTTGGGAGGCTGAGGCACTAGAATTGCTTGAATGCACTGAGCTGAGATCACGCCACTGCACTCTACCCTGGATGATGGAGCAAGATTTCATATCCAAAAAAAAAAAAAAAGAAACATATATATGCATATATATGTATGTATATAATACTCAAGTATACATTTTTCATATCCATGTCAAATATTATCTTTCTTCAGTGTTTATGATTTTATTTTACTTTAGGGTTAAAATAATACTTATACATTGCTCTTTTTTGATGTCTCTATAGGCTCTTTTAATGTATAACTTTCCCCTGTGTTCCTCATGTTTTTTTGGTTGTTGTTCTTGGAGTTTGTTTGGTAAAGAAAACCAGGTTATTTATCACATACCACTACAACATCTTGCTCCTCTATCTTCTACATTTCCAATGAAATGTAGCTAATATATACTGTATAATTTTGATATTTTAAGGCATATTGTTATAAATGCTTGATTATTACGGTATCCATAAATAAATTACATATAAATATGCCTGTGTGGGGAAGGTGGGATATAGAGAGAATGGCCAAAGGGTACAAAAATACAGTTAGATGAAAGAAATAAGGTCTAGTCTTCAGCAGAACAATAGGGTGGCCATAAATAAGAATTTATTGTACATTTTGAAATAACTAAAAGTGTATAAATGGAATGTTCCTAACACAGAAAGAATGGATAAATGCTTGAATTGATGGGTATCCCAATTATCCTGATTTAATCATTAAACATTGCTTGTTTGTATCAAAATATTGTACATCCCATAAATATGCACAACCATTATGTATCTATAATAATTAAAAATTTAAAAAAAATGCCTATTTGGCATATGTGTTTTCTCTTAACTTTTATTTTAGGTTCAGGGGGCATGGGAAGGTTTGCTATAAAGGTAAACTCATGCCACAGCAGTTTGTTGTACAGATTATGATGTTGTACAGATTGTTATCATTTCCCAGGCATTAAGCCCACTACACTGTACTTATTTTTTCTGCTCCTTTCCTCCCAAACTCCACCATCAAGTAGAACTCAGCATTTGTGGCTTCCTTCTTTGTGTTCCTGGTTCTCATCATTTAGCTCCCTCTTACAAGTGAGAACATGCAGTATTTGGTTTTATGTTTCTGCGTTAGTTTGCTAAGGACGATAGACATCAGCTCCATTATGTTCCTGCAAAAGACATGACCTCATTCTTTATGCCTGCATAGTATTCCACCGTGTATAGGTAACATATTTTCTTTATTCAATCTGTCACTTATTGGCTTTTAGGTTGAATCCCCCTTTGTGCTATTGTGAATAGAGCTACAATGAACATTCATGTGCATGTCTTTAGGATAAAATTATTTCTATTCCTCTGGGAATATACCCAGTAATGAGATTGCTGGATTGAATGCTAGTTCTATTTTTAGCTGTTTGAGGAATGCCATATTGCTTTCCATAGTGGTTAAACTAATTTACACTCCCAACAGTGTGTAAATGTTCCTTTTTTTCTTCAACCTGTCCAGAACCTGTTATTGACTTTTTAACAATAGCCATTCTGACTGGTGTGAGATAGTATCTCAATTGGGATTTGAGTATTTCTCTAATGATCAGAGATATTGAGCTTTATGCATGTGTGTGTGTGTGTGTGTGTGTGTGTGTGTGTGTGTGTGTGTTCTTGGCTGCATTTATGTCTTCTTTTGAAAAGTGTCTGTTCATTTCCTTTATTCACTTTTTAATAGAGTTGTTTTTCTCTTGTAAATTTGCTTAAGTTCCTTATGGTGTCTGTCATGAAATCACAAAAACAGACCCGAAGAGAACTACCACATGATTATATCAATAGTTATATGCGGGCTTTTCACAAAATTCAACATCCCTTCATGTTAAAAAGTCTAAATAAACTAGATATTGAAAGAACATACCTGAAAATAATAAAAGCCATCTATATTAAATCCACAGCCAACACCATACTGAATGGGCAATCAACTTTCTTTGACAACTGGTGCAAGGCAAGGACACCATCTCTCACCATTCCTATTCAAGATAATATTGAAAGTTCACACCAGAGAAATCAGGCAAGAGAAAGAAATAAAACGTATCCAAATAGAAGAGAAGAAGTCAAACTATCTGTGTTAGCAGATGACATTATTCTAAATCTAGAAAATCCCATTTTATCAGTCCTGAAGCTCCTTCAGCTGACAATTATGGCAAAGTTTCAGGATACAAAATCAATGTATGAAAATCACTAGTGTTTCCTATACACCAATACCTAAGCAAAGAGACAAATCAGGAAGGCAAACCTATTCACAATTGCCACAAAAATAATAAAATACCTAGAAATACAGCTAATCAGGAAGGAGAAAAATCTCTACAATGGGTATAAAGAAACAATGCTCAAAGAAATCAGAGAAGGCACAAACTAATAGAAAAACATCCCATGCTCACTGATAGGAAGAATCAAAAGCATTAAAAATGGTGATACTGCCGGAAGCAATTTACCCATTCAATGCTATTCCTGTCAAGCTACAAATGGTATTCTTCACAGAACTTGAAAAAACTATTTTAAAATTCATATGGAACCCAAAAAGTATCTGAATAATCAAGGCAATCCTCAGCAAAAACAATAAAGCTGGAGACATCACATTACCACATATACTACAGGGGCTACAGTAAACAAAAGAGCGTGGTAGCGGCACAAAAACAGGCACAGAGACCAACAGAACAGAAGAGAGAGCCCAGAAATAAGGGCACACACATACAACTAGCTGATCTTCGACAAAGCTGACAAAAACAAGCAATGGGGACAACACTCCCTATTCAATAAATGGTACTGAGGATAATGGGCTAGTCATATGCAGAATATTGAAGCTAGACTCTTTCCTTACACCATATACAAAAATCAACTCTGTAGAGATTAATGACTTAAATGTAAAACCCAACACCATATAAACCCTGAAAGAAAACCTAGGTAATAACATCCTTGACATAGCAATGAGCAAAGATGTTTTTTGTGTTCTGCTTAAAATATATTTTCACTGTGATATAATGTCCAACAGTGATTTCCAATTAAAATAATTGCCCTTTGCAATTGAATTTTGTTATGTAGATGTGTGACTTTCAGTTATCTAAGACAAAAAAGAACATATACTTGAGAAAAAAGGAATGATTAAAAATACAACTAACTTTCAAATCCCTAATAAGTAATAAATTGTAATAATTTAAAATATATATGCATATACTAATCTTCATATTAAGTTATTTGATAAGAAAAGAAATATATTACATTTTTAATTAAATATAGTTAGAATTTAAATAAAACATTTGAAATATTACTTTCCTCATTTAACCTGAAAAGATTCACAGTAGCCTACCCCCAGAACTTAAAAACTTAAAGCATAATAATTAAAAAATTAAAATAACAAATGAAAATAAAAAGAATTTAGAGAAGGGTTCTTGAAGCTTTGAATGTAGTTACATTCATATTATGAAAAGTGTATTTAGCCCAAAATATTATGGTCAATCAGAATCTTAAAAAATTCAGTTGAAGATTTTTATTTAGAATAATCTTCATTCTGGCAAATAATAGCAGGCAAATCTGTTATTATTAATTGTACAATGATTTAAGTAACATTAGAAGAAAAATTAAAATAAATCATCCCTTGTTATTCTGACCTATCAAACATTTTGCTATTCTTGTTTTCTTTCAGTTTGTCTACATGTGTAAGAAAGAGTTATCTTTTGCCGCAACCTCAGCAGCATAACTGCAGTTTTCCAGTCTACTTTTTGGAATTGAACGTATCATCAGTAGAGTTGGCAGGTAACAGTGACTAAGAGTTTTGAATTTAGTATTAAGGATATGGCCCTTTGTCTCATAATTTTCAATTCTTAACTTTCGCCTTAAAAAAATAAAAATAAAAATATTTATTTCATACTCATCTGTGATGATTAAGTAAATATTGAGTAATATATAATATAGTTGGTGAACTATCTGACAGCAAGCACCAAATAAATAACAGCTCCTAAAGTCATGATTATTATGTTTATTGTTGTCATAATCAATGATGACATAACATTTTATTGAATGAGTTAATGTAATGTACCATGAGTAATCATGCCCCTTAATCATTCCTGTTCATATTAGTTGCCACAAGAAACCTTAGATTCTTGTGTTAGCCCTCCTCTCTTACACTATAATTCCTGCAGAAATGATACATATAGTATTTTCTCATTTATTTGGGGCTTCTTCAATATTCACATAGATAATTTTCCTCAAAACCCTAGACTCAGTCTCTTGAAGCACTCTTTTCCACTCATTTTGCTTTGCACATGTATCAGCTACTCACAATCATAATATAGATCTTGTCATTACTATCACATTCTTCAGTATGGCACTACTTCAAACTTTGACCAGAGTATGGTAGGAGAATGTGGCTGGAGAGAAATAGGTATCCAAAATGAATGGTTTCTTATTAAATGCAGTGGTCAATGCCTCCAGTGGACTCTTCATGCTACAAGACACTCATCGTGTGCAGTTTTGTTTTTATTTTTAATTTTATTTAGAGACAGGGGTCTTGCTATGTTGCCCAGGGTGGTCTCAAGTTCCTGGCCTAAAGGTATCCTCCTGCCTCAGCCTCCTGAATAGCTGGAATTACATGTGCCAATCACTGTACCCAGACATAGTATTTATTCTTAATCCATTCTCTCTCCAACAATCTAGATGATGATTTTGTACCTCCTCTTCTCATCGAACACCAAACGCTTTCTCCCCATATGTATTTTGAGCTAAAGACCTCCTCTATGTTTACTAAAACAATTGAAGGAACCAGAGTTGAGTCTCATAAAACCATGTATTAGTTTTCTAGTGTTATATAACAAATTACTACAAACTTAGTGCCTTAAAGCAACTAACATATATTATCTCACAATTTCTGTGCATCAAGTATCTTCATGCGGTTACTGGGTCCTCTGCGTTCTGGTGTTTCACTGGGCTAAAATCACAGTGTCAGCCAGGAGGCCTGCATGTCAGCTGAGGCTTTACTGGGGAGAGATTCACTTCCAAATTCACATGGTTGTTGGCAGAATTTGGTTTCTTGAGCTGAAAAAATGCTTCTTCCAGTGTTTATTACTCTTATCTCCTTCAAATCTTTCTCCAAATTATAATTTCTTAGCCAGGTCTATCCTGAGCACTCTACTTAACAGGGCAAACTGCTTCCAAAATTGCTTATACTCATGATCTACTCCTTCTTTCTCCCCAAATAATGTTACATTGTAAAATACTATCTAATTTGCTTATTAACTGTATTTTTTTGCATAACACTAATCAGAAGAATGTTGACTCCAAGAGTGCCATTCCCTTTTGATCACCAATGTTTTGCAAGCAAATTGTTCAATCCCTTATATATAGTAGTCATTCAAAAATATATGTATGTGTAAATAGATAAATGAATGAGCACAAGAATCATCTGGGAGCAGTGAAATTAAGCTGCCTGAGTTAAATTGAGGTATTTATTCTGGTTGTCTGAATTCATGGAAATGCCAAGAAATTATCAGGAGACCATGTTCTATTTTATTTATATTTTTCTGACTGCTCTGGGAATTAGGTATCTTCTTAGAATAATACCACTTTTTTAGGTCAATGTATTTATCCCATTAAGTGTTTTCTACACTTTACTTTAAAAACAGTCCTCATACAAAAAGAGATTTATTTTGGTCTAATAAAGAATAACTTCAACAAGATTTACTTTTATTCCTCAAACAGGCAGAGTAGGCTTTAACAAATAGATCTTATCCTAAGAATTATTTAAATGCATGTACAGAGAAATCTCATTTGCTTAGACTGTGTTCCAGAGAAAAGAGTGTCTAAGTAGAATTCATGGAGTAACGCTTTATTGTGGGGTGCAGTCTTGGTGAGACAAAGAAAGAACAGAAACAAATATCAGAATGCATGCTGATCTGAGATCTTAACAAATGCAGCTCATTATTCTGTTTTCCAGGATGCCTTCTAGTATAGCATAGTGTTTTATGAAATAGAATTTTAATAATAGAAAGAATAATTATCTATTTGCTTCCATCTACTATTGGTCATTTTACCCCACAGGGTTTCATTCCAGGCACTTCTAGGCATTTGACTTATTTTGTGCAGTTGCCAGGGAAACCAGATCCAAGACAGCAGTGGCTGTGGCTGAGGCTTATGTTAGCAACATTTACAACCTTCTTCATCTTTCAGTCTTGTACACCCACTTGGGAAGCAGGTGTCCAGTAAGTTTGCTTAAACATACCTACAGTAAGTGGGTAAGTTAGGGACTCCAGCTTCAGAGGCAGAAAGGGTAGGATAAACATTCCAAGGGATGTCCAGTTGAATCCATCAGTGACATGAAGGAAAAGGGTCAAGTGCTTTGCGGGACCATCAAAAAGTACTACAACTATGAGCTCATCACCATGTACTACCACGAAGTTCATACAGCTCCATAGGTAGCACATAAGAATTTTCATCAGTAGCCAAGATGATAATCAGTATTATCTAGCAGAAAAGCACTCCAAATAAATCTAAGGAGGCCCCTAAACAGGATCTAGCATATCCTCATCAACAAAAATTCCCACTCTCATCCTTTTAATTTCCTATCCTTAAGCGTGTGCTGGTTGCAATATGATTATTTATTCTGATCACTTTTATATTTAGATATTTGTATTAATGATGCATGTGTTTCAGTATTTCTTTAAGACAACTCACACTCTCGAACTAATTCTGACATTAAATAAAAATATGAAAATCCTTTAAAAGACAGTGAACTCAGTATAACGTACCTTTCATGTTGCTTATAGCCTAAGCCTGATTGAGAACCCTTTAAATCTGCTGTTCTCTATGTACATTCTTAGGAGTTTTCATTTTTGGTTATTGTAATTGCACTAGGATCTCTGGCTCTGGGCTGCCTGATATCCATGCAGGGGCTCTTCAATATTTGATGGTACCTCTCAGTGTATTTATGACTTTCAAGATGCTAAAATTCATGGTTCTGGTCTGGTCTTTGCTTGTCCCTGCTCCTGCTACTTGACTGCAGATTTTTGTTCACTTGATTAATGTTCATCACTGTAGTTTCTATCAAAAAATGCATATTAGGAATATATAAAATAGTGACTTTTTGAAGAATTTATAGTCCAGAAGAGACAGGGAAGTAAATAAGCTTCATGAAAGTGCTAAGTATGTTCATGACAGAATGAGCATTCTTTAGAAGAAAGTGTTCTGTCCTGCTGAAAGCAGTGAGGAAAACTGTCCTTCAACTTCACTAATTTGCCTTGCTCAATTCACACTTGTAATATCTAAAGGAGTATCTCACTCTTTTATCTTCTTTCCTCAAAAATAAACACCACTTCCTCTTTTCACCTTTTCAGCCTAGGGTTTAACTCCCCCTTAAACTGAGAGACTAGCCAAAAAAAAAAAAAAAGGGAGAAAAAATATTCCAACCATCATATGCATACTTACATTGTTTTCTCAGCTTTTACTCTGTTTCTAACCTAGGCTAACCCTCTAACCTCCTGCTCACACAGGAAAGAAGATAAAGAGTGAGATACAAACACACTTGTGCCCCTAATTGCATTGCTTTTTTCCTATTCAAGACATTCTTCCACAGTTCTGCATCTCTATTGGATATCAGCTATTGATCCTTACTAGTTCATTCTCAGCAATATTTTCTTAGACAATTTTAGAGCATTCTCAAAGTAATGGTTCATAAGTAATCCTTTTTTTCCATTCTCATAGCAACTCATTCCCAAAAGGTGTTCATTCCTTCTCATTTACAGAAACTTCCTACTGATAACTTCCGTTTGCACTTTACTCATTCAATGTTCCTTTATCAGTCTTTATCTGATTTAACCTGTTAGAAGCATTTGATGTGTTCTTGATGTGCTTTTCTCTTTTTCCTCCTGCTACTTACTTTCTTGCTTCCTCTTCCTCCCACAGCTCCGCGTCCTTCTTTAAGCAGAGCCTCCACATTTCTCTCTAATTTAGTTGTTCACTTCCCTTGCTGCCTCTGACTCTCACTCTGGTCTGTGTGATTTTCCCACCTTTCCCTCCTTCATCTGATCCCAAGTATCAGAACTTGGATGTCTTTTCTTATCTGGTTCTTTAATGATTTCACTTATTCCTATGGTTTTAAATACTACTATCAAAATCGTGAACATGTTCAGCTCCTGTACCAGCATCTCCAACGTGTGCAGAATCATGTGAAGCAGAAAGTTTGCTACTTCCACTTGAAGATCTACTAAGCTTCCGGAATTTGACTTACCTAAAACAAAATTCTTGAGTGTTCTCTTATTATCTTGCCCGTAACAATAAATGACACATGCATTCTCTTATTCGTTCAGTTCAAAAGGCTTGAGAACATCTTTCACTTCTCTATTTCTCACATATTCCAAGTTTAATTACTCAATAAATCCTTTCAGCTCTACTTTTGGAATTCAGATTCTAAGCTCTTTGTGATCAATAACACAAATATCCTAGTCTTTGCTACGATAATTTTATACCTGAATTGTGGTGTTATGCTTCGGTCTACCTGCTTCCCTGCTTATACATCCGAGTTCTGTTTCAGTGGAGCAGCCCGAGAAATCTTGTTAAAGTATAGCTCTCAATCATAGTATGTATTAGATTAAATCCCACTAATAACTGATTTCACCTAGAAGAAAATGTAAATTTCTTTCAGTATTTGACGAAGTCCTACTCAGCTGTCTACAAGCTGTCACTCTAACTCCAGCTGCTTTGTAGTTCTCTTGATCACTCATCTCAAACCAAAATTGAATACTTTATGACCTCAAAAAGTAAGTCATGCTCTTCCCTCGGGGACTTGCCATTTGTTTCTCCATCTGCCTGGTCCAGTCTTCTTCTAGATATCTTCTTGACTGATTACTTTCCCTTTATAGGTCCTTGCTCACATGTCACCTCATCAGAAAAGACTGACTTGGTGTAAGATTTATACAGAATGGCTGACTGGAACAACAAAATACTATTAGGTAAGAGGTTAGTCTGCCACTTCACTTACTATGGAGTAACAATGTAACCTTGACTCAGGTTACAAAGTAAAAGGAATATAACAATATATTCTTTTCACGAAGAATATAAATATAAACCAATAAGTACTGGTTTATATTTTGGTTTTCTCATCTCTCATACATTTTCTAGGATTGTATTTAAGTCAGTTAATCTGGCTGAACCCTATACAGGGCTGACTAATGGCACTGCATCCAAATCCCTATAACCAAAATCCCATCTAGGTTACATTTCTTCATTTGCGTGTTTCCTGCATTAGGCTGTGAAATCCATAAGCCAAGGGATCATCTCTCATTTGTTCATCTTTGAGTTTCCAAAGCCTAACAAATTGCCTGGTACAAACAAAGCGGTCAATAAAAATTTTTGGAATGGTGGACCACAGCGGGTTCTTGGCTACCTTAAAATATGTTGAACATATGAATACTGAGCTTTCCTTGAAAGGTCCATCCTGCAACTAGATCAGTTTTCTTGACACTGCCCCAGGTTCTTCATAAGCCTTATTATGTTCTCCCTCTACCAGTTTTATGATCAAGGATCCCCTGTACATGGAGTTAAATATTCAAATTTGGCTCCCAAAAAGAAAACCTCAGGGAAAATATAATTGCATTATTATCCTAATAAAGCCATCAATTTTCACAATAGTTATATATAATACTTTTTTTTTCCCTTAAGATAATAATTGTTTATGGGCATTAGGGGAAGTTTGAATTCCATTTTTTGAGTACTGATAAAATAAATAACACACCTCAATTGCCACACAGATGGCTTGATGAGACATGGTTCATATATTTTAAAAAGAATATATAATAATTACTTTTTTATATATCAGGCACTGTCCATGAACTATACATATCTTAATTCTTCTAATCGCTATATGGTTACTTGTCTATTATTGTTTACCTTATTTTCCAGGTAAGGAAATTAAGACACAGAAAAGTTAGGTAAGCTGGCCAAGAAATGATAGACTTGGAATGTTGATATAAGCAAATTGCTATAAGATGCTCCCCACACCACTGTATTACCTTTTAAATGGTCACACTTGGATTTGAAAGTATGCATGCTTGATTTCAAAGCCCAATAAGAAAGTGCTATTTTTGAGGGTCATCAGCTGTCAAATAGCTACAATTAAATAATTTTTCCTAAACTGTTGTGTCTCCTTCATAGCACTCATGAATATCTAAAAGAGCTATTCTTTATAACTTGATTAATCATCTTATTCTCTCGAGTAGAATGAGTTCCATGAAAGAAGAGACTATGTCTCTTTTGTCACTAGGTTGTCTTCAAATAATTGAAAAGAGAGCTGGGCACGCCACAGCTCAGGCCTGTCATCCCAACACTGTGAGAAACCTTAGACAGGTAGTTTGAGTTCAGGAGTTTGAGACCAGCTTGGGCAACACGGCCAAAACCCATCTTTACAGAAAATTAGCCAGATATGGTGGTGCTTGCCTGTACTCCCAGCTACTCAGAAGGTGGGAGGATTGCCTGGGCCTAGATGCAGAGATCTCACCACTCCACTCCAACCTGGATAATAGAGCCCGACCTTATCTCAAAAACAAACAAAAGAAGTGAAGAGATTTTGGTAAATACTAGTTGCATTAGTGAATTAATGATTCAACTGAATGGATGACATGTAAATGATACTACCAATAGATTGCCTCATATAATTTTAATTTTTTATGTCTACATTTGGTTATTTCTGTGAAAACTTTAGATCTTCAAACAAATCCTTTAAACTTTTGCTCATGTATTTTGCAAAACGTGCAATTTAAAGAAAAGTAGAGGTTTGAATGTTTATCTTATTCTACTCTTAAGAATAGTATAATCATAGAAATTTAAGCTTTCTGAATCTCACTGCTTTTCTCCCTGAAATAAAGATGATGTTCCTAACTCAAAGTGTGAATATCTGTAAACTCCTAATAAAATATTTGAGATAAGCAGGTGTTACATAAATAAAATGTACTATTATTTAACAACAAATATAGTTTTATCTTAATATACTTATGAACTTTAACTTACTGAAAAGTTAGCCTTTATTTTTACTCTCTAATATTTGGGAAGTGACAAGAAAAAGAAAGATGTTTAGTTTTAACTGTGTATGTGTGTGTGTATGTGTATGCTTCTAGTGGCAAGTAGAACTGTACTTAGCTATGTTTTTACAACATGCGTAACAAAAATAACATATTATTCTGATTCAATTTTATCTTTAGTTACTAATAACTGTTAAAAGGAAAAATATGCTCATTTCCTTGGGAGAAAACATCTAAATGATTGACAAGCTTATGCAACGTTTGTAAAGATCTCACATCTGGGTAAATTCACCAATGAATTTTTTTAATGATTTAAAAAATATGTTTAATAGATCAACTAGTCTGAGTTAATCAGCTTACGTTAGAGAAATTTGTCTATAAATACTCATTACTCTTTTCTTTATTTTTTTTCTTGAGACAGGGTCAAATTCTGTCACCCAGACTGGAGTGCAGTAGCCTGCTCATGGCCTACTGGAGTCTTGACTCCTTGGGCTCAAGTGATCTTCCCACCTCAGCCTCCCAAGTAGCTGAGACTAAAGGGCAGGCCATTACCCTCGACTTTATTACTAGTAATTATTATATTTATTATTATTATTATTATTTGTAGCAACGATATCTTATCATGTTGCCCAGGCTGACTTAAGTTCCTGAGATCAGGCAAACCTCACACCTCAGACTTCCCAAAGTACTGGAATTATAGGCATAAGCCACCACACCTGGCCTGTTTTCCATTTTTAATAGGCAGAAAATTATTTGGGGAAAAGAAGACCAGTAGCCTCACAACACCTTAGAAGTGACTTTGTTCCTCATAATAATTCAAGTCCTCTGAGTCTTAGGGTGTGTTTCAGATTCTAAGTTACATAAATAAACCTAAATAGATGTAAGTTACCTAAATATAACTCACTAGTAATTTAAGGAGACTCATAAGAAATAAATAAAAGCACCATTAAGATTTTTGGGAGGGCATGAAGACTTGCCTCTTCTCTTTTCCATTAAATAGAACTCTGGATTTGCTTATTCAGTTTCTTCATCTCCTTCTTACCCTATAAGATTACTTCTTTTTACCCTGATGAATCTGGACATGGGGGAGAGGGATATAAAACCAAACAGTGAGGATGAAACAGGGAAAGATTTAATAAAAAAAAATGGGTACACATGGTGTAGGATTTTAGGAAGTTGGGAAGAAAGGCATTGGAACATGTGTGGGGTCAGCAGAAGTAGATGGGAGAGAAACTAGATGTTAATATGATTGGTATGGCTACATTTTTCTTTCACCATGTAAATAAGCTTACATTATATTGAAAATTTCTCTAGTGATAGGATATTTCTTTAAACTGGGTTTATAGTGCTCAAACACTGACTAGATAATTCAAAGCTTCAACAGAGCAGTATGAAGATATGTAAACCATACAAAAAGTAATATAAAAGATTCCTTTCTTATTTTGGGTATAACACTGTTACAAGTAATCTCTATGCTGAAGGTGAATAGAGTAGAATGTGGTTGAAAAAAAAAACAAAAAGGAATATATCCAAATTGTTTGAAGCAGAATATATGACAAAGAATGTCAGATACCAGGGGATTTTAGTAGTGCATATGATATGGTTTGCCTGTGTCCCCACCCAAATCTCATCTTGATTTATAGCCCCC
The DNA here is from genome assembly GCA_031835075.1 of Saguinus oedipus. NCBI lineage: Eukaryota > Metazoa > Chordata > Mammalia > Primates > Cebidae > Saguinus > Saguinus oedipus. Next base: position 62,884,579 of record CM063171.1, on the reverse strand, counting down.
ATAATTCCCTCATGTTGTCAGGGAGACCCAGTGGGAGATGATTGAATGGGGGTCATTTCTCCTCTAAATGTTCTCGTGGTAGTGGATAAATCTCATGAGATCTGATGGTTTTATAAGGGTTTCTCCTTTTTCTTGGCTCTCATTCTCTCTTGCCTGCCACCATGTAAGACATGCCTTTCATTTTCTGCCATGATTGTGAGGCCTCCCTAGCCATATGGAACTGTGAGTCCATTAAACCTCTTTTCCTTTATAAATTACCCAGTCTCAGGTATGGCTTTGTTAGCAGCCTGAGAACTGACTAATACAACATGTGAAAATCAATGTCTTGAGCCTTCTGGTGTATTTGGAATCTCTTTTTCTTAACTAAGAGACCTCAGAGACATTTGATCTTCTTGAAAAATCTGAGAAAATGCAATAGATAGTCTTACTTGACCTACTGTTTTATCAGATATATTTGTGTCACTTCCTCTTGACTGTATTTTATCTGGCCAAATATCCAAATACTAAATGAAAGTGCAAAAGCCAGTATAGAATTTCTTTTGTGGTTAATTTTTCCATGCTGGTTTATCTCAATAGTTTTAAACCTGTGCTCTCTTAATAAACATAAAATCTAATAATGTACCTTAATGTTTTAATTTTTTAAAAAAGGAAAAGTTCTTATGACTAAAAATGTATTAAAGGATATTACTGAGACATGTGACTATTTTCAGTCAAACATTTGAAATATAATTAACTTGTAAAATGAAAATAAATGTAAGTATATTAACAAAATCATATATGCTTCCAGTTATTATACACTTTTCTGTAAAGTTGTACTTCATGAATTACTTTTGATATTATATTGTTCTGAGCAAGGCATTTAAAACCACATAGAAATAAAAACTTAATAAGGATCTTGATGAAAAATTGTTTTTTTTTTTAATATTCACTTTATTTTCTTGATGCATCACACAAAAGAATTTGCTTCCATTGAATTCACAAATTTAGCCCTAGCAATAGCAAAGCAGATTAAGAGCTTTAATGTTTTTTCTCATCTAAAACTCTAGCTGAAAAAAATATGAAGTTCATGATAATGTTGGTTTTTATTACCTCAAATTTTAGAGTAGATTATTATGGGGCCAAGTAGAAATAGTAATTTTATTATTATCTTATATATTCCATGATGTAAAGCATCACATTATTTGATCACAATTTTCCTGGGCATGTTTTTGGTTTTGTGCAACAATTTATAAATGAAAAAAGAAGAAGCTATAATTTCCATGGGCAGAGGAGAGAATAACAATGCATTGACAGTCAGTACCTACTGGGGATCTAACTTCAATGACTCAATCCCTGCCTACAAGTTCTCCTTTGCTTATAATTTTCACCTCTGTTTGGTTTGGAGAGGATAGTTTAATAATTTAACCTCTTTCAGCCAGGTGCAGGGGCTCATGCCTGTAATCCCAGCACTCTGGGAGGCTGAGGCAGAAAAATCATGAGGTCAAGAAATCCAGACCATTCTCGCCAACGTGGTGAAACCCCATTTCTGCTAAAATTACAAAAATTAGCTGGGCATGGTGGTGCACACCTGTAGTCCTAGCTACTCAGGAGGCTGAGGCAGGAGAATTGCTTGAACCTGGGAGGCAGATGTTGCAGTGAGCTGAGGTTGCACCACTGCATTCCAGCCTAGAGGCAGAGTGAGACTCTATCTCAAAAAAATATATAATAATAACAATAACAATAACAATAATAACAATAATTTAAACTCTTTCAATGTACTTAGTTTTAGATATTTTAGATGGAAAGAAATGGGTAAAGTTAAAGGATAATTGCTGTTTAGTAAGAAAGCAATGCCTTTTTCTGTTTTTAATACAAAATTTGTATAACCAAAATTTCTTTTTAGAAAGACACATTGCCAGTTTTGCTTGTAAGTAAAATGATGAAGCCATGTCTCATCAAGCCATCTGCATGGCAATTGAGGTGTGTTACTTATTTTATCAGTACACAAAAAAAGGAATTAAAACTGCCCTTAATGCCCATAAACAATTATTATCTTAAGGAAACAAAAACTTTATATATAACTATTGTGAAAATTGATAGCTTTATTAGGATAATAATGCAGTTATGCTTTCCCTGAGGCTTTCTTTTTGGGAGCCAAATTTGAATATTTACACGGGATCCTTGATCATAAAACTGGTAGAGGGAGAACATAATAAGGCTTATGAAGAACCTGGGGCAGTGTCAAGAAAACTGATCTAGTTGCAGGACGGACCTTTAAAGGATAGCTCAGTATTCATATGTTCAACATATTTTAAGGTAGCCAAGAACCGGCTGTGGTCCACCATTTCAAAAATTTTTATTGACAGCTCAGTTTGTCCCAGGCAATTTGTTAGACATTGGAAACTCAAAGATGAACAAATGAGAGATGATCCCTTAGAAATGAAGAAATGTAACCTAGATAGGACTTTGGTTATAGGGATCTGGATGCAGTGCCATTAGTCAGCCCTGTACAGGGTTCAGCCAGATTAACTGACTTAAAGTACAATCCTAGAAAGTGTATGAGGGGTCAGAAAACCAAACTGTAAACCAGCATTTATTGAGCTTTGAAATCAAGCCTGCATAGTTTCAAATCCAAGTGTGACCATTTAAAATGTAATACAGAGGTGTAGGGAATATCTTATACCAATTTGCCTATATTGACATTGCAAGTCTATTTCTTGGCCAGCTTACCTAACTTTTCTGTGTCTTCATTTCCTTACCTGGAAAATAAGGTAACAATAATATTAAGAAAACCAACCATATAGTGATTAGGGGAATTAAGATACGTATAGTTCATGGGACAGTGCCTGATATATAAAAAGTAGTTATTGTAATTGTTATATTCTTTTTACTTTGTAACCTGAATCAAGGTTACATTATTACTTCACAATAAATGAAGTGGCGTACTAAACTGCTTACCTAATAGTATTTTTGTTGTTCCAATCAGCCATTGCTGTATGAATCTTACACCAATTCAGTAATATATCTTGCTGTCTTATGTATTGAATAAGCATGCCTGGATGTTCACTCATGAAGATATAGTCCAGAGTCAGCTGGGGCTGCAGCCATTTGAAGGCTTGTTAGTGCTAGACTTCCAAAATGACCACACAGAGGGCTGACAGTTGATGCTTACTGTTGTTTTTATTACTGTTGGGGCTTTTGAATGAAGTGACTATACAATTTCCTTATGTAATGTGGGTGTGGAAGATGGATTTCATTGGAGAGCATCCTGATAGTGAATGTCCTTTGAAAAGGCCTGATGGAAGCTGCAAGTGTTCTGATGAGCCAGTTTCCAAAGTCCTGTAGCCTGTTGCATTAGTCAGACAGGTTGCAAAGTCTAGTCCCTAAGCCAGCAGAGGAGAATTAGACTTTTCCTCTCAGTATGAGGAGTAGAAAAGAATGTAAGGCCATCTTTAATCTATTTCACTTGTGATGAACCTACCAAGTAATTACCTATACAAATAAACCAGTTATTTTCATTTTTATCATTATCCTCATCATGCATATTTATTTTCATTTTATATTCTAAGAATCCTTGTGATATAGATATTATTTTTACTTTTTCTGGTTAAGGAATGAAAATAATATTAATAGAAGCTAAATGGCTTGATGAATTTACTAATAAACACAGAGGGCAAAATTTCATCTTGAAACTATTGGCTTTAGAATTTCAAAAATACAATATTTAGAGAATTAATAAAAGTAAAATACATAAGCATTTTCAATATTTTGAAGTTCCTTTTTAATCTTAAGTGAATCATCTAATCTTAGAGGAAGAAGAAAATCGGGAAGACCGTATGTAGTTGGCCCTTGAACAATGCAGGGGTTAGTAATGCCAAACTCTCATGCAGTCAAAAATTTGAGTATAACTTTTGACTCACCCCAGCACCTAGAGATCATATACCGTTGACCCTTGAACAATGCAGAGGTGGAGTGACAACCCCCTATGCAGTCAAAAATTCAAGTATAACCTCCAAAACTTAAATACTAATAGCCTACTGTTGACCAGAAACTTAATAATATACATTGTCAATTAACACATACTTTGTATGTTATATGTATTACATACTGTATTCCTATAGTAATGTAAGGTAAGAAAGGAAAATGTTAATTTAAAAAGTCTAAGGAAGAGAAAGTATATTTATTGTTTATTTAGTAAAAGTGGATCATTATTAGTGTCTTCATCTTTGCTGTCTTCACTTTGAGTAGGCAGAGGAGAAGGAAGAGGAGTTGATCTTGCTGTCTCAGGAGTGGCAGAGGCAAAAGAAAACCAATGTCTAAGTGAAACTGTACAGTTCATACACATGTTGTTCAAGGGTCAACAGAATTTTAAATTATCTTAATAATACATACTAAAATTGACTACATATTGTTTTACTTTTATAATATATTTGAAGAAATTATTCAAATTTGCAATAGATGTTAATTACAAAGAGGTGATATTGTATATATAAATAAGAAATAGCAAATGGCTTTTGTGTATTTTTTTCAAAAATCTGACATCTAAATTCAAGTATTAAACTTTCCTATCAATGAAATTATCAACCATTCATCTGCTTATATAATTTGCTTACTGATGACCAATACTAACTCTTTTCCCCCAAATTTCAACTTTATAGCTAATAGTACATAGAAAGTATGTAGAATCTAGTAGTTCCCTTTTTTCAAGCAGGAAATGCTCCAGAACCTCAGCTGATACCTTAAATTGGGTATGGATAGTACCAAATCTTATATATTCTGTTTTTTTTTTTTTTTGATCAGAAAACTAAAATGGCTACTACATGACCAATGATGAACAATATATACAGCAGAGACACAATTTACAAAAGATGATTCATGTCCCCAGGTAGGATAGAGCAGAGGCATGAGATTTTATTATGCTACTCTGAACAGTAAACAATTTAAAACTGATGAGCTATTTACTTCTAGAATTTTCCATTGAAAATTTTTAGACCACAGTTGACCATGAATATATAAAACCATGGAAAGTAAACTTGTGGGTAAGGAAAAAACTCCTGCAATTTTATATGAGCCTGAATATTATTATTTGAAGTTACTATCTCAATGGAATAGTTGGCAGAATATTACTAAAACTTTAAGTAAAGACAATGTTTAATCACAAATACAACTACTTAATAACTCTCTTGAAAAAGCAGAATTTTAATTTAGCATTCTGAACAAGAACACTCAGGAGAGTCATCTTTCTTTCAAAACTGAGGTCTATGTTCTTTCATACTAATTAAATCATGCCTGTTTCATTTTAAAAGTACAGACATACTACTTGCCCTAAGGATAAATTTTATTATCATATGGAATATGAAATGTTATTCTGCTTCAGGAGATAAAAGCAATTTAATTTGATTCTCTCCAGAAACTAGAGCATCAGCATAACTAGTTATCTGTAACATTGATGACTGTTATCCTTTAGTGAATGATTTTACACTGTCATTAATATATGTGACATTTTTGTATATCAAGCCTATTACAAAGGTGGTATTATTGCATTTCACTAAAAGAGAAAATTCAGTTGTGTGTGTGTTGAGTCACATTTGTTCAGTAGATTTTTGTTTAAATCATGCATAGTTTTAGAATGTGACCAAATTAAAAGGACAGAGAGAGAAAGTATTTTGCAGACTACCAGTTAGGGACTATTCAGGATATATATCTTATTTTGTAATAAAAGGCCTTCTAAGATGAAAAAAATCCATTATGATCTCCTGGGCTTTCTTGGTCAGTTTCACAGTCCATGTAGGCTTTAACCAATCATAGCATGTTTCCTAATGGTGTTAATGGGAATTCATTTCTTCTTCTAATTAAACACAGATGTAGATCTAAAATTTAAGGAAAAGAGAAAAGCTGTATTCCCTTGCCAAACTCATAATTTCTATTTTTTGCACACTACAGGGTCGTTGACAGTACCCAGGAGCCTAACACAGATGCACATTAATTACCCGTTCTCTAATTACTAGGGTACCAATATAACTGCTCAACTGTTCATTACACATTCTTCTCAACTTCACAAAGCCCCAGAGACATACGTATGAAGCACACCACTTGGCAATGTTAATTGAACCCTATTAACTCATAAAATTTATGAAAAGTGCAGCTATTAATAAAAAAAAAACCCTCTTTCATTTAGTCCACTAAACCCACAATGTACAAATGATCATTTTCCTTGTGCTGTATATTGGATATTGGACAATGCAGCTGCTCACAGATTGTTAATTATCAGGAATACATCAACAGGATTAGACTAGAATCCTGGTGGTTAAATTAGCCATTCTGGAAGTTATACACAGTGGTAGTTAGCTGTATAAGCAAATCTAAATAGGATGCTTAGCTAGGACATTAGATTAAAAAAAAAAAAGCAAACGAATGTATGAAAGTAATTATATTTAATCTCAGACATACCGATTCACTGCACTCTCAATTGGTTTGCTTAAAACATACTTCAATTTTAAATATTTTTATTGCAGATGTTTCTTTAAGAGGATCTTTGACATTAGACACAGTGTCTTTTTCATGTCAGATACTATTTTTTCCTACTTATATCTAGTAATTGTAAAATTTATCAGTAATGGATATAATCTAAACTTCAGGCCAGGCACGGTGGCTCACACCTGTAATCCCAGCACTTTGGGAGGCGGAGGTGGGCAGATCACGAGATTAGGAGATGAATATCCTGGCTAACACTGTGAAATTCTGTCTCTACTAAAAATACAAAAAACTAGTTGGGTGCTGTGGCACACACCTGTAGTCCCAGCTACTCAGGAGGCTGGGGCAGGAGAACCGCTTGAATATGCAAGGCATAGGTTGCAGTGAGCCGAGATCCTGCCATTGCACTCCAGCCTGGGCAACGGAGGGGGGCTCCATCTCAAAAAGAAAGCAAATGAAAAGTATGAAAGTAATTATGTTTAAGTTCAGACGTACTGAATTCTGAACTCTCAATTGGTTTCCTTTGAACATACTTCAATTTTAAATATTTTTATTGGAGATATTTCCTTAATAGGATATATTACATTAAAAAGTGTCTTTTTCATGTCACATACCATTTTTTTCCTACTCATATCTAGTAACTTTGAAATTTATTATTACTGGATATAATCTAAACTTCATAACCTGGATTTACATACATTCAAGTTGGCTGAGCAAGTTGTTTTTGGTTTATCCTCTGGGAAACCATATGTAAATAATGTATTTAATTTTGTGGAGACTGCCAGAATGTCTTCCAAAGTGGCTTTAACATTTTGCATTCCTATCAGCACTGAACAAAATTTCTGTTCCTCTTTCCTTGTCAGCATTTGGTGGTGTCAGTGTTTCGGATTTTGGCCATTCTAACATGTGTGCAATGGTATACAATGGTTGTTCTTATTTGCAAATCCCTAATGACATGTGATGTTGAATTTCATTTCATATGCTTTCTTGATACGTGTATATCTTCTTTGGTGAAATGTCTGCTAAAAACTTTGCCTACTTTTTAATTAAGTTGTTCATTTTCTTACTGCTGAGTTTTAAGAGATTTTGCACATTTTGGAGAACACTATTTCATCAGATGTGTCTTTTACAAATATTTTCTCCCAATCTGTGCCTTGTCTTCTCATTCTCTTAACTTTGTCTTTCTCTAAGAAAAACGTTTTAATTTTTGTGAAGCCTAGCTTATCAATTAATTCCTTCATGGACAGAGTCTATGGTGGTGTAGCCAAAATGTCATAGCCATGCCCAAGTTTCTCTGGGTTTTTTTTCTGTGTCATCGTCTAGTAGTTTTATAGTTTTGCATTTTACATGTAGATGTATGATGTATTTTGAGTTAGTTTGTGTGAAGGACATAGAATCTAACTTTACGATTCATCAGTCATGCTCCTTGGTATTTATCCAAAGAAGTTGAACATTATATCCACATATAAACCTGCATGCAGATATATTTATAGCTTTACTCATAATTGCCAAAATTTGGAAGTAACCAAGATGTCCTTCCTCTTCAATGAATGGGTAAACAAGCTGTGGTACATCCAGTCGGGTTCAATTCATTTAGTTAAAATAAGTATGTAGCAAGTTGAAAAGTTAAAAAGCAAAAAGATGAGCAATGATATTAGGTTAAGATAATTGTTTTACTAGAGTTAAATCAAGTCATTGTAAAACTTATTTACTTCATTAAATGAGTTGCTAGAAAATATTGGGTTATTTTGACAATCATTCTTTTTCACAAGATAAAAACATGCACTGCAGAATGGATATGCACCGATCACTGATTTCTTGTAAGACATAAAGTATTTTTCTATCTGAAGAAATTGTGTGTTATGTTCCCCATAAATAATACTTTAATTCCAATATTAATTGGGCATTTTATAATTCATATTATCATTTAGGTTTTAGAAGGTTAAATAAAGGACAAGAGGATACAATGAAGAATGAAACAATATGTTTCTTCTTGACATGGATGCCTTCATGTGCGTTCCCAGGGCAATATCTCTATAGTATTCTTTAATCATTTACCTCTTCAAGGCATTTTACACTTTATAGTAATTTTTCTCTATTTTTAAAAAGTATTTCTAATTTTATTAACATCTTGTGAAGAGACTCATTTGCATGTAATTAGTTTTTTCATAAAGTGATTTCTCTTTCTGAAATTATGTGCTAGCACATTACAGAACAATCAAATTATCAGCCTCTCTTCCAAGAATCAATTCCACACTCAAAAATTATGATGAGTGAGGTTCTCCATCATTAAAACTGCATACAAATTCTTCAGAGCTGTCAAAGCAGCATCAATGGCTGTTATTTAATGTGTTTATGATGATCAGGAGTTAATGGCATTTTGTCATAGATAGAGTTTTCTAGGAAGTTAATCTTTCCTTGAGTGGAATATATGGCTATAGCCTAAAAAATCCAAAAGAGTAATCAGTTACTATTTCGAGGCCTTTGCTTTCTAAAAAGAGTTAGCCTAGCACCTTTCAGCTCTAAATGTAAATGCTACGAGTTCTAATTGAAATTTGTTACATTTAAAATCAGTGGATTTCCATCCTACAATTCAGTGAGTTTTGAAAAGGTAATATGAAGAGAGCAGTAGTTTCGTTGTTTTTCCCCAGGTCTTTTATGTTTTGATAGACTGTTCTATCATTGAAAGGCATATTGGAATTTTTTACCTGAAGATAAATGTGATTTAATTAAATATTTTCTGATCTATTCACATTAATAAACATTAAATAAAGTTTTAGGAATCAAATATGTTTCTATCAAATGAACAAGCAAACAAAAACCAAGATGACACACATATAATAATACAGATTACTTTTCTGTAGAAATCACTTTATAAAACAACATATTTTCCAGATCAAATCAAAATGAAAGGAGCAAATATAACTATTCTGTTGCTTTTATTTCAGTGTTTCTTAATGAAATGTAATGTGTACCCTGGGGCTCTGATTAAAATGCAGACTTGGATTTAGTGGGGCTTAAAATTTTGCATTTCCAACATGCTTCTGGTCAGCAAATGTTACTGGTTTTCTGAACCCAATGCCACATTGAGTTCAAGGGACTCCAGAGTACACATGTTCTCTATAAGAAATATTTACCAGTGCTTGTATTGGATTACTTTCCTGAGATACTTTTGGAATTAAATACTTGTTTTCTGTATCCTTTGTTTACTTGTGACATAATCTGCATCTAAATCTCTGGCTGGTTAAGTATCAAATCCCTATGCAGCTCTTAAAGGAGTCAGATTACTCTAGTCAAGACCTACTGAATAGGAATCTCTGACAGTAGGGTACTCAAATCTATCTGTAAAAAATTTCAAAACTTTTTACAATGTTTAACAGTATTTGAGATCCAAGATATTAAAGGAGCCACCTCTTATATGAACTAGAGTAATGGGTATTTGCATGTTTAGAGGAAAATAAATAAATATGCCTTCTGATCTACTAATCTCTATTTATTCCTATTTATTTTAGTTCATTTAATCCAATAACATGGTTGTTTTTCAAATTGAAACAATCTTCTAACACAAGCAAAAACCTCTCTTGTGTTGTGTATCATCCAACTTACTCTACAACATAGTCATAATATTTTGTTTATAATTAATTGCATTCTTATGCTTTAGAAGCTCTTAACAACATATTTGAGTGAATGAGTAATAAAGTCTTCCACACTTGCCCAATGACTGTAGCTCTTTTACTCATTAGCAAGTAGTAAAAGTGATTTTTCTACCCAGTCTCAAGGTAATTCTCTCCAGTATACCATTGTGATAAGCCTGGTTGTTACATACGGTGTAACTGTAGTAGTATTTGGATTTTGCCATCATGTTGTTAAAAAAAAAAAAAACCTCAGGATATACAGATTAGCTTCAAAATATTATACAATACTTCTCTCGAAAAAATCTGCTAAAGATGATGAGTTATGTATCCTGATTATCAAGCCAGAAAAAGATAACAGTGGAAGCCTCCAAGCAGAATTGCCATAATTTAAACAGTTCTTTTTGTTAAACTTGTGATCCCCAGATAGCATACTCAAATTTCATTTATTTTCTAAATTTCAGCATTCCAAATATTTAAAGCAATAGGACATTTTTTGAAAGAAGGATGATATCCACATATAACTTTTTTAACAATGAAGGCATTATGACATATTAAAAGACATATATCAGCGCTATAGCATTTCCACTGAAAGATGGACTGGTGTAGCCTTAAGCTTTCATTTTCTTAAACTTAACATGGAATTTAAGCAGATTGGCAACCACCTTAGAGCTTCTTTCGCTAAGCTCTTATGTGGTTAGTGTGATTTTAAAGCAGATGGCTGTTGCTCTAACTGTGAGCCCTAAAGTGTTAATTGTAATTAAGAACTTTATTTAGAATTCATTTGTCAGTTTATTCATGGCAAATAATGTTGTTCACTATGTAAATGTTAAAATAAATATACAATTATAAATCTCAATTTTTAAGCAAATATTTACATCAAGAAATATCTAGTGAAATACACCTTATCAAACGATTAACATATTGCACTATTTATTGAATGCTTACTATATGCCAGACAGACACTATTCATAATAATTTTCATTTAATTTTACTCATTTAACTTTCGCATTTCTGAGAAGTGTGTTAGTATAAGCCTCTACTTCAACTGGAAGGCCACAATGACTGTCTGGGTTCCCTGGAATCAATGTCAGCTCAAAGTCAGGGTCCAGTAGTCCTTGAATTATCTGATCATTTATCTTTCCCGAATGCACAGTTACCCTTGTAAAAGGCCAGAAGTCTCCCTGGGGAAGGATGGGAGAAAACTTCACTGCATAAATTGTCTACAGACAATGTAAGGGTTCTACTGCAAGGGGACTCAGCCTCCTCTTCTTAAAAGAGGTTCTAAGTCTGTAAACTGGCCCAAGTCTGGAAATTGATTGAAGGGCCATGATTCTCAGTTTTTATAATTCAAATTAGTCTTTTGTCCATTCGACTTAGAAGTCTTCTGCTTATATAAATTAGGAAGAAATGCAGTAGGCTTCCTATCAATTTCACTTCCATGAACACTGTGGTTAATTAGCCGATGTCAGAGCTCTATATGAGTCAGACCATTCTGATCGCCACTTTGCCTCTGCTCTCCATTACAGTAGCTATGCCCACCTTGCCTTTCATGGTTGATTGCTGTCACTTGGCCTGTGCCACTTCAGGACCCGATTATTCCCATTGTATTTAAATTTTGTGGTTGCGTGACTGTGGTTCCCGTTGTTAAATCGGACACAGAGAAGAGCAAGTACAGGGCTCTTCAAAGATGCAGGTGCTGCCCTCAGAAATCTATTTATCAAAGCATTGGTCAAGGGTATATCTTCTGAACCCTCCCAGCCAGGATGAGTAAGTCTAAGGTCACTAATCCACTCCAGTCTTAAAATCTTCCCAAGCCTCTGGATCCCTTCCTCTACATTAAACAAAGGGAAATCAAGCATTTCCAGCTCACTCATGGTGGGCCATCTTTTAATCCATATTTCAGTTAATCAAGCAAATAAACAATTATAACATTTTTTAACTCCCTGAGCTGCAGCATTAAATACAGAATGCCTACTTAGTAGGTCCAAATCAACAAATTCAGCCTGATCTAACTATATATTCCTTCCACCTTTATCCTATACCCTTAATATCCATTCCTGTCCCGCTTCTGCAAATTTCTGTTTATATACATTGGAAAACTAAAGCAGTTCTTTTCGAGTGTAGCATTAACTCCTCATGGGTCACACTCTCAACCTTACCACTAGGGCCTGCCAGGACTTTAGTTATAGGTCTAGAAGCAAACAAGGGTGTTGAGGGTAGCTCCCAAGGAGAATCACTTGGGAGAGGCCATCACTGTTGCCTCTGGCAATACAGGGTTTATCTCTTCAGATAAAGGTGGAAAGGCTGATGGCAGCATCAGTTGGGGAGGGGATGTTGCCACTACTGGGAATGGGGAAGCTGTTTCTTCTGGCAAAAAAAGATTCACCAGAGTTTACAAAGTCAATGTACCCAGCTTCATTAGGGTCCTTTCACACATTCTCATTCCACATTGCAGAGTCCCATTTTTTTCCAATCGATGCCCTCATTTTAACAGTAGACACCTGACTGGGCTGTGCATGCACCTTTCAGTGCAGGTCAGACACTCCTGTATTAAGAGCTTGTCCCTGTTCTTCCACAATTTCAGCTCCTTCCCTATAGGAGATGAGACTCTCATTCAGGGCAATCTTAGAAGATTTGAGGCTCAGTATCTGCTTCTGAAACTGGGAGTTAGAATCCTTGAGTTTATAATCTTTTTTATCACTTTCTTAACTGAACTTAGGAGCAACCAACCAGATTTATTATGTTCCTTGTTTATCCACATATGGTCAAGTTATTATGTGTAGAATCCCTAAACTCCTTGCCTCTCACAAGTAGTGAATCAGAAGTGTCAAATGCATTTATTTTGCATAACTCTCGAAACAGTTTATGCCAAGGACTATCACTGTTCTCCATACTATTAGAAGTAGAGTCCTTAGAATTTTGGGGTCTAATTATATTAAGCAGCCAACTCCAGAAACCCCAAAACCAACAAAAGAATACCATCTTTAATATTTTGTTCTTTTAGAGTCATTCCTTTTTTTCAAAATCTGTATTAGGGTTCTCTAGAGGAACAGAACTAATGGGGTGTGTGCATATGTGTGTGTGTGTGTATATATATGTGTATATATACACATATATGTGTGGATATATATATACACATATATGTGTGGATATATATATACACATATATGTGTGCATATATATATACACACATATAGTGTGTGTGTATATATATATATACGTGTGAGTATATATATATATATATATGTATGTATGTGTGTGTGTGTGTGTGCATATATATATATATATGTTTAAAGGGGAGTTTATTAAGTATTAACTTATATGATCACAAGGTCCCCCAATAGACTGTCTCCAGGCTGAGGAGCAAGGAGAGCCAATAGCAATTCCCAAACTGAAGAACCTTCTAGTCCAATGTTTGAGGGCAGGAAGCATCTGACACAAGAGAAAGATGTAGGCTAGGAGGCTAGGCCAGTCTTTTTTTTCACATTTTTCTGCCTGTTTATATTGTAATCTCACTGGCAGCTGATGAGATTGTGCCCACTCAGCTTAAGGGTAGCTCTACCTTCCCCAGCCCACTGACTCAAATGTTAATATCCTTTGGCAACACACTCACAGGCACACCCAGGATCAACACTTTGCATTTTTCAATCCAATCAAGTTGACACTCAGTATTAAGCATCATACCCAGAGAGCAAGGGCATTGGGGTCTGAACAATTTCAAAGGAGGGGCCAGAGAGGACACCCACAGAACCTTAGCATTCACTGCCTGGCCTCATGGCTGTGCTCTAAGACTGACAGAGCAGCACTCTCCAGATGCCTCAGGTTTAGTTCCGGCCAGCTCAGATGTGACATAGGGGCATAGTGGCTACCCTTGTGAAGGGTACAAGTGGTAAACCTTTGCAGTGTTCAAACAATACCATCTCAGTTGGCTCACAAAGCATTAAAACTCATGGGGTTGCTTCTATGTCCATCTGCATTATGAAACCATATAGAGACACAGGCAGACGACCCAGGCAGAGGATTGCAGCAGGGTGGCACTGCTCTAGAGGATCTCCAGTAAGAGAATAATAGGTCTCCAAAAGAGAAATGTCTAGTGGAGGCAGGGAGGCAAGGCCACCCCAGAAACCCTAGCTAGTGGAGACACAAATGTGCAATTTGAGCCTGGAGGAACCACAGGCACCTGGTTACCACCTGTGAAAGCTTGGGTGTGAGCTGTGCACAGTGAAGCTATGAGTGTAAGGCTTTCCAGAGTCTTGGACTACCGACAGCTGCCTCATGATATCCAGAAGGCAAAGTATCAAACCAAGTCCTAATATTTTGGACCTACCCAGGATCTGGCATCCTCCTTTCCTATCCTACTTCTCACGTTCGGAATGAAAATATCGATCCTGTGCTTGTCTCTGTGTTGTATTTTGGAAACACATAACATTACTGATTTCATAGTTTCATAGACATAGGGAATTTTGCCTCAGAATGAATTATACCTTGTGTCTCATCCATATATGATTTAAATGCTTTCAATGATATTAGATGAGGCTTTGATGTAAGACTTTGGAGATAATTCTGGATATGAGTTAAGACTTGGGGAGCTACTGGGGTAAAGTGAATGTGTTTTGCATGTGAGAAGGGCATGAATTTTGAAGAGACCAGAAGTTGAATGGTATGGTCTAAATGTGTTCTCCTAAACTTTGTATGTTGGAAACCCAATTACCAATGTGAGGGTAGTAGATAGGGAATTGATTATATCCGCAGTGCAGAGCCATCATAAGTGAGATTAGTACTCCTATAAAAGAGGACCCAGAGAGCTGTCCCTTCCATCTTGTAAGTACACAGAGTGAAGGCATCATCTATCAAATGGGAAATGGACCCTCACTGGACACCCAATCTGCTGATGCCTTTATCTTGGGCATCCCAGCCTCCAAAACTGTGAGACGTAAATTTCTGTTGTTTATAAGTCCTTTTGTTTATGGTGTTTTTATAGCAGCCTGGATAGACTAAGACACCTGAATTCCTAAAAAAATCAGAACAAACTTTCTAAACCTCAAATACTTGTCATTAATGACTATCTTCCCTAAGCCTCCTAATTATGGCCAAAGAGTCATGACACTTCCTTCAAGTCTCAGTAAGTTATTTTTAGCAGTTTTCTCATTTGCAAGAGGTCAATGCCTATCTCTCCAGAACTGACATGTATGTGTGTGTGTTTAATAAACTTCAGAGATGAGACATAGTCCATTTGATATGTACAGTCCCGAGAGGTCAGTTAATACAGAACCCAACTATATGTATTTATTTATGAATGATATATAGATTGACCTGATAGTTTTCTGATATTGATACATTTTATGATTAAATACAGGCAGAATCTTTCAGTTCTAACCTGGTGTCTATAATGACTACAGCTAAATGTAATTTACAAGAATACTTTAGATTTTGGTAACCTAGCATTGCTCAAACAATGTTCCAAGGACAACAGTTTTAAAATGTATTATTATTATTATTATTATTATTTTGTAGAATGAAATGGTTCCTTAGTCAAAACTGGTGATGAAAACATAGAAATAAATAAACATATAAAGATGCATTTAGTAAAAAAAGGTTAAAATTTAGTGTAACTCCAAGTCAGAAAAGTCTTTCTCAGACTTCTTTATCATCACATTTTTTTTCCTTCAGAGCACAGGATACTGAGTATTCCATCGTACATAATTTGTGAAATTCTGCCCAGAATCATGGGAATAAAAATAAATAATAGGCAAATTTAAACCATGTCCAGAAGTTATATGTAGCAGTTTGAAAACAGAATGAGTATGAAGGATGAATAAGAATTAGGGATGTGACTCCTATGGATTTGGTTTGAGATTATAACAGGAGATCTATCTATCTATCTATCATCTATCTATCTATCTATCTATCTATCTATCTATCTATCTATCTATCTCTATATAAAATGTACATATATTGTATATATACATACAAATATATATACACATAACACATTTATATGTGCATACATATATGTGATATATATATATATATATATATACACACACACACATATACATACACACACACAAACACACACATTACATTTTATATAATATACAACATTTAAAGCAAAGTGATTGAAATGATCCTGGACAGGGAAATGGATAGAGAAGAGGTAAGACTCTAACATGTTAGCAGGAGGAGTACAAACAAAACAAACTTTGAATACAAGTGATTCGTTATAAAAGAGGAAAATCGACAGAGTATTAAGAAAAGAAAAAATTCCTTCCAAAATAAGGGTGTGATAACCTGTACTAAATGCTGTTGAAAACTTAACTGGCAAAAAAAAAAATACTGTAATTACAAACATGGAAGTTTCTGATAACCCTAATTGTGGCTAAAAGAAGAGGTAAACCTTTTCAATTGTTTATTTGCTGATATTTTCACAATCAGTGAATATTGTAAGGACAAGATTCCATGACCTAAAGACAGAGCATGAAGTCAAACTGCTAGTAGTTTATTTTATTTCTAATGAAGGAGTATCTGAAATAATCCATAATATGTTTTTATTTTTATGTTCAAAGTAAGCATACATAATTATTTTCCAAAAAATTGATAACATTCAAGCTACTAACTTGGTATTGAGTAACTTATTAACACAAGAGTTGTAAGAAATCTGATTTTAAATACTGCCTCAGAGGAATTAACATCTCAAAATGCTGTATTAATATTAAGAAAATATATAAAATACACAGTATGTATGTTACATAAACATTTTTATTTCCGTGAATATACATCAGCAAATATATTTTAGTAGTTTGATTAAATCATAAAGAAAGATTAATGAAATGACTTATAGTTTTGGTGACAAGTGTCTAAATCTTTAGCTTCTGGTTCAGTGGTTTCTAGAGTAGAACCCACTAATCTTTCAAAACAAATTTCTCAGGCCTTCAGATATACACCAAACTTTGAGATTTACTTTTGTTAATTTAATGCAAATAAATAGCAATAATGTAAAAACATTTTCTTCTTTAATTTTTAATACAGCTATTCAGAAAATTTACCTAAACTTAAAACATCAAACATACAGAAAATACTTAGTAATTATTTAATTTAATTGGGACTTCAATTAATCAGAAACACTAGCTTCCTAATCTAATCATGTTTCTACAGCCTCCATGGAGACTCACTGACATAATACATAAGATTTAAATCTTTAAGGCATATTTGTAAAGCAACTCTAAGTTTCTGATAAAAGCCTCCCTCCTAACATTTATTTATGTTTTCAACATGGTATATACAAGCAGCTCGTATTACTGGTACCTGAGCAGCTGGAGTTCTGAGATTTCCATTTTGATAACTTCGGTCCTCTCCATCTTTCTTCCTCTAATTCTTGCTACACATAATCTCATCCTTTATATTTCTCTTTCACATGTTTGCTGATTACTCATGACTTTTGGTGACATGTGGCTTGCATTGCCAATGATATTTGTGAATTGCCTTTCTGTGTGTTTATCTTTTAGTGTTCACTTATTTATGAAAAATAAAAGTACAATTGGCCCAAATAATTACTGCTGTTCTTTGGGAAGATGTTTCTTTTCTCCTAATCCTTTATTGGTTGATATTCATCCTGATTCCCCTCAACTGTGCTTGGGGAGATAAATTACATGGCAGGCAATATAGACATTTATCCATAAAAAAACACTGTTAGGCTATTTCCTCAATGGCAGGTGGTAGGAGACATAGTTTCCTTCCTAAAGAAAACTGAGGCTATTAGAGGTATTTGAGAAAACAACAACAAACAAACAAATAACTTCCCCGTGTGTGTCAGAATAAATCAACGCCTGAAATGCTTTGTGACTCAATAAAGCTTTGATACCTTTCCTTAAAGACTGGTTTCTTGTTTAGAATAAGGAATTATGTGCTTGTTTTTTTATTTAAGATGTTTAAAAAAAAAACAAATCATTTTTATTAAATATAAATATATAAAGTACTTGTCACATAATTTCACATTCTTAATGAGAAATTTTCCTACAAATTTGAAAAAAATCAGCAAAGAAGAGGAGGATAATTTTTAAAAAGACACCAGTTAAGAAGTTCAATAAAATCACCCACTCAAGTTGTCATTTCTTTTAAAATAATATCTGTTAAAACCAAGTGGGCGTGTTTATTTTCTGAATAAGCTTTTGCTTAACAATTTTTTTAGAAAAGCAATCATTGATTTATATCTAAAAATGAATTATTGAATTAGAATTATAAAATTTTCATATTTGAACTTATTTAAGAAGGCAAAAGATTATTGCAGAATGAGTCCTTAATCTGTTTCTTTTTTCCTTCTTAACATTACAGATAAAATTAATTTTAAAGTTTCAGCATATAACAATACAATTTTCTTATATATGCTTTCCTAAAGTTATAAACTAAGAAAAAATAGCTGTTAATTAGTTTTGCTTTTAGTGTTATCCTTAAACTTTTCAATTTTCAATTACTTCAAATGTTTCATAAGTTAAAAACAATTCATTTTGGCAGTAGCTATATTTGAACAAACTGTATATTTGATCGAGAAATAAATTCATAATGAGTTGAAGCTGAAGTTTTGTAACTTAACTATCTAGCATATACTAAAATCTCCAAAAGTCATTTTGTCAATGACAAGTCAATTTCTTCTTTAATAAGAAAATTGCAATGTCGCTTTCTGATCATGACATGAGTTTTATAACACAATATGTTCACTGATTAGTTTCTTCATTTAAAACTGTTCAATTTGGAGTAATTTCATCACCAATATCGTAATTTCTTAAATTGAATATGTGAACCAACTGCTAATTTTGAGAAATGAAAAAGAAAAATAAAGCCTGTTTTTAAGTCTTACAAAGACTTAAAATGTAAATGTTTTAATTGAGAAGCCAGAAATACCCTGCATCATAATATTGGTCCTTTCCTCTTTCACCTTGGATGTTCTCTAAGTTAAGGGGCTGCTACCTGATTTTCAATAATGCTCATGAGTTCCTACTTCTACTAATGGGTCCTGGAGAAAAAAATCTGCTTTCCTTCCCTCATCATCCCTGTCACTTCTTACTTAATTCTCTAAATATAAGTTACAAAGCAGAATTTCTTTTTTTCAATGTAATTTTACCTTCTAATCCCTTGATATAAAAGCTGAAAAAACTTTGGGCTAGCTTATTGAAACTTTCATTAGCCTTAAAAGTATGTTTCCAAATAATGAAGAGTTCTCATACCATACACTAAAATATACTAAATGCTTATAGTGAATTAAGAAAGAATTGAAAAATGATTACCACTAGCACCAGTAACTCCAATTTTCTAATCCCTGCCCTTCAGACAGTACTTTCAGGATTCTGACATTCTTTTACATGGACTAAATATGCTGGCACGACATGTTACCTAAATCCCCCTTTAAAACTGTAGTTGTCTTTCAACTTATGCAAAGCCTGGCTATGAAGAGCTGAGTCTACTTTATGCCAACAACTCTAATCGTTTAGTAACATTTATTTTTATTTTTTTTTAATTTTTATTGCATTTTAGGTTTTGGGGTACATGTGCAGAACGTGCAAGATAGTTGCATAGGTACACCCATGGCAGTGTGTTTTGCTGCCTTCCTCCCCTTCACCCACATTTGGCATTTCTCCCCAGGCTATCCCTCCCCAGCTCCCCCCGGTTGTCCCTCCCTTATTCCCCCCAATAGACCCTAGTGTGTAGTACCCCTCTCCTGTGTCCATGTGTTCTCATTTTTCTCACCCGCCTATGAGTGAGAATATGGAGAATATGTGGTATTTCCTTTTCTGTTCTTGTGTCAGTTTGCTGAGAATGATGTTCTCCAGATTCATCCATGTCCTTACAAAGGACATAAACTCGTCATTTTTATTTGCTGCATAATATTCCATGGTGTATATGTGCCACATTTTCCCAGTCCAGTCTATCATCGATGAGCATTTGGGTTGGTTCCAGGTCTTTGCTATTGTAAACAGTGCTGCAATGAACATTCGTGTGCATGTGTCCTTATAGTAGAAAGATTTATATTCCTTTGGATATATACCCAGTAATGGGATTGCTAGGTCAAATGGAATTTCTATTTCTAGGTCCTTGAGGACTCGCCACACTGTCTTCCACAATGGTTGAACTGGTTTACACTCCCACCAGCAATGTAAAAGTGTTCCTATTTCTCCACATCCTCTCCAGCATCTGTTGTCTCCAGATTTTTTAATGATCACCATTCTAACTGGCGTGAGATGATATCTCAATGTGGTTTTGATTTGCATCTCTCTAATGACCAGTGATGATGAGCATCTTTTCATGTGTTTGTTGGCCTCATGTATGTCTTCTTTTGTAAAGTGTCTGTTCATATCCTTTGCCCATTTTTGAATGGGCTTGATTGTTTTTTTCTTGTAAATCTTTTTGAGTTCTTTGTAAATTCTGGATATCAGCCCTTTGTCAGTTGGGTAAACTGCAAAGATTTTTTCCCATTCTGTTGGTTGCCGATTCACTCTAGTGACTGTTTCTTTTGCTATGCAAAAGCTGTGGAGTTTGATTAGGTCCCATTTGTCTATTTTGGCTTTTGTTGCCAATGCTTTTGGTGTTTTGGTCATGAAGTTCTTGCCTACTCCTATGTCCTGAATGGTTTTGCCTAGATTTTCTTCTAGGGTTTTTATGGTGCCAGGTCTTATGTTTAAGTCTTTAATCCATCTGGAGTTAATTTTAGTGTAAGGTGTCAGGAAGGGGTCCAGTTTCTGCTTTCTGCACATGGCTAACCTGTTTTCCCAACACCATTTGTTAAACAGGGAATCCTTTCCCCATTGCTTGTTTTTGTCTGGTTTATCAAAGATTATATATGTTTAGTAACATATCACAGCTGAGATCTTTTATAGTACTTTCTCTTCACTACTACACATTATCAATAGTGCACGCCAGCTTCTCAGGAGTCATTTTTCACCAAAATCTTTCATTGGAGCTTAAACACCCCTTATATCTGATAGAAAAGCATGTTGATAGTTAAAATTCTACTGACTCAATGCTTCATTTTAATTATAGGAGCACTATTTGTAATCCTATAGAAATCAAAAATGTCATAGATGAACCTAGAAACCATCATTCTCAGCAAACTGACACAGAACGGAAAATCAAACACTGCATGTTCTCACTCATAGGCAAGTGTTGAACAATGAGAACACATGGACACAGGGAGGGGAGCATCACACACTGGGGTCTGTCAGGGGAAACTAGAAGAGGGACAGTGGAGGGTAGGGAGTTGGGGAGGGATAACATGAGGAGAAATGCCAGATATAGGTGATGGGGAGGAAGGCAGCAAACCACATTGTCATGTACGTACCTATGCAACAATCTTGCATGTTCTTCATATGTACCCCAAAACCTAAAATGCAATAAAATATATATTTTAAAAAAAGAAATAAAAAATCTCTCTAGCAATTTTCAATGGTAAAAGTTTTTATTGATTCATTATAAGCTATAAATACATAAAAAAATTTGTCTTGTATCCCCAAAACAGAAATAAATCTGGAACATATTAGTAAAATATTATTAAATGAATTCTAAATTAATGGTATATTTAAACAAAAGCATATTTACTCATGAAACCTAAATGTAGTCAATGTAAGTTTCTCATGTTTCTTAATCACTTTTTCCCTAAAGAAAGATAAACATAATAATAATGTTTAAAAACCTCTCAAATCTAAGTATAAATTTTCATCACCTGTTTTGTATATCTTTCAAGAACATGTTATACGTATATTTAAACACATATATCAAGTATATGTTTCAGGTATACATAAGAATACCTGAATTATATAAGAATACCTGAATACTTTTGTCAGAACTTAAAAAAACTAATCATAAATTTATAATTTTGCATTTAAATTTTAGATGTGTACTTTTTATATTAAATCCATGAGATATTTATTTTTAATCCAGGAAGTTGACTATTAAAATAAATTATAATAGAAGTTTCTGAGTTAACTTCAATATTTAAAAAGTTGGAAGTCATCATTCTAATTCTTGGGAGACAAAACTTGGACAAACAAAATCAACAACTTCTCTTGGACCTGAGAACTGAGTTTGCAAAGTAAATGGCAAACTGCCACCCTGAAATCTGCAGCTACATGCAAATCCAGAGAGACACAGTCCAGGTCTGTTTACATGGATCAGAAGCCACTGGAGCCATAGATTTCTAGGAACAGTTAAATGTAAATTTTGACAAATTGCTTGAGACTAAATGTGGTCTCCCTTATGGTAAGAATCTTCTGGGCCCCAATCCTTGAGCTTTACATCCAAGTTATACCACTAGGTTCTCACAGTAAAGAACTGAGAAAGATCCTTCTTGGTCCTTGTACTTGGAGAAGAATGAGTAATTCTTATGAAATACACATAAAGTGTTTTCTACAATAGCCTGCTCTCTAGAGGGAAAGATTTTACAAAAACCTTGTCTCACAACTGTGGGTGAAGTGTAGGGTGAAATCCCTCTAACTCTAATTTATTTTAGATTTCTTGGCTCACTTAAGAAGAAGGACAGGGAACCTACACGAAAAGAAACATAGATGATGTTTGCAGGCTGGAGATACAGGCTCTGAAAAGACACATTTGATAATTAGATTACAGAATGCTTCTTCTCCTCCACGCTTTATTTACCACTATACCAGTAGGTTTGTAATCTAATAATAATGGATCACAGCACCTTTGATATTATTCCTTGAAATTATATTTTAAATTTTTCATTGAAAATAAAGAGATACAAAAACTTTCTTAGACAATCAAAAACTGAGAGAATTGATCTCTAGCAAACCTGCCTACAGGAAATGTTAGAAAGATTGTCTTCTGGAAGATAGAAAATAATATAGATCAGAAACTTGGATCTACATAAGGAAATAAAGAATGTCAGAGAAGAAATGTACCAAAGTAAAATGAAATGTATATTTTTTTATTCTTAATTGATCCAAGAGATACATTTATCTAAAGTAATAATAACGCTGTATTAGGTGGTTACAGCATATGGATAAGTCAAATGAATGATAGCAGTGTCACAAGAGACAAGAGGGAGAGATTGGTAATACTCTATTATGAGTTTAACTAGACTACACACTAAGTAAAATAGTGTTAGTTATTTTCTATTATTTCTATTTCTACTATGAGGTGCATTATTTTCTATGATACTGCATCTGGTGAATACATAACATTTAGCATTTATCAAAACCCATAGAAATATAAAATAGAATTAATCTTAATGTATAAAATGTTTTAAATCAGGATGTCTGTTAATTCCAAGACTGGGAATGCAAGATGGGAGGAAAGAAACTACATGTATTACAAATGTATGAAACAACTTCTCCAAAGCAGGTGGGAGAATAGGTGCTTACCTAAGTGACTTTGGAAATGAATCATATCTCTAAAACTAAAGGAAAAATAACTGTACTTAAACACCATACTCTAGTCGATATACTAGTTCTCCAAGGGGTTCAGGTTGACAATTTTGAAGGCACTACTATCCTGTAAATGAAAAGATACACGAATGGATGGCAGATGATAGAAAGCAGGGATTTCGCTTTTAAAGTGGGAGTTTAAAAATAAGTCATGGAAGAGATCCAGTTTCTGCTTTCTGCACATGGCTAGACAGTTTTCCCAACACCACTTATTAAACAGGAAGTCCTTTCCCCATTGCTTGTTTTCATCTGGTTAATCAAAGATTGTATGGTTGTAGATATGCTGTGTTGCCTCCGATGCCTCTGTTATGTTCCATTGGTCTATATCTCTGTTTTGGTACCAGTACCATGCTGTTTTGATTACTGTAGCCTTGTAATATAGTTTGAAGTCTGGTAGTGTGATGCCTCCCACTGTGTTCTTTTTGCTTAGGATTGACTTGGTTATGCGGGCTCTCTTTTGGTTCCATATGAAGTTCAAGGTGTTTTTTTCCAGTTCTGTGAAGAAAGTCAATGGTAGCTTGATGGGGATAGTGTTGATTCTGTAAATTACTTGACACCTTACACTAAAATTAATTCCAGATGGATTAAAGACTTAAACATAAGACCTGGCACCATAAAAACCCTAGAAGAAAATCTAGGCAAAACCATTCAGGACATAGGAGTAGGCAAGGACTTCATGACCAAAACACCAAAAGCATTGGCAACAAAAGCCAAAATAGACAAATGGGACCTAATCAAAATCCACAGCTTCTGCACAGCAAAACAAACAGTCACTAGAGTGAATCGGCAACCAACAGAATGGGAAAACATTTTTTCAGTTAACCCAGCTCACAAAGGGTTGATATCCAGAATTTACAAAGAACTCAGATTTACAAGAACAAAACAAACAAGCCCATCCAAAAATGGGCAAAGGATATGAACAGACACTTTACAAAAGAAGACATACATGAGGCCAACAAACACATGAAAAAATGCTCATCATCACTGGTCATTAGAGAGATGCAAATCAAAACCACATTGAGATACTATCTCACGCCAATTAGAATGGTGATCATTAAAAAATATGGAGACAACAGATGCTGGAGAGGATGTGGAGAAATAGGAACACTTTTACATTGCTGGTGGGAGTGTAAACCAGTTCAACCATTGTGGAAGACAGTGTGGCGAGTCCTCAAGGACCTAGAAATAGAAATTCCATTTGACCCAGCAATCCCATTACTGGGTATGTATCCAAAGGACTATAAATCATTCTACTATAAGGACACATGCACAAAAATGTACACTGCAGCACTGTTTACAATAGCAAAGACCTGGAACCAACCCAAATATCCATCGATGATAGACTGGACTGGGAAAATGTGGCACATATGCACCATGGAATATTATGCAGCAATAAAAAATGTTGAGTTCGTGTCCTTTGTAGGGACATGGATGAATCTGGAGAACATCATTTTCAGCAAACTGACACAAGAACAGAAAATGAAACACCACATATTCTCACTCATAGGCGGGTGATGAACAGTGAGAACACATGGACGCAGGGAGGGGAGTACTACACACTGGGATCTATTGGGGGAATAGAGGAGGGACAGCAGGGCACGGAGCTGGGGAGAGATAGCATGGGGAGAAATGCCAAATTTGGATGAAGTGGTAGAAGACAGCAAAACACAGTGCTATGTGTGTACCTATGCAACTAACTTGCATGTTCAGCACATGTACCTCAAAACCTAAAATGCAATAAAAAAATAAAAAATAAATAAATAAAATAAGTCATGGAAGGTGCTAGTATAAATCATGTCAGAGAGTTGGTAATATCAATATGAATATAGATTTAGCTTAAGATAGATACATATAATTACATATAAAAATAGATGTGAGCATATGATACAGATCAGCTTGCATATATATATATATCACCTTGCTTGATTAGAATAGAGGGCCTCGAAGCCACAATACCCAGTAACAATGAGCCACTGAGCACATTTGGTGCTTGATGGTTTATAGTATCATTCTCCAGTAAGAAGAATAATGGCTTCTTTCATAAATGACTTATTTTAGGACTGGGACAAAAAATATACAAGATATGCCTGGAGCATTTAGCAGTAACAGAAAGTAAGAGAAGTTAAACATACACACAAAACCCTCCACAATGAAAAGGTATGCCAAAGGAATACAGGAGGAAACTGAAAATGATCCCAATGGCTAAGCTGGAACAATTTTAAAAAATAAAATAGATAAAGAAGTCTGTATTATAACCCAAAGTATAAATACATACCCATGTGTCCAAATTGATATGAATAATTTAATAAGTGTATGAGGAAAAATAGACCAAACTACTGCCCTTTTAAAATTTCTTGAGATTTCCTTTATCCTTTCCACTTATCACTGTATCCACATAATCCAGCAAAGAACCTGGATTCTAGTAGGCAGTCAATTAATATTAGGGAAATGAAGAACAATTGAAGAGACCACTTAAATCATCTAGTGTCCACTTATCTACCTGCCAAATTGATAGTTGACATCTATTGGACTTTGCCTAAGTCTCACAAGGGAGATGTGACAAAGAACATTTTCTCATATATTAATTTCAAAATATTCTCAAAGACATTTAACAGCTGAAAAGACAAAGATGAAGTAGTTCATTTAATTCCTACAAGTTTTGGCTAATTGGATTTCCATTGTGTATCTTGAAACACTATTACCTTTATATAAATAAATTTAATATATATTTCAGGTTTTTATTTTTTAAATTGAAAGGCTGGGGCCAGTTGCGGTGGTGCACACCTGTAATCCCAGCACTTTGGGAGGCCAAGGAAGGTGGATCACAAGGTCAAGAGATCGAGACCATCCTGGTCAACATGGTGAAACCCTGTCTCTACTAAAAATACAAAAAATTAGCTGGGCATGGTGGCACGTGCCTGTAATCCCAGCTACTCAGGAGGCTGAGGCAGGAGAACTGCCTGAGCCCTGGAGGCGGAGGTTGCGGTGAGCCAAGATCACGCCACTGCACTCCAGCATGGGTAACAAGAGCAAAACTCCATCTCAAACAAAAAAAAAAAGAAAGAAAGAAAGAAAGAAAGTCTGAAATACTTTAAAAAAATAGGTTTTAGGGGAACATCATTTATAAGAAAATAAATGAAAAGGTCTTTATGATACAGAAACTCCTATGTGTTGAGACTCACTGATAATCCAAGCTCTCATAGCATGTTATCTCTCTTGCTTAAACTCTGAATGCTGTAACAGGAAGTACTCAGAATTTTTTCATATAATTTTTGTGAGATTAAAGAAATATGTCATTTAGGTAAATGCCAATAGTTGTCCATTTATTTCAAATAATGAAATTGATATGGTTTAGCTGTGTCCCTACTCAAATCTCATCTTGAATTGTAATAGTACCCACATGTCCAGGGAGGCACCTGATAGAAGATAACTGAATAATGGGGGTGGATCTTTCCCATGCTGTTCTTCTTATAAGTATCAGGAGATCTGATGGTTTTATGAAGGGGAGTTCTTCTGCACAACTCTCTTGCCTGCTGCCATGTAAGAAGTCCTTTGCTCTTCCTTCACCTCTGCCATAATTGTGAGACCTCCCCAGCCATGTGGAACTGTGAGTCCATTAAAACGCTTTTCTTCATGAATTACCCAGTCTCAGGTATGTCTTTTTATTAGCAGCATGAGAATGAACTAAAACAGAAATCACACACAGACACACGCGTGCACGCGCGCACACACACACACACACACACAAGTTTTCATGGGGCTAAACACATAGAATTATTGCCAATGCTAGGTAAAATAAACTACTTTTTAAATGTAGAAACAAACCAGTTTTCTTTTAGCACTTTGAAGCTGTCATTCCACTGCCTTCTGGACTACATTTTTTTTTTTGACAAGGACTTAACCATTAATCATATTGTCATGATGAGTTGTTTTCTCTTGTTTTCAAGATTTTCTTCTAGAATTTGACTTTGACTAGTTTAAATCTGATTTTGCCTAGCTGTTAATCTCTGTTTTTTTATCCTAATAGTTCACTGAACTTCTTGAATATGTAAATTAATGTATTTTTATCAGGTTTTAGAATATTTCAGCCATTAGTATTCAAATTATATTTCTCCTCCGTTTTCTCTCCCATCCTTCTCATATTTCCATCACATGCATAGTCCCATTTTGTTCATCTACACAGGTCTCTCAAGCTCTCTTGATTTTTCTTCATCGTTATTTCTAGTTCCTTCAGATTAGATAAGCCCTATTGCTCTGGTTTCAAGTTCACTGGACGTTTTTCCTGTCATCCCAAGTGAACCATGTAGCCCCTTGAGAAATTTTATTTTTACTCTCAAATTTGTTTTTCATTACTGAATTTTCACTGGGTTCATTTCAATAATTTGTATCCCTTTTTTGATATTTTCTAATTGTTGATTCAATTGATGCTATACTTCCTGTATTTTCTTTATTTGATTAACATGATTACTTTAGTTCTTTGAATATATTTATATAACTACTTTGAAATACTTTTTTTTCTGATAAATTCAAAATCTGGGCCAACCCAGTGAAAATTACTATTAACTGCTTCTATTTTGCACAGAAAATGCACCCTTTTATGTTTCTTAGTACACCTTGTAATATTTGTTGAAAACTATATAATGAGGGAGTATTATGTAGTAATATTGATTCTGATTATTTTCGACTCTTGGTTATTGTTGTTTGCTTAATAACTTTCCTGAAATAAGTCTGTATAATATGCCTTTGTCACTGTGTGCATTATTTGAGATTCCTTTTCTGTTTGTTTTGTATTTATCTTTTTTTTATTTACTTGTTTTTATATTTAAGCCTAATTTTCTAGGGGACACCTTTGTGTGATACATCTCAATAGTCAGCTAATCATCGGACAGCCTTTGTGGTCAAACATATTGAGCCAGAAAGACTTCAATTCTGTGTGTGGTTTAGAAAATGCATTTAATATTCCTCAGTTTTCATATCTTTGCTGACCCCGACTTTTCACCACAATTTATTTCATCTTTTCTGCTTATTCATGTAGTGTTTCAGGCAGCCAGAATGTGTGGATGGCCTGGGACTCTTTCAGTTTCCAGTGCACATGTGCACAAAAAGCACCTGAAGGTATGTGAAGAGCTATCAAACTTTTGTAAGTCAATCTTATTTCCAGAATCTCCATATGACATTTCTATCTAGCCTGTAAATTCTTTTATTTTTTTCAGTCAGGATCACTTGAAGTTGGCAGAGTTGCTGATCTGTTGTATTCATTTGCCACTGATTTCACTACTGTTACTAGGTGCTGCTGATGCAGGTTTTTTACCATTTTTTCCAACTAAAGTGAGCTACACTGTCCTTATTTGAAGTTCAGACATTTTCATGAATAAATCAATTTATTCTTTATGGGTGGTCAAATTTGAGAGTTCAGAAATTGTTATTTGTGATTTAATCAAGTTGTATTGTTCTCTAGAGACAAAGGATTATATAAGCCCAGCCACACTGGGAAGTCCCCTATACCATAAAGTTTTTAAATGACTAATTGACTTTAGAGCATTTTGTACACTAGCTCTACAACGTTTTGCCTTTTATGTAATCTGCAAACAGACATATACATATGCAACATGTAAAACCTTCCAATAAATGTATTAATGAACTCAAACTTGTCAATATTTTTATTGTGTCAGGTTTTTAAGTCATCATTATGAAACTACTCTCTCATTTAAAAATGTAAGAAATGCAGAACAAGCTTTCTATAAAAAATTATATTGCTTCACATTTAACACTTTGATATTTGTATTTATCATTATCAATAATAAGGTGTATGGATATAACAAATGAACATGAGACTCTAGAAACTGAGCAGAAATAAATATGCATGTATTACTTCATTCTCTCCTGGGTCTTTTTTTCATTATTCTCTTTCTCCTTTCCTTATTTCTTTTTACCTATGCTTGTTAGTTCCCATTTTGTTTCAGAAAGTATTTTGTTGGTAAAAAACAAAACTAGTATAAAACAAAATAGTTCAAACAAAAATTAAGGCAAAATAAGGTGTCAAAACATGCTCTATAAATATATTTAGAAAATGTCATACAAAAATCTCATATGTGACTTTTTAAAAGATCATGTAATCAAGGTCACAAAACTCATCAGTGGAAAAATAGAACTTGCACCAGTTAACTGTGATTCCATAAAACCACGATGTCTTTTTTTAAATTGTACTTTAGTTTCTGGGGTACATGTGCAGAACGTGCAGTATTGTTGCATAGGTACATACATGGCAAGGTGGTTTGCTGCCTCCATCTCCTCATCACCTATATCTGGCTTTTCTCCCCATGTTATCCCTCTCCAACCTCCCCACCACCTGCTGTCCTTCCCCTAGCCCCCCCAACAGACCCCAGTGTGTGATGCTCCCCTCCCTGTGTCCATGTGTTCTCATTGTTTAACACCTACCTATGAATGAGAATATGTAGTTTTTGAGTTTCTGTTCTTGTGTCACTTTGCCGAGAATGATGGTTTCCAGATTCACCCATGTCCTTACAAAGGACAAAAACTCATCGTGTTTTATGGCTGCATAGTAGTCCAAGGGGTATATGTGCCACATTTTCCCTGTCTAGTCTATCATCAATGAGCATTTGTGTTGGTTCCAGGTCTTTGCTATTGTAAACAGTGTCACAATGAACATACTTGTGAACGTGTCTTTATAATAGAACAATTTATAATCCTTTGGATATATACTCAGTAATGGGATCGCTGGGTCAAATGAAATTTCTATTTCTAGGTCCTTGAGGAATCGCCACACTGTCTTCCACAATGGTTGAACTAATTTACACTCCCACCAAGAGTGTAAAAATGTTCCTATTTCTCCACATCCTTTCCAGCATCTGTTGTCTCCAGATTTTTTAATGACTGCTATTCTAATCTGTGAGATGGTATCTCACTGTGGTTTTGATTTGCATTTCTCTAATGACCAGTGATGATGAGCATTTTTTCATTTGTTTGTTTGCCTCAAATATCTCTTCTTTAGTACAAAAAGCTAATTATCCTAATAGAAAAATGTATCTTTGAGGTCAAATGCTAACAACACAAAAATAATATTTTTGATGGACCAGAGCATGCTGTATTTTACAATGTCATCTTATGAAGAGCAGCCTACCCAATTTAAAAATCTTGTTACTATACCGATTTTTGTTTTGTAAAGTTACTTAATTTATAAGGGTTTAGCCGGAATACATTTTACACTGCAGATTATTTCTCACAGTGATACAATCAAGTGAGTTTATCTTTCTGTTTTGGAGGCTATTTTACATTTCTAATTAACACATAACAAAATTGATTTGAAAATGAATTAGGAAAATGTATATTTATTGTGTTTGTATATTCATACTTTTTTGCTGATGAATAAACAAAAGAATTTGTGGCTAATGATCAATGAATTTGCTGTTGAAAGAAAATCTTCATATTAAATGTAAAGCAACAAAGAAAAAAATAACAATTTAAGAATTACTCTAAGCGGTTCTGTCTTGCTGGAAAGATATCTGACCTAATTTGCTTTTTTGGAACATAAATCATTTAAAATTTTAATTAGAATACCTAAAGAGCTATAAGCATTTTCAGTTTATTGCAACAAAATCAGATTCACAGGGTAGCATGTTAATCAGAAAATTCTCTTCATAAGTTCATAAAATGTATAGCTGCAAAATTATCAAGCTGGGACAAAGATGAATTAAAATACTTCTGTGCCTGACAAAAGAATATTAATTTACTCATCAAAACAAAATAATTTGCTTTTATAATTTTATAAATGCATACCTGATAAAAGAATATTAATTTACTCATCAAAACAAAATAATTTGCTTTTATTATTTTATAAATGCATATGATGATAAGGGATTTAAAAAAATACCTAAGGACTTAAATTTTATAAACTGTTTCCTATGTGAAAATATAAAATTGGAAAAGCATGTTTTAGCAACCAGTGAATTGTTGTCTATGTTTTCCTAATTACCAAAGTCATTCTTTGGTAAATTATAATAGGCAATAGTTACAAAAGAATTTTTACAGATATAAAATAATAAGACAGTTAATATTTAAGTTAAAAACGTATAGATTCCCTCAGTATAAAATGGAGTGTAAGCATTTATTAATACATGATGGCATTATATAAAATTTTATATTATGTGCATACATTAGAAATTAGATATATTACTTGTATTACTTGCAAACCTTTGCAAGTATGTAAATGTGTAGGTTTTTCTGTTTGATGGGTTGGTTTGGTTTAGTTTGTTTAAGACACGGTCTCACTCTGTTGCCCAGACTGGAGTGTAGTAGTGCTATCATAGCTCACTTTATCCTTGACCTCCTAAGCTCAAGCAATCCTGTTACCTTAGCTCCAGAGTATCTGGGACTATAGGAGCATGACAGGAAGACTGGCTAATTTTTTTTTTATTTTTGTAGAGACAGGGGTCTCACTATGTTACTCAGAGTGGTATCAAATTCCTGGGTTTAAGCAATCTTCCTGCCTCAGCGTTCTGAACTGCTGGGATTACAGGCATGAGCCACCATGCTCTTCAGATGTGTTTTTTTTTTTTTTGTTTTAGGAAAATAAGCCTGACAGCTAAAATAATTTGCTTATATTTTTGTCTTTGTTTTTGCTACAAACCTTTTTAAACACTGTTTCTAATATTTTGCTAGAAATGATACATATTTGTTTACATGTACACATATGTATATATACCTATGTATATGATAATTAATTTGCATGCACAAATATGTACATATTTACATATGTAATGTAACTATTATTTTGTCACCCAAGTACTAAGCCTAGTACCCAGTAGTTACTTTTCTTTTTCTCTCCGCTTCTACCTTCTATTCTCAGGTAGTGTTTCCTGTTCTCCTCTTTGTGTTCATGAGTTTTCATCATATAGCTCCCACTTTTAAGTGAGAACATGTTGTATGTGGTTTTCTGTTCCTGCATTAATTTGCTAAGTATATTGGCCTCTAGATCCATCCATGTTCCTGCAAAGGACGTAATCTCATTTTTTTATGACTACATAATATTCCATCTTGTGTATGCACTATATTTTATTTATCCAGTCTACCACTGGTGTGCATTCAGGTTGATTCCATATCTTTGCCATTGTGAATAGTGCTGCAATGAACATATGCATGCATTTATCTTTACAGAATAATTTATATTTCTCTGGGTGTATACCCAGTAATGGGATTGCTGAGTTGAATGATAGTTCTGGTTTAGCTATTTAAAGAATTGCCATATTGTTTTCACAAAGATTGAGCTAATTTATGCTACCTCCAACAGTGTATAAGTGTTCCTTTTCCCCATAAACTTGCCAGCATCTGTTATCTTTTAACTTTTTCATAGTAGCCATTCTGCATGGTGTGAGATTGCATCATATTGTGGTTCTGACTTGCATTTCTCTGATAATCAGTTATATTGAGCTTTCTTTTAATATGCTTTGTGGTCAGATGTGTGTCTTCTTTTGAAAAGTGTCAGTAAATGGCCTTTGACTGCTCCTTAATGGAGTGATTGGTGTTTATTTTATAAATTTAAGTTCCTTATAAATTATAGCTATGAGACCTTCTCAGATGCATAGTTTAAACATATTTTCTTCTATTCTATCAGACATACAAAGAGAAACTGGTACCACTGCTTCTGAAACTATTCCAAACAATACAAAAAGAGGAAATCCTTCACAAATCATTCTATGAGACCAACATAATCATGATACCAAAACCCAGCAGAGACTCAACAAAAAAGAAAACTTCAGACCAATGTCCAAGATGAACATAGATGTAAAAATCTTTAATAAAATACTGGCAAAGCAATGCAACAGCACATCAGAAAGCTTATCCAACATGATCAAGTAGGATTCATCCTGGGGCTGCAAGGCTGGTTCAACATATGCAAGTCTGTAAAGATAATCCACCACATAAACAGAAACAAAGACAAAAACCACATGATTATCTCAACAGATGCAGAAAAGGCCTTTGACAAAATTCAACAGTGCTTTATGCTAAAAACTCTCAATAAACTAAGTATCAATAGAATGTATCTCAAAATAATAAAAGCTATTTAGGACAAACCCACAGCCAGTATCATACTGAATGGGCAAACACTGGAAGCATTCCATTTGAAATCTGGCACTAGACAAGGATGCCCTCTCTCACCACTTCTATTCAATATAGTATTGGAAGTTCTAGCCAGAACAATCAGGCAAGAAAAAGAAATAAAGAATGTTCAATTTGGTAAAGTGGAAGTCAAATTGCCTCTATTTGTGGATGACAACTGTATATCTAGAAGACCCCACTGTCTCAGCCCAAAATCTCCTTAAAATGATAAGCAACTTCAGCAAAGCCTTAGGATACAAAATCAATGGCAGAAATCTCAAGCATTCCTATACACCAATAACAGACTAACAGAGAGCCAGATAAGAACAAATGCCCATACACAATTGCTACAAAAAAATAAATTATCTAGGAATACAACTAACAAAGGATGTAAAGGACCTCTTCAAAAAGAACTACAAACCACTGCTCAACAAAATAAGAGAGGACAAAAACACATGGAAAAACATTTCATGCTCACGGTTAGGAAGAATCAATATGGTGATAATGGCCATACTGCCCAAAGTAATTTATGAATTCAATATTATCCCTGTCAATCTACCAATGACCTTCTTCACAGAACTGGAAAATGCACCTTAAACCTCATATGAAACCAAAAGGGAGCCCACATAACCAAGACAATCTTAAGCAAAAAGAACAAAGCTGGAGGCATCACACTACCTGACTTCAAACTATACTACAAGGCTACAGTAATCAAAACAGCACAGTCCTGGTACCAAAACAGAGATATAGACCAATGGAACAGAACAGAGGACTTGGAGTCAATGCCACACATCTACAACTATCTGATCTTTGACAAACCTGACAAAAACAAGCAAGGGGAAAAGGATTCCCTGTTTAATAAATGGTGTTGTGAAAACTGGCTAGCTATGTGCAGAAAGCAGAAATTGGACACCTTCCTGACACTTCACACTAAAATTAACTCCAGATAGATTAAAGACTTAAACATATGACCTAACACCATAAAAACCCAAGAAGATAACACAGGCAAAACATTCAGGACATCAGCATAGGCAAGGACTTCATGACTGAAACACCAAAAGCATTGGCAATAAAAGCCAAAATAGACAAATGAGATCTAATTAAACTCCAGAGCTTCTTTACAGCAAAATAAACAATTATTAGAGCGAACTGAAAACCAACAGAATAGAAAAAAAAAATTGCAACCTACCCATCTGACAAAGGGCTAATATCCAGAATCTACTAAGAACTAAAACAGATTTACAAGAAAAAAACAAACAAACCCATTCAAAAGTGGGTGAAGGATACGAACAAACACTTTCAAAAGAAGACATACATGAGGTCAACAAACATATGAAAACATGCTCATCATCACTGGTTATTAGAGAAATGCAAATCAAAACCACATTGAGATACCATCTCACACCAGTTAGAATGGTGATCATTAAAAAATCTGAAGACAACAGATGCTGGAGAGGATGTGCAGAAATAGGAACACTTACACTGATGGTGGGAGGAGTGTAAATTAGTTCATACATTGTGGTAGACAGTGTGGTGATTCATCAAGGATTTAGAAACAGAAATTCCATTTGACCCAGCAATCCCATTACTGGGTATATACCCAAAGGATTGTAAATAGTTATATTATAAGGACACATGCATGCATATGTTCATTGCAGCAGTGTTTACAATAGCAATGATCTGGAACCAACCCAAATGCCTATCAATGATAGACTGGACAAGGAACATGTGGTACATATTCACCATGGAATACTATGCAGCCATAAAAATTGATGAGTTTTTGTCC
The DNA here is from genome assembly GCA_031835075.1 of Saguinus oedipus. NCBI lineage: Eukaryota > Metazoa > Chordata > Mammalia > Primates > Cebidae > Saguinus > Saguinus oedipus. Next base: position 62,849,159 of record CM063171.1, on the reverse strand, counting down.
TTTGTAGGGACATGAGTGAATCTGGAAACCATAATTCTCAGCAAAGTGACACAAGAACAGAAAATCAAAAACTGCATCTTCTCACTCATAGGTGGGTGTTGAATAATGAGAACACATGGACACAAGGAGGGGAACATCACACACTGGGATCTGTTGGGGGTCTAGGGGAGGAACAGTGCAGGGTGGGGAGGTTTGGCAGAGAAAACATGGGGAGAAATGCCAGATATAGGTAATGGGGGGATGGAGTCAGCAAACCACCTTGCCATGTGTGTATCTATGCAACAATCCTGCATTATCTGCACATGTACCTCAGAACCTCAAGTACAATTAAAAATATATATATATATATATATATATATATATATATATGTAAATTTTCTTCTATTCTGTATGTTGCCTATTTATGCTGTTGGAATTTCTTTTGCTGTGCAGAACTGTTTAGTCTAATTAATTCCATTTGTCAATTTATGCTTTTTTTGCAATTGTTTTTGGTGTCTTGGTTATAAAATCTTTGCCAGCTCCTGTGTCCAGAATGGTATCATTTATGTTGTCTCCTAAGGTTTTTATAATTTGGGGTTTTATATTTAAGTCCTTAATCCATATTCAGTTGATTTTTGTATATGGTGTAAGGAAAGGGTCCGGTTTCAATCTTCTGTATATAAACAGCCTGTTATCCAGCACATTTTATTGAATAGGGAGCTATTTTCCCATTGCTTGTTTAGTCAGCTTTATCAAATATCAGATGATTGCAGGTGTACGGCCTTATTTCTGTGATCTGTATTCCATGGCTTAAGTCTCTGGGTCGATTTTTGTATCGGTGCCATGCTGTTTTGGTTATTGCAATCTTGTGGTTATATAGTTTGAAGTTAGATAGCATGATGCCTCCAGCTTTGTTTTTTGTTTTGTTTTGTTTTGTTTTGTTTTGTTTTTGTTTGTTTGTTTTGTTTGTTTAGTATTGCCTTGGCTATGCAGGCTCTTTTTTGGTTCCATATGACTTTGAAAATAATTTTTTTCTAGTTTTCTGAAGAATGCCATCGATAGTTTAATAAGAATAACTTTGAATGTGTAAATTGTTTTGGTTAATGTGGCCACTTTAATGATTATTTTTCTATCCATGAGTGTGGAGTTATTTTCCATTTGTTTGTGTCATCTCTGATTTCTTTGAGCAGTGTTTTGTATTTCTCCTTATAGAGATCTTTAACCTCCCTGGTTAGCTGTATTTCTAGGTATTTTATGGTTTTTGTGCCAGTTGTAAATGGGATTGCTTTCCTAATCTGATTCTTTTCTTGGCTGTTGTTGGCATATAGAAATGCTCGCAATGTTAGTACATTGATTCTGTATCCTGTAACTTTATTGAACTCTTAAGTTTATCAGCTTGAGTTTTTTGAGCCAATATTGTGGGGTTTTCTAGATACAGCATGATGTTGTCTGCAAACAGGGATGGGTTGACTTCCTCTCTTCCTATTTGGCTGCTCCTTATTTATTTCTCTTGCTGGATTGCTCTGGCCAAGTGTTCCAATACTATGTTGGATGGGAGTAGTTAAAGAGGGTATCCTTCTTTTGTGTCAGCTTTTGGCTGTGTATGATTTTGGCTGTGGTTTGTCATAGATAGCTCTTATTATTTTGATTTATGTTTCTTCAATACTTAGCTTGTTAAGGATTTTTAACATGAAGCCATGTTGAAAACTGTTAAAAGCTTTTTCTATGTTTATTTCTGTATTTATATTGTTTCTACATTTAAATCATGTGGTTTTTTGCTTTAGTTCTGTTTAAGTGATAAATCACTTAGCAATTTGCGTGTGCTGAATCCACCTCAGATCTTATAGATGAAGCCTACTTGATCATGATGAATTTGCTTTTTGATGTACTGCTGGATTCAGTTTGTTATTATATTGTTGATTATTTCTTCATCAATATTTATCAAGGACACTGACCTGAAGTTTTCTTTTTTTCATTATGCTCCGCCAGATTTTGGTATCAGGATGATGCTAGCTTCACAGAATAAAGTCCCTCCTAAATTTTCTGGAATAGTTTCAGTAGTAATGGTACCAACTCTTTGTACATGACGTAGAATTTGGCTATGAATCTATCTGGACCTGGACTTTCTTTGGTTTGTTGGCAAATTATTACTGATTAAATTTTGGAGCTCTTTATTGGTCTGTTCAGGACTTCAGTTTCTTTCTAGTTAAACTTGGAAGTGTGTATGTGTCCAGAAATTTATTCATTTATTCTAAATTTTCTAGTCTGTGTGCATATACATGTTCATAGTAGTCTCTTTGTCAACATCCCCTTTGTTAGTTTCTAACTGTTTATTTGGATCTTCTCTCTTCTCTTTAATAGTCTAACTAGAGGTCTATCATTAATTTTTTCAAATAAATAAAAAAACAGCTCCTGGTTTCCTTGATCTTTTGAGTGAGTTTCTTTCTTTCAGTCTTTTTCAGTTCACCTCTGATTTTGGCTACTTTTTGTCTTCAACTAGCTTTAGGGTTGGTTGGTCTCAACTAGCTTTAGGGTTGGTTTGTTCCTGTGTCTCTAGTTATTTTAGTTGTGATATCAGGTTATTTACTTGAGATCATTCTAACATTTTGATGTGAGTGTTTAGTGCTATAAATTTCCTTCTTTACCCTGCCTCAGCTGTATCCCAGTGATTTTATGTTATGTCTTTGTTCTCATTAGTTTCAAAGACTTTCTTGATTTCTGCCATAATTTCATCATTTGCCCAAATGATATCGTTTAATTTCCATATAATTGTAGGTTTTGAGTGTTTTTCTAAATCTTGAATTTTATTTTTATTGCACTGTGGTCCAGAAAGTGGCTGGTATAATTTCAGTTCTTTGTATTTGCTGAGGATTGTTTTATGTCTGATCCTGTGGTCAATTTTAGTGTATGTGCTATGTGGCAATGAGAAGAATTCATGTTCTGTTGTTTTCGGGTGGAGAGTTCTGTAGATGTATGTCCAGTCCATGTGGTCCAGCATAGAGTTAAGATCCTGAATATCTTTGTATATTTTCTGCCTTAATGATCTGTCAAATGATCTGAGTGTGATGTTGAAGTTTCTCAGTATTGTAGTGTGGAAGTAAAAGACTCTTTGAAGGTCTCCAAGAACTTGCTTTGTGATTCTGGATGCTCCTCTATTGGGTGAATATATATTTAAGATTAGTTAGGTCTTCTTTTCAAATTGAGCCCCTTATCATTATGTAATGCCATTCTTTGTCTTTTTTGATCTTTGTTGATTTAAAGTCTGTTTTGTCTAAAGTTAGGATGCCAACCCTTGTTTTTGCTGTTTTCCATTTGCTTGGTAGATTTTTCTTCATCCCTTTATCTTGAGCCTATGGGTGCTATTGTATGTGAGATGGGTCTCTTGAAGAGGCATTCCACTGGGTCTTGCACATTTAGCCCATTTCCATCAAGATTTACATTGATATATGTGGATTTGATATTATCCTCATGTTGTTAGCAGTTTATTATGCCAACTTGTTTGTGTAGCTGCTTTACAGTGTCACTGATGTGTGTACTCAAGCGTGCTTTTGTAGTGGCTGATAATAATCTTTCTTTTCTATATTTAATGATTCTTTAGAGATTCTTGTAAGAAAGGTCTGGAAAGAAAAAATTCCCTCAGCATTTGCATGTGTGAAAAGGATCTTATTTCTTCTTCACTTATGAAGCTTAGTTTGGTCAGATATGAAAATTTTGGTTGGAATTTCCTTTCTTTAAGGTTGTTGAATATAGCCACTCAATCTCTCCTGTCTTATAGGATTTCTGCTCAGAGGTCAACTACTAGTCTGATGAGCTTCCCTTTTAGGTGACCTGTTATTTCTCTTTAGCTGCCTTTACCATGTTTTCTTTCATTTTGATCTTGGAGAATCTGATTATTTTGTGTCTTGGAGATGATTTTTTTCTGAACTGTTTTGGAGGAGTTCTCTGTTTCTTGAATTTGAGTGTTGTCCTCTGTAGCTAGACTGGGGAAGTTATTCTTGATTATGTTCTAAAAGATGTTTTCCAAATTGATTCCCTTCTCCCCACCTTTTCCAGGGACACCAGTGAGTAATAGATTTATTCTCTTTACATAATCCTGTAACTCTTAGAGGCTTTGTTCATTCCTTTTCATGTTTTTTTCTCTATTCTTGTCTGACTGTCTTATTTCAGAAAGCCAGACTTCAGACTCTGAGAGACTTTCTTCATCTTTGTCTATTCAATTGTTAACACTTGCTGTTGCATTATGAAATTCTTGCATTGCGTTTTTCAGCTCTCTCTGGTCAGTTTTGTTTGCTTGTTTACTTTAAATTCTAGGATACATGTGCTGAATGTGCACATTTGTTACATAGGTATACATGTGTCATAATGGTGTGCTGCATCTATCAACCCATCGTCCAGGTTTTAAGCCCCATATGCATTAGGTATTTATCCTAATGTTCTCCCTCCCTTTTCCCCACACCCTCAAGAGTCCCAGGTGTATGATGTTCCCCTCCCTGTGTCCAAGTGTTCTAATTGTTCAACTTCCACTTATGAATGAGAACATGAAGTGCTTGATTTTCTGTTCCTGTATTGCTGAGAATGATGGTATACAGCTTCATCCGTGTCCCTGCAAAGGACATAAACTCATTCTTCCTTATGACTGCATAGTATTCCATAGTATATATGTGCCACATTTTCTTTATCCATTCTATCATTGATGGGCATTTGTATTGGTTTCAAGTCTTTGGTATTGTAAACAGTGCTGCAGTAAACATATGTGTGCATGTGTCTTCCTTTGGGTATATACACAGCAATGGGATTGCTAAGTCAAATGGTATTTTTGGTTTTAGATCATTGAGCAATTGCCACACTGTCTTCCACAATGGTTAAACTAATTTACACTCTCACCAACAATGTAAAAGCATTTCTATTTCTCTGCATCCTCTCCAGCATCTATTGTTTCCAGAAATTTTAATGATCACCATTCTAACAGATGTGAGATGGTATCTTATTGTTTTGATTTGCATTTCTCTAATGACCAGTGATAATGAGCGCTTTATCATGTGTATGTTGGCCGCAGAAATGCCTTCTTTTGAGAAGTATCTGTTCATATCATTCACCCACTTTTTGATGGGGTTGTTTATGTTTTTCTTGTACATTTGTTTAAGCTCCTTGTAGATTATGGGTATTAGTTCTTTGTCAGATGGATAGACTGCAAAAATTTTCTCCCATTCTGTAGGTTGCCTGTTCACTCTGATGATAGTTTCTTTTGCTGTGCAGAAGCTCTTTAGTTTAATTAGATCCCATTTGTCAGTTTTGGATTTTGTAACTATTGACTTTGGTGTTTCAGTCATTAAGTCTTTCCCCATGTTTGTGTCCTGAATGGTATTGCCTATGTTTTCTTCTAGGGTTTTTATGGTTTTAGGTCTTATTTTTAAATCTTTAATCCATCTTGAGTTAATTTTTGTATAAGGTATAAGGAAGGGGTCTAGTTTCAGCTTTCTGCATATGGCTAGCCAGTTTTCCAGATACCATTTATTAAATAGGGAATTCTTTCTCCATTGCTTGTTTTTGTCAGATTTGTTGAAGGTCTGATGGTTGTAGATGTGTGGTGTCATTTCTGAGGCCTCTGTCCTGTACCATTGGTCTATATATCTATTTTGATACAGTACCATGCTGTTTTGATTACTATAGCCTTGTAGTATAATAGTGTGATGCCTTCAACTTTGTTCTTTTTGCTTAGAATTGTCTTGGCTATATGGGCTCTTTTTTTCATTGCATATGAAGACTAAAGTTGTTTTTTTGAATTCTGAGAAAAAAAGTCAATGATAGCTTGATGGGAATAACATTGAATCTATAAATCACATTGGGAAATATGGCCACATTCTTTTCTACACTGATTATTTTGTCTGCAGCTTCTATATAATTTTGTTGTGATTATCAGCTTCCTTAGATTGGGTTTAAACATGGCTTAAATCTCAATGATCTTTGTTTTGATCCATATTCAGAATTCTATTTCTGTCATTTCAGCCATTTCATTTCAGTTAACAAGGCTTGCTGGATTATCAGTGCAATTGTTTGGAGGAAGGAAAGCATTCCAGCTTTTTGAGTGGTCAGATCTTGGACTGGTTTTTCTCATCTTTGTGGGCTGACGTGCATGTGCATTCTGTTTTTGAGGGCGGTATCCTTTGGTTGTTTTTTTTTTTCTTTTATTCTATTTGATGACATTGGGGGTTTGATTGTGGTAAAAGGTGGGTTTGGTTAACTAGATTTGCTTCTGGAGGGTTTTAGGGGCCAAGGCTCAGCTCTGGGCTTTTGGACTGAATACTCTAAATGGGACTGGTGTCAGGCCCCAGCTTTGTTCTTTGGCTCCTCCAGGTTAGGAACTTGCTGCACTGGAGAAGCTGAGGTGCTCCTGTATTGCTAGTCCCAACCCTCTGATGAGTGTTGCCACCCAGAGCCCTTTTTAGGGCAGTAGCAGCAGGATCCATCTTCATTTGCATATTCCAGTAGCAGCAGCAGTGTCAGTGTGGCGGGGTGCACTGTGTGCTCCCTCTGTGTCTGTACATGTGGGAAGCAGTGACTGCCCAGTGTGAAGGTGGGTCTGCTGTTTTCTGCATCTAGTTTTGCATCAATGACAGTGTCAGCACAGATGTGGGGTCCTAGAGGGTTGGGTTGGCAGCTTTGTGCTCATAATATTCTGATGACAAGGGCAGTGCAGTTGTTTGCCTGCACATATGCACTAGGCAGAGTGAAGTGAGGGAAAGTACATGCAGAAAAATCCACCTAGGGTAGGCTGAAGTGGGAGGAGGACATGGGTGGACTGATGTGTGTCCATGGATGTTGCTCTGCTGGAGCACACTGCTTGTCAGGTGCAGTCTGCCAGCACAAGAGCTATAATGCGTGCCCCCAGGAGGTACTTGGGTGCTGCAGTTAAAGCAAGAATTGCCAAGCTAGAGACTCAGGAGAGGCCAGAAGACCCAGGGGTGTTCGGGTCAGACTGTCCCCATCTCGTGGGCAAGATCATCCTGTAGAGTTCAGGTCCAACAACTCCCCTATAGGGAGAGCAGATCCTATAACGTCTGCTATAGGAGTAACTCAAGCCTATGGGGATAAACACCTCTGGCTATGCTCCACTGCAGACATTCATGCACCTCCACTACAGATGCTCCTGCACCAAACCCTCTTGGCTCCACACTGGCTGGAGTTCTGTCCCATCACTTCTTTAAGCAGCTCTCCCTGCCAACTCAAGTGTCTGTGGTGGTCAAGGGGTCTCCTCACACTGCGATTCCAGAGCCCCATGGCATGAGTGGATTGCTCCTTGCCAGTTCAACTCACTCCTTCCACAGGAGTCGTTAGGGACCAGGAACAACTTCTGGTGCACAGTAACCCAGTGCATGGTTCCCAGCGTTCTTCCACTTCAGCCTAGTATCTGTGTCTTCTGTCCATTCACTGACAATGCTTTCCTTCTGAAGAGCTGCTAGACTTGCACCAGTCTTCCTGATATCCCCGTCCCCCAGTGGGAGATGTTCCTCCTGGCTTCATCTAATCAGCATCTTGGATCAGGAATCCATATATATATATATACACACACACACACACACACACATACATACACACACATATATACATATGTGTGTGTATGTATGTGCGTGTGTGTATATATATATATATTAGAATCAATGTCTAGTTCTTAAAGAAAACAAACACTGAATAAAAAAATCCTGCTGCTATTTTGATTATGTATACATGACAGGAATTATTTATGGAATGTTGACATCTTTTTGATAACAAGTATATTTGGAAACTGAAAAAATCCAGCCATTGATTAAAATAAAAATATGTATGTTGGCAGCATTTTAAATATAATTTGTATATTTCTTTCATGTTGCTCATATCCTGTGTTTTGTATTACACCCAAGTAAGTTATTTGATTTCCTTGTTTTCCTGATTATAATAGTAATTTTCTCCCTTATATTTTATCTTAAAAAAATATAAAATTTTCTGTATCTATAATATAATTATATATTTTTGCCTAGTATAGTTCTTCTGTTCCTGACATGAATTCAGGTGGATATTCCTTTAAATGATCTATTACATTCAGATTGTTAATTACTTGTTGAGATTTTTAAACAATCATTACACATGTAATTTGACCAAACGGTTATTTTCATGACATCTAAGGCAGGTAAGGTTTGTATAACAACCTTATGAAAACATTTGGAATTTTTTCCCATATTTCAATATTCTGGACTATCTTAAAAAGCATTAGAATATGTTTTCTGTTTTGTGACTTTCCATGGATATGATGCTTTGTTATGGGGCATGGGGAATAGTTAACACATTTCAATATATGTGAAATTGGCTTATTTATGATTTTACAAACTTTAGGAAATCAGTTTCAGAGAAAAATAATTCATTGTCTAGGATATCAAAATTATCTGAATTTTACTTAACAAATTAGTCTCTTATTCTATTTGCGTATTTATAGATGCTGTCTTTTCAATTGATTGAATTGTTTGTTTACCTATTTAACATTTTCTTTTTAAAATTAAATTAAAGAATTAGTTTATGTGTGTCTTTAGATATCATTGTTTTATATTTTCAGGTATCTGAATATATTTTATCTCTGCTATAACTTTGTTGTTATTAGAATTACCTTACTGTTCTTTCGCTTATTTATGACTATATAAATGTATTATCATTTATTCTGATTATTTAAACAGGTATGTTAGAAAGGAAGAAGTTAAATTTTTTCTGTCTGCAGACAATATGATCTTATACATAGAAAACCCAAAAGAGTCCACCAAAAAACTGTTAGAACTAATAAATGAATTCAGTAAAGTTGCAAGATATGAAATCAGCAACAAATGATGCTGGGCAAATGATTCATATGATGAAGAATGAAATTTGAACTTCATTTCACAACATATGTAAAAATCAACTCAAAATGAATTAAATACTTAAACATTATATCAAAATTATAAAGCTACCAAAAGAAAGCATAAGAGATAACTCCATGAAATTGTTGTGGGCAATATTTACTGAATATTGAATATTGAATGTTTTTGCTGCCTGAAAGCACAGGCAGCAAAAGCAAAAAGAGACAAATGGAATTTTATCAAACCAAAAAGCTTCTGCACAACAAAGGAAATGATCAATAGAGTGAAGAGACAACTCACAGAATAAGAGAAAATATTTACAAATCATATACCTGATTAAGGGCTAAGATCCAAAATATTTAAGGAACTCAATTTAATAGAAAGAAAAAAAATAACAAGATTAAAAATGGACAAAGAAACCTAAATAGACATTTCTCAAAAGAAAGCATAGAAACGGACAACCCGTTCAGGAAAAAAATGCTCAACATCACTAACTGTCAGGGAAATGCAAATTAAACCACAACGAGATATCACTTCTTACTTGTTGGAACGTCGGTCATCCAAGAGATGAGAGATCCTTGTTGGTGAGAATGTGGAGGTTGGGGAAATCTATATTCTTGTTGGGGATATAAAGTAGTATTGAGATTCCTAAAAGAATTAAAAATGGGATTTTCATATGACCCAATATTCCCAGTGCTTGGTGTATATTTAAAGGAAATAAAATCTGTGTGTCCAAGAGACATCTACCTTCTTATATTCACTGCAGAATTATTTACAATAGCCAAGATATGGAAACAACCTAAGTGTCGCTGAACAAGTGAATGGATAAAGAATATCTGGTGTATATACACAATGAAATATTGCTTGAGCTTTAAAAAGAAGAAATTCTTTCATTTGTAATGACATGAATGAACTCAGAGAAGTAAACTAAGCTGGGCACGAGAGACAAATACCGCATTTCCTCACTTATATGTGGAATCTGAAAAACTTGAGCTCATAGAAACCAGGAGTCTATTGGTAGTCTCCAGAGGCTGGGGGATGCTGGAATTGAACAGTTATTTAAGGATTCAAAATTTTACTTAGGAAGAATAAGAGATATAATAATATGCACATCAATATCTGTCTACATTAATTGGTGACTGCAGTTAATGACAGTATATTGTATACTTGAAAATGACAATGAGAATAAATTTTAAATCTTTTTACAACAGAAAAAATGATAAGGATGTGAGGTAATACTATAAAATAACTTCATTTAACTGTTATATAATGCATACATATATCCAAACATCACACCATTCAACACAAATATGTACAATTTTTACTGATCAACTAAAAGAAAACAACGGACAAAACGAAACAATAAACATGTACATTAGTTTGAAAAAGGTCCTTTGAGACTTTCTTGATGTGTAGGCATTTAGTACTAATGGAGTATGCATTCACTAATGTTTAATATAACTATACTTTTTACAACTTCTTTTTTTTTTTTTTTTGCCAATCATTGAGAGCTTGTAAGGTTGCTGAGGTTGGTTGGCCTTGAACTCTTGGCCTTGCCTTCGCAAGTGCCACGACATCCGGCTGGAGCCACTTTGGGCCACTTTTTACAACTTCTTTCCCCTCATTTCTCAACTATGTTTTGTTGTATTATTTTTGTAATATTTACCTTAAAAATTATATACTTATATACATATAATTATATAAACCATTAATTTAAATAAATCAATTACTAATTATATTAATTTAAATAGTTAATTACTTTCCTAACTTTAATGATTTCCTACACAATTAAATTATCAATATATTTAAATATATGTTTTTACTTAAATACAGGTGTTTTTAATTTTTTTAATTTTTTGAATTTAAATTTTATATATTAATATCTAACACAAAAATAAAAGTTTCATGTTTTTATTCTCCTTTTTGTCTCTCCCCTTTCTCTTTCAAAATTGTTCTATAAGTTGTGATCTTCCCTAATTTATTTCATTTACATATTGTTCAGTAACCAGAGGTTACAAAGTTGTTTAGTCTTATTCCTATAATTAAACCAAATAAATGTGCAGTGCCAGGGCTTTCTGCTTTTTTTTTTTTTTTTTAACTTTTATTATAAGCTCAGGGGTACATGTGCAAGATGTGCTGGTTTGTTACATAGCCTTGTACCATGGTGTGTTACTGCACAGATAGATCATCCCATTACCCTGATATGAAGCCCAGCATTCATTAGCAATTCTTCCCCTAACCTCTCGAAGGTGCCCAGTGTATTTTGCTCTCTGCAATGTGTCCGTGTGTTCTCATTGTTCAGCTCCCACTTATAAATGAGACATGCAGTGTTATGTTTTCTCTTCCTTCATTAGTTTGCTGAGGATAATGGCTTCCAACTCCATCCATGTCCCCGCAAAGGACGTGATCTCATTCCTTTTAGTGGCTGCATAGTCTTCCATGGTATATTTGTACATTTTCTTTATCCAGTCTATCACTGGTAGGCATTTGGGTTGATTCCATATCTTTGCTATTGTGAATAGTGCTGCATTGAACATACACATGCATGTATCTTTGTAATAGAATAATTTGTATTTCTTTGGGTATATACCCAGTAGTGGCATTGGTGGGTCAAATGGTATTTCTGCCTCTAGGTGATGTAGTTTGCTACATCGTTAGATAACTAATACAGAGGAGGTACTGTTTAACGTCATTTAATTAGCATTATTTGGATATGAGAGTCCTAGAATACACAATATATCATGTAATTATTTACTAGTTCATAATCTAAGAATTCATTAGCATGTGTTTTGTATACTAATCATATAATTTTGTTTCTACTCTACTAAAACTTTCATTACAATTCTCTGTTTGCCCCTCTAGAGAGAGTTGGGAAATTTAAAGTGGAAGAATATACCTAGCCCAAGGCCTGTAATATAATAGACCTAAGGAGGAGTTCCTGCCTTCAACCAGATTTAGGAAGGAGGATACTTTCTTAATTATGAAACTACTACTAAAGCAATTTTGTTTATGTTTTAGTTCATATTCTTTCCTTAATTATTTTATTAAATCATTTTAATAGCCATTTGACTCAAAGACTGGCCAGAAATTGGTACATTTGGCTTGGACTCTGGTACCAAGTGAAATAAAATTAAAGCAGAATTTTCTTTTGATGAAACATTGTAAGAATCAGTAAAGCTACTGCTTTCTTGCCTGATTCATTAATTGACCTCAGAAGTTTTGCCAGGAGGAGTAATAACTGCACAATTGACCTTGATGATTAATCCACAAAAGGGTCCAAAAGCAAAGGCAAGAAGATAAAAGGGAAAATAAAGCCTTGCTGTCTTTCATTTTTTTAATTCACTGTCAGCCTACAGGTCAGTCGGGCAATGAAGATTTCTCACTTTTCATATAAAAAACTAAATTCCACCTAAGAAACAAAGGCTTAAAAGAAGCAATTTGTAAAAAGATGAATAAAATAAAATCTGATTTATATAATTTCTAAGTGTTTGCTAAAGAGGAAAACACCTACACACATGAAAAGATATTTTAAAAAGTTGCAAATTAAGTACATTCAATGAAATAAAATCATATCTTCAAAATAATTTCTAATCTATATTTATATTTTCTTACCAATTCTTATTAAATATGGTTACTTTCTAAAGAAAATAGATTATATTAAAAAATGAATTCCTAAAATAAGGGTCAACATTTCAAAAATTATTTATTTATTTATTGAATCATTAATCATTTTTTCCTGAAGCCAAAGATATGTTAGAGTTAATACTGAGATATACAAAAATGAATACAAGGTAGTCATATCTGCCCTCTGGGAATTCAGTCATGAAGTGGAGACAAACAGATGACACCTCAATTCAATAGTTGTTATGAGTGCTACACTACACCCATATACATTTTATCTAATGGCACAGAAGCTCTGAACTTTCTATTTCTGAAATTTTAGCAAATGCTTTATAGGTCAGAAGTTCTCAATGGGAGATTCACATTTAGATAGACATCAACACTCACAAAGTAAGAAAGAGCATTCAAGATTGCATGTTTTGTGTCTACAAAAACAGAGTTCTTCCATCATGTCATATTCTGAAAATTATAGCCTTTAATTTGACGGAAGCACAATAGGAAGGGTTGAAAACTGCTTACAAGGAATCTAGAGATTTAGGTAGAAGCTAGTGATAGAAGTTTTCTTCCCTCTCTACCCCACTGAAATAAAATACTGACAGTGCTCTGTGAGCAAGGAAAGTCAGTTAAGATATGTAAGAAAAGATCACAGATTTGCATATTAGAAAATTCATACTTTTAGTGTTACATGGTGTTATGTGGCATTATATAACATCATTAAATTTCTTCTTATTCTATATAGATTGGTTTAAATATTTGATTTTAAAGATAAACTGTAAAGAAAAATTGTCTATATTTTTCCAGTGTCATTATTCATAAAAGTTTTGTCTAGAGAGACATAAATCAATAACAGTTTGCAGAAAGATTGCCATGACATGGGCAGAGTGAGTACTTAGTTGAGATGATCAAGGAGGTGACATGATGAAGAAATTGAATGAGAGGTACTGCCCAGCCTCTAGAAAAACAGAAAGCCAGTAAGAACTGGGGTGTGCAGAATAGGCAGAAAAACCCCCCGCCTGTAACTGTTCTTCATCTAAGGCAACCCTCCCCAGGCAGTCTCAGCAGGACAAGAGGAAACAGGAGCAGCCAGCCAAAGGGACTCCTTGGCCGCATACATGCTTGAAGGGGATTGACACATTAATGGGCAATTTTGAGTTTTTCCAGCACACAGAGATGGGGAGTTACTTGTGCAGATTATTTAATCAATTATATAAAATTTTTTAAGTTACATTTTTTATTCATACCTCGTTAAAGTGTGTATTTCTGCCACACAGCACATGCCACTTTATTCCACTATGATAAGGAAGAAGGATGCCTTTCATCATTTAGCTTCTGTCTAAATCTTTAAATGCATCCTAAGCAGTTTCAACCCTTCCCACTTTGCTGCAGTCAAACCCAAGGCTGTAATTTTAAAAATACACCATGATCCATTGGCTTCATGTTTCTGCATGTTTTTGCCAGGTCTGTGCTACACACTTTAGAAGCCCTGTGACCTGTGACTCTCTTTTCTCCTTCTCACATAACTGCTGTTAGAAATACTATTCTTTTAAGTGAAAAAACTGAAATTTGCATAGGGAAAATAATTGTCCAAGGCAAAAAAAGCATCTTTTTGGATCCATGAAATCAAATTTCAAGTCTTAAAACCCTGAAACTGTGTTTACCATATACATAAGTTAATACAAGTAGAAAGCATAATTTAAATGTCTCCAAATGAAGCTCTTGTAGGCCAGAACTAGGTTTCTCTACAACTTCCCTGAGCAGGTGAGTGTGCATTAATCACTTAGGTATTTAAAATATAGTTGTTCAATGAACAAATGAACAAAGAATCTTTTTCTTGAAAGATAAAAGTGAATATCTTGACAAATATAATTATTTTTCTCAGTTTTTTTTCATAAGGAACTACATTTACATGTAATGTTTGTCACCATACTTTCCTCAGTTATTTATCTTCAAAATGACTGAGAATTTTTATCAAAGAATTGGTTATGTACCTTTTCATTGCACAACTCATTACTGATTCTCTTCAAGCTTTAAATACTTAAAATAGCCAGGTGGATATATCTTTGCAGGAATAGCTTGGATATGAGTACCAAAGAAATTTTGTGTTCTAACATTAATTAATGATGAATAATGCCAACATTATTTAAAGGATATACATTTACAAAATGTATATAAACGTAAAATGTTACCAATTTGTTTCCGGATACAATTTACAAGGTCTTCACTAAAACACTGTGCTTAGAAGAATTTAAAAGAGGACAGATGCATTTGGGAAAACTATCTTAAAGGCATGCAGAATTGTGTAAGACAATTAATGGACCATATGTAATGCACATTAGAAGTATTGTTTAAGGAATCATTAAATCATACATTAAGCTGTGGTGGGTTATTATGTTAAGGAACAAGAATAGTGTTATTATTTTCTTCCACTTGTTTTAACCTGGATATAAGCTCTTTCTTCTCATGCCAATAAAGTCTCATTATTACTAGGCTACAGAACATGGAGTTATACGATTTGTGGAAATTACCTTCATATACTATATTTGTTTTTTATTACTGCATCACAAATGACCATAAATATAATGGCTTACACCAACTCACTTGCTTGGCTAAAATCAGTGTGTTGGCAGTGCTTTCTTTCTTTCAGTTGACTGTAGGGGCAGACTTGTTTCTTTGTCTTTTCCATTTTCTAGAGCCCATCCACAGTCCTTGGCTCATGATTCCCTCTCTCCACTTTGGAAGTCAAAACTTTCATTTTTTGTTCCTCTCTTTCATAGTCACATCTACAGGTGAATGCAACTTTATGACTATATGATGCCCACCCAGATGATTCAGGATATTCTTCATCTCAAGGTCCTTAACCTTAATCACGTTGGCTCTCCTTGTCCATGTTTTGTTACTGTAACAAAATATCTAAAACTGGGCGATTTATAAAGACAAAAAATGTATTTCTTACAGATATGAAGGCTAGGAAGTAAAAAACCAAGGGTTTCAGATCTGGTGAGTATCTTTGTGTAGCGTCATTCAATGTCAAAAAGCAGAAGAGCGATCAAGACATAGTGCATAAGAGGGTGAAATGAGGCTGAACTCGTCTTTCTTTCAGGAACCCACTACTGCAATAGCTAACTTGCTCCTGTGATAACAGCATAAGTCCAGAACTCTCATAACCTAATCACCTCTTAAACTTCCATCTCTTGATACTGTTATCATTGAAGACAATTCTCAACAAATGAACATTGGGGGACACAATTAAATTATAGCATTCTGCCTGTGGTCCCCAAAATTTATGTATTTTCACATGCAAAATACATTTATTCCATCCCAATAGCCACAAAGTCTTCACTCATCCCAACACCAACTCAAAAGTCCAAAGTCTTATGTGAACCCGATATGGGTGAAACTCAGGATGAATTCATCCTGAAGCAAATACCTCTCCAGATATGAACCTGCAAAATTAAACAAATTATCTGCTCCTAAAATACCATAAGGAGATGTGCACAGTATAAACATTGCCATTATAAAAGAGGAAAATAGGCAAAAATAAAAAAATAAAAAAGAGCAATGGCTCCAACTAAGTTTAAAACACAACAGAGAAATCAACATTAAATCTTCACACTGAAGAGTAATCTCTTTTTATTTTATGTCTCCCATTCTCAGCATGCTGAGGTGGCATTAGGCCTCCAAGGCCTCTGGAAGCTCCACTACAGGGCTTTATTGGGCTTAGTCTACCAAGCAGTTCTCATGGATTGGAGTTCAATGCCTGCAGCTTTCTCAGGCTGGAATTTCATGCTGGAGGCCTTACATTTCTGAGATTTCTCAAGTGGCCTCTCTCCAAGACCTCACAAGGAATTCTCCTAGTTGAGGTTTCTGTAATGGTTCCATCCTTGCATTCAGTAGCTACCTGGATCCCGAGACTGTCCACAATATCCTTTGAAATCTAGGTGGAGGCTGCCATAGCCAGAAAGCTCATGCATTCTGAAGGCAGAAATACCACCAAGGTTTATAGATTGCACCCTCCAGAGTAGCACAAAAGCCATACCTGGACCAGCTTGAGGCAAAGCTAGGGTGGTTGAAGTGATTTGCTCTGGAATGCAAGGGAGTGGAGGTCTGAGGCAGCACAAGGCAGTGAATGCTGAGGTCCCATGAGATTTCTCTGGAAATCTTGTCCTCAAGGTTTTAACTTACCTGGGAGATCTCTGAAAATGCCTTTGGAAGTATCCTTCTATTGTCTTGATGAATAGCCCCTATTTCCCTTCCATTTGTACTAGTCTCTTTTGTAAATAGTCTATAAGCTAAATCTTTGTCTTGCTCTCCTAAAGATGCATTTTTCATCTTTACTTTGCCAGGCTCTTAATTTTCCCAATTTTTCCACTCTGCTTCCCTTTTAATTATAAATGCTGTATTTAAACAATTTCTCACATCTTGCATCTTGCACATGTGGTTAAAAGTAGTTATACAGCTCCTTCAATATCATACTTACAAATTTCTTGCACCAGATATCCTAGTTTATTCATTTTAAATTCTTCCTTCCACAAAGTCCTAGGACACAGGTAATTTCACAATGTCATTTGCAAATATATAACAGTGATGTTCTTTACTTTTTATTCAATACCGAATTTCTCAGTTCCATCTGAAAGCTTGTAATTGGTTTGTTTTCACATTGCTATAAAGAAATACCTAAGACAGGTCAATTTATAAAATGAAGAGGTTTAATTGGCTTATAGTTCTGTAGGATGTATAGAAAACATGATTCTGGTATCTGCTTCAGCTTGTGGGGAGGCCTCAGGAAACTTATAATCATGGTGGAAGGCAAAGGAGGATCAGACACATCACATGACTGGAGTAGAGCAAGAGAGGGAGTGAGTGGGGAGGTGCTACACACTTTTAAACAACTAGGTCTTATGAGAACTCACTATCAGAATAACAGCACCAAGGTAATGACACTAAACCATTCATGAGAAATCTATGATCCAGTCACCTCCCACCAGGCCCCACCTCCGACATTGGGAATTAAAATTTGACATGAGATTTCGGTAGCAACACAGATCCAAACCATATCAGACCTCACAGAATGCCCAAGAATATGTTCTGAGATATGTTTCGCTAAGCAATTTGTCATTGTGTGAACATGACAGCATATACTTATACAAACCTACTGGTATGTAGTGATATAGCTACTATACTTACCATGAATGGATTTTGCAAGATGGGATATTGCTCTTAGTGAGTCAGTGAATGAGCAGTGAGTGAAGGTGAAGACCTAGGCCATTCCTGTACACTAGTGTAGAATTTATAAACACTGTCTACTTAGATGCATTAAATTTATTTAAAAATAAAGTAGGCCGGATGTAGTAGCTCATGCCTGTAATCCCAGCACTTTAGGAGGTTGAGACAAGTGGATCACAAGGTCAAGAGATTGAGATTAGCTTGGCCAACATGATGTAACCCCTTCTCTACTAAAAATACAAAAATTAGCGCATGGTGGCACATGCCTGTAATCTTGGCTACTCAGGAGCCAGAGGCAGGAGAATTGCTTGAACTTGGGAGGCAGAAGTTGCAGTGAGCTTAGATCATACCACAGAGCAAGACTTCATCTCAAAAAAAACAAAAGTCAATAAAAATAATAAAATAAAGTAATCATGCTATGACATTACGCAGGTGTGTTCATTCATTCTTGCACTGCTATAAAAAACCCGAGACTGGGTAATTTATAAGAAAAGAGACTTAATTGGCTCATGATGCCACAGGCTGTACAGTAATCATGACTTCAGAGTCTGCTTGGCTTCTGGTGAGGACTTCAGGAAGCTTTCAATTGTGGCAAGGCAAAGAGGGTGTAGGCATCTCCCATGGTGGAAGCAGGAGCAAGAGAGAGAAAGGGGAGAGATGCTACATACTTTTAAACTAGATCTCATAAGAACTCACTCACAATCATGAGGAAAGCACTAAGAGTATGGTGTTAACCATTCCTGAGAAATCTGTCTCCATGATCCATTCATCTCCCACAAGGCCTCACCTCCAATATTGGGGATTATAATTCATCATGAGACTTGGTAGAGAAATATATCCAAACTATATCAGAAGGCTATTAAGTTACTAGTGATAGAAATTTTTCACATTCATTTTATTATAGGACCATTATCTAATGTGTTGTTCATCATTAAACAAAGCATTGTTGTACACCACATGACTGTACACATACTTGGTTGATTCCGTTTCTCTGGAGAAGCTCAGTTAGCAATCCAAGGGTGCTTTTTCTTTTTTAACTTTAAATAACGATTAAAGTTAAAAAGAAAGTACACAAACCTACCTTCAGCCTTAGTCAACTTACAAATATCATCAAATAAGTCTTAATTATCCCAAAAGATGTACTCTCTCATGTCTCCTTTTAGCACAATGGACTAATTCAGATTCATTTGGAAAGTAATATGAAGTTTTTTCTTATTGGATGACTAGGTAAATGTGGGTTTTCTTTTGTTAGAAATATTAAGTAGTATTCATTCTAAAATGTTCAAATGACATACTATTATAAACTCATACCTGGAGATTGTGCTTAGGTGATGAATTATACCATTGTCATTAGAGATTAGCCTATATTATATATCCTATCTTCTAATTCATCCAAACAATAATATATCTTCCTCTCTCATACTTCTTCTCTTTGCTGTTATAACAGAAAATGAAAATTCTGAATACTTACCTGTATGTAATAATATGTGAAAAAAAAAATTAGCACTACAAATAGTATCTCCAGAATGCTTTTATGCCTTCTTGAAATTTGAAGTAAAATGTGAGACAACATAATTTAAATTGCTAAGGATAGTGAAAATTGATGATTTATTTTACTATTATATCATCTCTAGACAATCTTATCATTTTTCTATTTTCTTATTTTAGTATTTTTGGCATAGTTAAAATAATTGCTGAGTAAAAAAATAAACAATTCTTTGGATGATTACATATCAAATGTTTTAATACAGAGAAAAATAATATATCTGCAATTTTATATTGTATTTCAGATTTATACAATTATCCAATAAGCCAAAAAGGTAATTGCAATGTAGAATAAGTTTGGAATATTATTTAAATATTTGTTACTTGAAAAGAATGTTCTTAAGAAAGAATACAAGCCATAAAATATCAATCTTCATAAACAGTTATACATGCTCAAAGAAATTTAATAACTAAAAATGGATCCACCAAACTTTAATGGTATATCAATGATTAATATTTTTTGCATTGAAAAATAATTTTAAATAAATGCATCATGTGCAAGCCAATCCTTGTTCTTAATATATCTGAAAAATGTTGGCTTGTATATTGAATATTTATTATGCAAATGGTTGCTACAGATAATTTTCAGATTTGCTGTAGAACACTTTGTGTTTAGGTGGCATTGGCATTGATACCATATGCAGAAATTGGCTAAATCATCATTTTACATGTAGAACAAACATACATTCAACAGATTGGGAGAAAGACTATTCATTTCTGAAATCATAAAAAATATTCTTGAAATAATTGTTTGCATATAAATCTATGTCATATTTGAATTGATTTTATAAGATTTGTATTTTATATGTATTAAGACTCACAGATATATATTTATTCAAATATACATATATACAAATACATATGAGATTTTTCTATTTTATATGCATTTTGCAATCCTTTTATTTTAATTTCCATACCCTTGTTTAAGTAAAATATGGTCTGAAAACAGACAAGAATTAATAGGCTCAGGTAAATTAACATGCTGCAACAATGTCTCAGGTTTCATTAGTCTTAATGGATTTCTGCTTTAAACATTTATTTACAAAATAAGACATAGGTATTTCTACCCTTACAGAGCAGGTACTAATCTGGAGGTAAACACTTTGAAAAACATTGCATTAATTATTTAGGTAAAGCCACTCTTTAAGAACTATTCAATTTAATCAGTTCTAAAACTTATCAGAGAGGATAAGGCTGCTTTCACTTCCAGAGAAGTTTGAGTAATTAGAAAAATAGTTTTATCTGATTTTCCAAATTTGTATATACAGTCAATTGCTTCATGAATTCCTAGAAAAAAATAGACAGATGTATAGGGAGTAGAAGATTGATAATGTCCTTATTTTTTTTTTTTTTTTTTGCCTTTTTTTATTTATTTATTTATTTATTTATTTATTTATTTATTTATTTTTATTGCATTATAGGTTTGGGGGTACATGTGCAGAACGAGCAAGATAGTTGCATAGGTACACACATGGCAGTGTGCTTTGCTGCTTTCCTCCCCTTCACCCACACTTGGTATTCATCCCCAGGCTATCCCCCCCAGCCCCCCCCTGCTGTCCCTCCCCCATTCCCCCCAACAGTCCCCAGTGTATAGTAGACTGCCTCTCTGTGTCCACATGTTCTCATTTTTCTCACCCACCTATGAGCGAGTATATGCGGTATTTCTTTTTCTGTTCTTGTGTCAGTTTGCTGAGAATGATGTTCTCCAGATTCATCCATGTCCCTACAAAGGACACAAACTCATCATTTTTGATTGCTGCATAATATTCCATGGTGTATATGTGCCACATTTTCCCAGTCCAGTCTATCATCGTTGGGCATTTGGGTTGGTTCCAGGTCTTTGCTATTGTAAACAGTGCTGCAATGAACATTCGTGTGCATGTGTCCTTATAGTAGAACGATTTATAGTCCTTTGGATAGATACCCAGTAATGGGATTGCTGGGTCAAATGGAATTTCTATTTCTAGGTCCCTGAGGAATCGCCACACTGTCTTCCACAATGGTTGAACTAATTTACACTCCCACCAACAGTGTAAGAGTGTTCCTATTTCTCCACATCCTCTCCAGCATCTGCTGTCTCCAGATTTTTTAATGATCGCCATTCTAACTGGTGTGAGATGGTATCTCAATGTGGTTTTGATTTGCATCTCTCTAATGACCAATGACGATGAGCACTTTTTCATATGTTTGCTGGCCTCATGTATGTCTGCTTTCGTAAAGTTTCTATTCATATCCTTTGCCCATTTTTGAATGGGCTTGTTTGTTTTTTTCCTGTAAATCTGTTTGAGTTCTTTGTAAATTCTGGATATCAGCCCTTTGTCGGATGCGTAAACTGCAAAGATTTTTTCCCATTCTGATGGTTGCCGATTCACTCTAGTGACTGTTTGTTTTGCTGTGCAGAAGCTGTGGAGTTTGATTAGGTCCCATTTGTCTATTTTGGTTTTTGTTGCCAATGCTTTGGGAGTTTTGTTCATGAAGTCCTTGCCTACTCCTATGTCCTGAATGGTTTTGCCTAGATTTTCTTCTAGGGTTTTTATGGTGTCGGGGCTTACGTTTAAGTCTTTAATCCATCTGGAGTTAATTTTAGTGTAAGGTGTCAAGAAGGGGTCCAATTTCTGCTTTCTGCACATGGCTAGCCAGTTTTCCCAACACCATTTATTAAATAGGGAATCCTTTCCCCATTGCCTGTTTTTGTCTGGTTTATCAAAGATAATATGGTTGTAGATGTGTTGTGTTGCCTCCGATGCCTCTGTTCTGTTCCATTGGTCTATATCTCTGTTTTGGTACCAGTACCATGCTGTTTTGATTACTGTAGCCTTGTAGTATAGTTTGAAGTCTGGTAGCGTGATGCCTCCCGCTGTGTTCTTTTTGCTTAGAATTGACTTGGCTATGCGGGCTCTTTTTTGGTTCCATATGAAATTCATGGTGGTTTTTTCCAGTTCTGTGAAGAAATTCAATGGTAGTTTGATGGGGATAGCATTGATTGTGTAAATTACTTTGGGCAGTATAGCCATTTTCACGATATTGATTCTTCCTAACCACGAACATGGAATGTTTCTCCATCTGTTTGTGTCCTCTCTTATTTCATTGAGCAGTTGTTTGTAGTTTTCCTTAAAGAGGTCCCTTACATTCCTAGTGAGTTGTATTCCTAGGTATTTTATTTTCTTTGTAGCAATTGTGAATGGCAGTTCGTTCTTGATTTGGTTCTCTTTAAGTCTGTTATTGGTGTATAGGAATGCTTGTGATTTTTGCACATTGATTTTATATCCTGAGACTTTGCTGAAGTTGCTTATCTGTTGCAGGAGCTTTTGGGCTGAGGTGATGGGGTCTTCTAGGTATACTATCATGTCGTCTGCAAATAGAGACAATTTGGCTTCCACCTTTCCTATTTGAATACCCTTTATTTCTTTTTCTTGCCTGATTGCTCTGGCTAGAACTTCCAGTACTATGTTGAATAGAAGTGGTGAGAGAGGGCATCCTTGTCTAGTGCCAGATTTCAAAGGGAATGCTTCCAGTTTTTGCCCATTAAGTATGATATTGGCTGTTGGTTTGTCATAAATAGTTTTTATTACTTTGAGATATGTTCCATCAATACCAAGTTTATTGAGGGTTTTTAGCATAAAGGGCTGTTGAATTTTGTCAAATGCCTTCTCTGCATCAATTGAGATAATCATGTGGTTTTTGTTTTTGCTTCTGTTTATGTGGTGAATTACATTTATAGACTTGCGTATGTTGCGTATGTCCTTATTTTTTATAACATTACATATTATTCTATAGACTGTAATTATCACATGGTTTCTGTACGAACATGAATGCTCAGATCTGCAAAGCATAGAAACATACTTTACTGAGACTACATTACAATGAATTTGATCTCTTCAATGTCAAGTCCAGCCACTATGTGTGAGAGCACATGTGGGCTGTATATAGAGCTCTATTTTCCCTTCCTTCACCTGCCTCAGCAGATTAATTGATTACATTCAATATCATAACTTTTATCAAAGCTCTTTTTCAAAATTCCCCAAGCAATCATGGACAATTGCATTGCTAGCATATTTCCCAAATCCCCATTGCCCCTCAAGCACTTCTGTAACAAGCTGGAAAAAACAGGCAGTTATACAAGTTAAAAATACAACTTAATAAAAATGATTCAGAATAAGGATGTTAAATATCATATTCCAAGGGATTCTAAAGACAGAATCTTTTATTTGTCTGTAACTTATACACATGGCTGAAGGTACAGCACCACTTCTAGGGTGCTTCCCAGGGCCTTAGTGTTAAGAATCGTATCTTTACTTTTTTTTTTGTAGTCCATGGACGCCTCAGTCTTAATACTCCCTCTCTTGTTCCCCCAAAATAAGGTTCAGAAAAAAATACATAAGGACCTATCCTACTCTTTTAAAACTAGAAGATACCAATAAGCAAAATCAGAATCAATTATATCAAATTAAAAGTTGGATACTGGTGGGGACTAGTACAAAGAAATTCAAATGACTAAATATGGAATTAGTAAGAGAGTCATAGATCCAAGCATCTTAAAACTAGCTCAACTACACAGAAGATGGCCAACAAGTTGTTATGAGGGAAGGGTGGGCATCCTTAAAAAGGTGTTTCAACATTAGTGGGTTTTATGACTAAACTTCTGGGTAAATTGCTGGGTAAATTGCTTGACACAGCAATTTGTGTCAAGCTATCATAAAGAAGTAATCATTCTATTTTGACATGTAATCATTCTATTTTGACACACAAAAATAGAACGCAGCATAGGGCTTAGGGGAGTTAGGAGTAGCATGGAGTTAAGGAAAATGGGAAGAATTTTTATTTCCAAAGCAATTTAAGATAGGAGAAAGTGAATTTGATTGACTTGATAATTTTTGACCAGAGCTAGCAAGCAATCTTTCAATTTTCATCGAAAGCAGATGGTATGAATGTGTCAGATGGGAAGCCAGGTGGCATTTAGAAATCACATTTTTTCTCTGAGAACTCAATTGCTATTAGCATATAATAGGTAACTCTCTTGACATATTGTCAGGTATCCTATTGCTCTCTTTGCATGTTCTATTCTCCCTCAATACCATCCTGGTACTGATTGAACAGTGCTGTTTTATGGCAACCTTGTTGCAGGAAAGCAGTAGGGAGGAAGGTAAATTTAAGTTGGTGCAAAACTAATTTCAGTTTTGCCATTCCTTTCAATGGCTTCTAAAGGATAGAAGTATATGCAGTGATTTGCTATAGTAAAGAATTATAATCGCCAGAGAAGATGTAAGGTTGGTAGTTTTCAATTTCATTTTAATGCAGTTATAATGGTGTAGACATTTTCCCAAGGTCCACTTGGCATTTCTATATAGCAAGTGGACTTAGAGTAATGGCTTATGGACACACAGCTACCAATAGAGTTTTGAACACTATTTGCCAATATCATGATACAACCTAGAATGACTAGTTTTAATAAAATAGTTATGGAGGATAGAAAACTTCTTTAATAAAACCAGATAAATTTGCTGAGGTAAACCCAAAAGAGGATAGGTAGATTTCTGAAGAGATCACATCCTAACAGAAATCATTAGTGCTGTTAGATTTTTTATAAATGTCATTGTGACAGTATCATAGGGCACTCAGCATGTGAATGGATATGGTAACTTTTGAGACCATCTATGTCTGGGACACATGTATAGCAGGATATGGATATACTATTACATATACAGGGCCATCAAAAGATCAGTGAAACATACTTAACATTTTTAATATATTACATTGACCTCAGAGGATATGTACTTCTTGTGAGTAAATTGAAGTACATTTACATGGCTAAGTGTAATCATTAAATCATGATGGCATAATTTAAATTGACCCATTCTGGATCTTAACCAGGGGCTGGTATGAGCATTGTTGTATTTTATGTATATGATATCTCTTATCTTCTGCTATGGCAAAAAATCTACAAATGTTTACGTGTGATGAACTCAATATTTTTTGACATTCTACTTTAATGAAAAGACACCTGTTCTATGGTTCTCTTTTGGCACTGGAGACAGGGCATAAACTCTGGCGAAAAATACATATTCACTTCATACATGTGGCATTTCTTTTTTGCTGATGCTGCTTCCAGTTTCTGAGTTCAGCTGTTAAAGATATAAGATGCTAGGCCGCATAAAGTCTACTTAACAGATTATCAATCACTGCTTCATGGGTTCTGGTTCTCACCATGTTAACTGACCTCTACTGTGTACAGCAAGCTTAGTTATTTATAGGATCATTAATTTTCATATCTCCCAGAGTCATCCTGTGAACATTTTTGGCCTTTGTGTTAGGGCAGCCATAAGGTTGGAGGTATATGGATTATAGTACACCAGCATCAAGGAATAAATAAACAGGTTATGAATTACTTCAGTGCTGTGCCTGAAGCTGATGGAAAACACCAGAGACTCAAGTCACTCTTGATTTATGGTTTCCCTAGGGGGAAGTGTTCTGACTGATATTTGTCTTTTCATTGAATGCCTGTACTTCTTATCAAGTTAACACAAGCAGGTAGTAATTTAATCATACGTTATTCTTGGCACAAACATTGAGATAGATGTTGCTTACTTTTATCTCAATGAGGATGCAGTGTATATTCCAGAGTAGCTAGCTGTTGCTGCTCTTAATTTTTGTAGATGGGTTTTCTTGATTGATTTGTTTGTTTGTTTTAGTAGGGTAGGGGACAGAGTTACGTTCAAAATAAGACCAAATTAGTTCCTCCGCTATTGGAAGCCTTCGGGGTTCTCAGTAATGGGTCTGATGGTGTTCAAACTGAATTCTTGTAATTGAAATTACATTTATCTAAAGATTATAAGGAGCAATAGTCACTATGTTGCAGGTCAATGAGAAAAATTTAGCCAGAGCATCTGAATACCAAAATCTGTATTAGTCAGGTTTTTTTTTTTTTCACACCATAAATAAGATGTGTGTGTATATGTCAATATATCTGTATCTCCATCTCTATGAGTCTATCTAGGAATCTCTCTCCCTCTCTCGATCGCTTCCTATGTACCTATTGAGAATTTATGGAGCTGGTGGCAATGATTGTCAAAACTGGCAAGTCCAGAAAAGGCATGTTCTAAATGTTCTAAACAGGGCAGCCGTGGGGCTGGAGAACTAGGAAAGTGATACTGCAACTGAAGTCCAAAAGGTGATTTTACTACATCAATATAAGTCAGAGATTTTTTTCATGTCTGTAGGTTTCAGACATTTGTTCCTTCATTTTATAAAAGTGTTTTTAGTGCCTACTCTGTGTCAGGAATTAATCTAGGGGATGAGGAGACTTCACTAAACAAAATAAATAAAATCTTATTCCCATTGAATTTAATTCAAGTGTGGTCATGTCGGGGGATGGGGGGAGGAGTTGGAGTTAAATTTATATAAACATCACCTAAAATATCAAATGTTTATATGAGGAAGGGGGGAAAATAAAGAAGGCAAGAGAGAAAAAGGTGTCAGGTAATCCATCTTAACCTCTCTGAACATGCCTGCTATTTTCTGAGTAGGGCTTTTAGTCTTGCCACCAGCCCAAACAGAAGAGTTTGTCATAGCTAGAAAAGACGGCCTACTTTAGAATGTAATTTTTTGTTATTTTTTAGAGACTAGAGAAAGGCTGTATCTGGAGATGACAAAGAAAAATTCCAACTTAAATCTCAATTGGGATCATTGGCTTTCAAATGTGGACAACCCTCAGAAAGGCAAATTTTCATTTCATCTATTACATTTCCGAGTCCAAGAGATAAAAAGTTGTGACTTTTATATTGACAGGTGGGACAAAACAGTGGACTTTCAGCAAGTCATTCAAATTCAGTCGTCACCTGGAGAATTGAAGCTGACTCAAAAGGATATGGATTAAATGTAAAGGGTGAAGGTTTAAGTTCCATAAGGCTCAGATGAGGGTGAAGTTTCATCTTAATAATGGAAGATGTACAGTGCAAATGTGTAGTGCTACCAAGAATGTAATAATAGACTAGTCTTTTTTATTTTTGGAGAAGATAAATCTACTAAGGGAAGATGAGGTCTAATAACTAAGAAGGTTAGTGGGCTAGACACAATTGAATGTCTTGCTAGACACAATTGAGTTAAATGCAATACAGGTAAAGAATATGTAGGATAGGAAATTCTTAGGTATAGTGTTTGATTTGAAGGCCAATGGGACTATGATGTAGAAAAATTAATTTGTCTTAAAGAATAGAGAAAACATGGGCAAAATCAGCAGCTTCTAACTAATGGTTTTAACATAAAGTAAAAGAAAGTGTCTTACATTATTGTTTCCATTCTTGAAAACATTCTTAAATATTTTTTTGTGATGCCACATTTTAAATTTCTTTTTTGGCCATTTCTGACCAAAATGTTATGTTAGGTTTCCTCATATGTGTCTCTTTCAGTTTTACTCACCTAACTCTATATTGCATTACTGTGACATCTGGTTAAACCATCAACCCAAAAATTACAGAATAGCTTAATTATGAAAAATGTGACTCCTCAATATTTATTTAGATATTGAAATGACTAATGATTTTCTTCTGTAGTTAAAAAATACAAATAAATTATTGATAACTACTAAGTGTATAAATGAAGCAAAATAAAAAACTACAATCCATTATGCTAAGAAAAAATATAGACTTTTTAGCCATGGAAAATGCACAAGAAAAGAGACCTTCATACCAGTTTGTAGAAAACTAAGCATCTGTAAATCTAAACAGTAAGGCATGAGGTGGGGACACCAGAAATACAGAAATTGGTTATGGAAAGCATATAAACATTATGATAATAATAAATCTTATCACATGATCAGACATCCTACTCTGAAACAAGCCAGATTAGTAGCCACACACCAATGAACAAGGTATTTTTGGGGGGAAATTTTGACTCTTGCCTCATAGGGAGGGTAAATCAACCAAATAAAGTAGGATCAAGCAGCCTGGACATGTGAGACATTCTGACCCCATTGGACTGTGTTGTAAGAAAAGTAGGTAAAGATATGTCTATGGGCTTCTCATTAATCCTTTTGGGACCATATGACAATTTTTAGAGTAGAAAATATTTACTTTAAAAATCACCGATGCCTTCACTGATTTTTATTTATATATTCAATTAACACTTTCCTGGTAATTGTAGAGTTTTGATTATCACATAGTTGAGCATTAACTTTCAAATATTTCATCATTAGAATATTGTTGAGTCAATATTTCCCAAAACAAAGAAAAGAAAAAGTATGCTAGTTGAATTAAAACTGGGAAGTCAACAACCCTGACTACTCAGCATTCCCTTCAGTCCCTACAGCAGAGACTCATTAGCAATCTCTATGAAGCTAGGAGTTGAGTGGGGCTCAGTTTGGAAACCACTCATCTGAGGAATCTCTAGAGGATACAGTTTAATTAATTATGATAATGGTTCTTCGAAACTGGAAGCTTGAAGAACAATATTTTCAGCTACTTATTTAAACTAATGCGGAGAACATGGTCTAATGCAACGTTTAAACACTGCAGTTTATAATCAGTCCTCACTTTTTTGGAAATATGCTACAATATTTCCAAAAGTTGTGTATTTACAAATCCATGATCTGGCTTAAAATAGAAAATCCTGCAACTCTGAGCCTACGGTACTGCAGTTCAACAATTAACTGAATTTAAATTAATCTGTGCTTATGAACTGGGTACACACTCTTGCCATTTTTTTTTGGTCTTCTATTTTTATAAACACTTTTTGATTAACTGACTTACTCTTATCTGACTGCTTGTGTGAGCTTGCAACCAGTGTAGAAGAAAGAGTAAGGACACCTAAGTCAGAAATATTTGATTCCTGATTCCTAACAGTAAGTCTTATAATACTCAGAATCTAGGGCAAGTTAAAAATGTTGGATCCCTAATCTGTATAATGAGGGTAAACCAAAAAATGATTCACTCATTTGAGTGAGAATTAAATGTGTTAATGAATTTCATTTAGAAGGTAAAAATGGTGATGTTCACTGCATAACAAAGCAGAGATTACTTGCTTAACATAAATATTTACTAATGTAAATTAAGCATTAAAAATATAAATTAAGTTATGATTATATACTTATTCACCACCATTTGTTTTTCACTCCCTAGACATAATAAAATGTTACAAACTTAACATAAAATTCATAAGGAAATGTATATGATGTACTCTTCAGTTTGGGTAAATGAAGCTGGAGTCTTATGCAATTACATCCATGTTGATAGTTTCATTGAGCTACTGACTAGTGAAGCACTGCCATGCCCAGAAACCTGTTCTTAATTTGAGGTTATGCTAATCTTGTAACCTTGACCAAAGAACTTTTAAATTGAAAATCAGATAACTTATAAGATGGAATTAACTACTTTAAGTACTCAACAGCTAATTAACTTAGTGACCTTCTAGGCATGACTTGGGGAGATTTTTTAAAGGAATGCAGACAGAAAAGAGTATTGGACTAGTGCCCTTTAGGATTAAAGAAAATTCTAATGATGAGTATAATGAAGAGAATTTCATTAGTAGATAATTCATGCATTTGATATATACCAATTAATTGACTGGAATAATTACTTGGCTCTGATTTTTTTCTTTTAACTTTATTCCCTTATTTTACATGGCTTTTAGAAGCACAATTATTGCTAAGATCCTCTGAATTCTAGTTTACATTATTTTAGGGGATTAGTTAAACACTGTAGGTAATATACAAAAGGTATAGCCCAAGGATCATTTATTATATGTTAAATTGTTTTAGTCTTATACTTAAGTTATAACTAAAAACTGTAATGACATTTGTTATGCTTATTAACAAATTCAAAAATATCAAATAGACATTCATTGTGTAGCAGGTACTGTTCCACATGCTGGGATACAGTAAGTAAACAAAACACACGTGAAATACTGACATCATGAAGAAAACAAACAATTTGAGAAGTGAGTTAATAAGTAAATAAGGAAAATGTGTAGTATTTTAGACAAGTACTATAGCAAGCAAATACATTACAGAGCTATAGGGGTTACTGGCTTGTTAGCAGACAGGGGCTTAAATTTCAAATAGAGTATTAGGCTTTGTAGAGAAGGTGACATAAAGGTAATGACTTCGATTTCATCAGGGAGTAAACTGAGTATATCTGTTTGAAAAAACAATCAGGCTAGATAGAAAAATTTTGAGATAATAAAAACACCCCTGGATTGTTTCAGATACAAAAAAGATTGAATGTATGGAGAGGAAGGATGGAGGGTGAGATTAATGGAGATGAAGATCAAGATATAATTAGGATGCCAATCACAGGAAATTTTAGACACTGTAGGGCTTTTGGCTTTGATTATGAGATAGAAAGCCATTGAACAGAAAATCCATAAGACCTTCCTTATATTTTAAAAGGATTACTCTACCTCTCAGGTGGAGAATAGTCTCTGACAGTCAAATTTGGAAGCAGAAATATCATCTTGAAGTCTATATGATAGCGGATGGTGACATGGTGGTAGTGGTAGAAGCAGAGATAAATAATTGTATTCTAAATAAATTTTGAAAAGAGCCAGTAGGAACTGGGTATTGAACCCGGAGATTGAGAAAAACAATTTTATTAAAAGTGATTCCAGGTTTTTTGCTTTACACAACTAGATTAGAAAATACAAATGTAGATTACTAATGAAATGTTCTGATTGTCTTAAAGTGTAGTTTAAAATTTAACTTATGGCTAAATCTAATAGATAAAATATGTACTGACAAATAATGATAAGCTATTCCTCATATTATGATCAAATTAGAAATTTTCTAAGAGTCAAAGAGAGTAGACTATAATTATTCTGATATTTATTCTTTACTGTCTTAAATATCTTCTTGACTCAGTAATATTGGTAAACCTTAACTTGATACATCTTATTGATGAAATATTTTGACCTCATAAGCTATTTAACATTTTTTTACTTCTTTTTCATACTTAATTGCATTGCAGAAAATTAGATTTCACTTCTGGAACTAAAGAAAAGGCACCAATTCTTCCACCTACCTGCTTCATTAAAAAAAAATCTAATTTAAGTACATTAAGGAATGTTTAGGCAAGGCTTCATCTATTCTGCAAATATGACCAAACTATTTCTATAAACTTTTGCTAATTTTAAAATAACCTCAGAGATCTGCAGCACATAGTTTATAAGAAGGAAAAGGTAAAATAATTCCACAATTTTCCAATGGGATAAAAGGAAAGAAATTGCATAGTGTTCTAAAATTGGACAACACTTGAATTGATACAGCTTCAAATCTATGACCTGAAGCACTTTTCTCCCTGCTTCATTCTAATATTCAACTGATTCGAGTAATGGGGAAAGCTACCATTTTTAGGATAGTCATTTATCCTAGAGAGCTTTTTTTAAATTCTTCATTTTAAAAAAGTACTTTGAGTGAAAAACAGCAACATATTTTACAGTTACAATTGACCTTATACATTTAAATTTTAGGAAACTGCACCTATTGTTTCAAATAACTTTAATAACATTTTTTACATACCAAGATAAATCTCATTAAAGATGCAAAATACATAATGGTTAATTTTATGTGCCAACTTGCCTGGGCTAAGGTATGCCTCCATAGCTGGTCAAGCATTGTTAATGGCTGTGCCTGTGAGTGATTGGGAAGAGATCGGTATTTGAATTAGTACACTAAAGTAGAGCTCACCCTCATCAATGTAGGTGAATATCATCATATTTGTTCTTTCTGTGTCTGTCTCTTTTTCTATTACTTTACATAATAATCTCCAATTTTTCCAGCCTTTACTTGCAAAGACCATCTCTCATTAAACTCCCTAGACAAACTTTAGCCAAAACCAAATTACCATGTATATGTAAATCAGTTTCTGGATATTTTATTCTTATTAATTTATGTATACGTATATATGTAATATATACATACATATACATTTTTATAATGCTATAATTATATTTTTTTCTTAGACAAATAGTCAAGGCCTGAATAAAACAAAAAGGTGAAGAAAGCTTAAATGTGTTCTCTGCTTGAGCTAGAACATTCATCTCCTGCCCTCAGATATCAGAGCTCCTGGCTATGTGGTCTTTCGATTCAGACTGGGACTTTCATTATTGCCTCCCTTTAGTACTTCCAGTTTTTGTTTGCTTGTGTGGAGTCAGGATCTCACTATGTTGTCCAGGCTAGATTTCAACCCCTGGGTTCAAATGATCCTGCCTACCATGTAGCCTACCAAGTATATATGGAACTGGAACTACACCATGGGCTTTCCTGGGTCTTCAGCTCTCAGAGAGCAGATCATGGGACTTCTCAGTATTTATAATAATTTGAACCAATTCCTCATAATAAATATTTTTCTATTTATCTGTATACCTCCTATTCATTCTGTTTCTGTGGAGATCCTGTTCTAATACATTGGTATGCCAGTTAGGACTGTTTCAATGGGAAGTGACTAAAGTCCAGATAATAATGTGACATTATTGGCTCATATAACTCTGAAAGCCTGGGTTCATTAGATATGTTAGTAGCTCTTTGGAAAATACAATTTAATCAGAAAATGGGAATGAATCTACCTGAGATAACTTGGTGAAGCTCCATCTATAAAGAAAACTCAGGAACAAAAAACACACATTTTAACATGTTTATTGTATTAGTCTGTTTTTATGCTGCAATAAAGACAAACCCATGATGGGGTAGTTTATAAAGGAAACAGATTTAATTGACTCACAGTTCTGCATGGCTGGGGAAGCCTCAGGAAACTTACAACCATGGTAGAAAGGAACACAAACACTTTCTTCAGGTGGTGGCAGAAGTGCAGAGCAAAGGGGAGAAATGCCCCTTATAAAACCATTATATCTTGTGATAACTCACTATCACAAAAGCAGCATAGGCGAACCACCCCCATGATTTAATCACCTCTGACAAGGTCCCTCGTGTAGGGAACCAGCCCTACATCACCCGTGGGTACCTGGATTTCAGTGGGACAAAGGAATGAGAAAATCGACAGATTAAGAGAGAAAGTGGGACCAGGTGGTCAACACTTTATTACTTTAGAGGAGACAGTGAAGGCCCCAACCTCTGATCATCCACACTATTTATTGATTATAATCACTTTGATCTATAGGGTAGGGGTGGAGTGATGGTGGAGCGAATCAGTGAGCCAGAATTGGTGTGTCATTCTAAAGAGAGATAACAGTGACGGTTTGGGAGTTTCGCAAAACAAGAACATCTGGTTACCTTTAGCCTATTATCTATGTGCAGCTGATGGAACACGGGCCTTACAAGGAGCCTACGAGTCTGGCTACATCATAGTGTTACAAAGCAGTTTTGCATCCTTGAGCACAATGTTTATGGTGACAGAGCCTAGGTCACCCTGCACTGGAACATGAGGCGTGGAGAGGCTTTCCCTTCTCAGTGGCCTCCTGCTGCCTTCTACAGTTTGTTGTTCCTTGTTTATGTTACTCATAAGCAATTTATGTAGATACTCTATAAGTCCTTTCTCCTTTGCTGCTTTTCCCAACACCCCATCCCGGCAACATGTGGGGATGACAATTTGGATTACAACTCAAGGTGAGATTTAGATGGGGACACAGAACCAGACCATACCATTTATGTATGTAAGAGACTATTTTATAGAACTAGGCTATCTGAATTAAAGACACTGCAGATATTTGGGAAAAAAAAAAGGAAAGAAACTCACAGGTTATTAAAGTTAGTGACAAGCTCTATGTAATGAAAAAAAATGGCAGGATTTTTCCCCATTATTATCATATCTGTAAAAACTATCTCACATCTACAGATATCAGTATTTGAAAGGAATAAAATAAAGTGTTTCATAGGGATTTAGAAACTTAGAGAAAACATCGCAACGCATTACCATTTGGTGACCTATTGATACACCATGACTGTCTTTTCCACATGTGCTTTTTTGTAGTAAACCCATTCCCCTCACACCCAGATCATGACAACCATTGGTATACTTTCTGCCTGTGTGATTTTTTTTTCTAAAATGTCCAGTGAATAGAACGATTCAGTAGTTATTGTTTTGTGTTTAACTTCTTTCACGTTTTGCACTACTTTTGAGATTCACACTGATCTTGCATCTATCAGTAGTTTATTTCTTCTTTTTGAGTAGCATTATATTGTACTGATGCAACAGTTTATCAATTTACCTGTTGATGGACATAATGAATATTTATGGTTTCTGTATGAACACACTTTTAATAAAGGTAATGATTGCACACATGCTTTTACTTCTTTCAGGTAAATACCCAGTAGCGGTATTGCTAGAATATGTAAATGTTACTTAACTTTATAAGAAATTCAAAACTGTTTTCTAAACTGGCCACTCTATTTTGCATTCCCTGTGACAACATATGAGTGTTCTAGATGCTCATCTCCACTTGGTGTTGTCAGTGTCGATGATTTTAACCATTTTAATATGTGTGTAATGATATTACATTATGATTATAATTTACATTTCACTCGTGACTAATGAGGGTTCCTCAGCAGTGACTCAAGGTTAGTGAGTCATTTCTCATGTATTTATTGTGGGAATGTTAATTGGTGAAATGTCTGTTTAAATCTTTTGCCAATTTTATTATTGGATGGTTTGTGGTTTGTCTTTTATGACTGAATTCTGGTTAGCAGTTCTTTATCAGAAATGAAGCTAGCAAATACAGTCTATGGCTTGTGATTTTATTTTCCAAATAGAATATTTGAAAAGAAGAATTTTTAAAAATTTGATGAAATTTATCAACTTACTCTTTAATGTTTTGTGGTTACTGTGTCTTTTGAAATTAACTCATATTTAATTTTAAACTATATTGTCATCTAGAGGTTTTATTGGTTTTGGTCTTACTTGTAGGTCAATGATCTATCTCAAGTTTAGCTTTATATAAATTAAGGGTTGATGCACTTTCTTGCCTTTCATTCTCTTTCTCTCTGTCTTCCTCTTTTTCTATTTCTTTTCATAAGAATATCAGATTTTTCCAAACTTTTTTTGGAAAGACCATGTCTCCAATTGAACTACCTAAATAATTTTAGCCAAAATCAAATTACCATGTATTTTGGAACACTCTATTCTAATTAATACATATATCTTCATATACAAATATTTAAGTGTCTTGATTTACAGTAAGCATTGATATCAGATAGGACAAGTCATATTGTATTTTTTTTTTTTTTCAAAATTGCTTTGGCTATCTTGTGAGCTCTGTGCTTTCAAATAATTTATTTAATTAAGCTATCTCATTTTGAGATACTTATAAATTAGCATAAAGTTGTAAGAAATAACATAGAGATATCCAATATACTCTTTTTGTTTTGTTTTGTTTTTTTTTTTTTTTTTGCGATGGAGTTTTGCTGTTTTGCCCAGGCTAGTGTGAAGTGGCAGGATCTCAGCTCACTGTAACCTCTGCCTCCTGAGTTCAACCTATTCTCCTGCCTCAAGCTTCTGAGTAGGTGGGATTACAGGTAACCCCCACCATGCCTGGCTAAATTATTGTTAGTAGAGTCGGAGTTTCACCGTGTTGGTCAGGCTGATCTTGAACTCCTGACCTCACGTGATCTGCCCACCTCAGCCTCCCAAAGTGCTGGAATTACAGGCATGAGCCACTGTACATGACCTATCCCACATACCCTTTATTCAACCTCCACCCATGTTAACATCTTGCATAATTCTAGTAAATCTCACAAACAATATATTGACATTGATGAAAGTCACCAACCTTATGCTAATTTTTGACTTAGTTACATTGACTGATACATATTCTGGTGTGTGTGTGTGTGTGTGTGTGTGTGTGTGTGTGTGTGTGCACGCAGCAGGTGTTTGTATTTAGTCCTGTGAGATCTTATCACATACATAAATTGGTATAATCATTACTGCAACCAAATAAAGAAGAGTTTCATAGCCCCAAGGATTTCCTGTGATACTCATTTAATAAAATGTTATTATTGCTGGGTGTGGTGGCTCACACTTGTAATTTCTGCACTTTGGGAGGCCGAAGCAGGTGGATCACGAAGTCAGAATTTTGAGACCAACCTGACCAACATGGTGAAACCCCATCTTTACTAAAAGTACAAAAATTAGCAGGGCATGATGGCATGTGCCTGTATCCCAGCTACTTGGGAGGCTGAGGCAGGAGAATTGCTTGAACCTGGGAGGTGGAGGTTGCAGTGAGCCGAGATAAGTCCACTGCACTCCAACCTGGGTGACCGAGTGAGGCAAGACTCTGTCTCAAAGAAAAGGAAAGAAAAAATGAAAATGTTATTATTTTACATCCATTTTATATGCAAAGGAAAGCTGTGAATATAGAGGAGAGAGTTTCTATATACTTCTCACTCAGTTTCTTCAATTATTAATGTCTTACATCACTATGGTATATTTTTGCAGTTAATGAGCCATATTGATATAATGTTATTAACTAAAATCCAGACATCACCCACATTACCTTAGTTTTAACCTGTTATTTTTTTGTTCCAGTCTCCTGTCCAGGATAACACATTACATTTAGTTTTTGTGTTGCATTTGTTTGCCCTTAGTTGTTGACAGTCTTTCATACTTTCTTTGCTTTTGATGATCTTGACTGTTTTGAGGAGTTCTGGTCAGTTTCTTTTGTAGTAAATACCAAATGGTATTTGACTGATGTTTTTTCTCATAATTGAACTGAGTTTATGGATCTTTTAAGAAAAACCACAAAGGTTAAATGCCATTTTCATCACAATATATCAAGAGTAGAAACGTGCAGTCAAAATGACTTATCCTCATTGATGTTGGCCTTGATTACATGGCTGCTCAGGTAGTGTTTGTCAGGTCTCATCACTGTAACGTTACTCTCCCCTCACTCCTCTTTCATATATATTGTATGCTTTAGAAGAAAATTACTATGAGCATCTCATACTTAAAAGTGAAGAGTTATGTTCCACTTTCTTGAAGTCAAGGAATCTACATATGAGTGCTTCTGATCCACTGGACTCTAATATATGAATTATCTTACCAAACTCATAACTAAATATAACTCCCAATACTGATTTTTATATTTTCATAGTTCAATGATTCCCTCTCTCAGTTTAATGACATTGTTTGAGTAGAGAAGCTCCAAGCTAAATTTCATCTCTGCCAGCAAAATGAGTCTTTGTCTTCAAAAGTGTTTTAATTCTTTACTATTATTACTATTTGGATATTAGAAGCATTGCCTTTTTTTTCAAATCTCCAACCTTCTGTATTCATATACTACTATTCTTTTCTTTCTGTTTCCAAATGATATAGTCATTTTTTTCATGTATTTTCTAATACCATATTAAATATAACCAGTAATGACCAAAGGCACAGTTATATAATTTTCTTTTTGAATAGCTTCTTCTGGAGCCTCAGGTTCCATAACCATACTTTCTGCCTTTCAAGTTATTATAGGCAACCAATTCATTACTTCCTATGTTAATTTTGCCAAACTATCTCTTGCTCAGTGAGCCAATGTCATACTCAACTTATTTTTTTTATTATTGTAGAATACTACTTCAAAGGACCTGTATCAGCATTCCCCATAGTAGGCTAACTGCTGAAGAAACAGCTCCAGATTTCCATACTTGACACATCAAAAGTCTACCTCTTGCTCATGCAATAGCCTAGCATAGGTATTCCAATGTAATACAACTTAATTTTTTTGTTATTGAAGAATCCTACTTTAAAGGACCTGTATCGGCATTTCCCATCATATGCTAACTGCTGCAGAAACAGCTTCAGATTGCCATGCTTGATATATCAAAAGTTTACCTCTTGCTCACACAATATCCCAGTATAGGAGTTCCAAGGCAGGATAGATGGGTTTAACATATATTGTTAAACAGTAATGATTGAGATATGGGACTTAGAGACTATGAGATTGCTGAATTAACTACCAGATTTCTGGCTTCCCACCTGGATTTCTAGCAATGCCCTTTGCTAAGACAGCTCAAGAGTTGGATCAGGTTTTAGAGGAGTGACCACGAATAAGGTGTATGCATGTTGAATTTAAAGGGTCACTGACATGTTTGAGAATTGCATGAAAAGGCAGTTGCATAAATGACACAAAGAGAAGTCTGGGTTCAAGATAGACAATATTATTTGCCCTTGTACTTAGCCTAGCTCTGTGCTTCTAGCTGAAGATGGTAGATGTTTCAGTTTACTTGGGTTATTATTATTATTGTTATTATTATTATTTTGCCAAGGAGGTGAAATTGAAAGGATAAAGGGGCAAATAAATATATGGCATCTGTGTTGGGAAATATTTAAGATGGTCTCTAAGACTCTCACTGTTGGTATATCTGTGATTAAGTTGCATTCTATGATAGCAATTAAGGGGATGTTCAGTTGTGATTAAGGCTTTAATCAGTTGGACAGAGTTAACAATCGATTAACCTGAATGGGTCTTGCCTACTCTATTGATCCCTATAAAAGGGCTTAGACCTTTCCAAATTCAAGTTCTGTTCTTCTTGAAAAAGCACACTAGTTTGAGTTTCATAGGTACAAGGAGTGAATTCTGCTAGTAACCACATGAGCCTGGGAGCAGACACTGAGCTTCAAATAAGATCAGAGAACTGATAAATATTTTAACTGCAGCTTTGTGACAGATAAGCAGAGGAGTTATGTATACTATTCCTGGTCTCCTGACTCATTAACATAAGGAGATAACAATTTTCAGGCCCATAAGTGTATGGTTGTTATACAGCCATAGAATGTAAAAATAGCATTTATAAGTGTTATTAAATGATGAAACCTGTAATTTTAGTGGAATTAAAAGAAAATATAAAAGCAGAAAAATGCTCACAATATATAGTTAGAGGGATTGCTGCACTTTTCATCAAAATAAAGTTGAAGACCAGTTACTTTAATACACATAAAAATGACAATGCAGTCAAAATGGTGATATTTTAATGCAATAAATTTCTGCAGTCAAAATTTACCTGAATCAAAGTGCACAAGTAATTAGAGGAGACTGAAAGAGAAGTTGATTACATATAAAAAATTGAAAAAAATTACCTAGACTTTTGGATGAGCCATCCACATTGAAGTCCAAAGGACCTAATGGTAACAAGTCATTCTGGGAATCAAGAAATGGTGCCTGGTGTTATAACTCTTCAAACAACTACACACAAGAGACTAGGAGATAGATAAATAATAGTGATGATGGCAGTGAAGACTGGCATTAGGCTCAAAGGAGCAAGAGTTTTTCTGAGAATGTGATCAAGTACTTCTCTGGAAATCTTCCTTGTACTTCTACTAGAAATCTCCCTTGGGAACAGAGAACATAATGAATGCTTATTTCATGGTGGTGGTTTTGGATTCTGAGCCATCAAAAGCCAGCCAGATTTCCAAAAAGCAAATTGACAAAAATGTGAGCATGCAGGGAATTCCTAGATCATAAAACAAGAGCTTGATAAAACACCATGATTGAGTTTAGAAGGATAGGTAGAAGACAATAGAATGGTCCTTTCAGGACATACCATAAGAGAACATTCATGTGGACATTAAAAAGAAGAAAGTAGGAATATGAGGAATTATGAATTTAAATCTGAAAATGTGGTTGAAAAATAATGCAATTGAGTCAGATTCAACTGAGTAATTTGACCTTCAATAATGAATTATCAGTAATCTGCTAGCAAACAAATGTAAATATAGCTTCAAACTGAGAGAGCTTTCTAAGCATCAAAGCAAAGGAAAATAAATCAGACTGTGGAACTTCTGGTTTATTGAAAGAGAAGTTCATTACATATAAATAACTTTCTAAGTTTTTTATATTTGTAAAACTGTGAAGTTAAAAATAAAAACTTTATATCAAACTCTCCATAAACAGATTTAAAAGGAAAATGTTATAATAGACATGGTAAAAATATTTACTATTTATTTGAGAAGGATAAATATCATTTTAACACATTCCAAAATAATATAATCACTGAATGATAAAAGGTAAGCTGAGAGTAGAATAAAAAACAATTCTCAGGGAGCAGGGGATAATGGTGCTGTAGGAACAACTCAGGATTGCAGCTCTCAGTGAAGGTGCAGAGGGTGAGTGCATGCTGCATTTCCAGATGGATCTTTGTTGCCCACATAATGGGGTAATTCCCAGGTGTAGGAGAGACACAGGACACCAGTACAGCTGTTTCAGCTGGCACAGTCATTTCGGCTGGTGCTGCAGCACAGCGGCACTCCGCACAAAACACACTGGTCTGGGTGCCCTGTTAAACCAGCAATTTGAGATTTGGGAGTGCAGATTAGCATATTCATCTGATTAAATGGGACTTTGACAGTGAGCCAGGCCAGGAGATTCCTCAGAAGCAATGTTTGAGCTGGTGCAGTGGGTTGCTGCAAGGGAAATCACACAGATACCGGTGCCCTTTCAGTAGGCAACTGAAACACCTGGGAGACAGTCAACCATTCAATTTAAAAAAAAAATAAGGGTTCTGAGGCAGGGAGTCGGGTGATCAGGCTCAGGGGGTCCCACCCCCACAGGGACAAACAAAACAGCGAATCAAAATGCTCGAGGTTAAGAGTTTCACAGCAGGCACAGCCAAACCCAGGATGGTGCAGCTCTGTGGGGGTGGGGCGTTCACCATGACCGAGGCATTCCACCCCTACTGAGGTACTCTCCCATTGCTGATGCAGCCTGCCATTGCCGAGGCAACCCGCCATAACAGAGAGAGTCCACCAATAGAGAGGCAGGCCAACATCACCACAGCAGTTCTAACCACACCCATATAAACAGGACTACAGGGAATTACACTTGGCAGCAGGGCGGAGCCCATGGCAACAGGGCCGAGCCTACAGCAGCAGGGCAGAGCCCACGGCAACAGGGCAGACCCCACGGCAGCAGGGCGGAGCCTTGGCAGGCAAATAGTGACTAGACTGCCTCCTAGCTGGGCAGGACAGTGCAACGGATATGCATAAATAAAGCCCTAACTCCCTGAGACAGAGGATCTGAGGGAAAAAAGGGGTTTTGTGAGTTCTGCTGCAGCAGACTTAAACGTACCTGCCTAGCAGCTCTGAATGAACAACGGAGCTCACAGCTCAGCACTGGAGTTTCTATAAAGTACAGACCGTCTCCTCAAGCAGCTCCCTGACCCCCATATATCCAAAGAGTCACCTCAAAAAGGACTGATCAGACTGACATTTGGCGGACATCAGTCTGGGACAAAGATAGCAGAAGAAGAAACTGATAGCATCCCTCACTGTTCTGCAGCTGCTACAGGTGTACACCAGACAAGCAGAGCCTGTAGTTGACCTCAGGAGTCTTACAGCAGAGGGACTAGACTGTCAGAAAGAAAACTAAGAAACAGAAATACTTTATCATCAACAAGCTGGGCATCCACTCAGAGACCCAATCAAAAAGTCAGCAACTAATCAGACAACAGGTGGATAAATCCACAAAGATGGGAAGAAACCAGCGCAAAAAGGAGGAAAACACCTGAAACTAGAACACCTTGCCTCCTACAAAGGACCCAAACTCCTCACCAGCAAGGGAACAAAGCTGGATGGAGAATAAGTATGATGAAATGATGGAATCAGAATTCAGAAGGTGGGTAATGACAAACTTCCATGAGCTAAAAGAACATGTTCTAAATCAATGCAAAGGAAACTAAGAACCTTGAAAAAAGATTTGAGGAAATGATAACAAGAATGGACAACTTAGAGGGGGATATCAATGAATTGAAGGAGCTGAAAAACACAACATGAGAACTTCACGAAGCATGCACAAGTTTCAACAGCCGAATTGACCAGGCAGAAGAAAGGATATCAGAAGTCAAAGATCAACTCAATGAAATAAAAAAAGAAGCCAAGATTAGAGAAAACAGCACAAAAAGGAATGAACAAAGTCTCCAAGAAATGTCAGACTATGTGAAGAGACCTAATCTATGTTTGATAGGTGTACCAGAATGTGACAAAGAGAATAAATCTAAGCTGGAAAATACTCTTCAGGATATTATCCAGGAAAATTTCCCCAACCTGGCAAGGCAGGCCAATATCCAAGTCCAGGAAATACAGAGAACACCACAAAGATATTCAGCAAGAAGAGCAACCCCAAGGCACATAATTATCAGATTCACCAGGGTTGAAATGACGGAGAAAATGCTAAGGGCAGCCAGAGAGAAAGGTCGTGTCACCCACAAAGGGAAGCCCATCAGACTCACAGCAGATCTCTCAGCAGAAACTCTACAAGCCAGAAGAGACTGGGGGCCAATATTCAACATCCTTAAGGAAAAGAACTTTCGACCCAGAATTTCATATCCAGCCAAACTGAGCTTCATAAGTGAAGAAAAAATAAAATCCTTCATGAACAAACAAGTACTCAGAGATTTTGTCACCACCAGGCCTGCTTTATAAGAGCTCCTGAAAGAGGCACTACACATAGACAGGAACAACCAGTACCAGCCATTCCAAAAACATACCAAATGCTAAAGAGCATCAACAAAATGAAGATTCTGCATCAAATAATGGGGAAAACAGCCAGCTAGCATCAAAATGGCAGTATCAAATTTACACATAACAATATTACTTTTAAATGTAAATGGGCTAAATGCACCAATCAAAAGACACAGACTGGCAAATTGGATAAAAAGCCAAAACTCATTGGTGTGCTGTATCCAGAAAACCCATCTCACATGGAAGGATACACGAAGGCTCAAAATAAAGGGATGGAGGAAGATTTACCAAGCAAATGGAGAGCAAAAAAAAAAAGCAGGAGTTGCAATTCTCATCTCTGATAAAATAGACTTTAAAGCAACAAAGATCAAAAGAGACAAAGAAGGACATTACATAATGGTAAAAAGATCGATACAACAAGAAGAGCTAACGATCCTAAATATATATGGACCCAATACAGGAGCACGCAGATATATAAGGCAAGTTTTTAATGACTTACAAAGAGACTTAGATTTCCACACAATAATAGTGGGAGACTTTAACACTCCACTGTCAATAATCGACAGATCAACCAGACAGAAAATTAACAAGGATATCCAGGGCTTGAACTCAGACCTGGAACAAGCAAACCTGATAGACATTTACAGAACTCTACACCCCAAATCCAAAGAATATACGTTCTTCTCAGCACCACATCACACCTACTCTAAAATTGACCACATAATTGGAAGTAAAGCACTTCTGAGCAAATGAAAAACAACGGAAATCATAACAAACAGTCTCTCAGACCATAGTGCAATCAAGTTACAACTCAGAATTCAGAAACTAACTCAGAACTGCACAGCTTCATGGAAACTGAACAACTGGCTCTTGAATGTTGATTGGATAAACAATGAAATGAAGGCAGAAATAAAGAAGTTCTTCGAAACCAATGAGAATGAAGACACAACATACCAGTATCTATGGGACACATTTAAAGCAGTCACTAGAGGAAAATATATAGCAATAAGTGCCCATATGAGAAGAGTGGAGATATCCAAAATTGAGACCCTATCATCAAAATTGAAAGAGCTAGAGGAGCAAGATCAAAAAAACTCAAAACCTAGAAGAAGACAAGAAATGACTAAGATCAGAGCAGAACTGAAGGAAATAGAGACACGAAAAACCCTTCAAAAAATCAATAAATCCAAGAGCTGGTTTTTCAAAAAGATCAACAAAATAGACAGACCACTAGCCAGACTGATAAAAAAGAAGAGAGAGAGGACAACCAAATAGATGCAATAAAAAATGATGAAGGGGAAATCATCACAGATTCCACAGAATTCAAACCATCATCAGAGTATATTACAAACAACTCCATGCACATAAACTAGTAAACCTGTAAGAAATTGATAAATTCCTGGACACCTGTGTCCTCCCAAGCCTAAACCAGGAGGAAGCTGAAACTATGAATAGACAATAACAAGGTCTGAAGTAGAAGCAGATATTAAGAGCCTACCACACAAAAAAGGCCAGGTCCAGATGGGTTCACAGCAGAATTCTACCAGACACACAAAGAGGAGCTGGTACCATTCCTTCTGGAACTATTCCAAATAATCCAGAAAGAGAGAATCCTTCCCAAATCATTTTATGAGACC
Source organism: Saguinus oedipus (assembly GCA_031835075.1). Classification (NCBI taxonomy): domain Eukaryota; kingdom Metazoa; phylum Chordata; class Mammalia; order Primates; family Cebidae; genus Saguinus; species Saguinus oedipus. Next base: position 62,804,921 of record CM063171.1, on the reverse strand, counting down.
AACATCATCCTGACACCAAAACATGGCAGAGACTCAACAAGAAAAGAAAACTTCAGGCCAATATCCATGATGAACATAGATGCAAAAATCTTCAATAAAATACTGGCAAGCCAACTGCAACAGCACATCAAAAAGCTTATCCATCATGATAAAGTAGGATTCATCCCAGGGATACAAGGCTGGTTCAACATAACGCAAGTCTATAAACGTAATTCACCACATAAACAGAACCAAAAGCAAAAACCACATGATTATCTCAATTGATGCAGAGAAGGCCTTTGACAAAATTCAACAGCCCTTTATTCTAAAAACTCTCAATAAACTCGGTATTGATGGAATGTGTCTCAAAATAATAAAAGCTATTTATGACAAACCAACAGCCAATATCATACTTAATGGGCAAAAACTGGAACCATTCCCTTTGAAATCCGGCACTAGAAAAGGATGCCCTCTCTCACCACTCCTATTCAATATATTACTGGAAGTTCTAGCCAGAGCAATCAGGCAAGAAAAAGAAATAAAGGGTATTCAAATAGGAAAGGAGGAAGCCAAATTGTCTCTATTTGCAGACGACATGATAGTATATCTAGAAGACCCAATCGCCTCAGCCCAAAATCTCTGGAAACTGATAAGCAACTTCAGCAAAGTGTCGGGATATAAAATCAATGTGCAAAAATCACAAACATTCCTATACACCAGTAACAGACTTAAAGAGAGCCAAATCAAGAACAAACTGCCATTCACAACTGCTACAAAGAGAATAAAATACCTAGGAATACAACTTACAAGGAACATAAGGGACCTCTTCAAGGAAAACTACAAACCACTGCTCAACGAAATAAGAGAGGACACAAACAGATGGAGAAATATTTTATGTTCATGGTTAGGAAGAACCAATATTGTGAAAATGGCTATACTGCACAAAGTAATTTACAGACTCAATGCTATCCCCATCAAGCTACCACTGACCTTCACAGAACTGAAGAAAACCACCTTGAATTTCATATTGAACCAAAAGAGAGCCCGCATAGCCAAGTCAATTCTAAGCAAAAAGAACACAGAGGGAGGCATCACACTACCGGACTTCAAGCTATACTACAAGGCTACAGTAATCAAAACAGCATGGTACTGGTACCAAAACAGAGATACAGACCAATGGAACAGAACAGAGGCATCGCAGGCAACACAGCATATCTACAATGATACAATCTTTGATAAACCTGACAAAAAGAAGCAATGGGGAAAGGACTCCCTGTTTAATAAATTGTGTTGGCAAAACTGGCTAGCCATGTGCAGAAAGCAGAAACTGGACCCCTTCCTGACACCTTACACTAAAATTAACTCCAGATGGATTAAAGACTTAAACATAAGACCTGACACTGTAAAAACCCTAGAAGAAAATCTAGGCAAAACCATTCAGGACATAGGTGTAGGCAAGGACTTCATGACCAAAACACCAAAAGCATTGGCAGCAAAAGCCAAAATAGACAAATGGGACCTAAGCAACCTCCACAGCTTCTGCACAGCAAAATAAATAGTCACTAGAGTGAATTGGCAACCAACATAATGGGAAAAAAATATTTGCAGTTTACCCATCTGACAAAGGGCTGATATCCAGAATTTACAAAGAACTAAAATAGATTTACAGGAAAAAAACAAACAAGCCCATTCAAAATTGGGCAAAGGATATGAACAGACACTTTACAAAGAAGACATACATGAGGCCAACAAACATGAAAAAATACTCATCATCACTGGTCATTAGAGAGATGCAAATCAAAACCACATTGAGATACCATCTCATGCCAGTTAGAATGGCAATCATTAAAAAATCTGGAGACAACAGATGCTGGAGAGGATGTAGAGAAATAGGAATACTTTTACACTGCTGGTGGGAGTGTAAATTACTTCAACCATTGTGGAAGACAGTGTGGCAATTCCTCAAGGACTTAGAAATAGAAATTCCATTTGACCCAGCAATCCCATTACTGGGTATATATCCAAAGGACTCTAAATCAGTCTACTATAAGGACACATGCACACGAATGTTCATTGCAGCACTGTTTACAATAGCAAAGACCTGGAACCAACCCAAATGCCCATCGATGATAGACTGGACTGGGAAAATGTGGCACATATACACCATGGAATATTATGCAGCAATCAAAAATGATGAGTTCGTGTTCCTTGCAGGGACATGGATGAATCTGGAAACATCATTCTCAGCAAACTGACACAAGAACAGAAAATGAAATACCGCATATTCTCACTCATAGGCGGGTGATGAACAAGGAGAACACATGGACACAGGGAAGGGTGTACTACACACTGGGGTCTATTGGGAGGAATAGGGGAGGGACAGCCGGGGGGCGGAGCTGGGGAGAAATAGCATGGGGAGAAATGCCAAGTGTGGGTGAAGGGGAGGAAGGCAGCAAAACACACTGCCATGTGTGTACCTATGCAGCTATCTTGCATGTTCTTCACATGTACCCCAAAACCTAAAATGCAATAGAAAGAAAAAAAAATTCTCATTCCCCAAAATATGAAGTATTAAAGTCATAAGGATTCAAAGAATTAAAAATTAAACTAAAATAATTTTATTTGATAGTCATTTTTAAATGACAATGCATACATATTATATTTGTTATTTATTATTGCATAAAACATTGCCACAGACATGGCAGCATAAAACAACATAATATATGATTTCAAAGTTTCTGTGAGTCACGACTCCAGGCCAGGGTATCTACCTGGGGGTTCTCTGCTTGGGGTCTCAAGAAGGTGAAGTGATGGAGCTGGCTGGCCTGCCTGTATTCCTCATGTGATTTTTTGGAAGAATTTATTTTCTTGCAGCTGTAGGACTAAGGTTTCCGTGTCCATGTTAGCCTTCAGTTGGGGACACTTTTATCTCCCACAGGCTTCCCTCAGTTCTTTGTCATGTGCCTCCTGTGGGCAGTTCACAACATGACTCTTGACTTTTCTCTGTGCCAGCAGAACCTCTTCCCTCTGATTTCTTCTTTCCCTCCCGACAGCTATAACAGAGACTTCTATCACATAATGCAATCACAGGAGTGACTATTCCATCACTGCTTGTCACATAACATAACCTGATCAACGGAGACACTACCCTATCATACCCATAGTTTACATTGGTGCTCAGGTGCAGGGGCTATACAAGAGTTATATATTTTAAGATTTTGGGCAGCGTGCTGTGGCTCTCACCCATAATCCCAGTACTTTCGGAGGCTGAGGTGAGTGGATCATGAGGTCAAGAGATCAAGACCATCCTGGCCAACATGGTGAAACCCCATCTCTACCAAAAATACAAAAACTTACTGGGCATGGCAGCACATGCCTGTAGTCCCAGCTACTCAAAAACCTGAGGCAGGAGAATTGCTTGAACCCAGGCAGCAGAGGCTCAACCCAGGCAGTGAGCCAAGATCATGCCATTGCCCTCCAGCCTGGCAATGGAGCAAGACCCCATCACCAAAAAAAACAAAAAAAAAAAAAACAAAAAAAAAAAACAGATTTTTTTTTTTCCCTGAAGAAATAATCTGCTAGAGTACTCAACAAAGTGCTTTGTGAAATGCTAAACAAGATTTTTTTAAAGTGTTCAAGGATATGTGATTAATTATATAGATTCATAGAATACAGTAAATGAAATATTTTAAAACTTTAAATATTGTATAATGCTAATTAAAGAAGAAAGTATTTAAATAATGTGTATATTAATTATACAAAGGAAAATACTAGTGAATGGATACTCTATTTGTTTATAATAATGATTACTTTTTTAAATCTTTTTTATTTTTTCTAGACTTAAAATTTTTAATGTTATAATTATTACTAATATTGGTTTATGCCATATTAGTAAGATAGCTTAACTGTAATAGCACAAAATAAAAATTTATTTTTTCATTTCATATATGTATCCATGCACTTATTACATTTCTATGTAATTATAAAATATATATAATTTATTATTGCTAGAAATCATTTTACTTGAGAAACACCAAGATATTGGCCTTTCACATTTGTAATACTTTAGATACTCTATGATTATATAAATTGCCAAAAATGTAAATTTTAAGTTTTGAGGTGAATTAAAAGCAAAATTCTTGGTAAAACTTAATAAGTATTAATACCTAGAAACAGAAAGCTCTTAGTATTTCATCTTTTGCAAATTCCTTAATGTTCTCCATTATAAATATTTCTTATAGCAAATGGAGTTTTGCATGATATAGATTTGTATATAATAATCATCTTAGTACGTATTGGAGAAACTTCCTATTGACTAGTACTCAAGTATAAAAATTTTGAAATTTAAAGAATTGTTTTGTCTTTCCCATGAGAAATTAATTTACTCTAAATTGATGCCTTCATTTATAACATTTAAGTATAAAAAGCACCAAATTTGTATAGTATTTGCCTTGGTGGCTTTCTAAAATAATATTAAAACAGAGTAGTATTAATGATAAAGACAAAATTTATTTTTGACTTTGGTTATTAGGTATATTTTGGGTTTGTGTTGACCAGATGGATTATAATACTCATTAAACTGCTGAACAGAAAAATGGGAATATGTCTTGGTGATAATGTTTTTTATCATGCTTAACATCTGCATTTCTAGTTTGTCTTAATTATGTACATATACAATTTGGTCAATGTTTTGCATTTCAAAAATCCTTTCTAATTTCAAATGTATCTGATATTCATAAGAGCAATTATGTATTTAAATGAGACAATCATTGTCTAACTGGCGTATTTCAATTTCCACTGAGATGTGCCAATTAACTAGAACCCACTGTAGACCATAATATCTCCAACAGAGAATTTTTGAACTATCAGCTAAACAAAGCAGTTTTGAAGTAGCATATCCTAAAGTTTATTTCTGGAAATGGCTTTCACCAAGGAGATTTGTGCTGAAATGCATAAATAGCACTTGAACTAAAATGTATAACATCATTCACTATGCTTTGTTCACCTGTATATTCCATGTCCTTTTGTTTTCTTCCAGCAAATGTAATGGAGTTAGGGTGTTGGAATAATGTTCAATCATCACATTTCAATTTAATATCTTAAGAACATTGTGCTAGCTTCTCTAGGTGCCTGAGCAAAAAGGCAAGAAGTTGTCTTCCCATTCTTAAAAGCACTCAAAGCAGTGATGATTCTGCTTATCTATTATCTCTGTATCTAGCTAGCTTTCCATCTATTTATCTATCTAACTACCTATCAATCATCTATCTATTTACCCTATATTGCAGTTTATGATTAACTGTGACAATAATTTACATGGGATATTAGAACTATTGTATTTTAGATAAGATTGCTCAATTCTTTTTTAGTATCTTAAGATGGATGCATTGAAATATTTATTTAAACCAGTGCAAAACATCAAATTTACCAATTAATAAAGTAAGAAATATTTCAAATTTAATGTAAAGGGAGACTGATATGATTTGGCTGTTTACCCACCCAAATCACATCTTGAATTTCCATGTGCTATGGAAGGGACCCAGTGGAAGGTAATCGAATCATGAAGGTAGGTCTTTCCTGTGCTGCTCTCATGATAGCAGATAAGTTTCAGGAGATCTGATGGTTTTGAAAAGCAGCACTCTCCCTGCACAAGCTCTCTCTCTTTGCCTGCCACCATCCACCTAAGACGTAACTTGCTCCTCCTTGCTTTCCGCCATTATTGTGAGGCCTCCCCAGCTGTGTGAAACTGTGAGTCCAATTAAATCTCTTTCTTTCATAAATTATCCAGTCTTCAGTATGTCTTTATCAACAGCATGAAAACAGACTAATACACTAACTTATCCCATGGCCCTAATAATTATAATCTATATTTTATTGAGACAATCAATCATGTTTGCTGTATAGATTTATAAGATGCCTAATGTCAGTTTTTGCCATCATATTTTGGTACTTCTTAGTTTCTGTCTGTCTTTACCTCATGAATTTTACTTCTTTTTCTTCAGAGTATAAAAGATTACTGATATTTTTGTTACATTTTTGTGAAGATAACATAGCCAAGCATTTCTCATTTAAAATAGTTGCTTTAAAAATCTTTTTAAAAGCTTGATCAAAATTTAAATTAACTTAAGTAACTTCTTTAATTGGGATATATACCAATCTTTAATTTTGTTGTCATTGCTTCATTTGTCATTTTTTACATACTGAAAACTTGCACTAAAAATATCATGCAAAATAGTGGTTTATATAAAGAATGCTCTCATGTATAAAAACTGAATTCCAATTTGAAATCTTGTCTTTTTAGCATTATATTTCATATTATACTAGCATGACTTTGGTAAGGTTAGCCATTGCTTGATAGTAACAATTTATATTTAGCATTATGACCTCATTTTGAAGGATTGTAACTGTTAGTGTTGATTTCTGAGTCTCACCTCAAGAATATCTTATCTATACTCTTAAATTAAAATCAATGAGTTTGAATGTGAACATTGCAGTGTCATTGATGTAAGAATTATACTTTGAGAAACTCTGAGCTATTCATTTGTAGACATAAAATAACCCCAAATCTTTAATAATCATTCACATATTTATGAACACAGAATGACTTTAAATTAAATCAAGCATTCAAGAAAAATTCATCATTTTCAGATAATCTTCATGTTCTTGAACTTCAGACTAAGAAAACATCAGTTCCCTTAAATATTTATCTCACCTGTACTTTTCACTCCAACCTCTCTGTCTTGACCCTCACTCTGCTTATACACAAGAAGTTGTGCAACCAGATGTGACATGTTTCTAAGATTTCTAAAGATAGGCTGTGCTATTTGGAAAACTGTTAACACAAACCCGAAATGAGGAAATATCTAAGTAAACTATTACGCTAGAAGTCACACATTTAAAAGGTGACTACAAATAGCTTCTTTCAAAATTAAACTTAGAACTTAAAAAAATCCTAATACAAGTTTTGGTGAAAACTAAGCTTTGAATTTTAAGAGTGGACATGCTAATGCTCTGGCCTGTCTTTTAAAACCTAAAGTTACCGATGCAACTTGTTTTCAGATAAATTCTTTAAAACTTTTATTTTATTTTATTTTACTATTTATTTATTTAATTTATTGCATTTTAGGTTTTGGGGTACATGTGAAGAACATGCAAGATAGTTGCATAGGTACACACGTGGCAATGTGTTTTGCTGCCTTCCGCCCCTTCACCTAAAGTTGGCATTTCTCCCCATGCTATCCCTCCCCCACTCCTCTCCCCCGCTGTCCCTCCCCTATTCCTCCCAATAGATCCCAGTGTGTAGTGCTCCCTTCCCCGTGTCCATGTGTTCTCATTGTTCATCACCCGCCTATGAGTGAGAATATGCGGTATTTCATTTTCTGTTCTTGTGTCAGTTTGCTGAGAATGATGTTTCCAGATTCATCCATGCCCCTGCAAGGGACACAAACTCATCATTTTTGATTGCTGCATAATATTCCATGGTGTATATGTGCCACATTTTCCCAGTCCAGTCTATCATCGATGGGCATTTGGGTTGGTTCCAGGTCTTTGCTATTGTAAACAGTGCTGCAATGAACATTCGTGTGCATGTGTCCTTATAGTAGACTGATTTAGAGTCCTTTGGATATATACCCAGTAATGGGATTGCTGGGTCAAATGGAATTTCTATTTCTAAGTCCTTGAGGAATCACCACACTGTCTTCCACAATGGTTGAAGTAATTTACACTCCCACCAGCAGTGTAGAAGTATTCCTATTTCTCCACATCCTCTCCAGCATCTGTGGTCTCCAGATTTTTTAATGATCACCATGCTGACTGGCGTGAGATGGTATCTCAATGTGGTTTTGATTTGCATTTCTCTAATGACCAGTGATGATGAGCATTTTTTCATATGTTTGTTGGCCTCATGTATGTCTTCTTTTGTAAAGTGTCTGTTTAATCACATCAGTGTACCCTAAAATATTTCTGATCTTTTTATTCTTTATATACCTGAAATTATACATTTAGTCTTACAATATAAATCTAAAATTCTAGCTCAAATTTATCTTCTTTAGGGTACATTTTAAGATGCTTTTTTTCTCACTATTTATGCTTTTTCAGGAAGCAAATCCTGAAAATATGTTCAGAAAAGACACAAGGATGATAGAAGCAAAGAATAAGATTCAGAAACAGAGATTTGAAGATTCTAGCTTTGGAGATGGAGAAGGGGCCATAAACCAAGGAATTCAGGCAGCTTCTAGAAGGTAGAAAATCTAACAAAATGGATTCTTACTGAGGGCCTCTAAAAGAAACCAGCTTTACCAACATCTTGAAACTGATTTTGACTTCTGCCCTCCAGAACCATAAGATAATAAAATTCTGTGGTTTTACTACAGCACCAACATTTAACAAGATCTTAAAAATGAGTCAGAATTCACTTGGCAAAGAGAAGAGCAAAGAGGATCCTATGCAGAGGAAAAATATCCTTTGGTAAGAGGCAGTGCCCATTTAAGAAGTAGGAGAAAACACACACACACACACACACACACACACACACACACACACACACACACACACATCTTTTGTGGACAGAGAGGAAACAAAGAGAAACTTTCTGAAGGAAGATGGAAAAGGAGAGAGTGACCATACAGCTAAGGACTCTGCAGGCAATGTTCAGGATTCTAGAAAGCCATGGATACTTTTTTTATTAGAAGATTGTATGAATGGGACATGACAGACATGCACTTTTAAAACTATTTCTCTAACTTCACTTTAGAGAATGTAGTGTGTCTGTTGGGTGTGGGGAGATTTATAGAATTCCTTGAAGTCTAGAAAATGATTTAGATATGTGTGTGAGTGAAGGACTGCTTCACACTGAACATTTAGGAACTATTGTAAAAACACAATTAAGAGATGACAGAAATGGACCTGAATGGAAATGCTGAAATGACCTAGAGGTTGATATATCTGAGAAGTATTTGGAAGATGAAATTCACAAGGCATTTTGGTGCTGAATGTTTTATTACATTATCTCCAGAAATGTTAAAGGATATGTGTCAAACTGAGAAAGGTTCTGGAAGAATCCTATGAGTGTGGGGAAAAATTGCTAACAGTTGGAAAGAACTAAATAGCAATGCAGAAACAAATGGACAAGAGGAGAGGGAGGGAATGGGAGGAGAATTTAACCAAGAAACAGGTCATTTAGAAGTCTGAATCTAGAGGTCTCTGGATCAATTTCAACGTGGGCACCTTTCATATTTAGGTCAGATGAACCCAAAATGTTCCCTTTATTTTTATTTTTAAATTAGTCTTCTAGGAGTAGCTCTTGACAAACATAAAGGCAGGATAGACTTGAAACACAAGCTTCAAATGAAAATGTTACACAGATAGGCATTATCTCCTATTGTCTACTAAGATCTATGCCTAGCTTCCTAGCTAACCTCTGAGATTATAAAGAGATGATTTAACCACCAGCTACCTCCCTCCCACACACAGAGCAGTTTCACCTGTGGCAATCCTAACTCTCTGAAGAGGCACCCTCCCTGCACGAGTACGGAAGTGCTCGAGATCCACCCTGCTGTGGTCCTGCCACCAGACACTTTTCTCAGTCTCCATTGATTCGTAAGAATTGATGCAATTCACTACAGTTTTTTGAATTCAAGTGTTTTGGTGTTATCTTTATTATTATAAACAATTATTATCTTCATTATCATAGACAAATGTCCAAACTTCCATTGAGTTAAATCTTAAGTTGAATTGTAACCCTTAATGCTGGTGGTGGGGCCTAGTGGGAGATAACTGGGTCATGGCAGTAGATTCCTCAGGGCTTAGTGCTGCTTTCACAATAGCGAGTGAGTTCTTAGGAGATCCAGTTATTTAAAAGTGTATGGCACCTCCTGACAAACTCTTTATCTCTCTCTTGCTCCCGCTTCTGTCATCTGAGATGCCTGCTCCTCTTTCACCTTCTGCTGTGATTGTAGGTTTCCTGAGGACTTCCCAGAAGCAGATACTGGAGCTATGCTTCCTGGATAGCCTGCATATCATGACCAGTTATGGGTCTTTTATTGTAAATTACTCAGTCTCAGGTATTCCTTTATAGCAATGCAAGAATGGCCTGATACAAAACCTTTGTACCAGGAGTTTGGTATTGCTATAAAGCTATCTGAAAATTTGGAAATAACTTTGGAAGTGAGTAATGAGCAGAGGTTAGAAGAGTTAGAAGAGTTCAGAGGGCTCAGAAGAAGACAGGAAGATGAGAGAAAATTTGACACTTCTTAGAGATTTGTTAATTGGTTGTCACCAAATTGCTGATAGAAATACGGACAGTGAAGGCCAGGCGGATGAGGTTTCAGATTAAGATAAGAAACATAACGGGAACTGGAGCAAAGGTCAACCATGTTATATCTTAGTAAAGAACTTGGCTGCATGGTATGCCTGCCCTAGGGACATATGGAGATTTGAACTTTATAAGGATTATTTAGGATATCTGGTGAAAGAAATTTCTAAGCAGCAAAGTATTCAAGAAGTGGCCTGAATGCTTCTAATAACCTAATTCAGATGGAGCAGCAAATAAATGAATCACTTAAAGTTTAAATTTATATTTAAAAAAGTAAGCAGAACATAAAACTTTGGAAAATTTGCAGTCTGGTAATGTGGCAGAGGAGGAAAAAGCTTTTTCTGGACAGGAATTCAGGGAGGCTTTGCAGCAAAAAATGTGCTAGAAATATTTACATAACTAAAATGTAGCCAAGTGGTAGTAGCAAAGAAAATAGGGAAAAGGTATTCAAAGTCATTTCAGAGACTTGTGGCAGCCCCTCCCATCATAAATCATGAGGCTTAGGAAGACCAAGTTGTCTCGTGTGCCAGGGCCGGGGTCCTGCTGTCCTGTGCAGCCTCAAGACAATGGTCTCCACATCCTAACGAATCCAGCCCCAACTGTGGAGCCAAGAGGCCCAGGTGTAGCTTGGGCTGCCACTTCCCTCCCTGAGGGAAGCCAGTTATATGTCTTGGTGGCTTCTATGTGGTGTTAAACTTGTAGGCAGAATGCAAGAAAGAGGAATGTTTGAACGCTTCTACCTAGATTTCAAAATAGGTATGTGAAAGCCTGGGTGCCAAGGCAGAAATGTGCTGCAGGGACAGACCCCTCACACAGAACCTCTGCTAGGGCAGTGCCATGGAAAAATATGCAGGTGGAGATCCTTCAGAGTCCACAATGGGGTACTGTCTAGTGGAGCTGTGAGAAAAGTGCCACCATCCTCCAGATTCCAGAATGTTAGACTCACCAGCAGCTTGCACCCTGTGCCTGGAAGAGCTGCAGGCATTCAACTCCAATCTGTGAGAAGAGCCTTGGGGGATGAACCATGTAAAACCACAGAGGTGGAGCTTACAGATGCCTTGACAGCTCACCCCTGAAGCCACATCTCGGAATGCAGAATTTAAAGATTATTTTGGAGCTTTATGATTTAATGACTGCCCTGATAGGACTTGCATGGGGTGTGTAGCGTCTTTGTTTTGGCCAGTTTCTCCCTTTTGGAGTGGCAATGTTAACCCAAAACCTACACCCAATTGTATCTTAGAAGTAAATAACTTGTTTTTGAACCTACCGGCTCTCAGGTGGAAGGGTGAGACTCTTGTCCCGGGTAAGACTTCTGACTTTGAACTTTTGAGTTAATGCTGCAAAGAGTTAAGACTTTGGGGAATGATTGGAAAGGATTACTGTATTTTGCAATATGAAAAGAACATTAGATTAGGAGGACCCAGGGTGAAGGTATAGTTTGGATATTTGTCCTTGCCTAAATGCCCAAATCTTGTATTGAATTGTAATACACAGTGCTGGTGGTTGGACCCGGTGAGCGTTGTGATCATTGTAATGAGTTCCTCACGGTCTAGTGCTGTATTGACAATACTGAGTGAGTTGTCATGAGATCTGGTCATTTAAAAGGATGTGGTACTTTCCAACCCACTCTGTCTCTCTCACTTGTTCTCACTTCTGTTATGTGAGGGGATTCCTTCTTCTCTTTCAGCTTCTGCCATGATTCCAAGCTTCCTGAGTCTTCCCCAGAAGCAGACGCTGGTACTATGCATTCTCTTCAGCCTGGAGAACTGTGAGCCACGTAAACCTGTTTTCTTATACATTACCCAGGTATTTTTTATAGTAATGCAAGAATGGCCTAATAAAATTATTAAATTCAAGTGTATAGAAAGTAAGTTACACAGATTTTTTTTTGTCATCAGTTAGAGAATTTTGTGGATGTAAATTGCTTCTTAGGCCCCTGTGATGTAATGTGAGAGCAGATGTTAAGAAGAAAGAGAATGCAAGGTGTCTACTTCTATTTTAGTAGAAACTGTAGAATTCATACATCTTGAAGTTCATAAAGTAATGCTTAATAATTTCACTGTATTTTCTAAAAATATAGCTTTAGTTTGTTAGAAACATTATCCAAAAGCCTTATTCCCAAAACAAACCATTGGTAATATTTAATGTACATATTTTAGATTGCATCATAATGCACATTTCATTATTTTTACCTACAAGACTTCATACATGCAGATTGGTATATATTCTTCCTTTTACTTAATTATGTATATTAAGTAATGCCTGCTTTATCAAGCTACCTTATTGTGTTACTTTATAAATTGTGGTTTCTGTAATAATTTTTGGATAATACACATTCATGTTGAAATACACATTCAATGTTGAAAGAATGGAATATCTTGATTGTCAAAATTCTACTGCAAGAGATAATCACTGTTAATATTTTATATATATATATATATATATATATATATATATATCCTTATGGCTATGTTAATGTTTATACAATAACATATTAACATATGTTAAAACTTTGTTAATAAAATATTAACATATACATAAAGTTAATACTTTAATGTTTACACAATAAAGTATTACCATATCCATAAGAATATATACAAAATGTATTGTAAATGTATTGCAAAATTTAGGTCATATTGCATATAGTATTTTATAATTTTTAATTCACATATTATAGCCTGAATACATTTTTATACCAACAAATATATAACAGCTTTGTAATTATGATTGAGAATTCATTTTCAGTGTGATATAATTTATTTGACCAATTTCCTGTTAGTAATCATTCATATTGATCATTTGTGATGTTTGGATATTGAAACAGTGCTCTAAAGAGCATAATCATAACTACCTTTGTGCTTATATTCACATAAGTGTAAATTCTGGATCAAATTTTGCAAGAAAATTATGTTTGGATTTGATATCAAATTTTTTGTTGAAAATCCGTAATAGTCTCTCCTCTTCTATTCCTCTTATGTGTTTTGTTTAGAGGATTTTATACAGCTTTACTTAATTGTCTTTTTCTCATTACAATACCCAAATGACTCTTAAAAGTTACATCTTCATCTGAAGCTGATTTCAACATTGAAAATGACATTGAAACCGTTTCAGACTCCAGAGTGCCATTTAAATGTCACTAGGTTTGTATTTTTTAAACATCGACTTAAAAAGTTAATAGTGATTTTTATAAAAAAAAACAATTTCTAGTGTTGCTTTTGCCCCAAGTACATGTACAAAAGTAAATTTTATAATGAAATCAATGTAAGCATCATTCATCTAATTTAGTAACTTCAATAACTTAACAATAGAACACTATTTGTTTTTCTCTATATCCCCAATTTTCTGCTACCTTATTACTTGTTAATATTCAATGTGAATAATAAGAATAACTTTTAGTGCTGCAAAATTATCATTGCAAATTATTTATACTGAAAATACTTTCTATCTAATTACTGGATATTTTGAGTTATTTATATATCTATTTATTTTTTGGAGAAAGAAGCTTACTTAGCCATTCAGACTGAAATATAGTAACGTGATCATAACTCACTGCAACCGCTATCTCCTGGACTAAAGGGATCCTCTTGCCTCAGCCTCCAGAGTTGCTGGGACTACACACACATGCCAGCACACCTGGATAATTTTTAAATTTTTGTAGAGACAGGGTTTTGCTATGTTAACCAGGCTAGTCTCAGATCTCAAGTGGTCCTCTCACTTCAGCCTCCCAAAGTGTTGGTATTACAGATGTGACCTGATTCACCCAGCCTCATTTATTTCTTTATTTACATACATGCATCTAGTACAATATTGTGTGTTGTGGCGGAAGATAGAAAGACTCACTCTCATATCTACCATTTAAAGTAGGTTGTGACATAGATTGCAAAACATTCCATAATCCTCATAAGCCTCTCTTTCATAATAATAACACTCTTACCTGAAAATACCATCACTTTGAATAAAGGCTATTTTCTAGCTTTGTCAGGACATGATCATATGTTTAAATTGTGAAAAGAAATGTCCATGGAACCTGTGAGTGCAAACTCTAGGAAGTGTCTTTAAAGGCAAGAGCATGCTTTTCTTCTGTTTTGTTTTCCTGTCAACATCAATAAGAATTTTAGTAATGGAGCTAGGGGAGCCATTTCAGGCCACTTGAGGATGGAGACTGCACCCAAGGGAGAAATGACACCAAAAAACTTGAGCCCCTGACAATGTAGAGCAAGACATTGGCTCTGAACCATTCACTCAAACTTTTACATGGAAGAAAAAAAAACATCTATAGTGGTTTCTCTGTTGTAGTGTAAATGAAATCTACCTATGTATACAGGAAATATGATACAGCTATTTGTAATACCTAAATTAGCCATCACTTTTTATTGTTTTTAAAAGTATACATGTGAAATATATACATAAACACATATGTGTTTTATATGTTATTACTTAAAATAAAAATTATGTAGATAAATAATTGTAAAAGTTTTCAAACCATTTATGTTCTAAATATAAGACATAAAGATGTAATATAAATTTTGACATAATATGACCACAGGATGCTATAAAACTTTAAATAAATATATTTTTAATCTATCATTTTAATATTTTAAACTATTGCATCAATGTGACTGCTGCCCATAAATGAAATTTGTTTTCTTTAGTCATAAGGATGGGCTTTTATATTCAGAGCACAAAAATGTTCTAGTTTTGTCATTTTCTTTATGCAGAGATAATATTCAAAAGATTAAAATGAAAATACAGATGTAAATTTTCCAGACTTTAAAATTCTCCTTGAGTTTCTGAAGGGGGCTTTTAAGAACTGACAGGGGAAATGCTGTAGAAATC
Source organism: Saguinus oedipus (assembly GCA_031835075.1). NCBI lineage: Eukaryota > Metazoa > Chordata > Mammalia > Primates > Cebidae > Saguinus > Saguinus oedipus. Next base: position 62,789,794 of record CM063171.1, on the reverse strand, counting down.
TTTTGAAACATAATCATTCAGTTTTGTTCTATGTTCTGAAGCAGGAATCTTCCTATAAAAGAATTTCTAATTTACCCCAGTGGACATGTTGGTGAATGTGGAATAAAGCACTTTCTTACCTGCCTGTTAAAAATCATTCACTGCTATAATTCCTGTGAATGAGACACCATTTCTATGTTATTAGAAAACTTTCAAGGGCAAGTCAATATATTTAAAATGGAGCTTTGCTGAGAGTTTGACTTTCTGCAAAGTTAAATCTTCTAATTGACTCATTCATTTGATAGAGAATAGTAATGAGCTTGGCTGGAAAATTGGAATTCTATAAAATTGTAAAAGCAATGGAAATCTAACCTTGATCACGAAATCATTGCTTACTTATAAATAAGTGTGTATCCACCACGTGGCTATTCTTTCCATTTTGATTAGTGACTTAAAATATCTATTGTCAATGTTTGTAAAATTAATTCCTTAGCTCCCACAACTTTGATAACATGAAGATACTTGTCAAAATTTGTACCCTCGTATTTAAAAGTGAAACCATTTTGTTGGTAGGTAGTTTAGAGTCAAATTCAAAAAAATATATTGTTACCCCAACTCTTGGATAGTAAAGTTCTGTGTTAGATTCTAAGTCTTTAGTTTCTCAGTATTCTCTTTTTAGTCCCTTATTTCTCAAATAAACCCTTATTCACTTACACATATTTTTCCTGGTAATCTCTTTAATCCTTAGATGGACTCTCTCCTTTTTTTTCTTTTTTTGTTCTAATTTGTGTGAATTTCTGTAACCTTGATTCTTTCTTTCCAGTCAATCCCTGGTGTTAGTGTCCCCTTACTGGGCCGTTACCAGTCAAGTCTTCAAAACAGACTCAAGGATATGGCTAGGCATGGTGACTGACTCACACCTGTGATCCCAGCACTTTGAGAGGCCGAGGTAGGTGGATCACTTGAGATCAGGAGTTTGAGATCAGCTGACCAACATGGTGAAATCCCATCTCTACTAAAAATAACAAAAACCTAGCCGGGCATAGTTGCAGGTGCCTCGTAGTCCCAGCTATTTGGGAGCCTGAGGCAGAAAAATCTCTTGTGCCCAAGAGACGGACATTGCAGTGAGCCAAGATCATACCACAGCACTCCAGCTTGGGTGACAGAGTGAGTGAGACTCCATTAAAAAAAAATCGAACTAAACTCAATGATACCGATAGATATTATTTATTTCTTTTAAGTGAGAAATAGTTTTGAAATATTAATTCTGATACCTTGTTCTATCCACTCTCCAAATTTTCTTAGAAAGTATTTTAGCATGCTCTCAAAAGTAAGAAATGGTCTCTATTCTATACACTGCAAGAATGGATTAAGCTACATGAAAAGAGCATCTCTTGCACCTGAAAAGAGGCGGACATGTGTTGACTATTCTCATAAGAAGGCCAGTGCTTGTAAAATTACATACCCTTATGCAGACAAATGACTCCAGTTTAAAAATTGATAATACTATGTGCTGTTGAGGATGTGAAGCAATTAGAAGTTTTATAAAATTCTAGTGGGAGTATAGTTGAAACCACTGCTTCAGAGAATTATTGAGCAGTGGATATTAAAGTTGACCCTGAGTATAGTGTATGTTCCAGAAATTACACTCTTAGGTATAAACCCAATATGAATGTGTAGATATCTGCCAAATAATACTTTCAAGAATGCTTATAGCAGCATTACAACAAAGTCATTGGCTTACAATTGTTTGACTTTATAATGGTGCAAAAGAAATTCACATTCAGTTCCTCCTCAGACATCTATATAAACCCATTGTTAAGTGAAAATATCACAAGTCAAAAACATACTTTTGACTTGTGATATTTTCAACATGTGATAGGTTTATTGAGATATAATCCCATCACATATGCAGAGGTACCAGTATTGCCAATGTCCTCAAACACAGAAACAACCCAAGTATTTGACAACAGCATGATTAAAATTAACTTCTGGTATAGTTACACAATTAAATAATGTACAGCATGAAAATGGATAAAATACAGCTGTAACGTAATGAATGGCATAATCAATTTTACAAACTTAATATTGAGAGAAAGAAGTTAGACACAAAAGATTAAATTTATACACAATTCAAAAAGAGATACAACTAATGTAGACATTCTTAAATCAGGATAAAGATTCTGAGAAGGAGAAAACAGTGATTGGGAAAAGACAAAAAAAGAGCAGCTTATAGGATACTGGAAATGCTGATTTCCAGGTGTGGGTGGTGACTCATGATTGTGTTCATTTTGTAGTAATTTATCAATATATACATTTATGATTATAAATTTTTGTTACATTTTAATTTTAAAATGTTTATAAAGAAAAATGAAACCACTGTTTAATGATTTACTTTTATTTAAATATGTTCTAATGTATAGATTTAAACTCTTTCCCATAAATCTTCAGATATATTTATAATTGGATATAGCCTTAGATTATTCCAGAAACACTTTTCTGATACATTTTAGTGCTTTTTGCTAAGACTGAGACGTTGGACTATTTATGTCACCATGATTTAAAATAACAAAGAAGCTGTTGACATAACCTCCCCTGAATTGCAGAGTTGAATGCATAGCCTCTGTGAAGGAGTACAGCTTCTGCATTCATACTTCAGGAACCATCAACAAGGATAGTTAGTATGTTTTTTTCTGAAATGCAGCTGATTTTCCTCTTGTGGTCTTAGCAATTGAATGGATATTTATTGAGTACCCACCATGTCCAAGTCACTGCATTTACTTTCAAAGGCAGTACACATAGTAAGAAACAATGACTCTAAGGTGTGAAGAGAAAATTGGAGAATAACTAAATAATAGCTCTAGAAGCTACTTCTATGTAGAAAACTAAATAGTAACTCTACTTAGAGGTAAATTTTAAATAATTTTCTTTCTAGTTTTAAACAGAGTTAAATAGGTGTGGCTGATGGGAAGAAAAAAGATAAAACAAAATAAAAATAAAATAAACAACAGCTTTATAACACTGATGAAAGAGAGATTATACTTACATAGCAAGAATAAAAGGAGATACAACAATCAGCATATCCATTTAATTTCTGATGATTTACATTTTTTGTTAAATAATTCCAATTACAACTAACAAATAATTTGCATTATGGAACAGAATAAAGAATTGTGTTGACTAATGGCAGTACTTATGCACCCATATGGATGTGTTCTTCACAAACTTTGTCCTAAGTATTCTCACAAATCATCAAAACACTTTGTTCTTCATGCATAGCAAAAAGCCTTAGAAAACATCTGCTTAATTAAAACTTTTTTCTATGAAACTGTCTATCCTTAAAATTAAAACCTGAGTTAATAAATACAGCTGGCTCTTATTATTCAATGACCCATAACAATATTTGTTGATTCATAGTCAATATAACATCAACTATGGAGAATTTAATATTGACGCTATCTACAGTATCAAAATATTTTTATTGTTTTTCCAAATTTATTTATAACATCATTAAAGCTGTTTGAAAAATAAAAATGTATTTGGATTATTAGTCTATGCATTGGTTAATATATTTGAAATCAATTAAAAAATATTAATTCACTGATACTTTTTGTTGAGATAGGCTCTTGCTCTGTTGCCCAGGCTACAGTGTGATGGCACAATCATGATTCACTTCAGCCTCAACCTCTCAGGCACAGGAAATCTTCCAACCTAAGACCCTTAAGTAGCCGGGACCTCAGGCACATGCCACATGCCACCATGACTGACTAATTTTTGCAGTGTTCTTTTCATTTTGCTTTGTTTGTTTGTTTTTGTAGAGATGAAGTTTTGTTGTTTCTCCCAAGCTGATCTCAAACTCCTGGTTTAAGCTGTCCACCCACCTCGTTCTCCCAAAGTGCTGGGATTACAGGCATGAACCACCACTCCCAACCTCACTCACACTGTTCAGGATAAAAAAGAATGTCTTCTGATGTACTAAGATTCAGCAAATCTGACTCTTTCAACCATGTGAACTGAGACGAATTACATAATATTTCTGAATTTCAGTACTCATTTGATTAAAAAAAAAATGCTGAAATGGAGGAGGTTTAAATTCCAAGTATAAATTTCTGTAAGCCCATTGATGTTTGTGAGTTCACATTCAAAGGAATAGGGGATAGTAATAATTTTGAATTTGAACATATGTTGATTTTTACCTATTTTGTTTCAAATATAAAAAATAAAAATGAAGATATTCTACTGTCAATCCTAATTTCACACTCAAATGTCAGTAAACTTCAAAAACCTCTTTATCTGTTATAATAATAATACATGACCAAGATTGGTGGCTCACATGTGTAATCCTATGGGAGGCCAAGGCAGGAGGATCCCTTGAGGTCAGGAGTTCAAGACCTTCCTGGCCAACATTGTGAAACCCCATCTGTACTGAAAATACAAAATTAGCTTGGTGTGGTGGCACAGGCCTGTAACTCCAGTTACCAGGGAGGCTGAGGCAAGAGAATTGCTTGAACTCAGGAGGCAGAAGTTGCAGTGAGCCAAGATCACACCACTGCACTCCAGCCTGGGCAACAGAGCAAGACTCTTTCTCAAAACAAAATAATAATAATAATACACACAGGAGGCAACAAAATAATAATAATATTTAAGAAATGATAATTATATGACTTTTGTTAGGTACTTATGTCCATAAAGTAACTTTAGATTCTCATGTATTAGATAATAGAGTCCATGTAATTATGAAGACATTCACTTCAATAAAAATGCTGACATTTTGAAATGAAATTTAATTAACGATCAATTTATAGGGGGTCCAGGTAAAATATTTATTTATTAAATATTATCAAATGTGTCAAATGTCTGTATATATCTTGCTATTGTTACTCAAACACCATTTTGTGCTCTAGTAACTTTTCAGTTAAGATTTTTTTTTTTTTTGTTATGAATATATGGGACCCAGAGAGTTAATATAAATGAAATTTTGACTGGAAGGATAATAGTGCTGGGAATTCTATAGAACATAAGGAGTCTAAAGTGGGCAGTCACTCTTGCCTTAGCTTATTGTTTCCATGAAGGAATGTGAGCCCTATAATAATGAATTAAAACTTTCTTTTGGGAGGAATCGAAAATCTGCAGCACTATGATAGAAATGTAGGCTAGTAATTCAAAATAATCATAAGAACCACAAACCAAAACCCTACTAGGTGTCAAAGTTAGTGCATATGGCAAAAATGTTCTTACACCAGAATTAATGTAAACTTGTAAGATAACCCTAAAATTTTCCCTGAAAATACAATCTAGATGATGAAATAATTAAGCAGTCAAACTTTTCTAAGGTGGTTAGCAACAGAGTTCAAACCTAAATATGAAACCTATAATTAAAATAAAACATAAGTGCCAGATAGAATTCAGAGGAACTTTGAGTATCTTTCAGCTTTTGGTAAAGAAACATTCAAATGATGTAATTTGGAAATCTTTGTTGCAGTTTAATGTGTTGGCTGTGATTAGAAATTGAATGAAAAAAGTAGGTTAAGCTTAGAACATTCGGTCTTAGGGAGCTCCATAATAAAGCAGATAAAGATTGGAAAAGCATGGATTAGAATGAAATGTCACAGAAGAAGACTTGCTAGAAATGAGTAACTTAATGTAGGCAAATGACTTTCAAGAAGAAAAAGGGTGACAAATAAGCTTTTGCAACTTCTTCTGTTTGCAAAAATCACTTTGTTCTTTTCTTCTCATTGCCTGTGGCTCTCATGTTATTGATACCATAAACCCTGTGTAACAGTGTCAAATTCTCAGTTGAATGTTTTTCCAATCTGCTCAGATTATTGCACGAGTATTATTATTATTATTTTATTATTTATTCAGATGTCCTTAGTTGATAGATTGTATACTGTGACCTTCAATCTCTGCCAGTACATATACAAGTGACATGTTAGCCAGGGTCTAAGATAAAGGAAACAAACTGCAAAGTGAAGAGTAATACCAGGGTACTGACACTACATAGATAAGAGTTCAGAGGAGAGTCCACATAGTTGATGGAGAGCCAGTGATCTGGTCTCAGGTAGGAATATGAGGGCTGTAGAGGCCAGAGTTACCTGAGGGTCAGAAGCCTGCCAGTTGGTTGGCAGCTATCCAAGATGGTCAATCCCTTGTCAACCATCAGGTATTCACTAGAAATGGAAGGACAAGTATTGCCTGCTCAGAAGGGAAGCTGTGCCATTCAACCTGAAAGATCCAGAGAAGTTCTGTTTTTCTATTTTGGAATAAATAACTCATTGGAGATTTGTTCTTTTTCTGTTTTCTAAATACTTCCTCTTGACAAAAGACCATTTTTGAAAAATCATATGCATTTTGATCCTATAAAATACTTATTTTACATTTGCTTGTCTGTAAAGGATCTTATTTTGCCTTGACTTATGAAGCTTAGTTTGACTGGATATAAAAGTATTGGTTGGAAATTCTTTTAAGAATGCCTCATTTGTAAATGAGTTAAATGCCCCAATTAAAAGTCACTGAATGGCAAGTTAGATAAAGACCCAAGATCCTATAGTGAACTGTCTTCAGGAGACCTGTATCATACACAATGCAAGAGAAATGAAAAAGAGAGAGAAGAATAGAGGAAGTCAAACTATTATTTTCTGCAGGCAATATGATTATACAATTAGAAAACCCTAAAATCTCTGTCTCAAAACTCCTTCATATGACAAACAGCTTTAGCAGTTTCAGGATACAAAATCAATGTACAAAAATTAGTAGCATTTCTATACACCTTCAACATCCATGCTGAGAGCCAAATTAGGAATGCAATCTCATTCAAATTAGTCACTAGAAGGATAAAATACCTAGAACTCTAGCTGACCAGGGCAGTGAAAGATCTCTAAAAAAAAAAGAATTTAAAAACACTGCTCAAGGAAATCAGAGATGACACAAACAAACGGAGAAACATTTTATTCTCACAGATAGGAATAATCAATATTATTAAAATGTCCACAGTGCCCAAAGCAATTTACAGATTCAATGCTATTTGTTTGAAACCTCTGATACATTATTCACAGAATTAGAAAAAAAATTATTTTCAAAATTCATATGGAACCAAAATAAAGCCAAAATAACCAAGGAAATCCTAAGCAAAAAGAACTAAACAGAAGGCATCATGATACCTGACTTCTAAATATTCCACAAGGCTACAGTAAACAAAACAGCTAGGCAGTGGTGCAAAAACAGACAAGTAGACCAATGAAATACAATAGAGAACTCAGAAATAATGTCATATACCTATGATTATCCAATCTTCAAGAAAATTGGCAAAAACAAGCAATGGAGAAATGACTCCCTATTCAATAAATGTTGTTGAGAGAACTGGTGAGCCATCTGCAGAAGCTTTAAATTGGACCACTTTCTTACACCATATACAAAAATCAACTCAAGATTGATTAAAGACTTAAATGTTAACCCTAAAACTATCAAAATTCTGGAAGATAACCTGGGAAATACCATTTTGGACACAGGAACCCCGTAAAGATTTCATGGTGAAGATACCAAAAGCAATTGCAATGAAAACAAAAATTGACAAATGGTAAATAATTATACTAAAGAGCTTCTGCACAACAAAATCAACAGTAAATAAACAACCTACAGAATGGGAGAAAGCATTTCCAAAGTATGCATTAAACAAAGGTCCAATATCCAGACTATATAGGGAAATGAAACAAATTCACAAGCAAAAAACAACTAACCTCATTAAAAAGGTGGCATAGGACATGAATAGACATTTTTTAAAAGACATACATATGGCCAGCAAGCATATGAAAAATGCCCAGCATCACTAATCATTACAGAAATGAACACGATTGGCTCTGTTCCAATAATAGTTTATTTACAAAAGTCATAGGATGGTTTTGGCATATGGGCAATAGATTGTTGATCTTTTTTCTATTTATTCACTGACTTCACTTCTCCCTCCAGCGTATACATCTTCATACTTTACTCAGCTTTCACACCATTTAATTTCCAGTATGTAAACTAAATAAAATGTATGTGGTCCTTTTGAAAGCCAGACCATCCACATGATCACTAGATTCCTTCCTCTGAATTTATTATAGACATGCATCTAATAATTCTCCTTTTCTGTTCATACAACTGCAGTTTTCTAATACCTGATGGATCATTGATTATGATCCAGCATAGTTCTATTATTTCCATCTTTAGAAATAAACATAAATATTGATGACTTAACTTCCTCTGATTGTTATTGTCCTATTATTTGATAACCTTGAAACATTTTTCTAAACTCGCTGTCTCCAATTGATTTTATTCCATTTTCTTTTAAATCTACACCAACCAAGATTTTTCTTCTATCACTACACTAAAATTCCTTCTATAGTGGTCACAAGTGATTTGCATGGGGCATAATTGAAAGCTTAATTTTTGGTCTTTATTTCAATAGAGTTATAAGCAGCATTTGCCAAGGTGGTATGTTCTCCTAAGTAGACTTCCTTTTGTGATTCTGTTGTTGCTTTTCCTGTGACATCAATGGTTACTTATTCTCAGTCAACTCTGGTGGTCCCTGAGGGTTAGGAACATTTCAGATTTCCACCTTTTTCTTTTCTCTCTCTTTTTCAGCCACATATTCTCCTTAGATGATTTCATCTTGTTTCATGCCTTTAAGTGACAACTCTGTTTAGCATGTCCAATTTTTTTCAACCTAAACCTCTCTTCAAAACTCCAATTATGTATATTAAATATTTGTTTAATAATCTTAAGTGCAACCTGTTTACATCTGAATTCTAATTTCTTTACCTATGTTTAACTAAATGGGAATTATATTCTTCTCATTGTGTGAGTCTAAAATTTTGAAATTATTTTTAATTATCATCTTTCTCAAACACTTTATGTTGTCTACATAAGAATATTTTGTTAGTGCTGCCTTGAAAATATGAACAGAATGCAATTATTTCTTAACTGTCTCTACTGCTATTTTTCTGAAATAAGTTATTACTCAGAGGTAATAACTTCCTAAGAGGTCTCCTTATTTCTAAACTTGCCCTTTCCATGTCTACATTATATCCCTAAAATAGCAACCCAAGATGATCCTTCTAATGTAAATAAGATTATACCACTCATGTTGAAAATCTGCAAAGTCACTCATTCCCCCAAAGTAAAATTTAGAGTCCTAACAATAACTTATAAGGCCCTGTCTTATTTTCAAACTCCTCAACTCATTGGCTCTTTGACCTTATCTGCTTTTACTTTTCTCTTTCTATACTGTTTTTCCAACATATGCTTCTAATTAACAGCTTGGTTACATGATATTTCCATTTCTTAGAGGATTCTTTCAATGTTTCCATTAAGCAAAGTCCGTTACTTTATTTACATTTTTTACCTCATCTCACTTTCTCAATGATGGGAAGGTTAAATAACACCCCACTGATATTCCAGATCACCTTTATCAAGTTTTGCTTTTTTCTATTTCAATGTTCTTTGAATTGAATTGAATTTTTCATGTAACATTAATTTTTTCAATCCACCGGAGTCTGAATTTGATACTATGTCTCCTTGAACATATACTCCCTAGAGTCACTTTTAAGATGGCACATTTTAGATCTCAATTTAAATGTCGTTTACTCATATGGGCCTATCTTAACTTTCAAATATCTGTGATAAAACTTCTCTTATTCTCTGTTTCCACTGCTACTTTTCTAAATTACCATTCATAATAATTTGGGATTTTTTCTTATGATTTTTTTTTTCCCAATAGATTGCAATCTACATTGTCAAAAATGTGTATTTGTTATGTTTGCTACTGTAAGGCTGGTTGCCTCACCGGGAGCTTGGACACACCCATCCCTCTCCCCACCTAAAAATTACATCACCAGAATACTCCCATCATCTAGCTCTGCCTTGGAAAACCCCTCTGCATTCAGCACTAAGCCCTGCACCCATCACCTAGCCTGCCTTGGAAATCCCCTCTGCACTCAGCACTAAGCTCTGCACCCAGCACCTAGCTCACCTTGGAAATCCCCTCTGCACTCAACACTAAGTTCTGCACTGGGCACCTAGCCTGCTCACTGGAAATCCCGCCTACCTACCAATAGCAGCTTGCCCTGTCCACATCCTGTTTCTCCACAGCCAATCAAATACCTTCACTCCCTATAAAACCCCACGCCTGAGAGAAGGCTGGCGTGACTTCTCTGGCCTCTGTCCCTGGGATCACAGAACCTCACCCAGGTGCTGAACAAATTGTCGTCTAATTGTTCTCATGCAGGCCTCAGTTTCTTCATTTTAAACTCGGCAATAAACCTCACAAGACAATAACCCTTACAGCTACTGGGTAGTACTAGTGCAATATATACTGAAGAGTATATATTTACCAAAAGAGTGAAAGACAAATCTTGAAGGTATTTTAAGCCTAAATTTTTGGATTTATTTGACTTTGGACCACTTCTTCTTTTTGAAACCCTCTACTCTCCCTGCTGTTAACACATAATGTTAAACTATATCCCTCCAATTCACTTCCATGATTATCAAAGGCATGGAAAACTTCCCAAACTTGTAACATGTAAAAACCTGAACTCATGCTTTCCTTATACATTTTCTTTCTCATGTCATGCTTTTTCTAATTTGTTAGCACTGCTATCCACTCAATTTCACCTCTAGCAAATCCTTTAGTGCTGTCTGTCTCTTAATCCTCACATCTGTTTTTACAAGCTTTTGTGCTTTTATGTCCTAAACGTTACTTCTGATTAATCTGCATGATCAGAATACTATTCCCTCTCACCTGGACTACCACACAACCTCTTGATTGGTCTTCCTGCCTGCAAACTTTTCTAGGATACAGTCTGATATAAAAGATTTTGCTTTAACACTTAGAAGAAATGGGTTCAAGAAATGTGAGCTGCCGCATTTGGTACTAAGTAGACCAAATGTGGCGGCTCACACCTGTAATCCCAGCACTTCGAAAAGGCAAAATGTGATAATTACTTGAGCCCAGGAGTTAAGAGAACAGCATGGTCAACATAGCTAGACCCTACCTCTACAATTTTTTTTTTAATTAAAAATATATATCTATTCAATAACTTTTTTTTTCTTTTTATTGCATTTTAGGTTTTGGGGTACATGTGCAGAACTCTATTCAATACCTTTTAACTCAAGATAATGGATATTTTGCTTAGTGCCTCTGATTCTCAGTGGTTTGTGATTATATTGGGTAAACTATTACTTGCTTTTATACCTAATTTGGTTATGTGGTAAAAATGATATGAAGTATCAAACACATAATAGGTTATTGATTATTATCAGTAAAGTTAATAAATCTTAAAAATTTTCCATATATTAAATACTTGGTGCAGAATGGGAAATAACATATCTACAAAAGATTCTTTCTGAAAAATAATCTTTGTGAATCCAGGTGAGCCATGCCTAAGGCAAGTCCAATTTTAAATTAACACTGTGGTATTCATGCTAAAGTACATGTCATAAGCTTCTATCTAGGGTTGTTACATACTGCTTTACAAATTGGAAAGTTGAATAAGTCCTTACAATATTTTAATCTTTTAAACTTATCCATACAATGAGAAAGTAATATTTTGTGACTATGACAATAAATTAAAATCTACTTTGTTATCTTTATGTCGACGAGTTCCCAATATTTAGCTCCCACTTATAATTGCATTAGTTTACCTGGAATAATGGCCTCCAGCTGTATCCCTGTTGCTGTACTAGGTACTCCAAGTGTAGGGAGAAAGGGAATGGTGCAAGGGCTGAGAAACTAACTGTTGGGTACTATGCTCAGCACTGGGGTGATGGGATCATTCATATCCCATACATCAGCATCATGCAATATATTCAGGTTACAAACCTGCACATTTACCCACTGAATCTTAAATAGAAGTTGGAGAAACAAACATGTTTTGTTAGAATTTTTTTTTACCCCAAATCTATTTTTGTTCTTCTTTGAGAATAGCAGAAAATGAATTACTGTTAATAGACATAGACATAGAATGTGCAGGTTTGTTACATAGTTATACATGTGCTGTGGTGATTTGCTATATTCATCACCCTGTCATCTACATTAGATATTTCTCCTAATGCACAGACATGGAATTTAAGTTTGATTGATAAAAGGCTAATTTTTCTGGTCAGACCTTTCTTGATTTAAATCTTAACTTCTCCTTTTGCTATATGATTTTGATTGGCTTCATGACCTCTTTAGAATTAAGGTTTTTTTTAAGCTATCAGAAAAAGTTATCATAAACTTAAAGTGAGAAATAAGCAATGATAACTACCCCTGAAATAGCATAATGTCAACAATGTAATTACTAATTTTTATCAGTTACCTAGATCTTAAAATCTGGTGTGAGGTTATAAGTTATTGTTGTAAAATATAATTGGTATAAATAAAAATGCGTTTTATTTTATTTATTTACTTTTTATTGTACTTTAGGTTCTGGGGTACATGTGGAGATCATGCAGGATTGTTGCATAGGTACATACATGGCAAGGTGGTTTGCTACCTTCATTCCCCCATCACCTATATCTGGTATTTCTCCCCATGTTATCCCTCCCTACCCTCCCCACCCCACGCTGTCCCTCCCCTAGCCCCCAACTGACCACAGTGTGTGATGCTCCCCTCCCTGTGTCCATGTGTTCTCATTGTTCAACACCCTCCTATGAGTGAGAACATGCAGTATTTTGTTTTCTGTGCTTATGTCAGTTTGCTGAGAATGATGCCTTCCAGATTCATCCATGTCCCTATGAATGACACGAACTCATCATTTTTTCTGGCTGAGTATTATTCCATCGTGTATATATGCCATATTTTCTTTATCCAGTCTATCATTGATAGACATTTACTTTGGTTCCAAGACTTTGCTATTGTAAACAGTGCCACAAAGAACATACATGTGCATGTGTCTTTATAATAGAACAAGTTATAATTATTTGAGTATATACCCAGTAATGAGATTGCTGGGTCAAATGAAATTTCTATTTCTAGATCCTTGAGGAATTGCCACACCATCTTCCACAATGGTGTCACTAATTTACACTCCCACCAACAGTGTAAAAGTGTTCCTATATCTCCATATCCTCTCCAGCATCTATTGTCTCCTGATTTTTTAATGATTTCCATTCTAACTGGAGTAAGATGGTATCTCAATGTGGTTTTGAATTGCATTTCTCTAATGATCAGTGATTATGATAATTTTATCATATGTTTGCTGGTCTTATATATGTCTTCTTTTGAAAAGTGTCTGTTCATATATTTCACCCACATTTGGATGGATTTTTTTTTTCTTGTAAATCTGTTTCAGTGCTTTGTAGATTCTGGATATTAGCCCTGTGTCAGATGAGTAGATTGCAAAAAAATTTTCCCATTCTGTTGGTTTCTGGTTCACTATCGTGATTGTTTCCTTTGCTGTACAGAAGCTCTGGAGTTTAATTAGATCCCATTTGTCTATTTTGGCTTTTGTTGCCATTGCTTTTGGTGTTTTAGTCATGAAGTCCTTGCCTATGCCTATGTCCTGAATGGTTTGCCTAGGTTTTCTTCTAGGGTTTTTATGGTGTTAGGTCTTATGTTCAGATTCTTAAGCCATCTGGAGTTAATTTTAGTGTAAGGTGTTAGGAAGGGGTCCAGTTTCTGCTTTCTGCACATTGCTAGCCAGTTTTCCCAACACCATTTATTAAACAGAATCCTTTCCCCATTGCTGGTTTTTGTCATCTTTGCCAAAGATCAGTTGGTGGTAGATGTGTGGCATTGCTTCCAAGGCATGTGTTCTGTGACATTAGTCTATGTGTTCTGTTCCATTGCTCTGTGTTGGTACCAGTACCATGATATTTTGATTACTGTGGCCTTGTAGTAAAGTTTGAAGTCAGGCAGTGTGATGCCTCCAGCTTTGTTCCTTTTGCTTAGTATTGTTTTGGCTATGGGGGATGTCTTTTGGTTCCATATGAAGATTAAAGTGGTTTTCTCCAGTTCTGTGAAGAAAGTCATTGGTAGCTTGATGGGGATAGCTTGGAATCTATAAATTACTTTGGGCAATATGGCAATTTTCATGATATTGATTCTACCTAACCATAAGTGTGGAACGTTTTTACATCTGTTTGTGTCCTCCCTCATTTTGTTGAGCAGTGATTTATAGTTTTCCTTGAAGAGATCCTTTAATCCTTTGTTAGTTGTATTTCTAGGTATTTTATTCTCTTTGTAGCAATTGTAAATGAGTGTTCATTCTCGATTTGGCTCTCTGTCTGTTATTGGTGTATAGGAATGCTTGTGATTCTGCACATTGATTTTGTATCCTGAGACTTTGCTGATATTGCTTATCAGTTTCAGAAAATTTTTGGCTGAGATGATGGGGTCTTCTAAATATACAATCTTGTCATCTGCAAATAGAGACAATTTGGCTTCCTCTTTTTCTAATTCAATACACTTTATTTCTTTTTCCTGCCTGATTGCTCTGGCTAGATCTTCCAATACTACATTGAATAGGAGTGGTGAGAGAGGGCATCCTTGTCTTTTGCCATATGCCAAAGGGAATGCTTCCAGTGTTGCCCATTCAGTATGATATTGGCTGTGGGTTTGTCGTAAACAACTTTTATTACTTTGTGATATGTACCTAGTTTATTGAAGGTTTTTAGCATAAAGGGCAGTTGAATTTTGTGGAAGGCCTTCTCTGCATCTGTTGAGATAATCATATGGTTTTTGTCTTTGGTTCTATTTATGTGACAGATTATGTTTATAAACTTGTGTATGTTGAATCAGCCTTGCATTCCTGGGATGAAGCCTGTTGAGAGTGATGAATAAGCTTTTTGATTTGCTATTGAATTTAGTTTGCCAGTATTTTATTGAAGATTTTTGCATCAGTGTTCATCATGGATATTGGCTTGAAGTTTTCTTTTTTAGTTCAGTCTCTGCCCAGTTTTGGTATCAGGATGATTTTGGTCTCATAAAATGATTTGAGGAGCATTCCCTCTTTTCATATTGTTTTGAATCATTTCAGAAGGAATGGTACCAGCTCCTCTTTGTACGTCTGGTAGAATTTGGCTGTAAACCTGTCTGGACCTGGAGTTTTTTTGGTTGGTAGGCTATTAATTGCTGCCTCAATTTCAACTCTTGTTATTTGCTTATTCAGGATTTCAACTTCTTCCTGGTTTAGTCTTGAGAGAGTGAAAGTGTCCAGGAATTTATCCATTTCTTCCAGACTTACTGGTTTGTGTTCATAGTGTTGTTTGTAGTAATCTCTTATGGTAGTTTGTATTTCTGTGAAGTTGGTGGTGATGTCCCCTTTATCATTTGTTATTGAACATATTTGATTCTTCTCTCTTTTCCTTTTTTTAGTCTGGCTAGTGGTCTATCTGTTTTGTTGATCTTTTCAAAAAATCAGCTCCTGGATTTATTGATGTTTTAAAGGATTTTTTTTGTGTCTCTATCTCTTTCAGTTTGGCTCTTATCTTAGTTATTTCTTGTCTTCTGCTAGCTTAATTTTTTTGATCTTGCTCCTTTAACTCAATTTTGATGATAGCGTGTCAATTTTAAATGTTTCCTTGCTACTCATATGGGCATTTATTGCTATGAATTTCCCTCTAGACACTGCTTTAGATGTGTCCCAGAGATTCTGGCATGTTGTTTCATTTTCGTTGGTTTCATAGAACATCTTTATTTCTGCCTTTATTTCATTACTTATCCAGTCAACATTCAGAAGCCAATTGTACAGTTTTCAGGAAGTTGTGTGGTTTTGAGTTAGTTTCTTAATCCTGAGTTCTAATTTGATTGCACTGTGGTCTGGGAGACTGTTTGTTATAATTTCTGTTCTTTTGTGTTTGCTGAGGAGGGATTTACTTTCAATTATGTGGTCGATTTTAAAGTAAGTGTGATGTGGTGCTGAGAAGAATGTATATTCTGTGGATTTGTGGATTGAGTTCTGTAAATGTCTATTAAGTTTGCTTGGTCCAGATCTGTGTTCAAGTCCTGGATGTCCTTGTTGATTTTCTGTTTCGTTTATCTGTCTAATACTGACAGTGGAGTATTAAAGTCTCCCACTATTATTGTGCGGGAGTCTAAGTGTCTTCGTAGGGCCTTAAGGACTTGCTTTATGTATCTGGGTGCTACTGTATTGGATGCATATATATTTAGAACAGTTGGCTCTTCTTGTTTTGTTGATACGTTTACCGTTATGTAATGCCCTTCTTTGTCTCTTTCGATTTTTGTTGGTTTAAAGTCTATTTTGCCAGAGACTAGGATTGCCACCCCTACTTGTTTTGCTCTCCATTTGCTTGATAAATCTTCTTCCAACCCTTTATTTTGAGTCTATGTGTGTCTTTGCACGTGAGATGAGTCTCCTGAATATAGCACACTGACGGTTCTTGACTTTTTATCCAATTTGCCAGTCTATGTCTTTTGATTGGGGCATTTAATCCATTTACATTTATCGTTAGTATTGTTATGTGTGAATTTGATCCTGCCATTTTGTTACTGGTTGGTTGTTTTGCCCTTTGGTTGCCCTTTGGTTGGTAAAGACCTTATTGGTCTTTACCATTTAGTTCTTTTTTTGCAGTAGCTGGTACTGGTTTTTTCTTTCTGTGTTTAGTGCTTCCTTCAGGAGCTCTTGTAGGACAGGTCTGGTAGTGACAAAATCTCTCAGTAATTGCTTGTCCATTAAATATTTTATTTCTCCTTCACTTATGAAGCTTAGTTTGTCTGGATGTAAAATTCTGGGTTAAAAGTTCTTTTCTTTAAGGATGTTGAATATTGGCCCCCACTCTCTTCTGGTTTGTAGGGTTTCTGTCAAGAGATCCACTGTGAATCTGATGGCCTTCCCTTTGTGGGTGACCAGACCTTTCTCTCTGGCTGTCCTTAGTATTTTTTCCTTTGTTTCAACAGTGATGAATCTGATGACTATGTGCCTTGGGGTTGCTCTTCTAGAGGAGTATCACTGTGGTGTTTTCTGTATTTCCTGTATTTGAATGCTGACCTACCTTGCTAGGTTGAGGAAGTTCTCCTGGATAATATCCTGAATAGTGTTTTCCAGCTTGGATTCATTCTCCCTGTCATCTTCTGATACAACAATCAAGAGTAGATTAGGTCTTTTCACATAATCCCTTATTTCTTGGAGGCTTTGTTCATTTCTTTTTACTCTTTGTTCTCTTTACTTGCCTTCTCATTTTATTTCATTGAGTTGATCTTCAATCTCTAATATCCTTTCTTCTGCTTGATCTATTTGGCTATTGAAACTTGTGCATGCTTCACAAAGTTCTTGTGCTGTGTTTTTCAACTCCATCAAGTTGTTTATGTTCTCCTCTAAGCTGGTTATTCTAGTTAGCATTTTGTCTAACCTTTTTTCAAGGTTTTTCATTTCTTTGCATTGAGATAGAACATGTTCCTTTAACTCAGAGAAGTTTGTCATTACTCGCCTTCTGAAGCCTGCTTCTGTCCATTCGTCAAATTTGTTTTCCATCCAACTTTGTTCCCTTGCTGGTGAGGAGTTGTGATCTCGTGCTGGAGGAGAGGTGTTCTGGTTTTTGATGGTTTAATTCTACTTGTGCTGGTTTCTTCCCATCTTATTGAATTTATGTAGCTTTGATCTTAGGTAGCTGCTTGGGGAGGTGGCCTTTCCTTTGTCTGCCTGCAGAGGCACTTCTGGGCTGCCATGGATTCAGTGGAGTTCCTGCATCTTTTATTTATTAAGGAAAATTAGGTCAGCTTCTGCAATAGCCAATGCCCTTCCCTCCACCAAGCTCAATTGTTCCTGGTCGTTCTCTGATGTTCTGGTGCAAAACTCTAAAGTGAGAGGTTTTTTAGCCTGCTGGGCTTTGTGTTGGGGAACCCATCCAGCCCTATGGCCTGCTTCTCTGCTTTCAGTTCCACTTCTTTCTGGGTTGCAGGTAACTGCATCTAGCCAGCTTTCTGGCTTTTCAATGTCAGCCAGTACTTACACCTAGATCTATGCTGACAGCCATGGCGCTGGCTGAAGTTGCTGTTCTGCCTTGTTTAGGCAGCTGACTGAGGCTTTTCAGCCTGGCAAAGATCTCCTGCTCTGTGGGTTGTAGAGGGCTTGGGTGGAGCACTGTATCCAAACTGAAGTCCCAGAGGGGGAGATCCCCCATTCTTCCAATCAGTTACAGGCACCTCCTGGGTGGGGCAGTGCCCCACCTTGCCTCAACTTACCCTATTTGGTTTATACCCACACTGTCCAACCAGACCCACAAAATGAAACTGGTACCTCATTTGGAATTGTGGAGACCACTTGGCTTCTGTGTCTCTCTTGCTGGGAGCTACATTCTGCAGCTGCCTCTTATTAGGTAATCTTGGGACCCTCCAAAAAGTTCATTTTAAATTTGAGATTGTTTAAGAGTCTCATAAACTGAATGCCAAAATATTATCATTTTACTCTTCAAATAAATTTTCCCACACTTTACATTTCCATCTTAGAGCAAACTATTGTAATGTTCCCCAGTGGTATATAACATTAAGATAGCAAAAGTCAACATGAATACTAAAGTTTTATGATGTAATAATAAATTGCATGATCCAAATAGATGAAGTTTTTGTGTAATTTGTTGTTTCAAGAGAAAATTTAAGGAAGTACTTGTAACAGATATTGTTGCAATATTGAAACAAATAGTTCACTAAATGACTGGCAGAAAGTAAAACCAGAAAATAAAGCATATTTAGTAAATGAACCAGATCAATCTATTCACTCAAGTTCATTTTTTTTTAAACTTCCAATTCCTGTAGATAGTTTCTTATTTTCCTCACATAGACTCTGCATTTTTTCCTCAGCCAATCTCCCCAACAATTCATCCTCATTTTAATTATTTACTTCTGGGAAGAAAGAGTATTTCTTGACATCTCTTTTGATTTCATACAAAATAATCATATGCTATCACTTGATTAGTCCTCTGTACAAAAATAAACATCAAGAAAATTAAGCTTATTTTTAGGATAAGATTACTTACTTTTGATATACTGTAAGAAAATGTATGCTGTTCTGTGGTCTAATGACAAAGGTATTATTTCAGGAGCTCATTAGATATTGCTTTGTATTATATGTGGAATCTACAATTCCCAGTTAAATTGTAATAAAACTATTTAAAAAGGAAAACAAAGAAAAGCATTTATTCTCAGCATAAATCTCACAAAATGGTTAAAAAGAGTTGGCTTTGGCTAAATTGCTTCTTAGAGCTCTAGGATGCATAGGCTTCTTTGGAATGTGAACATATGTTTGAGGTAATATATTTAAATTTGTATGTTTAAACGTTTGAAAAACTTCAATAATGACTACCTCTTTTTTAAACAAGTTATAAAGAACATCAGCCTTAAATTATATACCTGTTTCATTTGTTAATTTTTTATGAAACAAAAGAAACAGAGGAAAATTGTGACATTCACTGATGAACTGTCTTTGGGTCGTGCCCTCTTCTTTTTAAATTCCATTCTTTCTAGCTTCCTGTGTCCCTTTCTGTAATAGAAAATCCCTTTTGTTCCTGGCCTTTAAGATGTTTGTCCATCTCCCTGTTACAACAGTCTCCCTTCCCCTACTGTAACTGTCTCTTTCTCCATATTGCAATAATTCTTTCAAATACATTCTCTTTTTCTAAGTCCAGATTTGATTTTATTTGCAAGTTTTTATTATTGAATTACATCAACTTATACATTTTGCTTGAGAGACAATATGCCTCTCTACATCTATAAACATCAGGGATGTAATTATCTGGTGTATAACAATGAATACTGTTGTGTTAACACAAATTGATGTAGTTGCAGAAATGTTCCCTCACATTTGCCTTTAAAACACTTTTTGGGGATTAATTTTAACAAAAATCTTAACCATGAAGTTAAGGTTCCCAGGACCTATTAGGAGCTAAGCAATATATTTTTCTATAAGGGTAACTTTCCCTAACTTGAACATACCTGTTAATTATGCTATAAAAATTATATTACAAGTTTGAGTGCATAATCTAGAAGGGTAAATGCCCTAGAGAATATGTTAATGCCCCACTTTTCATAATCTTTTCATTCCATATCAAGTTTAAAATTAACCTTTCCTTCAAGGCCATTCAATTATTCCACAGAGGTTACATTATCTGTAAGTTCCTCCTGCTCTCCCTCTCCTATACTTGACACCATTTATTTCTATGTATTATTTAACTAGCTGTGCGGCAGAGCAGAAAGAACTTTTGAAATAGAGTCATATAAGCTTGGGTTAACCTACAGACTCTGCCATTCATTTACTGTTTTAACTTTGGCAAATGATATACCCTGTCTATTTACAAAATGGAGGTAATAAATCTATCTTGCAAGATTGGTGAGAAGATTAACTAAGATAAAGATGCAGAACTTTGCAAAAAGCAATTGGTTTTTAATAAACAATCATCCCTGTCTCTTCCCAGGAATGATTTGCCAATGACTTTATAGAAACACGGAGGAAGCGCTTGCTTCATGAAGTCTGGATAGAAAGCCATGAATATTGTTAAAAGATAGAGTAGCCAATAAAAGTTTTACTGCTCTCTGCATGAAAGCATTTAGTTAATTTTCATTTTCCTCTAGGAGAGTACATAGACAGTATTATTAACATAAATCTGGAAGAATTTTCCAAATCACTTTCTATGTAATCCTTCTTACAACAATTATTGTTCCTTCCCTCTGTATTATTTAAAAATATAAAATGTAAGCAGTTTATTTCATTTTATACTGTCAACATTATTGACAGTTCTGCTATTTTTTTTTTCAAAATTAGCAAGAGTAATAACACTAAAAAATGATGTAAAAAAAGAAATATTCACTGTGGCCAACAAGATAACTTTTCTCAAGTAAAACAGGTTATCTGTATTACTCCTCTTCTCCTCCCATCCTTTTCATTTAGGGTTATTGTTTTGTTTTGCTTCTGTGTTGTTGTTGTTTACATTATATGTAGGAATTAAAAGCACTTGCTGGTTGGGCATGGTGGCTTATGCCAGAACTTTGAGAGGCCAAGGTAGGTGGATCACTTGAGGTCAGAAATTCAAGACCAGTCTGGCCAACATGGTGAAACTCCATCTGTACAGAAAATACAAAAACTTATTTTTTAAATTTTTTTTTTTAATTTAAAAAATAAAATTGGTGCATGGTGGCCCATGCCTGTGATTACAGCTACTCAGGAGACTGAGGTATGAGTATCACTTGAAGCTGGGAGGTGGAGGTTGCAGTGAGCAAAGATCATACCACTGCATTCAAGCTTGGGTGACAAAGTAAGACTCCGTATGAAAACAACAACAAAAGCACTTGCTTAGTGATTTATCTGTTGGTATTACTTCCATTTTCCTGATGACTAATGATGCAGAGCAGGGGTCCCCAACTCTCCTTGGAATTGGAGCACACAGCAGGAGATGAGTGGTCAATAGGGACAGCATTACCACCTGAGCTCCACCTCCTGTCAGCTCAGCAGCAGCATTAGATTCTCACAGGAGTGGAAACCCTATTGTGAATTGCACATGCCAGAAATCTAGGTTGTGTGCTCCTTATTAGAATCTAATGGCTGATGACCTGAATTGTAACACGTTCATCTCAAAACCACTTCCTCATCCCCTCCTCAATGGAAAACTTGTCTTCCATGAAACTGGCACCTGGTGCCAATAAGGCTAGATACCATTGTATTAGGCACTTAAATAGTGAAAGGTGATGTGACTTTCATTCATTCATTCATTCAACAACTGCTATCTTTCGAAATGCATTCAAATTCAGAAGAATGACAATCTGTGTTCCAAAGTACTTGTTTCCCCATACACTAGAAAGTTTCATTCACTTCACAGGCTCTTCAAGACTAGGTATTACCTATCATTTTAATGGCTACCATTCTGAGGAGTGATTTGCATTGCTATTTTAGGTTTTTGATATGAAACATAGCTTTAATAGTAATGATATATAAAGGCTTAGTAACTTTTCATACTTACGGATTATTTGGATATTGTTCTTTTGTAAAACATCAACATGTCCGTTATATATTTGTATTGATAATTCTCCCTTATTTGAAAATATAGATTAATAAAAGTCCTTCTTATTTTATGGTTATGGAAACTTGGTTGTATGAGTTGTAGTTATTCTCCCTTCTAATTTTTTTCACTCTTCTGATAAAAAGTAGTTCATTTTAATGTAGTCTAATTTATTAGCCAATTTCTTTACAGGTGATTACATATGCATGTGTTTGTGTACTGTTCAAGAAATGTTTCTTACCCCCCAAAAATGACTATTTCCTCTAACACCTTCTATAAGCTTTACTGGTTTAGCTTTCAAATATATATATATATATATATATATATATATATATATATATATATATATTAGACTGGGAATTGATTTGTGTATGATGTGAGGTGTCAAATGCCATTTGTTTTTTATATAACATTTATTGAAACCTATTAGATGAATAAACTTTCTTCATTACTATACTACTTCTGTCAAAAATCAATTGCCTTACATATGGCTGTCTGTTTTTAAGCTCATTTTTCTTTGCCACTGATCTACTCTTCAATCCTGATATCCATAACACAGCAACTTAATATGGCTTCATAAATCTTTACAATTAAGAAAGTAAACTCCCCTTGCCCCATTATTTTCTTTCAAGATTGTTTTTGGGGAGAGAGATCCAAGATGGCTGATTACTAGTAGCTCAGGATTGTAGCTCCCAGTGAAAGTGTAGAGAATGAGAGAATGCCACACTTTCAGATGAATTTTTGTTGTTCACGGACTAGGAGATTCCCAGTGGAGGAGCCCCACGGGTTGCCATCGCAACTCTTGTGGCCAGCGTGGCAGTTTTGCCAGTGCCCTGGTGACAGTTCTTGGTTCAGAGTAAACGGGACTGGGTCCCCTTTTGATTGACATCTGGAGCTCTGGGAAGGCAGAGTCACCTATTCAGCTGATTGAAAAAGGGATTCAAGAAGGAAGCCAGACTGGAGATTCCCAGGCAGAAAAGCACCAGAATCTTAACACTGCTGTTTTAGCTGGTGCAGTAGGTTGCTCAGATTCTAGTGCTGGGAATCAACAAGTTGGACGTCCATTCAGAGACCTAATTTGAAAGTCAATAATTACAAGGATCACAGGTGGATCAATTTACATGATGGGAAGAAACCAGCATAAAAAGGCTGAGAATACCCAAAATCAGAATGCTTCTCCCTCTATAGGGGATCACAGTTCCTCATCAACAAGGGAACAAGGCCTGATGGAGAATGAGGGTGTTCCATTAACAGAATTAGGCTTCAGAAGGTGGATAATAAGAAACTTCTGTGAGTTAGAAGAACATGTTCCAGCCCAGTGTGAAGAAACTAAGAACTTTGAAAAATGGTTTGATGAAATCCTAATGAGAATAGACAATCTAGAGAGAATATAAATGAATTAATGGAACTGAAGAATACAATACGAGAACTCTGTGAAATATGCACAGGTTTTAACAGTCGAATTGATCAAGCAGTAGAAAGGATATCAGAGGTTGAAGACAAACTTAATGAAATGAAATGAAAAGACAAGATTAGAGAAGAAAGTGTACAAAGGAATGAGCAAAGTCTCCAAGAAATATGGGACTATGTGAAAAGACCTAATTTCATTTGATAGGTGTACCTGAATGTCATGAAGAGAATGAATCCAAGCTGTAAAATATTCTTCAGGATACTATTCAGGAAAACTTTCCTAACCTAATAAGATGGGACAATACTCAACTCCAGGTAATACAGAGAACACCACAAAGATATTCCTCAAGTAGAGCAACCCCAAGACATGTAATTGTTAGATTCACCTGGGTTGAAATTAAAAAGAAAATTCTAAGGGCAGCTAGAGAGAAAGGTCAGGTTACCCATAAAGGGAAGCCTATCAGACTCACAGCAGGTCTCTCAGCTGAAACCCTACAAACTAGAAGAGAGTGAGGGGTCAATATTCAATATCTTCAAAGAAAAGAATTTTCAACCCAGAATCTCATATCCAGCCAAAATAAGCTTCATAAATGAAGGAAAAGTAAAATTTTTCACAAACAAGCAAGCACTCAGAGATTTCATCACCACCAGGCCTGCTTTACAAGAGCTTCTGAAAGAAGCACTACACACAGAAAGGAACAACCAGTATCAGTCATCCCAAAAACTTACCAAAAGATAAAGAGTATCTCCCTAATAAAGAATCTGTATCAACTAATGGTCAAAATTTCCAGCTAGCATTAAATAACAATATTAAACTCCCAAATATCAATATTAATCTTAATTTAAATGGATTAGATGCCCCAGTCAAAGACATAGACAGGCAAATTGAATAAAAAGTCAATCCATCAGTACACTGTATCCAGATCCATCTCATAAGCAAGGACACACAAAGACTCAAAACAAAGGCTTGGTGGAAGACTTATCAATCAAATGGAGAGAAAAAAAAAATACAGGAGTTGTAACTTCCGTCTCTGACAAAATAGACTTTAATAGTAACAAAGAAACAAAGAAACAAAGAAGGACATTACATAATGGTAGAAGGATCAATGCAACAACAGGAGTCAATGAGCATAAATATATATGCACCCAATATAGGAACACCCAGATACATAAGACAAGTTTTCAACGACTTATAAAGAGACCCTGACTCCGGCACAATAATAGCGGGAGACTTTGACACCACATTTTTAATGTTCGCCGGATCAACAAGATAGAAAATTAACAAGGACATCTATGAATTGAACTCAGACCTGGAACAAGTAAACTCAGTGAATATTTATAGAATTCTTCACCCCAGGTCTACAGAACATACATTTTTCTCAGTATCACATTACACCTATTTTGAAAGTGACCACATAGTTGGAAGTAAATCACTCTTCAGTATTTTCATAGCATTTCACAGACTTAAATGAAATATTGGTTGGCTGTTTATTTTCTTCCCTTATTCCCTCCTGTCTCTTCTGCTAAGCACAATTATCGGCATAAAATAGGTTTTTAATACCTATTTTTAGATTTCATTCCAGCCTGGGCAATAGAACAAGATTCCTGTTCTCTCTCCCCTTTTCTCTTTCTTTCTTTCTAAAAATAAAAAAAAAAAAAAAAAGATTGTTTTGGCTATTTTTTAAATCCCCAAATAAATATCAGAACGAGCTTGCTAATAGCCAAAACAAACAAACAAACAAATAAAAAAACCCAAACACAAACCATGAGGTTTTGTTTGGGATTATGCCAGCTTTTCAAAAATTTTTGGAGGTAATGATATCTTCATAATATTGAGCTGATCAACTCATAAACATGATGCATCTTTAAATTTCTTTAGGCTATTAACGTTGCTTAGTAATACTTTATGTTTTTCTGAATACAGTTTTCCTGTGTAAATGATGCTTTTAGATGTTACTTTAAATGGTTGTATTTCCCTAATTTCTATTTATTTTTAGAGTACATAATATGCACATTTTTGTATGTTGACCTTATGTCTGGCAATCCTACTGAATTTACCAGCATAAAAATGCCAATGATTTATTTGTATTTCTATGTGTCCTGCTTTCACACTTATGTCATTGGAGAATATTGTTTTATTCTTTCCATTTCCTAAAATACTTTGTTCCTTTACATGAATATGGAATTTCAAGTACATCATTGAATAGAAGTGGTGATAAATAAGCCTTCTTATCCAATTTCTAATCATAAAATGTAAGTTCTTTCTGGCACATCACCATTAAGTAGGTCATTTTCTGTATTTTTTTTTTTCCTTTTTATTGTTGACATGCTTTATCAGATCAGACGAAGTCCTTTCTATTCCTAGTTTGGTAGTTTGGTAAGTAATTTTTTATATTAGGATCAGTGGTTAAGTTATATTCTTGATTCATAGTATTCATTTTGCTGTCTGTCTTTCCATTTTTAGAAAGTGTTTAGACAGATATGAAGTGTTAAAATATAGTTGAATACACTTTTTGTATCTTAATTCAATGCTGAAAAATACCTACATCCATAATCTGGGGCAGAATTTTCAGATTGCATGAATGTGATTGTAATTTTTTTATTGCTCCCTATAAATTACCTCACTTTATTTACCAGGTTGACAAAAACATAATAAGTAATATTCATGAACATTATTTTAATGTTGTTGGTTTTACAATTTAAGAAGGAAGCAATGAGTTTAGTTGTTACCATTAGCCTCTGTTAAATGATTTATTTGTATAACTCTATACAGTATTTCTTGTGACATATAATATTTTATATTTAAAAAATTATGCTTAGTTCAATTTTAGTATTTTAATAACATTTTTTCTAAAAGAAATCAGCACTGTAATATAATAAAGTGGTAACATGAACTCTACTGTGTATATCAATTATAAAATCTTCTAATAATATATTCATGATCCTATTGCCTAATACAATATAAAGCCAATATTTTTTCCTTTTATCTGTGTTCTCAGCAAAGCTGGCATTTCTTCTTTACTTCTTGCTTTATTTTTCCCCTTGCAATGATCACTTTCTAACATATTGTTCTCAATTATTTTAATTTTCTTCTTTCCCTACTAAAATGTAAGTTCCATGTGAACATGTATGTTTGTCATTTTGTCACGGATACACTCTGGCACTGAAAACAAATAATTAAAAGAGTGAGAAAAAATTTAAAGATGGTTTTAAAATTTTTAGCATGGTTAACATAGGATTACTAGGATAACTAATATTTTGTGGGAAGATACAAGAAAAATATGACATTAGTTTGCTTGTTTTAATATTCAGCAACAGTGGGATAATTTGGAGGTATTCAAGTTGTAGAACTAACTGCTCACTTGTTTCAGACTAACACTATTTTCCCAGTATGGCTGATAATTGTTATTGGATTTTTAACAGTCTTTAGTTAACTGTAACAATTACTCTGGTAGGCAAAGCAACTGTTACATTGTAATCTGCTCCATTCCTGTAATAGATAGTGTTATTATTTCTATTTTAACATGAGAAAACTAAAATTTAGAGAGATTAGAAAACAATCTTACGTTGCATATTAGACAAACTAGGATTCAAATCCCTATTACTATCATGTAACATCAATACACTAGCATTTTCGTATCATCATGATTTCTAAATATGGCTGATCATTTAGACTTACTGCTAAATTTTAATAATATATACTGTGATCTACATCAAATGATTCCAACTTTAATGGTCTGGAATGGAGTCCCAAGTGTCTGTATTTTTTAGGAAGTTCCACAGGTGGTTCTAATAAGTAGCTTGATTGGGAAATTAGAGACATACTTGCTGGTTTTACTCTTCCCAACTCCATTTAGGCTAAATAAAGCTATTTTAGTAGTACAACTAAATTAAGACATCAAAGAAGGCAAAAACGTAATTATGATAGGATAAGAGGCTGTAAACTATAGCACTTAACAGAATTTTATGTTTACTTCCCTTGGCAGTCAGAGTTCAATTAGCAAAGCATGGATCACTATAGATGTTATAGAATGAGTATTTACATATTACAAAATTATGGAAGAGCTAGAAAAGTAAAGGTCTAGAAAAGGGATTAGAAAGATCAAAGTTCCGTAACAAACCCTGGTATAGATAATAGAATTGGGATTTTCAGGGATACTAGAAGCTATATTCTCTAGCTGCTGGACAATAATTCTGACAGTAGCATTGTACTAAAGTATGTGGCATAATGTCAGTTCTCTGTGGCTACTGCCTTCCTGAATTTGCAAACAGACGTGGATTTTAGCCAATGGTAAATGTTATATCGGCAGAACCAGCACTTAAAAAAAGAGCATGCAAAAATGCAGGGAAGAGCAGAAGCAAAGCAGCTTCCACTAGGCCATCTCTATCAGCCTTATATTTCCTCTAGCCAACAAAAACCTTTAGAGAAAAATGATTGCTTCTTTACTTCTGCCTCCTAAATCTTGCATACTTTCACTTTTGACCAACTCTCTTCTAGAATGAGATGCTGGAATATAGATTTTAGTAACCTATTTGATATTAAAATGGTCCAATGCATATGGTTTCAGAAAAATCATTGTTTTGTGTAGCCCTAAAAAACAATGAAATCATGTCTTTTACAGCAACACGAATGCAGCTGTAGGCCATTATCTTAAGCAAATTAATGCAGGAATAGAAAACCAAATACTACATCTTCTCACTTACCATTAGGAGATAAGTACTGAGTATTCACAGACCTACAGATAGCAACAATAGATGCTGGGGAGTACTAGAGGGGAAGGGAGAGGAACAAGGGTCAAAAAACTGTTGGGTATTATGCTCACTACTGAGATGATGGGATCAACCATACCCCAAACCTCTGCATCACATAATGTGTCCATGTAAGAAACCTGCCATGTGTACCCCTTGAATGTAAAATAAAAGTTGAAATTATTTATAAAAAGTCAAAGTTGGATAAGGATGCCTAAGATAATTGGCAAAATTTTAAGAACTAAGATGCTGAATTAAATAAAACAGGTCAAAACTGAGGTATGAGTTGATAGTACATTTAATGCATTCTTCTTTATATCTCTCTATAACCAATTTTACATTCTGATTAGCATTTGCTCAGGATGTCTAATAGAAATAGAAATAGTTGCAAAGCTAGAAAATAATAAAACATATTTAAGTTTCCTGGTATCTATATCTGCTTTCATAATACTGGGATAACAAAATTTCTATGACCTGTTGGTGTTACAAAAATAAAAACATATATATTTTTTGGTTTTTTTCTATCTCTTATATGCTACAGCTTCTCTCCTAATACACAATTAAGCAGTTATCTGACTATGAGACATAAACTAATTTTGACTTTTGTTGATATTCTTATTTACATTCTTTTATTTATTATTCTAAATTTAGTCAATTTTATATATATCTAATGTTTCTATGCTTTTCATACAGTTTTAAAGGAGTGTTTTGAAATATTAAATGATTTTTTATTTGAAGACTATTAGCTGTCTTTCACACATTTTATTTTACATTTCCTTCTCATTGAGCTAAGCTGTTGGATATTCATTTCCTTCATATAAATTTTAATCAGAGTAATAATTACATTTTTCAAAAACTGATTTTACAACATATTTTCCAAGTAGCTATACATTCATTCTAAAATATTTAACTATTTGTTCCAACTTCACCCAGGGAATATTACTTTTCTTCTGTTTTAAGATTTTCCATTAAAATAATGTAATCTAAAAAAGTTGAAAGTTCCAATGAAGAAGCAGATGCAGGAATTAGTCAATGAAAGTTGGGATTGACAACAGGTATAAGAGGTGTGCCTGAATTCAGATCGTAAGCAAAGACCAGAAATTAAAATTAAACTGTATTTGTTAAGTAATTCTAAAACACATAAACCACAGGAATTAGTATAAAAACATTTAGAAAGACTACTATTTAATTCCATTAATTTTATTTTTATAGAAAATGTTAATTAATAATAAAAATTTATTCATAAGATCAGGCTTGAAAGTAAATACTTATTGAAAAATTTACATCTGTCCTACATTATCATATGTGCTTGCTTTCCTCTTTTCAACAAAGTTCCTGTTCACAGAGTGCTTGTGTCATTTCTTTGGTTGAATCCTGTCACCTTGCCAAGAATTTGTCACAGGAATTTGACAAAATAATTTTAAAATAACTCAGCTGGGTGCAGTGGCTCATGCCTGTAATCTCAAGCATTTTGGGAGGAGTTCAAGACCAGCCTAGGCAACACGGTAAAACTACTAAAAATACAAAAATACTAAAAATACAAAAATCAGTGGATGTGGTAGTGTGTGCCTGCAGTCCTAGCTACTTGGAAGGCTGAGGGAGGAGAATTGCTTGAACCTGGGAGGAAGAGGTTGCAGTGAACTGAGATTGTGCCACTGCACTCCAGCCTGGACAACAGAGCAGGACTCAATCTCCAAAAAAAAAAAAATTAAATATAAAATTAAAATAAATAATAATTCATTGTTAAGTCAACAAATATATAAAATAATAGCTACAGTGTAATACATAAAATACCATGAGAAAAACAAAACAAAGTTTAGAAATGTACTCATAGGTAAAAATCAAACAATAGAATTTAAATTATTTATTTTACTGTAAAGCAGTTACTAATGTGTCAATAATTTTATTTTAATTTTAATCAAGCTTATTTTCCTGGAAAATTAAAGCAATTAATTCAAGATAATCAAGTTTTTTAATATGTTCTCTTACATTTTATTTGGTTTTATGACAATACATCAATTTTCTCTCATGCTGTATTCCAAATGAAGCTGACAGATCTATTAATTGTGAATTAAAAATAATAAATGCAGTTGAAATAGGATGTTCATATAGTTTGCAAGCTTAAGTGTAATTCTAAAGCATGATGAAATTTAAAGTGTATGTCCTTTATGAAAACTTAAAATGATTCCAGCTATTACTAAATTGTTGATGTATTGTTTTATCTTCAGTGCATTCAACTGAAAATTTCTATCACTAGTCTGACAATGTGTATTTGTGTTAAAACAGGAAAATTGCTGCTATTCTTTAAAAATGGAAATACCTCAATACTACTAATGAATAACATAGGACACAGTGATCAGGTGTTACATAGCATCAACAAAGAAAGAGAAAAAGTCATTTGGACAAGCCTTCAGAGAAAGGATAAAACTTCAGCGGAGCACAGAAACATCTGAAACAAAACTTCTGCTGTGGTTTCTTGTCACAAATACAGCTTTTTTGCTTATTGGCATTTTGTCATAAATATAATTTTAAAATATTTCCTTTGAAAATATATAAAAGTGATAGTATTTAAAGGATTCTAGAAGGATTTTCTAGATATAACATTTTGTCTAGATTTACTTGTAATACCACTGGAACTATCAGTCTGTGAGCAAAAGTGAAATTATCTAGGAATATATATATGTGACTTTTACAATTTGTCATTTACTCATTATCTACAAACTCATAGCTACTAGCTTAAGACCTTCTGTTGTATGCCAGGCGCTGTTCTAGGCACCAAAGATACAAGAGATACCTTTTTTTTCATAGAGCCTAGACACTTATGAAAAGATAGAATATATGCAAAATAAAAATTAAATTATAAAGCAGAGTCCCTCAGTGTTAGCTTTACTGATATTTGGAGCCAGATAATTATTTTGTGTTGGAGAGCATGTCCTGAGTACTACAGCATGCTAACAAAACTCTGGATTCACCCACTAGATACTAGAATTCCCTTCCCTATGAAAGAGAGAAAACCAAAAACATTATTAATGTCTCCTGGGGGGAAAGTTTATCTCATCTGAAAAACATAAAGGCAATAAATTAATAAGTAATAAATATAATACATGGTTTGGTTAACAACAAAAAAAAATAGATTTTTTTTATCGATATGGTGATTTGGGATCACAGCTTTTTCCATTTGGGGCTCAACTCAGTGCTCACTTTCCACTGGAGAACCTAGAAAGAAACAAGAGTGTGGGGAAACATAAAACGAAATGGAGTAACTTGTTCCTAAGAACAAATCCATACCAGAGAAAAGGAGAATAAAGGTTTTATAAACTGTTGACTATCCTTCCCTTAACTAGCAAGGGCAGAAACCACTTTGGAGGACTAATGCAGTATCCAGAAACTATGTAAATATTTTAAAGTTATGCTATTCCAACTTCCCTCAGTATTTGCATTTTTCACATTCTACAGCACTTTATATTGACATCCTTAGATTTTTTTTCCTCATTTACTTACTAATAATTTCCAGAAAAAAAAAAATCTTTGAATAATTAGGCTAGTTGTCTACATTAATTTATCACTTTTCTCTATTAATGTCTCTCAGAAATAAGGAGTTCATTCGGAAGGCGTATGGCCATGGCAAAGGGTATAATGTGTAATGAAACTGAAGCATACAAGAATCAAATTAAAACCTCTTCCTATTAAACACATTTTTTCTTGAAACAAAAATAATTGGCTTCAGATTATCATCTGTGTAATCTAGAGGAAAATCTTATTCAAATATTAATGTTCACATCTGGATAAGAGTATAAATTAAAATAAATAAACACATGAACAATATACACACATCTAATTATTTAAATACTTATATTTTTATGCTACATAGTCATAAAAATTTTAAGATGTAGGCCTGAATTTCATATCAATAACTACTTAAGCTCTCATATTTATTGTTTCCATCTTATCATCTCTAAAATAGATAATATTGTTGCTATTACTTTAAAAATATTTAGATAATTTTACAATTTTCCAATCACTTTGGACATATTTAGACAATTTTTTCTTCCATATCAAGGATTAATTGCCCGAACATGTAATCTCTAACTCAACAATAAATGATAAAAATAATGAAGCAAGGAATTGAAATGGTCAAGTTATCAGTAACAGGGGGAGGTGAATAATAAATTAGTTATTTTGTAATAGATTTCTCTCTATTATATGCAGCATATTAGATTTTTTTATGTTTAATTCAGTAAGAAAAAATATCTTGGTTCATTTTTTAATGAGCAATGCAAAACAGTTACAATTTAAGAAACAATATATGGGGAAAACTATTCCACTCAATTCTCTAAAATTAACATCTTAATCATTAAAATAGGAAATTTATATTTAGATATTTTAATAATCCATGTTTCTTTTTTTTTTTCTTCTGTCACCACAAGTCCTTCAGTGCACATACAATGACATCCAGTTATTGAATTCAACCGGTTTGAGGGCATATGTTTCTCTCAAATGGGACTGTAGAAAACAGACTTGCAGACCAGGCTTGGTGGCTCACATCTGTAGTTCAAGCACTTTGGGAGGCCAAGGCGGGCAAATCACGAGGTCAGGAGTTCAAGACCAGCCAGAGCAACGGTGAAACCCTGTCGCTACTAAAATTAAAAAAAAAAAAATAATAGCCAGGTGTGGTGGCATGTGCCTGTACTTGGGAGACTGAAGTGGGAGAATGGCTTGAGCACAGGAAGCAGAGGTTGCATTGAGCTGTGATTGTGCCACTGCACTCCAACCTGGGTGACAGAGAGAGACTCCATCTCCAAAACAAACAAACAAACAAACAAAAAATATACTTGCAAATTATTGTAATTTTATATAAAATATTGTTGAGGATAATTCTAATTATATAATTTGAATTTTATGATTATTAAAATAAAATCTAATATTATCTCTCTAAAATAACAAACCTTTTGATATTATTGGTATTAGATACTTTGCAATCATCAATTTCTTCTTTAACAATTGAATTCATTGGATTTGGATTGTAAAGACAAAATTTGTATTCTAATCATCACACATATACAGCTGATCCTTGAACAGCACAGACTTGCAATGTGGATCTATTTATATGTGGAACTTTTTCAATAAATATATTAAAAAATTTATGGAGGTTTTCAACAATTTGACACAACGTAAACAAACTGTAAGACCTAGAGATATATATATTTTTTTGGGTTAGTTCCAGGTCTTTGCTATTGTGAATAGGTTCTGCAATAAACATGTGCACATGTGTCTTTTTTGTTTGTTTGTTTGTTTGTTTGTTTTTAGAAGGAAAGGAAAAGAGGGGAAGAAAAAGAGGGAGAGAGAACAGGAATATTGCTTTATTCTATGAATGGGTATTAATAATGGCCGATCATTATTTTGTGTATTTAAAGTGGAGAATGCATATTTTATGTATCTAAAGTGGAGAGCTCTACAAGTGCTTATTAAGTTTACTTGTTACTGATCTGAGTTCAGAGAGATATTTTAAAAATTAAGAAAATGTTAGGTATATCATGAATATATAAAATATATCTAGACACTCTATTTTATCATTTACTACTATAAAATATCCTGAATTTATTATAAAAATATTACCATTTATCAAAATGTGCACAAACAGAAAGCACATATGGTGCCCTTTGCAATAGAATGTAAAAAAATGAAAACATACAGTGTTAAATCATATCTAAATAAAATGAAGTGTAGTACATACTATCTACTGTAATAATTTTATAGTCATTTCCTGTTGCTATTGCAGTGAGCTCAGGCATTGGGAGTATCCACTAATATGCTGGGTGATGCTAATCATATCCATGTGAACTCTCAGCCGTTCCAGTAAATCACCATTGCGGTAAGATGTCATCCCTTGTGATTCTCAAGTATTTTGCATCATTACTGCAATAGCATAAATATTAGATAAAACATAAGAGCCCTATAATGTGCAGGTAATGATTCTGGAAGTGTTCCCAAAAAGCAGAGAAAAGTGTTGACATTCAAAGAAAAAGTTGAATTGCTTAATAGTTACCATAGAGTCAGGTCTGCAGCTATGGTTGCTCCCAATTCAGGAAGATGGTTCATCTTGTAAACAGATGACATAAAATTATGATACTGGTAAATAAGTAAGTATTGTAAATGCATTCTCTCTTATGATATTATTTTCTTAAACTTTTGTTTTATCTTCAGAGGTACATGTGCAGGGCAGGCAAATTTGTTACATAGGTAAACTTGTGTCATGGAGGTTTGTTATACAGATTATTTCATAATACAAGTATTAAGCCTAGTATTCATTAGTTATTTTTCCTAATCCTCTCCCTCTTTCCACCTTCTACCCACTGATAGGCCCTAGTGTGCATTTCTAACCTTATGAGTGCATCTGTTTTCATCATTTAGTTCCCACTGATAAGTGAGAACATGTCATATTTGGTCTTCTGTTCCTATGTTAGTTTGCTAGGGAGAATGGCCTCCAGCACCATTCATGTTCCTACAAAGGACATAATCTCATTCTTCTTTATGGCTGCATAGTATTCCACAGTGAATATGTACTACATTTTCTTTATCCAGTCCGTCATTGATGGGCGTTTATGTTGATTTATTATCTTTGCTATTGTGAATCATGCAGCAATGAACATATGTGTGCATGTGTCTTTATAAAAGAATGATTTATATTTTGGGGGGTATATACAAAGTAATGGATTGCTGGGTAGAATGGTATTTCTGTCTTTAGGTCTTTGAGAAATTGCCATGCTGTCTCCCACAATGGTTGAACAAATTTACGCTCTGACCAAAAGTGTATAAACATTCTTTTTTCTCCACATCCTCACCAGCATCTGTTATTTTTTGACTTTTAAGTAGTAGCTACTCTGACTGGTGTGAGATGGTACCTTATGGTGGTTTTAATTTAGGTTTCTCTAATCATCAGTGATGTTGAGATTTTTTTTTTTTTACATTATTGTGGACTGTATGTATGTCTTTTCTTGCTTTCTTCATTGTAAGAATACAGTGTATAATACATAGGACACACAAAATAAGTCCAAATTGACTATTTCTGTTATAGGTAAGATTTCCAGTGAGCAGTGAGGTTATTAGTAGTTAAGTTATTGGGAAGTCCAAAGTTGCATGAGAATAGTTGAGTGTTGAAGGAGACTGACACCTCTAACAACCACATTATTCAAGAGTAAACTGTATTGGTATTTGTTTTCTTGTAGTACCCTCACTTTTAGTGGTATTATAAGGCCCTCCCCTACTTTTCTTATTCTTTACTAATTTCAATTTATAATATTATATGTTGTATGTCTCTACTCAGCCTTATTTCTGAACCATGAATATACACAAGTAAGATAAAAAAGAAAATAGATTGTTTAGATTATGTTCTAAAAACTTAGTAACCATGTATTAATTTATACAGATAATATTTTTGCCCCATATATGTGGTGTATGTTAATATTTACCTGTTAGTTGAAATTTATAATTTTCTTTAAATTGCATACATCAAGAAATTTTAAAACAACACAAACAACAAGAAAAACAATAAGAACAACAACAAAGCTATTCCCTGAATTCTGTAATTTCATCATGTGCCTCGATTTAGCAATACACTAGCAGATCCCTAAGACTCAGGACTTTCAATCATAGTCACAATTTTTACTGTACTCTTCTTCACTTCAGTCTATTAAGGTGAAAATTCGGTTACATGTTTTGTACATGTAACCGAATTTTCACCTTAATGGACTGCATTCCACATACTCCAGCCTGGTATTTTCTTTAAAGATAATTGCTTTTTAAATTATTATAAAAACAAAGCATATTCCAACCAGAAAATATATAAAATATAAATCAACACAAAAAAACTAGTTTTCAACATGTGTGTATGAAACTTTCCAGACATTCCTATGAATATCTGTGCTATTACCAGATTAGAATACAGACATTTCATAGAAAATATAGACACTACAGCCAACACTTTGTAATTCTCTCCTTTCCTTCACTAGTCTTCTCCCAGTATCATTAAGCACCCTTCCTCAGAGCTGTTTAATGGCCACAAATCAGACTACTTAGATGACTTACTATAATACGTTTAGTAAATCTGCCATTATTAGGTGATTTAAATGATTCAGCAATATAAGCAATGCTTTGACTGTTATCTAATCGCTTAAAATTTGAGCTGATTGTTTCTGAAAAATAAGTTGTTTGAAGTGGAATTACTGAAGCAAAAGTCATGCTGAATATCAAAATTTTTACATATCAAATTGCTTGAAAGTCTGCACCAATTTTAAGTACTTTTGTTCCAGACTGTTCTTGTTATACTGACATCTTTATCACGTTGCTACCCAGCTCAAGCGTCATTGCTGATTGTATGAAGCAAACACCATATTCCTCGATTTGCCACTAGAAAACATTTTGTGCAGACATATTTTGTACTCAGTTATCATTTTATCCTAGCTCTTGCCTAAGGCAGGAAAACTAATTTTCTAATGTTTTCATGCATAATTTGTTTTATGCTCACATTGATTCATATTGTCACTCCATCTATACTTCACACACACTATCAATTAAAATTCTGTATTTACATCAAGGCTCATCTGAAGTAAAACCCACAATCAACTTAAAAAGAAAAATACATAAAATATTATAAGAGTCATGATCTCCAACTTTCTAATTCTAATGATGGTGATCATATAGACCTAGAAAATTTTAAAATTTATAAGAAATGTTATATTTGGTGAGTGCCTACTATAGGGTAAGCACAAAACCTAATTTTGGCATAGTCAATATGGGAAAACTAATTGGCAAATTATTTTTGAGAAACAGCTGAAGAGTTTATTTTAACATACCAACTCTGTGAAATTATTAATTATTTCAAAAGACTACTTTATAACTAAAGTTGTGAACTCTATTTATATGACAGGAATACAACTTTTTAAAAATTAATTTAATAACATATTTCAAAATAGGCAGTGCCAGCTAGAAACAGGGCAAGAACCATATCTGTATGTTCTTTTTGACTTCACATTATTCAGCACACTATCTAATGTATTATTAAGTTCCAAATGAATTTTTGATAAGATAAAGTATTTTAATGTTACTATCTAGGAAATGTAGTCTAATTTTTATTTTGCTTTGTGTTTCTTGTCTGTTCATCAGATATAACAACTGGAAACCAGTTGACTCAAAATTGTATAACTGGTCCACTGAATATTTAGGTTTCAGTTTTAACAGGCAAAAACATATAAATTTTGATGATTACTTTGCAAATAATTAGCTCCAAACAATGAAAGAAAATTACAAAAGAAACTTTTTAAACATTAATAAGAGAAAATGATATAATTTAGGCAATCCCTTTAAGCCCAGCATGAGATCTTTTAGAGCTAAGATTCCAAAGGAAAATACTATAATTAGAGAGGGCAGCTTCATAAAATATTGTCATTTGATGCAACTCCTTTCAGTGTGAAATAATTTCTTTAGCACCAAATCTATTTAAATTAATTCAGAAATACCTTCAAATTAGATTTTTTTAAATTTTCATATACGGTATGAAAATAAATTCTGCTTTAATAAGAGAATTTCTTAAAACCTAGGGGAAGAGACACACCAAATAAATTAGATCGTCTCATATTTTTGTCCTAATCCCCAGCAGAATAAAACACATTTTAAAATTATTTCTACAAATGCAACCCGTATTTGGAAAGTGTTTTTCTAAGTATATTTAT
Organism: Saguinus oedipus; assembly: GCA_031835075.1. Lineage (NCBI taxonomy): Eukaryota > Metazoa > Chordata > Mammalia > Primates > Cebidae > Saguinus > Saguinus oedipus. Next base: position 62,751,965 of record CM063171.1, on the reverse strand, counting down.
AATCAGGAAATAGCTATAAACATCTAATTTGCTAAAGATCTACCAAGCATGATTAATATTGGTACCAATGTCATTATGGAATATGTATGTATAATTAGTAGTCATAATGCATTTGGAGAGGGTAAAATAATGATGCAACTGCAGTGTGCAGTATTTAGCCATCTTTGTTATCTATCATTGTTACAAAGAAAACAGTCTATAAACAAATCTATTCATTTATAGGAAACAATCAAGAAAGAGGTGCTGTACCAACTGAGTTCAACAGATTTCTATTTATAAATTATAATTTCAGCTAGAGACATAATTTGAGGCTACATTAAAATGCATGGAAAATAAACATTAGTATTATTTACTGTAAAACAGTATTAAATATCCATTAATGCCATTTAAGATCAGTAACATTTTTGTGAAATGAGTTGTTACTTATTGCAAAAAAAGACAATATTATTTTCGATAAATGAAAAAGCATACTAGAAAATTAATATGAACTTACAATACCTTTACTCAGAAAACTCTTTTAAACCCTAAAAAAAATTTAAATTCTTTTTCTGCTTCTATAATCTTGGTTAATTAACATATTAATATAAACTTGCTTATATTAATAGCTGTGTTAGCTTATATTAATAAGTTATATTTCATAATTTCAAATGTTATTACATGTAAAACATATAGGTTATCTATATTACTAAAATATTAAAATTTCCATATTTTTCTATGTATTTTCATAAAGATATTAAAGGATCAACACACAATTGAAGACCTTGCCTCATTTCCTCTTCTTGCAACCCAACAGTTAATAGTACTTTAAATTTAATGTGGACACTTTACTAATTTACTGTTATACATTTATTAGAAATTTATATTATAAAAATACACTCTCTTCTCAAAATTCACCCTAATGCTAACATATAAATATAAACTTTTTGTACTTCAGTCATTTTATTAAATTTATATTTTAAAAATGTTAATCTAGGTTTACAAATATTTAATTATTTATTTCGACTTCTATAAGAAACACATACATGCGCCATGTATTTCCATTTTTCTTTCTGTGCAAATGCAAGATGTTTCTAATTCTTCTCCATTACAACCATATTGTAGTGAAGTTGTGTGAGTTTTCTTTTGCAAATGCAATATTTTTAAAATTGTATGCCTCCAGTAAAATCACTAGTTCCCAGGATATTTGTACCTTTAATTTTGTTAACAATTGCTGAAAATCTTTCTAGGTGATTGTAACAAATAATATTTCACCAGCAAAAATGCAAGTTCCCCAAGTTCCCTATTCCGCATATCCTCCTATACTTGCTCACAACATATACTACAAAAGTGGTAAAATGTATAATTTTCTGAAACTTGAAAAAGCATTTTGTTTTTCTTTTAATTTAAATGCCCTACATAATGGCCATTTTACGTTTTATTGGCCATTTGAATCAACCTTTTTGGGAATTGACTGTTCATAATTTTTTTACATTTATAATTAATTATTGTGAATAAATTTTGGATATTCTTTATATATTATTGATACCAAATTATTTCAGCTATTTCTTTTCTATTATTTTAAACTTCACTTGTGTATTTTCTGTCATAATAAAATGTTACTATTAGAATTTTTTCAATCTTCTATTTTTTTCACTTATTGAAGAAACATATTTCTCTACATAAAGTATATATGTCTATTTCTATATTTTTTTGTTTAAAATATTGATGTGGTATTTCACTTTTATGTTCTTTATATTTTAGAAAATCTTGATGCATACTATGAGATAAAAAATCAATTTCTTTCTGAATGTGATAAATTATTCCCAAAGGAATTTATTCTACAGTTGAGATTTTCCTGACTGATTTAGGAAAATCAGTCTGTCACAAATGTTTTGGTATATGTGGTCTTTTCCTGCCAATCTCTCTATTCCTGTGCCAGTAACATTGTGTTCTAATTATTGTGCTATCCAGAGTTTGATCAAGAAAGCAGAACACATGCCAGAGTTCAATGCAGGGAATATAATATGATAACTATTTATAAGGAGACAGACTAGGAAGAGCAAGCAGGATGATGAGGCAATCTGGAACCAGCAACGGCAGAATGGCACTACCTCCTCTAGAGCTAGACAGAGACATGAAAGAGCTGATGTTTTCAGGAGTCCTGTAGCTATTAAGGCAGGAGCTATTTGGCCCGGATGTAACTGGAACCCTTGAGGAGATGCAGTCACTGCCAGAGATGCCACCTTTAAGTAAAAAGAATGGAGTAGAAGTAATTCATCTTTTCACTGACTTCTACTCTTCATTCTTCTAGAATACTAGCCACTAGCTTGAAGCCGGTAAGTAAGGTAAAATTGTTACAAATCTCAGTATTTGCTTTTCCATAATGATTTGTGGATTATTCTTTTCTATATTATGCATTTTAGTGCTTATTTTATTTATCATCTTTGGCTCTTTTGTTGGAGATTAGAAAGTTATGAGGTAATTTGGTCACACATTTTCATGCAAATTAAAGACACTATTTATAATCCTCACACCAGGATTTCTAAGCAGATATGAGATGGTGAAGCAGGTGGCTAATATAGGATTTGAATGTAAGTTTGTTTGACTTAAAAAATCATGCTCCTTCTACTTTAACTCCAATAGTAGTGGCAGGAAATAGAGGGAAAACCATCATGAGAATTTGTAGTCAAAAGTAGAAGGATCCAAGTTGAAACTGGATAATCTAGGTGATGGCTTGTTGTTGGAGAATGATTATCATCACTATCAGTGATTTTTACTGGGGGAATTGGTCACTGATGAATAGTGATATTCATCAATGCAGTATTATTATTTCCTACCACAGATAAAAAGAGTCCTAGAGTAAACTATGAGATAAACTACATATTGTCATTACTGAGGAGCTTGTTTAATGCATGGTAGGAGGTGTTTGCAAAGTTGTTTTGACCATTAGTTAATCAATAAGATGGTATATGTTCATTTACATGAAAGTATGCAGCATAGAAGCTTTATGTTTATAAATGCCTGGCAAATAATGCAGAACTTGAACTTAGGGTTCTAAAAGCAATTGTAGACAATGTATTCTATAAGTAATAGCAACATGATTAAAATAATTATATAGTATTTTGAGGTAAGCATTTAAAAAATTAACATAATTTTAATAATATAAATTATGTTATATTTATTTAAAAGTTATGTATTACTCTGACATAATTTGTTCAATATATGCTCACATTTCTAAATTTTTAAACTTTTTATTTCAAAATGAAGCTGGGACTATGAGAGACAACAGCCAAGTGCTGCAACTGTGACTGATCTTCGTCCACAATCTCTCATCATTCCAAGAGAAAAGCCACCATTGAAATGCACAATTTATGTGTTTGCAGTCTTTCATTTTACTGCAGACTAAATGTCATTCTCAGTCTCTCTTTTATCCTACCAAGACACATTGCATAGAGTCCAAGATTATATTTTAAAGCCAGGAAACATATTTTTGTCAGTGTGGAGACTGAATAATCAATTGCTTACAAAACATACAATAAAGCCATATGAGTTTCCATTTTTGTCTTTCTATAATGCCATGTTACCCTAGGGAAGGTTGAAATATATCTAATATTAATCCAGTAATATGTGGCAGTACAGATCATCTTTCCTATTCAAATTTCCTTGCCCTCTTTCAGATTAATGTTCGCACCAATTGGCATACTGCTCTTTCTATTATTACCATGACATTCAATTTTGCCGATGAGTTCCTAGACAAATGAACTAGGTTATCTATGCTAATGAATGATAGTAAAATTCTCTTAAATGTTAAATCATATTCTTGGTGCATTTAACACAAATTCTTTCCAAGGTGTTCTTTGAGAGTTTTCTCCCCCCTAGTTATCATTCCCATTCCCCTAAATTAATGTATTTGGCATTTCTGTATTCAAATGTTAATTTATTCAGTGACCAAGTTGAAAATGATGGCAAATATGTATTCTGCATATGACTCTTAAGAAAATATTGAGATCCAGAAGAGAAATTTTCTTCTCATTCATTTTTTTTTCCCTCCTTCACAGTCTTTCTTTTGTCTCTATTCTCATTCTTTCTTTATTTCATGTATATTTTTGTCTTCAACCAGTCAACAAATGCATTTTTAAAAACATGTTGATACATACATCACTAATCTGTGCCAGTGTAACAAGCCAACCAAATTTAGTGACTTAAGCGAACAATCATCCATCTGCCTCATGATTTTGCAGGTTGGCACTGGTCTGACTCATTTTCCTAATTCTTTTAATCTGAGTTAGACTCAACTGGGGTTATTTATGTTTCTGCAGTCAGTTTACAGGTTGGCGGGAGGCTTGGTGCTCCCAGGTAACCTCACCTCATATGCATGGTTGCTGGACACCTGTCATCCTGGAAGATTAAAATTACTGGTCCAGCATTCTAACCTAGTTTAGTTCACAGGGCACTTTCAGGGTTCACAGGGCAGCAAAAGAAGCCAAGTTCCAAGTGCAAGTACTTTAAAAACTCTATTCTTGTTCCATGTTCGCTGTTGTCCACTGGCCAAAGCAAATTACATAATAAATGTCTAATTAAAAATTATTGCTGCAAAATCTTCTTCAACAGCCTATGTTGCTAGGTATCTCTGCTGTTACTAAAAACATAATTAATAAAAGAGGGGGCAGCAAAAAGTGAAGCACATGATGTATACTGAGTAGATTCAGAGAATAATTACCAGTTTGAAACGTCTGCTATGTCTATGGAATGTTCATACCTCAGCTCATTTAATATTACAAAAATCCTGTGACATAGAATATATTGTGTAGCTAACTATACCAATGAAGAAATTAAAGTTGATATTGTCTTTCACATTACTACAGAAAGGTTGAGTTGCAGAGATGGGTTCTAGACAGAGGATGCACTGTACCTAAAGTTGTTTTGTTTTTCCTTTGTAGCATGCTTACCATATTAATAAGACCCTTTCGATTACAGAGTATTCCATATTCATTGACACTACAGAAAGACCATCCCACAAACCACATACCTACAACAAACAGTGTTTATCCCCTGTATGGTCTTCAATGACATAACAGCTGTCTTAAGTTCTCAAAGCTGCCTCAGGGACAAACTAAGTATCTTGGTCCATTTTTTGTTGCTGTAACAGAATACCTGGGGCTGGGTGATTGATAAAGAAAATAAGTTTATTTAGCTTACAGTTCTGCAAGCTGCGAAGTTCAAGATAGAGTGTCCGCATCTGATAGCTTCTGGTGAAGGCCTCATGCTGTCTTAAACAAGATACGGGGACAGAGGGAACCTGGGTATGCAGGGAAACAAACAAAGAAACAAACATGAAAACAAATAAAATAAAAGAGAGGTAGCCTCAATTTATAAAAAAAAAAAAAAAAAAAGAAGGCTCTCATAGTAACTAAATTAATCCCATGAGAGTAAAAATTTATTCTCACAGGAAAGGCAGGCATTAATATCTCTTACCAACCTAATTATCTCAGAAGCACACATTCCCAACATTGCCAAAATGAGGACCAACGTCCACTTGAGTTCTGATGGAATAAACCATATTTAAACAATAGGGAGGTGAGGAACTAAATTAAACAAAGCAACAATCATCAATTAAATAATTGCAGAAGCTTTTATATATGGAAGGGTTTTCTTACTGCTCCAGACTTTCTCTTCCCCAAAAGTCTTGGATGGATATTTAAACCTTGACCAAAGTCACCTGATAAGGTGAGTTGTTTCCTTTCTCTCGAATTTATACAAAAGTCTGTCTTGTGTGCTGATATTTCTCAAATTCCTGCTGCTTATTTTAATCATGTTTTAACTTTAGACTTGCCAGAAGTCTAACTCTTTTAAGCTCTCTTCTCATCAGCTAATACTTTTCAGATGCCACCACTTAATGTCAATACCCCTAGGTGCCTCAAATTTTTCCTGACCATTCGCATTCATAATAAATGCACCAAACTACGGCTAACTGAACTCTGAACGACTTTACAGCTTGCTTTTTTATTTCTGGGGTAGAGCATTTCCAAATATTCATTCTTTTTCTATGGAAATCTCAATATTATCATTTAAAAAGGACTTATTTATTTATTAGGTAAAAAAGACTTTATTAATGAAAAGCAAGAAAACAGAAAAAATAAAAATAGAAAAAAAGCAAACAAAAAACAAATCCCTCAAGTTTATTACTATTACTCTTTAGGAGAAATTTATGGTAGAAATTAATTATTCTTGACTATTTTCCTAGCAATGTGTAAGCAATGGATATAAGTAAGACAATTACTTCCTCCAAGGAATTCATATTTCATTTGGCAAAAGCAAGAATGCAGTATTGTATAAAAAGACAAAGCTTTAAACATGTATATAAGACTGAATTGTCATTAATAGGGAAGCGATTAACTTTTTCAGAGTTTATTTGGGAGAATCAAATGAAAGGTGACTTCTAAACGAATTCACATATAAATGCATTTTAACTGGAAAAAAATAAAAATGAGGAAATGTATTACAGTATACATAAAATCTGATAAAAGAAAGAGCATGATTTCAAAAAATTATGAATAGTTCAGATATAAAGCTGAAGAATTAGCTTCTTTTATACTATTACACATTATATTAAGACCAAAGTTCAATAAATTTTAAAGTTATTTATTTCTCCCTATTGCCCATGCATTCAATTGTAACAATTGATGAATTGGTGAATATTTTGAAAACTAACCAAATTTTTCTATTTTTGTTAAAATCCATTTATATGTATGTATATTACATACATATTTATATATACATAATGTAAACATATGTATATTATCTATGTATGTATACATATATATTTTATACTGATACTTATTACAGTTTTAAATTTTTAATTAAAGTAATTTTAAAGTCTTGTACTATTAGTGAAATCTTTAATATTTGTAACAACAGAAAAATAAACCCTGTTAAATTCAATTTTATATTTTTGGACCTATTCCAACTCATTCTTTTGGAAGTAAGGGGAGAATTTATCAATTTATACTGTTACAAGCATAATCTCTAAATTGGCAGACCATGTCTTTTAATGGCTATAGTGAGGAAGCCAAAAAGGCCAATCTAGAATTTTAAAAAAGTTCTTAGTGACGCAACATTTAGACCAAAATAAAAATTTGTGTGGACTGAACCCTAAATAGGCTCATGTCTTAGATTTAAAAGTTAGGATGATTGCAAACTTAGCTTTTTTCCATGATAAATAGATAGCTAATAGTGTCAATTAATTTTATTTTGAGTGATACTTGTTCCCAAGAAAATTAATGTCATTTTTACCTGATAATATGCCAATGCATTAAAGTATAATTTTAAAACAAGTGAAACATTATTCTCATGCAAATAAAAAATGAACATTGTTGAAGACATCATTTAGCTAATTAACTAATGATGGATCTATTGAAATGTAAAACTAGTTTGAAAGATAATTCAATATGGCAGAAACCATTTTGTTCGATAACAACAACAAAAAACATGCCTCACCATTTTTTTCCCTGCAAGTTAAGTTTTATCTCTACTGAGTTCCAAAGGAGAGCAAACCAATAAAAATTACAAATTCCCACAGCATCAGACATCCCCTAAGGGTCTACTCGACAATGTAAAGCATTTCATAGAAATGGCTCCTAGTAATATTTTGCCAGTTTTATTACTTTACAATTTTCTCAACAAAGGTTTTAAAGATATGCTGTTATATTTTTAAGAAAATTGCATTTTAATATTTTTAAAAATCATAATGATTGCTGTGTTCTTACAGGACAAAATAACTCGTATTTTTCAGGGAGCTTTTTTTTTTTAACAAGGCAAATGAAAACCTTGAAATTCATTCATTGTCTTGATTGAAATAAATATCAGAAAGACATTTAACAATAAAAATATTCTCTCTATATTACACTTAGACATCAGAAAAGATGATAAGAAATATATATAATGTTAATAACTACCAGTGACATGAATACATTGCATTTTCTGACAACTTCAAGAGATTTGTAAAAATCTCAAAAGGAATAAAATCTTCCTTTCCTCTATTATTATACATAAGTCATTTAGTATCTAGAGAAAATATGGTTTTAACGAATTCACTTACATTTAACAATCCTGACTCCTGATATAACTAAACACATCAATGATGGCAGAAAAGTCCATGTGATTATTTAGAAGCAATTCAGGCACTTCAAGTTAAAACTTTGTGGGTGATATAGATAAGAAATTTCCTGTTGAATAATCTATTTTCCTGGCAGGCTTACCTTCTCCCTTGTTTTCCTACACATGCTGTTATCTATTTTTCTGGCCTCTGTTGAGGTAGAGCTTCTGCTGCACAGAGCTGGACAATGGTCTCTCATACTATCTGGTTATACTGGTGGCCCTTTTCCTCTCTCAGGTGTAAACCCTGTGTGCATTCTGCTCCAAGCTCAACCTAGTTCTCTTTCAGTTTTCCATCTCTCAGCCCCTTCTGAAACCCTCTCAAGTAGGCTTGAATACCCCAGCTACTTCCCTTGTGGCAGATGAGGGAATAGGCTTCTGTAAAGATTCCTTGTGATATAATGCCATAGATACCTCCTTTAACACCAGCTACGCAGGTACCAGAAGGAATACAGTTTCCCTAAAAAGATCAAAACTGTTCAAGATTCACTGCAGACAAAGTAAGTAGGAAACACACCCTTACCCAGATTTGGATTAAACATGCTGTGTTGGTCCTTCTCAGAATTTTACCTGATCAAAATTTTAACATATCCCTTTGAACTTTCCTTTATCAATGCTAGTCCAAGTTAATATTCTTCCATTATAGAAAAAAAAATCTGCAGATTATTGATGTCCTAAACTCTTGCAAATTGATTTGCCATCTAGGACAGATGACGTGGTATGTATGCTATGAGTCCTTTAGTTTTGATCTTTTAGATGCAAAGCCACATTTTAAAAATTCCAAAGATAAGACTTTTATTCACTCAAGTGCCTGGGCCTGAGAAACACTTTGTTTTGCAAACTACTGCATTTGTTAAATATTTAGTAAGTCTACTTAAGGACTCCAAAACTAGTTATTTTGCTATTATCTCTTTAACACTCCTACTCTGAACAGAAGTAATAGAAAATTTTAAACAGCTCATGGACTTGTGTTAAAATATGTCAAAATACTTATTTACTGTAGGGTGAAAAATCTTTTGGTAGAGTTACTTGAAATTAGTATGTCAAAACAACTCCTATATTACCGCATTTCTTTGTTCTATTAAAATAAATTAGAACAAAGACAGTAGGATTTTACAAATATTGTTAGTATTCTAGTGTAATATCTATAATAACTAGTTTCATTCTTTACCTTTTCCCTGTTGCTGTCATGTAGATCAAAATTAGAGTGTATTTATCTGTTTCATACAAAGTATTTCACTACTCATGATGCCACATCAGGAAGTGGGGACTTCCTTGACTTTTCCTGGATTGTCAAAGAAAAGATCAAAATACAGCAAAGTAAGGTCAGTTCATTTGTATTTGACACATGCATGTGTATTTGCATAATCAAAAACAGCTCAATAGTGCTCTAAAGAATATATAACTTCTCAGAATCCACACAAGTTCCTATCAAGTATTCAGTTGATCCCTCCTATGCTCAATGACTTAGAAAAACTCAAGGAGTTTTTCTGAGTACAATCTTTTAACAGTAATTGTTGCTGTAACTTAAAACCTATACCCTATATAACCACACAACACATTCCTTTTACATGTGTTTAAATGTATTAACAGCATACTTTGGGAGGCAATGAGATCTGCCTGGGAAATCTGAAGACTAAGACTTCTGACTGAATAGTAGAATAAAATGAGATCTATGGCTCATTTTAAGGTTTCCCAGTGTCTGAGAACTCAAGGTAGGTGGAATCTAAATTATTCCATTGTGACATTTTGAAACTAACAATGAGCACTAATAACCATTATGCTGAGATACCACACATAAACTGAGACTTTCTCAGGCAAACCGGGCCACACTGCCAAACTCAGTTAAAAGGCTAATTCTGGGAAATATTTTTCCCAACTTGGGAATAAAAAAGAATAAGCCTGCTATACTAATGTAAGTATATATTCACATATAATTTCTGATTCTTATAGTTGATGCCTCTTTGGCTTTCTTATTACTGCTTAGCAAATATATTTTCTTTCCATCCACCCTCCCTAACTCCATCCCTCCATTTCTCTCTCTTTCTTGTGAAATTTCTCCTAACTTTATGCTCTACCATATTTTTTTCAGTCTCATCCCTTGGCCTTTTCACAGATATCTCTGTCTTTAAACATTCTCTCTTTCCATGGTTAACACCCACTTACTATTTAATATTCAAGTAAATATGTTTTGCTTAGGGAATTCTTTTCTGGACCCTTTGGATAATAATGGGACCAATTATCTTGTCCAATAACACTTAGGGTTTATTCTTTTGGAACACTTATGTTTTTAATGGTTTTTAAAATTTCATGTGTCAGAAAACATGTATACGTATACTTTCACTAAAATAATAGAAAAAAAAGTGTCGCTCATTTTTATCATTCACTTTGACATCTCCGTGCAAAGTAAATACACATGCTTCCTTTAACTCTGTAAACTTCGATCAAATTATAGATGTTGTTGTTTTTGTTGAAACACCATTTAGTGCTCAAATCCTCTACTTATATAATCATTTTCCACAGAGAAACTAAAAGACATACTACTGTTACCAAGCAAAAGTGGCTCTCCCACTGATGCACTAGAAGCAAATACTGAATACCAGGAAAAGAAAAGAGTTTTATTGCAAGACTCACAGGGTGATAGGAGTAAGGTTTAAATCTGTCTCCCTGGGTTGGCATAAGGCAGTAATTGTTTTAGAATAAGTTTAGGGGATGAATTCTGGGATTACTAGGTGATTGGTGGAAGAAGCTGGGGGAATCTGCAAAGTCCTCCAGCATGTGCAGATATCTCTTCTTGCTATCTCATGGATTGCAAATGTCAGGATCCTTCCAGTGTCACGTTGCCAGCCGGAAACCTCTGTGGCCAGCGGCACCTCTGCTTGAGGTTTGCTCATGCCTGTTGGGCTCATTCCGCCCACTTGGCCCAGCAGTCTGCTCTCAGCTTAAGCTACCAGCACAAATCTCATGCCTGCCAAGGATGAGCCAGGAACGGAGCAGTGAGGGGTGTGTGAACGAGCAAGTGCAGGGTCTGGCCACTATGCACAGCCAGGCATGCTAGCTGCTACAGTGGGGTGGGCAGCTCCAGGTGTTGGCACAGGTGCTGGCTCCCTGCAAGGCTGCAGCTGGATGAGACTTAACACACGTGGCTTCTGCTGCAGCCACAAGCTTCTGGAAGAGGGTGGAGCCTGAAAGCTTGGCGATGTCAGAAACTGCAGAGCGCCAAGAAGGGTGTTACACCATGTCACAGTCCTGGCTTGGGGATCCCTAAGATCCAGGCTCTCAGAGGGGCCACAGCTCTTCTCACCTTTTTGTCACCCACAGTGCAGTGAGTGGAGGGGTGTATTTCAAAGGGCATGTTTCAGCTCCTTTCTGTCATAGTTCTTTCAATCCCTCTACCCTGATCCAGACTACAACTCCTGGGTTGGCCCAGCCCCACCACTGCCTCCCATCTTGTGGCGTGGCTGCCTAATGTCAGTAGAGGGCAAGAGGGCTATAGCGTTATAGCAGCTCTGGCTCAGGAATCCTGAGGTCTGGGCCCCCAGAAGGGACAGACCTTCACTTCCATAGTCCAGGAGCACATTACGACCTGCATCTCCGTGAGCCAGCTAGGAATATGTTACAGCTTCTTTTGCTCCTGCCATTTGGTGGGCCCCAAGTTCTTGTCCCATGTGCAGGAAGAGTGAGGTTATGTGAACAACTGGAGGGTAAGCAAGGTGGAGTGGGGCTTTACAGAGTGACATAACAGTTCTCAGTGGAGAGGATATTCAAAGTGGATATCTCCTATCTGCAGGCAGGTCATTCCAAGTAGTCTCTGAGTCTGGCTGAGTCTAGGGTTTGAATGGGCTCAGAAGGGAGAAAGTACATGCTGATTGGTTCATGGGAGGCTATAGAAGGGCCTGGAAAAATCACCATTCAGTTGGCCCAGGGCATCAAAAATTTCTGACTCTGGGTTGTGAACTCCACCTGGAACTAGGAGCCCAGCCCACAGGCTTCAGGTTGTCCTTGGTTTGAAGACAGGATTTCACTGTGATCCACTCCTTCCCACTCAGGAACCTATCTGCCTCCTGCTGCTATAAACATTCCTTCTACAGTTCTCAGGCTATCCACGCTGAGGGGCGCCTGCAATCTTGCATTGAGTCCCCTTCAGCCCCCTCTTGTTGGTGCCCAAAGTCTGGAAGGGGCCATGGCAGCATGGGGCTGGCATGTCAGCACTGCTCCAAGTACACACACACCCAGCCAGTTTGCAACAGCTCCTGGATTAAGCCACAACTTTGCTTTCCATTGGAGCAGGTGCTGGGAGTGAGGAGAAGCCAGGGAGCAGGCATTTCCAAGCCTGCAGGGCCAGGGGGTTTCCTGGGAGTTCATTCCCTAATAGCACAGAGATGCTCAGGTCTGGACCCATGACTGGGTGACTGCAGCTGTATTTAGGAGCACAGGCTCCCACCCCACCCCACGGTAGGACACAGGACTTCCATGGGGATTACCTGTTCCTGGCTCTTGCTGGTTCCACGAACCATGCTGTCCCAGCTGAAGCTGGCATCCGCTCAGCACTGCTCCAGACAAGCCACAGTCACCATCACAATTGAAAATTCAGGGATAGTTAGTATGAAACAGGTTAGGGAAATTTGAGTTGTGGCATCAGGAAGCCTGTTCTGTGCAAACTCTAGTTGGCCCTATTAGTTCCAACCCATTTCAGCCAGTTTTCTCACCAAAGGAGAAAATTTCAATGTTCAACAAGCTGTTTATATTTTTGTTACCTTGCAAACTCAAGTATGTTTGTTAGTCATAGATTTCAATTATGTGTGTGTGTGTGTGCCTGTGTGTGTGTGTGTGTGTGTGCAGACATACACATACATATTTAGAGTTAGAGTCTCGCTCTGTCACCCAGGCTGGAGTGCAGTGGCTTGATCATAGCTCACTGTAGCCTCTAACTTCTGGATTCAAGTGATCCTCCCACCCCACCTCCCAAGTCACTATGACTATCGGCACTATATTTCTCTGTACATACAGGCTCTTATTGTGTTGCCCCAGCTGATCTCAACTCCTGGCTTTAAGTGGTATTCCCACCTCAGCTTTATTTTATTGTTTTTATTGAAGCACCATTTATTGGTCAAATACTGTACTTTTATAATCATTCTTCAGAGATAACTGGAAGACATACTATCTTTATATTTTCTTATATTTAATACTTCACTTTTCCTAGAAAAATGTATTGTTTTTGTGGTTGTTGTGAAATCCTAAATTTTCTATCTTACAAATTCATTCCTAAAGTCACTGTCACAAGTTTGTGTCTCTTCTCTATAAATTTTAAGATACTAGTTATTCATTATTCATCCTTATATGTTTTCTTTGAAGAATGATTTATTCTAAAGCTTCTTTTTCCCATGTGATACCCAGTTACACATTTCATGCTTTACCATTTTTGTTTTATTCTCCTTTTTAGAGAAGTAATTTCTCTAAGAAAATTATAAGAAACATAGAATGAGAGCCAAAATAACAGAGGCCATGCTCCTTTGCACATTTGATCAGACTGTCTCCTAGTTTCTGGAACTGATGCTGAAGTAGCTCATGCCATAGTGATTTTCAATTATTTCAGGGTGAATTTCTTTACACATGTGTGTCTCTTAGTACTCTCTCCACTCCTCCAACCCCCATTCTCAGAAAGGTTTTAGAATCTTCTTTTTATTCCTATATTCTGAAATCTAATGATTATCCCCTTTGCCATGGTCTTATATTATGGATTAATTGGCATTTAGTAGTACATTTCAGTCTAAGCCCATCTCTCTTTTATTTCTGGAAATTGTAAAAATTTAACCTTTGATAATATTCTCCTTTTGTTTCTTTTTTTGCAATTATTTAATCAAATAATATTTTTTTCTGATCTTAGCACTATATTTTTTCCTCTTATTATTCAACTCTTATTTTTTAACTTTTCTATTCATGAAGTTACTCCAACTTTATCTTCTATTTATTTTATATATTGGTTGAAGATAGATGTTGCTGTATATAATTTCACATTTCAAAATACATGTGGCTTAAGCAACATAGAATTTATGAAATCCTAACAAAATTTAGCTATAAAGTTAGGCAGCCCAGGACTGATATGGAAGTCCCATTATGACATAAAGGACCTGCATTCCCATATTTCATATTTCTGTTTTATTGTCTTATTGAATGGCTTCTATCTCTAAGAAGAATGTATAGTCTAAAATGGTTGTGGGAACTCCAATAAATCTGTCTCCATCACAATGCCTAAGAAGAAAAAACAAAGAAGAAGAAAACATTTTCTATCATTAAAGCAGCTTCTCTCAGATCCCAAAAGTCATACTCTGCCTACATCTTTTTGGTCGAAATTTATTCACATGGGTGCACTTGTCTACATGAGAACACTAGAAACTTTTCTTTTTAATTCTAATTGCAGTGTAAGTTGAGTTCTGTTGCCCAGGAGAAAGTGTAAACAACACTTTCTGCTAAAGCGTATAATATTGTTCTCAAGATGTCTTTTTTAATAGCATTATGCATTATGATGAATATAATAGCTTCGTTTAACTGTGAATACTCGGAAGATGTGCAAGTATGTTTTTAAAAACTTTTTTTTGTGAACTACCATTGTATACTCCAACTTCCATTTTATTCTTACTGTTATTTTTTACGCAATTTTTCATGTTCTCAGCTATTAAGTTAAATTAAACTATGTTTCTCACTCATATTTAAGTGTAGGACACACAAAGAAAAGCCAATAAGAATCTCTAACTGTAGAGGGGAAAAAAACTATTGGTGAACTCCAATATTTGACCAATTTCTTGTGTGAGCTTTGGAGGGAAACTACAGCTACTGAACATGTTACATTTTTGCTTTTATTTTTGTGCTCCTTAACTTCTCTAAAAAGCATAATGTAATTTATAGACTAGCAGAAATAAACATCACCCTCAGATTTTATTTTTTTATTATTTTGAAATAGGGTCCTGCTATATTGCGCAAGCTTGTCTTGAACTCCTGAGAGCAAGTGATCCTCCTGCATTGACCTCCCAAAGTGCTGAGAATACAGGAGTGAACCACTGTGTCTGGACTCATATTTTGTTTATTTGCTTAGTATTTGTATTTTTTATAATGAGACAGAGTCCTGATCTGCCGTCCAGCCTGAAGTGCAGTAGAATGATCATGGCTCACTGCAACCTTGATCTCCCTGACTCAAGGAATCCTCATGCCTTGGCCTCTCAAGCAGCTGGGTCTAAAGATGGACACCACCATACCTGGTACTTTTCTTTTTCTTTTTCTTTTTGGTAGAAATGAGTTTCACCTTGTTGTCCAGGCTGGTCTCAAACTCTTCGGCTCAAGCAAACCTCTCACCTCAGTCTCCCAAAGTGCTGGAATTAAAGGTGTGAACCAACTCAACCAGCCTAACCTCAGACTTAAATGGGGAAAGAAGGGTGAAGTTTCACCATATAGGTATTACTTAAATTCTTTATTCTGATTACAGCAGCCCAACCTTCTACTCAGCTATATGATTCCAGTCTGCAATCTTCACTTGCTTATGGAACGTGCCCGTTCTCTAATTATCTGACATAGTAAGAGAACTTCAGGAACCCATTTCTAATTGATGCATTTTAGTCAGTAATGTCACATGATTAACAATATAAACAGAGAATGGATAAGATGGAGATAACATTAGGCCGGGCGCGGTGGCTCACGCCTGTAATCCCAGCACTTTGGGAGGCTGAGGCGGGTGGATCACAAGGTCAAGAGATCGAGACCATCCCGGTCAACACAGTGAAACCCTGTCTCTACTAAAAATATAAAAAATTAGCTGGGCATGGTGGCACCTGCCTGTAATCACAGCTACTCGGGATGCTGAGGCAGGAGAATTGCCTGAACCCAGGAGGTGGAGGTTGCGGTGAGCCGAGGTCACGCCATTGCACTCCAGCCTGGGTAACAAGAGCAAAACTCCATCTCAAAAAAAAAAAAAAAAAAAAAAAAAGATGGAGATAACATTGAGAAAAAAAGGTGCTTAACAAAGGATTGCCATGACCTAGTTTTCATGGCAATAAAGTGATAAAGGCCTGTAGTTGAGATGAGAATAAAGATAACTTTTTCCACTCTTTTTCACATTGATGGTGAAGTAAGGATCCACATAGAAGCAGTTTGTTATTAGAGTTCTAATACGTACGGTAAAATATTTCATGTTGAAGAATGTAAGGACAATTGACACTTAAACTCTAAATTCCTCTTTGTTACCTAAAACTTACCACTGTATTTGCTATACACTACAGCCATTCACCATCTGAAATTACCCATTAAAATATATGACACTATGCACACTGTGAATCTGACAACATAGACAACTGTAAAAGTATTCAATTTCAAAAAAGCCCAGAGTCCTTAACAAAATACTCTCTCAAATTAATCCTGTACTTAATTTTATACATATTCATTAGGACAGATAACATTTTAACAAAGCTTCAGCTGGGGATTTCAAACTGGATTTTAATTATTACAAATAGAAACAAACAGCTTCTAACAGTGAATTATTTTAGTAAAAAAGTAAAATTAAATAGCAATAAAATGAGACTTTAAAAGTGTTTTTTGTCATTTAATCTGAATGACAAACCTTAACTCTTTCCCATTCTACAAAACGAAGCTAATATTAAACACTGTAGGCATTTTTAGAAGAAAATTGCTAATTTTATTGGTAATTATCACACATGTAGGTAATGCTGTCTAATCTCAGTGTAATTATATTTCACGCTTCATAGAAAAGTTTAATCACTACAAAGGTAAAAGAAAGACTGTCTCCTCAGAAAGCACTACAGGAAAACTAAGTATCACAGTAAATGCATTTATCTTTGTTAAGACTTTGAAATTCAGAAATTTCAATGCTGTGGTCAAATAATCACTTATTTAATATGTTATTGCAAGGAGAAGATACTACCAGATTAAATGGCTGCTAAATATGATGTTGCATTAGAATAAAATTTAAATATATTGTCTCTCCCTATGAATAACACTTCTTATTAAAATTTTTATTTCTTTTCTTTTGTTTGTGGTTAAATACATTTTTGGATTTCTGTTGCCTTGGCCAACAGAAAGAAAAATATTTTCTCGGTTTAACTTTTTTTAGTGTTGTTAGAAAATAAAAAAAAATAGTATTAAATATATTGTTGAAAACATGATGCTGTGGGAGATAAGCCAGACACAAATTGACAAGTACTATATAATTATACTAAGTGAAATATCTTGAGTGGGAAAAATTATAGATACAGTTGATTAAACGTGACAATCAGCTGGAGTAAAAGATAAATGGGGAATTATTGTCTAATGAGTTCAGAGTTTCTGTTTGGGTACTGGGAAAGTTTTGAAATAGAGGTAATGTTTTACAACACTGTAAATGAGATTAATGCCACTGAATTGTCCATGTAAAATTAGTTAAAATGGCATATTTTATGTGATATATATTTCACTGAAAATTAAAAATAATTTAAGTAAATACATGAGAAATATATCTTGTGGTGAAACAAATCACATAAACTCATTTTTTTGAAATGCTCTACAAAACAAAAGGGAAATTTTGTGGTTGAAAAGGGAATAGTGTATATTGACAGGAACAAAAATTAAATGCTCTTTTTTTGAGATATTTATGTCAAAGGGGCTAAAATCACTGCATAATGGTTTCAAAGGTAGATTCCACTGAATTTTTTTTCTGATAAATTGTTTAAAGGATATATATTCCTAATTATCTGGTAGTATATCTATGTTATAAATGGAGTTTGGCAACCTGCAACTGACTAAAGAATTTTGAGGCACAGTATAAGACACTGGAAAATTAGTAAAAGAGAAAATAACATATTCTGTGTAATATAATCATTTCTGACATCCCAGTGTCATCAACTGATCCATCATAAGTCTCCAGAGTCTAATGCCATGGATGGTTGTTCTACCAAGCTATGAAAATGTTTTAGTCCATGCACATAGTCAATGGTCAATACCTATTTGTTGAAAACAGAAAACCAAATACCTCATGTTTTCACTCATAAGTGAGAGCTAAACATTAAGTACACATGGACATAAAAATTGGAACCATAGATACTTAGATACTTCTAGTAACCATGGTTACTAGAAGGAAAAGAAAAGGAGGGCCCAAGAGTTGAAAAAACTACCCATGAGTTCTATGCTCACTATCTGGGTGAGTGGATCAATCACACTCCAAACCTCAATATCACAAAATATAACCATGCGAAAAACCTGCCCTTGCACCCTCTAAACCTAAAATAAAAGTTGAAATTAAAAAAAGAAATAGCACCTACAAGAGAAGTGCTCATCCAAACATCATGTCTTGGAGCAATGTGGATATGGTGTTCTAGAGTTAAAAATGCCTTTAGTTCTTCAGTAGCTCAGGCATTTCACTAAGACAAAACTGAGAGACAGCAAACTAACACTTTAAGCAAAATATGGATAAGTTTCACACGGTAAGTAATTAGTGATAAAATTCTCACCAATTAATCATTTGGTGAACCTCTCTTTTATATAAACAATAAAAAGAAAATATTAGCTATAGTGTTACTAGTTAATTATGATAAACAGATCCACTTTAATATTTTCTAAATAGTGAATAAAATTATGTTCAGTAATATTTAATAGAAAAATTGTTGTCATTTTCAATATTCCTTACTTTATAGTGGAAACTATGACAAGGAAGACAAAGAGAGAAAGACAGGTGTGTGTGTGTGTATGTGTGTGTGTGTGTATGTGTGTGTGTGTGTGTGTGTGTGTGTGTGTGTGAGAGAGAGAGAGAGAGAGAGAGAGAGAGAATGGAAGGGAAGAGAGGGAAAAAGAAAGAAATAAAAATGATAGGTACACAGTTAGATTTATAGAACTATTTCTATCTCTTCTCCTGTGTGCTGATGAAGAAGCCCTCATGCTGAGATGAATAAGACATTAGAGTGAAGCAGCCTCAGTTATTGAGCCATATAGGAAAGAGCAGTTACTTGGAAAGGTACCTAGAACTGCTGCAGTGCTGACCGTTATTTGAGTGTATACATACAGACACTCACAAACATACCTGTGTATGGTAGTGGATGTGAATGAAGCTGCTGATTGAGAGTTGGCCCTATTTATTCCTTTCCCACAATCTACCTTAACCCAAGCGACCCACAAAAAAGCTTAGATACTTTTTTCATAGTTTGAGTTATTTTAAAAACATGATTCATGTATCCATCAAATTATGACAAAAGTCTGGCTTTTTAGTTCAGACTCCTAGACTGTTTTGTCCCATAGTGCCAAATGAGTAAATTTTCAAAAATAGAAGCAGATATAAAAGGTCTTATCAAATTTATATATGCATTTAGTGGGTAATTTTCAAACAACATCCTAATACCTTGTGTCACATTGACATATTTTATCCATTGAACCTAGGTATCTAAAGGATTTCTGAGACCCGGTTCTCAGACAAGAGCTGATATACAGACACAGTCTTGGGTTTATTTTTTCTCACCTTTCTTTTTGGACAGTGCTGCATTGCTGAAGATTATAGTTCATATTCCTGGGTGACAATCATATTGGTTCTCTAAGCACGTGATTCCAATTTATGAAATTTTAACCTTTGTCTTAAATTTCATCCTAATCATCTATACCCTTAATTTATTGCTAATTTCTACATCCATATGCACATGTACAAGCATTATTTACATGCATTTGTGTTTATTAAAATATTTAGATTTTACAAACTACCTAAGATTTAAGGAAGAAAGCAAAATATAAAACATCATGTATCAAAAGCAAGATTGTTGCTGGAATTTTGTCTTAATTTAATGCCTTTTTGTAGTAATATTTATAAAACTGAGAAATTACTTTCAAAATCTTTAGATAATTGTAAAAAATGAGGAGTGTTTAAGGGCAGAGAGAAATTATTAGACATTGGAAAATCCAAGCATTTAGTATTACATCTGCAAGCCAGATGAAAACTTCTAAATCAAAATAATACATAAAAATATTTTAAACAGAAAACTATTATTCTTTTGTGTACACTTGATTACCAGGTAAAAGATATATAGAATTATGGCAAATATCTATAATAATTAGTATTATTAATATTTTAGAATATAGTGAAAAATATCTTTGTATAAAGGTTATATTTTTAAGTTGTTAAAGTTTGAAAGTCTCTAAGATTGCTTTAAATAAAATAAGCAAGTAATCTTCACCTCCATATTGCTTAAAGTATTATTATTTACGAAAAATTTTGTAAATAAACCACAGAAATAAACAAAAGAAAACAAAGCAGAAAATCTGTCATTTCTTTAGTATACTGTGTTTTAGATTAACAGCAAAATTGAGTGCAGGGTACTGAGATTTTCATATACACTACTCCTCCACTCATACATAACCTCTCTGTTTTCAACATCACCAGGAGAGTGCTACATTTATTACAAATGATGAACTCACCTTGACACACTGTTATTACCCAAAGTCTACAGCCTGCGTACGGTTTACTCTTGGAATTGTGTACTCTATATCATTAGAAAAATGTCATGTAAAACCATTATAACATCATACAGAGTAGATTTATTGCCCTCAAAATCCTCTGTACTCCATCTACCTGTCACTCTTTCCCCATTAACTCCTAGCTAACTTTTTTATTTTCTCTATAGTTTTGCCTTTTCCAGCATAATATGTAGTTGGAATTGTATAGTATATAGCCTTTCCAGATTGACTTCCTTCTTTTAGTAATACACATTGAAGTTTATTTTGTGTCTTTTCATGTCTTTTAATACTCAACAATATTCCATTGCCTATATGTACCACAGTTTATCAACTTACCTACTGATGGACAGGTTGGTTGCTTCCAAATTTTGGTGACTATGAATAAATTCACATTAACTATCAATATCTATATGTAGGTTTTTGCGTAGACATACATTTTCAACTCCTTTGGGTAAGGACCGAGGAGCATGATTGCTGGGTTTTATGGTAAAAATATGTTTAGTTTTGTAAGAAATCTTCAAACTGTCTTACAAAGTGACTGTAACGTTTTGCATTTCCACCAGCAATGAGTGAAAGTTCCTGTCGCTCCACATACTCAGCAGTACTTGGTGTTACGCTGTTGTGGACTTTTCCTATACTTATAGATGTGTGGTGATATTTCAGTTTTCTTTGAATCTTATTATTTTATCTGGCTTCTCTAAGTGTAAAATTGAAGTTGGATTTTAGATATTTTCAATGACTGAATCATGAGCAACACAAGTTTTGCCAGAGAATTGGACAAAAGACTATGACAAGCATCCACTAGTTAAAATTAGACACTATGCCTTGACTTCTCTCCCCTCCTCCATTCCCTGCCAATATTGGCTTGCAAAAAGATTTACAAGATGGATGAGTTGGGTAACCGTTAACTCAGTAGGTTTACCTCGTGTTGCTGGTCAATGCTTCCACCTTGGTTAGAGTCCCTAGAGATGTGTACTTGTCTAGTCTTCTGGCTTAATGTTATAATTAGAGTAATTTTAGAGGACATAGTAGAGTAAGGAATATCTCTTTATTAGGTGTCCTCATTGCACCAATTTTCACAATCACTAAAATTTCCAAAGTTGGCCCTAACAGTAGTTTCTATTCCATCTCTGGATCTTGATAAATGTAGCGCCACGTTCTCAGAAGGATCTGCCCAAAGTACATGTGCTAATCCACTGATAGTATGTGGCCCTAGGAACAAATGTACCCTCACACACCTATTTGTTTACTATTTTGTCATCTTCATCTTTCTTTACTCTCCTAGAGTGTTGTTCTTCCTTATTTTTATTGTGTAATGGTCATTGGTCTTGATACTTGAGTTTAAAATGCAGGAAGAACAAGCCCAAATTATTAATATATGAATTTCCTTATTTCTCTCATAGATGTGATAAATCATGAATTTATATGCCAGTGTCAACCATATTTTTCAAAATTTAGATCTCATTATTCAATCTTCTTGTGTTTTCAGATTTTATCATATCAACAGATAAAGGGAATAAATCTAGCTAATCATGAAGTTAACTTGCCAAATACTCAATTATAGACAAAAAAAGTAAAAATTTCAAAAATAGAAGTCTGAAAAAAATGACCTAAAATACATGTATTAGAGTAAATTTATTGAAATAATAGTATATAGAATATAAAAATTATTTAAATCCAAATTTTTTATTTAGTTTATTTGCATTTCTGTTTAAGAATACTTAACCAATACTTAGTTTAAATTTTGAAATGTGCTATTTTTAATTTAAATTTCTGGAAGTAAAACAACCACTGAGTTGTTGGTTATAGTTGTGGTGTTTTATATGTGTGTTACAAGCAATTGCAAGGAACTGCAATTGCTTCCATAAACCTGATTAACTAAAAAATAATTAAATGTTCAACCTATTGAACATAGTTAAACAAATGGTATTTATTCAGGTATCATGAGTGTCTGGCCTGATGAGCTAATTTGGAGATTTGAATATGGTATAGGATCATGTCGTAAAACATAAAGATAAATCTCAGCCTTCAAAAATAAAAAAGAAAGAAAAAGAAAAACAACTTAAGAAAGAAAAATAAAGCAAGAGAAAGATAAATGAACTATTTATTTCTGTTTTTAAGGGTGAGTAAAACATAATGTCTCTTACACATACTTGACAACATCAGAAAACCTAAAGGCCAGATTTACAAGGGAATTGAGTACATTTAGAAAGGTACTTGTAACAGAAACTTCTGATTATAGTGAAATGCTTTAGCTTTAAAAGGGCACCCTGTAAACAGAGAAATCTGTAATTGCTTTGTAGCGCAGTTCAAACTGCTGAGCCAGCTTTGCAAATTCAGTAGAAAACTGAACAATGCTTTAAGAAATGAAATAGGACTGGATTGATTGTTAACGCAAACTGGCCTTGGAAGCAATACTAAAATTCTGAGAATTTTGTTGACCATAGCAAGTCATAAGGGAAATAACTCGCACAATGTATTTGTTTCCTCTTATATAAATCTGTTTGAAATTCGAGAATATTCTGATTATATGTGTTTTGAATTGCAATTAATCTAATTTGCTGATTCACACTTGCTAATGTCATAAAAACCAACTGGGGAGCCTGTTACAATTTGGATTTCATGCCTGTCTCTGGTAGAAATGTTGACTATCAGGCCTGGAATGGAACCAAATCTCTGCATTTTTTTTCTAAGTGCTCCATGTAAATCTTAGATTTCACTTTCCAAATCTCTACTAGTCTTGCAATGAGTCAAGAAAAAAGAAAGCAAAATTTAAAATAATAAATTATTTTTCCCTTACATGCATGAGCATGAATTGTTATTGGGCTTAAAGGGTGAAATAAATTCATCATGGAAATGAGATAAAGAAATTTAATGAATATCTTAATTTTGGTCATTCAGTCCTACGCCCATTACCTTCATAAAGCATTGTAAAAGCATCCAAACATGAAAATATTAAGAAATAACTATAAATCTGTATCTCACTGTATAATGATACAAATCACAAGATAATTTAATAGCAATAGCAAAGGAAAGGATATACCGTCTTACCTACATACTGAAACACCAGACATATGTTATATTGTTAGAGGAATTATTTTCGGCTAGTTTTCGCTTCTTTATTTGCTGACAAATTTCCAGATCCAAGAATAAATAACAAGTAATGTCTACTTTACTAAGTCGCCTTGGTTGTTTGGAGGCAAACACATTTGCTTTTGCTATTTGGTGCACTCTTACTGTGTAATGCCAATTCTCAGACAACTTCTCAATTACACTAGTCTCTGTTTGAAATTGTAGAAGGAAGCACTATTTTTTTCTTTTATAAACTTGGCATGAAAATGTAGAATTGCTGTGTTGTCTACTCTCACTGTCACCCCAAATATTAATTTAGGTAAAAATAGTATTGATAATAGTTTTTAAGCTGGCTGAGCACTTATTACAAAGGCAATCACTGTGCTATGTAAATTATCTTATTTAATTCTCATGGCAGCATTTTAAAATAGATACTTTCCATATGAGCATAGTACAGATGAAGAAACAGTCTTAGATGAGATGCTCTATTTTCCCAAAATCACATAGCTTGCTACCCATGCACAAAGAGCAATGGGAAACTGGAAGTAGAAAATACATCAGAATATGATACATGGAGTTTCACTCTTTCAATTTGGTTTAAGCAAAGAAAACTTACTTTTCAAGGACATTTTTTAATTTTGCTTTAAGTTCTGGGGCATATGTGCAGATTTTGCAGGACTATTACATAGGTGTACACATGTCATGGTGGTTTACTGCCTCCATCCCCCCTTCACCTACGTTAGATATTTCTCCTAATGTTATCCCTCCCCAATCTCCCCATCCCCTGCTATCCCTACCCTAGCCACCCACTCCCCAACTGACCCCAGTGTGTGATATTCTCTTTCCTGTGTCCATCTGTTCTCATTCTTGAGAACTCACTTATGAGTGAGAACATGTGGTGTTTGGTTTTGCGTTCTTGTGTCAGTTTGCTAAGAATTATGGTTTCCAGCTTCATTCATATCCCTGCAAAGGAATGAACTCATCCTTGTTTATGGCTGCCTAGTATTCCATGGTGGATATGTGCCACATTTTCTTTATCCAGTCTATCATTGATGGGCATTTGGGTTGTTTCCAGGACTTTGCTATTGTAAAAATGAACATACATGTGCATGTGTCTTTATAATAGACCGATTTATAGTCCTTTGGGTATATACTCAGTAATGGTATTGCTGGGTCAAATGGTATTTCTATTTCTAGATCCTGGATGAATCACCACACTGTCTTCCACAATTGTTGCATTAATTTACATTCCCACTAACAGTATGAAAGCATTCCTATTTCTCCCCATCTTCTCCAGTATCTGTTATCTCCAGATTTTTTAATGATCACCATTCTAACTGGTGTGAGATGGTATTTTAATGTGGTTTTGATTTGCGTTTCTCTAATGACCAATGATGATGAGCATTTTTTTTTGTATGTTTGTTGGCTGCATGTATATCCTCATTTCAAAAGTGTCTGTTCATATCTTTTAGCCAATTTTGAATGAGTTTGTGTGTTTGTTCCTTGTATATTTGTTTTAGTTCTTTGTAGCTTCTGGATATTAGCCCTTTGTCAGATTGGTAGCTTGCAAAAATTTTTTCCCATTCTGTTGGTTGTTTGATTACTCTAATGATGGCTTCTTTTGCTGTGCAGAAGCTGTTATGTTTAATTAGGTCCCATTTGTCTATTTTGGCTTTTGTTGTCATTGCTTTTGTTTTTTTCATCATGAAGTTCTTGCCTAGGCCTATGTCCTAAATGGTATTGCCTCAATGTTTTCTTCTATGGTTTTTATGGTTTTAGATCCTACATTTAAATCATTAATCCATCTGGAGTTAATTTTTGTATAGGGTGTAAGGAAGGGGTCCAATTTCAGCTTTCTGCACATGGCTAGCCAGTTTTCCCAACACTATTTATTAAACAGGGAATCCTTTCCCCATCACTTGTTTTTGTCCGGTTTGTCAAAGATCAGATGGTTGTAGATGTGTGGCATTACTTCTGATGGCAATAGGCTGTAGGGAATAGAAAGATTAATAAGACACAATCTCTTTCTCTTTCTCTAATGAATTAACTGTCTAATAGAAGAAATTTACAAATTAAAAGTCTGAATTATAAGTAAAATTAACTTGATGTAGGTTCTGTAACAGGAATACTTTATGCTGCTTTTGGGGGACGGGACGTATTTGACATATTACTTGCACTTGATATGGCTCTTCCATAATGAAAAAGTTCTTACGGAAAATAGCAGAAGTCTTTCAGTCTGAGGAAGCAACCAAGGCAACCTTAAAAGAGACAGGTTTTACCAATCACATAATGAGTGGCAAATGGAGTGCTTAAAACCATATATTCTATTAATTCTCTGGGGCTGGTATTATTTTTCTAGGAAATTAAAACTTAGCAAGTTAAAATATAAAGAGATTAAATGATTTACTGAAGGGTCACTATCAAATAATGATTACATGGGGGATAGAGCCTCAAGAAATCTGACTTCAGCTCTCAGGCTCTTAACAACATGGAAATGATTCCCACCTGAAAACTTGGTTGCTGTGCTTGGGGACCAGCAGAAGAGTATAATTAGATTGCAGTGATTTTGAAGGGCATAATGTGAAATGAGGCTGAAGAGTGAGATTAGGAACAGATTGCGGATGTCCTAGGATGTCTTACAGCAGAGTTTAGAATTCATTCTATAAGCAATACTCAGTGAGTGTTAAATATGAGGAGAGGAAGTGTAGTGATCAGATGCATGTCTTAAGATAGCCCCGAGGCAGTATAAAATCAGAATGGGAAATTATTTTATGCAGGGTGACAATTGTGGAACATATTAAAATAGTTTACATGTGAGTTTAAGAATTGATTCAGCAGTAGAGATAAATTTCAAAAGCAGGAACTAATTTAAGAGTCATTAAAATGACAGAATGAATAGAATTTGGGAATCTATTTTATGTGTAGAAAATTGTCCAAGAGTAGTTTATTTCACTAACAAACTTTGTAAAAGTTTATTAAATGGCAGGCATTGTTCTTGTGTCTGACAAACATTCAGCCAATTAATTCTTATAAAACCCTAATAAGAATGTACCATTACTATTTATGATACTTGTAAATAAGTAATAAAGAAACTTGTAAAGAAACTGAGGCAAAGAATAGTCAAATACTTTGCCTTAAGTCTTTCAGATAGTAGGAGGTGGAGCAAGATTTGAACTCAGTCTATATGCTTTGTTAACGAGTTTATTAGAGACATTGTAATGCATTCAACTGATATTTGCAAAACAGGACAAGGAATATGTTGTTATGCCTTAGAGAATACAATTCAAAATGGAATATTCTAAACCATAATTATGACAGGCACATTACCTCAGGGAAACTAGCAGGTTGCCCAAAGAGGTCCTCATTAGAGGGCTTTATTCTGTGAATTGGCCAACTGCAATTTTAACCCTTAATCTTTAAGGCATAGAAATGTGATATTATCTTTCTCCCCAAAGTTATCAGATTTAAGACTATAATTCATAATAAAAAAGCTTATAAGAAAAGAATACATGGGCTGAAATGTCAATTTATTTTCTAATAATGAGAAATATAATTCTTAGAATCTGGTCAGCTTCAGCATCATTCTCTCACACAAACAGCTTCCACAGGAAGCCAAATTACAATTGAAAGTTTTCTTAATGAGCATGAAAATAGTGTAAATTGATTTAATTATGTGACACATAAGCTAAAAATCCACCAGCCTCTTCTAGCCTAACAAGTCCCTCTCCACAATAAAGATTTGCCTACCAGGAAGCTAATATGTTTACATATAATCTAAGAGGAAACCCTCTCTCACTGGGAGTCTTTAAATGAGTGATGCCAATATGTGTACAGATAATTCATCCATACTTCATTTGCTGAGCAACACCAATAACAGTGACTCAACATTTGTACCATTGTATGATTGCATACATATCATTCTATAAAGAACACATATTACACATATATACTATAATGTATACCAACATAGTCATTCATATTAAAAATGAGTCTTTACTCGTTTTTTCATTATGTGTTAATTTTGACTGTAGAGTCAAGATCTCAACTTACTCCCCTCATTTCCAACATTTACTTGGTGAAGATATCTTTTGCTAGTAGAAGAAATCTTTTATCAGTTTCATAATATTCACTTCAGAGATATTGATACTGAAGTACTGAGGGGTTATGCCTCTGGAAGAGTCAAGCAGGAATGTGGAAATTTAGAAATGGAACCCAAACAAAAATGAAAATAGTATCAATGATAATAAACATAATTCAATAAAAATGATTACATCTCTAAGAACTTCCACCTCAAATACACTTTTATAATACATAGTTTCTTAATATTTAAAATAATCTGACAGGATGGTAACACAGGAGGAAACAGGTTTGTCTTTTTCATACTAGGTAAATGAATTTGCTGAGCTATATACTATTAAGCTAAAATCAACCCCAATTCTGCTAGTTCGAAAGTGTGCAAGCCATGCAATGCATCAGACATGGGGAAGACAACTCATTAGTGTTTACTTGAGTCACCCTGAGACTGGGGTAATTAATTATTTCATAATATTACAGTGACATGAGTGAATATGAACAATTGTTCTTGTTAACTCGCTCCTTACACTTGTGCTTAAACTTATGTAGCACTGTATTTACCCCATTTTATGAATCAGGAAAACCTAAATTAGAGATGAGACCAACATCCACACAACTAAAATGGACCTGTGTATCAATAATCATGGATGAACTATTTCTCTCCTTTGCCTACAGGTTTTCATTTTGGCATTTTAAAAACCTGAAAGAAGGAAAACCATTTATTTTCGTCATACTGAAAGGAGGGGTGAAAGGAGAGCCTGTTAATGTGTTACCATAACCTCCTCTGGGAGATATGGACAGACATAATGTTGATTATTGTGCTTTTTATAAACATAATATTCTATAGAAAGGGCATGGCAATGCTTCAGACTCAAGAGACTCACATGTCATCCATACTAGTAAATAAAAGTATATCTGAAGGACAAAATTGAAACTACTATATATTTGGCATGATGCATGGCTGCATCTAATGCATCCTAATTTTAGTGGTTTACTTAGTTGCCGCTATTTTACTGTGGTAAACGTATTATATTCCTCGTAATGGATATCAATTACCCAATTATGTGTAGTCTAACATTAAACTCATCCTTCCACTATACACATGGGTAGGCAGATTATTTAAGCTGTTAGATGGAAGCTAAAGCCAATACAAAATAATCACAGATAAATGTTTCTCTTTCAGCAAATGTCAGTTTTATCATTTTACATCATCAGCTTACTTCTCTTCCAATTATGAATTATAATTTTGTTGTTGATAAAAGAAAAAACCACAACACTTACGTTTTTCAAAAGTGCAGTGCATACATTTAATGCCAAAATTCCCTAAGGGAAAGCTTCCTAAAAAGATGAAAAATTGTTATAATTGGTCATTGAAGATTGGAGTAGTTTGATTTTCTGAACACACTTTTATAGAAATAATTACCGTTTTACTTTGTAAACTCTTTTCAGTTATTAACATCATATGTGATAAGATCAGTTCAGAGATTTAGTCTCTAGTCGATATTAGGTGTTTCTTTAAGTTGATTTATTGGCATACTATTCAATATGTGACCATTTGTATCATGGCATCTATTTAGATGAAGTAAACAAATGGTAACTCAAATTCAATTCATACCTGGAAATGTATATTCTGAATAGTGCCTGATAGTGAATGATTTGAGAAAAACTTGCATTCAAAATGCATTTGCCATTATCTTGTTAATAGGTCCTACTGCTTTAAATCTACAAGGAATGCAAATAACTGATAATTCTGTGCTCATTAAGAAAATCTCCGGTGACTTACTTCAGTTAAATGTTCCAACAGGCATGTTTAGCTGTTCTTTTGGGATTGGTAAAGTTCCAAAAGTCTGTAAATTAAAGTTCTGCAGAGTGCTATCAAATATGCATAATGAAGCCCTAGATGTAAATTAAGAAGATTTATATGACTGTATTCTGCTTACGTTATTCAATAGCAATGC
This sequence comes from Saguinus oedipus, assembly GCA_031835075.1. Taxonomy (NCBI): domain Eukaryota; kingdom Metazoa; phylum Chordata; class Mammalia; order Primates; family Cebidae; genus Saguinus; species Saguinus oedipus. The sequence continues at coordinate 62,722,254 of CM063171.1, read as the reverse complement.
CTCACAGGTTTTTATGAAGCAAATAAAATGTTCTTTTTCTTGAATTTCATTTTAAATGGTCACTATGGATTCATTCTTACATTACTTGTTTCACCCATTATAGAATAGATAGTCATTTTAAATCTATAATTCATTCTAAAGGTTTATCACACAACACAGTTAAATTACATGGTACTCTATACATACTACTGCATAAATGAACAGCTCAAGCTAATGCAGAGGCAAATGCATGCTATTTATATTAATGGTCTTTCAAAAAATTATCCAGGAATTATGATGTGGCACTCCAAAAATTTCTCTCTCTTCTTAGATTTAATGATGCTGGTCTCGCCATAATAACCCTGAAATTTGAAGAATGTTATAAATTTGGTTAGAAATATTAAGAACTACTAAAAGGAATATATAAATTTTACCTACATAGAGATAACTCACCATCACATATAATTTTGCTAATGAAGTAAGACTTGTGTCTTGAAATAGGAAGTATGAGCTTGTCTGTCTACTTGGTGACATACATTGTTTTACAGAATAGTTAAGCAACAAAATAGTACATAAGCCTTCAGATCATGCTCTGCATTAGACTAAAGACATTAGAAAGGAAGAACAAGGACAAATAAAAGAGTTTGGAATTTTAGAACCTATTCTGAAACCTTGTGACTAAAAGATGTAGGGGAGAGAGTGCTGAGCAAAATTAATAACTAATGGTAAAGACTAAAAGAATGTCTAACAAGCGTAGTAGCTACACATATCTTTGAATGTTTATGTCTGCATTCACCAGAAATAAGTTCTGTGTTCAACCTAAAAAGACTAGATCATTTTCTAAGGAAAACATTTACACTTAGCAGCACAAATTAGAAATCAGCTTTCCCTATTTTGAAATCCTCATATCTTTATTTCTAACTAATTTCAGAACATGCATAGCATGTCAAAAATAATATCATATTGAATATTTTAAACAAAAAAGAAAAGCTTAAAGTAGACTAGATAATCACCAAAATCTATTATGTGAACTATCCTTTAAAAGTTAACAGGCATGCTCTCCATTTACACAGTGTCCTTATGCAGACAATATTGTCTCCTCTATTCATTGTAAAACTTTTATTTCTGCTCCTATTTTGAAAGAAGATATCTATCATTGTAGCAAAAAGGGATGGCTGGGAAAGCTTAGTCTCCAACCTATTATTTTAACTTGCTTTTCAATTTACTCCATATGAATGCAATTATCTCAGTAAGATCATTAATCTTTTCATGATTTAAAGCTTATAACTTTGGTTTAACTTAAAACATGAGTACTTTTTTTTTTTTTAGACAGAGTCTTGCTCTGTTGCCAGGTGCCAGGCTGGAGTGCAGTGGCACAATCTCAGCTCACTGCAACGTCCACCTCCTGTGTTCAAGCAATTCTCCTGCCTCTGCCTCCTGAGTAGCTGGGACTACAGGCACACGCCACCACACCCAGCTAATTTTTTTTTTATTATTATTATTTTATTTTTAGTAGAGATGGGGTTTCACCATGTTGGCCCAGATGGTCTCGATCTCTTGACCTGGTGATCCTCCCGCCTCGGCCTCCCAAAGTGCTGGGATTACAGGCTGGAGCCATTGCGCCTGGCAAAACATGAGTACCTTTTTAAAAATTTTCAACTTTTCCTTTTGATTCAGGAAGAACAGGATGACCGCTGGCTGCATGGCTATATTGCATGATACTGAGGTTTAGGATATGGATACCATCACCCAAATAGTGAGTGTGTTAAACTATTCCTCCTTCCCTCTCTCCCCCGTCTAGCAGTTCCCAGTGTCTGCTATTCCGATGTTTATGTCCACGTGTGCTCAATATTTAGCTTCCACTTGTAAGTGAGAACACGGTGTATTTGGTTTCTGTTCCTTCAATAATTCACTTAGAATTAACGGCCCCCAGCTACATTCATGTTGCTGCAAAGAACATGATTTTAGTACTTTTTATGGCTATATAATATTCTATGGTCCATATGCACTGCATTTTCTTTATCCAACCCACCATGGATAGGTTTCTCCATTGATTCAAAGTCTCTGCTATTGTGAATAGTGTTGTGATGAACATCCAAATGCTTATGTCTTTTTGGTAGAATAATTTATTTTCCTTTGGGTATGTAGCCAGTAAAAGGATTGTTGGGTTGAATGGTAGCTCTGTGACAAGTGTGACCAAATTAAACAAAAGTGCTTCCAAACAGCAAAAGAAACTATCAACAAAATAAACGAACAAACTACAGAATGGAGAAAATATTTGCACACTACATATGTGACAAAGGTCTGATATCCAGAATCTATAAGGAACTGAAATAAAGCAACAGGCACAAAAACAAATAACTTCATTAAAAATAACCAAAAAATATGAACAGATACTTCTCAAAAGTAGACATACAAGCAGCCAACAAATATATGAAAAAATGCATCACATAACTAATCATCAGAGCAATGTAAATAAAAAACACAATGAGATACCATCTCACACAAGTAGGAATAGCTATTGTTAAGAAGTCAAAAAGCATCAGATGCTGACAAGTCTGCACAGAAAAAGGAATGCTTATATGTTGTTGGTGGGAACATAAATTAGTTTAGCTACTGTAGAAAGCAGTTTGAAAATTTCGACAAGAAATTAAAACAGATAGGTACCTGTTCTTAACACTATACACAAAAGAGTTTATTTTAAATTCAAAGTTACACAATTGACAAAAATAGAGGAAACATAGCTTAGGCTTTTTGTTGTGTTTTTTCCCTTGTTCCAGCCTAATGTTCCAATATTTATATTTAGAGATCTGCTCCAGACCCAGGGTCATCGGGCTTTGGATTTTTATAGCCACGGTTATTCATTGTAGAGGTTGAAATAATTCAGTCTGAAGTCTCTGAAGATATTTGCTAGAGCAACAAGAAAAAAAAATATATTTTCTTGTAATTCTTGTAAATTGTGAAGAGTGACTATAATTCCTGTATCCATGGAGAGACAGAGCAGAAGAGAGAGCAGGTACATGAGCAAGTAAAGCAAGAAGGTCAAAAAAAATCACTTGCTTCGTTTAATTTTGTGTCAACTTGAGTGGGCCATGGTGCTGTGATATTATGTCAACTTGAGTGGGCCATGGTGCCATGATATTTGGTCAAATTACCCTGGATGTTTCTATGAATGTGTGGTTGTTTTTGTTTGTTTGTTTGTTTGTTTGTTTGTTTGTTTTTGATGAGATAAACATTAAATTTTGAGTGAATTACATATTCTCCATAGTGAGTAGACCTCATTTCATCTCATCAGTTGAAGGTCTTAAAAGAACCAAGGCTGTTCTCCTTAGGGAAAAAAAAAAAAGTAATTTTGCCAGGAGAATGCACATAAATTTAAAATGCAACTAATCTTTAAGTATTCTTCACTCTGTTGGACTACCCTGTAGATTATGTGTTTGCAACCCCACAATCACATGATTACTTGAGCTAATTCCTTAAAATAATTAGCTCATGTGATCTTATAATTGTGCAGGTTTTACACATCTACACTCAGTCACATCACTATGCATATTTTTACATATGTCTGTATTTCTAATCTTCATAGATCTATATATCTCGATATAGATAATTTACAGGTGTTTTCTATATTGCTATTCTAAAAATAGAATTCACATATATAGAAATAGAATCCAAATATATATAAAATACATATATAAATAGAATCCATATATATATAGAGAGAATTTATATATATGTACATATATATGAATTCTATTTCTCTGGATAACCTAATTCATCATCCCATTATTTTTATTGTTTTTGAGCCCATCAATGCCTGGAGCTTTATCTACTTTTGGTCTACTCAGTTACTTGAGGTCATTCATCTCCACGAGGTCAAGAGATCGAGACCATCCTGGTTAACATGGTGAAACCCCGTCTCTACTAAAACTACAAAAAATTAGCTGGGCATGGTGGCGTGTGCCTGTAATCCCAGCTACTCAGGAGTCTAAGGGAGGAGAATTGCCTGAACCCAGAAGGTGGAGGTTGTGGTGAGCCGAAATCAGGCCATTGCACTCCAGCCTGGGTAACAAGAGCGAAACTCCATCTCAAATAAATAAATAAATAAATAAATAAATAAATAAATAATTTCCTTAATATTCTCTGACATACAAGTGAAGGAATCTTAACACATTTCCTATATTTTGAAAGACATAGAATAAAAAAAGAAAAATACTTAACTGATAGATGCTAACCAATGGCTGTGTAATTTCAAAGTAAATGAAGCCTTAGCTTTTCCATCTGCAAAATGCATATAATAATACAGGAGTCATTTGAGGTGTAAACAAAATATCTGCATCAATGTTAGTAATGATAAAATGTTGTAAAAAACAAAATTATACAAATTTCAAAAAATTTATAATTTTGCTTACATTTTATTTAGAAAGGGATTTGAAATTGTATTTATTTTATGCATCTTCGTAATGTTTATAGTTTAAATAGTAATTAGTTAGCAAATAGTTAGAAATATTACAATGAATATCTAAAATAAATTAGATGAATAGTTGAATACAATTTGTAAATCTTTGTGTTATACTATTAAATTACTGACAGAGTTTCATGTAGTGGTGAGAAAGCTAAATCAAGCAGCCTATAGACTTTTCCTACATAGCATAACTGTGTTCTTTGTAAGTTGTGTTCCCACATTAAATACCAGCCTGCAGAGATTTTCTTCAGATAAATAAAACCTGCACCAATGTACTAATCTTATCAGTATGCTTTATTGTATGGCCTTTCTGAGTTCCAATTTGAAAAATATGTTTGGTTATGTTAAATTCAGTGTTCCAAACTGATAATACATAACCAGGGATATTTTCATATACAGCATATATTGTCTCATCCTCTTAAAATATTACAGAGTACACAATTTAAAAACATGTTAGTATCTCTATGTTCACACTAGGCAATTTTGAATTTAGTGACAAATCCATAACAACATATTTTTCTAACATTACAGAGTTTTGCAGCACTTTATACATAACATTCCATTCTTATATACTTAGTAAATCCTATGATGAAGCTAAACCCAAAAAATGAGGACATAGTTAAAAAAATGAAAACAGTAATTGTCAATCCTAATTCCTGTTTGTGTGTGTTTGTAAGAGATGCACAGGGACACAAGAAGAGCAAGAAATAATAGATGGCTGCAATCAGTATGTATGGCCTTCCTCCTAGAAACATGAGACATGCTTGAAAATTGTCAGCAAGGCTGAGATTTCTAAGAGAAAACAATTCAATCTAAGTTCAAGGGTAGATGTGCAAGTTTGTTACATAAACATGTGTCATAGGGGATTTTTGTACAGATTATTTCATCACCAAGACATTAGGCCTAGTTCCCATTAGTTAATTTTCCTGATCCTCTGCCTCCTCTCACCCTCCACCCTCCAATAGTCCCCAGTGTGAGTTGTTCCCCTCTATGTGTCCATGTGTTCCATTATTAAGCTTTCACTTATTAGTGAGAATATGTAGTATTTTTTTTTTAAACTCTGTGTTAGTTTGCCTCCAAGTCCATAAGGATAATGGCCTCCAGGTTCATGCTGGAATATAAATTGTTCTATTATAAAGACACATGTCCACATATGTTCATTGCAGTGCTGTTTATAATAGCAAAGACATGGAATCGACCTAAAAGCCCACCAATGACAGACCAGATAAAGAAAATATGGTAAACACAGAGCATTGAAGATTCAGCAATCATAAGAATAAATCTGATTTTTAAAGATACAGGTTATAAAATTAAAATAAAAAATTGGATTAGTTGATCATGTCTTCCCAGCCTACCTAAAACAATGTGAATTAAAAACATGAGGACTTCAATTTCCAAAACCCATTAAGTTTATGCTTACATTAGTCCAGGTCTCTAGCAGGACAAGAATAATAGGATAGATGTACATATGAAAGGGAGTTTATTAAGGAGTATTGACTCATGATCACAAGGTGAAGTCCCACAAAAAAGTATCTGCAAGCTGAAGGGCAAGAAAGCCAGTCCAAGTCCCCAGACCTCAAAAGTAGGGAAGCCAAGAGTACAGCCTTCAGTCTGTGGCCAAAGGCCTGAGAGCCCTTGGCAAATCACTGGTGTACGTCACTGGGAGTTCCAAAGCTGAAGAACTTGGAGTTCAATGTTCAAGGGCAGGAAGAATCCCGCATGGAAGACAGATGAAGACCAGAAGTCTTAGCCAGTCACGTCATTCCACGTTCCTCTGCCTGCTTTATTCTGTGTGCTGGCAGCTGATTAGATGTTGCCCACCCAAACTGAGGATGAGTCAGCTTCTCCTAGTCCACTGACACGAATGTTAATCTCGTTTGGCAACACCCTCACAGACACACCCAGAAAAATACTTTGTATCCTTTAACCCAACCAAATTGACAGCCAATATTAACCATCACAATATTACACATAGAAATAACTACTCAAATTATTTATTACCACTCAATTTTATTTTTTAAATTTTTTAAAGAGATACTTGATATTTTTACAGACAAAACTACATTTTCCATAACGTGGGCTTCATAAGATATTCATGTAGGTGGGTTTGCATAATTGTGTGAGACTTACATGATATTTTGTTAAATCATGCTTACAGATATTATTTTATTTTATATTTTAGAAATCAAGAAATTTAAGTAAGTTGAATATGTTTTCAAATTAGTCAGCATGGTTGTATTGATGTTCAGAACATGATGTCCCTAAGTGAAAACCTCAGAAGCAGTCTCAAAAGCAAAGTTTCTCTCTGACTTCCCACTATCCCCTGCCTTTCCTCCATTATTGTCCTCTGAGGATAGCTGTAGAAACTAGAATTCCTCTTCCACTAGGCAGGTCATAATAACAAGAACCTCTTTTCCTCAAAGCCAGATATACAAAACTTAAAAAAAAAAAATTGCTCTAATTCATGCCCCAACACCACCTTTTTGTGTAAGAGCTGGCCATAAAGAAACTATCTGATCTATTTTGTTTGATTGTAGGCTGTAAACCTCTATTCCAGAATGGGTTCTGCCCTATACCTGGGAGGAATGAATGCTGCATACAGAGGCAGTAAAAGTTTGGTATGTCATGATGTATTATTTGCTACCATAAAATATACATAAATCTATTATAAAAGTCAAAATGTACTAAAACTTATGCCCATGAACACTTACATGCTACCATTCAAAACTGAGAGAAATGTTGACAAATGTAAAGATGCAAAATTAAATAATAATACTGCAAATGCAATTGGGTTTATCATTAGGCCTTCCTTTGTAAAGCTGCTAATTCCAGAGCCCTAAAGGAAAAAGATTAGCACCAGCTATCAATCTTATGGTTGTATAACAAGAAGGTCTAGACGATGAGAACTCCTAAAGATGTTAAGGATGAAGACTTATAAGGACCCACCTCCACTAAAGGAATAGTAAACACATTTTCTTTTCCTCATAATTTTCTTAAAAACATTTTCTTTTGTCTAGCTTACATTATTGTAAAAATCTGTTCATGTTATTGGTCAAGTTTTTCATCAGCTGTATGCTATTCACCGTTATGTTTTGGAGTCAAAAGTTACAGACAAATTTTTTACTATAACTATATAAAAATATAGTTTATTTTTGTGTTGGAAGTTGGCACTCCTGATCCCTGCATTGTCCAAGGACTGACTGTATACAGGATATATTGAAAGACAGAGGCAGAACCACTAAAGGGGGAAGTGATTTGGAATTACTTAGTCCATGATATGATGCATTTACACTTGCTAAGGTAACTGAAATTGAAATTGAGGAGCGCTGTGGCCCCTATGTTGACTGTGAAACCCTGCAATCATTTGTTAACAAAAATCTTAAACAGTCTAAGTTTCTTCTCTGCTAATATATCTGATTTGTCCTCAGGATGTTGTTGGAGAGTTAGATGCTCTAAGAAAGCACTGTTTTTTTTTGTTTTTTTTTTCAAAGAATACCTTTTTTTTTTTTTTTTTTTTTTCAAAGAATACTGTTTTTTTTTTTTTTTTTTTCAAAGAGCTGGAAAAGAAAAAGCAAAAGGAGCCCCTTCTGGAAAATACCTCCGAAATAAGGACGAGATCCCAGTGGCAAGCTCTTTTTTTTCTGATAATGATATCCTGGTCCAGATTCTATATATTAGTATGGGTTGCTATAGTGTGGAAAGAATCTGAGTTTGAGAGATATGGTGTCCAGTTAGAAAATATTTTTCATTTGTTTAAGAAGTATATTTTGAAGGTGTATTGGCAGCACTAAGCCAATAAATTCTTAAAGATTTGTGACTGCTGTACCAGTATGAGATGCTCACAATTTGCTAGAATCTCAGGTGGGGTACACAACTGAAGTTAGCAAAAAACAAATATGTTTACTTTGTGACATTTGTGGTGATCTCTCAGTTCTTCTTAACAAGTCATCTGACAAGTATAGCTTTTTTCTAAGAGTAATGGAAACAAACGTATATTATTATGGCTAGTATATGCTCAAAGTGGAAAATCCTTTGTAATAAACTACTAGTTTGTTTTTAAAGAAATAACACTACAGTATTGTGTCAAGTAATTAAAAACATGTTTGGGTCAAAATTTATACCTAGTGTGCCATTTATCAAAATCTAAGTATGTTATTATGTTTTGAAATAATGTGTTCGATTCAAAACAATCTAAAAATTGATTATATCAGCAAATAGATAAATAATAAAAGTGAAAAGAATTAAATACTCGTAGCATTAGTTGTTTAGTTTTTATTACTTGCAAAAGAAGGGCTAAAAGTAAGAGACTGAATTTGACTTCAGAGATCCTCTTACTCTAATAGTCTATAATCCTAAATTTGAATGAGTACAATTTCTTAAATTTTTATTTTGTTATTTTCAGTATTTATACAGCTGAAACATTAATATTGATTGTTTCCATTTGATATGGTTTGGCTCTGTCCCCACCCAAATCTCGTCTCAAATTGTAATTTCCATATGTCAAGTTAGGAGGTGATTGGATCATGATGGTGGTTGCCCCATGCTGCTCTCATGATAGTGAGTTTTCCTGAGATCTGATGGTTTTAAAAGTGGCAGTTTCCACTGCACACTCTCCCTCTCCTGCCACCATATGAAGAAGGTCCTTGCTTTCCCTTTCACCTACCATAATTGTAAGTTTCCTGAGGCCTTCCCAGCCATGTGGAACTGTGTCAATTAAACCCCTTTGTTTTATATAATAAATTGCTCAGCAACAGGTATTATTTATAGCAGTGTCAAAACAAGCTAATATACCATGTTTTACATAATACTATTTGGGAGGCTGAGGCTGAAGAATGGCCTGAACCTGGGAGGTGAAGTTTGCAGTGAGCCAAGATTGTGCCACTGTACTCCAGCCTGGGCAACAGAGCGAGACTCTATCTCAATTAAAGTAACAAGAATAACAACAAAAGAATAAAGCAAATGAAAATTTTGATCTCAGAAGTAGAATTAGCAATCTTGATAACCAAGTCTTAATGAAACCTACTTGTACTGCAGAAAATGGAATTTTTGGCCTAAGGGGTGGACAGTAAACCTAGCTATGAATTGAAATCTGCAAGGATACATACTATCAATGCCCGAACAATTCAATACAACTGAACTGAATATCAGGATTTCTCCAGATGTAGCTGGATAACAGTTGGAACTTTCCTCATTTAGTGATATGTTTAACATATACATCAGCCTCCAATTTTAACAGGTGCTCACAAGAATAATCTGTCAAATATGCTTGTGGCTTCATTTTGCATTTAGAAGAGCAAGTAATGCAAAGGCATTTAAAATTATTTTTTATTAGGATCGATTTTAGCTGTTGACTACAGATACAGATGTAGTTTAATTAAAGTGTATCTATCATAATTATTTTATGATATATTAACATATATCTAGTTAATCACAGTATTCACCAGCGTCAATGAGATTAAATTAACATGGGTGCACACACACACACTTTTTTTTAAATTCTTCAGTTATTTTGAATAAAGGCAAATGTTTTAAATCTTTGACTATAGATTTTTCCATGCAGAGAAGTTTCTTTATAAATTCTATATAATAAAACTAATAAACTCCTAAGCGTAAATATTTCTTCTTTAGCACTGTATTATATTAAGAACATGTTTTAGCATAGAACTTCTAGAGAGTTCTATCACTCATGCTGGTTCAAATGAAAAAGAATTGTAGTATACTTCATTCTAAAGATTGATAATAATCTAACATTTTTATGAAGACAAATCTTAATTAAAGTAAATTTAAATTGAAATTTTAATTGGAAAGGAATTTTTACATTTTCACATCAAGATTCCATTCAATTTAAGCTAGTGCTAGATAGGTAATTTCCCCCATTTATTTTGAGGATATTCACTTTCTTAAAGATAATTCTCCAATTTATGAAAGCAATAATGTAATATTTTAATCTCATTGACGCTGGTGAATACTGTGATTAACTAGATATATGTTTTGTTCCACAATTACAGTGTACATTTACTTGACAATAATAAACCAATTTTATTTATTGGAATTAAATTTCAGTCATGACTACAAATCTATTTGGATAAAAAGAGAATTGTTTAAGCAGCCCTGCAGAGAATATTTAAGTGAAAAATTCATACATTTGCTGTGACTCATTTACCCCTTTCAGATAAATTCAACTCAATTTTAAACATTTGTTTTTGTGTGTCATAGAAAACTTGAACTGCAAAGAGGTATTACAAAGCATATCTGGGCACTTATTATGAAATTTGTCTTTCATGGAAAAAGGACACAGTTTCAGCAAAAACAAAATGAATTGTAAATTTGTTTATATTTGGTAGTATTTCATTAATATAGGGACAAGCTCTTAAAATATATCTCATGGCCCTCTCCTGAGTACTAAATAGTTGACAAGATTCTTGCAAGTTTTAGCTGTATAAAAAATAAAATTCTGCCTAAGAGACATGAAGATTAAATACCAGAATTAAAGGCTATGGTATAAAAACTATACATTAAAAAGAGACTTGTCTTATTTGTGTCCTTTTTGCCAAAAGCTTAACTTAATTGTCACAAAAATAAAAAGTAGACTATTGCCCTGGTTTAACATAGGTGGGGAAAATGGTAAGAGGGTGTTTTCTTTCTTAAGTGATAAAAAGACAGGCTGTAATGTGATACAAGATATTTGCCAGTATATATAACTCTCAAAAGTTTCTATCCAGAATATATAAAGTGCTCCTGTAAATCAATAATATACAGACAACTGAATAGAAAAATGAACAAAAAACATGTAGTAGCCTTGTAAAAGAAGCTCTTTAAATGGCTAATAAGCTGATAAACATAGAAAAATGTTAAGCATCACTCTTTATTTTAAATGTCTGATAGGCTGATAAACATAACAAGTGTTAAAGCATCATTAGTAATTATATATAAAATAAATATGTGTGTATCATATATATAATAACTATATGTATATGTAGAGAGAGGGACATTTTTCTGATTTGTATCAAAAAGTGTCCTTAATTTTATCTAGTCATGTCCTTATTATTTTTGTTTTGTTAGTACCTTCAAATTTATATAAGCTCATGTGCTTCGGCTGTGCTATTTCTATTTTATTTTATTTATTTATTTTTTTGAGACATAGTCTTGCTGTGCTGCCAGGCACCAGGCTAGAGTGCAGCGACACGATCTCAACTCACTGCAACCTCTGCCTCATGGGTTCAAACAATTTTCCTACCTCAGCTTCCCTCGTAGCTGGGACTACAGATTTGCACCACCACGTCCAGCTAATCTTTATATTTTAGTAGAGATGGGGTTTCACTATGTTGGCCAGGATGGTCTTGATCTCTTGACCTCGTGATCTACCCATCACGGACTCCCAAAGTGCTGGGTTTACAGGTGTGAGCCATCACGCCCGGCTGCTATTTTTATTTTTTATTTTATTTATTATTGTTTAAATATACTTTAAGTTCTGGGATATATATGCAGAACATGCAGGTTTGCTACATAGGTATAAATGTGCCATGGTGGTTTGCAGCACCCATCAACCCATCATCTACATTAGGTATTTCTCCAAACGCTATCCCTTCCCTAGCCCCCGACCCCCTGACAGGCCCTGGTGTGTGATGTTCCCCTCCCTATGTGTTTGTGTTCTCATTGTTCACGCCCATTTATGAGTGAGAACATGTGATGTTTGGTTTTCCATTCCTGTGTTAGTTTGCTGACAAGGATGGTTTCCAGCTTCATCCATGTCCCTGAAAGGAATCAACTCATCTTCTTTATGGCTGCATAGTATTCCATGGTGTATACGTGCCAAATTTTCTTTATCCAGTCTATCATTGATGGGCATTTGGGTTGGTTCCAAGTCTTTGGTATTGTGAACAGTGCTGTGATAAACATATGTGTGCTTGTGTCTTTATAATAGAATGATTTATAATCCTTTGGTTATATACCCAGTAATAGGATTGCTGGGTCAAATGGTATTTCTGGTTCTCGATACTTGAGAAATCACCACACTGTCTTCCACAATGGTTGAACTAAGTTTCACTCCCACCAACAGGGTAAAAGCATTTCTATTTCTTCACATCCTCTATAGCATATGTTGTTTGTTGTCTTTTTAATGATTGTCATTCTAACTGGCATGAGGTAGTATCTCACATTTCATTGTGGTTTTGATTTGCATTTCTCTAATGACTGGTAATGATGAGCTTTTCTTCATAGGTTTATTGGCCACATCAATGTCTTCTTTTAAGAAATTTTGTTTGTATCCTTCACCCACTTTTTGCTGGGGCTGTTTGGTTTTTTTCCTGTAAATTTTTTTAAGTTCCTTGTAGATTCTGGATATTAGCCCTTTGTCAGATGATAAGATTGCAAAAATGGTCTCCCTTTCTGTAGGTTGCCTGTAAACTCCTGATAGTTTATTTTGCTCTGAAGAAGCTCTTTAGTTTAATTAAGTCTCATTTGCTAATTTTTGCTTTTTTTTTTGGTCATTGTTTTTGGTGTTTTAGTCATGAAATCTTTGCCCATGCCTATGTCCAGAATGAAATTGCCTAGGTTTTCTTCTAGGGTTTTTATGTTTTTAGGTCTTACCTTTAAGTCTTTAATCCATCATGAGTTAATTTTTGTATAATATGTAAGGAAAGAATCCAGTTTCAGTTTTCTGTACATGGCTAGTCTGGTTTCCCAACACTATTTATTAAATAGGGAATCCTTTTTCCATTGCTTGTTTTTGTCAGGTTTGTCAAAGATCAAGATTGTTGTAGATGTGTGGAGTTATTCCTGAGGCCTCTGTTCTGTACCATTGGTCTATGTATCTGTTTTGGTACCAGTACCATGCTGTTTTGGTTACTGTAGTCTTGTAGTATAGTTGAAGCCAGTTAGCATGATGCCTCCAGCTTTGTTCTTTTTGCTTAGGATTGTCTTAGCTATACAGGCTCTTTTTTGGTTCCATATGTAATTTGAAGTAGCTTTGTATAATTCTGTGAAGAAAGTCAATGGTAGCTTAGATGAGACCAAAGCTATGCTATTTTTATCAAGACTAAGAATGTTTCTTAGGTAGGGCATGTGGCCCTGAAACAAAACTTTTCAAGAAGCCCATAGGTATAGATTATTAAAGTAATGAGTTTCTAGCTGATTGATTCCAAGCTATATTTGACCTGAAATGCACAGGCCTGAAAATGTGTATTCAGTTGAGAGACCATGCACAGTCCCTTTTCTCACCCCACCTTTCACAACTATGCTACCCCACTGTGTAGAAGAAAGATCTATAGCTCTCAATTAAATGACCTTTATTACAGTGTGTTTCTCTGTGGTTTGAAGGCCCAAAAACAAGGAGCAAATTAAAAGTCAATATTTATGTGAGCAAAGACTTCTTTAATCAAGGAACATATTAAATAATCTAGGGAGATTTTTATTTTTCAATTTCTAAAGACTAAACTTCATACTAAAATCAAAGTATGTTGGCCCATCATAAATTTTTATCTGTATATTAAATTCATGGTGATGTATTGTTAGAATTAGAATTGAGAAGTAAAATGGTTGTTATAAAAATGAGTATTATAATGTTGTTGAAACCAATAATAAAATAATGAAAAGTAAGGTTTCTAATGAAAAGTAAGGTTTATTTTTGCTTTTTGGCAAGAAAATATACCTTTCAAAACTGAATTTTGTGCTGTAATTTTCAATGAATTAAATGAGCTAACCTATAACCACAATATTTCAAGGAAATTATATTGAAATCATATATAAAAGATATCTTATAAAAATTATTTACAATGAAATATTCAAAATAACAATATTTTACAGTATTTTTTAGGTTAAAAAAGCTGCCTTCATTTTAAAGAGTAGTTTGCCTGATAGTAGCCAATAACTTTGTAACAATGACTTGATAATAAATCTTTTGATACTTGGAGAATTCAAAGTTTTAGATTTTTTTTTTTTAAAGAGAGAGAAAAAAAGAAAAAGAAAGGGGAGAGAGAACAGGAGTTTTGCTCTATTTCCCAGGCTGAAATGCAATCTAAAAATAGGTATTAAAAACTTCTTTTATGCCAATAATTGTACTTAACAGCAGAGAGAGGAAGGAATAAAGGAAGAAAATAACAAACAGCCAACCAATATTTTATTTAAGTCTGTGAAATGCTATGCAAATACTGAAGGGTGATTTACTTCCAATTATGTGGTCACTTTCAAAATAGGTGTAATGTGATACTGAGGAAAATGTGTGTTCTGTGGACCTGGGGTGAAGAATTCTATAAATATTCACTGAGTTTACTTATTCCAGGTCTGAGTTCAAATCATAGACGTCCCTGTTAATTTTCTATCTCATTGATCCATCAAATATTAACAATGCGGTGTCAAAGTCTCCCGTTACTATTGTGTGGGAGTCCAAGTCTCTTTATAAGTCATTAAGAACTTGTCCTATGTATCTGGGTGTTCCCATATTGGGTGCATATATATTTAAGATCATTGACTCCTGTTGTTGCATTTATCATTTTACCATTATATAATGTCCTTCACTTATATTCCTCTCTAAATTGTCTATTCTCATTAGGATTTTGTCAAACCTTTTTTCAAAGTTCTTAGTTTCCTTACATTGGACTAGAACATGTTCTTTTAACTCACAGAAGTTTCTTATTATCCACCTTCCAAAGCCTAAATCTGTTAATGGAACACACTTGTTCTCCATTAGGCCTTGTTCCCTTGTTGATGAGGAACTGTGATCCCCTGTAGAGGGAGAGGCATTCTGATTTTGGGTATTCTCAGCCTTTTTATGCTGGTTTCTTCTCATCATTGTAAATTTATCCACCTGTCATCTTTGTAATTACCAACTTTCAAATTAGGTCTCTGAGTGGACGTACAGCTTGTTGATTCCCAGTGCCGGAATCTGAGCAACCCACTGCGCCAGCTAAAACAGAGGCATTAAGATTCATGGTGCTTTTCTGCCTGGGAATCTCCTGTCTGGCTTCCTTCTTGAGTCCCTTTTTCAATCAGCTGAGTAGGTGACTCTGCCTTCCCAGAGCTCCAAACGTCAACCAAAAGGGGACCCAGTCCCATTTACTCTGCACCAAGAACCACCACGCTGGCCACAAGAATCGCTCTTGTGACCCGTGGGGCTCCTCTTCTGGGAATATCCTGGTCTGTGAGCAACAAAAATTCGTCTGAAAGTGTGGTGTCCTCTCATTCTCTGTGGTTTCACTGCAAGTTACAATCCCAAGCTGCTGGTTATTGGCCATCTTGGATCTCTCTCACCAAAGTTTTATATTTACCAAAATTAGAATATGACAAAATTTTATATTATATTTTACATGATTTTTGGCATGTAACACAAAAATTTAAAGAAGTAAATAATAAACATTATAAAATGACACTTTTAATTCCAATTCACTTAATTATATGAACAAAGTTTATTTCTTTTGCATCCACATACACCAAAATAATGAATCAAACTGATTAACCTTTACTTATTCTATCAATATCATTAATTCATATATATGAACTACACAGAGAGGAGTAATACATTACTCTCATTTTCTAAATATTAATGCATTTCAGAATATTTTTATTTAATAAACCTATATTAAAAGTTATTTACTGTCATTAGATTATCAATTATGCATTAATACATGTGCACCTAAAGAATTATACATGAATAATACAATATTTGAAACATTTCTTGTGTGTCACAGAAAATTTATACTGCAAAGAACTATTTCAAAGCATATCTGAAAACTTAATATGAAGTTTATCTGTCACGGATATGTTTATATGATTTCTTGGATACTCTTTCATGGCTGATGTTAAAGACAAGCTATCATGGTGGGTAGATTTAATTCATACTTTTACATATGAGATGTGTTGGTTTTTTTTTTTTTAATTTCAAAATGCCACTGTTTGGCTTCCAACTCTGATATGGCTAAGATCCTGCTGGACCCAATTGTCCTGTATTTAACAATTATAAATTCTCCACTAAATTCAAAAATCAAATTAACTTATGGCATTTAAGAGTATACAAAAGTGGCAGATTCTGGAGGTGAGCCAAAACTTGGAAGCAAGAGAACAGAGACAAAGAATAGATACAATTAAGCCAAAAGTTGCCTCTTTGGAAAAATTAATAATGATAATTAAAAAGAAAAAAACACACGTAAGTAGCTGAACCAAAAGAAAAAAAAAAAAACCAGTATGAAATTTGCAAATGTCAGGAAGAAAATATATGATATATGCTAATGTAAAGATCTATCTTCATGGATCTGACTGATGTTAAAATAGTAGAGTTCTGTGGTAGCTACTTTATAAAAACAAATTCACCAACATAGATGATAAACACATTTTAAAAAATCTACAATTTAGCAAAACCTGACATAGAATAAAATGTAAAATATATTTATAGTGTAGGGGAGCCTAAATGTCCCCTGAACCCGTAAGAATTTTTAAAGAAACAAATTGATACAAAACAGGGTAAAAGGAGAAAAGCAAGCAAGTTGTATTAAGTTTTCATATACATCCTCACAAGAGAGTGAAGACCTGGATAAATGATCATAGCAAAAAGCTTTTATACTTTATAGACAAAAAATAATAAATTCTGTGAAAGAAAAAAATGGCAAGGGAGAGCACTCCAGTCCAGGGGCAATAAATTCCAGAAGAATCATTAGGAGATATACAAAAGGTTGTGAAGTTGACAGAATATAAAAGTTATTTTAGGAAATGTATTTGTACAGATCCATTGCTGTATCAATTATTACTGGTAGTGAGAACTATCTTCTCAAAATAATCAGGTCAAAATAATCAATATGCCAGGTTGAGGCAATTTGATGTGTTATAAACCTAAATTCTTCAGTAGTGTAATCTCAATACAGACATAAAATTTGTTGTTTAAGACATTCTGAGAAGGAAAGCTCTGAGTACATATGGTTTTACTGGCGATTCTATTAAGATTAAGGCATAAATAATGAATACCATATATAATATTTCTTGGAAAAAAAGAGAGAGAGAACACATCTCAACTGAAAAAGACATTCTACTAAAAAAATTAAAAGAGAGAGAAATGATGACAGAAAATGACACACCAATATCCATCATGAATATCTATATAAAATACTTAAAAACGTATCAGCATATTAACTAACTAAATTAGGCAATATAAAAATATTTTAAATAAACACATTTACTAAGTAAGGTTTATCCCTAGAATGTAAGGTCATAACTTTAGCACCTGTAAATCAATCTATGTAATTTAACATTTTGATACAATAAAATATAAATACCGTAAAATTAAAATAGATTCAGACAACAAATTTGACAAAATTAAAATCCATACATGCTAGAAACTGTGAGCAAACTAAAAGTAGAAGAAAATCTTCATAATCTGACAGAAAACAAAAATCATCTACAACATATCAATATGTGATCTACAGGTAAGAAGTGGGGAGTTATGCTTCACCTTCCTGAGGATGGAGAATCTACATCATTGGTTTGAAATTCTTCTGTTTCTGAAATTTATCAGTTCTTTCCCATTTTTTATTTATTCAATCTTGTATTATATCAGTATGAGAACATGGATATTTATTTTATATTTTGGGATATAATCCAATACTATTCTTTTATTTACTATGGCTCACATTATTCCAACTTTAATCATTAGGAATTCTTTCCATTTGGCTTCTGTTCTGTGCCTCTTTGGCAGATCCCCATTATTCTTTTACTTTTAAAATGTATTTCCTTGCTTTCTCACACTACAAGATGATACAAGTTTGTCCACTGTATTTCCTGACTCAGTCACAGAACAAGCTAATTCTCCATGGAGCTCTGGTTCTTTTTATTGGAAAGTAGTATTAAAACCAAGATTACTTGTGCTTGTTACTACTAGAGTCACTGCTCTTAGGCCCCCTCAGGTGATAAAGCTATATACTTAGGTATTCTCTGAGTTTATAAGTATTTTCATAAATTTGACATTCTCTTTAAATTAACCCTTAATTATACTTTATCATTTTTATTAGTGCTACATTTTCTCAATACAAAAATTAGAAAGTGGTTGAACACACCAGGGCAAAATATTTGCTGTTCATTTCTGTCTCTACGTCATAGTTTAGTTTTTATTTTCCTAATGTTTATGTCTGTTCTAGGATTCACTGTATTGTTTATGAGGTCTGATCTTAGCAATAATTGTCCTTCACCTAATTTTAGTACTTAATCGTTTATTTTCTAATGGTTTGCATTTGTAACTACACTGTACTAAATATATTGTAAATGTTATGAAGATGCAACCTACCTTATATTTAGTTCCAGTCTCCAACACATCCAACATTGAATTTCAGAAAGAGCAAGTTGCTGTTGAGCTCCTTTATCTCTTGCCAAATAAGAATTTATCATTTCTATATCTGTATTAAACATAAACTACACACACACACACAAAATAATAATTTCAAAAAAATTAAATTGATTGAAGGTGTTTTCTCCATATTTGTGTTAAGTAGAGGTGACAGCCCTGTAAAATCCAGCAACTCTGTGGGTATTCTATTTAGAAAAACAGTGGTTTGTTTTGAATCCCTAAAAGGTTCACTTATGGAAGAGTAGTAACCAGTATCTGTTGAACTATTGTTGAACAAATAAGTGAATCTTGAAAAAATAAGTAAATGTGAAGGAAACAATATAATTGTTTATGTGCTCTCTTGACTGATTGTTAGACTGATTCACAAATTGGCTATAGGTTTTCAACACCAATTTTTTTTTTCACTTGGAATCACCCATTCTCGATGTCTTCTTATTTTGCTTATTTTTAATTTCACTGACATTTGGAGTTTCCCTAGGTAAGTTGATATTCTTCTTTACTATAGTTCCTTCACTTTTAGGGATATAGAGATTCCTAAACTGTGGTACAACCATGAATTGTGAGAGGAAAAGGAATTTCTGAATTTGTCCTTTTACTTTTTTGAATGACAGAAACATGAGTCTGGTCTCTGTCACTTGTTTCAGTACAAAAATGATCATTCACAGCTGGCAAGTGGCTGCCAGCTGTCTGCTGTATTTAGGCCCTTAGCATGTCATCCCTGTGACTGATGCCTACACGTAAAACTCAGTTGACAGGCTTGTATTGAATTTCAGAATCATGCTTTGTGGTAAGAAAGCTCGTGGCCCTTGGAAAAGATCTGTCACTGATTAAGTATCCTAGTCAAACTTACATTTTCCAAACAAAGAAAGCCTCCTGTGTGCTACTGACAAGATAGACAATTTAGAAAAACATAAAGAGCCTCAGGGGTACCTATAAAAGTATTGTCCCAAACCTATTGATTACATGACTCACTTCATGAACCCAATTTGCCACAGACAAATTTGCCATTAGGAAAGTTAATGGCAAATTTTCTTTTTATTAGAGCATTATGCACCTCCATATGCAATGTTATAAATAACCTATATTTACTATTAAAAAGCCTACAGGAATTTTCAAAATTTTTACCCCTAACTAGGATGACTTTAGTGTATCTTTCCAGTCTATCTGCTAGAACAAATTGCTAGGGTCATTTTAAATTCTCAGAATATTATTGAATATTTTCATGCCTGAGTTTGGATTGCCAAGCATACCAAATAAAAATCAGCTGATTAGACAGATTAGACTTCCTTACTTTGAAAGTCATTTTCTTAGCTGGATGAATCGTTCAAGACCTCCAAACATAATTCTTCTCAGTCAAGAAAACATTACTCTGAGTAAAACAAAGCTGATTTATTTTCTGTTATAGATTTTTAAGTTTCTTACCTAAGATGCCATAGCCATAATATAATTTAAAGATGAATTGGTTTAGACGGTGTCAGAATAGCTGTTACTTAATGATGGACTCCTTCAAATTCTCAGACTAATTTTATTTTATAAGGAAACACTAGTGAGCTAGTTATAATTTTTAGAATCCTAAGCCAAATCACAACTCAGAGTATTTATCTTTCATTACTTTTCAGGAACATCAGAAAATATTCAGTATTTCCTATTTCTTCAGATTGTTAATTTGATTATGGAACACCGTCTCACACTGATAATTTCCATTAAAATGAAATTCTGAAGGCCTTGGATACCCACAGAGTCTTCCATTATTTAGCATGTATAGCACTTCAAACTCATTTTGTCATATTGTCAACCTTCCTCACCACCTCCTGTCCACACTGCTTTTCTTGTTCTTTATGGAATATGAAGCAAGCACATGTCATTATTCAAGCTTCGATACTTGTGTATCCCCATACCCAAAATGAATTTCCCTCAAATAGTCATAGTATCTCCAAGTTTTACTCACATACACTACTCCCATTATGAGGGTTTCTCTGAAAACTCTATATAAATTACCATATTTTATTATTATCATGATTATTTCTATGAGACAGGGTCTCACTCTGTCGCCAAGGCTGAAGTACAATGGCTCCATCTTGGCTCACTGCAGCCTTGATGTCCTGGTCTCAAGTGATCCACCTGCCTTAGCCACCTGGGTAGCTGGAACTATAAGCATGTGCCAACAGTCCAGGCTAATTTGTGTATTTTTGGAGGGAGATTCTGCTGTGTTTCCCAGTCTGGTCTTAATCTTTTTGCCTCAAGCAAAAACTCTTCCTGTTTCAGTCTTCCAATATTCCTGTCTCAGTCTCCCAAAACACCTGGGATTACAGGTGTGAGTCACTGTACCCAACCATGATCATTCTATATCTATGCTTAATTTTTATTCCTAAAACTTTTTAAAATCAAATGTTGATGTGCATTTGTAATTTAAATTATTGCCTATTTTTCTCTAGACTTTAAGTGTTATAAAAGCAATAAGATTGTTTGCCTGATTCACGATTGTATGTAGGTCATCAAGTACTGATAACTCTAAGGGCACAATTGTCATTGTAATATATAAGATCTGTGCTATATTCCACGTAGTCTCAATGAGACTTCCTTGAGTTGTATAGTAGTGTGCAGCCTATATTCTGTATATGTCTATCCTATTTGCATCTCTAGTATATACATAAGTGACTTATATAGGAGATGTTTCATAAATATTTTTGGATTATTATTTTGTAACCTCAAGGGCTTCATTGAAACATCTTGTCCAAAAGCTATTTGAGGCTCTTCAGTCATCTGGTTCAATCTCACCAACGCTTAGCTAGTCTTGCAATGTGTAGCTTCATTGTAACATATTTAGTTTTAATGACTGATTGCACTTTACATTAGTTAGCATATACTAAACTGTTGTCAAAAACAAGCCAAAAATAAATAAAGCTAAAAGACAATAGATATTTTGTTTTTGTTCAAGCTACAGTCTAAGGCTGATATGCTCTTTGTTGATGGGTAGCTCTCTTCCATATAGTGATTCAAGAACATAGGCTTTTTCTGTCTTATAGCACTGCACCCTCAGAACCTTGTTATCTTTTGTATTCAGGTGCTGAAAGAGACACTACTGAGAAAACCACTTTCGATATTTGGTAATGTTTTACCAGAAGTGGTACAACATTTTTACTCACTTTTCATTAGTAAAAATATT
Source organism: Saguinus oedipus (assembly GCA_031835075.1). NCBI lineage: Eukaryota > Metazoa > Chordata > Mammalia > Primates > Cebidae > Saguinus > Saguinus oedipus. Next base: position 62,700,321 of record CM063171.1, on the reverse strand, counting down.
CACATGATTATAGCAAAGTGCAAAGGAAACTGGGAAATGAAGTACCTAACATTGTAGTTGCTTTCTAGCTATAATTAGAAACTAGTTCTAGCTGTATATTGTAAAGGATAAAATAGGGTTTTAGAAGAAATCAGCAGATAAAATATCTGTGTATACACATATTTTCACAGATACATTATACTCATGCCACCCAACTCCAATAACTCATTGTTGCAAACATTCATACCATATATGCTGTTGTCCAATATCTTTGCTGAATATATGAATATATATTTTTGTTAATTAATATACACTGATGCATCACCACACATCCTGCATCTTAGATAAATATTAACATTTTAAGCACAATGAATTAAAAACGTGTTTGATGATCATACAAGGTCTTAGTCTGCTTTCTATTGCCATAACATAATAAAGAAGACTGTGTAATTTATAAAGAAAGAAAGATTATTTAGCTCATATTTCCAAAGACTGCAAAATCCAACAGCAAGATGACACCATCTGGTGAGAGCCTTTTTGCAGCACTGTAACATGACGAAGGGCATCAAATGGTGAGAAGGCAAGAGCATGTGTGTCTGCTCAGTTCTCTCTTACCTTCCTTATAAAGCCACTAGTCCTATCACTGGAGACTCCACCCAGAGTCAAAATACATCTTGGGTATGAAGTTTCCAACACATATAGTTTGGGGATACATTCACACCATAGCATACAACATAATTAAACTGAACTAAAACTAGCTAGTTAAAATACAAGAGCTGAAATTGTCTCTTTCAAGTATTCTGCATAAATATTATCAACACTAAATTTGGGAAAATTAATGTTACCACAAGTAAATAATATCATTAGCAAACTCATTAATGCAAAGTACATTAAGACAGCACTAATTTCGAAGATTATGTAATTGAAACATTTTCTGTGCATATTCATAAAATAGTAAATGAATGTTAACTATTCTCACTAACAGTACAATTTAGATTAAGAAAAGTATTGGGAAAAATATTTTTTTTAAGGAATTGAGAAAATAGCACACTGAAAAATGATACTCAGAATAGTAAATGCATAATTTTAAGCAAATAACGTGTCATCTGATTCTATAGAATGAGATATAAAAATAAAATCCTAAGGCCTCCATTACACAAGAAAACCCTGTTGTCAAAACCTTAAAACTGAGTTCCCAAGCATGACGAAATGGGACTTTGAATAAACTTTGTTTTGGACCCTCTATCACTAATACAATTACACTTAATCCACTGAGGGTTAAGAAAAGCCAACACTTTTAAAAGATTCAGTCAACTGCTGAAGCTCCTCTCTCTGTTGGTTTTTACAAACAACTGACCAACATTTCTTCTTGATAAGAGACCACTGACCATGGATTGGTCTTTCCTGCCTACAGAGGAGGCACAGATTTTCTGTCCTGTGTTTCACCTTGTCTTAGTCCATTTTCATACTGTTGTGAAGAAATAACTGAGACATGGTAATTTATTTAAAAAAAAGAAAAAGAAAAAGAAGATAAAGAAGTTTAAGCCAGGCACAGTGGCTCACACCTGTAATCCCAGCACTTAGGGAGGCAGAGACAGGTGGATCATGAGGTCAAGAGATCGAGACTATCCTGGGCAACATGTTAAAAACCCATCTATACTGAAAAACAACAATTAACTGGGCATGGTGGCATGTGCCTGTAGTCCTGGCTACTTGAGGGGCTAAGGCAGGAGAATCACTTGAACCCAAGACCTGGAGGTTGCAGTGAGCAGAGATTGTGCCACTGCACTCAAGAAGAAGTTTAATGGGCTCACAGTTCCACATGACTGGGGAGGCCTTACAATCATGGCCAAAGATGGAGGAGGAGCAAAGGGATGTCTTACATGATGGCAGGCAAAAGAGCATGTACAGGGGAACTGCCCTTTATAAAACCATGAATCTCGTGAGACTTATTCACTATCACAGGAATAGCATGAAAAAACCTGCTTCCATGATTTAATTACCTCCCACTGTGTCCCTCCCATTACACATGGGGATTGTGGGAGCTACAGTTCAAGAAGAGATTGGGGTGGGGTCACAGCCAAACATATTACACCTTTTGACATTAGATGGCCAAAAAGTTCCCACCTGATTATGCTAACACTTCCGTTACCTAAACATGGGTCCCAGGGAGAGGCATGAAGCTCAAGTGCACAAGTGAATGTTTCTTCTTTCAAAAATATTCATGAATCCTTCCATAGCTTATTGAATACCTGTATCTGACCACCCTATTTAGCATAAATCTCTGCATTATTTTTCTTCCTTCAGAAATTGTCTGTTTCTCACTTCTAGCCAGCATCTGTGCTTCCCAGTTTGCCAGAATGGTCATTCTGCAGGCTGAAACCCTTTATAAGAAATAAAGCTCTTCTTTCTAAATTTATGAACCTTACCGTTCTTCAGTTTATATGACTGGTGATGAGGTTAGGATCAGTGGATAAGCCAGGGTTGTTCCAGGGTGATCAGAAGTCAATGCACAGCTGTCTCGCTTATCTCACTTGAAGAAAGCCAGATACGTTTCCCCAAATTTGGGATCATCCACTTTTATGTTAAAGATTTTTAGAGGTCTTATTTCTCTCCACTCCTTCTCATCTTTTCTTTCTAATTTATTCCCAGTTCCTTCCCTGCTTCTGGGTTTCCTCCATCTGGATCCTGGAGTGAAAGTCTCTGCCCGCCCTGCCTTTGCAGGGAAGGATGGGTGGTGTGGTTCCCAGGCCATTCAGACTCAGCTAGTACATAAAGTTTTCTCAGAATACTTATATTTATTTAGGGCACTCAAAGGGACTCCTAGTTACGATGAATGTTGTTATGGAGAATGTTTGTTCTAAGGGGGTCATAGATCAGCCACCATCACAAACTCCAGCAGCTTACATATTTAAGAATGAAAAGTAGACCACATTTTTTGGACACTTAATAGTGTCACGGGTAGCCTTAAAATTTCTCTTGACTAAAGAACAAAACCCTAAACTGAAATAAAGTTAAAATTCCTATACCACCAAGTTACCCATTTATAATTTCATGCTGGATTAAAGATGGAGGCTGCTGCATTTTGTACTCTGGTAGCTCATATTCCCAATTAGGGAATCATGCCCTTTGGGTTTCATATTTATGTGTCTCTTGCCATTAACTAAGCTCTTTCCCTTCTATAGACAACTTTTGACTTCCTGTATTCTTCCACTTAGGGTCCATAAAGGGCTTTTGGGCCACTGCACATAGATGGTCAGCTAAGAAGCTGAGACCCTAGAGAACATGGCCAAACAGAAATGTGGGTTATGCTCCATTTGTGGCTCATAAAACTTTTCTTTCATTCAGCTTCTTTTGTGGCAACTCCGGATCTTGTGAGGACTGCACTGAACTTTGGGACACCTCATGTATCCTTCATCAATTCATAACCTTCATTAAGGCTTACTGGTTTCACTTGGGAGGGTAGGAGAGTATGCTTGATAAAGAAATCGAAAAGCCAAAAAATAGCTGTCTGTAATGGCTAAAAGCTGGTAGGAGATTTGAGATACAGAGATTTGACAGAATTTCTTAGAAAACACCTCTATGGTCAGAAGTCAGCCAGACAGATAGATAGATAGATAGATAGACAGACAGAATGTTTGTGTGTGTGTGCATATGCATGCAAATTTCATTTTTTGAGGAAATTCTGTTTTTTTTTTTAATCTTTTTGATTCTGTTTTTGGAATTTTTTTTTCAGTAAACATGTTGCAGGACAAGCTGCAGACAAAACCCCTTAGACATGAGAATGAGGAAGGAAGGGGCTTTATTCGGCCATGGAGCCTCAGCGGGTTTGAATCTCAAAAACCATGCTCACTACAGAGCAGTTCCTTTACCTTTTTAAGAGCTTGCAACTCTATGGAGGACGTAGAGGCAAAACTGTGTTATGGCCCATTGGCTGGGGATTTGACCTGATAGTCTCATCATTTGCTGATTTGCTAATTCATATTTGGTGCACTCGGGAAAGAGGAAAGGGGACGGGTTACAGCAAACGGAGAAGTTGAACAAAGGCAGTTGATCATTTTGTGACAGATACAGCTTTAAGGGGAAGTGGGTTGGGCAAATGTGGAGTATGTGACTAAAGGCAGATTCTTGGGCAACGGGAGGAACACTTCTTTGCTACATTCTCAAGATTTATAGATAACACAGCCACCAGTCTCAGTCGGGGAGGGGTTATCTGTTAACCATCAGGCACAGCTGAGGCAGGGTCAGTGGCGCCAGCTAGTCACCTGACTGCTGATTTCATCTTTTTATCATTTTAATCTTTTGCTTTCTTCTCTAACAACCAACAGGTGGGAGAGAAATGGCTTCTCTCCTCCAAATAGCTTGCAGGGAGAAATGGCTTCTCTCCTCAAACAGAAACCTCCTTTTAAAAAATTATGTGCTTGTTAAGTCCTCAAATATGGCAGGACTATTATCAAGCTATTATAAACACTGTGACCCACACATACACCTCCAGATGGCCTCCTGGAGCCTGACAGTCTGAAGCAACAGGAAAATCTCAAAGAAAAAAAACAACAGGTTTCTGTTCCAGCCAACCAATCAACCCACTGAGCCAACAACGACCAACCCTGAGTTGTAACTTTCCATTCAGTACCCTAGCCTACAAAGCTTGCTCTGCCCCATACCCCCATGCTGACTCCCTTTTTGGACTCAGCCTGCTCATACCCTAGTGAACAAACAGACTTGTTGCTCACACAAAGCCTGTTTGGATTGCTTCTTCAATCAGATTCACGTGTAACATTTGGTTCTGAAACCCGGGAAAGGGGAACTACTCTGGGAGCTCAGTCCCCTATCCCCACTCTCCTTCTTTGAAAAGCCTACCCTTGACCTCGGTACCTCAGACCCACCTGTGAAAACCCTGCCTTTGTCTTTAGATCAGGTAAATAATCTCCATTTCTCTTCAAACCTTTTCTCTTCTTAAATAGAGACAGCGACAACACCTCCTATCCGTGTTTCAAGAAATCCAACATTGGTCATAGACTCTTTTTGGGAAGACAGTCTTCCTTCGGTGTCTGGTCAACAGTGGGGATGCCTGCCTTGGCCTTTCACCATTTGTGCAGCCCAGGACCCAGTTGGGGATGCCTGCTGGGAATCCTAGTAGTTGCTCTCCTCCTCATCTAGATCTTTATCTCCAGCCCTGTCTAGTTTATCATGGGCAACCTACTGCCTTCATCCCTCCCTTTTCCCCTCTGGCCTGTATCCTCAAAAACCTAAAACCCCTCCAACTGTCACCTGATCTGAAGCCTAAATGTCGAATTTTCTTCTGTAATATGGCTTATCCTCTGTATAAATTAGACAATGGCTCCCAGTGGCCAGAAAATGGCACTTTTGATTTCTGTATTTTGTGAGACTTACACAATTTTTGTCATAGAATGAACAAATGGTCTGAAGCGCCCTCTGTCCAGGCATTTTTTATACTCCAATCCCTCCCTAACCTCTGCTCTCAGTGTGACCCATCCCAAATTCTTCTTCTCTCCCTTCCATCTGTCCCTCCCACCTCTACTAGAAACAGTGAATCCTCCTTGTCCATAGACGCTTCTGATCTCTCTCCTCCCTGCTTCCTTCCCCTGAGCCTTCCTTCTTTTCCTCTGCTCACAACCCACTTTCTCATACCCCCCCCATCACCAACCTACCTCATACCTGGTTCAGCTTATAGTTTTGTCCGCTGGCTAATTCCCCCACTCCTGTCCAACAATTTCCCCTTTGTGAAGTGGCAGGAGCTGAAGGAATACTCTGGGTACACATTTCTTTTTCTCTGTCAGACCTCTCCCAAATCAGTCAGTGTCTAGGCTCTTTCCTGCCACACTCCGCCAAATATATACAAGAATTTTAATACTTAACCCACTCTTATAATCTCACATGGAGTGATTTAAATGTCATCCTTACTTCTACTCACACCCGTGAAGAACGAGAATGGGTTTGGACCTTAGCTCAGTTTTACACTGATGATCACCGGTGCCTTAAGCCTGGCCTTCAGGAAGGCACCAAGGCAGTACCCCATGAGGACTCCCAGTAGGACTACCAGGCAGGGTGCCCTGGCATACCCAGGTGAAAATACATGATCTCCTGTCTAGTTGAAGGGCTTCAGATGGCTGCATACAAGCTGTCAATTATGACAAATTAAAGGAGAACACTCAAAACAAGGATGAAAACCCTGCTCAGTTTATGGCCCATCTAGCTGCCACCCTCAGGTCATATATAGAATTAGAACCTAAAGGGCCAGAAGGCCACCTTTTTCTTAATATGCATTTAATCACCCCATCAGCCCCTGACATTACAAAAAAGTTGTAGAAATTAGAATCTGGCCCTCAAACCCCACAACAGGAATTAATCAACCTCGCTTTCAAGATGTTCAATAATAGGGAAGAAGCTGTCCAGCGCTAGTGTATCGCAGAACTACAGATGCTTGCCTCTGCCTTAAGACAAACCCCAACCACACCACTGGCTCACAAAGAATTCAAAGCACCCAGATTGCAGTGTCCAGCTGCGCCCCCCCCACCCCCAGACCTTGCTTCAAGTACTGGAAACCTGGCCACTGGGCCAAGGAATGGCCACAGCCAAGAATTCCTCCTGAGCCCTGCCCTGCCTGTGTAGGCTCCCACTGGAAGTCAGATTGTCTAACTCACATCACCGCCCCTGGAGCTCCAACCAAAGCTCTATGACCAAATCCTTCCCAGATCTCCTCAGTCTGGCAGCTGAAGACTGATGCTGCCCAAACATCTCAGAGGACCCCTGGACCACCACGGACACTGAGCTTCGGGTAACTCTTAAGACAGAGGGTAAGTCCATCCACTTCTTAATTGATAAGGCTTATAAATTAAGCTCACACTTCCCTCTTTTCAAGGACCTGTCTCTTTAACCTCCATAACTATTGTGAGAATTGATGGCAAAGCTTCTAGGTCTCTCAAAATTCCTCAAGTCAGCTGTCAATTAGGCTAGCACTCCTTCCCACATTCTTTCCTAATCATCCCCACCTGTCCTATTCCCTTGTTAGGCCGAGATATCCTACCAAAATTGGCCATCTCTCTAACTACCCTGGGATACAGCCACACCTCATTGCTGCCCTCCTTCCCTAACCCATACCTCCCTCAGTAGCTCCCTGTATGTCCCCTACCTTAACCCTCAGGTGTGTAGCACCACCTCCCCATCCCTTGCTACAAGTCACTCATCCCTCATCAGCCCCTTAAAATCTAACCACCATTATCCCCCACAGCACCAGCCCACCATCTCTGCACAAGCTTTAAAAAGACCTAAAGCTTGTTATTACTCACTTATCACAACATGATCTTTTAGTTCCCACTAACTCTCCCTACAACACCCCCATCCTACCTGTCCCAAAAGTTCTACAGGTTAGTCCAACACCTTCACCTTATTAATCAAATGGTGCTCCCCATCCATCTTGTAGTGCCAAACCCCTATACTCTCTTTTCCTCCATACCTTCTTATGACAACCCATTATTCTGTCCTGGACCTCAAAGATACCTTCTTTGATATTTCTTTTAAACCCCTCTTCCCAACCCCTTTTTGCCTTTACTTGGACTGACCCTGACACCCACCAGTCCCCGCAGTTAACCTGGGCCGTTATTTCCCAAGGTTTCTGAGATAGCCCTCATTACTTTAGACAAGCTCTCACCCATGACCTACTCTCCTTTCACCCTTCCACTTCTCACCTCCTACAGTATGTCAGTGATCTTCTCCTTGGCAGCCCCTCTTACAAATCCTCCCAACAGGACACCCTCCTACTCCTTCAACTTCTAAATTCTAAGGGATACCAAGTTTCCCCTTCTAAGGCTCAAATTTCTGCCCTTTCCGTTACCTATCTTGGAATAATCCTCCATCCACATACACACACTCTTCCTGCCAATCATGTCCAGTTAATCTCCCAAACCCCAATCCCTTCCACTAAACAACAGCTTCTCTCTTTCCTAGGCATTAGAGGATACTTTCGCCTCTGGATACCAGGTTTTGCCCTCCTACACAAATCACTCTATAGACTCACAAAAGGAAACTTAGCTGACCCCATAGACCCCAAATCCTTCCCCCATTCTTCTTTCATTCTCTAAACAAGGCCTCAGAAACAACCCCTGCACTAGAACTTCCCAACTCCTCCTAACCCTCCCTTCACACCGCAGAAGTAAAGGGCTGTGGCATCGTCAGTGTTCTTACACCAGAGCCAGGTCCACTGCCAGTAGCCTTTTGTCTAAGCAGCCTAACCTCACAGTCCTGGAATGGCCATCATGTTTATATGCCGTGGCTGTTGCTGCTCTAGTACTCCTAGAATCTCTCAAAATTATAGACTATGCCCCACTTACTCCCTATAGCTCTCACAAAGAGGTTTAGTTTCCTCTTCACACTTCACACACTTACTTTCAGCCCCTCACCTTCTCCAGCTTCATTCACTCTTTATTGAAACTCCCACAGTGACCACTGCTCTTGGACCTGACTTCAACCCAGCCTCTCTCTTAACAGCCAACACAAATCCTGATCCACATGATTGCATCTCACTAATCCACATAGCATCCTCCTCCTTTCCCCATATTTCTCTCTTCGCAATCCCAGACCCAGATCACACATGGTTTATTGATGGCAGTTCTTCAAAACCCCATTGCTTGGCACTGGGCAAAGCTGGTTATGCTGTTGTATCCCACTCATCTGTTATTGAGGCTGCCACACTCCCTGCCTCCACCACTTCTCAGCAAGCTGAACTCATTGCTTTAACCCATGCACTTATTCTTGCCAAAGCACTGCATGTTAATATCTATACTCCCTCTAAATATGCCTTCCACGTCCTCCACAACCATGCTACCACATGGGCAGAAAGAGGTTTTCTCACAACAGGGGTCATCTACTATCAATTCCCTCTTAATAAAGGTCCTCCTTAAGGCCACTCTTCTCACAGCCAAGGACAGAGTCATCCACAGCAGAGGACACCAAAACCCATCAGATTCTATTGCCCAAGGAAATGCTTTAGTCAGCAAAACAGCCACAGAAGCAGTCAACACCCCAGTATCTTCCCCACAAGGCCAATGTTTTTCCTTCTCATCTATCTCTCCCACCTACTCTTCCTCCAAGAACTTGCTTTACTGGTTGCTTCTTTTCCAAGGCAGGTGGTTCTTAGACCACGGGAAGTTTCTCCTCCCTGCCCCACAAGCTGACTCTATTCTCTCATCCTTTTGTGACCACTTCTACAGAGGATACAAGCCCCTAGCTCATCTTTAGAACCCTCATTTATTTTCCATCATGGAAGTCCATCCTCAAGAAAATCACATCTCACTGTTCTATCTGTCAGTCTACTACTCTCCAGGGCTTTCTCAGACCCCCTCCTTTTCCTACACATCAGGCCCGAGGATTTACCCCTACACAAGATTGGCAAATAGACTTTACTCATATGCCACGTATCTGGAAGTTCAGCTACTTCTTAGTCTGTGTTGACACCTTCACTGGGTAGGTTGAGGCCTTTCTTACTGGGTCTGAAAAAGCCACTGTAGTCATTTCTTCCCTTCTGACAGACATACTTCCCCAATTTGGGCTCTCTACCTTCATACACTCCAACAATGGACCAGCCTTCATTAGCCAGATCACCAAAGCAGTTTCCCAGGCCCTGGGCATCCAGTGGAAATTCCACCCCCCATTTCTCCCTCAGTCCTCAGGAAAAGTACAAAGGACCAATGGCCTTTCAAAAACACATCTCACCAAGCTTACCCTTTAGCTCAAAAAAGACTGGACTGTCCTCCTGCTCCTTACATTCCTCTGTATTGAGCCAAGCCCTGAGAACCCACTGGGTACAGTCCATTCAAACTCCAATATAGCCACACTTTCTGCTTGGGCCTGACCTTATCCCTAATACCAGCCCCACTGGAGACCATCCTTCAGTCCTCCAACAGGCTAGATATGAGATCCTTCAGGCTGCTAATTTTTCCTTACCTGCCCCAGATACTCAACCATATGGGGACACCCTAGCTGGATGGTCCATTCTAAAAAAACACTTAACTTCTCAGTCTTTACAGCCACAGTGAACTGGATCCTTTCTGGTTGTCTACAGCACCCAGCCGCTTACTGCTTGCAAAACACCCCTCCCAGTGGGTACACAGCTCCAGGGTAAAGCTGTGTCCACCAGACAAGCAGCCTTACTCTTTCACCTCCTCTTGGAAATCACAAGTACTCTCCCCAACTTCTGTAAAATTTACCCAAATTGCTAAAGAGACTTAAATGCCTTGCTCCTGTCTACCATGCCACTTCACTCTCTTCCTCCACTCTGTTTGCCAAGACATTTCCTGGTTCCACCCCAAGACAACCACCCTTAACTCTCTTCTAGAGTGGATAGATGAGCTTCTTTTTCAAGGCACCCTGTGTAACTTCTCCCCCAATGAAGTACAACTATTTTCCTTTCTCCTCATTCTTTGCTTGTCTATTCCTCCTGCTCCCTTGGCTGCCCCACATAACTGCACCTCCCCTTCCTATTGTACCCAACTACCTCTACAAAACCCTTAACGCATTCTTTAGCAAAAGGATGCTGGCTTTGCATCTCTCTATCAGCTACAAATTATACTGCCACTGCCGTTCCTGCAAAAACCTGGGTTCTTATTTGCCTAACCGATTACCCTCAATGTGAAGGAAAACACCCATTTTAACTCTGAAATATGCAGTTATTCGCTGAGTTCTCTATCAATGACATGACCAAACATACCCTGACAGGACGCACGGTACAGCTTCTGCACTCATCCATTTCCTCACTCCATACACAAGCAATGACAAACCTATACATGGTCTTGCAATCACAAACACTGTTTTAATTTTCTAGGCTCCTTTAGGCTTCCAATGCAGTCTGTTCTCAGGCCTACCTCTTGGACACCTACTACCCCATCAATGCAACTTTATCTTACAACTCCAAGCCCCCACCAACTATCAGAACTTTCAAGACATTCAAACTCCTTCATTTAGCCAACCTGTCCACTTTACAGGAACCCCAGAAGTCAGCACCACCTCTTTGCTTAACAAACAATCAGGGTTTTCTGTTGGCAGGCACACCCCTTGCATGACCATTCACCCCTGGACCCATTGCAGTATAGCACCCACAAATGATGAGTGCCTTCTTATTCACACTTTTAATCACTCTTTTAAATGGCTCCTAGTAGAAACAAAATGATACCTCCTCCAGTGGGAAAACAAAATAAATGGAGCCCTTCACTTCACTCCCACAACCACTTTCCAGCCACTCACAGGCTTGCCTAGCCGAAACCCTAGGCATATGGGAACATGAGAATAGTAAACTCACACACCTCTTCAATATACATACAGTTCTGCTTAAGCAGCCAAGGAATATGTTTCTTGCGTGGGACCACAGCTTTCCTCTGCCTCCCCATTAACTGGACTGGCACCTGCAACCTTAGTCTTTCTAAGCCCCCACATAGACATAACCCCAGGGAATCAACGTTTACCAGTCCCCATCAAAGCTCAGGTCTGTCAGCACAGAGCCATGAAGCTATTAGGACTAGGAATTGCCACTGCTACAGGGACAGGAATAGTGGGGCTGTACACATCCCTGTCTTACTATCATGCTCTTTCTAAAGATCTTTTAGGCAATCTAGAAGACACAGTAAAATCCATTCTTGCTCTCCAATACCAAATAGACTCTTTAGCAGCAGTTACACTGCTTTTACTACTTTGAGTCAACATTGTACTGGAGATTGCAGCTTTTGCAATAAGAAGAGAAAAAAGGTAATGAAAATGCTAAAAGTAGAACTAAAAAATGAAAACCCTCATATCACAGCTGAGACGATTATGTGGAAGATTCTATAAAACCCACAAAGTAATGACAACTGAAACTTGGAAGTTTGAGCAGAAAACATAACTATTGGGTACTGGGCACAATACCTAGGAGGTGATAGTATGTACAATAACCCCCCGTGAGGTTTACCTGTGTGACAACCCTTCACATGTAACCTCAAGACTAAAATAAAGGCCAGAATAATAAATAATAAAATTACCAGTAAGACAGCAATAAATGCCATTTAAAAATTGTAATTTTTTTTGTTTGAGTAGCAATTAGAAATAAATTTCAAAAAGTAACATTTATAATTTTATAAACCTTAAACTATTAAAAATAAATTTAACAAATTTGTGTAAAATCTTTATAATGAAAACTCCACAACATCACTGAGAACAGTTAAAGATCTGAGTAAAAAATATCATTTCTATGACAGAAAACTCAATATTAAGATGTTTTCCACAACTTGACTTACACTTTCAGTGTTCACGTGTAGAAATTGACAATTTGCTTCCGTAATGTATATGGGAATGCAAACATCCTAGAATAAGAAACCCTTTTGACAAAGAAGACAGAAATTAGAATAACTTACATTTTAAATAATAGTACTATAAAGCTGCAATAAGTAAGACAGAATGGCATTGGCCAAAACACAAGTATACAGATTAATAGTATAGATTGGAGTACAAAACGAGTCCAACGCTCATGTGGTCAGTTTTTTTTTTTTTTTTTTTAATCAAAATGAGAAAAACCACAATAGGAAAAGAAACATGTTTCTTCCAATGGTTTTAGAACAACTATGTATTTATAGAGCAAAATATTCAGTAATGATATTTATCTCATGTCATACAGAAGAAAAAAACTAGCACGTGGTATATCATAGACAAACAAGAGAGCTATCACTATAAATTTCTAGAGAAAAAATAGGGAAAGAAATTTCATGACCTTGGGAAAAAAAATAAGGATTTATTTGGTTAGGACACAAGACAAAACTAGGAGGAGAAGCATTGATGAATTACCCTTGGTCAAAATATTTTAAAAACATACTTTGCTTTCAAAGAACTTCATAAAAGTAACTAAAAGGCAAAGTATAGAATGCTGTGAAATAAAAATAGTTTACATATTTGACAAACATTTGACACATGTTTGTATCTAATGTGCACAAAATAATTACAACTCAAAAAAAATAACAAAACATTTGCCAAAATTTAATAAAACACTTCAAAAAAGGCACACAGTGCATGTAAATACACAAAACGTTTTCAATATAATTAGTCATTATGTAAATAGGAAATAAAATCACAGTAACATAAAATTACAGAAAAACTTAGTAGTTTTGAAGGTGCACCTTTTATGAAGGTGCAGAGGAAAATAAATTTACATATGCTACTGCTGAGCATGTAGAATCATGAAACTGCTTTGGAAAACTCTTTAGTAGTTTCAAACATATTAAACAATATTTCTCCTATAAACCAGACATTTCACTTATATGTATTTACTCAAGGGATATGAAAACATATTATATATTATGATATATTATGATTTATACACAAATGTCAACAGAAGCTTTATTTAAACCCATCAAAATCTGGCAGCAATACAAGTGTCCAACACTAGGTGAATAGACAATATGTATTCACTGAGCATGCTCATTAATGGAAATAAAGAATTATTGATACCTGCAAGAACATGGGTGCATTTTGAAACCATATGTTAAGTAAAGAAAGCCAGAAACAAATGCCATATGTTTCTATTTATATACAAGTGTACAAACTACAAACAAACCCATAGAGACCCTTAGCAAATCAGAGGGTGCCTGGAGCTGGGAATACCAGAAGAGATGGATGGATTGGAAAGTGGCCAGAAAAACCTTTTTGGAGTGATAGGAATGTTTTGTATCCTGATCATGGCAGTGGTTTTTTGGCTGAGTATATGTGTCAAAACTGTTGGAATTTTATACTCTAAATTGATTCAGTAAATTATGCCTCCATGAATTTGATAAAAGTAAGCAAGAAAGTGAAATAATAAAATAGATCAAACCCATGCAGAAAATAAGCATAAGAAAGCTAGAATAGCTATAATCTTAATAGACAATTGGACTACAAAGATTTACAGTTTTATAAGAGGTATATATAAGCATGTTGTTACTGGATTTTGGGGCTGTTGCTTTTTCTGGAAGGAAACCTCTGTGGCTGTTGGCGCATTTGCCAAGTTCTTGTCCTGCATCCTGAAGAATGAGGTTTGCAGAGAAATGGTGGGTGAGCAAGATGAAGGGGAGCTTTATTAAGTGTTACAAAAGCTCAGAGGAGACTTGCAGTTGGTAGCTCCTCTCTATAGGCAGGAGTGTTCAGCTCTCAACAGAGAGGCCCTGGTATGGGTGGCTCCTCTCTGCAGCTGGTTGTCTGGTTGTCTTTCCAAGTCTCAGCAGAGAGGGTAGCTCCTTTCTGCAGCTGGTCATTTCATCATCTCCCTGTCTTCTGCCTGCTCTGGCTGAGCCTGGGTTTTTTTTTTTTAATGATCATCAGAGGGGAGGAAGTGCAAGCCTATGGGCAGCCATGGGCAGGCCTGAAAAAGGCACCACAAGTCCCCAGTCTGGTGCATGGATCTGGCAGCCTGGCCCACAGACCTTAGGTCCTCCCTGGCCTGAAGGTGGGGCCTTACTGGGAACCTGAATCTCTACTTCCTACTGTCATTGATGGTGCCTAGGCTTTGATAGTGTCATTGATGGTGCCCCAACTTTGATCCTATATCAGAGCAGGTGCCAACAGCAGGGAGAAGCCAGGCAGTGGGAGCAGGCAATTCCTAGACTGCAAGGGCAGGGAGGGCCTTCCTGGGCCCCCAAGAGTGCAGGAATGTCTGAGGCTGCAGCTGCTGGTTTGGGCGGCTGCAGCTGTGTGGTGGGGTGGGGAGTTCCTTACTGCTCTGTAGAGCAGGAGGCCCAGTTTTGCAGCGTGCTTTAGGTGGCTGCAATAGCACCAGAAGGCAGCACTCCTGCCTGTTTGCTTCCTGGAGCATGCAGTGTTAGCTGCGCCCCTTGGCAGCCTGGGGTGGGGGGGCTCCTGATCCTTGTTGAGCCCCAGTCAGCGATCAAGGCAGGGACAACATTGCCATGAGCTCTCCTATTTTCCTGGCACTCAGTGGTGGCCCAAGGCAGAATGGATCATGTCCCAGGTCCAGCCATCAGGAGTGGAAGGCTCAGCAGTCATCCTGACAGCAGGCAGACCCTGGGAACATGGCCTCACGTGGCCCTTCACAGAGACTCCTCCTGAGGCCCAGGAACCTGGCACCCTTGGTTGGGTGGGCAGTGTGGCAGTGGCCGGGTCCCTGAAGCAGGCACCACTCCCACTTCCCACTCGAGGCCCCCAAAGTGCGGCCCAAGTTATGTACTGGAGACAATCTCTGTCTGACCTGGCTGGTCCCCATCCACGGAACACCCCCTGCCAGTGGACAACTCTGCCAGGCATCATTGCTGGAACCCTCAGGGTGGTGGGATACAGGGATGGTCTATCTGCCTACTCCCAGCAGTCTTCCTACAGCAGCTGCACCAGATGGCCCTATCCTGCCATCAATGTCCCATGCCAGAAATAGTATTAGTTAATCAAGAAGATGTAAGAATCACAAATATGTAGGCACTTAAAATCAGAGCATCAAAATGTGACAGACTAATGGTAGAATTTAAAGAAAAATCCTCTCCCTCAGCAAATTATAGAAGTAGACAAAATACTTTTAGAATATTTAGAATATAGGATATTTAAACAATATTATTAATCAACTTAACCTTGTTGACACATATACAAAAATAAATAATATACATCCCTTTGATGAATTCCTGAAAATACTTTCATCAACTTTAGAAATTGTCAACTTATGGAATGTATTTTTGATCAAAATTGATTGAATTAATCATAAATAGCAATATGTTTTATACAAAATTCCATAGACCTGTTTAAAGTATACCTTATTTTATTTATTGTGCTAAGAAGAAATAACATGAGATTTACGCTATTAGCAATTTTTTTTTTTTTTTTTTTGAGATGGAGTCTCCCTCTGTCACCTGGCTGGAGTGCAGTGGCACTATCTCAGCTCATTGTAACTTTTGCCTCCCAGGTTCAAGCAATTCTCCTGCCTCAGCCTCCCGACTAGCTGGGACTACAGGTGCATACCACCACACCCAGATAATTTTTGTATTTTTAGTAGAGACAGGGTTTTGCAGGCTGGTCCCGAAGTTCCGACCTCAGGTGATCCACCTGCCTCACCCTCCCAGCGTGTTAGGATTACAAGGGTGAGCCACTGCGCCCAGCTCTATTAGCAAATTTTTAAATGCACAATGAAGACTATTTACCTTAGAGAAGTATTGCACAGCAGATCTTTAGAACTTATTCATCTTTCTAAATGAAAACTTTATTCCCTTGATTAGTAATTTTCCATTGCCATGCTCTTCTCCCCCATCCCCTGATAACAATTTTACTCTCTGATTTTATGATTTTGACTATTATAAATGCTTCATTTAAGTGGAATCAGGCAGTATTTGTTCTTCTGAGTGACTGGCTTATGTGGCTTAGAATAATCTTTAAGGTTAATCAATGTCATAGCAAATAACAAAATTTCCTTTTTTAAAAAAGGTGGAATCATATCCCATTGTGTGAATACATCAATTCTCTTGTCTGATCGTAAGTTAATGGACACATGGTTTATTTTTCATTTTGGCAATTGTGAACTTTGCCGTAATGAACATTTGGTTGCTAATATTTCTTTGAGATACTTATTTTAATAATTTGGGATAAATATCCAGAAGTGTATTTGCTGGATCATATGGCTACACTATTTTTAATTTTTTGAAGAACCTCTATATTGTTTTTTATAGAGTGTAAACAATTTTGCATTTCTACGCTATGTACAGGAATCCTAATTTTTTACATCCTTGTCATATTTTGTTTTTTCTTTTTCTTTGTTATTTTTTGTATTTATCATTGTTTTTGTTTTGTTTTGTTTTTATAATATCCATAATAACCACTGTGATGTGATATCTCATTGTAGTTCTGGTTTGCATGCAGATATGATTAACTATATTGCATGTCTTTTCATATATTTGTTGGACATTTGTCCATCTTTGGAAAAATATTCAAAATTTTAAACCATTTCTAAGTTTGGGTTCTCAGGGTTTATGTGTGGGTTTTGTTTGTTTGGAAATTTCTTGCTATTGAGTTATAGGGGTTTCTTAAATATTTTGTCAATTGAATTCTTATCTAATATATTGTTTGCAAATAATTCCTCCCATTCTGTAAGTTGCCTTTTTGCTTTACTCATTGTTTCCTTTGCTGAGCAGAAGATTTTAGCTCAATTTACTTCCACTTGTATATATTTATTTTTGTTGCTGATGCTTTGGTTTTATATCCATGAGTTCAATGCCAAGACAAATGACATAAATATATTTTTCTGTATTTTTTTCTATAAGGTTTACAATGTGAGGTTTTAATGTTTAAGCCTTTCATCTATTTTGAGTTTATTTTTATATGGTATAAGATATGAGTCAAAATTCATTATTGTGCATGTGAATATCTAATTTTCTCAACACCATTTGTTGAAAAGACTATCTTTTCCTGATTGTGTGTTTGCAGAATTTTATTGAAGAACAATGAACCATGTGTGTGGGGATTTACTTCTGAGGTCTCTATTCTATTCCATTGGTTTATATGTCTGTATTTATGCCAGTACCATACTATTTTGATTAGTATAGCTTTGTAAAATAATATAAATTAGGAACTGTAATACTTCCAATATTGTGTTTGTTTCTTTTTTTAAAAAAAAATTTTTATTGCATTATAGGTTTTGGGGTACATGTGCAGAACGTGCAAGATAGTTGCATAGGTACACACATGGCAGTGTGTTTTGCTGCCTTCCTCCCCTTCACCCACACTTGGTATTCATCCCCAGGCTATCCCCCCAGCCCCCCCCCGCTGTCCCTCCCCCATTTCCCCCAACAGTCCCCAGTGTATAGTAGACCGCCTCTCTGTGTCCATGTGTTCTCATTTTTCTCACCCACCTATGAGTGAGTATATGCAGTATTTCTTTTTCTGTTCTTGTGTCAGTTTGCTGAGAATGATGTTCTCCAGATTCACATTTTTATATATCATTTGGAAATTTTTCTTCTGTTATTTGTTTCTGGTTTCATTATACTGTGGTTGGATATGGTATTCAGCATGATTACAATATTTAACAAATTTTTAAATCTTGTGTTTTGCTCTAATATCTGTTCTATCCTAGAGAATATTCTGAGTCTACTTGAGGAGAATGTATATTCTGCTGTTATTGGGTTGCATATTCTATAAACATCTCTGGTTCATTTAGTCTATAACATTGCTCAAATTCATTGTTTATTGATTTTCTGAATGATTGACCTTTCCATTTTTGAAAGTGCGGAGTGGAATACCCTACTATTATTTTGCTTTCTATCTCTTCCTTCAATTCTGTAAATATTTGCTTTATGTACTTAAATTCTCTGATGTTGAATTCATGTGATTTTTATAAGTTCATCTTGCATTGATTATTTTAATGTCTTTCTTTGTCTTTTGTAACAGATTTTTGCTAAAAGTTTATTTTGTCTAATATAAATATAGCTATTGTAGCTCACTTTTGCATGGAATAACTTTTTCTATCTTTCACTTACAGGATGCATGTGTCTTTAAATCTAAAGTGAATAGTTTAATACAGCAAACAGCTGAATCTTGTTTTTTATTTATTTTTTAACCACTCCATGTCCTTTGATTAGGGAGTTTAATGTTTTTACATTTGAAGAAATTATTGATAGGGAATGATGTACTATTGCCATTATGTTGTTTTCTGTCTTTCTTAGAGGTTTTTGTCTTTTTTTCTCTTGTTTTCCTTTGTATGTCATATATACTTTATATTGTTATGCTTTGACACCTTTCTCTTTGTGCTTGGTGTGTGTGTGCATAACCTCTATAGTTTTTCTTCATGGTCACCATGGGGCTTATACGAAATATAACAATCTATTTTAAGCTGATAACTTAAGTTCAATAACATACTAACAAAGTATGCTTTTACTTCTTCCCAGCCACATACACATATTATGATATTAATGTCACATTTTTATGTCTATTTGTATTGTATACTCATTAACATTTTTATTATAGATTTTTAATACATTGGTCTTTTAAATTTTATGTAAGAATTCAAATGATTTACTCACACCTTGAGAGTGACACAGGGTTCTGTATTTATCTATATGTTATTTTAGTCTTTCTTAAACTATTATATTGCTGCTTAGCTTCCTTTTTTCACCTTTAATAACTCTTTAGCATTTCTTACAATGTGTGTCTAGTCGTGATGTACTCCCTCAGCTTTTATTTGTCTGAGAAAGTTTTTATCTCTCCATTTTATGAAATATTTTTGAATGACTTTGGGCTTCTTGAAACTTGATATCTATTTTCTTTCCTACATTTGGGAAATTCTCAGCTATTATTATTTTTTAAGAAACTCTTTTAGTCTTTCGTTTCTCTGTTTTTATTCTGGGACTTTCATAATATTCATATTTAAAAGACTGATGGTTTTCCATTAGTACCTTAGGTTTTCTTTACTCTTTTATATTATTTTTTTTCTTTTTGTTCCTATGGCTGAATAGTTTTCAAAAACTTGTCTTTGAGTTTCTTGATCCTTTTCTCTGTTTGATCTAGTCAACTTTTTCATGTCTCTATTAAATTTTTTGACTCAGTTATTGTACTCTTCAGCTCCATTAATTCAGTCTGGCACTTTACAAAACTTTTCTTTTTGTTGAAATTCTCACTTTGTTCACACATTGTTCTTTTGAAGTTGGTGAGCATCTTTATAATGGTTATTTGAATTTTCTGTCAGGTAAAGAACACACCTCTGTTTTTATTAGTCAGTTTATGGAGATTTATCTTGTTGCTTTGTTTGAAAAGTATTTTTCTCCTTCTTTATTTTGCTGATTCTCTGTGTTATATCTGCATATTAGAGACAATAGCCACTTCTCCTAGTCTTCACAGATTAGCCCTATACTGAAGAAGACCCTCACAAATCATCCTGGGCTGGAGATTCTGGAGCCCTCTCAAATTTTCCTGCTGTTCCAATCCACTGTTTTCATTTTTAGTAGTTCCTGGTGTCTGGAGTATGATGAAACCTGTCAGTACTCAGAGAGCCAATTTATCAGGCAACCCCTCTTTCAAGTTGGGTCATTGAGTACACAATGTACTTCATTCATTTTCTAGGTAGAAGTTGGAATCTTGGATTTTTTCCTTTGCCTGTGCTATGCTCAGCTAGTGTCACTGACTATGGTGGCAGACTGGACTTAAACCAGTCTTCTGAGAAACCCTTGGAAAAGTTAGGACGTTGAACACTTAGTGCACCTCTTTTCCCTTCCTTGACTCAAGGGGAACCTGGGAGCTAAAGCTTTTTGTCTGCTTGCTTGTCATCAAGCCAGGGAGTGTCTATGGGAACCACCAGGCAAAATGCCTATTTCTGACCTCACAGGCTTTAGGTGGCATAAAATGTGTCCAAGTTTGGGCAAAGCTCTGAGACAGAGTAGACAGAAGCTAGTCTTTTGAGTAGCTCTCTGAAAAGCTGGGACCTTGAACATTAGTGCTCCTCATTTCCTGCTCAGGAAAAATCTGGGAGTTAGGATCTTACCACTGTTATTTCTGTGCTGAGCTGGAGGGTATGACTGTGGTGACCCACAGCCTGAACCATTGCTTCTGCTTTCATTAGCTCCAGGTGGCTAGAGTAGGCCATATTCCATATCCTGTCTGCTCTTCAAGACAGGATAGAAAAATCTGGTACCCTGTTAGCCTCTGAAAATGTTGGGATGTAGGTCACATGGTGTACCTCTTTTTGTTCTCAGGGAGAAGCTGAAAAAAGGCATTTCACATTGTCCTACCAGCTTCAATGTGATTTATTTAATGCACACCAGGAGTGCAGTAGCCTTTTAATTAGTTTCTTATTTTCTCTCACACACACAAAAAATATGTATGAATTACTGCTGAAACCATAAGTTAGAATGAAGGAGGCTTCAGGATTTCCTGTTCTGTTGTCTTGCTAATGCCACTCCCACTGGAAAGTACACTTTTAAATAATCACTAAAGCACCTAAATTCAAAAGAAATATTTTTAAAAAATATTTAAATGAATGAATGAAAATAAAAATTTAATTATACCAACTAAAGAAATGAATTTAATAATCAACTAAACTTTTAGGTATGGATTGTTTTCTATTACTGATGAATTCTATCAAATAGCATAGAAGTCATGCCAAATCTGCACATATTTCTCATAAAATAAAAACATTAAAATATGCTATATTGATAATTTTATATTTGCTATACTTTGTGTAATTAATGGAACAGTAATCAATGAAAAAAATATAATTGCTCTTCTCCTCTCTTTAGGATAGTATGGGGACAGATGCTTGCAAAAGTTTAACACTAATGGAACCCAACCAGAAACTGATGAAATGATCAAATAATTAAACATGAACTGACGGAATCAAGTACAAACACTATTCAGAGAAGCAAATGCCAGCTTGATGGTGATCTCAAAAACTGATGAGACAAAACTGTCTTCCCCTTTCCCACTGAGTATAATATAGGAAGGGGGCTCTTATAATGGGACAACTGATTAATTAGAATGTGTTAGCTTTTAATGATGAAAAACTAGTTTTGTATATTTTCCCCTCTTAATAGCATAGTAATTTAAAAATTGGAAAGAGAATATTTATACATTTAATTATTAATCGACTCAATTAATGTACACTTAGCACCTGCTTTTTAGTCATTGTTATACAAACTAGGAATACAGATGTGAATGAAACAGGAAAATCCATGAAGCTTACATTTCAGTAGGAGGATAGAGTCTTAATATAATTTTGAACAGTAAATTCAAAGAAGAATTTTAAAAATATTTGAGTGGAGTACACTATATTTGAACATTCTATTTTTTTGCCCAAAATGACCATGAATACAATTTCCTTATTCATTTTAAATCACATTAAAACTGCTTAATGCTGAATAGATACTTTTACTTGGTAATTTTAGACTGTTTAACTAGTTTTATGAGTTTTTATAAGTTTTATATATTTTAGTCCAGCAGACTTAGATGATATTGTACAATGAATTGAGAATCTAATGATTTTTATAGAATCCAAAGTCTCACAAAAATAAACTTATTCCCTGTAGATTCTTTTTATGTAAACTGAATCAATGGAGACTTTGACTCTTTTAAAATGTCCTACTCATGATATCTGACCTTCCTAACATGACATGTAATAAATGATGTGATCTATAGTGCTTGTTAATTTCATTGCCATCCAAATAGTTAAATATATAAAACATTCTATTTGATGTTAGATTATTTTTTGTTTACCAATGTTAGTGCATTCATAATTTTATTAATGGAAGAAACAAGATGGGGAGAGTTATGTAATATTTTTTCAGTTCTCTTTTTTCATAATATAGGAAGGACTAAAATATATAAAACTGGACTAAAATATATAAAACTTATAAAAACTCATAAAACTAGTTAAACAGTCTAAAATTACCAAGTAAAAGTATCTATTCAGCATTAAGCAGTTTTAATGTGATTTAAAATGAATAAGGAAATTGTATTCATGGTCATTTTGGGCAAAAAAATAGAATGTTCAAATATAGTGTACTCTACTCAAATATTTTTAAAATTCTTCTTTGAATTTACTGTTCAAAATTATATTAAGGGACAATTGATTAATTAGAATGTGTTAGCTTTTAATGATGAACTAAAGTATAAAGTAGTATTTCATAACTGAAGTATAAAGTTTTGTAGGACTTACGAACTAGAGTGTTATAACCAGGGACCATATTGATGAGAACATATGGAATTAGTGAATGTGGTCATTATTTATTTATTTATTTATTGAGATGGAGTCTTACTCTGTCACCCAGACTAGAGTGCAATAGCACAGTCTTGGTTCACTGCAACCTCCACCTCCCGGGTTCAAGTGATTCTCCTACCTCAACCTCTGAGTAGCTGGGATTGCAGGCACCCACCACCACATCCAGCTAACTTTTGTATTTTTAGTAGAAATAGGTTTTTATCATGTTGGCCAGGCTAATCTCAAATGCCTGATCTCACAATCTGCCCACCTCACCCTCCCAGAGTGCTAGGATTACAGGTATGAGCCACTGTGCCTGGCCCAAATGCAGTCATTTTAAAAGCTAGTCATTCTAAATTGAAACTGATGGTGAAAAGAATTTTCTTAGCCAGGAGTATAAATCTTTCTCCTCTTTTTACTTTTCAAGCTTTCATTTCTCAAATAAAGGATCAAAAATGTCAAAGTCAAGTGGGGAGTTTCTGAATTCTGTATATGTAATTTCATATCTATGGCCAGTAGTTCTTTTAAAACATTTAATCATGAATCCTGTATAATTTGGAGAACACTAGGAAATTATTGCAGTAAGAACATTTGATTAATGCTTTTGCTATCCAGAGAATAATATATGAAAGGGATTTGTGAGAATTGGATTTTATTTTATTTAAATTGAATGTATGCAATGCTGGGAAAACATTCTTGGTGGTAAAAATAATTAATAACCTATTGCCCTCAATGAAAATACACATCAATAAAAGGTGTAATGTTAATAATAATGATGAAAAATTAATATCACTTGGAATTTTTTGACATATTCCTAAGGCAATGTTATGACATTTTAGTATGTATAATAACACTGCTTATCTTTAATTGATTAGCCTAATTGATTATCAAATACAGTCTTTCACTGGATATTTCCACAAGATGCTTTGTCATCAATTAAAAACATTATGTAAGTCGTGGCAGCAAAGGACCTGTAAATATTGGAATATTCTCCAGAGAGTCCAGCTGGTTCCCTCTCAGGAGGATTCCTAGGACACCACCAATTTGATAAGCATGCCACTCTATGAACTCCAAACTCATTCTGACAGCTTCCAAATGCTGATTTCCTGGCAGACATAAAGTTGTCTCCCAGATAAAGATTTACATTTGCCTCATGGAAAAGCAATGTAATTGAACAGAGCCTCCTCGTTTTGATGAATGTTAGACCTAAAAGAAAGCCTGATCTTCCCATAATCACCATCTGAATGAAGAGGCTTACCACTCATTCCTGCCCTATCCTTTTACGGCGTAAAGCACCTCGTTGTTCTACACATAAGGAACATATGAGGGAGTTAAACTTTTTATTATTTCATTCTTCATTAATATTACCTCAAATGAACCTTTTTGCATTCTCTATATCTTTGCCAACTGCCACAACCTGATATAATGCCTGGCATTTACTGATAACCACTTGTCAAACAGAATATAATACCAGACTTCTATTTTCAAGTCTTGGTCTTGACAAATTATTTTAATTTTTATAGAAAATGTTTTGCTTTTTCCTGTCTAGAATAAAATTTCTTTTTGAAAGTTATTTATGCATACTCTTCAGTTCTCAAACATAATTTTATCAAGAAATTATTTCTTGTTCTATGAATAGCTTTATTCCTTAAGTGCTAATTTTGTACCAATGTGTATTTTATTACAGTACAACAGAAACTGTCACATTGTCTATTTTCTTATTAAATGTAAGCATCATGGGGGTCTGTTTCTCTCCTTCTGTGGATCCGGAGCTGTGCATACAGTAAGGACTCAACAAATATTTGTGGAAAGAATGAATAGGATTGAAGAGGTAGCCAATAATCGCAAATTTCATTGAAGAGGCTGTAACCATTACTTGCATGTTCTCAGTCCTAACTTCTTACCAAATATTCTGTCACTTTTCAAATTTACTATGCTCCTCCTGCTTCATGAAAGTTAATAGGTTGTAAACTATGTGTTTATGGCTTGATATTTGGAGACGAATACAAAAACACAAGCTTAAGAAATCTGTAATATGATACTATAAATTAACATTTATGAATGATAATTTGATCTATACTAAACTTGTTTCTTTTAATTCAACTATGATAATACAAATATAATTATGATGTATTTACTTAAATCCAAGTTAAAACTATTTTGAGTTCACAATAAAGACATGTGCTTCTGAATTACTTTACATTTTTTCGTGTTTTGACTTACGTTTAATGACATTTTTGTTTTAGAAAAGGAATGGTAAGAAAACTCAACAGGATCCTCAATTAAATTTGATTAAGCTAAATCCCCTATCTGACAGCTAAAGCCATTAATAATTTTAAGAACCTATTTTGTTAGCTTTAAGTATCTGTAAAATAAGAGTTTTTGCAAGATTACCACTAAATTCTTCTGAGGTCTAATTGGATTCCATAGTGGATAGTTGGCTTCCATGATTTTGCATTTGTGTTTGTTTTGAATTTTGTTTTAACATGTTGTTCAGAATAAATGAATGGAAGGAAACATTTGGTAGATACAGGGGATCTTTCTCCTCATTTTCAAACATTTGCTTTATTTAAGAGGGTTTACAGAGGCAAGTAATACAAAATGTAAAAAAATGAGAAAAGATATGTGCAATGTCTCTACATATCTGTGCCAGATTCTGTTTCACTATTACAGTTGTTTATAATATGATTAAGATAAATAAATTGTTAGAGTCAGCTTGAGATCCTAATGGACTATTTCAGACTACCCTTCCACACATAAACGATTAGAAAACTGATATGGTATATAAAAAAACAACTTTTTCAAAGTTAGACAATCAATAGCATAGACTATGAATATTGTGGAAATGAAAAACATAAAATGAAGCACACAAAAATTTCTCAGCTTTCCGCCTATACACTCTTACAATGTTGCAATGCAGGAAGTTGAAAGTCTAAGAATATCACGATTGATATGAAGAAAGGGAGATCAGAGTTGAGGAGGCTAAAGTTGCTAGACTTTGTAAGACAGAGTCTAGAGAAGGGGAGGTACACAAATCAAAATAAGTAATTCTTTCATTGTTCATTCCAATAATAGCCTATGCACGCATAGGAAAAGACTACAAGTTTTCAGTGAGAAATGGTATAAGGGAGCTGTGAGGTAAACAGATGTTATAGAAGTTGCAAAATGCTGGGAGTTGTTCAGTTTCCCAAGAGCCAGTATAAAGGGACATTAATGACCTTTCTGATATTCAGCTGAAACCTCATAATGGTGAACTTCAACCCTTTAGTGATATACTGGATCTGGCTTAACAGAGATTAAAGCCAAACCTTAAAGAGTTTGTTTTTTATTAATTTGTAGAAAGTTGCAAGTAAAAGTCATTACATCTCTAATGGTAAAATACATTGATAATCTTTGAGGTAAAAACTTTTCTTGACCTCTTCATAGTGCTGAGGTTGCAAGGCAACTAGGTAAGCTAAATTCCAAAGAGTCACAAGTCCCTGAGAAGAGAGCTGGAAATCAGAAAATAGTGAAAGGCAAATGTTAAAATAACACATGTGATACCACAGGCGAATAATTTCTTCGATGGGTTTGTGACAAGACCACATACAGAAGATTTTAAAAAATGAGAAAATTTAATTATAAGTTACTAGAAATTGCCAGAATGAAAACAAAAGAAAATAAGTTAAAGATACATAATGAATGATCCAAAATCCTTGAGATAATAAATGATATACATATAATGAGAATCTCAGAGGACAAAGGGAGAAAGGCAGAGTAGAAGAAATATTTGAAAAAAGAATGGCTCATTATTTTCCCAGATTGCTGAATGATTGCAAACCACATATGTGTAAAACTCTGAAAACAATGAACACAAATAAAAAATATATTAAGGTTCATCATATTCCTACCAATAAAAACAAAGAAAAAAAGAGAAAAATATCTTGAAATTAAGTGAAAATAAAGAATCACGGTAAAATTGCTGTTGTAAATAATAATAGTAGATTATACAGCAAAAACAATAAAGTATAAAAAAAAACAAAATCCTGTCAACACAAAATCTTTCAGACTAGTAAACTATTTTCAAAACTATAGGTAAAATAATTTTTTAAATACAAAGAGAAATGATGAGATAATTCATTGTCAGTATACCTGCCCTATGAAAAATTCTTAGAAATAACAATTTTCAGGTTTATGAAATATATTACCAGATGGATATTTGGGCATACAGAAGGACATGGAGAATATTGGATGTATACATAAGTATTTTCCCCTGTTTTATCATTTTAAAATATGAGTCTATGTAAAGGTAAAAAATATGTTTTAGGGTTTATAACATATGCATAATGAAATTGTGTAACTGCCATTACACAGAATTGGAAGAGAAAATGGGGGTATACAGTTGCAATTAAATGATATAACATTATTAGATTGCAAATTGTAATCATTAAGCAAGTATATTATAAATCCTAGCACAATTACTAAAAATATATATAATGTAGGTAAACTACTAAGACAAGACTGAAGATATAATGGAATAATTAAAATTATTCTAAAAGAAGGCAGGCAAAAGATTAAGGAAAAAGACCCAAGAACATACAAGAAAATAAAATAACAAAAGTAAGACAGACCTAAGACCAAACAAAGCAACAAATGGTATTAAAACTAAGTTGTCTAATGACTCCAATAAAAAAAAGAGATTACCATAATAAAATTAACACAAACAAACAAAGCCACATCCTACACTGTCCAATAGAAACCCACTTTAAAGAAAAAGAATAGTTAAAAATGAACAGATAAAAAATTGCATACCATAAAAATTCTCATCAAAAATAAATTTGAAAGCATACATTTATATTACCTAGGTATACTTAGCCAAAAGAAACATTGCTGTGAACAAAAATGAGCATTTACCAATAAATCCTATGACATTTAATAAGTAAACAATATTAATTAATGTTTCCACAACTCTTTGATAACATGAGAGAATACTTTTAAAATTGTTTTATGAAAAGAACATCATAATTATACGAGAGCATCATGATATTACAAGAAATAAAATTAAGAACACATACAAATCATAAACATTCATCCCCAAACCTGTAATAGAGTATTACAATATAAAATGTATCCCCAAAATGCAACATGGGTTTAACATCCAAAAATAAATTAATATAATCCACTTCTTTTTTATTAAAGGGTAAAAGCTATATGCTCATTAATAAGATGCAGAAAAACAATACAATTCAACATCCATTCATGATTACAAATTTTGTATGTACCAGGAATAGGAAGACATTTTCTCAAACAGATAAAATGAATTTACAAAAAAAAACCCTAATGCTGGCAATATTGTGACAGACAAACCATAGAGTGAGCCCTATTGCACCTTACTTGCTGGTGTGTATGCCTTTGTATAATCCTCTCCCGCAGAGTATGGGTGAGATGTAAGACGCTTTTATAGGCTGGATATGGTGGCTCACGCCTGTAATCCTAGCACTTTGGGAGGCCAAGGTGGGCAGATCACCTGTGGTCAGGAGTTTGAGACCAGCCTGGCCAATATGGTGAAACCCCATCTTTAAAAAATAGAAATAAATTAAAAAAAATAAAATTAAAATAAGGTTTTTTTAATAACCAATAGATTATGGCAAAGGTGATTTAATGTCACTCTTATCTCAGTACATTAAATAACACACCCTATCTTAAAATATGGGAGACAAAGAATGTGCTTGCATATTTGATGGTATAAGCAGACAATAAAGAAGTGTACTTGGCTTGGAACTATAGTTACCTCTACGACATGAAGATGACCTCTAGCCAACAGCCAACAAGACTCTGGAGCTCTCATTCATGTATTCACAAGGAAATTAATTCTGTCAACTACTTAAATTAACTTGGAAGTAGATTCTTCCTCAATGATGCCTCCAGATGTGAATATAGTGGGCCTGACAACTTGCATTCAGGCTGACCCTGTACAGAACACTCACTTACCCACTCCCAGATTCATCTGATCAACAGAAACTATGTGTTAATAGGAGTGTGTTAATTTAACCTGATGACCTTTTAGTAATTTGTTGCGCAAAGGTAGAAAACTAATACAATTATATTTAGTAGAGAGAGCAACACAATACACCCTAAAGACTCAGGACACAGTAAAAATGTATAGGTCCTAAATATTGCAAATGGCTAGTAAAAGAAATAGAAACCATACATATAGGAGAGAATAAAATAAAAGTAGTTATTTATATAAAACATGATTTTATGATATAGGATCCAAAAATTTATTATTTACATTTCTATTAAAACCTGTGTTATGTTATGGTCAATAGGAATTGCATAGTTTCACTTTGAATAAAATAAACACGTTCATTAAGTGATGTAGCTTTAAACTGAGAGAATGTATTTAACAAAAACAACACACAATTGGGTAACATGCATGTTCTAAATTTTAATATATTTATAATTTATTAGCTCATGTAATTGTTACGTGTTGGGCTTAGAATTTTTGGAAAAAAAAGAGCTAGCCCAAGAACATATATTTGAGAAATCAAGTTACATCGTTAATTTTTACAATTAGTGTTGTTGGACAAAACTAATAAAATCATGTAGATTTTAATGGAACCATACATTTGAATAATCTTTATAAGTTAAAGAATCTGAATTTAACTTTATCCTTAAGAAACATTTTTTTTTGGTTGGATACAGAGTCTCCCTTTGTTGCCCAGGCTGGAGTGCAATGGTGGGATCTTGACTTACAGTAACATCTGCCTCTCAGGTTCAAGCAATTTTCCTGAGTAGCTGGGAACACAGGCGCATGACACCATGCCTGGCTAATGTGTTTTGTGTGTGTGCATTTTTAATAACAGAGACGGGGTTTCACCATGTCAGCCAGGATGGTTCCTATCTTCTGACCTCCTTATCCACCTACTTAGGCATTCCAAAGTCCTGGGATTACAGGTGTGAGAAACTGAGCCCGACCATATTCTTTTTTTTTTTTTTTTTTTTTTTTTTTTTTTTGAGGGGGGGTCTCATGCTTTTCTTTCTTTCTTTTTTTTTTTTTAATTGTTATTGCATTTTAGGTTTTGGGTACATGTGCAGAACGTGCAAGATCGTTGCATAGGTACACACATGGCAGTGTGTTTTGCTGCCTTCCTCCCCTTAGCCCACATTTGACATTTCTCCCCAGGCTATCCCTCCCCAGCTCCCCCCCGCTGTCCCTCCTCTATTCCCCCCAATATACCCCAGTGTGTAGTACCCCCCTCCCTGTGTCCATGTGTTCTCATTTTTCTCACCCGCCTATGAGTGAGAATATGTGGTATTTCCTTTTCTGTTCTTGTGTCAGTTTGCTGAGAATGATGTTCTCCAGATTCATCCATGTCCTTACAAAGGACATAAACTCATCATTTTTTATTGCTGCATAATATTCCATGGTGTATATGTGCCACATTTTCCCAGTCCATTCTATCATCGATGGGCATTTGGGTTGGTTCCAGTTCTTTGCTATTGTAAACAGTGCTGCAATGAACATTTGTGTGCATGTGTCCTTATAGTAGAACGATTTATATTCCTTTGGATATATACCCAGTAATGGGATTGCTGGGTCAAATGGAATTTCTATTTCTAGGTCCTTGAGGAATCGCCACACTTAACAAACTTTTAAGTTTTGGACACAATTTAAAATTCAATGAAATGATTTATCAAATCTGAAAAGTAATTGGAAATCTTCAGCAGAAAAACCCATGACGGCCTATTAAAAATATCTAACAATTCTGCTGGAGGGATGACCAGAAATCTGATAAAATAATTTTAGTTGATATGTTGAGTATTTTTTATTTTATTTATTTATGTATTTATTTTTATTATACTTTAAGTTTTGGGGTACATGTGCACATCTTGCAGGATTGTTACATAGGCATACACATACCAAGGTGGTTTGCTGCCTCCATCCCCCACCATCACCTACATTAGGTATTTCTCCTAATGCTCTATCTCCACAAAATCCCCACACCACATTATCCCTCCCTTAGGCCCCCACCCCCCAACAGAACCCAGTGTGTAATGTTCCCCTCCCTGTGTCCATGTGTTCTCATTGTTCAACACCCACTTATGAGTGAGAACACGCAGTGTTTGGTTTTCTGTTCTTGGGTCAGTTTGCTGACAAGGATGGTTTCTTGGGTCAGTTTGCTGACAAGGATGGTTTCTTGGGTCAGTTTGCTGACAAGGATGGTTTCCAGATTCATTCATGTTCCTGTGAAGAACATGAACTCATGTATTTTTATGGCTGAATAGAATACCATGTTGTATATGTGCCACATAGTTTTTATCCAGTCTACCAATGATGGGCATTTGGGTTGGTTTAAAGTCTTTGCTATTGTTAACAATGTCACAATGAACATATGTGTTCATGGGTCTTTATAATAGGAAGATTTATAATTCTTTGGTTATATTCCCAGTAATGGGATTGCTGGGTTAAATGGTATTTCTATTTCTAGATCCTTGAGGAATAACCACACTGTCTTCCACAATGATTGTACTAATTTATGCTCCTACCAATAGTATAAAAGCATTCCTATTTCTCCACATCCTCTCCAGCAGCTGTTGTGTCCAGATTTTTTAATGATCACCATTTTAAGTGGTGTGAGATGGTATTAAAATGTGTTTTTGATTTGCATTTCCTAATGACCAGCGATGATGAGCATTTTTCCATATGTTTGTTGACCTCGTAAATGTCTTCTTTTGAAAAGTACCTGTTCATATCCTTTGCCCACTTTTTGATAGGGTTGCCTTTTTTTTTGCACTTTTTTTTAGTTCTTTGTAGATTGCAGATATTAGTCCTTTGTCAGATGGGTAGCTTGCAAAATTTGTTTCCCATGCTGTTGGTTGCCAGTTCACTCCAATGATAGTTTCTTTTGATGTGCTATGCAGGAAGTCTTAAGTTTAATTAGATTCCATTTCTCTATTTTTGCTTTTGTTGCCATTGCTTTTGGTGTTTTAGTCATGAAGTCCTTGCCTATGCCTATGAATGGTATTGCCTATGTTTTCTTCTAGGGTTTTTATGGTGTTAGGTCTTATGTTTAAATCTTTAATCCATCTGGAGTTAATTTTTGTATAAGGTGTAAGGAAGGGGTCCAGTTTCAGCTTTCTGCCCATGGTTAGTCAGTTTTCCTAACACCATTTATTAAATGGGGAATACTTTCCCCATTGCTTGTTTTTGTTAGGTGTGTTAAAGATCAGATGGTTGCAGATGTGTGGCATTACTTCCCAGGCCTCTGTTCTGTTTCATTGATTTATATCTCTGTTTTGATAGCGGTGCCATGCTGTTTTGATTACTGTAGATCTATAGTATAGTTTGAAGTCAGGTAGCATGATGCCTCTAGTTTTGTTCTTTTTGCTTAGAATTGTCTTGGCTATGAAGGCTCTTTTTTGGTTCCATATGAAGTTTAAAGTGTTTTTTTCCATTTCTGTGAAGAAGGTCAATGGCAGCTTGATGGGGATAGCATTGAATGTATAAATTACTTTGGACAGTATGGTCATTTTCACGATCTTGATTCTTTGTAACCAAAAGCATGGAATATTTTTCCATGTGTTTGTATCCTCTCTTATTTCCTTGAGCAGTGGTTTGTAGTTCTCCTTGAAGAGATCCTTCACATCCTCTGTTAGCTGTTGCCCTAGGTATTTTCTCTCTTTGTAGCAATTGTGAATGGGAGTTTGCTCATGATTTGGTTCTCTGTTTGTCTGTTATTGGTGTTTAGGAATGCTTGTGATTTTTACACATTGATTTTGTATCCTGAGACTTTGCTGAAGTTGCTTACCATCTTAAGGAGATTTTGGGCTGAGATGATGAGGTCTTCCAAATATACAATCATGTTATCTGCAAATAGAGATAATTTTATTTTCTCTTTGCCTAACTAAATATCCTTTATTTTCTTTTCTTGCCTAATTGCTCTGGTTAGAACTTACAATGCTATGTTGAATAAGAATATTGAGAGAAGGCACCCTTGTCTAGTGCCAGTTTTCCAAGGGAATGCTTCCAGGTTTTGCCCATTCAGTATGATATTGGCTATGGGTTTGTCATAAATAGCTTTTATTATTATGAGGTATGTTCCATCAACACCTAGTTTATTGAGAGTTTTTAGCATAAAAGGCTGTTGATTTTTGTCGAAGGCCTTCTCTGCATCCATTGAGGTAATCATGTGGTTTTTGTATTTGGTTCTTTTTACATGATGAATTACATCTACAGATTTGTATATGTTGAACCAGCCTTGCATCCCCAGGATAAAATCTACTTGACTGTGATGGATAAGCTTTTTGATGTGTTGTTGCATTCAGTTTGCCAGAATTTTATTGAAGATTTTTGCATCTATGTTCATCATGGCTATTGGCCAAAAGTTTTTTTTTTTTTTTTTTTAGTTGTGTTTCTGCAAGGTTTTGGTATCAGGATGATGTTGGTCTCATAAAATGAGTTAGGACGAAATCATTCTTTTTGTATTGTTTGGAATAGTTTCAGAAGGAATGGTAGCAGCTCCTGTTTGTATGTCTGGTAGAATTCTGCTGTGAACCCATCTGGACCCGGACTTTTTTGGTTTGGTAGGCTATTATCTGTTACCTTAACTTCAGACCTTGTCGTTAGTCTATTCAGGGATTTAACTTCTTTCAGGTTTAGTCTAGGGAGGGTGTAAGTGTCCAGGTTGGTGCAAGTATCCATTTCTTCTAGATTTACTGGATTTTGTTCATAGAGCTGTGTGTAGTAATCTCTGATGGTAGTTTGCATTTCTGTGAAATCCATGGTGATATCCCCTTTAACATTTTTTTAATTCATCTATACAATTCTTCTCTCTCTCTCTCTCTTTTTTTTTTTTACTCTGGCTAGTCATCTGTCTATTTTGTTGATCTTTTCAAAAACCCAATTTCTTGTTTTATTGATTTGTTAAAAGGTTTTTTGTGCCTCTATCTCCTTCAGTTCTGCTCTGATCTTAGCTATTGCTCATCTTCTGCTAGCTTTTGAATTTGTTTGATCTTGGACCTCTAGCTCCTTCAATTTTGACAATCAAATGTCAATTTTAAAACTTTCCTCACTTTTCCTGTGGGTATTTAGTGCTATAAATCTCCCTCTAGACCCTGCTTTAAATGTGTCCCAGATATTCTGGTACATGTGTCTTCATTATCATTGGTTTTGAAGAATATCTTTATTTCTGCCTTTATTTCATTTTTTATCCAGTAGTCATTCAGAAGCAGGTTGTTCAGTTTCCATGTAGTTGTGTGGTTTTGTATGAGTTTCTTACTCCTGAGTTCTAATTTTATTGCACTGTGGTCTGAGAGACTGTCGGTTATGATTTCCATTCTTTTGCATTTGCTAAGGAATGATTTCCTTCCAATTATGTGGTCAATTTTAGAGTAAGTGAGATGTGGTGCTGAGAAGAATGTATATTATTTTTATTTTGGGATGGAGAGATCAGTAGATGTTTAATTAGGTCCACTTGGTCCAGATCTGAGTTCAGGTCCTGGATATCCTTGTTAATTTTCCATCTCGTTTGTCTGTCTAATATTGACAGAAGAGTGTTAAAGTCTCCCATTATTATTGTGTGGAAGTCTAAGTCTCTTTGTATATTGTTAAGAGCTTGCTTTATGTATCTAGGTGCTCCTGTATTGGGTGCATATGTATTTAGGATAGTTACCTCTTCTTGTTGCATTGACCTCTTTACCATTATGTAATGCCCTTCTTTGTTTCTTTTGATCTTTATTGGTTTAAAATCCATTTTATCAGAGACTAGGATTTCAATCCCAGATTTTTTTTTTTTCTTTTTTTGGCTCTCCATTTGCTTGGTTAATCTGTCTCCATCCCTGTATTTCAAGACTATGTGTGTCTTTGCACCTGAGATGGGTCTCCTGAATACAACACACCTATGGGTTTTGACTCTTTATCCAGTTTGCCAGTCTGTGTCTTTTGATTGGGTCATTTAGCCCATTTACATTTAATGTTAATATTGTTATGTGTGAATTTGATCCTGCCATTTTGATACTATCTGGTTGTTTTGCCCATTAGTTGATACAGTTTCTTCATTGTGTCAATGGTCTTTACCATTTGGTACATTTTCGCAGCAGCTGGTCCTGGTTGTTCCTTTCCATGTTTAGTACTTTCTTCAGAAGCCCTTGTAAGGCAGGCCTAGTGGTGATGAAATCTCTCAGCAATTGCTTGTTCATGAAGAATTTTATTTCTCCTTCACTTATGAAGCTTGGTTTGACTGGATATGAAATTCCAGGATGAAAGTTCTTTTCTTTAGGGATGTTGAATATTGGCCCCCACTATCTTCTTGCTCATAGGGTTTTTGTGGAGAGATCCACTGTGAGTCTGACGGGCTTCCCTTTGTAGGTAATCCAAACTTTCTCTCTGGCTGCCTTTGGCATTTTTTTCCATTTCAACCCTGGTGAATCTGATGATTATGTGCCTTGGAGTTGCTCTTTGGAAAATATTTTTGTGGTGTTCTCTGTATTTCCTGGATTTGTATGTTGGCCTGCCTTGCTAGGTTGGGGACATTCTTCTGAATAATATCCTGATGAGTGTTTTCCAGCTTGGTTTCATTCTCTCTGTATACTGATCAAATATAGATTAGGTCTTTTCACATAATCCCATATTGCTTGGAGGCTGTATTCACTTCTTTTCACTTTTATTTCTCTAATCTTGCCTTCTCATTTTATTACATTTATATCCTTTCTTCTTCTTGATAGATTCAGCTATGGCAACTTGTGCATGCTTTACAAAGTTCTCATGCTATGTTTTTCAGCTCCATCAAATCATTTATGTTCTTCTCTAAGCTGGTTATTCTAGTTAGCATTTCATCAAACGTTTTTTTCAAGGTTCTTAGTCTCTTTGCATTGGGTTAGAACATATTCCTTTAGCTCAGATACGTTTGTGATTACCCACCTCTGAAAACTGCTTCTGTCAATTCATCAAACTCACTCTCCATCCAGTTTTGTTCCCTTGCTTGTGAGGAGTTGTGATCCTTTGGAGGAGGAGAGGCATTCTGGTTTTTGGTGTTTTTATCCTTTTTGTGCTGGTGTCTTCCCATCTTCATGGATTTATCTACCTTTGGTCTTTGAAGGTGGCTGTTGGATGGAGTCTCTGAGTGGGTGTCCTTTTTGTTGATGTTGAGCCTATTTCTTTCTATTTTTTAGTTTTCCTTCTAACAGTCAGGGTTCTCTGCTGCAGGACTGCTGGAGGTCACTCCAGAACCTGCTTGCATAGGAATTACCCTCATGGGATGCAGAACAGCAAGGATTGCTGTCTGTCTCTTCCTCTGGTATCTTCGTCCCAGAAGGGTACCCACCAGAAGTCAGCCAAGGCTGTCCTGTATAAGGTGACTCTTTGCACATATGGGAGTCAGGGAGCTGCTTGAGGAGACACTCCGTCCCTTATCAGAGCTCAAGTACTGTGCTGTAAGCTCCATTGTTCCCTTCAGAGTTGCTGGGCAGGGATGTTTAATTCTGCTGCAGCAAAATTCACAACTGCTCCTTTTCCTAGGTGCTCTGTTTCAAGAAGGTGTGACTTTATTTATAAGTCCCTGACAGGCTGCTGCCTTTTTTCAGAGATGCTCTGCCCAGCGTAGAGGGATTCTAATCACAGTCTGCCTGTAAAGGCATTGTTGAGCTGTCTCAAGCTCCCCTAGCTACTTTTTAAACTTCTTTGTGTTTTTGTTTACACAGGTAAGGTTAGAGCTGCCTTGATAATGGTGGACGCCCCACCCCTCAGGGAGCTAAACTATCCAGGGTGGAATTCAAACTGCTGTGCTGGCTGCAAAAATCCCAAGCCAGTGAGATTCAGTTTGCTATTGTCAGTGAGGGTGGGACCCACAGAGCCAGATCACCTGGCTCCCGCCTTCAGCCCCCTTTCTCTCAGATGTAGGGGTGACTCTTTCTCACAGGCATTCCAAGCACCAGTCAAAACAGCTGCTCAGATTTGTGCTGGGAGTTCCTGGTGCTGGCTGATTTGGCCACTCAGATTTGCCCTGGAAACTCGTGGTGCCTGTCAGCATGTGGAAATCTCCTGGTTTGTGGGCTGCAAAGATGGCAGGAGAAGCGCTGCATTGGAACCGGAGCTCAGGAGTGGCTGGATCTCCCCTATGGACTCTGTTGGTTAGGTGGGATTGCCCTTCAGCCTGTTGCACTTCCCAGGTGAGGCAGTGCCCCACCCTGCCTCAGGATGCCTTCCTTGTGCTCCACCCTTCCTTGGTATGCCCTCCTTGGGCTACACCCATTATCCAACCGTGGAGATGAACCTGGTACCTCAGTTGGAAATGCATCATTCTCACTGGGAACTGGGCTCCGGATATGTTCCTTTTCTGTCATCTTGGCGGTAGTCCCCTTTTGAGTAACTTTTAAAATCTGACTAGCACATTTATTTATGAAAGGCTATTTCTTCTAATTTTGAATTATTTTGATATTTGTCAATATGCTAATTTTCAGTTGGCATATTAAAAATAATTCATGTTACTCTGCTTTTTCACTAAGAATGATAGAATTGTTAAAAATGGAAAAAAATAAAATAATAAAAATGAAAAACAATTTTTAATAAGTTAAAATTTTTGCTCTTTACCTTTTCTTGCTTTTCATGTGGTACATATGCTAAAAAGTAACCAAAATAATTGATAATAAGAGGCAAATAACTATACAATCAGTTAAATTAGAATCTAGCCAATAAAGAATCAATTAAAAAAAAATTTATCATTGCCAATACATACTACAAATTGCAGGATAATATTTGCCTTAAAAAATTAGTCATATTTTACTGTTAGTGTTCTAATTAAAATTTGCACATAAGCTTCCCTATACATTTACCTGTAGTTATCAAAATAAATATTTATTCCTTTGTTATATCAATCTATCACAATCTCCCTTCTCCCCCACAAATAAAAGATCATGTTTATAGAAGATTCACAAACATAAATGAATGAGAAATATTTGTTTTCTTAAAAAATTTCACCTTAAGCAAACTTCAATCAAAATGTCTTTTGTAATATATCTTGTGGTTTGCATCCAAAATGCACATTGAAATGAGATTAATTTTTTATTATATCCTTATCATTTCAGAGCATAGAAATTCAGAATTAGCATCACCATTAGTTCCACAAGGTCCTTTCTGCAGACTAAAAGTCAGCAAATTATTGTAAACAACATGATTTAATTCATTGGGAGTGATATTTTTGGCAGCTCAGTCACTGTTAGAGTTGTGATAGAATTATTATTTTTTATTAGGAGACTTGGTGAAAGAGATGTGAGAAAATAACTGTGAAATTATAATCTGCATAATAAGTAATACTGAAGAAGTTATTCTTGTTTCCATTTGTATTTCAAAATATAAAAATAACTTCCAACCATTTCTCATATGCTTTTTTTTGTACTAACTGGCAATACCAAATGTTTGATAGGAATAGAACTCAAGAGCAAGTATAATCCAGAGATATATAAAATCAAAATGGATGACATAATAAAATACAGTTTTTCAATCAGAGCTTAACTGCTATGTGAGTAAACTTTCTAGATATTTAACAATATCTTGAATCTTTTTCTAGCCTTGAATATCTTTTAGTTGTGGTATATAATCTGACTAGTCACTAGAATTGTACACTAAAGTTGTTGTTTTAAAAAACTCTCTGGTTTAATTTTGATTCTGCCAAGTTAGAATTGTATTAAAATGTTACAAACCATAAGCAGTTGAGCAGACAAATTATAAAAATGTAATTAAAATATAAACATGTCCAGTAAAAGTAACAGAGTGGTCTTGCTGAAATGGAAACATATTTTGATGTTTAAATTTTAAAATAATTTCATTATTAAGGGATCTATAGAAAAAATAGCTAAAAAATAAACATATGTATTATACTTTAACTTATATGGAAGCAATTAATTGTCAATAGAGTGAAAATCATTTCATCTTTAACCTATTAATTTT
The DNA here is from genome assembly GCA_031835075.1 of Saguinus oedipus. Lineage (NCBI taxonomy): Eukaryota > Metazoa > Chordata > Mammalia > Primates > Cebidae > Saguinus > Saguinus oedipus. The sequence continues at coordinate 62,661,736 of CM063171.1, read as the reverse complement.
AATGTGTATACGTGAATTCAGTTAATAATATCAAGGTAAATATTTTTATATTTGAGTCTTTTTAGACAAATCTATTTTCCATATAACATTCACTTGAAATAAAATTGCCAAAAATATGCAAATATTTATTGAATCCATACAATGAACTATAAGTAAGATTTTTTTTCTATGCTACACTAGGACTTCAAATACCTTACAATAGAGACAAATGAATAAGTAAAAGTGATACAAAAATGTATCTTTTAACATGTGGCTTATTCTTTCCTAAAGGTGAGAAACATAGAGGATGAAATACTGTCAGATACGTGGCATCACTAATTGTCCTTTCTCCCTCCAGCAGATATTATAACTAGTTTTTTCTTAGAACCTAGTATTTATCATCATTCTGTATAAATGAAATTACGCATAACATTCTGTATAACTTCTGCATAAACGGAAGTACGTTGTCATTATAAATTTACCTGAAAAGACGATGCAATTTTTTAGCATATAAGTTCAGTATTGAGCCAACAATTAAGTTTTGCCGGTTTATATGATTTATTTTGCTCAGGTAGTGCCATTATCATTTGGCTGCTAATCTACTTTATGCTGTCATTTGCAAGCACTTCTGTTCTTATAGTCTCTTCAGATATACTAAGAAGACTTTTTAAACTTGGCTAATTAAGCTAGAAATTTTATGTGCCTTTATTTTGCATGTCTATGTGTGCATTTGTTTATGTTCAGTTTCACTCAATGCATATTTTACCTGAAATAATATAATCACAAAATGTGGAAAGAATCTCAGAAGGATAGAAGAAAATACTTCATCTCTTCTTGCTGGGATATGGAGAAATACTTAGTGACTTCACAGTTAATGAGAAAAATTCATAGAAAAAAAGATATAATCAAGTAATCAAACTACTTTAAAAGCAGCCTTCATATGTTGATGTTTCAGTGTGGCATGAAGGTTACATACAATCTCTAATTTAATTCCTATAAACTTTTTATTCTGAAACTAGATTCAGATAGGTATTAAATGGCTTTATTGATGATATTTCTTGAAAGAAGTAAATTAATCATTATATATGATTCTTTTGTCCTTAAAAGCACACTATTACAAATGTTTCCATTTACATTGCTATATTTTCCATATCAGAAACTTATAAATTAAATTTTAAAAATAAATAAAAAATGAAGACAAATGTTTATTGAAAAATAAAACAAAAATAAGCAAAATGTATATTTCACAACACATTGCAACAGTGTATAAATCCATTTAAAAAACAAGTAATTATTATTTTTAAATTATTTTCCCTGTGTCTTTGCCAGGTTTTGGTATCAGAGTGATGCTAGCTTTGTAGCATAATTAAGAGAAGAGGCCCTTCTCCCTGATTTTTTGGAATAGTCAGTAGTACTGATACTAGCTCTTTGTTTATCTGGTAGAATTCAGCTGTGAAATCATCTGCTCCAGAACTTGCTTTTGTTGGAATATTTTTTTATTACTGATTCCATTTCAGAACTCAATATTATTCTCTTTAGAGTTACTCCTGCTTCCTGATTCAATCTTGGGAGATTGTGTGTTCCCAAGAATTAATACATTTCCTCTAGATTTTCTGGTTGATGTGCATTGAGATAGTCATAGTACTCACTGATGATCTTTTGCATTTCTCTGTGATCAGTTCTAATATTACCTTTGTCATTTCTGATTGTGTTTATTTTAGTCTTTTCTCTTTTTTTTTCTTTGTTAGTCCAGCTAGCAGTCTACTTATCCTGTTTATCCCTGCAAAAACACAAGTTTTGGTTTGTTGATTCTTTGTATAGATGTTTAATTCTCACATTTGTTCAACTCTACTCTGATTATAGTTATTTATTTTCCTCTGCAAGCTTTAAGGTTACCTTTTTCTCATTTTTCTAGTTTATCTAGGTGTAAAGTTAGGTTGTTGATTTGAGATCGTTCTAATTGTCTGACGTAGGTGTTTAGCACTGCAAACTTCCCACTTAACACAGTTTTTGGCCCATTCCAGAGACATTGGTATGTTGTGTCTCTGTTTCATTTATTTGAAAGAGGAATTTGATTTCTACTTAGCTTTATTGTTTCCCAAATGAAAATATTGGGAACAAGTTGTTTCATTTCCATGTAGTTGTGTGGTTTTGAGAGATCTTTTTGTATTGATTTATATTTTTGTTCCACTGTGTTCCAAGAGTAGGGTTGGCATGATTCCTATTTTTAAAATTAATTGAGACTTGTTTTATGACTGACCATGTGGTTGATCTTGGAGTATGTATCATGTGCAGGTGAGAAAAACATATATTTCATTGTTGATGGGTTGGGTGTCCTGTAGATTTCTTTTAGGTACAATTGGTCAAGTGCTGAATTTAAGTCCAGAATTTATGTATTAGTTTTCTGTCTTGATATACTGGCTAATGCTCACAGTGGGTGTTAAAGTCCAATATTTCTGATGAACATAGATGCAAAAATTTTTAAGACAACGCAAACAAATCAAGCAGTATATCAAAAGTTAATTCAGCAAGATCAAGTAGGCTTCATTCCCATAACGAAAGCTTGGTTCAACATAGGAAAATAAATAAATGTGATTCACCATATGAACACATTAAAATAAAAACTATGTGATCATCTTGACAGACACAGAAAAAGGTGTTGATAAAATTCAACATCCTTTCATTATAAAAACTCTCAAGAAAATAGGCATTAAATAAAGATATCAATATTATATCAAACAGGCAAAAAAAATTAGAAGTGTTCCCCTTGAGACCTGGAAAAAGACAAAAAAATACAGTCTTACATCACCTCTCCAATATAGTATTTGTGTTGGAAGTACTTTCCAGAGCAATGAAACAAGAGGAAGACTTAAAAGGCATCGAGATTAGATTTGAAAAAGTCAAATTATCTCTCTTCACTGACAATATGATTCTATACCTAGAAAGCACTAAAGACTCCACCAAAAGGCTCCTGGAACTGATAAATGACTTCAAAAGTCATTTTGAAGTCATTTTAGGATACAAAATCAATGTACTAATATCAGTAGCATTTGTATACACTGGTAATGTTCTAGCTGTATACAAAGAATGCCATCTAATTACAATAGCTGCAAAATTTTTAAATATCTAGAAATACAGCTAACAAAGAAAGTCAAAAATCACTACAAGAACTAAAAAACACTGCTGAAATAAATTATATATTACACAAAGAAACAAAAAGAAACCATGCCATGTTTATGGATTGAAAAATCAGTATTGTTAAAAGGGTCATGTAGCCCCAAACAATCCACAGATTCAACACTATTTCTATTAAACTACCAATGTCATTTTTCACAGCATTAGATTTATTCTAAAATTCATTTGGAACCAAAGAAGAACCCATATAACCAAAGCAATCAAAAAGAACAAAGCCAGAGGCACCACATTACCTGACTTCAAACTCTACTGTAAGGCTACTGTAACCAAACAGCATGGTACTGGTACAGAAACACACACAGGCCAATGAAACAAAATGGAGAAACCAGAAATAAAGCCACACACCGACAGTAATATGATCTTTGACAAAGTTGATCAAAATAAACAATGGAGAAAAGACTCCCTATAAGATAAATGGTGCTTGAATAATTGGCTAGTCATATGCAGAAGAACGAAGCTGGACTACAACATTTCTCCATACACAACACTTAATTCAAGATGTATTACAGATTTATATATAACACCTCAAACTATAAGAATTCTAGGAAAAATCCCAGGAAATACCATTCTGGATCTCAGCTTTATGAAAGTATTTTACTGAGTTCCTCAAAACCAATTGCAACAAAAACAAAAACAAAAACTGACAAGTGGGATCTAACTAAATTAGAGTTTCTTCACAGAATAAGAAGCCATCAAAAGAATAAATAAATTCACAAACTATGCATCTGACAAAGCCCTAATATCCAGAATATGTAAATAAGAAACGTAAACACATCAAGAAGCAAATAATAAATAATATCGTTAAAAATTGGGCAAAAGACATTATCAGACACTTCTCAAAAGAAGATTAAAAAACACAGGTACTATGCTCACTCAGTACCTTGGAGATGAGATCAATTAGATTCCACACCTTAGCATCATGCAATATATACATATAACAAAAAATAGTATAATTTATAAACTTCTCTCTCAAATGATCAGGAAAAATATAGGAGACACAAATTACCAAAATCAGGAATAAGAGAAATTGTCATCAGAGATCCTTCAAAAATTAAAATTACTAGAGGATATTAGGAACAGCGTTTTGCAGATCAATTAGACAATATAGATAAAAATTTTTAAAATTACCCAAACTACATAATTTACCAGAACTGACTGAAGAGAAAATTGTAAACCTGAATAGACACATAAGAAGTAATAAAAATTAATTAACAATAAAACTTTTTCTATAAACATAATTCTAGGCTCAGATTGTATCACGGGTAAATTTTATCAAACAAGAAGAAACAATACCAATACCACACAAACTCTTTCAGAATAAAGAGGAGAAGAAAAAATTACTAATTTAACCTGTGAAGCCGGAATTGAGATGATATCAAAACAAAATGGACAGTTTACTAGTGTAGACAACTGCACACTAATATTTCTCATCCAAAGATGCAATGTCATTAAAAAAATGTTAGCACATTGATTCTGAAAACAAATTCATAGGATTCTACAGCATAACCAACTTGGTGTATCCCAGAAATCAATGAATCCTACAGTACAAGGAAGACTTAAGATTGGAATCAAAATAATGCAGTATACCACTTTAATGGAATAAAAAACAAAAGCTACCAGATTTCCCAAAAGATGAAGAAAAACCATCTTACATAACTCATTACACATTATCATAAAATTTTTCAACAAACTAGAAACAGAAAGGATTTTTGAACTTAGTGAGAAATATCTACACAAGAACAAAAGTAAATAAGATACTTAATGTTTAAACATTGAATATTTTCTCCCTAGGATTTTTTAAATCAATCTATAAATCTAACACCAATTTTATTAAAATTCCAGAGGAATTATTTTAGAAATTAAAAATCAGAACCTAAAATTAATATAAACTGCAATAGTATAATTAAATCAAAAAGAACAAAGTTAGGGGACTCATACTACCTGATTTCAAATGTAATAAAAAGCTAAAGTAATCAACAAACAAAAATCAAATAAACAATATAACAAGTCCAAATGTTTTCCCATGGTCAAATAATTTTTACACATTTTTAAAATACTTCAACTGTTAGATTATATGCAAAAACTAAAGTTAAAACCTTACTTAATAAACTAGTCCTAAAATTAATAAAAATTACAAAACTTCTAAAACAAAATATTTCAGAAAATCTTCATAGGTTTGCATTAGGCAAAATGTTCTCAGAAGTGACACAAAACTTTCTCCACTAATTTTAAATATTGATATCATGATTAAAATATTTTGCTTTTAGAACATATCTTTAAGTAACAAGAAGATAAGGTACAGATTGGCAGAAAATATTTATGAAGTATATATCTAACAAAGACGTTGTATTTAAAATCTATCAAGGACACATCAATGGAATAACAAAAAGACAATCCAATTATTGAAACCAGCACATATTTTGAATTTGGAATTCATCAGAGAAAGCATGAGAATGGTCAATAAGCACATGAAAAGAAGTTCAAAATAATATTTCATTAGGAAAATGCAAGTTGAAATGTGCCCACTAGAAATGGCATAATCTGAACAACAAATTATGCTAAATGTTGTTGTGAATATGGAGAAACTGGAAGCTTCATACATTGCTGGTGGGAATATAAAACTATGGCCACTTTGAAACACTTGGTAGTTTCATAAAAAGCTTTAAATAAATTTACCGTATCACCCAAGAATTTTACTTCTAGGTAATTACTCAAGAGACATGATGACATATGTTCACAGAAAGCCTTGCACATAAATGTTTTTAGAAGAATTATTCACAATAGCAAAATACAAGAAATAGGCCATATGCCCATCAACCAGTGAATAGATAAACAAAATATGTCACATACACATTTTGAATCAAATAATATTCAGTAATAATAAACAATAAACTGTTGACACATGCAACATTAATGAATCACAAAAACATGCTGATAAAAAAAGAATTCTTATGCTGTGATTCATTTTCATGTAAGTTCTAGGAAATAGAAATTATAGATTCTGAAAGCAGATCAGTGTTTGTCTGTGTCTCAGGGTGGAAAATGTTGACAGAGGGAATAAGAAAAATTTTCTGAATGATGGAAATATTCAAGTATTATTTTGTGGTGATTGTTTTATAACTGTAATCGTTTACCAAAATTACACAACTGTATATTTATAATGTTGGATTTTATGGTGTAAAAATTACATCTTGGTAAAGTGTTTTTGTTTACTTACTGTTTCAGCACAAATATATAAAACACTTGGAAATGATCACTCTCATCTTTACAGCAAGAAAAATGGAGAACAAATTAAGAATCAAAGATCTGAACTTCTTAAGATCCGTAAAGATTGTGGGGTGAACACAATGTCTGTCTTTAATCTGGAGAAATAGGCAAATACAGTCAATTGCAGCTAAGATTTGCTTACCTGGAACAAAACTCTTGGAGTCCTAAACTGGTAAGAAAACTTAAATGATAAACTGATGAATTGATAGAGGCTGATTATGGACTAGCAGGAGAATTGATAAACTCCTGAGTGCTACAGCTTGGGAGAAAGAGGTAAACATTTCTGGCTTTTACCTGTACAAACTGACCAGATTTACACAGTGGAGAGCCTAGAAAGATGTCCTCATGACAAGCCATTTTGAATTATGTCCAGAATGTACTTCTTATAAAAGGCCTATTCTCAGAGTAAAAGACGTTACCAGAGCTTTATCCTTCTTAGTGATAAGGCATTTATGCAACTCGAGACCCCTTTATGCTTCTAGGCTTACCTAAAGTGAAAGATTAAGAAACACTTGTCAAATTCAAAAGACCAGAGCACAGATCCACCAAAAGACAGAGTTATAATCATGAATATATAAAACACCTTCTCTCCTCCACACATTACCACTGTGTCAATAGGACTCAAATCTGATCTGATATGAGACAAATTTTGGAATTCTCAGAGAAGGAATTTCAAATAACTATAATTAATATCTTATGGGCTCTAAAGGACAAATTAAACAACATGCAAAAACACATGTGTAATGTAAACAGAGACATGGAGACTCTAAGAAAAAATCTAAAGAAAATGTTGGAAATCAAAAATCATGTAACACATGTGAAGGAAGAATGGCTTTAAAAGACACATGTAAAATGAGCATGGCTGAGAAAAGAATTAATGAGTTAGAAGGTAGATCAAAATAAACATCCCAAAATGAAATGAAATAGAAAAATAAATGAAAAGAAAACAAGAAAATCTCCAGATACTGAAACAAAATTTCAAAATGTGTAACGTAATTATAATTGAAATACTAGAGACAGACATGAGACCATAGCAGAAAACATACCTGATGTAAAAATAATGGCCGAAAATTTTACAAAGTTGATGATAGGTATCGAAACACCAATCTGGGATGTTCAGAGCACATCAAGCAGATTAAATACTGAACTGTCTATATTTAGACATGCTGTATTCAAATTGTAGAAAAACAAATGCAAGAAAAAATGTTTGTAGAATATTTTGTAGAAAATCACTGTAGATGACAGAGGAAAAAAATTGACCTCAATTATAGAAAAAAAAAGATAATAATTTGAGTAAAATTTCCATAAGATAACATGCCAGCAAGAAGAGAGTTAAATATTTGAAATATAGTAAGAATAGAATACCAAACTAGAACTTTATGTTCAATAAAATTATTCTTCAAAAGTAAAGGAGAAATAAAGGTTTTCTCCAACAAAGGAAAAATAAAACAATTCATTTCCAGCAGATCTTCCATGCAATAATTTTCAAAGGAAGTTATTTTGGGAGAAGAAAAAGTGATATATAATAGGAATTTAGACTTACTAAAAAATGAAATCATCAGAGGAGGAATAAATAAAGATAAAATACATTTTGCTGTGTCATATTTCCAAATTGATCTAAAACATAACTGTATAAAGTGATAAACAGTGTTAATTGAAGGTGGGCTTATTATTTGTAAATGTACATTGTGAACTCTAGGACACCTGTTAAAAATTTAAAATGTTGTATATTGATATGCTAAAACAGATATAAAATGGAATAATACCAAAATTTCAATAAAATTTAGAGAAGACAGAGAAAGAGGAGAAAGCAATATAAGAGCAAGAAGAAACAACAAAGAGAATAGGCAACAAAGAGAAAATAGTTACAAATATAGTAAACATATAATCACTTTAAATGTAATAGTCATAATATACCACATAAAAAGACAGATTTTCAGAATGGATGTAAATATAAAACCCAACTTTATGTCGTCTCCAAGAACCTATTTGAATATCAACAGGCAAATTAAAGAAAATAGATAAAAATATGTTATGCTAGTTAACCCTTATCAAGGAATCTGTAATGATTACATTAAGTTCAGACAAAGTAGACATTAAAAAAGAAAATTATGACTGATAACTTGTATGTATTCTCTTGTGTGTACCTAATAACAGAGCATCAAGATCTGTGAGGCAAAACTGGTAGAAGTGAAATATAACATAAAACGTTCACCAAAGTAGAACATATTCGGGGACATAAACCACAGATTAACAAATTGAAAAAATTGATATCATACAAAATATATTTTTGGAAAACAATGGAATTAAACTAGAAATTTATAATAGAAAGATGACTGTAAAATTCTGAAATATTTGATGATTAAAAATCATACTTCTAAATAACACGTGCAAAGAAGAAATGATAACATCAATTAAAAATATGTTTTGAACTAAAAAAAATGAAAATATACAATCAAACTTTATGAGATACAACAAAAACAATGCATAGAGGAAAATATGTAGCATTGAATGCATATACTAGAAGAGAAGAAAAATCTAAAATTAATAAACTATTGCTACCTTAGAAAGCTAGAGAGAACAGCACTTTAAGACAAAAAAGGAAGAATATAAATTATTTAAGTAGAGCAGAAATCAATGTAATTTAAAATATAACAACAATGGAAATTAACAATAAAACCAAAGATGCTTTTTCAAAAATATCTATAAAATTGATAAAACTCTAGGCAGGCTGGCCAAGAAAAAAGACATAAGACACAATTAACCAATGTTAAAAAGGAAAAAGGGATCATCACTGTCCTAGTGACATTTAATGGATAATAAAAAAGTATAATGAGCAACTCTGTGCTTAAAAATTTGGTAACTTAGATAAAAGTGAGTAATTCCCCAAAAGACAAAATCTTCCAAAACCCACACATGTGGAAAAGAATAATTTCTACAGGCCCATATCTATTAAAGAAATTAAATCAATAATTACTGACATTTTAAAAAAAAATCTTAGTTGGTTTACCTAGTGACTTCAATTAAAAACTTAAACACTTAAGGAAGAAATGATACCAGCATTGCCCTACTAGCAAAATCAGAAAAAAAAAAAAAAAAATCACTTAGAAAAGAAAGCTAGTGTGGCGATTCCTCAAGGACCTAGAAATAGAAATTCCATTTGACCCAGCAATCCCATTACTGGGTATATATCCAAAGGACTATAAATCGTTCTACTATAAGGACACATGCACACGAATGTTCATTGCAGCACTGTTTACAATAGCAAAGACCTGGAACCAACCCAAATGCCCAACGATGATAGACTGGACTGGGAAAATGTGGCACATATACACCATGGAATATTATGCAGCAATCAAAAATGATGAGTTTTGTCCTCTGTAAGGACATGGATGAACATCTGGAGAACATCATTCTCAGCAAACTGACACAAGAACAGAAAAGGAAATACCGCATATTCTCACTCACAGACGGGTGAGAAAAATGAGAACACATGGACACAGGGAGGGGGTCTACTACACAGTGGGGTCTATTGGGGGGAATGGGGAAGGGACAGCGGGGGGGGTAGCTGGGGAGGGATAGCCTGGGGAGAAATGCCAAGTGTGCGTGAAGGGGAAGAAGGCAGCAAAACACACTGCCACGTGTGTACCTATGCAACTATCTTGCACGTTCTGCACATGTACCCCAAAACCTAAAATGCAATAAAAATTTTTTAATAAAAAGAAAGAAAAGAAAGATACGAACCAATATCTTTTTAATTTAAGATGCAAAATTTTAAACAAATTATTAGCTAATTGGGTACAAGAATTTACAAAAAAAAGTATAACACAGGCAAGTAAAACCTATTCTAGATATGCAAAGCTGGTCCAAGTAGTGAATATTTCAATATCCACAAATAAATTAACATAATGCGCTCTGTCAACAGATTGAAGAAAAAATCATATGCTCATGTAATTGATATGACAAAAGCATTTGACAAAATCCATCACTCATTTATAATAAAATATCTCAGCACACTAGAAATAGAAGTAAAATTCCTCAATTTAAGAATGAACACCTCCCCAGTCTTAGAGTTAATGTCATATTTAATGGTACTCCAAAGATTGAAAATGAGACAAGCTGTCTTCTCTTACTCTCCTATCATATATCACCATGGAAATCCTGGCTAGAGTAATTAGATAAGAAAAGAAATGAAAATCATACCATTTGAAAAAGAAGAAATAAAATAGACTTTGTCCACAGATGACCTGATTGGCTGTGTAGAAAATTCCTAGAGAATCCATTAAGAAAATCCTCTTAGAATTAATAAGTGATATAGCAAGGTTAAGTGCAAAAAAAATTATTTTTCTACATCCCAGAAACAATTAGAATTTGAGATTAAAATGATATTAATCATTTTAATAGCAACATAAATATAATACTTAAGTAACCATATAACAAAATATGTTCTTGACCTTTATGTGAAAAATGTAAAATTCTGATGACACAAATTAAAGGAAATCTAAACAGAGATATATTACATGATGATGGATTGAACAAGTCAATAATGTTAAAACAGCACTTCTTTTCAAATTGATCTAATGTAATCCCAGTCTTATCTCAGCAAGCTATTTTGCATATGTGATCATTCTAATTGTCAAGTTTATATGGAAAGGCAAAGAATCTAAGATAGTCGAAACAATACTAATGAAGCAGAACAAGTTGGAAGACTCACACTATTCGATTTCAAGGTTTACTCTAAAGCTACAAGATGTTATGGTTCACCTAAGTATCTACGTTATGGCAAAATATAGTTACATAGGTAAATGAAACGAAACATAGAGCCTAAAAAGATATTCACGCTAATGTAGTTCACTGCCATTTGAGAAGAGTTAAAGACAACTCGTTGTAAAAAGGGTAGTCTTTTCATTATATGGTGTAAGAACAATTGGTTATCCATACATTAAAAGAAATAATTCTAGGTACGAACTCACAAACTTTACATCATTCACAAAAATTTAATCAAATGGATTATAAATTGAAATATAACATGGAAACAAAATCTAAAACTGACACAGAAGACATCTAGCAAGGATGCAGAGAAAAGGGAACCCTTGTACACTGTTGTGGGAATGCAAATTAGTACAACCAGTATGGAGAACAGTTTGGAGGTTCCTAAAAAATCTAAAAATAGAGCTACCATATGATCAGCAATCTCACTGCTAGATGTATACACCCCACAAAAAAGGATATCAATGTATTCAAGAGATATCAGCTCTCCTATTGTATGTTCATCGCAGCACTATTCACAATAGCCAAGATTGGAAGCAACCTTCCAAAGAAAATGTGATACATATGCACTATGAAATGTTATTCAGCCATAAAAAAGAATGAGATCCTATCATTTGCAACAGTATGAATGAAACTGGAGGTTGTTATTTTAATGGAAATAAGCTGGGCATAGAAAGACAAATTTTGTATGTTCTCACTTACTTATGGGAGCTAAAAATCAACACAAGTAACCCCACAGGAATAAAGAGTAGAATAATGATAATAACCATATGCTTGGAAGGGTAATGGGGGAGGATGAGAGGGAACTGGGAATGGTTAATGGGCACACACAAAAAAAATACTTAGAATAAATTAAATCTAGTATTTGATAGAAAAACAGGGTGACTACTGTCAACAATAATTTAATTGTATATTTTTAAATAACTACAAATATAAAATTGGATTGTTTATATCACAAAGCATAAATTACAGAAGTGATAGGTACCTTCTGATATAGTTTGAATCTATCCCCACTAAATTTATGTTGAACAGAATCTCCAGTGTTGGAAATGGGGTCTGGTGGGAGGTGACTGGATCACTGGGGCAGAGATCTCATGAATGCGTTAGCACCACCCCCTTGGTGCTGTTCTCATGGTAGTGGGTTAGTGAATTATGAGATCTGCTTGTTAAAGTATATTGCACCTCTCCTCTCTCTTCCTCCTGTTCTAGCCATGTGAAGACACCTGCTCATGCTTTGCCTTCCACCGCGATTGTAAGTTTCCTGAGACTGCCCCAGAAGCAGATGCTGCCATGCTTCCTGTACAGCCTGAAGAACTGTGAGCCAGTTATTTGGTATTATACAATTATATTCAATGGCAAAACCACACACATATTATAATTTTAAGACAGTGTTCAGAGCTATGAATAAAAAAGATGCTATGTTGTAGCGAGTACTTGCAAAGAAACTGCCAGTTTAAAATCACGATAGGGGTATCAGGGTATGCATCTCTGAGAAGGGGACATTGAAGCTGGAACTTTAATGTCAAAACGTCTGATAAATATTGACTCTACTGATGGGAGTCATAAGTAGAGAATTAATGAATCAAAACTCATCAAATTATAAACTTTAAATATGTATTGTTGATTGTATGTCAATTGTACCTCAGTAACACTCTTTAAGAAAAGGTTGATCCCGAAAAGTCCTTAGGCATATTCAAAGATGCTTCTGTAAGTGGAAAGTAAGCTGAGTTTTGTCACATAGGATGATCTTGGGAATGGCCAGGGAGACATGCTTCCTAGGTTGACAGATACCAGCCATGATCTCTTGGTCTGTGTCCACATGAGCTGTTAGAGAAGCTCCATCTGATGGCATTTGTCACTTCATCTCTGTGTGTGTTCAACTCTGTTTTCTTGGGTCTTCCCGAATTTAATTGTAGTATCACTAAAGGTGGGGTCTCATCTGGAGCTGTGGGTAGTTCATAGATTGCTCTGTGTGTGAATTTAAGAGATTAGATAAAGAAAACAATTGAAGAGAAGCAACCTCATAGAAATCAGCCTCGGAGGAATGAGTAGTGTCGCCTCTGAGAGAACAAATAGCAGTGATCATGAGCTGGGTAGCTGGCTGAGTCAAGAAAGGGCCACAGGCCAGGTTTGGGAAACATGGATGCATTTACCAGAGATTCCTGAAAATACAGGAAAGAGAAATTTACTACAGAATTTGACCATCTTCAGCTTTTAAGAGCTCAAGGAGTTCTATATCAAAGGGGCCAACATCAGTAATGGAATGGGAAGAAGAACCTAGGTACTTGGTTTGTCCTTGAAGTTACATTTAAAATGCATCCAGAATCTTATGGAAATCTTGACAGATGTTACATTCTCCACTGAGTTTTCAGTTTTACATGAGAAGAGTTAAGCCACTGAGATTTAATTCATTAATTATATCTATATTTATTCATGTACATATAAATGCACATATACCCAAATGCACACATGCAAAAACACACATCCTCTATGGTCTAGGTATAGATCCAGGCATTCCCCAGCTGATCTAAGCACTCAGAAACAGCACTAAAGTAAACACATTGCATCTCTGACATTTAATAGTAAATAAGTAATAATCAATGGTAAACCAAAAATGGTGTAATTTAAGAAAATGATATGTGATAATAAATAAATAAAACAGAACTGGTATACAGAGAAGTACTAGAATCAGTCAGATAAAAAGTTCATGAAAAGGCTTTCTAAAAATTATCTACTTGATCTGATATCTGAATGATTATACAGTATCAGACGTGGACATAGTCAGTTCCAAATGCCTTAATTCCACAGAGAGGAAGCAGTATATGCTGAGGCCCAAACCAGCAATGAACTTGGCATGTCTGAGGAATCAAACGCAAGCTGGTGTGGCTGAAGCATGGTCATAGAGCCAGTGGTCGAAAATGAGGTTCTGAATACAGAAATTGGCATGATTATGTGGGACCATGATGATATGCTGAGACTTTTCTAGAAATTTGGAAAACATGCTAATAGCATAGAGGAATATTGAGAAACTTTAATCAGAGGAAATACTTGAATTTTAAAAACTAATGTGCTTTCTCTTGGGCACCGCCTGATGAACCCCAAAACAATTTATTATTATATAATCACAGGCTGGGCTAAAGGGGGGTAGGAATTATTAAATGAAGTTTTTTTTTTCTTTGTTTTTAAGTGCCTTTCTGTTTGAATTTCAATCTGAAATTTTTCCTTTTGCTGAAGGAAATATCACTATTTCCAAAAAAACGAAAAATAAAAGCAAACTATGTTCCATGAAAAGCATACCTCAGGATATTGCTTTTGTTCATTCAGGTCCTGAAAGGGGTATTTAGATAGTCTGTAACTTTTAATCTCACTAGGCTTAGTCAATCAAACACCACTTCCAGAATTTGGACGTCAACAAGTTTTGTCCTGTTAGGAAATGCTTTTCCCTTATCTCTATCTATTTTACAGCCAACCGCTCCATTCCCAAATGTTCTGTCTTTCAATTCTATTTCCATGCAGGCACTTTTGTGACACTGGACCTTTTTGGCTTCTAACCTATGACTTCTAGCTCAGATTCTGTCCCTTTTCTCTCAGTTTGGACTTCTACTTAGCATCAGGAATTTTTTACACAATCAGCCCTCCCCCACCCACCTGCCCCCTAGGCCGGCCAAAAAGACTCAAATCAGACTCATAAAATTGTCCTTATTCCTTGCCACTAGCATCAGAAATTACAGGGTAGTACATAATACTCAAAAACACAATGGCAGAAATATGTAAAGATACTACTGCTATTTTAGATTTTGCAATTTTATGTTAGGGTTTGTGGCAGGGGAAAATACTGTTAACTAGACAGATATGGTAAATTTTAAGAAGTCCTGGAAAATAAAGGTGAATTCATTTAAATTAAGTAGACCATTGGCTCCATAGACACTTAGGTATGGTAATAACAACACATAGAGTGAGACTTTTGTTCTTTGGTAACAGACATCTTGAGAGGAGTCGTTTATTTCAAGAAGAGCACTATTAAAATAAATTTTTACGTTGACTACATATGACAACCATTGAGAGAAATGGTGATGTTTTAGTTACGTGTATCTTAGCAGAAATAATTAGCAGATGTTCTATGCTGTTGAGTTAATGAGACAGTCTTAAATGTTGCATTACAGCACTTACAGTAATAGGGCAAATCAATTTTACTTAAACATATTTACTTGTTTCTTCCGACTTTTTGGACATTTGTGTGTGCTAGTGGTTGGTGCCAGAGTTAGAGGGAGGGAAAGATGAATAGGCAGAACCCAGAGGGTGTTTATGGCAGGGAGACAATTCTGTATGATACAAGGATGATCTGTAATGTTCTTTCTCTACGATATCACAGGAAACAAGCTATATGCTCTAATATATTCTTGTTGTTAGGTTCTAACCAAGTATATACTGTTGATGTGCACAGAAGTTTTTAAAAAGTCACTTCAAAGTTATTTAGTGCCCTACATGTACAATATCTGGTAATTCTTGAAGGCATTTTAATTTTTGACTGTTAATTATAATAAATCAATGACCTTAAATATCAAATATCATTATTAGGTATATCCAAAACTTACACTGCCTATGATTTTTCTCATTGACTCAGTTTCCAACAAGTAGATTAATTGCACTGTAAAAACTGGTCACAAGTTATTTGATCCAATGAAATTATGTTTCAGAAGTTCTAAACAAAAAGGAAGATGATAAAATCAAACTGAAAAAGAGATTTAGAAAACTGTGTTTTGTTTTCTTTTTTTTTTAACTTCAGAGTAGATCCAGTCTGAGTCAAGGCTGAATTACATCAAATACTTTTCGTAAGGGATGTCAAGTAATTTCAGTTGAATTTAAGCTGCCAAGTTCAAGAGTGATATGGAAGGTATCAGGACCCTAAGGACACTAGAAACTTCACTAGTTTAAAATTAATTTAAAGTATATTAACATCAAACACTGGGAAATGCAGGTTAGCAATAGCATTAGAGGAAGACTTTGAGAATACTACTCTAGGATTTCCTTATGAGATATTAGTTGTCACTGAAAAGCTACTTATAGCTTATATAAATGTATTTTCAAACTTTTAGAAATCCAGATTCTGTATTTCTTAGAAATTCAATTCTGAATTGACTGGCAGTGTTTTTGTTTTCCTGCTTTAGCTGCGCTGGCTTCTGTGAGTAAGCATCCACAAATCAATGCATCGACACTAAAGTTTGCTTGTGTTTTTTTATGCTGCCCCAAAATTCTTGTAATTTATAACAAAATAAACTGAATTATCCTGGGAATTAAAATAGCTTTGCTTATTCATTCTTCAATATCAAAATTAGGATGAAAGTTCTGTTAGACCCTAATTTTTAAGCAAAATTGTTGGTCACAAAATATCCAGTGTACATCATGATAATGAGGTAAAGCTGGCTGAATAATATTTTAACCAGGAAAAAATAAAAACCAAGACAAAAATAATAGAAAAAAGTGAATATTATGTGATGCTATTGAAGAGTTTTGTCATTTTTTCAGAATAGTGCTCTGTGGTCTTTTTTCTTTCTTTCTTTCTTTTTTTGAAACAGGGTTTCACTCTACAGCCCTAGCTGGAGTGCAGTGGCACAATCTCAGCTCACTGCAAACTCTGCTTCCCAGTCTCAAGCCATCCTCCTGCCACAGTCTCCCAAATAGCTGGGACCAAAGGTGCACAGCACTATACCTGGCTAAATTTTGTATTTCTTATAGACATGGGGATTTCGCCATGTTGGCCAGGCTGGTCTCAAACTTCTGACCTCAAGTGGTCTGCCTGTCTCAGCCTCCCAAAATCCTGGGGCTACAGGCAATGAGCCACCATGCCCAGCCTCTGAACATATTTTAACCAATATTTGGAATTGTTTTCAAGACTGACACTCACAAACTCTTTAAAATCAAGTAAGCAAAAAATGGGAGACACATGAATATCTCCAGTATTTGGGATAACTGGAGAGATAGTTTTTCCAATTCCAATATTAAGTAACTAGGGTTTTAAAGTTTTCCAGTGGAGCTACAGGAGGTCATGCCAAGTGGTTGAGAATAGGTTTTAAAACCTTCTTTATTTCATTGTCAAATAATTGAAACTTCCTTAAAAACTAGGATCTGACATAAATTTCATCCTAGTTTTCACATTGAAGAATGAATAAGCAAAGCTACAATTCTCGGGGTAAATCCCAGATAATTTAGAACACACTAGCTACCATGATAAGAAAAACATAATTTTTGGTTTTCATTGGATATAATTATTCATCTTTGCTATAATAGAAGACTTTTAACCAACAGGATCAGGAACTATAGGAGGCTGATTAGTCAAAAAAGGTAAACAGAGCATGGAGACATAAAAAACTAATATGGATATAATTAAACACTTGTTTCATTCAATTTTACTATACTATTGACTTGCCAAACAATTAATATAATTCAAAGGCTTTCTGTTGTTGCTTTTCACTGAGTCTTTTCCCTTTACTTATTTTTCTGTGAGACATATTTACATTAACATAATTGTGATGAATCACTTATTTCCATTTTTAGAGTTCTTTTAAGAGAGCTTCAAAACATATCTTAACACACAGATAGAATAATTTTAAAAAAAGGATAATTGTAAAAATGTTATTCTGGATTTTATTTTCCAATCATTTTGCCCACAGTTAATCTGATAGATAGCATAATTATTAGCAAGTTCAATGTCTTGACTTTCTATAACATTTAGTTTAGTTTTAATTGTAAAAGTTATTTTTAAATTTGATAAGCTATTTATCAAAACTTTTATTAAAATATGTAATAAAATTTTAAATCCAACTTGCAAAGCAATATTTGAGATCAAATAAAAATGGTTTTCATTAAGCCATTAACTGAATTGGTGGGAGTAGCTCAGAGTGTGGTGGAAAATGAACTCGCTAACTTTTTTGTAAAGGAGATAAGAAGCTGGTGCATGTCAATTAAGTGAGGTTTACTTAAAAGATCTTATACATATCAATAATCTATTCTAAAAATATGATTTTCTTTACTGCATTGTGCCTTTGTAAATGTCAGTATTATCGGATAACAAATAAGTTCTAATTTAATATTAATAGATGTATTTAATTTTTTTAATAAAAATATATTTTAAATATAGTTAAAATTTTATTCTAAAGCAATTTAAAGTGTATATAAGTAAAACATAAATAAGACATTTGACAACTTAAACTCTTCTTTAAGTAAATTCTAATGTTTATTCAGAAATCTTTTTTTTTTTTTTTCCTGAGACAGAGTCTCACTCCATCACCAGGCACCAGGCTGGAGTGCAGTGGCGGGACCTCAGCTCACTGCAACCTCTACCTTCTGGTTCAAGCAATTCTCCCGCCTCAGCCTCCCGAGTAGCTGGGACTACAGGCGCATGCCACCATGCCCAACTGTTTTTGTATTTTCAGTAGAGATGGGGTTTCACCATGTTGGCCAGGATGGTCTCGATCTCTTGACCTTGTGATTTGCCCACCGCGGCCTCCCAAAGTGCTGGGATTACAGGCTTGAGCCACTGCGCCCAGCCTGGAAATCATTTTCTAGAAAAAAATAAAATATTAAAAGCTCTGCAATAAAAATGTGTTCTTTTTCTTTTTATTTATTTATTTATTTATTTATTTATTTATTTCTGAGACAGAGTCTCGCTCTGTCACCCAGGCTGGAGTGCAGTAGTGCGATCTCAGCTCACTGCAATGTCTCCTGGGTTTAAGCTATTCTCCTACCTCAGCCTCCCAAGTAACTGGGACTACAGGTGCCCACCACCATACCCAACTAATTTTTGTAGTTTTGGTAGAGATAGCATTTCACCATGTTGGCCAGGCTGGTCTCAAGCTCCTGACCTCAGGTGATAAATGATACACCCACCTCGGCCCCCAAAGTTCTGGGATTACAGGCATGAGCCACCACATCCATTCTAAAATGTGTATTTTCTTTCTTAAAAACAAAAAATTAAAGAAACCAGTAAAACAGAGAAACCAATCGAAAGGGTTTTAAAGAGATAATTCATTCTTAAAACTTAGTATATTAATTCTTTCAGAAGTAATTTTTGTTGTAAAGGAAAGGAGGAGCTGGTCCATGTTAATTAAGTGGAGATTATTTAAAAGGATTTTATAAATATCATTAATATATCCTAAAATATTGTCTTTCTTTAATTCATTGTGCGTTTGTGAACGAACAGAGACTGAAAATATGACTATAAAAGAGATAAAACAGTAACATTCCTTGATTTTAACTTTGAGAAAATATAAAATCACATATAGCCATGTGTGTTTGCAGAATTTTATTACATATGATTTTGTTAGAAAATACTTTCTTTTGGAATATATATATTCAAATATTAAACAAATAAGGAAAATAAAGCTTCAATAAGTGGGCAAAATGGAAAACAATTAAATAGATAGTAGATTTAAAAACAAATATGCCAAGAATAAACATTAAATATAAATAAAATCGATACTCTGATAAAAAGACAAATATCAAATAAAATAAAAAATATGAAGTCATCCATATGAGACTTACAGTCAACATAAGCAAATATTAAGCATATAGAAAGTTTTAAATCTAATTTTTTTCATGAAATCACAACCAATAAAAACTTAAGGCATTTATTTTAATATTAGTCAGAGTAAACTTTAAGGATGGAAACATTACTAACAGTAAAGAAAATCTTTTCGTAATGAAAATGGAATCAAACTCCTAGGAAGATAACATATTTCTGAATTTCAGTGTAACCACTATTGTTCTAAAATGCGTTTATAAAAATGAACAGCCTGAAGGGAAGAAATCATTAATTATATAATCATAATAGATGATTTTTTTTTTTGAGATAGAGTCTGGCCTCTGTCACCCAGGATGGAATGCAGCGGCACTATCACAGCTCACTCCACCAACCTCCACCTCCCTTGATCAAGCCGTCCTCCCACCTCAGTCTCCCAAAGTACTGGGATTGCAGGTATGAACCACCACGCCCAGTCCATAGTAGAAATTTGAAAACAATACTCTCAATGAATAATTATTTTTAATAAGAAAAACTCTCAATATTGTTACAGATAATCTGTAAATTAAAATTAACAAATGACTTAGTAAACATATATAGGACATAGCAACTAACAAAAAAAGAAACTATTGCTAAGGTACTATAGAAAATTTACATGAATTGACCTTATTGTGACCCCTAAAAATAGCTTCAACAAATATTAAAGGATTACAATCATTTAAAGTATGTTTACTAGTCACAGTGGAATTAAGTTGTAAAATACTAAATAAAATTTAAAGGGAAAAGCTCCATTATATCTTATTCATAATGGCAATAAATTAATGAATATGCTTCTTAACAATCTATGGGACTCAACAATCAACAGAACTTCATATAATTTCTCAACTGAATAATTATAATGCAGTTATCAAAATAAACAACATATAAAAAAGTCCAAAATCATGTGTATTACAGTTAAAATTGTACTTAGAAGAAAATTTGTAGGCAAAAATGCCTGTATAAGACAATATAAGCTGAAAATCTTGCTACCATCTTAAATATTTTAAAATGAATAGCAAAGTAAATAAAAAAAGAAACATAAAAATAAAAATAAAAATATACAAAGAAAGAAAATTGGAATTGAGAAAAATCAAAGGACAAAAAGTTTATTTTTATGAATGTAAAACAACTTTATACATTTCTAGCTACTGGACTGATGAGAGAGAAACAGAAGAAAATCATAACATATAAATAATTAAGGAACATCACTATTGATGGAAAACACATTAAATACAATAAAGGGATGTAAAATAAAATTTTATAAAAATAATTTTGAATATTTTATAAATTTTTTTTTTCTAAATTTCAACTTTGAAATTAGAGGAATAGATAATCTAAAATGACTAATACGTGTTAAAATAATTTTATCTCTTACTGAAATGCATTTGAAAAATAAAATTTAAAGCTCATATAGGCTGGTTAATTCTTCTAAAAATATATGGAAATTACAACATAGATCTTCTACATACTCTTTATAGAGAAAAAAACAAAAGGGACTTCAAGCCCAAGGTTTTCCTTTGTTTGTTTGTTTGTTTTGAGTTAGAGTCTTGCTCTGTCACCCAGGCTGGAGTGCAAAGGCACAATCTTGACTCATTGCAACCTCCACCTCTGGGTTCAAATGATTCTCCTGCCTCAGCCTCCTGAGCAGCTGTGATTACAGGTGTGCACCACTATACCAGGCTAATTTTTTATTTTAGTATAAATGGGGTTTCACCATGCTGTCCAGGCTGGTCTTGAACTCCTGACCTTAGGTGATACACCCACCTTGGCCATCCAAAGTGCTGAGATTATAGACATGAGCCACCACACCTGGCCACCCCCAAATTTTAAAGTCTTAAAAACTCTGTAACCTAAAACTGATAAGAGCATTATAAGAAAGTAAAACTATACAGACACATAGTACTTATAGTACTTTCTTGAAATAGAACAAAATGTTATTAAATAACATTCATTAATATGAAAAAATTGTGACCATTCCAGAAATGGAGGTACTAACATTTAACAATTTGCAATTAATACCATTAATCTCTTCAAAATGTTACATTGATAGTAAAATAAAATCACATGACCCTATAATATTCAAAAAAGCAGTTGACAACTTTAAACACCTATCATGCTTAAGATTTTTATTAAATAGGGAATATAAAAAGAGATTTCCCAATCTGCTAGAAATATAAACAGAAAACTAACTGTGAAAAGAGTAAAATATTTAAAGTTTTCACTGCAGTATGTAATCAACACATATATTCAGTATTTTATTTGAGGTTCTATAACAGTTCAGAAAACCTAGAAAGGCTTGCGGAAAAAAAAAATCATTATTAGCAGAATTGATAGAAGCATAGGAAACACAAAAAAATCTATAGAGAATTGATTAGAATTAATAATTCTACAGAGCAAAGTCCCAGGATACATAGAAAAATACAATAAATATAATGCATGCATATACAGTATGTATACATGTTATATGTATATATTACATGTATGCATGCCTCTGTATATCCTACAATAAAGAAATTGGACATAAAATTAAACATATACTATTCATCATAGAACTAAAAACTATGTTTTAAAACCACCACTCTTTCTCTGATACTCAAAAGTAAGTTATCTTCTGCTGAAAATGACAAGATTATTACATGGCCAGGTGACACCTGAGATATTTACTCTTCTATATGTTTACTGCACAGAGAAATGTAGTCAATTTCCAGTGACCAACTATTAGGAAAATTTAACCCAATGGCGCAAACCCAGACCATATCCTGCTCATGAGACAGTAAAGTGTGTAGACACATGTTCTGAAATATGAAGAATCACCATGCTCATGTCCAATAAAAATTATTCTATTTCCCAATGGTATTTATATGGACCTAAGATCCTTTTTAAGTAAAAATTTTCTTATAAAAATGTGTAGATTCTATTATAAGACTTTAATTAAAATAAGTATAACTGCATTTTGACTTACTTTTCATTACAATATATAGTTTTCAAATACAAAAAGCACAAATTTTCATGAACTGAAACATACTGCTATTCTTCAGAGCAGATGTTATTTTTCATATCATTTGAAAATAAATATATTTGTGTAATTTTCCAATAAAAACTACCTACCCAGACATATCTATCAGTTGTAAATTTCAAGTAAATTAAAATGACTGAGAAATATACCTCTGAAAGAGAGACATAAGAAATAACCAGTGACCTTTAACTGTAATAGTTCTAGCAAGAACAGCTAAAATTGTTTAGAAAAATGAAAGAAATTGCTCCTGTGATTACTCTGTGGCCTGAATCCAATGGTAGAAATGAATTGCTCTTACATGTTTGCTTTTTGGAAATTGACTGCCAGGTGAATTTAATTCATGGGAAAGACTTAAAGGTTGCATGAAGATAAATAAGTTTAAAAGTCAGCAAAAATAGGAAAGTATGCATGAACCAAAATCATTTTGAAAGTCTCTTCACCCTGTAATGTTTCTGGAATGAGAATTTTTTTTTTAATTTTTATTATCTAGAAAATCTTTTCACCATACAAAGTTTAGATTCTTGGTTCCAGATAACCATATCTATTCTTAATAGATTTAGCAGAAAGCATGTAATTAGTTTAAGTAGTCTATGAATAGAAAATTAGATATCAAAGTGACAGTGTCAATACAAGTACAGCTTAGGAAAATACTCTTCTATCCCACAGGAATCTACTAAGAGAAAACCCACTATTGCCACATTATTCCTTTTGGAACATAAAATGCTATAGATCAAACATTCACCCTTTACCAGAATTGACTCAGAAGAAACAAAGAGTTCTAACAGTGTGCTTAAAAGAAATATACATCTCCAAATTCACATCCAGGGTTCCATGTTGCTTATTTCTTTGTTTCACATTTTATGTTGGGGCTACTGCTTGACTTAACCTAGACCACATCTACATCCTTAGTCACAGAAGAGCCTGAGAAATACAGCTTCCCTGGAAGACAAGGTTGAAGGGCAATGGAACAGATATCGAAAAAACAATCCACAGAATACACTTTACTTCTGTGAAAACTCAACTCTATTTCTTTGAATACTCAACATCCATGGATATAATCAATCATACAAAAAACAGTAATAGCAACAATTCTATGTTCTTGCCTAATGTAATAAAAATTGCCTTTATAAAAATGAAACGAACTTCTTCCTAAATGAAAGAGATAATGTTTCAATGGTCACTCAATTTGTCTCTAGCTAATGTTCATTCCTCTCCATGTTCAGTCATAATTCTGTAACACTGGAAAGAAGAAAGAATCACTTTAATAGCAACCTGCAAACCTTGAATAAAGTTACAGAGGAAAAAGAGAAAAAAAATAAAACTGATAAATAAATATAAACATGTACATAACAAATAAAGTAACCTACATTTCTCATTTCTGAAGTAAGCCTCAAGGAATAATTTATATTCATAATTTCCTCCTTATACTAACCCCCCATTTATCCTTGTCTTTATACAAAAACCTCAGTGGTCAGAGTGCTCTACTTGTTGAATTAACTAAAACTCATAAATTTGTTTGTAGTCATGCCCATATGTTTAAAGTGTAATTTTCTATTAATTTTACTAATAGATACACAGTGTGATTATATTGCCCAGGGGATCACTTGAATTCCAGGTATCAGCTTCAGTGAATATATTAGGTGGTTATAATGCTATTTCCTTTTGATAATAAGAGTCCATGTACCCAGCCAAAATAACAATAAATTTCCCGTTTTCCTTATTTGAATAAGAACTAAAATTAGTGTGTTGGGCTCTTCCATATCTTTCTAAATGGAACAGTAGTAAAATTTTTCAGTGAAAGGCACTGCAAGAATTGCAGGTATAAGAATCAAATATTTTCAAGTAGATCTTTAATATATATTAGGGAATTATTCTATTCCTGCATATATTTTGATATGAATGCCTTAATATCCTACTTTTGGGAAATTTGGAACCATATAATGGTCACTCATTCAAAATGTATATTTCACCCCATAGGACAGCATCCCAAGCTTGAGAGACAGTGTTCTCATAAAACTATAACTGTGCCTTCAATGAGCCAAATTCAACGTTGGGTGAATAAGGCTATGAGGAAATCAGTTTAGCTCTCCTTATTGGCATATGTATTGTACCTCAATACATCTCAGACAATTAGAACTCTAGACATTTTACTGTGTCGTCTGGATTGCCCACTGTATTACTGTTTTTTAATTTATGAGAAATAATTGCCAAAACTGTAGCTACTTAACACAGCTCAGATTTACTATCCTAGTTCTGTAAGTGAGAAGTTTGGCAGTCTTGAGTAAATACTCTATACAGGGTTTTACAAAGTCAAAATCAAGTGTATGCAAGTCTGAGCTCTTAGAAATTATCTGGGAGGGTCCATTTCCAGACTCAACTAGGTTGTCGGCCAATTTTAGCTCTATGTACAGGTAGTATTTATATCCTGGCTGTCAGCACATATTCTCCTCAATTTCTAGATCCTTGCCACATTTCATTGCTCATGGTTCCCTCATATTTCTTTAGAGCCAGCAGGAGTGGGTGAAGTCCTTCTCATACTCTGAATCTCTTTGACCTCCACTTTTGCTCATTTCTCTTGCCACCAGCCAGAGAAAGATATCTGCTATTCAGGGCTCATATGATTAGAGTGGACCAATCAGGATTCTCCAGGAAAAAAAAAAAGAGAGAGAACCAATAGGAGAATACATACAGACACACTCATATCATAGTTGATAAAGTTTATTAGAAGCCAAATGTAAGGATTGATCCAAGAAAACGCACCAACGAAGTTTGGTATGTTTCAAATTCTGTGACAAGTTGGAATGCTTTTATAAAAAAAGTTTAGAAAAAGGGAAGCGGATTCCTTATATTAGAGTTGTCCTTTTTTTCTTTTCTTTTTTATTTATTTATTCATTTTAGATATTTTTTTTTCCTTGGGAAAAAAAACATTTAATGTAAATGTTTAGCCATTAGAACATACAAATAAATAAATAAGCTCAGAATAGCTGAGAAAAAAAAAAACACAAATAAGTGAACTGTCAATTTCTCTTCAGTCTCAGATATGCTATTTCCAAAATACTGATAATAAAATATACAAATTAACTAATATATAGAACATTCACCATAAACCCTAAAATAAAAAATAACCAAAGACCAACCCTAATTATTTCTGTATATCAAGACTATGAATAGCATTTAAATGCTTAATTTATTATTTAAATTAAGAAATTATACATTTTGTTTTAATAATGTTCACTGTCTTAAAAGTGTCATTCAGTTTTCCCACATTTAAAAGTATATTGCTAATTATAGTCAATTAACTATGACAGCCCACAGAGTCTCCAGTGACGGTAAAACACTAGACACAGAAGAGATAAACGAGGATTTGGATCCCCTCCTCCCAGCATCAGCAGAGGGTCACTTGCTCCCACAGCTGACGCTTTGAGACATGTTCTGTTCGTAGAGACTAAAACCCTCCAACAACAAGTCAGGTCCTGATAAAGTGCCTATTGCAAGAACTCCTGACACTCCTCTTCCCTGGATATGCGCCAGGAACTGTCCCGTCTTCGACTCAGAGCAGCACCAGGAAGCAGAGGGTGCCGAGCATGGCAAGTCACCCAAAATATCCAGGAAGACAAGTGGTTGCAGCCCAGGGGCAAGGAGGGCGAGCTGACGAAGGAGGGCCCGGCACGGCAGGCATCGGGACACAGATGCAGCCGCCACTTTGGTTCAAATGACTTTAATGACGCCAGTGTCTGTCCTCCCCCAAGTAACTGGGGACAGTGGGTGACACATGCTGCAGGAGCTGGGCAGACCCTCCTTCTCCACCTCCCCTGAAAGCTCTCCAGGCACAAAGTGGAGCTAGAAATAGGACAACGAATGGAGCCCCCACCTCACATCCACAGACAGGAATCTCCAAAGCATGACGATGCAGCTGTGGTAATCGAAAATAAGCATGCTAGTCCCATATGGGGAAATGGCTTAAAAAGCACAAATAAAATATCACCATCGTCATCTGTTTTCCAGACCTAACTACGTTGGGAAAGGCAGCAGAAAAAAAAAATGCCTTCAGTTTTAATAATGAGGCTTGTAAACAATCCAACCACGTGAGACACGATGTAAGCCATGAATCCTAGGAGCTTTCCCAGGCAGTTAATTTGGAAGCCTGTCATTCTATCTATAACTGTCTATCTATCTATAGCTATCTGTCTATATCTATCTATCTATCTATCTATCTATCTATCTATCTATCTATCTATCTATCTATCTATCTATCTCTATCATCTATCTGTCTATCTGTCTGTCTATCTGACTAACTAAAGAGATTTATATTAAGGAATTGACATATTATACGAAGTCCAAAATCTGAACAGTAGGCTGGCAGTCTGGAACTCCAGCAGGAGCTAATGTGAAACCCTAAGTCCTAAGGCAGTCTAATAACAGAACATCTTCTTTCAGGGAGATCAGTTTTATATTCTTTTTTTTTTTTTTTTTTTTTTGCCAATCAATGAGAGCTTGTAAGGTTGCTGAGGTTGGTTGGCCTTGAACTCTTGGCCTCGCCTTTGCAAGCGCCACGATATCCGGCCAGAGCCACTTTGGGCCCCCAGTTTTATATTCTTAAGGTTTTCATCTTATTGGATAAGGCCCAACCACATAATGCAGACTAATCTGTTTTATTCAAAGTTTAATTATTTCAATATTGCTAAAATGATGTTGTCTTGATTACCAACAGTAAGCACAGATGTACTTACTGAAATGTCAACTTCAGGAATCTTTGGTGCTAGTCCATTGATAGTATTATGCCATGGACTCACTAAGTGCCACTAACATATCCTTTTATCCACTCAACTGGGGTACAGAGGATAAGTGGACTAACTTAAATTATCTTAAATGGCCCTTGATATAATTCCCACTCCTGAGTCAGTTCACAGATACAGAGTTCCTTGAAAGTAACTGAGACTGGGTTGTATCTTGGAATCACCCTGATATAACTTCGTAAGTTCATCTTCCTTTTGATTTTCCTTAATGCCACTTACAACCACTTTTCAGAGAGAATGTTCATTGGGAAAATCACATTTTTGGGGAGATTTGGCAACATTCTCTGAACTATCACTGATACCTGGGAATACAAGATTCTACTCTGATTCACCAGGACATAGGAGAGCCTTCAAAGGCTCACTTGATAAATGATTTATAAAGGGCTCAGTAGGCCTGAGAAATTATTCTAAGGTAATTCCCTCAGTTTCAAAATTTGTAATTTTGGGGGTATTTATAAATAGTATAGCAAAGACCAGTGTATTCTTCAGTTTCACCCCACTCGATACATATTACATGTAATACAATATCAAAAGCAGGCATTTGACATTGACACAATATGGGTGTATAGTTCTATGACATTCATCATGTACAAGTATGCAATCAAGATATATAAAACATTTTGTTTAGAATTCCAGCGATAAATTAATCAATGAAATCAAAATAGTGAATAAATTTCACTGGTAACGTTTCCTATGCAACAAATAGGACAGTTTCAAGGAATTTCAAGATTGGTATTCTATTTATGAATATATTTTTCATTGTTATAAAAAATAGTACTCTCTAGGATATCTCAGGGACATAACTAGGAAGCAAATGTTTTATCACATATGATCTGTCAACTCCAACATTTTGAATCTCTAAGGGTTTGAATATATTTCTTTATATTTTATCATGATATTTTTGGAATTTCAACTTCGTATTTAATGAGCCACCAGTGATTTCTAGATAAAGTCCACAAAATGAAATAGCAGTTAAAACCACTCTTAATTTCTCAACCTAACACATATATTCATAAGTTTATTCAAACCCAATATATTCATTCCAATATACAATTATCTTATTGCATTCTCCATCTAGCCACTTCAAAATATCCACACACAATTCCTAGATTCCTGATCCTAATAAATTTGGAAAGAGATTAGGTCTTGTATTTATGTTGGTATATAAACCATTCCATATAAGTTTGGCCTTCTAATTTCTCTCCTGGAACATCCTGAATATGTTATTTTTTATAGATCTGGTGGCAATGAAGGAAGATAGAAAAGGGATATTAGAGAATCTGCATCCCGGTTGTGGTAGGATTTGTAGAGAATCTAACTAATAGGATATAGACAGATGTAGATAAATAGATATGCAGATATTTAGAAAGAGATTCATTATACAATATTGGTTCATGCTATTATTAAGGTTTAGAAGATCCACAATTTGCTTTCAACAAGCTAGAGACCCAGAAAAGCTGGTGGTTTACTTCAAAGGCCTGCAGCCAGGGAGCCAGTGGTGTAGACTCCAGTCCAGATCTCTAGGCTTGATAACACAGAGTTAAAGGCAGAAGGAGATCAATGTCTCAACTTAAACTTGAGTCAGGCTGAAAATAAATTCAACCTTCCTTTGCATATATTTGTTATATTTAAGCTCTCAACAGATTGGATAAGGTCCACCAACATTGAGGAGAACCATCTACTCTATTCAGTATACTGATTCAAATACTAAGCTCTTCTGAAAGCTTCCTCACAGGCATACCACATAAAGAATGTTTAACCAGATATCTGGCCATCCCCTGTCCAGTCAAGTGGATACATATAATTCACCATCATACCCATCCAGCATATTCCCCTACGTGGCTTCATTTTACCTTTTTGAAAAAAGACAAAAGCAGGCTCATTATACTTTTGCAGTGCGCAGGTAGAACAGCAGAAGCCTTACTACTTTCCTATTGCCAGTTGTGTTGCTTTTTCTTCTTTTTAAACCTTCTTTGGAATTACTTTTTAAAATTTAAAAAGTGGTTTTTTGGCATTAAAAACAAGTTCATTTAACAGTAACTCATTGGAAATAGGAACTGTGAGAAATTTAGTTTGGAGAAAAAGAGCACGAATATTATCAAAGAGACGATTTGCCCGGTCCACCTTTGCACTAGCCTAGATGTTAGCAAATATCATTGGCAAAAATTCTATTTTAGAAAGAATTTTAAAAGTTGCCTATTCTACATGATTCTATATTGCTTCTTGTCATTCTTCTGTTTGCCATGCTAGTGGTAAGTGAAAACGTATGTGTCTCCTTATACCCTATATTCACTCCATTTGCCCCCCTCTACAACCATTTTACTTTAACTAAGAAATACTATTGATGGCTCTTTAGCCATTAATATTCTTAACACAGTATGTCAACTTTTCCAAGTTCTTATTTGGAGTTGTTCCATGCTTTATTTATACTGTTATATGAATATCATGTGTGTTAATATTTTTTTCTGATTAATAATTGGTGGCTTTGTCTCTGAACCTTTATTTTAGAAGTATGTGCTTATGAATTTCTAACACCTAGCTAAGTAGCTGTCTTCATGGTAGTTGTGAAATAAATGTTAATTTGTTAATTGAATTAGGGATTGATTGAACATATAGGTAAATAAATGAACATAGAATTCCTTGGGCCACCATCTTAAACATTTAGTTTCTCAGGTTTGAAAATCTTATTCTCTGGGTTTTCCTCCTTTCTCTTATATCTTCGATTTTATTATAGGTCTCCTGTTTTCTTCCAACATACTGTAATGTTTCTGGCCAAACTTGGATTATTTTATATCCTATATATTTAATCTCTGTATTTGTAAAGTCCTTGTTTATATTTATTCATTAATTTTAACAGGATTATGAATTTTAGAGATTATTCTCATTTATATTAGTACTTTGAATATTTTTCCAGTGTCGTGTACTGAAGTAGAGACCAAATTTAATCTACTACTGATTTTGTTAAAGCCATATGTGTACCTCGGAGTAGTGTCGATTTACCTAGGGTGAAGTACCAAAATCCATCTCATTTTCTCTAAGTTAATGTATATAATATTTTTCAATTTTTATTTTAAATTCAGAAGGTACACATGCAGGTTTTTTTTCTTGGATATATTGCATCATGCTAAGATTTGGGATATGAATGATGCCATCACCCAGATACTAAGCATAGTGCCCAATAGTTAATTTTTTCACCGTTCTCTCCTTCCTCCGTCCTTCCCACCTATAGTAGCCCCCAGCTGCTGTTGTTGCTACTTTTATGGCCTTTGGCTGCATCTATGTTGCTGCAGAGGGCATTATTTTATTCTTTTTTATGGTTGTGTAGTATTCTATGGTATGTATGTTCCACATTTTCTTTATTCAATCCACCATTTATGGGCACCTAGGTTGGGTCCATGTCTTTCATATTGTGAATGGTGCTGTGGTGGACATAGGCATGCATATGTCTTTTTGGTAGAACAATTTGTTTTACTTGGGGTATATAGCCAGTAGCGGGATGATTCGGTTGAAGGATATTTCTATTTTTAAGTTAATATCTATGAACGTGGTGCTTACCACCTTAACTCTTAGTGGCATTTTTTAGTTTTTTTTAAAAAACATTATAATGCATAAACTAGAGAGACAAATCTATCTAAGACCTGTTCCATACTCTACCATCAGTATTTTCTCATCTCTTTTCATCTTTATGTTTATTTTTAACTCCTTCCACACATTAAGGTATGTTCTTACAAAATGAGGATGTGCTTTCACATCTAAATCTTTGTGTCTTATTTCTTCCTTATACATATCATTTACCTCAGAAACGTGCCTCAGGCTCAATTTAAGCTCAATCTCTGGGAGCCTCATTTGGTTCTGAAGATATCCATGTACTATTCACAAAACTTCCATAGCATTGTAGAAATTTTAGTTCATCTTCTCTCACCTGCACTTCATAAAAACTTCAGGTAAGTTTTCAGTAGTATTTCTTACTTACTGGTGCATTACTAGTAACTACTATCATGCTTCATATTTTAATTACTCAATGAAAATTTTTGCTAAATAAAGGTGTTATTAAGTTCAACTGGAACCATCTGTGGCAGGGACTCCAGATTGTGTGATTGACAACTCATATATACTTTTACATTTTTATATATCAATTTTTAAAGTAGTTCACAAAACTCAACTAATACAAATTTAAAAACAAATATCCATGATTCCATGTACGCAAGGCTGTTTCAGCATTTGAATACCAATTAATTTAATCCATAACATCAACAGGCTAAAGACGAAAAATTATATGAGTATATACATAGACACAGAAAAGGTATTTGAGAACATCCAATACCCATTAATGATCTAAAAATAGAAAAAAAAAGAAAACTTCTCAGCAAACTTGGAATAGAGAGAAACTTATTCAACTTGATAAAGAATATCCACAAAAAACCTACAGTAACTTTATACCTAATGGTGAGAAACTAGATGTTTCACCTTTAAGATAGAAAATGAGGCAAGAATACCCACTCATTATTTCTAGCTAATTCAGCAAGACGAGTCATGAAAATAAAAGGTAAAGATTGGGAAGCAAGAAATAAAACTGTTGACAGATGACAAGACTATTTATAAAGTTCAAATCAATTGGAAAGAAACCTCTGAATACCAATATGCAATTACAGCAAAGTTGAAGAATACAATTTTGACATACAAAAATGATTTGTTTACTACATATCAGCAATGGGCAATTAAAATATTATTAAAACAACACCATTTATATTAGCATTAAAAATAAACAACTTAGTTTTAAATCTAACAAATATATTCAAGTTCTTTTTGATGAAAATTGTAAAGTTCTAATGAAATAGTCAATCTTTTCTAATAATTGAAAGATACTAAATATTCAGAAAAAGAGAAAAAT
Organism: Saguinus oedipus; assembly: GCA_031835075.1. NCBI lineage: Eukaryota > Metazoa > Chordata > Mammalia > Primates > Cebidae > Saguinus > Saguinus oedipus. Next base: position 62,629,265 of record CM063171.1, on the reverse strand, counting down.
TCAGTAGTATTAAGATCTCATTTATTCACCATATGATTTATAGATTAAGTGCAATCACAAGTTACTTGGTGAATGTCAAAAAACTGATTCTAAAATTTATATGGAAATTCAAAGATGCAACATAATTGACACATTAAATTTGAATAAAAATTATGCTCTGCAAGACACTGATCGTAGAATTAAATGACAAGCCACAAACTAGGAGAAAATATTTACAAGCACATATCTGATAAACAATGTTTATAAAAAAATACCAAGAACTTTAAAACAACAAAAAGAAAACAGATATTGCAATTAATAAGTAGAAGAAGATTTTAATGAACAACTCACCTTCAAACACAAGAACCTGCACATAAGTGTCTAGAGTAGTTTTATTAACATATGCCACAACTAAGAATAGATAAACCATAGAACATTCATACAATGGAATATTTTCAGTAATGAAAGGAATTAGCTATCAAAACATGAAAAGTCATGGGGGAGCATTAAATGTATATTTAATGTGAAAGAATTCCAGTTTGAAAGGGTTGCAAACTGCATGATTCCAACGATATGACATTCTGGAAAAGGCCAAAGTATAAAGACATAAAAATAGAGGGCAGGGAGAAAACAGTGAATAGGTAGAGACCAAAAGATATTTAGGGCAGCAAAACTATTTTGCATTATCCAGTAATGGTGAATATATGACACTGCAATTGACAAAATACATACAACAGTATAACACAAATATTAAACCCTAATACAAGCTATGGGCTTTAGTTAATAATAATGTATTAATATTGGTTCATCAATTATAACTAATGTATCACACTAACAGACAGTATTATAAAAGGAGTTAAAAGAAGCAGAGGGAGGGAGTATATTGGAACTCTTTTTGTTTTCTGTTCAATATGTCGTAACTAATACACCACTTTTTAAAAAGAGTCTATTAGTTTAAAAACCAATATATACACAGTGGATATACAATTGGTTTTGATACATTACAAATATTCTGCTTATTTATTTACCATAAGCTAGTATAGTTTTATTAATAAACCTCTTGGTTAGTAGCAGAGTAATAATTTCTAAAGGATGTTTACATCTGAATTAGTAATTAATACCATATTTTTCCAAAATATTACTTAACAAGTTAAAATTAAATACCCAGTACCAGTTTACATGAAAAGCACTTGAAAATCAACTATTAGAGGTTATATTTCAACTGTATATCAAATGAACTACACTGCATTAAAATAACATTCATAATAAGGTGCATTTTAATGAAATTTTTACATATATATTCTCATTCAAGCTTTAAAGTAATCCGTTTGAAGTTTTTCCTATTTGATGTTTTTGAAAAATGAGTCACGTTAAGCTCTGAAAGGTTATTTCTGAATGTCAGAATGCTAATATCTGCCACACCGCAATTAAGTTCTGCATTTCCAGAGTTCAGCTAACGTGAACCTACCCTCCTTAGTCTCCATTTCCATTCACAGGAAAGGCAAGAGTGGAGCTACAGTGTCTTCAATCTGAGAAATGCTAGACATATACGATACTAGTGCTCTAATTGCATATTACACAAGTTAATTTTAGTGTTTACTAGATAATGTGTGATTAGCAGTATATACTATTTCATTTTGAAGTTTCAGAATACCTGATAGTATCTTTCAACTTTCTGCAGAGTCCATGCACATAAGTATGTATCAGTATTTAAAAATGACGGCAAAACTATGTGAGCTTCTATAATGCTGCCTCTGGAAATGTTTACAATTTAAAAAACAACTGGCTTAATTATATGCAGAATTCCATCACCATTAAAAACACATTATTATCTTAAATACTTAAACTTTTTCTTTTTGCACATCTTAAAAAAAGTCAACAAAAACAAAAAAAGGAGAGATTTTGTAAAATCTCAAGGTAAGAGTGTGCTCTAAGTATTGGGTTGCCAGATAAAATACAGAACATTAGCTAAAATGGAATTTAAAATGAACAATAAAGTTTTCCCCTGTAAGTATGTATCATGGAGATACCAACAGTAAAACACTATTCATTGTGTACCTAAATTTCAAATTGAACTGGTTGTCCTGTACTTTTATTTGCTAAGTATGGCAACTCTAATGTAGGATGAAAATCCATTTAAATTTTTGAAAGTTATACTAGATTCTGCTATTAAAAATAAGGGACTCCTGTAATCCCAGCTACTCAGGAGGCTGAGGCAGGAGAATTGCCTGAACCCAGGAGGCGGAGGTTGCAGTGAGCTGAGATCACGCCATTGCACTCCAGCCTGGGGAACAAGAGCGAAACTCCATCTCAAAAAATAAATAAATAAAATAAAATAAATAAGGGACTAAAAGTCGATTAAACTAGAATGTATTGAAACTAACAAGTTTCATTTGGCAATAACTGGCTTTCTTTAAATAATTTAGGAATGTTATACCTAATCCATATTAAATTATCCCACAATATTATGTCCAAAATACATTTAACTATCCTAACATGTCTGATACATATTAAACTATCCTTTAATAATAAAAAATGAGTGAAATAATAATTTGTTAAAACAATCTTAACTCTATTTTTATTTTAAATCTAATCATTTCATCTATAAAGCAAAAATTTTATTTTATTTCATAATTTAATTAAATCACTTATACATTCATTAAACATTCATTTATTATGCCCCTATTGCATTCACTCAAACACTTTTCTGGGAGTTGTTGGAGAAATATTCAAGTGCCATGAAAAAGTGAGATCAAACTGGGAGAAAGAAAAACATACAAAACCAAATTTATGACATATCAGCAAAACAAAGCAATAATAAAATTATTACTACCAAATGAAGGCAAAAGAAGATGATGTCGCTGAAGAAAGATGGCACTTACAACTGGATTGTAGAAAAGAAATATTTCCATGTGGGAGAAAGGGCATCCAAGGAAGATGACATTGCTTGATAAATACATGGAGGCAGCAAATAGTCATGGGTCCAAATTAATTTAGGTATGTAGTTTGTACATGTATGAGGAATGAATATATTCTGGCAAAATAGCTAGGAAGGCCATACTATACTTTGAATGGCAAGATCAAGTTTCCAATGTCTGATTTAGTTAGGTGATATATGTTACATATAAGGGAGCCCCCAGATTTTGCATTAATTGTAGTTAACCACTCAAAAGTGAATAAGAAATTCAGGCAAAAAAAGTGGTTTATGTTAGGAAAGCAGTCACTGATGCTATTCTGTTGTTAATGGAATAGCTACTGTGGATGTTCCCTCTAAAATTAGCTGAAGCCCTGGTAACCTTTGTGTGCTGACTTTCCTGCTGGGAATGGATTTCAAAGATATAATTAAGATCCCAAATCAGCTGAACTTACCACAGGGAGAATTCTGGGCTGATCCAGATGCAGTCACATGAGCTGTCTCAGTATGAGTTTAGTGAACTGGGAAAGTGAAGTAAGATATATTCAAATCACGAGTGAGATTAGAGCTTTGAGAAATTCTCCATTGCTGACTTTGAAGACAGAATGGAACACATGGAAATGAGGACAAGTGGCATTTAGGAGCTGACGGCTACAGCTGCCAACAAGAAAATGAAGTCCTTCATCCTACAACTGTAAAGAAATGAACTCTGCCAACAATCTGAATGAGTTTCCAATGAGATTCATCCCCCCCAGTCCTCCAGATGAGAACTCAGCCTAGCCGTTACCTTAAGATGCCAGGATAGCCTGCTTTGTAGTAATATGAGGAGGAAATCTAGTCTGGGTTTTTATTAGCAGTTTATTATATATTAGATTATTTTAAATTATTCTAAATTCTTTGGAAGTTGTCTCCATATGTGTAATATTTGTGTGTGTGTGTGTGTGTGTGTGTGTGTGTGTGTGTGTGTGTGTACTCTGATGATTTTGGAAACTTTAACATACTCATATATCTTTTTCTGTAACTTGGTTTAATTATGTTCATCATATATACTGGGCATTATGCCTTCTCAGCCCAGGTGAACAATATGCAGAGAAACAGTATTGTATAATGGTTAACAATGTAGCAAATGTAGCCAGCCAGCCTGATTCAACTCTCAACTCTGACACTTCCATGCTGTGCAACTTTGGGCAGTTCATTTTTCTGGAATTGATTTTCCCTTCTGAAACACAGAGGCAATAAAGTTGTTGGGAGAATTCAATGAGTCAAGACCTTTGCAAACACCTAGAGTAATTCCTGCCATATAGCAAGCTCTGAGAAATGTTAGCAAATAGCACTATTTCTTTTAAATTTCAAATTATACAAAGAGCATGAAAATACACTCTCCTATTATATAAAAGGAAAACTGACACATAAACATATAAAATATGAAATCACTTTCTTTATTCTACTCATAATCAGATTATCTTACCTGCCTCAGTTGCATAATTTCTGAATTTTTATAGCTTTAAATTTTATATGGTGCTCTGTTGCACCATATAAAAGTACTTCCTATGTACTTGATATTTTGCATATTTTTATATATTTCTATTTTGATATTCTTCAATATGTAATCAGTTTGTCAAATTCTATCAAATATACCATTTGAAAGTTTTAAAATTTTATTGAATTATCAGATTAATTTGGGGGGGGATAGTCATTTTAAGAATAATGCTTTTACATTGATTTTAATTTTTACACAGTAGATATATTGAAAGATACCTAAAAAAAGTGAGCAAAAATAATTATTGATGAGCTAATAATTGACATTTTTAAATGACTTCCAACTAGAACTAGCAAATAATTTGTAATGACATTGTACTGATTTCTTTTAGTTACTAAGAAGTCTATGTGATAGATATGTTTTGAAATCAACGTCTTGAATTACAACTATAAGGCAATTGGGAAACTAGTGTTGGAAACCTATGACATGTTTATCTCTAATTAGAAAAAAGGAAAACACCATTGCCGGAATTGTTTTTATTAATTAAATTTTAGAATGACGCATCTTCAATATGCTGATTTTAGAACAACAAATAAAAATAGTGGGAAATATAAAAAATTACAAAGGACTTTCACTAGAGTTTTAATGATTGTGATTATATAATGTGCCTGCTATTTGGCAAGAACTTAAGCAAAATCAAAATCATTGAGTTGAAATCCTTTGAGTTTAGCATTCCCTTGGTTAGAAAATATTTCAGTTGATTGAGATAAGTTTTAGTCTCCTATTGAAGAAAATCGCTCTTTTAATATGTGTTTATTTCCCATTTTTATTCAACACAACAAAGCAGGGGGAAATTTCAGTGTTAAATAAATACTATTAGCACTGTTACAGTTTAACAAAGAATAAGGTGTAAGTTACCCAAACAGCTATGTCTGATTCCAGCACTAACAAGTGGTGCTATGAATTTTGACAAGCTGATAGGCTTCTTGTGAACAATTTCAGACAATTGAAAGGATAAGGGTACAGCTGATAGCTTGACTTTCTGTAATACAAAGAATGACTGGACTATGAATAGTGCCACATAGAAGTTAATACATGCAAAATCGACAGCAAACAGTAAGCATTCAGTAAGAATTAGCAGGCAAGGCATGGTGACTCACTCATGTAATTCCAGCACTTTGGGAAGCCGAGGCCCCGGTGGATCAGGTGGCCAAGATGGAAAAACCCCATCTCTACTAGCAATATAAAAACTAGATAGGTGTGGTAGCACACACCTGTAATCCCAGTTACTTGGGAGGTTGAGGCAGGAGACTCTCTTGAACCCAGGAGGCAGAGGTTGCAGTGAGCAGAGATTGTGCCACTGCACTCCAGCCTGGGCAACAGATCAAGACTCTGTCTCAAAAAAAAAAAAAAAAAAAAAAATGGAACTAGCCAGCATTAGTTACAAACTTTAGCAGTCCCTGAAAGGCATGAGCTCAATTTGGTGGTAACTAGAAAATTGAATGTGACTTTACTCTTGATAAGAAGAAGCACACGGTTTAAAGTATAATTATAAAATATTAAACCACTAATCAACATCCACAGAAAAATCCAAATTCTCTTCATATATTTTTGAATGCTTGATGTTTACCTTTTCATAAAAATTAACATTTTATACATTTAGTTTATTGATAATAAATGATAACACCAGCTAAAAATGTGCTTACATATTATAACACATCAATTTGAAACCTCAACTGACTCTGCTACTATATGTCAGATTATACTCCAAACAATTTTTGGGAAAGCCTGTCCCTGCCAGTTGTACCTGTCAAATAGCTAGTAAGTAAATAATGTGACTTTCTAATTGAGGGAAGAGCCATCTGAAACTTTTCTATCAACCTAAGGGACAGGTACATTGTGTACACCTTTTATTTACCACTTGGTAAATAACAATAAAAAAGAAACAAATAACAAATAAAGTCCAAGCCCGGATAATAAAGCAAATGTGTCTATACATAACTGTCAATACAGACTATTAGCTATTTATTTACTTTTTAAGACAGGATCAACAGGAGAAAATACAAAATGTTAATATATTTTCACTAGGCATGGTGGCTCATGCATGTAATCACAACACATTGGGAGACCAAGGCAAGTAGATCACACGAGCCCAGGAGTTTGAGACTAGCCTGGGCAACATGGTTAAAACATGTCTCTACAAAAAAATACAAGCACACACACAGACAAATTAGCCAGACATGTTGGTGCATGCCTGCAGTCCCAGCTGGAGAGAAGAAGGCTGCAGTGAGCCCTGACTGCACCACTCCAGCCTGGGAAACAGAGTGAGACTTTGCCTCAAAATAAATAAATAAATTTTATTTTGTTTTCAATGTGACATTATCTTCCAATTCCTCTCAAACTTCAGCAGTACCTTGTCCTTTAAAATTAGTGATTTTCAAATTTTATCATTACTTTATCATAGCATACAAATTTTTAATCAGAGATTAATAGAAAAATCTTATTTAAAAAAAAATTTTCCTACCAACATAAATTACTGAATGTGAAAGAAATAAGGGCAATTTCTCTACATTATTCATTTCTGTTTGCTTTTGATTTAATTTTCAATGATGGATTTTCATAGGTGAATTAACATCTTGGTATTCTTTAAACTTTTCCATAGACATGATTTTGCTTCAGAAACTAAACATTTGGTAAATGAAATAAGATAACATTGTAAATATGCTAAGAAAAAAAGTCACCTTGGAAATACAGTGATTTGCATTTCACTATAAATATACTCCCAAGTACTCAGAGTTTAACTTTCAAACATATTGCAAAACACAGAAATCCGTTCATTCATTCTGTATCTAGTATAAATCTTTTCCTGAAGGAGATAGAGACAAGAAAAACCCTTCAAAAAATCAATAAATCCAAGAGCTGGTTTTTCGAAAAGATCAACAAAATAGACAGACCACTAGCCAGACTGATAAGAAAGAAAAGAGAGAACAACTAAATAAATGCAATAAAAAAACGATAATGGGGAAATCACCACAGATTCCACAGAAATTCAAACCATATCAGAGAATACTACAAACAACTCTATGCACATAAACTAGTAAACCAGGAAGAAATGGATAAATTCCTGGACGCCTGTGTCCTCCCAAGCCTAAATCAGGAGGAAGCCAAAACTATGAATAGACCAATAACAAGGTCTGAAGTTGAGGCAGCAATTAAGAGCCTACCACACAAAAAAAGCCCAGGTCTAGATGGGTTCACAGCCGAATTCTACCAGACACACAAAGAGGATCTGGTACCATTCCTTCTGAAACTATTCCAAATAATTCAAAAAGAGGGAACCCTTCCCAAATCATTTTATGAGACCAACATCATCCTCATACCAAAACCCGGCAGAGACTCAACAAGAAAAGAAAACTTCAGGCCAATATCCATGATGAACATAGATGCAAAAATCTTCAATAAAATACTGGTCAACCGATTGCAACAGCACCTTAAAAAACTTATCCATCATGCTCAAGTAGGTTTCATCCCGGGGATGCAAGGCTGGTTCAATATACGCAAGTCTATAAATGTAATTCACCACATAAACAGAAGCAAAAACAAAAACCACATGATTATCTCAATTGACGCAGAGAAGGCATTTGACAAAATTCAACAGCCCTTTATGCTAAAAACCCTCAATAAACTTGGTATTGATGGAACATATCTGAAAGTAATAAAAGCTATTTATGACAAACCAACAGCCAATATCATACTTAATGGGCAAAAACTGGAAGCATTCCCTTTGAAATCTGGCACTAGACAAGGATGCCCTCTCTCACCACTCCTATTCAACATAGTACTGGAAGTTCTAGCCAGAGCAATCAGGCAAGAAAAAGAAATAAAGGGTATTCAAATAGGAAAGGTGGAAGCCAAATTGTCTCTATTTGCAGACGACATGATAGTATACTTAGAAGACCCCATCACCTCAGCCCAAAAGCTCCTGAAACTGATAAGCAACTTCAGCAAAGTCTCAGGATATAAAATCAATGTGCAAAAATCACAAGCATTCCTATACATCAATAACAGACTAAAAGAGAACCAAATCAAGAACGAACTGCCATTCACAATAGCTACAAAGAAAATAAAATACCTAGGAATACAACTCACAAGGAATGTAAGGGACCTCTTCAAGGAAAACTACAAACCACTGCTCAGCGAAATAAGAGAGGACACAAACAGATGGAGAAACATTCCATGTTTGTGGTTAGGAAGAATCAATATCATGAAAATGGCTATACTGCCCAAAGTAATTTACACAATCAATGCTATCCCCATCAAACTACCATTGAATTTCTTCACAGAACTGGAAAAAACCACCATGAACTTCATATGGAACCAAAAGAGAGCCCGCATAGCCAAGTCAATTCTAAGAGAAAAGAACACAGTGGGAGGCATCACACTACCAGACTTCAAACTATACTACAAGGCTACAGTAATCAAAATAGCATGGTACTGGTGCCAAAACAGAGATAGAGACCTATGGAACAGAACAGAGGCATCGGAGGCAACACAACATATCTACAACCATATAATCTTTGATAAACCTGACAAAAACAAGCAATGGGGAAAGGATTCCCTGTTTAAAAAATGGTGTTGGGAAAACTGGTTAGCCATGTGCAGAAAGCAGAAACTGGACCCCTTCCTGACACCTTACACTAAAATTAACTCCAGATGGATTAAAGACTTAAACATAAGACCTGACACTGTAAAAACCATAGAAGAAAATCTAGGCAAAACCATTCAGGACATAGGTGTAGGCAAGGACTTCATGACCAAAACATCAAAAGCATTGGCAACAAAAGCCAAAATAGACAAATGGGACCTAATCAAACTCCACAGCTTTTGCACAGCAAAAGAAACAGTCACTAGAGTGAATCGGCAACCATCAGAATGGGAAAAAATCTTTGCAGTTTATGCATCTGACAAAGGGCTGATATCCAGAATTTACAAAGAACTCAAACAGATTTACAGGAAAAAAACAAACAAGCCCATTCAAAAGTGGGCAAAGGATATGAACAGACACTTTACAAAAGAAGACATACATGAGGCCAACAAACACATGAAAAAATGCTCATCATCACTGGTCATTAGAGAGATGCAAATCAAAACCACATTGAGATACCATCTCATGCCAGTTAGAATAGCAATCATTAAAAAATCTGGAGACAGCAGATAATGGAGAGGATGTGGAGAAATAGGAACACTCTTACACTGTTGGTGGGAGTGTAAATTAGTTCAACCATCGTGGAAGACAGTGTGGCGATTCCTCAAGGACCTAGAAATAGAAATTCCATTTGACCCAGCAATCCCATTATTGGGTATATATCCAAAGGACTATAAATCATTCTACTATAAGGACACATGCACACGAATGTTCATTGCAGCACTGTTTACAATAGCAAAGACCTGGAACCAACCCAAATGCCCATCAATGATAGACTGGACTGGGAAAATGTGGCACATATACTCCATGGAATATTATGCAGCAATCAAAAATGATGTGTTTGTGTCCTTTGTAAGGACATGGATGAATCTGGAGAACATCATTCTCAGCAAACTGACACAAGAACAGAAAAAGAAATACCGCATATTCTCACTCATAGGCGGGTGAGAAAAATGAGAACACATGGACGCAGGGAAGGGGTCTACTACACACTGGGATCTATTGGGGGGAATGGGGGAGGGACACGGGGGGGGCTGGGGAGGGATAGCTTGGGGATAAATGCCAAGTGTGGGTGAAGGGGAGGAAGGCAACAAAACACACTGCCATATGTGTACCTATGCAACTATCTTGCACGTTCTGCACATGTACCCCAAAACCTATAATGCAATAAAAAGTTAAAAAATTAAAAAAAAAATAATGCTTTCATCAAAAGTATATAAGAGTTCCTGTTACTGTATATTACTACTAACACTTGGGTACTCCAATTTTATTTAATTGTATTCATTCAAATACTTTTGTAATGATATTTCATTGTGACTTTGTGTTTCTCTAATGAGTAAATATGTTAAGCATATTTCTTAAGATAACTTTTGGATGACATCTAAAAACTGTCCAATTTATTCATTTTATTTTGATCTTTGAAAATCTATATTTTCATTATTGATTTGTAGTTGGTTCTTTATGTATTTTATATATCTTCTGTTAGTAATTTGTGGGGCAAATATCTTGTCCTAGTCCTTGGATTTCCAGTTATTCTTTTGAATTTGTCTTTTGATGAACAGGTTTTAAAAAATTTTAATAAAGTCTAATTTATAAGTCTTTTTCCTCATAGCAAATGATTATGTTCAGTTGAGGAAATATCAACCTATCCAAATGTCATTGTTATGTAAACTTGCATAAAATTTATTTTTTCACCTTTTGTATTTTTGTTTCAGTTTATGATCCATCTAGAATTGATTTTTTACATGATATGAATTGGAAGTAATCTTTTTTCCATATGGTACATTATTCCAATATAATTCTTGGAAATGCCACCGTTTTCCCTTCCATTCCAGTGAATTATTAATGAAATTCAAGTGACTTGCTACTTTTACAATTCTAGAACTTCTATTTTTTAACATTACATATGTATATTTCAGGTTGTAGAGGCTTAACAGAGATTATTTTTTATAATTTAAACATTGTTGTTTATATCTGGTTTATATTTGAGTATTTCCATGTCCTTTTAAATTCTTCTTCATTTAGTCCTGTTTGCTGGTGTGCTGGTAAAATGTTGGATACTTTATGTGAAAAGTTGTAAAGTCTCTGGATCTTATTATCATCCTTCAGAGAAGACTTTGTTTTCTACACACAGATAGCATATACAGAAAACATCTCACTCAACAGAGACTACAAATATTTGAACCTTTACTCTGAGTTTTGTGACAGTTCCTCTATTTCTTATTTGTCCTTTCTCTTAGGGCATACTCCTTTAGGACTATCAACTACAAACCTGGGTGGTTTGGGCATCCGAGTTTCTTCTTAGGCTTTAACTTTTTCCATTCTAGCACTTTGAGACTGCCAAAACTTTAGTGTAGTTTTCATCCATTGACCAGATTTTTGCTTTGTTGTTTTAACCTTTTGCTATGGAAAGGTACAATTTAGGAATTAATAAACTTCTCATAAGATAGCCATATAAAAAAGGCCTAGCTCAACTTCTAGGGCTCCATTTCTCTGGATTTTGGCCTCTTCATTCCTGGATGCCGTGCTGTCCATGAACCCTAATGTCTGTTTCCGCAGCTCACTGAAAACAACTCAAACTCTAAGCTGCACTCACTCCTCAGCCACTACAACTTGAAGATAAAATCGGCAACTAGTCTCCGAGGGAAGGCTGCATTCAATGCAAATTTGATACATGTGTTTATAGTCTTTTCCCTCAAGTTCTGGTACTTTAGGTGTTTTCTAATGCTTCCAATCAGTTCTTTTTAATTCATTTGTTATTTTTATAATTTGTTAAATTTTTATAGTTGTCGACAAGTGATGATGTATGATGTGAGTTACTCATCATAGCTAGGAATAGAACTCAAGATTAATTTGGATCAAGTTATACGGGTGGTAATAAAGAAGTAAACAAATAGTAATGATAAAATATAAGTCATTTGATTCCCCAACACTCTAAGTAGATTTTTAGAATGTTCTGGGCAGTACATTTTTAACTAGTCAGAAAATTCCCTGACATGGCATGCCATCAAATCCTCCACCATCCATTGAGTAGCAATGATTCTCTCTTTAACAAGATCTGAAACTCAGTCCTAAAAGGTAGAGAGAGAGGGTCTTTCATGAGTACACTACATTAGTCCTAGGAGCATGACTGCTCCTTATACCCTCTATTCTTTTATTTTGAAAAGTTCTCTTTACCTCTTATTCCCATTCCCTCATTACCATGTTACTTTTATTCCCCATTATAGTTAATTTATATATATATGATTATATATGACATATTATATACACACAGATATTTGTCTGTATATGTATTACACATACACAGATATATATAATATGATTATAATTATATATGCATATATATAATATATGTCAGAATATATAATATACATATATTCTGTTCAAATTAATATATAATATAATATATTCTGTCCAAATCTGTTGTTTCTCTCTCCTGACAATCCTAACTGAAGAAGACATGTAAGTAAGAGTTTTGAGGAAGATCCAGTCCTAAGTAGCTGGGACATGACTATTTTAAATATGGTTTTCAAATGAATGCCCTGGGCCTGAAAAGACAGGTTCAGAGAAGACAACAAAATATAGGTAAAATATAAATTCAGACTAGGTATATCAATAATGAAGTGTTGACACTAAATCAGGAGGGTGCTTGCCTACTTACACTCAGAAATACTCAGAGTTCAAAAGAGGGTGATACCAGAGTGAGGATGTGGATAACCTAATCTATACAGGCTAATTGACTGCAAGGTCAGAAAGTTGAGTTGGTAAAAACAATAGATAAATATTAACGCAATAAAGCTATTATTGGACTTTGAAGAGGCATGATATTATGGTAGTTAAGAATCACACATTTACAAAAAGATAGGATTTGAATTCTGGAAGTGCTTCTGTTTAATGGTGAAAATGTGGCAACATTTCAAGCCTTCAGACCCTGAGTTTTCTAAAAATGGAAAAAATATCTTATGTTTCTTCAGTCATAGGTGTGTGTGTGTGTATTTGTGTGTATGTGTGTATGTGTATTCACAAACATGATTACAGGGAAAGCAAGTGGATAGATATAAGCACAAATATGTGTTAAAAAGAGGAAAAAATATAGAGTGAAAACAACACACATACATGAAGAAGTAGGAAAGGAAGCAGAGATATAACAGGAGCCAAGGTGGATGGTTTTCAGCATTGTCATCAGCAGCATCATCAGCATCATTTTCATCGTCATCACTGTCAGCAGCAGTAGTAGTGGCAACATCAATACTATCATATTAATAATAAAATGCAGTGGTAGCAGAACTAAAACCATTTCTCAGAGAACTCTGTACCCTAGAACTTTCTGCTCTGGGGAGGACATAAAACCTTTGATCTAATTTTTTTAGACTCTAAAAGCCTGAAGGCATGAGCAGAGCCTTCTTAAAAGTTTTCAGAAATATTGCTATAAGCTATATTTTCCCTAGCATAATAACTTGAAAGCAAGTAAATAACTTATTTTAATTTTTAAAAATACTTTTGATTGATCTTTTTGTAGTTCATGAGTGTAATGACTGGGTGTTCATGCACATGTGTGTGATTTGCTACCCTTGAACCTTGTTACCATGTCAGCACATTACTGGCCTGACCTGAGAAGAAAAATAACTTTTTGATAATTGTTTTTCACTGACATATACTTCTCCAATATGATATTGATGCAAAATTGAACTATCTGAATCATAACATATAAGTATGACAGAGACCATTTCTTTAAGAGCATCTGTTACTCCCATTGTTAATAATTTACTTAATAAAAATCATTTTGGTAATTGTGTTTCACATGCCACTGTTTCAGGGAAAAATGTGTCTGACAGGTTCATAGACAATTCAGCTCTTTATTTATTCTTTAAATAAATTTATTTTAGCTTAATATGTTGATATTCTGGGTTTTACATTGATGCATCACACATTTTGTCAATATGAATTTGCTTCTTTATTTTCAGTTAACTCTGATACTGAAGAAATCAAGATCCTAAGCCATCAGGACCAAATTTAAGAATTCATGAAGGTAAATATGAACTTATGATTTGACGTATTTGGGTAACCACTGAGCCTTCTCAATAACATTTTCACTAGACGCATTCCCATTATAAACTTCCAAGGTGAAACTGAACACGTTCAAGATTTTTAAAATCCAATTTGTTATGCTCTCTTTATATAATAATCTATTGATATTTGAATAGCCATTTGTGCAAGTTTAAGAGCTAAAATAACATGGAAATAAGTATCATAAGATTCGATCAATTCCGCAAATATGTCTTATAAAAGTGCCATATGAATTCATGTAATATTTAAGATGAAAACATTATATATAACCTAAAATTGTTCATATTCTGAAAATATATGGTTAGCCAGTGTGATAATCTTCTTATAATTTTGTTATATATATTTTAGTCTAAAGTAGAAATTTAACTGTTACTTAAACTTGCCTGATTGGTACTTAGAGTTAAAATCGTATGCATGTAAAATTACCCTGGAAAGGAAGGCATAGAGCATAAAAACATTTTTGTTTCAATTATAACATTTTCATATTCTATTTGAGGGACAATTATGTGATAAATTTAAAAAACGTACTCTTCAAAGTTATTTTTCTTTAACATTTTTACAGGACTTACCATTATTACAGGACTTATTACTGCTTTTATAATAGGCAACTATTTGGATCCTTGAAGATTCTGAAGCTGTACTTATTAAAGTAATTCATTATTGTAGGAATGGAGAATGTAGTAACATTAAACAACATATAACTTTTTATATAACTCTACAACGTTTAGTTCTAAAATAGTGAAAATTTGATATAACAAATAAAGGGAAAAACAAATGTAAATTAAACACAAGGTTTTACTTTCTTCATTAAAAGTAAATTAAGATGTTAGCAAACGATTGTCTAAGCTATCCTCCCACTCAGCTCAGTACAGCTGCATCTGTGAGTCAGACTATTTTCAATTGCTTTTAATTAGCAGTTTTTGGGACTCTCTCAGAGGTTGCAAATTAAAGAGAACACTGACCGGCAGAATCTGTACTGCTCTAAAAGGAAATATGCTAGGGAGACCTTGAAATAGTGATAAAGAATCTCAGTAGCAACAGGAAGGCAATGATAGGGAATGTATCAAGAAGTAACAAAAAGAAGTAAAAGAAAAAAAATGAGAACAATTGAAGTCTCAGACTTGATACTATAAAAATAAGATGCAGAAAACATTAAATAACTTTGTCTACTATGATTAACAAAAATTTGAAAAATAAATCTACCATCTAATCAGAGATACTATACTCTACTAAGTAGCTACATGAGGTTACCTAATTACTCTGATTTTTGCTGTATGATAATAGTTTTAAACATTTACCAAATTTGAGGCAAATCGGTATTTTCAGGATTTTTCTTCTACCCTTCCAAATATCACATAATACTATAGCTCATACTATTTTCTGAAATGTGAAGAAAACAAAAGCTCTGAGTTTACATTGTAAATTGTGTCTCATTATCCCAGGTTTTTATTTTCATTTTTGATTTTTAACTTTTTGTGCGGCCAGAGCATTGTGAATGCTGGATTTTTAAAAATTAGAGTAAATCATGCCTCAGATATGGCCCTGAAACAAAATAATTATTCCAATCCTGTTTCCAACTTAGAACACTTTCTTCTGAAAACTCACCGAATAAGTTGGGTTGCATTTTATATAAACACAACTATGAATGTTGTTTACAATTATTAAACTACTCTATAAAATTTAACCATCTACTTCATATTTATCTATGTATATACAGCTTTCTTTATTTGTACACCTAACTACAGCTTCCATCTCTACTTCTTCCAAAATAAAATCGAGATGAAATCAGTTATAAAAATAGCTCTCTAAGATCAAAAGAAGTCTGTCTGGTGTGTTTTCTATATGGAATATTATTATTATTTATTTTTTAATTCAGTACATTTATATACCATGAATTGTCAAGTTACTATATCCATTAATAGGTAGCATCTGAGCTATTGTTGTACCATTCCAAAAGGAACAATTAATAAAACCTATTGAATAGTTTTATTTTTTACATTGTCTTGTTTTCCTCTCTATATACAGCAATTTATATAGACATGTTAGTTTTACCTTATCTCTTTAAAGACATAATGGTTCAATATAGTTCCTCGTATATTCCTCAAAATTGTGTACTAATGTCATGATGGATGTCAGCCATAGAAAAATAAAAATGATATGCTCCCGTTATTTCATGGTCCTATATTTTACAGAAGGTTTCGTGTGGTTCTGTTATTGTGCTTCAGAAGACATAGTCATGCATGCTTATTTGCATATTGTTTCAGAAATTAATTCAGAATTTTATATATATAAATATCATTTTCATTTAATGCACATACACATTTAATTAGTATGCAACAGAATATAAACTAAGCCTCATGAAACTATATTAACAATGATGTAATTCAGACTTCTTTTTAGAAAAAGTACATAATGTATAACATACATTGAAAATACAATATGAAAAATGTAATGGTTGCACAGAAGGGCCTAATTTGTCATTTAGAAAGAGCATATGTCTCTGCTGCCTTCAGTTACATTTAAAAAATATTTATAGAAAATCCCTTAACCCAAATAAACTGTTTAATCTTTGTGGTTACATAAGGCAAAGTGAAACAAACCTTAAAACAATCAGTTGTTTCCTCACTAAAAATGTCGAAGAGCACTTTATCAACAACTCCATTCACTCTGTATCCCCAGCTCTCCTTAATCCTGTTATTCATTCATTCATTCATTCAGCAGAATGTATTGAGTGAAAGAACTGGATATAAAGGAATTTTTAAAAACTATGATAATACTTTCTTTTCTTGTGAAATGTACATTCTAATGAGGGACAGAGTAAGGCAATAAATGATTAAATTCTATAGTTTGTTATGAAGGCATAAATGCTACATTAGAATGGGGTAAGGAAGATTGAGGGGAAGGGTAGAAAGCAGTTTTAAATATGATGATGGTATGAATGGTTAAGAGAGGTTTCATTTAAGCAAAGCTTTGACAACAATGTTGAGGGATTCAGCCATGAACAGATGTTGTGAGAAAGAACATTCCAGGCAGACAGAAGCCAGTGAACGCCTGATGGCCATTGTGGAAGCCTGTGTGGCTGGAATGAAGTGAGGGAGGGAGGACAAGGCAGGAGAGTCAAAGGTCCTGTTGGGGCAGGTGACTTAGTGCTTTGCAGACCCTTGTAAAGACTGTGATTATGTCTGAATGAAATGAATAGTCATTGAATGGTGTCAGCAGAGAAGTGATACAACCCAAAGATAATTTGAAAACGATCAGTGTTGAGAGTAGACTGAGGAGAGGGTATAAGTATAAAGACCAGTTAAGGAACAATTTAGTGTAGGACTCTTGAGAAAATGCCGGTTTTTCCAGAGAGGGTTTGCCTATGTGTGTGTCTGTGTGTAATGATTTTGCTATGGTTGCCACATTCACTAAAATATTTCTTAATGAAAATGTACGATATCCAACTTAGGTGGGTAGGTGTAAAAATATTTAATACTCATATTTATATAACCTTATAAAGATTGACTGCCAGTAGTCATAGCCCCTTAGGGGATAAGAGTGGGATGTGTCACATAATATTTTGATGAGAAAGAAAGTTTTATATTTAACAAACTCAAATCGCAGTAAAATATTAGTATTTCTCTTTTTATTACTAAATGATTTGATGTGCTAAATAACAAAATATATTTTGATTAGGGAAATATTTTCTTATCTATAAAAATACACCTTTTATTAATATAACTATAATGATTAAACAAATAATAAACGAGATAATTTAAAATAAATACAAGTTTAATTCTTTCTTTTGTCGTTCTAAGAATAATGTAGAATGCTTGCTTATTAAAGGATTAAAACTTCTCAGTAACATAAAATTTGATATTTCATTCAATAAAGCTGAGAAGATATTGATGGAACAAAAATATCTGAGCACAAATATTTCTCTCAACTGATTCAAATATGAACTGAAAGGAACAAGAAAATGACAAGTATCAAGAATTGATTTCTACCCCTTTCTGTTGCTATTACCATATTTTGCCCAACTTAAGGGACATTGGCCAGTTACAGGAGTTGGTGATTAGCTACATAGTACTCTGGGCCTTTCCAGTTTTCTCTTCTGCAAAATAAGCATTAATAACTCTTCTAGAGTATCAGTGGAAATGAAATCATTTGTTGTGTGTAAGTTATTCAGAATAGTTAATGTTACATAACAAGAGGTATCTTAACCAGAATTATAATGTTATTTTATTCAATATAGTATTCACATTTAAACTGCTTTTCTACATTTTTATATAAGATTATATAAAATATTTATTTCTGATAATTATTTATCTAAATAATTAAAATGTTTTTCTCATAGAAACAAGACATTCATTTTGAATATTTAAAATGTATCATAAACAGAATACAAGATTTATTTAACCATGTAAATAATTGTGTTTAAGAATAACACAAATTGTGTTAATTAGAGACTTTGGTGATTATATATGTTATAGATGTGATACATTTTTTGGTTTTTAATTTAACTCTATAGACTCAGGATAATGTGATTGCATAGAGTTTTTAGTTTAAATTAATTTTAGCCATTCAGAATAGTTACAAGAACTATCAATATAATTTATTATTTTTATGAACCATTTGATAATTTGTTGCTCACCTAATGGCTAGTCAAAATAATTTTAAAAATTAATAAATTGCAACTATCAAATATTCAAGCTTCAAGTGTTGTTAGTTGGCCTGTAGAGAAAAATTTACATTTACTCTAGGACCACAGCATGCATTTTACATGTCTCAGTAGTCTCTTAGGTTAGTCAATGAAATTACTCTACATGTTGCTTCATGTATACAACATACACCTATTGAGTTAGTATTTATAGAAGAGTTCCTATTACATTCTAGGGACTGGGAAACATAAATTGTAATAGTGATCATTCATTTTCTTACAAAACTATGTTGAAATTAAAACTTTTAAGTATTTGCCAGTATTGGAAGTATTATACCAATTATATCTGGAGTATTATGTGATACAAATAGTAATTGGGGCAGAAAAAGAAATAAAATAGCATTTTATCACAGTAATACAAAGTAAAAACACTCAGGTTGTTAATGTACATCCACAATTTGGAAAAATAAGTGAGACTTTCAAAAAATAACACTAACGAGTAAAACGGCAAACTGCCCCTAAAATGTTAACAGCGGATCTGGAATACATGAATATTCTACATAAGACACAGCAATTTTCTGGTGATTTCAGAGAATTTTTATGACTTCAAATGGCTGATTGTTATATAAGCAATTTCCTAGAACATGTGAAATTTAAGTCTTTGAAATCATTCTTAGGTGACATTTTTTACTATATAGAAATAGCCTTAATTTACCTTCCATTACTTACAGTCAAATGACAAATCCAAATGTGCTAGATTTGAAAATGCAGCAAAGGTTGGGAGTTTTTAAAAATAATCCACGTGTGTGTGTGTGTGTGTGTGTGTGTGTGTGTGTGTGTGCAATCTTTTCTAGGAAGATCTCAGCCTCCCATTTGTTACTTATAAATGCTTTGGTTTCTGTACTAAAACAGAACTGATGAGCTAATATAGGAAAGTTCTTGTGCTTTAGTATACATATTCTTGTGTGTGAATATGTATACTAAACCTTTTCTAAATTAGATATACAAAGTTGGCTTTGAGAAATAAAACTACATTTTATCATCCAATATTTCCTGATATGAATCATTGTTTTGAAATGTCAGTTACTTAGGATTAATATTGTTTTGGATTATACAGATTTCATTCTCAAATTGTAATGAAACTATTATATTTCATTTATAATAGTTAATGAAGAAATATGTTTTTAAAGTCATTTTTCATATATAGGCTTGACTTATTTTGTATAAGCTTCTTTATTAAAAAATGTAGACTAATATTTCAGCATGCAACTTTCAGTGTAATAAGTTGTGGAGCCTAAGGGTTACTTACTTAAAGAATTTGAATATTAGAGGGTCTTGACAACTGTCTGTATGTATTGTAATATGAAATTTATGCCAATTTCTCACCCATGTTAAAATGAGTAAAACGAAGGAAGTACTTTTTGATTTCCATATGATGAAATGTTAAGTTTGTATAAAAAATGTCTTAACTGTGTGACTTCTGTTGGAGACGTACAGTCATGTAGGAAATGAAAATAAAGAATTTTTATTGTGTGAATACATTGTGTTTTGTATAAAATAGAGATTCATTTGCTGTATCCCCTAAAAAACAGCAAAAAAGATCCAGAATATCATTGTCAATATTATTGCTAGTATTAATATTATTAAAATTAAGATATTTTGTAACTCTTTTTTTATTATTGCATATACCACTAGATGTATGCAGCCAAATTACTGTATTTTAAAATGAGTTATAGTACTTTCTGTCTATGTGACTGTGCAATAACTAAGCACAAATACTTCTTTCATTGTTTTCTAGAGATACCAATGGTTGGGGATTGGTTTGGCATTTAACTTTGTTTTATGATGAAATAAATATTCATACTTTTAAAATCAAGTCTAAGATTTCCATGGATATACTAATTTGTAAATATTCATTTGCATTCTAGCATTTCTTTGGGACAGAGACCTAGAGGTGACTTTTGTGGATCACATGGTAACGCGTGTAATTTTGGCAGATGTTACCAAATCCCCCTGCATAGGTTTACACTATTCATAATTTAATTCTTATGAGAAATGTATAAGGTGGCAAGATTCCCCAATGGCCTGTCAGTGGAGTATGTTTTCAAACATTTCTGTTTTTCCAGTCTAATAGAGGAAAAATGGTGTCAGTGTTGCTTCCATTTTGTTTTATTATAAAAAAATGATGAGCTTTATTTCTATGGCTAAAATCCATTTTGTTTCATTAAATGATTACTTATTTGTAAGCTATTTTTTGTGTCATTTTTTGGTCTGCCATCCTCCCATTTTGGAGATTTTTTTTTTTTTTTTTTTTTTTTTTTTTTTTTTTGAGACGGATTTTCGCTCTTGTTACCCAGGCTGGAGTGCAATGGCGCATTCTCGGCTCACTGCAACCTCCGCCTCCTGGGTTCAGGCAATTCTCCTGCCTCAGCCTCCTAAGTAGCTGGGATTACAGGCACGCGCCACCATGCCCAGCTAATTTTTTGTATCTTTAGTAGAGACGGGGTTTCACCATGTTGACCAGGATGGTCTCGATCTCTTGACCTCGTGATCCACCCGCCTCGGCCTCCCAAAGTGCTGGGATTACAGGCTTGAGCCACCGCGCCCGGCCTGGAGATGTTTTTATATATGTGAATATTAACCTTATGTGAGAGAAATAGTAGCACGAGAAATGGAGAAATTTGACTATTATTTTAGTTCCAGTAACTATGTCAAACATATTAAACATACTGCTTAATTTCTTCCTTATTAGAATAATATGTGGTAGGTATAATTATTCCCATTTATGTATGAGAAAATGAAACCTGATAATAGTTAAAATTCTCAGTATTACACAGCTAGTTAATGACAGTTTGAAATTGTCTCTAGGTCCTATACTAAACCCCTAAATTTCACTTGTTTCCATTTTATTAAGAAAGATGATTGATAAGTTTCATAATGAAGCAATGCCGACTACCCTTGTGATGACTCAAGGCTTAATCTCTCTTTCTTTAATTCCATCACAACTTCACTCAGAAGAATGTTCTGCATTGGGTGTAATAAAAAAAGACGTTAGTGTGACAGCCATACACAGGAAAGGTCTAGGAAACATTGCTATTTTATGCAAAGAACCAGGTGCCAGAAACCCGGCCCACTTACCGATAGTAAGAGAAATGTCACTTAGGTACATTAAGTTGGTTGTACAACAGCAACAAAAAAGCCAAAATAGAGAACTGATAAAATTTTTATCATACATCCCTCAAAATAAAGTGAATTAATATAATATTCAAATATATATTTACATTTAAGTATATAATATTTTATAAATAAATGGTTAATTTAATATGAATTAAAATAGTTTAAGTATATTAATGTATATCTCATATTTATAATTAATAGAATATAAATATATTAATTTATGTTAAGTATGTTTTGTCATTTGGATATATAAAGCCATTTTTTATAATTTGAAGGAAATGAAAATCAGCCTTTCAGGATGTGTGTTAACTATGAAATCAAGCCTATATGAAATGTGGAAATCAGGGTGTATGAAAGCCAGCAGGGCATTAACTGTAGTGTTGACGGTTTCAGCAGAAAGTTCATGATAAAAATGTTGCTGATCCCAGGGTCTAGAACACAACTAACGTACAAAGTAGGTTTTGACACAGGAAGAAATATCTGAGTTATAATAAAACATCACTGGACAACTTTGAACCAGGATAAGCAGTCTAAAACTGCTTATGAGAATAAGATCATATGTGCCTTTACTTTTTGATTTTAATATATTTCCAGAACACATTGTATTATCTGGCTTACAGTGGGTCCTCCGTAAATATTTATTAAATAAATGATTCTCTTTGTCAGATACACCTTTTGCCAATAAATATATGAATTAGAGAGAATATAACTGTGCAGCCAACTGAATCTGGGTTTGAGGAGTACATTAGTATTTATTAACTTTGTGGCAGTTCGTAAATTAATGTATCTCATCTTCTTCATTACAGTAATACTTAGCTTGCATTGTTCTAAAGAGTGAGTGTAAAATTTTTAAATATATCCAATTAGAAAAATATAAGTACCTATTTGAAGTCATCAGCTCACTTAAAAGAAACCAAAAATAAAACTCATTTATATTCATAGATTCAGTTTTTGATGTCAGAGCTTACTTTCGTTCTTTCAGCATCACTATTCTTTTGTTCCTAACTGTTATGTGTTTTTTTGTTTTGTTTTTATTTTGGAACAAGTTAATTAATCTGAAATATGATTCTCTATTTTCACTCAATTTACCTAAAGAAAATATTTGCTAAATAAAATATTTTGTTTAAAATGATTTGTCATTTTAGCATTTAACATTTAATGCTATGTTGATGCTACTAGGTGTTTATTAATAATACTAATGATCATAATAAACTTTATTTTTTTGGAAATTAAGGTTTACAGCAAAGCTGAGCAGAAAGTACAGAGAGTTCCCTTACACTCTCTGTCTGGACACATGACAGACAGCCTCCGAGTCTATTGACATCCCCCACCAGTGTGGTACATTTGTCGCAACTGATTAACCTAAACTGAGACATTGTTGTAACTGTAAGTTCATACTTTATATTTTTACTCGTGGTGTTGTACAATCTGTGGGTTTAGGTAAGTGTAAAATGACATGTATCCACCATGATAGCATACAGGGTGGTTTCACTGAACTAAAAATCCTTTGTGTCCTTCCTATTAAATTATTTTTTATTAGATATAAATAATATATTTTAAACAATTTCCTGCTAATAACATATTTTTAACCATTTCAGAAACATTACTGAAATTATCAAATTTATTATCATATAAACAATTAATAATGACTTCTGCTCAACTTGTTGTTAATTTAGACCAATAATTTCAGCCATCCTAATAATAATTGGTGCTTAGGTAATAAATGCTATAAATGGTTCTGGCTTTATCACTCTTCTACTCAATACTATGACAGTTAATTATACAAATTAGGTCATTCATGTCATACTCAACTAAATCTGGGTTGTGGAGCCAGGAGAAAAAAGCAGCTGGGGCACATAGCACCTGCTCAAAACTTGACTTTCTACAAGCCCACTGCTGAAGTGGACAGTGGTAACTCTAAGACCAGTTTTCCTTAGTAGCCTGCACATCATTCACCAATCAGCTTGCCGATCCCCAAAAGCTTCCCTAGTGTGAAAGAAATTTATTTCAAAAGAACAAGTAACATTTCCCTTGGTATGAAATTTATTTCAAAAGAACAAGTAACATTTCTCTTGGTATGAATAGACTGCATATCTCCTGGGAATTCTTTATATGTAAAATTTCTCCTAAATGAACTTTTAGCAAGTGCTATCCAGAAAACAGGATAAGGATGGAGTGCAATTGTTATTTTTTTCTGAATGAGAGAAAAACTTTATGTACTTTAAAAATCCATCAATCAATCAACAAGAAGGCTGGTATCTTCTTATGAAAGTTAAGGAACTAACCAAGACTCCTGTTACATAAATGGTTAACCTCCCTCCACTAAGATTATTTGAGGGAACACCTAAAGGAAGGATCACGATTTCTTCAGGAAATGATTCTGCCTGCAGACAACACTCAGAAATTCCCATGATCAAGAAGGGACAAAGTTCTAATGATTTCTGTGCTGTTTATCCACCATGCAAAGGAAAAATCTCAGATGCACACCATGACTTATAAAATGTGTGGCAATGGAAATTTCAGTTAAGACATTCAAAAGAAACAAGTGCACAGAAGTGCAAACCCCACTGAGTTAATCAGGAGGCTTGATCTATTGTTTGGAGGTACCGGACACTGGCCATTTCTACTTTGGAGGATGTCAGAAAAAGACTATTTATTGCCCCGCCTATGACAATAAAATCACTATCAGGAGAAAAAAAAAAAAAAGGAAAAGAAAAGAACTCTCAACCTTCCCTTTGTTCTTCAAACCTCTGAACACCCAAATTAGGTGTATGCCCCGTTTGGGATTCTTGCTCCCCAGATAGACATTTTAAATTTAGAGATTAGTCTCTATATTTTACTTAACTTTGATACTACAAATAATTCAGATAAAAACAAGTTAATAGATAAAGCTTTTAAATTGTCAATTTAAATTGGTCACTTGACTTTAACTTGCTTAAGTCCACATCTTTATTTGAAGAGAAAGCCAATGAATATGTAAAACTTTGATACTTTTATTAAAATGACAAACTAAATGCAGTAAGTGAACTTTTAAGGCATCATAATGAGAGAACACATCTCTGAAATTAACATTACATTTTTTTCTGTGTCTTATGATTCAGCAACCATTTGTAAGAGAAGAGCGAAAGGCTGCCATTTCAAAGTACATTGTCATTTGGATCCCTTTTTAAAATTAAGTGAAAAGTAAAGTATCCTCATGTTTAATTATATTAGTGTTTTCAACAAGACTAAAGACTAAATTTTTCAACATATTTGTATTTCCAATTTTTTAATGTACTATTTCTTCTGAGGGTTGTATATCACTGGATCTTTTTATAACTTACATGACATGCTTACAGAATTCAGTTTCATATTCATGGATTTGCACATAGGATCACAACTTGAGTAATTTATCATGATCTATAGTTTTGTATTACATTTTTGCTAACTGCATGTAATATTACATGTTGAGTTAAGGATCTCTAACTAAATCATATTTCCTTTTTACTAGTATAGTACTACAATTTATATTTAAGTACTAATTATTAGTAATAAAATTTTAGTACAATAGAATTATAAAATCCAAAATAGAGAATATTAACTGTAAAAATATTTGATAATATATA
This sequence comes from Saguinus oedipus, assembly GCA_031835075.1. Lineage (NCBI taxonomy): Eukaryota > Metazoa > Chordata > Mammalia > Primates > Cebidae > Saguinus > Saguinus oedipus. Next base: position 62,603,696 of record CM063171.1, on the reverse strand, counting down.
AAAATTGTGATTTGTTTCCCTGATTTATCTATATTTTATGATAGGTTTCAAAACAAATACCAATTATAGTTTCCTATTTCTTATTTACTAAGCTTTTTCTCACCCAGCCTGTCATATTACGTACTTTGGCTAGGACAAAAACAATAGCCTTAAATGACTCGTTTCATGCCTTTCACTGTATTTTCCCACTTCTTACTTATCCCTCTTGCCTGGTTCCCAAAGTAAAATATTCTTAAAATTTTGATTAAGGAATGAACATCTTTACAAAATTAACACCTTAGATGGTTCCACTGCAAGTAACAGAATTCTCAAAATCAAAATTGTTAATACTGTTAGAAAAAAATTATCTCACAATATCAAGAAATACAAAATCAGGGTCTGCACTTGATTTCTTTTTTGTTTTTCTTTCCTTTGGAACTGTAGCCTTCATGCAAATTGTGCAGACCTCCTTAGCTCTGGGCATGTTCCCCCATATGCATCATGAGATTACCATCAGTGACTCCCAAGGACTGTTTTCAGAACTGTAACACATTAAAAATTTCAGAAATACCTCTCTCTCTATTTGGTGGAATTTTTAGTCATTGATTGAGGGAAGGTACAAGCACCTGTGGCATTTTACTATGTTGTAAGAAGCAAGAATAGATATTCTGACATTTTCTGATAGATGTAAGGATAATTTATGACAATGAGTCTATATAATAATAAGAAAGTTATATGTCTTCCGTAGAGCCTTCTATTTTTCTAAATAGAATTTGATGATTAAACATTGTGAATTCTCTGTAATAATCCTGCAAAACACTTTAGGAATATATTTTAAGATCATATATTTTTGTTCCCATAATAAATTATATGTTAACATTCAGTCATGTGGATGGATTGTCAACTATTTAACTAGTATTTTGTAGATAAATATTTAAGTAGTTTTCAAAATTATGTTATTGCAAATAATGCTCCAATTACTACATATACACATATGTAGGATTCTGATCTATAAATTCATGAAAATAATATTACTAAGTAAAAGGGTATATATTTTGAGAAAATTATTTGAATGAATTTTGTTCAACTATTCATAATGTAGATGGATAACTATCCATCTACATTAAGAATAATAGAACAAAATTCATGCTAATGGATAATTATAAGCATTTCCCCTACCAATCTATCAATGAAATATGCTATGGAAATTTGTTATTTTGCTAAATGGAAAAAATATCATAGCAGAATATTAATATGTGTTTTCTTAATATGAGCATTTTTTTAATATGTTGTTATTTAAATATTTTTCCATTAACTCTGTTCATATATTTTCCTTATTTTTTTATTTTTTATCAAGTTATAAAACTGTAGGTAGGTTTTTCCTTTTCCAAAACTATAAACTGTGAATTTTAATTTACAATTTATCATAGTGTGTAGAGAGCATGCTTTTATTACATATCATGCATACACACACATACACACACACGCACAGACCACTACCTAGTTTTTAACAATAAAATTTTTAAAGTATTACATAGAAAATATTCTTTCTTTTATAGTGTCTTTACCCAGATAGGTCTTTCTTACTTCTTGTTTATAACAATATACTCCATATTTGCTTTTTATTTAAAAAGACTTCACTTAATCATAGACTTTACTATAAGTCACAGATTTAATTTTTCCACATCTTCTCAGTTAACACATGAGAACAGAAATCTTTGCTTATTTTATTCATTACCTAGAAATATTTCTGGTACATAGTACACATTTAAATGTATATGTTGAATAAATTAATGAAATAGAAACCTATTATTCTATTCACCAGATATTTCTTTTTGTTTTGATTTGATTTTTATGCATATACTTTTGTTTCTGAGAATTATTATGTTTTTCATGTTGGGATTTGCATTGAAATATTTTTTGTTATATCAATCTAATATTATGCAATTGAAGCAAGGGGATATTTGCATTTTTCTAATATGCATTATTGCTGCAGACAACATCAAATGATGTTTCTGTTCCATTTACTGTCTAGTCTTCTGGGACTTAAATTACATACATTAATTGACCTTTAATCCCAAAATACATGGCAAAAATCACAATTGACAAAACAGCAATGAGTAGATAATGGCTTTATGATTATAAACACTTAATAAAAAGATATTAAAAATGAATGAAATGTGCAGTGATATGACCTAAGATTGGTTTATTAGCTGTGTAAAAAAATGAAGAGCTAACAAAGCAGCCCGGAAAAAATCAGTAAGAAAAGGGGAAAGGGACACTAGTGTCATTAAAAGAATATGAAGATTTTAAGAAATAATACATAATAATCTTGAATGCTCTGTAGGTGGAAAACAAGATGACTAAATACTGTCCACTGGATTTAGTGGCTGAGGGGCACTGTGATATGAGTAAGCACTATCCAGTGGCTTGAACCCATTTTGGAATGGGTTGAAAGTGCATAGAAGGTGAGGGTATTAAAATAACTCATATAGAATATGGTTTGCAGAAGTTTGGCTGTTAAGAAAAATTAAATTTTAGATGAAGGAAAATAGGAAGCGAGGATATTTTATATTTACTTAATGTAATTACTATTTTATTATATGAATATATGAGACATTTTTCAGTGAGTAGAAGGATCTTATTTTAAAAGTAGACATTTTATATACAAGGCAGAATTTTTAATGAAAAATTACTGGGGTTGAGGGAAAAATAAGTACTATGTAATCAGTATTATGTAAGTCAGCATGAGCTTCATTTACTGTTTTCTAAGATCAAATGTTTAATGGGCAGGTTCCCATTAAAGAAAGACAAATTAATGCTTTTTTCTCTGTATTCCATTTTGTCTGATATCAATGTAGTTATGACAGATTTCTTTTAGTAGTGTTTGCTTTGGATACGTTTTCTATTCTTTTATTTTCAAAAATTTTATATAACTGTATTTATCATGGTCTTCTTGTAAGAAGTGCATATAAAAATTCTGAGTCTTAATAATTTAAGCATTGCATTCCATATAAACTTAATCCAATTCAGGATAACTCATTTATAACTAACTACATTGTTACTATTTGTTTTTTCTTTTTTTTGTTTTTTCTTTTTTTTTTTTTTGAGACGGATTTTCGCTCTTCTTACCCAGGCGGGAGTGCAATGGCGCGATCTTGGCTCACCGCAATCTCCGCCTCCTGGGTTCAGGCAATTCTTCTGCCTCAGCCTCCTGAGCAGCTGGGATTACAGGCACGCACCACCATGCCCAGCTAATTTTTTTGTTGTTGTTGTATTTTTAGTAGAGACGGGGTTTCACCATGTTGACCAGGATGGTCTCGATCTGTTGACCTCGTGATCCACCCGCCTCAGCCTCCCAAAGTGCTGGGATTACAGGCTTGAGCCACCGCACCCGGCCTTTTTATTTTCTTTTCTAACTTATGTTGTCTTTTTGTCTTTTTATGGTGTTATTTTGATTTACTCACAATATTCGGTTATTCTACTTTTCTCTTCTAATGGTTTACTTGTTTATTTTAATAGTATTTTAGTGGTTATTTCAAGAAATACATTATGCGTCAATGCTTTATTTGTCATTGGTATTATCAGTAAATCAGTACTAATAATTAATAATTTATATATTTGAGTAATAAAAATTACTATTTTTCAGCTTCCAAGACAGTAGTAGAAATCTTTTTTTTTTTGAGACAGAGTTTCACTCTTGTTACCCAGGTGGAGCGCAGTGGTGTGATCTCGGTTCACTGCAACATCTGCCTCCTGGGTTCAAGCCATTCACCTGCCTCAGTTTCCCCAGTAGTTGGGATTACAGGCATGCGCCAGCCACCACACTCCACTAAATTTGTAATTTTAGTAGAGACAGAGTTTCTCCATGCTGGTCAGGCTGGTCTCCAACTCACAAGCTCAGCCTCGGCCATCCACCCACCTCGGCCTCCCAAAGTGCTGGTCATCCTTGCTTCTTGTATTATAACCATAAGTGTTATTTTCATATATATAAAATCTAGAGGAGAATATATTGTTTTATGTAGCCGTTATTCAGGTATATTTATCACATATTTGCCTTTGATTACTCTACTTTTGATTCTAAGTACCTTTTTTCCAACTCAGATCACTTTTTTGTTTGTTTCCATCTCTTTAGAGCAGATATTCTTGGAGAAAGAATACGCCCAATTTAGTTTTATGTTAGTTTGTAAATGATGTCATTTTCCATTTACATTTGAAGAGTAATTTATCTCGAACTATAGAATAATAGTTACTGTCTTTCAACACTTTAAAAATATTATCGTATTGTTTTCTAAATTCCATTTTTTGTGGTGAAGTCAGCTATGTCTTTTACTGTTTCTTCGTTGAAGTTAGTTTTAATTGATTTTAATTTTTCCTTTTTTGTTAAGTTTTCGGAAGTTTTATGAAGATGTAAGTAGTTGTGGTATTTGTTTTGGTTTTCTCTTCATGGAGTTTGGGCTCAAAGTCCTTGATCTGTAACTCTGTATCTTTTATTACTTTTGCAAAATTCTAGTCATTTTCTCTTCAAATGATGTTTCCGTTCCATTTTCTGTCTCCTCCTCTGGGATTTAAATTACACATTAAATTTATGTTTTATGTCCCATATGCTGCTTACTTTCTTCGTTCCTTTTGTATTTACCCTTGTGTCTACCCTCTGCATTCTCAGCCAGTGTTATCTTTCTACAGAGGATGAAGTAGCTCCTTCTTTTGCTTTCTACAATCTTCTATCATATGCATCATATAGTTCTTCATTTTTCTTGAGTTATTTTATAAATTTTATAATTGCATTAGATTTTCTCATAAATTTTAGATTCAAGGTATCTAGTAAAATTTTCCATTTGTCACAGATTTTCTTGAATATACTAAACACAGCTGTTTTTGAAAAACCATCTTTTATAACTCCAAAACCTGAGTCATGAATGGATGTGTATATTGTGTTTTTTCTTAACTGATCCCTCTTTTTGACATACCTACTACATTTTGATTAATTGAATGTTATTAATTGGATAAAATAAATTGTGGTGACTCTGAATGAAGTTCACTCTCATCTCTGAGGTTAATAGAATGCCAGCAGAACCTTCTATCAGCCTAAGACTGAGCCGACTCAAAACTTGGCTTACAGTTTTTAGAAGAGTCAACCTACCTGCAGGTTTAACTCTCTACTCTTTTGGTAGCCTTTCAGGGTTTCTAACTGAATTCTGTGGTATTTGCCTGTATTCTCTCAGAAGGTTTGAACTTTGATTTTCATTATCTTGGCATTAAGAATCTCTAGAACTCTACGCTGCCCTTCGGCTGCTTCCTGCCTGACTTTTTAACCTCATCTGGCAAAAGCTTAACAGTGAAAGAGTACATGAGTTTCAGACCTATTCACATGTCTCTTTCTTTTTACAGGTATCCCTCTCTCATATCCAGCTCTTAGCTGCTGTGACTGCCACAGAATTGATTTTGAGGTATCTCTAGTTACTTAGATTACCTGTGTTTCTGCTGATTCTTTGTCTCTTAGCAGCCCTCTGAGGGGATTAGCACTGAAAATAAACCTAGGCCTTGAGGAAGAAAGTCAGGTGATGGAGAGCCTTCTTACCCTTTCAAAATTCCCCACTGACTCTCTAAGATATTGGTTTCTGCATGTTTCCCTCAACAGTTCCCGTATGGCTTCCAATCATGTAATCGGTTTGTTTTATTTTCTAACTTCTATAATTTTTCTTAGTGATTGCTTTGGCTTATTGCAAAATTCTCCAACAGAGCTTAACTCTGTTGCCCTTTAAATTAATTAATATAGAAGCAACATCTACATAAAATTATTATATCAAGGCCCAGAACTGATGATTGCATGGTAATCCTATTCATCTCTCCTTTTAATGTAATTTTTCAGATGACCAGTATAAGCACTCAGCATTAGCTTTGACTGAGATTTTAAATTAATGCATATTTCACAAACATTAGTTAAAATAAAGTAATTGAGACACTGCCTATTAATATGAGATAATTTATTAGGAATTAAGTGAAAGATAATTCTTCTATTTCTCAGAAATGATTTTCTAACGGGAAAAACAAAATGCCTCCCATTAATGTACATGTGATACATTTTAATCAGCAATAGGTTAATGTTCTAATCTAAGCAGAAAAATAACTTTTGCCCTAAAATGATTAGAACCCAATAAAAATAAAAGATTTCTAACAAACTCACAAATATAAGTATAATTTTCTTCCAGATTTTATATTTTATAGAAAAAATAAAATTAAAATAAAAATTTCACTAAGATGCATTCTCATGGGAAGACTTAATTCAGTATAATAGTACTGAAAATTGAAATTAGATTCCTTCCACTGAGGCAAATACAATTCAAGGAAAACTTATTTAAAATCATCTTGGAGACTAAAGTAAATTTTTGATGTATATGTTTTTATGAAAACTTCACATTAAAATCTTTACTTATGACAATACTTCAAAATAATACATGAGAAATAAAATATGTTTTTTTGATTATACAGCCAGATTTTGGAAAATTTTCTTACTATAAAGAAAAAGAATTCACCCAACAGAAAACTCACTCTCTCATTCTCAGTTAAATAATCATTCTTAGAGTTTGGATACTATGACTATTTAACTATTGGATAAATTAGTCTTTCTCATTGTTCCTCTGGTTACTGAAAATATGCTGATAATCAAACATCTACATTAAATTTATACTCATGAATGTGTACTATCTGGGAAACTACATATCTGCTCTATTGGTGATGAAAGACAGAACAGATTTGAATTTTTTTATCTAGGAACAAAAGAAAAAGAAAATTGAGACCGACTGGCTTGAACTTTTTGCAGCAAACACAGCGTCTGAGCTGGACCTGGAACAGTGGAGCTTGGTGGGGGAGAGGTGCTTGCCATTACGGAGGTGGTTCTAACCTTACCTGTGTAAACAAAATCACAACAAAGTTTACACAGCAGCTAGGTGGAGTCTGCAGCAGCTCAACAAGGCTTCTGCAGGCAAACTGTGACTAGACTCCCTCCTTGCTGGGCAGGGCATCTCTGAAAAAATGCAGCATCCCTTCAGGGAATTATAAATAAAGCCCCACCTTTCCGTGACAGAGTGCCTGGGGAAAAGGGTGGTTGTGAGTTCCACTTCAGCAGACTTAAAAGTCCCTGCCCAGCAGGCAGTTCTGAAGGGAGCAACGGAGCTCCCAGCACAGCACTTGAGCTCTGATAAGGGACAGAATGACTCATCAACCAGTTCCCTGATCCCCAAAAATTCAAAGAGACACCTCATATAGGAGATCTGTGGCTGCCATCTGGCAGGTACCCTTCTGGGATGAAGCTACCAGAGGAAGGAACAGGCTGCAATCTTTGCTGTTCTGCAGACCCATGTGGGTAATTTCCAGGCAAGCAGGGTCTGGAGTGGACATCCAGCATTCCTGCAGCAGAGGGGCCTGTTAGAAGGAAAACTAAAAAACACAAAGAAATAGCTTCTACATCAACAGAAAGGACATCCACTAAGAGACCACACCTGAAAGTCACCAATTTCAAAGACAAAAGGTAGATAAATCCACAAAGATGGGAAGAAACCAACACAAAAAGACTGAAATCATGAAAAACTAGAACACCTCTTCTCCTCCAAGGGATCACAACTCCTCACCAGCAAGGGAACAAAAGTAGATGAAGAATGAGTTTCATGATTTGACAGAAGTAGACTTAAGAAGGTGGGTCATAACAAACTTCTCTGAGCTAAGGAAGCATATTCTAACCCAATGCAAAGAAATTATAATCCTTGAAAAAATGTTAGATGAAAAGCTAACTAGAATAACCAGCTTAGAGAAGAACATAAACAATTTGAAGGAGCTGAAAAACACAGCACAAGAACTTCACTAAGCATACACAAGTTTCAATAGCTGAATCAATGAAGCAGAAAAAAGGATATCAGAGACTGAAAATCAGCTCAATGAAATAAAATGAGAAGGCAAGATTAGAGTCAAAAGAGTGAAAAGAAATGAACAAAGCCTCCAACAATTATGGGATAATGTAAAAAGACGTACTCTACACTTGAATGGTGTACCTGAAGGTGATGAAGAGAATGAATCCAAGCTAGAAAACACTCTTAAGGAAATTATTCTGGAGAACATCCCCAACCTAGCAACATGGGCCAACATTAAAATACAGGAAATACAGAGAACACCACAAAGCTATTCCTCAAGAAGACCCCCCAAGGCACATAATCATCAGATTCACCAGTGTTGAAATGAAGGAAAAAATGCTAAGGGCAGCCAGACAGAAAGGTCGGGTTACCCACAAAGGGAAGCCCATGTAGGATCTCCCCACAGAAACCCTACAAGCCAGAAGAGAGTGGGGGCCAATATTCAACATCCTTAGAGAAAAGAACGTTCATCCCAGAATTTAATATCCAGCCAAACTAAACTTAATAAGCAAAGGAAAAATAAAATCCATCCTGGACAACAATTGCTGAGAGATTGCATCACCACCAGGCCTGCCTTGCAAGAGCTCCTGAAGGAAGCACTAAACATGGAAAGGAACAACCAGTACCAGCCACTGCAAAAATGTACCACATGATAAAAACCACTGACACAATGAAGAAACTCCATCAACTAACAGGCAAAAAAACCAGCTAGTATGAAAATGGCAGGATCAAATTTACATATAACAACATTAACTTCAAATGTAAATGGGTTAAATCCCCCAATCAGGAGACACAGATTGGCAAACCGGATAAAAAGTCAAGACCCATTGGTGTGCGATATTCAGGAGACCCATCTCATGTGCAAAGACACATATAGAACCAAAAAAAGGGATGAAGGAAGACTTACCAAGCAAATGGAGAGCAAAATAAAGTAGGGGTTGCAATCCTAGTCTGGTAAAATAGACTTTAAATCAAGAAAGATGAAAAGAGACAAAGAATGTCATTACATAATGGTAAAGGGATCCATGCAACAAGAAGAGCTAACTATCCTAAATATATATGTACCCAATACAGGAGCACCCAGATAGATGAAGCAAGTTATTAATGACCTAAAAAGAATTAGACTTCCACAGAATAATAGTGGAACTCCACTGTCAATATTAGACAGATCTATGAGCCAGAAAATTACCAAGGATATCCAGGACTTGAACTCAGATCTGGACCAAGCACACCTAGTACACATTTACAGAACTTTCCACCCCTAATCCATGGAATATGCATTCTTCTCAGCACTACATCTCACTTACTCTAAAATTGACTACATAATTGACTACACATCCTCAGTAAATGCAAAAGAATAGTAATCATAACAACTAATCTCTTAGACCACAGTGCAGTCAAATTAGAACTCAGGATTAAGAAACTCACTCAGACCCACACATCTACATGGAAACTGAACAGCCTGCTCCTGAATGACTACTGGATAAATAAGAAAATCAAGGCAAAAATAAAGATGTTCTTTTATACCAATGAGAATGAAGACACAAAATCTCTGGGATACATTTAAAGCACTGTCTGAAATGAAATTTATAGCACTAAATGCCCACATGAGAAGTGAGGAAAGATCTAAAATCAACACCCTACCATCACAATTAAGAGGAGCAAGAACAAACAAATTCAAAAGCTAGCAGAAGACAAGAAATAACTAAGATCAGACCAGAATTGAAGGAAATAGAGATACAAAAAAATCCTTCAAAAAATCAATAAATCAAGGGGCTGTTTTTTTTTATTGTTATTGCATTATAGGTTTTGGGGTACATGTGCAGAACGTGCAAGATAGTTGCATAGGTACACACGTGGCAGTGTGTTTTGCTGCCTTCCTCTCCTTCACCCACACTTGGCATTCATCCCCAGGCTATCCCTCCCCAGCTCCCCCTGCTGTCCCTCCCCCATTACCCCCAATAGACCCCAGTGTATAGTAGACCGCCTCTCTGTGTCCATGTGTTCTCATTTTTTTCACCCGCCTATGAGTGAGTATATGCAGTATTTCTTTTTCTGTTCTTGTGTCAGTTTGCTGAGAATGATGTTCTCCAGATTCATCCATGTCCTTACAAAGGACACAAACTCATCATTTTTGATTGCTGCATAATATTCCATGGTGTATATGTGCCACATTTTCCCAGTCCAGTCTATCATCATTGGGCATTTGGGTTGGTTCCAGTTCTTTGCTATTGTAAACAGTGCTGCAATGAATATTTGTGTGCATGTGTCCTTATAGTAGAACGATTTATAGTCCTTTGGATATATACCCAGTAATGGGATTGCTGGGTCAAATGGAATTTCTATTTCTAGGTCCTTGAGGAATCGCCACACTGTCTTCCACAATGGTTGAACTAATGTACACTCCCACCAACAGTGTAAGAGTGTTCCTATTTCTCCACATCCTCTCCAGCATCTGTTGTCTCCAGATTTTTAAATGATTGCCATTCTAACTGGCGTGAGATGGTATCTCAATGTGGTTTTGATTTGCATCTCTCTAATGACCAGTGATGATGAGCATTTTTTCATGTGTTCGTTGGCCTCATGTATGTCTTCTTTTGTAAAGTGTCTGTTCATATCCTTTGCCCATTTTTGAATGGGCTTGTTTGTTTTTTTCCTGTAAATCTGTTTGAGTTCTTTGTAAATTCTGGATATCAGCCCTTTGTCAGATGCGTAAACTGCAAAGATTTTTTCCCATTCTGATGGTTGCTGATTCACTCTAGTGACTGTTTCTTTTGCCATGCAGAAGCTGTGGAGTTTGATTAGGTCCCATTTGTCTATTTTGGCTTTTGTTGCCAATGCTTTTGGTGTTTTATTCATGAAGTCCTTGCCTACTCCTATGTCCTGAATGGTTTTGCCTATATTTTCTTCTAGGGTTTTTATGGTGTCAGGTCTTATGTTTAAGTCTTTAATCCATCTGGAGTTAATTTTAGTGTAAGGTGTCAGGAAGGGGTCCAGTTTCTGCTTTCTGCACATGGCTAGCCAGTTTTCCCAACACCATTTATTAAAGAGGGAATCCTTTCCCCATTGTTGGTTTTTGTCTGGTTTATCAAAGATAATATGGCCGTAGATAGGCTGTGTTGCCTCCGATGCTTCTGTTCTGTTCCATTGGTCTATATCTCTGTTTTGGTACCAGTACCATGCTGTTTTGATTACTGTAGCCTTGTAGTATAGTTTGAAGTCTGGTAGTGTGATGCCTCCCGCTGTGTTCTTTTTGCTTAGAATTGACTTGGCTATGCAGGCTCTTTTTTGGTTCCATATGAAATTCATGGTGTTTTTTTCCAGTTCTGTGAAGAAATTCAATGGTAGTTTGATGGGGATAGCATTGATTGTGTAAATTACTTTGGGTAGTATAGCCATTTTCACGATATTGATTCTTCCTAACCACGAACATAGAATGTTTCTCCATCTGTTTGTGTCCTCTCTTACTTCGTTGAGCAGTGGTTTGTAGTTTTCCTTAAAGAGGTCCCTTACGTTCCTTGTGAGTTGTATTCCTAGGTATTTTATTTTCTTTGTAGCAATTGTGAATGGCAGTTCGTTCTTGATTTGGTTCTCTTTAAGTCTGTTATTGGTGTATAGGAATGCTTGTGATTTTTGAACATTGATTTTATATCCTGAGACTTTGCTGAAGTTGCTTATCAGTTGCAGGAGCTTTTGGGCTGAGGTGATGGGGTCTTCTAGGTATACTATCATGTCGTCTGCAAATAGAGACAATTTGGCTTCCACCTTTCCTATTTGAATACCCTTTATTTCTTTTTCTTGCCTGATTGCTCTGGCTAGAACTTCCAGTACTATGTTGATTAGGAGCGGTGAGAGAGGGCATCCTTGTCTAGTGCCAGATTTCAAAGGGAATGTTTCCAGTTTTTGCCCATTAAGTATGATATTGGCTGTTGGTTTGTCATAAATAGCTTTTATTACTTTGAGATATGTTCCATCAATACCAAGTTTATTGAGGGTTTTTAGCATAAAGGGCTGTTGAATTTTGTCAAATGCCTTCTCTGCGTCAATTGAGATAATCATGTGGTTTTTGTTTTTGCTTCTGTTTATGTGATGAATTACATTTATAGACTTGCATATGTTGAACCGGCCTTGCATCCCCAGGATGAATCCTACTTGATCATGATGGATAAGTTTTTCAATGTGCTGTTGCAATCAGTTTGCCAGTATTTTATTGAAGATTTTTGCATCTATGTTCATCATGGATATTGACCTGAAGTTTTCTTTTCTTGTTGAGTCTCTGCCAGGTTTTGGTATCAGGATGATGTTCATCTCATGAAATGATTTGGGAAGGGTTCCCTCTTTTTGAATTATTTGGAATAGTTTCAGAGGGAATGGTACCAGATCCTCTTTGTGTGTCTGGTAGAATTCAGCTGTGAACCCATCTGGACCTGGGCTTCTTTTGTGTGGTAGGCTCTTAATTGCTGCCTCAACTTCAGACCTTGTTATTGGTCTATTCATAGTTTTGGCTTCCTCCTGGTTTAGGCTTGGGAGGACACAGGCATCCAGGAATTTATCCATTTCTTCCTGATTTACTAGTTTATGTGCATAGAGTTGTTTGTAGTATTCTCTGATGATGGCTTGAATTTCTGTGGAATCTGTGGTGATTTCCCCATTATCATTTTTTATTGCATCTATTTGGTTGTTCTCTCTTTTCTTTTTTATCAGTCTGGCTAGTGGTCTGTCTATTTTGTTGATCTTTTCAAAAAACCAGCTCTTAGATTTATTGATTTTTTGAATGGTTTTTCTTGTCTCTATCTCCTTCAGTTCTGCTCTGATCTTAGTTATTTCTTGTCTTCGGCTAGGTTTTGAGCTTTTTTGATCTTGCTCCTCCAGCTCTTTCAATTTTGATGATAGGGTGTCAATTTTGGATCTCTCCACTCTTCTCATGTGGGCACTTATTGCTATATATTTTCCTCTACAGACTGCTTTAAATGTGTCCCAGAGATTCTGGTATGTTTTGTCTTCATTGGCTGTGCGGTTCTGAGTTATTTTCTGAATTATGAGTTCCAACTTGATTGCACTATGGTCTGAGAGACTGTTTGTTATGATTTCAGTTGTTTTGCATTTGCTGAGGAGTGCTTTACTTCCAATTATGTTGTCAATTTTGGAGTAGGTGTGATGTGGTGCTGAGAAAAATGTATATTCTGTGGATTTGGGGTGTAGAGTTCTGTAAATGTCTATCAGGTTTGCTTGTTTCAGGTCTGAGTTCAAGTCCTGGATATCCTTGTTAATTTTCTGTCTGGTTGATCTGTCTGATATTGACAGTGGACTGTTAAAGTCTCCCACTATTATTGTGTGGGAGTCTAAGTCTCTTTTTAAGTCATTAAGAACTCACCTTATATATCTGGGTGCTCCTTCATTGGGTCCATATATATTTAGAATTGTTAGCTCTTCTTGTTGTATCGATCCTTTTACCATTATGTAATGACCCTCCTTGTCCCTTTTGATCTTTGTTGCTTTAAAGTCTACCTTATCAGAGATGAGAATTGCAACTCCTGCTTTTTTTTGCTCTCCATTTTCTTGGTAAATCTTCCTCCATCCTTTTATTTTGAGCCTTTGTGTACCTTTGCGAGTGAGGTGGGTTTCCTGGATACAGCACACCGATGGGTTTTGTTTTTTTATCCAATTTGCCAGTCTGTGTCTTTTGATTGGTGCATTTAGCCCATTTACATTTAGGGTTTATATTGTTATGTGTGAGTTTGATACTGCCATTTTGATGCTAGCTGGCTGTTTTGCCCATTGGTTCATGTAGATTCTTCATTTTGTTAATGGTCTTTAGCATTTGGTATGCTTTTAGGATGGCTGGTACAGGTTGTTTCTTTCTATGTGTAGTGCCTCTTTCAGGAGCTCTTGTAAAGCAGGCCTAGTGGTGACAAAATCTCTGAGTACTTGCTTGTTCGTGAAGGATTTTATTCTTCCTTCACTTATGAAGCTCAGTTTGGCTGGATATGAAATTCTGGGTTGAAAGTTCTTTTCTTTAAGGATGTTGAATATTGGCCTCCCCCTCTCTTCTGGCTTGTAGAGTCTCTGCCGAGAGATCTGCTGTGAGTCTGATGGGCTTCCCTTTGTGGGTGACCCGACCTTTCTTTCTGGCTGCCCTTAGTATTTTCTCCTTCATTTCAACCCTGGTGAATCTGACGATTATGTGCCTTGGGGTTGCTCTTCTTGTGGAGTATCTTTGTGGTATTCTCTGTATTTCCTGGAGTTGAGTATTGACCTGTCTTGCTAGGTTGGGGAAATTTTCCTGGATAATATCCTGAGGAGTGTTTTCCAGCTTGGATTCATTCTCTTCATCACATTCTGGTACACCTATCAAATGTAAGTTGGGTCTCTTCACATAGTCCCGCATTTCTTGGAGAGATTTTGTTCATTCCTTTTTGTGCTTTTTTCTTTAATCTTGGTTTCATGTTTTATTTCATTGAGTTGATCTTCAACTTCTGATATTCTTTCTTCTGCTTGATCAATTCGGCTGTTGAAACTTGTGCATGCTTCACGAAGTTCTCGTGTTGTGTTTTTCAGCTCCTTCAATTCATTCATATTCCTCTCTAAGTTGTCCATTCTTATTATCAATTCTTCTAATCTTTTTTCAAATCTTTTTTTCAAGATTCTTAGTTTCTTTGCACTGATTTAGAACATGTTCTTTTAGCTCAATGAAGTTTCTCACTATCCACTTTCTGAAGTCTGATTCCGTCATTTCATCACACTCATTCTCCGTCCAGCTTGTTTCCCTTGCTGGTGAGGAGTTTTGGTCCTTTGTAGGAAGTGAGGTGTTTTGGTTTTGGGTGTTTTCCTCCTTTTTGCGCTGGTTTCTTTCCATCTTTATGGATTTATCCACCTGTTGTCTTAGTAGTTGCTGATTTTTCAATTGGGTCTCTTTGTGGATGCTGAGATTGTTGACGATGAAGTATTTCTGTTACTTAGTTTTCCTTCTAATGGTCTAGCCCCTCTGCTGTATGAGTGCTGAGGTCCACTCCACCCCCTACTTGTCTGGAGTATACCTGTAGCAGCTGTGGAACAGTGAGGGATGATACCAGTTTCTTTTTCTGCTGTCTTTGTTCCAGAACGATGCCCACCAAATGTCAGTCTGATTAGTCCTTTTCTGGGGTGACTCTTTGGATATATAGGGGTCAGGGAGCTGCTTAAGGAGACAGTCTGTGCTTTATAGGAGCTCCAGTGCTGAGCTGTGAGCTCCATTGTTCATTCAGGGTTGTTGGGAGGTTGTTTATGTCTGCTGCAATAGAGCTCATAAAACACCACCCTTTTTTTTCCCCCTTAGATGCTCTGTCTCAGGGAGTTGGGGCTTTCTTTATGAGTATCTGTTGCACTGTCCTGCCCCACTAGGTGGCAGCCTATTCACTATTTGCCTGCCGGGGCTCTGACCTGCTAGCGCAGGTCTGCCCTGTTCCTGCTGGGCTCCCTTCTGCTGTGGAGTGCTCCTGGCGGAGTCTCCCTGTTATGGCAGTTTGCCTCGGCAATGGCAGGCTGCGTCAGCCCTGGGCAGTACTTCAGTAGGGGTGGATTGCATCAGCAATGGTGGACACCCCTCCCTCACCAGGCTGCACCATCCTAGATGCCGGCAGCAAAACTCTCAGCCCCAAGCGTCTCTAGTCGCCGCCCTGCTTGTCCCCGTGAGTGTGGGACCGCCGAGCCCGATTACCCAGCTCCCTGCCTCAGAGTCCGTCCTCTCTCTCTCTCACTCCCTCTCCACAAGCTGAAAGGTCGACTCTCTCGCTGGCGCCCCAGTAGCCTGCCGATAGGGCACTGGGATCCGTGCGATCTCCCATGCCACTGCCCACTGCACTGGCTCAGATTACACTTCTCAGGAAACTCCTGGTCTGGCTCACTGTCCAAGTCCCATTCAAACAGATGGACATGCCAATCTGCCCTTTCATGTCTCAGATTGCCGGTTTAACAGGGCACCCAGACCAGTGAGTTCCATGCGGGGTCCTGCTGTGGTGCCGGCTGAAGCAGCTGCGCGAGCTGGCTGCGTTAGCTGGCAAAGCGTCTCGTGTCTCTCCCACACCTGGGACTTTCAGCGCTCTGTGGGCAAAAAAGGGCCATCCGAGAATGCAGCTAGGACTCACCCTCTGCGCCTTCCCTGAGAGCTGCAATCCTGAGTTGCTTCTACAATGCCATCTTGCGAGTCTCCTACCTCGGGGCTGGTTTTTTGAAAAGATCAACAAAATAGATAGACCACTAGCCAGACTAATAAAAAAGAGAGAGAGAAGAATTGAATAGATGCAATAAAAATGATAAAAGGGATATCACCACCAATTCCACAGAAATACAAACTACCATCAGAAATTACTACAAACACCTCTATGCACATGAGCCAGTAAATCTAGAAGAAATGGATACATTCCTGGACACTTACACCCTTCCAACACTAAACCTGGAAGAAGTTAAATCCCTGAATAGACTGATAACAAAGCTGAAGTTGATACAGCAACCAAAAAGTGTCCAGGACCAGACGGGTTTACAGCCAAATTTTGGCAGACATACAAAGAGGAGCTGGCACCATTCCTTCTGAAACTTTTCCAAACAAAATGAAAGAAGGAATCTTCTGCACTCATTTTATGAGACCAACATCATCTGATTCCAAAACCTGGAAGTCACAAAAAAAAGAAAATTTCAGGCCAATGTCGATAATGAACATTGATGTGAATAAAATACTGGCAAGCTAAATCCAACAGCACATCAAAAAGCTTATTCATCATGATCAAGTCAGCTTCATCCTGGGTATGCAAGCCTGGTTCAACATATGCAAATCTATAAATGTAATTCATCACATTAACAGAACCAAATACAAAAACCACGTGATTATCTCAATAGATGCAGAGAAGGCCTTCAACAAAATTTAACAGCTCTTTATGCTAAAAAATCTCAATAATCTAAGTATAGATGGAACATATTTCAAAATAATAAAAGCTATTTATGACAAACCCATAGCCAATATCATACCGAATGAACAAAAACTGAAAGTATTCCCTTTGAAAATTGGCACTAGACAAGGGGGCCCTCTCTCACCATTCCTATTCAACATAGTATCAAAAGTTCTAGCCACAGCAATTAGGCAAGAAAAAGAAAGGTATGGGATTGATGCAAGATGGCTGATCACTAACAGCTCGGGATTGTAGCTCCCAGTGAAAGCACAGAGAACGAGAGGATGCCACACTTTCAGATGAATTTTCCTCGCTCACAGACCAGAAGATTCCCAGTGGAGGAGCCCCATGGGTTGCCAGTGCAACTCTTGTGGCCAGCACAGCAGTTTTGCTGCGCCTCGATGCGGCAGCTCTTCCTGCAGAGTAAACAGGAGAAGATTCCTGGGCAGAAGAGCACCATCAGTCCTAATGCTGCTGTTTTGGCCGGCACACTGGGTTGCTCGGATTCCAGCACTGGGAATCAATAAACTGGATGCCCACTCAAAAACCCAACTAGAAAGGCAGTAATCATAAAGACGACAGATGTATAAATTTATAACAAAGGGAAGAAACCAGCCTAAAAAGGCTGAGAATACCCAAAATCAGAACCCCTCTCCCTCTACAGGGGATTACAGTTCCTCATCAGCAATGGAACAAGCACTGATGGAAAAGGACTGTGTTCCATTATCAGAAGTAGGCTTCAGAAGGTGGATGATAAGAAACTACTGGGAGTTAAAAGAACTGTTCTAACCCAATGTAAAGAAACTAAGAACTTTGAAAAAAGGTTTGACGAAATGCTAACAAGAATAGACAATATAGAAAGGAATATAAATGAACTAACGAAGTTGAAAAGCACAACACAAAAACTTAGCAAAATGTGCACAAGTTTGAATAGCCGAATTGATCAAGCAGAAGAAAGGATATCAGAGGTCAAAGACCTACTTAATGAAATAAAATGAGAAGACAAGAATAGAGAAAAAAGGATAAAAAGGAATGAGCAAAGTCTCTAAGAAATATGGGACTATGTGAAAAGACCTAATCTACATTTGATAGGTGTACCTGAATATGACAAAGAGAATGAATCCAAGTTGGAAAATACTCTTCAGGATATTATTCAGGAAAACTTTACCAATCTAGCAAAGCAGGACAATATTCAAGCCCAGGTAATACAGAGAACACCACAAAGATATTCCTCAAAAAGAGCAACCCCAAGGAACATAATCGTTAGATTCATCAGGGTTGAAACAAAGGAGAAAATACTAAGGGCAGCCAGAGAGAAAGGTTAGGTTACCCACAAAGGGAAGCCTATTAGACTTACAGCAGATCTCTCAGCAGAGACCCTACATGCCAGAAGAGAGTGGGGGCCAATATTCAACATCCTTAAAGAACAGAACTTTCAGCCCAGAATTTCATATCCTGCCAAACTAAGCTTCACAACTGAAGGAAAAATAAAATCTTTTATGAACAAGCAAGTACTCAGAGATTTTATTACCACCAGGCCTGCTTTACAAGAGCTTCTGAAAGAAGCATTACACATGGAAAGGAACAACCAGTATTAGCCTTTCTAAAAATATACCAAAAAGTGAAGAGCATCAACATAAAGAAAAATTTACATCAATGAATGGATAAAATAGCCAGTTAACATCAAATGGCAGTAACCCTAAATTTAAGTCGACTAAATCCCCCAATCAAAAGATACAGCCAAAACCAAATGGTATGCTACATCCAGACCCATTTCACATCCAAAGATACACAAAGACTCAAAACAAAGGGATGGAGAAAGATTTACCAACCAAATGGAGAGCAAAAATAGATAAATAAATAAATAAATAAATAAAAAGCAGGAGTTGCAATTCTTGCATTTGATAAAATAGATTTCAAAGCAACAAAGATATAGTGGTAAAAGGATCAATGCAATAATAAGAGCTAATGATCCTAACACCCAGATACATAAGACCCATAAAGAGATTTAGACTCAACGAGACAGAAAATTAATAAAAATATCCAGGACCTGAACTCAGATCCAGAACAAGTAAACTCAATAATTATTTATAGAGCTCTCCATTTTAAATACACAAAACATACATTCTCCACCTTAAACACACAAAATATTGATCGGCCATTATTAATACCCATTTTTAGAATAAAGCTACATTCCCATTTTCTCTCCCTCTTTTTCTTCCTCTTTCTTCCTCTCCTTCACTCCTTTTCCTTTCTTTTCAAAAAAATAAAAAATTGCCCAACTACTATTCCAAAAAGCTTCACCAACTTATGAATCAACAGTACCTGTTTCTGTAAACCTTCATCTATACTGGACATTATCAATCTTTTTTCATTTTCGCTAATTGGCAAAAAAAGAAACCTAATTACTATTTTAATTTGTATTTTCTTGATAACCAGTGAAGTCAAAGACACATCTATTTATGTTTCTGGCCATAGTCTTGAATTGTCAAGTCTTATCCTTTGCCTTTATTTTTCTATTTGGCTGCCAAATTTTTCTATTTTCTACAATTTATTTGATTTGTAGAAGCTCTAAATTCTTACTATTTTTTTTTTGAGATGGAGTCTTGCTCTGTCTTCAGGCTGAAGTACAGTGGTGCAATCTCAGCTCACTGCATTCTTGGCTCACTGCAATCTCTGCCTCCTGGGTTCAAGGCAGGAGTTCAAGCTCCTGCCTCCCAAGCAGCTAGGACTACAGGTGCATGCTACCACTCCCAGCTAATTTTTCTATTTTTAGTAGAGACCTGGTTTCACCATGTTGGCCAGGATAGTCTCAATCTCTTTACCTTGTGATCCTCCCCTCTTGGCCTCTCAAAGTGCTGGGATTACAGGAGTGAGCCACTGAACCCCTCCTGAAGTTCTAAATTCTCATATTACATGTATCTCAAATTTTTTAGTGTTTATGCTGTCTTTCATTATGGCATTTTCATTTTTAAAACATCAAATCTGTAAATATTTTTCTTCATGACTCTATATATTTTTTAAAGAGACTTTCCTCATACCAAGATTATAAAAAATATTTTCCTGTTTTAAAATATTTTTTCTTAAGTTGTTTTCATGTTTAGCCTCCTAATTTACCCAGAATTTAGTTCTGTACATAGAGAGTGGTAAAATGCTCCCCTGCAACTCTTTCAGATAATCAACTGTCCCCCAGATCACTTATTGAAAGCCCATTCTTTCCCCACTGATGTTAAGGGCCAACTTGATCTTATCCTAAAAAAAAAAAAAAAAAAAAGAAGAAGGAAAGGTATTCAATTAGGAAAAGAGGATGTCATATTGTCTCTATTTGCAGATGACATGATTGTATATTTAGAAGACCTGATCATCTTAGCCCAAAATCTCCTTAAGATGACAAGCAACTTCAGCCAAGTCTCAGTATGCAAAATCAATGTTCAAAAATCACAAGCATTACTATACACCAGTAACAAACAAACAGAGAGCCAAATCATGAGTGAACTCTCATTTGCAATTGCTACAAAGAGAATAAATTCCTAGGAATATAACTAACTAAGTTAAATTCCTAGGAATTTAACTAAGGGACATGAAGGACCTTTTCAAGGAGAACTACACAGCGCTGCTTGAGGAAATAAGGGAGATCACAAACAGATGGAAAAACCTTCCATGGTCATGGTTAGGAATAATCAGTATCGTGAAAATGGCCATACTGCCCAAAGTAATTTATAGATATAGTGCTGTCCCCATCAAGCTACCATTGACCTTCTTCACAAAACTGGAAAAAAACACCTTAAACTTCATATGGAACCAAAAGAGAGCCCACATAGCCAAAACAATCCTAAGCAGAAAGAACACAGCTTGAGACATCACGCTACCTGACTTCAAACTATACTATAAGCCTACAGTAATCAAAACAGCATGGTAGTAGTACCAAAACAGAGATATAGACCAATGGAACAGAACAGAAGGCTCAGAAGTAAGGGCACACACCTACATCAATCTGATCTTTGACAAACTGGACAAAAACAAGCAATGGGGAAAGGATTTCCTGCTTAATAAATGGTGTTGGGAAAACTGGCTAGCCCCGTGTAGAAAGTTGAAACTGGACCCCTTTCTTACACCTTAAGCAAAAATTAACTTCAGATGTGTTAAAGATTTAAACATAAGACCTAACACTGCAAAATCCCTAGAACAAATCCTAGGCAATATTATTCAGGACATAGGTATAGGCAAGAAATTCATGACTAAAACACCAAAAACAATGGCAAATATAGTCAAATGGGATGTAATTAAACTTAAGAGCTTCTGCACAGCAAATAAGCTATCATTAAAGTGATCCAGCAACCAACAGAATGGGAGAAAAATTTTGCAATCTACCCATCAGCTAGACTCTACAAAGAACTTAAACAAATATACAAGGAAAAAAAAAAAAAAAAAAAAAAAAAAAACAAGCAAACCCATTTAAATGTGGGCAAAGGATATAAACAGACACTTTCAAAAGAAGACATTTGTGCAACTGACAAATGTGAAAAAATGCTCATTATAACTGGTAATTAGAGAAATGCAAATCAAAACCACATTGAGATAACATCTCACACTCCTTAGAAAGGTGATCATTAAAAAATCTGGAGACAACAGATGCTGGAGAGGATGTAGAGAAGCAGGAATGCTTTTACTCTGTTGGTGGAAGTGTAAATTGGTGCAACCATTGTGTGTGGCGACTCCTCAAGGATCTAGAAATAGAAATATCATTTGACCCAGAAATCCCATTAATGGCTATATACCCAAAGGATTATAAATTATTCTATTATAAAGACACATGCACAGGTATGTTTATTGAGGCACTGTTTACAATAGCAAAGAGTTGGAACCAACCCAAATGCCCATCAGTTATAGACTGGATAAAGAAAATGTGGCACATACACACCATGGAATACTATGCAGCCAATAAAACGATGAGTTTGTGTCCTTTGCAGGGACTTGGATGAATCTGGAAACCATCATTCTCAGAAAACTGACACAAGAACAAAAACCCAAACACTGCATGTTATCACTTATAAGTGGGTTTTGAACAATGAGAACACTTGGACACAGGGAGGGGAACGTTACACACTGGGGCCTGTTGGGGTGTCACATGGTAGGGGAGGGATACCTGTGGGTGGGGGTATTGGGGAGGGATAACAGAAGAAATACCTAATATAGGTGACTGGGGGATGGATGCAGAAAACCACCATGGCATATGTATACATATGTAACAATCCAGCATGACCTCTACATGTACCCCAGAACTTAAAGTATAATAATAATAATAATAAAAAAAATACCTACACGGTGTTGAAACACTGTGGAATGTTTTGAAGAAATTTTCGTGAATTAATATTAATGAAACTTTTAGACTACTGTCATTTTTAGAAATATTGATTTTTGAAGGTATGTTTGAGGTTTTCTTCTTTTTTGTTTTAAGAAAAGACAAGGGTGATTTAAGGCTAAATATAATAAATTGTATGAATGATTATGATATTTGGAATTTTTATGAAAAGGAATGTAGTTTTATAAAATGACATACATATATATTATATAACATACATATTTATAACATATATATTTATATATATGTTATATATTTATATATATATATAACATATATATTTATAACATACATATTATATTGTATGTTTATTCCTCTGAAATGATCCTAAGTCATATGATCAATCATAGAGCTATAGTGGAATTTACTAAAAATATGTATATTTTAGATATTTTAAAATATTTAATGAAATACTATCTTTTACTTTTGCATAAAACTTAAAACCTATGAAAAATGTAAAATATATAAACAGATGGATGTTAATGTGTCTATTTCTTTTTCATTGTGCTAATGAAAAATAAATAGATGGCAACTTCATTTGTTAAGAATTACAGGCTTTATTTGCCACTATGGGGTCATGCCTTTTGCTCAGAATAATGGTATTGGGTGAGTCTGCCTTTACACAATACATTAAAATGTATAAAGATCTTTCTATTGTCACCACTGGAAGAAATAATATTGCACTCCAGTGGTCTAGATTTTGTAGAGGGCCTATTTTTTTTCTAGAGTAACCCCTTAGATCTAGAGAAATATCAGAAGATGATTTTTGTAATTCTGCCTGAATTACGGACATAGTAAAATAAAAGTCAGAGTTATTTAATTATCTCAGATTGTTTATTCATCATTTCTATTTATTTATTTATATGTATTTTAATTCCCACAGAAGAGAGAACCGCATTTGTTGCTAACAGATGAGGTTATCTATTCTGTTAATCCTAGCAGGTAGTCGTTGAATCCAATCAAATTTGGTTTAAAAATGTGATGAAATGTGACCTTTCTTACATTTATGTATATTTGAATCAGGACATTTCCCTGGCCCCTACACGGTACTTACAAAGGGATACCTCATTTACTCAGCCAGCAGCTCTCAACTCCTCATGGGAGAGAGTGCATGATGGAAGGAGACAGGAACTGGAGTGCAGGAGCGCCGGAACCAACTGACTGCTCTGGGCCCAGCAGATGTGAACTTCAATCACTGAGACCCACTGCATTCCACCCCTCATAGGAGGGAGCATGCAGCTGAGTGGGTGCAGAAGCCAGGGAGATCACTTTTGGGCATCAGCAGGAGCAAACTCTGTGTGGGCCCTCTGGCAGCAACTTTTGTGGGGGTGCCCATGACCTCTGATGCCCCAGAGGGAGTGTTATAGCACTCTTTTAGTTCTGCCATCCATGGATGGCTTAAGTGTCAACAGCTCAGTGGGCCCTTTTGTATCCTCATTTGTGGCTCCCGGGCTCTTGTCTGGATCCAGGAGAAATGAGGTTGCAGAAACTAATTGAAGGATGGTAAACGAAGGGAATTTTATTGCTGATTCAAGTAGCTCTCAGTGGGAAGGGGAACTGGGAAAGAGAGATAAAAAGGAGATGGGAAGGGAAGGTAATCTTTCCCTGAAGACAAACAGATTATTTTCCAGAATTATGCCTTCAAGCTGTCCTTCTGAAGTCAACCCACTTCTCTCCAACATCCACCATAGTCTCCGACATTCAGCTGCTTCTACTTTCTGCCACATGAATCTGGAGTCCTTAGAGGCACAGAATTGGGCAGGATGGAGCCATGTGTGGTTCAGGAAAAGGCAAGGTTGGAGTCAGAAAAGAGGGATATAAGTTTTCACTTTGCCCCAGGTCTCAGGCTTTTCAGCTTGATGGTGGGGCCTTGCTAGGGACCTGCCCCTGCCTGCCTAAAATTTATCTGCCCCAGTCCTATCATATTGAAGCTATCTATATAGCCAGTTGCCTAACTTGAATTTATCTGTCTGTTTAAATCTTTCAATTTAGAGACAAATCTTTAAATACCTAAAATGTACAAATAAGTGAAAATTTTTTACTGGAACACATCTATAGAAAACATAGGGTTGAACTATAGAGAACTTTAAAAAAAAGCTGAATAGAAATGCTATCAGTATCTGACAGTTCTAGCCATTTATTTATCTACTCTCATAGGCTCACATTTTCAAGAGTTCTGAAGACAATACTTCTGTGTGCATATAAATTTTTGTAAACAAGTTAATTGTAGAAATAAGATGTTCATTTTCAGAAAGAATTTGCACTTACCTTTGATTCCATTTCAAAAGCCACTTCAGTGTACTTGTCAAGTGCATCTAGAAAATAGATTCAAGTTCAAAACACCCAGGTGAAAACTGAATTAGGTATTATATATTCAATAGTGGCTCACTTGTGCTCAAAGGTGAGCTAACATTCTGAATTAATTTGTTCCTGAGTTTTTTGGAAACAAATCCTTCAATGCAAACATCCAACATTTTAATCTAACTAATTTGTACTCAATGTTGACCTCTTGTGATATGTCAAAATTAAAGTTTATACATCTATGCTTTTTAAAGTCAGCTGGGAGAAAAACTAAGTATATCCATAGATAGTATTTGATTAGGTGAAACCTAGAAAAGGATGGTTAATTTCATAGCTAAGAAGACACAGAATAAGACTAATATTTATTTTCTATTAACAGACAAGGAGAAGAAATTTAAATTTAATTCCAAAGTAACTTATTTCAAAAAGTATTGTCAGTCAGCTCAGAAAAATACTATAGCTAAAAATGTGGCTAAGAGGCTGAAACACAATCCTAGTCAAGAGACATTAAAAAACAGATTTGTTGAACACATGTAAGTGATGATTTAGAGTTTTAAAATATAGGAAAATAAAATTTTGAGAAAACATATTTGAAGCTATTTGTAGGGGGGAAAGACTACAGAAAATGCAGAAAGTAATACATTTTTAACTGAATATATGTATATATACATATATATGCATGACATTCACAGAGAAATCATGTTTTGCATTTTTATTTTGTATTACAGCTTATATACCTGTTTAACAAGAGCTCATGAGTACTATTTTGAGTGTGAGTTATGAAAAATAATGAGCTTAAAAAATTCCTCTTTTCATTAAGTTACTTTGGGAAGTCAGTAACCATTAGACCACTGTGGTTAACCATAACTCATATTTTCCAAATATTACTTGATTAGCAAATGTCTCTCTAAATACTACTTTAAGTCTTATTTGTTCGTATGCATTTGGGTTTGTCTGGATGTGTTCTATGAGCATAACATGACACAAGGGACTAGGAAATCATGAAGATAAAATTGCTGCCCATGGTTAAGTATGTTTTAAAAAATGAGCCAGAGAAGCAGAAATTTAGCAGAATAAATTAATATATTTCTCACTGGAAAACCAATCTAATCACAATTCAAAATCCAGTTGAGTGCTAGAGGCCAAGCTTGCTTGAAGTCACTCTATGAAGGAAATTTTTAGGAAGTAACATCTCTGTCCAAATGAGCTGGAAAAATTGCTGGCTGAATATACTCTCTGTTTGACTTTTCCAAGAACAGAAAACAGCAACATTCCACATAACAAACAGCACTTGTCTCCCTTACGTAATGTAAAGTTTGGCTAGCAGCCAGAGGCAGTCTTGCTGTGAAAATTAAAGAAGCAAATACAGCATTGCAACTTAGCAAGGGAAGAGGAGAAGAAAAATATTGAGAATGCAAAGGAGAATGCAAGTAGACAGGGGAAGAACAGAAAATAGGTTCAAAACGAATGCACAGCTAACTGAAACCTAATACCACTGATTTGCAGATCTAAAAAGGGATATTTTATTAGGCATTTTTATATGAAAAAAAAAAAGAAAGTAGGACTCAGCCATCTAGAAATTAGTCTTGGTTCTGTTATATGGCTCCAATCTCTCTGTGCTCACCTTACTTCTCTGGGCTTAAGGATCTTCTTTATAAATAATCAATCGGTTAACAAACAGAAGAATTGGCTTCACGGACTGAATGTGTTTCTCCAATATTTGTTTGTTAAAACACTTATCCCCAGTGTGATGATATTTTGATGTGGAGACGTTGGGATATAATCTAATCATGAGAGTGGAGACTCCCTGATTGAGGTTAGTACCTTTAGAAAAGAAACCCCAGATAGCTTTTTCACTCTCATTCTACCATAAAAGGGACAAGTCTTCAGACTGAAACCTGTATGAGCACACTCTTCAGAACCCAACCAGGCTGTCACCCTCCTTTCAGATTTCCAGCCTTCAGGACAGTGAAAAATAAATTTCTACTATTCATAACCATCTTGTCTGTGGTAAATTAGCCATAAACTGACTAAAACAGGTGGTGAATCCTATGAACCCTTTAAACTATGAGATCCGAGAAATGATAATTTCTGGTTCATAATTTTTGTAAAGTAGTGGTAATTTTATTACCAATGTGCTTCATCAAAATCTAAAAGGACTGTGTCTGTATGCATTATACTACTCAAAGAATAACCATTTTGGAGAAATTTATTTATAACTTATAGTAATTGTGTGACTTTATGCAATTTATTAATTAGTGAGAACTGAGCAAAAGTGCTGACAGGTTAAAAACAAACAAAAACACACCCAAAAACTTAACCTATAGTTTTTTGGAGGCTGTTAACATTGTTAAATGTTGTTACCATGCAGAGTTTACTGATCCATGTACCTAAGAATAGTTAAAATGGTAAATTTTATGTTATGCATTTTTTACCATAACAAAAAGGTATGCAAAAATAGATATAATTAATTCAAGCAGGAATGTGTTAAACACACTGAAGTATTTATTCACATCTATGAGTGAATTGGGGTAAGGTTATAGGGAAAGATTATGTTAGATTTCTCTCCAAAATATTGTTCTTGAAGATCAGGTATATTCTCTGAAGACCCTAAACATTTCTTTGGGCGTGATACTCAGTCTTTGTTGTGCAACAGATTTGTATAGTGAGCTTTTTAAAAAATACAGATGCCTGGACTTCAACTCCCAGACTTCATTTCAATTGCTCTTGAAAAGCCTGATGCAGCAGGATTATTTAATTCTGAAATGTAGCCAGCGTGGACAACCACTGCTCTAGAATGTTGAATTCAGGAAGAAAGAAACTACACTGTCTTGTTCATAACTGTATCTTTAGTATACTGTCTGGTGAACTAAATATTGTCAGCCAAATGAGAGACAAAATAAATGTTCTTCTAGTATATTATACCTATGCATTTACCCTACATCAGTTTTTACTTTGAAGCTGGAAGACCATGCACATTCTATTAAAAAAACAGGCACATTTTATTAAAAAAAAAAAAAACCTTCATATAATGAAGGTAAATAAAAACATAAAAAATAAAAAATAAACACTGCTTCTTCTTCTCTCTTTTCATACTACTCATACCCCTAAACAACAAACGTTAACAGTTTGGTACATAGACATCCAACTATTTCTTATTAATTAGATATAACTATGTACATTAAAAAAGTTATTTCCACCACTGTGTTTCCCAGACAAATGAGATAAAAATATCCACAAAACACTGCGTTTTTTCAATTAAGCTTTTACTTAAACTTTTCTCAAGACTGCATCAGGAAGAGCTAGTTCATTCTTAATGAAGAGCTGGAGAGTATTATGATATCCTGTTCCCTAGCTATTTCCACTAACTTTCCTTCTTTCTCTCTTTAATACATTTCAGTAATACTTTGGCTACCATTATAAGAGAAAAGCCAATGTGAAATTGTCAACCTCATTGTCCTCAAACTATGCATAGCATTGGACAAAGTCTTTACTTCATTATCTCAATAATCTTTGGGAATAGTCCCTCATCTTCCCCAGCCTTAAGTTATGAACAAAGTCCCTAAAACCATTGTTTTTTATATTTACCCATTCTTTAATTTCATGGAGTCTCAGAGGTTTTAACTAGGTAAATGATGATGGCTCTAATGTTTTTAATTCCAGTGGAAATTCTCCTCTGAACTGTAGAATCATACATTTAACTAGTTTGCTCATACATCCAACTTTGCACAAAATAGATGCCTCATACTCGATGTGCCCAACATGGAAATTTTGAAAGTCCTCTAAATTTTCTCTTATCTTCCCCCATTTCAGTAAATGGCAACTCTGTTTTGCAAATTGTCAGGCCAGAGCTCCTGAAGTCATCCTTGAAGTCCCACCTTCTTTCACATTCTTACATCCATTTATAGATTAATTTTGCTCTTAACCAAGAAAAATTTTTTTACTACTCCATTGTCAAAAGCAATACTATTTCTTACCTGGAATCTGCCATTTGTACCCCAACTGGTCTCCTGGGTTTCCTTTTGTTCTCTCAAATTCTATTCTACATACAGTAACAAGAGTAATCCTTTGACAACATGAATCAGGTCACATCATCATATCTGTTCTCAATTCTTATGGGGCCTCGCAGTTTACCTAGCAATGTCACTTTTCTTCACTCATACAATGCAAAGGTGACTGTCTCCCTCTCCATCACTCCTCTGATTTAATCTTTATGCCATTTATCATTCACTTACTTTGTTCCAGTTCCACCTCTCTACTTTGGCTTCTCTGAACACACAAAACAGATTCTAGCCTTTGGGTATTTGGACTTACTCTACACACAGCTTGAGCAATCTTTACGTAGGTATTTGCATGGCTTGATCTGTCACTTTATTTTAGTCTCTGCTTAAATATCAGTCAGTCAGAGAGGTCTTGCCTAATTATTCTAACTCAAATAAAACCATCTGGCTGGGCATGGTGGCTCACGCCTGTATTCCCAGCAGTTTGGGAGTCTCAGGTGGGTGGATCATCTGATGTCAGGAGTTTGAAACCAGCCTGAACAACATGGAGAAACGCCATCTTTAAAAAGAAGAAAATAAAAACTGAAATAAATAAATAAATAAAACCATCAGAACTTGCTACACCTTACCTTGCCTCATTTCTTTATCTTAACATGTATCACACAATTGCTGAATGAATAAATTATGGCTGACACCAATATATTCCCTGAAGAAAATGTTATATCAGTCATCACATATTCGTATTTTCTTACATATTAGTGATTTAAAATATTGGCATTAATTTACGGAAATAATTTAGTCACTTCCCTTAGAGATTCTTCAGATTTTTTCTAAAACTATTATTGTTTTTCACATTTTCATAGGTATTTTATATTTACACTTGTTATCAGAGTGCTAGAGCTAGCTTCTTTCCTTCCCTGGTTCCTTCCTTTTTCTTTCTCTTTCCTTCATTCTCTTTCTTTCTGAAACTATTTTAAAATACCTCTATAAATTCTTCAGCATTTGTTTTTTCAAATGTGGGAATGTGATCTGCCTTTCCCTAAGTGTGAACTGGTCTTAATAACTTCCTTCTAACAGATAAAAGAATAAAGCAGAAAAAGTATGCATTTTTACTTGAAATCACTCTTGTTATATATGTGTGTGTGTGTGTGTGTGTCCATGTATGTGTAAACATTACTCTATTGTACAAACACTTCTATAAATTTTAATATTGTAATATTTTGGAATAATGTCTTATTAGTTTTTAAAACATTGACATCTTAACTTATAAAATTAATATTTTTAAATATTTACACAGACTTCTATATTTTTCTAATTCTTTTATATTATAAAAAACCTATAGAAATATATTAATAAAAGTTATTTTGATATATTATGGCTTAAAATGACTTATATGGGAGTTTGCAAATGTTTTGAGCTGTTTTTAATGATTATTTCTATTTTGACCCCTATAAATGCCTTTTAATGCAGTCTATTTTAACTTCTTTTAAAGTATATATTATTTTATGTAGGGAAGTTTTACTGTGCACTTTTACTGATGGATCATCTTTCATTATATATTACTATCTTATTATAAATGT
Source organism: Saguinus oedipus (assembly GCA_031835075.1). NCBI lineage: Eukaryota > Metazoa > Chordata > Mammalia > Primates > Cebidae > Saguinus > Saguinus oedipus. The sequence continues at coordinate 62,573,645 of CM063171.1, read as the reverse complement.
TTTATATGATTATACATTTAAATTTGGATATTTTAAAGTAATAGTGTATATCCTTAATAATTTCCTATGCTCCCCAATATATTAACATGTTTAGAGTATCAGCTGCTTAAAAAATAATTATTCAAGCATAACATTTACTAAGGAAAATCTGGTAAGAAAAACTCATAAATCATATTTGAGTAATTTTCAATACTAGACACTCCCATGTGACTAGCAACCAGAAAAAGGGACAAAAATTATAGAAAAAATAACCTTTAAATAATATTTTAAATGCATTAAGGGATTAGATTAAAATGTTAAATTAAAAATAAAAGGTAATCATAAGGATCTATATCAAATTCTACATTAAAGAGGAATTTATTCACTTCAAGAAAATTGATAAAATAAAAATGATTTTGATTTGAACATATACATATACTCACATAGGAAACACACAAATTAAACTTCTAAATATAAATTTAAACTAAAGTATCAAATGCAAGGTAATTATTCAGGACAGTTTTTAGTATACAAAACACAAATGAAAGTTGTTGCCCTTAATACATAAATTAGTTACAAAATGTAAAAGTACTACTCTAAAATACAGTAAATAAACAGTAAATGAGATAACAGACAGCAGGCTAATGAAGAAATGCAAATGAGAGAGAAAGCAGGTGAAATATGTACTTATACTGTGAATTCAGAAAAAGAATAAAATTCTGTACCATTTTATAGTGCCCATTTAGCTAACATATTTTTTAAAAAAGTATAACCACTCCTGTTGAAGGAACAGTCAGTTAAGCACATGCTTATGTAATAGTTGACCTTTCAAATTGGTATATTGTTTTTGGAAAGCAATTTGAAAAGTATATATTAAAAGCTTCTAAACACTTATGGTCTCTGTCTTCACAAATAAATTACTGATGAATTTATAATCATTCATCATGGCTATAATCTATTTTACAAAGTGGAAAATTCATCAGTATAAAAGTTCCCATGGAAAATGTATTTATGATTTATTAAATGAATGTATCTATCTATCTAATTGCATCATGATTCATAGTATAAATACAGAAATTAGCTAATATAATAGGCCCAATTGTGGATGACATATAATGACCTGAATGGTTAAAAAAAGAAATCTCAAAAATCATTCCATGTGCAATGCTAGTAAAACTCTTAAGAGACAGAGGTGAAAGCAAGTAAAAAGACAATTGCATTAAGGCTTGAAATTGTTACAACTACTTGTTAACAGATGTCATGGGAAATGAAGAACACCTACTACAGACTGGTTGGAAGAGAGTTGAAGAAAACTTGTCTGGAGGAAATATCATATAAACAAAATAGAAAAGAACAAAGAGAATTACCAAGCAAGGCAGGAAGTGAGTGAGGAGAGTGTACTAGGCAGAGGGACAGGCTTCAGGAAGGTCCAGGGATTAGTGAAAATTTTTTGATAAATCAAATTTTTGGATACATTCATATAGATTTTAATGTGGTAGGGTGAGTGCTAGAATTCAAAATATTGTGGCCTGTATGGTGGGATAAAGGGGCAAAGGAGGAAAGTGGAGCTGATGGCAGGCTATGATGTTACAAGGTTGGAGAGGTATGGCTGGGCTAGAATATCAGACATTGGAAGATTTACAGGATTAGGGGACACTAGTTTATAAGTAGAGATTTAAACTTTAAGAAGGAAATTGATTTATCTGACTTGTTTTGTTTAGAGAGGACTTTGATTACTATATGAAGTTTAGATTAAATGGAGGTTAGACTAAAAAGCAGAAAATCTGTTAGTGTCCTGTCACATAGCCCAGGGCAAAGAAGATAGGCTTGGGGACTGGAATAAAAGCAGGGTAGACATAATAAGATTCCAGGGATATTTAAGAAGTAGATCTGACAGAGCTTTGAATGTAGTATGAACAGAGAGAGAGCAAATAGTCAGGGTGGATGCTTTGGATTATGGCACAAAGATTGACAATAAGAAAGGAAAAGTGACTTAGGGAAAAGCAACAGTGGCTTCTTTCCTGTATATACTAATGTTAAAGTGTCTCTGGGCTGTCTAAACGCCCTATGCCTAATAATCAGCTGACAATGAAAAAAAAAAAAAAAAAAGAAAAGAAGAAGGTGTCTGAACCAAAGAGAGAGACCTGAGTGAAAGATAAATTTTCAGGTAATAAGAAGCAGTTTCTCAAGAGTTGAGGCATAGATAAAAGTAGTTGAAAGACTGGTTACATAGTTTAAATTGAGAAAAGGTGGAGGTAAAAAAAAGCTGGAAATGAAAATGATCAGAAGTTATTTGAGACCTAAGATAAGACAAAGAAGAATTAGTGGTGTAAATTACAAACCAGGAGGCTGATACTTAGAAAAACTTAACCAAGCACACATTGATACTGGATGGAATAGCATAAGTCACAAAGGGAATTACATTAAGGATATTAAGAATGACATCCAAAAATACACTGAATGACTAAATAGATTAGTGCCTACGTACCATGTGGGCAGAAGTAGAAGAAATACATAATATATGTATTATGTTACATATCATAATATGTATTATGTTTTGCAATAAATAGATAAAAACTACATTTGAAAGGTCACGTGGAAGAAGAAACACAATGCATACTAGATATTAATCTGTGTATTATATATACAGTTTGGGAATCATAATTAGAATAAATGATTAAACTAATCTAAATTTAAAATGCTATGAAATATACGCAATACAAAATTGTCCTTTAAAATTACATAAATAAGAAACTGTATCAGTAGGTGAAGTTTTTCTTGCTAGAAGTCATAAAAGTACAGATTATGATAGCTATTTTCAGACATGTGTGGTTATTTTAGTGGTTCCATTGAGAACTTTTTATTCCTCGTTATTAACTTCCCTGCTAATTGAATTAGCCACTGGCCTAAAGAAAGAAATCGTTTCCTCTTTCCTCTCTTAATTTTCTTCACACTCTTGGATAAAGTTCTTACATGTTCTTTTGTAGTTGCCTGTTCAGATAAAAGGATAGGCAAAACACAGTGTCTTTTTATCTTAAGCAAAACACTCTGGCCCAATGCTAGAAGACAGAAATAGAAATGAGGTTGCTGACTACAGATTTCTGTTGGGCAAACACCATCACTTGCTTTAAACATACCAGTGCCCAGAATTGAGCCAGACAAACAGATGGGGAAAGAACAAAATAAAGCTGGATGAGCTCTGTTAGGAGAAAAAGAAGAAAGAAAAAAAACGATATCTATATTTTTAATTCTATTTTTTGATTTCTTTTTATCCCTGGGAAGCATTGTCTCACAAAATTTATTGTTCAAGTATTCATATAAAGAGTGACAGAGAAAACGGGAAAGAATAAGATTTTATAAAATATTTTAAAAGTTGCTATACCCTTCAAACAGGAAATGAACAAACTTCCAGAATACTTTATATGAGTATTAGTAGCTCCCTAGAAAGTATACTCGATTGGAGACCCTCTCATATAAGTGTCCCTAGATTTTTTAAGGTATTTTTTCTAACTAATTTATACGTTCTCATTATATGGAAATAAGAATGCTTTTAGTTCATTCTACTTTAAGGCATTCTATTTTATCTTATTTGCCATTGTATTGTAACTTATAACGACAGTCATAGTACTAAGTTTAGTATTACTAAATGCCATTCATAATACTAAAACTAATGTAATTTACCAAGACACTGTTTCAAACAGGAAAACAAAATCTCCAGAAATAACTGATTCCAAAACTGATACTTTAAAAAATATGTACCTATGCAGTAAGACGCATATATTATGACAAATGCCATGATGTGTTTCAAAAAGAATATATTGCTTATCAAAACTTAAATTTAAAACACACATTCAATATACCTTCCTATGGAAGTTCAAGTGTATTGGTTACCAGGATGAAAGTTGTATTTTTTCCACCTAGTTTGAAGGTGTAATTTACACATTTTAAACACACAGTTTCAATAAGACTACTTTAGTTTGTGATCAATGTTCTCATGGAGTTAGAAAACCTAGACAAAAATCATATGGAAATCTTACCAGATCATTAGTTTGCTGCTCATCTGCTAATGTAATGTAATACCTAGCATAAAAAAAAAAAAAAAAAAAAAAAAAAGAACATTGGCAAATCTCTGAGAAAAGTCAATTCCATTTTTCTTTTCTTTTTAGAGACAGATTCTCACTCTTTTGCACAGACTGGAGTTGAGTGGTGCTATCTTGGTTCACTGCAGCCTCTGTCTCCTGGGTTCAAGCAATTCTCCTGCTGCAGCCTCTTTAGTAGCTTGGATTAACAGGTGTCCACCATGACACCCAGCTAAATTAGGAATTTTTAGTAGAGACAGGGTTTCACTCTGTCAGCCAAGCTTGTCTTGAACTCCTGATCTCATATGATTTGCTCGCCTCGGCTTCCCAAAAACCGAGGGGATTACAAGCATGAGCCACTGCACCAGGCCAGTACCATTTTCCAAAAACACATTATTCGGTATGAAGAGTTTGGTAGTATGGCATCTTTTAGTTCAGAAATCTGGAAAATTTCACTCTTTAATTTAAAGAGACCAAAATCTCAGTCTTTCTGTACTTTCTTTTTCTCTCATACCCTGTTTCCACGCCACCAAACATTATAAAAAATTTTGCCATTTCATAATCTCCACTGCTACTCTCATGCTATTGTTCTGGCTAAGCCTTTTAAACTAGTCAATGTGCTCTTAAGAATAGGATAAGGTAAGGGCCAGGCTCAATGGCTCACACCTGTAATCCCAGCACTTTGGGAGGCCGAGGCGGGTGGATCACGAGGTCAAGAGATCGAGACCATCCTGGTCAACATGGTGAAACCCCGTCTCTACTAAAAATACAAAAAATTAGCTGGGCATAGTGGCGCGTGCCTGTAATCCCAGCTACTCAGGAGGCTGAGGCAGGAGAATATTGCCTGAACCCAGGAGGCAGAGGTTGCAGTGAGCCGAGATCGCGCCATTGCACTCCAGCCTGGGTAACAAGAGCGAAACTCCGTCTCAAAAAAAAAAAAAAAAAAAAAAAAAAGAATAAGATCAGGTAATTATTATCTTATTATTAAGAATATTAATTATTTTCTTATTAAGAGTAAGATAATTCTTATTTCTAAGAATTAAGATAGTTTAATAAATTAAATTTTAATTCGACTATAAACCATTTTCTATACAATGGCCAGAATAATTCATGTATCAATTAAAAAAAAAACTATTAAAGAAAACATAAGACAGGCCATCTGTCTGCTTCACTCCAAGTAAAACCTAAGACTCCTACAGTGATCTACAGGATTTCCTTCAGTTGGACACACAATTTTCTTTCTGACTTTCTCTCTCACTTTTCCCTCCTTTAATCACCAATTCACCCATATCACTTCCTTGATGTATCTAAAATATTCCAGATGTGTCCCAATCAGAAGGCTCTTGCTCAGGATGCTCCCTCTATCCGGGAGAACATTTCTCAGATATTCACATAGCTACTGCTTTCTCTTCTTTCAAGTCTTTGGACAAATCCAATTCTCTCTGAGTCCACATCGTCACTATCCTATTTAAAATTGTGAACTGCTCCACTCCCTCACAGACTAGTATATTTCATAACGTTTATCCTGCTCTATTTATTTCTCATCAGTGACACTCATGATCTCATAGTTTACTACGCAATTTATTATTCATTAACTTGTTTATGCAAGCTCCACCGGCAAGACTTTTTAAAATCTGTTTTGTTCAATGATGCATCCGAAGTATCCAGAACAGTAATTGTAATATGGTAGACACCAAAGCGTATCTGTTAGGTGAACAAATGAAAGAATGATAACCCAGCATCCGTCTTGATGACTTGCCAAAAAAAAAAAAATAGATATCTTGGTAACTTTTGATAACAGAGCAAACCAGATGGTACAAACATTCATTAGCTGTGACAAGGAATTTTGTAATACATCTTGCTGGATTGATGTATGAATTGATGCTTGCACTACAGCATTTTGATAGGGACAGACTGTATTCTGGAAGCAAAATAATTTGTAACCTTACAAAAAATAACTTTTCTTTAGTATTTTTCATTAGCAGTTTGTAAGCTCTTTATACAGTAATAAATTTAGCAACTGTGAGCAAAACAAAAAAAATATTTTAAATGTTTTACATGTCTGCAGTCACAACGTAACTCTTAGAATCTGGATAATAAGGTATTCACGTGGAAAAAAAAAGGAAAGTGAAAGCATATTGTAATGTAGTTAAAATGTTCTTCATATGATGTGATACCAAAAAGCCACACGCACATACACACACACACACAAACACACACACACACACACAAATTGTAGCTGCATTTGGAAACCATTAAATATCTGAACAAATGATCTTGAAAATAAATAAAATATCTGAATTGTATCATTTAAGCGATTTGAGGCTGTTTCACTACTATAATAGTCAATATAAAGTGGAATATTTGAAGATTTTTCTTTGGAAAACAAAATGAGCTTTAACAGCATATATTTTCTGCTACTTTCTAGTTTCAAAGTACACAATGAAAAAATAAGCTCTATGTTTGAGATTTTTTTATACATAGGAAGCAGAAAGGCACAAAATTTTTTAAATTATTTGGCAAAGGGAAATAATGTTATGCCTTCTCACCTTAGCTAACTGAAATTGAAAACAAAAGTTCACGTGTTTTCTTTTTTATTGTAAATTGACAATTTATAATTGTATAAATTTATGGGGTACAAAATGATATTATAGTTTATGACTGCATAGTGGAATTAAAGGAAGCTTGTTAACATACCTACCACCACAAATCAATGCTTTCAAGCACATTAAGAATAGGTACTTATTCCTGATTTTTCTTATTATTGTTTCTTTGCTTTTTTGCAAAGAGAATTGATAGTAACAGCAATGATACCATCAAGAAGAGAAATGTTAAAAATATTTATCAGTTGCTTACTATGTGACAGTCACTGTATATCTGCTGGTTTTCCCTGATATTTTGAGTTAAAGTGACTTCTGCAATTAAAATGCCTTTAAATTACATTATAACTGTTATGGAAAGAAAATATCATAAAGTAGTATTGTTTGAGGATATCAACTATTTCCTTTGCATATATTATAGAAAATTTTCATAATCTTTGGAATTTACATATGAGAAAATCTTTGTCAGCTTTGTGTATTTGTAATGTGACAACTCAATGTCACCAACCTAATCAAAACTATACAAAAGCAACTTGCATTAACAATTAGTAAATACTAACTGGCTAGTCAGGATGTCTGAGGTTTAGTTACATATTAAATGTCATTTTGGGACAATTTGATCCTAAAACGATTATAATCAAATGACAAGATTTAGAGAAGGTGATAGTGGCAGGAGGCAGGCAAATCCTAGACAGACAGGGGTAGGTCCTTAATGAAACCTGACTTTCAAGCTGAAGACAGTTTAAAAAAAAGCCTAGCTACAAGTCCCAGGTAAATCCATGGACTGGATTGGAAACCCATCTTCCCATTTGGTGCGCTTTCCTCTGATTGATCCTCACCCTTCATCAATTTTACATATACCTATCCTTCCCTAATTGGTTTTTTGCACTGTCATGCCCACCTTCCAGTTGTGTCTTTTTTTATCCTTTTTTTTCATACCCATAAAAGAATCAGTATGTACTTCCAATGCTGACCCCATAGAACTGGGACCCAGCCACACTGCAGGAGAGACCATCCAACTTCAGGTGTGGAACTGCCCTCACATTCCCTTTCTGCCGAGAGCTGTTTATTGCTCAATAAAACTCTTTTTGCTCTCCTCACCCTCTAAATGTCAGCATAAGCTCATTCTTCTTGGACATGGCACAATAACTCAGGACCCACTGAATGTGGTTACAAAGAAGGCTGTAACGCTGTGGCCCTCTGCCTGCAGAAGGCAGCCGCCCCAAGCAAGGGGAAGCAATGGTGGTGCTGAACCAGCCTCAGAGCCATGGGCTAGAGTGGAACAAACGGCAGACAGAGCTGTTAATGTGCCTCAGTCCATGTTGCTGTAGAGAGTGTGACTAAAAAGCCTAATTAGCAGGCTGTACCACCCCCCTTCAGGGCTTTGAGGTCAGAGGGACCCCTTCTGTAAGACCCACATAGAGCCAGCTCCTGTGTCAGCACTTGGAATGGCAACTGGACCCCTCACTCGCTTACACACTCATTCCTGCCATAGGCTGGGTGCACAGTCATGGTGGCTGAGGAAGTCATGCTGGAGTGCAGGGCAGGTGCAGTCTGGTAGGCTGAGTGTACACAGTATCGCTTGTCGAAAACTGGAGCCCTAGCCAGGCTTGCAGAGTCATCACCAGCTGGAGATTTCTGGCTAGCAAAGTGACCTAGAAATATCCTGTGTCAAAGACAGAGTTCTAATGACATGATGGCATGTTAACTCTGTCACTGATGGTTTGTACTAGGCCTCAATCATGCTGCATTATTGGAATTTTATTATAGATAGATGATTGTAAAAGTACATGTTAATTTATTTTGCAATAAGAAAAGTACAATGTTTATTTAAACCCAGCAAGCAAGTCAATATCAAACTACTGTCCAATGGATGTATCATTAACCAGAAAACGTTTAATATGTCCTCAGTAAGTAAACAAGACTATTCTTATACTGATGAGCCACTTTTGTTGTCCGGTCTCAATATTTTTAATTGACTCGGTGTAGACGGAAGAAATCTACAATTGGGATTTTCAGTTATTTCAAAGTAGTTACACTGATAAATTCCAGTTTCCCAAGTGATTCAAAGAACTTATTTATTAAGAGTTTATCTCATATAAAATAAGACACCAGAAAGAGAAACAAATATCTTAGGCCTTTTATTGAAGAAAAAAATTAATTCATTTACTAATTTTTGAATTACATGACCTAACAATGTAGGTTAATCTGCTTTAAGTGACTGACAAAGAAGCTAGTCTGGACCTCAGTTACTAAACCACTTTGAAATACTTAAGTAACACTTTTTCAGTGTTTTACATTTCTTTAGCTGCTATAGAGATTGCATCAAACATTTTTCTCAAAAAATATTTATATCTAAGAAATAATCACTTAAAATACATACTTTGAAAAATGGCTTGCAATCAAACTAATATATCTATGCCATTATAATGTGCATATATGGTGTAGTACAGAATAAGGGTGAGAGCATAGACTCTGAAGCCAGACTCCCTAATTAGGGTTGGTTACCTAATTTCCCTCTAGTATTCTGGGTGATATTGGCCAATTTATACAATTTTTATGTCCTCATTATACTCACCTGTAAATGTGGGAAAATAATAGTAGCTTTCTATCCTAGGAGACTGTTATGAAGATTAAATAAATACTGTAAAATGTTTCCTATAAAACTTGGGATACAGTGTGGGAAATACAAGATTTAGCAAATACATATAATATGTGATACATAATAAAAAACAAACATGTTATATGATGTGTAATGTGTGATATAGTATTTAATTAAATATTTAATATATACAACAGAACTATGTAAAATATGTACATTTAACATACATGTCAGGTATATTTATATAGTAACAATGGGGAAAACTGAAAAACAATAAAAATAGAAGTGTAAAACATTTTTGAACATTAAAAGTTTAATACTGAATTGAAACAACATGAAATACAGGATCATAATAAATAATATAGCATTGAATAAGTTCATTTTGGTAAACTTATTTAATATTTAATATCCCCAATTGAATTAAAATGTATGAAAATTTGTGTTCACAAATGTATGTCAATGATGTTAACTTCATTTTGATTGCTTATGGTTAATCAAAAACTAACAGATATAATTGCCTTGTGAAGTAAAGTAATAAAAGACAATTTTTAAGGAGTTGCTGACATACATTTATATTATATATAAACTATGTAAGATTGCCCTATGTAGACCGCATTTTCTCCAAATTCGTCCTTACTTAGCACTTCCTAAGAGAGAGGCCGAAAGACTCAGAAAGGAATGAATTAACAAAGTTGATCTACTCTCAAGACAAACAAAAACAAAAAACCTTTAGAGAAGCTGTCCCTTGAATATAACTCCCAATAATGACTTTCTCTAAACTCGTAGCTTCTCTCTACCTCCAAAAGTTAACATTCCAGCATTTATTGATTAACACAATTAATACTTTTTGATGTGGTTAAATGGTGTTACAGTTTTATGAAATGGACTTAGTTGGTTTTAGTAAATATTCTATTTTGAAAAAAATCAGAAATGTATGCTTGGTAGCTTTAGCATTAGCAAGCATTGATTGTACCATTAATGTGCACTCAATATAATCAGTTTTTTCCTATCATATAATAAAATTTGAAAGGGTAAAATATTGTCAAGTGAAAACGAAGTTTAAGATAATTTGTAATGGAGGCTATGTTAGAAACTGTTTACTAATATACAGTGTAAACTTATCTGCAGGAGAACACAACATTTGAGGAGAAAGGATATAGAAAGATTGAAAAAGCAAGTGGGAGAGAATGGGGGGGGAGAGAGAGAGAGAGAGACAGACAAAGGGAGAGAGAAACAGATAAAGATAGAGAGAACGGACACAGCCAAGACAGAGAAAAAATGTCAAAAATTAATCTGTTTATTTACAAATTTTAAAGAGTACATTCTGTATTCTAAAACAGAAAAAGCCCTTCATTTGTTGATCTGTCATTGATTTAAAACCAAACATTCTATAATGTTAGTGCATTGTATCAAGTGATACATTATAAGCAGCTTGTCTGGAACTCTTTATGATATTAACTGGCATACAATTGTTTCTGTTAAGAAAATGCACTTTAGTTTCAAACAACCATAGTAAAAACAGAGTTCTAAAAATCATCTGTTCCTAGGTTATAGAAGCCTCTATGTAAAAGTTTCAGTATTTGTTTCCCTGTGGAAGACAGCCTAAAATACTATAGATTATCTAAAGCTTTTGATTTTTCTTTGCCAAACAGAAGCTTAGGAAATTAGTTTTCAGTGAGAAGTTTCTTTTATAGTTTTTAATGTTTTCAGTTACTTCTGCTTATCTGTACAGTAAACAAGGAAATAAAGCTTAAAACAAAGTAACAGAATTAGAATTTGATGGGGCACTTTCATGCCGAAAATCAGCTTTAGGATCATATAAAAAAATGCTATCTCTGACACTTGACTTCTCTTGCCTCATGCAGGATTTGATTCAGTGTATGATATTCCAAAACCCTCAGTGAGAAATTTTTACTCGAGAGAAAACATGCTATGGAATATGAAATAGTATCACTCAGCCTGGCACAGTGGCTCACCCTTTTAATCCCAGAACTTTGGAAAGCCAAGGTGAGAGGGTTGCTTGAGTCTAGGAGTTGAGACAAGACTGGGCAAAATAGTGAGATGCTTGTCACTACAAAAAAATAAAAATGTTATGTGAATGTAGTGGAGCACAACTCTATTTCCAGCTATTTGGGAGGCTGAAGTAGAAGGATCACTTGAGCTGGGGAACCTGAGCCTGTAGTAAGCCATGATTATACCACTGCACTCCAGCCTGGGCGATAGAGAAAGACTCTGCCTCAAAAAAAAATAACTAACATCCTAATAAATAAACAGATAAATCACTTGTTTAAATTTAAAAAGGTAGAACCCAGAGAGGATGCATAACACTTCGAATTCTGAAGGAGAGTTTCATAAAGTATTACGTCATTTATAAAATGAACATGACCCACTAGACAGTAAAAATACATCTTAGCTGTGTGCCATGTTAATCAGTCTATGAAAATCTATCAAACACATCTAAAACAGCTAATTTTAAGGAAAAAAATGTGGCGTGGGCGATATTAAAAGAAGAAATAAATCCTTCCTCTTGAACTAGATGCAGACAGAAGATTAAAGTTGTGTAAGTGATCAACACTTCTATGAAGACAATTTAGTAAAAATAATAATTTTGTATGTAATAGAAGAGTTATAACACCTAAATTAAATAGCAAATTGGGATATCTTGTTGCATTACCATATTGTGAAACAGTCACTTGACTATATAACCACACAAATCTGTGAAAATAAAACTGATTTCAATGTGTCATATGTTATTTTATATTTAACCTGTTAAATTATTCAGTTAGTCAATGTAGAGTAACTTAAATGTGTTAACTGCTATTTAACTTTTGTAATCAGTGTATTATTGGTAAAATAAATGTAATATTCAAAGTATCAAACGCAAATGTTGAATGATGGCTAGTGTGGCTTACTTCCATTAAAATTTAGAATATGTGCTAGAGCAGAAAGATGATGACAAATGAAAAGTTAATGTTAAAAGTAAAGGTTAAAAGTAGAGAAACTCTGATGTTAACATTTATTAAAAGTATCAAGTTCTTTTTCTCCACAATCTCACCAGCATCTGTCACTTTTTCAAAGACAGAAATGCCAGTTGACCCAGCAATCCCATTACTAGGGATTATACCCAAAGAAATATAAATCATTCTATTGTATAGACACATTCACAAGTATGTTCACTGTGTTCTTAGCACTATTCACAATAGCAAAGACATGAAATCAACACAATTGCCCCTCAATGATAGGCTAGATAAAGAAAACGTTGTATATACACACCTTGCAATACTATGCAGCCATTAAAAAAGAGCAAGATCATTTCCTTTGGAAGTACAAGGATGAAGCAGGTGGCAATTATCTTTAGCAAACTAACATAGGAACAGAAAATTAATTACCTCATGCTTTTCCTTATAAGTGGGAGATAAATGATGAGAACACATGGACACATAGAAGTGACCAACACACACTGGGAACTTTCACAGAGTGGAAAGTGGGCAGAACAAGAGGATCAGGAAAAATAATTGGTGGGCCATGAAATGATCTAAACAACAAACCCCCATGATACAAGTTTACTTATGTAACAAACGTGCACTTGTACCCCTGAACTTAAAATAAAAGTTTTAAAAAAATGAGTTATAATGAGAACACATAGACACAGAGAGGGGAACAACACACACCAGGGCCTGTCAGGGGTTTGGAGACAAGGGGAGGGAGATCATTAGGAAGAATACCTAATGAACATGGGCCTTAAAACCTCGATGACAGGTTGATGGGTGCAGCAAACCACCATAGCACATGTATAGCTATGTAACAAACCTGCACACTCTGCACGTGTATCCTGGAACTTAAAGTAAAATAAAACAAAATAAAAAGAACTTCTAGAGAGCAAACTTTGGATGATAAAAGAGTTATCACTTTTGAATTGTTATTAAATTAATCATGGTCATTGGCAAATACTGGAGCATTTCAACATGATTTAAATTCCTTGAAAGACCTATTTCATTTATATGTATATAATTTTGTTAAAGCATGTAGTAAAAAAACCCTACAAAATATAGAATTTACCTATAAAATAAATAGGACTTCTGCTATTGTTTTAATCCACATTTAATAATAGGTGTATTATTATTCTGAAAATCTAAACAATCCTTAGAATTGTACATTTCCTTGGTAACTCTCACCAAATAATGATCATGTGGCTAGTTCTAATAATTGGTCTTGTGTATCAATTCTCCCATGTAGAAATAAGGCCAATAGTCATTGCAGAGATATGCACTGTTACAAACACATTTTCCTCGATCCTTAGATTATTATTTACCCAGAAGTCATACTCATGATCTATGTTTTGTTGCCTAAGTAGTTTTCCTTGTTCTTGAAAGAAATGCTTTATCCAGGAGTCACACACATAGAAGATTAAGTACCAGTGTATTTTGCCAAAAATGATAAGAAAATATACTTGTGAATACACTCCAGGAGGAATTTTGGACTGAGATCAACTATGAGCAAGAAACTACTGTTATTAATCTCTCTAAAGAGAATACAGTTAGGGAGGAAACAATATTCTGGATAAAGAAAGAATATGGAGATAGATTGAATACTAGTGCACACACATGAGCATCTTGGGCTAAAATTGATATGACTTCAAGGAGAAAATACATTTTAAGGTCCTGCTCTACTTTTCTATAAATGTCCATTCATTGTTAGTTACCAGAATTGTATTATAAAAACTAGAAATTAATTTACAGTAGCCAATTCATAATAATACACCTTAAAAAAACATTATTTATCTTTAGTAAGTTCAGTTTGGTCAGAGTTTCACTTCATCCTTCCATATTGCTGCAGGGTCTCGTACCATACTTGTCACAAAATGAATAAATCAAACTATTAAATAAACATTTTCAAGTGTAGATCCATTTAGAATGAATGAGAAATTTACACTAATGATTCTATAGAAACTTATTTTAATCTATACAATACTTAATGCAACATAAAACGATATAGAAAAAGTAGAGATTGGATTAAATAAGATAAACAAAAAGATCTTCTTGAAGTGGTTTTGTATTTGCAAAAATATTTTCACCCATTGGTTCAAACGGTTCATTGACTTCTATGTAATTTGCTGAAGTAACAGCGTCAAATGCCTAATAATACTCAAAAAATGTACTTAGATTTATTTGACAAAATTATTATACGTATGTGCATGTACAAATTAGCTATCTATCTTACTCTTATTGTGTAAATAACATTCTATGGCATTTACATTCTGGATACATTGCCTTATATTTATTGAGTTTTGGAACACTGGGTAAAAATTGTTAACATACTAACATTTTCCAAGATTAAGATCTTAAATCTGTAAAAAAAACGGAGTAAATTTGCTTTGCCACAGCAGTTTTGTGATTATTGAAATAAACAATAAAAAAGCTCTAAATTGGTATAACTAGCATACTTTTTCTTCACCCTACCTTTTTTGGTCAAGAATATCACTCATATACTGTACTATAAGCTATCTATGGTCAGTAATTATCTTGAATGTGCTTTGACAAAGTGGCAAAATACACTGCTTTCATTCATCGACATTAAATGTATTCTGTGTGTTAGCACCTATCCGATATTTTATTTTATTTTATTAAATTATTACATTTTTAAGTTGACCAATATTTTTATGTATTGATACTATAAAACATAGCCTTTTAAATATGAATATATTACATATAGGTATAACATTGTGGAATGGCTAAATAAAACTAATAACATATTCATTACCTCACATAATTATTTCTGACAACATAAAATCTACTCTAAGCAATTTTTAAGTGTAAAATTCATTGCTTTTAACTGTAGTCAACATGTTGTATGATCTTTCAAATTTATTTCTCCTAATTGAAACTGTATATCCTTTTACCAGTCTTATTCTAATCCTTCTCTTCTATGTACCAGCCTCTGGTAACCACCATTCTGCCCTCTTCTTCTATGACTTTAACTTTTTTACATTCTACATATAAATCAGATCATTCAGTATTTATCTTACTATGGCAGGACTTCCTTCTTCAGGCAGAATAATATTGAATTGGGTTTGTGTGTGTTTCTGTATATATCATATTTTCTTGACTATTATCAGTTGATGGATCTTTATGTTGACTCCAAATGGTGGCTATTGTACATAATGCTTCAATGAACATGGAACGAAATATATCTCTTTATGTACTGATTTTATTTCTTTTGATTTATGCCCAGTAGTGGACTTGCTGGATCATATGTCAATATTATTTTTAATTTTGTTATGAAGCTCTGCTTTTTCATAATGGCTGTACTGATTTATATTGCTTATCATTACCAACACTTGTTATTTTTCATCTTTTTGGTAATAGCCATTATAACAGGTATAAAGTGACATCTTATTGTGGTTTTAATTTGAATTTCCCTGATGATTAGTGATGTTGAACTTTTTTTTTTCAAATACTTGACCATGTCTATTCAGGCGTTTTGACAATTTTTTCATTAGGTTATTTGATTCCTTCCCATTTAGTTATTTGAGTTGCCTATGTATTTGATATTAACCCTTACCAGATGTATGCTTTGCAAATATTTTCTCTCTTTCTGTAGGCTTCTTCTTAACTGTTGATTGTTTCTTTTTCCCTGCAGAAGTTTTTTGATTCCTTCCTTGCGTTGTATGTCTTGTCAATTCTTTGCATTTCATCCCTCCTTTTTTCTTCCTCTTTTCCTCTTTATTCGCCTTGTTAATGGTCACATAACATCAGCGTTTGGAGTTATCATCATTTATTTAATGTCACACTTTGTACCCTTATGCTCTATTAGTTTCCCAAATTCTATTATTTGATGATCTAGAACTGCATTAAAAAAAAGAAAGACTTAGAAAAAAAGAGAAACCATTAAGGACTACGAAATTTAAAGGTGCATTAATTTATTAATTTGATCTGCTTTTTGGGGATTACAGAACTACTGAAATGAAAGACAGAGGTAGCAAAGTTAAGAGGGCAAAAGAGGAAAGGGAGTGAAAGGAATAAAAAGATACAAAAGCATTAATACAGAGAAAAGTGTAATCATATAGATTTATACTAAAATTGTGTTGTATGAAAAGGACGTGAAAATGGCCATACCAGAATTTCAAGAATTTAATTTATGTCAAAGCCTTACAGTAGCAAGGGGCAGATGCTTGGAAGAAATGGCCTCATAAATACTTTTTCTGAAATTTCTGCACTTTCTCTGGCTTTCATATCATTTTAAAATGGCCTATACATTTATGTTGATTTTTCACTTCCAATCAACACTTTACTATTTTCTGTTGCAGGTGTTTGGGGTACCATTAATTAATTTTAAAATATGTTTTCTGGATGCTAATGGTCCCATTACATATGGCATTCTTCACAGACACTGTCTTAGTACAGACACATACTTAGATGCAAGATAATTGGTTAGAGTTTTTCTATTAAATAGTGAAATATCATAAAACGTTCTTCTAGTAGTCAATCAAAATATATTCATTTATTTGTTTGAAGAAACAAGATATGCTAAGGAGTTATTTAAAAACTTTACTTCATGTCTATTCTAAAGCCATAAACAGATTTGGGAAACAAATATATTAAAAAAAAAGAAAGACATATAGAAGTAGATCTTTTCATCTTCAATACTTAACTGTTCTTGGAGTTTTGGGCTCCTGTTATCAAATTACAGAACATTTCCAGAAGGCTTGGCAGGATCTGATGTGCCCATCCGTTACTGTAATGCACAAAACCAAAAGTTTATCATGAGGTCTTGAATGACAAAGACTTCTGAGTTTAATTTCCACTGGGGCCATTAAAACAACTAATGACTTCACCTTGTAAAGCTCTGATGTGAACAATAATTTTATCATCAGAATGATAATACTTCATGGGCATCACAATGATTCAGGTCATATCAAATATGGTTTGAAAAGGAATGGTAGTGCTAACTCTGTGTGGGGATCGCTCCTGCGAAGGGCCCTTGACAGGACCCTCGCCATCTTGAGCTTGAGCCCATACACGTTTCTTCCCTCCTGGAGGCTGTTGAGCTAAGGGGAAAGAGGAAGTCTGGTTGCACTGATTCTTTAATCATTTATTTTTGCCTCTGACATTTGCAACAGAATGGCTGAGCTCAGGCCTTGTGGTCTAATGAGACATTGTATAGTTAGACATTGTGTGCCTCCTAGTTCCTTCTCTGCACAATGACTGTATGACTTTATTTACCTCTGCTAACTCAATCATATTGTTTGCATGTGATCCTATATGAATAGGCAAGGTTGGAATGACATTTGGAAACGTCCAGCTATACCTTATTAACGATCTTATTGCTTGCTTGACTTATTTTAGATGAGCATATGTTTAGATTTATGACCCCCTTTTTTGCAAACTTTATTGTCCCTTTGCTCTACACCCTATGATTATGAGTAATGCTTTCTGTACCCCTTTTCTTGTGATTTTTGTTCTTGAATTTATTTCAAGATACAATGGAATCTACGTCACTCCTTAAGGGCTAAAAGGTATATAACCTGTGGTTTGCACAAATAAACTTGCTGCTTTGGCACTTGCTGTCCTGGTATTGCCTGGCAGTCCTCCAGACCCCACTTTCTATTTGTCTTTTCTTCCGCGCACTCCCTCTTCCAGGTTGAGAACATTTGAGTGGGGCTGAGGCTCTCCGCTGGTCGGAAGCCCCCGGCAGACGTGCCGGACCCCCACAACTTTGCATTTCTTTAGATTTAATTCTCTGAATTAAAGGACGAGAAAAAATAGATGAAATCCTTGTAGTGACCTTAAAATGTTATTTGTTGAGACTCAGGCTGAGTTCTTGCTTACGTTTTATGGGGTAATGGTCAGGCATTTAGTTAGTATGTTTGTACAGTTCTTAATGACTTTCTGAGTATACCCAGCATCCTATTGTTAAACCCATATCATACCATGTGATTAAGGCTCTCCAAGAAATTATTGAGGAATCAGGCTGCACATTATACAACCGGGCAACAATTATACTGGACACTCTATTGTTTCGTTCTTGATAATTTTGTTTGCTCTCGTTTTTTGTTTCTTGAGATGAGTCTCACACTTGTTACCCAGGCTGGAGTGCAGTAGTGTGATCTTGGCTCACTGCAACCTCCGCCTCTTGAGTTCAAGAGATTCTCTTGCCTCAGTCTCCTAGTAGCTGACACTACAGGTGCCCACCATCATGCCTGACTAATTTTTGTATTTTTAGTAGAGATGAGGTTTCACCATGTTGGCCAGGCTGGTCTCAAGCTCCTGACCTCAGGTGATTCGCCCACCTCAGCCTCCCAAAGTGCTCAAATTACAGGTGTGAGCCACTGCACATGGCCTAATTTTGTTTGGCTTTCATGTGACTTTTACAAGGAGAAAATATAATATGGTTATAAAAGTGAAATAAATAACTTTGTAAACCTGAAAACAATGAAGAGACTGTTGGAGGAAAACAAGAGAGTGACAGCAATAGAGATATAATTGGTTCCCTTTATTCCTGGTAGTTATTTTCTATTAAGTTGCTGCAAACACTGAATTAGTCACTATAAAAATGCTGAGTTAGGTTCCTCTGAGCCTCTAATCAAAATATTTAGTCAACTGATCAATACATAACCTTTTATGTGAGTTTCTGTTTAAAGATGTCTTATCTAATGCATATTTGTTGATTCATTCATATTGAACTTATGGCCAATAGCATTGTCACTTATGTTTGAATGAAGTTTATTGAACATACTTGTTTTCTCTGACAGGGATATCACAGCCTTCTCATGCTTAGGTTCACTAGACAGCACTTATGCCCTATGCCTGGGGGTCATTTTAATAAACAACATCATAAAAAACCCACACAAAGTTGTAAAGAAAGTAGTAATAAATAGACTGCAAAAAGGACACTGTTTATGCTATAAGAGCTGAAATAAGAAGGCAGAGCATCAGCTTATTTGAATTCAGCAGGGAACATGCCCTTTGGGGAACTAGAACGTTTTGCCACCCTGCACATGTCCACAAATGACTGTGAAAGCACTAAAACTATTGGGATGAAGTTTAAAAATAAATTTTAGCAAGTAAGCACGTTTGCAAATACAAAATCTATGAATAGTGAGAACTGACAATACATCTCGAATTACAAAAGCAAATATTTTCTTTTTCACAAATGACTGTTGAAATGAGTACTTCAGAACAACTTCAAAAAAGACACCTCTTTCCAGCACCTAAGGGATGATGGCATGTCTGAAATATTAATACAGAATGGTTTTCAACCTCTGGGAGTATGAGAATACATAGTGTTTTACTTTTTCACTGTTAGAGATGTGTGAAATATCATATCCATAACAACTAGGGTTTTTAAATATTCATATTTTTTCTCTGGGAAGTTGCCATTTGTGTGTCCTAAAACATTCACTTTTCTTTTATATGTTGTTTTCCTATGACATTTAAATACAGTTTATATTTTAGTAATATTAAACCTTTTTATCTCTCTTTAGTAATTTCCCTTGTTTTTCATTTTAATTATTTGCTTTTTCAAATGGATTTATTTGTACTTCTGAGTTATAACCGTCCTGTGCCCTCAGCAGCCCAGGCCAGAGGAAAGAAGCAATTTGGCATATTAGCAAAATAGGACATCCTTCTTCACCTGAGTCAGCCCTTTCCACATTGTTAAAAATATGTTTTGAGATTTAATTTTCCATAAAAAAAAGTAACTCCTGCAGTTCGGTTTTATCCTCTTACTGTTAAATTTGCAAGTATGTGTAATGTCAGATAACCCCAATATTATACTTTTTGTGTTAACAAATATATACTGCTCCAGAATCCAGTTTCAGAAGCTCTGTAGAAACTAGTGAAATCATGTTTAAGTTTTGTCTGTACCAACTTCATAAGCCTATTTTCAAACTTTCTTCTTTCGTTTGTGTTAATGAAATTTTAATTGCATTTAAACATCAGCATATAATAATACCTCATTGGGTACCAGATTACTACTGTTGTCTATATCATCCACTTAATATTTAATGGATTGTGGATCATATTACCTTTCACCTTCCCATCTGTCCTTTTTATTGTTGGCTGCTTCTTTATAGGTTTTTCCCACAAAATTGTATAATAAGCAAACAAAGACAAAGACAACATATGGCAGAAATAAATAAAAAAAGAAACTGAATATTACATGACTATAAAATATGTAAAATAAATAGAGCATGCATTTAAAAGGTAATAGTCAGAAAATGAATGTGCCCTTCATAAAAACATATCAAGAACATTGATAATCCCATGATATTAGAGGCATCATGAACTCACTTAAAAATTCATGAGACCATGTTAAATACTAATTGCTTCATGTACTATTTGGCTGAAGCCAGAAATAATGAGCTCGAATTCCATTGTCTGATAAATGCTACTTGGGTTTGTTTTCAGTGACTTTCTCAGTAAATTAAAAGGGACAGTTTCAGATAGTGAGAATCCAGAGGAAGGGAAATTCAGAACTAATGAGAAAATCATGAATGTGCTTGGAGAAAGACAGGCTTTGGTGAGCTTTTCTGCTAGAGCACTGGTCAGGATAATACCTACACCAGCAGCATTGCCATTATGTGGAAACTTGTTGGAAATGCAAATTCTTGTGTACATCATATTTACTGACTCTGAGATTCTGGGTATAAATCTGTATTTTATAACAAAGTCCTTCATGTATTTCTTATGTTCTCTAAGAACCAGTGAGCCATTGAACTACATAAGAGAACTACATGTGGTGGATTACGTTTATAGACTTGCCTATGTTGAACCAGCCTTGCATCCCTGGAATGAAGCCTGCTTGATCATGATGGATAAGCTTTTTGGTGTGCTGTTGCAATCAGTTTGCCAGTATTTTATTGAAGGTTTTTGCATGTGTTCATCATGGATATTGTCCTGAAGTTTTCATATTTTGTTGTGTCTCTGCTGGGTTTTGGTATCAAGATGATGTTGGTCTCATAAAATGATTTGGGAAAGAGTCCCTCTTTTTGAATTGTTTGGAAGAGTTTCAGAAGGAATGGTACCAGCTCCTCTTTGCATGTCTGGTAGAATTGGGCTGTAAACCCATCTGGACCTGGACTTTTATTGGGTGGTAGGCTATTAATTGCTGCCTCGACATCAGCCCTCGTTATTGGTCTACTCAGGGTTTCAAGTTCTTTCTGGTATAGGCTTGGGAGAGTGCAAGTGTCCAGGAATTTATTCATTTCTTCCATGTATACTGGTTTATGTGCATAGATTACTACAAACATGTAGTAATCTCTGATAGTAGTTAGTATTTCTGAAGAATTGGTGGTAATATCCCCTTTATTGTTTCTTATTGCATCTATTTGATTCTTCTCTCTTTTCTTTTTTTCTAATCTGGCTAGCTGTCTGTCTATTTTGTTGATCTTTTCAAAAAACCAGGTCCTGAATTTATTGATCTTTGAGGTTTTTTTTTGTGTGTGTCTCTATCTCCTTCAGTCCTGCTCTGATCTTAGTTATTTCTTGTATTATACTAGCTTTTGAGTTTTCATGATCTTGCTCCTCTAGCTCTTCCAATTTTGATGATACAGTGTCAATTTTAGATCTTTCCTTGCTTCTCATGTGGGCATTTATTCCTAAATATTTCTCTCTAGACATTGCTTTAAATGTGTGCCAGAGATTCTGGTAACTTGTATCTTTGTTCTTGTTGGTTTCAAAAAATATCTTTATTTCTGCCTTCATCTCATTGTTTATCCAGTCAGCATTCAAGAGCCATTTGTTTAGTTTTCAGAAAGTCCTGTGGTTCTGAATTAGTTTCTACAGATCAAAAGACAAAAACCACATTATTATCTCAATAGATGCAGAAAAGGCCTTCCACAAAATTCAACAGCCCTTTATGCTAAAAACTGTGAATAAACTATGTTCCAGCTGAATGAATCTCAAAATAATAAAAGCTAGTTATGACAAACTCACAGCCAATATCATACTGAATGGGCAAAAACTGGATGCATTCCCTTTGAAATCTGGCAGTAGACAAGGATGCCCTCTCTCACCACTCCTATTCAATATAGTATTGGAACTTCTAGCAAGAGCAATCAGGCAATCAAATGAAATAAAGGGTATTTAATTAGAAAAGGAGAAAGTCAAATTGTCTCTATTTGCACATGACATGATTGTATATTTAGAAGACCC
This sequence comes from Saguinus oedipus, assembly GCA_031835075.1. Taxonomy (NCBI): domain Eukaryota; kingdom Metazoa; phylum Chordata; class Mammalia; order Primates; family Cebidae; genus Saguinus; species Saguinus oedipus. The sequence continues at coordinate 62,551,231 of CM063171.1, read as the reverse complement.
CATCATCTTCGGGCAAAATCTCCTGAAACTGATAAGGAACTTAAGCAAAGCCTCAGGATACAAAATCGATGTGCAGAAATCACAAGCATTCCTATACACCAACAATAATAGACTAAAACAAACCACTGCTCAAGGAAATAAGAGAAGACTTAAACAGATGGAAAAATATTCCATGCTCATGGTTAGGAAGAATCAATATTTTGAAAATGGCCATACTGCACAAAGTAATTTATAGATTCAATGCTACCTATAACCCTCTTCACAGAAATGGAAAGAAAAACATCTTAAACTTCATATGGAACCAAAAGAGAGCTTCAAAGCCAAGACAATCCTAAGCAAGAAGAAAAAAGCTGGAGGCATCATGCTACCTGACTTCAAACTATACTACAAGGCTACAGTAATCAAAACAGCATGGTACCATTATCAAAACAGAGATATAGACCAATGGAACAAAACAGATGCCTCTGAGGCAACGCTACACATCTAAAACCATCTGATCTTAGACAAACATGACAAGAACAAGCAAGGGGTAAAGGATTTCCTGTTTAATAAATGGTGTTGGGAAAACTGGCTAGCCATGTGCAGAAAGCAGAAACTGGACTCCATCCTGACACCTTACATGAAAATTAACTCCAGATGTATTAAAGACTTAAACATAAGACCTAACACCATAAAAACCCTAGAAGAAAACCTAGGAAAACCATTCAGGACACAAGCATAGGCAAGGACTTCATGACTGAAACAACAAAAGCATTGGCAACAAAAGCCAAAATAGACAAATGAGATCTAATTAACTCCAGACTTCTGTACAGCAAAAGAAACAATCATTAGAGTAATCTGGCAAACAACAGAATGGGAAAAATTTTTTGCAATCTACTCATCTGACAAAGGGATAATATCCAGAATCTATAAAGAACTAAAACATATTTATAAGAAAAAAACAAACCCATTCAAAAGTGGATGAAGGACATGAACAGACACTTTTCAAAAGAATACATACATGAGACCAACAAACATGAAAATATGCTCGTCATCACTGTTCATTAGAGAAATGCAAACCAAAACCAATTTGAGATACCATCTCAGGCCAGTTAGAATGGCGATCATTAAAAAATCTGGATACAACAGATGCTGCAGAGGATGTGAAGAAATAGGAACATTTTTACACTGTTGGTGGGAGTGTAAATTAGTTCAACCACTGTGGAAGACAGTGTGGTGATACCTCAAGGACCTAGAAATAGAAATTCCATTTGACCCAGCAATCCCATTACTGGGTATATATCCAAAAGATTATAAACTGTTCTACTATAAAGACACATGCACATGCATGTTCATCATGGCACTATTTACAATAGCAAAGACCTAGAGCCAACCCGAATGCCCATTGATTATCATCTGAACAAGGAAAATGTGGCACATATACACCATGGAATATTATGCAGCCATAAAAAATGATGAGTTCGTGTTCATTAGGAACATGGACGAGTCTGGAAACCATCATTTTCAGCAAACTGACAAAAGAACAGAAAATGAAACACCACATGTTCTCACTCATAGGTGGATGTCAAACATGAGAACACGTGGACACAGGGAGGGGAGCATCACACACTGGGGTCTGCTGAGGGGAATAGAGGAGGGACACTTGGGGATAGGGAAGTTGGGGAGGAATAACATGGAAAGAAACACATTGCCATATATGTCCCTTGCAACAATCCTGCATGTTCTGCACATGTACCACAGAACCTAAAGTGCAATAAAATATATTAAAAGAAAAAAAACTACAAGTAAAAATATTAGTAAGGACATCGTACATGTATGTATGTGTGTGCTTATGTGTGCTACTGTGTAGTTAGAAACATTGTATAAGTAATATAGTCATTGGATATTGTAAAAAATGACATCTTCATGTACTAGACAGTATAAAAGTGAAAGTTCTACAGCTTTTAAGAAGGCAGTTTTTGTTCTCCTGAACAAAATATGATAATGGTGAATACTGATTTCAAAAGAGTGAAGATGGGCTTTAATATTCTCAGGGGAGGAACCCTAACATATTGATTAAGCATGTAGGCAGTGAAAATTATACTACCTGGGTTTCACTCTCCCACCTAGCTACATTCATGACAGCAGGTCAGTTAAATTTGCTTAGCCTATATTACTAATTTATAAAACAGAAAAATAAATAATAGTTATCTCATAGGTTTGTCATGAGAAATAAATTGTACCTTTGCAGAATTTAAAAGAGTATATAAAAATAAACTTTTCATGTTGCTTTATTTTGGAGGTTTAGTCCAGGAATTAATAGGTATATATTCTTAAATAGAATTACCTAGATAGGATCCATGTTGTACTACGGTGTATTCTCTAAGATATATAGAAATTCAAATTACACAGTGTATTGACTTCTCTAAAATTGAAAAAAGAATTTTAATTAATTTGTATAAAAATTGTTAAAGTAATACCATAAATATTAGCATTTTTATTTAAAGCAAGTGTTCTCTGTAATCTATTTTTCCTTTTGTCCAAATGACATTTTTCATATTTCATCTTTCATTGGCACAGTCTCCTAATTTTGAAGCATAGAACTTTATCTTAAACAGACAGATGTGCTTTCCTAATTTTCCCAAGTTTTAAAATGTGATTGACACTCCATTTCCCTGACAATGTGGTGAAATCCCTTTCTATCTTTGTCTACAGATTGCATATTTTCAAGGGAGCTCTTACCCATTCTTTGAAGCAGGGGATCCCTGTCAGTCACTATAGCCTATTGTAATTTTCTGAAATTTGTGCATTGATCCTTAATCTATGTCCCCAGAAAAGCTTGTAGTTTTTTTTTTCATTATTTTATTTGACTTGCTAAGTTTACCATTCTAATGAAAGGATTCCGAGTCACAGTTATAGCAGTTTCATACTGTCCTTGCAGAGATCACAAAGATTCACTATAATTTCACACATCTGTCAAGTCAACCTTATCCACCTCCCATCAATTATAACAGTCCACCAAGTATCTAGCAGATTTTGACATTTATATCTTTATTGGCAATAATCTAAAAAAGGACTTCGCTTGTATTTGAAGAATGAAGATGCTTAAAAGTTACAATCTCTGATGCTGGCATTGGAAGATTTTGAATGCCTGAATCTCTTAGCTTCTCTCATGATCCCTTTTACTTTATAATGCTTTCAAGATACCTTCAAATAGTTGAGCTGGAATTAAGTGAATCCTACAGTTCAGCTCTCCTATAGAAGCCAATGGGAGAGGAAATTGAAGGTCTTTCAGATTAAAAGTTCAAATTGTGATGATTGCACCTTTTAGCCTCCAAACTGGCTTTTACCTTGATCTCCCTAAGCCTATTCAGTTCATCATATTGAAAAGATTATGACATTTTAGAAATCACTTTGGGGGGAGTATTCCATTTCCATTCAATGACTAAGGCATTCCCTGGGCTTACAGTAATATCCTGCAGTGTTTCATTTTTTAATGTGGAAGTAATTCTTATGTTCATAAAGTTTGTGCCTTTTTAAATCACACAAGGAAATCTTATACTTTAATGTGAGATAAACTGATAGAAATCATTCACTATACATTGACTGGTCCAAAAGGAAAAGCTTATCAAAGATAAGCAACTGCTAGCCTCAGCCACTTTAAACATCAGGAAGAGGACATCACAGGACAAGAAAAAAAATCACACAAAACAGTCTTCTGATGCAAAAATTTTGATTTCAGATATCAAAGACAAATTTTTATTTTGTACAAATATGAATTTTTATTTTCTACAAATAGTACTTGGACAATTTCTTCAATAACATGCATTCCTTGAAAACGATATTAAAAAAACTAAGAAGCAAGAGAAAAATTCTTCCTGTACTTGAAGACAAGCGTGTATCACTGCATAATTTTTAGGTTTATTCTACACATGAGCCCATGGCCTCAAACAGTCCTCCTTCCTTGTCCTCCCAATGTGCTAGGATTATAGACATGGTTCACCACACCCAGTCTGCAGTTGTGCCTTGTCATATAACTAGAAGTCATATAATAAGCTGCCTCTAGCTATTATTATTACTACTATTAGGTTAAGATTGCTTTGGCTATTCAGGCTCTTTATTGGTTCCATATTAATTTTAGTTTTTTTCTACTTTTGTGAAAAATAATGATGGCATTTTGATAGGAATTATATTGAATCTGTAGATTGTGATGGTATATTCATTTAAATCATAATGATTCTTCTTATCCAGGAGCACAAGATGATTTTCAATTAGTTTGTGCCATCAACAATTTATTTGTTATTTGTTATTATTATTTTTTTTTTTGGTGGGAGGTGAAATAGATACTCTGTCACCCAGGCTGCAGTGCAATCATTCAATCTTGGCTCACTGCAGACTCCTCCTCCTGGATGAAAGTTATTCTCTTGTAGCTGGGATTACAGGTGCCCACCACCATGCCAGGATAATTTTTATATTTTTAGTAGAGACAGGGTTTTACCTTGTTTAGTAGAAACAGGGTCTCTAACTCCTGACCATAAGTAATCCACCTGTCTTGGCCTCCCAAAGTGCTGGGATTAGAGGCACTAATCCCAGCCTCTATGTATCCAGCCCATCTACAATTTCTTCATCAGTGTTTTGCAATTTTTCTTGTAGAGATTGTTTACCTCCTTTATTTAATGTACCCTTAATTATAAATGATATTAACTTCTTGATTTGGCTCTCATTTTGATTGTTATTGCTGTAAAAATTCTACTGAGTTTCCTACATTGATTTTGTATCCTAAAACTTTACTGAAGTCTCTTATCAAAGATAGTAGTCTTTCAGAGGAGTCTTTCGGGTTTTCTAGGTATAAGATCATATTATCAGCAAACAAAGATTATTCGACTTTCTCTTTACCAATTTGGAGATTTTTTTTTCTTTCTGATTGCTCTGTCTAGCCCTTTCAGTACTCTGCTGAATACAAGTGGTGAAAGAGGGCATCCTTTTCTCATTCTAGTTTTTAGTATGAATGCTTTCAAATTTTCTCTATTCATTAGGATATTGGGAGTGGGTTTGTTACAAATGGCGTTTATTATTTTCAGTTATGTTCCTCCTTCCCTGGGTTAGTTGAGGATTTTTATCATAAAATGATGTTGAATTTTATCAGATGCCTTTTCTGAATCTATTGAGATGATCATATGCTTTTAGTTTTCTTTTTTTGTTGTGGTCTAGTCTGGCTTTGGTATCTGGATGATAATGGCGTCATAGAATAAGTTAGGAGGATTCCTTCTTCTTAATTTTCTGGAAGTGTTTAAGTAGGAATTGTACCTGTTCTTCCTTGTGTATCTGATAAACTTTGGCTGTGAATCTGACATGTGCAGAATTTTGCTGCAAATTTATCTATTCCTAGGTTTTGTTATTGTTGTTTTCATTAGAATATTTTTATTACTAATTCAATTTCATAACTCATTATTTGTTGGTTCAGGATTTCTTACTTGCTCATCTTAGGAGTTCGTAAGATTTCAGGAATTTATCCATTTCCTTTAGGTTTTCTAGATTGTGAACACATACATTTTTATAGTAGTCTCTGATGACCTTTTGTCTTTCTGTAGTATCAGTTATATCTCATATTTATTATTTTTGATTGTGCTGATTTGAACCTTGTCTTTTGTGCTTGATTAATCTAGTTAGCAGTATATCAGTTTAATTTATCATTTCAAAGAACCAGTTTATCCTTTTGTTTATTCTATGTATCTTTTTGTTGATTTCATGTATCTTTTTGTTGTTGTTATTCTCAATATCATTAAATTCTGCTCTGATTCTGTTATGTCTTTTATTCTCCTGACTCTGAGTTTGATTACTTGTTATTTTCCTAGCTCTCTGAGGTGTGATGTCATGTTGTCAATTTGTGGTTTCTATGCTTTGATGAAGACATTTAACGCTATACGCTTCCATCTTAGCACTGCTTTTGCTGTATCCCATAGGTTGTGATATGTTGTTTCCATTTTTGTTTCAATTTTTAAAACATTTCTAACAATTTCTTCCTTGACTCAAAGATCATTCAAGACCACATTATTTAACTTTCATGTATTTGTAAAGTTTCAACACTTTCTCCTGCCATTGAATTCTACTTATGCTGAGTGCTCCAAGAATATTATTTGATATGAATCCAATTTTTAAAAATTCATTGCAGCTTCTTTTGTTGCTTAACATATTTTCTATTTTGGAGAATGTTTCATATGCTGATTCTAAGAATGTATATTCTGTGATTGTTGGGTAGAATGTACTCTAAATATCTGCTAGGTCCATTTGATCTAAAGTCCAATTTAAGTTTAGTGTTTCTTCACTGATTTTCTCGTTGATGATTTGTCTAGTCTTTCAAGTGAGGTGTTTAAGTTCCCCCCAATGTTATGTATTGCTGTCTATGTTTTTCTTTAGGTATAGTAAAATCTGATTTATAATCTAGTTGCTCTAGTATTGGGGCAGACATGTTTAGAATTGTTATATCCTCTTGTTGAATTGATCATTTTACCATCACATAATTATCTTCTTCATCTTTTTTATTGTAGTTGATTTAAAGCCTAGTTTATTGGTGTAAATACAGCTACTTCTGCTCACTTTTACTTTCCATTGTGTAAATATATTTTATACCCCTTTACCTTCTGTCTATGTGTCTTTACCAGTAAGGAGCACTTTTTGAAAGCAGCATGTAGTTGGTTCATGTTTTTTAATCAATTTTATTATTCTAATTATTTTAAGTGAACCATTTAATTAATTTACATTCAAAGTCAATATTGATATGTGAGATTTTATTCCTATGATAATGTTAATTGTCATCTAGAAGTGTAGATTCTGTTTCTCTCCTTTTTTTTCTATTTGTATTTGTGGTTTGGTGATATCCTGCTGTATTTGTGTTATTTATTTATTTCCCTCTTTTGTATATTTGTTTTATAAAACCTGTGAATTTTATGTTTTCATGTGTTTTTGTAATAGGGAATAGTGATGTTTTATTTCCATATTTAAATCTCCTTGAGTATTTCTCTAGTAGGGCCAGTCTAGAGGTGACAAATTACCTCAGCATTTGCTTTTTTTGGAAATACTTTATTTCTTCTTATTTATAAAGTTTGTTGGACAGAAAACAGAATTCCTGGTTGGCAGTTTTTTGTCATTAAGCACTTTGAAAATAGAATCCCAATCTATTTGTGCTTGTAAGGTTTCTGCTGTGATGCCCCACTGTTAGTCTGATGGAGTCTCTTTTATAGGTGACTACAAGTTTCTTTATTGTTAATTTTAAAATGTTTCCTTCATGTTGACTTTAGACAGTTTTATGACTGTATGATGTGGTATGACCCTTCTTGTAATGTATTTATTGGATTCTGTTGGCCTCTTGTATTGGGATGTCTAAATCTCTTGCTAGACTAAAGTTTTCCTCAATTATTTACTCAAATAGGTGTCTAGACTTTTTGTTTTTTTCCACTTCTTCTTAAATACATATAATTCATAAGTTCAGTCATTTTACATGTTCCATACTTCTTGATGGCTGTGTTCATTCTTTAAAAACAAATGTATTTATTTTTATGTGACTGGATTAACTTTTGTCTAACTGTATTTCATCTGACTTGTCTTCAGATTCTGAGACTCCTTCTTCTACTTGGTCTAGTCGATTACCAAAGCATTCCACTATATTTTGTCATTCCTTAAATAGTTTTTAATTTTTTAATTTTCAGAAGACTTCCTGGCTTTTTTGAAAAGATATCTATTTTCTTACTGATTTCTCATTCTTGACTTCTGTCTGTTTTTAGTGGTGTAAACACTGTTTGATCTCCCTGGTGATATAGAGCTTTAGTGTGGTGACTTTCTCAAATGGCAGTTATAGCAGCAGTGTACAAATTGCATGCCAGTAAGTGGTGCTTGAACTATATTAACCAGAGGTACTCAGGTGTCCCAGGCAATGGTTTGGGCTGTGGAACTCTCAGTGGTCTCAGTCCACTGCTCCTCCTCCAAGTTGGGAGGAAGAAAGGGGTGAAGCTGGGTGGAGTTGTGATTGGAAAGTCCGCACTCAGGTTCTCTAATGATTGTGCAAGCACTGGTCTCAAGAGGAGTCAGATGGCAATTCTCAGGCCCCTAGAGCAATGCTCCAAGCAGAAGCAGAGCAACTGCTACCATACCAAAGACCCATCATGACAGTCCAGGCTCCACAACTTAGGAGGTGGTAGTGGAATCTGGTTCACATTCATGCTTCCAACCTGAGGGGCTCTCTCCCATGGCCCAATGCTGGTTGCAAGTTGGAACAGTTGGCTAAGTCATAAGCAGTTTCTGTTTTACACAGCAAAACAACCCAGACTATAAAACTTGCTGCCTAAGTCAAAACTGTTGTTCTTAGGCTAAACCTTTCCTGGTCTAATCCCATGAAGTTGGGCTATCCAAATCCAGTGCCCATGGCTTGAGCTCACACCACACTTCTCTCTTAGTGAAGGCTCCTCCTCCCTTGCTTTAGAGTAGATCACAAATTCCCATCTGGAGACTCTTCCAACACCTGACTGCTGCCATTGCTGGCTGGCCAGTTCCCATGAAGCCCACTGTGAGTTAGGATTAAAAATGGCCTCCTTTTATCAGTGCCCAGTTCTGCAAGTGTCTGTAGGGCATGTCACAGTGCCACTCCTTCTCAGTTTCTTCACTGCTCCCTAAATAAGATTCAGGGCTTGGGCTGGGCATGGTGGCTCACACCTGTAATCCCAGCATTTTGGGAGGCTGAGGCTGGCAGATCATGGGATCAAGAGATCGAGACCATCATGGCCAACATGGGGAAATCCCATCTCTACTAAAAAACATAAAAATTAGCTGGGGGGTGGTGGCACCCGCCAGTAGTCTGAGGTACTTGGGAGGCTGAGGAAGGAGAATTGCTTGAACCCAGGAGGCAGAGGTTGCAGTGATCCAAGATCCCTAAATGTGTGTCTCAAAAACAATCTCTCCCCCTCTGATGCACTGAGGATTCACTCACAGTTTTTCTGTTTGTTTGTTTGTTTGTTTTTGCTGGATCCACCACATAGGCTGCTGCCCACTGTATTTTTCCCAGGTCTTGAAGCTATTTTTGGTTTTATGTGAACTCCTGTGTTGCTTCTTAGATGTATTTCACAATGTGAATCTCTAAATACTATAACATTATTTCTTAGTGGATGAAGCATGCTGTCTGTATTTGCCTGTTTTCATGCTGCTGATAAAGAAATTCCAAAGACTGGGTAATTTATACTAAAAAAAAAAAAAAAAAAAAAAAAAAAAAAAAGAAACCAGGTTTAAAGGGCTTACAGTTCCACTTGGTTAGGGAGACCTCACAATCATGTCAGAAGGTGAAAGGCACATCTTACATGGCAGCAGAGAAGAAAGAATGAGAGCCAAGTGAAAGAGGAAACCCCTTTCGAAACCAGATCTCATGAGACTTATTCACTCCCAGGAGAACAGTATGGAGGAAAACTGCCCCCCCCTCCGATAAATTTATCTCCCAATAGGTTCATTTTACAACATATAGGAATTATGGGGGCTACAATTCAAGATGACATTTGGGTGGGGACACAGCCAAACCATATCTTTCTGCCCTAACCCCTGACAAATATCATGTCCTCATATTTCAAAACTAATTGTGCCTTCTCAAAAGTCCCACAAAGTCTTAACTCACTTCAGCATTGACTCAAAAGTCTACAGCCTAAAGTCTCATCTGAGACAAAGCAATTTTCTTCCTCTTATGAGCTCATAAAATCAAAAGCAAGTTAGTCACTTCCTATATCCAATGGGGGTACAGGAATTGAGTAAATACAACCATTCAATATCTGAGAAATTGGCCCAAACAGGGGCCTACAGTCCCCATGCAAGTTCAAAATCCAGTGGGGCAGTCAAATATTAAAGATCCAAAATTAACTCCTTTGCCTTCATTCTCACATTCAGATAATACTGATGCAAGAGGTGGGTTGCCATCGCCTTGAGTTTCTCTGATTCTGTTGCTTTGCAGGGTAAAGACCCCCTTTTGGCCTATTTCACAGGCCAACATTGAGTTACTGTGGCTTTTCCTGGTGTATGGTGCAAGATGTTGGTGGATCTACCATTCTGGGGTCTGAAGGGTGGCGGCCCTCTTCTCACAGCTCCACTAGGTAGTGCCCAAGTAGGGGCTCTGTGTTAAGGCTTCAACCCCACATTTCCCTTCTGCACTGCCCTAGCAAGGGTTCTTGGTGAGGCCTCCACTCCTGCATCATAATTCAACTTGGACATTTCTGTACATCCTCTGAAATCTAGATTGAGGTTCCCAAACCTCAATTCTTGACTTCTGTGTACCCACAGGCTTACAACCACATGAAAGCTGCCAAGCGTTTGGGCTTGTAACCTCAAGCAATGGCCTGAGCTGTGCCTTGGCCCTTCTTAGACATGAATAGAGTGGCAGGGATGCAGGGCATTAAGTCCCTAGGCTGCACACAGCAGGGGGGCTCTGGACTCTGCCCACAAAAGCATTTTTTTCTCCTAGGCCTCCAGGCTTGTGATAGGAGGGCCTGCTGCAATGATCTCTGACATGCCTTGGAGACATTTTCCCCATTATTTTGGTGATTAATATTTGGCTCTTCTTACTTATGCCAATTTCTTTTGCCAACTTGAATTTCTCCTTGGAAAATGCTTTTTCTCTTTTCTATTAACTGTCAGGCTATAATTTTTTGAGCTTTTATGCTCTGTTTCCCCTTTAAAACTGAATGCTTTCACAGCACCCAAGTCACTCTTGAATGCTTTGCTGCTTAGAAATTTCTTCTGCCAGGTACCCTAAAGCATTTCCTTCAGGCTCAAAATTTCACAAATCTCTAGGGCAGGAAAAAATTCCTTCAGTCTCTTTGCTGAAACATAGCAAGAGTCATATTTACTCTGGTTTCCCACAAGTTCCTTATCTTTATTTGAAATCACCTCAGTCTGGATTCCATTGTTCATAACTTTATCAGCTTTTTGGTCAAAGCCATTCAACAAGTCTCTAGAAACCTCCAAACTTCCCCACATTTTCCTGTCTTCTTTTGAGTTCTCCAAACTGTTCCAACCTCTGCTGGTTACCCAGTGCCAAAGTTGCTTCCACATTTTCAGGAATCTATATAGCAACATCCTACTCCCAGTAACAATTTACTGTATTAGTCTGTTTTAACACTGCTGATAAAGACATACATAAGGCTGAGTAATTTCTAAAGAAAAAGAAGATTCATGGTCTCACCAAGATTCAGTTCACATGGCTGTGGGTGCCAGAAGGTGAAAGGCACATCTTACATGGTGGCAGATGAGAGAAAATGAGAGTGAAGCAAAAGGGGAAGCCCTGTATAAAATCAGATCTAAAAAGACTTATTCACTACCATAAGAAGAGCATGGGGGAAAGTTGCCCCCATGATTCAATCAACTCCCATTGGGTTTTTCCCACAAGTGTGGGAATTATGGGAATTATGGGAACTGCAATTCAAAATAAGATTTGTGTGAGGACACAACCAAATCATATAATCATCAAAGCATGCTCCACCATTTTTTTTGGAGATAAAGAAATAAATTACAAAGATCTATTTCAAACATCATTTGTTGTTTCACTAGAGAAAATTGATCCTGCTTATTTTATTATTTTAATCTTTGAATTGGACTCATTTATTCTTAACTTTTCTGTCGTTCATGTCAACAGAGAAAAGTAGAATTCTGCTTCTAATTTTTATACCATTATTCTTATTTAATATAAGAATATTGGTAAGGACTTATTTAATATAAGTTCTTGCAAAATAATAAGAGACGTCAACTGTTTCTTTGCTAAATTGTCAGAAGCTAGAAAATCTGATTATATTTCTGCTCATGTTGAAGTTAGCACCTGTTAGAAAACATAATAAAATTGTAAAGGACAATAGAAAAAGAGAAACTCATCTTGTTTGGAAGACCTCAAGGTGAAGAGTAAAGAACTTAAGATATTCTTATTACTATTCACTATTGTATCATAAAACAAGTCAAACAGAATATTGTTATTCTGACCTTTCCCCTTTTTGTCAATGTTTGTGTAACATATTGATCTTGTTTTTATAACCCTTTCTATAAGAATTGTGTATAAAAGTTATATTTCTGGTCTTTTTCTCAACCTCCCATGCAAATCAGTTCACAAATTTGTAGAAATGAAATCTGAAAACAGTGATCGTCTTCAGTTAAGAATACTGTAGTAAAAATGTTATATAAGCTTATCGAAAGTACTGACTCTATATCCAAATAAAGGAAAGAGATAGTATTATCTGCTTGTTTGTAGCTTGTTTTTCTTACTTTTTAAAATCTTAGTGGAAATATTACCATATGAGTCTACATAATACACTAATCAAACATTATTACTGAATGCATAACACCCTATATTTTATATATTTTTATGTTTTTTAACCATGGTTTTTATTAACAAGCTTTCACATTGTTTATATTTTGGGATTTTTTCTATTATAAAAATGCAAGTATTCTGTTATGTACAAATATATATATATATTATGTCATTATAGAACTTAAGATGTGTATATCAATCAATCAACATCTGATGACAGATGTTATTTGATTGCTCTCTAAAATTATAGAATGATTCACATTCTTAACAAAATATGTAAGAAGAAATTTTTATTCAGATCCCCAGAAGGAATAAATATCATCTGTCCCATATTTGGCAATATGATGGGTATAAAGTGTTATACTAGTGTTTCTTTACTTTTCATATTTGTGATTAGCAATATTTTTGAACATTGTCTATCATGGTTTTTATCTATTTCTAATTCCTGTTCTTTGACATGTATTTTTATGTCAACTGGGTAAAATTGAATTTTTCATGATTTCTAAATGCCTTTTTAATATAACCATTACCCACATATCTCTCATTTGTACTATAAAGCATTTTAATATTCTTGACATAATGGATAATTTTTTTGGCCAAATCACATCGGACTTTATAAACATTCATTATTAATTCCTTTGTCAGAGCAAATAAATATTATTTATTCTAATTTGGCCAATAGGTAATGTATGAAATGAATACTTGAAATATTTACTATGTTTATGGAAGTAAGTGAAAAATGAATCTGATTTTCAAAAAGTGCCATGAAACGGAATGTTATGTTTAACATTTAACAGTGACTATATTTGAAAACTATTTTAGACTGTATCTAAAGATATATTTGAGGTTGGACATGGTGAGAATTTACAAGTGAAACAAATAAATGCAATCTATACAGCGTGGCGCAAAGCAAGTGGGGTCGGAGATTTGTAAACCCTGAGAGAAAGAGAGATGTAGAGACGGCTGCTATTCCTTCCCTGGTGAATTTCCAGTGCCTCATCTTTCCCATTGCATTCCTGGTATAGGGAGATGGTGCACTATCTGTAAAATGAAAATAACATATTTTAAAATCACATAGGTCAAATTACATCATGCCTTTATTAGACAGATATTCTTACTGAAATAAATTTACACAGAGGACATAAAATGATAATTTGATTTATTTTCTTACATATATATTTAAATATTCTACATCATGAAACATAACACATATGAAATTATATTACCAAGCAGTAGGCTTATATTGTCTATAATAGCCACACCATAGCCACTACCACTACCACTTTTGGTCACATACATTGTAGTAAGTCCAATGTAAGGTGTGTTATAACTACAAAATACACAGTGGATTTCACATTATTTATGTGAGAAAAATAACGTAGATGCTGTATATATTACATACATATACATAATACAATGTGTAGATGTAGATACCAAAAGCCATTTACTCTTTCACCATTGAACATGATGTTAGCTCTACGTATGAAGTTGTTGCCCTTTAAGTTAAGGAAATCAATTTATATTATTACATTGCAGGATATTAAAATTAAATGTGTCCTAGATATTTTTCAAGTGCTTTTTCTTCATCTATTGAAACAACTATGTTTAAGCTATTACTGCCATTTACAAATTTAATATTTAGATTGTAATATTTTACTTATGTATTTCACTCTTATTTTCCTGTCTTAAAAACTGATTAATATGTTAAAACCAAAGCCACTGACTAAAAGGGGAACACTTCAGCTGCGTATGGTTGAAATCATTTCACAGAAAGTAATAATAATAAACAGAAACAAGATACAATTATATCAAACTATACTTTTGAGCAGAGAATGAATTCTGCCAATATTTTGTAAACCAAACTCTATAGATCATTCAAACTATAAACTTTAGTTCTCGAAATCAAGAAAGTACCAAAAATTAGTAGAAGTAAATTTTAAATAAATAAATAGAATGTGGTTTTGCTTTGTTTTTGACAGGACACATCTTTTTATTTCATTCATAATGGGTCTCCTTTGTAACCTGAATTATTCTTTTGAATTAGGAGAGATGATGCTTGTCTTTGACCTTGATTATTTCTACTTATGACAGATTGAAAATATTTGGATGTAGATTAAAATTTGAAAGGGTATCTTTAAGCTTAATTTTTCTGAGTTGATTATGAGAAATATTTTCCATCAAAGGCTAAAAGATAAAGAAAATAATTCTAGTCATATTTTTATTAAGCATATAAAAAGTAATATGAAGTGCATTATATGAAGAAATATATATTTATAAAAAGTACATATTTTATAGAGTCATGGAATAAATATTATACTGCCATAAAATTATTAATATTATTATTAAAAGGTTTTAAACGACTTCTGGATTTTTCTCAATTTCATGTCTAAAATTTCATTCTTACTAAAAATATATATATTTTGGGTTGTTTTTTGTATATGATATGGAATAAAAGTCTAATTTAATTACACATGGGATTGCATCAATCTGATAATCTTCTGCACAGCAAAAGAAATAAGAGTGAAAAGACAACCCACTGACTGGGAGAAAATATTTGTAATTTATACATCTGATAAAGTGGCTAATATCCAAAATATATAAGAAACTCAATATCAAGAAAATATGAAACTGAGTAAGAAATAGGCAAAGGACCTAAGTAGACATTCTCAAAAGAAAAACAAATAGACAGTAGATACACTATATGATAAAATGCTCATAATCACTGTATCCATCTATTGCCACACTACTAATAAAGACATACCCAAAAATGGGTAATTTATAAAGAAAATGAGGTTTAATGGACTCACAGTTCCACATAGCTGGAAAGGCCTCATGATCATGGCAGAAGGTGAAGGAGGAGCAAAGACACGTCTTTCATGATGGCAGGCTGGAGAACCTATGCAGGGGAACTGCCCTTTATAAAACCATCAGATCTCATGAGACTTATTCACTGAGAGAAGAACGGCATGGGAAAAATCCACCCCCATGATTCAATTACTTCCCACTAGGTCCCTCCCATGACAGGTGGGGATTATGGGAACTACAATTCAAGATGAGATTTGGGTGGGAACATAGCCAAAGCATATCAATCACTAATCATAAGAGAAATGTATATTAAAACCACAGTGATGTATTATCTCATACCCCTTAGAATGGCTATTTCCAGAAAGATGAGATATAGCAACTGCTAGCAAGGATATGGAGAAAAAGGAGTTTGTGTTTCAATATAACTTGATACAACCATTATGAAAAAGAGTATGAACTTTCCCCAGAAAACAAATACAGTATTATTAAATGATCCAACAGTCCCACTAATGGATGTATATCCAAAACAATTGAAATCAGTATGCCAGAGCTATATGCACTCCCTTGTTCATTGCAGCATTATACACAGTAGGTAAAATATGGAGGCAACTCATGTTTCCATCATTGGACATATGGATTTAAGAATATATATATATTGTATTCTATTGTGTGTGTGTGTGTGTACATATACACACACACACACACACACACACACACACACACAATAGAATACAATTCAGGCTGAAAAAGGAGAGAATTTTGTTATTTTCAACAACTCAAGTGCACCCGAAAAAAATGATAAGTATATAAAGCAATAAATTTCTTATTTATTTTGATGTAATCATTCCACAATGTAAACAAATATCAAAAGGTCCTATTATACCCCATAAATATATAATACATATAACTGTTGTTTGTTAATTAAAACAGTTATTCCAAATAAATATATGAAAATAAAAATAAATTACCATGTATGTTCTTATGAGAAGACATAATTGCTTAGTTAGATTCCAATGACAAACTCTTAAGTCATATACCTACCAAACACATTATTAATTTTTTGGTTACCATTTTGAAATTTATTCATCTTTTAGAGTTCAGTTAAGATCCATTAGGCTAAAGCTATGTCAAAATTTCTATTTTTTATTGGAGCAAACATTTAGTAAATATTTCAATGTCTGTCTTGGCTGTAACCAAATACCAATGTGTTTACTTAACACGTTGAAACCAACTCTGTCTATTATTCTGTTTATGCTGGTTCAATAGGTATCATAGAAAACAAGTGTTCTAAGGTGACACTAATTCGCATTTGCAGCACTTTGAGCTTCAGTTTATGCTCCCTGGTTATTCAGAAAATGCAAGACATTTTCTTCAAAGACCAAGGCAAGAAGATAACATACATTATTATCATGGTGAAGAGGAGTTTGAAACTTTAAGAGAAATTAAAACCTTCCCACTTTAATGTGCTCTACAAACTGTTGCCAAAACATTTTTCTCAAAATAGTTCCTATGTTTACAAATCACACCTCAGATTATTCTTAACCACTGGATATGATTCTACATCCACACTCCACACTGTCTGACACAACAACAATCTTTTATTGTCCTTTCTGAGCTCAATCATTTACCATATTTATAAAGAAGGTCCCTATCTGTACATTTTGAACTCAGCTTTTTACTCATGGGTTTTTAAATTTAATGTTAAGACTTTGTCTTTACTCTTTCAAAATACATTCTTAAAGAACTTTTAGGTCTGACTCATTCTGGCTGCAGAGATTCATCTTTGACTCTGACTCAGATATTTTCTTGCTCAACTTTTTAATATTAGCTTTTACTCCATAATATTTTTTCTACTTGCCAAACATTTGTTGCATATGTGTGTATGTATATATGTATGCTATCATTTTAACTTTACTCAACTTTGTTTTGTCATGAATTTAAGAAAAGAAGCAATCAAATAAGTTAAAGGATAAGGGAGGGAGATAGGAGAAAATTAAATATATTTAGTATATATTGATTTAATTCAGAATTGTAAGCATATTGCGGTGCTTTTACTTCAGGGTAGATAACAATTACCTTGAGTAGAAGGACAAAATAATTTTCCCAAATATATAATCTTTTTAATGTTACCTATAAAATAACATATTCCCTGTAGTTCTAAAATAAAACCAGATCTTCTGATATGCTGGTAAATGACAACTGGATATGCCTACTATAATTGCAGTGATTAAAAACAAAGTTTTAATGATCTAAAAGAAATGTGGGATTAATATACTCATTGTTTACTGCTAAGTTATTTCTACTGCCTGTATGTCTGTTTCCCATTTGTAAAATTGACTTATAATGTCTATCTCAGTTTTACTATGAGAAGATAAAATGTGACACATATGAAGTTCTTGCTGTATTTTTGCTACCTATAAGAAACCCTCTACGCATTAGCTACTATCATTCTTATTGTTCTTAGAGGAAAATGATGTCCACTTGAAAAATTGAGGAATACATTTTTCTGTAAAAGTATTTGGATTTACTATCTCCAGGGAAACCATAGGACACATTCTGCTCCTGCTTACGAGGATTTGAGAAACTTTATTTTTTTAGCATGTTGTTTATAATAATTCAGAAACAATTATCTCAAATATAGTCCACTAAGTTATGTTATTTTTCTTGAATACTAAAGACAACTTAAAATTAAAAGGAGCCTTCTTTTTTGGTCTTAACATGTTAGAAATGTGAACAAATATAAGATTTAGTTAAAGTGTGTTCCAAAATGACTCTTCAACATAGTTACTATGACATATTAAAAACAAAATTATAGTCCCTTAAAAAATCTTGAGTAAATGCTACATTAAAGATAATCATTTGATTTATTTTAAATTTTAGTACAAAAAAATTAGCATTTAGTAAATTGTATTTGCTTACATGCCTTAAATCTAATTTGGTAAAAAGCATATGCTCATCAATTACTTAAGAGCTAGGTTTGGAACAGACTGTGCAGCATATGGATTAAAATTCTATTATTGAGCCCTATAAAGCATTTCACACAACAAGACATTGATCAATATGTTCTGAATTTTTAACTTCACTTCAGTAATACTCTTCATACTGAGGTTTTATCATTTGTGAATTTCTTTATATAATAAATGTTAATTTGTTGACCATAGGCGTGCTCACTGAGGAAGGAGAATTTGTACCATCAATATTGGCATACTGTTGGAACCCAATCAGTATAAATAAAAAGTTGTTGTAATAAAATCATCCATCATCATTTTAAAACTAAAGTATAGACAATGATAAATGTATACTTCCATATTTACTATATTTCCTGAAGTGTCATAAAGATTAATTATTTTATTGCTATTTAAATAGTGTTCATTGCTTCCATTTCTTGGCAGACTGACTTGTATAAAGTGTAAAAAATTACTCTTTGTTTCTTAAAAATGCACTATGAGTTTACCAATAGAAAAATGTTTATTTAAAACAAAAAATTCTGGAGAAAAATAATACATTTTGTCAGTTTTCACTGCATTTGTATCTATTCTTTTCACATTCAAAAGTTTACCTATTGCTTTTACTTTATAAAATTATCTTACTGATTTTCAAAAGGAAGAAAATACTATATATAGTTCTCATAGTGACTCATATCAGGTCTTTTTTCCGGTTGCCATTTACAAATTCATTGAACTTTATAACTTTCAATATAAAGCATCCAAAATGACTTGATTCTTAAATGTATTTTGCCACTAACTCCTATTCTTTTAATTAATATTTGCCCTCAAATATCCTAATATCTTTTGTAATATTTTATTTTAGTTTTTGTAAACCCAGGTGAAAATAAGGTAACAAAGTGTGATTAGAATATGTACTACCCCAAGGATAGAGAGCCTGAAATAATTAAGTAGTAATGTCCTTAAATCATTTCTGTGCTAATCCTACCAACAAGAAATATTAAAAGGGTTAGACATGAGTTACCATGGAATTACTCAATACATTTTCCTCTCTAACTCCAAGAAATAAAATACTGTAAAAACCAAAATAGGTTTAAACTATTGTGTCTCCTAAGGCCAATTGAGATGTCAATCACCACCTACAGAGGTCTGGACTGCAGACTCTGACTCAACGACGGATGAATAAATGCACTGTCACACCTGGTTCAGTGATTCAAGTGGGCTAAAGATGGCCATCGGCTGCTTTTAGAGGGCAACTGAAGTCAGTCAACCAAAAACCCCTGTACATCCACCCATGTATTCAGTAAAGAATTTTGTAACAGAGGTTCTAAGTCAATACACTTGTGGTTAATTAACATGGTTAAATGAGTGATTCTATGAATGATAAAAGCTTTACCTTCTGGGTCCAGAATAAACACTATTAACCAGTAGTTCCCCTTTGATCTTTCCCTGACAGGGCCATCCAGCACAATGTTTGTGCAAGTAAACAGTTAGAATAGAGGAAAAGGAATCTGGGGTAAACAGATTTAAACTAGGAAAATCTTTTTGTCATCCCTATCTCTTCCCTAGTGATGAACTGGCCACCTTCAGCCTGCCCCAATAAAACCTTTCTCAGCCTTACAACAGGTTTGAGACTAATCTATAACATTCCATAATATTTGCCAGCCACCCTGAGTGAATCTCAACAGCCAGGGTCTAGGGTATCATTGTCCAATAGAAAAATGTAACAGAAGCCTTTATTATTTTAAGTTTCCTAAGGGCCACATTAAAATAATAAAATAAAAAGAAAATAGGCAAGCTCATTATAACACTAAGTTTTGTTTAAATGAATGTAAAATGTTAACATTTCAACATGTAGTTAATATAAAAGTTATTAATGAAATAATTACTTTACACTCCTTGTTTTTTCAAAGAAGTCTTAGAAATGTAGTCTATCACATAAATGGAAGCAAAGACAAAAACTACATGATTATCTCAACAGATGCAGAGAAGGCCTCTGACAAAATTCAACAGCCCTTTATGCAAAACACTCTCAATAAACTAGGTATCAATTGAGTATATCATAAAATGATAAAAGCTATTTATGATAAACCTACAGCCAATATCAAACTGAATGGGCAAAAGCTGGCAGAACTCTCTTTCAAATCAGGCACTAGACAAGGATAGCTTCTCTGAACACTCCTATTCAATATAGTATTGGAAGTTCTAGCCAGAGCAATCAGGCAAGAAAAAGAAATAAAGCATATTCAAGCAGGAAAGGAGGACATCAAACTGTCTCTATTTGCAGAAGACATGATTGTATATTTAGAAGACCCCATCGTCTCGGCCCAAAATCTTCTCAAACTGATAAGCAACTTCAACAAAGTCTCCGGATACAAAATCAATCTGCAGAAATCACAAGTATTCCTATACACCAATAACAGACAAATAGAAAGCCAAATCAAGAGCAAACTCCCATTCACAATTGCTACAAAGAGAATAAAATACCTAGGAATACAAATAACAAAGTATGCAAATGACCTCTTCAAGGAGAATTGCAAACCACTGCTCAACAAAGTAAGAGAGGGCAAAACAGATGGAAAAACATTCCATGCTCATGGCTAGGAAGAATCAATATGATGAAAATGCCATACTGCCCAAAGTAATTTACAGATTCAACATTATCCTCAATAAGCCACCAATGACCTTCTTTACAGAACTGGGAAAAAAAAAAAAAAAACACTTTAAACTGCATGTGGAATCACAAGAAAGCCCACATAACCAATACAATCCCAAGCAAAAAGAACAAAGCCAGAGGCATCACACAGCTGACTTCCAACTGTACTACAAGGCTACAGTAATCAAAACAACATGGTACTGATACCAAAAAAGAGACATAAACCAATGGAACAGAACAGAGGCCTCAGAAGCAACACCACACATCTACAAATATCTGATCTTTGACAAACCTGACAAAAATAAGCAATGGGAAAGGATTCTATGTTTAATAAATTGTGATTTCTCAAGAATCTAGAAATAGAAATGTCATTTGACTCAGCAATTCTGTTACTGTGTATATACCCAAGGACCTATAAATCTTTCTACAGCTGGAGTGTCTGGTATGCAGGGCACCAAGTTCCTAGACTGTCCACAGCACAGGGATCCTAGGTCTAGGCCTTGAAACCGTTTATTCCTCCTAGGCCTCCAGGCCTGTGATTTGAGGGGCTGACCTAAAGACCTCTGATATACCCTGGAGACATTTTTCTCATTGTCTTGGTTATTAACATTTGGCTCCTCCCTACTTATGCTAATGTCTGTAGCCAGCTTTAATTTTTCCTCAGAAAACTAATTTTTTTTTAAAAAAAATCACATTGTCAGGCTACAAATTTTCCAAGCTTTTATCCTCTGCTTCCCTTATAAAACTGAATGCCTTTAACCCAAGTTACCTCTTGAATGTTTTGTTACTTCCACATTTCTTTTACCAGAGTCCCTAAATCATCACTCTCAAGTTCAAAGTTCCACAAATCTCTAGGGCAGAAGCAAAACACCATCAGTCTCTTCACTAAAACATCAGTCACCTTTGCTTCAGTTCTCAAGATGTTCCTCATCTCCATCTGAGATGATCTGAGCCTGGACCTTGTTTTTAATGTCACTATCAGCATTTTGTTCAAAGCCATTCAACAAGTCTCTAGGAGGTTCCAAATTTTCCCACATTTTCCTGTCTTTGAAGTCATCTATATTGTTCCAACCTCTGCCTGGTCCCCATTTCCAAAGTTGCTTCTATATTTTTGGGTATCTTTTCAGCAATATCCCACTCTACTTGTACCAATATACAGTATTAATCCTTTTTCATGCTGCTAAGACATACTTGAGATTGGGCAATTTACAAAAGAATGAGGTTTATTTGGACTCACAGTTCCATGTGGCTGTTGAGCCTCATAATCATGGCAGAAGGCAAGGAGAAGCAAGTCACATCTTACCTGGGTGGCAGCAGGCAACAAAAGAGACAGCTTGTATGGGGAAACACTCCCTTATAAAACCATCAGATCTCATGAGCTTTATGCACTATCACAAGAACAGCACAGGAAAGATCTGCCCCTGTGATTCAATTACCTCCAACTGTGTTTCTCCTCAACACTTGGGAATTAAGATGAGATTTGGGTGGGGACACAGCTAAACTATATCAAGAAGCAATATTCTTTTAAGCCCTCATGTTTTAACTTTTGCTTTCTCTGAATTTTCTTTCATTCTTGCTTGTAAATTGTCCAGTTGTTATCTGCTTCTTGGAAAGTGTGTTAAAGAGAGCTGATAACAGCCAAAATTCATATCAACATTCTTATTATTTCTAACTACCTTCTCAAAAACTAGCTGCTCAAATATTAGATTACTGTTTTATGTCTTAAAATATTACAGATGAGAGCTTTACTCTCTTGCTACTGCCTAATACAGATATCTAGTTCGATATATTGATTTCATTGCCTCTCCTATCCCAATCCAACTATTAAGTCTGTGCCACATACTTATATTTTGATCATGATTGTACCTCATTTTAAAAGAAAATTTCTCATGGTAGCTAGTGTAATCAGTACTAGCTTTAATAATGAATAGCCTAAAAATTTCAGTGGCTTGAAGTAATCAATGTATTTATTGCTAATGTCACATTTTGATATGTATAGATTACCTTTCATGTGGAGGTTTCCTTTAAGTAACGACTCAGAGATTCAGAGTTTTTTTTTTTCATTTAATAACACTTTATTCTTTAAAACTGTGTTGCTCATTTTGGTAGCTACTAGACAGGTGCAGCTATTTAAATTACATTTATATTAATTTCAATTTTGAAAATAAAAAAATTACTAACAATTCTATGTTGCTAGTGACTACTGTATTGAACAGCAGAAATTTAGAATATTTCCTTCACTGCATTAAATTATCTGCTACAGACCTCTATGGTCTTAGAAAATTCTCCACTAGATTCTTTCCAACCAAGATCCGTTTAAATCTCTTTTGACCATCTAGCAAATACAGAAAGAGTCATTTGTATCTAGTGGATATGTAGTCAGGTCCAGAAGTGAACTAAATTATTATATCCCATGTTTCATTGAGCAGTTATGAAAAAGACTCTTCTGTCTGTTGAGAAAGCCAAGAAAAGTTAGTTTCCCCCATACCCAGAAATAGGAGATGAAATTAAAGAACAACTAGTCTCTTTCAGATACTTGCAGCAGTTTAAAAAAAAACTTTTGAAGTCTAGAAAAATGAAAAATAGATCTGAATAAAAAATATTCTACAAAAAGAAAGAAAAATAGAACATTTAGGAGACTGCATAGTAGTCAAAATCAGAAAGAAAGAGGGATAGGAACGTTTCAGGTTTCTGACTTAGGAAATGGGTACATAAAAGTGAAATTGACTAAGATGAGTAAAGCAAGTATATGAATATATGTAGGTCAATATATCAGAGTTTGATCATACCTGGAATACCTCTGTGAATGTGTTTAATTAGCAGTTAAATACACAGATGAGGTTTAGAGAATAAATGTAACTAAAATATAAGCATTTGAGATTTATTAAAACACAGTAGCTATAATATCCTTGGAAATTATATATGATTACTAAGAGTTAAATTCTAGAGAAAGAAAAATATGCTCAGAACTGAGCTCCAAGGAACAGGAGTAATCAGTGGTTGGTTATACAATGAGAAAATAATCAAGGCAAATGGAGGAGGTATTTGAGAGACAGGAAGAAAAGGAAACCTTTGTTGGACTAGTAGCTAAAGTAGGAATGTTTCCAGAAGGCAAATTCTTCACTGTACCAAATGATAAGCATTTTAAATGCCAATGATTGAAAAATGTCCACTGACAATTTCTCTAAAAATGTTTGAAATGATATGAAAATCAAATTGGCATATAAATAAAATATGTCAGTTTCTCAAAGTGTATCTATAATTCTCTACTATCAATATCTATAAATCAATTTCCCTAATATCAAAATTTTTCCAAAGTCTGGATAGATTTTACTATAATGTAGTTTGACTTACTGTTGAACATTTCATATTTTATAATGCAATTGTAGCTGTAGAAATAATGTGATGTTATTTCTAGAATAGTTGTTCATTTGTGATTTTTTTATAAATTAAATTATCTTATTAAAATAACTTGCCTGATGTAAATCTAATATGGTATCATGAATAATATAGCTTTTTGTCCTTTATAAGACACAGTGCTAATGATAAATTAATATCAAAAAGCATTCCAATAAGACTTCATTTACACTTAAAGAGTAGGTAATAGAAAGAAAGTTTTCAGTATTACAAAGCAAAAACATTTCGTAGGGGCAGTTTATTCTGCAAAATGTGAAAAAATAAAGTTTATTTGAGCCCATATGTTCTTATTCTCACTGCTTCATAAACTGAAAAAATTAAAAGCACTCATTTTAGAACTGTGCAGCACAAAACATGGTTTGGAAGGGGCTGCAGATGAATGCCAAAGGTTATCCCACAGTGAAAATAATTGGATGCTCTAGAGGTTAGCATTTTTTTTTTTTTTGCACTTCTGCTTACTTATCTCATTCCTAGCTTTTCTACTTCTAAAATCTTCTTAAAAAGTAAAATATCAGCATGGTGATTTTAAGAAACAAAATAAGGCTAAGAAGAAAGCTGTACAACCTGAGTAAAATGTGTTATGTATTCATCTCCTACTCTGTGAACTGGAAATCATTTGATGAAATGACAAAATGTTTTTAAAAAGGAAGGAAAATCAGTTACTGGGGCATATAAAAATACTAAATATTAAAGAGTACCTGTAATAATTTACACTGCATTAAAATTTACCATTAAAAATGATGTTCTTATGTGATTCCAGGGCATTGAAATGTAAGGCCATCATTAGCATCATGAATCAAGTAATTTTTGCCATTATATTATTATACGTAAGATAATGTTTTCACTTTCGGCATCAACTCACAATAGTTTTAGTCCAACACAAGAAATAAAACCATTCATGGGGGGCTGGAGCAAGATGGCGTCATAGAAGCGACTCAGGATTGCAGCTCTCAGTGAAGGCACAGAGGGTGAGTCCTAGCCACATTCTCGGATGGTCCTTTTTTGCCCACAGAGGGTTGAAAGTCTCAGGTGTGAGAGAGACATGGGACGCTAGAAAAGCCGGCTAACGCAGCCAGCGCCGCAGCGGGACCCGGCACAGAACTCACTGGTCTGGGTGCCCTGTTAAACCAGCAATCTGAGAGTTTGAAGGGCAGATTGCCATGTCCATCTGATTGAACGGGACTTGGACAGTGAGCCAGACCAGGAGTTTCCTGGGAAGCATGATCTGAGCCAGTGCAGTGAGCAGTGGCACGGGAGATCGCACGGATCCCAGTGCCCTATCAGCAGGCTACTGGGGTGCCAGTGAGAGAGTCGATCTTTCAGCTTGTGGAGAGGGAGAGAGAGAGAGAGAGAGAGAGAGAGAGAGAGAGAGAGAGAGAGAGAGAGGACGGACTCTGAGGCAAGGAGCTGAGTGATCGGGCTCGGCAGGTCCCACCCTCATGGGGACAAGCAAGGCGGTGACTGGAGGCACTTGGGGCTGAGAGTTTTGCTGGCGGCATCTAGGACGGTGCAGCCCGGTGAGGGAGGGGCGTCCGTCATTACTGACACAATCTGACCCTACTGAAGTACCGCCCAGGGCTGATGCAGCCTGCCGCTGCTGAGGCAACCTGCCATAACAGAGACTCCACCAGGAGGGGGGAGCGCTCCACAGCAGAATGGAGCCCAGCAGCAACAAGGCAGCCCCGCACTAGCAGGTCAGAGCCCCGGCAGGCAAATAGTGAATAGACTGCCACCTAGTGGGGCAGAACAGTGCAACAGATACTCATAAAGAAAGACCCAACTCCCTGAGATAGAGCATCTAAGGGGGGGGAAAGCCTGGTGTTTTATGAGTTCTATTGCAGCAGACATAAACAACCTCCCAACAACCCTGAATGAACAACGAAGCTCACAGCTCAGCACTGGAGCTCCTATAAAGCACAGACTGTCTCCTTAAGCAGCTCCCTGACCCCTATATATCCAAAGAGTCACCCCCAAAAAGGACTAATCAGACTGACATTTGGTGGGCATCATTCTGGAACAAAGACAGCAGAAGAAGAAACTGGTATCATCCCTCACTGTTCCACAGCTGCTACAGGTATACCCCAGACAAGCAGGGCCTGGAGTGGACCTCAGCACTCATACAGCAGAGAGGCTAGACCATTAGAAGGAAAACTAAGTAACAGAAATACTTCATCATCAACAATCTCAGCATCCACACAGAGACCCAATTGAAAAATCAGCAAATACTAAGATGACAGGCAGATAAATCCATAAAAATGGGAAGCAACCAGCACAAAAAGGAGGAAAACACCTGAAACCAAAACACCTCACCTCCTACAAAGGACCAAAACTCCTCACCAGCAAGGGAAACAAGCTGGACGGAGAATGAGTGTGATGAAATGACGGAATCAGACTTCAGAAAGTGGATAATGAGAAACTTCATTGAGCTAATAGAGCATGTTCTAAATCAGTGAAAAGAAACTAAGAACCTTGAAAAAAGATTTGAAAAAAGATTCGAGGAATTGATAACAAGAATGGACAACTTAGAGAGGAATATGAATGAATTGAAGGAGCTGAAAAACACAACACGAGAACTTCGTGAAGCATGCACAAGTTTCAACAGCCGAATTGACCAAGCAGAAGAAAGAATATCAGAAGTTGAAGATCAACTCAATGAAATAAAATGAGAAACCAAGATTAAAGAAAGAAGCACAAAAAGGAATGAACAGAATCTCCAAGAAATGTGGGACTATGTGAAGAGACCCAACCTACATTTGATAGGTGTACCAGAATGTGATGAAGAGAATGAATCCAAGCTGGAAAACACTCTTCAGGATATTATCCAGGAAAATTTCCCCAACCTAGCAAGACAGGTCAATACTCAACTCCAGGAAATACAGAGAACACCACAAAGATACACCACAAGAAGAACAACCCCAAGGCACATAATCGTCAGATTCACCAGGGTTGAAATGAGGGAGAAAATACTAAGGGCAGCCAAAGAGAAAGGTCGGGTCACCCACAAAGGGAAGCCCATCAGACTCACAGCAGATCTCTCGGCAGAGACTCTACAAGCCAGAATAGAGTGGGGGACAATATTCAACATCCTTAAAGAAAAGAACTTTCAACCCAGAATTTCATATCCAGCTAAACTGAGCTTCCTAAGTGAAGGAAAAATAAAATCCTTCATGAACAAGCAAGTACTCAGAGATTTTGTCACCACTAGGCCTGATTTACAAGAGCTCCTGAAAGAGGCACTACACATAGAAAGAAACAACCGGTACCAGCCATCCTAAAAGCATACCAAATGCTAAAGACCATTAACAAAATGAGGAATCTACATGAACCAATGGGCAAAACAGCCAGCTAGCATCAAAATGGCAGTATCAAATTCACACATAACAATATTAACCCTAAATGTAAATGGGCTAAATGCACCAATCAAAAGACACAGACCGGCAAATTGGATGAAAAACCAAAACCCATCAGTGTGCTGTATCCAGGAAACCCACCTCACACACAAAGATACACAAAGGCTCAAAATAAAAGGATGGAGGAAGATTTACCAAGCAAATGGAGAGCAAAAAAAAGCAGGAGTTGCCATTCTCGTCTCTGATAAAATAGACTTTAAAGCAACAAAGATCAAAAGGGACAAAGAACGTCATTACATAATGGTAAAAGGATCGATACAACAAGAAGAGATAACGATTCTAAATATATATGGACCCAATGTAGGAGCACCCAGATATATAAGGCAAGTTTGTAATGACCTACAAAGAGACTTAGACTCCCACTCAATAATAGTGGGAGACTTTAACACTCCACTGTCAATATCAGACAGATCAACCAGACAGAAAATTAACAAGGATATACAGGACTTGAACTCAGACCAGGAACAAGCAAACCTGATAGACATTTACAGAACTCTCCACCCCAAATCCACAGAATATACATTTTTCTCAGCACCACATCACACCTACTCCAAAATTGACCACATAATTGGAAGTAAAGCACTCCTCAGCAAATGCAAAACAACTGAAATCATAACAAACAGTCTCTCAGACCATAGTGCAATCAAGTTGGAACTCAGAATTCAGAAAATAACTCAGAACTGCACAGCTTCATGGAAACTGAACAACTGGCTCTTGAATGTTGATTGGATAAACAATGAAATGAAGGCAGAAATAAAGAAGTTCTTTGAAACCAACAAAAATGAAGACACAATGTACCAGAATCTCTGGGACACATTTAAGCAGTCTGTAGAGGAAAATATATAGCAATAAGTGCCCACATGAGAAGAGTGGAGAGATCCAAAATTGACACCCTATCATAAAAATTGAAAGAGCTAGAGGAGCAAGATCAAAAAAGCTCAAAACCTAGCCGAAGACAAGAAATAACTAAGATCAGAGTAGAACTGAAGGAGATAGAGACAAGAAAAACCCTTCAAAAAATCAATAAATCTAAGAGCTGGTTTTTTGAAAAGATCAACAAAATAGACAGACCACTAGCTAGACTGATAAAAAAGAAAAGAGAGAACAACCAAATAGATACAATAAAAAATGATAATGGGGAAATCACCACAGATTCCACAGAAATTCAAACCATCATCAGAGAATACTACAAACAACTCTATACACATAAACTAGTAAATCAGGAAGAAATGGATAAATTCCTGGATGCCTGTGTCCTCCCAAGCCTAAACCAGGAGGAAGCCAAAACTATGAATAGACCAATAACAAGGTCTGAAGTTGAGACAGTAATTAAGAGCCTACCACACACAAAAAGCCCAGGTCCAGATGGGTTCACAGCCGAATTCTACCAGACTTGCAAAGAGGATCTGGTACCATTCCTTCTGAAACTATTCCAAAGAATCCAAAAAGAGGGAACCCTTCCCAAATCATTTTATGAGACCAACATCATCCTGATACCAAAACCTGACAGAGACTCAACAAGAAAAGAAAACTTCAGGCCAATATCCATAATGAACATAGATGCAAAAATCTTCAATAAAACACTGGCCAACTGATTGCAACAGCACATTAAAAAACTTATCCATCATGATGAAGTAGGATTCATCCCGGGTATGCAAGGCTGCTTCAACATACGCAAGTCAATAAATGTAATTCACCACATAAACAGAAGCAAAATCAAAAACCACATGATTATCTCAATTGACGCAGAGAAGGCATTTGACAAAATTCAACAGCCCTTTATGCTTAAAACCCTCAATAAACTTGGTATTGATGGAACATATCTCAAAGTAATAAAAGCTATTTATGACAAACCAACAGCCAATATCATACCTAATGGGCAAAAACTGGAAGCATTCCCTTTGAAATCTGGCACTAGACAAGGATGCCCTCTCTCACCACTCCTATTCAACATAGTACTGGAAGTTCTAGCCAGAGCAATCAGGCAAGAAAAAGAAATAAAGGGTATTCAAATAGGAAAGGTGGAAGCCAAATTGTCTCTATTTGCAGACGACATGATAGTATACCTAGAAGACCCCATCACCTCAGCCCAAAAGCTCCTGAAACTGATAAGCAACTTCAGCAAAGTCTCAGGATATAAAATCAATGTTCAATAATCACAAGCATTCCTATACAGCAATAACAGACTTAAAGAGAAACAAATCAAGAATGAACTGCCATTCACAATTGCTACAAAGAAAATAAAATACCTAGGAATACAACTCACAAGGAATGTAAGGGACCTCTTTAAGGAAAACTACAAACCACTGCTCAACCAAATAAGAGAGGACACAAACAGATGGAGAAACATTCCATGTTTGTGGTTAGGAAGAATCAATATCGTGAAAATGGCTATACTGCCCAAAGTAATTTACACAATCAATGCTATCCCCATCAAACTACCATTGAATTTCTTCACAGAACCGGAAAAAACCACCATGAATTTCATATGGAACCAAAAAGAGGTCGCATAGCCAAGTCAATTCTAAGCAAAAAGAACACAGCGGGAGGCATCACACTACCAGACTTCAAACTGTACTACAAGGCTACAGTAATCAAAACAGCATGGTACTGGTACCAAAACAGAGATATAGACCAATGGAACAGAACAGAAGCATCGGAGGCAACACAACATATCTACAACCATATTATCTTTGATAAACCTGACAAAAACAAGCAATGGGGAAAGGATTCCCTATTTAATAAATGGTGTTGGGAAAACTGGCTAGCCTTGTGCAGAAAGCAGAAACTGGACCCCTTCCTGACACCTTACACTAAAATTAACTCCAGATGGATTAAAGACTTAAATGTAAGACCTGACACCATAAAAACCCTAGAAGAAAATCTAGGCAAAACCATTCAGGTCATAGGAGTAGGCAAGGACTTCATGAATAAAACACCAAAAGCATTGGCAACAAAAGCCGAAATAGACAAATGGGACCTAATCAAACTCCACAGCTTCTGCACAGCAAAAGAAACAGTCACTAGAGTGAATCAGCAACCATCAGAATGGGAAAAACTCTTTGCAGTTTACCCATCTGACAAAGGGCTGATATCCAGAATTTACAAAGAACTCAAACAGATTTACAGAAAAAAAACAAACAAGCCCATTCAAAAATGGGCAAAGGATATGAACAGACACTTTACAAAAGAAGACATACATGAGGCCAACGAACACATGAAAAAATGCTCATCATCACTGGTCATTAGAGAGATGCAAATCAAAACCACATTGAGATACCATCTCACGCCAGTTAGAATGGTGATCATTAAAAAATCTGGAGACAGCAGATGCTGGAGAGGATGTGGAGAAATAGGAACACTCTTACACTGTTGGTGGGAGTGTAAATTAGTTCAACCATTGTGGAAGACAGTGTGGCGATTCCTCAAGGCCTTAGAAATAGAATTTCCATTTGACCCAGCAATCCCATTACTGGGTATATATCCAAAGGACTATGAATCGTTCTACTATAAGGACACATGCACACGAATGTTCATTGCAGCACTGTTTACAATAGCGAAGAACTGGAACCAACCCAAATGCCCAATGATGATAGACTGGACTGGGAAAATGTGGCACATATACACCATGGAATATTATGCAGCAATCAAAAATGATGAGTTTGCGTCCTTTGTAAGGACATGGATGAATCTGGAGAACATCATTCTCAGCAAACTGACACAAGAACAGA
Source organism: Saguinus oedipus (assembly GCA_031835075.1). Taxonomy (NCBI): domain Eukaryota; kingdom Metazoa; phylum Chordata; class Mammalia; order Primates; family Cebidae; genus Saguinus; species Saguinus oedipus. The sequence continues at coordinate 62,519,966 of CM063171.1, read as the reverse complement.
AAAAGAAATACTGCATATACTCACTCATATGTGGGTGAGAAAAATGAGAACACATGGACACAGAGAGGCGGTCTACTATACACTGGGGTCTACTGGGGGGAATGGGGGAGGGACACCTGGGGGGTGCTGGGGAGGGATAGCCTGGGGATGCATGCCAAGTGTGGGTGAAGGGGAGGAAGGCAGCAAAACACACTGCCATGTGTGTACCTATGTAACTATCTTGCACATTCTGCACATGTACCCCAAAACTTATAATGCAATAAAAATTTTTTTTAAACTAAATAAATAAATAAATAAAATTATTATGCTACAAAAAAAGAAAAAAAAAAAAACATTTGTATTTCATTATCATACCAGAAAATGGAATACATATGTTCTTTGTTGCAAAAGTTTCAAACTATTTTCTTTAAAATATTTTTTATTACTGAAGGCTTACACTAGAGGCTTTATTTTATACATACATATGCATATACATACATGATGGCCAAACATTAGAATTGTGTTCAACTAATTTCTGCAATGTAGAAGACAACTAATATAGAGACTGTACTAGGTCCTCTACCCTGGAAATTTCAGTGTCATTTGTTTCTCTCCTGCAATTTGACCTGATGATGTCATAGAGTGAAACTGCTAGAAACTAAACTCATTAAAGGAAGTGAAAACATTCATTTTGTTGTTAATTACATGTTGTACAATCCCTTGTTAATGTAAAATATATTGTTAACCATTTGTTAAATGAATGAATAAACATTTAGTGTTCACACTTACATACATCATAGTATAATGGCACTAGAATTCAACTATGTAAGATCAAACCTTGGTTACATCACTTAATATGTTACCATGAGAAAGTTATTTTACCTATGGCTCAATTTCTTTATCAGCAAAATGGAGAAAATTATGATTAAATATTCCTCAGAATTACATGCCAGAGTATGAAAAACATGCTTAAACATTGCCTCTTGCGTAGTGAGCTCACAATACATGGTAGCTCCTCCTCCTAATTTTAAAGCATGAAATTTGGAAACTATCAAAATAGGCCAAAAAAATAAAAACCGTATGAATAAATCACTGTAGAAATTTGTAAAACAATTAAATTATCATAGAGAATATATGCTTGAAATTGTGTTAAAATATTTCAAACAATTTGCTATTATATTCACAGAATAAAATACACATTAAATCTCATAAATATTAGAATGTAATCAAGAGGGTCCATTATCCATTATCCCCTTAAATTGTTGCAGAGGAATTAGCTAACAAATTTTAATATGAAAACATGGGAGATAGGAATCTTCAAAATTAGATAAAACATCTTTTATTGTTTGAAGGTATATTTGTTTTTTTCTGCACTTCTATAAAAGAATACCAGATACTGGGTAATTTATAAGACAAATATGTTTAATTGGCTCATGGTTCTGCAGGCCAAATAGGAAGTGTGGTGCTTGTATGTGCTCTTGGTGGGGCCTCGAGAAGATAACAATCATGGTGGAAGAGAAAGGGGGAGCAGGGGGATCACATAGTGACAGCAGAAGCAGGAGGGAGGGAGGAGGTGCCACACTCTTAAACATACAGATCTTGTGTGAACTCAGAATGCGAACTCACTCTAGGAGGACACCAAGTCATTCCTGAGGGATATGACACCATCAGCCAAACTGTTCCTAGGCCTCGCCATCAACACTAGAGGTCGCATTTCAACATGTGATTTGGAGGGGATGAATAACCAAATCCTATCAGCAGGTGACGTACATTTAATTGAAAAGATTCATTTAAAAAAGCTGTAAATTTGCTCTTATTAGGACGTAACAACTACTAGATTCAAACTAATTTAAAATATAATACCATTTTCTCAAAATGGTATTGGAATATATAACAAATTGATTTAATATGTGCTATTTATTTTAATTTTAAATTTATTTAGTTTATTATGCCAATTATTTTATGTGAACCATTAAATATTGATCTATGCTAGTGTCCAACCACATTTAATGGTTCACATATTAACAATAAAATAATTAGCATAAAAGTCATGAGAACTATCCAGGAATTCTTAGACAGAAAGTTGCAAACTTTACTAAGGAACACAAAAGTAATTTGAACACGTGAATAGTTTATATTACTAAATGGGAAGGCTTAGCCTTACAATAATTTTCAATAGTAAGAATAGTTAACATTTATTGAGTTTGTGTTCTATGGTAGATACTAAATTATATGCCTTACATCAATTAATGCATATATTACTCTTAGTAATCCTATGAGGCAAGTGTTAATGTAATCCCAAACTTAAGAAAATTGAGACACAGAACAAGCTGAGCTAACCTGTTCCTTTCACATATCTAGAGGAAGATGGAGAAAGGATTCAAGCACATTCAGATGAATATGGAAACTGCACTGTTTTCTTTTTCTAAATTTATCTAATATTTCACCGAATTTAAAACAGGAAGCTTTATAAAACTTAATGAATTAATTTTAAAGTTCATATCAAGTAACTGACATTCCATAAGAACTTTAATATTTCCAAATAAAAAACGTAGATTGCTGCTTTTCTGTATAGATTCAAATGTAGAAATAAAATATTGTACATTAAAGGGTAGGAATCATGCCCCAGAATAGGAAGAATAGTCAATAAAAATAACTAAAAATGTAGGCAGAATTATTTGGAAAAAATTTCTTATCTCATATTTTGAAGTAATAATATGAGATGATAAAAATGTAACTTATAGAGTAACCAAATTTTTTAAATTAAAAAAATTATACATATTTATTTTTGAAAGAAAGGCAATTCTAGTTATATGAAATGCAGAAATAATTTTAAAAATCATAAACACATACCATCAATTTCTAAGAAAAATGAGCAATTATTAATAAACATAAAACTGTAAAATCCAAACCATCAATCTCTAACACTTGTAAAACTTATTATTCAAATGTATATTACCAACCAATACCCATTACTAAGAAATTTCAACATAATATTTTACAGGCAAAAAAAGTAGTGAAAAGTGTTTAAAATTATAGTGAAAATACATTTTAAGTATATGCAGTTTTTTTATTAATCATACAACATATAGTCTTACAAATAAAAGTACAAAATTTTTCAAATAAGGCATTTTTTTTTTTTATTGCATCTTAGGTTTTGAGGTACATGTGCAGAACCTGCAAGATAGTTGCATAGGTACACACATGGCAGTGTGTTTTGCTGCCTTCCTCCCTTTAACCCACATTTGGCATTTCTCCCCAGGCTATCCCTCCCCAGCTACCCCCGACTGTCCCTCCCCTATTCCCCCCAATAGACCCCAGTGTGTAGTACACCCTTCCCTGTGTCCATGTGTTCTCATTTTTCCTCACCCGCCTATGAGTGAGAATATGTGGTATTTCATTTTCTGTTCTTGTGTCAGTTTGCTGAGAATGATGTTCTCCAGATTCATCCATGTCCTTACAAAGGACAGGAACTCATCATTTTTGATTGCTGCATAATATTCCATGGAGTATATGTGCCACATTTTTCCAGTCCAGTCTATCATCGATGGGCATTTGGGTTGGTTCCAGGTCTTCGCTATTGTAAACAGTGCTGTAATGAACATTCATGTGCATGTGTCCTTATAGTAGAACGATTTATAGTCCTTTGGATATATACCCAGTAATGGGATTGCTGGGTCAAATGGAATTTCTATTTCTAAGGCCTTGAGGAATCGCCACACTGTCTTCCACAATGGTTGAACTAATTTACACTCCCACCAACAGTGTAAGAGTGTTCCTATTTCTCCGCATCCTCTCCAGCATCTGTTGTCTCCAGATTTTTTAATGATCGCCATTCTAACTGGCGTGAGATGGTATCTCAATGTGGTTTTGATTTGCATCTCTCTAACGACCAGTGATGATAAGCAGTTTTTCATGTTTGTTGTCCTCATGTATGTCCTCTTTTGTAAAGTGCCTGTTCATATCCTTTGCCCATTTTTGAATGGGCTTGTTTGTTTTTTTTCTGTAAATCTGTTTGAGTTCTTTGTAAATTCTGGATATCAGCCCTTTGTCAGATGGGTAAACTGCAAAGATTTTTTCCCATTCTGTTGGTTGCCGATTCACTCTAGTGACTGTTTCTTTTGCTGTGCAGAAGCTGTGGAGTTTGATTAGGTCCCATTTTGGCTTTTGTTGCCAATGCTTTTGGTGTTCTGGTCATGAAGTCCTTGCCTACTCCTATGTCCTGAATGGTTTTGCCTAGATTTTCTTCTAGGGTTTTTATGGTGCCAAGTGTTAGGTTTAAGTCTTTAATCCATCTGGAGTTAATTTTAGTGTAAGGTTTCAGGAAGGGGTCCAGTTTCTGCTTTCTGCACAAGGCTAGCCAGTTTTCCCAAAACCATTTATTAAACAGGGAGTCCTTTCCCCATTGCTTGTTTTTGTCAGGTTTGTCAAAGATTATATGGTTGTAGATATGTTTTCTTTCCTCCGATGCCTCTGTTCCGTTCAATTGATCTATATCTCTGTTTTGGTACCAGTACCATGCTGTTTTGATTACTCTAGCCTTGTAGTAAATAAGGCATTTTTTAATCAACTAACATAGTTAGTTGATAAACAAAGCACTCCCAATTTGTGGTAAAGAGAGCAGAACATTCTCACATATGTAAATGGCATATATTCCTTGAACTTTCATTGATGAAATATATCAATAATCATAACATGATACATAATGCTAATACTAAAAATTAGTTTTCTAGTAGTTTTTGTGAAGAACATAATGAAATCTAATTTTTGAATATGTTTAGAATTATAGACTCTAATATTCATTAAAATATTTAAAAAATTTTAGCTATTAAAATATTGGCAGGGCTCTTTTACTTTTGAGATGCAAAGGAAGGGAGGAGAAAAACAAAATTTAAAAAACAAACACACAAACAAAACCTGCTGTTAGTCTAGTTAAGTATAGAGCTCGGAGTCCTATATCTCATGTGAAACTTTATCATAAAATTGTACCTTATTAATATTAGAGCAAGTATTGCCACTTTTTCACTTCATTTGTTTGATGGGTGGGAGAAAGTGTTATAGCTCTTTTACTCCCATGGCCGGCAAGCTCCAGGTTCTTGTCCCACAACCAAAAAGAATAAGACACACAAACACTGAAGAGTGAGTAAGGCAGAGTTAAATTTATTAAGCAACAGAAAAGCTCTTAGCAAGAAGACGTGATCAGGTTGGGAGCTATGAGGCCAAGTTTAGGACTTTTTTATGGACTGGGAAGGGGAATGAGTGCACTGAGTGGTCTGCGGGATGTTTTGTAGAAAGCACCACTCAGGAAGATACATAATAAAGTAAAGAACCAGTTGAATGCAGCATGAAGCCTTTGTCCCAGACCTTAGCCCGGAACCAATCAGGGGCTAAAGTGAAGGTTTCGCCAGGGAACCTTGGCTCGCAACCAATCACAGGAAGATATGTATATACATAATGGGTGAAAGGTAAAAACTAATTGGGAAGAAGTATATGAAACAAGACAGAGGCACACCAAGGGGAGATAAATGCGTCCAAAAGAGGTGTGGAATTTATCATTTGGTTTCACAGAGTAGGTGTTTCCATTCAAGGACATGGGCTCTTTCTTACGTGGGGTCTGCAACTTGATTTTCAGGCTATATATAGTTAAAATGAGTTATACTGAGGACCCACCATAACTGTTTGCCTGAGTGATTTCTTCCTTCCTCCTCTCTCACAAGTACTTTCCCTAAATTTATTTCCCAAATTAAGAATATCAGAATTCCAGAAAATTACTACAGGTGGGCAAAAGTTTAAAATGTTTCCGAATAAAGTCAGTAAGAAGATATTCTGTTTGTTTGTTTGTTTTTTTAACTTGATTAATGTTACAGCTTGCAGATATATGCAGACATCAGTAAATCATTATATGAGTATTGTAACAAAAGTTAAAGTTGACTATTTCCTGAAATTAAAATCGTGTTTTGAATCTTGTCTCAGAATCTTCTTCATATTTACAATTGCTTTGCTTATGACACTATACTTCACATACTTGGCTAAATGAGCATTTTTAGAATAGACTGGTAATTTACAGTTCCACAAAACAAACAAAAATTTCAAATTTTTTAAAAAATGTTTATAATCATTTAAAAATAAAGAAATAAAGAAAATGCAGGTTCAAGATGTAGAAAAGTACACATAAATATCCTACAGTCAGTACATTTCTCAATTATTTTCTGGCTACACATAGAAAAGTAGTCAAAAAGATACGAATAACTTCTTTTATCATGGAGTTACCAATGCAATGAGGTAGTAAGATATTAGATCAGTATTTTAACAAACACAATTTAATTGTGAATTTTGAAAAGCACTACAAAAGATAAGTGAATAATTCTGGAAATTGTATATGGGATTATTTGTTTCAGTGATTCTTGATCAGGAGTGATTTTGCTTTCCCCCAAAAAACATTTGGTAATATCTGAAAACATTTTTTGGTTTTCATAACTGTGGCAGGGTATGCTACTAATATTTCATGAGTAGAGGCCCAAGATGCTGCTAAGCATGTGAAAATGCACAAAAAAAGATCTCCACCACAAGTATTATCTGGTTCAAAATATGAATAGTTGGAAGAACTTCCATAATGGTGAAATAATGACATCTAAAAAGCTGGTCATCTATAAAGAAACAAAAGCTGGAAAAACTTGTCAGAATCACCTTTTCAGATCTAGAAATTAATCAAAGTCTTGTGAAAACCCATAAGGTGTTTACTCGAGCAAACTGGCTGAATTTTGTAAGTAAAGTAAGCTGTGTGATGTTTTACATGCCTTCTTCCTAAACCTTGATCCCCAGCTCTATAGCAGCCCTAAAAACCAAAGCCTTGTCACCATAGGAGCTATATAAACCAGCAGCCTAGCAGCCAGTGGAAATGTAAGAACAGTTTTTGGAGCTCTAAAAAAAAACAAAAAGCCTCATCTTCAAAAACAAACAAAAGATCATTATTTTACCTGCCAGAAAAGCTTCTTTCACGGGACTTGCCTTTATTTGACCTGACTCAGAGCTAACTCTGTACAAACTGCTCTATCCGAGTGTTTGCTGAAAAAAACAGGCAATTGTTTAACACTGTAGCTGCCTGAAGTGATGTTACCAGTTGTATATAATGAGACCAAACAATTAAAAGGAAAAATTAAAAATGAGATGTACATAAAGTGCTTTGCAAAGCTCAAACATATTCTTAGGGATAGAGAAGACCAGGCACACATACAGGTCTGTGCATATGCCCAGAAGAGACAAGAAAAAGCTCTGATCTCTCATCTATAGCTGACACTGAGGCTCTGTGAACCTAAGAAGTTGAGGCTAAGGCAGAGTTTATACTGCCTACCAGAGCATTTTGAACATTCTCCCTACACACATACATAGCCCCTCAACAGAGCCTGGGAGATTTAGTGGCTCAAATCACTTAAGGAAATCTCTGTCAAATCTTTAACTAGCCATTAAGCTAACTGAGCAGTACTCAATAGGCTGACAAGACAAGATAACAGACTTTATAAAATTAGCTTAGGAAAGTCACTAAACAAATAGAAAGAACAGAAACATCACCAACAAACAATAAAAAAATATACTCTAAGGGTGGGATATCTGACTTCCAGAGACACCATATGATATTTTAAAATTTTAGTTTTCAATAAAATATTTTAAGATAAGCATAAAAATAGGAAATTATATCACATAAACAGGCTAAAGAAGCAATCAATATAAACTGTATCTGAGGGATCCCAGATATGTATTATGTCTAATAATTATTAGACAAAGACTTTAAATTAGTATTGTAAATATATTTATTAAATAATGTCTAAAGAAGAAAAGGATTAGAATAATGTGTCACCAAATTGAGAATGCCACTAAAGAAATAAAAAGTATAATAAATAATTAAATTGTATTTCAGGAGCAGAAAAGTAAAATAATTTTTTAAATTACTGGAGGGATTCAGTAGCATATTAGAAGTAGTGAACAAAAGGATAGAAAAACAAATTACCCTACTTAAAATGTATAAAAAACATAAACAGACACCCCTCAAAATAAAAAAAAAAAAAATCAAGTGGCCAACAAACATAAAAAGTGATCAACATTGCTAATTATCAGAGAAATGAAAATCAGAACCAATGAGATATCTCAAAACAGTTATCAAAGCTATTATTAAAAAGTCAAAAAATAATGTTGAAATATTTAGAAATTTCTTAAAGAAGTTAAAACAGATCTACCATCCACTCAACAATCCCATTACTGGGTATATAACCAAGGAAATGCAATCTTTCTCGCAAAATGACACATTCACTGCATATTCATCATCACCCTATTTGCCATAGCTAAGACACAGAATCAACCTAGGTATCCATCAATGTTGGATTGAACAATGAAAATGTGATATATATACATATATATGTGCACACAAATATATATGCATGCAATGGAATACTACACAGCTATAAAACAAGAATAAAATCATGTACTTTGCAACAACATGAATGTTGCTGGAGATCATAATCCTAAGCAAATTAACACAACAAAAAAAAACAAATCCTGCACGTTCTCACTTATATGTAGGTGTTAAAAAATGAGTACACTTGGACATAAACATAAGAACAGCAGACACTACAGAAGACTAGAGAGGGGAAGGAGGAGAGTGTAGCTTGAAAAACTATGTATTAGTTACTATGCTCACTACCTCGGTGATGAGATCTATACCCCAAACCTCAACACCATACAATATACCCATATAGTAAACCTGCACATTTACACCCCGTATGAAAAGAAAAGTCAATTAAAAAACAATCACAAATTTGAATATAAAGCAATTGAAATTAGCCAGTCTGTAGAAAAAATAAAATAAAAAAGATAAAATGAACAAGCCTTGTAGATAAACATCTATGAGGCATCACATATACCAGCACACAGATACTTGGAGAACCAAGAGAAGAGAAGTAAAAAAAAGAGAAAGAAAAAAAATTTTTTTTTGAATTAGTAATGGCTGAAAACATTTTATTTCTAATTATTTTGTAATTATTGAAGTTCAACAGACTCCAAGTAGATTTCAAAGAGATCCAAAACCAGCTACTTCAAAAGGAATGCAAAAGATCTTGTAGAAGTTATCCTCAATAAAATTAACAGCTGACTTATCAACAGAAACCGTGAGGGACAGAATATACTGAGCTGATATATTCAAAATGCATAATGAAGACTGCTAACTAAGAACTCTGTATCCGGTAAAGATAAGTTAAAAAAAAAAAAGAAATTAAGACATTATAAGATAGAGAAAAACTGGGAGAACCCATTGACAGCAGACATTCTTAAAAGAAATACTACAGAGTTCTTGAGACTGAAATAAAGAAATGTAGATAATAATTCAAATTCTCCTTTAAAAATACTAATAAAAATAACTTCATAGGTAAATATAATGGTAGTATAAATATTTTTAGTTTGTAAATAAATTGTTTCCATATGAGTCAAAGCAAATTGATAAAATATAATATAGAACTGTTGATTAATTTATTGGAGAAAAACACTTGTATACTATTGAAATTACATCTGTATTAATCTGAATTACATTGTTTTAAATTAAAACATTAATTGTAGTTCTCAGGGCAACTAAAAAACACCTAAAACTATATAGTAAAATAGCACACAATTAAAATAGTATAATGGAAAATATCTATTTAATACATTACTGCCTTAAAATAAGTCAGAACTTTTTAGAATAGGCAGCAATGCAGGAAGGATGGAACAAAACAAAAACAAACAAACAAACCCATATTAGACAGAAAACAAGTAGCAAAATTGCAGTCATGAATTATATCTTATCAGCAATTACATAAAAATGCGTTAAATGTTTTAATCACAAAGACAAGGGTAGGGAGAAATTGGAAAATTTGTTTACTGTTGAGGAAAGTGTCAAATGGTGCTTCTATATAAACCAATATGGAAGTTCCTTAAAAAATTAAAAATAGAATTTCTGTATGATCCAGCACTTGATTTCAAAATAATCAAAGGCAGAGTCTCAAACATATATTAGAGTTACCGTTTAATCCAGAAGTTGTACTTCTAGGTATATCCTTAAAAGAATTTAAAGCAGAGTCTCAAACATACAGTTGTATACTCATGCTCATACAAACATTATTCACAATAACCAAGAGATAGACACAATGGAAATATACTTCAATAAATTAATGGGCAAACAAAACGAGGTATGTACATTAAATAAGATGTTATTCTCAGCCTTAAAAAGGAAGGAAATTCTGATATTTGCTACAACATGGATGATCCTTGAGGATATTATGGTAAGTGAAATAAGCCAGTCAGAACAAGACAAATATTATATAATTTCATTTATATACAATATACAAAGTTGTCCAATTCCTTGAGATAGAAACTAGAATGATTGTCTCCAGGGACTGGTAGAAGCAGGATATGGGGAATTAGGTGTTTAATCGGAATAGTTTCAGTTTTAAACTGGATCTGGAGATGGATGGTAGTGACGGCTATACAACAGTGTGAATGTACTTTATGCCACTGACGGTACATTTAAGAATAGTTAATGTGGCATGTATTATGTTGGGTAAATTTTACCACAATTAAAATTTTTTAAATAATATATATTTTTAAATATGGACATGACAGTGTAGTTAGAAGGTATAAGCCAACTGTGTTATTTAAAAGAGACAGATTTTTAGATTCAGATACAAATAGGTTAAAAATAAAAGAATGGAAAAAAGAAACAGTGGCCCCAAAACCAATTGATATACTAATATCAAACAAAGAGACAATATGACAAAGTTTTCTTCTAGAGACAAATAATTTATAATGATAATGATAACAGTATCAATTGCACACAGAGCTATAAAAATTATAAATATAAATAGCATTTAGTAACAAGATAAAGTCCTTATAATTATGGACAGTTAATTTTCAACAAAGATATCAAGATAATTTAATGGTCATAAAATATACAGTCTTTTCATCAAATGGTGCTCATACAAAAGAATGAAGTTTGATTTCTACTGCCCACCAATTACAAAAATTATCTGAAAATGAATCATACACCTAAATGAAAAAGCTTAAACTATAAAACTCTTTGAAGAAAATATTTCAATACATCTGTGTAACCTTGGGTTAGGCAATGGTTTCTAAGATATGACAAAGGCACATGAATTAAAAAAAAAAAAAAAGATAAATCATGCTTGATTAAGTTGAAAATCTGGTCTTCTGAAGGACAACACTGAAACAGTAAAGAAAGAGAAAAGGTAGCACACAGAATTAGAAAAATATTTTCAAATTTGGTGCCTAATAAGGAATATGTATCTAGAATTTTAAAAGGGCACTTCAAAGTCAACAATAAAAAGAAAACACATTTTTTAAAATGGGCAAATTATATCAATGGACATTTTTCCAAAAAAGACATAAATATGGACAATAAGCACATGACAATCTGCTCAACAACATTAGTTATTAGGAGAATGCACATACAAACTGCAATATAATAATATTTTATGTTCATTATGCTCAAGGCCTTGGGAGTCCACAGCTCACAACAGTGTGCCCTGGATGTGAGAAATGAAGTCAAAAGTGATTATTTGGGATCTTGAAGTCTAAGTAACTGCCCTCCTGGGTTTCAGACTTGCATGAGGCCCGTTTCTTTCTATGTTGTCTCTTTTTCCACGTTTGGAATGGGAGTATTTACCCAATGCCTGCACTCCCATTGTATCTTGGAAATAAATAACTTGTTTTTTTGTTTGTTTGTTTTGTTTCTTTTTTTCTATGTTACATGTTCAGAGTTAGACGAGGCTTGCCTTTTCTAAGATGAGACTTTGCACTCTGGACTTCTTGAGTTAATGCTGGAATGAGTTAAGGCTTTGGAGGACTGTTGGGAAGGCATGACTGTATTTTGCAATGTGAGAAGGACATGAGATTTGAGGAGGGTCAGGGACAGAATAATATGGTTTCCATCTGTGTCCCCTCCCCAAAATCTCATGGTCTTTTGTAATCCCCAGTGTTGAAGATGGGGCCTGCTAGGAGGCAATTTGATCACGGGGGTGGGGTTCTCACCAATGGTTTAATGCCATCTTTGCTACTGTATAGTGATAAAGTTCTCATGAGATCTGGTCATTTAGAAGGAGATAGCATCTCTGAGCTCTTACTCTCTTCCTCCTGCTCCAGCCATGTGAAGTACAGGCTTGCCCTTTGCCTTCTGCCATGATTGTAAGCTTGCTGAGGTTTCCCCAGAAGCAGAAGCCATTATGCTTTCAGTAAAGCCTGCAGAACTGTGAGCCAATTAAAATCCATTTCTTTATAACTTACCCAGTCTCTGGTATTTCTTAATAGCAATGTGAAAACAGACTAATATACATTAGTTTGGCAAAATTAAAAAGACAGACAATAACTACCCTTGATGAGAATGTGAAGAGATTGGAACCCTCATATATTATTCATGGGAAAAAATTTTAAAACTAGAATAACTATATGACCCCAAAATTACACCTTTAGTCATATACCAAAGATAAATGAGTTTATATTAAACCTTGTACATAAGAGTCCATAATAACATTATTTGCAATAGACATAAAGTGTAAATAACACAGATAGCTATCTTGAATGGATGAATAAATTATAATATATTCATAAATGAAATGTCATGTGATCATAAAATATAATTAAATACTGATACATGTTATAAAATGAATGGAGATAGGAAAGCAAGATGAAAGGACCACCAATTCTGTAATTTCATTTATATAAAATATTCAGAATAGGCAATTCTATAGCAAAAGAAAGTGTATTAGTGTTTACTAAGGGCTATGGGGAGAGCAGGATGAGGAATAACAGCTACCAGGTATGGCATTTCTTTTGTGGTTATTTAAATTTTATCAAGTCAGATGAGTAAATACACTCAAAATAATCCTCTCATTGTATTTTTTAAATGGGGAATTTTGTAGTATATAGCTTGTATCTTGATAAGGCTGTTATTTTAAAAATGTCAACAATGTTAAAGTTGAAAAACTCTCTTTAATTCTAAACTGAAAGGTTGAGGATGACATTTTTGGATAAGTGACAGTTTGGCTAAGACTTGAATATAAATCTATAGATGTGCATATTAAAACAGAATAAAAAGTGAGAAAGAAAAAAGAAGGAAGTAGAAACAGAAGGAGGGAGAAGAGAAAGGAAGGAAGGAAGAAAAAAGAAATGATGAAAAGAAGAAAGGAAAATAAATAGAGAAAGGGAAGAATGGAGGGAGATAGGGAGAGAAAAGAGTAGAAGAAAATTACATTGAGAAAAATAGAACTGAAAGTGTTTTTGGTTTTTGTTTTGTTTCTTTGTTAGTTTTAGTTTATTATATAAGCTGTTGAAAGACATTTATTCTAGTGACTTTCCTAGTGAAAAGCAGTATTGAGGAAATAGAGGCTTGGAGATGTGAGTAACTTACCTAACTCACAGAGCTTGTTCAGTTTTAGAACTTTAGGATGACCAAGAAGCATTTGATTCCAGTGTCATGTTTCCTAGAGGAGAAAGAGAGAGCTTGGAACAAAGTGTCTGTGAAGATAGTAGATTTGTTTAGAACAAATAATTTGGAAGACAGTATGGAACAATCAGATGGAGATGATCAGTAGGAAGCTAGCTCTTTGTTCATTTGAATAAAGGAGAGGAAGAAGACCACAGTTACAAAAAGCAAGTGGGTTTTTGAATCAGCTTGCCTGAATCTATGTCCACACTTAATCATTTATTAGTTTAATCAATATAGGCTTTAATTTCTCATTTGCTTATTAGAGATAATAATTTTAATATCTAATTCATAAAATAGAGTATTAATTGTAAGAAGTTTAGCAGTTTGTTATTGCAAACTATGATCAATCATTAGCTTTTATCTGTGGGGCTAGAATTCAGAAAATTCAGGATATGAAAAGGAAAAATATGTAAATGTCATCACATTCAGGTAGTCAGCTGAATAGTTAGGAGTGGATAGAACTATGCAGAAAAAAGAGAAAGAAAGAGAAGAGAAGTGAGACCTGAGGAATTTTGAAATGGTTTCTAATTGACTTAGATTAAATATGGTTTTAATTTTTTAAGACATAAATTGGGGATGCATTTGAACTCAAGAAGTGTTAAACTAAAATGACTTTTGCTTCATTATTTGAACAAATAAAAGAAGTTGTAATTTGATAGCAGAAGCATTATATAGTGGTTATTCTAAAAAAGTGATTGTGACATGTGAAATTGTTCTGACTGTAATAACTAAAAGTAGGTACCACATTTGAAAAATGCTTTGGAAGAACATTTTTGATAGATGGGATATGGCTGACTAGGAACAAGAAGATATCAAAGATGACTGTATATTTAATAGCCTGCTGAGCTAAGAGTATAATGACAATATTGAAAATGATGGGAATACAGAGAAGTTATAGCAAATAATGAACTTGGTTATAGACATGTTAAGTTTTAAGTGACAGCAGGATATTCAAGCAGATATATTTTACAGACAGCTGAAAATGAGAACTTGTAAAGCAAATTGGCATTAAATTTATTTTTTTAGCTTTCCATGTGTTATTTTAATTTTTATATTTTCTTTCCCTTGTTGTTTTGGCCATGAGATTCTTTCTCTATAGTTTCCTCTGATTTTTTAAATATTCTATATTGTAAACATCTGGAAATATTTTATTTTGTTTTAAGTTGGCTATTTTTTTTAAGTAAAATCTAATTATTTTCTTACATTTCCTTGTACACAGGAAGAGGTTATTTTATTCATTTTTCTAATTTTCTTTTGAAATATTTAATTTGAAGTTGTTAATAGAAAAATTTATTATATTCATAGATGCAATAAAAAAGGAAAAGCTTAAAAACAACAATAACAAAACTACTAGCCCAGCAAAGTTCCCAAGTTTTCATTTATTTGTCAAGTGTGTTTCCCCTTATTTTCCTTGTTTCATTATTTTTTTCTCTTGGGTACCTTTATTTTCATAAATGTGTGATTCTATGCTGCTCTTTCGAAAGTGCTGTGAAAGTCTTCAGAGATTTAGGAGGCCTCTATTAAACAAAGGATGAGGATTCATCTCCTTCCATAACTTCATCCATTTAAATTGTCTGTAATCTCTATTACAGATTTATACCTCTACAGTCCACAACAGTTTAAGCTGAACTAAACAGAAATGTTTGAGTGAAGAAACTGAGGTAGAAGACATGTTAATGTAGGATTGAAAGTTGGGGAAATTACTAGCGTTAAAAGAAAATTTCAGTACTATAATTTTCTATGTGCAAATGAAATCGAGCTTTAGGTTTCTAATATTACATATCATGAAACCTTCATACCAGAGCTATTATGCATTTAATATCCACAGCCTTTCACGTGAATGACCACTAGATGTTCAACAATGCACATCAAGATTCTACCTTGGTTGCTAACCTTTTTTGGTACCAAGGACTGGTTTTGTGGAAGACAATTTTTTTCACAGATGGGGGAAAAGGGGTTGGTTTTAGGATGAAACACTTTCATCTCAGATCATCAGGCATTAGATTTTCATAAGGAGCACATGACCTATATTCCTCACGTGGGCAGTTCACAATAGGGTTTGTGCTCCTGCGAATCTAATGTGGCAACTGATCCAAGAAGAGGTGGAGTTCAAGCAGTGATGCTGGCTCACCTGCAGCTCACATCCTGCTGTGCGGCCTGGCTCCTGACAGGTCATGGAAACATAGGTATCTGTCCACACCCTGGGGATTGGAGATTCTGGCTATCTGATAAACCAGAGGAATTGATAGTTAACAAATTTTACCGAGTATTTGTTTATGATATATCTATGATCTGACTTTGGCAAAAAATTCAGGAAATTACAAATATTTGAATCCATAGTGATAGAATTGTGATGTTTATTACACAGGTGTATGCATTCACCAAAACTAAACAAATGCTGAAGGGAAGCTTGTGCATTTCATTCTAGTGAACTCTACTTCAATAAGAACATTTAAAAACCTTCTGTGACTTTTTTGTCACATCAAGGTTTAGAGAATATTTTGTTGTTAAGTGTTTTTTCTCTCAGATCTTTTAAAATTTTTTTTTTTGAAATTAAAAGTAATGGCAAAAACCATGATTACTTATGCTGCAACCTAATAGTAGATATTTTTCTTTGTAAAGGTTGAACTGATAAATTGTATTCTTTGGGTGTTAATAACATAATCACACTAGAAAGTGATGTGCATCACTTTTGATAGCATAAGCATAGTCCATACCATGTATGGCATTTGTGGAACTTTAAAAAAAATTGTTCCTAACATCTCATGATTACTTATAAAGTTAACTTTTTAAGAAAGATATTCAGGTCACTTTTTAAAAAAACTTATTCTTTAAGTTTTGGGATACATGTGAAGAACCTGCAGGATTGTTATGTAGATGTATGCCATGCTGCACCCATCAACCTATCATCTAGGTTTTAAGCCCTGTATGCATTAGGTATTTCTCCTAATGCTATTCCTCCTTTTTGCCACTGACCCGACAACAAGCCCCAGTATGTGATGTCCCTCTTCCTGTGTTCATGTGTTCTCATTGTTCAACTCCCACTTATGAGTGAGAACATGTGGTGTTTGGTTCTCTGTTCCTGTGTTACTTTGCTGAGAATGATGGTTTCCAGCTTCATCCATGTCCCTGAAAAGGAAATAAACTCATTAATATTTCTGGCAAAATGGAATTTCATGATGGTGTGTATTTACCACATTTTCTTTATCCAATCTATTATTGATGGGCATTTAGGTTGGTTCCAAGTCTCTGCTATTGTAAATAGTGCTGCAATAAACATATATTTGTATGTGTCTTTATAGTAGAATGATTTAAATTTTGGGGGTATATACCCAATAATAGAATTGCTAGGTTGAATGGTATTTCTAGTTCTAGATACTTGAGGAATTGCCACACTGTCTTCCACAATGGTTGAGCTAATTTACACTCCCACTAACAGTGTTAAAGTGTTCCTATTTCTCCACATCCTCTCCAGCATCTGTTTTTTCCTGACTTTTTAATGATCATCATTCTAAGTGGTATGAGATAGTATCTCATTGTGGTTTAATTTGTATTTCTCTAATGACCAGTGACTATGAGCTTTTTCTCTTATGTTTGTTGGTCACACAAATGTCTTCTTTTGAGAAGTGTCTGTTCATATTCTTCACTCACTTTCTGATGGGGTTATTTTGGCTTTTCTTGTACATTTGTTTAAGATCCTTGTAGATTCTGGATATTTACCTTTGTCAAATGGGTAGATTGCAAAATTTTTCTTCCATTCTGTAGGTTGCCTGTTCACTCTGATGATAGTTTCTTTTGCTGTGCAGAAGCTCTTTATTTTGTCAATTTTGACTTTTGTTGCAATTGATTTTGGTGTTTTAGTCATGAAGTCTTTCCCCATGTTTATGTTGTGAATGGTTTTGCCTAGGTTTTCATCTAGGGTTTTTATGGTTTTAGATCTTATGTTAAAGTCTTTAATCCATCTTGAGTTAATTTTTGTATAAGGTGTAAAAAGAAAAGGTCCAGTTTCAGTTTGCTGCATATAGCGAGCCAGTTTTCCCAACACCATTTATTAAATAGGGAATACTTTCCCCATTTCTTGTTTTTGTCCAGTTTCTCAAAGATCAAACAGTTGTAGATATGTGACATTATTTCTGAGCCCTCTGTTCTGTTCCATTGGTTTACATATCTGTTTTGGTACCAGTAACATGTTTTAGTTACGGTAGCCTTGTAGTACAGTTTGAAAACAGGTAGCGTGATGTCTTCAGCTTTGTTCTTTTTGTTTAGGATTGTCTTAGCCATATGGGCTCTTTTGGTTCCCTGTGCAATTTAAAGCAGTTTTTGTATAATTCTGTGAAGAAGGTCAATGGTAACTTGATGGGAATAGCATAGAAAATATAAATTACTTTGGGTAGTATTGCCATTTTCATGATATTTATCCTTCCTATCAATGAGCATGGAATGTTTTTTCATTTATTTATGTCCTCTCTTATTTCCTTGCAGTTCTCCTTGAAGATGTCCTTCATGTCTCTTGTAAGTTGTATTCTTAGGTATTTTATTCTCTTTATAGCAATTGTGAATTGGAGTTCACTCATGATTTGTCTCTCTGTCTATTATTGCTGTATAGGAATGCTTGTGATTTTTGTACATTGGTTTTGTATCATGAGACTTTGCTGAAGTTACTTATCAGTTTAAGGAGTTTTGGGGCTAAATTATGAGGTTTTGTAAATATACAATTATGTCATCTGCAAACAGAAACAATTTGACTTCCCCTCTTCCTATTTGAATGTTCCTTTTTATCTTTCTCTTGCCTGATTGCTTTGGCCTGAACTTCCAATACGATGTTGGGTAGAAGCAGTGAGTGAGGGCACCCTTGTCTTATGTTGGGTTTTCAGAGGGAATGCTTTCAGGTTTTTCCCATTCAGTATTATATTGTTGTGGGTTTGTAATAAATAACTCTTATTATTTTGAGATATGTTCCATCAGTAACTAGTTTACTGAGTGTTTTTAGCATGAAGGAGTGGTGAGTTTTATTGAAGGCCTTTTCTGCATCTATTGAGATAATCATGAGGTTTTTGTCATTAGTTCTGCTTATGTGATGGACTACATTTATTGATTTGTGTATGTTGAACCAGCCTTGCATCCCAGGGATAAAGTTGACTTGATGGTGGTGGATAAGTTTTTGATGTGCTGCTGGATTCAGTTTCCCAGGTTATTTTATTGAGGATTTTCGTATTGATGTTCATCATGTATATTGGCCTGAAATTTTCGTGTGTGTGTGTGTGTGTGTGTGTGTGTGTGTGTGTGTGTGTGTGTCTACAAGGTTTCAGTATCAGGATGATGCTGGACTCATAAAATGAGTTAGGGAGGAGTTCCTCTTTTTTTATTGTCTGGTATAGTTTCAGAGGAATGGTACCAGTTCCTCTTTGTACCTCTGGTAGAATTAAGCTATGAATCCGTCTGGTCCTGGGCTTTTTTTTTTGGTTGGTAGGCTATTAAATACAGCCTCAATTTCAGAACATGTTGTTGGTTTCTTCGGGGATTTGACTTATTTCTGGTTTAGTCTTGGAAGGGTGTATGTGTCCAGGAATTTATCTATTTCTTCCAGATTTTCTAGTTTATTTGCATAGAGGTGTGTATAGTATTCTCTGATGGTAGTTTGCATTTCTGTGGGATCAATAGTGATATCCCATTTATCATTTTTTTTGTGTCTTTTTTATTCTTCTCCCTTTTCTTCTTTATAAGTCTGGCTAGCAGTCTATGTATTTTGTTAATCTTTTCAAAAACCAGCTCCTGGATTCATTCATTTTTTGAAAGTTTTTTTTTGTGTGTGTGTGTCTCTTTCTCTTTCAGTTCCACTCTGAACTTAGTTATTTCTTGTCTTCTGCTAGATTTTGAATTTGTTTGCTTTTGCTTCTCTAATTCATTAAATTGTGATGTTAGTGTGTCTATTTTAGATATTTCCCATTTTCTGATGTGCATTTAGTGCTATAAATTTCCCTCTAAACACTGCTTAGCTGTGTCCCAGAGATTCTGGTACATTGTATCTTTGTTCTCATTGGTTTCAAAGAACTTATTTATTTCTGCCTTAATTTCTTTATTTACCCTTAGTCATTCAAGAGGGGGTTGTTCATTTTAAATGTGGTTGTGCATATTTAAGTGAGTTTCTTAATCCTGAGTTCTAATTTGATTGCACTGTGATCTGAGAGACTGCTTTTCATGATTTCCATTCTTTTGCATTTGCTGAAGAGTGTTTTATTTCCAATCAGGTGGTTAATTTTAGAATAAGTGCTATGTGGTGCTGCGAAGGGTGTGTATTCTGTTGATTTAAGGTGGAGAGTTCTGTAGATGTTTACTAGGTCCACTTGTTCCAGAGCTGAGTTCAAGTCCTGAATATCCTTGTTAATTTTCTGTCTCATTGATCTAATATTGACAGTGGGGTGTTACAGTCTCACAGTTATTGGGTGGGAGTGTAAGTCTCTTTGTAAGTCTCTACGAACTTGCTTTATGAATCTGGGTGCTCCTGTATTGGGTGCATATATATTTAGGATAGTTAGCTCTTCTTGTTGCATTGATCCCTTTACCATGATGTGATATCCTTCTTCATCTTTTTTGATATTTGTTGGTTTAAAGCATGCTTTATCAGAGACTAGAATTGCAGCCCCTGCTTTTTTTTTTTTTTTTTTTTTTTTTTTTTTTTTTTTTTTGTGTGTGTGTGTGTGTGTGTGTGTGTGTACATATGTCCTCACATGTGAAATGGGTCTCCTGAATACAAAACACCAATGGGTGTTATCCAATTTGCCAGTCTGTGTCTTTTTACTGGGACATTAACCCATTTACATTTTAGGTTAATATTGTTATGTGTGAATTCAATCCCATCATCATGATGCTAGCTGATTATTTTACACATGAGTTAATGCTGTTTATTCATAGTATTGTTGGTTCTTATATTTTGTTATCTTTTTGTAGTGGCTCATACTGGTTTTTCCTTTTAATATTTAGAGCTTCCTTCAGGAGCTCTTGTAAGGCAGGCCTGGTGGTTACAAAATCCCTCAACATTTGCTTGTCTGTAAATGATTTTATTTCTTCTTTACTTGTGAAGCTGAATTTGGCTGGATATGAAGTTCTGGGTTGAAAATTCTTTTCTTTAAGAATGTTGACTATTGACCCCACTCTCTTCTGGGTTTCCGCAGAGAGGTCCACTGTTAGTCTGATGTACTTCCTGTTGTAGCTAACCTGACCTTTCTCTCTAGCTGTCCTTAACATTTTTTTCTTCATTTCAACCTTGGTGAATCTGACAATTACATGTCTTGAAGTTGTTCATCTTGAGGAATATCTTAGTGGTGTTCTCTGTATTTCCAGAATTTGAATATTGGCCTGTCTTGCTAGGTTGGGGAAGTTCTCCTGGATAATATACTGAAGTGTGTTTTCCAACTTGATTCCATTCCTGAGTCACTTTCAGGTACCCAAATCAATCATAGGATTGGTCTTTCCATATAGTCCCATATTTCTTGGAGGCTCTGTTGGTTCCCTGTTGTTCTATCTTCTCTAATCTTGTCTTCACACTATATTTCATTAAGTTGATCTTCAATCTCTGATATCCTTTCTTCTGCTTGATTGGTTTGGCTATTGATGCTTGTGTATACTTCAATAAGTTCTCCTGCTGTGTTTTTCAGCTCCCTCAGGTCATTTATGTTCTTTTCTAAACTGCTTAAACTAGTTACCTTTCTTGTAACCTTTAATCAAGGTTCTTAGCTTCCTTACGTTGGATTAGAACATGCTCCTCTAGCTTGGAGGAGATTGTTATTACATACCTTCTGAAGCCTATTTCTGTCAACTCGTCAAACTCATTATCCATCCAGTTTTGTTCCCTTGGAGTTGTAATCCTTTAGAGGAAAAGATGCATTCTGGTTTTTGGAATTTTCAGCATTGTATTACTGGTTTTTCCTCATCTTCTTGTATATATATACCTTTGATAGTTGATTCTGAAGACCTTTGAATGAGATTTTTGTGTGGGCATCCTTTTTGTGGATGTTAATGTTATTTCTTTCTGTTTGTTAATTTTCCTTCTAACAGTCAGGCACCTCTTCTGCAGGTCTGCTATAGTTTGGTGGAGGCAGGTCACTGTTTTCTACTTTAGTTATTTAGCTTGCTGCTGTAGAGTGCCTTTAAATAAAGCAGCAAATTTAAAACCCAGACAATATTCCTAAAGCATTGGAGAAAATTTAGTGTTTGGAGAAAATATAGTGTTTCTCCAAAGAAAGCATTTGGAGAAAATTTAGAATGATTAAAATTAGCAATTTATTATATGTGATCATTTTATTTATACTGTTAGTACAAATTAAAAACAAAGAGTAGTTTTGGTATACTAATAAAAGTGGATATGTGAAATAAGATACCAAGAAAAGAATGGTTTGATTAAGAAATTTTGAAACATATCGGTTAACATATTTATTAAGGATTTCCTTTATTACAGACACTATTTTAAACAGCAGAGCCCTGACAGCAAAAGCAAAAAAAAAAAAAAAAAATTATAAAACCACGCTGTTATCACAAATATTGCACTATAGGAATGGAGAAATAAAAATTAAAATAAGGAAATAAAAATATAATGTTAAATAGTAATGCAGAGCAAGAAAGTAGAAAAAGCAGATTAAGGGGGAAAAAGGAATGGTGGAAATTGCTACTCAAAATAGAGTCATTAAGAAAGTTGTGCTGAAGAGGGAGTATCAGAGTAGATGTCTAAGTGATGAGAAAATAAGACATGAAAGATTTGGCAAATGTGGTTTCCAACAGAGGGAACATGAGAGAGTATAGCACCACTATCTTCTGTACAACTTAAATTCCAAACTCTACCAAGTTATTATATTTTAAAAAATACCTTCAGCACCAATATATTTCTTGATATATTAAGTTTTAAAATGTAATCCTTGCAGGAAGCTGGCTCTGACTGTTGATACATCTAGAATTGTACTATTTTTTCCAATTTCTATAGCTACCATCATTTTTCAAATAAACACCATTTAATACCTGCATAACAGTTTTTATGCCAATGCCATAAAACTCTTATCCCTTTACCCCCTCTTTTCACCCCAGGGACATAGTAATCCACTTTAAAACTATGACAAATAATATAATCTCTCTGTCCCAAACCCTGCCAATGGTTCCTCCATTATGCAGAGTAAAAGGCAAAATCCTTGCAGTGGTCCTCAGGAATCCATGTACTCTGGCCTGCAACTTTTCCCTCTACTCCAGCAACAAGGCCTTCTTTGCTCTTCCCCGAAAGCATCAGTCTTGTTTCTACCCCAGTACCTTCGCACTAGCTGTCCTCCCAGCTTGGAATGTATTTCACTGAGAAATCTGACGCAGGGAAGAGTCAGATCCCTTTACTTCTTTACAGTCTTGATCCAAATGTTATATTCTGTTTCTGTACCCAACCAAGAATGCCTATTCCCTTTATTAAGCTTGATTTTATACCCCTAAATTCATCATATCACTGTTATTTGTATATTTATTGCTTTTGTTTATCTGTTTTATATTTCTCCACTTAGAACTTAATCCACATAACTTCTTGGTTTGTTAACTAAGATATTACAAGTGCCCTGTATGAGGATTAGCTCACAGTAACACCTTTATATGTATATTTGTTGCATAAAGTGGTAGATTAAAACAAATGAAAGTGGCCTGAAAATTAATCAGCATAGTAAATAATTATTATAGCTTCCTTGAATATCTTTCAAAATAGAATATTACTATAGTCAGCAGCAACTATGTCTTTTGGTTCTGACTGATTGATTTGCATGGTATTGTCTCATATTAGCTGTGTCTCCTACAGAAATTATAGGAAATTGATCTAGAGATTGAATCCTATGATCCCATGTTGCTGAAGCACATGAGAATATGATCTTAAGTTGTACCTTGGGGTACACCCCACACATACACAGATGCCACATGTGGGAAGCATCTTCAGGTGTGATGAACAGTCTGCATCCATCTGTAGAGAACAGCTTCACAAATGACCAAGTGAGAAATAATATTATGGCATTGTCCTGAAAAATGGGAACACTAGCTATAATGGAAACAGAGAATTTATCTAAAATAGATAAATAACTTCACAGTTTTTTAGTATTTCAGTGATTGGCCACCAGTATGAACTTCAAGCAGAGACAACGTGTCTTTTTACTAATAGGTCCCTCTGTGACTATATAGGGCACATATACTGGGGAGTGAAGAATAGAGAGGAGTTGCTTTGTTCCTCTGTCCATGTACCCTGCAGAGCTTTCTTGGTCCACTTTTTAAAACTTTCTCTTATACTTCAGGATATTGCTCTGCCCCGAGGGACTAAAGCACTTCAGAACATAAAAAGTTGCTGTAGTTGTTTGAAACAACTTTTATTTTTTCAGAAAAGAGTGAGCCAACAATTTCATAAGAGGGCAGATAGTCACAAGACTTCTGGGAAAAGAATATTCCACCTAATATCTAAAATGATAATACAAAAAGGTTTTTAAATGTGTGATGTTCCTTGGGTTATGAGTAAAAAAGCAAATGAAAAGACATAAATAATAAAATGAACCCAATGGGGTTTACATAAATATTTGTCTAGTAATGTGCAATCATTGCCCAGACCTGAAATAATATTCATAGGTCCAGAAGGTAATTGTCTGTCAAATTTAAGTATCTCTTATTTCAGCATCTTATTTCAATATCTTCTGTGGCCTTCAAAGTAGATGTATTGATATATCCTGAACCTGAAATGTCAGCACCTATCTACATATGTGAAATATCAGGGTCTCTAAAAAGTAGTTTATTTCAGTTAAAAAGTAGAAAACAGATGATTCTTCAGAAGGGGGCAATTTGAAGACATACCTAACATATTAACACCTTATTATAGCACCATTTACCTCTCTGTGCTACTCAGAAATATGCACTAGACTCAGAAAGTAAGTATTTCTTCACTTTTGTGGTGAGGGCAGTGGTTGTGAGTTGAATCTCTACAGCTGTTTTCTTATGCAGAACCAAGTTTGTTACTTCCCAAGAAGAACTGGGATGCATTGACATCTGAAAAATTGAGAATCTGTTAGAAATATTCATAGTACAAAAAAGATCTTTTAACTAACAACATTATCGGGTCAGAAGAACTTCTCTTAAAAAATATAGTTTCAGTCCAGGTACGGTGACTCAGCCTATAAGAACAGCACTTTGGGAGGCTGATGCAGGCGGATCACGAGGTCAGGAAATCGAGAATATGCTGGCCAACTTGGCAGAACCCCGTCTCTATTAAAAGTACAAAAATTAGTTGGGCATGGCGCACGCCTATCATCCCCGCTACTTGGAAGGCTGAGGCAGGAGAATCTCTTGAACCAAGGAGTCAGAGGTTGCAGTGAGCCAAGATCCCTCCACTGCACACCAGCCTGGTGACAGAGTGCAGTGACAGAGTGAGACTCTGTCACACACACAAAAAAAGAAATATATATATATGTATATATATATATATATATATATATATATATATATGTATATATATATATATATATATATATATATATATATATATATATATAGTTTCACAATCTCATTGTGTTATGAATTCTCCCAGGCTTGATTTATTCTTTTAACCTTAGAGTTAATGTATTGAGAAGATTTTTGGAATACAGATTGCATAGTTATTATAAAAACAATAAAGTCTTTCTATTTTTTTAAGCTTGTGTAAATGATTAACTCTTCAGAGCTGAACTGGTGACCTTTCCTGTTATTTATCTTCAGCACCTTCCACTCTATTAGGGCACATGGATTATACCTTACAAACTATCTGTAACAATATAAGCAATAAATAAGAAAGTAAGTACATATTTAAGAATGCATTAGAATACCAAATTGCTTTCTGGTTAAATTAGTTTATTTATTTCTGAAAACATAAATATTTACTGACGTCTATTTATGTTAAATGCCAGGAATGCAGTTATTTACATGACACAGTACCGTCTTCCAAATCTCTATGATGTAGAAGAGAAAGTAAATTAGTAAAATATAATGACGGTGATGCTATCGTATCATGTGGGTTTGAGGGAATAGAAAGTCTACTTTTTTCCGTGAAGATCGGAAAACACTTTCTACAGCTGAGTCTTGAAAGTGAGAAACTGTGGAATATTGGAACATGATGAACAGATAAAGGAATATGAGCAAGGGAATTGGAAATGGATAACGGGAGTTTGAGCCTGTTTGCATTTTACGAGTTCTATTTCTGTACCACAGGATAAGGATGGTAGTAGAGAAGCATGTAGAGGAAAATTCACAGAAGTTTTTGTATGTTATGTTAGACGTTAAGAAATATCCAATGTAGATGATGGGGGGATGGACGCAGCAAACCACCGTGGCATGTGTATACCTATGCAACAATCCTGCACGATCCTGCACATGTACCCCAGAGCTTAAAGTATGATGTAAAATCTGTTTTAAAAAAATCTAATCTGCCATGAGCTGATATTTTGGTAAACTTCAATAAAAATAAACTACTGATCACAAGAAAAGAAGGTAAACATATGATCAATATATCAATGAAGAATAGGGAATAGGATGTAAAACAGCATGATTTTAATGGGAAGGACATGGTAAAACATAGTTATGGAATATGTAACACTAATCAGGAAAGGTAAATATGTTGAGATTTTAGTCAAATAAACAGTAAGGTTACCTAATAAGACATTTAAAAAAACGGAAATAACCTGTTTCTTATTTATAATGATGAGATTGTCATTCTGGAAGTTATTATGGTTAAAGAAAATGAGGATTGCTGTGAAGAAATACATTAGAGAAAGAGATGATTAGCTTTGGAATACTTTTTATGCAACTGAATTGACTTTATAGAACTGAATTGATAGCTTATGTTTCTTTAATCAAATTTTTTTCCAGAGTATAGAAACACTTTTTTTTTGTGCTAATATCCTCAGGATGTCAGTAAAAAATATGTGTTATACCCAAAAGAAAAATGAATGTGCATTCCATTTTTACAAAAGTTAGCTACAGACTTGTGAAAAATGATGGTTTTTAGGTATATGAGTATTTGATATTAAAATTTGCAGGTAAACATTTTTACTCAAATTATAGAAATTAAACATATTATCAGTACTAAAAAGAATTGTTGGTTTACAGTTCAGTCATTTCATCAGAGTACTGAATTCATTCAGAAGATTAATCAAAATTCCCCAATATTTAAGTATAACTTGAATAAGACTATAATGCTAGATGAATAAACTTTATTGAACAATACTTCATAAAGCATATGCTACAGTATCAGATGTTGAGACAATAAAAGTGATTAAAGTATCATTTTGCTAAAAAAGTTACTGACCTACTGTATGTGAAAGCCAACTTAGAACTAAGTTATGACACTCAGCCAGCTTCTTAGGACATCAGACTTACTACAACTTAAGGTTTTGCTTTTTTAAAAATAGTAATTTTATGAGTACATTTCAGGTTTACATGTTTATGGGATACAAGAGACATTTTGATACAGGCATGCAATCGGTAATAATCACATCATATAAAATGGGGTTTACATCTTCTTGCAATGCATTTATAAGACCTAGTATTTGATAGCACAACAGGGTGACTATAATCAATACCTACTTAGGGTTTTAAAGAAAAACGGGCATAACAGCTAAGAAAGTGAATCCTCCCTCAAAATTATTCGCCTAGTTTATATTATTAAGAACATGTACATTTTCTAGATTTAGAGGGAAAGAAATTGTTTTCTTCTTTGAGGAAATGTTTAATGTATATATAAGAGTAACCATGAGTGGCGACTGATGGAATTTTCAAAAGTCTACCAGGTAATTAATTTAGTATTGAATTATTATGTAGATTTGTATTAAACGTCTCTCATAAAATTACTGCAAATATTATTCAAATAGAATGAGCATTAACTTTTCTGTATATATGGGTGCAAATACATAAAAAATCATACTAATTGTGTTTAATGTAATTTGCCACATTAGCTATATATCACTATATAAATATTCCTCTTAACTAATTATCACCACCTAAGAGTTAGACAAGTTTATTTACATATGTGACAATCAGCCTGATTGACTTTTTATGAAAGATATTAGTGTCCTCATGGTTTAAAGGAGTAAGCTAGGACTTAGTGCCCTTATTTCCCAATGCCGTTTAAATTGTAGGTTGTAGAGTAAATTTACCACTGTCTCAAAAAAAACTTATTTTTAAAGCTATACCATGCTTCATTATTCTTAATTAAATTAAAAATTGGGCTTGGTTCTAAATCATTGTTTGCTGTTTTGTAGAATAGGAATAAACTATTGAATCTTGGTTTTTTTTTTTGGAGTCAGAGTTTTGCTTTTGTTACCCAGGCTGGAGTGCAGTGGTGTAATCTCAGCTCACTGCAAGCTCCACCTCCTGGGTTCAAGCAATTCTCCTGCCTCAGCATCCCAAGTTGCTGGGACTGCAGGTACCAACCAGCATGCCTGACTAATTTTTTTGTATTTTTAGTAGAGACAAGGTTTTGCCATGTTGGGAAGGCTGGTCTTGAACTCCTAACCTCAGGTGATCCACCTGCCCTGGCCTCCCAAAGTGCTGGGATTGCAGGTATGAGTCACCAGGCATGGCCAGAAATCTTTACAAAAGTTATGAAGCAACAAATGAAGCAATACATTTGATTCCACATGTCAATTCCTTTTTCCTTCTCAAGATGTTTTCACAGCTTATGTAAAATGTCAGGGTCCCTGGAAATCTCACTCTAAAAGTTAAAAAAAAAAGTTATGTCATGTAAATTACATGACAGAATGACAAAATAATTAACATTAAAAAAACTGACTAAAGTAGAAACTAGAAATGAAAATAAACATGTCTACACATAAAACAATGTCAATATAAAAGCTGATATTTTTATTCTCTATAGCAGTGGTTTACTGGAAGAGCATGAATTGCCTTAAAACTTGGTTGAATGAACATGAAATATTTATAATGTTTGTTATTTTAAAGCTTATGGTTATGAATTATTATGATCTCATTTCCTGATATATTTTGTTTTTATTAAATTATGTAAACACGGAATAGTATAATGTTCCATTTACTTTTGACTTAAAGTCAAATGGAAGACTACATGTGTATATTAGACACTATCACACTCTATTGATATTATTTTCTTATGTATTCCAATAGAAACAAAACAGTCACTAACACATGGAACTAACAGCAATGAAATGATAAACTATCATTGCAATTAGGAGAACTCCACTCTCTCTCTTTTTCTGCACATCTCATAATTTTTGGTTGATAACTGTACACTTTAAATAATATAAAGTTGCAATTCTTGACATGAGCATCTTCCCAAGGCTGCTGTTATTGCTGTTTGTCATTGTTTTTGGTTTAGTGACTTCTTTACTATAATTCTGTAAAATTTGTATTCTTTATCATGTGTGTTTACTACAGTCTCTGCTCAGTTAATTTAGTGGTCATTCGGTGACTGGACAAGGAGTTCCTTAGCTGCCAGTAACCAGTAAGTATTCTAAGCTTTGTGAACAAATTCTGTATGCATGTTGAGTTATGCCTTCAATACTCAGCCTGATCATTGACAGTCCTGATTCAGATTTCACTTTCTGCTTATGCATATTCTCTAGGTTAACTAGAACACAGAGATTAGGGCCTGAATCTCAGTGCCCGGACATCCTGAGTATGTACACGGTCTTGGGCATGCACCAAGTCCTCTGCGTGCATGTGTTCTTCTACATCTCCAGGAATTGGTGGAGAATCCCTAACAATATTTCATTATACAGATTTCCCTTTAAAGTGAAGTGGAAATTTTGCCCAGGATTTTGTCAGCATGTTGTCAACAACCATCCCTATTTTGAAACTGTCCCTATTTTTGTTAGTAACTGCCTTTCTTCTTCTGTACATCAGCTTATTGCTTACTAACTGGAAAACCTTTAAGAGAAACTGCCGTGTTGTCTAAAACCTGCTGCATTGTCTGAAGTCCTGAGTTACTTCCCCTACCCCTTACCTATGTACTACTAAAAACTGTGTACTAGTCTAAGCTGGGGTCCAGACTTTTGGGTGCAAACTCTTCCAGAAGAGTTCCTCCAATCTTCCAGTGTGTTCCTCCAATCCCCTGAGTGCCGCTTGGGTTTCTTGTTGGGTAAGATTTTCAAGAACAAAAGGTTTTTAATTAGTTGTTTATTACAACTCCTATTCACACCCATAGGCTGTGAAATTTAACAATTGCCCATATATATATATATATATATAGACATACAACTACCTCTGGAGAAAAGGCTTTTCACACTAGGTGAGCTCTAAGTTAAGTCCAACACAAATAGCTTAGTAAGTAGGATCTTTCAAGAAACCATTAGATGGATAAAACATTGATAATTCTCTTGCAATGAGCTTTTAAGGAACTTCTAATTTTATTCATATATATGTGGGTAAAGTTTTTTTAAAAATGTATATATAAGTAAAATTAGGGGGTCCAGACTAGTAGATAGATAATTGAATTCAATTACCATATATATGATATTTTGGAAGATAATATAAAATATATGTGAATTGCTTGGCACATGAAACATCATCTTTAATAAAATGACCTAATTTTCAACTATAAGTTGTACAATGCTTTCCATGAAGGTCATGTTAATATATGTATATATAACTCATACCTAAGTTAGGGCTTTCGAATTTTGGGAGAGTTAGCACCCTTTCTGAGTTCTTAATCTTAGATACTGCTGAATAATATTTTAGGATTCCAGGATAAAGTGGCTTATTTTTAAGAACACCTCACAATGTAAGTGCTTACATATTGATTTATTATTTTTTTGAAAGCATGTTTGTACAAATATAATTATACCGGAATCAGATGGCTGTACCTAAAGGGAAAATGTAAGAACCCCTGCAGTTGTTTTTCCTTCTGTCTAGCATGTTCTTTTCCTAGGTCTCTATCCCCTCTATACACCTGGGACACATGTAGTACATACTTGACAAGTCTTTGCTGAGTTATTATGCTTCATCCATGCAAACCAAGCCATGTGTTTTCCTTTTACTGTGATTCACCTACTATGCTGTTCTATAGAGGACATCTTTATTTTTTCTGATTTTGATAAATATTCCTATATTTTCCTGTTTCGATGAGTGATGAAAAAACTTTTTTTCCGGAAACTGTGATGTTAAAAATGGAATAAAATTTTTTTGTTGGCCGGGCGCGGTGGCTCACGCCTATAATGCCAGCACTTTGGGAGGTCGAGCTGGGTGGATCACGAGGTCAAGAGATCGAGACCATCCTGGTCAACATGGAGAAACCCTGTCTTTACTAAAAATACAAAAATTAGCTGGGCATGGAGGCACGCGCCTGTAGTCCCAGCTACTCGGGAGGCTGAGGCAGGATAATTGCTTGAACCCAGGAGGCGGAGGTTGCGGTGAGCCGAGATCAAGCCATTGCACCCTAGTCTGGGTAACAACAGCGAAACTCCGTCTTAAAAAAAAAAAAAAAAAAAAATGTTTAAAGTTTATAATTTACAAGTAATATCTCTTTTCTGAAATTATAAATTATGTTAGTTTCTTGAAATTGAATCTGGAACATAAATTACGGCAGAGATGCATTAAATCTTCTTCGTATGTTTACTTCAAAATCCATGAAGATTAATTTGTATTTGAATGAATATACTTACTATTTGTTTATATAATATAATATATAACCCCTTTGCAGGTGGCAGTATTATTGAAATAATGTTCAGTAGTAGTATATGGCTACATAGTACTCTGGAAAAGAAGCTCCCTAAAGGCCGGGCGCGGTGGCTCAAGCCTGTAATCCCAGCACTTTGGGAGGCCGAGGCGGGTGGATCACGAGGTCAAGAGATCGAGACCATCCTGGTCAACATGGTGAAACCCCGTCTCTACTAAAAATACAAAAAATTAGCTGGGCATGGTGGCACGTGCCTGTAATCCCAGCTACTCAGGAGGCTGAGGCAGGAGAATTGCCTGAACCCGGGAGGTGGAGGTTGCGGTGAGCCGAGATTGCGCCATTGCACTCCAGTCTGGGTAACAAGAGCGAAACTCCGTCTCAAAGGAAAAAAAAAAAAAAAAAAAAAAGAAGCTCCCTGTTAGACCTAAAAAGTTCCTGAGGGGACAGCTTATCGTGCAACTAATTTTTGCCATCCTAGATTCCCATATTAACTTTTATACCACTATTATACTTTAGAGAATCATTTTTATAGATTTTTGTGAAGGCAATTTAACTAGTGCCAGTCTTTCAAACTGTGAAACTGTATATCTCCTTAGGCAAACTTTTAATGATTTTAATGATAAATACACAGCCTTAGGCAACCTTTTAATGATTTCAGATTTAAAATAAAATTTCTACTTCACAGCATTCATTATACCTTTTAAAACTAACGCTTTCCTAATAGCATTATTCAACCACCTACCTGACGCAATTCTGCTTAACTCTGATTACTTCAAAGCTTGCCTGAGACTGAGGTCTACATTTTAATATATGGGCTGGCAAATTAATAAAAGGCCTGGAATGATATTTACCCTGACTAAAAGTATTACTAAAGATATAAAATAAAATCGTTTGGCCAGAATGTCTTTTATTATGTCTGCTGCCTCATTGCTGTAATACAAGACTCACTGGACTCAGACACCCACCAGCAAATCTTTCTATCATTGTTGCATAAAAAACAACCTCAAGCCTTTTAGAAAATTAGATTTGTCAACATTATTGAGTTGTGTGGCTGAATACACAGTAGATGAGAGTGAAAGATCACAACTTAAGCCCTTAAAGCTTTTTATGGAAATGTATTATTTAAGTTTATATTTCATTCACCTTTCCCAAGTAAGCATGGGTGTGCTTTCCTTTGATTATTTATAAATGTTTTATGAGATATTACATTCACTATTTTAATAATTCTTGGCATGCAGAAAAAATTTGTCTATTTTTTTCTTTTTTATAATTTTGGAGACATTGATACTATAAGAAGGAACTCAGGAATTTATATTTCAATATAAAAGCAGTTAAAGACAGAAAACTTCTTAACTGGCCTAAGAGGTGTGATTCATTTTATGGCTAGCACAAAATTGTGAGGCATCTATTTTGACTGTTTTCACCTCTAATTTAGGAATATGTAATTTCAAAGATGGAAATTGCATTCAGATCATATAGGTTATTTTACATATATAATGCATAACAGGTCTCTTAAATGCTTTCATATGGGTCAAACTTTTAATTAAGAAAATATCTGCTAAAATAAGTAGAATATGATTTCTAATTCTATGAACTTCTACAGGCATGTAATCATCTTTATGTCTATATTTTGAAATAAAAGTAGTTATGATTATTATATTGCCATATTAAGCATTTTGGAAATTTTACATAAAGTTAAAGGTAATATGGGTGTATAGCTATACATATAAATGAGTAGATTCAATTAGTAAATATTTGTGTGTCTATGTATGCATATAAAACACAATGGAGAAAGCTCTCAGGAAAGCAAATGTTCTACTAAATCAAAATCACTAAATTCAACTTAGTCAGTGTCTATGAAAAATTTTACCTTTTCTATATTGACCTTAAGGTTTATTGAAAAATGTAATTTTATGGTTATTTTAATGGATGAATTTCAACATATTTTTTTAAAAAATTGATACTCTCTTCCAAACTAATTTTAACCTAAATTTATGCATTTTTGAGCCATTATTACACACAATAAAAATATCACACAAAAATAAATATGTGCATGAATCATGACTATGAAAGGTCAATTGCTTATTTTATGCTTTTTATAATATGTGATTTAAATTTATCCATAGTATATCTACATTTGTATACACATGTGCATGTAATAATTAAAATAAAACCACAACTTTAAATATCTCCACAATTAAGCAATTTTAAATATATATTCTAACCAAATTGTGAATCACTCATTCCCTTTGCTAGAGATTCTATTGCATTAGGGAAGGTTCATGACCATGTCTTTTAGTTCATCTCTCCTTACTGGACCAAGTAGGGTAGTCGTGGTTTCTTTGAACCAGTCCATCCTTTAATTTGACTGCATGAAGAGAAACTTTAACCAGGAAATAAGATTTTTTAAAAGGAGTTCACAAACTGCATGGAAATCCACATTACCTTTTGCCTTCTGGCCAAATTTTACTTTTAAGACATGCTTCTAACTCTCACAAAGTTAGGTGCCTGATTTTGAAGTTCAGTTCTACCTCTCTGGATCTGTTATTCTTGGTAAGTTACACAGTGTTTTTATGCCTTAATTTTCTTCTCTGTAGAACAGAGAGAACATCTCACAAGGAAACTACCTCAGAGTATTACTGTTAGGATTATTTATATAAAACACTTGGAAAAATTCCTAGAGCATAGTGGCCACCCATAAATGCTGAATTAGTTGTCATCACCATCAATATCAGCATCATCATCACCAACAGCATCATTTTCACTTTTAATACTGGCATAATATATACTACTATTATTCTACTTAGTTAACACACATCTTATTTATCTTTATATCCCTATGTATAACTTATGTATTGTTGCTGACATAATTTAGCAGAAACTTGTTGAATTATAAAAGAAAATTATTTTATTACAGTTCTGTAGGTCAGAAGTCCAACACAGGTCTCACTTGCCTAAAATCAAGCTGCCAATGGGACCTTTTTTTTTTTTCTGGAACCTCTAAGGAATATTCTGTTTCTTTTTCTTTTCCAACTACTGGAGGCCATCCACATTCCTTGACTGTGCCTCCACACTTTCTGCCTTCAAATCCAAAAGTGTTGCATCTCTCTGTCATTCTCTGTGGTAATTTCTCTCTTTCTGACTGAAGCCAGGAAAAGTTCTCTATTTTAGTACTCATGTGATTAAATTGGGCCACCTGGGTAAGCCAGGACAATCTTTTCATTTGACGGTCCTTAATCTTTATCATGTATTCAAAGTCTCTTTCATTCTGGGGATTAGGCAGTTGATACTTTTGGAGAGCCATTATATTGCCTGCAACACCTTATTTTCTAACATAGTGACATATGAAGTGATGATGGGTGATAAAACTGCTAATAGAAATTCCTTATAGCTTTGCATAGAGTATTTTATTCTTACAACATTGGAATTTAAAAACATTTAAAAATATTTGTTCTGTTTATATTAAAGTGATATTTTAGATATCATATAATTCTAAAGGCCTTACATTTCTTTCTCTTTTTTTGATAAATATAAGTTGTATCCATTTATCATGCACAGCCATAAAAAATAATGTTTTCAAATATGTATACATTGTGGAATGGCAAAATCTAGCTATTTAACATGTATGTTAATTCATATATTTGTCATGTTTTACAGTGAGAACACTTAAAATCTACTCTTTTTGTGATTTTTAACAATAAAATACATCATTATTACCATACCCACTATGTTTTACAGCAGATCTCTTGAATTTATTCCTATTATCTAAAATTTTATGAATTTTGATCAATATATTCTAATGTCTTCTCACCATCAAAGCCTAATAACCACCATTCTACTTACTGCTTCTATGAGTTCAACTTTTTCAAATTCAACATGTACATTAGATCATACAATAGTTACCTTTCTGTGCCTGGTTTATTTTACTTAATGTCCTTCAGGTTCATCTATTTTGTTGTAAAGGACAATGTTTTTATGGCTGAATAGTATGCCAACTTGTATATGTATAACATTTTCTTTATTAATTCGTCCTTTGATGAACATGTAGGTTAATTCCATATTCTGTCTATTGTGAATAATGTAATGAACATGGGAGTGCAAATATCTCTTCAACATACTGATTGTATTTACTTATTCATTTTATTATTTTTACTTTTTATATATTCCCCATAGTGGTATTTCTGGATCATATAGTATCTCTATTTTTAGTTTTTGGAGGAAATTTCAATATGTTTTTCTTAATGGCTATACTAATTTACATTCTCACCAACAGTGTGCCAGTGTTCTTTTCTCCACATCATTGAAAATGCTTGTTACCTTTTTTCTTTAAAATAACCGTTCTAAGGTGATATCTTACTGTGATTGTGATTTATATTTCCCTAACAATTAGTGATGTTGGGCATTTTTTTTCATATACATGTTGGCCATTCGTTATCTTTATTTTTGAGAAACGTCTATTCATATTTTCTACCTATTTTTTCCCACAGGGCTATTTGTTTTTCTGCTGTTTAGTTGTCTGTGTTCCTTGTATATTTTGGATACTAAACTGTTTCTGGATGTATAATTTGCTAATATTCTATCTCATTCTCTAGGTTGTCTCTTTACTCTGTTGATTGTTTTTTTTTTTCTGTACAAAAACTTTTTTGGTTTGAAGTAATCCCATTTGTCAATTTTGACTTTTGTTGCCTGTGCTTTTGAGGTCATATC
The DNA here is from genome assembly GCA_031835075.1 of Saguinus oedipus. Lineage (NCBI taxonomy): Eukaryota > Metazoa > Chordata > Mammalia > Primates > Cebidae > Saguinus > Saguinus oedipus. The sequence continues at coordinate 62,484,093 of CM063171.1, read as the reverse complement.
TAAAAATTCACCTCTTGGCTGGGCACTGTGGCTCATGGGTATAATCCCAGCATTTTGGTAGGCTGAGGCAAGTGGATCATGAGGTCAAGAGATCAATACCATCCTGGTCAACATGGTGAAACCCTGTCTCTACTAAAAATGCAAAAATTAGCTGGGTATGGTGGCACATGCCTGTAGCCCTAGCTACTCAGGAGGCTGAGGCAGGAGAATTGCTTAAACCCAGGAGGCAGAGGTTGCACTGAGCCAAGATAGTGCCATTGCACTCCAGCCTGGGTAACAAGAATGCAACTCCACCTAAAAAAAAAAAAAAAAAAAAAAAAAAAAAAAAAAAAAAAATTTACTTCCCTATGTTATGCAGGTTTCCTCTATTATTTTTTTCTTATAGTTCTATAATTCCAAGGCTTATTTTTAAGTTTTTGTTCATGTTGATTTAGTTTTTGCATTTGGTATTAGAAGAGGGACTAATTTTATTTCTCTATGTGTGAATATTCAGTTATCTCAACATCATTTATTGAATAGATAGGTTTTTCTTCATTGTGTGTTCTTGGCACCTTGGTCAAAAAAGAATTGAATATGAATGCACAGATTTATTTCTGGGATCTCTTTTCTCTTTTATTGGTCTATATGTCTGTTTTTATGCCATGCTCTTTTGATTACTATAGCTTTGTAGTATATTTTAAAATAAAGTAAGGTGATGCCTCCATCTTTTATTTTATTTTATTTTTTCCCAGATCACTTTGGCTATTCCAGCTTTTGTATTTCCATGGACATTTCTGATTCTTTTTCTATTTTGTGAAAAAAAATATTAATAGTTTATAAGTATCACATTGAATCTTTAAATGACTTTGCTTAGTATAGACATTGTAACAATATAATGTCTTCCAATTTATAAACACAGAATATCTTTACATTTACTTGTTCCTTCCTCAATTTGTTTCATCAGTATTATATTATTATGTTATTGATTAGTGTTCTTTTCTTTCAGCTTGAAAAACTCTCTTTAGAATTTTTTGTAAAACAGGTCAAATCGTAATGAACTCCTTTATTTTTTGTTTATTTAGGTAAATCTTTATCTCTCTTTCATTTCTGAAGAATAGGTGTGCCAGATACAAACCTGTTTTTAGATTTTTGTTTCTTATATATCTTTTTATTCTCTGCAATTTGAATATATTATTCTACTTACTCCTGACCTAATTTTTCACTAGTCTTACTTTAAATAATTTATATATTATTTTCTTCTCTTCTCTTGCTGCTTTCAGGATTCTCTCCTTGCCTTTGATTTTTAACAGTTATATGAAATTATGACTTGGAGTATTCTTGTTTGGTTTCAATTTTATTAGAGATATTTGACATTACTATACATGAAAAAAGTATATATATATATATATATATATATATGTATATATATATATATATATATATATGTATATATATATATATATATATATATATGCGTGTGTGTGTGTATATATATATATATAGTTCCCTAATCTAAAAAAACTTTCTGCTATTTTTAAACAGAGCTTTCTAAACCTTTGTCATTCTCTTCTTTTTGAACTTCTATAACTCAAATATATGCTCTTTCGATGCTGTCCTATAAATCCCATAATCTTTCTTCATTTCTTTTTTTTATTTGACTTCCTTTCCTCTGATGGTATGTTTTCAAATAAACTGTCTTTTCTTATAAAAATTCTTCCTTCTGATCAGTTCTGCTGTTGACTTTCTCTTTTGAATTTTTATTGAATTTTTTATATTTTTCAGCACCAGAATTCTTTAATTTTAAAAAGTAACTTCTTTTTAAATTAAATTTCTAGTATTTGCTGTTTATTTTCTTGATTTTCTTATTTTTTTTAATTGCACTGAGATTCTTTAAACCAATTTTTTTAATATTTTTTATCTGACAGTTTATAAAGCTCCATTTCTTTAGTATCAGTTACTGTTACTTTAGTTTGTTCCTTTAGTAGTGTCATTTCTTCCTGATTGTTCTTGAATTTGTGGCAATGTATTTTTGTGTGTATACTTGAAGAAGTAGGGACTTCTTCCAGTCTCTGTAGGTTGGCTTTGTTTCAGAAAGCCTTTCACTGATATGCCCACACAAGGAGATTCTAGATAGGACTATCTTGTACGGTTGTGTGTAAGGTTCCTGCTGAAGTCATCAAGCAGGTTTTCCCAGTGGCTGGGTCAGCAGGTAGGTGTATCTGGTGCCTGGGTCTGCAGAAGTGTGACTGTACCCTGGATCCATTGAAGTTGACCTATTAATGGGTCAGTAAGGTTGTGCCTGGAACCTGAATCCGGAAGGGTGAGTGTGAAACCTATATCAGCATGGAAAGGCCTTCAGCCTGCATTAATAGGGGCTGATCTAGCTGTGGGGTGAGCCTTCAGCCTGTGTGTGCAGGAGCTGGCCCAGGACTAGGATAATCCTGAAACTTGAGTTCACTTTGGTGCTTGGAGCCTGAGTCCCCCTGGGGCTGGCCTGGTGCTGGGGTGGGCATGAAGTCTGAGTCTGTGGTGATGTGCCTGTGTCCTGGGTCTATATAGGCTAGCCTAGAGCCTGAGTCTACATGGTTTAACTTAGAGCCTCAGTTCATAAGGGCCATCAGCCTAGTGCTGAGTGTGCAGGTCCTGGTCTGAAGACTAGATTCACATGTGCTGCCCTAAAACCCTTTAAAGTTCACAGGATAGTCTTAAATCCTGGATATGTAAGAGCCTACCCAGCACTGGGCACTACTGAAATAGTTCTGGACCCGGGCTAGGACTGGACCTTGGGGCCACAGGTGTTTATCTGGTACTTGGTGAGTTTAAAGCCGGTATTCAAAGGACCCAATTTGAAGCTGGTTCTGCAGCAGCTGGTCTGATGATTATAGTTTTGCTGGTCACCCTGTTACTGGGATGTCAAGAGTCTGAGAATATGGTGACTGGCCTGGCTCTGGGGCATGCCAAAAGCCCAGGGCCACTGGGGATAGCTGAGTGCTATAGTTTTTCCAGAGCCTGGGTTCACTGGGATTGGTCTGTTAGTGGAACAGTTTCAGAAACTGAGTCTGCCAGGCAAGTCTGGAACCCAAGGCTGTGTAATTCAGCCTGACTCCGGAGAAAGCCTTGAGGCTCAGTCCGTTGGTACTCGTTGGGAGTCTGGGGTTAAAGGGCCCTGCCTGGATCTGTTGGACTTTACTAGGATCAGCCTGGTGTTGGAGTTTGAAGAAAAGTTTAGTGCTCATTTCCCTGTTGCTTCCCCAAGCAGTTAATTCTCTTCATGATGGGTTTCCTGAATTTGAGGGATGAATGATGCAAGTAATGTAAACTCTTCTTCTTACCCTCTTTAATTCATCTTTTCCTATTTCTGTGGTATACCAACTGTTGTAATTTCTTACCTAATTTCTGTAGCTCTTGTGAAAGTGTTTGTGTTGTGTGTATAATTGTTTAAATTGATGTTCCTGCTGTGGAGTTACATGGGGGGATCAAACACTTCAAATTCCTATTCCACTATCTTACTGATAACCCAGTGTCACATAAATCTTTTCTATGTACATGAACATTCTCATAAGGGAAGGCAATTTAGTTCAAAAACCATGCATTAGGAGAATCCAAGATGGCTGAATAGGAACCGCTCTGGAGTTCAGTTCTCAGCAAGTATAACACAGAGAGTGAGTGCCTACCACATTTCCAAGCAAATTTTCACGGCCCACAGAGCAGGAGATTCCCAGATCAAAAAGCACCAAGAATTTTCAGCACAGTGGTTTCAGCCAGTGCAGGGTTGGTGCACAGAAACTCACAGAAATCTGGGTGGCCATTTTAACTGGTGCCTGGGAGACAGAGCCACCCATTCAATGAAAGGAGGGGGCAAAGACAGGGAGCCAGGCAATCTGGCTCAGCATGTACTACCCCCACAAAACAAGCAATCTGAAATGCTCTGGATTGAGAGTTTTCCAGCAAGTGCAGCTGGACCCAGGATGGTCCAACTCAATGGAGGGAAGGGTGACCACCACTACTGAGGCAGTCTGCCACTATGAAGGCAGTTTACACAGGAGCTGGGCAGAGCCTGCGGCAGCTTAGCAATGCCTCTACTGGTAGGCTGTAACTAGACTACTCCATGCAGGGCAGAGCGTCTATTTAAAAAGGCAGCATCATAACAGGAACTTATAAATAAAGCCAACCTTTATTCTCAAAAGAGACAAAGAAGGATGTTAGGTAATGGTAAAAGGATCAATGCAACAAGAAAAGCTAACGATCATAAATATATATGCACCCAATACAGGAGAACCCAGATACATAAAGCAAGTTCTTAATGACTTACAAAGAGACTTAGACTCCCACACAATAATAGTGGGAGACTTTAACACTCCATTGTCAGTATTAGACAGGTCAACAAAACAGAAAATTCACAAGGATATGCAAGACTTGAACTCAGATCTGGACCAAACAAACCTAATAGACATTTACAGAAATCTCCACACCAAATCCACAGAATATATATTCTTCTTATTACCACATTGCACCTACTCTGGAATTGACCACATAATTAGAAGTAAATCACTCCTTAGCAAATGCAAAAGAACAGAAATCATAACAAACAGTCTCTCAAACCACAGGGTAATCAAAGTAGAACACAGAATGAAACTAACTCAGAAATGCACAGCTTCATGGAAATTGAATAATTGGCTGCTGAATATTGACTGGATGAACAATGAAATGAAGGTAGAAATAAAGATGTTATTTGAATCCAATAAGAACAAAGACACAACATACCAGAATCTCTGGGACACATTTAAAGCAGTGTCTAGAGAGAAATTTATAGCAATAAATGCCCACATAAGAAGAAAGGAAAGATCTAAAGTTGACACTCCAGCATCAAAATTGAAATAGCTAGAGGAGCAAGATCAAAAAAACTCATACACTAGCAGAACACAAGAAATAACTAAGATCAGAGCAGAACTGAAAGAGATAGAGACACAAAAACCCTTCAAAAAATTTCACCAAATCCAGGAGCTGTTTTTTTTTTTTTTTTGAAAAGATCAACAAATAGACAAACCACTAGCCAGATTAATAAAAAGAAAAGGGAGAAGAATCAAATAGATGCAGGAAAAATTGATAAAGGGGATATCACCACTGATTCCACAGAAATACAAACCACAATCAGAGATTACTACAAACAACTCTATGCAAATAAAACAGTAAACCTGGAAGAAATGGATAAATTCCTAGACATTTGCACCCTCCCAAGCCTAAACCAGGAAGAAGTTGAAACTTTGAATAGACCAATAACAAGGACTGCTATTGAGGCAGCAATTAATAGCCTACCAACCAAGAAAAGCCCAGGTCCAGATGGGTTCACAACTGAATTCTACCAGACATACAAAGAGGAGCTGGTACCATTCCTTCTGAAACTATTCAAAACAATCTAAAAAGAGGGAATCCTTCCCAAATCATGTCCTGAGACCAACATCATCCTGATACCAAAACCCAGCAGAGACTCAACAAAAAAAAAAAAAAAAAAAAAAAAAAAAGAAAGAAAAAAGAAAACTTCAGGTCAATATCCATGATGAATATAGATGAAAATATCTTCAAAAAAATATTGGCAAATCAATTGCAATATTGAAAAGCTTATCCATCATGATCAGGTAGGCTTCTTTCCAGGGATGCAAGGCTGGTTCAACATATGCAAGTCTATAAAAGTAATCCACCACATAAACAGAACCAAAGACAAAAACCACATGATTATCTCAATAGATGCAGAGAAAGCTTTCTATAAAATGCAACAGCCTTTTATACTAAAAGCTTTCAATAAGATAGGTATCCAAGGAACATATCTCGAAACAATAAAAGGTATTTATGACAAACCTACAACCAGTATCAAACTGAATGGGCAAAAACTGGAAGCATTTCTTTTGAAATCTGGCACTAGACAAGGATGCCCTCTCTCACCACTCCTATTCAATATAGTATTAGAAGTTCTAGCCAGAGCAATTAAGCAAGAAAAAAAAAAAAGATTATTCAATTAGGAGAAGAGGAAGTCAAATAGTCTCTATTCACAGGCAACACGATTATATATTTAGAAGCCCCTATCATCTCAGTCCAAAATGTCTTTAAACTGATAAGCAACTTAAGCAAAGTTTCAGGATACAAAATAAATGTGCAGAAATCACAAGCATTTCTATACACCAATAACAGACTCACAGAGAGAGCCTAATCAAGAGCAAAATCCAATTCACAATTGCTACAAAAAGAATAAAACACCTAGGAATAAAATTAACAAAGGATGTAAAGGACTTCTTTAGGGAGAACTACAAACTACTGTTCAAGGACATAAGAGAGGACAAAAACAGATGGAAAAATATTCCATGCTCGTGGTTAGGAAAAATCAATATTGTAAAAATGGCCATACTGCCCAAAGTAATTTATAGATTCAATGCTATCCCCATCAAACTACCAATGACCTTCACAGAACTGGGAAAAGACACCTTACATTTCATGTGGAACCAAAAGAGAGCCCACATAGCCAAGACAATTCTAAGCAAAAAGAACAAAGCTGGAGGCATCACATTACCTGATTTCAAACTATACTACAAGGCTACAGTAATCAAAACAGTATGGTACTAGTACCAAAACAGAGATATGGACCAATGGAACAGAACAGAGGCCCTGGAGGCAAAGCCACACATCTACAACAATCTGATCTTTGACATACCTAAAAAAAAAAAAAAAAAAAACAAGCAATCAGCAAAGGATTCCCTGTTTAATAAATGGTGTTGGGAAAACTGGCTAGCAGTGTTCAGAAAGCAGAAACTGGACCCCTTCCTGACACCTTACACTAAAATTTATTCCAGATAGATTAAAGATGTAAACATAAGACGTAACACTACACAAACTCTAGATGAAAACTTAGGCAAAACCATTGAGGACATAGGCATAGGCAAGAACTTCATGACTAAAACACCAAAAGCATTAACAACAAAAGCCAAAATAGACAAATGGAACTAAATTAAACTCTAGAGTTTCTGTACAGGAAAAGAAACGATCATTAGAGTGAACTGGCAACCAACAGAATGGGAAAAAATATTTTTACAATCTACCCATCTGACAAAGGGCTGATATCCAGAATCTACAAAGAACTAAAACAGATTTACAAGAAAAAAAAAACAAACAAACCCATTCAAAAGTGGGCAAAGGACATGAACAAACACTTTTCAAAAAAAGACATATTTGAGGTCAACAAACATATGAAAAAATGCTCATCATCACTGATTATTGGAGAAATGCAAATCAAAACCACATTGATATACCACATCATGCCAGGTAGAATAATGATCATTAAATAATCAGGAGACAACAGATGCTGGAGAGGATGTGGAGAAATAGTAACAGTTTTACACTGTAGGAGGGAGTGTAAACTAGTTCAACCATTGTGGAAGACAGTGTGGAGATTCCCCAAGGACCTAGAAATTGAAATTCCATTTGACCCAGCAATCCCATTACTATTATAAATCATTCTATTATAGATCATAAATTATAAAAGATTATAAATCATTCTATTATAAAGACACATTCACACCTATGTTCAGAGTGGCACTCTTTAAAACAGCAAAGACCTGGAACCAACCCAAATGCCCATCAATGATAGACTGGACAAGGAAAATGAGGCACATGTATAGCATGGAATACTATATAGCGATAAAAAATGATGAGTTTGTGTCCTTTGTAGGGACATGGATGAATCTGGAAACCATCATTCTCAGCAAACTGGAACAAGAACAGAGAATCAAACACCACATATTCTGAACATGTATTGAACAATGAGAGCACATGGATACAGGGAGGGGAGCATCACACACTGGGGTCTATTGGGGGAGACCAAGGGAGGGACAGTAGTGGGATGGGGAGGTCAGGGAGAGATGACCTGGGAAGAAATGCCAGATTAGGTGATGGGAAGATGGAGGCAGCAAATCACATTGCCATGTGTTTACCTATGCAACAATCCTGCATGATCTGCACATGTACCCCAGAACCTAAAGTACAATTTTAAAAAAAGCATTATTGATAACGTGTAAAAGGAATTATCTTTAAATATTAAATTTTCAACAATATGCATTACAATTCAAAGAAGCTCACAAACTCTGAATTACATGGCAAATTTAACCTCGCTGGTCTGTATTTTCCGATAGAAAGCCTTCTGGAAGCCATTATGTTAGGGACTAGAAAACTCATGGCAGTTTGAAATGATTTCACAATATGAGGAATAATTTTTTTTCTTAGGGGATAAGGTTGGTTAGGATTATGATACTGTTAGATTCCTTGGTGAATTTTATAAGCGTTATTTTCAGTTAATTAACATCTGTCCTTTGTTTGCTGTTAGGATTGTTTTTAGGCAAATGCTACTTAGAAAAGGATGGATTAAATAAGAAAATGTATGTATATTAATGAAGAAAACCTGAAGCATATAGATTAATAGATAATTAAAATAAAGCTATGTATGTATTCATAGGGAAATTGTGCAAGGATGAGAATAAAATTTGATAGATTCTATAGCCAATGGCAATGGTGATTGATAGCATTTTGTCAATTTTTCCAAGGTCTTCATAACCTTTCTAAGTATTCATATAAAAAATAAGCCTTTCCTAGACACTGTAGAGGTATCTTTTTTCCTGTCTTAGCAGTATATTGCTCCTTGTGAATTCAGTCATTATTCATTAATTTTATTGAAATTTAAATGTTTCTGACATATTGAACCTAGGTTGACATTTTCTGCTCTTCTAAAAAGAAATGCAAAAGTAATAGATGAATGTATTCTCACTGTAAAATATTCATGTAACACATAATTATAGAGAATAAAGGTTAAAGTCTTTATGATACCGGTCTGTCACATCTCTAACCTCCCTGCAGAAAGAAGCATAGCCAATGTTTTAGGAGTCATATGCACCAACCCACACACCCACCCTCCCACCCACACACACATAAACACACAGGTTCACACATGGATTACACAGATATTTAATTTTAATATAGTGTAGCTAAGCATACATAAATATGATACAGGAATTATAATTAGCATACATACTTTGATGCATAGATGTAATTATATTTTGAAGATCAATTTCTATGAGAGGTATCCTGTTAAACCTTTTTTTCAGCACTATGTATTTCTTAACAATGACAGTATTCAGTTTTCATAGTGAATAACATTCTGCCATAGTTCTTCCATAATATTCTTATTTAGTATAGCACATTAATACTTTAATGTGAATTTTTCTTAATCTAAAAGTTGCTAAACCTTTGTATTACAAGAAATGAATATCTATTAGCAATCAATGTTATAATGCCATACTTTCACTTAAAGGTGAAGCATTCAATTTTTTCTTATTATCTGCATTTATTTAACAATTATTTATCATGCAGAAGCTGTGGAGTTTGATTAGGATAAATCTGGAGAACATCATTCTCAGCAAACTGACACAAGAACAGAAAATGAAATACTGCATATTCTCACCCATAGGCGGGCGATGAACAATGAGAACACATGGACACAGGGAAGGGAGTACTACACACTGGGGTCTACTGGGGGGAATAGTGAAGGGACAGTGGGAGTGGGGAGCTGGGGAGGGATAGCATGGGAGAAATGTCAAATGTGGGTGAAGGGGAGGAAGGCAGCAAAACACACTGCCATGTGTGTACCTATGCAACTATCTTGCATGTTCTGCACATGTACCCCAAAACCTAAAATGCAATAAAAAGAAAAACAAACAACAATAAAACAATTATTTATCAAATGAATGCTTATTATTTGCCAGACTTAAGACAAAACCATTAAAAAGTACTGCTTTCTTATTTTTCTCTTTCAACTTTTATTTAAATTCAAGTGGTATATGGAAGGAAAGGACTACTTATATTTAGGCAAAAAGTTTGAGAAATTACATAGATATATCTCATAAACCTTTCTTGGCTGAGGACCTGAAGCAGGAATTTGCCTGATATGTTAAAGATCTTCAGAATTTCTGGTCTGACAGTAAAAAGTGAGCTGAGCTGGGAGTAGCAGGCAGTGAGATTAAATCGATAGTATGTGTAGAATCATGCATACATCCTATTATTAGATAATCACTAGAACCTAGATTTTGACTTCAATTCATATGAGAACGCAAACTTTTGATAGATACGAAGGAGGAGAGTGGCAACATAAATCACTGCTTAAAAGCTAATACTGGCTTTGGTGGTGAAAAAAGACCACAAGAGATTAGATTATAAGTAATAAGAACAATACCAGGATATTGTATTTTTCTAAGTATGACATGATGGCAGCTATTCCCAAAGTGTTAGAAACAATGAGAAATATTCACATTCTAGGTATATGGTGAAGGCAGAACTTTCAAAATTTTTTTGATGCATTAAAGCAGAATTTGAAGAACAAAAAAGAGAAGACATTAAAGCTTGACTTCTGGGTGTGTTGACTCAGGAAATGGAAAAATGCAATTGTCCTCTGTTTAAGTGAAGGAGGGAGAAATGGTGCAGAGGAGGAAGGGTAAAGGAGGTGCTAATGATTCTTGTGGTTCTGATCATTTGCATTTGAGTTGTTGATAGAGGCAGGAATGTTAAAAATGCTGTAAGATATTTAAGTCATGAGATCAGAATAGTTCTGCCTGGATATATACATTTGGGAAACAGACAGCATTTAAATCAATGAGACTGAATAATTAAGACTGAAGAAGAATTCCAAGGGTAGAGTTCTGAAGAATTCGGTCTTTAGTAGTTGGGGAGTTCAACAGAAATAAGCAAGGAAAACTGAGAAGGAGCCAACGAAGTAGAAAGAAATCTGGAATTGGCTTGAAGTCAGGCAACAAAGGCATCTCTAGGTGGATAGAGTGTCTAAGTTAAGAAAATACGTAAGAAATATCAAGTCGCAAAAAAAGAATTAAAGACTGATTGCCACTGGCATTTTTCTTTATTGCATTTTAGGTTTGGGGGTACAAGTAAAGAACATGCCAGATTGATGTATAGGTACATACATGGCAGTGTGATTTGCTGCCTTCCTCCCCATCACCTATATATGGTATTTATCCCCATGCTCTCTCTCCCCAACTCCCCACCCCCCTACCGTCCCTCCCCTATTTCCCCCTGACAGACCCCAGTGTGTGATGTTCCCCTTCCTGTGTCCATGTGTTCCCATTGTTCAACATCCACCTATGAGTGAGAACATGTGGTGTTTAATTTTCTGGTCTTGTGTCAGTTTGCCGAGAATGATGGTTTCCAGGTTCATCCATGTCCCTACAAAGCACATGAACTCATCGTTTATTATGGCTGCATAGTATTCCATGGTGTATATGTGCTGCATTTTCCCTGTCCAGTCTATCATCAATGGGCATTTGGGTTGGTCCCAGGTCTTGTAAACCTGTTTTAGTTCTTCATAGATACTGGATATTATCCCTTTGTCAGATGAATAGATTGCAAAAATTTTTTCCCATTCTGTTGGTTGTTGACTCACCCTAATGACTGTTTCTTTTGCTGTGTAGAAGCTGTGAAGTTTAATTAGGTCCCATTTGTCTATTTTGGCTTTTGTTGCCAATGCTTTTGGTGTTTTGGTCATGAAGTTCTTGCCTATGCCTATGTCCTGAATGGTTTTGCCTAGATTTTTCTCTAGGGTTCTTATGGTGTTAGGTCTTATGTTTTAGTCTTTAATTTTTTACAAGCACAGTTTTTGTAGAGTTATTGATATGAAATTCTAATTAATATCTGAGAAATAACAGTATGCTTTTATGTAGATAGAAATTATCCACTAATGTGGAAAAATATAATAATCTGGAAGTGAGAGGAGAGAATTATAAAGTGGTAATTTTGAGTAGGAAGGATGCAATCTAGTACTTAGCTACACAAAGCAGGGTCCATGGACAGGGTGCTTTGGCACCATCTAAGAATTTGGTAGAAATGCAGACTCTCAGCACCTCCCAACAACACCCCACATTGAATCAAGATCTTTATTTATCAATATATTCATACGCACTTTAACAGGTGCATAGGAATCTCAAATATATCACATACCACAAAATTGCATATTGGTGAATTACGTGATAGAATTTTACTGCTGGCACTTAAGTAAATTATTCTAAAATCAGTCCACAAATCGTTTTTGTTTAGAAAAGCTAAAAAGAATGAGATGGAGAGTAATGTGAACTGTTATTAGTTTTCCCATGTTGTTTTGGCTCATAATAATAGGATATTCTCTCATCTAGGAGAATTCTTTGATTTCACTGACTTTATTCAGAGATGATGTCCCAGACACTCTTCCTATGTCTACACACTAGCTTTCATTCAGTAACCATTGTTTCATTAGCATACAGCCAGTCTCCTTGGTAGTAATAATCAAAAGTAGTGTGCATCCCCAGGATGAAGCCTACTTGATCATGATGGATAAGCTTTTTGATGTATTGTTGCAATCGGTTTGCCAGTATTTTATTGAAGATTTTTGCATCTATGTTTATAATGGATATTGCCATAGAGTTTTCTATTTTTATTGAGTCTCTGCTGGGTTTTGGTATCAGGATGATGTTGGTCTCATAAAATAATTTGGAAAAGATTTCCTCTTTTTGGATTGTTTGGAATATTTTCAGAAGGAGTGGTACCAGCTCCTCTTTATATGTCTGGTAGAATTCAGCAGTGAACCCATCTGAACGTGGGCTTTTTTTGGTTAGTAGGGTATTAATTGCTGCCTCAACTTCAGCCCTTGTTATTGGTCTATTCAGAATTTCAACTTCTTTCTGGTTTAAGCTTGGGAGGGTGCAAGTGAACAGGAATTTATCCATTTCTTCCAGGGTTACTGGTTTATGTGCACAGAGTTTTCATAGTAATCTCTAATGGTAGTTTGTATTTCTGTGGAATTGGTGGTGATATACCCTTTATCTTTTTTTTTTTTTTTTTTTTTTTTTGCATCTATTTGATTCTTCCCTCTTTTCTTTTTTATTAATCTGATTAGTGGCCTATTTTGTTGATATTTTCAAAAAACCAGCTCCTGAATTTATTGATTTTTGAGGGTTTTTTGTGTCTCTATCTCCTTCAGTTCTGCTCTAATCTTAGTTATTTCTTTCCTTCTGCTAGATTTTGCATTTTTTTTTTTTTTTTTTTTTTTTTTTTTTTTTTTTTGCCTTGGTCCTCTAACTCTTTCAGTTTTGATGATAGGGTGTCAATTTTAGATGTTTCCTCATTTCTCATGTGGGCATTTATTGCTATAAATTTTCCTCTAGACACTGCTTTAAATGTGTCCCAGAGATTTTGGTATGTTGTGTCTTCATTCTCGTTGGCTTTGAAGAACATCTATATTTCTGCCTTCATTTCATTGTTTATCCAGTCAAAATTCAGGAGCCAGTTGTTCACTTTCCTTGAAGTTGTGTGGTTCTTAGTTAGGTTCTTAATCCTGAGTTCTAATTTGATTGCACGGTGGTCTGAGAGATTGTTATGATTTCCATTCTTTTGCATTTGCTGAGGAGTGATTTACTTCCAATTATGTGATCAGCTTTAGAGTAGATATAATGTGGTACTGAGAAGAATGTGTATTCTCAGGATTTAGGGTGGATTGTTCTGCAGATGTGTATTAGATTTGCTTGGCCCACATCTGAGTCCAAGTTCTGGATATTCTTGTTAATTTTCTGCCTCATTCATTCCCTTTGAAATCTGGCACTAGACAAGGATGCCCTCTCTCACCCCTCCTATTCAATCTAGTATTGTAAGTTCCAGCCAGAGCATTAAGGCAAGAAAAAGAAATAAAGGTTATTCAATTAGGAAAGGAGGAAGTTAAATTGTCTCTATTTGCAGATGACATGACTGCATATTTAGAAGACACCATTGTCTCAGCCCAAAATTTCCTGAAACTGATAAGTAACTTTAGCAAAGCCTCCGGATACAAAATCAATGTGAAGAAATCACAAGCATTCCTGTACACCAATAACAGACTTAAAGAGAGCCAAATCAAGAATGAATTGCCATTCACAATTGCTAAAAAGAGAATAAAATACCTATGAATACAACTAACAAAGGATATAAAGAATCTCTTCAAGGAGAACTAAAAACCACTACTCAAGGAAATAAGAGAGGACAGAAACAGATGGAAAAACATTCCATGCTCATACTTAGAAAGAATCAACATTGTGAAAATGGCCAGATTTCCCAGAGTAATTTATAGATTCAATGCTATCTCCATCAAGCTACCTATGACCCTCTTCACAGAACTGGAAAAAACCACCTTAAACTTCATATGGAACCAAAAAAGAGCCCACACAGCCAAGGCAATCCTAAGCAAAAAGAACAAAGCTAGAAGCATCACACTACCGGACTTCAAACTAGACAACAAGGCCACAGTAATCAAAACAGCATGGTACTGGTGACAAAACAGAAATATAGACCAACAGAAAAAAACAGAGGCCCCAAAGGCAATGCCACACATCTATAACCATCTGACCTTTGACATATCTAAAACAACATGCAATGAGGAAACGATTCCCTGTTTAATAAATGATGGGAAAACTGGCTAGCCATGTGCAGAAAGCAGCAACTGAACCCCTTCCTGACACCTTATACTAAAATTAACTCTAGATGGATTAAAGATTTAAACACAAGACCAAACACCATAAAAACCCTAGAAAAAAACCTAGGCAAAACCATTCAGGATATAGGCACAGGCAAGGAATTCACGACTAAAACACCAAAAGCACTGGCAACAAAAGCCAAAGTAGACAAATGGGACCTAATTAACCTCCAGAGCTTCTGTACAGCAAAAGAAACAATCATTAGAGTGAACCAGCAACCAACAGAATGGGAAAAAAATTGTTGCAATCTACCCATCTGACAGAGGGCTAGTATCCAGAATCTGCAAAAAACTAAAACAGATTTACAAGAAAAAAACAAGCCCATTCAAAGTGGGCAAAAGACATGAACAGAGACTTTTCAAAAGAAGACATGTATGAGGCAAAAAAACATATGAAAAAATGCTCAACATCACTGGTCATTAGAGAAATGCAAATCAAAACCACATTGAGATACTATCTCATGCCAGTTAGAATGGTGATCATTAAAAAATCAGGAGACAACAGATGATGGAGAGGTCATGGAGAAATAGGAACACTTTGACACTGTTGGTGGGAGTGCAAACTAGTTCAACCATTGCGGAAGACAGTGTGGCACTTCCTCAAGGACCTAGAAATAGAAATTCTGTTTGACTCAGCAATCCCATTACTGGGTATAAAACCAAAGGATTATAAACCATTTTTTTAAAGACACATGCACAGATATATTCATTGTGGCACTGTTTACAATAGCAAAGACCTGGAACCAACCCATATGCCCATCAATGATAGACTGGACAGGGAAAATGTGGCAAATATACATGATGGAATATTATGCAGCCATAAAAAATGATGAGTTCGTGTCCTTTGTAGGGACATGGATGAACCTGGAAACCATCATTCTCAGCAAACTGACACAAGAACAGAAAATTAAACACCACATGTTCTCACTTATAGGTGGGTGTTGAATGATGGAGAACACATGGACACAGGGAGGGTAGCGTCACACTCTGGGGTCTGTCAGGGGGAAATAGGGGAGGGACAGTGGGGGTGGGGAATTGGGGAGAGATAGCATGGGGAGAAATGCCAGATATAGGTGATGGGGTGGAAGGCAGCAAACCTCATTGCCATGTGTGTACCTATTCAACAATCCTGCATGATCTGCACATGGACCCCAGAACCTAAAGTACAATAACTTTTTTAAAAAGACAACACTGTTGTCTTTTAAAGTAATGAGGTTAATATGGGGATATTAACTTTTAAACTAATAAAGTTAATATGGGAATATTAATAAGTAATTACATGGTGAGTTAGAAAATTGTGTATTATAATAAAGAGTATATTACATGGTTGTAAAATCATTTTCAGTAATTACATGGGATGGAGTACTGTGAATTTCAAATATATATTAAAACATTTTTTAATGGGGGTGGAAAATTCAGGGGGACTTTTTGTTTTGCTGAATTGTCTGCCCAAGTTTACACCAAGATCTGACTGGATCATTCAACCTATGGTGATCCATCCCTGCTTTTGCTAAACCAAACACCAAATACTCTCAAAGAATATGGAATGATTGTGCATGTACATCCCTCAATGCACTGTAATTTATTAGTTTGCCTCTAATGCCCACATATCCAAAAATAAATACTTGATTTGAAGCAAAAAAGATAAGCAGGTGTGAGAGAAAAAACACTGAAACATTTTTTGATGCTTCAGATAACAAATGCATTTATATCCAACTGGATGATAAAATGATATTCTGATGTCAAATTTTATGTGCTTTCTCAAGCAGCTTATAATGACTCATGCCATTGCAATGTAGAGAATAAAATGTAATACATATGTGCATGTTTTGATGACCCACATTTTCCTTTCAGTTCTTCATTATGTCTTCACCTCCTAGCACTTGATGTTAGGATACTCCATTCTTGTTTCAAGTCTCTTATGATTATTTTTTGATAACTCTTAGTCTTCATATTTTCAAATGTCCAAATTAAATTTAGGTATAATTACTTATGGAGACTTCCTTTCAATTGCATGGAAATGACCTTTGTGTTCATTATTCAGCCTCTCTATCAATCTCTCTAACTTTATAAAGTTCCCCATCTATACTACTTTTCCCAACTACCCTTTAGATACATCCTGCACAATGATAGTGTTGAGAAACATTGTACCTTTAGTATGTACAAGTTCCTGCATGGTTCAATGTTTCTGATCAAGAGGCACTGGCATGCTGATTGAATGGGCATTATAACTTGAAGCCAGACATAGTGCATCATCACTCCTATCACTCTTGAGAGATTTAGACTACTACATTTTATTTAAGTTTTTTTTTTTTTTTTTTTTTTTTTTTTTGACAGAGTCTCACTGGAATGCAGTGGTGCAATCACAACTCACTGCAACTGCTGCCTCCTGGATTCAAGTGATTCTCCTGCCTCAGTAGCTGGTTCTACAGAGTGCACCACCACAGTGGAAGTTTTTTATACTTTTAGTGGAGACAGGATTTCATCATGTTGGTTAGGATGGTCTCAATCTCCTGACTTAACAATTTGCCTGCCTTGGATTCCCAAAGTGCTGGATTTATAGGTGTGAGCCACTGTGCCCAGGGTAGACTACTACATTTCTAAGACTTAGTTGGAAAACCAAGGAGTGTAAAGTAATTATTTCCTTAATAACTTTTATATTAACTACATGTTGAAATGTTAACATTTTGCATTCATTTAAACAATATCTAGTGTTATAATTAGCTTACCTATTTTATTTTACTTTTTTATTTTAATGTGGCTATGAGGAAATTTAAAATAATAAAGGCTTCTGTTATATTTCTATTGGACAATGCTACCCTAGACCCTGGCTGTTGAGATTCACTCAGGGTGGCTGGCAAAATATTATGGAAAGTTATAGATTAGTCTCAAACCTGTTGGAAGGCCAAAAAGGTTTTATTGGGGCAGGCTGAAGGTGGCCAGTTCATAACTAGGGAAGAGTTAGGGACAACAAAAATGATTTCCTAGTTTAAATCTATTTACCCCACATTCCTTGTCCTCCATTCTAACTGTTTACTCACATAAACTTTGTGCTGGATGACCCTCTCAGGGAAAGATCAAAGGGGAATTACTGGTTAATAGTGTTTATTTTGGGCCCAGAACCTAAAGCTTTTATCATTTGTAAAACCACATTTTTTAACCATCTTAACTATCCACAATTGTGTTGACTTAGAACCTCTGTTATGAAATCTTTTACTGAATAAAAGGGTGGATGTACAGGGTTCCTGGTTGATTGGCCGCAGTCGCCCTATGAAACCAGCCAACAACAATCTTTAGTGCACTTGAACCACTGAACCAGGTGTGAGAGGGCATTTATTCATCCATCACTGAGTGAGAGTCTGCAGTCCAGACCTCCACAGGTGGTGATCGATGTCTCAATTGGCCTTAGAAGACACAAGAATTTAAACTTATTTTGGCTTTTACACTATTTTATTTCTTGGAGTTGGAGAGGAAAATGTATTGAGTAATGCCATGGTAACTCATGTCTAACCCTTTTAATATTTCTTATTGGTAGGATTAGGACAGAAATGATTTAAGGACATTACTACTTAATAATTTCAGGCTCTCTATCCTCAGGGCAGTACATCTTCTAATCACATCTTGTTTCCTTATTTACACTTGGGTTTACAAAAACTAAAATAAAATATCAAAAGTAATATTGGGATATTTGAAGGCAAATTAAATTGAAGGGATAGGAGTTAGTGGCAAAATACAATTAAGAATTAAGTCATTTTTAATATGTTATATTGAAAGTTATAAAGTTCAATGAATTTGTGGATAGTAATCAGAAAAAAAGACCTGCTATGAGTCACTATGAGAACTATATCTAATATTTCCTTCATTTTTAAAATCAGTAAGATAATGTTATAAAGTAAAAGCAATAGGTAAACTTTTGAATGTGAAAAGAATAGATACACATGCAGTGAAAACTGACAAAATGTATTATTTTTCTCTAGAATATTTTTTGTTTTAAATAATCATTTTTCTATTGACAAACTCATAGTGCATTTTTAAGAAACAAAGAGTAATTTTTTTATACTTTCTAAAAGTCAGTCTGTCAAGAAATGGAAGCAATGAACACTATTTAAATAGCAATAAAATAATTAATCTTTATGACACTTGAGAAAATACAGTAAATATGGAAGTATACATTTATCATTGCCTATACTTTAATTTTAAAATGATGATGGATGATTTTATTACAATGACTTTTTTTTTTCTCCTCTCTCCCTCCCTTACCCTTTAACTTATTTGATTGCTTCTTTCCTTAAATTTATTTGGTAAAACAAAATTGAGTAAAGATAAAATGCTAACATACATATGTACTTACACACATATTCAACAAATGTTTAGTAAGTAGAAAAAATATTATGGAGTAAACACTAATATTATAAAAATTGAGCAAGAAAATATCTGAGTCAGAGTCAAATACATATCTGGACAGAATGAGTTATGCCTAAACGTTTTTCTTTAAGATATGAATGTATTTTTGAATAAGTAAAGACAAAGCCCTTACATAAAATTTAAAGACCCTTGAGTAAAAAGCTGAGTTCCAAATGTACAGATAGGGACCTTCTTTATAAACATAGTAAATGGTTGAGCTCAGACAGGACAATAAAAGATTGTTGTTGTGTCAGACAGTGTGGAGTGTGGAAGTAGAATCATATCCAGTAAGTAAGAATAATCTGAGGTGTGATTTGTAAACATAGGAACCATTTTGAGAAAAATGTTTTGGCAACAGCTTATAGAGCACATTAAAGTGAGAAGGTTTTAATTTTTCTTAAAGTTTCAAACTTCTCTTCACCACTATAATAACATAAGTTATCTTCTTGCCTTGGTCTATTTCAAGAAAAGTCTTAAGATTCTTGCATTTTCTGAATAACCAGGAAGCATAAACTGAAGCTCAAAGTGCTGCAAATGCGAATTAATGTCACCTTAGAACACTTGTTTTCTATGATAACTATTGAAACAGCATAAACAGAATAATAGACAGAGTTGGTTTCAACGTGTTAAGTAAACACATTGGTATTTGGTTACAGCTAAGACAGACATTGAAATATTTACTAAATGTTTGCTTCAATAAAAATTAGAAATTTTGGTATAGCTTTGGCCTAATAAATAAACATGAATAAATTTCAAAACAGTAACCAAAATATTAATGAGTTTGGTAAGTATATGCCTTGAGTTTGTCATTGGAATCTAACTAAGAAATTATGTTTTCTCATAAGAACATATATGGTAATTTATTTTTATTTTCATGTATTTATTTATTTGGAATAACTTATTTTAATTAACAAAAAACAATTATGTGTATTATATATTTATGGGGTATATGATGTTTTGATATTTGTTTATTGAGGAATGATTACATCAAAATATTAAGAAATTTATTGCTTTATATAATTATCATTTTTTTGTGTGGTGATGACCTCTAAAATCTACCCTTTTAGTAATTTTGAAATATACAATACATTATTTGTTGTAGTCTCCATACCGTAAAATATGTAACTAAAGACTGTTTCTCTTGTCTAAGTAAACTTTTGTCTTCTTTGATCAACATGTTCCCTTTCCTCATCCATCCCTCTGGTGACCAACATTCTTCTCTCAACTTACATGAGTTTGACTTTTAAAAGTTCCACATGTAAGTGAAATCATGTGGTATTTGTCTTTTTCTGTCTGGCTTATTCCACTTAGCATTATGTCCTCTTGGTGCATCTGAGTTGTTGCAAATAACAAAATTCTCTCCTTTTTCATCCTGAATAGTATTCTATTGCTAATATATACTGCATTTCTTAAATCCATGTATCCAATGATGGACACCCGAGTTGCCTCCATATTTTACCTACTGTGTATACTGCTGCGGTGAAAAAGGCTACCCAAATCTCATCTTGAAATGTAGATCCCAAAATCCCCACCTATCATGGGAGGGACCCGGTGGTTGGTAATTGAATCATGGGGGTGGATTTTATCCATGCCGTTCTTCTGACAGAGAGTAAGTCTCATGAGATCTGAGGGTTTTATAAAGGGCAGTTCCCCTGCATAGATTCTCCTGCCTGCCATCGTATAAGACGCGCCTTTTCTCCTCCTTCACCTTTTGCCATGATCATGAGGCCTCCCCAACTATGCAGAACTGTGAGTCCATTAAATCTCATTTTCTTTATAAATTACCCATTCTTGCATATGTCTTTATCAGTAGTGTGAGAATAGATAAATTCAGTGATTATGAGCATTTTTATCATATAGTGTATCTATTGTCCATTTGTTTTTCTTTTGAGAATGTCTACTTAGGTCCATTGCCTATTTCTTAATCGGTTTCATATTTTCTTGATATTGAGTTGAGTTTCTTATATTTGGATATTAGCCACTTTATCAGATGTATAAATTACAAATATTTTCTCACAGTCGGTGGGTTGTCTCTTCACTCTTATTTCTTTTCTTTCTTTCTTTCTTTCTTTTTTTTTTTGAGACGGAGTTTCACTCTTGTTACCCAGGCTGGAGTGCAATGTCGCAATCTCGGCTCACCGCAACCTCCGCCTCCTGGGTTCAGGCAATTCTCCTGCCTCAGCCTCCTGAGTAGCTGGGATTACAGGCACCCGCCACCATGTCCAGCTAATTTTTTTTTGTATCTTTAGTAGAGACGGGGTTTCACCATGTTGACCAGGATGGTCTCGATATCTTGACCTCGTGATCCACCCGCCTCGGCCTCCCAAAGTGCTGGGATTACAGGCTTGAGCCACTGCGCCCGGCCCACTCTTATTTCTTTTGCTGTGCAGAAGATTATCAGTTTGATGCATACCATGTGTAAAAAATTAGACTTTTATTCCACATCATATAGAAAAAATAACTCAAAATATATAATTTTTAGTAAGAAGGCATTTTAAGACATGAAATTGAGAAAAATCCAGAAGTCATTTAAAATCTTTTAATAATACTTAATATTAATGATTTCATAGCAATTAATATTTATATCATGACTATAAAAATATGTACTTTTTATAAATACCTATTACTTTATATAATGAACTTTATATTACTTTTTATATGCTTAATAAAAATATGACTGGAATTATTTTTCTTCTCTTTTAGCCTTTGATGGAAAATATTTCTCATAATTAATTCAGAAAACTTAAGGTTAAAGATATCTTTTCAAATTTTAATCTACTTCCAAATATTTCCAATCTGTCATAAGTAGAAATAATCAAGGCTAAAACCAAGCATCATCTCTCTCAACTCAAAAGTATAATTCAGGTTATGAAGGAGACCCATTACGCATGAAATAAAAAAGATGTTTCCTGTCAAAAACAAAACAAAACCACATTCTATTTTTTTTATTTATTTCAAATTTATTTCTACTGATTTTTGGTAGTTTCTTGATTTCCTGAACTAAAGTTTATAGTTTAAATGATCTGTAGAGTTTGGTTTACAAAGTATTTACAGACTTCATTCATTCTCTTCTCTGATAAAGTCGTATCTGCTTTCTGTTTATTATCATTACTTACTGTCAAATGATTTCAACCATATGTAGCTGAAGGGTTCCCCATTTAGTCAGTGGCTTTAGTTTTAATGTATTAATTGGTTTTTAAGACAGGAAAATAAGAGTGAAATACATAAGTAAAATATTACAAGCTAAATATTAAATTTGTAAATGGCAGTAATAGCTTAAACATATAACTGTTTAAATAGATGAAGAAAAAGCACTTGACAAAATCTAGGACACATTTAATTTTAATATCCTGCAATGTAGCAATATAAATTGATTTTCTTAACTTGATAAACAGCAACAACTTTATACCTAGAACTAACTTCATGTTCAATGGTGAAAGACTGAATGGTTTTTGGTATCTACGTCTACAACATTGTATTATGTATGTATGTAATATATACAGCATCTACATTATTTTTCTCACACAATAATGTGAAGTCCACAATGTATTTTGTATTTATAACACATTTTATATTGGACTTACTACAATGTATGTGACCAAAAGTGGTAGCGGTAGTGGCTATGGTGTGGTTATTATAGACAATATAGCCTACTGCTTGGTAATATAATTTCATATATGTTATGTTTAGTGATGTAGAATATTTAAAAATATATATGTGAGAAAATAAATCAAATTGTCATTTTATGTCCGTTACATATACTTATTTCAATAAGAATATCTGTCTAATGAAAGTATGATGCAATTTGACCTATGTGATTTTAAAATATATGATTTTCATTGTACAGATAGCACACCATATCCCTATACGAGGCTTGCAGTGAGAAAGATGAGGCACTGGAAATTCACCAGGGAAGGAATAGCAGCCATCTCTACATCTCTCTTTCTCTCAGGGTTTAAAAATCCCCTGACCCCACTTATTTGCACCACACTGTATAGATTGCATTTATTTGTTTTACTTGTAAATTCTCACCATGTCTGACCTCAAATATATCTTTAGATGTAATCTAAAATATTTTGCAAATACAGCCACTGTTAAATATTAAACATACCATTCTGTTGCATGGCATTTTTTTGAAAATCAGATTCATTTTTCACTTACTTCCATAAACATAGTAAATAATTCTAGTATTCATTTCATACATTAGCTATTGGCTAAATTAGAATAAATAATGTTTACTCTGACAAAGGAATTCATAATGAATATTTATGAAGTCAGGTTTGATTTGGCAAAATAATTTGTTATCTATTTAACATGGCAGTAAAATCAAATGACCAAGAGCAATAAATTAATTTTTGATTTCCTCATACAGACCAATTATGTGATATGTGTATCATACCTGTCACACTAAACTTATGCCACATAGACTATGTAGCAGACATGTCATAAACAACCAAAAGGAAAGTGTAACACAATATTCAAGTTTCCACAATGTTAATAAATCTTCATTTTTATGAAGAACAACTGAAAATTTCAAATTTAAGCAATGAAAAAATAGACATCTTCATTTAACAATTGTTTTGTTTGAATAGTTTTGAAAATATGTAAAAACAGCTTTAGTGAGGACCTTTAATTAATACAGCCCTTTGATGTATTTTTGTTTTGGATTTCACATTATCAAATGGAGGTTTTAAAATATTCTGAAGCATATATAATATTATTATCTATTTTAGAATATAAAATACTACAATTTATTTTAAATCTCTACTCTGTCTTGAGGCTAAATGTAAATGTGCCATTTTCAAATTACTGTAATTGTTTTATTTTCATCTTCCATTTACATTTGCAAAGAAAAAGCATATTTTTTCCATATTAGATATTTCATTTTTCTACCTAAATGTACTAGATTATTTCTTTGTCCTTGGCATAAATAAAATTCCTTTTGACTTGCTTTGTGAAATTTTTACTCCGAACATACTCTAACTCAATTTGGCTTTTATAATTATTTTCTTCTATTTAGCTTCTGTTATAGTTAAGATTCACAGTTCTCCATAGGTAAAACTATTCTCCTTATTCCAATCACTTTTGAGTCTTTTCCCCCTACTTAATAAAAGTAACTTAAAGTGTTTATTACCCACATTACTAAACATGTTTCCATTACTTCTATAGAACACTTTGCCATATTTCATGACAATTTTATTTAGACATTTTCTATTCCTTGCATTCATTATTTAATTTGTTTTTCACTTTTCTCTTTTGTTCAAGTGAATTTTTTTCCTACCAAGTGCCATTTATTTGTGCATCCTCTACCAGAATCTAAGCAGTTTTTATCTAAAAGTCTCTTCAAATAAAGTATTTTTTTTTTTTACTGGAATGCTTGATCTCTCTCTAAATACATATACACAGACACATACAATTTATAATTTGCAAAAATCTTGAACAATAGGGTATTCATTGCCTTTTACTCTACTCACTGATTAAATGCTGGTTATATAACATGTTTAGATCCAATTAAAAACTAAATTTGATGAACTTAGCATGTATTTAGTTTTGTGGATTTATCAATGTATTCTACTCACTAAAATTGTTCTGTGTCAGGCTGAAACGAGTACACAAAATGTTATGTCTAAAAATGCCTTGCTACCAGAGTTTTGTTTTAGAGCTATTTTTTTATTTGTTTATTTGATCTTTGTATTTTGTTTTGTTTTTGTTTTCTTTTGAGTTTTCTATTTGAATCTTCTATCACAAATTTTGGAGCACACTGCCACCTCAAGTTATCAGGTTAGTGCAAAAGTAACTGTATTTTTTGCCATTACTTTTAGTGCAAATTACTTTTGCATCGACCTAATACAATGAGGCCCTATTAAGAACAATCTGCTGCTTATTTGTATTTTCAATCTTTTACTTGATTTAGAAACTGTGATTTGGCAATATACTCTGATAGAATTTAGGCAAGAATAACATGATTTGGGCGTCTGTTTCTTATACAGCCAAATCTTTTAAATCCATGGGGTGACTATGGGGTGAAAGGACACAAGATATTGCAACATCATATTTTCTTTCAATGTAGCAAGTCTCCTCTGCTTGCTACCAATTTCTTTTTCTCCTCTTAATCTAGCTAGTTAATTACGTGTTTGGTGGACATTGCTCAATATTCAGACAAAAGTTGTTTTGTATCTTCTTTTGTTCTGTAGTATTTATACTAATGTACTATTTGTTTTGGAAACAAAATCAATACAAATATGCAACTTAAAATATTTATCGATTACTTTATAGAGTGAAGATAGAACCTGGTGGGCTTGATTTATATGCCCAAAGGCTAAAATAAAAGTCAGCTGCCTGGGCTCTTTTCTGGACACTATCAGGAAGCATTCACTTACAAGATTATTTAAATTGTTGGCAAAATTAAGTTTTCTGTACTTGTAAGTCTCACATTCCTATATACTTACAGTTGGCTGATAATCTGTCTATTCCTTAAGGTCACCTGCATTTCTTCTCAAGTGGCTCCTCCATTTTCAAACCACCAACGGAGCATTCAATCTTTCTTATATTTTGAATCCTTCCGTTTGCCCCTCTGCTTCTTCTCTTCTGCCTCTAGCTGGGGCAAGTTCTCTGCTTTCAAGGGTACAGATGATTAGATGAGGCCCACCTGGGTAAGCCACCATACTCTCCCTATTTTAAGGTATGTATCCTTAGTTACATCTGAAAAGTCACTTGTGTCATGTAAGAAAACATATTCATTGGATCCGTAAATGTGATAGGAGGTGAAAAATTAAAATAATAAATTATTAGGCTTTGGGGTAGGATAATTATAGATTACAAGCCTAGCTCATTTCTGTATACTGTATAATATTAACTGTATTTTCTGGCATGGTGTTATGCACCTGTAGTCCCAGCTTCTTAGGAGGCTGAGGTAGGAGTATCCCTGGAATCCAGGACTTAGAGGCTACAGTGAGCTATGACTGCACCACTGCACTCCAGTCTGGATGACAGTACCAGGCATGGCCTCTCAATTAAAAAGTGAAATATCAATTGTATTATAAAGTATCTTATAAACCTTTTCTCCTTAAGATCTTCTTATATAATATTGCAGTTTTGAAGTTATTTCAATTCAAGTGTTTTTTTCTTAATCTACCCATAGATAAAGCATTGTGCAGAAATATGTGTAAATTTTCTAGATAATGATGATATGGTTTGGCTGTGTCACCACCCAAATCTCATCTTAATTGTAGTTTCCATAATCTTCACATGTCGTGGGAGGAACATGGTTGGAGATAGTTGAATCATGAGGGTGTTTACGCTCATGCTATTCTCCTGAATGTGAGTGCATCCTCATGATATCTGATGGTTTTATAATGGGATTTTCCCACATTGCTTCACACTTCTCTCTCCTGCTGCCTTGTGTAGAAGGATATGTTTGCTTCCCCTTATGCTGTGATGTAAGTTTCCTAGGGCCTCTCCAGCCATGTTGAACTGAGAATCAATTAAAAATCTTTCCTTTATAAATAATCCAGTCCAAGTATTTCTTTATAGTAGTGAGAGAAGAGATGAATACATGTAGCTATCAAAGCTGATTATTATCTTTTTGTTTCTTTTTAATGATGTGGCCTGTGGTCCCTTTAAATGTTTTTTTTTTTTTTTAATTTTAATATTGGCATCAATTTGTGAGTAGTATTTAACTATAGAGATACAGTTTTGTTTTTCAAAAAAATTATGAGGCTCAGCAAGAATACAAGGTGTTTTGAACAATAGAAGCTAGTAATTCAAAATGATATGTACAAGTGAACAAAGAACAACTTTTTTTCATAAACCTGACAATCATATGAATGATTGTTCTTATATGAATAAAAGAACAATTTGCTTATTAGTTGCTTTTCAAAGTCACTTGAAGAAAGACAAAAAAGAAAAACTTTTACATAGAATTTTAAGCTAAAATATTTCATTTTAAAATATGAAATTAGTTTTTCTAAAGTAACAAATATTTATTAAATAAAACTGGAATGAAAACAATTTGACCTACTTCAACATTTATGAAATAGAAGTCTGCATAAATCTTTAAAAGTAAAATTTTAAAAGAAACACTAAGTTAAAAATATTATAATGTATTATAGTACTAATGAGAGATATGTGGGTAGTGGTTATAATACTAAAAGGGCATTTAAAAATCATGAAAAAAAAATTCAGTTTTACCCAGTTGACATAAAAATACAGGTCAAAGAACAGGAATTAGAAATAGATAAAAACCATGATAGACAATGTTCAAAAATATTGCTAATCACAAATATGAAAAGTAAAGAAACACTAGTATAACACTTTATTCCCATCATATTGCTAAACATGGGACAGATGATATTTATTCCTTCTAGGGATCTGAATAAAAATTTCTTCTTACATATTTTGTTAAGAACGTGAATCATTCTATAATTTTAGAAAGCAACCAGATAACATCTGTCACAAGATATTGACTGATTGATATAAAAATCATAAGTTCTATAATGACATAGTATATATATCTGTACACAACAGAATACTCGTATTTTTATAATAGAAAAAATACTAAAATATAAATAATGTGAAAGCTTGTTAATAGAAACCATGGTTAAAAAACATAAAAATATACAAAATCTAGAATGTTATGCATTCAGTAATAATGTTTGAATAGTGTATCATGTAGACTCATATGGTAATATTTGCACTAAGGTTTAAAATAGTAAGAAAAGCTACAAACAAGCAGATAATACTATCTCTTTTCTGTATTTTGGATATAGATTCAATAATTTAGATAAACTTATGTAACATTTTTACCACAATATTCATAGTTGAAGAGGATCACTGTTTTTAGATTTCATTTCTACAAATTTCTAAACTGCTTTGCATGTATGTAAAGTTGAGAAAAAGCCCAGAAATACAACATTTATAAACAATTCTTGTAGGAAGTGTTATACAAACAAGATCAATGTGTTACACAAACATTGATAAGAAGGGTAAGGTCAGAATAACAATATTTTCTAAGATTTCTTTTATGATACAGTAGTGAATAGTAATAATAAGGTCTTAAGTTCTTTACTCTTCATCTTGAGTTCTTGCAAGAGAAATAAGTTTCTCTTTTTCTGTTGTCCTTTACAAATCTTTCAAGTTTTCTAACAGGCACTACTTCAACACGAGCAGTAATGTAATTAGATTTTGTAGCTTCTGACAATTTAGCAAAGAAACAACTGAGGACACTTATCATATTTTGCTAGAAATACTATTTTAAATATAAAATATGTAAAAGTTAATAAAACTTCTTTGTACAACTGTGTATTAAATAAGAATAATGGTATGAAAATTAAAAGGAGAATTCTACTTTTCTTTGTTGAAATGAATGACAGAAAAGTTAATAATAAATGGGACCAATCCAAAGACTAAAATAAAAAAAGTAAAAAGCAGGGTGAATTCTCTCTAGTGCAACAATAAATAATGTTTGAAATATGATCATTTAAATGTATCCCTTTTTCTCCAAAAAATGGTGGAGAGGAGGCTTTGATGATGATTGATTTGGTTGTGTTCCCACAAAAATATTATTTTGTATTGTAACTCCCATAATTCCTACATGTTCTGGGAGAAACCTGATGGGAGTTAACTGAATCATGGGGCAATTTTCCCCATGCTCTTCTCATGGTAGTGAATAAGTATTTTTAGATCTGATTTTATATGGAACTTCCACTTCACTCTCATTTTCTCTTGTCTGCTACCACGTAAGATGTGCCTTTCACCTTCTGGCATGATGATGAGGCCCCTCAGCCATGTGGAACTGTGAGTCCATTAATCTTCTTTTACTTTATATATTACTCAGCCTCAGATATGCCTTTATCAGCCATGTTAAAACAGACTAATACAGTAAATTGTTACCAGGAATAGGATTCTGCTATAGAGATTCCTGAAAATGTGGAAGCAACTTTGGAACCAGGTAACAGGCAGAAACAGTTGGAACAGTTGGAACATTTGGAACAGTTTGGAGAACTCAGAAGAAGGGAGCAAAATGTGGGAAAGTTTGGAACTTCCTACAGACTTATTGAAGGACTTTGACCAAAATGTTGATAAAATTATAAACAATGGAATCCAGACTGAGGTGTTTTCATATAAAGATAAAGAACTTGTTGTGAACTAAAGTAAAGGTGACTCTTGCTATGTTTTAGCAAAGAGACTTAAGGTATTTTTCCCTGCCCTAGAGATTTGTGAAACTTTGAACTTGAGGGAGATGCATTAGGGTACCTGGCAGAAGAAATTTCTAAGCAGCAAAGCATTCAAGATGTGACTTGGGTGCTGTAAAAGCATATAGTTTTAAAGGGGAAACAGAGCATAAAAGTTCAAAAAATTTGCAGCCTGACAATTGACAGAAAACACATTTTTCTGAGGAGAAATTCAAGTTGGGTGAAGAAATTGGCATATGTAAGAAGAGCCAAATGTTAATCACCAAAATAATGGGGAAAATGTCTCCAGGCATGTCAGAGATCATTGCAGCAGGCCCTCCTATCACAAGCCTGGAGGCCTAAGAGGAAAAAAATGGTTTTGTGGGCAGGGTCCAGAGCCCCCCTGCTGTGTGCAGCCTAGGGACTTAATGCCCTGCATTCCTGCCACTCTAGTCATAGGCTAAAAAGGGCCAAGGCACAGCTCGGGCCATTGCTTCAGAAGGTGCCAGCCCAAAGCCCTGGCAGCTTCCATGTGGTTGTAAGCCTGTGGGTGCACAGAAGTCAAGAATTGAGGTTTGGGAACCTCAATCTAGATTTCAGAGGATGTATGGAAATGCCCAAGTAGAGTTATAATGCAGGACTGGGGCCTCACCAAGAACCTTTGTCAGGGCCGTGCAGAAGGAAAATGTGAGGTTGAAGTCTCAACACAGAGGCCCCACTTGGGAACTACCCAGTGGAGCTATGAGAAGAGGGCCACCATCCTCCAGACCCCAGAATGGTAGATCCACCAACCACTTGCACCATGCAGCAGGAAAAGCCACAGTCACTCAATGCCAGCCTATGAAATAGTCCAAAAGGGGGTCTGTACCCTGCAAAACAATAGAGTCAGAGCAGCTCAAAGTGATGGGAGCCAACCTCTTGCATCAGCATGATCTGAACGTGAGAATGAAGTCAAAGGAGACTATTTTGGCATTTTAAGATTTGACTGCCCTGCTGGATTTTGAACTTGCATGGGGACTGGAGGCTCTCTCTTTGGGTCAATTTCTCAGAGTTTGAATGGCTGTATTTACCCAATTACTCTACCCCCATTCAATCTAGAAAGTCACTAACTTGCTTTTCATTTTATGAGCTCATAAGCAGAAGAGAATTACTTTATCTCAGATGAGACTTTAGACTGTAGACTTTTGAGTCAATGCTGAAATGAGTTAAGACTTTGTGAGACTTTTGAGAAGGTATGATTGGTTTTGAAATATAAGGACATGATATTTGTCAGGGGTTAGGTCAGAATGATATGGTTTGGCTGTGTCGCCACCCAAGTCTCATCTTAAGTTGAAGCTCCCGTAATTCCTATGTGCTGTGGAAGGACATGTTGGGAGATGAATGAATCAGGGTACAGTTTTCTTCCATACTGTTCTCCTGGTAGTGAATAAGTCTCATGAGATCTGGTTTTATAATGCGTTTCCTCTTTCACTTGGATCTCATTCTCTCTTCTCTGCTGCCATGTAAGACATGTCTTTCACCTTCTGCCAGGATTATGTGGCCTTCCTATCCATGTGCAACTGTAAGCCCTTTAAAACTATTTTTTTAAATATAAATTACCCAGTCTTGGGTATATCTTTATCAGAAGCATGAAAACAGGCAAATACAGACAGTATGCTTCATCCACTAAGAAATAATGATATAGTCTTTAGAGATTAACACTGTGAGTTCCATGGTCCTAACCATTGCCTGGGACAGCTGAGCACCTCTGGTTAATATAGTTTAAGCACCACTTACTGGCACTCAATTTGTACACTACTACTATAACTGCTATTTGAGAAAATCACCACACTAAAGCTCTATATCACCAGGGAGATCATACAGCATTTACACCACTGAAAACAGAAGTCAAGAATGAGACATGATCAAGAAATTAGATATCTTTTTTAAAAAGCCAAGAAGGCTTCTGAAATTAAAAAAATAAAATAAAAACTAAGGAATGACAAAATATAGTGGAAAGCTTTGGTAATTGACTAGACCAAGTAGAAGAAGGGATCAGAATTTGAAGATGAGTCAAATGAAATACAGTTAGAAAAATGTTAATCCAGTCACATAAAAATAAAGATTTTTTTTTTTAAAGAATGAACACAGCCATCAAGAAGTATGGAACTATGTAAAATGACTGAACTTATAAATTATATGTATTTGAGAGGAAGTGGATAAAAGAAAAAAGTCTAGACACCTATTTGAGGAAATAATTGAGGAAAATGTCTTTAGTCTAGCAGGAGATTTAGACATCCAGATAGAGGAGGCTGGCAGAATCCAATAAATACATTACAAGAAGGGCCATACCACATCACACACTCATAAGACTGTCTAAAGTTAACATGAAGGAAACATTTTAAAATTAACAATAGAGAAACTTGTAGTCACCTATAAAGGAGATCCCATCAGACTAACAGTGGAGCATCTCAGCATAAACCTTATAAGCAAGAAAGATTGGGATCCTATTTTCAAAGTGCTTAATGACAAAACACTGCCAACCAGGAATTCTATTTTTTGTCACAACAAGCTTTATAAATAAGAAGAAATAAAGTATTTTCCAGAAAAGCAAATGCTGAGGTAATTTATCACCTCTAGCCTGGCCCTACTAGAAACGCTCCAGGAGATTTAAATATGGAAATAAAACATCAGTATTCACCATCATAGAAACACATGAAAACATAAAAATCACAGGTTTTATGAAACAAATATACAAAACAGGGAATAAAATAAATAACATGAGTATAGAAATATATCACCAAACCACAAATACAAATAGAAGAGAAAAAAAAAGAGAAACAGAATCTGCACTACTAGATGACCATTAACATTATCATAGGAATAAAACCTCACATATCAATATTCGTCTTGAATGTAAATTAACTGAATGCTTCACTTAAAAGAATTAGAATAGCGAAAGGGATTAAAAAACATGCTGCTTTCAAAAAATGCCCCTTACTGGTAAAGACACATAGACTGAAGGTAAACGGGTGTAAAATATATTTACAAAATGCAATGCAAAGTAAAAGTGAGCAGAAGTAGCTATATTTATACCAATAAAATAGGCTTTAAATCAACTACAATAAAAAAAGATGAAGAAGATCATTATGTAATGGTAAAATGATCAATTCAAGAAGAAGATACAACAATTCTAAACATGTCTGCCCCAATACTAGAGCAACTAGATTATAAATCAGATTTTACTATACCTAAAGAAAAACATAGACAGCAATACATAACATTGTGTGTGTGGGGGGGACTTCAACACCTCACTTGCAAGAATAGACAAATCATCAACACAAAAAAATCAGTGAAGAAACACTAAACTTAAATTGGACTTTAGATCAAATGAACCTAGCAGACATTTAGAGTACATTCTACTCCAACAGTCACAGAATACACATTCTTAGAATCAGCATATAAAACATTTTCCCAAACAGAAAATATGTTAAGCCACATACAAGCTGCAATGATTTTTTTAAAATTGGATTCATACCAAGTATCTTCTTGGAGCACACCAGCATAAGTACAACTCAATGGCAGGAGAAACTGCTGAAACTTTACAAATACATGAAAATTAAATAACGTGGTCTTGAATGATCTTTGAGTCCAGGAAGTAATTGTTAGAAATGTTTTAAAAATTGAAACAAACAAAAATGGAGACACAGCATATCACAACCTGTGGGATACAGCAAAAGCAGTCCTAAGATGGAAGCGTACAGTGTTAAATGTCTTCATTAAAGAATAGAAACCACAAATTGACAACCTAACATCACTCCTTAAAGATCTAGGAAAATAAGAAGTAACCAAGCTCATAGCCAGGAGAATAAAAGACAGTAACAAAATCAGAGCAGAACTTAATGAGATTGAGAATAACAACCACAAAAAGATACAAAGAATCAACAAAAGGAAGAACTGGTTCTTTGAAATAATAAATTAAATTGATATACTGCTAGCTGGATTAATCAAGCACAAAAACAAGATTCAAATAAGTACAATCAAAAATAATAAATATGAGATACAACTGATACCACAGAAAGGCAAAAGATCATCAGAGACTACTATAAAATTTCTGTGTGCACAATCTAGAAAACCTAAAGGTTTTGAGGCCAAGAGTTGAAGACAAGCCTGGAGAAGGTAGCAAGATCCCATTTCTACAAAAAAAGAAAAAAAAAAAAAAAGAAAAGAAAAGAAAGAAAGAAAAAATTACTTGAATGTGGTGGTGTGTGCCAGTAGTCAGAGCTACTTGGAAGGCTAAGGTTGGTTCACTTGAACCCAGACGTTCAAGGCTTCAGTGAGCTATGATTGTACCAATGCACTCAAGCCTGGGTGACACTGTGAGACCCTGTCCAAAGGAACAAACAAACAAACAAAGAAACAGGTGAAGATCACTGGAATTGAATAGAGAAACCAGAAATAAGGACACATACCTACAGTCAACTAAACTAAACTTTAAAGTCAACAGAAACATACACTGGGGAAAGGACACCCTTTCAATCAATGGTATAGGGAAAATAGAATAGCAATATGCAGAAGAGTGAAATTGAGTCCCATGTCTTACCATATACATAAATCAACTCAAGGTGGATTCAAGACTTAAACATGAGACCTGAAAATATAAAAAATAATAGAAAAAAATCTAGGGAAAAAACTTTCTGGACATTGACCTAAGTAACAGACTCATGACTAAGACTTCAAAAGCAAATGCAACAAAAGCAAAAAATAGACAAGTGAGACTGAATTCAATTAAACAGCTAAATGCACAGCAAATAATCAATAGAATGGACAAACAACCTGCAGAATTGGAGAAAAACTATTGGCAAACTAAGCATTAGATAAAGGACTAATGTCCAGAATATACAAGGAACTTAAAAACTCAACAATAGCAACAAAAAATAAAAAACCCTATTAAAAAGTGGTCAAATGACATGACCAGACATTTTTCAAAAGAATATACACAAATAGCTAAGAAATATATGAAAAATGCTCAACATCACTATTCATCAGAGGATAGCAAATTGCACCCACAATAATAGCAGAATGGCTGTTATTAAAAAGTCAAAAATAAATGTTGGTGAAGATGCAGAGAAATAGAAATGCGGATATACTGTTGATGTAAAGTTAAATTAGTACAACTCCTAGGAAGCAATATGGTGATTTCTCAAACACTAAAACCAGAACTAACACTCCGTCCATTAATCCCCACTACTGTGTATCTACCCAAAGGAAAATAAATCATTATAATAAAAAGACACCGGTATTTGTATGTTTATCACAGTAGTATTAACGTTAGCAAAGACATGAAATCAACCTACGTGTCCATCAAGGATGACTGGGTAATGAAAATATGGCATTATATACAATGGAATACGATTCAGCCATATAAAAGAATGAAATCATCTATTTTGCAGCAACCTGGACATAATTAGAGGCTGCTATCTTAAGTGAAGTAACCCAGAAACAGAAAATCAAATGCCGCATGTTCTCACTTTTAAGTGGGAGCAAAAAAATACATACACATGAACAGAGAGTGTGGAATAAAAGACACTGGAGATTGAGAAGGGTTGGAAATTGGGAGGGGATTAGGAATAAAAAATTACTTAAAGAGTACAAAGTACATTTTAAGGTGATAGTTACACTAACTCTATACTTCCCCACTAAGCAATATAACCATGTAACAAAACTGCACTAGTACCTCTTAAGTGAATACAAATAAAAAATTATGGTTTTGGCAAAACTTTATTTTTTAACTTGTATAGCATGCTATTGCCAAAGTTGGGGACAAAACTTGGTATAATCTTTATGGAGGAAATATTAGCAATATATGTAAAACTTAAAATCATTAAATGTCAGTTTCATTACTAGGAATTCAGCGTTAGACAATAGTCAAAGAAGTGAGCTAAGATTTTACTTACAAAAATACTCATAACATTATAATTGATTTATGATTTCAAAAATTTTATAAATGTGATAACCCAAAATTATGATTCTTCTGCAAAAGAGGTTTAAAAGTAATTTTTGAAAATGTCTAAACAGCATGGATAAATATCATAAGATAAAGCAAAATACAGATAACTGTTTTATTTCAACCCATGTGTATATGGGTAGAATAAAACTAAAAAATATGTTGTGATCTACCCTTGTATTCAAGTAGAGAAAGTATCTTTCTCTTGCTTCTAAGATTTTTTTGCTCTTTTTAAATGAATGCATATTATTGATGAAATTGTGCAAGAACTATTTGTAGAAAATAAAAATTCATATTTGACATCTAAAATCAAAATTCTTTGCATCAAAAGTCTGTTTTGTGTGATTTTTTTTTTCTTGTCCTGTGCTGTCCTCTTCCTGATGTTTACAGTGGCTGTGGCTAGCAGCTCCTTATCTTTGATAAGCTTTTCCTTTTGGACCAATGTATAGTGAATGATTTCTTTCAGTTTATCTCACATTAAAGTATAAGATTTCCTTGTGTGATTTAAAAAGGCACAAGCTTTATAAACATAAGAATTACTTCCACATTAAAAAGTGAAACACAGCAGGGTAGTACTGTAGGCCCAGGGAATGCCTTAGTCATTGAATTGAAATGGAATACTCCCCCGCAAAGTGATTTCTAAAATGTCATAATCTTTTCAATATGATGAACTGAACAGGCTTAGGGAGATCAAGGTAAAAGCCAGTTTGGAGGCTAAAAGGTGCAATCATCACAATTTGAACTTTTAATCTGAAAGACCTTCAATTTCCTCTCCCATTGGCTTCTACAGGAGAGCTGAACTGTAGGATTCACTTAATTCCAGCTCAACCATTTGAAGGTATCTTGAAAGCATTATAAAGTAAAAGGGATCATGAGAGAAGCAAAGAGATTTAGGCATTCAAAATCTTCCAATGCCAGCATCACAGATTGTAACTTTTAAGCATCTTCATTCTTCAAATATAAGCAAAGTCCTTCTTTAGATTATTGCCAATAAAGATATAAATGTCAAAATCTGCTAGATGGGAGGTGGATAAGGTTGACTTGACAGATGTATGAAATTATAGTGAATCTTTGTGATCTCTGCAAGGACAGTGTGAAACTACTATAACTATGACCCAGAATCCTTTCATTAGAACTGTAAACTTAGCAAGTCAAAGAAAATAATGAAAAAAAGAAAAAAAAAAGAAACGACAAGCTTTCCTGGGACACAGATTAAGGATCAATGCACAAATCTCAGAAAAATACAATAGGCTATAGTGACTGACAGGGATCCCCTGCTTCAAAGAATGAGTAAGAGCTCCCTTGAAAGCATACAATCTGTAGACAAAGATAGAAAGGAATTTCACCACATTATCAGGGAAATGGAGTGTCAACCACATTGTTAAAACTCAGGAAAATTAGCAAAGCACATCTGTCTGTTTAAGATAAAGTTCTGTGCTTCAAAATTAGGAGACTGCCAATGAAAGATGAAATATGGAAAATTCCATTTGGACAAAAGAAAAAATACATTACTTGTTTAGAACAAGAACACTTGTTCTAAATAAAATTGTCAATATTTATGGTATTACCTTAACAATTTACATACAAATTTATTTAATTTTTTTTCAATTTTAGAGAAGTCAATACACTGTGTAATTTGAATTTCTATATATCTTAGAGAATACACAGTAGTAGAACGTGGACTCTACCCATGTAATTCTATTTAAGAATATACACCTTATTAATTTCTAGAAATAAATTCCCAAAATAAAACAATATGAAAAGTTTATTTTTATATACTCTTTTAACGTCCAAAAGGTACAATTTATTTCTCATGACAAACCTATGAGATAACTATTACTATTTTCTGTTTTATAAATTAGCAACATAGCCCAAGAGACTTTAACTGACCTAATGACATAAATATAGTTAAGTGGGAGAGTGAAACCCAGGTAGCATAATTTTCACTGCCTACATGCTTAATCAATATGCTAGAGTTCCTCCCCTGAGAATATTAAAGCCCATCTTCACTCTGCTGAAATCAGAATTCACCATCATCATATCTTGGTCACGAGAACAAAAACTGCCTTCTTAAAAACTGTAGAACTTTCACTTTTATACTGTCTAGTACAGGCAGATGTCATTTTTTACAATATCCAATGACTATATTGAATACACAATGTTTCTAACTACACAGTAGCACATATAAGCACACACATACATACATGCTCAATGTCTTTACCAATATTTTTACATGTAGTTCTTTTTTTATTTTTAATATATTTTATTGCACTTTGGGTTCTGGGGTACATGTGCAGAACATGCAGGATTGGTTCATAGGTACATACATCGCAATGTGGTTTGCTGCCTCCATGCCCCCATCACCTATATCTGGCATTTCTCCCCATGTTATCCCTTTCCAACCTCCCTACCCCTGCTGTCCCTCCACTA
Source organism: Saguinus oedipus (assembly GCA_031835075.1). NCBI lineage: Eukaryota > Metazoa > Chordata > Mammalia > Primates > Cebidae > Saguinus > Saguinus oedipus. Next base: position 62,446,547 of record CM063171.1, on the reverse strand, counting down.
GTCCCCGCTAACACACCTCAGAGTGTGATGCTCCCCTCCCTGTGTCCATGTGTCCTCACTGTTCAACACCCACCTATAAGTGAGAACATGTGGTGTTTCATTTTCTATTCTTGTGTCAGTTTGCTGAGAATAATGGTTTCCAGACTCATCCATGTCCCTACAAAGGAAATGAACTCATTGTTTTCTATGGCTGCATAGTATGGTATATATGTGCCACATTTTCCTTGACATTTGGGTTGTTTCCAGGTCTTTGCTGTTGTAAACAGTGCTGCCATGAACATGCATGTGCATGTGTCTTTAAAATAGAGTGATTTATAATCCTGTGGTTACATACCCATTAATGGGATTGCTGGGTCAAATGGAATTTCTATTTCTAGGTCTTTGAGGAATCGCCACACGGTCTTCCACAATGGTTGAACTAATTTACACTCCCACCAACTGTGTAAAAGTGTTCCTATTTCTTCACATCCTCTCCAACATCTGTTGTCTCCACATTTTTTAATGATTGCCATTCTAACCAGTGTAAGATGGTACCTCAATGTGGTTTTAATTTGCATTTCTCTAATGACCAGTGATGATGAGCATGTTTTCATATGCTTGTTGGCCTCATGCATGTCTTCTTTTGAAAAGTCTCTGCTCATGTCTTTCACACATTTCTGAATGAAGTTGTTTGTTTTTTTCTTGTAAATCTGTTTTAGTTGTTTGTAGATTCTGGATATAAGCCCTTTGTCAGATGGGTAGATTGCAAAACTTCTTTCCCATAATGTTGGTTGCCAGTTCACTCTAGTGATTGTTTCTTTTGCATTACAGAAGCTCTGGAATTTAGGTAGGTCCCATTTGTCTATTTTTGCTTTTGTGGTCAATTCTTTTGGTGTTTTAGTCATGAAGTCCTTGCTTATGCCTATGTCCTGAATGGTTTTGCCTAGGTTTTCTTCTAGGGTTTTTATGGTGTTAGGTCTTATGCTAACGTCTTTAATCCATCTGGAGTTAATTTTAGTGTAAGGTGTCAAGAAGGTGTCCAGTTTCTGCTTTCTGCACATGACTGGCTAGTTTTCCCAACACCATTTATTAAACAGTAAATCCTTTCCCCATTGCTTGCTTTTGTCAGGTTTGTCAAGTACAGAAGGTTATAGATGTGTGGCATTGCCTTCAAGGCCTTTGTTCTGTTCCATTGGTCTATATCTCTGTTTTGGTATCAGTTCCATGATATTTTGATTCCTGTAGACTTGCAGTATAGTTTAAAGTCAAATAATGTGATGCTTCCAGCTTTGTTCTTTTTTCTTAGGATTGTCTAGGCTATGTGGGCTCTCTTTTGGTTCCATATGAAGTTAAGGTGGTTTTCACTAGTTCTGTGATGATGGTCATAGGTAGCTTGATGGGGATAGCATTGAATCTATAAATCACTTTGGGCAGGATGGCCATTTTCACAATATTGATTCTTCCTAACCGTGAGCATGGAATCTTTTTCCATCTGTTTGTGTCCTCTCTTATTTTCTTGAGCAGTGGTTTGTAGTTATCCTTGAAAAGGTCTTTTACATCTTTGTTAGTTGTATTCCTAGGTATTTCATTCCCTTTGTAGCAACTGTGAATGGGAGTTCACTTTTGATTTCATTCTATTTAAGTCTGTTATGGATGTATAAGAATTCTTTTGATTTCTGCACATTGGCTTTGTATCCTGAGACTTTTCTGAAGTTTCTTATCAGTTTCAGGAGATTTTGTTCTGAGTTGATGAGGTCTTCTAAATACACAAACATGTCATCTGCAAATAGAGACCATTTGATTTCCTTCTTTCCTAATTGAATAACTTATTTATTTTGCTTGCCTGATTGCTCTGGCTAGAACTTCCAATACTATATTGAATAGGAGCGGTGATATTGGGCATCTTTGTCTTGTGCCAGATTTCAAAGGGAATGCTTCCAGCTTTTGCTCTTTCAGTATGATATTGGCTGTGAGTTTGTCATAAATAGCTTTTATTATTTTGAGATATGTTCCATCAATACCTAGTTTATTGAGAGTTTTTAGCATAAAGCACTGCTGACTTTTGTTGAAGACTTTCTCTGCATCTATTGAGATAGTCATGTGGTTTTTTTCTTTGGTTCTGTAGAAACTCAGAGCTGCACAACTTCATGGAAACTGAACAACCGGCTCTTGAATGTTGATGGATAAAAAATGAAAGGAAGGCCGAAATAAAGATGTTCTTTGAAACCAATGAGAATGAAGACACAATGTACCAGAATCTCTGGGACACATTTAAAGCAGTGTCTAGATGGAAATTGATAGCAATAAATGCCCATATGAGAAGCAAGAAAAGATCTAAAATCAACATCCTGTCATCAAAATTGAAACAGCTAGAGGAGCAAGATCAAAAAAACTCAAAAGGCAGGAGAAGACAAGAAATAATTAAGACCAGAGCAGAAATGAAGAAGATAGAGACACAAAAATCCTTCAAAAAAGCAATAAATACAGGAGCTGGTTTTTTTGAAAAGATCAATGAAATAGACAAACTGTTTGCCAGATTAATAAAAAAGAAAAGAGAGAAGAATCAAATCGATGCAATAAGAAATGATAAAGGGGATATCACAACCAATTCCACAGAAATACAAACTACCATCAAAGATTACAAAGGGAATGCACACAAACCAGTAAATCTGGAAGAAATGGATAAATTCCTGGACACTTGCACCCTCCTGAGCCTAAACCAGGAAGAAACTGAAACACTGAACAGTCCAATAACAAGGGCTGAAGTTGAGGCAGCAATTAATACCCTACCAACCAAAAAAAGCCCAGATCCAGCTCAGGTCACACCCAAATAATACCAGACATACAAAGAGGAGCTAGTATCATTCTTCTGAAACTGTTCCAAACAATCCAAAAAGAGGGAATCTTTCTCAAATCATTTTATGAGAGTAATTTTATTCTGATGCCAAAACCCAGCAGAGACTCAACAAATAAAAGAAAACTTCAGGCCAATATCCATGATGAATATAGATACAAATGTCTTCAATAAAATACTGGCAAACCAATGGCAACAGCACATCAAAAAGCTTATCCATCACAATCAAGTAGGCTTTATTCCAGGGATGCAAGGCTGGTTCAACATACACAAGTCTATAAACGTAATCCACCACATAAACAGAACAAAACACAAAAAAACACATGATTATCTCAATAGATGAAGAGAAGGCCTTCAACAAAATTCAATGGTCCATTGTGCTAAAAACTCTCAATAAACTAGGTATCAAAGGAACGTATCTTAAAATAATAAAAGCTATTTATGATAAACCTACAGCAAATATCATACTGAATGGACAAAAACTGGAAGCATTCCCTTTGAAATCTGGCAATAGACAAGGATGTCCTCTCTCAGCATTCCTATTCAATATAGTATTGGAAGTTCTAGCCAGAGCAATTAGGCAAGAAAAAAAATAAAGGATATTCAATTAGGAAAAGAGGAAGTCAATTTGTCTCTATTTTCAGATGACATTATTGTATATTTAGAAGACCCTATCATCACAGCCCAAAATCTCATTAAACTGATAAGCAACTTCAGCAAAGTCTCAGAATACAAAATTAATGTGCAGAAATCACAAGCATTTCTATACACCAATAACAGACTAACAGAGAGCCAAATCATGTGTTAACTCCCATTCACAATTGCTACAAAAAGAATAGAATACCTAAGAATAGAGCTAACAAAGATGGTAATGGATTTCTTTAAGGAGAACTACAAACCACTGCTCAAGGAAATAAGAGAAGACACAAACAGATGGAAAAACATTCCATGCTCATGGTTAGGAAGAATCAATATCATGAAAATGGCCATCCTGCCCAAAGTAATTTATAGATTCAACGCTATCCCCACCAAGCTTCCAATGACCTTCACAGAACTGGACAAAAACACCTTAAACTTCATATGGAACCAAAAGAGAGCCTGCATAGCCAAGACAATCCTAAGCAAAAATAATAAAGCCAGAGGCATCATGCTACCTGATTTCAAACTATACTACAAGGTTACAGTAATCAAAACAGCATGGTACTGGTACCAAAACAGAGATATAGACCATGGAACAGAAAAGAGGTCTTGGAGACAATGCCATACATTTACAACCATCTGATCTCTGACAAACCTGACAAAACAAGCAATGAGCAAAGGAATCCCTGTTGAATAAATGCTGTTGGGAAAACTGGCAAGCAGTATGTGGAAAGTAGAAACTGGACCCCTTCCTGACACCTTATACTAAAATTAACTCCAGATGGATTAAAGACTTAAACATAAGGCCTAATGCTGTAAAAACCCTAGAAGAAAACCAAGGCAAAACTATTCTAGATATAGGCATAGGCAAAGACTTCATGACTAAAACAACAAAAGCATTGGCAATGAAAGCGAAAATAGACAAATGGGACCTAATTAAACTCCAAAGCTTCTGTAATGCAAAAGAAACCATCATTAGAGTGAACTGGCAACCAACAGAATGTGAAAAAATATTTGCAATCTACCCATCTGACAAATGGCTAATATACAGAATCTACAAAGAACTAAAACAGATTTACAAGAAAAAACAAACAAACCCATCCAAAAGTGGGAGAAAGATATGAACAGACACATTTCCAAAGAAGATGTATATGAGGCAAACATAATGAAAAAAATGCTCATCTTCATTGATTGTTAGAGAAATGCAAATCAAAACTACATTGAGATACCACCTCACATCAGTTAGACTGGCAATCATTAAAAAAATCTCCAACACAGATGTTGGAGAGGACGTGAACAAAAATGAACACTTTTACACTGTGGGTGGGAGTGTAAACTAGTTAAACCATAGTAGAAGAGAGTGGGGCACTTCCTCAAGGATCTAGAAATAGCAATTCCTTTTGACCTAGCAATCTCATTACTGGGTATATATCCAAAGGATTATAAATCATTCTATTATAAAGTCACATGCACACATATGATCATAGTGCACTGTTGACAATAGCAAAGATCTGGAACCAACCCAAATGCCCATTGATGATAGACTGAACAAGAGAAATTTGGCAAATATACACCATGGAATACTATGCAGCCATAAAAAATGATAAGTTTTTGTCCTTTTTAAGGACATGGATGAATCTGGAAACCACAATTCTCAGCAAACTGACCCAAAAGGAAAATCAAACACTGCATGTTCTCACTCATAGGCTGGTGTTGAACAATAAGAACACATGAACACAGGGAGGGGAGCATCACACACTGGGGTCTGTTGGGGGGACAAGGGATGGACAGCAGGGAGGGTAGGGAGGTTGGGGAGAGATAACATGGGGAGAAATGCCAGATGTAGGTGATGGGGGGGATGGAGGCAGCAAACCATATTGCCATGTGTGTACCTATGCAACAATCCTGCATGATCTTCATATGTAACCCAGAACCTAAAGTACAATAAAAATAAATAAATACATAAAAATTAAAATTCAAAATAATAATAAAAAAGAAAAAAAAACCCATTCAAAAGAGGACAAAAAACAGATACTTTTCAAAAGAAGACATGTATCAGGCAAACATATGAGAAAATGCTTGTCATCACTGGTCATTAGAGAAATGCAAATCAAAACCACCTTGAGACACCATCTCATGCTAGTTAGAATGGCAATCATTAAGAAATCTGGAGACAACAGATGCTGGAGAGGATGTGGAGAAATAGGAACACTTTTACACTGTTGGTGGGAGTATTAGTTCAACAGTGTGGCAATTAATCAAGGACCTGGAAATAGAAATTCCATTTGACTCAGCCATTGCAATACTGAGTATATATCCAAAGGATTATAAATCATTCTATTATAAAGACAAGTGCACATGTATGTTCATAGCGGCACTGTTTACAATAGCAAAGACCTGGAAACAACCCAAATGCTCATCCATGATAGACTGGACAAGGAAAATGTGGCACATATACACCATGAGATGTATGCATGGAATACTATGCAGCCATAAAAAATGATGAGTTTGTGTCCTTTGTAGGGACATGGATGAATCTGGAAACCATCATTCTCAGCAAACTGACACAAGAATAGAAAATCAAACACTGTATGTTCTCACTCATAGTCTGGTGTTGAACAATGAGAACATATGGACACAGGGAGGGGAGCATTGCACAGTAGGATCTGTTGGGGGGAACTAGGGGAGGGACAGTGAGGGGTAGGGAGGTTAGGGAGGGGTAACATGGGGAGAAATGCCAGATATAGATGACAGGGAATGGAGGCAGCAAACCACATTGCCATGTATGTACGTATACAACAATCCTGCATGATCTGCACATGTACCCCAGAACCTAAAGTGCAATAATATATATATATTTTTTAAAAAAGTAGTGAACATTGAAGAATTGTGAAATACCCTGAGATTCCTTTGTATAGAAACCTTGACATTTCTTCAACTGACTATAATCGTATAGTTTTTAGTACATTAGGAGAAAAAAATCAAAACCTTTTTCTTTGTTAAAAAAATGTATATCAACGTGGGTTCACTTACTAAAACACTTCCATATGTTGAAATGAAGAATAAGAAAAACAGCCACAGTATGTATCACTTTTGTATACCTCTTATTCTCCCTTAAGTAATTTTTCTCTTTTTTATCATTTGTCTCCAAATCTGATGATTTCTTACAGAGCATATTAAGGAATTTAAAAATTTATAATAGTGATCCTTCTGATTAGCAAACAATAAGTTCATGGATTTATTCCATTGTTTCTCAAATTCAAAAACATCGATTATTTATAATTAAACAGCAAGAATAATGAAAATAATTAATAGCAAAAATTCAAAGAACTCTAAACTTTTAAATTCCATTTGAATATTTTCATAATAAAAAATGTTTACTAGCATAACTTGGTGACAGGAATATAATAATTATTACAGTTATCATAAAACTGAATAATACAGGCCTAGTAGAATGGCTAAAATAACAAAATGATATTATTAATTGTTAATGAGAATTTAAAATAACTGAAACTTTTATATATTCCTGGTAGGAATGAAAACGATGCAGTCAATTATAAAATTATGTATTTGTTACTTACCACTCAACAATCCAAATCTAAGGTATTTATTCAAGAGAAATTGCATGTTCTCACAAAGATCCCTACATGACCATCCATAACAGCTTTATTCACAATCACCAAAAACAGGATTCAATTCAAATGTCCATCGAATTATGAATGGATAAACCCATTATGATACATTCACACAATATATTAAAATTTTTTTAAAATTGTTTATATGCAACAATATGCAGGAATCTCAAAAGCATAATGCGAAGTTAAAGAAGCCAGAATGCAAAAAGACTACAGCCTGAAAGATTCTATTATATAATAATGAGAAAGACAAAATTAAAGGCACAAGAACCACATTAGTGGTTCCAGAGACTAGGTATGGAGGGTAGAGAAAAGTGATCTTACAACATAGACATGTAAAGGAAGGCACTTCAGGGGTAAGTGTGTTGTAGTTTTATGTATATAAATATATATATATATATATACACACACACACATATTTAAATTAATCAAACTGTACAGCTAAGCAGGGTATATTTTATTCAGTGTAAATCTGACTTCTAAAAAATAAAAAAACTGAATGATAAATATTTTTTATTTCTTTTCTTTAAAAAAAATTTAGGCCAAGCACAGTGGCTCACTCCTATAATCCCAGCACTTTGGGAGGCCGAGGCAGGCAGATTACCTGAGGTCAGGAGTTCAAGACCAGCCTGGCTAACACAGTAAAACACCATTTCTAATAAAAATACAACAAAGTAGCCAAGCATGGTGGTGGGCACCTGTAGTCCCAGCTATGCAGGAGGCTGAGGCAGGAGAACCCAAGAGGTGGAGGTTTCAGTAAGGTGAGACCACATTATTGCACTCCAGCTTGCACAGCAAGAGTAGAACTCCAACAACAAAAAAGTTAGGATTACACAGTACTTGTATATATTGGTGGGGCACTTGAGGTGATTTAACATAAGCATGCAATATAAAAAATAACACATCATGGAGAATGGGGTATCCATCTCCTCAAGCATTTATCTTTTCAGTTATAAATAATCACATTACAAAAATGCATTTTAAAATACACAATTAAGTTACTATTGACTATAGTACTGTACTATTTAATTTTGCAAATGTTACTGATTTAGGCTATAAGATATTGTGCCTACATATTTCCATTTTAAGGGTTCTGGCTAGAAAGTAGTTCTGTTATTTTCCTGTAAAAACCCCTTATATCTGGCTGTGATTCTAACACCATTTCTGGGATTTAGGCATGTCACTGAAAATGAGACAATGTACATTTTATCAGTTTGGTTTAATGATGTATTATGGCTTCTTGTATCTCTTCATGTAACTTCTTACAAAGCTGGCTTTGCATCTTCATCAGTTGTAATAGTAATTCATAAATATAATGTAGGTAATTTGCTAGCTGAGTGCATAGGGAGTATTATCAGCATTTAATAAATATGATGTATTGTTCATATTACTGTTGTATTTTAATAATTAATTTGCAATCAGTTATTGCACAATTTAACGTGTATAAAGAATATCATCTTTGTAGAGGAAGCTTCATGTTTTGTTCATGACTGCTGTGCCCTCAAAGTCTAGCATGGTGCTCTGCAAAAATAAATAAATAAATAATAAATAAATAAATAAATAAATAAATAAATAAATACACATTTCTAAAATGCGAAACTCTTCCAAATTTAATGAATCTAATGAAGTTTAAACAACTTAGCAGAAAATAGTAATGGCGTTAAATTAAAATGGATACTAGATAAGATACTAAGCCTTGAAATCCTACATTGTATGAGTGCCACATAGGAAAAAAAAAAGAAAACTAGACATTAATGTAGAAGAAAACTGCTAAATTTAAGCATATGCTATAAAAGACATTTAAAACATTACCATCTAGCTAAAGAAAGAAAAAAATACCATCTAAAAATATATATTAATATTGGCCATCGAATATTTTCTACTTTTCTTAAGTGAAAAGATGCTTGTTCATTTCAAGGATTTAAATAAGACTTGAACCAATATATTCAAGTTGTCCTTTTATTAGCATTGTCTCTAGAACAACAGGATTTATTTTTACAAATGGACTTTCCCTCCCTTGGCAGTTTACTCTGGATATGGCCCCTGTATAGTGTACAGGAAAGGCTATGCCTTACATAAACTTGAAGAAGATGGTAAGAACAGGTTTCTAGACTTGGGTTTCTCTATATTCGCATGACGTTAGCCCAACTTGTCACTGCTTGCTTGATTGGCATCCATGGCTAATGCCCCAGGTTGCCCCTTAACTTTGTTAGACCTATTGATCATCCACAGCAACTCAGCTTCCCTAGGCTCTGTGACTGCTAAGTCCCAGTTGTGTCCACATCTTGCCTCCCTCAGTGGTACATATACCTCACTCTGCTGCAGTGAACCCAATAATATACTCACTTGCTCTCAATTCCATGTCCACCCCACTCAGGAGTGGGATAAATATTGGGGTCAATTTCATCTGACCCATTGTATTTTCATCTGCATCTACACGAATGTAGGGACTGGGGAAGCCAGAGGGCAAATATCTTTCCAGAATTCTAAATAGTAGATGGAAATACAAGAAGTTTTCTCTACCTTTGTTTTATTCCTCACTTGTCTTAGAACACTGCATAGCCCTGAGCTAAAACTCAAAGAGGAAAAAAGTAGTTCAGATTGCTCCAATTGGCAGTCCTCCCACTCTCCTCTCTCATTTTCCTCTCATTTCCACAATTCCCAGGCTCTGTGGAGATTTTCTTTCATATTAAATATTATAATATAACTTTTTAAACTTGCTGTGCATTCTTATAAAGAGTAGAACTCATGATTTCATTGTCACAGGAAGAAATTTATTTTCTCCAGAATGGAGGAGGACTCTAGGAGATTGTCTCCAGGTTCAGCTCCTGGTATATTAACAGGAAGTTGAGGGTGAGGGAAGAAAGTCATAGAACAATTTTAAATATCCTCCTTCAAGGCAGCAATCTGTGTGAGGTTAGTGGTGCCCTGAAAAATTCTATTTAGCATGTTAGAAACTGAATGTTGCCTCTCTATTTTTCTTCATAGTCCTATAGTGAACCATATAGTTAACTCTAGTCAGAGGCATTTCCTAGAATGTCCAGGGTAAATGTCATATATCACAACAGGTGGGAATGGGAGTAGGGAGGCATGTTAAATAAGTAAGTTTACAATTTTACCTCATTGTATCTGCATATTTTCTTTATAGTATCTATCATACGCTATGTTGTGTTATTTATACATTCACATGTTTACCGTCTGTCTCCTCCACTGGAATGTAGACCCCATGATATAAATGATGTAAACCAGTTCCTCATTCCATCTTCAGTGTCTTCAACTGTACTTCCTAAGGAGCAGAGAGGGTTAGAATCAATAAATAGAGAATAGGAAATGGTTTCTGCAGCCTTAAAAACATTCATAGAAAATTGCAAGGAGACTGACAGAATTCTGGAATCTAAAAATCAATTATAATTATTTGTTTTTAGTTCATGACTTTGTGGAACTCACGAATTTATTTACACGTTCTTTCTTTCTATTTAGGTTTTTCTCTTGCTGACCTCTCCTCTACAGTATGCTTTCTGAACACTTATATTTTCAATGGGCACATAATTTCTGCATATTCTATTTCATGTGCCTTTCAGCTGAACAATTTTTTCCATTTTTTTTATCTGTGTTTCCTACTTTTACATAAGCAGTGACGTAGTCCCCAGGGAATAGCAGTTTCTTCTTCGGGACAGTTGGCTATTGAAATAAAATGAGCAAAGTGTTTTATAGTGCTTTTATAATGCTAAGAACATGCACGTGTTTTATAATGCTTTTATAATGCTAAAAACATACAAGTTGGTTTGATTTATTCATTGTTATCCAAAATAAAGATCTAATTTCCAAACCAGACCACTTAATGTCATTGGCCTTCTATTGATGGCTGTTTTCTGGTCAGGTATTGAAACCAGGGTCTACTTTACACTGACCAAAACGTTAGGACAATGCAATATGGAACATGATGACATATATAGAAAAGGAACTTCTGGTAGTGTTAGTCAGAAGGGGAGCTTCCTGAGTTATATAAATTGTTGACTTTCATTTAAGCAATTTTAATAGTTGTCTTAAAATTGTAAAATATTTTTATTTGTCAACTGACGAATAGAAAGCATTATTTTAGCAGAGTTCCTTGTATTAAAATGTACTGAGATTTCTAGGAAATGTTAATGTCATTTTTCTTATTGAAAAAAACTATTATTTTCTCATCATTTGATGATACATATAATAGCTTCTTCAACATTTATTATTATCTTTTTAATTGTTAGGTTATTTCCATTTATATTTTTCTCTTGCTCAATAATATTACCACAACATAGGATTGTAAAGATATTTACATAATTTATTTGATTATTTTTAGATTCTATTGTAACTCTCTGGTAAGTCTGAAATGTATTCTTATTCCTACCATTATTTCTATCCTAATGGCAATAAACAACAAAATCAGCTATTAAACAATATTGATTATTTAAAAAATGCTTTACTGCAGAATGGGAATATATTTATCATTTATTAAATGCTCTATATACGATATATTTTTTGAATCTTGCTTTATTTGTATTCATTTATTTTTCTGTTACCGTAAAATTATTGTAATTTATTGACTGAAATAGTTTTATAGAAAGTTCCAACTAGTAAGGCATGACTTCTTTATGAAACATTATATAATCTTAATTAACTAATTTAATTCCCATATAAATATTTGCAGTTAAATTAGGAGTTCTGATTGAAAATACAGTATATTTACATATTATATTTTGCAAAGATATTTTTATTTTTAGATTTTTTTCCCTTTTGAAACATGGTCTGTATTTCTATTGGTTCATGTCTTATCTCATGCTGTTTAATAAGATTTAGTTTTACTATGATTTAAAAATGATTTCCCTTTCATTAAAGAGTGTGTTTGCTGAAGACTAAATGAAATAAAGTAAACTGCTAATAAGGTTCATGAAACACAATAAAAACAAGTAGATTTAATACAAGTTTAATATAGATGCTATGAAAATTAATGAATTAACAATAGTAATATGATTTTAGAACATAAAAAAGTCATGTAAGATTATAAAGTTACATATCACAGTTCAGCTCAAAAAAGGGACCAAAGGAAGCTGCATCCAAGTGTCTTAATTTTATCAATTAAAAATCAAATTTGGTGAGTTTATGTGACCTAACTGCATCCCAGCACAGGACAGCAATTAGAACTGGCAGAAACCCAGTTTTCTTGATCAGAATTCTATCTCTTGTATTTATTACCCAGCATAAAAACATTTGAAAAATTTTTAATTCTGCAAGTCTCCTTGTAAAATGAAGTTCTATAATAATGCTCGTTACAAATCTGCATGAAGTTCAGGTGCAAGGGCACAAATAAAGGTAGACCTACAATTTTAATTAAATAATAAATGAACTCAATTCAACTAGAAATCTAAGTATGTGTTTATATCTGAGAAAAAGTTCTTCTCTCTAAAAATTATCTATTGAAAATCAATTGCCAATAGATAAGGAGATAAGGGAAAATAATGATAAGAATGTAAGAAAAACACATGCTAAAAAGGTTGAATTCTAAACTTTACAAGAGTAGAAGAGTATGAGATATTATGAGTTATATTACTAAAGATAAAAGCACAGAGCTTTATCTAAAGAGGTTATTCAAAATTCTTTAGCCAATGCATGTACTAGTGTGAAACACACAGGAATGTTGAATAAGAAAAGTGGATAAACTTTATGTATAAAAATAATTTATACATAATTTTAGATTAATATGGAATACATACATGCAACATATTTTGAATAGTTTCAGATTAACATACCCATACAAGGTATTACATACACATATCTAAGTTAATTCTTCATTTAACTTTCTCAACAACATATAACAAAATCTTTATTATTTTCTTAGTTTATAGGTTTTAATTTTTGTTTAGTTTTTTCCACCCTCAAACATTCCCATCTCACATAATAACAGAAGAGAGGCAAAGTATCTAATGAAAAATTATAAAGTAACTTAAGGAGTCACTGAGTATTGTATTGCCAGCCTCAGGGATAACAAAAGAATAATTCCCACCACTCAAAAGTTTGATTCAGACCTGCTGAGTAGATCAGTGCAAAAGACTCTATCAACTATTGCATAGTTTTTGTATTAAAAACACAAGGGAAATGTATTGTCTGTGAATAAAAGTGAACAGTCACATACATAGACCAAATAAAACATCATTAGTCAAGAGAGATTTAGAAAAATTCAAGAAAATTTTAAGAAAGCTACTGTACAAATACTGAATATTGAACATCTATAATCATTTAAATCTATGCAGTTATTTCTTTAAAACATATAAATGATGTTGGCAGAAAGTAAATATCCTAGATTTAAATCATGAAAAATAATTAGATAAATATTTTTGAAAAGAACAAAAACTCCCCACAAAAATTGGAAGATAATGAAAAAATTATAAAATAAATTAACAGTTAAATGATATTGCTAATACTAACAAAACTAATAAATGAAAGTACATGAAAATAACTCTAATAAAAATTTGTAATGTTTCTGAATGTTTTCAAGAAGGAAGTGATACCCTTGAACATTAAATAAAAATGTCTAGGAAAAAAATATCTAATCTCAATATCCCTCCTTATAGTATTGAAAGTAGGAGTTGTAAAGTTCTATTTTTTTTAAAGTGCCTGTATTTCTGAGATGATGAATATCAACCTTAATTTTACTTAAAAATACAAAAAAAAAAAAAATAGACTACAGGTGGTGCACACTTGTAGTCCCAGCTACTCCAGAGGCCGAGGTGAAAGGATTGCTTGAGCCTGGGAGGTGGAGGTTGCAGTGAGTTCTGATCGTGTCACTGCATTCCAGCCTGGGTGACAGAGCAAGAAAAACAAATTTCAAAGCTTGGGGATCCTAATGAGAATAAATTTCAAATTCTTTTCTTTCTATATTAATTATTATTATTATTTGAGATGGAGTATTGCTCTGTTGTCAGGCTGGAGTGCAATGGCACAATATTGCCTCACTGCAACCTCCGCCTCTCTGGTTCAACTTTTGCTTCTGCCTCAGCCTCCTGAGTAGCTGGGATTACAGGTGCCAACCACCCCACCCGGCTAATTTTTGTATTTTTAGTAGAGATAGGGTTCCAGTATGTTGACCAGAATGGTCTCCATCTTCTGACCTCGTGATCCACCCACCTAGGCCTCCCAATGTGCTGGCATTACAGGCGTGAGCCACCATGCCTGGCCAAAATTGAACATTTTAGCAAGTCTAAGAGAAAAGAGAAGATGCAACTTCCCAACAGCACAAATGAAAGAAGGGTTATTATTACCGATCCCATTAATAATAAAAGTATAATAAATGAATATAAAGAACAACTATATGCTAAATAAACTTGACAATTTAAGTGAAATGGATCAATTTCTTAAAGACACAAACTGCAAAGATGCACACAAGGAAAATTGAAACGTACACATTTGTTTCTATTAAAGATGTTAAATTAATATTTAATAATTTTCCAAAACCCTAAGTACCAGTTACAGTTGATTTCACTGATGAAGTCTATCCAAAATTATAGGAGAAAAGGAGACCAGTTTCCCATGAACTTCTGCACAAACTAGAAGTAGAGGAAGTGATTCCAGTAGTGAATTGAATGGTGGGCCCACCAAAATAAGACTTTGCCCCCAAAATTTGTGAAAATAATGTTGTCTGGAAAAGAGGTCTTTTAATTATCATAAAAAGGATAGCTATATTAAGATCTAGAGATGAGATTATTCTGGATTTGGGTGGACCCTAAGTCAAATCATACATGTCCTTGAAGAGGACAGATATAAAGAAGATATGTGAACATGAATGCAAAGATTGAAGTTATGTAGTTCCAAGCTATCAACAAACTTACTCTTAGCTTTATATGGCAAGTTGCAGGGTCTAGAATAAACAAATTAACATTTAAAGTGAAAAAATGAAGTTGGAGGACTAATGAACAAAGTTGCAGGGTCTAGAATAAACAGCCTAATATTTAAAGTAAAGAACAAAGTTATACTACCTGAATTCAAGACCTAAAATAAGTCTACAGTGATCCAAAGTAACTTTGGCAAAACAGACAGAAAGATGAAAAAGAACAAAATAGACAACCCAGAAACAGACCCACACAAACTATAGTCAACTGATCTTTGACAAAAAACTGCCTTAAATACATGATCCAATTGATTTTGGAGATAATTGGTCAAGTGGACCTCATAATAGTCATTAAGCCATGTAGGACCATCTGTGAGCAGCTATCTGTGGGTTGTATGAGCTGTTTTCTGAATATGAGACCACTTCTTCATCCACAAAGTGTAGCATTTAGATTATAAAATAATGATAATCAAAAATAAATGTCTATGGGTATCAAATAGCATATAATACAATGTTAGCATCCTTCTCATATTTTCTAGTCTTTTTACAGACTTCCTCACCTAAATCAGTAAGCACAGATGTAGCAAGTGATTATCTTCTCATTTCTCCCTAAAATGGTATATGCCTAGTACCACTGTGGATGAAAAGGCAGGAGATTAATTACTGCACACATGGATATATTAGAACACTAGTATTTCTTTTCTATAGAACCCCACTCAAACAAAAAACAAAACAAAACTGTGAATGCTTACACATTCCTCTAGCTCTCTTCATGAATTGCTATTTGGTGGTATATATATATTTCCAAGACTCTGATGCACATACAAGCATAGACCCATGTGAGAATGTATGCCTGCATCTGAGTACATATGTTCATATATATGCATGAATGTATGTGTAGCTGTGCACATTTTTTAATGGGAAGTAACTATTTTACTCATTTAGAGGCAAATAAATGAAAGGTTTTAGTGCTACTAAGCACATCAGAGTTCACTTAGTTTATAAGAGTCAGAGCCATATTGTAAAGTTAAGTTATTTGAAACTACAGCTTTACATTTCACTTCTGGTTTAAAATACAAGTTATTTAATCTTTTCTAATCATATTAATAATTAAATATTTATAATTATATTTATTTCATGTTTATAACTAAATGATGCATATGACTAAACAAATTTCTATTCAGATTTATTACAAAATTAGATATGATAAATATTACAATCAATATTCTAATAAACATTCAATGTACAATGATGTAGAAAGATATATAATGATATAGACAAAATAAGAACTTTTGTTTAAAAATTTATATACTCATGGTGTTACATAAATTGAAAATTTTAGCCCTTGTATCTGTATTTAAAAACAATCTCTTAAATGATTATTCATTGTTATTACTCAGACTGCCTCTGAGTAATAGAGTGTTATCATAACAACAATGTAATCAATATGGATTTTATTCTTCCAGGGCTGCTATGACATTTCTACTGTGTGAAATCCCTTGTGACTCATGTCCTTTTTCTTGAACCTGAGGGTGAAATTACACTGAAAGTTACCCTCTTGACAGTCAGGTTTTCTTAACATCAGCTTAGAGCTGGAGATTACTGTGCAATAAATTTATTAGAAATTACTCTTGGGATCTATGCTTTAGTGGGAAGAGGAGGAAGCAGCATTGCACAGAGGCTGTGGTGCTGTGATAACAAGGTCATCATACTGTGATGCTCTCTGGAGTTCTGATGTCTTTGCAGAGTTGCCAGGAAGTAGCCCCAAGGACTGAGCCTTTCCACCATACTAATCACTCATTTGATGCAAGCTGCTATGAAAATGTGACTGTCTAATTTCAAATTTCAGGCAAAAATAACGAGAAAGATATGAATGAGATAAATGTGTGTACTATATCTTTTTTAAGGTTTAAGCTGCAATACAATGCTACTTCTCATGTTTTATTAGCCTGAAGTTACTAACATTTTGAACCTTCTTTTTTTAAGTTTATTTTTTTCCCACAGATTTTTGGGAAACAGGTGGTATTTGGTTACATGAGTAAGTTCTTCACTGGTGATTTGTGAGATTTTGGTGCACCCATCGCCTGAGCGGTATATGCTGTACCCATTTTGTAGTCTTTTATCCGTCACCCTCCTCCCACCCATACCTCTAATTCCCGAAAGTCCCCAGAGTCTATTGTATCATTCTTATGCCTTTGCATTCTCATCACTTAGTTCCTAGTTTTGGTGTTAAAAGTACATACACTATATATATTAGGAATGACAAGAGATGGAGGTGTCTTTAATAAGCTAATTATGAACATCTCTTTTCATTCAGTTTTCTCTAATTGCTAAACAGGGAAAAGAGGCCAACTGTGGATTGCTTTTGTTAACGGCAAGGAAGAATGCAGGAATGGGAGTCTGGGGAGTAAGAATATAGGTCATCCCAAAGGCCACCTCACCTTGCATTTCAGGCACCCATTAACCAAAGGGGCTAATAAGATTGGTCATCATATAATCTAACCAATGCTCTCTGAGGAAGACAGATTGAGGACTGGTAGGGTAATCGGCAGAGAGAAGTAAATCATGGAAAATACTTTCTATATTCTCTGGATACCTAAACCTATATGGAAGGGTGAACTAAACCTTACCCTTTCTTACTATTTTAAAATAAGCACATCATTTATGGATGGATGGATGGATGGATAGATGATGGATAGATAGATAGATAGATAGATAGATAGATAGATAGATAGATAGATAGATAGATACTAGCACAAATATAGGCTGCACAAAATGAGCTAGAGCTAGGACATCTGTTACGCGCTTACTATAGAATATGTAATGAAATAGAAAATAAGTTTAGCTGTGTAGTTGTTAACATAATATTAAGGCAATCACAGATATCTTGGTATGAGGTCATTGAGGTAAATAAGAAAATGCTACCACTGTATAGTCATCTTTCAGAAATTAAAATATATTATTTTTTTTCATTGAAAACAGAACATAAACCTAAGAATATGACCTATTTAGACAAGACTCGAGACAATAAAGCCACAACTGGCTGTTTACCCCAGACTGAGGAGGAAGAATGAAATTAGTTTATTATCTTAGATTAGTATTTTAATGGGAAGGGCACTCCATGTTCCCTCCTCACTCATTCGTAAAACTTATAAATGTGGGAAGAGTAACTGTTCACTATGAGATACTGGCTAGAGTTCAAATACCAACATATTTGCTTGGGGCTAGCACATTAATTTTATTGAAAGCAACCATTTTCCCCCACCTCTGGAAATAAATAAATAAATAAAATAAAAGGAAACAAAATAAGAAACGTGGCCTAAAAAATGATCTTAATTATCTTTTGAAAAGCTTTACGAATTCATTTAATCCACATTCTAAGCCATCTCTAAATTTTACTTGATGTCAATGTATGCAAGGTATGATTAGCCAAGGGTTACCAATGATCTAAAGAAATTCTTTCCTTTAGTCTATCATGGTGTCTTACATCCCCTGGATTAATATAATGAAAGCTCTTTCTTTTAGACTTTTAATTTATTCCTTGGTGAGATATAATAAGTCTAGGAAGTCCAAGACATTGACTAATTAGTAGTAATTGGGTAATTATTTTTCCACACTACCATACATTTTGAAGGCAATTCATATATTTGAAATTAGCTTCTTAGCAACTGTGAATGTTTGCTGAAACAAAAACTCCAAATTACAACAGTATTTTTTATTGAGGAAAGGTAATATTCAGAAACATACTAATTAATATTTTTCCACAGATGATGTATTTTATGTGACACATGCCATCTTAATTTATTGTGCTCAGAACTACTTTAGGCAATGATAACTACATTTTAAAATAACGTAAATAGTGTAATTTAATGGTTTGCAACTCAGTGGATAAATTCTTGCAAGAATAGATATCCCAATATTCATGATGTGCTTATTTCACATTGCGTGCCTGTATCAACACATTTCAAGTACCCGACAAAGAAGCACATTCAGCTGTTTGAATAACGTAATAGGTATCATTAGCACCAAGAACAATTTTTGAACATTTATGGGATTAAAGTGCTATTATAATTACACTACTAAGAACTTCAGATTCAATTTCAATACACTTGGATTAACAATTTTTTCTTTAGTGTACTATTTGAAGAATCATTTTATGATGTTATTTTTCTCTGATATGGAGCTTAATGTTATCCAAAATAATAGAAATAAAACTATTACATTATTCATTATTATCTTTACTTATTAGTAAGAAAGCTACTCCCTAACAATTTTATTTTAAACATGAAAAATATACTTTCTAGAATATGCAGTCAGTTAAAAACATGCTCACGAATTGTTGGTATTTACAGTTATACTATACCTTAAGAATATTATTTAACTTTTAATTAAGTTTATGCCTTAAAGAATGAATCAGAGAAAGGAAGAGCAATACTTTATGCTGTTTGTGATGTTTATTTGCTTGCTAGTTCGGGGATACTCATTTTTCTCTTTGTATAGCCCCATTTCCATAAACCCTACTATGACATAACATCTTCTCAAACTTACAAATGTAGCCTGAATCTCTTTACAGTATTCTTGGGATATAAAATGTGACCAGTTCTTGATAGCTTGGTATTTAATTAGCTAAATGGCTCGTTATAATTTTTCACTGTTTCTTTTATTGTTTTTCACTTTCAGTCAGCTATGTTGATGATATAATCTGTATGCCTAGTTTATACACCTCTTCCAAGGCCTATTTCTGTATTTTCAATTTCTCCCTTCCCAGAGACATTCATTCCCATATTATTTGTCATCATAGAAAGTGCTCCAAGTTACAGCCATTTATACATTTTAATTGATATTCACCCATCCACTAAATTATATCTTTTTGTTTGTTTTACTAAAGAACAAAAAGGAGTGCTTAGCATGTTATAAATGCTAGATAGACATTTTAAAAATCAATTAATAAATAAATGAATAATGTAAATACCTAAAACAAAGAAAAATTTTATTTTATTTTTACTTGATGTTTATATTATTATTATCTTATTCTGTTTCTGAGACAGAATCCTGTTCTGCTGCCCAGTCTGGAGTGCAGAGGTGCAATCATGGCTCACTATAGTCTCGACCTATCAGGCTCATAAAATCCTCTCACCTCAGCACCCAGAGTAGCTGGGAAAACAGTTGCACACCATCATATTCAGCTAAGTTTTGTATTTTTCATAGAAATGGGGTTTCACAGTGTAACCCAGGGTGATCTTGAACTCTTAGGCTTAAGAAAACCACCCACCTTGGACTCCCAAAATGCTGAGATTATAAGTATGAAGCACAGCACCCAGCAGAAGAATTTCAATTTATATTTCTTTCTTCCAAATTTATAGTTTTCTTTAATATAATTTTTATTTGCTTTTTTTTGGTGATGGTATTGTTTTCTGCATAGTCAAATAAGCCATATCCTTTGTTCTTAAAACCTTGATGAACATTAAATGATCAACTTCAGCCTTTCTCCATACTTCACCACACTTCCTCTGTTGGCTCAATTCTCCAACAAGTCATTGAACACTCTTTTAACTGTGATTCTAACACCTCATTTTTAATTACATTCTCTTTTTTAATGCTCTCTAAGTTATCTTCTACCAAAAGGGATCTGATTAAAGATATTTACTGTTTCTTCATGAACCAATTGAATACTGTGACCTTAGTTCACATCTTCCCATCATTTTATTGTGCATGCTATTCTCTCTAAAATCTGAAATGATTTTGGTTTTAACTTGGTCATGTAATTCATGAATTTCCATTTAAGATTCAGCATAAATATCATTGTTTTGATCCCTTTCTGATACCCCAAAGAAGGAAATTGTTCATGTCTGCTTTTATATTTCTTCATCATACTGGTGAATTTTCAATTATGGCACATTATTTTATCAAGGATGAGTGATTGATGGTTGATTAATGATTGGTAATTTCTTGCTCTCCAACTCAATTGAGAGTATGATATGATTGGCTATTTCCCCAAATAAATCTCATCTTGAATTTCCACGTCTTATAGGAGGGAACAGGTAGAAGGTAATTAAATTATGGGAACAGGATTTTCCCATGCTGTTCTCGTGATAGCAAATAAGTCTCATGAGATCTAATGGTTTTAAAACTGGGGTTTCTCTGGACAAGCTCTCTTAGCTTGTTTGCTGCCATTTGAGACATGCCTTTCACCTTCTGCTATGATTGTGAGACCTTCCCAGCCAGGCCCATATTCCTAAGGGACTTGCCTTGTCTTGGATGAGACTTTGGTGTGTGGACTTTTGAGTTAATATTGAGATGAGTTAAGATTTTGGGAGACTGTCGGGCAGGCATGACTGGTTTCGAAATGTATGGAAGGGCCAGGGATAGAATGGTATGGTTTGCTTTGTCCCCACTCAAATCTCATCGTGAATTCTCACATGTGGGAGGGACCTGATTGGAGGTAATTAAATCATGGGGGAAGGTCTTTCCCATGCTGTTCTTGTGATAGCAGATAAGTCTCATGAGACATGATGGTTTCAAAATGGGGATTTTTTTTCTGCACAAGCTCTCTTCTCTTTTCTGCTGTCGCGTGAGACATGCCTTTCACCTTCTGCCATTATTGTGAGGCCTACATGGGACTATAAGTTGATTAAATTTCTTTATTTTGTAAATTGCCCAGACTCAATTATGTCTTTATCAGCAATGTGAAAATGCACTAATACAGATTGCCTTTTAGAAGATTGTTATATCTTCTAATCAATATAAAACAGTATCTGAAGATCTGAGTTAAGCTTCTGTTTGTAATATTAAGTTTCATAATATTGCAAACTATTTTTTAAGCCATGGTTAATCTACAGAAAAAAGTATGATTGATAAAACTAATATATGCCCTATGTAATTTATAGGGGTTATAAATTATAAATTTCTGTATAAAAGATACTATTACAAGAGGTATTCATAATGTTAAAATAAACAGAAAGTCTAATCTGTACTAAAGCTAATCTTAGGACTGTAGACATAATTTCAGGTAAGTGATTCAGCAGTTATTATTAAGGTCTATAGAAAAATTAGATCAGAGAAATTCAAGGTACTAAAGTTATTTCCAGTGTTATTTCATTGGATTATAGGTTTAAGGCTTGAATTTTGGACATATGAGTATAAAAGGGTGAAAGTGTTTATCTTAAACTGAGACTTCACACCAAAGTCTCTGATATAATTTTTGAATGATTATTGGTCAGGGAATCAGAATACCAGAGTAAATCTGGATAAATGAAGATATTCCTCAGTTAGAACCAACCCACTTTTGCAGGTTAGTGTGTTGTTACAACTGAACCTGAGCCAAAAGAATGTTAAGATTAGATGTAGAGACAACATCAAGACCAGATACCTAAATATGGGAGCAAACTTACATACAGCCTTGAAGCTAATGGTTGTCTATGTAGAAAAAGTTAGTACAAATGATAACAATCTGAGAATTTATATGGAAAACATTAATTAGGGGAATCATTAGAAGATTGAGGTAAAGAAGAAATTATAGAGAATGCTATGCAGAAAAGAGACTTCCAGGGAAGAAAACAGATATTAGGCTGTAAGACATAAACTTACTACTAATAAAATTAGCTCAATAAGCTCCTGAGAGAGGCTGTCAGAATTAATCAATATTTGGAGAGTGGATGACAAGGCAGTGGAAGATACAAGACCATAGTCAGTTCTGAGAACAGCTTTAGATAAACCAAAATGTTATCATAGGCAAATACAAAGGAAGGGAGCCATTAATATTATGATTGTTACTGCTTTATTAATAATTATTTTCTTACTTCCCATGTCTCTAAAATTGCTGTTCTCCACTCAACTGATTAACTTTGTTCAGGTCACCATGGTTTTCTTTGATTAAAATATAATTTGACACTTACATAATGTGCCTCAGCTTCTACTGAGACTTCTTTGGGTTTCATTCCATTGTCTTTACCAACTGATAATTTTCCTAGCTCTAAAATCTTCTTTGTCTGAAGTTAATAGAACTACTTTATTTTACTCCTGATTAGTATTAGCCAGGTATATCTTTCTCCATCTCTTTCTCTCTATTTCTTTAAGGAATTGGGATCTTGCTATGTTGCCCAGGCTGGTCTTGAACTCCTGAGTTCAAGCAATCCTCCCACCTCAGCCTCCTAATGTGCACGGATACAGGTGAAAGCCACTGTGACCAGCCATTCATTGCTTTACCTTTAATCTATTTTTGCCTTTATATTTAGAGTTAGTTTCTTGTGAAGAGCATATAATTTAGCAAATCATTTTTAAAACTATTTTACTGAAGATGTACATATTGAAGAATACACATTGATCTTGATCCAAGATGGCTGACCGCTAACAGCTCGGGATTGTAGCTCCCAGTGAAAGCTCAGAAAACGTGAGGATGCCACATTTTCAGAGGAATTTTCATCACCCACGGACCAGAAGATTTCCAGTGGAGGAGCCCCGCGGGTCGCCAGCGTGACTTCTGTGGCCGGCACAGTGTTTTTGTGGTTGCCTTGGCGCGGCAGCTCTTCGTGCACAGTAAACGGGACTGGTTCCCCTACTGACTGGTGTTTGGAGCTCCGGGAAGGCAGAGCCGCTTGTTGTGGACTCAAGAAGGAAGCCAGACTGGAGATTCCCAGGCAGAAGAGCACCATCAGTCTTATCGCTGCTGTTTTGGCCGGCGCAGTGGGTTGCTCAGATTCCAGCACTGGGAATCAATAAATTGGACATCCTCTCAGGAACTTAATCAGAAAGGCGCTAATTGTAAAGACAACAGATGGATAAAATCACAATAAAGGGAAAAAAAAACAGACTAAAAAGGCCGAGAATACAAAAAGTCAGAACCCCTCTCCCTCTACAGGGGATAGCAATTCCTAATCAGCAACAGAACAAGCCCTAATGGAAGAGGACTGTGTTCCATTATCTGAAGCAGGCTTTAAAAGGTGGATGATAAAAAAATTTTTGGAGCTGAAACAACTTGTTCTAACTCAATGTAAAGAAACTAAGAACTTTGAAAAAAGGTTTGATGAAGTGTTAAAAAGAATGGACAATATAGAGAGGAATATAAATGAACTAATGGAGTTGAAAAATACAACACGAGAACTTAGTGAAATATGCACAAGTTTGAATAGCCGAATTGATCAAGCAGAAGAAAGGATATCAGAGGTCGAAGGCCAATTTAATGAAATGGAACGAGAAGACAAGAATAGAGAAAAAAGGATAAAAAGAAATGAGCAAAGTCTCCAAGAATTTTGGGACTATGTGAAAAGACCTAATCTACGTTTGATAGTTATACCTGAATGTGATGGAGAGAATGAATCCCAGCTGGAAAATACTCTTCAGGATATTATCCAGGAGAATTTTCCCAATCTAGCAAAGCAGGACACTATTCAACCTCAGGTAATACAGAGAACACCACAAAGATATTCCTTAAGAAGAGCAACCCCAAGACACATAATTGTTAGATTCACCAGGGTTGAAATGAAGGAGAAAATACTAAGGGCTGCCAGAGAGAAAGGTCAGGTTACCCACAAAGGGAAGCCTATCAGACTTACAGCAGATCTCTCAGCAGAAACCCTACAAGCCAGAAGAGAGTGGGAGCTGATATTTAACATTCTGAAAGAACAGAACTTTCAGCCCAGAATTTCACATCCTTCCAAACTAAGCTTCACAATTGAAGGAAAAATAAAATCTTTTATGAACAAGCAAGTACTCAGAGATTTTATTACCACCAGGCCTGCTTTACAAAAACTTTTGAAAGAAGCATTACACACAGAAAGGAACAACCAGTTTTAGCCTTTCTAAAAATATACCAAAAAGTAAAGAGCATCAACATAAAGAAGAATTTACATCAACGAATGGATAAAATAGCCAGTTAACATCAAATGGCAGTAATCTTAAATTGAAATCGACTAAATCCCCCAATCAAAAGATACAGCCAAAACCTAACGGTATCTACATCCAGACCCATTTTATATCCAAAGATACACAAAGACTAAAAACAAAGGGTCGGAGAAAGATTTACCAACTAAATGGAGAGCAAAAACAAATAAATAAACAAAAAGGAGTTGCAATTCATGCATTTGATAAAACAGATTTCAAAGCAACAAAGATAGAGTGGTATAAGGATCAATGCAACCTAACACCCAGATACATAAGACCCATAAAGAGATTTAGACTCAACGAGACAGAAAATTAATAAGGATATCCAGAATCTGAACTCAGATCTGGAATAAGTAAACTTAATAAGCACTTGTAGAGCTCTCCACTTTAGATACATAAAATATACATTCTCCACTTTAAATACACAAAATAATGATTGGCCACTATTAATACCCATTCATAGAATAAAGCATATTCCTGTTCTCTCTCCCTCTTTTTCTTCCTCTCTTTTCCTTTCCTAAAAAAAAAAAAATAAATAAAAATAAAAAAAAATAAAAAAAAAAATCTATCTTGTTTGATGCTCAGGGTTTTATTTTTTGATTGTGTTTTGTACCTCTAAAATAAAACTATATGTTGATGTAGATATTTTTCCTTATATTCCTGATTGTAGAATTTTGGTTCAATTTGAACTTTTCTTTCAGCAGTTGAAAAAAAAAAAAAAAAGAAAAATACACATTAATGAATTTGTATAAACTTAATATACCCATATAATTTATACCTAAAGAAAGAAGTAAAATATTACTAATACTTCAGAGGGGCCCTTGTACTTCCAGTCACTTCACCTTATTATGTAGAATTAATATGCATTCTTCTAAAAGCATAATTTCTGTCATCAATTTAGATTATATTTAAAAATTATTTGAATTGTAAATAATATTTTGGCTCTATTCTCTGTTAGGAATAACTAATAGGTTTTCAAATTATCATAAAATAAAACAAAACAAAACAAACAAACAGAAAAAAATAAATAAATAAATAAAAATAAGAAAAACCCTGAGGGTCCAGGCTATACCTTTCCAAATTTCCCTTCCTCTCACCCCAACTCCTGTTGTGGAAGAAGCCAGTTTTGCATATTTTATAGATTAATTTCAAAACTAATATGGGCTTATATAACATGTAGTTTTTTTGACTTTTTTGAACTATTTGTAATAGCTGACTGATTCCCTCATTTATTAATTAGTTGCATAGATTTTGACATGTGTTAAATTTATATTTCATTTTGACTTTTTATAAGTATTATAACATCCTCAGGCTGAATGTGTGTGTCTTCCCAAAATAACCCTAACCTCCAATGTGATGGCATTTGGAGATGGACTCTTTGAAAGGTAATTAGGGTTAGATGAGGTCTGAAGGTGGGACCCTCAAGATGGGATCAATGTCTTTATTGCAAGTGATTGACACTTAAGATCAATCTCTTTCTCCTTTTTTCTGAACATAGATATTGAGGAAAGGCCAAGTAAATCCACAGCAGAAAGGTGGTCTTCTGGAAGCCAGGAAGAGAATATTCACTAGGAGCTGAAAGAGTCATCACCTGGACCTTAGAATTCCTAGCCTCCAGAACTCTGTAATTAAGAGTATATAGCATTTATATATTCTTTTATTATAGTATTTGGTTATAATAAAAGTGCAAGCTGACTAATACCTATGGATCTACTAATCAAATAAGATATGATTTTTCCTACATGTTTGTAAAGAAAATAATAAAAGTGAAAGCTGACTAGTACATATAGGTCTAAGAATCAAATAAGCTGTCATTTTTCCTAATTGATTTTTAAGAAAATTAAAAACATAATTATATGTTCAACTTCCATTGAACTTATTGAGTCATTATTCTGACAAAACTGTTTTTCAAAAATGTTTTTGAAATTTGTCAGTTGGAAGTAATTTCTAACATCTTTAAATTTGTTAAAGATCTTATGTTTGATACTGAGTTTAGGTGAATAATGGTCATCATTGATATCAAGATAAATATTAAGTGAAAGACAACACCGAAATATTGATGAGTAAGTTTAATTTTTATTTAGTTGCATATGATTTTTACTTCCATATACTATAGAGAGGCTATACTTTTGGGTATTCTTAATAAATACATTTTTTTAATTTTATTTTTTTATTTTTTTTTCTTTTATTGCATTTTAGGTTTTGGGGTACATGTGAAGAACATGCAAGATTATTGCATAGGTAGACATGTGGCAGTGTGATTTGCTGCCTTCCTCCCCTTCACCTATATCTGGCATTTCTCCCCATGCTATCTCTCCCCAACTCCCCACCCCCACTGTCCCTCCCCTATTCCCCCCAACAGACCTCAGTGTGTGATGCTCCCCTCCCTGTGTCCATGTGTTCTCATTGTTCAACACCAACCTATGAGTGAGAACATGCAGTGTTTGATTTTCTGTTCTTGTGTCAGATTGCTGAGAATGATGGTTTCCAGGTTCATCCATGTCCCTAAGAAAAAACATGAACTCATCGTTTTTTTATGGCTGCATAATATTCCACGGTGTATATGTGCCACATTTTCCCTGTCCAGTCTATCATCGATGGGCATTTGGTTTGGTTCCAGGTCTTTGCTATTGGAAACTGTGTTGCAATGAACATTCGTGTGCATGTGTCCTTATAGTAGAACAATTTATAATCCTTTGGATATATACCCGATAATGGGATTGCTGGGTCAAATGGAATTTCTATTTCTAGGTCCTTGAAGAATCATCACACTGTCTTCCACAATGGTTAAACTAAATTACACTCCCATCAACAGTGTAAAAGTGTTCCTATTTCTCCACATCCTCTCTAGCATCTGTTGTCTCCAGATTTTTTAATGATCGCCATTCTGACTGGCGTGAGATGGTATCGCAATGTAGTTTTGATTTGCATTTCTCTAATGACCAGTGATGATGAGCATTTTTTCATATGTTTTAAATACATTTTTTAATCATTTTAAGAAGGTGTAAAAGGGTTTTGCAGTGCTGTCTCACATAGGTTTATGAACTTTTGTAATCTACTAAAACATTTCTATAAGAGAGGCAATTCTCAGTTATCTAGTCTCACCAGCATTTCTGTGAAATAAAGTTCATAATGTTAATTAAACTTTATTAACTCTTGAGATATTGAAAATGAGCAGTAGTGTCAGAGAAATACAACTATACATGAATTTTGGTTTTTTAAAATAAATTTTTCAAGGAAAAAGATTACTCTTGTCCTAAGTGATTGGTTCCCAATAATTGTGGTATTCAGGCTCCTCTATCTACAATATTGCTTTTTATTATGGATATTGAAGAGTTTTTATTTATGTGTATTTCACCTACCAACATTTACCAATTCTAAAAGAAAGAGATTTAAAAATACTCCTTGATTTAGGCCAGACCTCGTGGCTCACACGTGTAATCCCAACACTTTGAGAGGCCGAGACGGGCAGATCACAATGTCAAAAAAATCAAGACTATCCTGGCTAACATGGTGAAACCCCATCTCTACTAAAAGTACAAATAATTAGCTGGGCATGGTGGCAAGCATCTGTAGTCCCACCTACTCAGGAGGCTGAGGCAGAAGAATTGCTTGAACCAAGGAGGTGGAGGCTGCAGTGAGCCAAGATCACTCCATTGCACCCCAACCTGGGTGACAGAGCAAGACTCCATCTCAGAAAAAAATTAATTTAAAAAATATTAAAAACTCCTTGATTAATCTGAAGATAGTAAAGATGGATGACTTACATATTAACATAACCACTTTTTGGTATTCATGGCATTCAGTTGACATGGTTTTGACCTTACACACCCCTGAGAGAAAACGACTATCCTTAAATAAAGTATCAATTTGATCCAGAATATAAAAGAGCAGAATGAAAGACACCATGAAATTAATTATATTATTTATAATACAACCTTTGAAAAGAAGCTATAGCATGTTTTAAAATCATTTAAATATTCACTCTACTTTGCTTTCTTAGTCTTCTGATAAATGGCCTCATTTGTAACTGAAAATTATTCTTTACTTTCAATTTAACCTTTCTAGATAGTGGAGATTCTATATTTTACCAGAATAGTCTTATGTTCTTTATGTTGATTTTACTATGTCCTTGATAATTTAAGGAGAAGACATACAAATAATACAGTTTTCCTGTTTATGAAAAAGCCGAGGCTTTTACTGTGATGTTGTTTTACGTATTTATTTTTATGTGTTTTATTGTAGTTTTGATTAAATGGGTAACTTAGCACTGTGTTCCAGGTACCTATGTCCTTAAGTGTTCAATCTCTTCTCACAAATTTTGTGGGGCTTTTCATAGCCTTTTTAAAATCAGATTCAAAGTGTATGAAAAGAAAGGAAATAAAGAAAAAAATTTAGGATATCTTTTCTTTATACCTAAAATTATCTTTACATTTTCATAAGTTCCTTGGGAAATTACAAACATTAGTTTTTTCACTTTGTAAAAAGAAATACTTGCCTGTGTTTGATGTGTTTCTCTTACAGAAGTTGCATGTATATAGTTATTTAGTCACAATAATCTTCCTAATGTAAATTTTGTAGATAAAACGTTACCAGTAAACATATTTTAGAAATTGTATGTTTTATGGATTGTCCCTGGAGATTTATTAATGCCTTTAACTTCTCTCATCATTTATTTTTAAACTCAAAACAAAAAAATCATCAAGGCTCTTATGAAAAAGTTTTCTCAAATGTTGCTATATTGATCAGGAAAACTGCAGTGTTTCATGTGATGATATTTGAAATATTCAGTATAGTATTGTCAGTCAAAATTTTATTTATTATTTAAAAATTTTACTTTGCCACAAAATCGCATTCAATCTAACATCTTTAGGCTAGTGTTTTTTTGTCTTTCTTTTAGTGGGAATGTGAATATTATTTATTTATTGTGCATAATAAATTATGACAGATTTGTGGATTAAACAATTCATTTATTATCTCAGTTTTTATAGGTCATAACATTAGGTATCAATTTTTTGGCCCTACGAATTGTTCAATTGTTCAATGCTGCATGGCCCTGGATATAAAATAAACTTTAAAAATTCTATATGGTAATTCATACTCTTACCAAAGTAACAGAGATTAATCAACTTCATTTTGCCTGTAAAGAAAAAAATTGTGAATAATTAAAATGGGAAAATAAAGGAGATTATTAAATGTTCTTTCTAGTGCAACCTTCCAGGTTATCTTAGTTTTCCACTGTTTATAAGATTTTTACAGTCTTTTAAATGGTAAATAACTGCCAGAAATGAAATTGACCCTACTTCATAAATATGCAAATAATTTGTTTGCTGAAGAAAAACTTGATTTCTTCCAGAAATTCTTCCTCCCAAATGAAGTTTTGTATCTGTTTAGACATTTCCAAATGTTTAGTACTCTAAATCCTTCTTTGAACAAACTCCTACTTCATTCACTAGGTATTGAGTTAAATAAATCTTTGGCATATATTCATTTTATATTTGCATGAGTCATAAATTTACCTTTTAAAAAATATTATCATTGAATGTCTCTTTTTGGTCAACATTGTCTTGATAAGATTAATTCATGTTACTTTATGTAGCTGTAACCAAGAAAGAATCATTGCCTTGTCAATATCTTTTCCCATTTTAATAAAATGTAATACAGTTTTGAGCCAAGTTTCAATTCAATTGAAAATTTTCATTATTTGTCAATTTTTAAAGTCTAATATAGAATATATAAGTAAATTGTTATATACTTATTTACTTGCCTGTGTTTGATGTGTTTCTCTTACAGAAGTTGCATGTATACAGTTATTTAGTCACAATAGTCTTCCTACATGTAAATTTTGTAGATAAAATGTTACCAGTAAACATATTTTAGAAATTGTATGTTTTATGGATTGTCCCTGGAGATTTATTAATGCCTTTAACTTCTCTCATCATTTATTTTTAAACTAAAAAAAAAAAAAAATCATCAAGGCTCTTATGAAAAAGTTTTCTAGATGCTGACATTTGGGGAACAGATCCTATATTAGTCAAGGTTCTTAAAAGGACAGAATGAATAAGATATATGTATATATGAAAGGGAATTTATTAAGGAGAATTGACTCACGCATCACAAAGTGAAGTCCCACCATAGGTTGTCTGCAGACTGAGGTGTTAGGAAGCCAGTAGTGGCTCACTACGAGTCCAAGAGTCTCAAAAGTAAGGAAACTGACAGTGCCATTCAGTCTGTGGCCAAAGGCCCAAGAGCCCCTGGCAAACTGCTGGCATAAGTCCAAGAGTCTTAAAGTCAAATAACTTGGAGTTTGATGTTCAACGGCAGGAAGCATTCTGCATGGGGGCAATGTGAAAACCGGGAGACTCAGTAAGCCAGCCTATTCCACCTTCTTTTCTAGCCACGCTGGCAGTGGTTTGGATGTTGCCCATCCACACTGATGACAGGTCTACCTCTTCCAGGCCATTGACTCAAATGTTAATCTCCTTGGGCCACACTCCCACAGAAACAATCAGAAACAATACTTGGCATCTTTCAATCCAGTGAAGTTAACACAATATTAACCATCAGAGATCCCATCACCCAGGTGAGAAAAGTGTCTGATAGGTAGTTTTTCAACCCAGATTCCTCTTTCTACATCCCCTGTCTAGTAGTCTGCATGTCTATTGTTCCTATGTTTGTGTCCTTGCTTGTTCAATGTTTATCTCCTACTTATAAGTGAGAGTGGTATTTGGTATTCTATTTCTGAATAAATTTGCTTAGGATTATGGCCCCTAACTGCATTCATGTTGCTGCAAAGGCCATGATTTCATTCATTTTTATGGCTGCACAATATACCATGGTGCATATGAACTACATTTTCTTTATCCAGTTCAAGGTTGATGAAAATTTAGATTGATTCCATGTCTTTGCTATTGTGAATAGTGCATTGATGAACACATGAGTGCATGTGTCCTTTTGGTAGAATAATTTATTTTCCTTTAAGTACATACCCAGCAATGGGATTGCTGGGTTGAATGGTAGCTCTGTTTTAAATTCCATGACCAAAGTTCTATGATAAGCTCTGTTATTAGTTCCAATCTGCTTTCCATAGTGGCTGAACTAATTTACATTCCCACCAAAAGTGTACAAGCATTCCCTTTTCCTCAAAAAATGGTATTTCTTATGTTGTCTTTTAGGATTTTTATACTTTGAGGTAATACATTTAAATCTTTGATCCATTTTGAATTAATTTTTGTATATGGCAAAAGGTAGGGGTCCAGCTTCAATCTTTGGCAATGGCTAGCCAGTTATTCCCTGTAGCTTGTTCTTGCTGGTCTTGTCAAAGATCAGATGGCTGTACGTGTATGGCTTTATTTCTGAATTTTCTATTCTGATCAATTGTTCTATTTGTCTGTTCTTGTACCATTATTATGCTCTTTTGGTTATTGCCTAAAATAGCTTTATAGCATAGTTTGAAGTCAGGTAGTGTGATGCCTCCAGCTTTGTTTCTTTTGCCTAGGATTGCTTTGACTATTCGGGGTCTGTTTTGTTTTCATATGAATTTTACAATAGTTTTTTATAAATTTGTAAAGAATGACATCAGTAGTTTGGTGTAGTTTTGAATGTGTAAATTGTTTAGGAAGTATGGCCATTTTTAAAAATATCTGCCTTAATTGTAATGTTCACTCGGGAGTTATTCACCCAATGTTTACTCAGGAGTAAATGGTTTAATTCTAACACAATTCCAATGTGTCTAGATAGTTTTGAGAGTTCTTCTTGATATTGACTTCTATTTTTATTATGTTGTCATCTGAAATTGTGCTTTGTATGATTTTAATTTTTTAGAATTTATTCAGCCTTGCTTTATGACTGAGAATGTGGTTGATCCTTGAAGGTTCCATGTGCAGAGAAGAAGAATGAATATTCTGTGATTGTTAGGTGGATTGTTCGTAGCTGTCTGTTAGGTCCAATTGGTCAAGTGTCAAATTGAAATTCAGAGTTTCTTTGTGAGTCTTCTGTCCCGATGATCTGCATAACACTGTCAGTGAAGTGTTGAAGTCTCCCAATATTATTCTGTGGTTGTTTAAGTTCTTTGTAGCCAAAAAGAGCTTGTTTTATAAATCTGAGTTCTGCAATGTTGGACATGTACATATTTAGGATAGTTAAATGATCTTTTTGGATCATACCCTTTATCATTATGTAATGGCCTTCATTGTTCTTCTTAATCTTTAATGGTGTAAAGTCTGTTTTACCTGATAGAAGGATAGCGACTCCCACTCCTTCCTTACATGGTAGATATTTTTTCATCCTTCTAAGTGTCATTACACATGAGATGGGAGTCTTGAAAAGAACAGATGCTTGGGTCTTGTCTTTTTATCCAGCTTGCCGCCACTCTGTGTCTTTTAAGTGAGGTGTTCAGCTCATTAACATTCATGGCTAAAATTAATTTGTATAATCTTTGCCATCATTGTGTTATTAGCTGGTTGTTATGTAGACTTGATTGGATAGTTGATTTATAGTGCCTCTGGGCTATGTGCTTAAGTGTGTTTTCATAGTAGCAGGCATCATTCTTTTGACTCCACATTTAGCACTCCCTTAAAGACCTTTCGTAAGCCTGGTCTAGTAGAAGTGTGTTTATTCAGCATTTGCTGGTCCATACGAATTATATTTTTTATTCACTCATGAAACTGAGTTTATTGGGACATGAATTTCTTGGTTGAGATTTCTTTTCTTTAGAGGGTGCTGAAAATGGGCCCCCATTCTCCTCTGACTTATAAGATTTCTGTTGGGAGGTCTGCTGCTAGCCTGAGGGTTTCCTCCCCTTTTCTCTAGTTATTTTTATGATGTTTTTCTTTTGTGATGGCCTTTATGAATCTGATGCCTAAGTGCCTTAGGGATGGTTATCTGGAATTGTATCTAGTTGGAGTTCTCTGTATTTCTTGGATTTGCATGTCAGCCTCTCTAGCAGGATTAGGGAAATTTTTATGGACTGTATTCTCAAATATACTTTCCAGATTACTTATTTTCTCTCTTTCTCTGTCAAGAATGCCAATGAGTTATCCACTTGGTCTCTTTATATAATGCCATATTTCCTAAAGGTTTTAATCATTTTTGTTAGTTCTTTTTTCTTTATTTTTGCCTGAGTTGATGTAAAGAACTGGTTTTTGAGCTCTGAGATTCTTTCCTCAGCTTGATCTATTCTTCTGTTCAATTGTATTATGACAAGAATTTAGTTTGGAGTTTTCTTAAAATGGTTATTTCATTCTCTACCTCTTGTGTTGTTTTACTGGATTGCTTGGCTTCCTTGAAGAATCTCAGTGAACTTCCTTGCCTTCCAGATTCTAAATTCAGTACCTGCAATTTTAGACATTTCAGACTGATTAAGAACCATTGCTGGGAAGCTAGAGGGATTGTTTAGAGGTAAGATGACACTGACTCTGTTAAGCTGATTCTTCCTCACCTGGAAGTGTTGGTGTCCCTTTAAATGTGGTAGAAATTAATTATCTTCAGTTGGATTTGTTACTGAAAGTATTCAGAGGGCAAGATTCGTAGAGAGTCTTTATTTGTTGTTGAATTCTTGCCCTTCGTTCCACACTGGGGAGTATTAGCAATTTGCGGGGGGGTGTTTTAGTTTGGGTCATGATCCAATAGATGACACTTGAGTGCAATCAGCAGTAGACAGGACCTTACTCAGCTGTGTGGCTCTTCTCTGTATACTCCTGTTGACAGCTGTGCTCTTCAGTGAGAGCTGGAGAAAGTCTTGGAGGGGGCATCTCCAAACCCTGGCATTGTGCCCTCAATTTATTGTTGCTATTAGGTGTTGTGGGCTATAAGGCTCCTTCAGGCAGAGATCTGGCAATGACCAGCCCTGTGAAGGAAGGCAGGCCACACCAGCTCACACACCTGTGCAACTCACCCCTCCTAGTTTTCTGACAGTGAGGACTCCTCTCTTACTTAAGTCCAAGACACAGGTCCTGGTTCAGCACTCCTAAGCCATGGGTGGTAGCCCTGGTATGCCAGGACCTGCTTGTAGCTCCCGCCTTAATGTTGGATTCAGTTTGTGCTGGAATGTCCAAAAGTTACCAGGCTGCTGAAATACACTCTGGTGGAGCAGTTCACCTAGGCTGTGCAGAGAAAGTTGCACTATGTACAAATTTCTGCAGGGACGTCAGACAGAAACCCTGGGAGGACTGGCAGGGAGGTGGACAGATATGCCCCCATCCCAGGGGTAAGCTGGCCCTACCTTCTACTGGTCTTGTGATTAATTGAGGCTAGTAGCCTCTAAGAGGGAGATGGGGAGCCTGGGGGATGGGCACTTATGGCTAAGTGCCACCAGAGCTGTATCTTACACAAACATGCCTGGCTTTGTGCCTACCTCAGTTCTTCCTCTCTCTGTCTGATCTCAGAGATTTCCCCTGATAGCTCAAATGTCCATGGAGGTTGTGGGGACCCCAGTAACTAGGATTCCAGAGGTCTATGGCAAGAGTGTGCAGTCTCTTCATTAACCCCTTCCCCAGAAGCCATTTGGGGCCAAGAACTAGCCCGAGCATTCAGGAAATCCACATGGGGTTAGTAGAATCCTTGCTCTTCTGCCTAGATGTCAGTGTATTTTTTTCCTCTAAATAGATGGGTTCTTCATGCAAGAGATAAATGATTCAGTGCATCTCATCCTTTTCCAATTGGTCTATAGATAAAATCCTCCTTTTGGTGCTTTGGATCTAAAAGCATATTGTTCTTTTTTCCTCTTTTATTCATCCATGGTTTTTACTGGATATAGTTGGAAAGTCAGAAAAAATTAGGGACAATCAGGATAAACCACTGATAACTGATTATATCCAGTTGTCAAAATAAAAGGTAAAGTATTTCACTTTTCCACTTGGGACGTCACTGGAAAATTGCTTGTCTGTGAAATTGGTTGAGGGTACAGCAAGTAAACTCTAAAATTGAAGTTTGATAGATATTCCTCTTGGTATTGAGAAGATAAAAGCAGATTTTAAGTTCCTCAGTGCCACACTCTACTTCCTGTTTCTCACTTCACAAACTGTGGCAGGAACAACTTATGAAAATGTAAAATGTTGTCTCTAGAAATATTAAGTCCAGTTTTCAAAGATGAGCAATACTGTGGAAGCAGTAACACAGTTATATGATGAAAACCTCTCCGGTGATCTCACTATGACATAGCGATACCATTAACTATAGTATATGGGTCCTAAATACTGTAGTATATAGAGACTTCTAAATAAAAACAGTTTCAGAGCTTTCTCGTTTGGAGATCTCCAAAAGAAATCTATTCCAATGGATTCCTTGTAGCATTTCTGGGCAATTCCTCAGCTTCTAAGGAATGGCAGCATACTATTATCAGAAGACATCCCTGGAGCCACTAGTTTTTCAGACTCAAATGACTCATGCACAATCTTCAAAATGCATGAGAGTTTACCTTTCCTTTGCTTATCCTGCAGCCAATGATTCTCAGGGTAGAATTTTAAAAACTTAGCTGGCTTATCTCTTAAATTGATCAACTCGGAGGTAACTTCACTCTACAAAACTCAATGTAGGATTTAATTTGACTATGTCTTTCCTACGTACATTTACTTTGTGTATATACATATGTATATGTACTTTATATATGTACATTTACCATACATATATACATTTATATAGGTAAATGCGTATATAAGACAATTGTGTACATACATAGGTAAATGTATATAAATATGTGTGCATATATGTATATACAAATATGTATATACACACATGATAAATATATAGTAGATACTTTAAGTGAATACTGACTGATGATCATAGTAATAGTAATAAGAAATAAAGTACAGTAACTCAAAAAATCAACGTTTGTTAACATATGGTTTCATAAAATCAGCACTTAGCATACAATTTGGAGCTGGACAGCTTAGCATCAAATCAATTCTCTCATTTTTACTAGCAATATGACTTAAACCACATGTTGCTATATCTCAATTTTCTCATTTCCAACATAGTGACTATAGTAGTAACAACACACAGGATGAAGAATAAAAGTTAAAATATGTGAAATGATAAAAAGTTATCCTGGTACTAATTGCTGCAAATTGTTAACTATAAAATAATTAGTAGGTCACTTAAGATTCTTCAGGTCATGCTTCTTATTTTAAATGAATGAAGAAAATAATTTATGAAAAAAGAAAGTAAATTATGCAAGTTTTTTAAAGTCACATAATTGAGAAATTTAGAACTCTAAACTGGAGTTCTCAACCCAAAGTCTGTCTTCTTGATATTCGTTCATTCGCCAAATATCTATTACACTTCCTGATGTGAGAGTCACAACAGGGTTATGAACAACACAAGCAAACATTTCTGACATTATCAAAGTTAAACACCATTTGGATAAAAAATACAAAGAAAGGAAAACAATTAGAATTTGTAGTACATCAGAAGATCAATGACAAAGAGCAAAACGTAAAAACTAAATGAACTAGGAAGAGTCAGCGATGCAATTTTAGATAGCATGACATGAGAAGATCTCACTGAGAAGATAACATCTAAGGAAAAACCAAAAGGAAGACAAAATGCAGTCTATGGAAATATTAGACCATGAGTATTTCGGATAGAGGAAACAGTAAGTACAAAAGCCCTAGGGAAGTATGTGTTTGCTGTATTCAAGGAACAGTAAGACACAATAAGTAACAGGATGTTGAGTTAGACATTCGATTAGACAGGAAACGTGACAAACTTATCATGTGCTTTGTAAACCACTGTGACTAAGATACCCTTCAACTTTCTTCCACTTGATTACAATGTAGACAGCCTTCATTCTAATTTCCAGGCCCTTGACCTCTCTTTTCTTAGATTATTTACTTAGAAAATTTGTAAATTTAAATCCTTTCTCTGCCCTTTGAGGTGAAAATCCTTTTGTAGAGCTTCTTGCCATTTTTAATAACCAAGAATGTCTTTTTATGGACTTGTGAGCTTTTATTTTGAAATATAATCATCAAATAAAATAACATTCCTATGGCCCAATTTTGTAGGAGTTGTAGAAATCTAACTTTGGTTGCTTTGCTCCAAGTTGCAAAACTACCTTCTGTCATAAAGATGTGAGAAACATACTATTTCCTTAAATAATGACATTAGCAAACACAGGTGGCCTAACATTCTCTAGCACATTTTCATGAGCTAACCACAGTGTTTAAAACCCTTTTTACTTTTAATTCCTTGGAAGTGAGTTGATGCTCCTTCCTCTATTTCAGCAGCCTTGAATGAAGTCTTCCTTTACAGTTTAGCTTTGATGTCAGTTTCGCTTTGACAATTTTAAGAGCTCTGACTTTTAACCAAGGGAAGTGAGAAAACATTTAAGAGTTTTGAACAACTGAATCACATGATATATTTTGTATTTAACAGAATCATTCTTGTTCCTCTGTAGCAATAACAACACATTTAAGGTGCATAATAATAGTCCTATTTTGTACACATATTGAATTAGATCCCTCTGAAATACTAAATAGACATGTGAAAACAAGAATTTGGATTTAATGAAGAGGACAGTGTTAGGAAAATATACATGGCAGATACCAGCCTTGGAAAGTTCTTTAAAGAGAAGATTTAATGAAATCACCAAGGAAGGAAGTATAGGTATTTTTTAAAAAAAAGATAACCAAAAGTTAATGCTTTGTAGTATTTGAACAAATAATTGAAGAAGAGCCAGCAATAGGTATTGAGTGTTCAAAGAGGTAGAAATAAAATGAAAATGCTATGTTCTGGAAGACAAAGTGCTTCAAGTATAAGAACATAGTCAACTTTACCAAAGACTTATTAGAGGTTAAATGAAATGAAAACAGAAAAAAATTGGTCTTTGAATATAGCAATTTGGAGATCAATGGTGACCTTGATAACAGCAATTGTAATGAAATTCAGCTGACAAAAGACTGAAAGGGGTGGGTTGAGAAAAGAATGCAAGGACATGAATTACAGAGATCAATTTTTAAAAGCTCCTTTAATAAGTTTTATAGTAAACAGAAGAAAAAACTGACATGAAAATTGGTTTAAAAAGGATTGTGCTGGGAGAATAACACCTGGTCTTTATGCTGCTGGGTGTGATCCTGTAGAGAGGAAACTAATCTTGTAAGAACAAGGCAGTAGGATTGCTAAAGAGATATTCCTAGGTTCTCACTTAGGGAGAAAGGATGAGATACAGGGTCAAATGGGTGGGTTTCCTTTTGCTGGGAGGACAGATTGTTTATTCATTCTGACATAGAAAAGACAGAATATTTAGATTTATGTACAGATAAGTGGCTAGTATAGGAAAGTAGTAGGAGTAAGAGCTTTTAGATTTTTCTCTTGTGGTTGTTTCTTTTTTCTCAGTTCATATTTTGAAAATAAAGATAAGAAAAGAGGTGTAGGTTATAGAAAAGAAGTGGCACTGGTAGGATCATGTAGGAGAAGGAGGACTAGGGAAATATTCTACAATTGTCTATCAACACTGGTCAAGTAGGAACCACCTGAGGGAAGTGATCTTACATTTAATTTGAAAATTTTAACAACAGTCTTGTGTTTAGCTTTCTCCATGTTTTTCTGTGGATGCAGGTGTCATGTGAGTAGAAATTTTATTTGTCCAGGGTTGTGATTTAGGCACAAGTACAGCAAAGCATAAAATGTAGGGCAGGGGGATGGAATGCTTGTATGTAGTATAATGATTGAATGAATATGAGGTCAAAACTGTAAACAAAGAAACAAGGGCAGAAGGAGGAAGAGGGACATTAGTGGAATCAATACTTTGCAGCATCCAATAAGCTTTAAAGTATATTCAATGAATAAAATTAGAAGAATGGCATATGGTGGCTGAATAATGTGGTATTTGAATTTGCTGATGACATCTAGAATACGATCTTGCATGCAACTATCTGAGATGAGGTTGGAGACCTAACAAGTGGAAGATGTGACATCAAAGAACTGAGAAGCCATGATAATGGGAAAATAATTCAAGCAGGTGTTGAAGTCACCAAGATTTATAGTAAGGGTCATGTTGAATGCAGTGTCATTGTATTGGGCACTAAATTTTCCAGAACATGAGGGACAGTGGCCCAAGGATTAGCAGATAATGAGAACAAGCAGGAACAGTTGGTGTTAGAGTCTGATTTCACAGTTTATTGACTTTTTCCAGTGGAGAGAAAAAGAGCAATTTGGAACAGACAATAAGAACAAGGAGGAGAATTATTCTACCTCCAGTTTCCATAAAACAAGAGGCATGAGGAAAACACTACACTGACACTTTTTCATTGAAATAGTCTCCTCAAAACAGAATCTGGGTTTATAATGAAAAAAAGAAATGTATCGTTCAAAGAAGAGCTGCAAAATATAGCAAATTTGGCTGATGACTGACTTTAATTTACAGACGGTTCAATGTAAGCATTTTATTAGCTGACATGAGATAGGATATGAAATCAGTAAATTCTATGTACAGAGTCCTGTGGGAAATGGAGTCCTAGGTGAAAGGGAAAATTGAGATCATCTTGGTGAATGACAGGGACAGATTTAAATGGCATAATGAGATTATACTTCATGATTTCAAGATGAAGCGTGACAGTGAGCCATAAATGTTGGAGGGGAGAGAAGAGTAGGTGTTCTGAGCTGAAGCACTTAGTGTTCACAGAATCCCACAGGGCTCCTTGTTGATGGGTATCAAGACTAACAAAATGAAGATCTTATTCCAACACGTTCACTTACCTTTGGTGATGGATATCTATGGTATCCAAGATCTATGCTATCTGATAATGGGAACTTCTTATTTGATTGCTGCCAATGGAATCTTACAGAGAACTGATCCAAGTTGGAATGAATGACCATTCTCTTGGCTTCTGCCAAGTTATAGTATTTTTTAGAGCTCTTCTCTAAGATACTTGGTGATATTTTCAACAACATTGATAGGATTTGGCTGTGCCCCCACCCAAATCTCATCTTGAATTCTAGTTTCTGTAATTCCCATGTTTCATTGAAGAGATACGGTGGGAGATAATTGAATCATGGGGGCAGATCTTTCCCTTGCTGTCCTCATAATAGTGAAAATGTCTCATGAGATCTGATAGTTTTATAAAGGGGAGTTCCCTGCACATACTCTCCTTTTCTGCCGCTATACAAAACATGTGCTTCTCCTTTGCCTTGCGACATAATTGTGATGCCTCCCTAGCCACTTGGAACTGTGAGTTTATTCAACTTATTTCCCTTATCAATTAATCAGCCTTGAGTATATCTTTATTAGCAGTGTGAAAAGAGACTGATACAATAAATTGGTACTGGGTAGCAGAGTGCTGCTATAAAGATATGCACAAATGTGGAAGCAAGTTTGGAACTTAGTAACAGGCAGATGTTGGAATAGTTTGGGGGGCTCAGAAGATAGAAAAATATAGGAAAGCTTAGAACTTCCTAGAGACATGGAGTGTTCAGAAGACAGGAAGATGTGGGAAAGTTTGGAACTTCCTAGAGGCTTGTTGAAGGGCTTGTACCAAATGCTGATGATGATGTGGTCAATGAAGCCCAGGCTGAACTGGTCTCAG
The DNA here is from genome assembly GCA_031835075.1 of Saguinus oedipus. Classification (NCBI taxonomy): domain Eukaryota; kingdom Metazoa; phylum Chordata; class Mammalia; order Primates; family Cebidae; genus Saguinus; species Saguinus oedipus. The sequence continues at coordinate 62,405,180 of CM063171.1, read as the reverse complement.
ATGGAGATGAAAAACTTACTGGGAACCGGAGTAAAGGTCACACTTGCAAGGACAAGGGACTGGTAGCATTTTGCTCCTGCTCTAGGGATTTGTGAAATTTTGAACTTGAGAAAGACGATTTAAGGTACCTGGCAGAAAAAATTTTTAAATGGCAAAGTATTCAAAAGGAAGCAGAGAGTAAAAGTTTGGAAAATTTGCAGCCTGAAATTGCAGTGAAAAAGAAAGAACATATTTACTGAGGATAAATGGAAACTAGCTGAAGAAATTTCTATCGGTAACAAGAAGCTGAATGATAATCAATTAACCAATGAAGAAAGATCTCCAAATCATTCAGAGACCTTCATGGTAGCCCCGCCCATCACATACCTGGAGGCCTAGAGGGGAAAAATAGTTCTGTGTGCCAGGTCCAAGGCGCCCCTGCTATATTCATCCTTGAGGCATGGTTTCCTGTGTTTCAGTTGCTTCATCTTTGGTCTTGGCTATTAGGGGCCAATGTACAGCTCAGGCCATTGCTTCGGAGGGGTTAAGCCCCAGTCTGGGCAGCTTCTATATGGTATTGTATCTACAGATGCACAGAAGTCAAGAATTGAGGTTTGGGAACTTCAGCCTACATTTCAGAGGATGTATGGAAATGCCTAGTTGTTCAGGCAGAAGTTGGCTGCAGGAGGAGGGCCCTCATGGTGAACATCTGCTAGGGCAGAATGGAAGGGAAATGTAGGGTTGGAGCCCTCAAACAGAGTCCCCACTGAGGCACTGCCTAGTAAAACTGTGAGATGAGTGCCACCATCCTCCAGACCCCAGAATGATAGATCCACTGACTTGCATTGTGTTCCTGGAAAAACTACAGACATTCAACAGCAAGCTATGAAAATTCCCTGCAAAGTCACAGAGGTGGAGCTGCCCAAAACCTACCTCTTGTATTGGTGTGACCTGGATGTGAGACATGGAGTCAAAGGAGATTATTTTGGAGCTTGAAGATTTGACTGCCCCACTGGATTTTGGACTTGCTTGGAACTTGTGGTAGCCTCTTTTGACTAATTTCTCCCATTTAGAATAGTTGTATTTACCCATTTCCTGTACCCTCTTTGTATCTAGGAAGTAATTAACTTGCTTTTATTTTACAGGGTTGTAGGTGAAAGGGACTTGCCTTACTGCCTTGTCTCAGATAAGACTTTGGACTATGAAATTTGAGTTAATGCTGAAGGGAGTTAAGACCTTGAGGGGACTGTTGGGAAGGCATGCTTGGTTTTGAACTATGAGGACATAAGATTTGGGAGGGGCCAGCAGCAGAATAATATGGTTTGGCTGTGTCCCCACCCAAATCTTACTTTGAATTGTAGCTTCCATAATTTCCACGTATTGTGGGAGAGAACTGGTGAGAGGTAATTGAATCACGGGGGCAGATCTTTCCCCTGCTGTTCTTATGATAGTAAAAAGGTCTCATGAGATCTGATGATTTTATAAAGCTTAGTTCCCCTGTATACTGCCTGCCATCATGTATGGCATGCATATGCTTCTCCCTTGCCTTCTACCATGATTGTGCGGCATCCCCAGCCATATAGAACTGTGAGTCCATCAATCCTCTTTCCTTTATGGATACTTAGTCTCAGGTTCATTGTTATTAGCCATGTGAGAACAGACTAATACATCATAAATAATCATATTACTCCATTCTAACCAATGATACATGAGAAAAATGTACAGGTGGCTATCTGAAGAAAATTTAATGGCTCCTAGAGGAAAATAAAATATGGTAATTATATGTATATATTTATATTAATATATAATTACAAATTTATATATAATTATATATACTATAATACATAATTACTGTATACCTTAATATAATATATTAAGATGTAATATAATATATATTATTATAATTATAGACATAAAATAATGTATAATATATAAATATATAATTTTAATTATATATTACATTACTGTATTTTGCTGTTATTTTCCCTTTGGAGTAAATAAAATTATATACATATACATGTAAATATAGTCAGTAAATATATATGTGTGTATATATGTATTTATATATTGCTGTGTAGTGGTGTAAACCTTGAATAGTTAGCAGGCTAGATATAAAGCTGCCACCTCATATGGCAGAGACGAAAGAGAGAAAGTGCTTAGATATTCATGGCAAGTGCCTGGACATTGCTGTGTAGATTGAGTCAATCAATGCTGAAGTCAATCAATGCTGAAGTCTGTCTTACTTTTGGACTATTCTTCTATTTCTTTTTTCCATCAATACAAATATGTTTTAATCTGATAGCACATATTATGGATTTTTATTTTTATTTTATATTATGTTTATTTTTGGCTAAAACAACAGAAATTTATTGTTTCATACTTCTGTAGGCTACAAATCCAAAATCAAGACCTTTGCAGGGTTTTTTTTTTTTTTTTTTTTTTTTTAATTGCACTTTAAGTTCTGGGGCACATGTGCAGATCTTGCAGGATTGTTGTATAAGTCCACATCCGCCATGGTGGTTTACTGCCTCCATGTCCCTGTCACCTACATCAGGTATTTCTCCCAATGTTGTCCCTTCCCATCCCCCCTACCCCTCTCTGTCCCTCCTCTAGCCTCTCACCCCCCAACAGACTCCCAGTGTGTGATGTTCCTCTCCTTGTGTCCATGAGTTCTCATTGTGCAACACCTGCCTATGAGTGAGAACATGTGGTGTTTGGTTTTCTTCTCTTGTGCCAGTTTGCTGAGAATGATAGTTTAAAAAATCATCCATATTCCCACAAAGGATATGAAATCCTCGTTTTTTATGGCTGCATATTATTCCATGGTGTATATGTGCCACATTTTCTTTATCCAGTCTATCTCTGATGGGCATTTGGGTTGGTTCCTCATTGTTGCTATTGAAATCAGTGTCACAATGAACATATGTGTGCATTTGTCTTTATAATAGGATGATTTATAATCCTTTGGGTATATACCCAGTAATGGGATTGCTGGGTCAGATGGTATTTTCATTTCTAGATTCTTGTGGAATTACTACTCTCTTCTACAATGCTTAACCTAATTTACACTCCCACCAACAGTGTAAAAGTGTTCCTATTTCTCCACGTCCTCTCCAGCATCTGTTGTCTCCAGATTTTTTAATGATCACCATTCTAACTGGCATCCCAATGTGGTTTTGATTTGCATTTCTCTAATGACCAGTGATGATGAGTATTTTTTCATACGTTTGTTGACCTCACAAATGTCTTCTTTTGAAAAGTGTCTGTTCATGTCCTTTACCCATGCTGACATCCCAATGTGGTTTTGATTTGCATTTCTCTAACGACCAGTGATGATGAGCATTTTTTTATGTTTGTTGGTCTCACAAATGTCTTCTTTTGAAAAGTATCTATTCGTATTCTTTACCCACTTTTGAAAGGTTCGTATGATTTTTCTTGTAAATCTGTTTTAGTTCTTTGTAGATTCTGGATATCAGCCCTTTGTCAGATGAATAGATTGCAAAAATCTCTCCCCATTGTGTTGGTTGCTGCTTCACTCTAATGATTGTTTCCTTTGCTGTACAGAAGCTCTTAAGTTTAATTGGATTCCATTTGTCTATTTTAGCTTTTGTTGGCCTTGTTTTTGCTGTTTTTGTGTTTTGCCTATGCCTATGTCCTGAATGGTATTGCCTAGGTTTTCTTCTAGGGTTTTTATGTTTAAATCTTTAATCAATCTGGAGTTAATTTTTGTATAAGGTGTAAGGAAGGGGTCCAGTTTCTGCTTTCTACACATGGCTAGCCAGTTTTCCCAACACCATTTATTAAACAGGGAATCTTTTCCCCATTGCTTGTTTTTGTCAGGTTTGTCAAATATCAGATGGTTGTAGATGTGTGGGGTTACTTGCAAGGTCTCTGTTCTGTTCCATTGGTCTACATCTCTATTTTGATACCAGTATCATGCTATTTTGATTACTGTAGCCTTGTAGTATAGTTTGAAATCAGGTAGCATGATGCCTTGAGCTTAGTTATTTTTATTTTTATTTTTATTTTTTTTTTGCTTAGGATTCCCTTGGCTATGTGGGCTCTCTTTCAGTTCCATATGAAATTTCAAGTGTTTTTTTCAGTTCTGTGAAGAAAGTCAATGATAGTGTGATAGGGATAGCATTGAATCTGTAAATTACTTTGGGCAGTATGGCCATTTTCACAATATTGATTCTTCCTAACCATGAACATGGAATGTTTTTCCATCTGTTTGTGTTCTCTTTTATTTCCTTGAGCAGTGGTTTGTAGTTCTTGAAGAGGTCCTTTACATCCTTTGTTAATTGTATTGCTAGGTATTCTATTCTCTTTGTAGCAATTGTGAAAGGGAGTTTGCTCATGATTTGGCTCTCCATTTTTCTGTTATTGGTGTATAGCAATGCTTGTGATTTCTGCACATTGATTTTGTATCCTGAGACTTTGCTGAAGTTGCTTATTATCTTAAGAAGATTTTGCACTGAGATGATGGGATCTTCTAAATATAAAATCATGTCATCTGTAGATAGGGACAATTTGACTTCTTCTTTTCCTAACTGAATAGCCTTTATGTCTTTTCTTGCTTGATTGCTATGGCTAGAACTTCCAATACTATATTGAATAGGAATGGTGAGAGAGGGCATCCTTGTCTAGTGCAGTTTTCAAGGGGAATGATTCCAGTTTTTGGCCATTCAGTATGATGTTGGCTGTGGCTTTGTTATAAATAGCATTTATTATTTTGAGATACATTCCATCTATAGGCAGTTCATTGAAAGTTTTAGCATAAAAGGCTATAAAATTTTATTGAAGGCCTTGTCTACATCTATTGAGATGATCATGTGGTTTTTATCTTTGTTTCTGTTTATATGATGGATTATGTTTATCATTTGTGTAAGTTGAACCAGCCATGCATCCTTGGGATGAATCCTACTTGATTGTGATGGATAGGCTTTTTTTTTATGTGCTGTTGCATTGGATTTGCCAGTATTTTATTGAAGATTTTTGCATTGATGTTCATCATGAATATTGGCCTTAACTTTTCTTTTTCAGTTGTATCTCTGCCCAGCTTTGGTATCAGGATGATGCTGGTTTCACAAAATGAATTAGGGAGGATTCCCTCTTTTTGTGTAGTTAGGAATAGTTTCAGAAGAAATGGTACCAGCTCCTGTTTGTACATCTGGTAGAATTTAGCTGTGAATCCATCTTGGTCTGGACTTTTTTTCAGTTGGTAGGCTATTAATTGCTTCCTCAACTTCACACCTTGTTATTGGTGTATTCAGGGATTCAACTTCTTCCTGCTTTAGTCTTGGGACAGTGAAAGTGTCCAGGAGTTTATCCATTTTTTTTCCAGATTTATTGATTTGTGTGGATAGAGGTGTTTGTAGTAATCTCTAATGGTAGTTTGTAGTTCTGTGGAATCAGTGGTGATATCTCCCTTTATCATTTTTTTATTGCACCTATTAAATTCTTCTCTCTCACTTTTTATTAGCCTGGCTAATGGTCTATTTTGTTGATCTTTTCAAAACCAGCTCTTGGATTTGTTGATTTTTTGGAAGTAATTTTGGTGTCTCTATCTCCTTCATTTTCTGCTCTGATCTTAGCTATTAACTAACTTTTCAACTCTTTGGATCTTGCTCCTCTAGCTCTTTCAATTTTGATGCTAGCCTGTGAAATTCAGATCTTTTCTGGCTTCTCATGTGGGCATTCAGTGCTATTAATTTCCCTCTAGGCGTTGCTTTAAATGTGTCCCAGAGATTCTGGTACATTGTGTCTTCGTTCTCGTTGGTTTCAAAGAAAATCTTTATTATGCCTTCCTATCATTGTTTAGCCAGTCATCAGTCAGTAGCAGGTTGTTCAGTTTCCATATAGTTGTGTGGTTTTGAGTATGTTTCTTAATCCTGAGTTCTAATTTGATTGTGCTGTGGTCTAGGAGACTGGTCATTATGATTTCCATTCTTTTGCATTTGCTAAGGAGTGATTTACTTGCAATTATGGAGTCAATTTTAGAGTAAGTGTGACTGGATGCCAAAAAGAGTGTAAATTATGTGGATTTGGCAGAGGTGGGGGTGAGTTCTGTCAATGTCTAGTAGGTCCACTTGGTCCCAATCTGCATTCAAGCCCTGGATATCCTTGTTGATTTTCTGTCTTGATTATCTGTCTAATATTGACTTGGAGTGTTAAAGTCTCTCAGTATTATTATGTGGAAGTCTAAGTCTCTTTGTAAGTTGTTAAGAACTTTCTTTATATATCTGGGTGCTGTTGTATTGGGCGCATAGATATTTAGGATGGTTAGCACTTCTTGTTGCATTGATCCTTTTACCATTATGTAATGCCCTTCTTTGTCTCTTTTGATCTTTGTTGAGTCCATTTTATCAGAGACTAGGATTGCACCACCCACTTTTTTTTTTGCTTTCCATTTGCTTGGTAAATCTTCTTCCATCCCTTTATTTGATTCTATGTGTGTCTTCGCTTTTGAGATGAGTCTCCTGAATATAGCACACTGATGAATCTTGACTTTTTTCCAGTTTGCTAGTCTGTGTCTATTGATTGGGCATTTAGGCCATTTACATTTAACCTTAATATTGTTATGTGGGAATTTGATCCTGCCATTTTGTTACTGGCTGGTTGTTTTGCCCATTTGTTGACAAAGTTTCTTCATTGCATCATTCGTCTTTGCCATTTGGTACATTTTATAGTGGTTGGTACTGGTTATTTCTTTCCATGATTAGTGCTTCTTTCAGGAGCTCTTGCAAGGCAGGTCTGGTGGTGATGAAATTTCTCAGTATTTGCTTGACCATAAAGGATTTTATTTCTCCTTCACTATGAAGCTTAGCTTGGCTGGATATGAAATTCCAAGTTGAAAGTACTTTTCTTTAAGAATGTTGAATATTGGCCTCCACTCTTTTCCGGCTTGTAGGGTTTCTGCAGACACCCAATGTGAGTCTGATGGGCTTCCCTTTAGGGGTGACCCATTCGTTCTCTCTGGCTACCCTTAGCATTTTTTCCTTCATTTCAATGCTGGTGAATCTGATGATTATGTGCCTTGGGGTTGCTCTTCTTGAGGAATATCTTTGTGATGTTCTCCATATTTTCTGGATTTGAACATTGGCCTGCCTTGCTAGGTTGGGGAAGTTCTCCTGAATAATATCCTGAAGAGTCTTTTCCAGCTTGGATTCATTCTCCCTTTCACATTCAAGTACACATATCAAAGATAGATTGGATCTTTTCACATAATTTCATATTTCTTGGAGGCTTTGTTCATTTCTTTTTACTCTTTTTTCTCTAATCTTGCTTTCTCATTGTATTTCATTGAGTTGATCTTCAATCTCTAATATCCTCTCTTCTGTTTGATTCAGCTATGAAAACTAGTGCATGCTTTGTGAAGTTCTCATGCTATGTTTTTAAGCTCCAGCAAGTCATTTATGTTCTTCTCTAAGCTGGTTATTCTAGTTAGCATTTCATCTAACTTTTTTCAAGGTTTTTAGTTTCTTTGAATTGGGTTAGAGCATGTTCTTTTAGCTAGGAAATGTTTGTTATTACCCACCATCTGAAGTCTGCTTTTGTCAATTCATCAAACTCATTCTTCATCCTGTTTTGTTCCCTTGCTGGTGAGGAGTTCTGATCCACTGGAGAAGGAGGGACATTCTGGTCTTTGATAATTTCATTCTTTTTGTGCTGGTTTCTTCCCATCGTCATGGATTTATCTACCTTTGATCTTTGAAGTTGGTGATTTTGGAGAGGCTCTCTTAGAGAATGTCTTCTCTGTTGATGTTGAAGCTATTTCTTTCTGTTTTTTAGTTTTCTTTCTAGCAGTCAAGCCCCTTTGCTGAAGGACTACTGGAGGTCCACTCCATACATTGCTTGCCTGGGAATCACCTGCAGGGGCTGAAGAACAGCAAGTATTGCTGCCTGATCTCTCCTCTGGTAGCTTCGTCCCAGAAGGGTACCCTCCCAATGTCAGCCAGAGGTCTCCTGTATGCAACATCTATTTGGTTATGCAGGGGTCAGGCAGTCACTTGAGGAGGCAGTCTGTTCTTTGTCTACATGCAGAGGTGCTGCTAGGCTGCCACAGGCTCAGTCCAGCTGCTGCATAAGCTTCCTCTGGCTTTTGTTTACATAGGTTAAGTTCAGCTATGGAAGATGCCCTTGCCCCCAATGAGCTTGATCATCCCTGGTTGAGCTTGAACTGTTGTGCTGGCTGCTAAACTCTCAGGTAAGAGGGCTTCAGTTTGCTGGTCTTTGTGGAGGTGGCACCCATCAAGGCATATGATGTGTCTTCCTGCTTTCAGCTCCCCCTCTTTCTGGGGAGCCAGAGTTCTGTCCCGCAGAACTAATCCAAAATGTCCACCCAGATCTGTCCTGACAATATGCAGAGCCAGCCAGAGCTGCCACTCAGATCTTTGCTAGTATCTTGCAGTGCTTTTCAGCCTGGTGGTGATCTCCTTGTCTGTGGATTGCAAAGGCCATGGGAGAAGCACAGTATCTGAACCAGAGTACTGGAGGGGAAGAGTCCCCAATCCTCTGTCCAGTTGTACTTACCAGGTGGGACAGCACCCTGCTCTTCCTCAGTTTGCCCTCCTTGGGCTACACTTACTGTCCAACTAGTTCCATTGAAATGAACCTGGTAACTTGGTTGGAAATGTGGAGATTGCTCACCTGCATCGCTCACTCTGGGAACTGTGCTCTGGAACTATTCCTATTCAGCCATTGTGGCAGAAATCCCCGTATTCCTCTTTTGAATACCAAAATAAATTTTGATTTGGCAAATTATTCCACAATTTCCACCTAAATTTTTCTTCAATAATCTCTAAAATTTTGTATTATATTCGCAAATCAATTTTAAACTATGTCTCCTTGTATCTTTCTCAGATGGTACATAAACTTTTATAAAATAAGTCTAAACATAGGAATACATTTAAATATAAAAATGAAATATTTCTACTTGATTTTAAATTAATAGTTTTAAACTGGGATACTTCTTACATGTTTTAATAAAAAATGTATTTTACCTTTTTTCACATATCAGTATTGGAGTACTTTCTTTGTATCTTCAATGGGCTGTGAAAGTCCTAACGACTTGGGATGGCCACTTTACTGGTTGAGACACACTTCAGTGACCTGAAATCAATGCCTATTTGCCACCACTTCTTATTATTTGATCTTCCTACTTCCCATTGTCACATTGTTTGATTATGTAGCTAAGCATCAAAGCACTCCTTATTCAGTGTTCCTAGCTAGATTTACAGCCCTGACGTTTTTTGTGTTAAAAGAATTTTAACACAAAAAACGTCTATCAGTAGATTATGTAACACATCATGTAGCTTAAAAATGTTTTCACTAATGCCTAGAAAACCATAACTATTTTTCTTTATTCAAAGATGTGACCACAATGTACATACAGGTCATCATGTATGTATATGAAATTTGAAGCATGTTTCGTTACTTCATGTTAATTAGAAAAAATAATTATGGAAGCTGACAGGTGGACACATTAATATTCCTGTAAGGTGGACAATAGGTGATTGCAAATATTTCAATATCTGAGTGGGATCAGCAAAAATATTGTGTGTTTTTCAGAAAAGTGTTCTGTGTTCCACACTTTGGTAACAGGCAGTGGATATATAGTGGTCATATATTGATCTCTCAGTTTCCTTTAAAGCCTGTTTCTTTTGCATTTGTGGCCAATCATACAATCATTGGGCCAAACAGAATACTACTGGCTTCAGAAATTATTTCATTGACAAGCACAACCTCTAAGTGTATCCAGTTAGAGTCCTTCTGAGCACACATTCTGATGTGCCAATCACAGAAAATGAAAACCTACATATATCAGTGGTCCTTTTCATATAGACAGAGAGATTCCCCTCTGTAGAATGTAGCCAGCAGACAGAAACAAACAGATGAAGAAATAGGAGAATGATAGGTGTAAATGATGAAAAATTTACTCTTCCATCCAGGCATTCCACAAAAAATTTATCCTATGGGCACATTAATACACAATAAATTGCTTTGTTAGAAAATATAGAGTTTGTATTATTTAAAAAATTTTAAAGCTCTGGATATTCGAACGTACTCCTATACCACATGACTTCACAGCAACCTTTTAAGGTTAATTTATATCAAGAATCTCCAAGAAGACTTTTCAAAACTAATTTAATTATGGAATTTGTTTTTCTTTTAAAATAAACTCATGTTAAATTATTCAAAATCACAGCTCTGCAACTCAAGCCCTGAACTAAGCTAAATTAGTAAAGAAAGGAGGTTATTAGGCATGTACTTGTAAAATTGTTTAGATCCATATTTTTTCTTAATCATATTTTTAACAAAGGTAGCTTCAGAGCACAATAATATAGATATTCATGAACCCTAAGTGACACTGTTTTATTCTGAGAAAAGGAGTAAAAAGCAGATGTAACAGCAGGCACAGAGAGAAAGCTAGATTGTTTTGGGCTAGAGAATATATTTATCTGTCCTCTGTAAGAGGCAACCTATAGCTCCATATATTGTGTATAATCAGTGCATACTGCTGACTTGATTTGTAACGTTGAATATCATAGATAGAATTCTCAATTCCTTGGTATGGTCAGGATGGCAGTTGGTGATATTACTGATGTTTCTTTCACTCACAGTGAGACATGGTAAATAACAACATCAGAAGTATTAAGTTCTAAAAGATAATGCAGAAAATATATAAACCACATTGCACATATAGAATGTCAGATGTCAATGGGACAGAAATATTGAAAACTATGGGCACCTAAGGGACATTGAAATGTTTAGAGTACTGTTCACACCATTCCTGAGTTATGGTTGGAGCATTTAAGTCCAACCGTGAGTTGAACAGCAAGGATTTTTACTCCCATGGACTGCCTAGTACTGCTCCTGAAGGATACCAAATCTGTCAGCAAAGAGACAAATGTGGAACACTGATATGGCACCATCTCTCCAGGACGCCAACTAGTCACTTAGTGGAAACTTAATTGCTTTGGTCCCATTCCATCTTGAAAAAAGCAGTAATTCATCCACAGTGAGATCAATATGCATTCCAGATCTCGGTTGGTTTTTATTTCCTCCAATTTTCTTCATTCCCTTCATTTTCTCAGCCATCAAGACTATTGGAAGGCTGATAAGTTGTCCAATTACTGATAGAGGATCCAGCCCAACATTACCTTGGACAAAGAGGTTTACTTTAGAGAAAGCGTGATAGTGGACATATGGATAAAGGATCCACAATTGTATATATCCTCCATTGTAAACTGCCTACCTGATAGAATATTGGAATGGACTTTTAAAGGTCTGACCTAGGCATCAGCTAAATGTTGTCTCTCAGTGCTAAAAAAAGAGTGCTTCTACTTGCAATATAATCTTTGATCCAATAGCCATTTTGTAATGCTTTGTTCACACAGCAAGAAAACAGGTCCAGAATTTCTTTTTATAAGATTAAAGTAGGAGTGGCCTGTTTCACTATCCCTCTCAATGACTCACTTGGAATTTTTTTTTGCTTTCTGACACTTTGGTAGTATTCCCTGCAGACGCTAATATTTTCCTGCTCCCTAAATGCTGTCCAGTCTTTTGGGGCTCTGCATAGAATTACACCAGCAAACAAGGAAATAGTTGTAATAATGTATGAGAAATTAAACTTAACATTAACAGTTATGAGAATCAAGAGTTTGTTGCTGGTTAGAAGATTCTGGGAAGACAGTGGCATAGAAAGCACAGTAATCTGTTTCTGCACCTACACAATCACACTGGCAGAGTTTGATAAAACTATTTGGAACTTTGGAGTTTAGTGAAGGCTTGTAGCTTTCAGGGGAAGAATTGAATGGTAAATTAATTAATTTTTATCTATAATGGCTATTAGCATTTACTTTTTTTTCTTTATTATTGTAGAGATGAAGGTCACCCAAGCTGGTCTTTAATTCCTGGGCTCAAGCAATTCTCCCACCTCAGCCTTCCAAAGTGCTGGAGATTACAGGCATGAGCCATTGTGCCTGGACTTTCTGGCTTTCTGTTTCTGTTTTTGTTTTCTTTTGTAATTGCCACTCTAATGGGCATGAGGTGGTAACTCAAGGTAGTTTTAATTTTTACTTGTCTAATAACTCATTCATTTTCTAATTTTTAGGTACTACTCATCCCATTTCAGCAACTAGCTATCTATCACCCCCAGCACCATGCCAGCAGCTGTGCTTGTGTTCCTGGAAGAATCTGCACACGGCTGTGGGAGCCAGGTGGTCAAGAGGTCCTTGGTCACCCAAACTTTGTGGATCTGTGTTCTGATTGCTGATTGCTGTTTTGTGCAAAGTGGTAAATGACAATTGTTATTACATTATTGTATTCACTAGTACAAGGCCCTTCTCCTCCACCTGAAGTGATTTCCAGGAGATTTAAAGGGCTGGTGTCCTTTCACTTCAGCTCTGCATTTTTCCCTTTTTCCTTGTATGAGAGAAAGAAATATAAAAAACTATGCTATTTAAAGCAATTGCATATGTGTAAACATTTATAGAGTCAGAAATCATTAGGAAAATGCAAATTAAAGCCACATGAGATACCAACTCACACTCATTGGAATGGCTACTATCAATAAAACAGAAAATTACAAATGTTGGTAAGGATGTGGAGAAATTGAAAATGGTGTACCCTGTTAGTGGAATTGTAAAATGGTTCAACCACAGTTGAAAACAATGGTAATTCTCTGAAAAATTAAAAATAGAACTACACTAAGGAGCTGTGTATTGACATTTTGGTCAAGACGAACCATTCATAAAATTGGTTCCAATCATACTATATTTTTATTCTGCTTTTTCTATGTTTTGATATGTTTACAGGAATACTCTGTTTTACAGTTGCCTACAGTATTCAGTAGAGTAACATGCCACGCCGGTTTATACCCTAAGAGCAATAGCCTATACCATATAGCCTAGGTGTGTTGCAGGCTTTATCACTTAGATTTGTGTAAATACACTCTATAATATTTCCACAGTGATGAAATCACCTAATGACATGTTTCTCAGAACATAACCCTGTCTTTAAGAGGTACTTGACTGTACCATATGATGTAGCAATCCCACTTCTGGGTATATACCTGAAAGAATTAAAAGGGTCTCAAAGAGATATTTGCATATACATGTGTATAGCAGCATTATTTACAATAGCTAAAGTCAGGAAATAAGCCAAGTGTACGTTGACAGTTGAATGGTTAAGGAAAATGTAGTATATATGTGAAATGGAATATTATGCAGCCTAAAAGAAAGGAAATTCTGATTAATTACACTGTCTGTTTCATGCTGCTGATAAATATGTATTAGAGACTAAGCAATGTACAAAAGAAAGAGGTTTAATTGGACTCACAGTACCATTTGGCTGGGGAGGCCTCATAATCATGTCAGAAGGCAAGAAGAAGCAAGTCACATCATACATGGTTGATGGCAGACAGAGAGCTTGTTCAAAGAAACTTCTGTTTTTGAAACCATCAGGATTCAAGAAACTCATTCACTATCACAAGAACAACACAGGAAAGACCTGCCCCCATAATTCAATCACTTCCAATTGGGTTCCTCCCACAACATGTTAACTGTGAGAGTTACAATTAAAGATGAGATTTGGGTGGGAACACAGCCCAACCATATGGTTCTACACCTGGCCCCATCCAAATCTCATGTCTTTGCATTTCAAAAAACAATCATGCTTTCCCAAAGGTCCCCGAAAGTCTTAACTCATTTCAGCATTAACTCGATAGTCTACAGTCCAACATCTCATTTAAGACAAGGCAAGTCCCATCTGCCTATGAGCCTGCAAAACCAAAAGCAAGTTAGTTACTTCCTAAATACAATGGGGGTACAGGCATTGGGTAAATACAGCCATTCTAAATGGGAGAAACTGGCCAATACTAAGTGGCCACAGGCCCCATGCAAAGTTCAAAATCCAGCAGGGCAGTCAAATCTTAAAGCTTCAAAATGATCTTTTCTGACTCCATGTCTTACATATAGGTCACACTGATGCCAGAGGTGGGTTCCCATGGTTTTGGGCAGCTCAGTCCCTGTGGCTTTGCAGAGTACATGCCGCCCCCCCCCACTGCTTTCTGGGGCTAGAATTGAGTGTCTGCTGTTTTTCCAAGCACACAGTGCAAGCTGTCAGTGAATCTATCATTCTGGGGTCTGAAAGATGGTGGCCCTCTTTTCACAGCTTCATTAGGCAATGCCGCAGTAGAGACTCTGTGTAGGAGCTTCCACATCACACTTCCCTTTCTCACTGCCCTAGCTGAGGTTCTCCATGAGGACCTCAACCCACAAAACTGCCTGGATATTCAGGTGTTTTCCATAGATCTTCTGAAATCTAGGCAGGGGTTCCCAAACCCCTATTCTTGACTTCTGCACACTTGAAAGCTCAACACCACATGAAAACTGCCAAGGCTTGAGGTTTTCACTCTCTGGAGCCATGGTCTGAGCTTTACATTAGCCCCTTTCAGCCTTGGCTAGAGTGCCTGGGACACAGCGCATGAAGTCCTAGGCTGCATATAGCAAGTGAACCCTGACCCCAACACACAAAATGACTGTTTCCTCCTCTACCTCTGGGCCTGTGATGTGAAGTCCTGCTGTGAAGAACTCTGACATGCCCCTTGTCTTGGGAATGAACATTTGGCTCCTTGTTCCTTATGCAAATTTCTGCAGCTGGCTTGAATTTCTCCTCAAAAAAATGGGATTTTCTTTTCTATCTTATTGTCAGGCTGCAAATTTTCCAAACTTTTATGCTATGCTTCCCTTATAAAATTGAACACCTTTAACAACACCCAAGTCACCTCTAGAAGGCTTTGCTGCTTAGAAATTTCTTCCATCAGGTACCCTAAATCATCTGTCTCAAGTTGAAATTTCCACAAATCACTAGGACAGGGACAATATGTTGTCAGGCCTAGACCATAACAAGGGTCACTTTTGTTCTAGTTCACAACAAGTTTCTCATCTCCATCTGAGACCACCTCAGCCTGGACTTTATTGTCCATATCGCTATCAGCATGTTGGGCAAAGCCATTTAGCAAGTCCCTAGGAAGTTCCAAACCCTCCAACATTTTTCTGTCTCTTCTGAGCCCGCCAAGCTGTTCCAACCTCTGCCAGTTACCCACTTTCAAGGTCACTTCCACATTTTCTGGTATCATTTCAGCATGACACTCTCCTGGTACCAGTTTACAGTGTTAGTCCATTTGCACACTGCTGATAAAAACATACCTAAGACTGGGTAATTCACAAAAGAAAGAGGTTTAATTGGACTCACAGTTCCACATGGCTGAGGAGACCTCACAATCATAATGGAAGGCAAGGAGAAGAAAGTCACATCTTATATGGGTGGCAGTAGGTAAAGAGAGAGCTCATGCAGAGAAAACTCCCATTTTGAAAACCATCAGCTTTCATGAGACTTATTTGCTATCACCAGAACAGCATGGGAAAGACTTGCCCCCATAATTCAATCACCCCCCACCAGGTTTCTCCCACAATACATGGGAATTGTGGGAGTCACCATTCAAGCTAAGATTTGGGTGGGACACAGCCAAACCATGTCAGTCACGGCATGGAATAAACTTCAACCCATTATGCAATATGAACTACATGATTCATAAAAAGAAATAGAGTGTATGATTCCACTTACATGTAGTATTTAACATGGTCAAAATCATAGAGACAGGAAGTAGAATAGTGGTTGCCTGTGCCTGGGTGGAGAAAATTGGGTGATATTCTTAAGGAGTTTCAAGTTACAGTTTTAAAAATGAGACTTATGAAGATGGATGTTGGTGATAGTTGAACATTTTTAATGTATTTAATATCACTGAACTATATATGTAAAAGTGTTTTAGATGACAAATTTTAATTTTACCATATCAAAAACAAATGAAGAAAAAGAACAGAGTTTTCTACTACAAAATGAGAGGCCATCTGGGCCTCATGGGCTTTCTTCTGATCCTTACTAATGCACCCATGATACTGACAATAGAAAATAGGCAATTGCACCATCTATATCTAAATGGGACAGGGCAATTGGATCTTAGACAAATTAGGAATAAAGTCCTAATTTACCCCCTAAGAAAAAACTGTAGGTCAGCCAAAATCTTAACTAACGTGAATGGAATTGAGAATGAGTGAGAAAGAAGGAAAATTATGAGTATTAATTATGGTCTCAGGACTAATATGTACATTTAAGAAATTGTGTCCTAAAAAATTTAGTTGTCTGATTATTTTTTCATCATAAAAATAAGAATTTACATAAATTAATTTCAAGTGTCCCACTGACTTTATAAAAGCTGTGATATAATTATTTACAGATATAATGCTTAATATCTGATAGGCTTTATTTTTTCAAATTCTTGCACTATATTATTTTTTTAACATTCATTCAATGTAATAGGTGCTATTATTGTTGTTGTCATTATTTTACAAGTGAAAAAACAAATGAATAATGAAGTTAAGTAATATTCCCTTACTTACCTGGCCTTTAAATTGTAATGCCTAAATTTAAACTCAGAAGTCTGACTTTAAAGCTTGTGATTTTAAAGCAAAACTAATATTAAGCACCTTGATTTTCTTTTCTCAATTGAGAATGCAGAATTTCATTGTCACTTAACATGTTTTTGATGTTCTGGAAATAAACAGTCCCTCTTTAATAAGTTTCAAAGAAATGATTTATGTTTGTTCAATTTGGGTAAAACAGGCTTACTAACAAGATATAACTTCCAGAGAACAATCTTCTGTATCACCTTCTTTATAAAATAAACTATTCAAATAATTTCAAAATAGTTCAATGATGTTATTATAATAAACTTCTTATGAAGATATAGTGTATCCTTTCCAGACAGTTTTGTTTTTTCTAATTACTACCTTTTGCTTTGTTTATTTTCATTTTGTTTCTTTTGCTTTGTTTTGTGCATAGACAAAGCTATTAATATCTGGAGTCTGTTAAGGGCTATGTTTCTCTTTTTTATATTCTTCAAAGTGTTGAAGCAAGTCTCAGACCAATTACCCACATTATGCAGAGAACGCATATTAACAATAAGGCATATAAGCACATCAGCCACTTAATATATTGCGTTGTGTACCTTCATGTTGTTTCCATCTATTTGAATTAGTTGCTTTAAACCAGTAGTTTGCTAATAAACCAGCTCAATGAAAACACACATATGCACCAAAACAAAAAATTACTATCTAGTTTTCTGATTTTCTCGATGTAGCACTGGCCAATTTTAAGCAACCAATATTAGTCTCTAAATGACACCCTGGGAAGAAATACTAACACTGGTTCTGTTTGGCTGGTACAAATTGGCACATCACTCTTTAAACTCACTTTGCATAAAAGGTTTGCTCAAGGTAACATGACTCTGTCCTACAGACTGAGTTCAAAATTCATCTGACAGAAGGCACCAGGGAACGACCATCTTCTGTATCTTGTGGCTAGACACAGGAATATTTCCAAAGTAAACTTAGCCCTCTAAATGGTAAGGAAGCCAAGGGCTTACTAAATTTTTATGGCCTATTCATGTATATGTGGAAGTATCAGTACACATTTTATCTAAACCACACATTTTTACCAATTCATTAATTTTGCAAAATAAATTCTATTTCTAAAATCAAACTTGCTAATTTATAAACTTTTATTCCATGAAAATCTATTTTGGACTTTGATTAATTAAGAACATCTGTGGGGCTGCTCAGTGGCAAATACAGTTAAATTATGAAATGTGAACCTCTCTTTGGATAATTTTAAGTAACAGTAACTGACAACTCCCTGAATATAGACAAAAACACGTATATGACATACATGTCAATAATTTATATACTAAATCATAGTGACTACCTCTAAATATAAAATCACTTTGAATAGTCTAAGTCAATGATGACAGTGATTTTTTTTTTTTTTTTTTTTTTTTTTTTGAGGCGGCGTTTCGCTCTTGTTACCCAGGCTGGAGTGCAATGGCACGATCTCGGCTCACCGCAACCTCCGCCTCCTGGGTTCAGGCAATTCTCCTGCCTCAGCCTCCTGAGTAGCTGGGATTACAGGCATGCGCCACCATGCCCAGCTAATTTTTTGTATTTTTAGTAGAGACGGGGTTTCACCATGCTGACCAGGATGGTCTCGATCTCTTGACTTCGTGATCCACCCGCCTTGGCCTCCCAAAGTGCTGGGATTACAGGCTTGAGCCACCGCGCCCGGCCCTGATCGTTGTTTTAAATCATAATTTACCCCAGTATGAGCCAATGAGGAAACATCTATTATAGGAGAGCTGAAAAATTTATTCCTACTCATAAAAAAAAGAACATGAAACATAGATATTCAATTTTCCATTGTATATTACACTTCTAACTGAATTGTGCTTATTGTAGGAGCTAAATTAATGAGAAAACCCAACGTGCTGTAGACTGTACAGCAGAAATATGAAAAGAATCTGTGCATTTAATGATGTCTTAAGCACAGAGTTAGAAACACTAAGAACTTTCCTAACATGTATTTATGTAAGATAATACATTTACATAATTTTTAAATCATATTAATTTACTTGTCTGTAATCTGGCTAAAAGACATTCAACCTAATACAAATGAGTACCTGTATCTGAAGAGCCGATTTATTAACATGTTTTCTCAGGCATCAACAAAAAAGCCACCCAATTATTTAGAAGGTTTTAAATAATTGTAATTGCAGAATAAGTAGACATAATAAATATAATAATCTCTATTGTTTGCATAAGAGTTCTTTGGAAGATAATTTAACAATACAAATAATATTAAAACAATTGTACACTCTGTCACCATAATCAGAATCCTAGAAAAATATTCAAGAAAATTATTCAAATGATTAAAAATACATTAAACTTAACAAGATAATTATGTCAGCTTTACTTTTAACAACTGGAAACTTTTAGCAACCTAATAATGCAACAATAATTGAATAATTAAACAAATTATGATAAACAAATTCAATGGTATATAATGCAGTCACCCAAGTTAGTACAATGACTACCTGAGAAAAAGATGTGATTGTATCATTTTAGATACAATATATATAATGAATTCTACCAAATTGAACTCTATAGTCTTACCAGTTTGGCGTTTTATCTCTTTTTCTTATTTCAGTTAGAACTGGAAAATAAAACCTCAGTTTTGTTTTAGTATATATTTAATTGCTTGAATGTTTTTTCTCATATGCTACATATTTTCTATTTTCTCAATTTTTTAATTTTATTATCAAAATTAATTTTTAATTCAAAGTATTAACTGTTTATTATATATAAAGCAGAAAATATAGAAAAGTATTTGAATCTTTTAACTATTAACAGTATTTATATATTTTCTTTTAGTCTTATTTCTATTCATATTTTTACTTATATAACTGTGTCATACATATATATAATTTGGTCATGTGAACGTAATGTAATTTGATTCATATTTTCTTTTTTGTTGGTATTCAAATTACTCAAGTTCTTGCTATGTTACTCTTATAAATACTGCTCTAATGGACATAATTCTGCCTTTTCATATATAAAGCCTTTTTAGTATTGGTTGCTTAGGCATGTGTTACTGATCCAAGGATTATGAACAATTTTGTTTCATAATATATATTAAAAATTGCTTTCTTAAAGAAAAAAAGAGTTCTTTTGAAGATATATGATTATATATCAAAGTTTAAACTAATATGTATTTACAAAAGCATGTACATACAAAATAGTGCTAATACTAAGAAAGAAAAACAACAGAAAATTTTTTTTAAAAATGTGGTAAATCTAAGCCATACTTTTGGCATATTCCTTACACTATGAATGTAATAATTGAAGTTTTTCACCATATTAAAAAATTATTATATACTTAAGACAAATAATTAGTAGCTTCCTGGATAGGGTGTTTATGGTAGCTTTGGTTAGAAAAGCAAATTTGAGAAAATATGTTATTACATTTTTAAAAATTAAACTGGTTAAAAATATTTCTAGTTATTCAATATTTCCAATTTTATTAATTTTATTCTTTAAAAAACCTGAACAGTACTTTTCTACTACAGTTGAATCCTGGAGATGTTGGAAAGAGCTAAATCACAAATTTTAAAAATCATTATCTTTTTATTTTTTTTTCACAATGTCAAATATACTTTTGAAACTGTGTTTATTTTTGTGTAAGTTCATTTTAACATATTTGGGTAAAGTTCTTCCTTGTAACAAAAAATGGGAAATAGCATTCTTAAAACTCTAATCTTAAAGATCAGAGCAAAGGATGGTTAACAAAAATAAATGAGGAAAATAATATTACTGATAAAGATCTGAAATAAACTCTGGGAACGTAAAGTTTATCCAAATTTTGTACCCAAAAAAGAGATACAAATATATCAAATGCATAAGAAGAGATGTTGTGGCTGCCTCAACAGGAGTAAAGACTGATGTAAGCTATAAACATTCCTGGTTCTGGGTCTTTCCGCACTATAACCCCATACCTGCCAATAAACAAACAAACAAACAAATCTACATTGAAGGAAGAATACAAAGAAACAACAAAGAAAACAGAATTTCTTCCAGTTCCTTGTCGCATCTACTCTCTTGCCATGCCCTCCAACAATTTCCTCCCTCTGTGTGCATATACTTTTCTCACAGCAACAGGTGGACCTTGTTTTATCTGCCCTTGAATCTGTGCAGGCCTTATGATTGGCCTTGATAATGAAATGTGTCAGAGTATGGGACATTCCATTCCAGCCTTAAAAGGACTGCCAGTTTTCACTTCATGCCTTTTAGAACTCAGTCATCACTCTGGGAGAAGCTCAAACCACATATAGAGACCAAGCAGTTAAGAAGACAGGTGTTTCATTTGGCAGCCCCAGTTAAGACTCCATCTAACTATTTGTACCAACCACCAGCTGTGTGAATGAGCCATTTTGGACATTTAAGCAAAGTTTTTTCATTTACTACAGCATACAGAATCCCCACAGAATCATGAAAAATCATAAAATTGCTACTTTTTAATTCACTAAATTGGGTGTTTGTAAAATATATACAACAACAGTTAACTAAATAAAACTTCTAGACCCACCTCCTATAAGAATCATTAGTTTCAACTTTGAGAATTGTCAATCTTAAAATTTAAATTGATGTTCTTTTGTATTTGTACAATCTAACTGAAAACATTTGTGTAGTTAAATAAGAGAAATAGGATGCTATTTGAAAGACACTGAACAGGGAATTTGGCAAAAAAGATAAATGACAATATTTCTGTCAATATCTTTGTACTGTATGATCACATTACAAATAATGAACTTTCCATTATTTGGTAGTGTCTGTAAAAATAACATGCTTTATGCATATATATTGTATCTAGTAGAGGATGCAGATGTTGAGAAAATAAAATCTGAAGGGATTTTTGGAAAAAGATAAACACTATAAAATTAAATTAAATTAAAATGGGTTTACAAAGAAAAGAAACACAGATGTACTTGGTAAGCTCCAAGGGAATGAGATTTTAAGAGCATTGTAAACTCAAATAATAAATTTATATCTTTTTTACAGGTGTTAGCCATTTGAATGTTTCAAGTAGTGAGCTGTCATATTTGAACCTAGGGGAAAGAATGTTTTATAAGAGTAATGGTATTAAAGTGATATATAGCTCTTCCACATGTGTTCATAAGAAAGTATCAGGATTTGGAATTACTTTTCTGACATAAATGCCTGGAAACTTGATAAAGTATTTGAAAAACATATATATACTAAGAGCAAATATTAAGTTTCCTTGCACAGCAAAATATTAGAAGTATTTAATTTATACATACGCTATTTGTTTGGTTTAGCCATTCTACAATATATACTAAATCTTCATGTTGTACACCATATAAAAGTTTTGTGTGTCAATTTTTAAAAATGTAAAAAAAATTTTTTCACAGATTTCAGGTAATAAGCAGCACTAAAAGAGTATTTTCTAAAATAAGGAGCATGCTGAATTGAGCTCTACCTTTGCCAGGACTTTCTGTCTGGAGTCAATTTTCACTAGATGATATAGGGAAATAGAACCTGGCATGCTCACTGAATTAAAGAGAGATAAATTTTAGTTCAGTGAAGCTAAACTGACTAGAATTTACAGGGTAGAATTCCAGAAAGGAGAGAGCTAGGTGGAGAAGGAATTTTTTAATTTGGATAGGGTTCTCTGTGAATCTTTTTCTATATGCCACCCTGCACATGCATAGGCTAGAAATCCATGAGACTGGGCAAAAGTTTGCAAGAAAAAAGAAAGAAAAGAAAAGAGAGTGAAAGAAAGAAAAAAAGAAAGAAAGAAAGAGAGAGAGAGAGAGAAAGGAAGAAGAAAAGAAAGAAAAAAGAAGAAAAGAAAGGCAGGGAAGTAAGAAGGAAGGGAGGGTGGAAAACAGAATGAAGAAAGAAAGAAAAGGAAGGAAGAATGGCAAAGGGAAAGGAAAAAGTAAAGGGAAAGAAGAAAACCATAAGACAATTCCCAGAGCATAGAATTGACATAAAAACAGACACACAGACCAATGTAACAGAGTAGAGAATTCTGAAACAAATCCTCACACCTACATCAACTCATTTTTTTTTTATAAAAGTGCCAAGAATGTACACTGGGAAAGGACAATTTTTTTCAATAAATGCTACTGGGAAAATTGGATATTCATATGAAGAAGAATAAAAGTAAACCCCTATCTCTGGCCATATACAAAAATCAAATCAAAATAAAGATTTAAATTTAAGACCCCAAACCATGAAACTCCTACAAGAAAGCATTGAAGAAAATTTCCAGAACATTGGTCTGGATAAAAATTTCTTGAGTAATACCCCACAAGCACAACCACTCAAAGCAAAAATGAACAAATGAGATTGCATCAAGTTAAAAAGCTTCTGCACAGCAAGGAAGCAATCAAAAAATTCAAGTTACAACCCACAGAATGGGAGAAAACATCTGCAAAATACCCATGTGGCAAAGGATTAATAACCAGAATATATAAGGAGCTCATACAACTCTATAGAAAAAAAGTCTACTAAATCAATCAAAAATGGGCAAAAGATTTGAATAGACATTTATCAAAAGAAGACATTCAAATAGCAAACAGGCATATAAAAAGGTGCTTGCTGGCCACAGTGGCTCACACTTGCAATCTCAGCACTTCAGGAGGCTGAGGCGGTTGGATCATGAGGTCAAGAGATCAAGACCATCCTGACCAACATGGTGAAAACCTGTCTGTACTGAAAATATAAAAACTAGCTGGGTGTGGTGACATGTGCCTGTAGTACCAGATACTTATGAGGTGGAGGCAGGAGAGTCGCTTGAACCTGGAAGATGGAGGTTGCAGTGAGCCATGATCTCGCTACTGCACTCCAGCTGGCGACAGAGTGAGACTCTGTCTCAAAAAAAAAAAAGAAAAGAAAAGTTGCTCAACGTCATTAATTGACCATCAGATAAATGCCACTCAGAAGTACAATGAGATGTTATCTTATCCCTGTTAAAATGGCTTATATCCAAAAATAGTCAATAACTAATGCTCTCAAGGATGTGGAGAAAAGGGAGCCCTTGTTCACTGTTGCTGGGAATGTAAATTAATATAACCTCTATGGATAACAGTTTGGAGGTTCTCAACAAAGCTTAAAAGAGAGCTACCATGTGACTCAGCAATCACTCTATTGCCTATATACTCAAAAGAAGGAAATCAGTATATTGAACAGATACCT
This sequence comes from Saguinus oedipus, assembly GCA_031835075.1. Lineage (NCBI taxonomy): Eukaryota > Metazoa > Chordata > Mammalia > Primates > Cebidae > Saguinus > Saguinus oedipus. The sequence goes on along the minus strand of CM063171.1, from coordinate 62,381,529 downwards.
TCACTCCAAGTTTGTTGCAGCACTGCTTGCAGTAGGTAAGATTTAGAAGCAACCTAAGTGTTCATCAATGGATGAATGGATTTAAAAGCTGTGCTACATATGTGCAATAAAGTACTAGTGAACCATAAGAATGAGGTCCACTGAATTGCAACAAAATAAGAAAATAAATGGAAATGAAGATCATTAGGTTAAGTGAAATAAGTCAAGCACAGAAAGAGGAACATCATATATTCTCACTTATTTGTGGAATCTAAAATTTAAAACAATTAAACTCACGGATATAGAAAGTAGAAGGAAGGTTAACGGAGACTGGGAAGAATAGTGAGGCATTGTGGGAGAGATGGAAATGGTTGATGGGTACAGAAAAAATAGAATGAATAAGATTTAATACTTAATAGCATAACAGGGTGACTATAGAGTAATTACTTAAGAGTAGATTTTTTTTTTTTTTTTTTACTAAATTAGTTATTTTAAAAACCTACTCTTAAACCAACAAAGACCAAAAGAGACAAAGAAGGACATTACATAATGGTAAAAGGATCAATGCAACAAGAAGAGCTAATGATCCTAAATATATACACACCCAATATAGGAGCACCCAGATGCATAAAGCAAGTTCTTAATGACTTACAAAGAGACTCAGACTCCCACACAGTAATAGTGGGAGACTTTAACACTCCACTGTCAATATTAGACAGATCAATGAGACAGAAAATTAACAAGAATATCCAGGACTTGAACTCAGACCTGGACCAAGCAAACCTAATAGACCTTTACAGAACTCTCCACCCCAAATCTACAGAATATACATTCTTCTCAGCACCACATTACACCTACTCTAAAACTGACCACATAATTAGAAGTGAATCACTCCTCAGCAAATGCAAAATAACGGAAATCATAACAAACAGTGTCTCAGACCACAGTGCAATCAAGTTAGAACTCAGAATTCAGAAACTAACTCAGAACTGCACAGCTTCATGGAAACTGAACAACTGGCTCTTGAATGTTGACTGGATAAACATTAAAATGAAGGCAGAAATAAAAATGTTCTTCAAAACCAATGAGAACAAAGACACAACATACCAGAATCTCTGGGACACATTTAAAGCAGTCTCTAGAGGAAAATATATAGCAATAAATGCACAGATGAGAAACAAGGACAGATCTAAAATTGACACTCTATCATCAAAATTAAAACAGTTAGAGGACCAAGGCAAAAAAAAAATAATAATTGCAAAACCTAGCAGAAGACAAGGAATAACTAAGATCAGAGCTGAACTTAAGGAGATAGAGACACAAAAAACCTTCAAAAAAATCAATAAAGTCAGGAGATGATTTTTCAAAAAGATCAACATAATAGACAGACCACTAGCCAGATTAATAAAAAAACAAAAGAGAGAATAACAAAATAGATGCAATAAAAAACGATAAAGGGGATATCCCCACAGATTCCACAGAAATTCAAACCATCATCAGAGATTATTACAAACAACTCTATGCACATAAACTAGTAAACCTGGAAAAATGGATAAATTCCTGAAAACTTGCATGCTTCCAAGCCTGAACCAGCAAGAAGTCGAAACCCTGAATAGACAAATAACAAGGTCTGAAGTTGAGGCAGCAATTAAGAGCCTACCATCCAAAAAAGCCCAGGTCCAGATGGGTTCACAGCTGAATTCTACCAGACATACAAGAGGAGCTGGTAACATTCCTTCTGAAACTATTCCAAATAATCCAAAAAGAGGGAATGCTTTCCAAATCATTTTATGAGGCCAACATTACCCTGATACCAAAACCTGACACAGACTCAACAAGAAAAGAAAACTTCAGGTCAATATCCATGATGAATATAGATGCAAAAATATTCAATAAAATACTGGCAAGCCAATTGCAACAGAACATCAAAAAGCTTATCCACCATGATCAAGTAGTATTCATCCCAGGGATACAAGGCTGGTTCAACATATGCAAATCTATAAATATAATCCATCATATAAACAGAACCAAAGACAAAACCCACATGATTTTCTCAATAGATGCAGAGAAGTTCTTTGAGAATATTCAGCAGCCCTTTACGCTAAAAACTCTCAATAAACGAGGTATCCATGAAACATATCTCAAAATAATTAAAGCTATTTACAAAAAACCCACAGTCAATATCATATTGAATGGGCAAAAAAATAGAAGCATCTCCTACGAAAACTGGCACTAGACAAGAGTGCCCTCTCTCATCATTCTTATTCAACATAGTATTGGAAGTTTTAGCCAGAGTAATTAGGCAAGAAAAAAAAAAGGTATTCAATTAGGAAAAGAGTAAGTCAGATTGTGTCTATTTGCAGACAACATGATTGTATATTTAGAAGACCCCATTGTCTAAGCCCAAAATCTCCTTAAGTTGATAAGCAACTTCAGCAAAGTCTTAGGATACAAAACTAAAACTCACAAACATCCCTATACACCAAAACCAACAAAAAGAGAAATAAGTCATCAGTGAACCTCCATTCATAATTGCCACAAAGAGAATGAAATACCTAGGAATACAACTAACAAAGAATATGAAAGACCTCCTCAAGTAGTACTACAAACAACTGCTCAAGGAAATAAGAGAGAACACAAACAGATGAAAAAACGTTCCATGCTCATGGTTAGGAAGAATCAATATTATGAAAATGGCCATACTGTCTAAAGTAATTTATATATTCAGTGCTGTCCCCATCACACTACTATTGACCTTCTAAACAGAATTGGAAAAAAAAAAAACTACCCTAAACTTAATATGGAACCAAAAAGGAGGCTGCATAGCTAAGACAATCATTAGCAAAAAGAACAAAGATGGAGACATCATGCTACCTGAGTTCAAACTATAGTACAAGACTACAGTAATCAAAACAGCATGATACTGGTACCAAAACAGAGAAATAGACCAATGGAACAGAACAGAGGCCTCAGGAGTAATGCCACATGCCTTCAGTCATCTGATCTTTGACAAACCTGATCTGAAAAAAAAAACAAGCAATGGGGAAAGGATTCCCTGTTTAATAAATGGTGTTGGGACAACTGGCTACCAATGTGCAGAAAGCAGAAACTGGACCCCTTCCTGACACCTTACACTAAAATTAACTCCATATGAATTAAAGATTTAAACATAAGACTTAACACCATAAAAATCCTAGAAGAAAACCTAGGCAATGCCATTCAGGACATAGGCATAGGCAAGGACTTCATAACTAAAAGACCAAAAGCAATGTCCACAAATGCTATAATAGATAAATGGGCTCTAATGAAACTTAACAGCTTCTGCACAGCAAAATAAACTATCATTAGAGTGAACTGGCAACCAAGAGAATGGGAAAAAATTTTTGCAAGCTACCCATCTGACAAATGACTAATAATCAGAATCTACAAAAAACTAAAACAAATATACAAGAAAACACAAAACAAGACAAAAAACTCATCAAGAAGTAGGCAAAGAATATGAACAGACTCTTCAAAAGAAGACATTTGTGCTGCTAACAAATATGAAATAATGTTCATCATCACTGGTCATTAGAGAAATGCAAATCAAAACCACATTGAGATACCAACTCATGCCAGTTAGAATGGCAATCATTAAAATATCTGGAGACAACAGATGCTAGAAAAAATATGGAGAAATAGGAACACTTTTACAGTGTTGGAGGGAACTTAAATTAGTTCAACCATTGTGAAAGACAGTGTGGTGATTTCTCAAGGATCTGGAAATAAAATACCATTTGACCCAGCAATTCCATTACTGGGTATACACCCAAAGGATTATAAATCATTCTATTATAAAGACTCATGCACACATATGAACATATGAACATATGGTGACACTTTTTACAATATCAAATACTTGGAGTCAACCCAAATGCCCATCAATGATAGACTGGATAAAGAAAATATAGTATATATACACCATGAAATACTATGCAGCCAATAAAAAGGATGAATTTTTGTCCTTTGCAGGGACATGGATGAATCTGGAAACCATAATTCTCAGCAAACTCACACAAGTACAGAAAACCAAACAGGGGACGGATAGCAGAATGTGGGGAGATTGGAGAGTAATAACATTGGGAGAAATACCTAAAGTAGGTGATTGGGGAATGGATGCAGCAAACAACCATGGCATGTGTATAACTATGTAACAAGTCTGCAATATCTGTACATGTACCCCAGAACTTAAAGTAAAACAAAACAAAACAGAACAAAACAATAACAACAAAAAACTAGTAAAAAAAAAAGGTTTTGCTATGATCTATCAACTAGAAAGAGAATGGGCCCAAGATATACAAGCTTTTGGGTTCCCTGGGCCACATTGGAAAAAAAAGAATTGACTTGGGCCACATATAAAATGCATTTAACACTAACAATAGCAGATGAGCTTAAAAGAAAAAAAAAAGTCCATCCATAATTTTTATGATATCTGCCACCAAAGATAAGCAAAAGTGTTCTCACATTAAAAGGGTTGGACAGGATGTGTTCTAGAAAGATGGCACTGTAGGAGCAGCTCAGGATTGCAGCTACCAGTGAAAGCAAAGAGGGTGAGTGGATGCTGTATTTCCAGATAGATCTTTATTGCTCACAGACCAGGAGATTCCCAGGTGGAGGAGCCCCACCGGTTGCCAGCATGGCTGTTTTGGCTGGTGCGGCTGTTTTGGCCAGCGCTGCAGCACAGTGGCTCTCCGTACAAAATACACTGGTCTGGTCGCCCTGTTAAACTGGCAATTGGAAATCTGGGAAGGCAGATTAGCTCATTCATCTGATTAAATGGGACTGAAACATAAAGCCAGGCCAGGAGATTCCCAGGCAGCCATGTTGTTTCAGCTGGCACAGTGGGTTGCCACATGGGAAATCACACAGATCCTGGTGCCCTTTCAGCAGGCAACTGGAACACCTGGGAGAGAGTCAACCATTCAACTTAAATAAAAAGGGCTCTGAGGCAGGGAGCCAGGTTATCAGGCTCAGCAGGTCCCATGCCCACAAAAACAAATAAACAAACAAAAAAACAGCAATTGGAGATGCTTGGGTTTGAGAGTTTCACAGCAAGCACAGCTAAAACCGGGATGGCCCAGCTTTGTGGGGGAGGGGCGTCTGCCATTACTGAGGCACTCCACCCCTACAGAGGTAGTCTGCTATTGTTGATGCAGCCTGCCATTGATGAGGCAACCTGCCATTGCCGAGGAAACCCAGCATAACAAAGAGAGTCTGCCATTACAGAGGTGGGCCAACATTGCTGAGGCAGTTCTAACCACACCTGTATAAACATAAACAGGACTGCAGGGAAATACACAGGGCAGCAGGGTGGAGCCAGCAGCAGGGTGGAACCCACAGCCTCTCAGCAAAGCCTCTGCAGGCAGTGACTAGGCTGCCTCCTTGCTGGGCAGGAAAGCCCTAAAAAAAAAAAAAAAAAAGGCAGCGATGCAATGGTTACTCATAAATAAAGCCCTAACTCCCCAGGACAGAGCAACTGGGGAGAAAAAGTCTGCTGCAGCAGACTTAAATGTACCTGCCTAGGAGCTCTGAACGAACAACAGAGCTCACAGCTCAGCACTTGAGCTTCTATAAAGAACAGACTATCTCCTCAAGCAGCTCCCTGATCCCCGCATATCCGAAGAGTCATTTAACAAAGGACTGATCAGACTGACATTTGGTGGGCATCATTCTGGGACAAAGATAGCAGAAGAAGAAACTGGTAGCAACCCTTACTGTTCTGCAGCTGCTGCAGGTGACCCCCAGGCAAGCAGGGCCCGGAGTGGACCTCAGCAGTCCTACAGCAGAGGGGCCAGACTGTTAGAAGGAAAACTAAGAAACAGAAATAACTTCATCATCAACAATCTGGACATCTATTGAGAGATCCAATCTGAAAATCAGCAACTACACAGAGGACAGGTAGATAAATCCACAAAAATGGGAAGAAACCAGTGCAAAAAGAAGGAAAATGCCTGAAACCAGAACACCTCGCCTCCTACAAGAAATCACAACTCCTCACCAGCAAGGGAACAAAGCTGGACGAGAAAGAGTTGATGAAATGACAGAATCATACTTCAGAAGGTGGGTCATGAGAAACTTCCATGAGCTAAAAGAACATGTTCTAACTCAATGCAAAGAAACTAAGAACATTGAAAAAAGATTTGAGGAAATGATAACAAGAATGGACAACTTAGAGAGGAATATGAGTTAATTGATGGAGCTGAAAAACACAACATGAACTTCATGAAGCATGCAAAAGTTTCAACAGCCGAATTGACCAAGCAGAAGAAAGGATATCAGAGGTCAAAGATCAACTCAATGAAATAAAATGAGAAGGCATGATTAGAAAAAAAGTGCAAAAAGGAATGAACAAAATCTCCAAGAAATGTGGGACTATCTGAAAAGACCTAATCTACGTTTGATAGGTGTACCTGAATGTGACAAAGAGAATGAATCCAAGCTGGAAAATACTCTTGAGGATATTATCCAGGAAAACTTCCCCAACCTAGAAGGGCAGGCCAATATTCAAATCCAGGAAATACAGAGAACACCACAAAGATATCCCTCAAGAAGAGCAACCCCAAGTCACATAATCTTCGGATTCACAAGGGTTGAAATGAAGGAGAAAATGCTAGGGGCAGCCAGAGAGAAAGGTCTGGTTACCCACAAAGGGAAGCCCATCAGACTCACAGCAGATCTCTCAGCAGAAACCCTGCAAGCCAGAAGAGAGTGGGGGCCAATATTCAACATCCATAAAGAAAATAACTTGCAATCCAGAATTTCATATCCAGCCAAACTAAGCTTCATAAGTGAAGGAAAAATAAAATCCTTTGTGAACAAGCAAGTACTCAGAGATTATGTCACCACCAGGCCTGCTTTACAAGAGCTCCTGAAAGAGGCACTACACATAGAAAGGAACAACCAGTACCAGCCAGTCCAAAAACATGCCAAATGCTAAAGAGCATCAACCAAATGAAGAATCTGCATCAACTAATGAGCAAAACAGCCAGCTAGAATCAAAATGGAAGTATTAAATTCACACATAATAATATTAACCCTAAATGTAAATGGTCTAAATGCACCAATCAAAAGACACAGACTGGCAAATTGGATAAAAAGCCAAAACCCATCGGTGTGCTGTATCCAGGAAACCCATCTCACATGCAAGGATACACAAAGGCTCAAAGTAAAGGGATGGAGGAAGATTTACCAAGCAGATGAAGATTAAAAAAAAGCAGGAGTTGCAAGTCTTGTCTCAGATAAAATAGACTTTAAAGCAACAAAGATCAAAAGGGACGAAGAAGGACATTACATAATGGTAAAATGATCGACACAGCAAGAAGAGCTAACAATCCTAAATATATATGGACCCAATACAGGAGCACCCAGATATATAGGGCAAGTTCTTAATGACTTACAAAGAGACTTAGACTCCCACACAATAATAGTGGGAGACTTTAACACTCCACTGTTAATATTAGACAGATCAACCAAACAGAAAATTAACAAGGATATCCAGGACTTGAACTAAGACCTGGAGCAAGCAAACCTGATACACATTTACAGAACTCTCCACCCCACATCCACAGAATATACATTCTTCTCAGCACATCACATCACACTTACTCAAAAATTGATTATATAATTGGAAGTAAATCACTCCTCAGCAAATGCAAAATAACGGAAATCATAACAAACAGTCTCTCAGACCACAGTGAAATCAAGTTAGAACTCAGAATTCAGAAACTAACTCAGAACTGCACAGCTTCATGGAAACTGAACAACTGGCTCTTGAATGTTGACTGGATAAACAATGAAATAAAGTCAGAAATAAAGAAGTTATTTGAAACCAACGAGAATGAAGACACAACATACCAGAATCTCTGGGACACTTCTAAAGCAGTCTCTAGAGGAAAATATATAGCAATAAGTGCCAACATGAGAAGAGTGGAGAGATCCAAAATTGACACCCTATTGTCAAAATTGAAAGAGCTAGAGGAGCAAAATCAAAAAAACTCAAAACCTAGCAGAAGACAAGAAATACCTAAGATCAGAGCAGAACTGAAGGAGATAGAGACGAAAAACCCTTCAAAAAATCAATAAATGAAAGAGCTGATGTTTTGAAAAGATCAACAAAATAGACCACTAGCCAGATTAACAAAAAACAAAAGAGAGAATAACCAAATAGATGCAATAAAAAACGATAGTGGGGAAATCACTACAGATTTCACAGAAATTCAAACCATCATCAGAGAATACTACAAACAATTCTATGCACGTAAACTAGTAAACCTGGAAGAAATGGATACATTCCTGGACACTTGTGTCTTCCCAAGCCTAAACCAGGAAGAAGCTGAAACTATGAATAGACCAATAACAAGATCTGAAGTTGAGGCAGCAATTAACAGCCCACCACACAAAAAAAGCCCAGGTCCAGATAGGTTCACAGTCGAATTCTACCAGAGACACAAAGAGGAACTGTTACCATTCCTTCTGAAACTATTCCAAATAATAAAAAAAGAGAGAATTTTTTCCAAATCATTTTATGAGACCAGCATCATCCTGATACCAAAACCCGGCAGAGTCTCAACAAGAAAAGAAAACTTCAGGCCAATATCCATGATGAACATAGACGCAAAAATCTTCAATAAAATACTGGCAAGCCAATTGCAACAGCACATCAAAAAGCTTATCCACCATGATTGAGTAGGATTCATCCCGGGGATGAAAGGCTGGTTCAACATATGCAAGACTATAAACATAATTCACCACATAAACAGAACCAAAAACAAAAACCACATGATTATTTCAATTGACGCAGAGAAGGTCTTTGACAAAATTCAACAGCCCTTTATGATAAAACCCTCAATAAACTCAGTATTGATGGAATGTATCTCAAAATAAGAAAAGCTATTTATGACAAACAACAGCCAATATCATACTCAATGGGCAAAAGCTGGAAGGATTCCCTTTGAAATCTGGTACTAGACAAGGATGCCCTCTCTCACCACTCCTATTCAATATAGTACCAGAAGTTCTAGCCAGAACAATCAGGCAAGAAAAACAAATAAAGGGTATCCAAATAGGAAAGGAGGAAGGCAAATTGTCTCTATTTGCAGACGACATGATAGTATATCTAGAAGACCACATTGTCCCAGCCCAAAAACTCCTGAAACTGATAAGCAACTTCAGCAAAGTCTCAGGATAAAAAATCAATGTGCAAAAATAGCAAGCATTCCTATACACCAATAACAGACTTAAAGAGAGCTAAGTTAAGAACGAACTGCCATTCACAATTGCTACAAAGAGAATAAAATACCTAGGAATACAACTCATAAGGAACGTAAGGGACCTCTTCAAGGAGAACTACAAACCACTGCTCAATGAAATAAGAGAGGACACAAACAGATGGAGAAACATTCCATGTTCATGGTTAGGAAGAATCAATATCAGGAAAATGGCCATACTGCCCAAAGTAATTTACAGATTTAATGCTATTTCCATCAAGCTACCATTGACCTTCTTCAACGAACTGAAAAAAACCACCTTGAAGTTCATATGGAACCAAAAGAGAGCATGCATAGCCAAGTCAATTCTAAGCAAAAAGAACACAGCAGGAGGCATCACACTACTGGACTTCAAACTATACTATAAGGCTACAGTAATCAAAACAGCATGGTACTGGTACCAAAACAGAGATATAGACCAATGGAACAGAACAGAGGCATCGGAGGCAACACAACATATCTACAACCATACAATCTTGGATAAACCTGACAAAAACAGGCAATGGGGTAAGTGTTCCCTGTTTAATAAATGGTGTTGGATAAACTGGCTAGTCATGTGCAGAAAGCAGAAACTGGACTCCTTCCTGACACCTCACACTAAAATTAACTCCAGATGGATTAAAAACTTAAACATAAGACCTGGCACCATAGAAACCCTAGAAGAAAATCTAGGCAAAACCATTCAGGACATAGGAGTAGGCAAGGACTTCATGACCAAAACACCAAGAGCATTGGCAACAAAAGCCAAAATAGACAAATGGGACCTAATCAAACTCCACAGCTTCTGCACAGCAAAAGAAACAGTAATAAGAGTGAATCAGCAAACAATAGAATGAAAAAATTTTTTTGCAGTTTACCCATCTGACAAAGGGCTGATATCCAGAATTTACAAAGAATTCAAACAGATTTACAAGAAAAAAACAAACAAGCCCATTCAAAAATGGGCAAAGGATATGAACAGACACTTTACAAAAGAAGACATACATGAGGCCAACAAACATATGAAAAAATGCTCATCTTCTCTGGTCATTAGAAAAATGCAAATCAAAACTACATTGAGATATCATCTCACACCAGTTAGAATGGTGATCATCAAAAAATCTGGAGACAGCAGATGCTAGAGAGGATGTGAAGAAATAGGAACACTTTTACACTGCTCGTGGGAGTATAAATTAGTTCAACCATTGTGGAAGACAGTGTGGCAATTCCTCAAGGACCTAGAAATAGAAATTCCATTTGACCCAAAAATCCCATTACTGGGTATATATCCAAAGGGCTATAAATCGTTCTACTATAAGGACACATGCACAGGAATGTTCACTGCAGCACTGTTTACAATAGCAAAGACCTGGAACCAACCCAAATGCCCATCAATGATAGACTGGACTGGGAAAATGTGGCACATATACACCATGGAGTATTGTGCAGCAATCAAAAATGATGAGTTCGTGTCCTTTGTAGGAACATGGATGAATCTGGAGAACATCATTCTCAGCAAACTGACACAAGAACAGAAAATGAAATACTGCATGTTCTCACTCATAGGTGGATGATAAACAATGAGAACACATGGACACAAGGAAGGGGGTACTACACACTGGGGTCTATTGGTGGGAATAGGGGAGGGACAGCACAGGGGGGAGTTGGGAAGAGATAGCATGGGGAGAAATGCCAGATGTGGGTGAAGGGGAGGAAGGCAGCAAATCACACTGCCACATGTGTACCTATGCAACTATCTTGGATATTCTGCACATGTACCCCAAAACCTTAAATGCAATAAAAAAATAAAAGGGTTGAACAAAGGAAACTTTCATAATTGTAAAAACCTGAGTTGCAAAGCATATATGCCAAAAAAAAAAAAAGAAAGAAAAAAAGACAAGGCAATGGGCTTCTGTGATAGTTCATTTTATGACTCAACTCAACTCAGTAAAGGACTACTAAGATAGCTGGTAAGACATTATTTCTGGATGTGTCTTTGAGGATATTTCCAAAATATAATAGCATTTAAATCAGCAGGCACAATAAAGAAGATTCATCCTCATCAATGTGGTTGCTCATCATCAAATCCATTGAAACTCTACCCAAATAGAACAAGCAGGAAGAAAAGGATAGAATTATATCTACACTCTAGAGCTGGGATATCCATCTTCTCCTGTACTTGGGCATTGCATCTCCTATTTAACTTCAGATTGGGAGCCTTCACTGAGCCAGTTAATTTCAGACTGGCTTTAGTCAACCATGCAGATTGTGCTTCCTAGAGTCTAAAGTGCTGAGAACCATGCATATTGATTCACTTTCTCTGAAGTACCTAAACTAATCCAGTTTTTTTATATTCTTGAGAGCTGGAGAACTTAGAAATAGCTAACAGATATTCACCTTTAAATGGAGAGGTCCCCAAAAACGTATAAAGTTTAATGGCATGCTTTGAGAATAGCAACCAAAATAAGAAACCACCTTTATAGTTTCCAATTCACTGATGAATGCAGAGAGCACTGGAAATTCAGTAAGTTTTAGAATGCTTTTATTTCATAAACTCTGGCAATTTACTACTGAATTTTGCTTCTATTTTAACATGCAATTTGACATTTCAACAGTATAAAAATTTGAGAAAGTTAAATCCAAATTAAACAGAACAGGAAATTTGTCAACAACAACAAAAGTTCTGGATAAAAGTTGAAGGAGACCAGGTGCAGGGGCTGATGCCTGTAATCTCAGCATTTTAGGAGACCAAGACAGATGGAGCACTTGAGGTCAGGAGTTCAAGACCACCCTGGCCAACATGGTGAAACCCTGTCTATACTAGAAATACAAAAGAGTTAGCTGGGCATGGTAGTATGCTTCTGTACTTCCAACTACTATGGAGGCTGACACAAGAGAATTGTTTGAACCTGGGAGGCAGAGGTTGCAGTGAGCTGAGATAATGCCAAAGCACTCCAGCCTGGATGATAGATGAGAGTCTGTCTCAAAAAACCAAACCAAAACCAAGCAAAAATTTGAAGGAGAAAAAGGATTGCCATATTTTATAAAATTTAGTAAGTTCAAATGTTATAACATTCATAATAAGAAAGAAAAAAGAAGCCCTAGAGATTCAGTCTCAAAACCTCTTATTCCTACACAGCAACTAACTCCTATAGAAATATGACACAAAGAAAATCATTAAAATCAAAATTTATATAAATATAAAATAGAATATAAAACAGAATAATTGCCTTATAAATAAGAAATCACGAACTATATACTCACAAAAGATAAAACTGTAATGTTTTAATGTAATTTAAAAAGTTTTTATATAAAACTTAAATCTGTATTATAATTTTTAAAACTCAAAAATGAGATGATTTGACAAAAGAAAGACTCGAGGACAGAGCATTCAAAGGCCAAAAATAAATTGGAAATGAAAGAGAAAAATCAGTTTGGAAATACTGTTTGAAATATGAAGAAAACAAGAGTAATTAACTCTGCATAAAATACTGTATCAAAAATGTAGGATAACAATGTAGAAAAACCCCACATTTAAAATGAGATTAAAATAATTGTAGAGAAAGTAGTAAGTATAGAGAATAAATAAAGAGAAACCAATATATGCATAATAGGAAGCTGTAAACAATAAAATCAAAGCTAGAGAACAATGTGAAAGAAAAGTCTTGGGACCCTAAAATAAGCCAAAGGGAAAAGTCAAATTGGGAACTGTGTTGGGCAAACCGACCTTCCATTCTATTTTTAAAATAAGACAGCTACAGAGATTAAAAATAATGATAAAGCTATGAAACCTCCCTAACAATTTGCCCACAAAGAAATTCCTTGTGAACAAAAAGGCAGAATTCAAAGTAATCCCTCTGTTCAAATGAAATAAATACATACTTTTTTTTTTTTCTTTCCCTTTTGTTTCACTAAGCCAGGCCAAGATATAAGTGATTATTTCTGTAGATTGTGCATTCATTGAAAGACTAATCAGAAACTCAAAAAAATACAACAATTTGTCTCTTATCTTCCTATGACCTGGAAGGCCTTTCCCTGCTTCAAGTTTTCCCACCTCCTGGACCCAAACAATGTTAAATTTTACATATATTAATTGATGTATCATGTCTCCCTAAAATGTATAAAACCAGCTGTGCCCCAACTACCTTCGGTGCATTTCTTCAGGACTTCCTGAGGCTGTCACAGGTGTATTATTAACCTTAGAGAAATAAACTTTCTGAATTGACTGAGACCTATCTCAGATAGTTTTTGCTTACAATAAATATGCAGTCATATACTCTTGTATGTTTAAGAGAATTTGATTGTAACTTAAATTTAAGATATATAAGGGAATAACTAACTTAACATTGTATTTTGTCTTAAAATTTTTTAAAAGGTATTCATGATTCTGCAATATTCAAGAGCATGTTAGGTTTACAGTAGTTTCAAATTATATGTATTTGTATTTATAAAATTTATTTAAGTTATCAGAAAACTGTTGTATCTGAAAATTAAATTCTAAAGAACAATTTAAATAAATATGCAAATTCTGTTTATATATTTAAACAGAAGTTTTGATATTAATTTATAGGTGAGAATAAAATTATTAAATGTTAAAGTTAATTAAAATATGCTAGACTCATGCACAGTCTGCTAAGATTTGCAAGCTGAATGTCAAAACCTACAAAAGAAGTCAAGTTTTGAAACAGAAACTTCCACAAATTGAATGCTACTTAAATTCCTGAGCAGACTTTCTATATTCAAAAACCACCCTTATGACAAAAAAACTTGTATCAATAAGCTTAGGAGGCTTTAGTTCTTAAGACATAATTTTACCCAGGAACGTGTAGATATGACTTGTCCAGGAGGCTGTCTACGAAGATGGTCACTTATCTTAGTAATTAAAATAAGAAAAAGGGTACTTGTGCATTGTAGAATGTTTTTTCCTCCCTTTGCTATAATTTCCTGTAGTAAGTTGTTCTGTGAAAAATACATACTGCTTAGAAGAAGGACCTTAGCTATAACTTTCATTTTGCAATGCAGAATTAGTGCAATACTAAAAGAGAAAGCAAAGTTCAGAACATTTAGGCCAGAGGCTATGAGCCTGCCTCATTAGCACTTCAACTGATCACTCTAGAGGAATTAGCATCAATTTGAATGATGTGGGCAGTGACCTCTTCTTGGGAGCAGCTATTCCACTTTCCCTTTTTTTGAACTACTTACATGAAAGAGACAACTACTTCTTCAAGAGATGCCCTGATGGAGTATTATCCCACAGCACCAAATCTGTGAGAGAGGAGTGATCATTTACTTTTAAAAAAGAAGGCTATATTGTCTCAAACACACACATCGCCACATAGACACTAGTATTTCAATATACAAACCTGCAAGTTTTCCTTAATTCAGGAAGTATAATGTTGATTTACAGAAAATGGACTTTAAATTTAGAGAAAAAAACATGGAAATCAATTTAGAATATTAAACCTGTGGAAAATTTCAAAGGTTATGATCTTTACTCTCTCACTATAGTGTCTATAACACAAAATACATTAAATGAATTTCTCATTTTTACAACACTCTTTGAGCCTAGAAAAAACATGCTTGGCTTCTAGTACAGTGTTTATTTTTACTTAATAATTGTAGAACCAAAATTAGATTATTCTGTGAATACACACAAATTAGATGACACATAATACGTAATATTCTAGTGGTTTTACAAGTCTCAGGAATCCTCTTTGGAGCATGTTTGTAGAAACTATATACTGTAACTATGTCAATTTCTTCCTCTTATTTAAGGAGATGTACGTTTCCATTAAGTTTACAAATAAATTATGAGATATTCTGGCTTACTTTCCTATTTTATATATCCTTGCCCTCATTTAATTTATCCTAACATAAATAATTTAAAGTTGGGAGCTGACTGTTAAGTGTGCATGAGAGATGGAAGTATTGAACTTAACATAGAAAACTTGGAGCTTATCCAAAGCAAGAAACATGATTCCTGTGCTGTCTTCTGTACCTCTAGGGTAAAATCCTATTCTTGTTTCCAAATCTCTTCCTCCTGACAGAAAGAACTGGGTAATCATCCAACTCGAGCCAAGTTTTCCATCATTCAGTTGATTTCCCCTTCTGAAAAGACGTACATTTGGCTCATAACAGCTTGAACTACTGTGTCAAGAGCACAATGGGATTTCAAAGCAGGTTGGCCATAGGCTTCTCAAAATAACAGACAAGGGCAAAGAGCTTTCTTCTTTTCAAAAAAGTACCACTGACCTCACTCTCCATCTTATAAAACAATTCCTGCAGTAACTTGTTACAAGTGATTTTTCTTGAATTTGTGACCTTTAAATTCATGTGTGGATGTGCACCAAGAAAGGCTGGTCTCATGAGATATAGTGAGTGAAATATTTAAGAACCTTGGTTGTCTGAGGAGAAGGATGCATACGGAAGGTCATGAATTGCTTGGATTTTTTTGGCAATGCTGTTTTAATCAAGTGTAGTTCTTCATTCAATTTGCAAGCCGCTCTCATAGAGTAGATATATAATCTTCCATTTAAATAGGCTGAAGATTGGAAAGAGTTGGACCAGGAAACCCGTTTTAGGACTCTAGAGCCTTTTCCATAAGCAAGAAACTGTTACAGGAATCCCAATGAGGCTCCTCAGTACATCAATTACATATTTTGAAGTGTGAAAATACAAGTAGAGAAATTAAAATTCAAAGTAAAATTAAACAAAGGCATAATGGCACTCTAAGGAGACCAGAAGAGCCAGTAGAGAGTTTCTTTATTACAGATATTTTGCATTTTCTTAGAGTAGAATTTCTCATCTTAAGCCATATAAATTGGACTTTTAATGTTTGAGCTTTGTTACCCAACTGCTTTCCAGGATATCTATTTTGATTTTGAAGATCGGTAGACTCTTTTCCTCCCACTGTCTTAATTTCAGTCCCTTCTCACTCTCTTCATTACAGAGTCAAACACAAAATTTTTGAAAGTCTATTTTCTAAGTACCTCTCTGTCTTAGTTTGCTTAGACTGCCATAACAAAATACTGAAGACTGGAGGCTAGAAGTACAGTAGATCATGGTGTCAGCAGATCTGGCTTCTTCTGAGACCTTTCTCCTTGACTTGCAGATCATTGCCTTCTTTTTTTTTTTTGCCTTCTAGCTGTGTACTCAGATGATTGTTTCTCTGTGTATACAACCTGGTGTCTTCTGTGTGTCCAGTGTCTTTCTTTTTTACAAGGACACTAGGGACATAAAATTAGGGCCCATCCAAATGGCCTAACTTTAACTTACTTTAACTATTGTTAGGTACTGGGATCAACATATAAATTTTGAGGGACGTATAATTTAGCCCATCACATCCTCTGTCAATAAACTCTAAGATATTTAAATGAATAAAAGACAGTTATTTCCTTTTGTTATTCCTACTAGTTCACGGAGATATAATTAATATTTGCAATAATTACTCTTCAGTTTACAAATCTAACTCTAGTAAATATTACATTATCTAACCCCACTTTTAATATGCTGTTTAATTTTCATCTTATTTTTATACAAATATCAAGATCTTTTATATATATGCACACATGCACATATATATGCACACATGTACATATATATACATGCATGGCATTTTATTTTACAAAATTCCAATTATATCTCTTTTTAAAAATTTTTATGTGCTTATCTTTTTCCATGTCGCATATGACAAATCTTGTGTGAGAGAGTTGAATAAAAGCCGTGATACTAAATATATTGACCTCATTCCTATCTCAGAGAGAAAGTCATATTTCATCTTTAAGTATGATGTTTTCTATAAATTTTTAAATTACTTTTATCAGACAGAAGAAGCTTTTTAAGTTTAATACTAGAATTTGTTATAAATGAATGTTAAAATTATATCAAATGCTTTCATTCTGACAATTGAGGCGATGGTATAAATAACCTTTTATCTTCTATTAATGTAGGATTTGAACAGATATTTGGATGTTAAACCTATTTTGCTTTTTGGAATCAGCACCATTTCTTGTAATGTATTATTCTTGTCAGATCATGTGGTTATTTAGAATACCTATGTTTGCTTAGGAAATTTACTGTTATTGTAAGTATGATTACAATATTCTGGTCATATTTTGTTACCAAAGTGATGCTGCTCTCATAAATGTATTAGAATGTGCTCTTTCCTTAGCTATTTTCTGTAAGAAAGTAATTTACCCATCACTTAAATATTGGATAGAATTCATCAGTAATGAAAATCATCAATATTTGCAGTTTTGTTTGTGGAAAAATGTTTAATTCCAGAGTCTAAATTAAGCATTATTAAATTAAACAAATTCAGTGTAATATATGTTTTCCTCTTGTTAGCTTTAGTAAATTTGGCAATTGTTTGATTTATTCAAATTTATCTAAACTTTAATGTTGTCCTTAGTACCCTTCTACTATCTTTTAGAATTATTAGTGTCTGTAGGTTATTTTCAATTCATGCCGAATGCTGGTTTTTTGTATGTTATTTTTTTCTTATTCAGTCTTGTCATGTATTTATTTGTTATATTAATATTTTTCCAAAAACATCTTTTGTCTTTGACATCTTCTGTTGAATGATAATTTTATATTTTATTAATTTTTTATCATATATATTTTCATTATATTAATCTCACATTACTTTATTTCACTGATGCTTTAATAATTTCTTGAGATAGATGAGGGTTGATAAACTTTTTCTTTAAGGACAATATAGGAAATATTTTAGTCTCTGTGGGCTATACAGTCTATGTCTAAACTCTCAAACTTTGCGAATGTAGTGTATTGTATTCATAGACTAATAAATGAGTGGTTGTGTTTCCATAAAACCGTATTTTCGTAAAGAGCAATGAACCATATTTGCTTGTGGGTCATAATTTCCCAACCCTGTAGCAAATCATTCCTATTAGACTTTCTTATTCTAAAATATATTTTCCCATTAGTTCTTGCTTAGCTGCATCTGAAATATTTGGTTTATAATGTTTTTAAAATCATTTAGCATACAACATATCTTAAATTCCTTTGTTATTTATTCTTTGTCCTATTGACTACTTACAAATTTATTTCCTAATTTTCAATCATCTGGAGATTTTCAAGTGCCTTACTTTTTTTTAATATTCTAATTTAATTTTATTATAATCTCATACCATATTCAACATGATTTAAGTTATTTGAAATATATAGACATAGCATATAAATATTAATTTATGCAATTTTTGTGTACCTCAATTAGATTTGCATTCTGAAGTAATTATGTGTTGCATTTTATATATGTCTACAAAGTCTATTTTATAATTTTGTTGTTTAATTTTCTATATTATTACTTTTTTGTTAATTGTCTATCACTTACTAAAAGTAGTGTAATAAAACATCCCATTATGAGTAAAGATTTGTCTATTCCTCTGTATGTTCAACTAATTTTATATTTACATATTTTAGAGTCATTATATCAGCTATCCCAAATTTGGAATAACTAACAGGCAGATTTATTCTTCTATATTTATAAAATGTCCCTTTTCCTGGACTAATAATTCTTGTCTTAAAAATCAATCTTGCCTTTTATTAACATAACTATACTTATTGTGATTAATGATTGCCAGGTATAACTTTTCCTTTTGTTTTTAATATTTCTTTTTTACTGTATTTAAGATAGCATGTATTAAGCAACATATTTTTTATTATCTTTTATCAATTGTTATCAATTTGTATCTTTTTTTTTTTTTTTTTTTGAGACAGTTTCACGCTTATTACCCAGGCTGGAGTGCAACGGCTCAATCTTGGCTCACCACAACCTCCGCCTCCTGGGTTCAGGCAATTCTCCTGCCTCAGCCTCCCGAGTAGCTGGGATTACAGGCATGTGCCACCATGTCCAGCTAATTTTTTGTATTTTTAGTAGAGACGGGGTTTCATCACGTTGAACAGGTTGGTCTCGATCTCTTGACCTCGTGATCCACCCGCCTCGGCCTCCCGAAGTGCTGGGATTACAGGCTTGAGCCACCAAGCCCGGCCAATTTGGATCTTTCAATGGAATGTTTATTCCATTGGCATTTAATTATAAAACTGACAAATTGAGTTCCTAATATGTCAATACAATATCTGCTTTCCATTTTTATTATTTTATTTTATTTTTATTTTAGTTTTCTTCTCTAGTAGTTTATAAATTGAATATTGTAAGAGTTTTAGTAGTTTCCTTACAGATCATATCATGAGTCAATGAGAGTCCAATGATAATAGGAGCATTTTGCATCTCAGAAAATGCAAAGATTTTATAATGCTTTAAGTCTATATTTCTCATCATATTATAAACTTTATTGTTTATTTAATTTTGGGCATGTTTGGGACCTTACAAGACATGTTATTGCAATTTTTAAATAGTCAACAGTAATGGATATTTGCTAGTATATTTCGTTTTCAATTATTCTTTGTTCCTTCCTGAATCTCCAGAATGCCATCTGGCACCATTTTTCTTTTTTCTGCCTGAAAATCATTAGCATTTCATCTAGTGTGTGAGCACTATTGGCAGTTTTTGATAGATAGTTGTATTGGTGATAAAATTATTAATCTTCAGTTTTCTTTTGTCATAGTATAGTTATTTCATATTCTTCTTGATTCCACTATATCTGTGAGGTTTCTGTTGTCTATAGTATAATTATTATCTTTAGTGTACGGCTTCCTTTAAAATTTCCTTTTTTGTCTATGGTTTTCAGCAGTTTTACTATGCCACGTCTACGCGTGGTTTTATTTTCTTCATAAGATCTTAAGGCATTTGAGTAATTGATATTCTTGGAACAGTGTCTTCAATTTTTGCCAGCCTTGATAACTCTAACATTGCCTTTTCAAAAATTGTTTGCACTCTACTTTCTCTCTCTTTTATCTAATATTTTAATTATGCATGTTAGACTTATTAATCCATAAGTTCCAAAAATTTCTTTGTTTTCTGTCTTTGTTTGAGTTTCTGTTTAAATATTTTCTTCTTACTATTTCAGAATTTTTCTCATATGTTTCTTATCTATGGGTAAATATATTTATTGCCTTTGTAACATGTTCAAATAGCATACCTCCTATTTTTCAGTCAAGTCTTATGTGTTTTGTCTGCTTTTGTTTGTTAGTTTCCATAATATGTTGGAAACTAGATATAATTCTGTCTATAAAGATCACCCTAAGTCAATCCATTGTTTAATGATTCAAACATGGGTTTCTTTGCCTTTGAAGGTGGTCTTTTCCTGGTTGCTTTTACTCCAACATTGGATTTTAAGGACAATGGGACATTGGGACATTTATACAGTCTCCATTTCTTGAGAGGTCCTGAATTGCCATTTTACTTTTATTCCTAATGAGTTTGATAAATGCTGAGCTTGTTATCTGAGCTGATAAACCTCAGCTTTTAAAATGAAAATATCTCAAAGAAAAGTTATTCTTAGTGCTAAGCTTCCATCTCAGGGCTTTATTTATTTCTGGGTTTTTGGAACATCACGAATTTGCTGCTTATGCATATCCCTGATACCGGTAGACAGACATATTAATTTGTTTAGTATTCAGTTTTCCAGATTTTCTAGTTGTTTTAAGTAAATGATTTGGTCTAAAAATGCTACTCATCAGCCAGGTGTGGTGGCTCGTGCCTATAATCCTAGCACTTTGGGAGACAGAGGTGGGTGGATCACTTGAAGTCAGGATTTTGAGAACAGCATGGCCAACATGGTGAAACTCCGTCTCTGCTAAACAAAATAAAAAGATTTTCTGGGTGTGGTGGTGGGTTCCTATAATCTCAGCTACTCAGGAGACTGAGGCAGAAAAAATCGCTTTAACCCAGGAGGCAGAGGTTGCAGTGGGCCAAGATGGCACCACTGCACTACAGCCTGGGCAACAGAGTGAGACTCTGTCTCAATTAAAAATAAAACAAGGCCGGGTGCGGTGGCTCACGCCTGTAATCCCAACACTTTGGGAGGCCGAGGTGGGTGGATCACGAGGTCAAGAAATCAAGACCATCCTGGCCAACATGGTGAAACCCCATCTCTACTAAAAATATAAAAAATTAGCTGCATGTGGTGGCACATGCCTGTAATCCCAGCTACTTGGGAGGCTGAGACAGGAGAATCACTTGAACCCACGAGGCGGAGGTTGCAGTGAGCCAAGAATGCACCATTGCACTCCAGCCTGGGCAACAAGAGGGAAACTCCGTCTAAAAAAAAAAAAAAAAATCTACTCATCTAATGAATTACAAATTTCACTTCCAATTTTCTACAAAATTAATTATGGAAAAACCCAAAAGCACCCTGTTACTTAAATATGTGACCAAAATATTGGTCCTCATGTTTAAACAAGTGCATATATTACATGCTTTTAACAACAGAAACGGATGAAGCCTTCTACAACATTTTCAGGTCAATTAATTTTCTGTATGTGTGTTTATGTATGTATGTATGAACTTGTGCAGTTACATGAGATACTTTAGTTTTTAAATCTAATGAATTACAGAAGTGAAGATGTGTGCTATATTTTCAGAGGTTAGAATTTGATATGTATCTCTTCAATTTATTTTGTCAAATATAGTATAACAGTGGAAGAAGAAAATAAAAACAAACTTCTGCAAATCGTTTAAAAGAATAAAAGTTTCCTAAAACTGTGTTAGTCAGAATCATTTAAGGAAACTAGTTTCTTCTCATATATGACAAACTATCACCCCTAAAGCCATAAAATGCAAATAGAATCATTTGGGGTATGACTTTGCATTACATAAGCAGGCGTTGGTTCAATATTACTTAAGTATTACTGTTAATGTGACTGCATATTTATTCACAGATTAGAAAATCCTGGAATTCCACCTGGCATAATATCATCAGGAAGAAAACTTTCTGACACCTTGAGCCTGCTATGTTGAGGAAGGAGACCCAGGCATCTAGGATCACCTCCCCCTTGACTTCCACATTGCATTTCAATAGAAGAAAAGGCTGGCTGACTGGAGCCTCCTAAATTGCCTTCCTGTAAATAGCAGGCATGGTATGGGGGAATCTCTCCAGAAGACATTGTTTTTACTTAAACAAGATCAAATCCCCACCACACTCCTCCAAGAACAATGACCCTTTCACATGTAATTTCTAAAGCTGTAAACCTAAGACCCTTTCACTTGTAATTTCTAAGGCTGTAAACCTAAGATCCTTTCACATGTAATATCTAGAGTGTAAGCCTATATAAAAGCAGAGCTTCTCTTTGTTAATGGAGCTTGGCAGTTAGACAAAACATGTCACCCTGCTCCCGGGCCTTAAGAAAACAGCTCTTCTTTCCTAGTTCTGTGTCTGAGAGGTCTGTTTCTTGAGGCTGATCGTGCTTCAATATAGTGTTATACTCATATTCATTCCAGTATTTTGAAATTGAATTAATAAATAGATTATTATATTCTCATTGAATAAGAGGATACCCTTTAGGTAAAGAATTTGAAACTGTTTGACAAACAACAACAACCAAAATCAATTAGGTATAACATGGCATAGAAGTGTATATTTTACAAATTTAAAGAAAATCATTTGAAAAAAATACATTTACAAATTAAAGTCACTCTTACAGTCTTCATACACACACACACACACACACACACACACACACACACACACACACACACACACACACACAGACACTCCTCTGCCATGCATTAGAAGATCAGGAAACTGTTTACTAAATAACTCTTCCCTATAGTGGTGAAATCCATAAAGATTTTAAAAGATAATCTGAAAGAGCACCATAGAAAAGACTGATGTAGAAAAGGTTACATAAAGAGGTCACAAACACTTGAAAACTGAAAATGAACAACATTAAATGTAAGAAATCTTTGAGAGACATTATTAAGAAAGTGAGAAAAACTGAGCCAAATCGCAGTGTAGAAGGAGATGCTCACAAAACAATCGCCCATAGCTTTGAATTTAGAAAGCACGAAGAACTTCATTACAACAAGACCAAAACAAATGTAAGGGGAAAATCCATGAATACAGGGAAGTTGTCTTTAAGAAAATTAATGAATGATTTGAGGTTACATAAATCTATATAAGAATATCAGTAACTTAGGATGTTATTAATGAAAGAGTTTAAAAACCTGTGAAGTACAGAAAGAGTGAAAATCAGCTTGTACTAATGAAAGAAAAGTAGCCTTGGAATCTTATCAGCACAAGCCCATATACCTTAAGAAAGACACTTCTCTCCCACTCTTGTAAAGCAGCAATATATAGTTCTATATAAACTCTTTTGGGTCAGTGGGGAACCTTTTGGAAATCCTAATGTGGGAAAAGGTTCAACCACATTCTGATATGGCTTGCAAGTTCAATAGAAACTCAGAAACAACCACCAGAAGGAGAGATTAGGTGACTCATAGTCACAAGTCCTCTCCCCACACAGAACTAGGGGGCAAACACTCGACAACTCAGAATTACTTGGGGATATAATCCCAGGCAGCTCTAACCATCAATAATAACCCTCTTGGTCCCCCTTCCACCCTTCCATGATGTGGAAGCTTTTACTTTTGCTTGCTCAATACACTGCATTGGTGCTCACTCTCTCGGTCCGTGAACTCTTGTTTGGAGCTGGAACACCCACTGTGGAGCTAAGACTCTCTGACGAGCAAGGGAAGCCAAGAACCTGAGCTTGGAGCCTAAGCTGCAAATCTGGTTACAGTTCCATGAAGTACCTATCTTTGCTACATCAAATTAATAAATCTGACCCTGCCAAAGTAGGTCTTATGTCTAGTGTTTTTTGGTTGAGTAGGCTTTAGAAATATGACAGAAATATGAAAACAACACAAACATGGTACCTCTCAAAAGGTAAGAAAAAAAATGCTTTAAGACTGAGGAAAGTGAAAATCACCTGGTGACCACTGAATAGACCCTAGTCACAAAATCTCCTTATCTGAGAAACTTAGAAGTGAGCAAAGAACATCTGGTGACCATCAAACAGGCCATCCAGAGGCTAAATGCCTCATCTGGAAATTTTAGAAGTAATTAAACTTCCCTAGTATCTCAAGTTGGCATCTGATTCCAAGCATCTTTCAACTTTTATAAGTTTTATAAGTAGCTAAAATTTATATACATCTCTGGAATGCCATGCCAAAACTCATTTTACAACCCTAAGCTCCTGCTTTAAAATTCATAAATGCTCCTAAGGAAAATCCACGATGATACCTTAATCCTCTGGCTAAGATTAGCCCCGAACCCTCTTGAAGCATTCTTCCTTTCTAATAAATATTCCTTTTTCAAGCCTATAATGTTGTTGGTAAATTCTTTTTACCAATCCGCAAATGAACCACTTATGAGTTAGACATTATAGAGAAAGTTTGAAATAAAAATAGTAATGTTACTGGAAACGGGTCCTACTCCAGACCCCAAAAGGGGATACTTGAATCTCACACAAGAAATTATTCAGGCTGAGTCCTCAAAGTGGAAGTAAGTTTATTAAAAAAGTAAAGGAATAAAGAATGACTACACCATAGGGCTGATGGTTGCTTATTTCTGTGGTTATTTCTTGATTATATGCTAAACAAGAGGTGATATATTCATACCTCCCCTTTCTAGACCATATAGGGTAATTCCTGACCTTGCCATGGCATTTGTAAACTGTCATGGCTCTGACAGGAGTGGAGTGGTGAGGATAACCACAGGTCAGTCTTGTTGCCACTTTTTTGGTGTATTTTAGCCTGCTTCTTTCCTGCAAACTGTTTTTATCAACAATGTCTTTATGATCTGTGTCTTGTGCTGACTTTCTGTCTCATCCTGTGACTTAGAATGTTGAGCCATCTGGGAATGTAGCCCAGCAGGTTCAGCCTTATTTTCCGAGTCCCTATTCAGGATGATGTTGCTCTGGTTCAAATGCTTCTGACGGAAATATCTATCTAAAGAATCAGGTGAAATTGAGCATATAATATTGAAATGCCAGTTTTAAAATAATAGTAAATACCAAGAATAATAATAGAACACCCTAATTAGTAACTTTAAAATTATTTTATTTAGAGTTAAATGACTACTTGTGATCTATAATTTTAAAATAATTTTTTATTATATAAACATCTAATAATAAGCATGTGCATATTACCTCTTTTAATATATTCTGAATGAGAATTCAATGAAAATTATAGCCTTTTTCTAGATTGTGTGATTTTATTTATATTGGTTACAATAATGTAATAAAGTCTGCAGAAATTTTATATTAGACTAAAATAGTTTAATTTCTGTTACATTTTTACTTCTAAATAATGATGGCTATATTAATCAATAATAGAGTAAAAATTAAATGTTCTACTTATTCTGTGTTGTTCTAATATCTAAACATATGTCTTGGTAGTAACATCCTGCCATACTATTTTTTTTTTTTTTTTGAGACGGAGTTTTGCTCCTGTTGCCCAGGCTGGAGTGCAATGGCGCGATCTCGGCTCACCGCAACCTCCGCCTCCTGGGTTCAGGCAATTCTCCTGCCTCAGCCTCCTGAGTAGCTGGGATTACAGGCACGCGCCACCATGCCCAGCTAAGTTTTTGTATTTTTAGTAGAGACGGGGTTTCACCATGTTGACCAGGATGGTCTCGATCTCTTGACCTCGTGATCCACCCGCCTCGGCCTCCCAAAGTGCTGGGATTACAGGCTTGAGCCACCGCGTCCGGCCATACTATTTTTTTTAATAAATTATTTAAGGTAAATTCAGAGTCTTCATGAAAGAAAAACTGGTATTTGGGCTTTGAAGGAGGAAATGCATACAAATTTAAACACTCTTTATTAGCATCTTAACTCTTGCTCTTCTTTGCTTTCTATGCCCTAAATACCAAGCACTTAGTTAGTAATTAGTACTTTTACAAGAAAATTGCTTCTTTGCTTCAGGTCAATGATCAGCAATAATTAAAGTAACTAAAGCACTAGAAAAACAGGCTAGAAAATAGAAAGACGTAGTAATTCAATCCAATTTTTAAGTTGTTAATTAAAATAGGCAAAGACACATGTAAAAGAACTAAATCCCTCAATCAATATAAGTGATTCCATTTTTTTGTGCCATTCAATACTTCTTTACCTTAATTTGGTCTTTATATTATTGCTAAGTTTTTTTTAGTGAGATCTAACAAATGAAATTGTAGTGGGGTGAATTTGGCTTTGATTTGCTTCATCAAGGAAGAATCAAAGAACTAACATTCAAAACTAAATGTCATTCCCCAGATAATCTAGGTATAGGGTACCCATTCCAAATAGAGGAAGTAACATGATTAAAGATATAGAGATTACAAAGCAGAGGTCAATTTGGGAATTGTCAAGGTATTGAACTGGGAGAAAATCACTCAAAAGAAATATTCAAACGTTATTATAAAGGTACTTTACTTTTTCTTTTGTTCATTCACTAATTTAAAAAATATATATATTTATTTTTGTCAAGCAAGTGTCACTTCTTGAGATGAAATAATAGGCAAAACAGAATCAGCCCCACCCTATAAGAGAAAAATGTAGACTAAGAATTTTGTAAATAAATAATTATAAATTCATATACATGCCACAGATGAAAGAATATAAAACTTAGACTTTATAACAAGGCATTTATTA
Source organism: Saguinus oedipus (assembly GCA_031835075.1). NCBI lineage: Eukaryota > Metazoa > Chordata > Mammalia > Primates > Cebidae > Saguinus > Saguinus oedipus. The sequence goes on along the minus strand of CM063171.1, from coordinate 62,354,710 downwards.
AAACATTGGATTAGGATGATAACCAAATTAGTGGTACTTTGTAAGTTGTAACTAAAGAATTCTTATGCACCTGACAATCTTCTTTGAAAAAAGCAGTATAATATGTCACACAAGATTTCAAAAATGTAATGCTGAAGTAGTATCATTGTCTGGGGTAAATACCTGGGATTCGTCATCTGCCATAGAGAAGATTAACAACAGGGACACATGTGGATGGGTTAAGGAGTGGAAAGCTTAATAAGAGAGCAGCTCTCTCACGTGAGAGAGGCATCCAAAAGGGAAAAAGACGGCATTTAGAGGACCACAACAGGTTTTATAGGCAGGCTAGAGAAGGTAGTATCTGATTTACATAGGGCCCACAGATTGATTCCACCAGGTGTGACACTTACATAGTGAACAGGGAAGGCTGGTGGTCCCAGCCTAATCTTGTTATGCAAATTGTCTTTCTACTTGGCTAGTGCCATCTTCTCTGCTCCTTATTACACCTGGCTGGCAAAGAGACTGGAAGATGGAGCTGCCAGTTTGATCTGGCCTTGTCACAGGTAGCCTGTTGGTACAACTGCTGGCATTTGCCTGTGCAAGCTTCTATCTTAATTATCTATGTCTGCAGCTCAATTTTACCAGCTGCTCTTTGTTAGAAAATTATATGGGGGATGCTTTCATTAAAAGAAAACTTTAGTGAGGAATCGTATAACCTCACTCTCTGCCTAAGTAATTTCTTCTTAACTCCTATACCACTACAATAAGTGATCATCAGAAATGATATTATCTTCCAAATCAAACCGAAATATTTTAAAAGAATAAAAATGTAAAAGAATAAAACTTTTTCAAGTCTTGTTTTGGTTTTATTATTTATTTAAGTAGAGAACAAAACTTCTGTAAAGGACTACAGTCAATCTAATTTTTTATTGTATTTATTATTCAGCAATAGTCTGGGTAGAAATTGCTAGAATAGGAAGTGTGCAGCCCTCACTGATATCCACACTTATGATTTGATATTTCTCTTAATAGACAGACTTTCTTAAGCTGTGTAAAAAGACCATTTTGAATAGAAGATTTTACACATAAGATTTAATAATAACCCATGATTCTATGTTTATATTTTATTGTTGTAAACAGCTGTGTCATAGCAAACTAGCTCTGTGGGAAAAATCGATAACTTTTAAAAGACATAATATAGCATTTGCTAATTCTTTGGAGTAGTAATTTTCCCACAATAGCCAATTCCAATCTATCAAATGTTAAAATGTTATTGAACATGGACTTTAGAAGAAGTGTGGATAAAGAGCTTCGGCAGGCTATATAAGCTGGTTGCCGACAACAATGGTTTCATCTTTAATGACATATTTTGACATAGTCAATTCATTTGTGTGCCCAATTTTTTCTAAACCTCTTGCAGAAATTATAATATTTGGAAAACTATTTTTAAGTAATATGAAACTTAATACACAGTACAAGACTCCATTCTAGGCTCTCTTTTTATTCTTCTCTTAATTCGCCATCTTATTTTCAAGAGACAATATGTTTCCATAAATGGTGAGTTTGTGATTATTTTTCCTTACAAAATAAAACAAATAACACTGCAAGTCAGTGCACACAAAGCAAGGTTGCAGAGTTTTGGCAAACCACACAACTTTTTGGCTTTCTTCCTAAAAAGGATAATATTGAGCTACATTGTTAATTCCTTCTGGCCTCAAGTCTGTAGATTTTAGCTTTGAAAATACTGTCAGGTACTATTAAGCTAAAATGTCTCAACCTAATGTATCACATATCTTCCTGGATGAAAATTGTTTCTTGTGATAATGACAGAAATAATCAAAAAACAAAACTAAACAAAAAGAAACATGACCAATACCATAACATATTTATAGGAGGCTTCAGATTTCAGAGTGTTGTAGTGGAGCCAGCATAGGAAGTCAACACCAAGACAAAAGTATGCCAAATTGCAGGGTCTTTATTGCTGGCGGCCATGGAGGACTCACGTCTCTCCAACCCGTGGCCCCAAAAGGAGGGTGTCAAGACCATTTATACCCATAAAACTACCTCAGGGGTGAGGGTGAGGGGTGGGGCATGGGAGTGAGGGGTTTCAGACATTCCAAAGGCTAGGGGATTCTGTCAATCACCTCCTGGGCAGAGATGACGGTGAGGGGCTCTGGACATTCCCAGGTCCAGGGGACTTTGGACATTCCAATTGTTACTTAAGTAGTCATTAGTTCACACATCGTCTGGGTAGGGTGGAAATTACAGACCTTAATTACTTATTACAAGTTGCAGGGGCCAAGATGGCTTGGGTTTGGACTGCTTGCTTGTCACATTAGGGGTTACAGAGAGCAGTTTCAACAGAAAGCAGAGGTATGCAGTTTTATGGGGCTTTTACCATGTCACATTTCCCACTTGTTTTATTTACAGGAATTAAATCATTGATTCCCATAAGGGTTATTGCCGAGTTTAAAATTAGGAAACTGAGACCAGTATAAGAAAATTAAATGCCAATTTATTCAGCTCCCGGGTGAGGTTCTATGGTCAGGGGAAAGGGGGCCAGAGAAGTCGTGCTGACTTCCTGGGGCATGGGGTTTTTATGGCTATGAGGAACGAGCAACAGCTGGGTGCTCTGATTGGCTCCAGGGGAGTGGGATTGGGACGGGGCAGGCCACTGTTCATTGGCTGGTTGTTGGGTGGGTTTTCTGGTGTGAGAGCCGGCCAGGGTTGCATCAGCCAGAGCCTTCCAGGGGAGCCATGTGGCAGAGCTAGGTGCCGAGTGCAGAGCCTGGTGCCTGATGCAGAGTCAGGTGCTGAGTCCAGAGGTGGGTGTGTCTGGCCTCCTGGGGAGGCAACTGGCCTTACAATTCCTCCAACAGGTTAGTACTGTTTGTTGGTTCCAAGGGCTCATATTGGGACCTTGACATCATTAATTTTATGGAGTCTACCCTAGATTTTATGAACCTGAGTCCCAGTAGGAGTAGGGCCAGAGGTCTCACCAGGCCCGTAAGGAGGGAAGTGAGCCAAGGGAACCAGGAAATCATTTTTTTGATACCAACTTTCTGAAGCCTCTTGAAGTTGTTTTCTGGTTTCAAGATTCTGTCTGACCAGGGAGAGGCTCTCTCAGATGAGGCTGGACCTATTAGCAAAGAAGCAACATTGTTCATTAAGGGCAGCATATAATCCCCCTTGTTTTAAGAATAGTAAATCTAGTCCTCACCTATTTTGAAGAACCATTTCAGTCAAAGACTCAACCTGATCAGTGAGTTGGGAAATGGAGTTTTCCAACTGGCTTAAATCAGTATCTATGAGCTGCGAGAGAGTTTTAAAATTTTGGTCCCTTGTTATAAGTGCTGATATTCCAACTGTGGTGGAGCTAGCAATGTCTAATCCAACCAGTAGAGGGATGACAATAAGAATTTACAGCACGGATTACGGTGGCGAGGGTGGTGACCTTGAAGAGCACACAAGTCTTAGCTTTAGTGAATCGGGGGATGACTGTTAGCTTTACTGAATCGGGGGATGAGTGTTTGATGCTCCATTGTCCTTCCAGTAGGGCAGTCTTAACGTGGGTGTGATAAATCCAGGCCGTTAGTCCATCCACCTTGAGTATGGTGAATGTTGTCAGGATAACAGTGAAGTGTCCCTTCCAATAGGGGGTGAGGCCAGAGGTGGTGAATCTTTTAACAAAGACAGAGTCTCCAGGCTGGAAGGGGTGTCTTGGCTGGTCTGTGAGATCTGATGGGGTGGGACAGGTGTCTTTAATGAGCTGGTATATCTGGGATTGAACAGACTGGAGTGCCTGTAAGGACTTAAGGAGTGTATAGTTATGGACTTAAGCATGCACAGTATCCATGGGTCTGGGGAGTAAGGGAGAGGGCCTGCCAAACATGATTTGAAAAGAGGGGGAACCATTTTGATAGGGTGTACATCAGACGCAGAAGAGGACAAAAGGAAGCAGGCTGACCCAGTTTTCACCAGTTTCTAAGATAAACTTTGTCAGGTTTTTTTTTTTTTTTTTTTTTTTTCTTTTTTTATGGTCCGGTTCATTCATTCGACTTGCCCTAAACTCTGGCTACAATAGGCACAGTGTAATTTTCAGGACCTGCCCAGGGCTGTGGCTAGGCCCTGAGAAATTTATACAGTAAAGGCAGGCCTATTGTCTAACGCCAGTGTTAGAGGGAGGCCGAACCAAGGAACAAGGTCCTGTAATCATTTTTTTTGTGATCACCAAAGCAGTCTTGGACCTAGTGGGGAAGGTTTCAACCCATCCAGAGAACATATCTATAAACACCAGGAGGTATTTATAGCCATTTGCTGGGGGTTTTGTTTCAGTGAAATCCACTTCCCAGTGCTCCCCAGGGCTAGTCCCTCTGAGTCTTACTCCTACCTGGTTAGACCTGTTTCCTCCAGGATTTACTCAGGCACATACATCACACCAAATAGCAATTTCCTTGATAAGTACATGTAAGTGGAAAATGTAGTATTTGGCTTATAGCAGCTCAGGTTGGTCTGTCCTAAGTGAGTGTTCTGGTGTGTGTCCTTAACTAGGGCCTGTCCTAGAGCCTCAGGGACCACATTTCTTGTGTTTGGCAGAATTTACCATCCTGTGGAATCTGGTGTGCCCCCTTGTTCTTTAGTAGAGTTTTCTTCACCAGGTGAGTACGTAGGGGTAGGGGGCAGGGTTGGAGCTGGCAGAGTTACAAGAAGGGTCAGAGGATTTTCTGGTCCCAAGGCTGCCTGTCTGGCTTGTAGGTCAGCCGCCCTATTTCCCCTCACCTCTGGTGAATCTCCCTTCTGGTGTCCTTTGCAGTGTATTAATGCCACTGCCTTGGGCTTCCATATAGCCTCTCGTAGGGCTAGGATTTCCTCTTTATTTTTGATGGTTTTTTTCCTCTGAGGTAAGTAGTCCTCTTTCTTTATAAATGGCTCCATGTACATGAGCCGTTGCAAAGGCATACCAGCTATCTGTGTAGATGTTAACAGTTTTTCCCTTCATTCCCCTAGCCCCTTCTAAAAGATATTGATGAAAACTGTTCAGAGCCTGGTGACCCCCCAAGGTTTTGGGGTCTCATTGGGGTCGAGTAGAGGGAAAAACCTTTTTAATTCAGTCCCGTTTTTTTTTTTTTTTCTACGGTTCCTCGCCCTGGACCTATGATGGCTTTCAGGGCTTCTCATCTAATTTTGCTTCTTTCCTCTGTGTTGAACAGAATCAGTAATAATTGTTGGCAGTCATCTCAAGTGGGGCAATGAGTCTGGAGTACAGATTTTAAGAGACCCGTCAAAGCCTGGGGCTTCTCAGAGAACTAGGGATGTTGAGCCTTCTGACAGAACTTACTCCATTGTAAAACCCGCTGCCTGCTGCCGCCTTAAGTCCCCCAGCCTCCCAGCATGATACCCTCCTGGGGAACTTTCCATCTCAGCAAGTTTCTAACCCTCCCCCTCTGGCCATCTTAGTAGTTCTCCAACACAAACCCCTCCTAGGAACTATTCAATTCAGCAGTTCCCCAGCACCTCCCCTCCTGCACAGCTCCCCACACTGGATGCATCTGCAGGCTTGCAGGCCATAAAAATCCCCTTTGTCATGCCACGGGTGCTTCACACCAATTTTGGGTGCAGTCTGGCAGCTTTTTCCTTGCTCTTAATAAAGCTTGTCCCAGGTGCCCTCTCTTTAATTTCTATTGAAGAGGGAGACCCAGGCATCTCAGATCAACTTCCCCTTTTTCCTAAGACTGCAAACTTCCCCTTTTCTTTCCTAAGACTGTAACTGAAGCCCTTTTCATATGTAATTCCTGAGACTGTAAACCAAGATCCTTTTCATATGTAATTCCTAAGCTGTAAACTGAAACCCTTTTCATATGTAATTCCTGAGAGTGTAAACCTAGACCCTTCTCATGTGTTAAGCTATAAACCTAAGATTCTTCCACTTGTAACATCTAAAGTATAAGCCTCTTTAAAGATGAAACCTTCCTTTGTTAGACGAGCTTGGCTGTTAGACAAATATGCCACCTTGCTCCCAGCCAAATAAACTCCTTCCTCCTGTATTCAGTGTCAGAGAGATCCATTTCCCGTGGCCACTCCTGGTACACTATCACCTTCCAGTTACATAAATCACTTGATGAGAAGGAGATATGAACGAAGAATGGGCTACCCTGATTGTCTTCTCCTGTTGGAGGCACCTCTTGGAGAGGAAGGACTGCTGGTGGGTGTGGGGCCCTGCTGCGGGTATGCAGGAGGATAAGGGTTGGTTACTGGTACTGCCCAGGGGTACCAGGACAGTACCAGGGCTGAGGCCCTGGTTCAGAGGGCCTTGAGTAGGGTGGAGGTAATTCCTGATCCTCCTGTGGGGTGGGGAGAATGGCTGGCCAGAAGGGACTTTCTTTGGTCCAGCTAACATGACCTGAAGTCTAGCCTGTCTTATGCAGTGTTTTAGCCAGTGAGGGGGTTGTTGGACTAAATCCAGCCATTGGTTAATGTGTGGAAACTGATCAGGGCATCCAGAAGTTCCTATGACCATTTTCCATACTGCCTGGGTAATTTTTGGGTCATAGGTCCCAGTGTCAGGCCACTCAATTCCAAAAGACAGCCATTCTAGTTTACATAAAGAGCAGAGTTCTCCAGGGATTAATTTTAAAATTAATTTCAGGCCAATTTTTATATTGGCCTAAAAACTCAACCTTGAGGTCGGCTGTCATGCATTGGAGGATGGTACAAGGCCGGGAGCTAAACGACCCCATTCGGTTTTTCCTTTAGCTTTTAATTTCCCCCAAGAGATTTCACTAATTTAAGACTGGCTTCACTCAGGATTTGAACCAAAAACCTTGCAGTTGCAGGTCCTATGTCTTAACTACTGTGCTAACAGGTCACTTACATTACAAGGAGTTAGAAAGCTTTTTTAAAGCCATATTTTTGGATGCAAATACTGCATCCTGAGGCAGTGTGGCCTTCCTGAAAGCCAGGTGGGTCTGGCGGCTGGCAGAGGAAGAAAAAAATGCTTTTTGTGTCCGTTTAAAAACTGAACTTGCAGCCTCTGGGCCAGCTGCGAGTTCCCCGCCCCTGCAGCTTTTGGTCGCCTTGACACATGGACCCTAAAAAGCATTAAATTCCTCTCTTTCTATCTCTCTCTCTTCTCGCTCTTTTTTCTCTTTGTCTCTGTCTTCTCTCTCCTCTCTTTCTCCTCTCTCCTCTCTTCTCTATTTTCTCTCTCCTCTCTTCTTTCCCTCTCTTACTTTCTTGTCCTCTCTCTCTTTTCTGACTACCTCTCTCTCTCTCTCTCTCTCTCTCTCTCTCTCTCTCTCTCTCTCTCTCTCTCTCTCCATGTCTCTTTTTCTTTTGACAGAAGAGACAATTACTCCTTTTTTTTTTTTTTAAACCCTAAACCGGCTAAGAGGGCTGGTAGTTTCTAAAGTTTGATTCCCTAATACAGAGAAAAGACTACACCCAAGTCGTCGGGGGAAAAATTTTCTCTCTGACATTAAAAAAAAGGAAGAATGAGGCCTCAATGATAGAATCGGAAGAAGAAAAGGAAAGAGAACAGAATTATTTTGCGGCGGGGTGGGGGGTGGGGGTGGGGGGGCATAAACTCAATTAGAGTTCCTTGAAGTCAATGGTCACTTAGCCAATGTAAAAAAACATTATCCACCTCAAGAGTAACAGGTCTAAACCATTGTATATCAGCCAACAGGAGTCTAACAAAACTGGTGAATCTACAATAAAGACAGAACCACCTATAGGATTGACAGATGAAGTATGGGTGCCCCCAGATGGGAGACCAGTCTGATGCCCACCCAGCCATGCCCCAGAGGGATGTTTCAGAGAGTCTTGGCTAAGATGTACCCTTATAAACCCGGGCCTGGTCACCTCAGAATTTTTAGTCCTGAGATGAATCACCGTTACGCTTTATGACGCTCCCGTGGAACCTCAGGTGAAGGCCCACACAAGCGGGTAGCCTTCCAGACCTGGGACTGCATATATACACACTCACTCTCTCACTCACTCACACTGAGGTTATGAAAACAACTGAAAACTAAATTACCCGAACCTCTAGTGAGGTAGCCTCAGCCTCCGGTGATGTAACCCGAGCCTCCAGTGACATCTCACGGTAGGCTTCCCTGGTAAGAGTTGCAATGACCATGTCTGGTCCCCCGACTCGGGCCCCCCTGATGGACCAGTCCCCAGACTTGACTTACCTTGGAGGTTCCCAGGACACTGATGAATTTCGGGTGAATGTCAGCTGGGTAGTCGCCCATCCTCCATGGGGCCGGAACTCTGGGACCCTGGAACGCCTCAGGAGGCGCCTCCCCTAGAGGACCCCAAGGTGAGAGCGACCGCCCGGACGAGACTCTGAGATGGCTTTTGTCTGGTGATAGACAAAGATAAAAATCTCACTGGGGCCTCCAGAGTGTTGTAGAGGAGTGAGCATAGAAAGTCAACACCAAGACAAAAGTATGTCAAATTGCAGGGTCTTTATTGCCAGCGGCCATGGAGGACTTGCGTCTCTCCAACCCGTGGTCACCAAAGGAGGGTGTCAAGACCTTTATACCCGTAAAACCACCTCGAGGGTGAGGATGAGGGGCAGAGGGTGGGAGGTGAGGGGTTTCAGACATTCCGAGGGCCAGGGGATTCTGTCAATCACCTCTTCGGCGGAGATGAGGGTGAGGGGCTCCGGAGAGTCTGAGGGCCAGGGGACTTGGGCATTCCAATTATTACTTAAGTGGTCATTAGTTTACACATTGTCTGGGTAGGGTGGAAATCACAGACCTTAATTGCGTATTACAAGTCGAAGGGGCCAAGATGTCGTGGGTTTGGACTGCTTGCCTGTTACATTAGGCGTTACAGAGAGCAGTTTCAACAGAAAGCCGAGGTGTGCAGTTTTATGGGGCTTTTACCATGTCACAAAAAAATAAGAAAATCAGAAGTGACTGCCTTTTTTTTTAAAAAAAAAAGAATATCAGAAGTGAGGCATTAGGGAGGCAGTCTACTAGTCAATATGTTACCGTCATTTAACAAATATGCTGGGAAAGGGCTCCAGGGAATTAGGAATCACCATTACTATCCCTCTAAGTCTAGTAAATCAGAAATGAAAGAACATATAAACATTATATCACAAAGAAAGGATAAATGCTTGAGGTGATAAGTACGCCATGTATCCTAATGTGATTATTATGCATATTATGCCTATATCAAATATCTCAGGTACCCCATAAATACATATACCTGCTATTTGACCAAAAAGTTAAAAACAAACAAACAAAAAAAAGTAAAACGAACTTTTTCAGCAAGACCCCAAGGGTACGATATATTAACCAGAATCTACCTGCAAAGAGAAAGAGAAAAACAACGACAGATAAATGGGAAGTGAAAATACTATTTTGGGAGATGAAAAAAAGAAATTATGGATGTTTCTTATTCACTAATTGAAGCTATACTTAATAAGGTAAACATTTTGTCATAGTTCATAGAATAACTGGTTTTCTTATAGAGAAAAGAGAGCAGGACATTAGGGTGTAGTAGAAGTAAAGGTTAAAAGAAGCATAGATTTTATAAAAAAATTCAAAAAGGAAATATTCACAAGTTTTACAGACTCAGGAAGCATAAATAAAATGAAGGGAAGACCTTTCTAGTAACATTTGGGTATCTGAAATTTTAGGTCTTCTCTTCCTTGTTAGTGATCTTCATCCTCATACTACGTTTTTTGTCTTTGAGCCATAAACTCTGTGCTGCTCCTCTTTGTCCTAAATCTGATCAGCTCTCTGACTAGCTTTGGAAATCATCATCTATTCAGTCTTTTGCCCCCTGCTATCTAAATTCAGAATCTCTGGTCTTGAAATCTTTTATGATCTGAGTTATTAACCGCTCTTCAGTTTGGCAGTCTCACGTGTGACTTAGAATTTCTCTTTGTCTGGGATTCACCTCCTCAAAAAAGTGACTCAGTAGAAAGAAAACAAAGCTTTTTCCCTGCAACAATTATATCTAATTAGAATCAAAAGGAGATACAGGTGGATTTGAAGCAGACCACAGCTAAACAGATGAACATTCATTCGCAGGAATATCCTTATATTTTCAAAGATCTTGTTGACATACCAAATTTACTTTTCCTTCCCTTAAAATATTTGGTTTTGGAAATCAAAGTACACATTTAACAACCCAAGAATTGAGCCAACTTACATTTTCATTTTCTTTTGTAACACGATTAATATCAGGATTCCTGTGAACCCCGAAGATCTGAGATAGGTCTCGGTTAATTTAAAAAGTTTCTTTTGCCAAAGTTAAGGATGCACGCCTGTGACACAGCCTCAGGAGGTTCTGACGACACGTGCCTAAAGAGGACAGAGCACAGCTTGGTTTTATACATTTTAGGGAGACATGAGACATCAATCAACACACGTAAGATGAATATATGTTCCAAAAGGTGGGACATAGGAACATATGTTTGGTCTGGAAAGGTGGGACAACTGAAAGAGGGAAGGGGGCTTGCAGGTACTAGGCAGATAAAAAAGAAATGGTTGCATTCTTTTGAGTTTCTGATTTGCATCTCCAAAGGAGGCAATCAGATATGCATTTCTCTCACTGAGCAGAAGGATGGCTTTGAACAGAGTAAGATGGAGGTTTGCCTTAAGCAGTTCCCAGCTTGTCTTTTCCTTTTAGCCTTTCTCTTTAGCTTTTGCTGCCCCAAGATTTATTTTCCTTTTCAACTTCCCATTAACTCTGGACCTTCAAGACAGTTGCAGAGCACATAATCAGGACAACTGTAAGGCAATTTACACAAAAGTAATTATCTAAATCTGTCAAGGACCGTGAAGTGTTTTAGATTTTACCCTACTTACAACTCAACAAGTTAGTGTGCCATAGCTTCATGGATGCTAGTAAAAGACATGAGACTCTGGGGTCAGAAATAAAGGACAATTTATTAATCACAGCAATGGCAGTAATTGGAGTGTTAGGGTTAGGTAATACATGCACACACAGGGAATTGTCTTATAGAAGAGAAACTGCAATTAGGGAATGCAAATATTTTGTAATGGGATTAAGTATGGCTGCCCTCTGCTTTGGAGTAAGACATTATCTCTGCACTAAGGCTGTTTGCTACACAAACCTGCTTGAATAGATGGTTTGAGATAAGATTAAATCTGGGCCTCTTTTCCAAGATGTGCAGAAATATACAAAGTCCACTGAGCATTGTTCCCAACAATCAGGAAAGCCAGGAAATGTACAGTAAGAAAGAAACACACTTTTACTCTATTTTGGTGTAAAGATACAATATTTCAAATACAAAAGGAAAGTTTTTTTTATGTTAAATTTTTCTTCATAATTTAGCACTAATTTGCTTAATGGCCTTCAAGTACTCAACTTGAAAATAAAGATGTCAGGATATAACTCTGTATATCTCTCTTTCTCTCTCTCCTTTTCTCTCTCTCTCTCTCTCTCTCTCTCACACACACACACACACACACACACACACACACACACACACATACACATACACACACATGAGAAAGAATTAGCTACTAGTGCTGCTGTAAGTATTATAGTGTCACCTAAAAGTTCAGTTAGCAGTTATAGTTTCTAGTATAAATTGTCTATTGAGAGCTGATATTTAGAATGGAAGCTGGGATCCTGAAGTAACACCTAGGTAGGCTGAAGCCAGGCTTTATCATTTTTATGTTGTCTTTGAAAATTCCTGAATGAAACCCTTTATCCCTCAGAGAAGATCCTTAGTTTGTTGAGTTTTGGTGGAACAGGCCTACAGGCTAGAAGAGAGCATCTCTTTCAAGATAATTGGTTGATAGTCCTGAATGGGAAAAAAAGGAAAACCTGGAAAGCCACTTGTTTATGGTACACTGAGGACTTCGTTGTATTGAGACCCTTGTTACATATAACCTATGCTATGGTGAGCACCTAAGACAACTTTTCTAATATGTTTGGAATTTGAAAAAATCTTTCTGTCAAATTCCATTGTGTTGTATTTACTTAAAAAAGAGCACAGAGAAGGAATATTGCTTTGGAGGAGGCAAGATCAACAAAAGGTCAGCCTATCAAATGATTAGAATAAAATTTCCTATGGGCAGTTGAAAATCAGATGCATTAAGAAATTTCAGTAAGTCAATACAAGGAACGTCAACTGTTAATTTCAAACTTAGATATTCTGAGTTTTGTTTTAATAATTTTTTTCTTATAAGACATGAACAATAATGATGATGTATATAACAATAAAAGAGAATTTGTCTAAGGCAATCTGACTATAATGTCTATGTAACTCAAATAGTAGAAATTTTCCTAAATTTACTTAAGCTGCATATCTAAAACCAATAACGTTAACTTGCTTTTCAAGATTGTTCATAACATTACAAAGTACTTTAATGAGTACTGTGTTAAGATTATATTTGTTGTTGTTATTTTTAATTAATGCAATTTGCTATCCTCTATTTGCCATGTGGAGTACTTTAGGTATTTGTTTCTCCTGTAAAAGTTCATTTCAGAGAACCTAAGAATGTTTTAGTCATAGTTATAGGGAGGAAGTATTTAGGTTTTACCTAAGTATTTAAGAAATGTGAAGAAACAAAATGATTTTACATTTAATTTACATTCTATTACTATTTTGTTATAAGTCACTAAAAATGTTTGCTTTGATTGTGCTTAATTTCCAGCGTCACAGCTTATGTTTTTAAAACACAGAGATATCCGTCCTCTGCTCCATTCCAACTAAATTGAAATATCCAAAGAGAGGTCTTGGGAACCTGGATTTTTAGCAAGTACACTAGCTGATTCTGATAATTAGATTGGGAAATGCTGGCACCCAACAACTGAGTCTGTGGGTCATCTATACAAGTGAGAAAAGGAGAATGGGGCCTCACATCCAATAACTTAAACATTAATTTAAGTACTCTTAACCATAACATTTCACATTTATTAAGCTTGCTTCTCTGGTAGGTATGTTGTTAAATACTTTATATGTAGTGTCATGTTTATCACTCATACCCTCCCTAAGAAGTAGGGTAATGTTATCATATGCACCTGATTGATTATGAAATGAGCTCAATGAAGATAAGTAAATTGTTGAAGGGGAAAGTGGAGTAAGGGGTGTTTGAAACCAGGTCTGCTAATTCTGGAATCAGAGTTCTTAACTTCCTGCCTTAATTACTTACTTGCATCCTCAAATTTCCAGAAAATATATCTCCTTTTCTGTTTCTTTGGCCAAATTCATGAAGATTATTGTAATTAGATAGCATGGGGAGAAATGCCAGATATAGGTGATGGGGAGGAAGGCAGCAAATCACACTGCCTTGTGTGTACCTATGCAACAATCTTGCATGTTCTTCACATGTACCCCAAAACCTAAAATGCAATAAAAAAATTTGCTCTTTAATAGTCCTTTTATCCCTGCCTCATTCCAAATTCTAAATTTGAGATGCACAGAGAAACACATAGAATGCCCTATTCTAAAAGTTATCCTGACACTATAACATGCATCTGTGCCACAAGAAGTTCAAATGCTAATCACATGCTCAATTTCATTTTATTTATCTTTGAAGAGAGAAAGGGAACACTCTCTGGCACCATTAAAGTTTCTCCTCAGAAAATTCCAAATTTATTTTTCATGTTTCACACCCAACATTAACATAATGGCAACATACAAGTGTATACTTTTTTTGCATAGAGGTCTGCTAATATTTTCTTGTGTTTTAATGGTGCTTTAACTTCTAACTACAGGCAGATTCTACCAAGATGGCATTAAATGAACCATTCTTATCAATGGGAGTTTTGAATGTGGTTCAAGTTCTTTTGGTACACAGCAGAAAGCGACTAAATATGGTAAAAATAAGCAAATGTTGCACAGATGCTCATAGCTGACTTCTTGGTTTCCAACTTATTAAATGGTCTTTTTGCAAACCTATAGATCGTTATTCATGCAGATTTTCTATCGAGGGTGCTTCAATAGAGAAATCCTATTCTGAGTTAATGAGAAAAGTCCTAATTAAGCTAGCCATATGTTCAATTGCATTTATAAATGGAAAAAATAGCCCCTTTTTTGCTGCTGATACTACCATTGTTGTCATCTCCTGCTGCTATGGGTGTCACTGAAGCAGTTACTGTTTCAACAATCTCTTCTATACTCCAGCATGTTCATTCCAGACCTGCACTCTGTTTCATGAGATATTCTTGGCACGCACAGCTGAATGCCTGCAATGCTTGCTTATGAAAATATCTTTCTGAAGATCTATGTCTGTATTGAATGCCACTATGTCTTCAATTTTGCCCTGGGGATATAGATCTAGCAATGCTGCCAAAACACATTCTTTCTTTTCAAGCATTTAATCTATTCTGTAGCACATGGAGAGCCCAGGAGTTAGGATTGCCCTACATAGCCCTTGTCCCTTTTGCCATGATATTTAGGTTTCGCTTTTGGCCTTTACTTCTGTGCAGGTGCAAAGCATCTGTTTGAACTTATATCTTCACTTGAAGTCAGGTAAATAAGCTAAGTGTAAAAGCGGCACTACCTTGAGCCTAAAACTGCTTAGAGAAACCTATTTTTTTCCAACTACCTATACCTAAATATCTGAAAACTGTAGAACTAAAACTTCTAAATTATTGAGGATATCAGAACAATGTTTAAGAGTATAATACTATTGATTTACTCTACATTCTTAATTTATATGATAAGTATACATAGTGCTCCTATTATGAGCTCTATGTTTTTTGTGGAATAAAAAAACATATATTTAGCAGAGTTCTCATAGCCATGAAAAACAGTGGTTTTAGTGAATGTGTGTACAGGTTCAGTGAATCCATGTTAATTGTAAAGGGGTTTGGATAATTCTGATGCCTTGTCAACAGAAGAAAAGGAAAAAAAGGCTTATACAAAGATAACAATAATGAGATGGATTTTAAGTGTTTCATCTAATTGTTGCTATTATTTAGTATTAGCCAGGATATACTCAGATAACTATGTACAAGATACAATTTAATATTACCAATTTTATTGATGAGTAAATGAGGTTTCAAAGACTTAAATGACTTACAATATGATTCCCAGCAAACAAGCCAAGGAAATCAAATTGCAAAATGTCTGCTCTTAACAACCACAGTCAAATATATAATTATATTATATTTCCTTTTTTTTTTTTGCATCTTTATCAAAACAACCACTCTTTCTCAAATTTATTTTGTTAGATGATATAGGATAGAGAATTTTCTTTTCTGATGTTACTTTCCAATTGAGTGATAGCAACTAATAAACTGTCTTTATCTAGTCACCATAATAGAGTTAATAACTAGATTTCAGTTTGTTGTCTTAGGTATTTCAATTAAATAATCATATCAACTGCAAATGGTGCTTTTATTTTCTTTCAAAATGTATGTTTTATTTCTTTATTAAAAGTACATGAAATAATTTCTAAAACAAGATTACATAATAAAATATATAGTAAATTTATCTCATCCCTGACTTTTGAAAATTCTAATGTTTTCTTCAGAGGCTTGATGTTAGAATTTGAATTAAAATAGATATTCTTTAATGTATTTCAAAGTAGATTCCTGTGCAAAGGTAATCAATATTTTCTTTTTTATCTGTAACAGATATTGAAATTTAAGAAATTATTGTCAAATTGACAATGTGATATTCTTCTTTTGGTCTGTTGATATGATATAATCACATAATTTTACTTCCTTAGCTACATGAACTTGTTATTCATTCAATATATTACATTGGGTTTTATACTTAATTCTTTTAATATATTGCTAGATCTGAATTTAGGTATATATTTCTTAAAATATATTCCTTATTCCTTGGAATAAGGAAGAAGGACCACTTGCTAGTCTTAGCCTATCTCATTTTAACTATTTGACTGCTATTTGGAATCAATGAATAACAGAAAATAGTTTCAAGCCTTCTTAGATTTTTTTTTCTCTCATAGCATCTTTTTAAATATTTATAATATCAAATAATTAAGGTTGCATTAGATTTTAACAAAATCACACACATCAACATATATATTATATATAGATGCTACACATATAAATATTAATTATCAAGCAAATGGAAGGGCACATTTGTGAGGGTAGACTTTTTGAAACTTCTGGTTTCCATTGGTTCTCCAGGAAACAGACTCCAACATGGAGACTTGAGTGCAGGAAGACTATTTGGGAAAGTTTTAGGGATTAATATCATTAAAACGGTGTGGAAGAAATTAGATTGGGCAGAATGAGAAATCGAAACAAAGTGCAGTTCCAAAAAAAGCAGTAGCAAATCTTTCAGTTCTGCTGAGATGTCTGTGAGGAGCGGAGCTCTGTGCAGCCCCAGAGCAGTATCTAAGGTGGTACCCGCGACCCTCAGAACCCCAGAGGGCATGTGTTACAGTAGGCTCTTTTGTCTTTGCCATCCGCAGAAGGCTTGATAAAAGTGCAGTGTGACAGCCCTCTGTATCGGAGCTCTCGCTGCGCATTCAGGAAGAATCAGGTCGCACAAACAAACTGAGATTGGTAAATGCAGGGGATTTTATTGCCAATGAAAGTGGCTCTCACTGGGATGGAGAGCGGGAAAGGATGAAGCAGGAAGGTGGTCCCCCCGCCATCAAGCCATCCCTCTGAAGTCAAACTGCTTCTCGCCCATGTGTCAAACTCCTTTTATCTCCTCTACCACTCCACTGCCAGTAGAACCTGGGGTTTTATGGGTACAGGATTGGGGGAAGGGCCGTCTAGGGTGGTTTTTAGAAAAGCAATATTTGAGCAGGAAAACAGGAATACACGTTCTCACTTTGGGCCACGGGGTAGAGACTTACGGGTGGGACCTCACCAGGGACTACACTCTTCTGCCATTTCCCTGCTTCCAGTCCGTCCAAATATATCAACAGTGGAGGCATTTTTTTTTTTTTTTTTTTTTTTTTTGCCAGAGGAAATTCTTGAAAGTATTTAACCACTAACACTCTCAGCAGCTGGGTGAACTGTACAGTTTGGGAGGAAAAATCCAAAGGGCTTCCACAGCCTCCGCTGAAACTGCCTATGCTTTTCAGTTGTTACTTCGCAAAGTATTTACAAAAACTTTTTACCAGGTGTTTCTCTGAATACTAAGGATATAGCCTTTAAGTGAAAGACAAAACTTTCTGACTCTTTGAAGTTTATATTCTAATGAATTAGAGAAATAACTATATGCAGGGCATACAGTATTTGTTACATTCCAGGCCTTATAGTATTTTACATATATTTACAGATTTAAACTTAACAAAGAACATATGAGTTAAGAACTAATATGATCTCTTACATTATTTTTCCAGTTAAACGGTATTTTTGAAAATTAATTCATTAAATTATAGTGATTTTATTCTATATTTGTAAAACATGTGTTAGGTCAATAGTGATATTTAGGCCTAAAGTCTTTATAGAAGTTTACATATTCCAAAGGAATATATTACCTGATTGCTATTCCTGGTAATACTACCTCGTATATCCATGACACCATAACTCTTGACAAATATATTTTCATGTGAAGTTTATATTTAAACCAGTCATTAAAATATTCTATCAATAAGTCTATTGATTCTCTTTTCCATGACTCATGTTCACTGCTTGGACAATATTTTGATATTTCATTATGTACAAATGGAGAATATCTAAAGAGAATAATATGAAGTCCACTGTGAAGAAATTTACAGTGAACTTTTTTGGAGTATGTATCATCTGAGTTAGAACACTGTTCACAGAGACTAGAAATCACATCTTTGGAAAGAGATAACTTTGGTCTTTAGTCCACAAACCAAGTCATAAACAGTTGATAGAATAACAATAATTACACAAGCTTTTAACAATTTAAGAAACACTCTAGTTCAAGTTTTCACTTCCAGGAGGGACTGCTATTTGAACATGAAAAAGTATCACTGATTAATGAAAACTGTATTCCATTTGCTTTATTCCTTGGCATGTTCTAAAGAGGATGATCCACCAATCTTTCTGAATATAATTTATTTGATTATTTTATTATGGATATCTGTCTCCTGGGATTTTATTAATTTCATTTCTTTCCACAGACAGACAGAGATGATTTAAGACATGTAAAACTGAATTCAACCAGTTTCTGCACTGCATTCTGGATTTCTTCCTCTCTCAAAAGACTGAATTTAGAGAAATGCTGAAATTATTTCTTAATATGTAATATTTCTATGTCCTTTGATAATGCTGTGTATGGATTAAATTAGTAATTCAAAAAACAATTCATGTCACAGATTGCAATTAGTGTATAGTGTATGTAAAATGATTTAGTAGAACTAATTGTATATTGTTATCAAAATAATACTGGCACAATGATTAATCTCAACACAAATTGAAAAATAAATAGTTGCAGTCCAATATAGAACCTTTGCACCATGAAATAAACATTCAGACACATGAAAAAATTAACCATGTTATTCTTCAGTATTATTATCAGAGATTGATGTAATACTCAGGACAGTTGCTTATCAATAAACACCTGATTACATCTTTTGAATCAGGAATCAGGCTATATAAAATTGTTCACAGAGTCATATAATGTAAGAACTGAACAATCTGTAAGAATATTTCTGCTATTTAATATTATACTATGTATTAGAAATATTTTAAAATGTGTTATTGGAATACAGTGTTGTGAATATAAATTTCCATTTACAAATTAATGTTGTCTATATATAAGATAAAATCTAATCAGTATATTATTTTGGAAAACATAACAATGTCGTATTTTAAAAGTGACTAAAGCCAAGTCATCAGCAATAAGGTATCTTTATGAGAATAATTTTAGTAAGTTTAGAAACCAATAAATTACAAAAATATTATAATTGAGAACTGGTCTCTTTTTGGAAAATAAAGATGATACAATGAATGTTTTCTAAGACTTAAATAAAGAACAAACATCTAATCTATATTTTAGTTTACAAAAATTTCAATGTTGGAAAGATTTCATAGTTATATAAATATTAAAGTTACATATATCTTTATCAGTAAAGAAAATAAGACATACAAATCACTTAATTCTGGTAAAACCAACATAAGATTAACTTTTGTTCTCTTTTAAAACAAATGGGAACCTTTAAATGCCATGAGTTTAGAAATGCCTATTTTAACTGAATAATGTCACAATTTGCAATATAACTATACTTTTTCCTGCCAAAATATTGTTTAAATATAATTACTATGAATTTCAAAGGTGTGCAGAAACTTTAACAAGCATAATGTAATCAAGACTTGAAATGCTTAGCTAAAGCTGACCTTTAAATATGTATTCTAATCAATAATGAAATTTTATTTAGCACCCTGAAATAGCACTCTGAATGACATTATAGAGTAATAAGATAGAGTGCACTTGAACAAATAAACTTTCAAGTATGGTAATACATTTTAAAAATTATAATGTCAATGCAGAGAAGAATATGAAATATATATATGTAAATTATATTTATGATAAAATAGTAGGTTTTAGTTGTGACTCAGGATTCAGTTTAAGTAATTATTTTAAATGCACAGTTCTTTTTAGCAAATAGTAGTGTTGAAGTTACATTGGGAAAACCCAATTCAAAAAGGTAGGTTTCAAAATCACAATTCTACTTTTAATATTTAACTAAATGTAGAAATTATCATTGCAATGGTGGGACAAACTGGGGGAAAAAAACTGATGTTTTGTTAGCTTCAATAATGTCACCATGTTTTTGGGTATAGTTAATATGTAAAATAGAGCAATAAATATGATCAACTATAATTTCATTATCTTGAGATAATCCCCTTTAATATGTA
Source organism: Saguinus oedipus (assembly GCA_031835075.1). Taxonomy (NCBI): domain Eukaryota; kingdom Metazoa; phylum Chordata; class Mammalia; order Primates; family Cebidae; genus Saguinus; species Saguinus oedipus. The sequence goes on along the minus strand of CM063171.1, from coordinate 62,334,973 downwards.
TATTGGTTAATATGTATATTTCAATTATATGCCATTTATGTTGGACCATTTGTTGTTAGAAATACGATTATTTCCTGAACAATACTGTTTTATCCTACTTCCCACTGAGATGGCTTCCGATAAGACACAATGTAATTTCCTCCACATTTTTCAGTCAGGGTGACAGTTGAGATTCAATTCTTCCAGGCAGTACTGATATTTATATGTGTTTTTCAGAATTGTGTTGTACTTTCAATAATTCAACATTTTCTGCTGAACTTTTATCTCTTTATGCAACCTTTTTTTTTAGAAGAAGCATTGTGCTATGTTAAACTATCTTTTATATTTCTAATACTCTTTTGTTTCTCTGGAGGAGATAAAAAATAATCAAGTCTCAATATTTTGTGAGGCACTATGAGTTCAAAATATTCCAAGTAAAAATTAAGCAGAAAGAGAGGTAATAGAGAAATGAAAGACATAAGATACATGTCATGGTGAAATCAAGAGAGCGCTCTAGAGTATTATTTACTGACTAAGAGCAATTATAGTATGCAGAGTTAATGTCATTCAATGAATGAGAACATACAGTAGAAAGTACTGGGCTGATTCTCTTTAGTTAATAGTGCATGGCAGCACTCATGGTATGATATGAATAATATTGAACTATATATATGTATATATACATGTGTATATATATATACATATATATGTATACATATATATATATACACACACACACACACATATGTAACTAAATATTTTAGATAGAAATAAATTTGAACCAAATTGGTGATGGTAGGGAGAATACTAATTAGGAAATGTGTGAATGTATTTATATATGGGAACATATTATATACACTGTTTAAAAATTTTCCTCTTCATTTTTTTAATATTATTAATTATGCCTTGAATATATCATGTGATAATTTGCTTGGTACCTTGTTGTATTGAAATTCCCTATTTATCTTGCAAAACCTCTATTAATAAGCATTTACTGTTTCTAATTTTTGAATGTTATAAGACAGTGAAATACAAGCATGCATCTCCAGATTTTTTAAACTGTTTTATTAACTTAGAATACTCAATCTAAAAAGTCCATACATTATGAGATCTAGATGAATGAATTATCACATAGTGAACATATGGACGTATCTACTCTCTAGATGAATAAATGAAATAATAATACCAATTACCCAGAATTCCCACTAGGTCAGGCTCCAACTTATTCCTCCCATCCTCCTGCCAAAGATAAATACTCTTTCGATTTTTCAATGTATGTTATAGTTTTGTTTATTTTTAACTCTGATGTAAGTAATATCATACAGGATAATTTTTTATGTCTTGCTTTTTCTGCTTAGTAATACATTTTGGAACATTTGCAACATTTCCTGTTGCATGTAGATGCAGTTAATACATTTTCATTCCTATATAGTATTCCATTGTAGGACTTAATCAAATGGATTTCCAACTTTATTGTACTGAATTGGGTAATTTCAATTTGGAACTATGTTGAATATTATTGTTATAATCTTTTTGTACATATTTGAGGTCACAAAATTTGTTGGATAAATATTAAGGAGGAGATATAATAGATGTTAGAATTTATATAAGCTCAACTTAAATAAGTAATTGCCAACATTTATCCAAAATGTTTGTACCAATTTGCATCCCATTATAATTGTAGGAAATTGTTGATTTTTCCATAAATTTAACAGCACTTGATAATTCTGGGCTATTTAATTTTAGTCATTCTGATTAGTAATATTAACATTTTATTTGTGATTTTAAATTGCATTTTCTTTTTTTTAACAGGAATAATTCAGATTTTATTAACCTTGATTCTACCAATAAAGATATTCAAGCTCCTATAAAAATCATAATAAATTATTTTTAGCTCACAAAGATCCTCTCTTGTTCTTGGCTTATGTCCTTTTTCTCTTTTTTTTTTTTAAAAAAAAATTATAGCTTAGGTGTATACTATATCCAGCATATCTCCCCATGTTGTCCCTCTCCACCCTCCCCACCCTCCGCTGTCCCTCCCCTACCCCCCACAACTGTCCCGTGTGTGCGTGATGCTCCTCTCCCTGTGTCCACATGTTCTCATGCATTTTCTTAATGATTGCAGATATTGAGTAACTTTTCCAATATTAATTCACTTTTTGTAAATTCTCTTTTGTGAAATGTTCTCATCTTTTGAACATTTTAATAATGCCATTTGGTGAACAGAGAGTCTTGATATTACTGTCACGAAAGTTCATCCATTTTTTTCCTTAATGATATGTGTTTTTAGATCTGTGAGGGAAATCTCTGCCTACTTAAGGGAGTGAGATAGTTTCTCACATTACTCCCTGGAAACCATATTATTTTATTTTTAATTTTTACCTTTACAATTAACTTACAATTGATTTTCAGGGGTTATGAAGGGATGTCATGGGAGAAGATCAAGGGCACAATTTATCCTCTCAGGGAACTGTTTCAAATAACAAACACCTTCAAGAATGAAACATCAATCGATTATGTTCTCTTGCTGGTCTTTGCACAGCAATTCTCTTTTCATTGCCAGCTTTTTAGAAGTATAAGTATTTTTGAGATTATGCCTTATGTTTTGTATAATCTAATTCTTCCCTAGAAAATGTGGTCCAATTATATATCTGCTATTACTAGAAGTAAACTTTCTATTTTAATACTTTTAAAATAAACTTTGGATTTATTGGCTATTTTTAAAGTCTTTGTTTTCTTACCAAAGCAGGTTTTCAGAGTTCTTTTTTTTTCCCTTTTTATGATCGCCTTTACTAGTTTCAACATATAATAATTATCAGCTTGTATTGATATACATAGGAAATCTCTTAATGTTTTGTTTTTGTTACAATTCTGTCTTAATTTTTGTGAATATTCTCACTACAATTTTTTTCTGACTATTTTAAATTTCAGGTATCTACATTCTTGGTTATTTAATTTTTAACATTATCAGGTGTCTAGATTCTTGGTTATTTAATTTTTGTAGAGGAAGTGATATGTTACTTATTCCTTAAAATTATGTGAGTTCTCTAAGAAGTGATGAGTGTATCTATTTAATTGTCTTATCTTAAGGTTAAGAAAAAGCTTCCATTTGTTTATTCCAAAAGCTGGAATGCCAAAACACATTGGGAATATGCTGGCAATAACATCTCCTAACAGAAGAAACCGTGACAGAGAGTTGTACTTTTGGACAAAAATTTAATTCTTATTGTTTTGCGGGGCAAGACCTTCTTTCTATGCTTTCCAGAAACACCAGCATTGGAAGCCAGCTGGGAGAAAATGTTTGTTTCCCCCTTAATCAACAATATCTTGTTGTTCAGAGGGACTGAATGCAGAGACCTCCATCCACTCCATTAACATTTTATCACTTTGTTTATTTTGTATTGTGCAGGCATAGTTGAGAGTACTCAGCCCCTCACTCCATTCTTTCAGTGCTACCTTCATTTCTGACTCCTGGAGTTTTGCACTCAAGGGAATTAATTAGGTTTTACAGAGTACATATTTATTTTCCTTCTCAGTATGTTTTTATTTCTTAATTAACAAATTACAGTAAGTTGCCTTTTCCTTTAGCCTGCTTTCACACACTGCTTTGTAGAAACGCCTTGAGATTTTTCATGTGTGAATGTTTGTATTTCTGAGCTTTCAGGGCAAATAGTGATATGAATAAACTATGTAAATATGTTTTTGTAAAAATCCTAAAGCATGAGCAATAAATACATGGTTTGTTTCCAACAATTACATTTCATTTGGTTCAAAACCTGCTAAACTGCTTTAGAAACTATCCTCTGCTTAGAGTTTATTTTGGTTATTTTGTATAAACTTTCAAAACAAAAAAGAACATTGTGATGCAATTTTTAAAAAGCTTCCATTATATACTAAACTCACATTGTGCTGCAGTGCTATACATATAGGAAATGTTGACATAATTAAAAATTTTCAATTAGGAAAATTTAAATAGGATTCTACTGAAGGAAAATAATGAAAAAGCACACACATAGATTACGTGTAATACAAGGTTAACATAAATGTCACCTAGATTTATAAATATAAATATTTTTCAATACAAAAGGCTGAGTGGGAGAGAGATTGATTTCCACTGGCAATGACAATGGAAGGAAAAGTTTAAGAAAGGCTTTTGGTAGAAAAACTGGTTTAAGCAATGCTACAGAGATGTGGAAGTGCACAGCATATATGTTGGAAAATACCGAATGCAAAGGGAATCCAAAAGAGAAAAATGCACTAGTTGAAACAAAGAAGATAAGCTGATTCTGGAAAGGGGCCAAGCTTGAAAGACATGCAAACGAATTGATATTGCCTGACAGAAAGGAGAATCATTGGAGGATTTTGATCAGAGGAGAGTGAGTTTGTGTGTGTGTGTGTGTGTGTGTGTGTGTGTGTGTGTGTACATGTCTGTGTGTGTGTAAGTCTGGTTACAGTGTGGAGGATATAAAACTACATATTTTCTAACTTTTTAGGCTTAATTTTTGTTTTTCCTACAGATGCCTGGAAAACCTGGAACTCTCTTAGTCACTGTCCTGTACTCATTCCCGGCATGATGTCTTTTTCATTCTAACTTTAGTGCAGATGTATTAGTTGTATTCAAAAAGAAACTTTATACAAATGTAATTTAATAGTTTATTTGAGCAATTCATGAGTCAAGTAGCACTCAAACCAGAAGAGGTTCAGAGAGCTCTCCTAGTAGGCAATGAGTATTTATAGAGAGAACACTGAAATAATGTACAGAAATAGCTTTATTGGTTATAGCTAAGTGTTTGTCCTATTTGGAAATGGCCTAAATCAGTTGGAAGCCTGTGATTGGCTGAAGTTAGGCTGCTTATGTTTGAGTGAGACCTGGCTAACTATAATTAAAAAATATACCCCTAAGTTAAGTTCAGTTTGTCTTTGTACTAAGTAAAGCAGTAGTTTATACTGTAAGAACTCAAAGCATGGAGACAGTTTCAGGCCAATGAAATTCTCCTGCTTATTTAATTTAACAGGTAAAGTAATGAATAAAATAATTGGAGGGATGAAGAAAATTGAGACAAGTCAATTAGAACTATATTTCTGTCAGAAAAACTTAAGTCTTTGGTCCTTGGGAGTGAATACAATTAAAGATATTGAGAATGAATATGAGAAATAAAATAAACAAATATTTCAGAGGTAAAATTAGCAGAAACTGGTGACCAACTGGTAACTTTTGATCCATTACTTTACATGTTCAGGGCTGACATTTAGTTTTCTAGTCTGAGTAAAATTAAGATAGCTTTATCTCTTTTCTCTTTGTTTCCCCTAATATTTTTTAATCCTTATCCAATTCCACCTTGAATAATCACAATGCTACCAATATAAAATGAATACAAAAGGAGGGATATTTTCAGTGAAAGAAAATAATTTGTCTTGATAAAAATATATTGAATCGAATAACCTGCAACATATATGCTTGGTGATTTCCCTCCAGGTGTTGAAAAGAAATAAAGGCCATCTTTAAATTGAGGATCAATCTTCATGGGATAATTAATTGAAATTTCAGAAATAGAAGGGATCACCTGGAGAGAAAGAGTATTGAGGAAGATTGGGCACAGATCTCATTCATTTATTCGTGCAGTTATAAACTTTGTAATGAAATATAACTGTGAAACATCTAATACTGAGTAAGTAGCTGGATATTCAAAGGTTATTAAGTCCCAGTCCTTGCCTTCACTTATGTGCAACATACTTAATAGAATATAAAATAAAATATTATAGTCTTACTTCAAGTGTATTACTTAACTAACAAAATAATCTGCTTTGCAAATTCAAGAAATCTTTCTATAAAATTTGATTGGAAAACTTTTTTTTGGTAAAAGACAAATGAGTAAATTCTTTAAATTTGTAGACCATATAGTCTGTCACAACTGTTGGACTATCAGTGTATCATCAAAGCAGCCAGAAACAATAGTTTAAAAAAAAATGAATGATTTGTGGTTTCAATAAGACACTATTTAGAAAAAGAAGACAATGAGATAAATTTTGCCAGCATGTCTTAGTTTGTGAACCCCTAATGCAGAAATTGATAACTGGGCTGCTTGTGGAAGAATGACTAAGAGTTTCCCAAGCATAAAATGTTAATTTCAGGTATAGTACTTTTTTTCTCCCCTGTTACCAGTAATTTCCATGTAAGCAGAGTTATTTATTTATTGATATACCATCAATGAAAAGAAAAATGTATTTCCCATGAAAGATACTCAATAAATATTTGTTAAATAATTATTTTACCATTGAGGTTGGTCTTTGCACCAGGCAATCAATAATATTTGCAGAAAATTCTGACTATCATCCTACTTTTTAAAATTTTACTCAGTAATAGATATTAAATATTATCAAATATCTCTTTTAACTCTCCTGAAAACATGATTTATTTTATCTTATGAAGCTCTAAGATAATTCAGTCTTACACTCCTCAGATTAATACCTCAAGTATGTTGTGGATGTTTAAAACAAATACAATCACTTTGTCACTACTATCATCGAAATGTGAAGTCTGTGCCTGAATGCTTGAATATGGAAGGCTTGAAATCATTTTGACAAGTAAGTAAGAGCAAAATTGCCATTTTAAAATTTCCAAGGGTAGGACATAAAATGCCATGTGACTTCTGCCTTGGCAGCAGGGACACTAGTATTTGAATTCCTGAATGGTAATATAAGAAGGTCAAGCACACTGAGCTCACTTTGTAAGAGAGGCCATGTTGAGATGTTCCAATGGACAGTTTCAGCAATACTTCTGGTGACAGCATCAATGGCCAACCATAAGTAAGTCATCTTGTATGGCCCAATTAAGCCCTTCCTGAAATTCTGATCCAGAAAATGAAGAAAAAAATTAAGTTTACCCTTTAAGCTACTGAGTTTTGTTGTAAAAAAAAAAAAAATTGCAGCAAGAGTAACTGAGTAATAATTGTATATTACCTTTGAACATTCTGCTGTATTTGGTTTGAGTTGAACTGAAAGGAATATATTTATGTTTTAATTTTAACCAATTTCGCTATGAGAGTTATATAGAAACTTTTGGACATTTTCTGTCTTAAATCTTCTATAATGCTAATACCTTAAAGTTTTGAAAGGAATTACAATACAATCATATGGATATAGATCTTTACAAGAGGGTATACAGTATATACAATGAAATATTAATTTATATGAAAGATGACACACTAAAAACTTTACACAAATTGTATTTTAATTCATTAAACAAAAACAACATTATAAGGTAGTGATATCATGCCAATTTTAAAGATATTGGAACTGCAGCATAACAACTGGCCAAGGACACATAGAACGAAAACCCCAAAATTCTGATTTCAAATGACCATGACTCTAGATAGTATAGATAGTTTCAATTTGTTTGGTAATTACTGGCAATCCAGTTGAGTTGAATTTTGCATATATAATACTCATGTGTGTTTTCCCAAAACATGGTTTACATCAGCTACATATGAAGTTTGTTCATAGACATAAAATATGCTTACTTACTTTAAGCTTAAAGATCTCTATTTTTAATTTATTAGACTTCACAGATATTTGTATATCATTATTTTACATAAGAAACCCCTGTATCATCTTGTATATATAAAAATGATATAAATTCTGCCAAAAGAAATTATAACTTTCACATACATCTAATAAATTATACATGGATATATTTTAGAAATTTATGTGCGTGTATAGCTTTCCCACTCACCCAGATAGACGTTTTGAATCTTCTCTCTAATTCAAGTTTTACTACCCTCATGCTCTGATGTAAAGCTTGATTCTTTTGGGGGGAGAAATCAAGAGAGTAATTGACTTTTTTTATCATGGTAATAATGTATAACATAAACCTAACTTCTCAACAATTTTCTAAGTGCACAGTATTGTTAACTACAGGCACAATGTTGTATAGCAAATCTCTAGAACTTATTCAACCTGTTCAACAGCAACTCAACTCCCATTTTCCCCTAGCCCCATCCCCTGGCAACACCATTCTGGTCTCTGTTTCTATGAGTTAGACTAATATAGATTCCTCATATAAGTAGGAATATGTAGTATTTCTCCTACTATGCCTGGCATATTTTACTTAGCATAATGTGTTCCATATTCATCCATATTCTCTCATATGGCAAGATGACCTTATTTTTAAAGCTGAATAACATTTTATTGTATAAAATGAATGTAGTCATTCCTCTGTAATGCATGAAGTGAAGGTTTTTAAAGACACATATATAAAAGGTGTTTCTTGGAGTGCTATTGAGCTACATGTTGATAATAATGTAATTGTAGTGAATGTATATGATGGCAAATCTATAATGCTTGTAGCAAAGTGTTTAAAGACATATACATAAATATGTGTATATATATATACATATATATGTGTGTGTATATATATATATACATATATATGTGTGTGTATATATATATGCGTATTTTTAGGAGTGCGAAAAAATCCATTATTTGTATGCAGCACATTTTCTTTATCTATTCATACATTGATGGATAGTTGTGTTGTGTTTTCACACCAGGGCTATTATTAATAATGAAAAATTATAAAAAATATGGTAATACATAAATGAATTCTTATATATAATATGTTAATTCTAAGAGTACAAAAACATTTATTATATATATGTGCCATATTTCCTTTATCCATTCATCCACTGCTGGACAGTTAGGTTGTTTTTTTCATACCAAGGCTATCATGAACAATGCTACAAATAATATGGCAGTGCAGATGTATTTTCAAGATACTAATTTTAATTATTTTGGCTATACATTCAGAAGTGGGATTACTTGATCATATGGTAGCTCTATTGTTAATTTTTTTTAGAAACTTCCATACTATTTTTAATAGTAGTTGTACTACTTTACATTTCCAGCAACAGTGTAGAAGTTTTTTTCATTTTTCTCCATTCTTACCAACATATATACACATATATAAAATAGCCATCTTAACAGAAGCATGATGGTATCTCATTGTGATCTTTATTTTAGTTTTCCTGATAATTAGAGGTTGAATAACTTTTTAAAAATAGATTTTGTGATTTTTTGATTTTATTTTATTTTAGATTTGGGGTACATATGCAGGTTTGTTACATGTGTACCCATTGTTTAGTTCTCACTTGTGATAACATGCGACATTTGATTTGCTGTTTCTGAGTTATTTCTCTTAGGATAATGGCATCTATGCTGCTGGGAAGGGCATGATTTTATGTTTTTTTTTTATTACTGTATAATATTCCATGATATATGTATGCCCCATTTTCTTTAATAAACGATTGATGGACACTGAAGTTGATTCTATGACTTGGCAATAATGCAAAAATGACTTTGTAAATAGTGCTGCAATAAACATGGAGGTGCAAGTGTATTTTTAGTAAATAATTTATTTTCCTTTGGGTAGACATCCAGTAGGATTGCTGGGTGGAATCGTAGTTCTACTTTTAGTTCTTTAGGAAATCTCCACACTGTTTTCTTTAGCAGTTGAACTAATTTGTATTCCAACCAACAGTGCATAAGCGTTCCTTTTTTTCACATCCTCACCAAGATATGTTGAATAACTTTTCATATACTTGTAAACCTGCCTGCCTTTTTTGAGAAATGTCTACTAAAATCCTAGAGACATCTATTTAAGTCATTTGTCAATGTTTTAATTATTATTTTTTATTGAGTTGTAAAAGTGCTGTATATATTTGGATATCAACCAGTTCTCAGATACATGACTTGCAACCATTTTCTCTCAGTCCATAGGCTGTCATTTGATCCTATATTTTTTTGTTATCCGAATATGATTTTCAGTTTGATGTAATCCTGCTGGTGTATTTTTGCTTTTTTTCTGGGAGTCTCAGTGTGAGATCCAAGAAATCTTTACCTCGACCAATGTAATAAAAATTTTTCTTCCATGTTTTCCTTTAGGAATTTCAGTTGCAGGTCTTATGTACAGTTAATTTTGAGTTGATTTTTGTTCATGTGTAAGATAATGTTCTAATGTCATTCTTATACATGTGGATATCTAGTTTACCCACAACCATTTGTTTTAGAAACTATTATTTCCTCATTGTGTATTCTTGGCACCTATGTCCAAGGTCAGTTCACCATATATGAGTGAACATATATGACATGGATCTCTATTTTTTTCCATTGGTTTATATATCTTTTCCTATGCCAGTGCTATAATGTTTTAATTATCATAGCATTGTAATACATATTTTGAAATCATAAAATCTGTTGCCTCTATCTTTTTTTTTCTTTCTCAAAATTGATTTGGCTATTCAGGGTCTTTTGTGATCCCATATAAATTTTAGGATTTTTTTTCTATGTCTGAAAAAAAAAAAACTGGAATTGTACCAAAACATATGAAATGCAGCAAAAGCAATACTAAGAGATAATTTACCCATACATTTTTTAAAAGCATACATAAGAAAGGAAACAAAATTTCAAAAGAACAACTTAATCTTAGGCCCAAGAAACAAGAAAAAGAAAAACCCTATCAACCCAATATTAGCAGAAGGAGAGAAATAATAGATTGCTGCAGAAATTTTTAAAAAATACAAAATATAAAAATAATGGAAAAAATGATAAAAAAGTTAAGAGGTGATTTTAGAAACACTAACAATATTGACAAATACCTGGAGTAAGAAGAGTAGCCTCAAATAAATAAAATCAGAAATAAAAGAGGAGACTTTATGACTAATACCACAGAAATACAAAAATTATAAAACAAAATTAATATTTATATGCCAATAAACTAGATAACCTAGAAGAAATAGATACATTTCTAGAAATATACAACCTAGAAACTGAATCTTCAAGAAACAGAAAATTTCAAGAGTACAATGTAGAATAAGAAAATAAATCAGTAATAAAAACGTTTCCATCAATGAAAACCTCAGAATAAAATGTCTTTTCTGGTGAATTCTACCAAAAATTAAAAAAAAAAAATTGATGCTGGTATTTCACAAACTCTTTAATAATTAAAGATGAGGGAGCACTTGAAAACTCATTTTATGAAGCCAGAATTACTGCGATTCCAAAGCCATACCAGGACACTATGAGAAAAGAAAATTACAAGACAATATTCCTCAAGCATATACATCCAAAAATCTTGAGTAAGTACTAGCAAATCTAATTCAAAAGCATATTAAATGGATCATAGAGTATGAACAACTGTGATTTATCCTTGGGATATAAGGAAGATTCAACATACACACAAATTAGTTAATGTGATACACCACATTAGCAGGATGAAAGATAAAAACTATATGATGATCACAATCAATACAGAAAAAGCATCTGACAAAATTCAAGTTTTATGAAAAAAATTCTCAACAAAGTAGGTATAAAAAAAGTATAAATTGTTCTGTTATAATGACACATGCACACATAGAATCATTGCAGCACCGTTTACAATTGCAAAGACTTTGAACCAGCCCAAATGCCCATCAGTGATAGACTGGATAAAGAAAATGTGGCACATATACACCATGGAATACTATGCAGCCACAAAAAAGGATGAGTTAATGTCCTTTGCAGGGACATGAGTGAATCTGGAAAACATCATTCTGAGCAAACTGACACAAGGACAGAAAACCAAACACCGCTTGTTCTCGCTTGTAAGTGGGTGTTGAACAATGAGAACATATGGACATAGGGAAGGGAACATCACACAGTGGTGACTCTTGGGGGGTGGGGAGACTAGGGGAGGGGTAGCAGGGAGTGGGAGTGTTACTGGGTATCCCAGATTCTTGGCCTCTTCTGCCCCAGGAATGGGGGAAGCCCTGGAGGTGCCCTGGGCTTACCATTCATATAAATATCAGGAACCCAAAGAGTTTTACAGAGAGCAATTTATTAGGCAGAGAGAGAGAAAGAGAGAGAGAGATAGGAGAGAGAGAGAGGCGGGGGGGAGAGAGAGAGAGAGAGAGAGAGAGAGAGAGAGAGAGCGCATGAGAGATAGGAGAGAGGAGAGAGAGAGAGAGAGATAAAGAGACAGCTCCCATGTTGTTGTGAGTGGGGATTCCAGAGAGGGAAATTCTTGCAGGTAAGGTACAGCGGAGTTTTAACTTTGAAGTTATTCCCGCCTCATTCACGTTCTTGTCCAAGAGGAGTTCTTTCAAACTTCCTCTGGAGTGATTGGTCTTTGACTCTGATGCTGGACTGACTGCTTGGCCAGAAACTAAAGCATCTTCCTCTGGAGCTTTTGGCAGGCTTTCTAAACAAAGGAAGCTCACCTGGAATTTTAACTAGCCTGTGTGCTGCAAACTTAGTCAAAGAACTCTAGGTTCCAGGATGGGGAGGTGGATGGAGACATGGCATTGGGAAGTTCTTGCCTTTGAAACCATGCCCCTTGTGGACTTGGGAAGAGATGTTAGCATAGTTCCTCAGGAAGATTGGAGAAGGATAATTTTAGGAGAAATGCCTAATATAGGTTATGGGGGAATGGATACAGCAAACCACCACAGCATGTGTATACCTATGTAACAATCCTGCATGACCTGCAGATGTACCCCAGAACTTAAAGCATAATAAAAAAATTATCTTGACATAACAAAAGCCATATATGAAAAATACACAATAGGTATCACATTAATGGTGAATAACTGAAATCTTTAAGATTGAGAACAAGGTAGGGGAATCCACTCTCACCATTTCTATTCGTCATAGAACTAGAAGTCTCATAACTAGAGCAATTAATAAAGAAAACTAAAATTCATGTGCATGCCAATGGAACAGCAGAATCATTCAATTGTATTTCTTTACAGTAACAATGAACTATCCACAGAGAAAATAAAGAAAAAAATGTATAAAAGCATGAAAATAATAAAACACGTAAGAATAAACCCAAACCAAGAAAGTGAAAGGTTGTACACTTAAAACTACGTAGCACTGATGAATAGAATTAAAGAAGATATGATTAAATGGAAAAAAATATCAAACTTATGGATTGGAAGAGTTAATACTGTTAAAATGTCCATATTACCCTAAAAGCTTGATTCTTATTTTATGACTTCTAGCATTATACTTGCATAAATGCCAAAATATTATAACTTCCTTCCCATTTTTATGAACAAACAATCAGCACTCCTAAGAATGTCTGTCTGTTTATGTACCAAAATCAACTCCTCCAGCCATTTTCCCACAACTCTTCTGTTACACCAAATAAGACTCTCTTCTTTACTACTTCATTCTTCTTTTCAGCATGTAGCCATGATGCTACTTCTTTCAAGTTAAGAAATTCCTTTTTTGTCCATTTCTCTCTTTCTTTTTTGTTCATTTCTTTTCTTTTCATTTACAGAAAACTTAAAAGATTGATTTACACTTCTTGTAGAAAATTCCTCTTCCTTAATTTTTTTTTAAATTCATTTCAGTCAAGATTTTACCCCATTGGTCCTAAGGAAGGTCACAATAGTCTCCATTATTAAATACTATAGTCAATTCTCAATTCTCAATTTTATTAATCTATCAACAGATATGCAAAAAAAGTCACTCTCTCTTTGTTGAGACACTTTCTTTATCATCCTCAGGACACTATTTACTGCTGGTTTTCTGCTTTCATCTTCATTTCTTTATGAGTATCTTTTGCTGAACTCTTTTGCTCCCTTCAACCTGTACACTCTAAAATGGTAGAAGGATGGCTTAATCCTCTACTTATACAGCTATACAAATTAACTTGTGCATTTTTAAAAAATAATGTCATTTATGTTCTTATGACTCTAAAGTTTATATCTACTTTTCCAACTATTCTCTTGAACTACCAACTTAGATATTTAACAGTAATCTCAAAACGTCCAATTGATATCTCATTGGAATATTCAATGTATCATGATCTGAACATGGCTCTAGCATTTTTCATATTTGTTTCTCCAAGAGTCTTTCCCATTGCTATATATGGGAGTCCATTCTTCCACTTCCTTGAGCCAAAACCTTGACATCATTCTTAAAATATTTCTCTCAAAATCAGTTCAATATGTCAATAAAATCTTGTTGTATATACCTCAAATTATAGGAAAAATAGCTGCATTGTCCCATTCAAGCCACCATCTTATTTTGCTTGAATATTGTAATAGCTTTCTAAATGATCTCCCTGCTTTTTTTCCTTGGTCATGGATACTCTATATTTAACCATTAGCTAGAAAAAAATCTGCTAAAATGTTAAATACAAATCGCCAAATATTGTTCCTCTTTTCAGAGTCCTCAGTCATGAAATGGTCGATATATTAAAGATAATTTTTTTTTTAATTTTTATTGCATTATAGGTTTGGGGGTACATGTTCAGAATGTGCAAGATAGTTGCATAGGTACACACATGGCAGTGTGCTTTGCTGCTTTCCTCCCCTTCACCCACACTTGGTATTCATCCCCAGGCTATCCCCCCCAGCCCCCCCTGCTGTCCCTCCCCCATTTCCCCCAACAGTCCCCAGTGTATAGTAGACTGCCTCTCTGTGTCCATGTGTTCTCATTTTTCTCACCCACCTATGAGTGAGTATATGCGGTATTTCTTTTTCTGTTCTTGTGACAGTTTGCTGAGAATGATGTTCTCCAGATTCATCCATGTCCTTACAAAGGACACAAACTCATCATTTTTGATTGCTGCATAATATTCCATGGTAATTTTTAAGAATCTATATGATCTGACTCCCTCTTTCCTTACTCCAACCCAAGCTATTTTGCTGACATCGTTTTCTACTGCATTCTTTATAATATGATTATAGTGGCCTCCTTATTATTTTTTAAATTGCTTTGTTAATAAATAGCTACTATTTCTTCTATCTGAAATGTTCTCCTTCCAGAACACCTCTCTCTCACTTCCTTAGTTTTTTAGTCAATTATCCCATTATCAGTGAGTTCTTTCTTATCTTCACTGCTTGGATTGACAATTTTCCTAATCCTCTAAAATATTTTCTAGCCCATTCTCAATTTTTCTTTTTAGAATCTGTAAAGTATTTCATTTATCTTGATGATAGTTTATTTCTCCTTTTAAAATATAAGATTTTTGAATATATGGTTTTGTTGGTCTTGTGTAAAGCATGTTTTCTAGAACTTTATTTTATTCCTGAGAAAGAAAGCAATAAATTAATATTGCTTGAATGAACGACTATGGTATTATCACAGATAGTTTTATATATTATTTTCTATTTATTTATGAGGCACTACTTCACACTTGCTGTACTTTCACATGTCAATTATTCACCTTATTGGTTTATTTTAATTTCTCTTTTTTATACTAGCTTGTCTTCCTTTTACTATTTTTTTACTTGATATCTATTTTATTGGATTACTCATTATTCTATTCAGAGATACTATATTGTTGATGAGTGCTGACTCTTGAATTTTCTAATATGATTTTATTTTTCTTTGACTTTTGGAAGACAATATAGAAATATATGTTCAAATCTTTTTTCTCAATATCAAAATTTAAGTTACAAAAATAAAATGTGTTATTGATGAGGAGGTAGAATTAGCTGAACTTTGCTTTAGGGCTCATCATGAACCTTCCTTTTCCTTCTGCAAACTTCTTTTTCCTCTGGAAGACATAATTTACCAGAGCACTACCTACATTTCTCTCCAGTAGAAATGTGCCTCCTAGAGGTCTGCAGGTATAGATCTTGAGGTTATTATAGCAGTTTCCATTATTAAATTTAGCTTGAAGAGAAATGTATGTACTGAGACTAGATTCTAAAGGCTCTTTTCAGCATTTTGATTAATAATTTTTTTACTTCAATTTCCTTTGCTACAGCTCTTTTTTTTCTGTGCTTGAAGAATACTGTTCATGTGCTATTGAAGAGATTCACATTTACAGTGTCCTATATTTTGTTTATGTGTTGTTACAGGTCTTTAAATTATTGGAATAAATATTAATCCTGATCCAGTCTTATTTTATATTTTACAGAAATATATTCATATTTCTGTCCATTTTTAAACAGATTTTATTTTCAGAGCTGTTGTAGAAACGCAGTAAAATCTAGCAGAAGGTACAGAGATTTCCCATATATGTCCTGAGACACAACCCCACCCTGCCGCATGCATGGCACTACCCATCATCAATATCTCCCAACAGTATGATAGATTTCTTAGAGTTGGTGAACATACATTGACACTTCATTATCACTTAAAGTCCATAGTTTATACTAGGGTTCAGTTTTACTGTTGTACAATCTACAGGTTTGCACAAATGTATAATGACATCTGTCTATCATTTTAGTATCATGCAGTGTAGTTTCAGTGCCCTAAACATTCTCTATGATTTCCCTATTTAGTCCTCTCTCCCACTAACCCCTGGAAACCACTGATCTTTTTATTGTCTCTGTAGAATTGTCCTTTGAAGAATGTCGTATAGTTGGAATCATATAGTATATACCTTTAAGACTGGCGTTTTTTTACTTAACAATATATAAGTTTTCTCTATGTCTGTTTGTGGTTTGGTAACTCATTTATTTTTTAGCAATGAAAAATATTCCATTGTCTGAATGTAATAAACTGTATATTTGGCAGTTATAAAGTTTCTATAAACATTTGCATGCATAATGTTTTTGTGATTTTTTTTCTATTTTTAAAAATACTTTCGAAATTTGCAGGGCTGATTGACTTTTTTATATTTGTATTTTTATTTATTTTATTTATTGTATTTATATTTTTCTATAATTTTATTTGGATTTAATGAAAGTGATTAGGCAAGGTTTAAGCTCAATCATATATCTAAATAAGTCTTTTTGATTCCATGATGTTTAATTTGGGTATTTCGGCTATGGTATCATGTATCAATAAGGGTTACACAGAAGGAAAAACAAACTTAGACTGCATATGTTTAAGGATTAGTCAAACGAAGAGATATCAGTGAAAAATGTGTAAAATAAGAAACAAGATACAAAAGTTTTAAAAATTACACTCCAGGAGTTTTAAAACATAAAAGATATTTAACAACATGTTATATCACTTAGATAGAACCTAGAAGCTATCACAGTTGCATTTAAGATTAAAATGTAATAACAAGATATGTTGTTTGCTTTATGTGACAGATAATTTGTAATAAGTTAGTCATAAAGAAAATAAAATAGTCTTTTGAGTAGGTAATATAGATTCATTTTAAGCTTAGCAAAGTTTGTGTTATTACTGTTGTTGCTGCTGTTGCTCTTTTAAAGACTACGGAGGACTATATACAGTTGAAGACTGTTAGGACAGGGAGGAGAAAAATAAATGTAATCAAATCATGGCATTGAAAATCTTGAATATATAAAATTTTTATTTTTCAAATTACTTTCATAAAGTTTGAATAAAAAAGAAGAGAAGGAATATTAATAATTGTATATGCTATCAAAACCATAATTAAAACAGCTCATTTAGTAATGTCTAGGGCTTTTTTTTCCCAAAGACCTCAATGAAAAAAGTATAGGCTTGAGGTTGTCCACAGTGGATGACTAGTATATGATGTTAGAGTTAAGAACAATGACCATTGGTTGAGAGTAAAAAATGAGGATTGAATGAAATGATCCATATGATTCCTTACAACTTTAGAATTCTATGGGTAAGGGAATGTTGAGATACAGAAAGAATATGTTTTCAGCCCCGAAAAAGATGAATTGTAAAGGTTCAGGCAAGGTGGAAGAAGACTAATGAAAGAGGTTAGTAGAGTTGCTCTGGTGAAAGTTAAAGAGGAACTTATCTAGGACAGTGTCAAGGAAATGAAAGTTTAAAATTTGTTGTATGTCTAGTTACATTTTTGTTTTGATTTCTCTTTCAAAAACGTTTAATAACATTGTTCTTATAATCCAAGGCTAAATTAATTAATGTTATTAATCCAAAATTCTAATCCCCTCCCTTATTTTATTTTGTCCTGACTAGATTTGATTCTACAATATAGAAATGTAACCACAATTTTCTCCACTAATACCTGGCTGGTTGTATTTCTTATACATTGTTATCTACTTTTGAACTTCCACACCAGGTTTTGGCCCGTTTTCATGAGTCTTTGCTTCTCTGAATATATCCCACATTACAGAACACAGTCAGAAAATATAAAGTAGGAGTTTAAGAACCAACCTGGGGAGCATAGTGAGACTCATCTCTATTTAAAAAAAAAAAAACTGAAAAAAATTGGCCAGGTGGTATGGCACGCACTGTAGTAGTGGCTGCTCTAGAGCCTGAGGCAGGGGGTCAGTGAAGTTCAAGAGATTGAGGTGGCAGTGAGCTGTGATTGCACCCTTGCACTCCAGGTTGGGCAACAGGGAAAGACTCTGTCTAAAAAAAAAAAAAAAAAAAAAAAAAAAAGATATCCTTATAAATTCAAGTATTCCAGTGATTATGTAGCTATACAGTTCTAGATTTTCCTAGAAGTAGTAGACAAAACAACATTTTCCTCCAAAGATGGTCAGGTCCCAATTCTCCTTAATAAAAAGGAAAAGATAACTCTGAGGGTAGAGCCTCCAGCCCATAGGGAGGAGACATGAACCACAGAGAGTTATGCACAGACCTTGAAACTTAATATTGTTTTCTTGACTGAATTTTGAAACTTACCCATTTTTCCATCTGTTTTCTTCAGGAATATTTACAATTAGTATCCTACGCTTCTCCCACCATTGTATTTCGGTAACAGATAACCGGGTAACAGGCAACTAGTTCTGTAGTCTCACGGGTCCACAGATAGAGAGATATTTAACCTAGAATGCATTACATAAGAGTCTCATTCAAACAAGATTTGATGATATAAACAGTGAGATTTGGGTCTTTTGAGCTGAGGCTATAATCATTTGAGACTGGGAGTGTTCAGATTGGGTGAATGAATTTTGTATTCAGAATGGACATCTATCTTTGGGGAGGAAGCAAATCAGCTATGGTTAGTAGAACAATGGTTTCCCCTCCACAACATATCTTTGTCCTAGTCCCCAGAACCTGTGAATACATTATATTTTATGACAAAAGAGACTTTGGAGAAGTGATTAAATTGGAGATTTTGAGATGGAGAGATTATCCTCTATCCTCTAGGCAGTCATAATCTATCAGCACAAGGGTCCTTACAAAGGAATGAGGAAAGTAGAAGAGTCAGAAGGAAATGTGATGATGGAAGCACCAGTCAGAGTAATGTGACCACAGAAAGAAAACCACAAATCTATGAAAAAGGCAAGCTTCTAGATTTCTGGAAGGCAAATCTACCTATTCTCCCCTAGAGCCTCCAGAAGGAAGGTAGCTCTGCCAACCTATTGATTTTAGGCTAGTGAGATATATTTTGAACTTCTAACTTCCAGAACCACAGCATAAGAAGTTTATGTTCTTTTGGGTCACTAAGTTCATGGTAATTGAGTTTAGCATCAACTGGAAACTGACACGAGGCAAACTTCTCTCCTATTCCTCTAAGGAGATCTTTAAACCACTTGCTTTTTCTTCAAATGTTTACCTCCTTTCTTACCCTTATCACAAAATGTACATACTACTTAGTGAAAATAAAGGAATAAATAACCAGAAAAACCCTTCAACTTGCTACGGGTAACCCTGTTTTCACACCCAATTTCATAGGTAAGTCATACACAAGTGTTGTACACATTTCCATTAACGAAAATGAAGAGAAGTGACCTCATTAAACAGAATCAGTTATAGAATCCATGCAAGTAAGTGGAAATGTATTCTTTCCAGCCTTGAGCCAACAGGAGATGGAGGATGTTAGTGGCACACACACACACACACACACACACACACACACACACACCGTTCTCTGCACAAAAAGAAATCTGGTAAGAAAAACAGGTTTTAGAGCTAAAATGAGAGTTTTACTTTGGACACATTGCCTAATATTACATATAGGCATATCATATTTACAACAATAAGATATTGCAGTTGAATAAATCAAGGTTAAAAGTAATCTAATCAAATTATCTATTTTTTTAAAAAAATGTAAGAAGTGTAACCTATACAAATTAAATGACTTGGTCCAGGTAGACATACATATAAGTGGTAAAATCAGGACTGGATTTTAAGTCATCTGAAAATAATTACCTTCATTTAGATGCCAGTGACTCTATGTAAAATATTTTTTTTCTTGGAACACCTCTAAAAATCCCATCAAGGCAATGTGCTAACTTTATTGACCACTTTAATTCCTAACCTGAAATAATAGTTTAACACTTTGTTCTGTGTTATTAGAACTTGTCCTTCAAAAAATTATTACAAATTTAATTCATTGAAAATATTCTTATTATTTACTCTTTACATAAAAGATTTTTGTCATTCCAATTTTAAAAGGCAGATAACTTATCATTGCGTACTACACACTGCCAACAATGAGGCTCACAACATTTCTCTTTTTCAACAACTATAATTTTGTATAATGATGTTATACATTCTCTATCGTTTGAGCCTTTTGATATCAATAGGCAAGTGAATATGCATCTCAGACTATCTCATAACAGCCACATGATCAATGCAATCTTTATTTGCACAATATCTATGTGTGTCTTAAATGCCAATAATTCTGTAGTCTTCCTAAACTCTGTATTTAGGTTATAAAGTTTGTGCTTATATTTGTAAGTAGGAACCAAACATGTACCAAGAGAAAACCACATTACAGCTAAAACTGTGTATCAGGCATCATCCTCTCTCCTTGCAATATGCACATACACATGATTATGTAAAAATAGAACTCATTTTAGATCAGGAAAAATGCTTGTAGTATAATTTTAGGTGAAATATATGAACAAATAATAATATAAAATAGATGGAATATATAACTCATCTAATTATTTACTCTGAATGGCTCCAATTTTATCTATATTATTCTGCATCTTCATAATCTATTATGTTTGACATTCTCATAGTGTCATAGCTATTAACACTATTGCAGCAAATTTGATATTGATATCAGAGATGCTTTATTTACTAAAGAAAAATTTTTATTTGTATTTGTTCAATGCCCCAAAACTACATCTAATTAAACAATGGACAGTTGCCTTTTTGAACTCTTAGTCATTGTAAATTGATAAATATATTAGATATACTTGAATACTAAGAATGACAATCCAAATAGACTTTTCAGACATCATAAAAGAGATTGTTTGTATATTTAAATATTATTAATATTACTGAATTAAAACAATACTAATTTTTAAAATGTTAACTGCTTTCCTTATTCATAATATCTTGCCTTTCTGTAATTGCAACATTCATAGTCTCTAAAGCTTAAGCAAATTCGCTATGTTATTATTTTTATCATTAATTTGGATTCATATTTGAAGCCTGGACATTGTGACATGGTCTATATTGACTCAAGTCTTAGGCAGAGTCCTCTCTCTCACGTTGAAAAAATATACTTGTTATGAAATACAAACCTTAGGTAGTTGACTTAAATAAAGATTTTAATTTTACACAAATTAGGATTTTCCAGAATTTAGGTGCATTGAAACATTCATATAGCCTGTGATACCCAGCATATAATCCTATCATTATTATATATAGATGATCTATTAGCATTGTTAAAAATGTATATGTTTCACATTAGTATTTTATAATAATTAGTCAGGGGCATTATAATTAGAAAAGGTTTAATTTCCTATGAGATGAGGAATTGCGTATGCATATTTAACACTCATCTTTTATGTTATTTGTCTAATTTGTCATTTAAATAATCTGTTATACCTTCGTTTTAATTTATTATTGTGTAATGTCCATCAGCAAGAACCAGATGGTGGACTCTCCTCCCATCTTTTTATTTTATATGAGCAATTAATGCTAATAATTGCTTTCTATGATTTGAGTAGTTCTTGATGCTCAGAGGACTGCTTTAAATAACACGTTTTTTTTTTTTTTCTCTCTTTCATGATCTATACAAAGTAACTGATTTATACAGTACTCATAAGAAGACAAATGCCGGAAAAAGACAATAAAATACTAAACCCATAAACTACTATGCTACTAATAATTAAAGCCATAAAAATATAAATATTACATTTCTCTTTGTAGCTAGCTTTATTAATCACAATTAATCTTGATGTTTCTACCAATCATCACTCTATACTTACTTCATTATCAAGGTTTAGTTTATTGTGATAAATCCTTATAATTTTGTTGGTGTAATTGTTGTTTGCTTCAGATAAAATGGTCATAGCTTCAACCACGGGTAAACCTTTAGCTAGCTTCTTTGTTGTTTTATGACTATGTTGCAATTAAAGCATACTGATGAACAGCAAAAACTCTAAAGACAGACAGACAGAATTTCTATCCTATCCCTGCTAGCTCTTACACAAGTTACTTAATCTCTCTGTGCTTATCTGTATAGTGAAGGAAATAATGGTTCCAACATCACAATGTTATGATGAGAATTGAAGAAGTCAATATTTGTGAAGCAATTGAAACATTTCTTACTAAGTACTGTAATTAAACTTTTAATAATTAGTATTAAACTTTTCATAATTATTACTATCACCACTATAGTTGTATTGTTGCTATTATTATATTATTTTATTATTAGACATAAAAGAGTATTCTAGAAACACCATTTTTTTCTACATTAATATGTGGACCAATACTTCCCCAAACATTACAGATTAATTTTGGTGTTAGTTTCTTATTAGATGCACAAATCTAGAAGTAGAAAGATGTAGGATGGCATAGAGTTTTGGTGGGCAAGAATGCGGTTGTTGATGTTGAGCCAGTCTTTATAATGAAAATTTCTCTTATTTGGAGTTGTGAGATTTCATTAACCTTTTCAATGAAATTTTATGGTATTGTTCTCTAACATTTTAAGCAGGTTTATGGAGATACAATTCATACCATATAATTGATTTATTTAAAGTATACAATGTAATGGATCTTAGTATGTTCATAGAGTTAGTGAAACCATCACCAACGTCTATTTTAGAACATTTTCATCTCATCACAAAGAAATTCTGTAACTATTAACAGTCACTCTCAAGCTGACCCCTCAAATCTGCCTATCCCCACACAAGAACAAATGTATTTTTGTTTCTACAAATTTTCCTATTTTGGACATTTTATATGATATAATCATAGAATATATGACTTGTTTATTTCACTTAGCATAATGTTTGCAAGGTTTATTCATATTGTAGTATGTATCATTGCTTTATTTCTTTTTATTTCAGAAAAGGTTTTACTCTATGGATATGCCATATTTTTTACAGCCTTTCATCACTTGATGAACATTTGGTTTGTCTACACTTATTGGCTTTTATGAATAATTCTACTGTGTACATCCATTATCTTGTTTGCAGTGTCTAAATTCAGAGCAGCACTAACTTAATAACAAAAATTTTTAAGTATGAATTATCTCAATGAGTAATTCAAAATCAAATGTAGCATTTAGAAGAACAAGAAAACTTACTAAAATGAAACAAATGAGCAATCATGGAAGGACATTACCAGAAGAAATGACAACTATAATAGAGAATGTCATCAGCAACTGAATAATCATGCAAAAAAAAAAAAATCCAAAAGAAACAGCCTCCACTACTAGAGTATTTGGATAAGACAATTTGAGCTAAAGATATATAGACAATTCACCATAGTTACCACTTCTAAAATCAAGGCAATAATAAGGTAATTTTGGAGCTCAAATTAATTTTGTATATGGATATAATTTATACTCAGTATTATTAGGAATATTTAATGGTTGCTTTCATATTAAAAGTATAGCAGCTATTCTATAACATATCTATAACTTATATGTCTTGAAAAGGTATCTTACTATAAGGATAATTCTTAAGCTCTGAATAATGGAAATAAATAATGGAAATAAATTCCTACATGCCCAAAAAATTGTAATAATTGGGCATGTAGGAGCAATGCTGATATGGTTTGGCTGTGTCCCCACCAAAATCTCACTGTAATCCTCATCATCCCAAGTGTCTAAAAAGAGACCTGGTGGGAGGGGTGGAAGGTGATTAGATCATGGGGGTGATTTCCTTCATGCTGTTCTCGTGATGATGAGTGACCACTGGTGGTTTTATAAGGCAGTTTTCCCTGCTCTTTTTTTTTTTTTTTTTTTTTTTTTGAGACAGAGTTTCGCTCTTGTTACCCAGGCTGGAGTGCAATGGCGCATTCTCGGCTCACCGCAACCTCCGCCTCCTGGGTTCAGGCAATTCTCCTGCCTCAGCCTCCTGAGTAGCTGGGATTACAGGCACACGCCACCATGCCCAGCTAATTTTTTGTATTTTTAATAGAGACGGGGATTCACCATGTTGACCAGGGTGGTCTCGATCTCTTGACCTTGTGATCCACCCACCTCAGCCTCCCAAAGTGCTGGGATTACAGGCTTGAGCCACCGCGCCCGGCCTTTCCCTGCTCTTGATCACATTCTCTCCAGCTGCTTTGTGAAGAAGGTGCCTCTTTCTCCTTCTGCTATGATTGTAAGTTTCCTGAGGCCTCCATAGCCATGTGGAACTTTAAGTCAATTAAACCACTTTCCTTTATAAATTACTAAGTCTTGGACAGTTCTTTGTAACATTGTGAGAATGGACTAATACAGGAAATTAGTACTGTGAAGAGAGAGGTACTGCTATAAAGATAACTAAAAATGTAGATGAAACATCGAAACTCAGTAACAGGCAGTGGTTGGAACTGTTTGGAGGGCTTAAAAAAAGACAAGAAGATGTGGAAAAGTTTGGAAGTTTTTAGAGACTTGATGAATGATTTTGACCTCAATGCGAATAGTAATAAGAAAATAAAGTCCAAGCTGAGGTGGTATCAAATGGCTATGAGAAACTTCTTGGGAACTAGGACAAAAGTCACCCTTGCTATGCTTTAGCAAAGGAACTGGCAGCATTTTGCCCCTTCCCTAGAGATCTGTGGAACTTTGAACTTGAGAGAAATGATATGAAATTGGAACTTATGTTTAAAAGGGAAGTAGAAAAAGTTTCTACTATGTGATTTTGTCTATCAAAATGTTCCATAAAAGTACATGTTTGAATAATATGTATGCCTAAGAGTTAATCATATATTCTAAAGCAAAATATAAACCAGCAAAAAGAATACAAAATATAGTATAAAATAAAGGCTTAGTCACAATAATATTTATTTAAATAGCATCTTGGAACCTGATATTCTCTTAAATGTAGAAAGCACTGTATGCCTCATAATAAACATATTTAAAAATTATACTGTTGTAACCACTAAAATGTTATTCATAAAATTACAGCGAAATTTAATTTCAAATTCAGATTTTCGTGATTTTGTTCAGCATATCTATGTAATCTTAAAGACACAAAAACAAGTTAAGACCACTAGAGCCATTTAAAAGCCACTAATAAAACTGCAGTGTATTAAGCAAAATTGTCATGTCAATTATTTCAAGAGTTTTCCATCCTCATACCATGACTCAGATCTCTTAGTTCTAATTCAAAAAGAGGAAATTCAAACAAGCTAAGGTTTCTTGATTCTTGAATTGCTTTCTGGATTTGTTTTCAGAGTAAAGCTGACAAAGCATTATGTCCAAATATTTTCAGTAATGTTAACTGGTAGTTATTACATGTTGGATAAGTAGCTGGACATAAACAGTAGTATTTTTAATTATAAGTAGACAACTCCAGGAAGAAGGAACCAAAAAATTTCCTGTCCCAGCACAGTGGCTCACTCCTATAATCTCGACACTTTGGGAGGCCGAGGCAGGTGGATCGCCTGAGGTCTGGAGTTCAAGACCAGCTTGACCAACATGGCAAAATCCCGTCTGTACTCAAAACACAAAAATTAGCTGGGTGTGGTGTCACACACCTGTAATCCCAGCTACTTGGGGGCCTGAGACAGGAGAATTGCTTGAAACTGGGAGGTGGAAGTTTCAGTGAGCCAAGATCATGCCACTTCACTCCAGCCTGAGCAAAAGAGTGGAATTCTGCACCCCCACTCCAGCAAAAAATAGTAATTTTTCGGTGTTTCTTGAGTTAGAAAGGACAGCTATAGAGTTGTACTTTTTTTCTACAAAATAAGAATATATACCCTAATTTGGAAAAATATCTTTTTAAAAAAATAAAAGTGTTTTTGTAACAGATAACATAAATTTATCATAATTTTCCAGATGAAAATAAATTGAGTAAGTCAAGGAAAACCCAAACTCATCTGCTGTATGTTCCCCACATAAAGAAGACTTAATATATAATGATTAATATCAGTAAGACTCAGTATGTAATAATTAAAAGTAGTAAATCATCAGGATGATTAATTGCATTAATCATGAACTAGCTTTAAATAGTTAGCCCAATAAATAAAAGAAACCTTACTTAATTCCCAAATGAATTACACTGTGATTCCAAGAGTTTATCTTCTAAGTTAATGGAGATTCACCTATACTAAGAGTCTTACTGAGACGTATTGGTCCAATGGGAAAAGATATATTTATAGCAATGAAATAAACTTAGTCAAAGATACTAAAGTAACATAAATATAATGCACATATATTTAAGATTTTATTTTGTAGCATAGTCGCTAGTCACTAAAAACAGTATTTAAAGTATTGCTTTTAAGCTACAATTATATTTCTAGTAGTTCCTGTTATTGCCATAGACTTATAAATGGCAAAACAATAGCTCATTTATATGCAACCTAATATGTATATTTTTCCTAATTTTCTCTCTATCTAACAACATAAAACAATATAGAATGGTGTAAAATAGTCTTTGTTTTTCTGTAGGATAGCTCACTTTGGTTTCTCATGTATCTTCCCTAAATGGTGTCTACTTAGAGCATCAATTGTCTTCTCTAGTGGTCTGTGATTAGAAGTTATTTGGGTGGATTTAAACCTGTACCTAAAAGAGTAAGAACTAGGGAAACAAATGAAAGGTCAATAAAAGAATACCGCAAATATGACCTTCATTCATTAATTCCAAAAATATTTATTTATAACTTGCTTTGGAGAAAAACATCCAGATGAATAACACAAACGCCATAGGTGCAGCTTAGAACACAATCTCAGGAGTGACAGTCACTAATTACCTAAGAAAAATTGACATATGATGCTTAATATAGTAAAGATATATTTTTAAAAGCCACAGTCGCTCACACCTGTAATCTCAGCACATTGAGAGGCTGAGGTGGGCGGATCATTTGAGATCAGGCGTTTGAGACCAGCCTGACCAACATGGTGAAACCTCGTCTCTATTAAAAATACAGAAAAATTATCTTGGCATGGTGGTGCATGTCTGGAGTCCCAGCTACTCTGACACTGAGGCAAGATAATTACTTGAACTCAGGAGGTAGAGATTGCAATGAGCCAAGATTGTGCCACTGCACTTCAGCCTGGTGACAGAGTGAGACTCCATAAAAAAAAAAAAAAAAAGATGTAATTCTGTGTCTCGCAGTCAATGTTTGACTTGAGTTTGGATAGGAATTGGAAAGACGGGAGAGGAAACAACGTTTTCATGATCCTGAGATAACAAGCATCACAGAATGACTGAAGAACTGGAAACATACCAGTTTGTCTAGAAAAAAGAAATATGTAAAGAGCAGTCTGCAGAGTTAGGCAGTGGATGTGTCATGCTGTGGGACTTTGGACTTTGTTTTAAAAAGAAATACTTAAAGAGGAATCTGCAGAGTTAGACAGTGGATGAGTCAAGGCTGTGGGACTTTGGACTTTGTTTTAAAAACCATGGAATGCTATTGACAGGAATTAAGCACATTGGGAAGTAGAAGATGACGTGGTCAGATTTGCACTTTGCAAATACTGGTTTAGATACGGGTGCAGGGACATTTGTTCATAGTTATTATTAGTTGTCTAGTTGAGAGATGACATTAGTTTGGCAGATGTCATTGACTGAAAAATAGCGCTGAACAGTGGATGGAATGTAGATAAATTAAAGAAATAAATCTTATAATAATTTTGTATAAGTTAAATATAAAACACTGTGGCCAGGCATGGTGGCTCACGCTTGTAATCCCATCACTTTGGGAGTCTGAGGCTGGTGGTTCATGAGGTCAGGAGTTCAAGACTAGACTGGCCAAGATGGTGAAACCTGGTCTCTACTAAAAATACAAAAATTAGTTGTGCATGGTGGTGGGCGCCTATAATCCCAGCTACTCAGGAGGCTGAGATGAGAATTGTTCGAACCTGGGAAGCAGAGTTTGCAGTGAGCGGAGATCACACCCCTGCACTCCAGCCTGGGTGACAGAGTGAGATGCTGTCTATATATAAATAGAAAACATTGTTTAGCAAGATATATCAAAAAGGACTTGATTTCTATCACAAGCAAAGAAATTGGGTCACCTAAAGAGAAGACATTAAAGACACAGTCAGGAAAGGGAAGATGATAAATCTCTTTTATTTTCAGGTTAAATATGAGATGCCTGTAGTCATCCAATAAAAATTCAAATAGAAAACAAAATATTCAGACTGTGAGGTAATAAACAGTTGATTTTTGCTTACTTCTCTTTTGTGAACTGTAAAGAGAACTATTAATTCCCAACTACCTGGGAATTAATTAATTAATTAATTAAAAAGTAAAATTTTATTTTACTTTTATGACTTAAGTCTTTTAAAGACATTTATTCTGAAAATTAGACAATCACAGAAAAGCCTGTTGTTTAAAATGGATGATTGATCCTGGCTCATCATTTTCCTTGTCAACATTTGGCTTTTCCTGTCTGGCTTCTTGGTAAATCTAATTTGTGTGCTGCATGGGATTGGTTCTATTACAATATTTTTACTGAATTTCTCTTTCTCAGTATCATTTTTCTTGTAGTTGTTATGGTTGCAGTTTTCAGTGATTTTATTTTTCTTCTGCTTTGTGTTCTGTTATGTATTTCCCCAAGGCAGTGAGTCATTCTGGAAGTGTTGGGTAATTTGTTTTGTTCAGCAGATTTCTTGCCATGCATGTACTGTGCATTTAGCCTCTTTCAACTCTCCTTCCAAATGTTGCTTTCTTCTGGTAACAACTTTCACCTTTTTCAGTTTATTGCATAATGTCGGAGGCAGAGATCTTTGTTCTATTTTATTTATTGTTATGTTCCAAGTATACAGGAGAGTACTTGACACATACTATGTGTTCAATAAATACATTTTGAGGTAATTAATTAAAGTCAGATTCTTCCAATTTTCAGTGTTGTCTTATTAGTGATGGCTTGTCAAGATTCTTACAATTACTTTGGTCAAAACTTTTAAATGTTTCCATTTGTGCTACTGCCCATTGTAGTTTTCTAAATGCACTAAAGCTTTTTGTGCTTTTGTTATTAAATCATATGGAAGAAATTTCAATTATGATTTTAATTTTGAATTAAAGAGTTGAAATTAAAAAGCTTGTATAATCAAATAGCCTTTTACATAATATCATGAAATATACAGAATAATTTCTAACATGGTTCATTGCTCTGTAATTTTGTTCTAAGGCCTGATTATTTCAATAGAATTGAAAATTGCATACAGAATACCACTGAAATAGCAAAAACACATATTCATTTACAATGAATCAATCAAACAAAATAAATTTTCCTTTAAAACTTGGCCAAAATTTATAATGTATGAATCTATATATGCATATAAACAAAACATACCTTTTAAATATATTCTATAGTTTAGATAAATAGGATGAATTTATATGCATATCCTAAAAAAGAAAGAGTTGCCTCATCTTTAATATTTTTTTGTTATGCACCAGAAGAAATATGGTTCTTAACAGCTTTGTTTACTTTTTGTTAAGTTGAAATGGCAGAACACATACACTCTCTACTTGAATTGCTATGTGTCAGTCTGGCCTGGGCTTAATTCTCTGTGCTCCATAGTTGGAACCAATAATGGATAGTCATAAAGTTGTTTGTTGGGTAAATTGCCCTTCACAATTGATGGTGCTTTCACAGGTTAAACACAAGAGACCTCAGCTACAAAGGTCTGCTGTAAAAATAGAGGAATCAGTTTCCACAAACGTGATTATTTTAAAACCAATAGAAGTAACCAAAATGTGAATTCACAGGACTGATATTGGCTGGAGGGACACAGATGAACAAAAACAAACAAATAAATAAACTATAGGGTAGATAATGATAAATACTCTGGAGAGAAATTAAAGGAATAGTTTGAATTCCTGAGGTTTAAAGTGTGTTTCAACGGAAATTTGATTCTTAAAAGAGTAGCCATTGAAAATTTCAATGTAAGTATCCTTTCTAAGCAAAAAATTAAAGAAAGTGAATGAATTACTCATGTATACTTCTGGTAATACAATTTTTTTAAGCAGAGCTGGCTACATAATTTGTTACGTGAGTGAAAAATGAAAGTGGGGGGCTGTTGTTCAAAATCAGAAGAGTTACTTCTTCCTTTCTCTCATATCTTTCTCAAATTGTCATGGATTTTTTAAATTTACTATTTAACTACAGATTTCCCTAGGCAAGGGATGCTTATTGGGTAAGTATAGACCCTCAGGGATCACTGGGGCCCAGCTTAATGACTTGTGCACTGACTCTCCCCGTTTCTGACTCTTAAGTCCCTACTAGAAGCAAAGAGTGACAGTGATTGCTGAGTATGGGCAGAAAAGTGTATCATAGAGAATTGATTTTTAGGAGACAGGGAGAAGGTAGGATCTCATGTAAGCCAAGACTCCAAGCCCTTAACATTGCTCCATTTTTCACTGGACTTTATTTATAAAACATGAATTCAAATATAAAATTATTGATAATTTCAATGGAGGGACTATAAAGCATTAAACTACACCACTGTAGTCCTCTTTTAAATGTGGGATTGCCCTTTTGTGTGGCAATATATCTTTTTTTGTATGGCAAAATACCTTTTGTGTGGGAATGCCCCGGATACCCACACATTAATCCATCCCTGATAGCAGAAAGACAAAATATCAGTTTAAAGCCATGAACTACAACAGAGTGAGCAAAATAGAGAATAATAAGAAGAAACAAGTGAGAAATCTAAGACAGATTTAGATTGTTTAAGGTTTTACCGTCATTTTTAAGTTTTTGAATTTTATTTTCAGTGAAACAGACAGTGAGAAGTGATGACATTTTGAACCAGGGTTGTAGTAGTGAGAAATGATTTGCTTCTAGATATATTTTCAAAGTAGATACCACAGGTGTTGCTGACAAACTGCATGTGAAATATAAAACAAAGAGGGGAGCCATGGATAATTGCAGGGTTTTCCTCCTGAGGAATATTAAAGTTACCATTCACAGAGTTTTAGATGATCGTGGTAGACAGGTTTTAGGGAATGTGATCAGGTATTTTGTTTTAGACAGGTTAACCTTTGAAATATTTTAGTAATGGAAATAGAGATAAATATTTGTTGAATTGATCGTAAATAAGCTATTGAACCTGAGTCTGGAGATGAAGAGAAATGTCTGCATGGGAAATACAAAGTTGGGAGCCATCAGCATTGTACATAGATGGTATTTAAAGCTATGCTTGAACGATTTTATAGGAAAGTAAGTGAATTTAGAGAACAGATACAGGGAATGAACCCTGAAATACCCCAATAATAAATAGGAACCTGGGAAGGCACAAGGAAGGATAGTGAAAGTGCAAATGAAGTAGGTGGAATAAAAGACAATATGGAAGCCAGCTGAAGAAAGTATTTCTAGAGTCAAAGTAGTCAGCTGTGTCAAATACTACTTATAAATACTCCAAAACCTTAAACTTGACTATCAGACATAGCAACATGGATGCTGTTAACAAACTTAGCAAGAGCATTCTCTGTGGGACAGTTAGGGGAAAGCACTAATGCCAGGACCAGGTAAAAAGAAAAATTGAAAAGGGTTGATTATAGACTACTTTATATAGAGGAGTTTTGTTACGAACAGAAACAGAACTGGGGAGTAGTGAGCAGAGAAAGCTGGTCTTATATGTTTCCATTTAGCAAATATTAATATGGACTCATAACACCTGTGGGCAGAAGACATACTGTACAGTTCCTACATATTCCTTTGCACTAATTACAAATAGCAACTTAAGTGAGATGTAGAGTACTGGGCCTACACAAATGAAGGTTAGCAAGTGAAGTTTCAGATACTCAACTGCTCAATTACATTTTGATAATTTTAATTGTCTTTCATTCACTTATTAAAACAGTTTTCCAAATGGAATTGGATTTAGTAGTATAATTTCATGTGTCACAGAAGTGACATTTGTATAAAGCAGTTTGTAATCACCAATGATATTAGCCATGCTCTTATTAGCCTTTTGTAATGTGGCATATTATAGAAATAATACATAAAATTACACAGTGACACCATTCAGGTGTGTAAATTAATAAGTGTTAAGTGATGCTTTTACAAACCGCCAGCCCTCCTCCTCCAGGAAAACATCAACAATAAAGACAAAACAAAAAACAAACAAAACTGGCCAGAACTTTGTAGAAATTAAGGATTTCCAGCAGTATGCCTGTCATTCAATCCAAGTCTCTAGTTTTAGGACACAAAGAATACTGCAAAGTAAATTCCACCCAGGTGCTTAATCTGTGCCAAAATGGCGGGATATCTGATATGGTGAGCATAGAGGACATGATCTAGAGCAATAAAATTGGGCCACAATGACTGCAAGAACCAGAGCTTTTCATATTATTTCAATGTGGTTTTGGAGACTGTGTAAGAAACAATATTTTGCCATACACATCAAAACTTACAATTTAGCAGACCAGAAAAAGTCTAAACTGATATACACAGATGGAAAATTAATAGTTCATTTTAATCTGTTTGTGAACAGTTCCTTCTAGGAAGCTACATTGAAGATGACGTTTGAATGGTTCCATTTGACTAATGTTGAGTGTTCAGAATACATTTGTAATTACAACTAAAAGATAAGAATTAAGTCATACAAGCATATTTAAGTTGCTTATGTATCCTAGCAACACCAGCTAATCTAGGTACCGAGGATAAATAGCCAAATCGTATGAAACACACCAGTTCTTTTCTCTGTTCCTCAGTTTCTATATTTGAAAAATAATTGTTAAGATTAGATAATCTCTAAAATACGTTTTACCTCATATTTTATCATTCAGAAGATTACTATCTGGATAATGCATTTTTGAAATGTAAGATGTACTTTAAAGCATAGAGGATTACTAGATTTGGTAAATAACCCACTAAATTGGTAGGGCAAAGGAAGTGTTACAGAAAAATTTTTGAAATTTACATATTTGTAAATTGAGAGCAGATATAAGTAAAGAGAGGCAGACAGGCAGACAGAGAGATACTAGTTATTCCAGAGAGCCCTGTGGGGTCTGAAACTGGAGAATCAACAATTGTCCAAAGAGCTAATACAAAAGAACTTAACCTAGAATCCAAATTTGGCCAAATTGTTTTATAGAGAATAAAAGGGACAAAGAAATGTATTGGCAATAGGTAACTACTTCCACAATTATTGTAATATTGAGGAAGAATGAGGATTTCAAACGAAAATAGGTAGTTCCAACTCATCATGTTTCATTTTATTTATAATGTAAAGTGTTCATTATAAATACATATCAGAATGTTCTTCAAATCTGCCTAACTCATCCTTAATTAATAGAACAAAAAAGAAATCAAGGTGAAAGAAAGGGTGTGATTTATTATGTATTCTGCTTATAGAGCTACCTTGCAAGGATATTAGGGAGGGATTTAAAACTCTTTTCCATAATGCTTCAATAAAGAGAGAAGCATCTGGAGTAGCAATTTATTTCCTAAAACATCAGAAGGAATTCTAACTGAAAATTTCAGGAGAAAAACCAAGCATGTGTAACTCGGAGTAAGTTTTCCCAGCAGAAGCCTTCATTCCCATCAGTTCCTAGCCATTTTTAAGCTTAACAGTCCAGGTACTGTCTTTGTGGCTAGCCTTAAAATTGAAAATTTGCCTTGCCTGAGTAACTAATGTTTGCAGTACTTGTGAAAACTAAGTCTTAATTATAAAAAAATTTATTAATAAAGAAAGCAATATTTTTACCTCCATTTATCTAACTTCCATAATTATCTCTCCTTTTTTTTTTCCTAATATCAGGCAGAGAAAAGGTATGTTACTTATTAGCAACCCTACCGAAACCTCGAAACATTTCTTCCCCTTTCTTGATTCGTGATCCAGTGTCGAGTGAGCTCTTCTGAACTAATGACTTCAATGGGCCCACTGGGTCTCAAGTCCCAATAAAGGTCTCAGTAGGTTTTGCTTCAAAGAAGAAAAGGCATACTTAACCCTGAGTTTAACCATCTTTTAATCCGACTCATTAGGCTCAATTTTACATTGCTTTCTCTCTCAGCTCACCAGCATGAAACAAAAGAGAAGCAGTAGAGAAAGGATATCTAAAAGAGCATTGTGACTTGCCTCGCCTTCACGTTATCTTAGTCATGTATGATATCTTTCTTCACCTAGTATTAATAAACCTTTATTTCTGCTTCTATTGCAGTGGCCCAAGGGATAATGATAGGCCCAGCCTGAGGCTGTATGTTTTTAAAGGGGCAGATTGGGATAAAAATTTATTTCAGAGGGGTGTCTAACTTAGTTTAGGAGTGTCAAAGGAAGATTCTTTAATGATAATAATACATAAATGAAGACCTAATTTATAAAGAAGAAATTTAAGAGTTGGTTTACCAGGAAAAAATGATGAGATGGAGTCAAGAGATGGCACAGTCAAGGAACACAGGGAAGTCCACAATCACTGGGTTCCTAAGAAATACAAGAAGCATGGCAGAAGGTGAGGCTTGAGTGGTTATAAAGCAAACACTGGCAAACCATGAAGATGTCAGAGGTAGTTGCTGGTGAAAGTTGCAAATGTGTTTGAAATCCCTCTTGATTTAGTGGGGAAAAGGTTATATATAAACCACTATAAATACACTTTGAAGGACAGATAGAATTTCTAAAAATATCTATAAACTTTTCTTATTGGTTTCCAGTGTTCTGTAATTTTAAATAAGCTTCTTTGTGTAGATTGATAACATTTCCTCATCTGTAAAATGCTGATCTATAACAGAGACTTCTAATCTTTAAATAATGAGTTTTAGTGACCTGTGAATCTAATTTGAAAGGTGTTATAGCATTGCAACACAGTATAGTACTCTGATCTAGTTTAAAATATTCAGTATCATTATGCCTTTAAAACGTTCTAAAGAATTAGGTTGATTATACATGAGCATTTTCTGAGTGAGTCCAAGAATCTAAATGATTGCTTAGATGGTTAACTCTAGCTTGAATTATTTCACAAAAAATTGACCAGAGGCAAGTGATGAAAAGTTTAAAATTTACCAACCTCTATAGGCAGCTGTCACTTCATTTATATTCTTTGGATAATGGGCATTTGAAGTGAATAATGTTGCTCTAATATTCCAAGGTGATTTGGAATATTTCCAGAACTTCTCCATTATTCTAAATATATAGTGCAAACTTCTCTGGAATTCAAGAGTTGTCACCTTTATGTTTCCAATCAGAAAGGAACTGCAGAGAAGTATAGTCTTACATCAAGGGAATATTTGAATTTCGTTTCCTTAAAGGAAATGAAATATTTCACCAATTGAATAAGACAAAGAATGAGATTCTGGTTTTTAATGTACATATGTATATAATTTGTACTGCCTTATGAGTATCTTTCAAATCTACTCTGATCTTTATTGCTAACAAGGTTGCATACTTTCATTTAATAAATACAATGATAAATATATAGCCAACTACATCACCAGCCTTATTTCCTCATTTGTCAGTACTTTCTGTGTATGAAGACAAAGTTTTGCATTATGCTCTGCATTAAAGTGAATTATGGTACATCTTTCAGCATTAGCATATAGTCTTCATTTTTGGGTCTTAGTATTAAAATATAAATGCCTCAGAGACTTCTTGAACCAGTAACTTCTATCCTCCATTGTTATTCCCTTGTAGCCATAAATAAATCCTTGTGCTGAAATAGCATTGGCACAAGCTAAGAAATTATTTCGTACCTATATTCAGCAGAAAAATACCATTTACAATCACTCATGTAATAAAATACATGCTATTATTTTCCAACGTGGCAATTTTGGCAAAGATTTGCAACTTGCATATCATCTTAATTGAGTATTAACATGTATACTGATTGATGTCCTCAAATAACTGTTCCATGGCTTTCTTTTCTTTTCTTTTTTTTTGGTTTAAGAGCAAGCCAGGGAACAGACTAACTTCACTCTGTGACACAATATCTCTCTAGAACTCTACTTAGTAACAGAGATTAGTCATCACTAATATGTAGGCTACAATAACACTTGTGGTCATTATCCTTCGTCTATTAGCCCCCACAGCTCACTTCCGGATGCCAGTAAATATAGCTCTAGCCATTAAAGTCAACACTCAACTTTCTCTTCCCACACATCTGTGATCCATGCCTCTCAGATTTTTCTCCTGATGCTGCTTAATGCAATGCATGTGCCTTTGCAGCATATACCTATAAAAGTGCTTTAGTGACACAAATGCTTTCAACCAGGGTTACTGCTTTGCTAAAAGGACACAGAGAGAAGATCCTTTAAATATGAAAAATAGGTCATTTCTCTTTCCAAATCACTTCACTGGTCCCATGAGAAATGCCACATGAGCACATTTGTTGTTCTGCTAAATTAACTTTCTGCTATAATTAGGTAGTTCTCATTTTCCTGAATACTCTATGTGTATTTCTACTTACAGGATCTAGCTTTGACTGAGTGCTCCATTCTTAGCTAGTGTGAATGAC
Organism: Saguinus oedipus; assembly: GCA_031835075.1. Lineage (NCBI taxonomy): Eukaryota > Metazoa > Chordata > Mammalia > Primates > Cebidae > Saguinus > Saguinus oedipus. The sequence goes on along the minus strand of CM063171.1, from coordinate 62,298,404 downwards.
CTCTTTGTAATGTCTCCCAGGTCAACTCTTTATTTAAGATCTAATTTAGTAATCAGTATTTTATAGACATAAAAAACAATGTTCTTCCACAATTTTGCTTTAGCGACATTTGCAAGTCATTTGAGTATATATGACAAATGATTATATGCTATTCACTTTGGATTATTTACTCACTTGTTTAAAGTTTGCTAATTGGTTTGCATGATTAGTTTATGGGTGTTTAAAAAAAGAAAATAAGCCAAAAGAATACTATATAACTGTTCAGTCCCTTAATATTTCAGTTAGTTATACTTGATTCATTTAAGTGTTCAGTATTTGATCAGGTCATGATGGTTTAAGGTTTCTAACAATATTAATAGAGGAATCACAGGGCTTGTGAGGACTAGTGTTTTGAGAAGCATTTACTTACCTTTTCAGCCTCAGATATAAATCACCTAAGCAATGTTGAAATAAGCCATTGTGGTTTCTTTTTACATGTAGAGAAATGTGCAAACAGTGATTAATGCTATTTATAATGTTCAGTCCATATTTAAAGAGTAACTGGTCAGAAGCCTTTTCAGAGATAAATATTAATTTGGAAAACACGTTGAGGCCATAAAAATGTTATTTTCCTGTTGACTTACATAAAAATTGTTTTTCTTAGAAATGCATAATACACACAGGGACATGTACTGTACATAATGATTAATTATTATGTGGTTTCTGTAAGTAATAAAAATTCAGATAACACACAAAAATCAGTACTATATTTGGAGAAAAACAGTGGTTTTGTTTAAATGTCATAAAACATGAGGAACTATGACTTTGTTCTTTTCTGTCTTATAGGATTTAACCCATTTACACCTAAGGTTGAAATTTTTTGAATCGGACCTTGACGATAACCTTGAGCAGTAGGATATAAATAACTCTCACATGCTTAGCGTTCCAATAATGGAAGGCTAGGCATAAATAGAAGACTCTTTCTTCTTAATGATATCTGATAAAGTCAGAAATTAAAATTTTAGCCTTAAAAGGAACCTCTAGAAGTCTCTTATATGCAATGTTTGATTTGTGACATTAATGCATGTGGTATAAGAAAGTGACAGAAGATATACATAACAGAGGATTAGCCTCGTTGGGCCTCAAGGGAACGAATGTTCCCCCTTTGCCCTCTGAAGGATCCCTGAAATTCAGCTGGCAAAAGACAGATTAACTGGAAAAAATGCATTAAGTTTATTTAAAATGTATCCACCGGAGCCTGCAAAATCAAGACTCAAAGTTGCAGGGGAAATTGGCCATTTTTATGCTTAGTTTCAACAAAGGATGGTAACCATGTAGAAATATGACTGGACAAAATGTGCATGGTATAATGCTAATAGACTGAGTTGGGAAATGGAGCAAAGCCTGTGTGTCTACATTCTTCTCGGCCTCTCTAAGCACTTCCTTCTGGATGTGGGGCAAAGCCCTCTCCGGAATAGGAGTCTTATGAACTACAGTCAAAAGTCAAACAAGGTAGGTCAGATAATTTGTTTATGGTCAGTTTTTATACAGAAATTGGAGGGTAAGTTGAAGTGAAAGTTTAGGCTTTATGGCTGACTTTGGGGTAAAAGGGCTCCAGTTTCCATGACCCGCATTGGGGAAGAGGGACTCTAGAGTCCATGGCTGGCCTCCAGGGAAAATGGAACTAAAAGAGAGGAGGGCACAGAGGGTCAGAGAAAATTTTACTTCTGAGGCCTTCATTAGGGGGTTTGCTTTCTGAGCCTCAGCACTCTTCAAATGACTGAGGAAGCAACGAGAGAGCAAGTGAAGATGAAAAGTCTTGCGTGATACCCCAAATGAAGAAAGAATAAAGGGTTAGAAATTAAGGAAACTATCATCATAGTATAATGTAAGAAAAGAAAAAAAAAATACCAGTTTTTAAAGGAAATATACACACACACAAAATAAATATTTTCAAAAATAGGATATGCTGGCTGGGCATGGTTGAAATTATAAGTTTATTTGGTAAATATTTAGGACATATATATATATATATGTCTTAAATCTTATATATAAGATTGATATAATATATAAATAAGAACTTTTGTAAACCATAGCATAATATATAATCATAAGTTTTAAGAAAACTTGATAACACACCAATAATGAATTTGGTAAAGACTTAGGATATACATACATATATGTCCTAATCTTATATATATAATCTCCACACATATAAGTAGTTTTTTCTTAAGCTTAAATATAAACTAATAAGTATATATATCCTTCTCTGGAGAAAGAGAATAATTTAATTTTTCTGGTGAAAGATAATAGGGTAAAGGTGAACATAAACATATATTACATAATCAGATTCAAGTCCTTTTCAGCTTTTAAGAACAACAGCCTGAGCTTGGGGCTTGGAGAAATATTCCAGTAGACAATGCTTGAAGGAAGCTGTTTCCTTAATTGACACCAGATGGCACTATGGAACTTTTCCATTTCTTTAAGAGGGCAAGCAGAAATAAAAGAGATGAAGTACAGTGAAAAACTGTTCTTGAGTAAATGTGTCTCTCATTTCTGTTTTGTAATGTCAATTGGCATTATTGTTTAATACACAACACAGAAATATGCCAGTATGCAAAACCTACTTCTTTACAGTTCTATAAATTACAGTATATAAATAGGAATCAGTTTCCCTAAGAATTCCAGAAAGCCCCAAGTTTAACTCATTTTCTACAAAATAGTTTATTATCGTATGCATTTTTATACCCACTTCATGGACCTCATAGAAAGTCTTTAGCATGCTTCAATCACTAATAATTTATTAGTGCACGCTTTCCTAGTACCATGGTTATGTAGCTCAACTGGCCCGAACTTAGCTACTTAGTAATTTTCAAGTTTCATCAGTATATTTCAATTATCACTTATTTTCTACATACAAAGGATATAGAGGCAAATTGAGACCTCTTACAGTTTATTTTTACTACTAATTCCATTTCTTCCTCAAATATATGCATATCATATTTTTTGACACGGGGTCAAAAAGACAACTATGTTGTCCAGGCTGGCCTTGAACTCCTAAACTCATGCAGTTCTCCCACGTCAGCCTCTCGAGTAACCAAGACCACAGACACCTCCCACCACACCTGGTTCCTGTTATTTTTTTAAAATAAATGTTTATATTTTGTGTTTCTAATTTTTTTCTATAGTGAAGGTGATATGAATATATATCATTTGACTTTCAATTGTTTTGGAGAAAGCATTCCAATTCATGATATTTTACAAATAATAAAACAAGATTTGTATTTTTTGAAAGTACATTTTCCTTCATTCTGACTCCCCTTTTTTGTTTTACAGCTTCTCTTTTGTGCCTTTTCTCAAAAAGAAATGACTCAGGGCATAGTGGTACAAAAATCAATTTAGAGAGTTATGCCATGCATTTAAATATTAATATTTAATTAGAAACATCCATTCTGTGCAAAAACCAAATAATACAACATTTTTATTTTGCTGGAATGCAATTTTGTTCTTATATTTATGCAAAAGTTTATCAACTTCAGGGCTTCAAGAAGCTACATAATGACTGTATTTTAAAGACATATTTTAACAGAGTTTAAGACTCAAATATAACCTTTAGAATAAATTTTAGAATTACTTCCGTATGTTTTACAAAGAAACAACATTATGTATTGCTTCAGAAAATGCAATGAATTTATTGAACTATTCTAAGCCACTATTTAAAGTTAAATAGTTAAAACAATATTATGATTATCAAATATATAATTATAAATAAACCAAATAAATAAAAGATGCCAAATATGAATCCATTCACATGTAATGGAAATCTGAGCAACATATAAATATATTTGATTTTTACTTGTGTGCCTTAAAAAAAGCCATAAACATCTGCGAACCATAAGGAGACACTATAAAATGATTTTCTTTTGTTTTTGACATTCTATAAATAGAGCCCTATAATGAGACCTTTTTAACATAAAGGAAAAAAGGCATATGCTTATATGGATGTTTTGGTAGAATTGACTAAAGGTTACACAAGAAATAAGTTAATGGACTGAAGTTTATAGCTGTGTGTATAACTGTCAAATCTTTCTGTAAATTACCTTTCTCTTCTGCTGACTGGAATGCAAAAATCCAATAAACTGTTAATAAAAATGGAAAGGTCATATGTAAATATCAAAGATCTTGAAAATGAACCAGAAAAGATGATAGTTTGCAGAAAAATATCATTTTATATTCTGTATCATTGTATTCTAAATGTGATTTGGGTTGCAAAGTGTGTTTCCAAGAAAAAAAAAACAAAAAAACAGTAGAAAAAGTATGTGTTAAAAAGAGATTTAGTTTAGAATAGTTTCCTATTCGAAAAGAGAAGTTTGGGTACTAATTGGCTGTTGGTTTCTGCAACTTCAGAAGAATCGCAAACAATTAAACGCTTTGATATTTTCTCTGATTAAGCACACTCTTAATAGGGCCTTATGGAATTATTCCAGAAACACTGAGAGAGCACAATCTGTGTAGGGTGTGTGGGTGTGATGGGAGGTTCATTGCTTAGGGCCGAGGAGGCTCATCTTTTGTCTGCAGCCAGACACCTCAGGATCTAACATTCTCTGGTCTCTTCTCAACCTTGCAAAGAATTGGGGTCTAAAAGAATTGGAGCAACAGAAACTACTCTTTTTTGCCCTATTCCATTTATCCAAAGACTGAATAGTTCTTTTAAAGCCAATTTGAAAGTTGTAGTCTCATAAAGGGAAGAATGCATTCAGCCTAGGGAGAAGCTGAGTTTGAACACATGCTGCTTTTGATGAAGCCATGCATGGTGCCTCTTGATCTTCCATGTCTGTATTTTAAGGGCTGTCTTGATGCCTGAAAAGAATGGTTGGCAGAAGGGCAAAGTGTGGGTTTGGTCCCTTGAATAGGTTCTTGAAAGAGCAATTTTTTCCCCTTTTTTCGCTATAGTTTCTTTTAGCAGTGTTTAAACTCTTAAATTATTGAACAGAATCAACATAGGAATCAAGTCTTACTACAAATATGAAGTGTAAGTAGCATTGATTGTAAGTGGTATCTTTTAGATGAGGGGATAATGAATATCCACAATTTAGGCAGATACACAGTTCTCCTTAAGTGTTCTCAATTATTCACCAAAACCAATGAGTGAATGGATGAAATTATTTATGCCAATGTTTCATTTTTTTTTAAATTATCTAAATTATTCACCAAAAGTAGTGAATGAATGGATGAGTTTATTTCACTGGAAACATAGTGATTAAGAAAAGATTTTTCAAATACATTTGTAATGTTCACATTTGATTTAAATAAACATGCTTCTTTTATTAACTAAAAGCTTGGAATGTGCTTAACAACAATGGGAGAAACCCAGAAAGGATCCAAATGTAAACATAAAGAGGATTTTGAATTTCTGGAAAAATTCATTCTAGAACATGTTGTTTAGCATACGTAAATAACATTGTTTTATTGTTATAAACTAAAAGCTCTTTCAATTTAAACCTTACTGATTCCTTGTGATCACTTTGCAATTAGACAGCAAAAAAACAATTTAGCTGGATACTTAGTCTAATCGGTATGCTTCTACCCTATGACCTCCAAGGCTCCACTTATGTATTCTATGTAATATGCTTTTATCATTATCTACCTATTTAGAATGCACATTTGCCATGATTTTGTACAGAACTGTATGGTTCAATTACTGTTAAGTACACTTAACTCATTTTTCCTTTAGGAGAGCAGGGTTCAAGGCATTGTTTTAAAATTCTACTAACCAAAAAGAAAACAAAAAGAACTGTAACTTCTTGTTCATAGCAAAGAGCAAGTCTGACTTAATAAAAAATGTCATAAAGCAATTTATTTGCTTTATGTGATTAAACCATTAGACAAAGTGATAGAACCGGAAGCTGACAAATAATTAGTTAATTGAATATACTAATACAGTATACCAAACTTGGTAAATTAAATATTATGTAATGATGGGGTGGATTTTGTTAATGTCTGTGTTTGTGTCTGAATGTGTTATGTCTCTCTAGGCATTCAAGTTCTTTTGTCTCAAGTCCATACAATTTCTTCCTATATATTGCAACAAGCTTAAAGTTTATGTTACCAATTTTATACCATGTGTGTATACAGTTATGTATACAAAAAAACATTCAAACGTGTTATAGGTTTAAAAGCAAAATTGATTTCAAAAAAATCCTAGTCTTACTTGTCCAAGAGCTTTCAGGAAAATAAATGAATTTATTGTTACATAAGGAAGTCTTGAAAACAAATTTTTCTCAGTAAAGTGCAGGATGATAAGTAGCATCTCGCTATGTTAAAAGATGCAATTTACAAAAACCTGACATTTTTGTATTTTTCAATTATTTTTAAAAATTTGATAACTGTTTATTAGCAAAGATAACAAAATAGACATCCTTTCAAGAAAAAGAATACTTCATCCCATTAAAAAAATGTAATATATATATGTAATATATATATGTAATATATAATATATATGTAATGTATAATATATATAATATATATGTAATATATCTCATATATAATATATGAGAGATATATGTATAATATATATATATAAAACTTTAGTTCTTTCATTTCCCTTCAAAAACATGAAAGATCTTATATCTGGTAAGAGATCCTATGAATGTAATAAATGTAGCAAAGCCTTCAGTTTTTCTCTTTACCTTGAAAATAGGGAAACATACAGTGGAGAAAAGCTGTATGAATGTGAACATGTGGTAAGGCCTTTAGTTGTTTCAGTTCCATTTGAACACAGGAAATAAATAATTTCTGAGAAATCTATATCTATATCTATATCTATATATGGATATATATATGTATTCTTACTGCCTTTATATATTCTTACTGGCTTATATATATTATGTATATGAATTATATGTCAAATTTTGATTACCTCTCATTACATATTATACTGTATTATAATATAACATATAATATAATATATAATGGGTGATAATCAAAATTTGACATATAATTACAGTATAATAAATAAATATTGTCATACTATATATATTTGTTTATATTTTATATAATTATACTATATATAATTTAAACATATAATTGATAATATAAAATATATAAATTATAATATATATTATACTATAATTATATGTCAAATTTTGATTTATATGTATTATAGTATAATATATAATATAGTGTATCTATATAATATATATCATAGTATATTAGAATATATAATGGGTGACAGATAATCAAAATTTGACACACACATAATATATATATATAATAAGTGACATAATCAACAATTTTTACATATATATGTAATGGGTGGCAGATAATCATAGATATGTAATATATACTAAGAGTGATACATAATATATGTAATATGAGTGGGATAATACAAATATGACATAAATAAAGCTAGTAAGAGTAAGAACATTTTAACAATTAACAAAACTAATTTTTCAAATGCCCATTTATCACAGAACAATTAAACAACTAGATCAAAATAAAAATTACCTACATATTAGAAGTACATTTTAATTTACCTAGAGATCTAATACACTTTTACATGAATAGAGAATAATTTTGTTAACTGACATAAGGAAAAAAAACTCAACCTACTAAACTCTGTATAGCGTGGCTTATAGAGAACCTACAGAATTCTCACCTGCATTTCTTGCAAAGCAAATGAAAATTAAAATATGGAGTCTCTCTTTAACAATGAACCACCCATTAACACAATATATTTATAATTAGTATAACATTTCATTTATGTACTTTTTTAGCATTATGTAATAAATAATTTGCATCGGGCTTTCCAATTTATAGATATTTATAGAATTCCATACCAGTGGTTTGTCATAATGACTTGAATTCTTTGCTATAATTGAAAATTTTCCTGTATTTTTCACTCTACTGGGGTTTTAACTGAGTGTGTTTATGTTTATAAGGTCCATGTCCACTATGAATTATCATGTGTCTTTTAGTGAACATCAGAGAAAAAAGGTATTTCCACACTCCAACAATCATAGGGCTTTTCTCAGAAATTAGTTATTTCATGTCTTCAAATAGAACTAAAACAACAAAATGCTTTGTCTTATGTTTGCATTGATGAGGCTTTTCTCCACTGGGTCTTTTCATGTTCTCAAGAGAAATAGAAAAACTGAAGGCTTTACCACATTTCTTACATCCATAGGGTCTTTTATCAGATATAAGATCTTTCATGCTTTTGAAGGGAAATGGAACAACTGAAGTTTTTACCATATTTCATAGATTCATAGGAAGAACCTGATATTTATTAAAGCTTTGCTATGAAGGTAATATTAGTTTACATCAGCCTCATTCATTCATTCACACATTTGGAACTAACAAGGGGAAAAATAAAAGAAACATTTTCTCTCCTGTGCAAAACTATAATTTTACAGTGGGATAAGTGTACTCTACAGGACATATAAATTGTTTTTAAAAAATATGTTAAGGCTTGGCTTGAGAGCTAAACAGAGTTAGCATTTACCCCCTGCTTTACAGATGTATAAACTGGACGAGTAGCTCTGTATGTAATTACTGAAGTCGTTTAATTTTAATATACCTTTTTTGTTTTTTCATCTGTAGAATGATGTCCCTGGGTTCAACTCTAAGATTTCTTGAAATTTATCCTTTTGTCATTTTTTGATTTGTCCTAAATTGTATTAACTGGTGAACCTCAGGAATCAGAACTCTGCTTCATAAGATGATGTGTTCATCATCACTCTATTTCTCTTCCCAAATACACCCAATCTGTTTGTCAGGCCTAACTTTTTCTTGCAATATCTATTTCATGGTTTTACTTTTTTTTTTTTTTTTTTTTTTTTTTTGAGACTGAGTTTCGCTCTTGTTACCCAGGCGCTGGAGTGCAATGGCGTGATCTCGGCTTGGCGCGATCTCAGCTCACCGCAACCTCCGCCTCCTGGGTTCAGGCAATTCTCCTGCCTCAGCCTCCTCAGTAGCTGGGATTACAGGCACGTGCCACCGCGCCCAGCTAATTTTTTTGTATTTTTAGTAGAGACGGGGTTTCACCATGTTGACACGATGGTCTTGATCTCTTGACCTCGTGATCCACCCTCCTCGGCCTCCCAAAGTGCTGGGATTATAGGCGTGAGCCACCGCGCCCAGCCCGGTTTTACAGTTTTAATAGTTCTTTTATGTTGTATTTATATCTACATAGTATACTTATGATTCCTTTATTTGTTTATGCTTCAAGTATTTTTGAGGCTATTTAAGATAGGACAATATTATAATTCGCTATTGTCTGGGTTCTAGAATCAAATTAAATCTGGGTTCAAATCTCAGGATAGCCCCTTGCAAGTAGTGTGAGCTTGGGGAAAATTGCTTAACTTTTGTAGGTCTGCAGAATGGGACTACTGTAGTACCTCAAAGGATATCATTAAGTTTAAAAATTAGTAACTGTTATTAATAGTGCACTAGAGTTTGAAAAGATACTCATTATTGATAATATAAATTAGTTACCAAGTAGTAAATTAGTTACCAAGCAGTGAACTAGCTGAAGAGATTTAGATACTAACCCCATTTGGAAGTCTTTTTCCATGAAATCAGAATTATATAAATGAATATTTCAATATGTATCAAAAGGAAAAAAGTTAATTTTGTTAATTGACAAATAGCTTTTCTATGATCCTGTAATTGATGGATCCCCAACCTCTTGACTACAGGCCAGTACCAGGTCTGTTAGGAACTGGTCAGCACAGCAGGAGATGAGTGGCAGGCAAAAGAGCATTTCTACCTGAGCTCTGCCTCCTGTCAGATCAGCAGTGTCTTTAAATTCTCATAGGAGTGTGAACCCTACTGTGAACCGCACATGCAAGGGATCTAGGTTGCCCGTTCCTTATGAGAATCTAATGCCTGATGATCTGAGGTGGAACATTCCTTACAGTTGAGGACCACTGCTGTAACTATTTCTCAGTCTCTTAGAGTTATGTTTCTACCACAAAGTTCCAAATTGATTTTTTGTAATTGCATGTATTTGTGGAATACAGAGTGATATACTGATACATATATACAATGTGCTATGATCAAATCAGGTAATTAATGTACTTGTTACCCCAAATAGTCATCATTTCTTTGTGTTGGGAACAATCAAAATTTTATTGCCCAGCTATTTGAAATTAGGTAATAAAATTTTTAAAGTCTATTCACCCTACAGTGCTATAGAATAGAATATTCCTTTCTAGCTGTAATTTTGTGTTCTTTAATCCTCCTCTCCTATGCTTCCCTCCCCACTTCACTTTTTCTAGCTTCTAGTAATGACAATTCTATTCTTTACTTCTAAGAACTCAACTTTTTAAAACTCCTTCATATGAGTGAAAACATGTGTTTCTTCTATTATTCCCCCCTTTAGTTCCAAATGTGTGAAAGAATGAATGAATGAATAAATAAATAAAGTTAATATAAACTATGCAAAGTTACCTTCAGTAGTAAAGCTTTAATAAATATAAGGTTTTTCCTGAATATATATATGATATATTCTGGTTATTAATCCTTTGTCAGATGGGTATTTTGCAGGTGATTTCTCTCATTCTGTGGGTTGTCCCTTCAATTTGTTGATTGCTTCCTTTGGTGTGCAGAAGCTTTTCAGCTTGATGTGATCCCGTTTGTCCATTTTTGCTTTGTCTGCTGTGCTTGTGGGATATTTTTTACAGACCAACGTCCTGGAAATTTTCTTCAATGTTTTCTTGTAGGAGTTTCATAATTTGAGGTCTTAGATTTAAATATTTTATCCATTTTGATTTGATTTTTGTATATGGCCAGAGAAAGTGTTCTACTTTCACTCTTCTTCACATGGATATACAGTTTTCCCAGCACCATTTACACTATCTTTCCCCGGCTGTATATTCTTGGCACTTTTAAATAAAAATGAGTTCACTGTAGGTGTGTGGTTTTGTTTCTGGGCTCTCTTTCTGTTGCATTTGGCCTATGTGTCCATTTTTATGCCAATCCCATGCTCTGAGAATTGGCTTATGGTTTTCTTCTTTCCCTTTATTTTTCTTTCTTTCTTCCTTCTCTTTTTCACCCTCCCTTCCTCCCTGCCTTTCTGCCTTTCTTTCCTTCTTTTTCATTCTTTCTTTCCTTCTCTTTTTTTCTTGCAAGTTTTTGCCCAATCTCAGAGATTTCTAGCCTATGCTTGGTGCAGGTTGGCACATAGCCAAAGACTCACAGAGAACTCTATAAAAATTATCAAATTCCTTCTCCACCTGGCTCTCTCCTTTATGGAATTGTACCCCCTAAATTTTAGTCAATTCAGATTCCCTGAACTCAAATTTCTAACTATTTAATTCAGTGAGAATGCCAGGTTCTATATCCCTATATCATGTACTTAAAATTGGCTCCAGGCAGAATGTCTTGGCAATGGTAGAGCTCAGTTGAGTATACTCCTTATTTTAGAAAATACTATTCTACTACTGCTTATTACCTGATATCTGCAAATTGGATTCTTTTTACTTTATTTTTAAAATTGACACACAAAAATTTTGTTTATTTATGGTGTACAATGTGAAGATATAGTATGTGTATGTATTGTGGAATGGCTAAATCAAATACTTGTAATATTTTGTTGTGTGAGAAAAACTTAAAATTTACTACTTGTGTGTGTGTGTATATATACTCTTAGTGTATGTGTGTGTTTGTGTGTGTGTGTGTGTGTGTGTGTGTATATATATATATATACATATATATATATATAGAGAGAGAGAGAGAGAGAGAGACTGAGTCTCTGTCTCCCAGGCAATGGCACAATCTTGTCTCACTGCAACCTGTGCTCCTGGTTCAAGTGATTCTCCTGCCTCAGCCTCCCAAGTAGCTGAGATTTTAGGCACCTGCCACCAGGGCCAGCTAATTTTTGTATTTTTAGTAGACACCATGTATTACCATGTTGGCCAGGCTGGTCTCGAACTCCTGACCTCATATGATTTACCCGCCTCCCAAAATACTGGGATTACAGGTGTGAACCACAACACCTGGCCAGTAGATATGTTTTCCTCCATGTACTTTACCAAGTTTTCCAGGCATTTATGTCAGAAAAGGAATTCCAGACCCTGATACTTTCTTATGTACACAAGTGGAAGGGCTATATATCACTTTAATACTGTTACTCTTACAAAACAATTTTTTTCCCCTCAGGCTCAAATATGAAAACTACTTACAACACTAAAGTGGCTACTTCCTTTATAAAATAATCTAAACTTATTAGTTGTGTTTACAATGACCTTCAAAATCTGGTTCATTCTTACTTCTCCTTTTTTCATTTTTAGCACTTTTCTCATAAATTGACCTGACATGCAACCACCTGGAGTCTATCAAGTACATCTGTGGCTTTTTCTCTTCGTAAAGTCAGTTTTAATTTAATTTTATTTTATAACATTTACTATTTATCAACAATCCCTTTAGATTTTCTTCTCTCAACATCTGCACTCTCTACAAGATACAAATTCAACATATACATAAAAGAATCTGTGTTTACAATAATGGCCTTTCCTAAACACTACAAAGATACTGAAAGAAACATCGTTGTCATTTATCTCCGTTTGCCATGTTCCCTGTTCAGTGCCTTTCAAACAGCATCCTATTTCTTTTATTTAACTACACAAATGTTTTCAGTTAGATTGTACAAATACAAAAGAAGGTAAATTCAAATTTTAAGATTGACAATTTTCAAAGTTAAAACTCATGAAATTCTTGTAAGAGGTGGGTCTAGAAGATTTTCTCAGTTAACTATTGCTGTATATATTTTACAAACACAGAATTTAGTGTATTAAAGAGTAGCAATTTTATTATTTTTCATAATTCTGCGAGGATTCTGTGTGCTGTAGTAAACTAAACAACTTTGCTGGAATATCCAAAATGGCTCATTCACACAGCTGGTGGGTGGTACAGACAGTTAGATGGAGTCTCAACTGGGGCTGTCAAATGAAACACCTCTGTTCTTAACTGCTTGGCCTCTGTTTGAGCTTCTCCCAGAGTGATGACTGAGTTCTAAGAGGCATGAAGTGAAAACTGGCAGTCTTTTAAGGCTGGAATGGAAAGTCCCGTACTGTGACACATTTCGTTATCAAAGCCAATCATAAGGCCTGCATAGATTCAAGCACAGATGAAACAACATCCACCTGTTGCTGTGAGAAATGTATATATGCACGCAGAGGGAGGCAATTGTTGGACATTGCAAGAGAGTAGGCAAAACAGAGAACTGGAAGAAATTCTGTTCTCTTTGTTGTTTCTTTGTACTCTTCCTTCAATGTTGATTTTTTGTTTTATTTGTTTGTTTGCTGGCAAGTATGGGGTTAGAGTGTGGAAAGACCCAGGACCAGGAATGTTTATAGCTTACATCAATCTTTATTCCTGTTGAGGCAGCCACAGCATCACTTTTTATCTATTTGAAATATTTGTAACTGTTTTTTGGATACAAAATTTGAATAAGCTTTATATTCTCAAAGGTTATTGAGGATCTCTATTGGTAATATTATTTTCCTTATTTATTTTTGTTGACTATCCTTTGCTCTAATCTCATATTTGCTTTTTTTTTTTTTTTTTTTTTTTTTTTAACAAGAGGAAGGAGGGTTTATTCAGCCGGGAGCAATGTGGCATAGTTGCCTAACAGCCAAGCTCCCCTAACAAAGAAAGATTCTGCTATTATATAGGTTTATACTTTAGACGTTACACATGGAAGAATCTTAGGTTTATAGCTTAACATATGAAAAGTGTGTTGGTTTACAGTCTCAGGAATTACATATGAAAAGGATTTTGGTTTACAGTCTTAGGAATTACATATGAAAAGGGTCTCAGTAAAAATGTTATTTGCTATTGTTTATTATAAGGAAGAACTTTACCAAAAAATATCAAAATGAACTTAAAGGAAAATAAACACAGTTTCAAAAGTGTGTTTGATATTGTGAAAAAATTAAAAAGATTATGATTTTTAAAGTTTGTGACTTAGTTCTTTCCAACATCTCTAGGATTCAACTGTAATAGGAAAGTACTATGTATGTTTTGCTTTTAAAATAAAATTGGAAATATTAAGTAACTACAGATAATTTTACTACAGTTTAATTTTAAAAATGTGGTAATATTTTCCCCCAAAATTGCTTTTCTAACCAAAACTATCAAATCTCCATATTATCTTTCTTTGTTTGGCTTATTTCACTTAACATAATGTCCTCCAGGGTCATCTATGTTTCCATAAATTATAGGATTTTATTACTTTTCATGGCTGAATAATATTACACATTTTCTTTATTCAGTGATCTATTGATGGACACTGATATTGATTCCACACGTTTACCATTGGGAATAATGCTGCAATATGCATGGGGATGTAGATATCACTTCAATATACTGATTTCCTTCCCCTTAAATAAATACTGAGAAGTAAAATTGCTGGATCATATGATACTTCCAGTTTTTGTTTTTTGAGAAATCTTTGAAGTATTTTCATAATAGCTGTATTAATTTACATTCATACCAACAGTGCATAAGAGTTCCCTTTTCTCTGCATCCTTGCCAACATTTGTTATTTTTGATAACAGCTCTTCTAACTACAATGAGATTGTATCTCATTGTTGTTTTGATTTACATTTCTCTGATGATTAGTGCTTTGGGGTGTGTTTTTATGTATTTATTTGCTATTTGTATGTCTTCTTTTAAGAAAGGCCATAAAAAACAATGAGTTCATGTCCTTTGTAGAGACATGGATGAATCTCAAAACCATGATTCTCAGCAAACTGACACAAGAACAGAAAATCAAACACCATACGTTCTCACTCATAGGCGGGTGTTGAACAATGAAAACACATGGACACAGGGAGGAGAGCATCACAAACTGGGATCTGGTTGGGGGAAATATGGGAGAGACAGTGGGGGTAGGGAGGTTGTGGAAAGATAACATGGGAGAAATGCCAGATATAGTTGATGGTGGGATGGAGGCAGCAAACCACATTGCCATGTATGTACCTATGCAACAATCCTGCGTATTCTGCACATGTACCCCAGACCTAAAGTACAATTCTATGTACATACACACACACACACAGACAAGATCAAAGTTTTCTCTTCGTGGACTATGTGCCAACATCACTAGTGTAATTACAGTTCTATTTCATCATTGACAGCTAAGTCTCCAGCCTTATGAACTATGGTATATCTGTCTATGCTGTACACTGTATCTGATAACTTCTTGGACCACTGAAAGTTTTTGGTTGCTCCCTGTCATGTCCCAGGAATTCTTACATATTGAGAGCTTTCTTGACTCTAGAACCAAAGTCTTAACAATAGTTGGGAATACATTGATTTATCTCAGCTCTCTTGTTTTGCCACCTCATTTTCGGTATCAGGTAAGCCAGTAAATTGAGACTTCTTATGTGCCAGATATCATTCTTTCGTGCCTCAATCTCTGGAATACTACATGCAGCACTAAAGGAATATCAACAGAAGATGGTAGATGGATTGGTAAAAATGAACTACTTGATTAGGGCTCTTCTAACTTCTAGTATGTCACAATCACAAACACATTTAAAATTTTTTGAAATGGTAATCCTAGCACTTTGGGTGGCTGAGGCAGGAGGATCAGTTGAGACTAGGAGTTGGAAACCAGAATGGGCAACATAGTGGAACCCTATCTCTATTAAAAATAATAATAATAATTAACCAGGTGTGATGGCAAATGCCTGTAGTCCCAGCTATGGGAGAGGTTGGGAGGTAGAGGGGGCTCAGGTGGGAGGATTACTTGAGCCTGGGAGGTTCAGGCTGCAGTGAGTGATGAGTGCACACCACTACACTCCAGCCTGGGTAACAGAGTAAGACGCTGCGTAAAAAGAGAAAACAAAAGGAAGGGAAAGGGAAGAAAAGGAAGGAAAAGAATAAAAGTAAAAGAGAGGAAGAAAGGAAGGAAGAAATTGTTGAAATATTGCTGTTTTGTTATTTAACTCTACCTTTGGGTCTGTGATAGATTATTTCTTTTCCTGCTGGCCTGGCAGACATGGAAACAGCCATAAATCTCTTATTTATTTATTTATTTATTTTTATTGAGAGTCCATTCTATTCTAAAGTTTAGTGAGGAGTCTATAAAATTAGTTAGCTCATAGGTTTGGAAAACTATGACTCATTAGCTTACTTTTTTTGCTTAGGTTGTAAGGATAATCATTATGATCTCTTTAGACTTTCTTCATCCTGTGAAAGAACAACCTAAAATTTCAAGATACATTTAAACTCAATTAGGGTTCTGAAATCTAAGATTCGTTATCTACCTTTCAGAAGTGAATTCTGACCATATACTTAATATTGAGTAAATATACAACCATTACTTTGAATTCATGGTTGTATCTTTAAAAAATAACCCAGAACATTCTATTCTCACTATAGGAGCCAAAATGACACTTTTGAAAGGTGAGTTAGATTACATTACACCTCTATACAAAATTCTCCAGTAGGATCTTGTCTCACTCAGGGAAAAAGTTAAAGCCCTTACAATGGCTTAAAACTTTTACAAATGTGAACTCTATTTCTAGTCTATTTATTTAAACTAATTTAAAATCACTCTTCTATAGGTTTACCCTGATGAAACCAATATCCTTGATATTCCTCAAATACACACATGCCTCCCCCGGACCCTGCCACTGCAGAGGGGCTTCACATTTCAGTTTCCTCTACCAGGAATGTTCTTCCCTCAGATAACTGCACGTCTCTCACTTATGCCTTCTTTAGGTTTCTGTTCAAAAATTTGTTTTAAATACAGTATCTTGCTTTGTCTACTCTGTTTAAAATAGTAGTGACCCAACCTTCTAATTTCATCCCTTTTATTTGCTTTATTTTTCCCCTGAGAACTTAGAATTTAAAATACTACCTATGTTACGTGTTTGTGTGATTATTGTCTGTTTCTTCATAATAGAATGTAAGTTCATTTAAGTTAGGATTATTTTTTAAATATTATTTTATTTTTTGAGATGGAGTCTCGTTCTGACCCCCAGGCTGGAATGCAGTGGTGCGATCTCTGCTCTCTGCAACCTCTGCCCCTCTGGGTTCAAGCAATTCTCCTAAGGTAGAATTTTTTTTGACAACTGTTCTGTTTTCGAAATCAGTAACTTTATCAAAAGGGAGGAAGAAAACAATGTAGTAAAGAAACAATGAAGAAACTAAAACCAGAACAAGGGTAGAAAAATATAATAAAAGAGAAAAAGAAATAAGGAAAGAATAAATAAATAAATTAAAAAAAAAAAAAAAAAACAGAAAAACGCTCAGATTGCAGTTACAAAGGCAGAAAAATAAATACGATATAAAGCTTAATATCCTTCGAACTAAATTTTTCAGCATATGGGATGCTATTTGTAAATATATTTCAAACTTTTACAGGTTTATATGTTTATGCATTTATATAGAAAATATAATGGAGTCAAGTGAGCACTGTTGTTGATATTGTGTTTGATCAGTTCTCTGAAAACAATCTAAAATGAAGACTTTCACAAAGTACAGAAGAGAAATGTAGGACACATAGCTGTAACAAATTAGGGAAGAGGCTGGTACAGTGACTCATGCCTGTATTCCCAGCACTTTGGGAGGCCAAGGCAGGCTGATCACGAGGTCAGGAGTTCGAGGTCAGCCTGGCCAACACTGTGAAACCCCATCTTTAGTAAAAATACAAAAATTAGCCAGGCATGGTGGTGCACACCTGTAGTCCCAGCTACTCGGGAGGCTGAGGCAGTAGAATCACTTGCACCTGGGAGGCAGAAGTTGTGGGGAGCCAAGATTGTGGCACTGTACTCCAGCCTGGGTAACAGGGCGACACTGTCTCAATAATAATAATAATAAGGAGGAGGAGAAGGAGAAAAACATTGGGCAGAAGCTACTCCACAATGCAGTTACAGCTGAGGCATAGTTAATTTTAACAGAAAGCCTAGGAGCTGTGATACTTCTTTAAAGCACTCAGGAATGATTCTTTGCATTCCCCGTAAGGCCGACCCTGGAAGGAGTAATAACCTTGTTTTAAGCAGATCCATTATTATAAGCAGATCCCTGAAAATGAGAGTAATTCTAAATGGAAGAAGTTCTAATTGACCAGCAGTTGATATCTGATTCTACTAGGAGATGCATGTGTCTACATTCCAGAGGATATGTGAGCAGAGCAACACGATATCTACCACATTGTGTTTAGAGTCTCATGCTTTGGGACAATGGTAGTACTCAAATACACAAATCATCTGGGTTGCTTATTAAAAATACATATTTTGGGTACCCACAGATGTATCAGAAATTCATAATTTCAATATAAAGAATCTCATTCTTAATCTGCATCCCAAACTATGCTGACATCAGTGACAAGTGGTTCACATGGAAGGAAGAGTCATCTCTATTGTGAAGTCATGTGAATCCCATTAATCTTGTTTCTCCATTTTTGGCTACATAATTACTTATTTAGAAGCATTTATTTTTATGACTAATTTGTGTATCAATAGTAATGCATCACCCAATGTTAATGAAATGAACAAGAACATTTTATTATTGGTGTAGAAATCATTTAGGAGTCAAACTCATTTTTTCATTCAGAAGTAAAAATGTAGACTGTTTTATTTTTACAAGTAGAATACATTAGTAGTAGCATATTAGAAGTGTTAAATAATGTTATTTTTCTGATGCAAATGGTAAAACATCACCATGACCAACATGCCCTCCTACCCTAGGACTTCTGCAAATGCAATAAAATATCATTGATTATTAGAAGCAACAACTATTTCTAGCAGTATGTTCGTGAATCTCATTTCTTCTAACTGCTCTCTCAGTACCTTACCAGAAGATGTTCATGAAATGTGAATAGCTAATATAAAAGACTTACTTTTGAAAAAGAGACGTAATTTCATACAGTGCGTATGTGTGTTTTTTCTTGCTGAAGCAGTTAGCAGCTGTAGCAGGTAGCATTTTAAAGATGAGTTGATTCTTAGAAAAGCTTAGACGCCCTTAGGGCATATTTTTCTTCTAGGTTTTGGGTTGCAAAAGCAACTAACAGACAACATCAGGGGATAAATGCAAAAGTTGCATTCCCAATCTGAGTTGAAAACAGAGCATATTTATTTTTTATCTTGAAAACCATTTTAGAAAGACTGAAATCTGAGCCTGGCTTCAGAGGTTAACTGACACCATTTGAACTTATTTTATCTTTCATTCTACTCTTTTTCCACATCTCACCTAGAAAAGATTGGCACTAAGCATCATCTTCTAATTTATAACAGGCTAGTTGAAGTAAATTGGGACCATGCTAAGACCTTAAATTGATGGGTATATTCAAACCTACCCCTAAAGGCTGAGGGAGCTGAGATGCTGAAGAAAGAGGCTAAAATATCCAGTTTCTCAGAAATAAATATTTAATAGGGTCTTACGAACAAAAATGATATCTTGGGGGGCTGTGATATGGTGGATTTCTGCAATCACCCTCTAGAGAACATCCTGTAGATAGAAAGCATTTAGGGTAAAGACAAATGCAGCTAGTTACCTCTCAGACTTCCACACTGAGACTTGTAACTTCTGGGGAAAAAGATCTTACTTCAAAACACCTTCGTATGCAGGAGTCAGACATTGGGCATTGCGGCAGTTTTTTGCTCAAGATGGTGGCATGAGTCATTTGTTCCATGCAGCAGGTTGTTTTCCTACTCTATTCATTAAGTGATTATTTGTTCTTAATTATTGCCTCAACAGGACAAAAGTAAAATAAAACAACAGGAAGAAAGGCTGTGATTTTTTGTAACCAGAGCACAGTCATCATTCTTATAAATAAGTCTTCAAATTGTTTGTTCTCAGTTTATACCGCTACAAAATCTTTCACTATATTTCTGTCCTCTTAAATATATTGTCTTGGAAACATCACATGTCTATTATAATAACACCAACCTTCATCTGTAGCTTTAATTTAAAATTTTGAACTCAAACATTACTTTAATTTCTCATTAAATTATTCATTATTTCAGCTGACATTTATTGGGCACCAAATAAATATGCATATTGGACAAATACATTGTTTGCTCTCATGTAACTTACAACGTAAAGGAAAACATGAAAAAAATATGGGTATATTTGTTTTTATGTTTAACATGTTGATATGGACTGAAAATATTTTTATCCTCTAGAAATTCAAATACTGAAGTCCTAGTCCCCAATGTCGGGGTATTTGGACATAGGATGTTTGGGAGGTAATCAGGATTAGATGAAGTCATGAGTAGTGACATTCTCACGATAGGATTAAGTGATAGAATTTGTTGGATAAAATTCTGATATTTTGTGGACTTACACAAAATGAAGTGCTCATGGATTTATAAGGGGGTAAGAGGAAGAGTTATCCAAAACAATACATGCATTTTTGACTGGATAAACTATGAATTATGGTAGAGTTTTCTAAAGGGGTGGTATTCTCAGACTGAAAGAGGAGCTTATATTGAAAATATAAAAGCAAGGCTAAAGAAGATCTAGAATAAAATTACAGACATATATTGAAATTAATTATAGATCATAGTTGTTTTTCAATTCAAGCCTCTGAATGAGTGCTCCCTGGAAATATAGACACAACAATAAAATCAAGCCTCAAATGGACCTCCATTTGCAGATCAGGAATGAAAGAAAGAGCTAACACAGAGAAAGAACAGTTGTGAGATATAAAAAGGCAGTGTAAGGTAATTAAAGACAAAATAAAAGAAAATTATCAATTTTTCCAAATATATCTAAGAGGTCTAAAAT
Organism: Saguinus oedipus; assembly: GCA_031835075.1. Classification (NCBI taxonomy): domain Eukaryota; kingdom Metazoa; phylum Chordata; class Mammalia; order Primates; family Cebidae; genus Saguinus; species Saguinus oedipus. The sequence goes on along the minus strand of CM063171.1, from coordinate 62,277,680 downwards.
ATGAAAAGGAACTCATTATTAAATTTTGAAAGGTAGATATCAAGGAAAATGCAAAAGAAGAACCTCAATGGAGTTGTAGGAACAAAACTGAGGAAAAAAATTGTTTAAGGATTTGTGAGGTAAAAAGTGGGTACAACCCAATATGGATAACTTTTTCAACACATTTTGCTATAGAACAGATCAGAGGTATAGAATCATGAACTTAGGAAATACAGAGTTGAGGAGGAAATTTCTAAAGTTAAAAATACTAAAGTATGTGTCTACAATGATACAAATTATCTTGAAGAGAAACAAGCTGAAGATAAAAGAGATGGTAGAAAAATGGCAAGAAAAGAAATTCAGAAATCACAGGGAGGCAAAAGAAAATAATGCATCCAAAATCTAGCCACTGAACTACACATGCAGGTCTTCAGGAAAATGGGTTGTGAGAACAAGCAATAGTGAAGTTATAGCAAGAGGTAAAGATGAAGGGAAGACCTCAAAATATTGAGCATATGGTGAATTTGTTATAGGGAATTTGTATGAAATTACTGAATTGAACGTACAAGATAGTTAGCTAGAGTGAGTCCAATATGATTCTCTGGATGTGACTAAGGTAAAAAGATAAATGAATTATTGTAGGGTTGCATGGAAATATACAAACATATTAAAAGATACTCTAGGTAATTCACAAGTATAGATATTTAGGATACATATATATTGATTATAGCATTATATATTCTTAAGTGATATTTTACTCTTTTATGAGGACTTTATAAGCCTCTTCTGGCTGGGTTTCTTTGTATTACATGTTCCTATACTACATCTGCAAATCTCCATTCTGTATATTATTCTGTTGTTGTTTTTTTTCCCATTTTCTGTTCATGTGTGTTTCTCTCCTACTACATTTTTTTAGGGCAGAGACTGTGTCTCATATATCTTTAGATGCTGAGGCATACACTGGTGTTTATGGAGTGCACAAAAGGCTCTAGAAATATATTAGTTGAGGACGTTAGTTGATGTTACAATATTGTTTTAAACACATAAAGAAGAAAATGTGCCATTCAGGAACATAGTAATGAGATTTTCTTCACAGGTTTCTTAATATGTAATATGAAGCATAAACATTTTTAATTCCCATGAACTTGGGACCCTCTTGGAGGGTTGAGTTGGAAGTCCTGCTTTATAAAGGGATTTGTTCTCATGAGCAAAATCACGTTAGAATTTCTCTAGTCTTTTTTTATTCCTGAAAAAGAAACAACTTATTTGTATGCAGAGAAACTTGAAACCCACTAGGTGTCCCAATCAGAGAAAATTTAACACAGGGAACTGGTTACATGGGTGACTGAAGACCAGAGGAAATCAAGGTATGAGAAAGAAAGTAAGAGATTAGAAACAGCAGGAAGCACTACCACTCCTTGGACTGGAGGGACACAGGAAAGAAGTGATATTATGAGAGCCCTGAAGCTTCTCTATAGCAGAGGCAAAACCTCAGCAGGATCTGGGACTATTGAGATAAGGGCTATTTTGCAGGAACTAGAATCACAAGGAAGAAACAGCTGATGGCAGTGAGGCCATTGGAAACAAATTCTGAGAGCATAGAAATAATCTTACTTCTTCTCTACACTTGACCGCTGTTCTTCGAGTTCCTCCACTGCTAGAGGGCAAAAGGGCTTGGATAATGTTGTTCCCAAAGTATTAAGCAAAGAAAAAAGGAAAAGTATAAAAACATGTTTAAGATAAAATAGGCAAATTGCAGACATATATTCTAAGATCATGAGTATTCACAAATAAATCTATCAAATATATTTTACTAAATAATATAAGATGATCACAAAACATTTACAATTGTGTTATTACAATGGAATGATTTGGCTGAAACTGCTATAGGCAAAAGACTCATTTGGAGGTGTTGTCCATTTATTCATGCATTTGTAATGATACAAAAAAAAATCTATGACTAAATCTTTAGTCCTTCATTTGGTTCATACATTAGAAGAAAAATCCATTCTTCTTATCTGATTTAGAAAGAATAGTGTTAAGATGGTAGAGCTTACAACTTTTGAAAGCCTAAGAAGAAATTGATTAATATTTCCAGTCTCAGATCAGTAGTGTATGCCATTTTTAGTTTGAAATTACCCATTTGATTCTGCTACAGGAAAATAATGTTAGACAATTTAAGTAACAGCAATCAAAATTAATGAATATGTTTTCATTAAATTTAAACACATTGAAAGCATTGTCATTGAAATCACTTTTCCCCATGAAAAAAGAATATTTTTTCAGTGTTTTCTTTCTAATAATTTTCACATTTAATGCTGTAGCATATGCCAAGATAACGCTAGTATATTTTACCAATAATTTCCTAATTGGGGATTGGGTTTGAGTCCATCTTTCTTTCATAAGAAGTTACATCTGTTTCAAAGCAGAAGGGGAAAGTATCTTCAATGAAAGCTTATCTCAGATAATTTACATTTAATTAATATTATTGATATCAGTCGATCTTTTTCCTCAAAACTCAGCAGATTTTTTTGGCAAGTCAAACATTTTTTTCTGTCTCTGAATGAAAAATAAGTCAGGTCAGTAAAGAACAATCCCAGAAATCATATAAACTTCTAAATCAACGTGCACCCAAACTTTCAGCCCTTTCTTGGGCTTACTTACTCAGAATTTTTTAGGCAAAGTTAGGGTGGGCCTGCTGGGAGTGACAGGGAGCTAGTCCAAATGAAAAAAATATTCTAAACAATAGTTTAGAAAGAAGAAAAAGCATGTGTTAGAGAGAGCCCACAAATCTATGTATATAAAATACTGAGTTTGAACAGTAACACAATAAAATGTAAAAGCCAGAGCATTCATAAGGACCACTTAGATCATGAAAGCACTGGGATTTGGCACATTATTCTGAGTGATGGAATTTCATTGAATTTTTGAAATGAAGAGTCATGGTTAAATTTTAATTTTAAAACGTCATTCCTGCTTTGGTGTTGAGAAAACATTGATAGGAATATTGCAATAGATTGAAGGGAGAGAGAGCAATTCAAATACTGCTGCAATTATCCTTGAAAGATGATAGTCATTCTTGAGCTACTTAGAGGTGAGGGATTAGAGAGAACTGGGCTGATTTAAAAGTCACAAAGAAGAAAGCAGTGAAATGCCATTGGTTAGATGAAACATTTGAATTAGAAGGAAGGGTTAAATGTGACAATAATTTCTGACTTCCTGACTTCTTATGTTTACTTAATTTTGTACCTCAGTGTGTTCAGTTAGGTTAATAACATTTTGTAAGCTTACCTTTTGGGTGTCAATAAAACAGTCTTTCCAAGCATAACCCCCAGGAATTTTTTTTCTCCAATAATTAGCACGTAGAATCATAAAATTAGAATTGACCTTAAATATCATTTGAAGTTTGATGTTCCAAATGAGATGGCGAAGTTTATGTGCCAACTTAGCTAGATAAGGGTGTTTGATTGTTTGGGCAACACCAATCTAGATGTTGAGGCGAAGGTATTTTGCTTCAGAAGTGATTAAAGTTAAAATTAGTAAACACTGAATAAAGTACATTACCCTTCATGATGAGAGTGGGCCTCAGTTCAATTAGAGGAAGTGCTTCAGAAAGGACTGAGGTTTCCAGCAACCAAACCAAACCAAAACAAAACTGCTTCCAAGCTACAACATGCAGCTTGTAACCGAGTTTCCAGCTCTTTGAATCAAGACTGCAACCTCAACTATTACCTGAATTTTCAAACTGCTAGCTTCACAACTGCATGAGACAATTTTTAAAAGTAAATATTTCCCTCTGCCTCAAATCTCTTCTGGTGGTTTCGTCTCTCTAGAGAATCCTGACTAAATACATCCACAAAAATATGAAAACCTTTGCGACAACTTTCCTATTAGAAAGCCTAACCATTTCTACTTGAAATATTACTGTGAAATAGATTTAGTTTCATCAGAAATATTGTTTCCTTTGGACAGGGAGACATTTTGGTTGTTTGAATTTTTTTTCTTTTTTTTTTTGGAAGAGGATAAAATTTTATTTCCTTTAACTGCCTTTTACAAATTAATTGTTTGTGGTAGAATGGGAAGAAAGATTTTGTAGTGTGTGGTTACTTTTTGTTATGTAAAATGAGAAAATTGACAGCATCTCTTCTTACCATATAATATTAGTGAGAGAGTCAAATAGAAAGATAGATGTTTGGATTCCTTAGCATTTTTACATAACTTTACAATATTAGGTTTAATTATAATTAACACATTCTCTTCTGAACCATTATAAACCTTCTAAAAACTGATCATTAATGAACATCTCTGCTGCACATAATACTGTTTGGTACTTTACACTATTAGTGATGAATACGAGTTTCATTCTACAAGTTAGTCAAGAACTTTTAGTTGTTTTCTGTGATTAAACATTAACTCTATTCCAACTGCTGATGTTTTTGACAGAAAGTTCATCTTCCCTTGCACTACATCTTAGTTCATGAGGGCTTATATAATATCATGAAACTGGATATTTAGAGCAATGGGTAATGAAATCTGGTATTTTGTCAATACAGGGATTGGTCATCAGACCCCACTGCTCTGTGTCAACTGTCAATGCATTTAAGGCTCCTTCAATGCCGGTGACTTTCATGGCAATAATAAAGCTTCTCTCAGGTGTCCTGAAACTCATGTTGCTACTCTTCTTCCACCATGACTAAGAGAAAACACAGTGAGCTGCTTAAGACCTGTGGGCCCTGATGTATTGAATGTTTCTCTCTGTAAAACGTGTGATAGTTTTCCAACTATCTGTAGGAGAGGAAAGATTTGTTTTTCTTGAATGCCTCAAACTTGTAAGGGAGAATTCACATTCCCTGTCCCTGCTGCGCCATCTCTCATAATCACTTGGCTCAACCACTGGGGAAAAATGCAGGGTGTGCGATTGACCTAATATAGGGTACCCTACTTTCTTTTTGTCCCTTCATATTCTCTAATCTCATGGAGTAGACATAGCTGATATACAAATAGAAAATTGAGATACAAAAAGAAAAAAGATATTAAAAAAAGAAAAATAGATATAGATACAGGCGATGTGTAGGTGGAATTTCTTCCACTCACTGACTCTTCTTCTTGATGTCCTTTTTTGCTCTTCATCTACTGTAAATTCCATTGTCAATCATTACAGACCCTCTCTTGCTTAAGTCCACAAAAAGATTCTTTTTCCCCACAGATTTTACACTTTTGGCCAAATCAAAACCCTGGCTAAATCCTAAACTCCGTCTCTTCTGTGTTTTCTCTTTGCCAGCTCCACAAAGCTAGCGGGAAAACACAAAACCTCTCAAACCGCACAAGTGTGTGTGGCTTCTTAATGCTTCCTGACTTTCAAGTAACATTTTGCGAATTCTCTCTCCCATCCTGAAGAATCACTATTTCACTCCTTTTCTTCTTTAGCTAGTCAGTCCATATGTTCTTTCACATTTGTATCCTCAGCTTTGTATTTTACCAGGAGAATTAAAAGCAATGCCATAGACTCCTATCATAATTTCTGTGTACCTATCTGCCCAAATACCTATAAGCACTTTCTTCGTGTCTAGTTATCCAGGAGTCTATCTAAAACCCATTCCTTTAAGCATTAGATCCTATACCTTGAAATCATATGTAATCTATCATATTTCTCTCCAACAAGTTAATGTCAAAAAAAAAAGGAATTGTATCTTTGGTGATGTAATCAAGCTTCATGGCTTTAAATACGAACCTATATATTGTTAACTCCCCAATTTTTTTCTCCCATAACAATCCTATGTCCTGAATTTCACCATTCTTGACATACTTGGATATCTAATGTACAACTCAAACTCAGCATAGCCAAGATTCAATTTTTGCTCTTTATCCTGAAACCTACTCTACCAATAACCTTTCTCCAATTGGTTGATATCAATTTCATCTTTCTATTTGTTTGGAATAAATTTTGAAGTCATTTCCATTTTCTCTATTTTATATTCTGTGTCAAGTATTTCAGAAAATATTTGCTCAATATTCAAAATACATAATAAATACAATCATTTCTAATTATAATCACTGTTATGCGGTCCCAAATCCCCTTAGTTCTTCCTTGGATTCGTGCAAATTGCCTTTCTGTAGTTTCACCTTTCCCATTCTTGACCCTTTATGGTCTGCTCTTAATTATTCAACCAGATCAACTAGATAATTAACTCTCCTGTACAACATCTTACAATGCTCTTCATTCCACAAATGCTGAAGTCTTTGAAATGGCTGATAAGAATTTTCTACAGTTTGCCCATTAGCTCTGACTTCATCATCTACTTTTCATCTATTGCTTCCTAATCTCCAACTATGCTAGCTTCCTTCCTGTAACCAAAGTATACTGAGAACACTTTCATCCTAATGCATTTTCTCTAGCTATTTCCTCTGACTGGCTGACTCTTCCCCCAGGTAGTCACTTGGCTAACTGCATCACTTTTTTTGACTCTTGGTTTAAAATGCATTTTCCAAGTTAGATCTAATCCCACCTGCCCTACTTAACACTACACATTTTCTTTCCACATACACCATGTAAAATCTGCTTTAGTTTGCTTCTACCTTCATTTTTTAAAAATGTATAATTTACTAATCCACTATGTTTACATATGACTTTCATCCCTTACTTTTATATTAAAAGATAGAAACAGATACAGAATATGTCTGTGCTACTTTGTTCAGTAATATATTGTAAACAATGGGAATAAAATCTGGAGCGTAGTAGATGGTAATAAGTGAAAATTAATTAAATAATATAGAAGTGAAGCTTGTTCGTTTTTGTTTAGTGTTCCTAGAGCTGTATCTGTTTAAAGTTTAAACTTTTCTTTTTCCTTTTTGTTCTCTGGCATTCTACCCTAAAATCATAGAGATCATGAAGTCTAAATTAATTGTGATAAGATCAGGTGTATAAAGAAAAATATCTTAAAATTGTCAGTTCTTATATCAAACGTTAATCAGCAGTTCTTTACTTGCTTTTTAACTGAGTTCTTAGAACACTCTGAAGATTGTGTTAGTAGCAACATTTTTATAAAGAAGAAAAAGCCATTTAGAAAATTAAGTAATACACCCAAGGTCATGCAATGAGATAGTGACATAATGACTTTTTGAGCTGATGTATTTTTGACTTCATTCCCTCCAGGTCACACAGAACCACGATTATGTACCACTTTTATTTTGTACCTCTATTTAAATGCCCAGCGTCTTCATATATTTTCTACTTTCTTATCACTCTAATCACATTCTTTAGGCTATAAATTAAGCCAATAATTACAGGCTGCCCACCACTCCTCAAAATCAAAGTGCACTTATATGTCAAGTTTTATTTTGTGTTAGGTTCACTTTGAAAATATAAATATGGAAATATGTGTCACAGATTTATAGCTTTTTTTCAAAAGTTATAATTTATTAATATACTTTTTCAAAAATTAGAAACCTGTGACACATATTGTTAATTCTCAATAGCATAATAACAGTGGTATTAGTGTTTGCCATGACACAATTAGCATACTCAACTCTCCATATGGTGAATGGGATAAATTACTGAAACATGTAATTCTTCCTAGGTAGCTTCCTTGCATTTCTCCTTTATGCTCCCCTTCCATTCCATTTTCTTCCACAAATCTCTTCTTTCCACATTTGTAAAATCCTCGCTAATTATGAGGTATATTACTAGGCACTAGAAAGCACAAATATCAAGACAGGCATAACGAAAGCATTCCGAGTACAATTTGGAGTGATATATGTATACAATAGAATAAGAATCATTCTTCTCTAAATGCTGTAATGAAAATATATACAAGTAGGGACAAATAGGTTTTATCAGTATCTTATTATTTTTTTCTAAGTATGTTTTTATGTGTGTTTACCTAAAGCAATTACTTTGAGATAAAGGTCAGTTTGTTGCCCGCACATTGAGCCTCAGTCCTGTAATCCCAGCATATTGGGAGGCTGAGGGAGGTGGATTGCTTGGCCCAGGAGTTTGAGACCAGCCCAGGCAACATGGTGAAACCCTGTCTCTAACAGAAATACAAAAATTAGCTGAGCATAGTGGCACACACCTGTAGTCTAGCTACTCAGGAGGCTGAGATATGAGGATTGCTTGAGTTTAACAGACAGAGGTTGCAATGAACTGAGATGGCATCACTGCACTCCAGCCTGGGCAAAAGAATAAGACCCTATCTCAACAACAACAAAAAAAAGAAAAGTAACTTTTTTAAAAACAATTCTACCTCTGTTTTTTAGTGTAATTATGTAATGAAGAGATATAAGAATTATTTGCACACATTGCATGAGATTTTAAAGTTTTTGTTTAAATAATATTGAAGATATTTTCATAGCAATTTAGTTTTATCCCCAAGAAAAATGATCTCCAGAAAATGAGCACGTTGTAAGGCTTTTTGCAGGCTTAAACTCTAACTATTTTAAGGACAATTTGGCATTAAGCTAAAAGATGCTCTAAACAGTAGTAGCATATCTTTTTCATTTAATGGCTCTACAGCTTCAATTACCAAACCTTGGCCAAATTCTGCTTCAAACTGAACACCAAAAAGAGTGTTGAACCTAAAAGAGTTTTAAACCAGATAAAGCCTAGATGAAATTTTATTTCACATACTGTTGCACTTGTTTGGTTGAGTCAAATTCAGTATTATTGTGAATGTCAGGAAGAACTTGGCATCAGTGCTTCAAATATTTCATTTGACAATATGTATTTAAACAACTGAGTCAACATGGCAGCATCTGTGCATATTTCTACTAACAAGGGACCCAAAGTATGCATTCCAGACATTGGTGCTAGCAAAGACCAGTGTGGCAAGCCCTGCAAAGGGTGAAAATTATTCATTCATTATTCTGAATGGAATGCTTCCTATTGATATTTGGAAAGAAATAAAAGTCAATTCAGACAATTACATAGAAATTGATATAGAATAGGAATTATTATGTAGTTGTCATTAAGCATCTTTTGAACTCCTTTTTGTTGGCTTCAGAATTTTATCCTATTATGATTCACATCTATCATTGTAGAAGCCAAAACTTACTTTTCTATTTAGCAGATATATGCAGTTCTATGATTCAGAAACAAGAAAGCAGAGGTATACAAAGTCATCCTTTCTTTAGGCAATGGAGATATCAAGCTTTGAGGGCAACAGCAGTGTCAGGGCTTCTACTATTCAGTCCCCTGACTCACCTGTAATAGCCATGATGTGTTTGATCAGCTATCCCATTCAGGATGGCAGCAGCAGTAGCTTCTTCTCTAAGGTAATCTCTATGCTGTTCTATGTGCTTTTCCTGGTTGAGTAACTTACCCATGAGGTACTTGTGGTACTTTTAGAGAGTCTGTGAGGCATGACATACCATTTAATAAACATGATGCCTAATTCCATTCTGACATTTGAAAGCAAGAACCCTGTGTAATTCTATGAATTATCATATTATGGCTCAACTTTACCATGACTCTTGACAATCTTCTCAAGTTTTTGACCTACGAATCAAACGCACCCATACCCACAAACATACTCATACACAACTTTCATTTGGGTTTTGGTTTTCTATTTGATCATGCAGACTTCTGAGACCAGCTGGAGAAAAGCACACAGACAAGCTTGCAATACTGTAATAAATTCATAGCAACCTTTCAAATATTGAAATTTATACATTTCCAATACATTTTATGTACATTTAACTTTGCATATCTCCATTTCCCTCTTCTAGGATCTTAACTCTCATGAAAGCCTTTGTCACTGTAGCAACTCTAACTTTCACAAAACACTTTAATCTCTTTCCTTTCTTGACACATAAACTGAATTTTCATACTTTATCTCCATTTTTTCTTCTCCATCTAAGCTCTAATTCCCAGTACTCAACTATCTAAAAATTGTTGTCAATGCATCTTAGACTCAAAATACCCAGATCTAGATTGTCTGTCACTTTAAAAGCATCTGCTTTCCTTCTCTTCTCCTGCCCATTAATACTTCCAATGGTTTCTCCTATATTAGGGAGTAGCAGCACCATCTATTCAACCTAAAACTCAGAAACTCAGTCTGTGTCTCTGCCTTCCCCATCAATTCTAAAATTCCATCAATAACCTGTTTTACCAATTCTATCATCACTTACATGTCTCCATAATTCATCTGCTTTGTTCTTCACAGTGGTGATTAGTTCAAGACACTACATGTTTTACCTACATTACTGCAAAGGTCTGCCAATCCCATCCTCTTGTATTTTTCCATTCATTCTCTATAGTGCAGGCATAGAAATAAGTCTAAAGCATCAATGTCTTACTCTATGTGAGTTCTTTCTAAAGATTCTACTTTGGATAATACCTAATTTTTTTTACATGGCCTATCTGATCCCAGACAAACTCTTTAGGCATATAATACCTTAAAGCTTTCTTGATTGCTAAGATGTCAGCAGGAAGAGATTGATAAATTTCTGGAATGCACCCTTCTCTTATGCCTAGAGGCTTAGTATATAATGTTTAGAGATTACTAATTACTACTCATATTCAGCTTATAGAATAAATATACTTTTTTAGGGAGGTGATTTATAATGTAATAAAAAGAGTAGCTGTGTTTTCTAGGTCATATGCCATAAAAACTGGCATATGATTCATAATAATATTTATAATTAATCTTAATGATTATTTGATGATATATAGTTTTTTGAAATATTGAAAGCCTTATGAAAGCGGATAATTTTTTAAAATTTCTCAACCTATTTCCTCAAAGTCTAGCAGCATAAAACTAAGTAAACAACAGATAATTTATACAAATCTGTGAAATAAATTGTAATGTTTAATTTTATATGTCACCTTGACTGGGTTCGGGGATGCCCAAATAGCTGGTAAAATATGATTTCTGAGTGTGTCTGTGAGGATGTTTCTGAAAGAAATTAGCACTTAAATTGGTGAACTGAATAAAGAAGATCTACCATCAACAATGTGTGCAGACATCAACCAATCCCTTGTGAGCCTAAATAGAAGAAAATGACAGCAGAAAGGTGAATTCTTTCTTTCTCTCCTTGAGTTGGAATATCCATATTCTCCTGTGCTTGGACATGGGTGCTCCTAGTTCTCAGGCCTTCACACTCTGGGATTTGGTCCAGTGCCTCTACCTCCAATACCTTCCCATCACTTCTTAGGATTTCAGCCTTGGACTAGGGTTTACAACAGCAATAACCCTGGTTCTTAATTCTTCAGATTTGGGTGAATCCCCTACTGGATCCTCTGATTCCTCAGCTTGCAGATGGCATATTGTAGGACTCCATGGCCTCCATAATCAAGTGGGCAAATTTCTGTAATAAACTTTTTGTGATATATATCTATGTATTCGTCTGTTTCCACACACTGATAAAGAAATACCCAAGAGTAGGTAAAATTTAAAAAAAAAAGAGGTTAGATGACTCACAGTTCCAAGTGGCTGACAGGCCTCACAATCATGGCAGAAGGTGAAAGGCACATGTTACACTGGTGGCAAGAGAGAGAATAAGAAGCAAGTGAAAGAGGTTTCCCCTTACAGATCTCCCGAGACTTATTTACTACCAGTAGTAAATCACCAGAGAACAGTACTGGGATAACAGTCCTCATGATTCAATTATCTCCCATCAGGTTCCTTCCATAGCACATGGGAGCTACAATTCAAGATGAGATTTGGGTGGGGACACAGACAAACCATATCAATATCTATGAGAGCATGTGTGTGTGTGTGTGTGTATGTGTGTGTGTGTGTGTGTGTATAAAAATCTATGGGGGTGTATGTAAATACGTATACACACACACACACACACACATATATTCTATTTGATCTGTTTCTCTGGAGAACCTGAACACATAAAAACAATTCATTGTAACACATAAATATTTATTCTCTGTATAGATTTATTATTAAAGATTCATTTCTTACAAGGCATATCCAAACGACAGATAGATACGCAACAACTTTGGGGAGTATATTTAAAGTTCAATAAATTATACTTAAATATACAATTTGAGAAACTTTATATGTTTTTCTGAGAAAGTATCGTCATAAATAAAATAACAAAAATTGTCATCATCTTAAAAAGTTGCCTCTTGTGCCTTTGAAATTCATCTGTTCCTTAACCTCTGCCGGTTTTTTGTTACCATATATGGATTTGCATTTTCTAGAATTTATATAAACAGAATCACACATTATATGGTTTCTAGTCTGATTTATTATACTTTGAATAATAACTTTGAGATTCATTCAAATTATTGTATGTGTCAGCAATCTGTTTTCTTTTATGTTGAATGATATCCCATTGCAAGGATATACCACAGGTTGTTTATTTACATTCTGGCCATAGACACTGGGTTTATTTCCATTCTTTGAATATTATAAATAAGGTTGCTATGAACAATCACTAGACATATTTATGTTTACATTTCTACTGGGTACATATCTAATTGTGTTGCTCTGATTTCCAAGTATTTTTACCATTTCACATGTCCACCTCTCTCTCAGCAATGGTTTGAAATGGCTATTGTAGATTGAACATCTCTGTTCTATTTGTTTGAATTGTATTTTATTGCCATTTATATATTTTGATATTACTGTGAAAGGGTTTTTAGAAATTAATTTCATTGAAACAATCACTTGAAATAATAGCCAACTTGAGGTGGAAGCCATGATTTGAGAAAAGCAGAGTAATCACACATAAGAGCCTGCATCCCAGATGCTGGAAAGCAGCCATAAGAGCATGAACTGCCAGGCTAACTTTTTATAATGAAGAGTAACCTGTTACCCACTATTTATAAATGAAAAATAGTTCACTGGAGTACTGTTTTGAGCATCTATACTATGTATTTAATTTGAATAAGTATCCATTTTATTTACTTTTTTAAAAATTATCTGCTTACCAGCTGTCAGCATGAAGGTGGAATAGGAGTTTCCAGTGCTCATTATCCTGACAGGAACATCAATTTGAACAACTATTCATGCATGAAAATACATTTATAATTACTAAAGAAACCAGGTGACAATACCTAGCTATACCATGGAAATAAGAGAAGAGTCATTGAAGAGGGTAGAAAGGGCAGTTTTACTTTATTTATGTTCCTTCCTCCAAACTCAGGCATAGAGTGGAGAGATATACTGTCTGACTGGGGGAAGGAGAGGGAAGTGAGCACTAGGCTTTGCCTTGAACTTCAATACTAGACCTGTCCCAACAAAACCCAAATCCCCAGACCCCAAACTCCTACCCTCAGGCTGAGCCATTAGACCTGCCCTGGTGCCAGGCTGGCTTTTGCAATCCCAGGCTCCAGGCCTTCCTGGTAAACTCAGTCTCCAGGGCCGGCCACCTCAGGCCAATCCCAGCAGCCTCAGACTCCAAAGTGACCCAGCACCAGCCTGGCCCTGGTAGCTTTAGGCTACAGGCCCACCCCATGATCTGACCAGCCCCCAATGGTTCTGGCTCCAGGTCTGCCCTGTATAGTCTATCTCTAGATGCACCCTAGAATCAAGTCCACCCTGCCAGCCTAAAATTCCACACCATATCCAGCACTAGGCTTGCCTCTGCCTCCCTAATTATAAGGCTGACACCCACAGACCCAGACTCTCCAGCCCCTACAAATATAGTTTATAGGATGCCCAGTACCAGGTCAGCTCCTGGGGCCCCTGACTCTAGGCCCACCTCAGGCTCCAGACCAGTCCAAAGTCAGGATGAGTCACATAATTCTAGGTTTTAAGTCTATGCCAACACCAGGTCAGTATCCTGGCCTCAAGCACCATGATGGCACCCAAGACATAAGCTTCAGGCCTGCCTCTGTGGATCCAACTTCCACAGCAACATACCAGCCTCCATGAACCCAAGACCCAGGTCAGTGCCCACAATCACAGAGTCCAGATGACAGCTATAGGCTCTATGCCTCTCCCAGCATAAGACCAGTAAACTCAGAATGGGCCCAACATCTGGGTCCCTGGAACCTGCCTGGAGGCTGAGTCCACTGGGGCAGGGCTGGTGTTGGAGTGGGCCTGAAGCCTGAGTCTATAGAATAGGGCTGTGTCCTGCTATAGTCCATGTGTCCTGGATGGGGCTGACCTGGAAACACAGACCTAGAAAACACAGAATCCAGATTTAGCCCAATAAACCCCAATGCCAATCTGGCCTCTCCAGACCAAGGCTCCAGTACCACACAAGAAGACTCAGGCTCTAGGCTAGTTCCCATGGACTCATGAGCCAGGCATGCCCTGCAGACTCAGGCTTCAGGCCAACACTAGCACTAAGCCAGCTCCAGTGAATCCAGCTGCCAGGCATGTCCCAGTGAACCCAGGCATCAGGTCCATCCTGGTGCCCAGGCAACTGCTGCACACTCAGGGTTAAGGTTCACCCCAGAGCCTGAGCAGTCCTTGTAGACCCAGGCTTCAGGCCAACCCCAACCAATACAGCCCTTACAGATACAGGTATAGAAACAGAGCCTAGAGATACAGACATAGACACAGATAAAGACACAGATGACAGACACAGATACAGATATTGTCCACACCAATGGAGACTCCAGGCCCACCCTCACTTTCCTTTTAAGCACACACATGGACGGATAGCAAGAGGCTGGATAAACATATTTTATGGAAATGGAAAACACAAGAGAGCAGGAGTAGCTACACTTGGATAAAATAGATTTTTAAGTCAAAAACTGTAAAAACAGACAAGTGCCAATTCATTAGAAGGATATAACAATTATAAAAGTACATCAATCCTAAACTGAGGAACATAATTATATCAAGCAAATATTAATACATACAGAGGAAGACATAGATTGTAATAAAGTAATAACGGGACTTACATACTCCACTATAGCAATTGGTAAATTATCCAGACAGAATATCAACAAGAAACCATTGGACTTAAACTACATTTTAGGCCAAATAAATCTAACAGGTCTAAATCAAACATTCCATCCACCTTCAGTAGAATACCCACTTATTCTTTGCAACTACACACAGAACCCTCTCTAGGATACATCATATGTTAGTCCAGAAAATAAGTTTTAACATATTTAAAATGAATTAAATCATATCAAGTAAATGGTATGAAACTAGAAATGAATAACAAGAGGAATATTGGAAAATTCACACATTTATGAAAATTAAACAGTATGGCCCTGAAGAATCAATGGGTAAAAGAAATTAAAGGAAAAATTTAAAAATATTCTTGGGAAAACAAAAATAAACATATAAAATACAGAAATTTATGTGATGCTTATAGCTATACATGCTTATGGCAAAACAGAAGAAAGGGCCTGGCATGGTGGTTCATTCCTGTGATTCCAGCACTTTGGGAGGCTAAAGCAGGCAGATCACGAGGTCAAGAGTTTGAGACCATCCTGCCCAATATGGTGAAACCCTGTCTCTACTGAAAATGCAAAAATTAGTTGGGTGTGGTTGTGCGCACCTGTAGTCACAGCTACTCGGGAGGCTGAGGCAGGAGAATTGCTCCAAACCAGGAGGTGAGGTTGCAATGAGCCAAGATTGCACCATTGCATTGGAGCCATCTCAAAGGAAAAAGAAGCAGAAGACATCAAACAATCAACTTTATGCACACATAAAGGAACTTGATTGCATCAAGGAACTAGAAAAAGGACAAATTAAGCTCAAAGTTAATAGAAGAAAGAAAATAATAAAGATAAGAAAATAAATGAATACTAGAGAAACAATAGAAAAGAACAATGTGCTATTCTGTTTTGTGAATCATAGCAGAATACCACCGACTGGGTAGTTAAAAAACAAAAACAAACAAACAAACAAACAAAAAAAAAAACCCAGTTATTTATGAGCTCACAGTCCTGGAGACTGGAAGTTTCAAAATCAAGGTGCTGGAGTTTGGTGAAGGCTTTTTTACTACAATATAACATAGCTGAAGGCATCACATGGTGAAGGGCAGATGAGCAAGGAAAGGCAACAGAGAGCAAGATACAGACAGCAAGACAGGGTGAACCCACTCCCTGGATAACAGCAGTGATTCACTTATGAGGGCTCTGCCCTCATGACCTAAACACCTCCCAGTACCATAACAATGGCAAATTTCATCATGATTATGAAGGAGACAAACATTCAGACCATAGCAATCAATAAAACTATGAGTTTGTATTTTGAAAAGATAAACAAAATCAATAAATCTTTAACTAGACTTAGAAAAAAATAGAAGATTAGAACAAATTAAACCAGAAATGAAATAAGAGACATTGCAATTCATACTACAGAAATACAAAGGATTATAAAACTATATATGAATATATGTGAACAAATTGGATAACCTAGATGTAGATAAATTCCTAGACACTTTTAACCTGCCAAGTTGAAATCATGAAGAAAAAGAAAGTCTTAACTGACAGATGACAAAAAAAAAAAAAAAAAAAAAAAAAAGAAAAAAAAAACGAGATTGAGTCAGTTTAAAAAGTTTTATGTCAAAAAGAAAGGCTAAGAACTATTGGCTTCAATGTTAAATTCTACTGAACATATAAATAATACCAAATCTTTTCTTTTTTCTTTTAAAGAAAAGAAAGAGAAAAAAAGGAGTTAAGGAGAGGAAGAAAGAGGAAGAAAAAGAGGGAGAGAGAACGGGAGTATTGCTTTATTCTAAAAGTGGGTATTAATAATGGCTGATCAATATTTTGTGTATGTAAAGTGGAGAATGTATATTTTGTGTATTTAAAGTGGAGAGCTCTATAAATATTTATTAAGTTTACTTGTTCCAGATCTGAGTTCAAGTCCTGGTTGTCCTCATCAATTTTCTGTCTCGTTGAGTCTAAATCTCTTAATGGGTCTTATTTTTCTGCGTGTTAGGATCGTTAACTCTTATTGTTGCATTGATCCTTTTACCACTGTATCTTTGTTGCTTTGAAATCTGTTTTATCAGATGAGAGAATTGCAACTCCTGCTTTTTATTTATTTATTTATTTTTGCTCTCCATTTGGTTGGTAAGTCTTCCTCCATCCTTTGTTTTGAGTCTTTGTATATCTTTGGATTTGAAATGGGTCTGGATGCAGCATACCATTAGGTTTTGACTGTGTCTTTTGATTGGGGGATTTAGTTGACTTAAATTTAGGGTTACTGACATTTGATATTAACTGGCTATTTTATCCATTCATTGATATAAATTCTTCTTTATGTTGATGCTCTTTACTTTTTGGTATATTTTTAGAAAGGCTAATATTGGTTGTTCCTTTCTATGTATAATGCTTCTTTCATAAGCTCTTGCAAAGCAGTCCTGGTGGTAATAAAATCTCTGAGTACTTGCTTGTTCATAAAAGATTTTACTTTTCCTTCAATTGTGAAGCTTAGTTTGGCAGGATATGAAATTCTGGGCTGAAAGTTCTGTTCTTTAAGGATGTTGAATATTGGCCCCCACTCTCTTCTGGCTTGTAGAGTTTCTGCTGAGAGATCTGCTGTAAGTCTAATAGGCTTCCCTTTGTGGGTAACCTGACCTTTCTCTCTGGCTACCCTTAGTATTATCTCCTTCATTTCAACTCTGGTAAATCTGCCTTGGGGTTGCTCTCCTTGAGGAATATCTCTGTGATATTCTCTGTATTACCAGGGGTTGAATATTGTCCTGCTTTGCTAGGTTGGGAAAGTTTTCCTTAATAATATCCTGAAGAGTATTTTGCAGCTTGGATTCATTCTCTCCGTCACATTCAGATACACTTATCAAACATACGTTAGGTATTTTCACATAGTCCCTTATTTCTTGGAGACTTTGCTCATTTCTTTTTATCATTTTTTCTCTATTTTTTTCTTCTCGTTTTATTTCATTAAGTTAGTCTTTGACCTCTGATATCCTTTCTTCTGCTTGATCAATTCGGCTATTCAAACTTGTGCATATTTTGCTAAGTTTTCGTGTTGTGTTTTTCAACTCCATTAGTTCATTTATATTCCTCTCTATATCGTCTATTCTTGTTAGCATTTCGTCAAACCTTTTTTCAAAGTTCTTAGTTTCTTTACATTGGGTTAGAACAAGTTCTTTTCAAGTACCAAACCTTTTCAAATGCTTCCAAAAAATTGAACAGGAGTGAACACTTTCAAGCTCATTTTATAGGACTGATGTTACCCTGATACCAAAGTTAGTCAATGACAATACAAGAAAAATAAAGTTCCAGCACTTTGGGAGGCCGAGGCAGGTGGATCACGAGGTCAAGATATCGAGACCATCCTGGTCAACATGGTGAAACCCCGTCTCTACTAAAGATACAAAAAATTAGGTGGGCATGGTGTCACGTGCCTGTAATCCCAGCTATTCAGGAGGCTGAGGCAGGGGAATTGCCTGAACCCAGGAGGCAGAGGTTGCAGTGAGCCAAGATCGCGCCATTGCACTCCAGCCTGGGTAACAAGAGCAAAACTCCATCTCAAAAAAAAAAAAAGAAAGAAAAATAAAGTTACAGGTGAATGTCACCAATGAACATAGATATAAAATCCTCAGCAAAATAATACAAAACCAAATTCAACAGTACAATGAAAGAATCATTAACTGTGATCAAGTAGGATTTACCCAGGGATGCAAAGATGATTTAATATATGTAAATCCATGTATGTGATATACCACGTTAACAGAATGAAAGTCAGAATCCACATTATCATCTTACTAAATACAGAAAAAGCATTTGACAAGATTCAGAATCTTTCTATAACAAAAACTTTTGACAAATTAAGTGTAGAATGTATGTACTTCAACTCAATAAAGGTCACATATGGTGAAACCACTGTTAACACTGTGCTCAGCAGTAAAAGCTTTTTCTTAAATATCAGGTACAAGTCAAGGATGTTCACTCTTGCCACGTCAAGAATGTTCACAGTAGAAGTGGCAAGTACTATGTAGTACTAGGCCATAGTACTACAAGTTCTAGCTAGAGCATTTAAGCAAAACAAATATATAACAGACATCCAAATTTGGAAAGGATGCATTTAGATTGTTCCTATTTGTAGACAATATGATTTTATATGGAAAATTCTAATGACTGCACCAAAATGTTGTTAGAACTAATAAACAAATTAACTAAAGTTTTGGGATACAAAATCAACATATGAAAATCAGTAGCATTTTACACTAAACCAACTATCTGAAAAAGAAATAAAAACCCAACATAATTTATAACAACTATGTATATAATAATATTTATAATTCCTAAGTTTATACCTAGGAATAAACTTAACTAGAAAGGTTAAAGAATTTGTACACTGAAAACTATACAACATTGATTTAAAAAAATTGAAGAATACACACACTTATAAAATAATTCATGTTCATGGATTTGAAGAAATAAAATTGTTAAAATGTCTGTACTACTGGAAATACTCTATAGATTCAATAAATTCCCTGTCAAATTCCAATGACACTTTTCACAGAAAAAAAATTCTAAAATTAGTATGAAACCACAAAATACCCTGAATAGCCAAAGAAATCCTGAGTAATAAGAACTAAGCTGGAAGTATCATATTATCTGACTGGAAAATACATTACAAAGCTATAGTAATTAAGCAGCATGGCACAGACATAAAAACAGACCCATGGACCAGTGGGATAAATAGAGAGTCTTGAAAGAAATCCACAGATTAATAATCAATTGAATTTTTACAAACTGCTAATATAGTTTGGAAATTTGTCCTCTCCAGATCTCATGTTGAAATTCCTAAAGCTGAAGGTAGAGCCTGGTGGGAGATGTTTGTGTCATGGGAACAGATCCCTTATGAATGGCTTAGCACCATACCCTCAGTAACGAGTGAGTTCTTACTCAGTTCACATGAGATTTCGTTGTTTACAAAAGTATGGCAACTGCTTCCCAACTTGCTCCCTTGCTTGCCATGTGAAGTGCTGATTCTTCCTGCACCTTCCACCATGTTTGTAAGCTTCCTGAGGCCCTCACAAAAAGCCAATGCCAACACTATGCTTCTTGTAGAACCACCAGAACCATAAGCTGAAACTAAACCTGTTTTCTTTCTAAATTACTCAGTCTCAGGTATTTGTTTATAGCAATGCAGGAACAGGCTAATACAGGTGCCAAGAACCCAAAGTCAGGAAAAGACAGTATCTTCCATAAATGATATTGGGAAAACTGAATATTCACATGAAGAAAAATGAAATTAGACTCTTAACTCACAATATATACAAAAACCTACTCAAATGAATTAAAGTAAACACAAGGCTTGAATTGTAAATTTAATACAAGAAAACGGGAAAACCTTGAAGACGTTGTTGGCAAATGGTATTACCCAAACTGAAAACCATTTCATGGCAAAGGAAATAGTCAACAGATTAAAGAGACATCTTGATAAATGAGAGAAAATATTACTAAATAATACAACTGATAAGGGGCTAATACTCAAAATATGTAAGGTACTCAACCAACTGAAAAGCAAGAAAATAAATAACCTGATTTAAAAATGAGGAAAAGACTTGAACAGATGTTTTTTAAAAGGAGACATACAAATGGTCACAAAGTACATTAAAAAAATGCTCAGCATCACTAATCATCAGGAAAATGGAAAAACTAAAATCACAATGAGGTATCACTTTACATCTCTTAAAATAATTATTATCAAAAACATAAAAAATAACAAGCAAGGATGTGAAGAAAAGGGAATCTCATGCAACGTTAGTGGGAATGTAAATTAGTACAGAAATTCTACAGAACAATATGAATGTTTCTCAAAAAAATTAATAATAAGGTTGGATGCAGTGGCTTATGCCTATAATCCCAACACTTTGGGAGACCTAGGCAGGTGGATCACCTGAGGTTAGGAGTTCAACACCAGCCTAGACAACATGGCAAATCTCATCTCCACTAAAAATACAAAATATTAGCTGGGTATGGTTGTGTGCACCTGTAATCCCAGCTACTGAGGAGGCTGAGGCAGGAGAATCGCTTGAACCTAGGAGGCAGAGGTTGCAGTGAACTGAGATTACACCAAGGCACTCCAGCCTAGGTAACAGAGCAAGACTCTGTCTCAAATAATAATAATAATAATAATAATAATAATAATAGAATTACCATGTGATCCAGCAATCCTACCACCATGTGTTTATATAAAATAAATGAAATCAGTATGTGGAAAAAAATACCTATGTTCCCCTGCTTGTTGCAGCACTTTCACAATGACCAAGATATGGAAGCAATCTAAGAGTCCATTAGGATGAATAGAAAAGGAAAATGTAGCATAGATACACAATGGAATTCCATTCAGCCTTTAAAAAGAAGGAAGTCCTGTCATTTGCAATAACATGGTTGAACCAGGGGAAGTTTATGTTAACTGAAAGAAAACAGATACACCCAGGCACCATGGCTCACAACTGTAATCCCAGCATTTTGGGAGGCTGCGGGGGGTGGATCACAAGGTCAGGAGTTCAAGACCATCCTGGCTAACATGGTGAAGCCCCAACTTTACTAAAAACACAAAAAATTAGCAGGGCATGATGGAGCATACCTGTAATACCAGCTACTCAGGAGGCTCAGGCAAGAGAATTGCTTGAACCCAGGAGGCTGAGGTTGTGGTGAGCTGGGATCATGCCATTGCACTCCAGCATGGGTGACAGAGTGAGACTCTGTCTCAAAAAATAATTAAAAAAAAAAAAAAAGAAGTAAAACAGACACAAGAAAATATTGCATGATCTCACTTATATACAAAATCTGAAAAGGTTGAATTCATAGAAGCAGAAAATAGAAGGGTGTTTACCAAATGCTAGTGGACATTTCAGGGAGAGAAGATTTACAAAGGTGTTCATCAAAGGATAGAAAATTTCTGTCAAATAGAAGGAAAATGTTCAAAAGATCTGTTGCACAACATGGTGACTACAGTTAATAACAATGTATTATACTCTTGAAATTGCTAAGATATTTTAAGTGTTCTCATCACAAAAAATAATAAGCATTTGAGATAATGCATGTGTTAATTAGCTCAGTTTTGCCATTCCACAATGTGTATGCATGTTTCATAGCATCATGTCGTATATGATAAAGACACACAATTTTATGCCAATTAAAAATATATAAAAATTCATTAAAAACATGTTTGTGCCAGCAACTTATTGAATTAGATTTTAGTGTTTTTCATATAAGTCTAAATGAATTATTTAAATAATGCATTTATCTTCTCTTCTAATGTAAGTTTAATCATAAACATTTTCTCTGTTATCAGGCCAAAACTGTGATTCCTCTTTGAGATAATTTTAACTTTAGAATATCATTCTCTCTCCAGCAAGAATGTAAGTAAATAAATGATAATTAAAATTTGTAAAACCATTTACATGTCTCTTTATCTTAATATGATAAAAGCTCAGATTTAGTGACTTCCAATATCTTTTCAGTTATTAGTTGCAGGGGAAAGAAAAGAAAATTGTCAAATTCTCCTAGTTTAGTTTTTGTTCACATTTTTAATTAACAAATTGAAATGTATACCTCTGGAAGAAAAAAAATTTCTCTTTTGAAGTACAAATTTTCTAGCGTTTGTTTAACCAAAAATTCCATTTACTTCTCCTCAAACCACCTAGGTTTTATTCTTACAGTGGATTAAGATTAAATATATTTGTGACAGTATTTTCTTAGAAGATGTATCAAAAATATCAGACATACCTATATTTTATATAGGATAAATAAAAAATGTAACAAATACTAGATGAGCTCAGGGTAAATCCAATTCACATAGAAAAATGCTAGAATAAACCATCCACTATAGATATTTGAATTTTCTTTTAAATTATAATTCTAGTTATTTCACATTTCTCTCACAATGGGGCTACATTGTCAAAAATCATTTTAATGGCGAAAAAGCATGATTCATTGCATAGAGTAATCAAGTTTCTTTTCTTTGCTTTTCTTCCTTCTCTTCTTTCCTTTCTTTTTCTCTCAATCTTTCAAAATATTCATATTTAGGGGCTTGCACATCTAGTATTGACTAGAGAATTAAAAGGCTTTTCAGTTCCTTCAAATCCAAAACACAATCTCAGTTTAGGAATACAATGACCAACTATTTGTAATCATGAGAACTGTAATCTTTAATTTAAGGTTAGATCATTTCCCGTCTCACTGCTTGAGCCTGTGGCACATTGGCAATTGTTGAGAGATAATTATTTATAGGTCGGTTGTATTTCTGTACACCTTGAAACTTTCAAGACGTATAGACAGATTGCCTTTGATTGTACTATCTTTCAAAGACATGTCAACAAACCAACTTGGAAAATAGTAGGGTTTTTTTTCAGTATAGTACAAACAATATTTTTCTCAGGGAAAAGAAGAGATTTGTTGCAAGTATTTGCTCAGAGACCCTTGTTTGCAGCCTTCTATTAAAAAATGTGATTTTCTAGTTTGGGATTCTTCACCACATATTATCCAAACTCTCTGTGTTCTAAGCATCCATATAGTTTCAAGGGACTAAGGAAACTCGTGCAAACATAAAATCCGTGGTGCCTTTTAGCCATGGGTAATCAAGTTATCTTTCTCTGAGCCCAGGGTCTTGTGTCTTCTGACAGCATTCGTGAATCTCGGAGCCTTCATAAGTTTCTTATCTGCTTGTACCTAACAAAGAAAAAAAAATCCATGATATACTTTATCTAAAATTATATGTGTACTAAAGTTGTGTTATTATGAACACCTGGGCACAAATAAGGCACATATATTTTTGGTAAACACATTTATTTGTTTATTTTCTCATACTTAAAAAAACTTTATTGATTACTTTTTGTCGATAGTGATTTGAAGTAATTGCACATGTATTTTTATAAATAGCAAGAAACCAGTGTTTAAAAACAATTTAAAACAATAATATTTTCCATTCAATAAAGAATTTCACAGAAAATTTTCACCCTCTGAGGAGGAGATTTTCAGCAATTCAACAGTTTCATTGTATAAAGTTTAAATGAGTTTTTCAACTGGGCCCAGTGCTAAATTCAGGATAGAATACTTGTATTATTTTCTTAGACGTGCACTAACTATAGTGTATGATTAACAAATGTAACAGATCTTTAATATTTACATATGTTTCATGAAGTAGATGTTAGGATATGGAAATTAAAATATTAATAATGGTATTAATAATAATTCATAGAATTGTGTCCAATTTAATTGTAGGAAGAAGAATTAATGTGAATTAAAAAAATTTTTTTTTAATTTCTCACAAATTCCAGCCAACTCAGGAGCCAGAAAGTATATTCGTCTTTGGGGAACATCAAAAACCCAGAATGCCCTGGTTGGTGTCTATTTCCCTTCACCATGGCTAAAAGTGACCCCAGAAGAAAGTGGTACCGATGTGGGAAGAAGCTGGTGGTTTTCTTTGAAGTCCTGTGTGGTATGTATCTAGTGTCTGAAAACAGTTGTCTTACTTATTGTGTCCAGTTTATCGATTTAGGCAGGAGAGTATATCCAGTACCAGTTACTCTGCCATGGCTAGAATGAAAAAAAAAAATTAGACAACAAAAATTTTGCTTGTAATGATTGACAAAGGTACAATTTCAGGATTTGGTATAAGTTAAAAATAGCTTAGGAAAGTGTCAGTAGTCATTAACCCATGTACACTTCTAAATCTGCATGATCTGAGGTAGAACTCTGCTACCAGGTCACATGCTGCTCCTCAGCCCTATAGGAATACAGTTTTTTGAAAGGCAGACTAGCTCTATTACAGCCCTAAGACACAGGTTCAAAAGGATGAAAGCCTTTGATATTTCTTTGATGTTTCTTGTCCCATCACGTGTAAGCTCGCCAGCCCATACTCCTGGTTCTTGACTTCTGGCTATGCAGATTTGTTACTGACTATGGTTTCTCTCTAATGCTTTTCATATTTTATTAGAGTTCTCTCCTTCTGTCTCTCTCTCTTTCCCTCGCTGAGTCTCACTTCACTTTAATCTCACCCAGAATACTTTCTTACCATTATTAATTTCCAAATATGCATCACTTCTAAGTAATACTGATATTAATTCAATAAAATGCTGAAGATAACAATACTGATAGACAACAATTATATGAAACTGTGGAAAGTGTATACTTAAGACCTTTGCATATATATATACATATATATGTATATATATATATATACACATATATATGTGTATATATATATATATATATATATATATATATATATACCTTAAAAGTATAAAGAAAATATAAAATTCATCCAGAAATTTAGAGTGTATTATGGTATTATAAGTGGCCCTTAATGACTGTGGAAATTCTTTGAAATTCTCATAAGTATATGTTTCTTTCCACTCTACAACATCAACATTGAATGTAATATAAAATGACTTACATTACAAGTTATATCAATTAATTTCCTTCATTCGCTACTCAGGAATATTTCAATTACAAGTAAATAACAGTAATAGTGATATATCTGAATAAAATTTACTAGATTTTTTCTCTTACAAAGAGAAATTGGAAGAAACTTAGGAATAGTGAGGGTTCTCAATGATTTCATAAAGGAAAAGATTCTACATTTCTGCTGTGTAACCCTTACTATGTAGGTTTCTTAACTTACGATTGTAGACAGATTATTAAATTCCAGTATCTATATTTGCTCTAGGTGAGAAAAAAAGTAAAGTGTTGACACTCACCGCATTGTTTTCCCATGAAGTCCCTCAAGACATAAATATCACATTTGCTTGAGTTGAGGCTTTTCACATGGCTACCCCAAATATACATCAGCAAATGGAAATGGAAGTGGAATTGGGTATTTTCATCATGACTGCCTCAAGAAAAATGTACGTTCTTGGAAGATGAACTATGTTTTTTTGTGGCTTCCTAAACCCCTGGCTTAGTCCTGATCAAGTATGAAAACAAGAAAATTGCACATAAAAATGCATTTTTATTTATTTGTAGTACATATTTTGTGTATAATACATATTGATGAGACATTTTCTTGGTATGTATGCAGCATGCTTAGCTTTTTTTATCCATCATCTCATTAACAGCTAGACACACACATACACATACACACACACACATGCACACGCAAACACTATACTAGCTCTTTCTATAGAAAAAGTTAGGTAGCTAGAGACAATGTCCAATCATAACTGGTAAGCTGATTGTTGGCAATAAATTTCTTTTCTTGTATCTTCTGTAGGGACTCACATGATCAATAATCTTCATGTTACATATTCACAACAGTTGTAAGCCTCTTTTCTCAGAAAAAAACAGGTACAGTATAGGTGAAATGAATTGACATATGCTTACCAATATAAAGATTTTTTTCTCATTCACAAAAGCGTATTTTTATTGAGGCAAGTAGGAATGCTTGTAGTTTATTACAGATCTGCACATAATTTAAAATATTTTACTCTATAAACTGAATCCATTTCTGTGATCTAGAACTTTAAAAAATAAACTCTGCATTATTATTGGTAGTGAACAATTTATTTCATAATTACTATAATACAACTATGAGAATGCCTTTTTTATTCTATATTATAAAAAATTATATGGAAGACATTAACCCTTCTCTTAGAAATTTGATCGAAATAAATTATATACTCATTTTTACAATTTGTTCATTAGTTTATAATGCAGGAAAAACATTTTAGGAGTAATCATAGGTGCAGCATAATCCATTTATGTCCTTGAAATTTAGAATGAGCAGTAAAGTCTTAGATAATCGTTTTTAATACTAAGGAGTAATATTAGTACTCAGAACAATTGATATTCTTAAGGATTCTTACATTCTATAATAACAATGATTTGAAGAATGTGGTGACTTAGTGTATTAATATTTATATATGATAATCCATTATAAAAGGATAGTACAAAACATGTACCATACTAAAAGATTATTTTTTAATTAAATTAAATTTCTGTGTATTCTCTTCTCAAACTTGTTATTCTATTGCCTAGAGGAAGCTCTCAGTTACAATGACCACTGTTTTGCAGAGATTCCTCGATGTTGGATAATGAAATCCCCGTGGACAAGCTATACATTTGCCTAGTGCCAAAACATTCTTGGCAGCTAGAGTTGTCACATGATAAATGTTGCAATTAAAGCTATTGAGTGATGCATAAAACAGCCTTTCTCGATCTTGCTTCAAATTAATCTTAAATCATTAAAAAATAGAAAAATATGAAGTAGAATTCTCAAAGAAGCCAAGTATATACTTTTATATAATTTATACGTTATTAATATTAACGAACTTTCTTTTATCAAAAAGGCAATGCTATTTTGTGAGATCCCAAAAAGGGAAAAATGAACAATTTACTAGAATAGTTTAACTTGTTGATAAGACTATCTTATTTAAAAGTATATGTTTTTAAATAAAAGCATTTATTTCTCTTTTATATTCATGTTGATTGACTTTTTTTATTAGTAAAAATGACACTAAGAGCAAAATTTATTTATAATTCAAATTATATTACTTGAGCTTTAATTTCAATATATGGACATATTTTTAATTTTACATATATTTATATGTGTAAACACATACATTATTTTAATTGCCATCCATCTTTCTTTTTCAAATTTGTTCTGCTCTTCTGTCTTCTTCTTTATCACAGCCAATCACCTGCACCTATTTCCAGTATGATTCATTACTTTATGATGAATCTTTTTCTTTTCCTGGTATCCATACAATTCACAAATATATATATGAATGCAGGGGTGCATATGCACCGTACATATACATGAATAAGGAGATTCAGTTGTTAGTATTTCTTTCTTTTTTCTCATTAAACTTTAAAGGGTCTCGAAATTCTGTGACAAATTTTTGGTCAAGTTGTTTCCATTAAAAACTAACAACTTAAAACTACCACAGACAAAAAAGAAAACCAAAGTGGTCTACAAAACATGCCAAACTTTTATTTTAGATTCAGGGAACACGTGTGCAGGTTTCTTCCCTGGGTATATTTTATAATGCTGTGGCTTGGGATATGAAGGATCCCATCACCCAGGTACTGAACATAATGCCCAATAGTTACTTTTTCAATCCTTGCCTCTCTCTCTCCCTCCTTCTCCACTCTAGTAGTTCCCAGTTTCTATCGTTGGCATTTTTATTCCTATTAGGGACCAGTTTCACCTGATGATAGTTCTTTTCTGCTGCTAGATTTGGATTTTCGGTTGTTTTGATTTTCTAGTTTTTGTAGGAATGATGTTAGATCATTGATTCGAAATGTTTCTAGCTTTCTGATGTAGGTATTTTGTGCTACAAACATTCCTCTTAAGGTTGCTTTTGCTGCATCATAGAGATTTGATAATGTTGAGTCTCTGTCTTCATTTATTTCACAGAAGTTTTTAATTTCTACTTTAATTTCATTGTTTACCCAAAAGTCATTCAGAAGCAAGTTGTTTAATTTCCATGTAATTATGTCATTTAGAGACCTTCATTGATTTGATTTTTAATTATTGTCCACTGTGGTCCAAGAGGATGATTGTTGTGATTTTAACATTTTTTTTTTTTCATTTACTGAGACTCGCTTTATGGCTGAGCAAATTGTTGATCTTGGAGTATGTTCCATATGTAGAGGAGAATATGTATATTCGGTGGTTAATCAGTGGAGTATTCTGTATATATTAGCTCAAATTTGTCAAGCATCAAGTTTAAGTCCAGAATCTGTTAGTTTACTTCTTTGATAATCTGTCTAACCTTTTTTTTTTTTTTTTTTTAAGACAGAGTCTCACTCTGTCATCCAGGCTGGAATGCAGTGGGCAGTGGTCTGATCTCGGCTCACTGCAACCTCTACCTCCCAGGTTCAAGGGATTCTCCTCCCTCAGCCTCCTGGGTAGCTGGGACTACAGGCTCATGCCACCTGAGCAGGCTAATTTTTTTTTATTTTTAGTAGAGACAGGGTTTAACCATGTTGGCCAGGCTTGTCTCAAACTCTTGACCTCAGATGATCCACGTGCTTTGGCTTCCCAAAGTGCTGGGATTATAGGCGAGGGCCACCATGCTTGGTTGATAATCTGTCTAACTTTCTAATGCTATTAGGGCAGTGTTGAAGTCCCCCACTATTATGTGACTATGTCTATTTTTAGGTGCAGATGTACTTTTACGTGAATCTAGGCCCTCCAATGTTGGATGTGTATATATTTAGGATAGTTATATCTTGTTGAATTGAACATTTTATCATTATAATATTGTTATAATGATAAATTACATTAAGTAATACCCTTCATTGTTCTTGGTTGAAGTCTCTTAATTATATTAAATAATGCCCTTCATTGTTCTTGGTTAGTTTAAAGTCTCTTTTATCTGATACAAAAAAATGGAAACCCATGCTCTTTTTTGTTTTCTGTTTTCATATAGGTCTTTCTTCAACACTGTACTTTGATCCTATTGGTGTCATTACCTGTGAGATAAGTCTATTGAAGACAGCAAATACACGGTTCTTGTTTTTATCCAGCTTGCCACTCTGTGCCTTTTAAGTGAGGCTTTAGGCTATTTATATTTGAGGTTAATATTGATATGTGAGGTTTTGATCCAATCATAAATTTTTTTTAGCTGGTTGTTCTGTAGTTTTCACTGTGTGGTTGCTTTATAGGGTCTGTGGGCTATATACTCACATAACTTTTTGTGGTAGTAGGTGTCATTTGTTCACTTCCCTGCTTAGAATTCCCTTAAGGATCTCCTCTAGCCTAGTGGCAACAAATTCCCTCAGTGGTTGCTTTTTGGTAAAAGATTTTATTTCTTCTTTGCTTATGAAGCTTAGTTTGGCAGAATATAAAATTCTTGGTTGATCATTAAAAAGAGACAATGCATGTTGGAAGGGAGAAATAGGAATGCTTTTACACTGTTGGTGGGAGTGTAAATTAGTTCAACCATTTTGGATGAAAGTGTTGCAATTCCTCAAGGATCTAGAAATAGAAATACCATTTGACCCAGCATGTTCCTGCAAAGGACATGAACTAGCCATTTTTATGGCTGCATAGTATTCCACGGTATCTATGTGCCACATTTTCTTTATCCAGTCTATCATTGATGGGCATTTGGGTTGGATCCAAGTCTTGCTATTGTAAACAGTGCTTCAATGAACATACATATGCATGGGTCTTTATAATAAAAGAATTTATAATCATTGGATATATAACCCATAATAGGATTGCTGGGTCAATTCTTGGGGTGTGTTGGGGGGTTGGGGGGTAGGGGAGAGATAGCAGGGGATGGGAAGATTGGGGAGGGATAACATTAGGAGAAATGTCTGATGTAGGTGATGGAGGGGATGGAGGTAGCAAACCACCATGACATATGTATACCTATGTAACAATCCTGCAAGATCTACACATTTACCCCAGAACTTAAAGTATAATAAAATAAAATAAAAATAATCTTTTAAAATAAGTAAGTAATATAAAGATAAATTTCTCAGTACTTATTTTATTTTATTTATTGAGACAGAGTCTCACTCTGTCTCCAGGCAGGAGTGCAGTGGCACAATCTCATCTCCCTGCATCTCCACCTCCTGGGTTCAAGCTATTCTCCTGCATCAGCTTTCTGAGTAGCTTGAACTACAGGCACATTCCACCACACCCAGCTAACTTTTGTATGTTTAGCAGAGATGGGGTTTCACCATTTTGGCCAGGATGGTCTTGATCTGACCTCCTGATCTGCCTGCCTCATCCTCGCAAATTGCTGGGATTACAGGCGTGAGCCACCATGCCCGGCCTGATTTCTTTTATCAGTTCTTTATCATATGCATTTTCTTAGGTCGTTGAACCAGTTTTCTATTTATGAATATTGAGTTTTTACCAGCTTTCTGCTATCACAAATAAGTCTACAACCAATACACTGTGCATGCATCTTTTCATGCTTTTTCTGGTGTACATTTGGAATAGATCCTATAAGTAAGCTTATTAAATAAAATATATATTTATGTACACTTTAATATTTGAGCAATTGTTTATTTTACATGTTTATTTGAAATAAATAGATCAAATATTAATACAACACTATCCTTTGAACACATAATGGAAATACATTCTATAAGTTTTAGTAAAGAGGTATTATATTAAAAATACAATAATTTAATGAATTCCCTTAGAATATATTTCATATTGCCATTTTGATTTTTTTTGTTGTTTTGTTTTGGTCATCAAATAAGTGATTCTGGTTACAATGCCACTTTAAAATGTTCATTGAAAAGCAGAGTATCACTTGTAGTTTTCACATGAAGGCATTATTTGACTGTGAAAGGTAGTTATTCACTCTGATTTTATTATTATTATAATTAAGATGAGGAAAAATTTAAACAAAGACAACACTTCTATTTATAAGGGAACTTAAACTAAAACTATAAAAAGATACTACTGCATATAAAAAAGATATAAACATAAGCACTGTGGATAGATTCAAATTTTTTAGACATTTATTCTTAGTTTAGAAGGGTATACATTAATAATATTTCATTTTAATTTAGTGCATATTTTCTTTCTTTGAAAATATGCTCATTTTGCTGTGTAGTATCTATCCACAATGGTTATAACCTTGAAAATACCAATATACAAACCTGACTTTCTTTCATTTAATTAAAATCTTTTGCTTATATACAAAACTAATAACACTGCTTTTAGAAATATTGATATAACATTCCTATTGATTAATTTTATTTCCAAAACCTGAATTCAGAAGTAGAAACATTTCTTGATGGAAAAATAAAGTTAATTGGAAAGCAGTATGAATACTGGTATAGAATAATTTATTGTGGTCATATTTGCAAAAAAAAAAATTGACCTACATTCCTATACTTCTAAAACTGTCACATTAAAAGCAGCTGCAAGAGAATATGCAATTTAAAGGTTGTTATATGTAACTATTATCTAAAATACCTTGAAGATTTAATTTTAAATAAATAAGTTTTGTTGATTAAATGTACAACCTCAAAATAAAGTAATATGCATCTTTCAAGATTACCACATCCTAATGAAACATAATATTCCTTATTTCCATTTAATTCATCAAGTTTAGTTCCATGCATGATTTCTGAGTCAGATTGCCTGAGTTCAAATTCTGTCTCTGTAATTCTCTAGCTATATAATAATTTAAACCCAATTAAACTCCTAAAGCTTTAATTCCTACTTATTTCAAACTGATAGAATAATAAAATTTCTCTCATTTGAATTTTATTGAATGAAAATGAATAATTTCTCTCTGGCAATTAGTGTAGGTGGTATAGCTGTTATTGAACATTCAGTAGGTATCAAACACTACTTAGTGAGTATAGATAATGAATTACACATCTGATAAACCCTAGTAAAATGATTTAATTTGGTTACATTTATTTGTAAGAAAAAAGACTCATTTATGTGGAGGAAATTTATCATATAATTATGCATTATAACATTATAAATGATTACAAAGAAAAATAAGGGGACTTTTAAAAATTCAAAATAAAAGGAAATGCAGAATAGGCCTTCCCTGAGGCCAGTGTTTGTTGTACATAAAAGCATAGAAGCCAGAGTTCTCCTACAGGGGAACTATATTTCTTTATCTCCTCGAGCTATGGTTGGTCCATATGGCTTCCTTACCCAATGGGATTTGAGCAGAAGTGATGCATGCAAATTCTAAGTGGAAACTTTGAGTCATTTTATGTTTTGGATAGCACTCTTTTAAAAAGAACAGCATGTTTTAAAGTGGTTTCTGCTTTAGTCTGATGCTGTGAATAAAGAAAATTCATGGGGATAGAGCCAAGAAGAATGAAACAAAATCATAGCTGACTTCGGTGGCTGGAGCAGTTCCAGAGAACTGCTGCTGACATACATTGAGAGTAAAAGGAACATTGTTGTGTGGAAGCCACTGAGATCATGAGCTGTGTGTCACAAAATCGCAATCCTGAGAAGTTTATTGGAAATACTGGAATTTTGTCCTGGGTTGGGAGCAGAAATTCAGAGGTGGTATTAGAATGTAGGAAACTTAGGAAACATCTTTCTTGAAGTTCTTAGGGAGGGGAGCATCACATACTGTGGTCTGGGGTCTGTCGGGGGAACTAGGGGAGGGACGGTGGGGTGTAGGGAGTTGGAGTGGGATAACATGTTATAAAACAGTTTATTTTATAACATTATAACATTACGAATACTCTGACAGGATTCTCTGAGGGCAAAATCCATTCTTTTTATAAATTTATTTTATTTTCAATTTTTGTAGGTACGTGGTAGGTGAATATATTTATTGAATTGCATTATTTTAAATGTACCATTGGCTGGGTGTGGTGGCTCATGCCTGTAATCCCAGCACTTTGGGAGGCTGAGGCAGGTGGATCTCCAGGTCAGGAGATCCCAACCATCCTGGCTAACAGAGTGAAACCTCATTTCTACTAAAATTATAAAAAATTATCCAGGTGTGGTGGCACATGCCTGTAATCCCAGCTACTCAGGAGGTTGAAGCAGGAGATTCACTTGAACCCAGGAGGCAGAGGTTGCAGTGAGCCCAGATGGAGCCACTGCACTCCATCCCAGGTGACAGAAGGAGATTTTGTCTCATAAAAAAAAAAAAAAAGTATGGTTAAATATTGACTATAGTCATCCTGTTGTGCTATCATATGATAGATATTATTCATTCTTTGTATTTTTTTGTACCTAATAGTCATCTTCACCTCACTGCTTCTCCCCCACTACCCTTCTCAGCTTCTGGTAACCATCGTTCTACTATGTACATGAGTTCAAATGTTTGAATTTTTTGATTCCAAAAATAAATAAGAAAATGTGATGTTTGTCTTTCTATTCCTGTCTTATTTTGTTTAACATACTCACTTCCAGTTCTATCCATGTTTTCGCAAATGACTGGATCTCATTCTGTTTTATGGCTAAATAGTATGCTATTGAGTACGCATAGCACATTTTCTTTATCAATTCATCTGCTGGTGGACACTTAGGTTGTTTCCAAATCTTAGCAATTGTAAACAGTGCTGTAACAAACATAGGGACGAAGATACCTCTTTGATACACTGATTTTTTTTTTCCTTTGGGGTATATACCCAGCACTGGGAATGCTAGATTATATGGTATCTCCAGTTTCAGTTTTTGGAAGAAACTCCAAATTGTTCTCCATAGTTGTATTAATTTGCATTCACACCAACAGTGTATGCAGGTTTCCTTTTCCCTACTTCCTCACTAGCATTTGTTATCACCTGTTTTTGGATATAAGTTACTTTAACAGGGATGAGTTAATACCTCAATATAGTTTTGATTTGCATTTCTCTGATGATCAGTGATGTTGAACACCTTTTTTATATGCCTGTTTGTCATTTGTCTTCTTTTGAGAAATACCCATTCAAATCTTTTACCCATCTTTGATTGGATTATTCGATTATTTTCTAAAGTTATTTGAACTCCATATATTTTCTAGTTATTAATCCCTTGTCAGATGGGTAGTTTTAAAATATTTTCTCTCATCCTGTGGGTTGTCTCTTTGTTTTGTTGGTTATATTATTTGCTGTGCAGAAGCTTTCTAACTTGATATGATCCCATTTGTTCAATTTTGCTTTGGTTGCCTGTGCTTGTGTGGTATTGCTCAAGAATTTTTTGCCCAGACTAATGTCCTGGAGACTTTCCTTATTTTTTTTGTAGTAGTTTTATAGCTTGGGGTCTTAGATTTAAGTGATTAATGAATTTTGATTTCATTTTTGTACATGACAATAGACAGTGGTACATACTTCTGCATATGAATGTCCAGTTTTTCTAGCACCATTTATTGAAGAGCCTGTCATTTCCCTAGTGCTGCTTTTGTTGAAAATAGTTTATGTAGGTATATGGATTTGTTTCTGGGTTCTCTGTTCTATTGCTTTGGTCTACGTGTCAATTTTTATGCCAGTACCATGTTGTTTTGTTTACTAAAGCTCTGTAGTATAATTTGAAGTAAACTAATGTAATTTCTTCAGTTTTGTTCTTTTTGCTTAGCATAGATTTAGCTATTCCTGGTGTTTTGTGGTTAAATATACATTTTAGGATTGTTTTCTCTATTTTCGTAAAGAATGTTGCTGGTATTTTGATAGGGATTACATTGAAGCTGTAGATTGCTTTGGGTAATATGGACATTTTAACAGTATTTATTCTTCTAATCTGTGAACATTGATTTTTTTTCTATTGTTTTGGTGTCTTCCTCAAAAGTGTTTTATGGTTACTCTTATAGAGACCTCTCACTCCTTTGTTGTAATTTATTATAAATATTTTTCAGTTCTATGGTTTACTATAGAAATCTTTCATGTGTTTGGTTATTATAGAGAACTTTCACTTCTTTTGGTTATGTAATTTTATGTGTGGCTATTGTAAATGGGAAATGGGATTGCTTTTAAATTTTCTTTTTTGAATTTTTCACTATTGGCATATAGAAATGTCCTGATTTGTGTATGTTTATTTTGCATCCTGCTACTTTACTGAATTTTTAGAATTTTCTTGTGGAGTCATTAGGTTTTTCCAAATATAAGATCATATTATCTGCAAACAGGGATTATCTGACTTCTCTTCTAGTTTGAATGCATTTTATATCTTTCTCTTTTCATATTGCATTAGCCAGTACTTGCAGTATTATGTTGAATATCAGTGATGAGCATGGACATTCTTGTCATGTTCCAGATCTCAGGGAAATATGACTTTCAGTTTTCCCCCTTCAGTATGATACTAGCTGTAGGTGTGTCATATATGGCTTTTATTATATTGAGGTATGTTTCTTCTATTCCAAACTTTTTGGAAAGTTTTTATCATGAAGGGATGTTGAGTTTTATTAAGTGATTTTTCAACATTAATTGAAATTATCATGTGGTTTTTATCTTTCATTCTGTTGATAGGAGGTATCAAATTGATTGATTTTCATACACTAAACCATCCTTGCATCTCACAATACATTAGAAAGATCCCCACTTGGTCATGATGAATGATCTTTCTAATCTAGTGTTGAATCCAGTTTCCTAGTATTTTGTTGAGAATGTTTATATCAATATTAATCAGAAATATTGGCTTGTAGTTTTATTGATTGATTGATTTCTGTATCTTTTTCCAGGGTATCAGGGTAATACTTGCTTTCTAAAAAGAATTTGGAAGTATTCTCTCCTTCTCTATTTTTCAGAATAGTTTGAGTAGAACTGGTATTAGTCTTTTACATGTTTCATAGAATTCAGCAATGAAGTCATCAGGTCCTGGGCTTTTCTTTACTCAGAGACTTTATTTACTAGAAGATTATGACTTAATCTCATTAGTTGTCATTGGTCTGTTCAGGTTTGATTTCTTTCTGTTTCTGTCTTTGTAGGTTGTATGTGTCCAGGAATTTATCCATTTCTTCTAGATTTTTCAATTTATTGGCTTATAGTTGCTCATAGTAGCTACTAATGATTCTTTGAATTTCTGTGATATCAGTTGTAATGTACCCTTTTCCATTTCTGGGTTTATTTATTTGGGTCATATCTTTTTTTCTGAGTCTGTTCTAAAATTTGTTTAACATTTCAAAGAACCAACTTTTTGTTTCATTGATCTTTTGTGTCATTTTTCATTTTGAATTCATTAATTTCAGGCCTAATCTTTATTATTTATTTTTCTCTACTAATATTGGGCTTGGTTTGTTCTCGTTTTTCTAGTTCTCTAAGGTGCACCATTAGATTGTTTGTTTGAAGCTTTTTGTTGTTGTTGTTGTTGTAGGTACTTACAGCTAAACTTTCCTCTGAGTATTACAATTGATATATCCTATAGGTTATGGTCTGTTGTGTTTCCTTTGTCATTTGTTTCAATAAATTTTTTAATTTTCCTCATTTATTTTATTGACTCACTGGTTATTTAGGAGCATATTGTTTAGTTTTCATGTATTTGTCTAGTTTCCAAAATTCATATTGTTATTAAGTTCTAGTTTTATTCTATTATAGTCAGATAAGAAGTTTGATATTATTTCAATTTTTAAAAATGTGTTAAGATTTGTTTTGTAAACTAGTATATGGTCTATTCTTGAGAATGATCAATGTGCTGAGGAAAAGAATGTGAATTCTGCAGCTCTGGGATAAAATGTTCTATAAAACATATTAAATTCATTAAATCTACAGTACAAAGTAGGTCTGATGTTTCTTTGTTAATTTTCCGTCAGGAAGATCTGTCAAATGCTGAAAGTGGGGTGTTGAAGTCTCCAGCTGTTGGGCCCTATCTCTCCCTTTAGCTGTAATATTATTTGCTTTATATATGTGAATGCCTCAATGCTTGGTACGTTGTTGCATCCTTTTGCTTAATTGACCCTTTTATCAATATTTAGTGATCTTCTTTGTCTCTTTTTATAGTTTTTGTCTTGAAATCTATTTGTCTGATACAATATGGAGGCTCTTGCTTGTTATTTTTTGGTTTCTATTGACAAATATATATATATATATATGTGTGTGTGTGTGTGTGTGTGTGTGTCTTTTATCATCCCTTTATTTTCAGTCTATATGTGTCTTTTTAGGTGAAGTGTGTTTCTGGTAGGCAACAGATCAGTGATTCTTACTATTATTTTTTTTATCTATTCAGTGAGTCTATGGCTTTTGATTGGAGAGTTTAGTCCATTTGCATTCAATGTTATTATTGACAAGTAAGGACTTACTACTGTCATTTCACTATTTGTTTTGTGTTTGTTTGTTTGTTTTTGTCTTTCCTTCCTTCTTTCTTTCATTCCTTCCTTCCACTAATGAGATGATGAAATTTATCTGGTGATATAATTTAGTTTCTTGCTTTCTTTTATTATTATTATTATTATTATTGTAGAAATTGTATTTCTTTGTTTTGCCTGGTGTTAAGGTTACCATGAGGCTTGCAAATACTGCTTTAAAAGCCATTGTTTTAAGCTGAAAGCAACTGCCTACTATTTGCATAAACAAAGAAGCAAAAAGAAAACTAATAAAAACTCTGTCTTAACTTTGTCTCCCCACTCTTTACCTTTTTGTTGTCTCTATTTTTATCTTATTGTATTTACTATGTAACAATGGTAAAGTCATTGTAGTTATTATATTTTATTGATTTGTCATTTAGTTTTTCTTCTTGGTATAAGAGTAGTTTGCCCACAACAGTTATAGTGTTACAATATTCTGTGTTTTTCTGTGTAATTCTATTCTTTGTAAGTTCTGTACCTCCAAGTAGTTATTTCTTCCTCATTTATAGCCTTTCTTTCTTATTAAAATACTCCTTTCAGTGTTTCTTGTAGGACAGGTCTGATATTGATGTAATCCTTCAGATTTTGTTTGTCTGGGAAAGTCTTCATTTCTCCTGTATGTTTGAAGGTTATTTTCTCAGGATATACTATTCTAGGGTAAAAGTATTTTTTTTTTCCTTCAGCACTTTAAATATGTCATGCTATTCTCCCCTGGTTTATAAGGTTTCCATTGAAAAGTCTGTTGCCAGAAGTATTCATGCTCCTTTTTATGTTGTTTCTTTTCTCTTGCTATTTTAGGATTTTTTTTAAATCTTAGATTTCTGGGAGTTTGATTATTACATGCCTTGAGATAGTCTTTGAATTAAATCTGTTTGATGTTCTACAAACTTATTTTATTTGGATACTGATATCTTTTTTTCAGATTTGGGAAGTTCTCCATTATTATTTCTTGAATAAACTTTCTTCTCCTATCTCTTGTTCTACTTCCTCATTAAGGCCAATAACTCTTTGATTTTTGAAGCTATTTTCCAGTTTCAGTAAGCATGCTTCACCGTTTTTTATTATTTTTACTTTTGTCTCCTCAGACTGTATTTTCAAATAGCCTGTCTTCAAGCTTTCCTAATTCTTTCGTTTGATCTAGTCCTCTATTAAAGGACTCTGATGCATTCTTCAGTAGGTCAAATGCATTTTTCAGTTCCAAAATATCTGCTTGGTTCTTTTTAATTATTTCAATCTGTTTTTTAAATATATATGAGATTTCTGAATTTCCTTTCTGCGTTCTCTTGAATTTCCTCAACACATGTATTTTGAATTCTCTATCTGAAAGGTTACATATATCTGTTTCTTCAGAATCCATCCCTAGTGCCTTATTTAGTTAATTTGGTGAGATCATGTTTTCCTTGATGCTAGTAAATGTTCTTCAGTGTCTGGGCATTGAAGATTAAGTATTTATTGTAGTCTTTGTGATCTCATCTTATTTGTGGCCATCCTTCAGAAGGCTTACCTAATATTTGAAAGGACTAGGGTATTGTGATCTAAGTTGTGTGTGTTTAGAGGGTACACGAAGCCCAGTGATTCTGTGGATTTTACAGACTCACTGAGGTACCCCTTGATAGACAAGATCCATGAGAATTCTCTGGATTAACAGGCAGAGACTCATGTTCTTTTCCCTTACTTTCTTCCAACATATGCTTTCTTTCTTTCTCTCTCTCTCTCTCCATCTCTTTCTCTCTCTCTCTGTCTGTGCTGAGCCACCTAAAACTGGGGGTGAAGTGACAGAAGTACTGCTGTGGCCATCACTAGGGCTGTGCCAGGTCAGAACTAGAGCCAGTACAGTGCTGGGAATAGCACAAGCCCTGCTGTAACCTCTACCTGGCTATTGCCTACTCAGGGCTTTGGGGCTTAACAATCAGTAGATGTGCTAGCCAGGTATGTGCTGTTCCCTTCAGGGCAGCGAGGTCCTCCAGACCCTGGTTGGGTCCAGAAGTACCCTCTGGGAGTCAGAGACTAAAGTCAAATCTTTAGAAGTCTACCTGGTATTCCACTGTATTAGAGCTAAGCTGGCACTGAAACCACAATACTCATTTCTTCTCCCTTTTGCCTCTCCTTTCCAAAAGGAGAGGAACTTACTCCATAACCATGGTCACCCCAAGTCAGAGGAAGTACTGCCAGATCGCCACTGATGTTCCCTTTAGGCCATTGTCTCTTACGTCTGCTTGTGGCGAATGCTGCCTGGTCTGGGACTCACCTTTCAGGGCAGTGGGCTCCCCTCTGGCCCAGGGCAGGTCCAGAGATTCCATCCAAGAGTTACATCCTGGAATCAGAGACCTCAAGTGTCTGCTTTGTGCTTTATCTCCCTGTGGGGGTGTTGATACGTAAGGTACAAGACTTTAGGTTTCCTTTTACTTTTTCCCTTCACTTTTACCCCTGCTTTTCTAAAACATATTAAGTTTTGCCCCATAGACACCACAGGTGATAATGTGCTGAGTATCACGTAAAGCCAGTAAGTCTCAGGAGCTCACCAAGACCCTCGATTTAGTGCCTGGGTATTGCTGCTGGTTATCCGGGGCCCAAGGGGTTTTCGTTAGCAGATGATGAATGCTGGCCCCCTCTTTTCCTTCAAGAAGCAGGTTTCCTTTTGGCCTAGGCTGTGTCTAGAAATGTCAAGTGGGAGGTAGGTCCTGGAATGGGGCCCACTGAAATCTGACCAGTACCCCATCCTGCTGTGGCTGAGCTGGTATCTAAGATGTAAGACAGTTTTTCTCACTCCTCCCTCTCTTCTCCTCAAATGGAATGAAGAGATCTCTTTTGGAGCCATGGGCTGGGCAACCTGCTGTTACTGTAAGAGGGGTGGTGATGCCACCAGACTCCCTTGGCTTCCCCAGCTGGCATCTCAGTATGTCATATACCCCCCTACCCAGTCCACTGCCTGTGGGCCTAATTCAGCCCTAAACTGCCCTAAGAATTGAGGTTCTTATGGCCTAAACTGCCTTTCAAGTTTAGTTGGAGACTAAGAGTACTTTGGCCTTTGGTGGTGAGGTTTACAGTCATTCAAGGTGGTGCCTTTGGGATCGGTGATTCCCCTCTGGCTATCACTTGTTAAAATGTTTCCTTCATGGGTAGGCATGAGCTGAGTTTGGTCTGGTTTTCCTTTGTGCTCTAACAGGACAGTAGTGAGCTCAGAGCCTTATAATTGCTGTGTTTTCTCTCCCCCAGCAACCAGAGACTTTCATGACCACACTGCTACTGCCAGGGATGGGTTAGGGATGGTGTCAGTGATTCAGGACTGGGGCTTTTCTATCTCTTCAGTGCCCCTTTTAGAGATATAAAGTTGAAACCAGATACTGTGAGTACTCACTAGATTTATCTGAATTTTGGTTTTTAGGAAGATATTTCTCTGTGTGTAGTTAGTGGTTAACTTGGTGTCCTTGCATGGGGGCAGGGAGACAATGGGTAGAGCTTTCTATTCTACTATCTTGCTCCACCTCAGGCAAAAATCCATTCTGTGCCTTGCTTTTTTTCATAAGTGGTGTAAGTAAAAGCACATTTCCTGGATTCACTTGCAGCTACCTTGCCAATTACATGCTCCTGCATAAGTTGTGAAAGGCATAAATGAGGAGGGTGCCATCTTTTGGTATTTATTGACAGTGGCTATTGTTTCAAAGGCCATGGAAAGGATGAAGCAACAGCAGAATTCCAATTATTAGTTTAGCTCTAAGGAAGTACTCAGAAATAGTAGTATTTTTCATGGATATACTATTTTTTAAGGGAATATATTTATGAGATTCAGCCAAAGACCTACCTATACTATCCTTAAAATAATTATATGAGCACTGAATTTCATGCAATATATTATATCCTGCTTAAAATCGCTAAATTGTGTTTTTGTTTATTTTCTGCACTGAATATTGGGTGACACTTGGACCATTTTGTCACAAGACATAATTTGATAATGCCTACAAAATAAACATGTTTGTTGAATGCACACTACTTATACAATTCAATCAAAAATTATCTCAAACACACAATGCTCTGAGGAAAAGGCTTTTGTGGGGAACATTTGATAAATGGAAACAGCTTTCACTGTAGGAGAAAGAGAATACAAATAAGAAATGGTGGGAAGTCAGAAAGTATGGACAAATGTATTTAAGTTAACAATACACGTGGTAAACAGAAAAATGCCCTGCCATTAAGATGTCTATGTCCTAATCCCTAGAACCTGTGAGTGTTTCCTACATAGCAGAAGGGACTTTGTAAATGTGATTAAGTTAAGGGACTTGAGATAGGCAGACTACTCTATTACTGTTGTGGACCCAATTTTATCACAGTGCTGTAGACTCACGATCAAAGAGAGATTTGAAGATATATGACGCTGTCTTTGAAGATGGAAGAAGGGTGTAAAACCAAGGAATGCAGATAAACTCCAGAAGGTGAATAAAGCAAAAAAGTTAATTTTTCCCTAGAGTCTCCGGAAAGAATGCAGCCCTGGCAATACTAACATAAGCTCAGTAAGGCCCATTTTGTGCTTTCTACTTTCAGAAATGTAAGATAATAAATTTGGGTTGTTTTGACCTGTTAAGTTAGTGATAATTTGTCATAGCATCATAGGAAACGAATATGAAATTATAATTTTCTAATTTTTTGTGAAATGATTATTGTGGTAGAATATACCAAAAAAATGTACATATTGTCACAAACAGAACAGAAAAAAGACCAGGACACTGAACATTCCCTACACCACAGAAAATTAATTCCTGACTCATATCAACATTTGACCCAATAGATTTACTTTGCCTTTTTTTTAACGTTATGTAAATGGAATGTAATCTTTTGTCTTGACATTTTATCCAACATTATGTCTGTATTTTTTATCTATATGTATCCGCATAATTGTAGATTATTCAGTGTTCAATTCTGTGTTTTATATCTCTGTGTTATGATACAGAAATTTATCAACTTTACTAATAATGTTCATCTCAGTTTTTTCTCTTTTTTAAATTTTTTTTAAAGTTAAAAATTGTGCTATTATGAGCATACCAGTACTTGTCTTTGGGGAACATATGTACACATGTATGTTGAGTATACTGTGTATATATACTGGAAGTAAAAACTTCTTTCGTTAAAAGATGCACACATATTCAACTTCAAAAAAAAATTGTCAGTGATATAATAAAGATAAAAGATGGCTACAAATTCTTTGACATACCTTTTGTTTAAAGGATGGGTATATTATTTCTCCTTCCCTTGAATCTGAGCAGAATCTGTGATTTTCTAAAAATAGAATATGGTAGAATGAATCTGTAACTATTTCTGAGCTGAGGCCCTCAGGCACTGCATGCTTCTATATCTACTCGGAAAATATTTGCTTATAATTGTATTCCCTTTGGGACTCAGCCACTGTGCTGGAAGAAACCCAAGGCATATGGAGAAACCACTGTTGTTAACAGCTCCCAGCATCACCTACTAACCAGCTACTAGCATCCTAATCCTAGTCCCAGACAGGTGAGTAAGAAAATGACCAGAAAGTAGGTCCTCCAGCCATACCCAACCCACTTAACACTATGGAATTTAGAGGAAAATATTCTAGCCAAACGTTCCCCAAATTTATGACCGACAAAACAAAATGGTTGGTTTGAGCCACTAAGGTATAAGGTAATTTATCAGCTAGTAATGTAAACTGAAACAGAAATTTGGTATGTAGAAGCGAAGTACTATATACCAATAACCTAAGATACATGACACTGGCTTTCGAGCTAGGCAGTGATCAGAGGCTGGAAGGTTTTGAGAAGATTGTGTGTGAATGTTAGGAGGTCCTCAAGAATGCTTAATGACTCAAAAGACAGAAGATTTTGAAAGATATAACTTTCATGTAGTAGGGACAAATATGGCAACAAGGTTACATGTAGGACTATGGAAACGATAAAGACCATCTAATTAAGCAGCCAATTTAGCAAGAGAGATTTTTTAGGAACAACATAGGAAGTGATATCTGACTTTTACTAGCTGCCTATGATATAACACAGGGAAAGATGGATGAATTTTAAAAAGAACCATTGCAATTTTCAGTAGCATTTAGGAGAAATATTTAAAAAGATGGAAATTATGAATTTTAAAATGAAACTTTCTCATTTCTAGGCTCTTTCAGTAAAAGATTCTTAAAGTATGAAATAACTTCAGTAAGATTACATCTATGACTAGACTGTTTTATCGTATATTAATTCCTTAGAATAATTTTAGGCAGATAACATGTCTCTTCATGTCACAGATCTTTAGAGCTAACAATAACTGCCCCTGGGAAATATAATTCATTCCTGAACCTGATTTATATTATGAAATCTTGGATCTTAAGCTTAATCCTGATGGTCTAATGGGTTAAGCATTCTAGAGTTTTGGGAATTGGGCATTTTTTATGGGTTAGGAATGCAAATAATTTGTAGCTCAGGTGCAGATTTGAGTGGTCTGCATAAAGATACAAACTTTTTCTTACTCCT
Organism: Saguinus oedipus; assembly: GCA_031835075.1. Taxonomy (NCBI): domain Eukaryota; kingdom Metazoa; phylum Chordata; class Mammalia; order Primates; family Cebidae; genus Saguinus; species Saguinus oedipus. The sequence continues at coordinate 62,233,698 of CM063171.1, read as the reverse complement.
CTCATCTAGCAGTGGGCTGTCTGTCCCTTAGTCTGCTGTCTATACAGGCTTTATAAGTCCTTTGAGCAGAAGAATGTGGTAGAATTGATACTATGTCGGTTTCCAGGGCCAAATCTACTTCTTGTCTCTTGAAATTGTTGACTCTGAGAAGCCGGCTTTCATGACATGAGACCCATTCACAGGTGCTCCAGTAACAGCCACAGCTCATCACAGAGTGGTTCTTAGCTTTCCACAGTTAGTTAATTTCATTTTTTTAAAATTCTACTAATTTGTAATGCCTTCAAAACATGATTATGAAACTGGAAAGTGTGGATTCTACATCAGTTTGTCATAATGAGATGTAGTAGACACTGCTAATTGCTAAATCCCTTGATATTAATTTTTCATTTCTTCTTTACAACTTAATCCTGACACTTTCAGGGTAGCAAAAGCTGAACTTAATCTCTAAGGTCTTCATTAGTTACAGGGATATTGTATGGCTGTGTCCTATAATATGTAGATGTTAATGGCTGACAAAGAGTTAATAAAAATAATGTCTCATAGAAAAACAAAAAACATGCTGTGTCCATGGATCGGAAGACTTAATAATGACAAAATGGAAATACTACTCAAAGTGATCAGAAGACAGAATGCAATCTCAATAAAAATCCTGAAAAGTTATTATTATTTTTGCAGATTAAAAAAGTTGATCTGTAAAAGATCCAGAATAGACATGGCAATGTTGAAGAAAAATCAAAATTTGAGGACTAACACTTTCCAATTTCAAAACTTACTGCAAAGCTACTGTAATATAAACAGTAAGGTATTGGCATAATAACAGACATATAGAATAATAGAGTAGAATTGAGAGGCCATAAATAAATCCATGCTGTATGTTCAATTGATTGTTAACATGGTTGTAAAGACCAGTCAATGTGGAAAAGAGAATATCTTCTACAAATGGTGTTTGAACAACTACATATCCACATGTAAAATATTGAAGGTGGATGCCTATCCTACAATAAACAGACAAATCAGTTCAAAACAGATAAAGGAGCTAATTGATAAAGCTAAATCTACACAACTTCCTAAAAATTAAATTGAACTTCATTAAAATTTAAAAATTTCTACATCAAAGATATATTAAGAAATTTAAAAAGACAAACTTTAAAAAGGAGACATATTTGAAAATTATATACTTGATAAGTGTCTAATATCCAAAACATGTAAAGAACTCTTACAAGTCAACATCAAAAGAACTCTTTCAACTTAAAAACAAAAGAACAGACAATTCAATTTAAAAATGGGGAGAAGACTTGAATAAACATTTCTCCAAATAAATTATGCAAATTTGAATATATTAAGAATAATAGAAATTGAAACCACAATGTATCAACACTTCACATTCATGGCTATAATAATTTAATGAAAAATAGTAGTAATTGGCAAAGGCGTGAAAAAATGAAGCCCACCATTATTGCTGATTAGCATGTAAAATGTCATAGTCTCTTTGGAAAACAGATTGGCAGTTGCTCAAATAGTTAAACATAGAATTATCTATGATGCAGTAATTCTATTCCTATGTATATAGCCTCTCAAAATTTAAAACTGGTATTTAAACAAATACATGTATGAGTGATTGTAACAGCACTATTCTCAATAGCCCAAAGGTAGAAACACATTAAATATTTCAACAAAGACAGTTAAACTGTGCATTGCATTGGTAATATGCTTCTCATATTAAATAACCAAGTATTCATTAAATAACTACTTTTGTAGATTTGCTGCATGGATTATGTTTAAGATAGACAACCTCCACCAAGTGATGAAGGCAATCAGTATTTTCATGGATAGTTAGATTTGATTTAAAAGGATTAAGTAAAATTGAGATAGTGGGTCAAACAACTTAATTTACTGAAAACCTTTTTATTTCATTCTACTAATATTTTAGGTACAAGTTTTGGCAATTTAAAACATTTGTCTACTTTCTTACATATCTATGCTTCTATGTTGTGTGATATCAAATATCATGTATTTTTTTTATCACTCTCTTGCCACATCTATTCAGGGTCACCAGATTTAGCAAATAAAAAATACAGAATATCCACTTAAATGTGATTTTCAGATAAACAGAAAAAATAAGTTCTTGGTATAAACATGTCCTAAATATTGTAAGGGTCACATATCCTCTGAAAACCTATTTGTTGTTTATTTAAAATTCAAGTTTAACTAGGCATGTTGTATCATATGTGACAATCCTAACTATTGAAGTGCCTGAAATATAAAAGGCATTATGCATTTTTGTTTAGTAGATGAATAAATGAATATGACATTCCAACCCAGTCAAACTCATGTGCTTTCATGTCCTTGGTATTGAAATGTTAACTTACAGATACACAAAGGCTCAAAATAAAGGGATGGAGGAAGATTTACCAAGCAAATGGAGAGCAAAAAAAAGCAGGAGTTGCAATTCTCATCTCTGATAAAATAGACTTTAAAGTAACAAAGATCAAAAGGGACAAAGAAGGTCATTACATAATGGTAAAAGGATCGATACAACAAGAAGAGATAACGATTCTAAATATATATGGACCCAATGTAGGAGCACCCAGATATATAAGGCAAGTTCTTAATGACTTACAAAGGGACTTAGACTCCCACACAATAATAGTGGGAGACTTTAACACCCCACTGTCAATAGCAGACAGATCAACCAGACAGAAAATTAACAAGGATATCCAGGACTTGAACTCAGACCTGGAACAAGCAAACCTGATAGACATTTACAGAACTCTCCACCCCAAATCCACAGAATATACATTCTTCTCAGCACCACATCACACCTACTCCAAAATTGACCACATAATTGGAAGTAAAGCACTCCTCAGCAAATGCAAAACAACTGAAATCATAACAAACAGTCTCTCAGACCACAGTGCAATCAAGTTGGAACTCAGAATTCAGAAAATAACTCAGAACCACACAGTTTCATGGAAACTGAACAATTGGCTCTTGAATGTTGATTGGATAAACAATGAAATGAAGGCAGAAATAAAGAAGTTCTTTGAAACCAATGAGAATGAAGACACAACGTACCAGAATCTCTGGGACACATTTAAAGCAGTCTGTAGAGGAAAATATATAGCAATAAGTGCCCACATGAGAAGGGTGGAGAGATCCAAAATTGACACCCTATCGTCAAAATTGAAAGAGCTAGAGGAGCAAGATCAAAAAAGCTCAAAACCTAGCCGAAGACAAGAAATAACTAAGATCAGAGCAGAACTGAAGGAGATAGAGACAAGAAAAACCCTTCAAAAAATCAATAAATCTAAGAGCTGGTTTTTCGAAAAGATCAACAAAATAGACAGACCACTAGCCAGACTGATAAAAAAGAAGAGAGAGAACAACCAAATAGATGCAATAAAAAACGATAAAGGGGAAATCACCACAGATTCCACAGAAATTCAAACCATCATCAGAGAATACTACAAACAACTCTATGCACATAAACCAGTAAATCAGGAAGAAATGGATAAATTCCTGGATGCCTGTGTCCTCCCAAGCCTAAACCAGGAGGAAGCCGAAACTATGAATAGACCAATAACAAGGTCTGAAGTTGAGGCAGCAATTAAGAGCCTACCACACAAAAAAAGCCCAGGTCCAGATGGGTTCACAGCCGAATTCTACCAGACACACAAAGAGGATCTGGTACCATTCCTTCTGAAACTATTCCAAATAATCCAAAAAGAGGGAACCCTTCCCAAATCATTTTATGAGACCAACATCATCCTGATACCAAAACCTGGCAGAGACTCAACAAGAAAAGAAAACTTCAGGCCAATATCCATGATGAACATAGATGCAAAAATCTTCAATAAAATACTGGCAAACCGATTGCAACAGCACATTAAAAAACTTATCCATCATGATCAAGTAGGATTTATCCCGGGGATGCAAGGCTGGTTCAACATACGCAAGTCTATAAATGTAATTCACCACATAAACAGAAGCAAAAACAAAAACCACATGATTATCTCAATTGATGCAGAGAAGGCATTTGACAAAATTCAACAGCCCTTTATGCTAAAAACCCTCAATAAACTTGGTATTGATGGAACATATCTCAAAGTAATAAAAGCTATTTATGACAAACCAACAGCCAATATCATACTTAATGGGCAAAAACTGGAAGCATTCCCTTTGAAATCTGGCACTAGACAAGGATGCCCTCTCTCACCACTTCTATCCAACATAGTACTGGAAGTTCTAGCCAGAGCAATCAGGCAAGAAAAAGAAATAAAGGGTATTCAAATAGGAAAGGTGGAAGCCAAATTGTCTCTATTTGCAGACGACATGATAGTATACCTAGAAGACCCCATCACCTCAGCCCAAAAGCTCCTGCAACTGATAAGCAACTTCAGCAAAGTCTCAGGATATAAAATCAATGTGCAAAAATCACAAGCATTCCTATACACCAATAACAGACTTAAAGAGAACCAAATCAAGAACGAACTGCCATTCACAATTGCTACAAAGAAAATAAAATACCTAGGAATACAACTCACTAGGAATGTAAGGGACCTCTTTAAGGAAAACTACAAACAACTGCTCAATGAAATAAGAGAGGACACAAACAGATGGAGAAACATTCCATGTTCGTGGTTAGGAAGAATCAATATCGTGAAAATGGCTATATTGCCCAAAGTAATTTACACAATCAATGCTATCCCCATCAAACTACCATTGAATTTCTTCACAGAACTGGAAAAAACCACCATGAATTTCATATGGAACCAAAAAAGAGCCCGCATAGCCAAGTCAATTCTAAGCAAAAAGAACACAGCAGGAGGCATCACGCTACCAGACTTCAAACTATACTACAAGGCTACAGTAATCAAAACAGCATGGTACTGGTACCAAAACAGAGATATAGACCAATGGAACAGAACAGAGGCATCGGAGGCAACACAACACATCTACAACCATATTATCTTTGATAAACCAGACAAAAACAGGCAATGGGGAAAGGATTCCCTATTTAATAAATGGTGTTGGGAAAACTGGCTAGCCATGTGCAGAAAGCAGAAACTGGACCCCTTCCTGACACCTTACACTAAAATTAACTCCAGATGGATTAAAGACTTAAACATAAGACCCGACACCATAAAAACCCTAGAAGAAAATCTAGGCAAAACCATTCAGGACATAGGAGTAGGCAAGGACTTCATGAACAAAACCCCCAAAGCATTGGCAACAAAAGCCAAAATAGACAAATGGGACCTAATCAAACTCCACAGCTTCTGCACAGCAAAACAAACAGTCACTAGAGTGAATCGACAACCATCAGAATGGGAAAAAATCTTTGCAGTTTATGCATCTGACAAAGGGCTGATATCCAGAATTTACAAAGAACTCAAACAGATTTACAGGAAAAAAACAAACAAGCCCATTCAAAAATGGGCAAAGGATATGAACAGAAACTTTACGAAAGCAGACATACATGAGGCCAGCAAACATATGAAAAAGTGCTCATCGTCATTGGTCATTAGAGAGATGCAAATCAAAACCACATTGAGATACCATCTCACACCAGTTAGAATGGCGATCATTAAAAAATCTGGAGACAGCAGATGCTGGAGAGGATGTGGAGAAATAGGAACACTCTTACACTGTTGGTGGGAGTGTAAATTAGTTCAACCATTGCGGAAGACAGTGTGGCGATTCCTCAGGGACCTAGAAATAGAAATTCCATTTGACCCAGCAATCCCATTACTGGGTATCTATCCAAAGGATTATAAATCGTTCTACTATAAGGACACATGCACACGAATGTTCATTGCAGCACTGTTTACAATAGCAAAGACCTGGAACCAACCCAAATGCCCAATGATGATAGACTGGACTGGGAAAATGTGGCACATATACACCATGGAATATTATGCAGCAATCAAAAATGATGAGTTTGTGTCCTTTGTAGGGACATGGATGAATCTGGAGAACATCATTCTCAGCAAACTGACACAAGAACAGAAAAAGAAATACCGCATATACTCACTCATAGGTGGGTGAGAAAAATGAGAACACGTGGACACAGAGAGGCGGTCTACTATACACTGGGGACTGTTGGGGGGAATGGGGGAGGGACAGCAGGGGGGGCTGGGGGGATAGCCTGGGGATGAATACCAAGTGTGGGTGAAGGGGAGGAAAGCAGCAAAGCACACTGCCATGTGTGTACCTATGCAACTATCTTGCTCGTTCTGCACATGTACCCCCAAACCTATAATGCAATAAAAATTAAAAAAAAAAAAAAAAGAAATGTTAACTTACATTTTTGTGTCTTTGCACCTTCCTCTCTTTTTTCTTCCTGTCTGTTGTCTCCAAATGTCTTTCAAATCACAGTTAATCACCTTACTATTGCCTCTTTCAGAACACAGTTCATAACTATTCAAATATATTTTATCTAATATTGTAACATATTATTGTTTATTTAATCCAGGATAACACCTATATACTATTTTACTACCTAATGACTATATTTCTTTGTTTTACTAAATTTTAGAAATATATTTTAATAATATTATTATATATGAAATATAGAGGCTTAAATTAACTAGATAAAATGAGACTGGCAATTTATTTGATTGCCATGGAATATTTTTATTCTTAGACTCATTTCAGCTCATATAATGTGAGGAGTACTAAGTTGGAATTTCAGTGCTTTTTCTGATTGCCAGTAGAGTCAACAAATGTAACTTCCCTGATTCTACACTCTAATGACACACAATTTAGTTGATTTATACCCAAATTAGAACAAAGATCTAAAAGAACTCATACAACCACCATACCATGTCAAGAAAAGATTAACACTTTCAAGTTGATTATATGCTTTTCATGTCAATTAATCTAGTATCCCATTAATAAGCTACCCATATGGATTCGCATGCATCATGAGTAACACAATCACTATTATTTTATGTTAATATCCTTCTAAAGATTGTTTAAACTGGAACTTTGATTTCCCTGTACAAATTTTTTTGATTTTTTTTTTTTTTTTTTTTTTTTGAGGCAGAGTCAGAATCTGTCACCCAGGCTGGAGTGCAATGGCATAATCTTCACTCACTGCAACCTCCATCTCCTGGGTTCAAGTGATTCTCTTGCCTTAGCCTCCTGAGTAGCTAGGATTACAGGCACACAACACCACATCTAATTTTTTTTTTTTAGTATAGGAGGGGTTTCACCAACTTGGCTATGCTGGTCTTGAACTCCTAATCTCAGGCGATCTGCTCTCCTCAGCTTCCTAAAGTGCTGGGATTATAGACGTGAGCCATCATGCACAGCCTCCCTGGACAAAGTGTTTATCTGAATCTTTCCTGTGAAAATTTGCTCAACATGGTACAGATTGTAAAAATTCTCAGAACCAGGATGTTTTTATTCTTGTTTTATAGAAGCAGCATCATAGAAACTAGTATTTTGGGGATACGTTTAATATAGAGTTTCAGGGAAACTGGTGATGACTGTGAAGTATTTGCGTTAATTTTGGTCAAAACCACAGTGTAAGACAAAATTTGTTATTCAAAAGTTTAACTTTGAACAATCTCAGCCAAACATACACAAAGTCAACTAAAGGATACCACATATATATTTCATGGTGACATGTGCAAGTTCAAGTTGTTTTAGAGAACTCTGTCAACAATGAAAGATACCAGAGCCTTAAGCCTAAACCTCTTGAAAATCTTATGGCTGACTCAAGATTTGTAATAGTTTTGTCTCAGTCACGGAACCTGAACTATCACGTCTTGTAACTTTTACAAACTCTGGCTCTTCAACAAGTATATCTAAATACATTTGGCAGTTAGAAGGTGTCTTTTGAAAATAGCCATCTTTTCTCTTTCAAAATAACAAGAGAAAGCAAGAGAAGTGTTCTAGAAAATGCCTGAATATATCAGGTTTAAAACTCTTCAGTTTTTAATTTATTTTTAAAGTTCAGCTTATTTCAAAGTCACAAGGTCAGTAAATGTCACAAGTAACCCAATCTCAAAGCTATGATATAGTTCATTAAAATGTTTCTTACGTATGGATAGACTCCAGTGTATTATCTGCTCTAAATACAACTCCTAGAAAAATGTAAACTGGAGAAATTATTTACATATGTTCTCTGTTACTTAATAAATCCTGGATTTATATGATAACAACAGATAATAGAACATAGAAGGCCATATTACTGGATGATCAGAAACTTCACTTTTATTCCTGGTATGCAGAGCATCAGGTCAATAGTCAAAGATGACTTCTCAGATGAATCTCTCCCCTTCCGCTGCTTTACAAATGAGACACTTTCAGGTAGATTCAAAGGCAGATCACATCAGCAATATGCTTAGAACTAGACTGACTGACCAAAAGATGGGTCAGCTAAAAAAGACAGTTATATTATATAGACTCCAAATGCATGCCATTATAGTTTTACTCAGTGGATTTTAATTTACAGTACACTTATGAGTAACCTTCACTTCCATTATTTGTGAAGTTCTGTTGTCCTCTGACTGTTGCCCAGACAACCACAGTGCGCAAAATCTATTAGGAAGTACAAACAAAATGCCTGAGTCAGCTTGTGTGTGCAACCATGTGGATGTGCTTCTTTAGGTCTATGTCTCCCTGGTTTCCTTCTTTCTAATATAAATATTCAATTTGTTTCTGGTTTGCTGTCTCCTTGGGGTGTCAGTGCTCATGCTTTCAGGACAATTACTGTGAGATTGCAAGTAAAGCTTTAAGAGAGCAAAACATTAAATCAAGAAAACTATAGCCACATTAACTCTTTAGTAATATGTTCTATTTTGTGACAATATGTTTTTGGTTAATTGATGTATAAGAAAATTCAAACTCAGTTTAGAAGAATTCAAACTCTTTAGACACTAGGGAATGATACAATAAAGCTCCCTTCTTTTTTACTTCTGTGTAATGCTTAATCTCCTGATGCCTTGTAAAATACAAAGGTGCATGTGCCAGAAAAAACTAATTCTGAAATACTTAGCTCTCCATATGGTAAAGACAAATGTAATTGATTTTCACCATTTATAACTCCCTATCCACTATTGTTATGTAAGAAATTGAAAATGCCCTTTTCACTACAATAACCAGGACATTTTAATTAAAAATTTAAAAATACCAACAACTTTAATATATTCTTTGCCAGCATTTGGTTTTTAATGGGATTTCTCTATTATGTACATCATTACAGAAGGAGAGGGAATACACCAAAGAAACATGACGTTGTCTCTCCTTTTCCTCCTTGTGATGTATTTTTTTTTTTTTTTTAGATTTTTAGCCTCCACGAATTTGAACTCCTAATTGTTAAGTACTGAACTATGTATTTCTCCATCTAGGTTCTTTCTGTCATGAATAGTTGAATAATTTTATCTCCTACTCAGTATTCAAAGAAATGTAAAACAGAACACCCTCCTCTTTAGTACCTTAGAATGTAATCCTACAGAAAATGTAGTTAAAATGCTTTTAATCAACTGTTAATTGACTGAACTAAGGTTTGCCAGCACTAAAACTAAATCCTAATCTTAATATAGGTATGCTTATTAGTCAAGAATCTTCCAGTTACAAGTGACGTTAACTCATCTCAAATTAGCTTCAGTGTAAATGGGTATTAGTGGTTTTGCATAATCATGAAGAGTAAAGTACATTCTGGAAACATTTAAATCAAAGACCTTGATGTCTCTAGGTGTTTTATTTTTCTTCTTTTCCTCACATTAATTTTTCTCTGCATGCAAAATTAATTTCCTTTCTCTTGCTGAGTAGGATATTCTACTGTTCTCTGGCTGAGTAGGATGGTCAGCGTGCAGAAAAGAGAAGATGGGTAAAGCTCTTAATAAAACAAGAGGCAATGCATTTAACATCTTCCACTCAAAGTGAGAGAGAGAGAGTGATAATTAACCTTGGTAGGATTATATGCCAACTCTGAATCAATCATGGTAGCCACTGGAATAAAGTAATATCATCAGGCCACCCTAGGTCACTGTATAATAAATGGTACCACAAAGTGAGTGACAGGTTTTTAGAGAAAGTAAATCACAGCACCATGTAGTAATCATAACAAAGTTAGCACAGAGAATAAATTGATTAGGGAAAGTCTCTGTGAAAAAAGACATTTTTTACCTAGTCTAAAATATAAACAGGAGTCTTGTCAGGTAAACAGAAATGGGGAATGTTCTGAGATAATGTAGCCTCTGCAAAGGCCTTGAGGTGAAAAATCATGGCATATATATATAATTATATATATATATATATAATTATATATATATAATTTAACACTGAGTTTTTTATTTTTTTAATGGTATAATTTATATAGAAATGGAAAAGATTTACTTGAAACAATGAACATCAGTGAGGCATTACATATGGTAATGTTGCTTAGCTTGGTATTTCAATACACTTCACAATATAATGTCATACAAGTTCTAGCATTTTACTTAGCCCAGTAAACCAGTTTTAGACTTATCACATGCAAATGTGAGTGTATTATTTTATATGGCACATAATCTTGCCTTCAAACAGAATGTACAGAAAATGATACATCATACTGAAATGATTTTTTTGAAAGTAAACTACTTATTCTTAAAATGTTACTAAATATAATCATATATATGACTTGAAAATGAAAATGAAAGAGAAAAAGGCAGAGAAGACATGAAAGATATAATCATTCTTGAGAGAGGAAAACACAGTTTGAAATGCAGATTTTTTATATAGAGAATCTAAGTCTAAAAGTAGTTAGAAGGAAAAACTAAAAAGCTTAGAAATGATTTGCATGTAAGCATGATGCAAAAATCAATTTACAGCAGTAAATATTACAAACAAGCCAGGCAAAATGAGTCAAGGAGATTTTCCCTCTCAACAAATAAAAAACAAATCAAGTCATATTCCCACAGGAAATTTCTACTAAATCTTCAGTAATTCTGTATGCAAAATACCATTTGCTTTAAGATCCACTATAAACCCGATAATTCTATTTGTTCTAGCTGTTATGCTTTTCTTTAAATGTCCTGAGTGGTTATTATGAAACTTTCCATAAAGACTTTAATATAAGCTACTAGTAGAATAAGAAAGAACTTAGAGAATACATATCCTTCTGTTTATCTGGGTAATATATAATATACCACCTCCAAAATTTCCATAGGAGGCTGCTAAAATATCAAAACTAATTTTGATTGTTACATATTTTGCCTTGTGATTATTTTTATTGTTTATATTGTTATTTTCCATTGATGTTTAAATTTAAAATAGATTTTCATGAGTGGCACAACTGAGTCAATCATGATATTGCCAAATGGCTTTCCAAACATGTTGTAAAGAATAGTCAAGCCATATTTGGTTGTTAACACAAAAAAATTACAAAATTGGAGACCCGGCAAGATGGCGTCGTAGAAGCGACTCAGGATTGCAGCTCTCAGTGACAGCACAGAGGGTGAGTCCTAGCCGCATTCTCGGATGGACTTTTCTAGCCCACAGAGCGTTGAAAGTCCCACAGGACGCTAGTAAAGTAAAACCGGCTAACGCAGCCCTTTGGCGCGGCCGCTTCGGCCGGCACCGCAGCAGGACCCGGCATGGAACTCACTGGTCTGGGCGCCCTGTTAAACCAGCAATCTGAGAGTTTGAAGGGCAGATTGGCGCGTCCATCTGATTGAACGGGACTTGGACAGTGAGCCAGACCAGGAGTTTCCTGGGAGTTTCCTGGGAAGCGTGATATGAGCCGGTGAAGTGGGCAGCGGCACGGGAGATCGCACGGATCCCAGTGCCCTATCGGCAGGCTCCTGGGGCGCCAGTGAGAGAGTCGAACTTTAAGCTTGCGGAGAGGGAGGGAGAGAGAGAGAGGACGGACTCTGAGGCAGGGAGCTGGGTAATCGGGCTCAGCGAGTCCCACCCTCACAGGGACAAGCAGGGCAATGACTGGAGATGCTTGGCGCTGAGAGTTTTGCTGCCGGCATCTAGGACGGTGCAGCCCGGTGAGGGAGGGGCGTCCACCACCGCTGACACAATCCGCCCCTATTGAAGCACCGCCCAGGGCCGAAGCAGCCTGCCGTTGCCGAGGCAACCTGCCATAACAGAGAGACTCCCAAGAGACGGGAGCTCTCCACAGCAGAAGGGAGTCCAGCAGCAACAGGGCAGAACCGCGCTAGTGGGTCAGAGCCCCGGCAGGCAAATAGTGAATAGACTGCCACCTAGTGGGGCAGGACAGTGCAACAGATACTCATAAAGAAAGCCCCAACTCCCTGAAACAGTGCATATAAGGGGGGGAAATAAAAGGGTGGTGTTTTATGAGTTCTATTACAGCAGACATAAACAACCTCCCAACAACACTGAATGAACAACGGAGCTCACAGCTCAGCACTGGAGCTACTATAAAGCACAAACCGTCTCCTTAAGCAGCTCCCTGACCCCTGTATATCCAAAGAGTCACCGCAAAAAAAGGACTAATCAGACTGACATTTGGCGGGCATCATTCTGGAACAAAGACAGCAGAAGAAGAAACTGGTATCATCCCTCACTCTTCCACAGCTGCTACAGGTATACTCCAGACAAACAGGGCCTGGAGTGGACCTCAGAACTCATACAGCAGAGGGGCTAGACCACCAGAAGGAAAACTAAGTAACAAAAATACTTCATCATCAACAATCTCAGCATCCACACAGAGACCCAATTGAAAAATCAGCAACTACAAAGACGACAGGCGGATAAATCCATAAAGATGGGAAGAAACCAGCGCAAAAAGGAGGAAAACACCCGAAACCAAAACACCTCACCTCCTACAGAGGACCAAAACTCCTCACCAGCAAGGGAACAAAGCTGGACGGAGAATGAGTGTGACGAAATGACGGAATCAGACTTCAGAAAGTGGATAATGAGAAACTTCATTGAGCTAAAAGAACATGTTCTAAATCAGTGCAAAGAAACTAAGAACCTTGAAAAAAGATTTGAAAAAAAATTCGAGGAATTGATAACAAGAATGGAAAACTTAGAGAGGAATATGAATGAATTGAAGGAGCTGAAAAACACAACACGAGAACTTCGTGAAGCATGCACAAGTTTCAACAGCCGAATTGACCAAGCAGAAGAAAGAATATCAGAAATTGAAGATCAACTCAATGAAATAAAACGTGAAACCAAGATTAAAGAAAAAAGCACAAAAAGGAATGAACAAAATCTCCAAGAAATGTGGGACTATGTGAAGAGACCCAACCTACGTTTGATAGGTGTACCAGAATGTGATCAAGAGAATGAATCTAAGCTGGAAAACACTCTTCAGGATATTATCCAGGAAAATTTCCCCAACCTAGCAAGACAGGTCAATACTGAACTCCAGGAAATACAGAGAACACCACAAAGATACTCCGCAAGAAGAGCAACCCCAAGGCACATAATCATCAGATTCACCAGGGTTGAAACGAAGGAGAAAATACTTAGGGCAGCCAGAGAGAAAGGTCAGGTCACCCACAAAGGGAAGCCCATCAGACTCACAGCAGATCTCTCGGCAGAGACTCTACAAGCCAGAAGAGAGTGGGGGCCAATATTCAACATCCTTAAAGAAAAGAGCTTTCAACCCAGAATTTCATATCCAGCCAAACTGAGCTTCATAAGTGAAGGAAAAATAAAATCCTTCACGAACAAGCAAGTACTCAGAGATTTTGTTACCACTAGGCCTGCTTTACAAGAGCTCCTGAAAGAGGCACTACACATAGAAAGAAACAACCAGTTCCAGCCATCCTAAAAGCATACCAAATGCTAAAGACCATCAACAAAATGAAGAATGTACATGAACCAATGGGCAAAACAGCCAGATAGCATCAAAATGGCAGTATCAAATTCACACATAACAATATTAACCCTGAATGTAAATGGGCTAAATGCACCAATCAAAAGACACAGACTGGCAAATTGGATAAAAAACCAAAACCCATCAGTGTGCTGTATTCAGGAAACCCACCTCACACACAAAGATACACAAATGCTCAAAATAAAAGGATGGAGGAAGATTTACCAAGCAAATGGAGAGCAAAAAAAAGCAGGAGTTGCAATTCTCATCTCTGATAAAATAGACTTTAAAGCAACGAAGATCAAAAGGGACAAAGAAGGTCACTACATAATGGTAAAAGGATCAATACAACAAGAAGAGCTAACGATTCTAAATATATATGGACCCAATGTAGGAGCACCCAGATATATAAGGCAAGTTCTTAATGACTTACAAAGAGACTTAGACTCCCACACAATAATAGTGGGAGACTTTAACACTCCACTGTCAATAGCAGACAGATCAACCAGACAGAAAATTAACAAGGATATCCAGGACTTGAACTCAGACCTGGAACAAGCAAACCTGATAGACATTTACAGAACTCTCCACCCCAAATCCACAGAATATACATTCTTCTCAGCACCACATCACACCTACTCCAAAATTGACCACATAATTGGAAGTAAAGCACTCCTCAGCAAATGCAAAACAACGGAAATCATAACAAACAGTCTCTCAGACCATAGTGCAATCAAGTTGGAACTCAGAATTCAGAAAATAACTCAGAACCGCACAGCTTCATGGAAACTGAACAACTGGCTCTTGAATGTTGATTGGATAAACAATGAAATGAAGGCAGAAATAAAGAAGTTCTTTGAAACCAACGAGAACGAAGACACAACGTACCAGAATCTCTGGGACACATTTAAAGCAGTCTGTAGAGGAAAATATATAGCAATAAGTGCCCACATGAGAAAAGTGGAGAGATCCAAAATTGACACCCTATCGTCAAAATTGAAAGAGCTAGAGGAGCAAGATCAAAAAAGCTCAAAACCTAGCCAAAGACAAGAAATAACTAAGATCAGAGCAGAACTGAAGGAGATAGAGACAAGAAAAACCCTTCAAAAAATCAACAAATCTAAGAGCTGGTTTTTTGAAAAGATCAACAAAATAGACAGACCACTAGCCAGACTGATAAAAAAGAAAAGAGAGAACAACCAAATAGATGCAATAAAAAACGATAAAGGGGAAATCACCACAGATTCCACAGAAATTCAAACCATCATCAGAGAATACTACAAACAACTCTATGCACACAAACTAGTAAATCAGGAAGAAATGGATAAATTCCTGGATGCCTGTGTCCTCCCAAGCCTAAACCAGGAGGAAGCTGAAACTATGAATAGACCAATAACAAGGTCAGAAGTTGAGGCAGCAATTAAGAGCCTACCACACAAAAAAAGCCCAGGTCCAGATGGGTTCACAGCTGAATTCTACCAGACACACAAAGAGGATCTGGTACCATTCCTTCTGAAACTATTCCAAATAATCCAAAAAGAGGGAACCCTTCCCAAATCATTTTATGAGACCAACATCATCCTGATACCAAAACCTGGCAGAGACTCAACAAGAAAAGAAAACTTCAGGCCAATATCCATGATGAACATAGATGCAAAAATCTTCAATAAAATACTGGCAAATCGATTGCAACAGCACATTAAAAAACTTATCCATCATGATCAAGTAGGATTCATCCCGGGCATGCAAGGCTGGTTCAACATACGCAAGTCTATAAATGTAATTCACCACATAAACAGAAGCAAAAACAAAAACCACATGATTATCTCAATTGACGCAGAGAAGGCATTTGACAAAATTCAACAGCCCTTTATGCTAAAAACCCTCAATAAACTTGGTATTGATGGAACATATCTCAAAGTAATAAAAGCTATTTATGACAAACCAACAGCCAATATCATACTTAATGGGCAAAAACTGGAAGCATTCCCTTTGAAATCCGGCACTAGACAAGGATGCCCTCTCTCACCACTTCTATTCAACATAGTACTGGAAGTTCTAGCCAGAGCAATAAGGCAAGAAAAAGAAATAAAGGGTATTCAAATAGGAAAGGTGGAAGCCAAATTGTCTCTATTTGCAGACGACATGATAGTATACCTAGAAGACCCCATCACCTCAGCCCAAAAGCTCCTGCAACTGATAAGCAACTTCAGCAAAGTCTCAGGATATAAAATCAATGTGCAAAAATCACAAGCATTCCTATACACCAATAACAGACTTAAAGAGAACCAAATTAAGAACGAACTGCCATTCACAATCGCTACAAAGAAAATAAAATACCTAGGAATACAACTCACTAGGAATGTAAGGGACCTCTTTAAGGAAAACTACAAACACCTGCTCAACGAAATAAGAGAGGACACAAACAGATGGAGAAACGTTCCATGTTCGTGGTTAGGAAGAATCAATATTGTGAAAATGGCTATACTGCCCAAAGTAATTTACACATTCAATGCTATCCCCATCAAACTACCATTGAATTTCTTCATAGAACTGGAAAAAAACACCATGAATTTCATATGGAACCAAAAAAGAGCCCGCATAGCCAAGTCAATTCTAAGCAAAAAGAACACAGCGGGAGGCATCACGCTACCAGACTTCAAACTATACTACAAGGCTACAGTAATCAAAACAGCATGGTACTGGTACCAAAACAGAGATATAGACCAATGGAACAGAACAGAAACATCGGAGGCAACACAACATATCTACAACCATATCATCTTTGATAAACCAGACAAAAGCAGGCAATGGGGAAAGGATTCCCTATTTAATAAATGGTGTTGGGAAAACTGGCTAGCCATGTGCAGAAAGCAGAAACTGGACCCCTTCCTGACACCTTACACTAAAATTAACTCCAGATGGATTAAAGACTTAAATGTAAGACCTGACACCATAAAAACCCTAGAAGAAAATCTAGGCAAAACCGTTCAGGACATAGGAGTAGGCAAGGACTTCATGAACAAAACACCAAAAGCATTGGCAACAAAAGCCAAAATAGACAAATGGGACCTAATCAAACTCCACAGCTTCTGCACGGCAAAAGAAACAGTCACTAGAGTGAATCGACAACCATCAGAATGGGAAAAAATCTTTGCAGTTTACACATCTGACAAAGGGCTGATATCCAGAATTTACAAAGAACTCAAACAGATTTACAGAAAAAAAACAAACAAGCCCATTCAAAAATGGGCAAAGGATATGAACAGACACTTTACAAAAGAAGACATACATGAGGCCAACAAACATATGAAAAAGTGCTCATCATCATTGGTCATTAGAGAGATGCAAATCAAAACCACATTGAGATATCATCTCACACCAGTTAGAATGGCGATCATTAAAAAATCTGGAGATAGCAGATGCTGGAGAGGATGTGGAGAAATAGGAACACTCTTACACTGTTGGTGGGAGTGTAAATTAGTTCAACCATTGTGGAAGACAGTGTGGCGATTCCTCAGGGACCTAGAAATAGAAATTCCATTTGACCCAGCAATCCCATTACTGGGTATCTATCCAAAAGACTGTGAATCGTTCTACTATAAGGACACATGCACACGAATGTTCATTGCAGCACTGTTTACAATAGCAAAGACCTGGAACCAACCCAAATGCCCATCGATGATAGACTGGACTGGGAAAATGTGGCACATATACACCATGGAATATTATGCAGCAATCAGAAATGATGAGTTTGTGTCCTTTGTAGGGACATGGATGAATCTGGAGAACATCATTCTCAGCAAACTGACACAAGAACAGAAAAAGAAATACCGCATATACTCACTCATAGGCGGGTGAGAAAAATGAGAACACATGGACACAGAGAGGCGGTCTACTATACACTGGGGACTGTTGGGGGAAATGGGGGAGGGACAGCGGGGGGGGCTGGGGGGGATAGCCTGGGGATGAATACCAAGTGTGGGTGAGGGGGAGGAAGGCAGCAAAACACACTGTCATGTGTGTACCTATGCAACTATCTTGCACGTTCTGCACATGTACCCCAAAACCTATAATGCAATAAAAATTAAAAAAAAAAAAAAAAAAAAAAAAAAAAAATTACAAAATTAAAAAGTTAGCATTGCGGACTGAATGTTTGTGTTTCCTCCAAATTTATATGTTGAAATACTAATATCTCATGTGATGGTTTTAAGAGGTGGGACCTTTGGGAAGTGATTAGGTAATAAGGCTGGAGCCCCTGTGAATGGGATTAATGTCTTTATAAGAAGACACAAGTGAGAGATACTCTTTACCATATAAGGAAATGATGACTATTTGCAAACTAGAGAGCTGATTCTCACCAGACACCAGATATGCCAGCACTGATCCTGGATTTCTCAGCCTCTAGAATTGAGAAATACATTACTGTTATTGCAACCACACAGTCTATGATATTTTGTTATAGCAGCCAAAACTGACTAATATG
This sequence comes from Saguinus oedipus, assembly GCA_031835075.1. NCBI lineage: Eukaryota > Metazoa > Chordata > Mammalia > Primates > Cebidae > Saguinus > Saguinus oedipus. The sequence continues at coordinate 62,215,417 of CM063171.1, read as the reverse complement.
TTTACTAACCAATATATGTATTTGAAAAGAAAGGCAATTGCCTGTTCAGATTTATTTTTTAGGTAGAATGCTTACAGCAATGGGGAGTAGAGAGGTGGGTCAGTTATTGGACAAAGTGAAAAAACACAAAAGGAGGGCAACAAGCATGGCCCCACAGAGAAGTCTTCTTTCTGTAGATGTTCTATAAGGTGTGGTGAGTGCTGCAGATGCTGAAGATAGTGATCACTGACTTGCAGGGCTTGGGAAGTATCTCTGTATGAGGCTTGGCTGAGCCTTCATCGTTCCAGAAGTATTGACTGAACATGAGCTATATATAGAAAGTGTGTGAGATGATGGAGATAAAAAAGCAAATAACCCTTAGGAGTTGTCCTCGTGTAGCTAAATTTAGTGGAGAACACTGAGATGCAGCCAGTTATTCTTGAAACAGCATGCCCTGGATTGCCTGGGGCAAGCAGTCAATTTCCAAAGTTCTGAAAAGGTTGAATTGGACAGTTTTGCCAGTGCTTTGTTTTTGTTTGTTTGTTTTTGTTTTTCTAGAGGATCACACAGAGTTCTTTACTCCACTATGCTGGAGGTAGAAAATCTAATTCATTCTTCTAAATTTCAGAGACCTACCACATACAATAATTGATGTTAAAAGCAATGTAGACCTGTATCCTGATTCCATCTTTCTTTGAAATTCTACAGATTGTGAAAACAATGAGATGGAAGTGTGAAAGTTCTAAAAGATTATACCCAGCATATACACATTTTTCCCATAAAGTAAAGAATTTATCAGAACATAATCTCTGAATACATGGCTTACTTCCCAAAGAAGTAAGTAGCTAATACAATATGATATTATACAATGTAAGTTAAGGAAAGGTTAGGTAAGGAAAAGTAGCATAATAATATAATATTTTATTATTCATCTTGAAAAAGGCAGCATGTGGAGCTTCTTGTACTCGGATCTGTTGCTTAAGAGTGGCCTGGCCCTGGGCAGGTATATCTCTTTGTGAGGGAACATCTTTCCATGGTCTGGGCTTGATGTACATGCCTTTGTTCTGCCTAGGAGCCTACCTGCCTTAGTGGCCCTCAGGCAAGTCTCCCGGTTGCTGTATTTCAGATCCCACACAGGATGGGTCTATTCACTGCAGCATAAAGTGGGGAGAGCAGCTGTAGGGGCCATAAAGGTAACTGAATGAACCTGCTGGCCATGAGGGTGCCCACAGAACACCAGGGACTAGATAGATCCTGTGCATACTTTCTCATCTTGCTGTGAGTAAACTCTACCTCTGGAGGCTGGTGTGCATGTTGTCTGGTTTCAGTGACCTTGAGTCATGCTGGGCTTTTCCCAGGTGACACTTGTTTGCCTTTCAACCTTGGCCGTACAGCCTGGCCACTCAGTGAACAGTTAAATTATATATATTTACTTTTTAAAAATATCTCATGGTGTATTAGAACTGATGTAGTGAACATAAAGTTCTTAGCAGTGGTTCCAATGCATATTAAAAAAAAAAAACACTAAGTGTTAACTGGTTTTATTTCCATTATTTCAGACAGAAACACACCTGAACATATGCTACAAAATGTTTAGGAGTAAATATGATATATTAATGCATTAGTTTGGGCTTTCGAGACATTATTAAAATATCAACTTGAATAATACCTAGAAGTGCAATCTTTGTGAAGCTGTTTATTCTCCATTACTTATGTGTAAATGGGTATGTTATTGGTGATGACCTCATTAGTTTATTATGAAGATAAATGTAATGATCCAATGAAGTGCCTAATTTGCTTATTTGGTATTTAGTAATCACAAAATTTTTGTTAGCCATTATTATCTACTCTGTTCTAATACCCTGAGCCTTCTGTATACTCCCAGTGCATTCTACTCCTATCATGAAAACTTTTGCTCTGCTAAGAACTTTGTGAGGGGTATTGGATTATTTTTAAATTTTTTTTGAGAGAGGACTCAAATCCAGTTTGGAGTTAGAGAGTTGAAATAGTATGTAAATATTCCTTTTCACATGTGAAGCAAGCATACGTAATATTTCACAATATGTGTGGGATAGTAAAATACTAAATGGCATATTTATAATGAAATTTTAGAATGTGATGGCACATAGTTTCATAATCATTTGTAAGAATAATAAGAGCATTGAAATAAGAAGGCAATACCTCAGGGAAAAATTATATGAGACCAGATGAAGCAGGACAATGAGAAAAGAATTAACACAATTGGGAAATCACAAACGTAGTCCCAGGATGAGACTTTGGTAAAACCCACTCCAATTTTAATGTTGTATTATATTATCTAAGTTTTACAGGTAGAGAATCAATTTTACAGGGAGTTCTGATTCAAAGACAGAATGATGCTCAAAGAGGAATGTTTCTTGACTAGCTATTCAGTCAGCATGAGTGGATGTGGCCTCATTCACAAAAATTAGGCTTAGTGAGGTGTATGTAAATAACACAAGGTGTATGTTTTAGATTAAAGGACATTCTAAGCCTGTTGCAGGACATGCAGTGGACAAAACCTCTCAAGCAACCAACTGAGAAAGGAAGTGGCTTTTTATTTGGCCAGGAGCTGCGGCAGGCTCATGCCTTAACAACTGAGCTCCCTGAAAAGCAGCTTCTTTCTCTTTTTTATAGGCTTATGACTCTAAAGGAGAAACTGAGGTGAAACTGTGTTATTGTCCATTGGCCGGACAATTGACCTCACAGTCTTTGGCTTTATTGATGTGCTAGTTCATATGTGGCACATACAGGAATAGGCAAGGGAGGGGCTTACAGACAAGATGAGGGCAGTAAATTAATAGTTGACAGAGGTTTTTCCAGGAGGGGGTCTGGGGTCATATAAATGTGAAGGATGTGACCCAGTGCTGGGCTCTGGCCGGTAGGGATAACATTTTTTGCAACACTTTCAAGGTCTATAGGTAGCATAGATGCTGGGAACCAAAAAGGGAGTGGTCTTCCCAGTACTTGGGACTCATTATGGCCTGGTCAGTGGTGTCAGCAAGTCACCTGACACAGATTCCAGTTCTTTAGTGTTTTATCTCTCTTTGCCCTCCTTCTCATCTGGAGGGTGGAGGTGGAGGTGGAGGCCCATGAGGAAAGAGATGAGGGGGCCTCCCCTCCCAAGCCAACATAGAGAACACACTTGTTCTTATTAACTACCAAAGTTAATGATATTTACGAAGGGCTTTCTTCTGCATGGACAACCTCAGTAAGCCCTTACATCCCTAAAATAAGTACTGATTTAATTTATCCACTTGGGCTCAGGGCTAGTCACGCAAAGAGAGTTAAATGCAAGGATGAATACTTCGCTCTAGTTTCTTCCTGGTTGTGGTAACAAGTTCATAATTACAACGAATTTAAATTTAATGTTTATGACAGCTAAAGTTAAAGTTTAGGTGCTAATTAGAGATGAATATCAACTTTTGAAACTTACAGTTAGTGCTTTTTATACTCATGGCCTTTCAGGATTTTTGAAGTGAATTTTGCTTTACAGTCAAAATGCTTAATTTTAACTCATTTCCACCTTTTGTAAATGATTCACATTCTAGCTTTTTAATTAATTTTGATTTTGTCTTTTGAATTCTGAACTGTAGTTATGGTAAAAATAAAATCGTTTGTTAAAGCAATTACATTTAATTCTGAACAACTAATTCATGATCAAGCGGACCAAGGAAGTTATATCTTATGCTAAATGATGTGAAAATTGATGCCATGCAAACATTCAAACCTGGAACAATTAGTCTCTTGTCTAAGTGGCTTCTTATAAGGTATGGTGAGGTTGTTAGATTATGTTCACATGAAATCGGCTGGCTGCCAATAAGCAGCTTTCTCAAGTTTCAGGTGATGTTAAATGTTTGTTTTTGAGGGAAGTAAAACACGTTTTAAGCTTTAATAAATTGAAAGTAGAATAATCTTTCAAATGGTCTTTAAATAAGGTAAGAAATTCAAAATCTGCTGGTGAATTTATTGCAAAACATGAATATTTAAGATCAAATCAATACAAAAAGCCAGTGTTAACCGGTAGCAATCACAGCACCAGCTTTCATTCCTTCAGAGAAAGAGAGAAAAGCAATTTTTATAATAATAATGATATGTAAATTATATTCTTTTAAAATTAATATTGCCACTGCTAGTAGTTGAGACGTTGAGCTTTAATTTTCAAGTAAAGAGAATTTTACTCACTTGGGCTCTTGCCTAGTACATATAAAATAAATGCATCTATATTTAGCCATTTCTATCTATATATACCAATAGATATATGTGATGCCTATCTGTAGCCATTTCTCTCTATATATGCAAATAGGTATATATGTATGGTGATAGATAATAATCTTTCTGAAATTCATATTTTAATACAATTGAAATTCTTTTTATTTTTTTTGAGACAGTCTCACTCTGTTACCCAGGCTGGAGGACAGTGGCATGATCTCAGCTCACTGCCACCTCCACCTCCCAGGTTCAAACAATTCAAACAATGCCTCAGCCTTCTGAGTAGCTGGGATTATAGGCATATACTATCACAAATGACTGATATTTATTTGTTTTGTATTTTTAGTAGAGACAAAGCTTCTCCACATTGGCCAAGCTCAAATTCCTTGCCTCAAGAGTCCCACCTACCTCAGCCTCCCAAAATGCTGAGATTATAGGCATGAGCCACTGCACCTGGCTAAAAAACACAGTCCTAGTTTTAATGATTTGTTTTTCTGTAAGTAAAACAATCCTTTATTCCATGACTATTCTGCCATATAGTTACAGAAAGTAATTAGTCTTCAATCCTCCCCACAAAACTTGCTGTATCTGTATGTTGATGTATCTACATGAATCATGTTGTCTAGCCTAAATATTAAGGCTCATATGTGCTTTTGCGTAAGAGCAAAGGCTCCTCCTTGTGTGACATGCTCCTTTTGACCTCATTCTATGCAATAAGAATATTGTATTTAATTATCAGAAACATCATCATTATAAATAATGTGAAGTAATTTATTAGTCTAGTAATACTGATTTTGATTAATTCAGTTCACAAAACCTTAATAATTCTAGAGCCTTGATATGGTTTGGATTCATACTAAATTATAATCCCCAGTGCTGGAGGTAGGGCATGATGGGAGGTGATTGGATAATGGGGGTGATTTCTCATGGTTTAACACCATCCCCTCCCTCTTTTGTTGCGGTTATAAAGTAGTGTGTTCCAATAAGATCGGGTTGTCTGAAAGTGTGTGGTAACTCTGCCCTATCTGGCTTCCTCCTGCTCAGGCCATGTGAAGTACTTACTCTCCCTTTGCCTTCTCTTGTCATTGTAAGTTTCCTGAGGCCTCCCCAGACCTGAACCAGATGCCACCATGCCTCCTGTACAGCCTGCAGAATCATGAGCCAATTAAGCCTCTTTTCTTCACAAATTACCCAGGCCCAGGCATTTCTTTATAGCAATGCACAAATGGACTAATACAAGCATTCAATATATTTCTGCTTTGAAAACAAAATGAAGTTAAAGTGTAGCCTTGTTTAATGGAAATGCCTTGGACTTCACAGGGGTGAACAGCTGTGAAAGCCTAGAAGCAGATTGATGTTCATGTCCTTATAAGTTAAAAAAAAAAAAAAAAAAAAGACCTGAGGTACAAGCTGAATGCTTCTGCATATTGACTCTTAACTCACTTCACAGAATGAAAACCTTAAATTTGTAAATCTCTGCAGATCCACTGCATCATTTCTTACTTGAATAAACCTTGATTCCCTTATAGTAGCTGCAAAAGCTACAATATGCATTTATTAAGAATTTGGTTTAGAATCTCAGTTGAATTTGTTTGCTTTATTCTTTTCTGTGAAAAGAATAAATTATCATCACATCCTTTTATCTTGCATTCCTTTTCCAATAATTTCTTATGTTTTTTAAAAGGCCAAGGAAGCATTATGATAGTTATTAATTATGACTTTCCCATGTTTCAAAAAAGGATACCTCTTTATATTAATCACTTCAAAAGAGATCTATACATGCTCTATAGTTTTCATTCTGTCTCCAGAATCACATTCTTAAGTTACAAATCCTACTGTCTTAATCTTTGAAAGAAGACAGAATGTATAGATGTGTTACTAAAATTCCTTTTATAACTGACTGCCCTAGAAATAAATATGGCTGTCTATCCTAAACTTCCATTGCATTTTAATAAATGTATTATCTGACTTATCTATTTTAATTTTATAATATACAGTTGACCCTTGAATAATGTGGGGGTTAGCAGTACTGACACCCTGCACAATAAAAAACCCATGAGGAACTTCTCTTCCTGGGTCCTCAAAGGGTGTGGTTTCAAAGGCAGGAGTTTCCTGGTTCCACACCTTCATCCCGGAACCAGAAGGGTTTCAAAAGTAAAGTTCTTTGTCTGGGTTTCCCATGCCTAGGTAGAGAAAGCCAGGCGAGGCTCCTTTGTCCCAAAAAAACCCCGGAAATCTCTGGAAGGATGGGACTCTCTAACTCAGAGTCACGAACCAAGCAGCCAATCCAGTATCAGAGTCAAAGATCAATCACTCCAGAGGAAAATTCCTCTCATTGGACGATAACGTGAATGGGGAAGGAATAACTCAAGAGTTAAAACTCCAGCTGCTCCTACCTATACAGTTTGCTTCTCTGGGTCACCTCCCATGAGAACATGGAAGCTGTCTTTCTTTCTCTCTCTCTCTCTCTCTGTCTAATTGCTTTTCCACAAACCTCTTTGGGTCCGAGATATTTATTCCAATGGCAAACTCACTATACCTTCAGGACCCCTTTCCTCATTCCTCAGGCTCGGTGAGGCTAAGAACCTCTTCTGAGTGGGGAGCTGAGTATGCTCCCGGGTTGTACGCATATATGACTTTCAACTTCTCAAAAACATAACTACTAATAATCCACTGTTTAGAAGCTTTACCAATAACGTGGACAGCCAATTAACATGCTTCATGTTTTATGTATTCAACACTGTATTCTTACAATAAAGGAATCTAGAAAACAGAAAATGCTACTAACAAAATCAAAGAAAGAAAAAATAGATTTACTGGTTTTTAAGTGGAAGTGAATCATCATAAAGGTTTCCATCATAATAGACTTCCTGTTCACTAGGATGAGGTGAATGAGGAAGAGCAGTGGTTGGTCTTACTGTTTTAGGGTGGAAGAGACTGAAGAAAATCTGATTATGAAGTGGGCCTACATAGCTTATACCCCAAGGCTCAATTGTAGTTGTTTTTGTTGACTCCTAATCTTCCTGTACTCACTGTGGGTTTTATGCAGAAGTCATGGTGGACTTTTATTGGACCCTCATTTTATCAGGTACAACAACTGCAGCACTTGATGGATAAATGAGAACACATGGACACAGGGAGGGTAGCATCACACACTGGGGTCTGTAGAGGGGAAATAGAGGAGGGAGAGTGAGGGGTAGGGAGTTGGGGAGAGATAGCATGGGGAGAAATGCCAGATATAGGTGATGGGGAGGAAGGCAGCAAATCACACTGCCATGTGTGTACCTATGCAACAATCTGCATGCTATTCACATGTACCCCAAAAAATAAAATGCAATAAAAAAAAATGATGGATCAGATAAATGATCAACTTTTCAATTTGATCTAGCACAATCAATTCATCTAGTATAAAATTACAATTTGATATAATACATTTACAATTATCTAGTATAAAAATGAAGCTTCAGAAGACTTATATAACATATAGATCTTGCAAATTTATTTCCCTTTTATTAGCATAATTAGGAATTCAAATAATAATTGATTTTGAAGACCTCTATTCTCCAGTTTAATCATTTTATTTCCCAATATTTCAAATAAGGCAGTCCTTTGGTTTTATGGTCATTTATGCTTGTGGATAATTTGAGGAATTTATGAAGGTTAATCAACATAACCTTTAATGTTAACATAATCCAAGATATGTGGTTTCTTCAACTCTCACAGTAGGTATCACCATCTGGCTTTTTCAACAGTTAGGTGCTCTCCTCACATATGTTACTGGAACAAAAGAAAGAAGTCTGATTCTGGAAAATATGCTTTTACTCATTTTCTGTGAACTGGGCCTGTTTAACATTGGAAGGTAAGTAAACAGCTATATTAGTTGATTAATAATTTTATATTAGTTATTAAAATTTAAACTTCCCAAAACAACCATTTACACTTTCCCTAGCCTTAGACCATTATAACACATGCTAAAATTGTAAATATTTTCTTTTTAATGTGACATGACAACAGCAATTGCAAAACAACTTAAACTATCACTTTCCTTTTGAACATATCTTGATTAATTTTCTGAAAAACCCAGAAAAAAACGAGTATATGAAGTTCAAAGGTATGATACTTTCCTGATTAAGTATGTAACAATGAGATATTGAGAAAGGTAAGTATGAATTGAGAATTTATCCTATTTATCATGATTGATGCTAGAAAATGTATTCTATGCTTTCTGGCATATGACTCAAAATTTAAATTGTTTACCTCTTGGTTTGGGATACTGCTTATATCAATTTAATATTGTGAATGTTCGTTTTGTTGATTTTGATAAAAACTGTTTTCAAATGATAGCACTTAAAATATACTACATCTTTTACATCAATTCCCTTAATTATTGGCTTAATTATTAAAAAATTATTTATTTTTTTAAATTAAATTTTAGGCTAGCAATAACTTCTGCCAAATTCTATGTAAAGTTTTCAATTAGAAAATGAATTTATGAGAGATGAAACTTATTATTTTAATTTTATAGTCTTAAATTAATTATCTTGATACTTTTTTAAGTATTAAGTACTTTTCCTTCAATATGTTGAAACTTTAAATATCTGCTTTCCAGAGCATTGAGAAATACATTGAAAATATATTGGAAAAAATCATTATAAATGACTTTAAATAACTATATATTTGAGAAGATTTAAAAAATATATGGTATTATATAACATACATATTATATGGCATTTTGTATCTAAATTACATTCACTTAACTGTTAGTTTACAGGCTAAAGCTTATAGTTAAATTTATTACTTATATGGTGTGGGGTAGTACTTTGTCTCCGGGAAATAAATATGAATGAAGCATTAATCCCGATCTCTAGGTTTTCACAGGCTGTAGTACTAAGTGCATAGTTAAATTTTATAATATGTTTTTTGGCTATTATCAAAGGCCTAATGAAGAAATATGCAGATTAGGCTATTTAAATTTTTTTCTGGAGGTTTGTCTTAAGAGTTGTTACTAATTTTTTTTTAGTTTATATTATTTATAGTACAAAATCTTGTTAGAATTTGTCATCAGAAAAATTGCAATTTTCTAAATATATTGCTTTTTGCCCCCTATTTTATGCTTGGATCTATGTTTTATTTCCATTTGTTCTGTGGCTTCAAGGGATTTAAAAAGTAATCCTGAGATTCAATTTGTAAATGAATTAGCTTGTTTTTCTAAATCAGGATAACATATATTTCTTTAATTTTCTTGTTCCAGTATCTTAATTTGAGCTTTTGCCAGAAATACTTTTGGGAAGTAAATAAATAAATATATAGGATGTGATAGTTAAGTTAGCTACAGAAAGCTACTTTATTTAAATATCATACAATGGAAAAATCTGTCTAAAATAATAGAACTAACATACATTCATACTTAGTGAGCACTTGCAATGTTTCAGGTATGGTTAAATATGACATAACGCCTTATCTCTAGGGGCTATTAGCCAAATAAAAGAGAATGAAAAATAGTATAGAGCTAATATTACTGGCACAGTGTATCTATTTAAGAATAGAGGGGAAAGGCCTCCCTGAGGTGTTCCTGCCACTGCTGCACCGTGAATGGTAGTAGAAATTAGCTTCATGAGGAAGAATAGAACTGTGTCTTTAAGAAGTAAGGATAAGATTTCCAAGGGAAGGAATTTGCGGAAATAAAAATGGTAAATAAAGTGCTTCTGAATAATTGAACCAAATTAGCATTTGAAGAAAGGACAGTGCCTAAAGAGATAAAGAAATTTAAATAAAGAATTATACATGTATATAGAAGACCAAGCTAAATGTTACAGTACCAGAAATCAAAGATAACATTTGAGAGGGGAAACCTTAACCCTCGTATTGTACACTTGATGTTATCTGCATGCATTTATTGACCCCCAAAAACCTTTGTCTAAGTAGCATCTTGCAAAAAAATGTAAATTATTATATTACATTTATGAGTTGCTCCTTACCAAAAATTTTTCTGTTAAAAGATTCTTTCAGTAACTCACCTGATGGTCACATAGTGATAATAGGAGTTGCTATGAATAAAATGCCAAATATCTGAATCTCTTATACTCTATGACATGCTGTTTCTATTTTATAATAATGGTTCTATATTAAAAGCAACTTGAAAAATCTCAGTATCTTTCAACAACAAACCTTGATTTATTGCTCATAAATCTTTAGGTCAGTTGCAGTGTTTTGGACAGACCATGTGGGACATAGGCTGTGCTCATGGTGAATCACAGGCCTTTAAGAGTTCAAGGCAACCCCCAAGCATATGTAAATTCTCTATTTGAACATGAGATATGTCACTTCCATGACATTTCTTTAGCCAAAGCAAGCTGTGTATCCAACATTGACAGAGATATAAAATATATTTTTCCACAAAGCAAAACAATGCCAGTATAAATATTTGCTGAAAATTAAAAGATTGAATAATATTGACTTTGAATTTAAAAATCTGTAAATTTCAAGAAAACAATAACATGCAGCAAGATGATAATGTATTGCATACAGGCTGTTCACAGACAACGTTAAGGTAAAAAGACAACTCAGAAGTATGCTGGAAAATTCCTAGGGGCTGAAATGAACACCTAGCTTCCAATTTCTATTCCTTGGAAGAAGATGTGTATAGATGAACTGTACAGAGAAAAATATTAAACTGTGTTATATTAGGCTGTCCAGAAACCATTCTAAAATAATTATGGAGAAACAGAGCACTGAGGGTAAATGGAAACAAACATGGGCAGATAGAAAGAAGTCACCATATGCTTAAGACAGGAAGGCTCCTTCATCTGCTTTAAAACTGTTTATGTACCTGATTGGGAGGCAAAGCCTTTCTAGTGAGTAGTAAAAGTAGATATTGCTCAAACACTGCTCTGATTTTTAAAGAAAAGTGCTGGCTACTTGTTGAATAATGATGGAATATACATGTTTATATAAAAGTTTTCCAGAGAATCAAAATGAATTGAATGTATACAGATATACAAAAAGGAATTTATTATTGGAATTGGCTCATGCAATTATGGATGCTGTAAAGTCCTATGACATGCTTTCTGCAAGCTGGAGAATCAGGAAAGCTGGTGTTCTAATTCTGTCTGAGTCTTAAGGCCTGACAATTAGGAGAGCCAATGTGTAACTCTTAGTCCCAGGCTGAAGGTCTAAGAACCAGGAACTCCGACGTTCAAGGGCAGGTGAAGATGAATGTACCAGCTCAAGAAAAGTGCAAATGTGCTCCTCCCCTGCCTTTTTGTTCTATCTGGGCCCACAGTTAATTAGACAATGCACACTCTCATTAGTGATAGTAGATATTCTTTCATATTCTCCTGATTTAAATGCTGATCTCTTTCATAAACACCTTCACAGGCACACCCAGAAATAATGATTTAGCAGCTATCTGGACATCCCTTAACCCTGTCAGGTGGACACATAAAATGAACCATCACAATGGTAGTCAATTCTAATTTGATAATTACAGATTTGTGCCTTATATTGATTACCTATCTCCAGTTCACTAGTTAGAATAAACTAACGTTTCTGCTGGAATGTTTTATATATATATATACACACACACACACACATACACACACATACACACGCACATGCACACACACACACATATATATATTTATATTTGTATATAACTGTTTTATATACATATAAATGTTTTATATATATATACACACACACATGCACACACACACATATATATATTTATATTTGTATATAACTGTTTTATATACATATAAATGTTTTATACACACACACACACACACATATATATATACATTTATATTTGTATATAACTGTTTTCATTTTCCAGACATTCTGAAAACTACTTTTGCTGAGATATGAGTGACAAACAGAAAGCTGTACATATTCAATGTTTATACCTGGATGAGCATATGGATAAGTGTACACCTGACAAATCATCACCACTGTCACTCAAACTCCAGACAAATTTTTAAAATAGATACTATTCATAGCCAAATATATCCATGTACCATCTATAGTAATTATATTTGTGAATAATTAGGAATATTTTGTAAAGTATTTCCTAAAGAATCCAGTAAGAAAATTTATCACTAGTTTAGATCAGCAATTCTATATACAGCATTACAACACCCTAATATATATTGATCGATGAACAGTTGTAGAGCTGTAAATATCTTGCCAGCAATTATATAAAGGAAGTTATTTTACCCATGGTGAAATGTGTGAACAATTTGACTATAACTCTCATAATATATCTTTTAAATTACTAGTTAAGGGACCATAATAAGAACTCTTATGTAGAATACTGGTTCTACAAAATTTCTAAGTATTTATTCTTCCATGAGGCATTTTAAGCCCCATAAGCCTATTTCTCTATCTATGAAATAGCTAAAATGTTAGCAGTTGGCTATGTAAGATTCTTAGAAAAATTAACTGTGACAGATTATGGCAAGTGCTTACCAAAAAGCTTAGCAGATAAGTACCTAAAAATAATGTTTAGGGTAAAGATAAATGATATGGGTTGGCTGTGTGTCCCTACCCAAATCTCAGAGTTGCCATGGTAAGACGTGTTTGCTTCCCTTTCACCTTCCTCCTGATGCCTGGTAGTCATGCTTCCTGTTAAGTGTACAGAACTGTGAGTCAATTAAACCTCTTTTCTTCCTAAATTACCCGCTCTCAAGTAAAAAACTCATAGCAGTGTGAGAGCAGACTAATACAGTATACATAAAGTATAATTTGAAAACAGTTGATCTACAAAGGTGACATAAACATTTTAAAAGGGTATTTCCTAAATGTCCCTCAGCAAAATCTTTATGCACAGCCCCTACTTCTACAATTTTACAACAGTCTATTGTTTGACCTAGATTTTTTCTCTCATAACTTTCTATAATGAAATAATGTTTTATCAGTTTCTATGCACTTGTCTTTAAGTAACTTCAACTCTATTTGTAACATCATTTTTTATATTTATGTTGGGTATTTCTTCCTCTACCTGGCTTTATTAAAGTATAATTGACCCCAAAAATATATATATTTAAGGTGTAAAACTTGATATTTTGTTACACATTGTGAAATAATTACCATAATTGAGCTCTTTAAAATATCTATCACCTCACATCTTTATCATTTTTATCTTTATTTTCTGTTTTGGTTTTTTTGTTTTTGGTGAGAATATTTGAGATGTATGCTCTCAACAAATTTCAAGTACATGATGGTGTTGTTAACTATAGTCGCATTGCTGTGCATTAGATCCCCAGAAATTATTCATCTTGCCTAACTGAAACTTTGCATCCCTTGGCCAACATCTTCCCCTGTCGCCCTCCTACAAAGACTCTGGCAACCACCAGTCTAGTCTCTGCTTACGTGTATTCGACTATTTTGGATTCCACACATAAATGAAATCATGCAATATTTATAATTCAGTGTCTGGCTCATTTCACTTACTGTCACAAAAGCCAAGATTTTATAACATTTTAAGGTTAAAAAATTATTTTATCACGAATATAATATATATAATGAATATAATATATATATATTATGAATATTATATATATACACACAATCATTTGCCATATAAAGACATTTCTGCTATGGCAGTCCCCATATATCACAGTGGTCCCATAGGATTAAAACATTATATTTTTATTGTATCTTTTCTATGTTTACATATGTTTAGGTACACAAATAGCATTGTGATATTGCTTACAATATTCAGTATAGCAAAATGTCGAATAGGTCTTTAGCCCAGGAGTAATAGGTTCAACCATATAGCCTATGTACATAGTAGGCTATACCGACTTAACTATTTAAGTATGCTCTATGGTGTTTGGACAATAAAATTTCTTAATGATGCATTTCTCAGAAAGTATCCTTGTTGTTAAGCAAAATGTGACTATATTATTATTAGAATTAGTAGCTAGTATATCAACGTACTCATTACTGGTTAATTTGAACTTCATTTTTTAAATAAATTTTGACGTTTTTATATAAAATATTTAATTTTGCAAAAAATAGTAAATGATCTTTTTTTGAAAATATTTTTACTTTTATGTATGTAAACAATATGTCATTTTCATCTCTAACTTATCATTTGGCCTCCTCATCTTTTTAAATTTATTTGAATGTTTTGTTTTTTTAATTTTAGACATAAAACACTTAAAGTTATAGAGGCTTAGGGAGAGAGCAGTTACTTTCTTTTCCATATAGACTTTTGGTAGTGATTACTCCACTATTGGCAATGGAGATTATACCATCACAAAGGAGAATTTCTTGAACCTGGGAGGTGGAGGGTGCAGTGAGCTGAAATGGCACCACTGCACCCCAGCCAGGACAACAGAGCAAAACTCCATATATAAAAAAAAAAAGAAAATAATGAATCATGAAACTGTTTACGCTGACATCTTTATATTTCTGTCTGTGATCTATCTATCTATCTATCTATCTATCTATCTATCTATCTACCTACCTACCTGCCTACCCACCTATCTATCTATCTATTGTCTATCATCTGTTTTGGGTTGAATTATGTTCCCAAAAAAATTATGTTGAATTCTTAACTCTCAACACTTCAAAATGTGATAGTATTTAGAAATAGAATTATTACATATGTAAATAGTAAAGATGAGGTCCTATTGGAGTCAGGTCGAATCTTAATCAAATAAGGACATCCATCGTTATTCTTACAAAAAGAGAGATACACAGAGAGAATGCTGTGTGACAGCAGAAGCAGAGATTGGAGTAACACATCTTCAAGCCAACAAATGCCAAAGATTGATGGCCACCAACAAAAGCTAGAAAGAAACAAGAACAATTTTTACCCAGAGTCTCAAAGGAAGCACGACCCTGCTGACACCTTGATTTCAGACCTCTAACTTCCGGAACTCAAACAGAACAAATTTTTGTTTTAAGCTACCTAGACCTGAGTTCTTTCTATGGCAGCCTTAGGAAATTAATTACCTCCATTTGTATATCCATCATCTATTCACCTACCTATTTATAATCATCATTATCTATATATCTAGACACAAAGCTCAGTTTCCCCAGGAGCAGATTTTGATAAGAAGTTTAATCTGAAGGTAACTTCTTAGGAAGTGTTCCTAGAAAACAACAAAAGTCTGGTAAACTAGGACAGGGATAGGAGTGGAACAAATAAAGGACAATATAAAGCAGTGTCTTTCAGAAGGTAGAGTTGCCCCAGTCCCAGAGAGGAAACTTAGTAGTTCACAGCCAGAATCAAAAGGAGTGTCTGTACCACTTCAATTGGTTAGTTATTGTTTAAGGCCTGTGGAGGGAGAGAGAAGGGTGATCAAAAATTCCCAGGAAATGTTATCTCTGTACAAAAGTCCAAAGGGTGTTCTATCAACTCAGGCCAACCTCCAACAAAGAGAAACAGGTGCTAGTTGTTGAAGTGAAAACATGGAGTCAAGTGTGACTAAAATGATGAAAGCAGCAGAGAGACAGAGCTAGAGCACTGACAGTAAATACAATAGATATTTAGGTAATTTCTAAAAAACGATCACAATGTTTATTTCAGAATGATTATATTTATCCAAATGGCTGATCTTTATATTTATCCAAATTTAAGTCCATTGCTGATTTTCAAAAATAAATGTGAATTGCTTTTGTCCTTAATTAGAAACTATTTTCTAGGAAAAAGATTACAAAGTATTCTAGATGCTCTTCTATTCTGACTTACTATGCGTCTACTTTGCCATGAAATTCAGCCTTTGAATTATTATAAGTGAACCAGTTTGGTGCCTACAACTTAACATTATGATCACAGAAAAAAAGAATAAAAGAATCTCACAATAAAACGTGTTCTTTGTGGCATTACTTTTTTAACACACTTTAAATGCATTTCCTCCAGTGTGATTTGCTATAGCAGACTCTCTAGAAATATCTCTCCTAGAATCACTAGAATCTCTGAAATATCTCTTTTTTAAAATCCACTTTTTACAAATGGAGTGTTATTTGGTGATTCTATGCTAATTAATAGAAGAAAACTAGAACCAACATAAATATATCTATCAAAAGAACCCAGCACTCATTTGCATATGACGTTAACACTGTTCTTGAAGACATTTATATATGTGTGTCATTATTGCATATACATATATTTTTCTTTAATTGTAAACAATAAAATGATTATCTTCTAAAAATTTTACTATTACACGTTTTCTCCTGTTATAAGTGCAACAGATGTGTAAGAGTGAGAGAAAAAGCAGGAAATAATAGATACCAACCATATGTCTCACAAGCACTCAGTGAGAATAAATCTTAAGTCAACAAACCTTTCTCAGGTGACATTCACAAATTTAAAATTTGATCTTTAGCCACCTTTTAAAAAAAATCATTGAAACAACCACTAAAATCTTTTCTTCTGAAATCTTACCAAATTAAGTATAATTCAACATCTACTTTAGGTCATCTATATGCTTCTTCATTTTTAAAGCATGAAATGAGCAATTAAGCATTTTAATTCAATTTCCCTTCTTCTAAGTTAAACAAAAATAGTATTCAGCTAGATTTTAGCTGGAAAAATATTCTTCCTCAAGGAATAGATTAATTCCATGAGTTCAAAAATCTGATTAGGCTTAGAAGAGTGCAACAAAATATAGAAAAAAATGTACATTTCTTTCGTGTGGAAAAATTCAAGTTTTAAACATGAAGAACAGAAGCAATTATTAGGAGACAGAGTAAGGACATTTTAGTAATAGATTTATAACTTATTATACATAGATTTATTATATAAAAATTATATATAAAATTTAAGTTTGTATACATAAAAATTGAAATTCCTGAAGCAAATATTAGACTTGTCATGTGAAAAAAATTTACATGACTTGTTAGCCAATTTGAAATCATTTGAAATAAAGTTGATGCTTAGAAAAAAAAAGCCACAGACACATGAAAATTCATATCTAGAGAACATAGGAGCATTTAGAATGGCTAAATTTTTGGATTATTGTTATCTTTTGCTTCACCCTAAGTTCTTTACAAATATCTGCAGAAGTCTATATGTATGGCTTTGCTATATCAAATGATTTTGCAGGGAAAGACATTTTTAGTGATTTTCCAGTGACAATCATTTTTAAAGGTGAATTTAATGTGTTGGAAGTGATTTTTGGCATATACAAATTACTATTTATTTATTTATTACACGTTAAGTTCTGGGGTACATGTGCAGATCCTGCAGGTTTGTTACATAGGTATACACATGCCATGGTAGTGGTTTGCTGCATCCATCACCACATCATCTATGTTAGGTATTTCTCCTAATGCTATCCATCCCTAGTTCTCCTATCCCCTGCTATTCCTCCCTTATCCCTCCAAGTCCCACAGTGATATTCCTCTCCCTGTGTCTGTGTGTTCTCATTGCTGAACATCCACTTATGAGTGAGAACATGTGGTGTTTGTTTTTCTGTTCTTGTGTTAGTTTGCTGAGAATGATGGTTTCCAGTTTCATCTATGTCACTGCAAAGAATATGAACTCATCATTTTTTTATGGTTGCATAGTAATCCACGGTGTATATGTGCCACATTATCTTTACCCAGTCTATCAATGATGGGCATTTGGATTGGTTACAAGTCTTTGCTATTGTGAACAGTGCCATAATAAACATAGATGTGTATGCATATTTATAATAGAATGACTTATAATCCTTTGAGTATATACCCAGTAATGAGATTGCTGGTTTAAATGGTATTTCTATTTCTAGAACCTTGAGGAATAGCCACACAGTTTTCCACAATGATTGAATTAATTTACACTCCCACCAATAGTGTACAGCATTCTTATTTCTCCACATCCTCTTCAGCATCTGTTGTCACCTGATTTTTTAATTATCACCATTCTAACTGGCATGAGGTGGTATATCACCGTGGTTTTGATTTTCATTTCTCTAATAACCAGGAATGATGAGCTTTTTTTCTTATGTTTGTTGACCACATAAATGTCTTCTATTGAAAAGTGTCTGTCATATCCTTTGCCCACTTTTTGATGGGGTTGCCTGTTTCTTTCTTGTAAATTTGTTTTACTTCTCCATAGATTCTGAATATTAGCCCTTTGTCTGATGAGTAGATTGTAAAAACGTTTTCCCATTCTGTTGGTTGCCAGTTCACTCTATTGATAGTTTCTTTTGCTGTGCAGAAGCTATTAAGTTTAATTAGATCCTACTTGTTTGGTTAGAAAGGATTAACATCATGAAAATGGCGATACTGCCCAAAGTAATTTGTAGATTCAATGCTATCCCCATCAGCTATCAATGACTTTCTTCACAGAATTGGAAGAAAAACACCTTAAACTTCATTGGGAACCAAAAAAGAGCCCACATAGCCAAGACAATCCTAAGCAAAAAAAAAAAAAAAAAAAAAAAAAAATCAAAGATGTAGGCATCATGCTACCTGACTTCAAATTATACTACATGGCTACAGTAATCAAAACAGCATGCATGATACTAGTACCAAAACAGATACACAGATGAATGGAACAGAACAGAGGCCTCAGAAGGAGCACCACACAACTACAACCATTTGATCTTTGACAAACCTGACAAAAACAAGCAATGGGAAAAGGATTCCCTATTTAATGAATGGTGTTGGGAAAACTGGCTACCGTATGGAGAAAGCTAAAACTGGATCCCTTTCTTAACACCTTATACAAAAATTATCTCTACATGGATTAAAGATTTAAACATTAGGCCTAACACCATAGAAACTCTAGAACAAAACCTAGGCAATACCATTCAGGCCATAAGTGTAGGCAAGGACCTCATGGCTAAATCACCATAAGTGATGGCAACAAAAGCCAAAATAGACAAATACAAATTACTTATGCTTCATCCAAAAAGGAACTTACTTCTTAAATAATCAGTTAATAATTTTTCTTTGAGAATTAATAACTATAGATAATGTTAAAAAGACCTAAGAATGGGCCTCTATGAACCAGTTACTTGTAAAATTATGAAATTGATTCATCTTGCTTATATGCATAAATGATGTTACTCCTCCTGGTGTGCACCCCAATTGACATAGATCAATGACAATGTATCTGGGTATACAAACATAACAGAGATTTTCAAAAACATAAATTGCCATTGAATCAATTTGGTGTTAATGAGCTTACAATTAGTCTACTTTACCTTTGATTATTTTCTGTATATTCCAACAATGATATTAGTAATGTATAATCTATAATTTACATTGTAATGCTTCTTCAGTTGCTACAAACGTTAAGTGGAAAGTAAAATTTACAAAGCAGAAAGATAAAACTTCAAGACAATAAAATTATGCAAAATCTCACAGTAGCCTGTGAAGCAAAGTGTATTTACAGGACAAGTTATCTTGACCTGTGGGTTTTTTGTTTTTAATCTCTGCTTGATTTTAAAAAATTATCTAATTAAATAATATGTACTATATAAGTCCATAGTATATTGATTAGTCTTGTTTTTTAATTGCACTTTAGGTTTTGGGGTACATGTGAAGAACATGCAAGATTGTTCCATAGGTACACACATGGCAATGTGATTTGCTGCCTTCCTCCCCATCACCTATATCTGGCATTTCTCCCCATGCTATCTCTCCCCAACTTTCCACCCCCCGCTGTCCCTCCCCTATTTCCCTCCCACAGAACCCAGTGTGTGATGCTCCCCTCCCTGTGTCCATGTGTTCTCATTGTTCAACACCCACCTAGGAGTGAGAACATGCAGTGTTTGATTTTCTGTTCTTGTGTCAGTTTGCTGAGAATGATGGTTTCCAGGTTCATTCACGTCCCTACAAAGGACATGAACTCATCGTTTTTGGTGGCTGCATAATATTCCATGGTGTATATGTGCCACATTTTCCCTGTCCAGTCTTATCATCGATGGGTATTTGGGTTGGTTCCAGGTCTTTGCTATTGTAAACTGTGCTGCAATGAACATTCATATGCATGTGTCATTATAGTAGAATGATTTATAATCCTTTGGATATATACCCAGTAATGGAATTTCTGAGTCAAATAGAATTTCTATTTCTAGGTCCTTGAGGAATTGCCACACTGTCTTCCACAATGGTTGAACTAATTTACACTCCCACCAACAGTGTAAAAGTGTTCCTATTTCTCCACATCCTCTCCAGCATCTGTTGTCTCCAGATTTTTTAATGATCGCCATTCTAACTGGTGTCAGATGGTATCTCAATATAGTTTTGATTTGCATCTCTCTAATGACCAGTGATGATGAGCATGTCTTTATATGTTGCCTCGTGTATGTCTTCTCTTATAAATATCTGTTCATATCCTTTGCCCACTTTTGAATGGGCTTGTTTTTTTTCTTGTAAATCTGTTTTAGTTATTTGTAAATTCTGGATATCAGCCCTTTTTCAGATGGGTAGACTACAAAAAATATTTCCCCTTCTGTTGGTTGCCGATTCACTGTAATGACTGTTTCTTTTGCCATGCAGAAGCTGTGGAGTTTGATTAGGTCCCATTTGTGTATTTTGACTTTTGTTGCCAATGCTTTTGATTAGTCTTATTTGGAAATTTCAATATTGAGAAGTTTTCTTTGAAAACAGTTGAAGCAGTATATTTTTATGTGCACTTTTCTTTTAAGGACCCTTCAAATTCAAATAATTATAAATTAATCATATTAAAAATTGATGTACACAAATATATAGCACTGCTATACATCAATGATGACCAAGATGAGAATCAAATCAAGAATACAATCCCTATGTCTAGGTACCATGGCTCAAACCTGAAATCCCAGCACTTTGGGAGCCTGAGACAGGTGGATCACATGAAGTCAAGGGTTTGAGACTAGCCTGGCCAATATGGTGAAACTCCTTCTCTAACAAAAAATATGAAAATTAGCCAGGTGTTGTGATGTGTGCCTGTAGTCCCAGCTACTCAGGAGACTGAGACATGAGAATGCCTTGGGCTGAGACAGCGGCAGTTGCAGTGAGCCAAGTTCACAAGATTACACCACTGCACTCCAGCCTGAGTGACAAAGTGAGACCGTGGGGAAAAAAAAAAAAAAAAAGAAAGAAAGAAAAAAACACCCTTAATTCTTTTTACATTCCTTTTATAAATAAGAGGGAAAAAAAAAACCTCAATTCTTTTTATAGCCCTTTTACCACCTTTTACAACAGCAAAAAAAAAAAAATAAATAAAAAGCAAGATGAAACAAGCAAACAAAAACGAGGAATATACCTAACCAAAAAGGTTAAAACTCTCTACAAAGAAAACTACAAAGCACTTCTGAAAAAGTGTCATTGATGACAGGAGCAACTGGAAACACATCCCATACTCATGGATTGTAAGAATCAATATTGTGCAATGGTAATTCTGCCAAAGTAATTTATACATTCAATGCTACCCCCATCAATCTACCATCGACCTTCTTCACAAAATTAGAAAAAGAACTACTTTAAATTTCATATGGACCCAAAAAAGAGCTCGTACAGACAAGACAATCCTAAGCAAAAAGAATAAAACCAGTGCTGCCTGACTTCAAACTATACTATAAGACAACAGTAACCACAACAGCATGATACTGGTACCAAAACAGATATATAGACCAATGGAACAAAACAGAAGCCACAGAAATGACATATCTACAGTCATCTGATCTTTGATAAACCTGACAAAAACAAGCAATGGAGAAAGGATTCTCTATTTAATAAATGGTGTTAGGGAAACTGGCTAGCCATATGCAGAAAGCTGAAACTGGATCCCTTCCTTGCACCATATACAAAAATTAACTCAAGATGGATTAAATACTTAAATGTAACATCTAAAATTATAAGAATCCTAGAAGAAAACCTAGGCAATACCATTCAGGACACAAGCACAGACAAAGACTTCATGACTAAAACACCAAAAGCAATGACAACAAAAGCCAGAATTGACAAATGGGACCTAATTAAACTAAAGAGCTTCTGCACAGCAAAAGAAACTATCATCAGAGTGAATAGGCAACCTATAGAATGGGAGAAATTTTTTGCAATCTATTCATCTGACAAAGGGCTAATATCCAGAATCTACTAATAATTTAAATTTACAAAAAAAAACACATCAAAAAGTGAGAAAAGAATATGAACAGACATTTCTTAAACGTAGACATTTATGTGGTGAAAAAGTGTATGAAAAAGAGCTCATCATCATTGGTCATTAGAGAAATGCAACTCCAAACCACAATGAGATACCATCTCTTGCCAGTTAGAATGGTGATCATTAAAAAGTCAGGAAAGAACAGATGCTGGAGAAGACGTGGAGAAATACGAACAATTTTTCACTGTTGGTGGGAGTGTAAATTAGTTCAATCATTGTGGAAGACAGTGTGGTGATTCCTCAAGGATCTCAAACCAGAAATACCATTTGACCCAGCAATCCCATTACTGGGTAAATACCCAAAGGATTATAGATTATTTTACTATAAAGACACATGCACACATATGCTTATTGCAGCACTGTTCACAATAGCAAATACTTGGCAATGCAAACGCTCATCAATGATTGATTGAATAAAGAAAATGTGACACATATATACCATGGAATACTATACAGCAGTAAAAAAGGATGAGTTCATGTTCTTTGCAGGGACATGGATGAAGCTGGAAACCATTATTCTCAGCAAACTAACACAAGAACAGAAAACCAAACACTGCATATCCTCACTCATAAAAGGGAGTTGAACAATGATAACACATGGACACAGGAAGTGGAATATCACACACTGGCACTTGTCAGGGGCTAAGGGGTTAGGGAAGGGATTGCATTCAGAGAAATACCTAATATAGATGATGGAGTGGTGGGTGTAGCAAACCTCCATGGGGAGTGTATACCTATGTAAAAAACCTGCATGTTCTGCACTTGTATTTCATAACTTAAAGTATAATAAAAATAAAATAAAATGAAAGAAGCATAGATTTATGTTTTTGCAGTTAAGCTTCAAATCCTTATTTCTCTCTAGTTTAATAAAAATCCCCAGAAGAATCTTTTTAGTAATAACAGTCTTATATATCACAGAGAAATAGTGTTAGCTCTGAAAGATTTTGCTAGTAAAATATGAAAACTTTTCGTCGTGTAACTTAGCGTTGTTTTCAAAGCATTTTAAAACACTTTCATTGGATTATAAATTAGAAAAGAAGTTGATGTGTATTCTTAGTTTTGTTAGTCTAAAGTGCCTATATTCAAGTGCTTTATCCATTCTATGCCTACTAACTCTTGAACACATAATTTACATTTTATAACCAGTATAAACATGAACTGCATGTTTGGCTAACATTTTCAGCTCCATAGCCTGTGGGATATTTAGTGATTTTTAAACATATTTTACTTCCTTTGAGAGACTTGTCTGTTCTGTCACCCAAATAAGTAACAGAAACTTTGCAATTCTCTAAGCAAGGATTCCTACATTGTTATCCTGTTCTGAAAAGGTGACTGCAATTCTTCCATTTATTAGTTTAAAGTGTCTAGAGAGAGTTTTTGCTACTAACTATAGAAGCCATACATAACTTCCAATCACTGAAAGATTTTCTCATAAAAATGAGGTTATTGTTTAAAGAGAGGAATGGAAATTGAAATAAAGGAGTTCTCAAAAAGAGAAAAGAAAAAGAAAATAAAACAGAGCAACAGAAAAACAAAAACAAACAAACGATACTAAATAAATGATATTTCATTACATAAAAAAGCTTCGACATAGCAAAAGAAACAATCAGAACTAAACAGACAACCCACAGAATGGGGAAAAAATTGTGTAAACTATGCATCTGACAAAGGACTGATATCCAGAATCTAAAGACAATGCAAACAAATCTGCAAGGAAAAAAAAACAAATAATTCCACAAAATAGTGGACAAATGACATAAATAGACAATTCTCAAAACAAGATATACAACTGGCCAACAAACATATGAAAAATGCTCAACATCACTAATCATTAGGGAAATGCAAATTACAACTACAATGAGATACCACCTTACTCCTGCAAGAGTGGCCATTTCTAAAAAATCAGAAAACAACGGATATTTGGCATGGATGTACTGAAAGGGTACACTTAAACACTACAGGGTGGAATGTAAATTAGGAAAACCTCTATGGAAAGCAGTACAGAGATTTTTTAAAGTACTAAAAGTAGATTTACATTTCAATCCAGCAATCCTACTACTGGGTATCACCGTTCAATATATCAAAAACACACCTGCACATATATGTTTATTGCAGCACAATTCACAATTGCAAAGATGTGGAACCAACCTAAGTGCCCATTTACCAATGAGTGGATAAAGAAAATGTGGTGTATATACACTATAACACACTACTCAGTCATTAAAAAGAAAAAAAAAAAAACAATAAAATAATGTCTCTTGCAGCAACTTGGATGGAGCTGGAGGCCATTATTCTAAGTGAAGTAACTCAGAAATAAAACAAAAAGATGATTGTATGCTCTCACTTATAAGTGGGAGCTAAGGTATAAGTATGCTAAGGCATACACAGTGATATAATGGAATCTGGAGATTCAGAAGCAGGAGAATAAGAGGGGTTGGGAGAAAAAAACTTACATGTTGAATAGACTGCATACTACTTAGGTGACAAGTGCACTGAAATCTCAGACTTCACCACTATACAATTCATCAACGTACCCAAAATCACTTGTACCCCAAAAGCTATTAGAATGAAAAAAAAAGATAAATAAAAAGTAATACATAGTAAAAATAAAATAGTTCTCTAAATTAAAAAACTTGCCAGTATATCATTAATCTCAAACTACGCAACTGGTACTGCAACTAAATACTTTCATAAACGTTTAGAATGAAAAGACAATGAACTTTGGATACATTTCTAAAGTTCCATTTAAATGTAAGTCTTTTAAATCTGTGTTAAAAGAGTAGAGTTGGCTGGGCATGGGGGCTCACACTGGTAGTTCTAGAACTTTGGGACCCCAAAGCAGGTGGATCACCTGAGGTCAGGAGTTCGAGACCAGCCGGACCAACATGGAGAAACCCTGTCTCTAAGAAAAAATATAAATAAATAAATAAATAAATAAATAAATAAATAAATAAATAAATAGTCAGGTGTGGTGGTGCATGCCTATAATCCCACCTACTCGAGAGGCAGGACAATCACTTGAAAACGGGAGACTGAGGCAGGAGAATCACTTGAACCCAGGAGATAGAGGTTGCAGTGAGCTGCAATTGTGCATTTGCACTCCAATCTGGGCAAAAAGAGCAAAACTTTATCTCAGAAATCACACACACACACCCAAAAAAAAAAAAAAAAAAAAAAAAAACAGAAAACAGAGTAGAGGGTTTTAATGATTTTAATAATGAAGAACCTGGAGCACCTACTAATATTTTGCACAAATCAGAGGAAACTAAAAAGCCTTTATTTTATAATTTCTTTTTTTGTTGTTGTTTTAATTGTACTTTAGGTTCTGGAGTACATGTACGGATCATGCAGGATTGTTGCACAGGTACATACATGGCAAGATGGTTTGCTGCCTTCATCCACCCCCATCACCTATGCCTGACATTTCTCCTCACATTATTCCTTCCCTAGGCCCCCTCACAGACCCCATTGTGTGATGCTTCCCTCCCTGTGTCCATGTGTCCTCACTGTTCAACACTCACCTATGAGTGAGAACATGTGGTGTTTGATTTTCTATTCTTGTGTCAGTTTGCTGAGAATGATGGTTTCCAGATTCATCCATGTCCCTACGAAGGACAGAAATTCAATCATTTTTTATGGCTGTGTAGTATTCCATGAAGTATATGTGTCACATTTTCCTTGTCCAATCTATTAATGATGAGCATTTGGGTTGGTTCCAGGTCTTTGCCCTTGTAAACAGTGCTGCAATGAACATACGTGTGCATGGGTCTTTATAATAGAACCATTTATAATCCTTTGGATATATACCCAGTAATGGGATTGCTGGGTCAATTGGAATTTCTATTTCTAGATCCTTGAGGAATCACCACAGTGTCTTCCACAATGGTTGAACTAATTTACACTCCTGCCAATAGTGTAAAAGTGTTCCTATTTCTCCACATCATCTCCAGCATCTGTTGTCTCCAGATTTTTTAATGATCATCATTCTAACTGGCATGAGGTGGTATCTCAATGTGGTTTTGACTTGCACTTCTCTAAAGACCAGTGATAATGAGTCTTTTTTCATGTTTTTTGGCCTCATATGTCTCCTTTTGAAAAGTATCTGTTCATATTCTTTGCCCACTTTTGGATGGGTCTGTTTGTTTTTTTCTTGTAAATTTCTTTTAGTTCTGCTCTGATCTTAGTTATTTCTTGTCTTCTGTTAGCTTTGAATTTTTTTGGTCTTGCTTCTCTAGCTCTTTGCATTTTGAAAGTAGGGTGCTGATTTTAGATCTTTCCTAGCTTCTCATGTGAGCATTTATTGCTATAAATTCCCATGTAGACACTGCTTTGAATGTGTCCTAGAGATTCTGGTACGTTCTGTCCTTTTTCTCATTGTTTTCAAAGAACATCTTTATTCCTGCCTTCATTTCACTGTTTATTCAGTCAATATTCAGGAGCCAGATGTTCAGTTTCCATGAAGTTGTCTGGTTTTGAGTTAGTTTCTTAATCCTGAGTTCTAATTTTATTACATTGTGGTCTGAGAGACTGTTTGTTATGATTTCCATTATTTTGCATTTGCTGAGGAGTGATTTGCTTCTAATTATGTGGTCAGTTTTAGAGTAAGTGTGATGTGGTGCTGAGAAGAATGTATATTCTGTGGCTTTGGGGTGGAGAGTTCCGTAGATGTCTATTGGGTCTGCTTGCTCTAGGTCTGTGTTCAAGTCCTGGATATCCTTGTTGGTTTTCTGTCTCATTGCTCTGTCTAATATTAACAGTGGAGTGTTTAAGTCTCCACTAATATTGTGCCACAAGAGAGTCTAAGTCTCTTTACAGGTCGTTAAGAATTTACTTAATGTATCTGGGTGCTCCTGTATTGAGTGCATATATATTTAGGATACTAAATAAATATATATATATTTAGTTCTTCTTGTATTGATCATTTTACCATTTTGTAATGCCTTTCTTTGTCTCTTTTGATCTTTGTTGGTTTAAGGTATTTTTTTTCAGATACTGGGATTGCAACCTCTCCTTTTTTTGTTTTGCTTTCCATTTGCTTGGTAGATCTTCTTACAACACTTTATTTTGAGTCTATATGTGTCTTTATATGTGAGATGGAAATCCTGAATACAGCACACAGATGGATCTTGACCTTTTATCCAGTTTGCCAGTCTGTGTCTTTTGATTGGGGCATTAAGGCCATTTACACTTAATGTTGATATTGTTATGTGTAAATTTGATTCTGAAATAAATAAATTTTATGACTTTGTTAGAGATTAACTGAATACTCTATTGGAAAATCTCAATATTATATCTAATTTAGAAAAAATTTAATGTCAGTAATGTTCATTCAGCAAGAAAAGAGAGTGAATACTAATCATGAAGAATGTTGTGCATAACTAATAAAAGTACCTGTTAGCTTTGGAAGTCACATAGTGGCTGATCAATGAAGGTATCAAAAGAATTTGCTGTGGTTGTATTAAATTATTAATCCATATTAAATCATGACTGAGGAAAGAGCATAGCTTAGCTAGAGATTGCAAAAGAGAGAAAGTACAAACAAAACCAAAAAAGGCAAAAAAAATATATAAAGTTAATATTTCTAAAAATATTCAAACTATTTAAAATATTATTAAAACAGTTTACTTAAAAGTTGTTGCTACTATTAATATCACACACTGTGCTTTTCAATATTAAGAATACTATAATTTATTTAGAATATTAGAGTTAATTTTATAAAATTCTTATTTATAAATTGAGTCATGCACTAATTTTTATCTTCTCTGACAATCTCTGCATTTCAACCACTATTTATATCACTTATATTTAAAATAGTTATTGACATTGTTTGAATAAAATGTACTATCCTTGTTGTAAGGACAGGAGTAACTACTTCCAGATTCTTTACATGTCAGGGGTAAACCTGGAAATCTTTATCACTACTAATTTTAAAATATTTGGAATGTTTCTTCTGAAACTTAAGTACTTTAAATACAGAGTGGTTATAATTTTTTGATTGCGTGATCTATTGGAGAGAGATAAAACTTGTGTACTCATACCTGTCTGCCTGTTTTTACTCATTGAATTTGTTGACTATAATTTTGATTGCAATTTATACAACTCTGTGTGTATTTCCATTTTAGTCTTGTTATACTTTCCTGACCCTTAATTTTAAGTTAAAAATATCTGTGCACATTAATTAGCCCTTATGGTACTCACAGGAAGAACATTCATGTCTGAGCACTCACATGCTATTGATTACCCAGCTTATAGATTCACTAAACACAGGTTACCTGTAGTTTCATCAATTATGGCTGAGGTAGTAAAGCCATGTTACCTATTTTCTAGTTATTTTCAAGAAATTCCTACAGATGAGGAAGACATGATATCTGGCTTGAAAAATAAGATAAACCATTTATTGAAGAGACTATCTTTTCTACATTGTGTCTTCATAGCGGCTTGTCAAAAATTAGTTGACCTTATATTACTGAGTTTATTACTGGGTACTCTACTCTGTTCCATTGTCCTATATATCTGTTTTTAAGCTAGTAGTGTACTCTTTTGATTACTATTGCTTTGTAATACAACTTATAATCAGAAAGTGTATGCCTCCATATTTGTTTTTCATTCCCAAAATTGTCTGGGCTAGTCAGAATCTTCTGTGATTCCATATAAATTTTATTTTTTTTCAATTTCTTTGAAAAATTCAACTGTTGAAAGAGATTGCATTAAATCTGCATGTTGTTTTGAGTAATATGAACATTTTTACAATATTATTTTAATTCACAAATATGAGATATATTTTTATGAATTTGTATCTTTAATTTTTTATCAGTGCTTATAGTTTTTATGCTTTATAGCATACATATCTTTCACTTCACTTCTTTGGTTTAATTTCTCTTAGTATTTTATTCTTTCTAATGCTATTTTAAATGGGATTTTTTTCTTGGTTTATTTTTCAAATAGATTTTTGTAGGTATAAATAAAAGCAACTAATTTTGTATGTTGGTTTTGTATCATGCTACTCTGATGAATTCATTTATTTGTGTAACCACTTTTTGTGTGGAGTCTTTAGGGTTTTCTACGCATTTGTAAACAGGTTTAATTTTACTTTTTTCTTCCTGATTTGAATCCCCTTCATTTCTTCTTGTCTGATTTCTGTTGCTATTACCTACATATCTATGTTAAGTAAAATAGAATAGCCATCCTTACCATGGCTTAGACCTTAGAGAAAAAGCTTTCAGTTCTCTATTGATTACTATGATAGCTGTGTGTTTTTCATAAACAGCCTTTATAATGTTGAAGACAAATTCTTTCTATACTAACTATGTTAAGTAGAATAAAATGGTCATACTTGCCCTGGCCCAGACCTTAGAGAAAAATCTTTCAGTTTTTCTCTATTGATTACTGTGATAGCTGTGGTTTTTTCATACACAGCCTTTATAAAGTTGAGGACAAATTCCTTTGATACTTATTTAATTGAGAATGTTTATCATGAAAGGATGCTAAACTTTGTCAAATATTTCTCTGCATCAGTTATGGTAATCACTTGGTTTAAAAATTTTTTCATTTGGTCAAAACTTCATATTACATTAATTATGTATTTTAAACCACCCTTGTATATCAGGAATAAGTCCTATTTCATTATGGTGTATATCTACTTTTTAATATGTTGTTGAACTTGGTTTGCTAATATTTTATTGATAATTTTTGTATCTACATTAATCAGAGATATTGGCCCATAGTTTCCTTTTCTTGTGATACCTTTGCCTGACTTCGCTACCTAAATAATGCTGGCTGAGTTTGGAAGCATTCAGTCTATTTCTAATTTTTGGAAGAGTTTAAAATGTTTTGACATAAATTTTTCTTTTAGTGTTTGGTAGAATTCAGCCATGAAGCAATCTGGTACTGGAATTTTCTTTGTTAGAAGTCTTTTGATTAGTACTTCAATCTCTATTTGTTATTGATCTGTTCAGGTTTTCTATTTCTTCTTGATTTAGTCTTCGTAGATTGTATATTTTAAGTAATACATCCATTTCCCCTAGGTTATCCAATTTATTGTCATATGATTGTTTATAATAGTCCTTTGTGATCTTTTTATGCTTTTCCATATTTTAAATAAAAATAATGGCAATATGTATTTTATAAGGTTGTTGTAAAAATTTAATAATGTCTATAAAAAACCTTGAACCATAGCAAATGTTACCTGTTACCTGGTTATTAAAGTGCTTCTTTCATAATACGTGCTTATTTGCTACATGTTAATTAGTTAATTAGCTGATGCCACAGATTAAACTGTAATAATCAAAATAATTAAGAGACAGCAGACTATAGATTAAAATGAGCAAGATAATTTTTAAAAGTAATAAAATGATTGTTTTTGCCTTGGATCTGTGGAAAAAAACTAATGTTCTACTTGACTGCTAAAAATAAATCAAGTGTACTGATGGTTTTTACATGGGTAAAGAACATTAAAATGTTTTAAAATAATACTGACTTTGGGATTACAATAATATATTTGTCTAGATACATATATATGATATATATTATATCTATATTCATCTCTAAGCATCATAATATATTTTAAATCAATATGAAAAGTAAAACGCTTATCACAAACTATGACCACAACTGTCAGAAAAATCATGTCAATGATTCATCGTCTGAAATAATTAAGCCTATTTAGACTCAGACATGTTGTCGTAAATGGTATACATTCTGGAACTAATAAAGAGAAAATACAGTGATTAAATTTAGTGAAGCAAAATTTTCACAGTTTGAGATACCCATGTTGATTATACTGGCCCAGAGTAAGTAACCAGCTAGTTACTCAGTTTTCAATCAAAAGAGAGAAGACTGTTGGTTATCTGATTCCATCTGTTTATTTTTAAAAATGATAATAAAAAGCAAAATTGAGCTTCCTCAAATGTGGAGCAATAGTTTCTTGTCACTCCTGTACTGAAAGAAACAGGTAGTTAGTAGGCAAATGACTTCCTACCCTCAGAGTTAGAATTATATTTCGTCTTATCACTCTCCTGCATATGAATTCCTCCTTTCTAGTTATAATAGTCAGTGTGGGATATTTTTGAAACTTTTTGTAGACTACACTCATATCATTCCCAACAGACTTGCTTATTCTGAACATAATAGGTAACATTCTAATCAGTGAAGAGTATATTTCTTTCTATTCATTAATACGGCAAATGTGTTCTGCCTGTAACTGTAATCAAGTGAAATGTTGGTAGTTGAAAGTGAGAAAAAAAAGTAGACGGCCTCCCAAGTTGAAGTGCTAGAGAACAAAATCTGATAGCTAGCTTAGTTCTTCCATTTTCGGGCTACCTAGGTTTCTCAGGCAATAGATAGGAAACTAGAAAATAATTAAATAAATATGTAGAGACAATTTAAAGGTAAAAGTGGAAAAAATCAATGGATAAGCACCTGGTTAAAATTAGCTTGATAAAAGTCAATACTAGAAGGAAAACAGTGGAATTTGATGTCATACAATAAGGAAACAGCACATAAGAAATATGTATAACATTTAACATGTATATATTATATATACTAATCTATGAAACATGTAGAAGTATATTTCCTTTAGTTTTCTCTCAGGTTGTTAAAGACAATTAAGCATTTTAACAATAAAAGAACTGATTCATTAGTATATTAGTTACTAATAAATGTATGTGTGTGAGATGTAATAAATGGTAAATGTCATGTGAGCTATAAACTATTTTCATAGGACAGAATTCCATGTACACATGACTTTATGTACAATTTTAGCAAGGCTGCAGATCATTGGAAGCCTGTTTCTGAAGCTTCCATGGTCCCAGAAAGCCTAAGTTAAGAAATCTCACAAAAGCTATAGCATGTGGCTAAGAAAATCCTTATCTATTATCCTCTCTTTGAACAAACGTGCTGTGTAGGTGGAGTAGAACTATTTTTATTGCTTAGTAAGTATATTTTAGCATTTTGCAGGCTGAAAATACCCAGCATTATCATGTCAAGTAGGGCTGTTTAATCACTGGCTCTTCTTTCAAGGTATGTACCTGTGACTCAATGCCCTAACTTTTCCTTAAAAGATAACTGAATTAGTCACAGGCTATTCAAGGGCAGAAGACTTTCTCTCATTTTCAACATACAGAATATGGTACCCAAAAAGTCACCTTCAAATAGAGGATAAATGGAGGATCACCTTATACATGTAAAGTCATCCACCAATGCAGTTATAAATGTAAGCTCATTTTTACCAAAAAAAAAAAATGAAGAATATTTGGGGAAGTTTGGGGTAGAGGTGAGAAGTGGGAACATGTCTATAGGATCAGATTCATCCCTGTATAGTTAAAAACTGAGAAATGTGTGTGACTTCATGTCTGTATAAAACTTCTAAGTACATTGTAACATATGGGACAGGGAAAAAACAGTGATTTCAAGGCAGACATCCATTATGATATTATCATCTCTATTGCGCTATTTTCCAAAGAGTTTCTTAGATTGTCTACTTGCCTTCAGGGAGGAAATTTAGGCTTAGAAAATGTGAGATATTCATTCAAAGTCACACATTTATTCTGAGCAAAGAGGGGATCCTTAGATTTTTATTAGATATTTCAACCAAAAATGCAGGATTTCTGTGGATATGTATCCGTTACTGAATATAGATTTATAGTGAATTGCTTTGAAACATTAGTAGTTTTTTAACAGATTTGAGGAATACCTTTGACAAACATTGATCTTCCCTATTTCCCTCATCCCTCAGTAATGGCTATCACAGTTCAGAACTACTCCAACAGACCCATCATTCTGTCAGGAGAAAAAAAAAAAAAAGATGTTCCCTAATGACAATGAAATATAACAAAATATGGTAACCCATTAATAGAAAATCGAAAATATCCTTGTGAACAAACTTAAAAGTTTAATTAAAAATGCATGTTGTTGTTGGCATTACAATAGTTTATATTTTTTCTATTAAGAAAATAATCCCTTTGATTTATGAAAACAAAACATTAACTGAAGAACAGTCTTGGAAACACACTTAGATATTTCAGACAGTTTCCTTTAACTTCTGTTACGTTGAAAACTTTTAGGAACTATTTTTAGAGATCAAATGAGCATCACTTTGAAAAGCTCAGCTTGATTAAGAACAGACAACACACATATAGAGAATAAAAGGAATCACTCACTACTTTTGTGAAATTCTTCAGGGACTTCACTCCAGGTAGACAAATGTGGAAAGGGAGTTAAAGAGGATTTTAAACTTAGATGTTTGGAAAGCCTTTGACAAAATTCTTTACAGTCATGTAAGATCAGTGGAAAGGATCAATGAAACTAATAGTAAATTGGCTCACCATTCTGAACAATGATTTATGGAAAGGAAACAAAGATACTAGAAATAGGTTTTTGTGTCCAAACAAATTTTTAAAATTCTGCTTCTTCATAGGTCAGAGAAAAATGTCCAACTTTCTAAAAAAAAAAAAAATAGATTTTTGTTTGAGATATGTTTTTAACCATGCATTTTACAATAAATGAAATCAAGTGAAAGTTTATATAACATTTAGTTGATGACAAATAGAGTGTGTGATTATATTTGGGATTTTTGTTTTTAAAATGATAGCAGATTTTAGGTAAAATATCTTAACAATATATTGATACATACCATAGAAAATCTTAAACTAGCACTAAGAATTGGTCACTCAAAACCTCATATTTAAGATTATCACAAGAATTTTCATTACTTATTTTACTCTAATTGCAATAACATGAATACAATTCCCTTTGTTGTTTAAGACAAAGGAAAGTCAACTGATTTAACAATAATAAGAAATCAAGAGCCAAGTCACAGGGATTCTCTCTGTCTGGTTTAATAGTTTTACTCATAACAGTACCATACCTAACATTAATTCCTCAATAAATATCTGAATAAATAAATAAGTGACCTAAAAAACAAGATGAAATAGCACTAAAATTGGAATGAATCATTGAAATATCAATCCCTTGCATTAGGGACTAATTGGATTTACCATTTTGTCTCTCTATCTACCTATTTCATATTAATATTACATAATCATTTTCATAAGGCAGATTCATTTGTGGAAGACAAAAGAGCAGGAACTCAAAAAAAAAAAAATGTTCTATTTCTAAGCACCCCTTTACAAGAAGGAAGGAGAATGCTCTCTAGCCAGGGACCAACTCACAACAGTTCCTTTATAACAAAATAACAGTATTTAAAAAAAAAATGAATAAATTTTTCAAGAGTTATTTTTGAATTAGCAGTGGAGTAAATGCCTCCAAATTCTCAGATAGAGAATATGAGACACTGTGTCACTCAGCAGGGTATGGAAAAAAAATTCACATTATAAGTACAAAATATAAAATGGTTATTTGGAGGAGTACTAATGATATGTCTTAAAGAAGTCACAGCTGTGTGTTAAATTCATCACTGACGATATACAAAAAAAAATAGAGTCTTTGTCCAGGACAGAAAATGTTGAAATTATATAGGAGTTTCAGTACTTAACCAGTAAGTAAATCATTAAAGATTACTCCTTTTTTGTGGGATAAGATTTTAGAATGTTATGTTTTGTAATGAGAATGTTACCACTGAAATTGTGATATAATAAAGATAATTCATATTAAATGCTTTTGGATCTTAACATACCAGGCATTATACGGAGTATTTCATGTGCCTTCCCTCATTACTCCTCAAAAAACTTTGGGCAACTATTCCTTTTATTATTCACATGCAACACCTAAAAACAAACTGAGCAAGGAAGGTTTGGAAGGGAGATTTATTTTCAAGTTCTAACTATGATCCCATGTTTTTACCCTCTATGCTATACTACATTGACATTTTCTGTTAAAAAGTTAGAGGAAATTAGCACAAAGAGCATACCAGTTATATGTGGACTTGTATAAGCTACAAATTTTGATGAACTCTTGAAAGATGCCTTCAAATAGTTATAGCCTTCAAATGACTTCAGATTCCAATGCACATCAGAGGGATTCAGATGAATGCAGAAATCATGATGAACCTTGTGTTCTTACAAAGGTAAAACTACTAGAACAATAACAATGAGGTGGTACATCACTTTCCCTGGGTATCTTAGGGAAAGAAAAACCTTCAAGATATAATGTCAAGGTTGTTTTGAATGAGAGTATGACTTTCCATTTTCTATTTTCTCTATTTTTTATTTTTATTCACTATTATTTTTGACACCAATTACTAAATAGGCTGTCTCTATTTTCCATTTATTTGTCTTTTTTTTATTTTCCATAAAGTTAAATACAAAGTCACATTAAGGTAGACAGATTATATTTAAGATCCTTTCTCTTATTGTCCAGTATAATGATAGAAATACAATATCATCACATATTGATAAGAAAAACCTTATTTCTTCTGCCCATCCAAAATACCAAAATGAACTAGGAAACATGAGGTAAGATATCAGAACCAGCTTCAGAAAAAAAAGAAAAGAAAGAAAGAAAGAATACCTTAGCAGATGACTGAAAACTTTATCAGCTAAGGTATTCTTTTATTTCCAGGTCTCTCTCACAGGCATTATTTCTACTCAAGTGAAAAGAGGAAAGCATTTAGAATACTTGTTTACTTATTCATTGATTTGTTCATTCATTTTACTAAAAATATAGTTATTGAGTGGTGATTTATGCTTTGCACTATACTAGGTGCTAGATAAGTAAAATGATAGGCAAATATACTTTCATTTCGGGCTTTTTGCATTTCTAGATGCCTTTAGTTATCAGTAGGACTCAAGCAGGCTGGTTGGCTTGACACTGGCTGATGTCCTTGGTAGCATCCCTCAAAAGACATAGCATGTCACGAAAAACACAGTTAGAGAATTCAAAAAGATCTGTTTTTCTTTCTTTTTTTTTTTTTTTGTCTACTCCATTACTTAAAACATGGCCTTAAGAAAAATTTCTAGCTATGTCAGCCTTTAACTTTCTTGCCTCTGAAATAGATGTAATTGTTATACCATTTTGTGAGAAGTCAGATAAATCATGTATATCAAAGGTTTTACTTTAATATTACACAGAAGGCAGTGAATAAATGCATTCACCTGATACCTCACTCACCTATTTAACATCTCCTGAGTGCCTACTAATTGCACGGCACTCTGCTGGCCCTGCACATAAAAAAAGTATAGTGTAAAGGTGTGGCATCTGCTCTCTTAGGCTCACAGTCAAATTAAGAAAACAGAGAGGGGAGGGAGGAACAGTGGAGGGGTGGGAGGTTACGGAGGGATAACATGGGGAGAAATGCCAGATATAGGTGACAGGGGGATAGAGGCAGCAAACCATATTGACAAGTATGTACCTATGCAACAATCCTGTATGATCGGCACATGTACCCCAGAACCTAAAGTACAATAAATTAAAAAAAAAAATTAAAAAAAAAAGTGACTCATCATATAACTGCCTCATAAAATATTCTATTTATATCATCCTTAGTGCTAGTGGTTATCTAAGGCATAGATAGATTAGGAGATAAGGGACAGGAGAGAAATACGGATTAAAGAAATGACACAGGACTTGTTTTTCTCTTAAGTAGCATCATCATTTTCTGTTGCTGCTGTGACAGATTACCAAAAATTTAGTGGCTTAAAACAACACAGATGTATTATCTTACAGTTTCGTAGTTTAGAAGTCTGATACATCTCTTACTGTGTCCAATTGCAGGTGTTCGTAGCACTGCATTCCTTTCTGGAGGCATTCTGAAGGAGAATTTATATTCTGTCTTTTCTAGCTCCTGGAGGCTCTCCTTGGCTTTCTTTGATTTTCTTTAGCATTCATTTCCCTCTGACCTGTAAAGTCAGCAATGTCAAGTCTACTCTTTCTGAGGCTGCCCTCTCTTTGATTCTCCCTTCCGATTACTTTTTCCACTATTAACAACCCTTGTGATTATATCGTGTCCACCAGCCTAATCTAGAATAATCTCATTTATTTTAAAGTCAACTAATTAGCAACTTTAATTTTATCTGCAACCTCAATTTCTCTTTGCCATAAAAGGTAACATAAGCATGATAAACATGAGTTCTACTGATTTAGATGTGGACATCTCTGGGGATGAAGAAGGGGAGAAGGAATTATACTTAAACTTTTAAAAATCTCTTTAACTGTAGTCTAAATAGATTGAAGGAAAGGCAGCCTGGACATGGAGTAACAAATTATCAGGCTGATGCAGTGGTACAAAAAAAAAAAAAATTAAAAAAAATAAGATGATGATGACTTGTTCTAGGGGAGGAAGTGAAGTAAGAAAAATACAATAAGAAGTTTTAGAAGAGTCAATTAGTTTTGATAATTGATTTACAGGTGGTGACTACGGACTGAAAAGGGAGTGTTAAATATGAATCCCAGGCTTCTGGATCTAGCAGTTGGAGGAGGAAAATTTCATCTTTGAAATACTGACCACTGGAATGAACCTTCTTTTTGAAGACAATATGGTAAATTCAAATCTGTGTTAAATTTGATGTACCAATTAGATTAAATAAAAATGTTATTTAACAATGAAATATGCAGATGTGGAACTTTAGTAGTCAGGTTTCTCTAGAGGGACAGGATAGATGGATAAAGAGGCGTTTATTAAGAAGCATTAACTCACAGGATCACAAGGTCCCACAATAGGCCATTTGCATGCTGAGGAGTAAGGAAGCCAGTTGGAGTCCCAAAGGTGAAGAACCTGGAGCCCAGTGTTCCAGGACAGGAAGCATCCAGCATGGGAGAAAGATGTAGGCTGAGAGGCTAAGCCAGTCTAATCCCTCCATGTTCTTCTGCCTGCTTGTTAGTCTGGCCGTGCTGGAAGCTGATTAACTGGTGCCCACCTGGACTGAGGGTAGATCTGACTCTCGCAGTCCACTGAGTCAAATGTCAATCTCTTTTGGCAACAACATCCAAGACACACACAGGAACAATACTTGGCACTCTTCAATCCAATCAAGTTAACATTCAGTATGAAGCATCACAGAAACCAAGCATATTAATATGAAAGTTGTCAACATGATGATAATAAATGAAATCACAAAAATAAATCTGGTCACCTGCAAAGAAGGTAGAACATTGAAAGCCGAGAACAAATAGATGCTCTAAATATCTACCAACACTTAAATTATGGGGAGAAGAGTATGAACTTTGTAAAAAGACAGTAATAAGTTGCATATTTATAGGAGAAAGCCAGAAAAATAAATATTTACAGAGAGAAGACTTCCAAGAGTACAAAATGTTTCAAAGCTCAAGGTAGATGAAGACAGAAAAATTTGCTGAAAATTTTTTTTTTGGGGGGTAAATTCTACTTACACTTTATGTGAGCCAAATATAGTGCAAAATATTAGTTAGAAAAAGATGAAAGGAGCATTAAAACCTTGCTTAATAAACTCACATGCTAGTGAAAGCAACTCTACCTCAATGTTCAGTTCAAACCTAAGGTGACAACTGAGATGAAGTTGTACTTGTAGGATGCAGTGAGAGTGAAGAAGAGAAGACATGTAGCAAAGACCAAAGAGAAAACCCACTGTGAGTTTTGAGATATTATATAATTCAGGTCAGATGAAGAAAATTATCTCCAGACAAAAGGACCATCATAGGTAAATACATGAAGAATCTGTAACTGAATTTAAATTGTCAGGAGTTAAATTTTCAGTTGGATTGAGGTAGGTCACAATATGTAGGACTTTATTCTGAAAGCTATAGAGCTTAAGTCTTAACTTTAAGTGATGAAGAACAATTGACAGATTGTAAAAGTTGCTGTGAAATGAATTAGTACAGTTATAAGTGTAGATGGCTTTGAGAAAGCCCATCGTAGTAAGGAGATGTAGGAGGCTCTTGGTATAATACTTGCACGG
Source organism: Saguinus oedipus (assembly GCA_031835075.1). Taxonomy (NCBI): domain Eukaryota; kingdom Metazoa; phylum Chordata; class Mammalia; order Primates; family Cebidae; genus Saguinus; species Saguinus oedipus. The sequence goes on along the minus strand of CM063171.1, from coordinate 62,176,288 downwards.
TAATATGAGAGCCTTTAAAAGAAAAAAAATAGAATTTAGAAACTTTCACAAGATGAAAACCAGCAGAATGAGATTAATTACTTTTGGAGAGAAGGGAAAAACAGATTTAATATGGCTCTCAATTTTCTGATTTGGGCAACAAGGTAGAAGATATTAACATTAAATGAAAAGGGAATAAAGGAGGAAGTCCAGGCTATTATAGGGTGAAAAATGAGATCAATTATAGAAATGTTGGGTTTAACATTCCTGTGGATTCAGTAATGTCAAATTTAAAGACAAGTTAGCAACGTCCAGCAAACATATAGACATCTGTTTCAAGGGAAAGGACAGGGTTTGTGACAAGAATAAAAGTAATTCCCCCACCCACAGAATATATATGGCAGGAGAAGAATAATGGGCTTGGTATGGAAACTTTCAGGAATTCCAGTATTCAAATAACTGTTGGAGGAAGAACTAGAAAAAGAAGGCAAGCAGCCAATGGTCAGAGAAATTGGAAAAGGATCAGCAAGAAATGGTGTTTTTAAAGGCCCAAGTAGGAAAGAGTTTTAGGAGGAGAGAGGTGATCAGCACTCCTTGTGGAGATATGAGCAGGAGAGACAAAAGAGGTACACAGTTTTGAAGCATACTTCTTCTGTCATCCATCTGAGGACCTGAAAAGAAAGATGGTTTAAATGCTTAATTTGACAGTAAAACAAAACAAAATCAAAAGTACAACAAGGACAACAATAACAAAAACTCTCAGGAAACTCATTGTTTTTTAACTAGTAAGTGTTTCAATTATAATAAACAAGTATCTAAGTTGTCAGAAGAGCATCAAGTGTACCATTTGCCAACATTGTATGAGAATAAAAGGATATGGCCCAGGAGACCTGATCAAGTGTTTGCAGAGAATGAGGAAGTAAATGAAGCAAAGGCAGTGGGAGTCTGTTACCTACATCTCAGCAAGACATTGGATAAATTGTTATATAAGATGCAACTAAGGAAAAAACAAGGATTTTGAATCAATGCTGTAACAAGCTAGGAAAAAGATGAGTGGATGTCGAGATTTACAGCAAGTGCTAGCAAATTGTGTTTGAAGGAGGAAGCAGCAGGATTCCTTTGAGCTTAATGCTATTATGTATTCCACTTAATACCATAAAACAATTGTGAGAAAAGAACCACAGTCAATGCTGGCACTAATGTGAGCTCTTGTTGGCAGCATCAACAGTTGTGATTGACTGTCTAAATTAATTCCAGTTAGACTGTGTTTCTGTAGACCAGATCATCTTAAATTATAATATTGTGATTTTTATCTTAAACATGGATCCATAATGTAACATAATCAATAATTGTTCTCATTTAATAAACAACTAGAAAACAACAATGTTCTTATAAAAATTTTAAGAGGCAAATATAGAGGATGGTTGTCATGTCCTGAGAGTTTGATTCTGGAGATAGCAAAGGAATCAACTTAAAATAGTGTTTCTCAGATGTGAATAAAATAAAGGCTGGGGAAATAATCCAAGTAATCATTATATAATGAAGTTAAGCTGGAAAGGACAATATTTGTAAAAGCCAGAAGAATGGAAACCAGAAAAATCAAGTAAGAGGGGCTAGAGAATTTTCATGAGGATTAGTAAAATTTTAAACTCAGATATTTGTGTTCTAAGATCAGTGTCCCTTTCAATATTTTACATTTATTATCTAAATCTACATCTTAAAACATTTTGTACTGTTATATTTTGACCTTTTAAAATGACACTTTTTGTCCTTGTCTGAATTAAATTGTGTAAATTATCCCTCAAACCTATTCCTGCCATCATTTTCCACAAATCTGTAAGTAGCATTACATGCCCCCAGTAGATTAATGCTTTTTTGTCTTCATTTTAGTTTTTCCAAAGCTCACATCAAATAACTTGATCCATATATTTATTCATTATTTAATGAAAGTCTACCTTGCACTAGGCATCATTCAAGATCTAGAGAATTCAGCATTGAAAAAATAAATCTCTGAAGTCCTGCGTTTATATTCCAGTTAAAAAGAAACTAGTAAACACACACACACACACACACACACACACACACACACACACACACAAAAACATGGCTGGTGCTAATAAACACTATGATAAACATATTTGAAAGACTAATATAGAAACTTTTTGATTGGGATGAGATTTTGACAGTGTTAAGAGAAGGTCTCTTGCTACTTGAACAGGAACCTGTCTGCAGTGATGGAGTAAATTATGTGGATATCTGAATTAAGAACTTTCCAGATGAAGTTAAACCTACAAAGGCACTGAGGCAGGAGTATATCTTGTCAACCAGAAAAATGGCAAGGAGGCTCTTGTGGCAGGAAGTAAGCATGGTGGAAAATGGAATAAGAAAAATACGAATGAAGTGGAAAAGTGAATTTATGTAAAATATTGTGGGATATGATTAGAGCTAAAGACTGGATTGTATTGGTAAAAGGAAAACCACTGATTGTTTTTCAGCAGAAAAGTGATATGATTTAAATGTTGCTTTGAAGAACCTTCTCCAGCTACTGTATGGCAAATTAACTTTAGATTGGCAAGAGTAGAGGTAGCGAGTTAGCGAGGTCAGTTTAGGCATACCAGTGTTAACAGTTTGTGTGGCTTTCCATTAGCTTACATTCGAAGTGCATCTTTTACTCTTACTTCTTATCAAAATTTCCATACCTTGGTCAGTCACCATTAATTTCTCACCTGAAATAAAAATCAAATATCTTAGGGTGATACAAAAGGATATGGTGTCTTGGTTACAACTCTTAAGTCTTTACATTTGTTAGTGTATTTTGCAGGAATCATGAGGTTCCTGAATCAAAGAACAGATTGATGTCTACTCACAGAGCATCTTAGCTCTGCTTGCCTCTACATCAATTACACAAGGGTCTAATGTCATTTGTACATGCAGATGGGGTTTGCACCACAGGAGAGGAGTCCCAAAATTATGATACTGAAACCTGAACATAGAATGGCTGACACATTTGCTTCTCCTTCCCTCCAGAGAACAGAACAGAAGGGATACTTTGTAATGTAAATGAACTCCCGTGAAGAGCAGCAAAAATCTTTACCTTGCCACTCTGGAAGGTAAGCATGTGACCAACGGAGGAAAGAGAACAGTTAATATCTCTTTGGAGGGCTCTGGGACTGCTGTTCAGATGTTTTTTAACTCAGACATCAGTGCTCTTTGTTCAGAAAGCCCCAGCCATGCAGAATTGTAAATATATTCATTAAGCTTTGTTTGCTGGCCACATCTTTAATTGCCTTTCTGTATTTTCCCATCATTCCTTATGCTCAGCAACTACCACTGTACAGTCCCTACTATGTGAGGGCCTTTGCCATGGTTGCTGCTGAAATGCAATCTCCCTCAGATCTTCTTGTGGCTTTCTCCCTGATTTCATTCAGATCTCAGCTCAAAGTCAACCCCACAGAGAAATCATCACTGCTTACCCTATGCAGCAAAGCCTTCCCAGAAACCCACTGTCCAACCCTACTATATTTTATATCTACCTGAAATTTTATTGGACATTTGTTTATTTTTGCCTGCTCAAACAATGTAAGTTCTAGTGTAAATGGATTTTACCACGTTAGTCATATCAATATTCCCATACATAGGAATAGTAACGTATGAAATAATCAACCTCAATGTGTGAGTGTCTATCTTGTGTTGCACAATAGAGCAGGAGCTGTATCTTATTTTTTAAACAAATTGTTACTACACCTTTATCAATCTGCGGTTGTATAACTTTTCACAATCGAGGAAATGAATGCTTAGGCTAACACTCCCAAGCAAAATGGCTAGCATGTAAAAAGTAAGTTATTACTTAGTTCTGTTCAGTAGTGCTCTTCTCCATTAACATTATAGCTCTAAAAAACATACTCAGCTATAGAGCTAGACAGTTATCTCTACAATATATATTATATCTTTATCTTATAGAAATATTAAAATCTCTATACTACATTGGTATCAGTCTCTATAGAGATAAGTGATAATATAACATATATGAGATCTTTATATGGATACTGTCTTGATACTTTTTTTTACTTAGCAGCAATTCCTGTATCATTGCTAGTGAATATATAAAATAAAACAACTATAGAGTAGTTAATCACCTTTGTGAAATGTAATTTAGCAGACCGTTTTCTTTGAAATTTGAGTTGTTTGTTTCCCACAAATATTTATGTATGGTTTTGTTTCATCCAGTGACACGAAGGTCTGAAAATAAACTAGGCTATAAATTTATGCTCCCAAACAACTTTTGAGTTCTGATTTTTTTTTCCATTTTGATTTACCTTAGGGTAAAAGCATCAATTAACAAATATAAACATGGCAATCTGGTGGATGGCTATATTTTTCATTTTAATTAATAGTCTGACATTATATTTTCATACAGCGTTGAGTGTATTATTCAGATTTCTGTCTGTCTTGAGCCTGAGTAGAGGGAAGAAGTTTATTTACTGTGATAGAGGACAAACACATGACGGAGAAGATACATTTGACAGTGGCCATGGTGGTATTAGCCTGGGACATGTTAACTTTCAGATGCCTGCAGGGTAGTTACTGAAAACGTAGAAATTGCAGTTACCTATATAATTCTAGAATTAAGGAAAAATATGGACTAAAATATACAATTGTTAATTGCATAAATGTTAAAGGCATAGTAATCAATAAAATTACCCAGGAGAATACATAAAATAAAAAGATAAATCCTGTTACTGAAGGTTTGGGACAGTAATACTTATAACACGAAAAGAGCTATAGATACCATCAAGGAAGAATAAGAGGAGTGACTTGAAAAATAGGGAGAGACAATGAGAGTGTGACTTCATAACACCCAAGCCAAAGGACAATTTCAATATCAGTGGAGTATCTGATAGTGTAAAATGTAAAGTCAAATAAGATAAAGATAGAAAGGTGTGTAATGATCTCCGCAGCAAGGATATTCTTGACCATTAGCTTAAACACAACCTTTTCAGTGGATTGGGTAAGACAGATGCCAGCCCACAAGTTCTGGAGTGTATTGGAGGTGAAAAAAATAGACACAGTAATTACAGGCATTTTTTTTCAAAAAGTTGTCTGTGAAGGAGACTAATTGAGAGAAAAAGAACCTTGGAATGTAGAAGAAATGGGATCCAAAGTGAAGTGAATTTTAAAAGGAATCTTATTTCTCTCCTAACAGGAAAGGAGAATAAAAGAATAAATGAACAAATGATTACAGAGAAACAGAGACAATGGTTTGGAGAATCTGAAAGACAGAACGGTATATATTGTAAAGCCTGCGGGCTGGGTTCTACTACACCATAAACTATGCATTAGATCATATAAATATAGGCTTTTTCCTTAACCTTCACTCAAGTAGAACTCCAAGATATTTATGCATGAACAGCCCATAAAAATTATATTCTTGTGTAGTTTATTTTCTGAATGTCTATATTGTGTAATATAAGAAACACAATCACCTGCCTGTCAGTCAAAATTGGATTTCTATTCTTTTTCCAGAATTTACAGTTTGTGTCTTTCATCCTGATATTAAGCTTACTTGAAAATTGAAATCATATTACCTACATCAGTGGCTGTCAAACTTTTTTGGTAAAGAGCCAGATCATAAATATTTTAAGGTTTGCTGGTCGTTTGTTGAGTTGTACATATTCAATTTCACGATCATAGCATGACAGCAGTCATAGACAATACAAATTAATGGGCAAGATGGCAGTCCAGTAAAACCGTATTTACAAGAAGATGGCAAGCTGAATTTAGACCAGGGCAGCATTTTGTCAGTACCTGACCTACAAAATGGTAATTAAAATGAGATTGAACATACATAATCTACAGAGTGGTGTTAAGCATATAATAGAACTTCTGGAAATATTAGATATTTTAACATGTTTCACAGTGTTTGGGCTTTTCATTTCCTTAAGAAAAAGAAATAAGGGATGGGAATTAATATTTTAGAGCTCATAATTTTCAGCAGCACATTTATATTTCTGACACAAATGTGTTTAGGTGTGCTGTGAGTTTGTTAATCTCCTCAAAATACTCAAATGTTATTTTTATCATATTTGTACATATCATGTAAACCATCTGAATTCATTCTTATTTTTGTGCATTGATGTTTATTCATGGCATCTACACCACAAAACTCTCTGTATTGACTATAAAATGCAGCATGAACCTTCACTTCCTGTTAAATCATCTCATTTGACCTGATTTTGTCTTCAATTGTGTGTTGTTTCCATTAAGTGAATATCTTTGTTTTGCCCAAAAATGTAAAATAGATTTGTATTTTTATTTAATTAACATTTATTTGGGTATAATATACTTAGTAATGTAGATGGAATGTATGTTTATTTTCTTAAATATTTTTGTTGGTATCATTTTTAACTACTATTATGTTAAAATATGCACTATATACGTTTATAGTGTATATGTATATAGTATGGTGTTAAAATATGAAAGTAAATACGATTGATTTTTAAGATGTCATTTTTTGCAGCTTACTACTTGAATGAATTATTGATTGTTGGCTTTTCTAAGTGACTCTATATTTCTAAGATACTTTTAATAACTTGAAAATTATGGGTTATATGACATTTGTAATCATAACCTGAACAGATTATGAATTGGCAGATGATAGACTAATGTCAGGTATATAAAAAATGCCAGTCCTGCTTTTTCCTATTTGTTCATTTACACATATGTACCTAGAATTATCTTTGATCCAAAATATTTTTGAAAATTTTCTTGTCTTGTCCATAGTTAAATTATTTTTTGGTTAAAATTAGAAATAGCCATGAATCTCAACATATTAAAAGTAAATAGAAAAGTAAGAGCATACTTGTCTGCTCTCCCCTTATATACTTGTCATGTTATTGAAAAACATTCGGTGTATTTTCGAAGCATAATTTCATTTCTTAAACAAATATATAAACATTCTAGCACTTTATCATGAAATTTTGATTTTTTGTGTTCTTTAGAGGCTGAGGACCTTACTCTGGCATCCTATACTTCATTGTTTTCTGCTATTACACACATCTCTTTAAAGCTTTTATTTTAGTTGTTCTTTTATGTGTGTGAGAATCTGAAGAATAAATATTTTGTCATGATCATTTTTATAGTTCTTAGTCATTTGGAGAATGCATCAGAAAGAACCATAGATCAATATATACATATATGAGATAATTTATATAATTGTTATAGCATAAATAGTTGGTGTCCTCCTTTCAATTTTTTCCAGGCTTTGGTAATATGACCATGTTTTCTGGAACTGAATACCATAGACCGGGTGTTCATTCATACCTGTGATTAGCTGTCCCAAATCATTTTCACACTAGTTCCTGCCAAGAAGTATTGCATTGGTTCTAGGTTCCATAGGCTTGAAAACACAAGGTGGCGTTTCATTCAGGCTCATGTAGCCTTCTGAATTTTCATAAGCAGATTTAAGTCCTATTAAACTTAGCTTCCTACTTGATAAAGCCTATTTCTTTGCAGTTAGTGATCATACAGAACTGGCACACTTAATGCATTCATTTCATGAGAATATCTTTAAACATTGTAACAGACAAGACCTGTTGAAAAAATCTTTGAAAGAAATAATATTTTTGATAATTTTCTGTAAGAAAAAAATTATTTCATATACTATTTAATAATAACCAATATTTATTTGCTGTTATACCAGATTATGAGTTAAATTTATCATCTCATTTAATTCTCAAAACAACGGCAGTATGTAAATCCTATTACGATTTCTACTTTAACAATTAAAGTCAACACCACCACCGCCAATACCTCAAAAAGCTGTGGTTTTTAACCTCTAGTCCCTGATCTTTGCCAAGGGAGCTGCTGAAGCTAAAGTATATATTAGATTTCTCCAATAGGTTTATTCTAACACAAGAAATATCACTTCAGACCTTTGTTTGTATTTACCATGATTGCATTTTTAAATAATGTTGATAACACTAAATAGTTGATCCAATGTGCATAAACCCAGGGGAAAACTGCTGTATACTTAAGTCCTGGTAGGAGAGAACAGTTGAAATTCTCCTAGGCCTCAACCCAACTTGTTTGTGTTGCTATCATAGTTGGTGCTGTTTTAATTTTACAGTAATCTTATAACATGCAATTGAGTTATTTTCTTCACTTTGACATCTTTGCAGAAATGTCAGTGTGAGTTTTCATGTCATACCAATAAAAAAGGAATGAAGACATATATTTTTATTATTCATAAACATCTTTTCTGTGGTTTGCTTCATTTTTCTTAACCTTTTTTCTGCTTCTATTTGATGTCCTAATTTTTTATTTCATCTTTCATTAAATGTATTTTCTAAAATAGCATTAAACATGGTTTGGAATATCACATGATATATATATATATGTGTGTGTGTGTGTGTGTGTATTTATATATATGTAAATATATACACATAAAATATCAGATGATATATATGTTATATGGATATATCAGTTATTAATCATATTGTCATATATACACATATATATTTGTCATTATTTAAAATACATATGTATCATATATGTGTATATTATATATGCATATGTATATATTCATACATATATGTATACATAAACTACACACATATGTAACATATGTCACATATGTGTGCATGTTTACATAGAAATATAATGTGATATATATGTGTATGTGATATATACACATATAATATATGTATATATCATATATACACATATAATATATGTATATATCATATATACACATATAATATATGTATATATCATATATACATATATTTAACTATATACATGTATGCTATATATCATATGTATATATGATACATACATATATGTATATATAGTTCTCTGAAGATTATAGAATAAAATCCTATTTGACATCTGCCTTATTGGCATATGATTGCCATGTTGTCACAAATTTCTCATGAAAATTATAATCTAAAACATTAGCTATTATGGCAAATATTAAAATTTAAAAATATATTACAATAGGCTATAGATCATTTAAATTTTCTTAACAAATATTGGATTCTAGCTAGAATTTCTATATTTTTCAATATTACCTACATGAATACCAATAAACCTTTATTGCCTTTTTTCTGATTATAAAACTAAGGAATATTCTTTGCCAAAAATTAGGTAAATAATGTAAAGTATAAAGAATAATGGAAAAATAATTCACTGTACCACTACTCGATTTTTTTCAAGTGTGTGTATATATATGCCCTGTTTTCTTTTTAAATATCTAGTGTTTTAAAACACTTGCACCACATGAATCATCAACCCTAAAGTTGTGAACCAACACCAGTTTTTTCATTACAAATAATGGTTTATCTTCCCATCACATTTATACTTTGGAAATGGCCAACACTTCAACTCAAGTGAGGAAAGATAGGTGAGAGCAAGGAGGAGGTTATGCATTTTTAAGGAAGGATCTTCTATGAAATTTTCTCTTACAACTACAACACTGTGTTTTCTGGAATTTTGCAAGAAAGGCATTTAGCCCAGTCAGCACTGCTGTAAATTTCTAAGCATCAGCTAGACAGAATTGAATTCAATCTTTTATGTGCCTTGGGATACATCCAAAGCATTTCTGATTTTCCTCAGAAACCCTGCTGACTTGGAGCAGGTGTGTCTTAAAATACAAAAACTCATCAAGGCTAGATTGTTATCATTCTGATGACTTCATCTTAACTCCTTCCTGTTGTGCACACCTGGCCACATAAGCACAATGCATTCTCTGGAGCATGCAACAGGCAATCCCACAGAAAGTTTCTCTTTTTATTGTTGTTGTAGGAGATAAAAAGTGATTGTTGTAATAACAACTGATGACGGACATTGACTGTAGATTTGAGCTAACAGGAGAAGATTTTATATCCAAGGATCCACCTGTGAATACGCTACTTTCCTCAGTTAAGTTTCTTTGTAGAATAACAAGTGTAGATCCCTCAGTATACAGAGAGCTCATATGCCCTGTTCTTATCATTAATTAAATACTTATTTTCTTTAAACTGAAACACACAGATATCTACTCAGTATCAACACCAACGTTGTTATTGGCAACGGTTTACATTGTCATTCTCATTTTGATTTATGTAAGCAGTTTTCTGTAATTCTTAAAATAATGACAAAATTTGATTAAGAACTAAGCAACTTTTAAATGTAAAATAAATCTTCTTAGGACTAGGTATAATTTTGTAATTTGAATTGTTTTCTTTGTAAAGAAAAATATCTAAATTATGCCAAAAGTATGACAAAAGCAAAGTATTTTATAATTGTCTTATTACATAATGGAATTTAACATAGTGCAGCCATATGCTATGTGTCAGTAAATATCATGGATTGATTAAAATAGTGCACTTGATTAACAAATAATACAAATGGGAAAAATGGAATAAATTCAAAGAATTTTATTTTTATATATTGTTCAGTATTAAACTGTTATTTTAACAATTTATTTTTCGGTATTTCCCACTTCTCTGTTAAATCTAAATGAAGTTGAGCTTCTTTATTTTCAAAATATTACACAAAAGTTATATATAAATACTTTCTAGGCTACTTCTTATATTCCAGTTGCTTAATCTCAACTGGTATTCATTGATACGTGTGTGTGCATGCATGCATGTACACATGTGCACACTTACGTTGAGTACATTTATGTATATTATAGGCCTGTGTATTGACAACAAATATATAGTCACAAATCATTTCAAATCCAATCAAACCACTCTGAGCATTAGTTAGAGTAATTAGTTTAAATTATCATATCACAGTGACATATCAAGTAAAATTTAGACATACATCATAAACATTAAAATAAAGACTCTTTGGTGTCACGAGTCATAAAGGATGAAGCATCACTAGAAGAATTGGAATATTTGGGTTAGTCAAGTAGAGAAGCATATGAGGACAGTAAGAAGGGAAATAGTGATGTATAAGTGTGATCGTGCTTTTAACTATATAAAAAGACAGGAAGAATGGCTCTATTGTATGATAGGATGTTCAATACATTCTTTGATACTCAAGATCTTAATTATATTCATACAATTGTAGAAAAGATTGGGGAAAGTATGGTAAAATCAAATGTCTTAACTTTGCTAACTGCTTATAGTTGATGAATTGAATAACTCATTTAATAAAGGTAGAAATTGGTATGATGTTTCATGATGACTTCATCAATATTTGGCAGTGGATATAAATTATCTTTAATATTAATTGATTAGCACATCAATTTTGAGATCTACCAATATTCCTTAAATGTTTTATCTAATTTTGTTATTACATCAAATTGAATAGTCAATTGGTCAATTGTTAATTGGTCAATAGTTAATTGGTCAATCCAAATGAATTTCCATCCCACTAAACATGGAAAATAATAAATGAAATCATGAAAAGCAGGTATCAAAAGTTATGTCTTGTATTCCTTACTTCACTTGCATGCTTCCATGACCAGTGTTTTTTAGATTTGGCTTCTTTCAATTTGCTTAATATTTATTTTGAAAGTTATCTCACTGCCTGTATCAATAGTTTATTTCTCTTTATTGCTGAATGGTATCACATTTTTATATCTATACAAGTATACATACACCACAATGTGTTTAATGCATTCTCCTGTTGTTGTCATTTGAGCTCATTTCTGTCTGGTAATATTATGGTAGAAACGAATATTTATGGAGATTTTTTTGTGCGAACATATGCTTTAATTTTTATTCTTAATAAAACATCTAAAAGTGAAACAGCTGAATCACATAGTAAATACAAGCTCGCTTTATATGAAAGTGTCAAACACTTTTGTTTTCTTCAACTTTTATTTTACATTAAGGGGATACATGTGCAGGATTATTACATGGGTATATTGCCTGAAGCTGAGGTTTGGGGTATGGATCCTATCAATGAGTTAGTGAGCATAGTAACGAATACACAGTTTTTTAACACACAGCCCCACTTCCTACCTTCAAACTGGGAACTAGTATTGTTCCTGTCTTTACGTCCATGTATACTCAATGTTTAACTCCCACTTTTACATGAGAACATTCTGTATTTGGCTTTCTGTTCCTCTGTTAATTCACTTAGAATAATAGCCTCCATCTGCATCTGTGTTGCTGCAAAGGATATAATTTCATTCTTTTTTATTTTAAAGTAAATGCATTACTTTACATTTTTACCAGCAATGGTTGAGAGTTTCAGTTCTCTACAAATTGTCAACACTTGTTATTGTCAGTCTCTGTAATTTTAGCCAAGTGAATAGGCATATTGTATTATTTCATTATAATTTTAATAATGTTGATTAATGATGTCTATTATCATTGAACATTTTTTTTTTTTGCATTGGCCATAAATATAGATTGTCATTTGGTGTATCTGCAAAAACTTTTTTCCTTTACATTTACAAATTTATTCATTGTTTTATCTCATTATTTTAAGAAGTGTTCACCTTATTGGTCAATACAAATCACTTGTCAGGCTTGTGTTATAAATTTTCAAAAATTTTATTTTTATCTTTATATTTTTTTAGAAATAGTTTTGAGAAACAGAAATTTGTTTTTAAACATGTTGACTATGACTATTTTGTTAACTTTTGTTTTATTTTTTCCACTTTATATTTATTTAAGAAATCTTTAATTCAAATTTGATTCCACTAGTAGTCTATAGTTTTACCTCTTATATTTACTTCTGTGAGCCACGGTAACTTAATTTGCATACACTGTATAGTAAAGTTCTAAAGGCGTAGGTTTTTTTTTTTTTTGATAAAGATATCCAGTTTCAGCACCATACGTTGAAATACCTTTTTCCCATTAAATGGTCTTATCATTTTTGTCAAAATTTAATTTACCATATATTTGTATTTATTTAGTAGACTATTTTTTCTGTTTCATTGATATGTATACCTACCCTTAACCACTCTCTTGATTAATGTAACTTTATATAGTAAATCTTGAACTTAAGCATGTATGTAAGTGTTTTTCATAACTTAGAGAAAATTCAAAAACCTAACGTTGAATTCCCCACACGGATGATGACAGATGCTTAGATGTTGCTTCATAGATAATCAGGTATGCTATATTCTACCTCACGTATTTATTAAACCTGTGTGTCCCCAGTAGAAATTTGTGTTTGTGATTCCTATGAAAGTGTCTACCAATTTTCTCTAACACTAGGATTCATATAGAAATGTGATAAATCAATCACTTTTCTTGCTACATGTCTTGTTGTTTCCTCATAAAGAGTGGGATCAAATGTCATCCAAAATTTGATTTAGATATTAAAAATAAAAATGCCACATATGCATCAAGAATGTTAAAAGGTTTATTATTCAAATCAGGAAGCTTTTTGTGAGGAGTGGGCAGACTCCCACACTCATCTGAAAAACAGCTTGAGACCTGGAGGTGGTGGAAATTGTTAGGGGATAGGTGTGTGGTGAGGTTTCCTCCTCCAGGTGAGGCCTTATATAATTTGAACTTCCCTCCAGCACCAAGGGAGAGAGATAGATATCAGACCATCTTATCTTCTTGCCCATATGTAAAACAAAGAGGGGCAGAGAGAGAAGTAAAGCTTGAAAGCTGTCAGCAGTTAAATATGTAAATGGAAACAGACTCTTTATCATAGTACCTTGTAGTCTGTTTTACAAATTGGGCAACCCCATTTGATGGAAACTAATTCCAATCCGTTAACAACTTAAAAATCAGAGTGTAGGTTTGTATAACGTGGAGCAGTATAACGAAAGCTTTAAACAAAAAAATGGAGCTGTTTATCGCTTTTTGTAATATGTGGTTTTCATAATTTAGAGAATATCCTTATAGCTATTGTTTTCAAGTCTACATTTTGTTGGATAACTGAATAAAAAGCACTTGTATTTTTTTATAGTAAGTTCCTTGATCTTGAATCTGAGTATTTGTGTTGTTGTGTGAGATTTACTACAAAGTATCTCTGTAACCTTGATTATTGGATACATTCTTCATGAGAGCATACAACATGAGGGACAGCTCTACAAAGTTAGCAAAGGTTTAAACTTATTAAAATTTAATGATTATATGTCCAATTCATAGATCTAAAGCTTTGAAAAAAATGAGAAGGAAATTAAAACATTTTCTTTAGTTATTTTAAGAAATACTCCAGTGAGTAATTTCAAGCAAAATAGCACAATTATTCAAAAAGTGGGCAGGTAATTATGGGCAGGTTAAACTTTCATTAACCATGGGGGGAAAAACAGTAGAAATTATTTTCTGTGCTATTTTTAAGAAACATCTCAGAAAAGATAATCCAATTGAAAATAAAATTGATTCATCAGAGGGGGAAGGATTGTGCTTTAAATGTTGCTAAAGTTATTTACATTAGAAGATATAGAATGATGGCAATTTTTACTTGGGGATATTTAAAATATTTGGAAAAAGCTAGAGTAAAAATCTGCTCAGATAAAAATGAGGAAAAGTGATTAGGAATAAGAGAAAAAGACCATGATTTTAGTTTTCTTTATTGCCACCCAGAACATTTGAATTATTTAATTGCTAAAATATATGCACAATGTCAGCGTTCTACCAAAGCTGTGAGAATTAACGAAATCGCATTTAGCAAACTTAAATCCTTTAGATGATTTCCTAGTACACACAATTTTAATGTAACAAGAAATATATGGTGTAATAAACTTGGAGCAAGACAGAAAATAGAAAATGTTGTTGAGCAATGACGGAAATATATTCAATTGGTATTAATTTCTTTGCCCGGCTCTAACCACTTCCACACACATTACCATGCCCCAAGCATTATAACTATAAAAATCACTTCTTCAGAGTGTGTAGTATAGGAAATTATGATATTTTGTGATAACAATACAAACATTCCTCACTAAAAATATATTTTCTTCTTGTGTTAGTTCTTGCAGCATAGAATTTTTTTTAAATGCTAGTATACAATATAATGCACACCTTGGAGGCAAAAGCAGTATAGATTTATGCTGTATCATAGAAAAATATTGAGCCTAATATAAACTACCATGTTAGGTTACTCTAGTCTTTTTGTCCTATCTACAGGAAACTGAATTGAAGGGGGAAAAATAATTATAAGAAATGAGACTTGCAGTTAATTTATAATAAAATTGTGATGCTACTTGTTTCTAAGAAAATCATAAGTGTAATAATGGAGGCATTCCAGAGAGAGCAGGCTGTTTTCTTCAAGAACAATATAGATGCCAGTTACGGTCAATGTAATGGTTAAAGGGGTCTGTTTAGTGTCAACATTTCATTTGAAATGCAGTGAATAATGGGCTAATTACCCCAGTGAGTAGAATTGCTGTTTAATTCTCTCACAGGAGGAGAAAAGCAGTGGATATAAATAAAGTGGAAAAACAATCATAGCTCAAAAACGCTAAGTATAAGTTTCCTCCAGAGGTCCTCTTTCTTACCTGAGAACCTAAGGTTATTGGTGTTGAGTTCCCCATGGGAACCCCTTCATAAAATGTAATGAATACTTACTGATAGTTCTTATGGGTACGCTCATCTGCTTAGGATTTAAGAAACAATGGAGGTAATCACTAAGAATTCATAGGAGATGTGTTTCCTCAATTCATTACCTGTCATTTTCTTCATAATTACAAAATTGTCTCTGCAATGTAGGTTAGTTCAGTGGATTTCTGATGATCAGATAAGACACTGAAAACTTGAATGCAGAGGCCTGAAAACCCAGAGGAAATTTATTTATTTTTTCCTTTTTTTGTCTTTCTCTCTTAAATAGATACTTGTATCATAAGAAAAAAGCCTGAGCTTGAGGTTATTTCATTACTTCAAAAATCAAAATAATTTAAAAAGCCATGTCATAAGAATATATATTGTTTTTAATGACTATAATAGTTATTTATTGATTACTTTGTACATTTTTACACTCTTCTGAGACTTTTAAACCTTACCACACACTCATAGAATAGATGATGTTGTAATCCTCTTACACAGGTAAGTCAACCAGTAAACAAATAAATTATCTTGCAAACCAGTTTATGAGTGGTGAAGCCTGGATTTAAATCCTTTAATGACTTTACTTCTTCTGTTCTCTACAAAAAGATTCTTAAATATTAATAATAAAATAACATTTTACTATGAAAAAGACTGCTTCAGTTTATTGTGTTAAATAACATATCAAAACTTTTAAGATTAAGATTAATGTCAAATTAAAAATTACTTACTTTTCATTTGGGTAATAATAAGCTATGTTTAGTCAAAATATAGAGAAATCAACTACCTAAACTCACAATCAGTAGTCTCAGTCTCTGTTTATACATAAACATGCTGCATGCTTTCTTAATATTATTTTTATATTTTAATTAATATATTAATATTACAATGAGAATTCCTTGAATTATGGGAGGACATCTACTTAAAATTATCTAGAGAGGCAAACATTACATTTCTCTACAATTATTTTTAAATCTGTTCCTTTTTCAATTTATCATGCACGAAACTATATGCCAAGCACTTTGCTTTAATAAATTTTTTAAGTGATGATAAAATCAAATTGAGTTACCTCTTGTGGTAGTTTTAAAGTATATCCGAAAATTCTTTGGTGCCCTTCCCTTTGAAATGTGGACACAAAGTTTGAATGTAGGCTTAACTTTGAGTCTCTAAGTAAATACAATATGGCAGAAATGATACTGTGGGATTTTCAAGGGTAGAATACAAAGCTGTTCCTTCTTCTCATCCATGTTTGCTCACACTGGGGGCCAGTCTGCTACCAAGTGATGAAGATACTCTAACAACCCTGAGGAAGACCCATTTAAGGCTAAACTGTTGGTAGGTTGAAGGTCTTACCAACAACCAGCACAAACCCGCTAGCCATATCAGTGAGCCACCTTGGAAGCAGATCTTCAGCCTTCATCACATTTGTTATTCCAGCTACCAATTCAATTTAACTACAACTTTAAGAGAGACACTGAGACAGAACTTCCCAGTTAAGTGCTCCTGAATCTCTAAGCTACAAAAACTATGAGCTAGTTTGTGCTTAATGTGGCTTAAACCTCTATGTTTATGAGTATTTCTTATATGCAGCTATTAATAATTAGTAAATTTCTGCTCTTAACTATATAACAGTTTGTTAAAATTTTAACAACAGGTATTTTGATACATAATATTTAGTATTTTTTTTAACCTTTAAGTTCAGGGTACAAGGCCAGGTTTGTTTCATAGGTAAACTTGTGTAATGGTGGTTTGTTATACAGATTATTTCATCACACAGGTATTAAGCCTAGTACCCATTAGTTATTTTTCCTCTCTTACCTCCCTCTCTGGAGCCTCCCCACTCAAGTAGATTCCAGTGTCTCTGCTCCCTTCTTTGTGTTCATAAGTTGTCATAATTTATCTCCCACTTACAAGTGAGAACATGTGGTACTTGGCTTTCTGTTCCTGTGTTAGTTTGCTAAGAATAATGACCTCCAGCTCCATCCACATCCCTGCAAAGGACATGATCTTGTTATTTTTTATGGCTGCATAGTATTCCTTGCTGTATATGTATCACATTTTCTTTATCCAGTCTGTCATTGATGGGCGCTTAGGTTGATTTCATGTCTTTACTATTGTGAACAGTGCTGCAGTGAACATTTGTGTGCATGTGTCCTTATAATAGAATGACTTATATTTCTTTTAATATATACCCTGTAATGGAATTGCTGGATTGAATGGTATTTCTAAATTATTATCTATGCCAATTGATTTTAAATATTGTTGTATAGTTATTGACTGCTGGTCATACAATTTTGCATTGTTCAAGTGCTTAGCATATAGGTTTTATAATTCCCATATTTGCAATATGTTTTGGTTGAATTTTATTCATTATTTATGCTTCATTTAAAAGTATTCCTTTGCTATCAGAAACTTTTAAATTTGATGCACTC
Organism: Saguinus oedipus; assembly: GCA_031835075.1. Lineage (NCBI taxonomy): Eukaryota > Metazoa > Chordata > Mammalia > Primates > Cebidae > Saguinus > Saguinus oedipus. The sequence continues at coordinate 62,158,431 of CM063171.1, read as the reverse complement.
TCATTTGTTTATTTTTCTTTTTGTTGTTTGTGCTTTTGTTGTTATATCCAAAAATCACTGCCAAGACCAATGTCAAAGAAATTTTCTTAGGCTGGGCATGGTGGTGGTTCACGGCTATAATCCCAACATTTTGGGAGGCCAAGGTGGGCAGATCACAAGGTCAGGATATCAAGACCATTCTGTCTAACATGGTGAAAACCCATCTCTACTAAAAATACAAAAAATCAGCCCAGCATGGTGGCACACACCTGTAGTCCCAGCTACTTGGGAGGCTGAGGCAGGAGAAACACTTGAACCTGGGAGCAGAGGTTGCAGTGAGCCGAGAAAGTGCCACTGCATTCCAGCCTGGGCTGCAGAATAAGACTCCTTCCAAAAAAAAAAGGAAAAAGAAAAAGAAATTTTCTCTTGTGTTATAGGAATTTTACAGCTTCAGGTCTTACTATTTTGAGTTGGTTTTTGTTTGTTGTGTAAGATAAGAGTTTAATTTACTTGTTGCATAAGATAAGAGTTTAATATTATTGTGTGAGATAAGAGTTCAGTTCAATTTTATGTGTTGTGTAAGACAAAAGTTTAATTTTATTTCATTCTGTTTCATTGGCCTGTGTGAATGTTTTATGTCAAAACTATACTACTGTGATTACTATAGCTTTGTAACATAATTTGAAATTGAGAAGTGTAATGCCTCCAAGTTTGTTCTTCTTTCTCAAGATTGCTTTATCTATTTGTGATCTTTTGTGATTCCATATAGATTTTAAGACTGTGTTTTCTTTATTTCTGTGAAAAATTCAATTGGAGTTTTAACAGGGATTGCATTGAATCTGTATATTACTTTGGGTAATATGGAGATTATGACAATATTAACTCTCCAAATTCATTAACACATCTTTTCATTTAGTGTATCATCTTCAATTTCTTTCATCAAAGTTTTACATTTTTCAGTGTACAGATTTTTCACCTTCTTGGTTAAATATATTCCTATGTATTTTATTATATATATTGTTATTATAAATAATTGTTTTCCTAATTTTTTGAATTTTTTCTTATTGTATAGAAATAGAACTGATTTTTGTATGTTGCTTTTGTATCCTGCAACTTTACTAAATTCATTTATTAGTTTTAACAATTTTTGTGAAGTATATAGAGTTTCCTATATGTAATATTATGTTGTCAGCAAATTGAATCAATTTACTTTATCATCTCTAATTTGAATATTTATTTGTCTTACCTAATCTAATCGTGTTGATTAAGACTTTCAGTACTACATTGAATATAAGTGGTGAGAATGCACACCCCTGTCATGTTCCTGATCTCAGAAAAAAGCTTTTAGCTTTTCACTATTGACTATAATATTGGCTGTGGGCTTGTCAACCATTACCTTTCTTTTTTTTTTCTCCCCTTTATTCACCAATAAATTGTTTAATAAATGCACTCAGTAAAGGAGCAGAATATACAATTAACATACGAATATCAGTTTTGTTGCTATATACTAGCAACAAACTAGTAAAAAAGAAAAAAAATTCAATTACAAACAAAATAATCGACTTCTTTCTTTAAAAAAATGTATTTATTATACTGTAAGTTCTTGGGTATATGTGCAGATCATGCAGGTTTGTTATATATGTATACATGTGCCATGGTTGTGGTTTGCTGCATCCATTGACCCATCATCAACATTAGGTATTTCTCCTAATGCTATCCCTCCCCAATCTCCCCAAACCCTGCTATTCTTCCCCTAGCCCCCCACCCCCCAGGTCCCGGGGTGTGATGTTCCTCTCCCTGTGTCCCTGTGTCCTCATTGTGTAACACCCACTTGTGAGTTAGAACATGAAGTGTTTGGTTTTCTGTTCTTGTGTCAGTTTGCAGAGAATGATGAGAGCTAATATCCAGAATCTACAGAGAACTTAAACAAATTTACAAGAAAAAAACAAACAACTTCATCAATAAGTGGGTGAAGGATATGAACAGAAACTTTTCAAAAGAAGAAATTTATTCAGCCAAGAAACATGAAAATAAGCTCATCATCACTGGTCATTAGAGAAATGCAGATCAAAACCACTTTGAGATAACCATCTCACAGCAGTTAAAATGGCGATCATTAAAACATCTGGAGACAACAGATGCTGGAAAGGATGTGGAGAAATAAGAAGACATTGTGGTTATTCCGCAGGGATCTAGAAATAGAAATACCATTTGACCCAGCAATCCCATTACTGTCTATATACACAAAGCATTATAAATCATCCTATTATAAAGATACATGCACACATATGTTTACTGCAGTGTTATTCAAAATAAAAAAGACTTGGAATCAACCCAAATGCCCATCAATGATAAACTGGATAAAGAAAATGCAGGCTGGGCTCGGTGGCTCATGCCTATAATCCCAGCACTTTGGGAGGCCGAGGTGGGTGGATCATGAGGTCAAGAGATCGAGACCATCCTGGTCAACGAGGTGAAACCCCGTCTCTACTAAAAATACAAAAATTAGCTGGGCATGGTGGTGCGCACCTGTAATCCCAGCTACTTGGGAGACTGAGGCAGGAGAATTGCTTGAACCCAGAAGGTGGAGGTTGTGGTGAGCCGAGATCGTGCCATTGCCCTCCAGTCTGGGTAACAACAGCGAAACTCTGTCACACAGAAAAAAAAGAAAAAGAAAAAAAAGAAAATGTGGTACATATACACCATAGAATACTATGCAGCCATAAAAAAGGATGAGTTCATGTCCTTTGCAGGGACATGGATGAAAACATGACCTTTCCTATACTGAGGTACATTCATTCTTTCCTAATTTGTTGAGAATTTTTATGTTGAAAAGTTGTCAATTTTTGTCAAGTACATTTTTCTGAATCTTTTGAGATGATTATATAATTTTTATTCTTTATTTTGTTAATGTGGTATGTCACATTTTTTGATATGCATACATTGAAACATTCTTGCATCACAGGGATGGGAGAAAATATTTGCAAACTATGTATCTAATAAGGTGATAATATCCAAAAAATATCAGGAACTCATACAACGTAATAACAAAAAACCCCAATAACTCAATTAAAACTGAGCAAAGGACCTGAATAATTTCTCTACATAAAATATACAAATGGCCTAAGGCATATGAAAAGGTGCTCAACATCACTAATCACCAGGAAATGCAAATCAAAATCACAAAAATATCTTTTAAGATGGCTATTATAAAAAGTCAAATATTACAACTGTAGAGGATGTGGAGAAGAGGGAGCACTTGTACATTGTTGGTGGAAATGTAAATTAGTACAGCCATTGTAAAAAAAACAGAATGAAGGATTCTTAAAAAGTTGAAAATAAGACTTCATATGAGCCATCAGTTCATCTGTTGGATATACATACTCAAAGGAAATGAAATCAGTATGTCAAAAGGTGTCTTCACCTCATATCCATTGCAGGATTATTCGCTATAGTCAAGATACGGAAATAACCTAAATAACTATAGACAGATGAATGTCTAAAGAAATGTAAGACATAGACAAACACACACAATGGAACATTCTTTAGCTTTATAAAAAAAGGAAAATCTGTCATTTGGTACAACATGGATGAACCTGCAAAACATTATGTTGAGTGTAATAAACCAGGCACAGAAAGACAAATACTGCATGATCTTGTATGAGACTCATACAGAAAGTAAGAGGTATAGATACAAAGCACTTGTGGTGAGAGAAACTGAGAGATGGCCAAAGCATACAAAATCTTAAAAGGTAACTATGTAGGTGATGAGTATATTAATTAGCTTGATTTTTCTTTTTCTTTTCCTTTTTTTTTTTTTTTTTTTCCTGAGTCAGAGTCTCTCTCTGTCACCCAAACTGAAGAGTAATGGCATCATCTCAGCTCAATACAATCTCCACCTCCTTGGTTCAAGTGATTCTCATGCCTCAGCCTCCCCAGTAGCTGAGATTACAGGTGGGCACCACCACTCCCAGCTAACTTTTGTGTTTGTTTTTTGTTTTGTTTTATTTTATTTTATTTTTTTCAGTCCACATGGGGTTTTGTTATATTAGCCAAGTTGGTCTCTAACTTCTCACTTCAGGTGGTCCACCATCTTGTCCTCCCAAAGTGCTGGGATTAGAGGCATGAACCACTGTGCACTGCCACTTAGCTTGATTGTGGTATTTATTTCACAATGTATATGTATGTTAACCACACTGTACACCTTCGGTACATATAATGTTCATTTTTCAATCATGCCTTAATAAAGAAGAAAAAATGGATTTCTTATCGCTAGGTAAACTAATTAAAAGATGGTAAATAATTATTGTTTTAACATACATATAAAATATACCTAAAAATGACTGTCATTTATGTTTTGTTTTCCACAATGCTATGGATTTTTAAGATTATTCTTTAGAAAACTAGAAGACTTGAATTTCACACAAATCAATTTGGTTCTTAGGCTGGTGAAGAACTATAACCAGCACTTATAGTCTTTGCTCAAAACAGTAAGTGGCTCGCTAAAATTAGAGAAGATACAGATTCCACCTTGCTTTGGGTAAATTGAAAGGTAACAATGCAAGAGAGCATGTGGCTTGGGAACTATTATATCTGTCTTCACTCAAACAATTTGCCAAATTATACTCATAAAAATTTTGAATGATGTAAGAACCATCATGTGTAAATTAAGAATAATGAGATGCCATCCCAATATTATCTATTTTTAAATGAAACAGAAATGTGTTTCAAGAAAATTTTCTCTGAAATATTTGTTACATGAGCTTTTGATAGTAAGGAGTTATTTGCAGACTTTATTATTTAAGTAATTTAGTATGTATAATAATTATAAATAAAACAATACTAGGTAAACATTAGCATTTAATTTTGAAATAAATAGTATTAAATATTGAATACTTAGAACTTTATAACTAATATGAATAATTTGGAATTTTTTATAGAAACAATTGAGGAGAGCCAAGGATCTGATACTGCAAATTATTTTCATGTGAAACTGAGCTATGCTTATGTTATATAAAAAATGAAGGCAGAATATTAATTTTCAGCTAGAGATAAAGTAACAGACAAATTCTCTCTGACCTTATTAAAACACAAAATAATTGAAAAAATTATATGTAAATCATGTCATAAAATTATTAAAACTGGTCACCAAAAAAGTAATTTTCTGGGTTAATTATTAGCTTAGTAGCTTAAAAAGCATAGTTTCTGTGTTCCAGTTTTACTTTCAATTCATATTAAATAACCTTTTAAATAATTTGAGGCTACCTCCATCATATTTTAAATGGCAAAAATAATACCTTGCAAGTATATGTAAAGCTTTATACACATGCATATATTTTCACAGACAACAATAAAATAGTATGATTATGGACATCTTTAGAAGAAAGATTTCCATGAGATGAGTTTTATTTTTATTTTATTTATTTATTTATTTTGAGATGGAGTTTCGCTCTTGTTACCCAGGCTGGAGTGCAATGGCGTAATCTCGGCTCACCACAACCTCCACCTCCTGGGTTCAGGTAATTCTCTTGCCTCAGCCTCCTGAATAGCTGGGATTACAGGCACGCGCCACTATGCCCAGCTAGTTTTTTGTATTTTTATTAGAGACGGGGTTTCACCATGTTGACCAGGATGGTCTCGATCTCTTGACCTTGTGATACACCCGCCTCAGCCTCCCAAAGTGCTGGGATTACAGGCTTGAGCCACCGCGCCTGGCCGAGTTTTATTTTTTTTAAATCTGTACTCAGTATTTTCTCTGCGAGTTGAGCATAAACTCTTCTGTGGGAACACAGTATAATCTTGTAAACTCTGGTTGTTTTGTAGAAGCATTGTGTACTAACACATCTCTGGTAGATTTGAGTGAATAACTTTAACTTAAAATAGTAAAGTGCATGCATGTGCATATGTTTATGCATGAGGTGTCTGCATGCACATGTGTGTATTTGTGTTCGATGTGGGTTTTAATTCCATACTTTTCATTTCACTCTATTCAGGCCAGGTTAATAAACTAATGGGCTAGGTACCTAATTTCAGATTTCTTAAGAAAAGTACAATCAAGAGTGAAGACTCATTAGCGTTTCTCATTATCTTTATCATTAAAATTTGTATCCTCTGTGGCTAATTTTTAAAATAAAAGTTTAATTGATTAGCAGTTAGCCATGTTAATTTTTAACAAGGCAGAGCAATGTTATCAGTTACTGCTATAGTATGAATGTTTGTATTCTCACAAAATTCCTATTTTGAAGTCTAAATCTCCAACATAATGATATTTGGAGGTGGACCTTTGAGAGGTCGATGAGGACACTGGGTGAAGCCCTTTTGAATTGATTATTCTTTTTTAGTAATCTGAACTAAGACAAGTACTTTAGCATTTAGAATAAAAAGCTATCAAAAGAAAGAAGTTAATTTGTGTTGAAAAACGCTGAGTGTATGATTGATGAAAAATGCTGAGTGTATGATAAAATATATTGTATGCTACGACCAGCAGCAAGGGAAACCTAGCAGAGCTCACCATGTAGAAAAGTACTTGGGGCATTCTCAAGTAGCAAGACAGTATATGTATATCATTCACAAGTTAAAACAATACTTTAAGCACAGAATACATGACTCTGCCTCCGTGACACCCTCGTGGAGAATACTTTTTAGTTCGTCTGTGATCAGTGGTAAGCAGGCACCAGCTGCCTACCTAGTTGACCTTGGTTCTATGAGAAAACACAGAACTCCTGTTTGTTAATAATAATCACTTGTTCAGAGAGAATAAATACATGGGTCTGTTCTAGACCCTCAGCCTAGAATGCTGTCAGCCTCCTGAGGCTTTCAGCTAGGAAGGTTGTTGGCCCCCAATAGTCCCACTTTGCTGTTCTATTTGGGTGTCTACTTCTTAATGACTTCAGCACTGCCTAGGTGGGGGTCTCTGCAGCCTAGCTGGACTCAATAAATATGACCTATTACTAGCATGGACAACAATTCAGCATAAGTAAACGGAACTGATAGTGAAACAACTGACTGATAAAAAGGCAAATAATAGTTAATAAAAACTTGGGATTAATTTCTTGATAAATTATTATAATGTAGAAAACTACTAGATGTTTATTTGAAAACTGATGAAAATACTCAAATTGAAATAAACAGATATTGTCTGATGATTTTAAAATTTTAATTAGCTGAATCATAATCACAAAATTTAAAACAAAGATTGAATAAATCAAAGTTTCTTCATCCCCCATAGAGCTTCTGAAAGTCAGTTTATCAATTCACATATTTTTCTTCAGCATTTCTTCTTTATAACATCAATTTTTACATTTTCATATTTTGCCTTTGATTTGATCCCTTACTTTTAACCTTCCATTTTCAAGTGCTCTTCACTTTGAGAAGCACAGCAGCATCAAACAACAGGGAGGAAGTTTTCCCAGGCAGCAGTGGAAAGCATCACGGTAATGAAAGGGATAATTGTGGCTCCCTGCCTTTGCTATAATTGAAAATCGAGTATAGAGCCTTTTTCATTTAACTTTATTGCTTAAGTTCAAACCACTGTATAGAAAAGAAAGCAACAGTAGAGTAATTTTTCTAATGTTACTTTCCTAACCATACAACAATTTGAAACATAGCATTAAAGTTAAGTGGAAGAGGCAATTAAATTTATTCAATTACAGCTATGTGAAATAAGCATAATGATCAGTTTCATTATTAGAAATGCACTGCTTGCCAAATATTTGCTTACTAACCTGTCTATTGATTTTCTTTATCAGATTGAAAACAGGTAATCATTGGAGAGAATGGTTCAGTTATTTGATTTATACAAATTTCCAATGAAAACTCTGTTATACCATGGTAATTCCAGTAGCTGGAAGAATGATTTTTGAGTGCTGAATGAGTATTGTGCTTTCTATGGATATTAGGTGAATTTTATCAAATGCCATCTTTCTTTTAAAGTGTCATTGAAAACACTAATTTGCTATTTCAGAGAATAAACATGATATTATCTAGTGAAAAAGCATTATGGCATATGTCAGCAATCTTGATTTTAATACTCTCTAAAACTTACTGCACTCTTTGAAAACAAAATATTATTAATTTAAATGTAAGTGAGATACCCTGGGTTTGAACGCCTTATAACTTCTTTTTAGTCCTATAATCTTGTGTAAACTCTTTTTTTTTTTTTTTTTTTTTTTTTTTTTTTTTTTTTATTGCATTATAGGTTTGGGGGTACATGTGCAGAACGAGCAAGATAGTTGCATAGGTACACACATGGCAGTGTGCTTTGCTGCTTTCCTCCCCTTCACCCACACTTGGTATTCATCCCCAGGCTATCCCCCCCAGCCCCCCCCCTGCTGTCCCTCCCCCATTCCCCCCAACAGTCCCCAGTGTATAGTAGACCGCCTCTCTGTGTCCACATGTTCTCATTTTTCTCACCCACCTATGAGCGAGTATATGCGGTATTTCTTTTTCTGTTCTTGTGTCAGTTTGCTGAGAATGATGTTCTCCAGATTCATCCATGTCCCTACAAAGGACACAAACTCATCATTTTTGATTGCTGCATAATATTCCATGGTGTATATGTGCCACATTTTCCCAGTCCAGTCTATCATCGTTGGGCATTTGGGTTGGTTCCAGGTCTTTGCTATTGTAAACAGTGCTGCAATGAACATTCGTGTGCATGTGTCCTTATAGTAGAACGATTTATAATCCTTTGGATAGATACCCAGTAATGGGATTGCTGGGTCAAATGGAATTTCTATTTCTAGGTCCCTGAGGAATCGCCACACTGTCTTCCACAATGGTTGAACTAATTTACACTCCCACCAACAGTGTAAGAGTGTTCCTATTTCTCCACATCCTCTCCAGCATCTGCTGTCTCCAGATTTTTTAATGATCGCCATTCTAACTGGTGTGAGATGGTATCTCAATGTGGTTTTGATTTGCATCTCTCTAATGACCAATGACGATGAGCACTTTTTCATATGTTTGCTGGCCTCATGTATGTCTGCTTTCGTAAAGTTTCTGTTCATATCCTTTGCCCATTTTTGAATGGGCTTGTTTGTTTTTTTCCTGTAAATCTGTTTGAGTTCTTTGTAAATTCTGGATATCAGCCCTTTGTCAGATGCGTAAACTGCAAAGATTTTTTCCCATTCTGATGGTTGCCGATTCACTCTAGTGACTGTTTGTTTTGCTGTGCAGAAGCTGTGGAGTTTGATTAGGTCCCATTTGTCTATTTTGGCTTTTGTTGCCAATGCTTTGGGAGTTTTGTTCATGAAGTCCTTGCCTACTCCTATGTCCTGAATGGTTTTGCCTAGATTTTCTTCTAGGGTTTTTATGGTGTCGGGTCTTACGTTTAAGTCTTTAATCCATCTGGAGTTAATTTTAGTGTAAGGTGTCAGGAAGGGGTCCAATTTCTGCTTTCTGCACATGGCTAGCCAGTTTTCCCAACACCATTTATTAAATAGGGAATCCTTTCCCCATTGCCTGTTTTTGTCTGGTTTATCAAAGATAATATGGTTGTAGATGTGTTGTGTTGCCTCCGATGCCTCTGTTCTGTTCCATTGGTCTATATCTCTGTTTTGGTACCAGTACCATGCTGTTTTGATTACTGTAGCCTTGTAGTATAGTTTGAAGTCTGGTAGCGTGATGCCTCCCGCTGTGTTCTTTTTGCTTAGAATTGACTTGGCTATGCGGGCTCTTTTTTGGTTCCATATGAAATTCATGGTGGTTTGTGTAAACTCTTTAACCTGTTGGGGCATAATTATTAACGTATGTACAAATTGTTTTTAAAATATATTTAAAACTGCAGACTATTGCTTCTGTTCAACATTTAAAAATGGAACTGTTTCCAGTATATTTCATACCTGAAACAATTAAAAATATACAAAATGTATTACATCAATTATTCTACACAATGAGCAAGAAAAGGCAGTACTCTTAAGCAACAAAAGTCTTAAACAACAAAAGACAGTAGCCCCTGAGAGATAGAAATAAAATAAAATGAGCACTATGATTATTCAAGCTTTCTTCCTGGAGAGAGTCTCTGGTCTTTGGCACAGGGAGAGGAGTCTTTGAGTAGCCACCTTGAATTGAGAAGATAAAGCTTAGTGTTTGAGAGGTTACGACTGCTGGGATACACGGAGTAGAACATGATGAAAAGAGAGCTGCAGAGAGACAGTGGAAATGTGCACTGAGTTTTCTATGAGTCTTCAGAAAAATACTGATCAGCAGTGCTCTTCCTGATCATAAGTACTCTCTCTTCATATTAAGGAGATAGACTAGTTCCTGTTACCACCCACCACAATGGAAATTCTCACAATTTATGGGGCATAAATTGTTTTGGCTCAAGTGAAATAAAATTATCCTTCACTAAATTCTACTGTTGCCCCACCTAAGGAAGCTTACAACCAAGAAGCGAAATAATCAAATTGAGTTGAAGCCACATAGCAGTATCCCAGAGAAAAACTCAAGTATATCTGGGTGCGGTGGCTTACGCCTATAATCCCAGCACTTTCGGAGGCTGAGGTAGGAGGATTGTTTAAGCTCAGGCATTCAAAACCAGCCTGGGTAACATAGTACGACCCTTTCTCTACAAAAAAATACAAAATTTAGCTGGGTATGATAGTATGTGCCTGTAATTCCAGCTATTCAAGAGGCTGAGGTGAGATGATCACTTAAGCCCAGGAGGTTGAGGCTGCAGTGAGTGGAGATCATGCCAGTACACTCCAGCCTGGGTGACAGAGTGAAACCCTGTCTCAGAAAACAAACCAAAAATAAATAAAAAAACACCAAAACACTCTAGCATATTTATAAGAATGCAAAATATTCAACACTCAACAAGGTAGATTGTAATATATTACTAGCCATGTAAAGAAGAAAAAAACATAACCTGCAATAAAGATACAAAGTGACAATTTAAAATGGGTCCAGAAATAAAAATAAATGGTTGAATTAGTTAATAAGGACATTAAAAATTATAAAACTGTATTACATATGTTCCAGAAGCTAAAAGAAAAGAATTGATTATGTTAAGTAGTAACATGGAACATGTGAAGTAGACCAAAGTAATTTTTAGACTTGCAGAGTGAGATGAAAAAACACAGGATGGGATTAACGGTAGGTTAGATATTACATAAGATAAGAGCAGTAAATCTGAAGAAGTTACAATAAAAACAATCCAACATTAAATACAGATAGAAAACTACTTAAAAAAAATAAGTTATTTAGACAGTACTAAGTAACCTGATATATTTAGTGGTAGTCACTGAAGAAGGGGGAGCAAAAAAAAAACTTTCTTTTTTTTTTTTTGAAAAAAGTCTAAAATTAACCTAAATTTGTTGAAACTATGAATACATATCAAAAAACTTATTAAACACAAACACAAGGAACATAGAAGAAATATACATGACCATATTGCTTACAACCAGTAAAAAGAGAGGAAAGTAAAAGCAACCAAAGGACATACCGAGGAAGAAAGATACAAACGGAAATGAATCTTCATGAGAAACAATGCAAACAGAAGACAGTTGCAAAATTTAGAAACATTTCAAATCACTGGCTGTCCTCACTTTTGGCACCAATCTCAAGTGTGGGAGTCCCAAAGATGACCTTCAGTTTTGATAATTTTCTCGATAGACTCAAAACTCACAGGTAGCTCTTGTACTTAACATAGTTATGTTTTATTACAGAAAAAAAAAAATAAAAGAAGAGATGCATGGGGAAGAATTCAGAAAAGTTTCACACGTTATTGTCCTTTACCAGAGAATTTGCAGACAATGCTACCTTTCCTGTCAATGTTGTGTGACAACAAGCATGCAGTGCATTGCTAACCAGGAAAGCTCCCCAGCTCATCGGTGTCTAGAGACTTTATTGGAACTTGATCATGGAGACATGGTTAATTGCTCACATGGGTTACTTCACTCCACAGCCTCTCCAGAGGACTACATGACCCATATATCCCACCATAAATTACATTGTCAGAATAATAGACATGGCCCAAGTCTCCCAGCTAAACAAAGACACAGTTTACAGCAGGATGTTCCAAAGGTTTGGATGTTACATTCCATGAGCGGAGGTCAAAAACAAGACTTCTTGGGCAGGAAAAGGCTCTTTGATATACAACAATGAATCAAGATTTCCAAAGTACTTAAATCCAGAATTCTATACCAATGAAAGTATCTTTCAAACACAAAAGCGGAAACTTTTTCTGACATACAAAATGGAAGACATTTATCAGTTCTAGTCCCAAGAATAAGAAATGTTCATTGCAATTCTATGGGCAGAAAGAAAATTATGCAAGACGAAAGTGTAACCGGGTTTTGGGGTGCCGGGGAGGCACAGCTCCCTGAGAGAATGTTGTAGGTTCTTGGTCTCTGCTTTCTCAAGAATGAGGGAGGGGACCACAGCAGGTTCCTTTGTAAAGTAAATACCTGACGCAAAAATATTTTGCAGAAGAGTGAATTAATTTAAGTAGAGAAAGATAAAAAAAGGAGAAGAGAGAGAACTTCCACACTAGAGAGAGAGTGTGGGACGGAATCCAGAGGGAAAAGTCCAAGAGCGAGGGATAGACAGCTTCCATGAGAGTGGCAAAAGATCCAAACATGGAGTTGAAGGGATGTGGAAGAAGGGGACTTTTTTTTTAAATTTTTATTGCATTATAGGTTTTGGGGTACATGTGCAGAGTGTGCAAGATAGTTGCATAGGTACACACATGTCAGTGTGCTTTGCTGCCTTTCTTCCCTTCACCCACACTTGGCATTTATCCCCAGGCTGTCCCTCCCCAGCCACCCCCACTGTCCCTCCCCACTTCCCCCCAATAGACCCCAGTGTGTAGTAGACCCCCTCCCTGTGTCCATGTGTTCTCATTTTTTCTCACCCGCCTATGAGTGAGAATATGCGGTATTTCTTTTTCTGTTCTTGTGTCAGTTTGCTGAGAATGATGTTCTCCAGATTCATCCATGTCCCTACAAAGGACACAAACTCATCATTTTTGATTGCTGCATAATATTCCATGGCATATATGTGCCACATTTTCCCAGTCCAGTCTATCATCGATGGGCATTTGGGTTGGTTCCAGGTCTTTGCTATTGTAAACAGTGCTGCAATGAACATTTGTGTGCTTGTGTCCTTATAGTAGAACGATTTATAGTCCTTTGGATATATACCTAGTAATGGGATTGCTGGGTTAAATGGAATTTCTATTTCTAGGTCCTTGAGGAATCGCCACACTGTCTTCCACAATGGTTGAACTAATTTACACTCCCACCAACAGTGTAAGAGTGTTCCTATTTCTCCACATCCTCTCCAGCATCTGCTGTCTCCAGATTTTTTAATGATCGCCATTCTAACTGGCGTGAGATGGTATCTCAATGTGGTTTTGATTTGCATCTCTCTAATGACCAGTGATGATGAGCATTTTTTCATGTGTTTGTTGGCCTCATGTATGTCTTCTTTTGTAAAGTGTCTGTTCATATCCTTTGCCCATTTTTGAATGGGCTTGTTTGTTTTTTTCCTGTAAATCTGTTTGAGTTCTTTGTAAATTCTGGATATCAGCCCTTTGTCCAATGCGTAAACTGCAAAGATTTTTTCCCATTCTGATGGTTGCCGATTCACTCTAGTGACTGTTTCTTTTGCCGTGCAGAAGCTGTGGAGTTTGATTAGGTGAACTCCCGCTTTCTCTAAGTTCTCTGGCCAATGAAAGGGGCTCCTTAGAACTTCCACTGGAGTGATTGACTTTTGATTCTTCGTGCGCCCACGAAAATTAAAAGAGACCATTAAATCTCCTGGATGGAGAGAGACAGAAGGGTGGCATGGGGCTGGAAAGTTCTTGCCCTTAAAACTACACCCCCTCGTGGACCCAGAAGGAGAACACCTTCCCTCAAAAGTATGTATTACAAAAGTAATGAAGAGCACCAGAGCTGGTAGCTATAGGATTAATACCTTTTTTTTCCTTGTTATTTAAATCCTTATGAAAGATCATTGATTTTTTAAAAGTAAAATAATAGCAATGTAATATGGGGTTTGCAACACATGCACAAAAATGCACAACAATAGCATAAAGGCTAAGAGAAGAGAAATGAAAGTGTACTATTGTTCCTTCAGCAAAGCTTAAAAATGCAAAGTGAAAGGATAAAACCTTACATGAGGTAAAATTATCATATTCTACATGAAGTGCTATAATGTCACTTGATGAGAGACTTAAAAGGTTAGAAATGTGGAGCATAAATCCTAACGCAGCTGCTAAAACCACACAAAGGAGAGTTACAGCAGACACTCGGAAAAAAAAAAAAAAAAAAAAAAAAAGAGAGAAAATAGCCAGTCTAAAATAAATAATACATTTCTATAAAAATAACAATATTCTTAAAATATTTTTAGGATTAAACAAGATGATGCATTTGAAGTACTTAGGTGGGTCCCTTTTTACTACATTGTAAATGTTCAAATTGTTACTTTTAGTTACTCATTTTAAGTAAATTTAATCACTTCTAAGCTTCAACTTCCTTTTCTGAGAAAAGGGTACAGTCCCAGTGTGTATGCTGTTGCTATGTTGAATTTTTTTGGGGGGCTAAGGGGGACAGATAGAGTCTTGCTGTGTCACCCAGACTGGAGCACAGTGGTTTGATCTCAGCTCACTGTAACCTACATCTCCTGGGTTCAAGCAATTCTCCCACCTCACTCAGCCTTCGAAAATCTGGGATTACAGGTGCCCGACATCACACCAGGCTACTTTTTGGATTTTTAGTAGAGACGAGTTTCACCGTGTTGGTCAGGCTGTTCTTAAACTCCTGGCCTCAAATGATCCACCCCTCAGCCTCTCAAAGTGCTAAATGCCTTTTAACAACACCAGGATTCATTTCACCCAATATATATTTATATTTATATCACATGGCAAACTTCTTAATTTAATTACCTTACTTTATTTTCAAGTGGTTATACAATAATCCTGATACCACTGATGTTCCACCAGATTTCATATCTGACTTTTAACAGAGACTACATAATTACACATAGTCCAATATGTCTTTAGACTTTCTATCACATCTTTAACTTTTACATCAATTACTATATTGACTGCTGCAAATTTAAAAAATATTTTAAAAATTTCTTAGAATAAGCGTTTTCTTATTACTCTTCCTTTTTAAAATTTTATAATGTTTATGTACATTTATTCTTCTGGGCAAAATTTAAAATCATTCTGTCTACTCAAAAAATTGCACGCAAAGTGCACCAGGTAGATAAATTAATTTCAAGTGATGTAGGTTCTTTAGCATTCAGTTACGTTTTCTTTACACTTAAGAGAATAGTTTTTGTTTGTCTGTTTTGCTTAGGGATAGCATGATCTCCTTTCACTTTGTTACCATTCTCTACAGTAGTAAGAGGAGAGTTTCTTAATCCTTTTCTTCAGATGACTTATTTTCATTGTCCTCAGTGATGATTTTGACTTATTCTAATACAGATATAGTTAGTTTCTTCTAAGACATTATTTTTTTCTATGGTCTTTCTTAATTCTTTTGTTTCTTTCAAATCTGCGCATTATAAACTAAATATTTTCTTTAATATTCTTAACCATCTAGAACAATTGCTATTGATACTTTCTTCTGTTTGATGCAGTAACTTTATATACGGCATTCATTAAGAAAAAAAAGATGCTACTTGGTAAATCTTAATTTAGAGGCTACTTGGTAAATCTCAGAATAACTGGGAAGATAAAACTCATAGTCAAAAAAAAATGGCCCAAATTTAGAAGTTTTAGTGGGCAGGGAACACAGACAAACTCACATAAAGAAAACATGTGGATGACCCTGCCTCTGCAGATGCTAATGGCATTTTGAACCATCACGGACTGCCATTGCTGAATACAGCTTATGCTGCTATTGTATTTCTGCTAGAAGGACTGGTTGTCAGACCTCTACTTTAAATGACTTTTTCCAGGTTAAAAATCCTAAGTAGGATCAGCAGATTGGGTCTGTCATTTGCCTGTAGCTCTCCGGAATTTGTGCTGATATGTGAATGTGGGTGTGTGGTTAGGCCAAACAAGTATTCTTCCTAGCAGTTGCATTAGAAGATAGCCTTCATGTTTCATCAGTCCTCTTTTGTGGAGAATCACTGCAAAGTCAGAATGTTTACAAATATTGGAATCCATAGTAAAATCTATCATAAGATTCAGTTCATTTTGTTCTGTTTCTGCCGCAAAATCTAAATATATTATTCTTCTCATGTCACTTCTGAAAGAAAAATAAAATTGTCCGTAACATATCACCACACTCAACCCAACGTGTGCTTACTTCCCCTACCCAAAGTCTCATCAAAGGACCCAAGACTATGTCCTAGTCTATGCCCCAGATTTCTTGGCAGCATACTTTTCTATTTCTGTTTTAATCCCAGTTAAAGAACAAAAGAAAAGAAATCACCTCAAGTATGTAACATATACATGAAACTGCAGGGAAGGTGATCTGTGAGTGCTGGAATGTCCTCATTTCTGCAGCTGATCACAGAGCTGTAGACTTGCTTTACGGTGCTGCACCTCTCACACCTTTTTACATTCTCTTTGTTCTCAAGTAACACCCAGGTGGCCTAAGTTTTTCACCTGGTGCAATGATGCAAACTTTCATTGCTGAGGTACCTGTTATCTTTTTGATAGGTTCTTGTTATAGATGAGGATTATTTCCATGAAATTTTACACTAGTCATTGGTAGAATAAAGAAAGATCTCAGACGTTTCCTTTTCTTCTCTTCATACTTACAGCTGGTGTTATAGTCCAACACTATCCCTAATTATGACCGAACTTGGTCCCAAGACAATGCTAACACCCTCTTCTCGTTTTTTTTTTTTTAAATAAATATTTAAGAAATGAAAAGTGCCAAAAGAACTAGGGGAATCTTCTCTTCTAAATTAATAGGAACCCTACTGTCTCCTATTTCAACCATTACATTTCTAATTACTAAATCATTTAATTGAGTAGCACCCCTCGATGCTGGAATAGGAGACAATCATTTTGGAAAGAAATCATTAGAGAATATCATAAAACGTATCAGCTACATTTCTGCTCCATTATGTGCAACATCAACCATCACCTGCGGAAGTCTGACCTGCAGACCCTGACTCAAGGACTGATGAATGAATGCACTCTCACACCATTACAGTGCTTTCAGAGGGTGAAATACAACCAATTGACCAAGACCCTCTGTCCATCCATACATTTATTCCGTCAAGATTTTACAACAGAGGTTCAAAGTTAACACACTTGTGGATAATCAACACAGTTAAAACGTTGGTTATACGAATGATAAAAGCCTTAGGTCTGGCCCAGTGTAAACACTATTAACAGGTAACTCCCATTTTATCTCCTCCTGGAGGCACAAAGTTTACATGAATAAACAGAGTAGAGACAAAGGGATGTGGGGTAAACAGACTTGACTGGAAAAAGCCTCTTATTGTACCTGTCTTCTCTCTAACTTAATGGATCTGCTGGATGCCTTTAGTCTGCCTGAATAAAACCTTTTGGCCTTCCAAAAGGTTAGCAAGTACAATCTATAATTATTCCTAATAGTTAATATCTTGCCAGCCACCCCAAGTGAATATCAAAAATTATGTACTTACAGTATTTGGGATATGAAAAAAGCAGCACCTGTTTATCCAGAGCATGCAATTCATTCTGCAAGATGTCATCCCAAATTTGAAGGAATCTTAAATTTAACATCCCTCTTTTTTCATAATTTAGCATCATCTGGGTCAATTAAAACATGAATTAAGCAGTGTATTCCATGGGCATAAGCTATTGCCTTGTAGTAGGAGTGGCCTCAGGAAATGGATCTCTTGAACACCAAATGAAGAAGGAAGAAGTTTATTCGGCCTGGGAGCCTGAGTGATAATTCATCCAAAGTTCAGCTCATCTAACAAAGGAAGGTTCTGCCTTTATATAGGTTCATACTTTAGATATTACACGTGGAAGAATCTTAGGTTTACAGCCTTAGAAATCACATATGAAAGGGTTTCAGGTTTACAGTGTTAGGAATCACATATGAAAGGGTTTTGGGTTCACAGTTTTAGGACTCACATGTGAAAAGGTTCTGGTTTGATCTTGTTTTAAGCATCAATAGTGTCTTCTGGATAATTACCCCAAGCCTGCCACCTACGGGAAGGAGATTCAGGAGGCGCCAGCTGGCCTGCTCTCTCTTCAATTGAGATGCACTGTGGATGACAGAGGTGGGAGGTAATCCCAGATGCCAGGGTCTCCTTCCTCAGCCTTACTTTGTTAATTGCAGAGTTACTATCTTTTTAAGTAGTGCTGCTGTGTGGGATATCATAATATATGTAGAGTATTCTATACGTAACAACATGCTAGAATTAAAAAACCTCTTTATGATGGCATGGGTCCAAAGTGATCAACTAGCTCTTCTTTGTAGAGGAATATGACATTCTATCACCTGCTCTGCTTTGGTCACTGCTGCTGGACTATTAAATAACTTTAAAATGATTGCCAGTTTCACCTTGAGTAAGGCAGGGCATGCCTTCCACCTCATACTGTCTCCAACTCTGTCATTATATTCGTGTAATTAGCGATTTAGTTAAGCAAAATTGAGCTAGCTGTGGGAAAAAAGAAGGCTGACTTGAAGCCACGGGGAGGCCATTTTTGCCTCTTTATTGGGGAATATTTAGTAATGATTCAAATAGATAAATATTATCCTACTCTGTTTTTATTCCAAATGGTAATTTTTATGTATGTCTTTCCCAAAACTCTATCAATCTTCCTCTTACCTCTTTATTTATATGCACAACTTCTTGAAGGAATCAGAATGCCAGTAGGTCAAACCCTTCATTTGATGGAAATACCTATGCCGAATACTCAGGAATTGTCAAAGCAAGATGCTTGGTATTCTGTTGGACCCAATTGCCGTACTCCATTATTTTAACCAGTGGAAATTAGCAAGTAGTGGTCTTTGGTTCTCCAGAAATTAATGTCAGTATCTGGAAAAGATCAAGGTATTTTCTTTCCATACTGCAAAATGAAATTGATAAATAGCTGTAAGTCACTCTATTCATATCATTCTGTATCAAAAACAAAAATCAATGTGAACAGTAATTTAAATTTACTGTTCTGTCTCTACTTTTTATTATAGTAATTGTTTCAATCATACCTCTGGCAGATAAGTGATATTACTTTCTAATACCTTAGGATTCTCTTTCATGCTTATTGAAATACTTGACCTAAAATATTTCTCGATATGTCATCATAAGCTTCCCCAATATATTTTTTAAGATTCTGATAAAGAGTTGTCTACCTTTTCTTGGGGCTTGTCATAATTTTCATTATGAGCATTAGCATGATTATAGTTAAAAGCTAGAATTATTATACTTAATCATATATTTACATATATGTTATTCTCATATATTATTTATACAGATTTATATTATATATATGATTTAATTCTCACAATAGATGCCAGAGAAAAATAACATTATTAACTCATTTTATAAAGAGGAAATGCAATGACTGGCAAAAAAATCATATATTTTAGAAATAAATGTACATGTCACATATGTTGAAAATCACTCCAGCATTCCCATCCTCCTTACTTTGTTTTTTTTTTTTTTTTTTTTTTTTTTTGGCATCTCAACTTAATTTGCTCGGTGCCATAGGTGAATTGGGTTTCAGTTAACCAAGCAAGCAGGCAAGAAAGCAATTAAAAACACTCCCAGTGATTTCAGTTTGCTAATTAAAGAAAAACAAACAAACAAAAACCCTCTGAGTTTGTGAGTCTCAACCATTGCTGCACATTATAGTTACTTCTGAGGCTTGTAGAAATTATTGATGTCAAAGTCACACTCCAAATCAATTAAATTAAAGTCTCATGGGTGGATACCCAAGCATAGATTTTGAACGATTTTCCAGAAAGGCAAACACCACTTAATCACCTAGGTAATAAATGGTTACCTGTAAGAGATAACAAGATGAGTTGAAATGTGTGGCTGTATCACATAATCTGAAATTCTCAAATACATGATTATAAGGATCCTATTCTTTCTCACTTTTTCCCTGAACATGTCCTAACTGTTAAGGTAAACATCTGGCAAGACTGTGAGTGCAATCAATGCTATCGACTCAATCATTAGGAACAAATTGTGCCCTTGGATTTTGGTTAATCAGCCCTATGGTTGTGAGAGATAGAGGTCTATTTTACACAGATAGAGAATATCTCAAGGATTTATCCCCCAATATTTTCAAGGCTGTGTTATCTTTTAACATAGGTAACTCTGACCAGTCTGACCCATGGCCTTGAATTACTAGTACCTTTTATTCTCTATGACAACAGACATGTGTTCCCCAGAGTATCATCCTTAATAGACACTTCATTAAAGTTTCCCATTGCTAGGTACCCATTAGCAATAATTTGTTTTGCTATTTCGTGACTATATGCTATTGAATGATTATACTTTTAAGTACTAAAGGGGATTTTACTACCTTGAGCACCACTGATTTTTCTTTCCCTTATTCCTGAAGTTTTGTTGCCTACAGACCCACTACATTCATCTTTCTACTCATGTTGTAAAAATTAGAAAGAGCTTTTCATTTATTTAAGTAGATTGTTTCTCAAATATTGTATCTTTCTAAAGGTTTCTCTTAATCAGCTTTTCTAATGCAACTCTTTCATGTCAACTTTCATAATTTTACCATGTTGCACATATTCAGTTCTTATTATAAATTGCCTCCTCTACTGAATTACTAATTATCTCATGAGAACAGGATAAATACCTGATTTTTGTGTATCTATATCTCAGATAGTGCCTGGTGCTTGGTTATGCAGGTAAAAATGTTTTGCAGTTGTTGCAGCATTTATTCAAAGCTGGGTCCACTGAGAATGAATAAATATCAGCATGTAAATGAACTATTAGAAAAGTAGAAAGATCCGTGTAATAAAAGAAAACAAAATGCAGATTTTATAGAATCAATGAATGCTAATAGAAAATGTGAAATAACAATGGTGAAACACCCAATTAATTATTTATATAATGTATTTATTAGGTACCACTCAGAAGGAATTACAGGTTATTAGGAAAATAAAAACAAACACCTAGGCAAATAGTTGCCACATGAAGCACTCAAAAACTATTGCTCTTCTGAGACTAGCATATTTTGTGGGACAATTTAGACTTTTTCTGGATTTTGGTAATACCAGTAATAATCACTTACTTTTCTTTCCCTTTCTTTCCCTTCCATTTTCTTTCTTTCCTATTTTCATATATCCCTCTATTTTTTTTTTTTTAATTTAATTTCGAACTTACCTTGAGAGTTCATAGTTTCTCCCTTGTTGCTTAAAGGCTAGATCTAGATTTAAACAGTATATCTTAAAAATCTAGAAGTGACTTCAGGTTTTTTAAGGGACTGAGTATTTCCAGGAATGACATTTTTGAGGTAAAATAAATAAATATATAAATAGTGCTTAATCACCTAGAAATATATATTTAATATATGAAGAGTTTGTCTTTAATGCATGTTGTACAATTGAAACTCACAATATTTTTAAGGCATCTTAGTTTAGACTTTTTTTTTTTTTAGTTTTGTAAGTAAACCACAATTACAAATATTTTTATAAAACTCTGGAAAGCATACAAAAAAACAGTTACCCGTAATGCAATTTTACACATAAATATATTTAGTGTCAAGGAATTGAAAATTTTTACCTAAATCAAGCAAATGTTAGAATGGCAGGAGGAATATTTGGTAGAAGGTTTTCTCAATCCAGATTCAGGCTCTACCTCCATAGTACTAAACAGATTCATGTGCAGATGGCCATTTGTCCAAGTGCTGGTAAAAATGACATGCAGTTTGAGAATAGTTGTAGGAAAAGAAAGAATCGCTCAGAAAAAATATTCCTTAAATTTTGCCTGTTGGCTTTTCTATGGAAGAGTCATTTCCTTTTTTTTTTTCCTGTCAAGTGAAAACCAGTAGAAAAAAATAAAAACAGTTGTGTATTTAATACATAATAAGCCAATGCTGTTTTTAATACTTTTCAGTAAGGGAAATATAAAACAAGGCAAAATATTTAAATATTAAAACAAAAAGAGAAAAAAAGGACCAAAATGCATTAGCCTTCTTTCGTGTTTCTTTGGTCTTCCTCTTTTTTATTGTATGTATAATCTACATCATTTTGGTTACTATGGCTATAATTTCTCTCTATATATTTTCATTCTAGCTAATTTTAGTTGTTATTTTTATACAGCAATAAGCTTTAATAAGCTATTTGGTCACTCCTGCTCTTCATGTCAGTCGAAGATTTGTTTTATTTACTGTTATAACGTTTTGGAGTCAAGTTTTGCCTGGAAAACCTTTTAAAGTTAATGAGGCATAATATTTTGTTGTGTTGTTATATATAAATGAAACATTTTTTGACCCTACATTTAGTACCCAAAGTTATTTCCTTCAATTATTTGTAAATATGAATCCATCATTTTATCTGGAGATGCTATTAGAAAGTTTGAGGAAAATCTGATTTTTGTTGCTTTAAAAGTGATTTCATATTTTTTGTTTTTTTTTTTTTCTTATAAATTTTATCATGTTTTGTATATTCGGACTAATTTTAGTTAGAAAATTGTTATCTTTCTCTAATTCTTGCAAGTGTGTGTTCAGTGTCAAATGTTGTATTTCCTTTTAAAAAATCACTTTTTATTTGGACCTATGTTCATCCCTTCTAGGTATTTTTATCCTATAATTAATATCATTTCATCATTTTCTGCTATTTTTTGGTGGAAACCTTTTACAATTTGATTTTTCAGCTACTTATATATTTTTCAGTGTATTAGTACTGAAAGTGTTCATACATCTATATCTTTATCCAATAATACACAGAGACAATTTCCAGTACTATATAATTTCAACAGAAGAGTTCTATTTAGATTTTTTTCAACTCAATCTTATTTTATTTTGATAATATCTTCTTTTTTAACTTAAATGCATTTTTTTTTTTTTGTTTTAAATTATCATCTATTAGTTTCAGTATTTCAGCTTCAGATGAACTTCATGGTATAGTTTGTTATTTTTCTTCAGGCATTCTATGTTGTGGTGTCTAGTATTTTGGTGTGAGCTCATATTGCCCTTGGGGAAATCAGCTAGTCTGTATATAGTGATATAGGACATATTTTGAAGCCTAAATTCTGGTCTGTGTCTGCCCTAGTGAATTTAAAGACATAGAAAGCAGAGAGGCTTAGGCATCACTCACATAAGACAGACATTTGATTGCCACTCTACCAAGTAACTCTTCAGGTTAGATTTCATATTTGGCATTTAGAAGCAGCAGTTTCATTTACAATCCACCAGCCCCTAGAGATTAGAGTGAGAGTGGTAGCAATAATTGCTAAAGGCAGCTAGGCCTTTCACAGATAATTTCATCAACTCTTCCCCCACAAAGGGATGCCTGACATGACCTTGACTAGGCTTGCAATTTGGGCTTCAAGATCATGATTTACTTTTCTCTTTTTTCCATAATATAACTTATATGTTGCATCTCTTCACAGAGAAGTGTTTACTGGAGTTACTACTATCCCTCCATCGCATAAACTTTCCTCCTAAATTTTTTTCTCTATTATTCAAAACAGTGTACCTCAGCGTCTTATATTGGAACCCTTGATTTATTTTGCATAGCCAATGTTTGGGATGCTCTCTGCTTAATGGAACACTACTATCTTAGAGTTCTTCCATGCACATTACAAAACTAGCAAAGGGTTTGAAATCAAAACTTCTCAATTATATTCCCATCAGCATGTAATATTCAGCCCTTCTCAGAAGAGAGGAAGCACTACAATCAGCAGGCCCAGCTCTGCATTTTGCAGAGTTAATGGCAGGAGTACAAATGGAGGCGCAGAGATACATCTAAAAATTTAGCACGTATAAACAAACCTAACAAAGGCTGTGAAATAAGATATCTTCTATCCTCTTTAATTGAAAATTTACACATATGTGTGTAAAGCTATTTTCAAATAGCTTTAAAGATCAGCATAATGAATACGGTTGAATTTAATAATGTTGAGGCATATATGGGTGTTTTGCTGTTTTGCTGGTGATGTTTGAATGGGTAATAAAATAAAAACATAATTTGTAAAATTTTATGCTCTTATTCTGTGCATATTATTTTTTCTTGTTTTTATTTTTATGTCAGAAATTATTTGGGTACATTAAAGATCAAATACTTTATAATCAATTGAAAGTGGTGATCCAAAAGTATAAAACTATAAATTTATTCAAAGTAGACAAATATTGAATCATAAGAGGCAAATTAAAATTAATGTTGAAATCAAAATATTACAAATAATTTAACATTCTCAAAGTAGTATCATTCCAAAATTTTAAAAAATTATGTTAGAATTAAAATAAAAATGTAATTATAGTTGTTATAACTTTCAGGGAAAATGCTTAAATTGTTTTATCTATTTGTCAAAGTTTAATGAAATCTTATTCACTATTGCAAAAAGAAAATTATTAACAAAACTGGTTCAATATCTCTCCGGCTGACAATATAAAGAGATTTGGCATAACATTTTACCAATACTTTGTCTAGAAAAAATACGAATACACATTTAAGATCATGATTTATTAGGAATGTTTCTTAGCATCATGTGAAATTGAAAATGTTAATTTCACTTGTTATTACCCTCTGGAACCATAAATAAAACATAAAGAGATGAGGAGTGGGGAGAGGAAAAGGAAGGGTAAAAGATGTCTACCACCACTGAAAGGTGATTTCAAAGTTATGAATGAATAAATGCATTAAATAATTTGTCTGTTTTTCTGATGAAAGAATTTCTTTCACTCATTCCTCCCTATGCTCTGAAACAGTGTGCATCATCCAAATTAAGAGGAACATAACTGAAACACCTTCATAGGTTTTGGGAGAGTCACCCTGTATTAGTCTGTTCTCACACTGCTAAGACATACCTGAAAGCAAAAAGGTTTAATTGACTCCCAATTCCACATGGCTGGGGAGGCCTCACAATCATGAGAAGGTGAAGGAAGAGCAAAGTCATGTCTTATATGGTGGCAGGACAGAGAGCACGTGCAGGGAACACCCCTTTATAAAGCATCAGATCTTGTGAGACTTATTCATAATCATGAAAACAGCACAGGAAAGATATGTTCCCATGATTCAATTACCTCCCACTGGGTCCCTTCTATGACATGTGGGAATTATGGGAGCTACAGTTAAAGATGTGACTTGAGTGGGGGACACAAACCATATCACACCCTTTCATTTGAAAATACAGGGATAGAGCTAGGAATAATTTTCACTGAGGCTTAATCATTGCTAGTGGTGAGAGTAGCTGTTTAGAGGTATAAGTCTTTTCTGTACCAGATATAAGCTCCAGATTTCCACTTTAAAAAAAAAAAAAAAAAAGTCAACCATTTCTTTTTGATTTTGTTTTGTTTTTGAGATGGAGTTTCACTCAGTCGCCCAGGCTGGAATGCAGTGGCACAACCTCTGCTCACTGCAACCTCTGCCTCCTGGGTTCAAGTGATTCTCCCATCTCAGCCTCCTGAGTAGCTGGGATTACAGGCACATGCCACCACACCCATCTTTTTTTTTTTTTTTTGTATTTTTAGTAGAGATGGGGTTTCACCATGTTGGCCAGGTTGGTCTCGAACATCTGATCTTGTGATCCACCCACATAGGCCTCCCAAAATGCTGAGATTACAGGCATGACCATTTTGTTTAATGCATTTATTTTTATTTCTTAGTAATATATGTAGACTTCTAAGAAGCCCAATCCCCTTATCTGAGTCTGAAGACAATACTGAAAAACATTTTTTTAAAATATCAGTTGTGACATGAAACATTTGTAATAATGCTTAGCACATAGTAGTTGACTAATATATATTTTTGAATAAATGTTTATTATTATCATCATGTGATTTTAGGTATAATGCCTAATAGTTATACAAATTATTCCTAATTCTGATTTGAAATTTTGCTAATTAGTATTCATACAATTTTATGATGGGAGATAATTCTCTCTGGATCGCTCACAGGTTTGCATGTTTTATACACAGAAGCCCTGACTGCCTTTTTTCTATCTTTACAGAAATGTTTGTACAGCAAACAGCCTTAAAAAAAAAAATGAGTTTTTTTCCCACAGAAGCAAAAAGCTGATTCACTTATTTTCCAGTTTTAATAAAGTTAGTGTCTTCCTCTGGAGCAAAGGTAGACATGTTAACTTACATTACAAAATATTCAATTACATAGTATCAGTTTCCCTTGCCTATAATACAACCTACTGCTTATATAGCTATCGTCTAGCCCTCTTCATGTTTTTCTGTGAGTATTGGAGTTTGGGGAACCAGCACAAGAAAAATCTGATGCTCTGGTTACTGCTATTGCTGTGAGTAATAAATTTATTTGACGGTGACCCTATAGTCTAATTTTTACTGCCAACATCCATGAAACTGTGACACAACTAGCTATATACATACTAGTTATGTAGTGTAAGATCTCAGACCAAGTACAGCTTCCTGGTAAAGACAGGCTCATGATACTGATAGAGGCATAGCTTTAGCAAGAAGAAAAGTACGGTCATCACAAGCTGAAAAATGGAACTTGAGGAAAACCCATGAAGATCATTATAGAAAAAGTTGATAATATTTTGTGGTCCACTGGTTATAAAGGGTCCTTCACTTAATTTAAAAATATATATATACATATATTTTATATTGTCAATAATAATATGACAATAAATTTAATTAAAAATAGGCAATATATTTGAAGACATATATCCCAATACAAGATAAATGAATGGCCAATAAGCAATTGGAAATGTACTCAATAATTCATCATTAGTAAAATGCAAATTCAAACCACAATGAAATACTACCATTAAAACAACAACGAGCTACTACTGGACACACACTAGAATCTTTAACAATAAAACACTGAAAATACCTATTGACATTTTCATTAATTATTTGTGGAAACATAAAAGAGCACAATCACTTTCTAAAATAGTCTGGAAATTTCTTATAAACATATGCTTAACATATAATCCACTAATTCTATTCCTAGTTCTTTACCCAAGAAAATGCAAAAATATGTCAATACAAGTACAAAGTGTTTGAGATGGCTTTCTTTAAAAACAGCCAGAAATTGGAAACTTCCCAAGTGTGCATCAGTAGATAAAAAGATAAACAGATTGTGTGATATCAAAACTTGGTTTACTGCCCCAAAATAATTAGGAATAAACTACTGATTCACCTAATGCACATGAATCGCAAAAATACTATGTGAGTGAAAAATGCCAATTGCAGCTAAGTACTCCCTGGATGATTCCATTCATATGGAATTCTAAGAATGGCAAAATTAGTCTATCTTGGCAAAATGTAGATCATTGGTTACCTGAAACTGACAATGTGAGAGAGGTACTACAGAGAAACGTGAGAGAATATTTCAGGATGATACAAACGTTCAATATCTTGATTATGGTGGTAGTGTACATTTGTCAATACCAACTGAGTTTTAATGTTTAGATCATGTATGTTTTATTGCATGTAGATAATACTTCAAAATTTTATTTTTAAAATTGAATGAGTTTATGTCAATAAAATGAATGCTCCAAGGAAGAAATGGCAATTTAGGAAGAGTGTTTTTTTTAAAATAATTTTTAAAACAAACTTGGTATTTCATTCTAAATACTTAATCAAAACACATCACTTAGAAGAATCAAAGCGCTGTTGTTGTTTAGCAAAAAAAAAAAAAAAAAAAAAAAAAGCAGAATTGTGTTATACAAAGAATCCCTTGAAAAGTACAGTGCATATTAGAAACAAAAATAAATAAAATAGTGAGAATACCAAGGTATACATTTTCATGTTTTTTATTTAATACGTTTCCTTCTATGAAACTAAAACTGTCTGAGGTCAGATAACTTTTTTCTTATTTGTTGCTAGTGTTTGGCACACTGCTTGACTTACAGTAAGAAATCAAATTGTCATCTGTCACCTGAATGGCTATGTCAGTATCTAATTTTATTTCTTCTAGACCAAAAAATATTTCTTGGTGTTACAGGCAGAGGCTCTTTTTAGATCAATTTTACAAAATGGTGTCAGTTAAATTGTCCAAATTTACCTTCATTATCTGTCGGCATTGGCTGCTGCTAGGAGCATTTATGGGTCACCGTAGAAGTCCACAGGCACTGGCACCTCTCACAGAGCTTCGACTCTACGCACTGGCACCTCTCACAGAGCTTCGACTCTACGTATTTGACCATTACTCATAGAGTTACAAAGACATGGAAAACAAATTCAACAATTGGCTCTCCGACAAGGCTTGCACTGGAGAGAAAAAGAAGATATGAAGGTCAACAATTTACAGTGAATATAATTACATTTCACATGACTAGAGTTGATGCTATTATAGAAGAAATGACACAGCAGTGAGGTTTTTCATCATTTTATATCTTGCCACTCTCTTATCAGTGCTTATTTCACTTTTCACTAGTTATAAAATTGACAGCATTTGCTGTAGTTTGTACAGATTTTCAGGACAGGCAATTTTAAGATAGTTTTCCTGAGTGCCTGGTTGAGTTAGTACAGAAGCACTGTATTATAAGTAATATGCTCAGATTTGGCAAATTATCAAAAGTACCAACTAGATTTGCCCTGTGATCAAAACGTAGCCCAAAATTGTGGGCTAAATAATAAAATACAGTAGAAATGAAAAAAAGTACTTTTTTTTTCGGACAACCTAAGAAAATAGAACATAAATTTAATTCTTTGCTAATAGGTATCAATATCTGTGTATACATGCAAAGGAATAAATTTTCTTAGGTAGAGTGAAAGAATTATTCTTTCTATTTCCTCTATTTCATCTTTTGTCCCACAATTTGAGGCTACTTTTGGTCACACTGCAAATCTATTTGGAACTTTTTTGATAATTTGCCAAATCTGAACATATTACAGTTATAGATAATATATATGACTGTATTATCATATATGACTATACTTATATATATACAATATGTGACTGCCAAATATGTATATATATATATACATATATAACTATATAATATAGGAGCTTTATATATATACATATACATACTAAATATATATAATATAAAATACTGAATCAATGTACAATAATGAATACAACTGAAGGGGTTCATCTTGAAACTTAATTGAGTTATGTCTGTCTGTATCATGTATCTTCTTGCACTTGGAACTGAACTGGTAAACTAGGATTTAACAACCCTTATCCAAGGACTCAACTTGAGAATGCAGCTTCCTAAGCTGAAAGTAATCTCTTTGAGTAGCTCTGACAGGGGAATGATACCACTTTTAACCGTCAGTTTTTCATTCATTGTCACAGCTCATGTAAATCACTTGGATTCTCTAAACAGGTGCTTGGGGTTTATTTCAGAATTTCTAAAATATTTCAATTTCTATTGAACATATCATCTCCTGGTGTGGATAAGAAAGGCGTGAGGGTAAGGCAGGTGCAGAACAAAACTAGAAAGCAGGGAATGTGCATTGTCGCTGTCACGAGTCTCTACTCTCACGGACTCAATACCACATTAATGATATGTGTTCGTCCATCTCCCGCACAGCCTAGCACCCCAAATTTCTCAACTTATCACACCTTCAAAACCTGCTGTCAGCAGAGTTGCTGAAGAAATTCTGTTATGTGTAGGCATGCATAACTATTAAACTTACACATGCTGTATTTCTTAGAACTTATTTGCATATAAGGAATGTAGATTTCAGCTGAAGAAATACAGTTAGAGTACATAATTTCAGACATCAGTGAATTTGCAGATTTCTGACAAACAAGAATGTAGCTGCCTAAATCAATTCATTACTAAAGAGTGACTTCCCATGAAAATAAGACTTCTAAGAAATGACTCCAATTGGACAATCTCCATCGTGTGCGTATATTCTGGGACAGATGACCCAGGTATGAACCTCATTTTTAGTAGCTCCATTTCGTTTACATAAATCATTTCATACATTAAGCTGATTTAAACCAAAAGGGGAAAGATTTTTATCTTTTGAATATATTTTTAGCATAAATCTCCATGTTTTAAAAGTAGGGAATTTGAATGACTGAACAATAGTTTGAAGGAATAAATACAATATTTTCAATATTTTTTTGTAGAGATAATTCATAGAATTGCAGACAAGTAAAAGATCTCTGTAGTTGGACTGCTTCAGTGAAATTCTAACAGCATAAATTCTTACTGGTAGTGTGGCCTTGGGCATGTTATTGAATAAACCATCTGTGCCTCAGCTGCTCATTTGTAAACTCCTTATTTATCCTCTTTAATAAACTGGAGGTAGCAATAGAATTCTGATCATTTAATTGTTGTGAGAATGAAATGTGTTAATTCATGTGGAATGTGTTACATGTGGGTGGTACAAACAAAACACTGAGTTAATGTCAATCCTTATCTTTCCTGGGCAGGATACATTTAATATTGAGTGGAATGGTCATAGCTGCTAGCTCAACTGAGATGATTAATGAAGTATACTTAAATTGAAAAGTAAGGTACTTGCACAGTTATCATCTTTCTAAATACTTACAAAATCACATGAGATGTAACTGCTTTTCACAGGTGTGGAAACAGGCTCTTGGAAGCAAGACAAGTCAAAGTCACATGCTAATAAGCAGTTAAGTTGTGACTCGAACTTGAAATTCCTAGGCTAGAATGCCTTCTTATAAACCACAGTTGCTGTCCCTGAAGTATACTGTCCTGCTGAGCTGGGAATGAAGAGGCAATTGTTATGAATGAGAAGCATCCTCGTGGCATATCTAGGATTTTAATGTACCAAACACACTAGACTTTATTTAGGTATACGCTTGTCCCCCGAGTCTGATGAGATTGCTGTGACAATCACTGGCTGAGTGTGACCTTAAACCTTCAAAGACCTGTGAGCCAGTTATGCACCCTCCGTGCTCTGTACTCATAAGAATCACATTTTGATTCTAGCTGCAGTCAGAGAAAACTAAGTTAATAAGACATTACTGACCTCAAAATGTATCCAGGAAATTGAGTTAAACTTTGATGTGAAGGTTAAATTGACCTTTAACAGAACGGTTCTCTAATTTTTCTTCTTTTCCCTTTTCTCTGTGTGCCTTGTCTCTATCTACCTTTCCATTTATCATTGTCTAAGGGCATTATTTCATCTTTTTTCTAAGCCTTTCTCTCTTTTATCCTTTTTCTTTCAACCTAGGCTTCACATATCTTATTTCCTTTAAAAACTGTGTTCTGTGAACTCTCTTTCCATATTTATCTTGCACTTTTACTCTTATATTTCTATTATATTTCATATCCTTGGGAACTTAGTAGGTTTTTAGGAAAACTTGCTTAAGATTTTATCGTTTTAGGGCTTATCAAGTAGTTGGAGATTATTTAGTTTATTTTTTTATTTTACCATGAAGCCACAAACGTTGAGTAACTTTTTAAAAAAGATAAACAGTTTGCCAGGAGATAGATCACTTAATTCATTTATATTTCTATAGTTCCACTGCTATATATTATTTTACCAATTTCTTTATCATCTTTAGGCCACTTGAAATGCCTTGTTTTCAGGGTTTGCTTCAATGTCTACTATTGTCTGCCTTTTTTTTTTGTATTGACATTTTGCAGATTAGGGATCATCTTATTGATATTACTCAATGCTGTTCTTTACTGAACAAAGTACTTAAAAAGTACTTTTTTATTGATATTAAAAAGACGTCGTGGTAAAGTTTTTTTTAAATTAATAATCTTTATTTTTTATTTCACAGCAAAATTGAGTGAGGAGTACAGAGAATTTCCTTATCCTTCGTATCCCCACACACATATACAACCTCACTCACTATGGATCATCCACCAGTGTGGCATATCTAGTACAGTGAATGAAACTATATTGTTACAGGGTTATCATGCAAAGTCTGTAGTTCACATTGAGGTTCACTGATGGTATTGCAAGGCATGGGTTTTAACATACGCATAAAGACATGTGTCTACTACTATAATATATATTCAACAGAATAGTGTCTTTCATCTGTGGTTTTGTGCCTGGTATTAATTTGACAAAATTCTTACTGTTGATTCAAATATTGCTTCTTTTCCTTTTTCTCTTTCTTTTTCTAGTTTTCCCATTCAGTATGTTTAGCACTTTGGAGTTCCATAGTACTTGAGTATTGTTTTTATCTATCTTTCTCCTCTTTGCTTTTCAGTTTTGGAAGTTTCTATTGTCATATCCTCAAGCTCAGAGATACTTTTCTCAGCTGTGTCTAGTCTGCTAATGTGTCCATCAATGACCTTCTTCATTTCTGTTACAAAATATTTATCTGTAGCATTTCTTTTAAATTCTTTCTTAGAATTTCCATTTCTTCGTATACATGAGTTGTCATTATTTCATGTTCTCTTGTGTTCCTACTAAAGCCTTTGCATATTAATGAAAGCTTCAGAATATCTTCAACCTGATGATTCCAACATTTCTGTCATGTCTGTCTCTGGTTATGATACTTTCTTAGTGTCTTTAAACTGTGTTTTTTTTTTTTTATCTTTTAGTATGCCTTATAATTTTTTATTGAAAAATGAATATGTTTTACAGTGTTAAAGTGACCTCAGTAATATAATGATAATGTTTTTGTAGAGAGGAATTATTCACTGTAGTCTTTAAGTCATATTCTCAAGCTTTTGTGTGCGCTCTTTTTCTGTCTATCTATATTCATTATTACATGTATATAGTCTTAAATCTATTAAAAGTATAATGCACTCAGCAAAAAAGCTAAATAAAATAGAATTCCATTCATTTCTATGCTTAATAAGGAAAAAATACACCTTTTATTTATTTTGTCTTACTACAGAGAAACATAACAGTGCCATGCAAGGATCTAACCAAAAAATTTTGATGATGATAATTGTGGTGATTATGATAACAGAAGTGTGAAAAAAGAAAGGAGACCTGTGGATAAGTATTATTAATTTAATAGATCAAAAATGGAAGGATTTGGGGAAAGAATTTAATAATTTGAGTGGAAAACATAAATAATAAATATAAGTGTTTCATAAAGCCTGACTTTTTGTAAATATTAAAGACCACTATGGCTTTTGTTCAGTAAGTTAAAGAAGAGACTGCTGAAAATAAAGCCCAAAAGATAGGCAAGAAAAATATGATTTTAGGCAACAGAGTATATGTGAAAGATTTTGCATTGGATTATAAGCAGATTCAGAGGGCCACTTCAAAAAGTTTTGATATGGGGAATGAACTAATCTGACTTACTTATTTTTTTAAAAAAGACTGCTCAGGTGCTGTGTGAAAAATGGATGGTGATGGAGTGGAGTAAAACTAGTGCAGCATTTGAATCTATTTCCATATGTGGGAGCAAAATCATTTCCAGCTGGAACTGAGTTTCCTGCAGAAATTTATTCAATGCACTTCAGAGGGATTTCAGAAAATAACATTTTGTTATTAACAGAATTCTTTATTACTGCAAATAGCAAACAACTGTGTAAATCTTCAGAAATAAAATGTTTACAATTTGTATGCATTTGCAATTGAAAACCAGAATTCAATTAAGCCTACATTCACCAAAATATAAAATATTTTATATGATAATATGAATAAAAAAATGCTTGATTGTAAGACTATAAAATCTATTTAAATGTCAAGAATAATGTTTATGAAATTAATCATCTGAGTCACTAGATATTATCCTGGGCCTGTGGATACATTAATATAATGATTATATTATGCTCTTATCACTTAGAGAATTGAGCTAAAAATGGTTAAGAGTAGTTTTGAAAATTGGGAAGGGGAGTGAAATTACAGTTTTAAAGATGGAAGTCATATCTGTCAATAATGTCAGTCAAAATTAGTCATCTTTGATACAGTATCAGATGTTAAGAAAATTAACATTTGATATCTGTAGATGTTTACTGACACAGTTGTTCACTCTCCTGTTATAATTGTTCACTAACCCTGTCATCATAGTCAAGACTTACCTCAGGGATGTTCTATTTATTT
Organism: Saguinus oedipus; assembly: GCA_031835075.1. NCBI lineage: Eukaryota > Metazoa > Chordata > Mammalia > Primates > Cebidae > Saguinus > Saguinus oedipus. Next base: position 62,124,485 of record CM063171.1, on the reverse strand, counting down.
TTAGATCAAGAGGGACTGTGTCTTAGACTAGGTAAAGAAATAAAGAATGTGCCAAAAGTATTTCAGGCTTTATTTCACGAAGAAGTCTGGTTCCAGTGACTAGTAATTCTGGCAGGTATTTTTTAAGATAATTAACCATAATCCCTTATATTCAGTGGTGACTAATTTACATTGTCAAAGATACACTGTGGTTTGGCATGTGATAAAGTGATCTTAAACTACTCTTTCTGATACTGCAGATGACTTCAAGTTATTATGACATGTTTTGTGAGTCCAATAAAAAAGGAGATGAAAGAAATGGCCTGTTCAAGCATAAAAGACTCCCTTATTTTCCTGACATTTAAATATTGTATTGCTTTTGTCAATGTTACTTCTGGAATTGCTAAATTAAATCATGGTCTAAAGGCTATAGGAGTGACTATTTTACTACATTGCATATTTCTAATTTTTAATATACCATACCTAATTTAAGTGTATTATAAAATGAAAACAAACAAAAAACAAAACTTCAAAATAAGCCAACAATAAAATACTAAGTGAGAGTTAGTATTTATAAATAAAACTTTCTGCTGAATTTGTGTTTTTAACTTAAATGTCCTCAATTTTATTTTGCATTATATAACCTTTTAATTTAGTAACAGAAGCCTCAGAAATGACTGGTTACACCAAAAGAAAATGGCATAATGGCATTGTTTTATAGTTGAATGCAAATTCATTTCCAAGTACATTAATCTTGCTTTTCATTCAGTAGAATTTTTCCTCTGAGGCATTTGCAGTTTGTCAGTTCTTCACTAAGGCAGATATATGTTGTGCAGTATAATATACTTTCCTGACTGCATTTCAAATTAACCTTTTTCTCTCAATTCTAAAATGTAATACTTGACCACTAAAGGTACTATTAACATCTCTGGGGTTCAGTGAGTTATTAAACTTAAAGCAAATCAACGAAGTTCATATTAAGATCAGATTAAAGATTTACACTTGGTAAAAGGTTAAGCAAATTTCCATGCTTTTTGATATTTTTAATTTGCATCTTTAATAAGCTGTAGCATCAACAGAGCTGCTGGTTTCGTTTGCAGATGTTTCAGCACAGAAAATCTTCCCCCCACCCCCAACAGTGTCAAAATATTCTAGGTCAGAAGTTGAAAGTCTCTGGAGCACCAACACATGTAAGCCACCAAATTTTAATACTTTAAAGAACTCCAGACTTGATGATGATACTGAAAGGATCTCAGCCCTTTTTGCCCTCATCTCTCTTTCTTTACCTAATGCCTTCTTGCCCACTGTTACTGACCTCCCTTGTGTATTCTGACCTAGAAGCAGACATCCTATGAGTTTAACATAAAGAAAAGGACTGGACCTTAGCAGAAACTTGAGCATTAACTCCTTCAGACCACCAGGAGATTCTTCTGTAAGATTTTCTAGTGAGTTAATGCAGTTTTCAAAATTGTCTAGTTTGCCCCTGAGGATCATTTAGACAATGAGGCAGTCTGTGCTTTAAATTTTCTTCAGTGGCTAAAAGTACTCCTTTTCTCACTAGGTGTTAAAGCATACACTTGAACATGGACTTATTTAGGTCACTAGGGCATCCTAGAGCCGATTCGCAGCAAGAGGGTGTTAGGACACCATATTCACTCTTCAGACTGTTAAGATGCCATTTCATCTGCACAAGTCAATGCACTCTTCAAACTACCTATTTTCCACTAGGGAATTTTACAATCAATTGGAATGAAGAGTTAAGTAAGTATCTTCTTTTTAAGATTCTGCCCCAAGAGACAAAAATGTGACTTCAAATAGAAAGTCTTAATAAAAAAGAGTGTTATTTCAGTGATTATATTGGAGGAAACCAGTCAGAGTGCTTCAAGTATATCTACGATGGAGTGTTTTTGTGTAAACTGTTCTTCGTATTCACCCCTAAGCTTTTAGTTTTCAGGCCTGTTTATATTTGACATTAATTTTTTATTAAATAAATTTCAAATGTGAATTTAAGGCAAGGAGAGAACTACCTTAAATACTTGAGAATTCAAGAATGCTTTCTTGGAAGCGCTATGTTCTATTAATCTTGAAGCAAAAATCTAACTATAGCACTTGAAGGTTTCTATGTTTTGAATGTGTCTCCCAAATTTAATGTGTTGTAAACTTAATCCCCAGTGCAACAGTGTGGAGAAGTGGGTCCTAATGGGAGGTGTTTAGGTCATGGGGGCTCCATCCTCATGTACAAATTAATGTCATTTTCCTGAGAATGAGTACACAATCCCAGGAGTGGATTTTTCATAAAAATGAGTATGACTTCCTCTTGCCCTCTCTCAGTCTTACCCTCTCTTGTCCTTCCATCTTCCACCATGGCATGACACAGTAAGAAGGTCCTCACTAGACACCAGCTCTATGCTGTTGGCCTTCCCAGCCTCAGAACCACGAGCCAATAAATTTGCATTCTTTATAAATCACCCAGCTTAAGGAATTCAATTATATCAGCACAAAAGAACTAAGGCTAAAAGGCAAAATGAAATAACCATGTCAAGATATACAGTCAAGTGAGTTTCTGTTGAGTCCAAATATAATGTGTGCCAGTATCAAATAGTCAATGAATGCTGTCTTACTTTATACCATTTATTTACATAATTAGGTACAATGTCGATGCTAATATCATTTTTTTGAGCATCATATATTAACTTGACACCAATGGGTTAAACTGAGTTTGGATGACAGACTGAAAGCTAAGTGATCATGGAAGCTATGGGTCTATAGTTTAAAAATAAGCAAAGAATAGGTAGACTGTTTATACACACACACACACACACACACACACAAATACACACTTGCAAACATACTTAGAGCCAAAAGCATACTTGTATGTATGGGAGAAGAGAAAGTGGTAAAGGAAATAAATGTGTTCACGTCACTTTTACTCTTGTCTTCATAATCTCCTTTTTCTGTAAGAATAATAGTTTAAAATCAGCTTCAGTTTCGTTTTAATCCCTGAAAACTTTTATAAAGAGATTCTTTTAAAAAACAAAATAAATGTGTGTATCTTTCAGTATTTTAAATAATTATATTTATTGAATGACAAAGACATTCTTAAATTGAAAATTATTATGAAGGAAACTATATTCTGGGGTTGGTATGTCTAATTGTGTATATGGATGTGGGTATGTGTGATATTGGGAATTAGAACGCATTGTGGTTAAGTCCTTGGTCTCTGAAACCAAACTACCAGTATTTAAAACTGACTTCAGTAACTTAGTAGGCCTATGACATAGTCAATGTACTATTGCCAATATGTTTAAATTTTCTCATTTTCAAAGTGATGATAACATTAAGACCTGGCTAACTTCAGAACACTTTAGTGAGAATCAAATGATTTAATATTTGCAATTTTTTTTTGAGATAGAGTCTTGCTCTGTTGCCCAGACTAGAGTGTAGTTGCGCGATCTTGGCTCACTATAACCTCCGACTCCTGGGTTCAAGCAATTCCCTGGCTCAGCCTCCTGAGTAGCTGGGATTACAGGCACCCACATTTATGCTAAGCTAATTTTTGTATTTTTAATAGAGATAGGGTTTCACCATCTTGGCCAGGCTTGTCTTCAACTCCTGACCTCATGATCCACGTGCCTTGGCCTCCCAAAGCGCTGGGATTACAGGTGTGAGCCACTGCACCCAGCCATATGCAAAGTATTTAAAACAGTGCTTGGTGCATAAAAATTGCTGAAAGTTATTCAGATGTAAAACTGATAAATTAATAGTACAAATTCTAAATATTTTCTTATGTTTTATTTCTTTCCTAATAATTCTGATTTCAGAAATACTCTGAGATAATTCTTTAGTACACAATTAAGGTCACATTCAAAGGCCCATGTAAAGTCTTTCTTGTTTGCTCCAATGCAAAGTAATTTCTTCTTTTCTAAACTTCTCTATCATATGTAGACTGTTGCACAAGGTCCCTTGCAACATATATCAAGTTTTAAAACCTGCTATCAATTCATTATGTCTTCAATAAAATCTTAGTCCCTCTTTCTTCAGTGAAAGTCTATTTCTTCTTATATTGAACCTTGTGAAATGATTAACAGCTGGGCATAATAATCCGTATAATCCTATACTCAAATCTTGATGTCAGTTAGCTTGTGTTTTTTTCTCTGCAAACTAAGTACAAAACCATAAAGGGTTTCCTGGTAATTGTTTCACCCAAAATCTTTTTACTGAATTGTTCAAATAATAATTATTATTAGAAAAAATTGATGGAAGAAAATCACAAAGCTAAGTTGGAAAATATAAGGATAAGTATCAACAAATATGATTTAATAAAAGGGTTAGTTGGTGGGCCCAAAGTGGCTCCGGCCGGATGTCGTGGCGCTTGCGAAGGCGAGGCCAAGAGTTCAAGGCCAACCAACCTCAGCAACCTTACAAGCTCTCATTGATTGGCAAAAAAAAAAAAAAAAAAAAAAAAAAAGGGTTAGTTGGTTTACTTGGCTTTCAGTTGAATTCTTATCTTTATGAACATATGATCAAATGTTTTCCTTAGAATTTTCTTTTTCTTTTATTTTTTCTTTTTGACATGGGGTCTTGCTTATCACCCAGACTGGAGAGCAGTGGTGAGATTTTGGCTAACTGCAACCTCACTTCCTGGGTTCAAGCCATTCTCTTGCCTCAGCCTCCAAGTAGCTGAGATTACAGGAATGCAACACCATGCCCAGCTAATTTTTGTATTTTTTGTAGAAATAGGGTTTTGCTATGTTGGCCAGGCTAGTCTCCAACTCCTGACCTCAGGTCATCTACCCTCCTCAGCCTCCCAAAGTGTTAGGATTACAGATGTGAGCCACAGCGCCCAGCCTTTCTTTTGAATTTGAAAGGACCTGCGAAGCCTTGAGGACAAGATACGTTTGCAAATTTGTGTGCCCAGTGACTGAGGTGCAATAGTTTTCAAATGAAGATTATAAAATGGTCTAGCATATTTTGTTCTGTACTATTAGCACATGTGTCCCAAGGAACATGTTTTTAAAAGGATGTTAATAATTGTCAAACCCAAGTGGCAGATTAAATACATTTGAAAAGGTTGCTTAAAGAATTTATCAGAGCGTGGGAGTCATATCTTTTAAAGAAGATGAAAATACGCATTTTTTTGTAAAATGTAGATGTTCATAAAGTTTTTTCCAGAATAGCTTGTAAAATTACTAACAGTTTGGATTTGAAATCTTAAACAAGCACTTTATATGTAACCTTAACAGGATTGAATATTGCTAGAGAAAGAGAACTTTATACCAGAAGCATATTTATTGGGAAAGAAAATAAAAATAAACACAAATAAGCAAGAATAATAATTTACATTTTTTACATAGTTACATGATAACATTAAATTAATCTGATGTATTTTTCATTTTAAAATAACATTTAAATTTAAAATGTGCATGCCTTCTGACTTACTAATTCAACTTTCAGGACTGTTTCTGATAGATATGAGTAAATGTCTTCTATACACGTGTCAAATTGTATGTACAATATCTGTTGCAACATTTTTTGACTGAAAAAAACAGTAAAACCAACCTGGATATTCACCAATAAGGAAACAATGGGAGCAGTATGATAATTTCATAGAATGGAATTACTATGTGGCTTGAATTTAGGACTAATAAATGATTCAATAAAGTTTCAAGGTTCAAACACAACATGAATTAGTGAGTTGTATTTCTATACACTAACAAAAAACTGAGAAAGAAACTAGGAAAACAATTTAATTTACAATCACATGGGATAAAATATCTCAAAATAAACCTAACAAAGAAGATGAAAGACTTGTATAATAAAAACTGCAAAACACTGATGAAAGGCATTAAATAAGATACAAATAACAAAAACATCCAATGTTCAAGGATTGGAAGGCTTACTATTACTAATAATATCCCTTCTACCCAAAGTGATCCATATATCTAATGCAGTACCTATCAAATTTCCAGTGGCATTTTAAAGAAAGTGAAAAAGAATTTAAAATTCACATGGAACTGTAAAAAAACTACAAATAGCCAAATCAATCTGGAGAAAGAACAAAGCTGAAATCATCACACTTCCTGATTTCACAGTATATTAAAAAGCTAAAGTAATCAAAACAGTAAGGCATTAACATAAAATCAGACATATAGACCAATAGAATAAAATAGAGAGCACTGAAATAAATCTACACATACACAGTCAACTGATCTTCAAGAAGCGAGCAAGAATATACAATAAAAAAAAGAGAGCGTCTTCAACAAAGGATGTTTGAAAAGTTGAATACCCACATGTAAATGAATGACATTAGACCCTTATGTTACACCGTACACAAAAATCAGTTCAAAATAAATTAAAAAGATAAACATAAAATTCCATATTATAAAACTCATATAATAAACATAGGTGAACAGCTTCATGATATTGCTTTTGGCAATAATTTTATGGATATGATGTCGAAAGCACAGGCAACGAAAACAAAATAAAAGTCATTAAACTAAAAAAAAAAATCTGCATAACTAAAGAAAAAATCAAGAATGAAAGGTTTCCCTATGGAGAAATATTTGTAAACCATGTATCTAATAAGGGATTGATTTCCAAAATGTATAACAAACACTTTTATCTCACTAGCAAAACAAGCAAAGAAACACATCTAAATAACCTGATTTTAAAATGGGCACAGAATTTGAATAGATACTTCTCCAAAGAAGTATATAAAGCAGGGATATAAGAAGATGGTCAACGTTACTAACCACAAAATAATACATATGAAAACTGCAGTGATACCTATCATACCTATCAGGATGGCCACCAATAAAAAAGAAACAAAAGACGAGTGTTGGTGAGGTTGTGGAAATAGTAGAATCCTTGCACACTGCTTGTAGAAATGCAAACTATGAAAAACAATATGATGTTTTATTTCTATTTATTTTTTATTTTATTTTATTTTATTTTTGAGACGGAGTCTTGCTCTATTGCCAGACTGGAGTGCAGTGGCACAATGGCTCCCCACAACCTTTGCCTCCTGGGTTCAAGCCATTCTCTTACTTCAGCCTCCCAAGTAGCTGGGATTACAGGCACGTGCCACCATGCCTAGCTAATTTTTGTATTTTTTAGTACAGACAAAGTTTTGTGATGTTGGCCAGGCTGGTCTCAAACTCCTGACCTTGTGATCCACCCAACTCAGCCTTCAGTGTTTATATTTTTAAATTAAATATAAATCTGCCATATAATCCAGCAATGCCACTTGTAGGTACTGACTCAAAACAATTAATATTAGGATTTTGAAGCGATATTAGCACTCCTGTGTTCACTGCAGACTATACAAAATAGTCAAGATGTTCAATAGCCTAAGTGTTCATCGATAGGTGAATGTATAAAATGAAGTAGTATATACATACAATGAAATACTTTGAACATAAAAAAGGAATTCTGTAATATGCCACAACATGGATCAACTTTGAGCATATTTTGCTAAGTGAAATAAGCCAATGACAGAAAGACAAATACTGAATGATTCAATTTATGTGAATATCTAAAATAGTCAAATTCATAGAATCAGAGAGTTGTTTTCAGGGGTTAGGGAGGGAGAAATTTAGAGTTACTAATCAGTGAGCATAAATTTTTAATCGAGTAAGATGAATAAGCCCTGGAGATCTGCTATATAACATTGTACTTGGAGTCTGCAATAATATATTATACACCAAGAATTGGAAGAGAGTGGATTCCATTTTAAATGTTTTCACCACAATAAAACAGAGTTAAATTAAATTAAAATTTTAAAATAGTCAAAGGATCAAAAAAGAGATTTCCCCAAAGTAAATACATAAATTCTTCACAGGACATGAAAGATGGTCAATATCACTGTCTAAGAGGCCGATACAAATCAAAGCAACAAGAAACCACTCCATACTCACTAGGATGGCTATAATCAAAAAGGCAATTTACTCCACGTGTAATTGAGAATATGGAGGAGTTGGAACCCTCCTAGACTGCTTGTGGGAATGCAGAGTGATGCAGGCTTTACATTAAAAAATAGTCCAGCAGTTTCTCAAAAAGTTAAACATAGAGTTACCATGTGATCCATCATTCCACTTCAAGGTATATAACTGCATAATGAAAACATCTTTTCATACAGAAACTTATAAGTCAATGTTTACAGAAGCATTATATGTAATGACCAGGAGGCTGAAATAGTCCAAATGCCCATCTACAGATTAATGAATAAATAAAATGTAGTATATCCATACAATGAAATATTATTAATCAAGAAAGAGAAATGAAGTACCAATATATACTACAACATGAGTTAACCTTAAAAGCACTGTGCTAAGTGAAGACAGCCAGTTGAGAAGGGCAACTTCTTGTGTAATTTCACTTATACAATGCATTCGGAATAAACAATTCCATGAAAACATATCATAGATTAGTGGTTGCCTAGGGCAGAGCAGAATGGGGGCTGACGACTTAGTGGCACAGGATTTGTTTTGGAGAAACAAAATGTACTATATTTGATTATGATTATGATGTACAACTTTGTGAAATACTAAAACAAAATTATACACTTTACATGGGTAAATTGTAGTATATGTGAATTATATCTTAATAAAGCTGTTGAAAAAACAAATTATCACTATTTCGGTATAGATTCATCAGAGTGCATATCATGTTTGTTCAAAAGCTGGCTTTTTTCACTATTAGGAAAAGAGCTTACTAGTGAAGGAAACCAAAATATGCCAACCCAAAATATACTTCTTTGGCGTATTTCAAGATGGCTATTCAGAGTTTCTGCAAACACAGAAATAGCCCTGTAAAGCTGTCTTCTGCAGGGATTTGTATCTGTAGAGGAAATCTACATTAGGGAAATAAAAAGTGGATACAAATAGGCTTTCTCTGAGGACCCCCTTATCTTCCTTTCCTGGATCTAGGAAGGATTAACTCACAGGTAAAACAAAACAAAACAAAACATAACAAAACCCCTCTAAAAGTCTGACACTTTTAAAGGTCTGACAGAAACTTTGATGAGACAAGCTACCATTTCTTCTCTCTTAGGGAAGTTTGGAGATTACCTGGAAGGTTTTCATATGCATAATAAGACATTCTTTGCTCACCATGTCTTTCCTCCTCTCTCTCTTCCACAACCTGTTGCCCTGCTTCAAGCCTGTATTCCTTTCTGTAGGGTATAAACATTTCAGTCATCTGACTCTTTGAGTCTCATATTTGCAGGACTCCTTGTCTATGTACACATTAATAAATTTGTCTTTTTCTCCTATTAATTTGCTTATTGTCAGTTCATTTTCAGTGGCAGAGCAGAAGTGTTCCCTCTTTGCCCCTGCATTAATATATGTGAAGTCTCTACTGTGTCTATGTACACCGTTACCCTCTTCTTTGTTACTTAGAGAGTTTTCTTAATGATTTTATTTAGGATTTTCATCAAATAGTCAATGTCACCCCAGCAAAGAAGCCTCCTTAACTATTCTATGTAATACATCAATCTGTTTACTTATTGTTTTACTTTATATGATACTGTGTGTCCATACAATATATATTGTAATTAATTAAATTGTTTAAATTTTAGTTATGTTTTTTTTCATTTCTGTTGATTACCTAGAATGATTCCAGTTGCATGGTGGATATTAAAAAATACTCATGTGTTGAATGAATAAAAAAATAGAAGGTCAATTGGACCAGTATAGGTCAATACAAAATAATATGCATAATAAGCATAGTATTGTATCATAATGAATACATAAGTCGTATCATACTATGATTCCTTATAAAATTTATCTCTGTAGATTGCTATAACTGGAATGTACTCCTTTTACAAATTTGCCTTCTTGAATTTCATCAAATATTTAAGAATCATGTCAAATATCACTTTTTTCAAATATTTTGTGTATTACAAATTGATGTTATATATCTTCCTCCTATTAAACTTCAAAACACAGCTCTGTAAACTTATTTGTCTTAAAGTGTGCATATTCAGTCTTATTTTAAAGAGGCTTTTTATTCTTCAAGGCCACTATGAAATTATAAATACTTTGAATGCAAATACTTTGTTTTATGCCCACAAAAATTGGTCATAGTGGCTATCGCAGAAATTTGACCATATTTTTTACATTGAATTGAACTGATCATCTGGAGAAAAAAAAGCTTTTTTGTTTTGTTTTTCTCATTATTCCTGTAAAAAAACTCCACCTTTCTAATCCACAGAGACACATATGCTATAAGAACAGAGAATACTTGCTTTCAGTCCTCTTGTTAACCATTGAAATTATGTCATAGCCATTTGTCTTAATGAAGTGCTCTGCTCTAACAGATTACCAAACTTACCTACCCCGGAAAGTCAAATGGCTACATTCTGGACTTGGTCCCTCAGTTAAGCACCAAGGTGCCTGGGAGACTGGGACATTATTTATGTAGGAATTTAATGGCTAAAAGAAATAAAACTCCAGAACTCAAAACCATGTTCAGGTCAGAAAAAGAGGTATGGGGCTGTCTGGCTCCTGGAAAGGGCTGGAGTAAGGAGGAGACAATTTCAGGAACAGAGATGCCTTCTCTTTCTTTCTTTCTTTCTTTCTTTCTTTCTTTCTTTCTTTCTTTCTTTCTTTCTTTCTTTCTTTCTTTCTTTCTTCTTTCTTTCTTTCTTTCTTTCTTTCTTTCTTTCTTTCTTTCTTTCTCTCTCTCTTTCTTTCTTTCTTTCTTTTTCTTTCCTTCTTTCTTTCCTCTCTCTCTCTCTCTCTCTCTCTCTCTCGCTCTCGCTCTCTCTTTCTTTCTTCTTTCTTTGTTTTGAGACAGTCTTGCTCTGTCACCAGGCACCATGCTGGAGTGCAGCGGCACGATCTTGGCTCACTGTAACTTCTGCCTCCCAGGTTCAAACAATTCTCCTGCCTTGGACTCCCAAGTAACTGGGACTACAGGCACCCGCCACCTTGCCCAGCTAATTTTTGTATTTTTTTAGTAAAGACGGGGTTTCACCATGTTGGCTAGTATGGTCTCAATCTCTTGACCTCGTGATCTGCCTGCCTCAGCCTCCCAAAGTGCTGGGATTACAGGCGTGAGCCACTGCGCCTGTCTGCCTTTTTCTTCTTTAAAAGCAGGGGGGGAAATCATTATTCATCATCCCTCACCTCTATAGTGTCTGGATATTCATATAGAAAAAAAAATCCATTAGCTTTCACTGTGTCACAATAAAGATTAAGTACTGGAACAAGGGGAAGCTGGCACACTTATATATTCAAAGTGACAAGAACTCTATCTCTGACATAGAAAACATCGTGTGCACATTCAGAATAATATTAATAGAAGTGAATATTAAAAACTCAACACTATCTTAATAGAACTTTAAAAAAAAGTTATTCTGAGCACAATTAACATAAGGCCTTATAGTTCTTTCCCTAGTTTACTTGGATAAATTTCCCCTTCATTTTATTTAGCTCTTTGATCAAATGTCCCTTTTTATCCTTTCCCTTACACATAGAATGTTTTGACATTATTTATTTAATTGTTTATTAGTTTACCATGAACTTATAACTTGGTTAAAAATTGATGTCATATCTTCCTTTTATTAAATTTCAAAATGCAGTTCTATAAAGTTGTTTGTGTTAAAGTATACATGTTCAGTCTTATATTAAAGAGTTTTTTTTTTTTTCTTTTTTGGTTGGTGTGAGGTACAAACAGAATGAGCAGTCACAGGAGAGACAATTTTGAGGACAAGACAGAATATGTATGCTGTACAATACAAATCATCATGTGGTTATATTTTAGAAAATTAAAATTGGAAGCAATTAAAATAAAATATTGAACCATGCATTTTTATTGTTCATGCATGTCTTACAAAGGATGCTTGTAAGAATTAGAAGTGCTGTGACAATGAATACAATCATGAAATGGTTGCATTAAATGTTTTAATCACTTCCAATCTTGACTATTGCAATTAACTCCTTTATTGTCTTCTTAAATTCTTACTCTCTGAGCATTAGGGGGTCCCAAATGTTGCAGAAAAGAATAGTTCTCTTTCTAATTCTAGGGCACAACATCTCGGCAATCTTTTGCTTGTATCCTCTTATTAATTCAGTGACAAAGCGGGAAATTAAATTTGTCTCATTACATGGCTTAGAGAACTAAGTAATGTCTTTGCAGAAAAATATTAAGAGAGTATAGAAGAGTCATAGCGTCAATGGATGAAAAGAACAAATAATTTTTAAATATAAGAAAAAGAAGTAAAAATTCATACATCTAGATTATAAGAAACATGCATGTTCAGAGTTCTGTATAAGAAGTGAAAAGAGAAACTTTAACTTCAGAAGATAAAAGTGAAATATAGTCTTGATCAGTATGTTCTATTATACCAGACCTTGAGTTTTTAAAAATAAAAATTTATAAGAGAAACAAAAAGGATAGAATGATAAATGATCTAAAGTATCTTTCTTACTTATAAATTATTATTTTTAAAAAGCAGAGGTAAGGTATTTAACATAAATTTATAAAAGATCATCAATATTTGTGAACTCCAGTTTAGCAAAGACTGCAGACTTACAAAAATACATTCAATATTTGGAGCACAGTATTTTTCTTTTTCTTTTGAGAACATGAAGTACAACAGTAAACTTTTACAATTAAAGCAATGAAATTATTTATCTTTTGATTTCATATGGCATTTACTTTTTGTAATTTTTAATTTCTACATGTCTACACTAAATATGATGCTAATGCAAATCTTTGTCATATGTTCAATCATGTTATTCTTCATGTAAGTGTTAAACTGATGTTATGAGTACGTGATTTTAAAGTTGACATGTTTTTTCTAATTGTGTGTATTGTATTATTTAGCACTATTTAATTTGTTTGATTTTCAAATTTTAAATATCCCTTATTTCCACCAATATTTTCAGTAAACTGTGTTTAATCGAATATCCATGTAAGTAAAAAAAAAAAAGATTCCAGTGTTTTATATCATTACACAGTAAGATAATTGATATTAAGTCTTTCTATCTAAATTCAATATAATAATTCTAAAAAGTTTTATGTTTACTTAATTGCTTTGTTGTTTGCACTTGCTGTGTGCTTTTATACCCACATCTTTGTCATTTGTTGCTTTAGCCTATTTATTGTGTTTTTAATATAAATTTTTTTAGAAATAAAATTTGTTCTTATGTTTTATTTTCCATGATATGATATTTAAATAGTTATTTGGAAGACGATTAATTTGTTTTTACTATGTCAGAATACATGATTGAGAATTTGCATTTATGAAAGAATTACTAGTTGATTTTTTTTCCTGTACAAGAAAAATAGAGCTCATAAAATATGTGGTTTTGAAAAGCAGAGTCAAGGTTTCAGGGCTTTTCTTGGCCTGTGATAATCTTGAGGACTATCAGTTGCTTCCCTTATTCTCCAATGCCTTATAAAGTATTCAAATTAGTCTTGTAACATCTGAAGTGAGGAAAAGGCTCAGTATGATGATCCCGAGCCTGGAGCTATTAATTTAATTATTGATACTTCACAGGTAAACTCTACTTAATCAAGGGGTGAAAAACAGGATGAAAAAAATTTTATGAGCACATTATACATGTAAAATTAGTGCCAGCAATTAACTACATTACTATGGAAAAGAGAGGGGAAGTCAAGAAAAAGTATGTCTAAAATAATCACTTAAACATTTGTGGCAGGTTTGTATTTGGCCTTCCAGATAACAGCACAATTCTTGTTCAGAATATGTTCATTGTTCTCAGCTACATGTCAGTGACTGGCAGTAATAAAAGTTGCTACACAATATGACTGGTGTCATTTTGTGCAAACTAATTTGTGGTCAAAGGAGAGTCACAAATCATCCAGCTGGAATATAATTACTCGGTGATGATTATATAAAGAGTCAGTTAAGCCTGTGTCTTTGCAACCCATAGAGAAATGAAGATTTTATACTTATCAAGCTTATTAGATTGAAGTAAGGAAAAAAATTAAATTGTATTGGATAGAATTATCTTTCAAGCAATTACGTAGTCTATCTGATCCACGCTCTGTTATACATTGTAGTCTAAGAAAAAGCACTTTCTATAAGTATGTATTTACTTTGTACTTATACAAAATTTTCAGAGGCTATTAATATTCACAGTAATATATAATATTATTTTCCTCCAATTCCAATGTTTTATTTTACGAAGGGTTTTAATTTGAATACCTTTTTAGAAGAGGCTGAAACAAAGTAAGGAACAAAAGCTTTTTAATTAAGAACTTTTTAATTTGAAACTTCTTATATTATTTAATGAATGCCAAACAATGTGCATTCTGAATTGATAAATGAATATATTATACCCATAGTTTCCTAAACTATTATTAAGACATACTTTGATAAATGCTCAGCTAGAGAAATTCAGGATTTATTATTTGGCCCCATATTTTTGCCTGCCTTGGGATTCAAGTTGATTTTTCAGGAGATCTAACCCTGTTAGAGAAGATGAATCTGACCTACCCTAAATTTGTGTTAAGATTTTGAAACACAGGATTATCCCTTTGCCCTCACTACCGTTAATTACGGTGTACATGTACACAAGCAACTGCATTCAAAGAAATAGCATTTCTTCTTGTGCATAGCTTTCATTCTTGTGAAAAGATAGAGATGATAAAACCAATCAACCAAGAGAACAGATCAGCAAACTATTCAATAGAGAATAACCTATTAATATAACTCATGTATGTGCTACGGTAGAGAGTGCCTGGGCTATTACTGTAGATTAGGTAATTTTTTTTTTTTTTTTTTGTTAGAGGGAATGATAAAAGGAGCCAACTATATGAGGCTCAGGGTATGTCAGGACCCAAGCAGGCACACAGAAACAGCAATCTGTATTTTAACCGAAATAATTTAATAAAAGGAATTGGTTAAATATTTAGGCACTGGTAGAGAGTAATGTAACCACCTGATGGGTTCATCTTGCCTGCTGCCCAGATAGAGGTGATTTATTAAGATAGAAGAATTGCAGTAGAAAAAGAGTTTAATACACACGGAATAGATAAATGAGAGACTGAGTTTTATTATTACTCAAATTAGCCTCCCTGAAAATTCAGAGGCCAGAGGTTTTTAAACACAGTTCAGCTATCAGGGAGCTGGGAAATGGGGAGTGCTGACTGGGCTGGCCAGGGATGACATCACAGGGAGGCAGAGCTTGTCTTCTTGTGCTGTTTCTGGGTGGGGGCCGTAAGACAGGATGAGCAAGTTTACCAATCTGGCTGGTACTGAGGGACTGTGTTAAGAAAAAAAACCTTCTCTTCCAGAGTCAATGAGGGGTGTGGTTTCAAAGGCAAGAGTTTCCCAGCACCAAGCCTCCATCCACACCCCCATCCGCACATAAAGTCTTTGTCTAGGTTTCCCGGGGCTAGGTAGAGGAATTCAGGTGGCCTTCTTTGTCCAAAAAGCCCGGGAAAGCTCTGGAAGAAGAGGGCTCTGTTGTGGACCAAGCAGCCAATCAGGTATCAGATTTAAAGATCAATCACTCCAGAGGAAGTTCGAAAGAACTCCTATCATGGGAGGAGAATATGAATGAGGAGGGAATAACTCCAGGGTTAAAATTCCACTGCTCCTAACCTATTCTCCAGATTCCCCTTCCACAACAGAATGGGAGCTCTCTTTTTCTTTCTCTCCCTGCCTAATAAATTGCTTTTCTGCAAAACTCCTTGGGTCCATGATAATTATTCTAATGGTAAGCTCACCCGACCTCCGGGGCCCCCTTCCCCATTCTTCCAGTTAAGAGAGGCCCAGGACCTCGGATGGGGAATTGGGAGCGTCTTCAGGACATCCCCACAGCCTCCCTCATTACAGTACCAGCTGGTCCATCAGAATGCAAGGTCTAAAACATACCCGTCACACTAATCTTAGGTTTTACAATCGTTATGTTAGCTATAGGAAGAATAAGGGAGGATAGGAATCTCGTAACCACTGGCTGCTGAGTCATAATTTCAAATCTTGTAGCTAATTCGCTTGTTTTACAAAGGCAGCCTGATCCCTAAGCAAGAAGGGGTTTGTTTAGAGAAGGGCTGTTATCATCGTTGTTTTAAAGTTGAATTATAAACTAGGCAGAGCATGAAGGCTCACTCCTGAAATCCCAGCAGTCTAGCAGTCTGGGAGGCAGGAGCAGGCAAATTGCTTGAGCCCAGGAGTTTGAGACAGGTATGATGATGTGTGCCCATATCCCCAATTACTCAGGAGGCTAAGGTGGGGGATCATTGAGCCCAAGATGTTAAGGCTAGAGTGAGCCATGATCAGTCTGGGCAATAGGGTGAGATTGTGTCTCAACAAAGAAACAAACAAACAAAAAACTATAAACTATAAATTCCTCCTGCAGTTAGCTCAGCCTAAACTCAGAAATAAATAGGGCAGTTTAGAGGCTAGAAGCAAATGAAGTGGGTTAGGTCAGATTTTTTTCACTGTTCTAATTTTTGCAAAGATACTTTCAGTAAAATCATAAAGAAAATATTGAGCTAACAGAGAAAACACAGAAAAAAACCACTACTACCCTTAAGGATAGAGGAAACACGGGAAAAATGGGGACACTCAGAAACTGAAAGCTTGGAGGAAGTGCCCACAGAGTCAACAGAGCACTGCATAGCTGTTGTTGATACCACAGGAGCTTAAAGGAAGGAACTGTCAGAACTGGTACTCAGACCTCTGAGGACAAGACGGCTGTCGCTGGTACCTCAGAAGGGAATGTATCAGTGTGGTCTTTCTGTATAACAAACTACCGGGCCAGGCACAGTGGCTCATGCCTGTAATCCCAGCACTTTGGGAGGCCAAGGCAGGTGGATCACGAGGTCAAGAGATCGAGACCATCCTGATCAACATGGTGAAACTCCATCTCTACTAAAAATACAAAAAAAAAAAAAAAAAATTAGCTGGGCACGATGGTGCATGCCTGTAATCCCAGCTACTCAGGAGGCTGAGGCAGGAGAATTGCCCAAACCCAGGAGGCAGAGGTTGTGGTGAGCCGAGATCCCTCCATTGCACTCCAGCCTGGGTAACAAGAGCGAAACTCTGTCTCAAAAAAAAAAATAAATAAAAATAAAAATAAATAAAATAATAATAAAAAAAAAACTACCACAAACTTGTGGCTTAAAACAACACTCATTTCTTTTCCCACAGTCCTGTAAATCAGAAATCTGAGCAAGCGCAGCTACATTTTCTCCTCAGGTTCTCGCAAGGTTAAAACCAAAATACGCTCCAGCTAGGTTCTTATCTGGAGAATCTGGGGAAGAGTCTCTTTGAGTTCATCAAGGTTGTTTATAGAATCTAGAATCCAGTTCCTCTGGCTGTAGATCCGAGCCACCCCCCGCCCCCATTTTCTTGATGGCTATGAGCTAGGGACTTCTTTTAGCTTCTAAATATCCCCTGTATTCCTTATCACTTGCCCCCTCAATCTTTAAGCCAGCAATGGCATGCCAAATCTTTCTGCTTCTTTGAGTCTTTTGAATCCTTTTGATTTCTCCTTCTGCATTGCTCCCTCGGCCACCAGACAGAGGAAGTTTTCTGCTTCTAAATATTTCGGTTATTAGATTAGGACCGACCACAGCATCTCTTCTTTTTAAGATTATACCATGTAACATAACACAGTCACAGGAGTAATACCACATTTATGAGTTCTTGAACTATAGGGTAGAGACTCTTAGGGACTGTATTTGTTTTTAAGGGCTGTACCAAAAATGCCAAAGTACCAAAACCTGGATAATTTAAGCTAACAAAAATTTATTCTCTTACGGTTGTGCACACAAAAAGTTCAAAATTGAGGGGTTGTACAATATCTCTGAAGGAAACCAAAATATTTTACCTCAGATACATTTTTTAATGTACTTTGAGATGGCTGCCACAGGGCCAGAAGACTAAAGTGGACTTACAAAGTTGCCTTTTGTGAAAGAAATTTGCATCTTTAGAGAATCTTCCCTTAATACACGCAGACCTTCTCTTGTCTGGATCTAGGAGAGATTAACTGAGTCTGACACCTTTAAAAATCTGAAAGAAACATTTACTATCAATTCTTTCTGAGGACTGCTTTCTGTGTGATTTCATCTACATAACAAGATCAACGTTGCTAGCCAAGTCTTCTCTCCTCCACTCATAATCTGCCTTCCACTGTAACCTGCTATACCACCGTAACCTCTCGTTTTTGCCATGCTCTGAGCCCGTGCACTTTCTATAATCTCAAGGTGGTATATATACTTCTAGACTTCATTGCGGAGTTGAGTCTACTTTCTTGCTTCGAAGCTTCAGAGCAAAACCCTCGGCCACCAGGAGTTTGCCTCAAGAGACAATGGCCAATTCGTACCCCAAAGTATGCCTGCTATGAAACTCTCGCCTGGAGAATTTCAGTAACCTTTACAACCTAGTTCTGCCTTGACTCAAAGATGCCAACTTGACTCCCTGGTAGGTAAGGTACCAAAGTAAGTATGAAAACTCTACCTGCTCACATCCTCCCCTTCATGCCACCCACGCCAAGTGCCCTTTTAAAATAGCCTGCTCTCTGCTCCAAAAGCGAAGCAGTACCCTTAAGACAAGAAGCCTGTATTTCTTCTCCTAAACAGCTGTCGGGGGTGGGGGGGAGAATTGATCTCTATAATAAGTATAAAAAACACTGCTCAGAGAAATCAGAGAAACCACAAACAAATGGAAAAAGCATCCGATGCTAATAGAGAGCATGAATCAATATCATTCAAATTACCATACTGCCCAAAGCAATTTCCAAATTCAGTGCTATTCCTATCAAACTACCAATGACATTCTTCACAGAATTTTTTTTTTTACCTTATATGGAACCAAATGTGAGCCTGAATAGCCAAGACAATCCTAAGAAAAAAGAACAAAGTTGAAGGCATCACTTTTCCAACTTCAAACTATACAACATGGCTATGGTAATCAAAACAGTATGGTCCTCATATAAAACAGGCACATAAACCAATGGAACAGAATAGAACATTCAAAAATAAGGCTGCACACCTCCAATCACTTGATCTTTGACAAAGCTGACAAAAGAAGAGAGAGCAGGCTAGATGGCACCTCCTGAATCTCCTTTCTGAAAATAACATGCTTGGTCTTGGGGAAACTCTCTGGATGACTCTAGCTTTACTTAAAATGATCAAACCAGAAACCTTTTCACATGTGAGTCCTAAAACTGTAAACTAGAACCCTTTCATATGTGATTCCTGAAACTGTAAACAAAAACCTTTTCACACTGAGTCCTAAAACTGTAAACTGAAACCCATTCATATGTGATTCCTGAATCTATAAACCTAAGATTCTTCCACATGTAACATCTAAAGTATGAGCCTATAAAAAGGCAGAATCTTCCTTTGTTAGAGGAGCTGGGTTTTCAACAAATTACTGCCTGGTCTCCTGGCTAAATAAACTCCTTCCTCCTTTATTCGATGTTCAAAAGATCCATTTCCCATGGCCGCTCCTGCTACATTTTTGGTGCACTGGCTGGGAAGCAAGTCTTGAATAGCAGATGATGGGACAAAGTCCCTTAGGTGGTTTGCCTAGCCCTGTGGAGCATCACTGCAGGGGTCTCCTGCTCGCTGGGGTGACACATCCTGAGAGTGCTCCTGGGCAGGTATTTTCCACCAGGCTTTTCCTGGTGGAAAAGCCTTGCCAAGTGGATGAGAGAGGCCCTGCAATGTGGATCCACCCAGTGGCCAAACACCAAGGAGGAATGAGTATTTGGGGAAGTCTGGACAATTGAATTTATAAGATTGAACCCGGGTAGTAGCCCACCCCATTTTGGGTGGAAGCATGGCCTGATCACCCATGGGTGCCAGATCGGCACTTTTGAAGGTAGCTCTCTCTGTAACTAACCTTGGAAGCTTTTTGCTTATGGTTTTGAATTGGAAGGAGAGCGATTGGATGTGTGTCTGTGTGTGTAGATGTGTCCAACCAGACTCATCAGTCGTAAAAGATATCCGGCCCATTAGGAAGGGCCTTATGCATCGAGCAATTTGTAAGAATTAGAGACAGCCACAGAAGGCTTGAGTAAAGAAGCCTCTGGGCATTGTAAAAGGATTGAAATGAATGTACATCGGAGAGTGCTTTGTGCTGCGTGCTGCGTCTTACTAGGCGGGAACAGGAACTGCTATGAGTGAACTAACACTCCCCTAGCTGTGGGAATTGTTTCTTTGAAGTGTTAATATGGGTCACTCCCACAGCCATTCCACCCCTTTAGAAACCATGCTGAAAAATTTCAAGAAGGGATTTGGTGGGAATTATAAAGTAACTATGACACCAGAGAAATTATGGGTCTTTTGTTGGGAAGATTGGCCAGCATTTAAGGTAGGTTGGCCCCCAGAGGGGACCCTAGACAGGTCCCTTGTCTCCAAAGTAAGGCATGAGGTTATATACAGTGAGGTAGAACACCTTGATCAATTTCCATCATAGACTCGTGGTTGCAGTTAATGTTAAACCCTCTGAAGTGGCTAAGAGAGCAGGCAGCGACTGTTTTAGCAGCCAAGGGACAGATTGCTAGAAACCACCATCCCCCTCGCCACCGAGAAAAGTGGACTCCCAAGGTTTCGGTTGACCCAGCAGCAGAAGAGTTTTTGCCAATAATACCTCCTCCTCCTCCACCTCCTCAAGGACTCCCTGCCCCTGGGCCAGAAGCCTCAGCATCCCCACCAGGGCTGCACACCCCTAAATCCTCCAGAGCAGACAAAAGAGAGTGTGGAAAAACTCTTCCTATTGTGGCCCATTTCCTGGAGGGAACTCCCCCTCTGGCAGCCCGTCTGTGACCCAAGGTCAGGGTGCAGATGCCTTTAAGAGAGCAGAGGTACACAGGAGTGGATGAGGACAGCCACATGGCAGAAAGACATGTTTTCACGTACCTGCTGTTCACCTTGGCTAATCTTATCAATTGGAAAAATAACAACCCCTCTTATACTGAAAAACCCCAAGCACTCATTGATCTACTGGAAACTATTATTCAGACTCATAACCCCATTTGGGCTGATTGCTATCAGCTGCTTATGCATCTTTTTAACATGTACGAAAGGCGGGGAATACTCCGAGCCACTTCTACTTGTCTGGAGGAGCATATTCCTGCAGATTACCAGAACCTTCAAGAGTATGTCAGGGTCCAGTTACCAGGAACTGACCCCCAGTGGGATCCAAACACCCTGGAGGGCATGCAAAGGCTAATCTAGTACAGAGAAGCCTTGCTGGAAGGATTTTAAAAAGGGGCCCAGAAAGTTACAAACATTAATGAAGTCTCTGAGGTTCTTCAAGGAAAAGAGAAAAGCCCTACCTGATTCTATGAAAGACTGTGTGAAGCTTACCACATGTACACTCCTTTTGATCCAGAGAGCCCAGAAAATCAGTGTATAATAAATATGGCATTAGTCAGTCAGTGTGCAGAAGACATTAGATGAAAATCACAGCAACAGGCAGGATTTGCATGCATGAATACTTCCCAGTTATTGGAAATAGCTAACCAAGTGTTTGTAAACCGAGAGCCAGTAAGCCACAGGGAAAATCATAAGAAAGAGGAACTTCAGACTCAGCAAAATGCCACCTTGATAGCTGCCACTATTAAAGGAGCACTCCATAGAGGGCTGGAAAAGGGGGGGTCCTAGAAAGCCCCACAGTCTGCCCCCCCATGCCTGCAATGCCATTAGTGTGCATTTTGTTGAGAAGTAGGACACTGGAAGAAAAAATATCCACAGTTAAATGAGGAACAGGACGGTCCTTAGCACGAGGATCCAAAAGAGGGTGAAGGGGCTCTGTTCAATCTAATGGACTAAAAGAGAGGCGGGCTAGACTCATATGCCCCCAAAGAGCACATGGTCTGGAAAACAGCCCTGTAACCCCCTATTGAAAAAAACAAAACCAGTGTTGTCAAATCTATTAAGGTATTAAGAGAACAGACTTTCTTGTACCTAATGAATTGCCCCTGCCCCCCTTCTCCAGCAAAACCTGTGCAAATCAAGGACCACTATCCCCTTCAACAAAAAAGACTACCTGCAGCTAAAACTGCCTCAGTTGGAGGTCATCCAGGCTCTCACTGTCCCTTGGGAAGGAAGGTGAAAACTTCCTAGCCAGAAGCAGAGGATATTATCACCCAGGCTAGTGCAAAGTTTGCTTGGCTTTGCACCCAACTTATACACACAGTTGGGATTATTGCCAGCAGATAGTTGGTTCACTTAATTGGACTTAAGGAATACCTCCTTAGCATTGAACTGGCCTTGGAGGGTCAAAAACTATTTGCATTTCAATGGAAGGAACCCAAAACGAGGTGTAACCACTCAATACACCTGGACCCAGCTTCCCAGGGGCTCGGAAACTCTCTCATCATTGCTAGGGAGGCATCAGCCTGTGACCACCCCCTAGAAGCTTCTTGCTTACATGCTGCTCCCATATGCTGATAACCTTCTATTGGGACACCCCACAGCAGTCGGGGGCACAAACAAATGCCTTACTTCAGCACCTGGAGGACTGTGGATATAAAGTGTCTAAAAGGAAAGCCCAGATTTGCCAAAAAGCAAATGCAATATCTAAGACCCACCATCTAGAAGGGGGAACACAGCCTAAAAGCAGAGAGAAAGCAATCCATTTGCAAAGTAACAAAACCTGAGACTAAAAACAGGTAAAAGAGCTCCTGGGAGTGGTGGGTTTTGTAAATTGTAAATTTCCAAACTTCACAGTACTGCCCAAACCCTTACGCAAAGTAACAAAAGAGAAAAAAAAAAAAAAAGGAAAACAAAACACCCTTTAAATGGGGCAGAAGCTAAACGCAAAACTTCTGTAGGCCCTGGCTTTGGGGCTAGCCGATTTAACACAGCCTTTTCACGCTGTCAAAAAAAAAAAAAAAAAAAATGGCAATCTAAGTTTCTAGCCTTAACTCTAGGAAAAATTTAAATATCAAAGCACCCCACACAGAGGTAACTCTAATAAATACCAAAAGACCTCATTGGTAAGCCTGCCAAATACCAGGGCCTGCTATGTGCAGTGGTTGTACAAGCCATACGTAAGATGACTCGTTTAGGTCAAGAGTCACTTGAAAAGATGCTGGGCCAGTACTTTCACATCTTACACATATCAGCCTTAACTAAAACTGTGGCACACCAATGCATTCATTACATGTTGGCAACACAAAGTGAGGCAGGGTCCCAACTATTCTCCCTGGCATTCAAGCTTATGGAGCAGCTCCATTTAAAGATCTCCAGGTAGACTTTACTGAAATGTCTGCATGTGGGGGATGTAAGTATTTGTTGGTCCTGGTGTGCACATACTCTGGGTGGGACTAAAAGGGCCCATGAAGTAATCCTTGTGCTGCTTCAAGATCTTATCCCTAGGTTTGGACTACCACTGTGCATCGGATCAGACAACAGACCAGCATTTGTGGTGGATTTAGTCCAGAAAACAGCAACGGCCTTAGGTATCGCCTGGAAACTGCACTCTGCCTACCTACCTTGGAGTTCCGGAAAAGTGGAAAAAATGAACTGGACCATCAAAAACAGCTTAGGGAAAGTGTGTCAGAAAACAAGATTAAAGTGGGTTCAGGCACTTTCCTTGGTGTTATTCAAAATTAAATGCACCCCCTCTAGGAAGACAGGATATTCCCCTATGAAATCTTATATCATAGGCCCCCCTCTCCTACTCTGGGCACTCCTAGGAACTCCTCATGAGTGGGGAGAGATTGAGTTAGAATGCTAGTTATCAGCTCTAGGGAGAATAGTTTAGAATACTTCAACCTAAATAAATAACAAATGTCCTGTAAGCCTTTTTCTCCCAGTTCACCCTTTCTCACTAGGTAATCATGTGTGAATAAAGAAAGGGAGTACAGCCCCTCTAAAGCCACAATGGAAAGGACCTCAGACCTGATCCTGACTACTCCCACATCCGTGAAGGTAGAGAGAATCCCAGCCTGAATCCACCACCGCCCTGTAAGAAACCAGCAACAGCTGAGACTTAGACCAAGGCCAGGACTGCAGAATCACCTTAAAAAGGACAACAAGCCTTGCTCCAGTCACATCCCAGAAGCTGGCTGGTCCACGCATGGCTGAAGCATGAGGAAATTCATTGTAGGACTTGTTCTTCTTAATATTTGGACTTGTACAGTAGGAACATTAATTTTAAAGATTGCCCTCAGTATGTACACAAGGTAGGGCATAACAGTTACTGCCATTCTTTTGTCCTACAGTTCTTATAAATGTACAGGGACACAGAAGGGAACCTGTTTATATAATGGTAGTCAGTATAAGGTGTGTAATCCATAAGATTACATGTAGCTGTGTCATGGGCATCATTAAGCCCTCTTCCTTCCTATTATCTGTTAAGACAGGTGGAAGAAACTCTCTGGATGACATTATTTTTACTTAAAACAAGATCAAACCAGAAACCTTTTCACATGTGAGTGAGTCCTAAAACTGTAAACCAGAACCCTTTCATATGTGGTTCCTGAAACTGAAAAAAGAAACCTTTTCACATGTGAGTCCTAAAACTGTAAACCAGAATCCTTTCATATGTGATTCCTAAAGCTGTAAACCTAAGATTCTTCCACGTGTAACATCTAAAGTATGAGCCTATATAAAGGCAGAACCTTCCTTTGTTAGAGGAGCTGGGCTTTTGACAAATTATTGCCTGGTCTCCTGGCTGAATAAACTCCTCCCTTATTTATTCAGTGTTCAAGAGATCCGTTTCCCGCTGCCGCTCCTGGTACACTTTCACGTGTAATATCTAGAGTGTGAGCCTATATAAAGGCAGAACTTCTCTTTGCTAGCTGAGCTGAGTCATTTAGACAAATCATCGTCTGGCTCCCGGCCGAAATAATTAATAATAATAATAAACTTCTTCCTTCCCAGTCAGGTGTTTGAGAGGTCTGTTTCTCGAAGCCGTTCCTTCTACATTATGAACACAAAGAAGAAAACAACAGACACTGGAGTCTGTATGTAGAGGATGGAGGATGCAAGGAGGGAGAGGAGCAGAAAAGATTACTATCTGATACTGGGTTTAATACCTAGGGGCTGAAATAATCTGTACAACAAACTCCCATGACATGAGTTTGCCTATATAACAAACTTTCACATGTTCCCTGAACATCAAATAAGTTAAAATATATAAAATTAGAATAAAATAAAATAGCTTTAAAAAAGAAGTCACTTGCTTTATACCAGACCTCACTCTTTTTAAGTGAATTCCACAGCAATTGACTAAACCTGCATTTCACTTATAAGAGAGTCTGTTTCATGGCTGCTCCTAGGCTCTGTTTCTGGAGTTGTTGGAAATCCTTGGTGTTACATGGTTTGTAGCTGCATAACTGCAATTTCTGCATCATCACATGGCTGTCTTCCCTCTGTCTGTGTCTTTACCTGATGTTCTCTTCTCTGTGTGTATCTTTTGCTGTGTCTTTTCCCCTCTTCTTATTTGAGAGTAGTCAAATTGCATTAAGTTCCCACCTGTGAAAGAAAAAGATCTTGGGCCCCCAAAATTTCCAAGTAAAACTCAAGCAGGAAACTTCTTAGGGTAAACTTGCCTCTCATTTCTATTCAAAATTATTCCTCTGCTCACTGAGATAGATGCATATCTGATTGTCTCCTTTGGAAAGGCTAATTAGTAACTGAAAAGAATGTGTCTCACTTATCTGTGACCTGGAAGCTCCCTCCTGGCTTTGAGTCTTCCTGCCTTTACTTCAAGTTGTTCCACTTCTCCAGACCAAACCAATATCCTTCTTACATGTATTGATTGTTGTCTCATGTCTCCCTAAAATGTATAAAACCAAGCCATGCCCAGACTACCTTGGGTACATGTCACAGTACTTCCTGAGGCTGTGTCATGGATACAAAGCATGACAAAATAATGAAGGAATTCTTAACAGGATTCATTTAGGATTAAACAAGTTTTATTGGGTGTCTAAAGACACTTCCCAGGCCTACACAAACAAGTTTATTGGAGGTCTAAAGGAACTCCCAAACCTGGTGATTTGGCAGGAGACAATATAAGGGTAATCATCCCAGAACTTAGGCCCATTTAGATTAAGTAAACATACTGAGGCTCCAGGAGAAGATCTTCAGGACTCAGACCTTAGCTTTAGAGTAAAAGAAGTTAATTGCTTTTGTCTTTAGATGAATGCACACTTACATGTAGACTTATAGCTTAGAAGGTATGTAAGCTCTGAAAAACTTTGTAATTTTGAGTTGGTCTGTCAATAATTTCCAGGCTTTCTCCCTATCACTAGTTCCAGAAATAAAAACTCTCTTCCTCCCCAGTACATCTGCATCTCGTTATTGGGCCATGAGAAATAACAGCTCGACTCTCAGTTTGGTCTGGGAATAGGTTCGCAAACCCTATGTCATAGTGACTGTATTTAATGGACATCTTAATCACATCTACAAGGACTCTGTATAAAACTACAGAGGCACCAGGGGTTAGTTATATAAACTTTTCAGAGGACATCACTCAACAACCAACCAAGACCATTCCTAGAAATTAGGCCTATTACAGGAAGAAAAATAAAACTGGATTGGCAAATGCGAAAATAAGCTAGAAGTTGAAGGGCAGAAATACAACAAACAAAAAGTGCCACCAAAACACTAGGTTTTAGGACGATTCTAAAGTGACAGCTGATATGAGTAGGAAGCTAACACTAAGAATGTATATCTTTTTCTCCAGCTTCCTAGTATCTATATAGTACTTACTATTGTCAAAAACAAAATAGGGTTTGCTTAGCAAAAACAAAACATAGCCTGCAATGGCCCAGGTCAGTCATTTCATCCAAGAGTATAGCTGAGCACAGAAGGATGGGTTTGGAGGAGAGAAAGAATAATTTAATAACTAGTACAAGGAGAACACCACAAACCAAGCTGAGAGCTAATTTAAAGGCCGAAACATGGGAACACTTCGGCATGTTTCAAGTAAAGAAAGTGTATATAACAGGTGACCAAGAAACACACAGAGAAACAGATCATTTAGGGCTTAGTGAATATGCATAAGCAGTTTACACTTCATTCTAAGTGCCATGAGAAACATTAGGAGAATTTTAAGCCTGAGATTGACATGATTTTATTTGCATTTGTGCAAACTTACTTAGGCACCTAGTGATTAGGTGTAAATATTACTATAAATATTTTATTTTATTCTTATAAATAAATTCTATACAGAAAAAAATCTAATTTTATTCATCTATAGTAAATAAGAAAGGCAAAACAGAAAGAAGGAAGATGATTTACAAAGACATTTCGGTAGTCACAGCAAAGGGTGACTTCACCTTCAGTTAGAGGACTCATAGCATTTACCAAGATGTGCTTAACTTCCCCTGAGCTTGACTAAATTTTAGGCAGGTTTCTTTCTGACTTAAATCTCTACTCCATTTTCTTAGAACACTTACTTTAAAAAACTTGGAATTGTACATTCTTTTTATGCCTCTTTGAGATGTAAATCATCTACAACCCTGAAATATCTTTATCAAAAGTTGAGAGCCATCTTTTGAAATGTAATCATCAGGAAAGACAAGACTCTTGTCCCTCTGTGGGAGGGTAAGACCCTAACTTTTACAAGAGACAATTAGCAAATACAGATGACTGAGTCCCATAAACCTTCTTAAGAATAGTGGAAAGCAAACACAATATACCTTTATTTTCATAGTCTTGAATAATGTCTGATCTGTTTAACTGACCACAGGTAATTTTTCTTATACACTATAGGCAAAGCGATATAATGGAATTTGGAATATTGTTTTGCGGGTAGACATGGTGATAAATTGGACATGGGGATGAAATGAAATAGAGGTATAAAAGTTATAACATAGACTTTTTTGAATTAGACAACGAGATGAATGACAATCCATTTGCTGCAATGAATAAAACTTAGCGGGTATATTTAGACAAAATAATCAGCAGTTCTCTGTCATCTATTTTAATTTTGAGATGTTTACTAGCCTTCCAACTCTTTGTATCAGATTGACAATTGGATAGGTAAATCTTGACTCAGGAGGAGAAGCCAGAGGTGGAGATAAAATTTTTGAGTTATCAGAAAACAAACAGTATTTGCAGCCAATCCAGGAAAAATGTTTAGATAAAAGAAAAAGCAACACAGGATGGAATATCAGGGGTCTTCCTTACAACCAAAGATTCCTAAATAGAAGCTCTATCTTTAATATTATAGGCAAAATTTTCCTCCAGTAGATGAGGAGCCCCGAGAAGTATTCTAATAGTTTTAGAACATGGAATCTTGCACTTGCTCTATATATTCACTCACACTGTCTTTGTTCAATATCTGCCAATATACTTTGCTCACAGGAACTCAACAAGAGGTGAGGATATTATGCCCCTTTAATTTGTCCTAATATTTTAAAATTTATATTAAAGATAGAGTGAATCTTAAATTTTTAAAATGCAGTTTATTTTTACGTTAAAAGTCACCAGATTTTTAATTAAAATTAAATTAATTTTAATGTCTCTGGTACTTTGTTATGGCAGCCGTAGTAAATTAATACACTGCACTACTCGCAGGATGGTGTATCTGCTAAGAACATACACTCTGAAGTCATATTGTTTTTGTTCAAATCTTGGTTCTGTCATTTACTCCTCATGTGATTATGGGATAGTAACTTAATACTTAAATCTTAAACACTTGTTTTTAAAATTATATAATAACTGAAACAGTCTCTGTAAAATTAATAGCATATGTGAGAACCAAACAAATTTTACCTGTCATTATTACAATGAAATGTTCCCCTCTTACATGTGGTTTCATTTCCCATGGTTTCAGTTACCCCCAGTCAATTGTGGCCCAAAAATATAAAGTGGGGAATTTTAGAAATAAACAATTCCTGACTTTTAAATTGCATCCTATTCTCAGTAGCATGAGGGAATCTCCTGCCCTCCCACCTGGGCTGTGAACCAGCCCTTTGTCCAGTGCATTCACACTGTCTGCCTTAGTCACTGAGTAGCTGTTTCAGTTCTCTGATTGACTGCTGTGGCATGTCAGTGCTTGTGTGCAAGTAATCCTTATTTGACTTAGTCGTTCAATTTTATTATTTGTCATTGTGGCTCCCTCACTGTGCCAAATTTGTAAATTAAACTTCATCATAGGTATGTATGTCTAGAAAAAAACCACAGTATATATAAGATTCAGTTTTATTCATACTTTCAGTCAATCACGGAGAGCGGTGGGGTTGGTCTTAGAACATATCCCGCATGATAAAAGGGGACTAATGGTTCTTATGAAAACTGAAATGATTACGTGCCACAAAATGAATTCTTGCATTCTAAAATTCTCAGGGATCATGTTATTATTAGCTCTATTTTAAATCTTTGCTTCAACTCTAGTCACTTGACAAGTTTATAGTTTTAGTGTGAATTGATCTAATGATAAGATTATGTCACTGAAAAGTGAACAGTAAGAAAAGTAAGGGCAAGTCACTTCCTCCAGTTTTAAAAACTGTTAAGACCTCTATAGAAATCTCCATGACACAGATTAAATTAAAGAGAAAAAATGATAGCGGAGAAAACAGAACACAGATTCACCACTGTGCTGCCAGTATCCTTTGCTCTAATAGATAAAACCAGATAGTAGGACTTAAATATTGTGGTTTAATAAATTTGAAAAAAATTATAGAGGAAGAATGTGGGAGATGACCATGTTGAAGATTCAGATGAAGAACACATCTCAAAAAATTATTTAATCTAGAAAACAGAAAAATAACTTTGAAAGGGGCTTCACATATGCAGGAAGTATAAAGATATCACTGCTTGAACTAATATATTATTACACACCAAGCCCTCAAAATATCTTTCTTGGTACAGACAATTTTGATCTCTTTCCTTTCATGTTGTTATACTCAGTTTTCAAGGTTATGATAGGATGTGTTTTATATGTTTATTCCAATAAACTTGTTCTGAAGAGAATAGTTTTGGAATGATAGAAAATAAATATATTTACTTTCCTTGTCTATAGATTTGTGTTCATATGGACTTAGACAAGTAAATCCTGTTGTGACTGGCGGAATAATGACTACCCAAAAATGTTTATATCCTAAGTTCTGGAACCTGCAAATATATTAGATCACATGGCAAAAGAAAATTAGGGTTACAGATGGAACTGAGGTTGCTATTCAGCTGAATTTGGGATAGAAAAATTATCCGATTATATGGAAAAAGGAATTCGGAAAACAGAACCGGAAAGATTGAAACATAAGAGGGACTCTGTCTGACATTGCTGGCTTTAAAGATGAAGGAAGCAGGCCATGAGCCAAGGAATGTGAGTGTCCTCAAGATCCTGTAAAGGACAAAGAAATGGTTTGTCTCCTGGAGCTGTTAGGAACGCAGCCCTGTTAACACTCTGATTTTAGCCACCACTGATTTGAGTCTTCAGAACTACTGAACTGAAATATAATAAATTTGTGTTCAAGAGGCCTATTTGTGGTAATTTTTTATAGCAGCAATAAAAAAAAACTCACACACATGGTTTCTACCCTGGATTATAATTATTGTATTATCTTTTTTATAATGCAAACAATATTTTTTAAGCTGGTATTTAGTGGGATGAAATTTGATGGATTTCATATGTATTAAAAATATTCTCAATATTACTAAATTTTGCCAATTAGTTGATTTGTCAGTTTCTTTTCTTTTTCTTTCTTTCTTTCTTTTCTTTTTTTTTTTTTTTTGAGATGGAATTTTGCTCTTGTTACCCAGGCTGGAGCGCAATAGTGCAATCTCAGCTCACCGCAACCTCTGCCTCCTGGGTTCAAGCAATTCTCCTGCCTCAGCCTCTGGAGTAGCTGGGACTACAGGCATGCGCCACCGTGCCCAGCTAATTTTTTGTATTTTTAGTAGAGATGGAGTTTCACTATTTTGACCAGAATGGTCTCGATCTCTTGACCTCATGATCCACCCGCCTTGGCCTCCCAAAATGCTGAGATTACAGGCGTCAGCCCCCGAGCCTGGCCTGATTTGTCAGTTTCATGCGAAACCAGACTGACACTGAAAGATTAACTGATGATTAAACAAAAGTGACCAAGATTTTGTTTGGCCTTCTTACTAAATTTTTACCTCATAAAACTATGTTATTCTATGCTAGCTATTGTTAAAAAGAACAGAATCAGACACTAGTTAAAGATGATAAGGATAGATTTTACTATTACTATTTCAGCAGGGCAAAGCCCTAAGCTCAATTTCAAATGCAGCAAAATGAGTTGGGGATTTTTAGCCAATGAGCAGAATAAGGGGATCAGTGATTAGAAAATTACTGAGAGAAGATCTGAAGCTTACAGAAATTCTCAATGAACTAGCTTAACAGGATTCTTACTAAAGGGGTTCAAAGGACTTAGACATCAAGAGTGGGGGATCAGATATTAAGGGTAGGGGGAGGACTTGGCAAGACTCTTGCTAAAAATGGGCTTGCCAAGGATGAGAGATAGACATGGAAGACCAAAGTCAAGGCCTAGTCAAAAAAAGGGCTCTTGATATCATGCCATGGCACTCCAGCCTGGGCGACACACCATTCCACTCCAGCCTGGGCGACACACCATTCCACTCCAGCCTGGGCAGCAGAAAAAGAGGGCTCAAAGTTGCCTAACCAAAGTTTGGTCAAGGAGTGAATCCTTGTCTTTTATATTACCATAACATTCATCATGATAAACTTATCTGCCTTTAAAGTAAATGTCATGAGAACTAAAAAGAAATTGCCTCTAAATATACAGATCAGTGATGTTCAATCAATATAATGTAATCCATTTACATAAACTTAAATTTTATAGTAGCAGCATTAAAACATAAATTGACATAAATAAATTAAGATTAAACATATATGTTACCTAACACAATATAGATGTGCCTTAGCGTTACTTATTTTTCCTAAACCATTTTAGTTCTTTTTAAAACACAGGAACATACAGTGAGAACATACAGACAAATTCTCTTTCAACATCTTCATCACTTCTCTTAGTTGATCACTGAGCTACTGCTATGTTCATAACGTTCTACTCTTCTCCAGAGTAGAATCAGACATTAGTTAAAGATGATAAGGCTTTTGAATGTCCCAATTATTTCACATATATGAAGTATGTCTACATAGAATTGCAGATCTGAGAAGTTAAACACTATTTATTCACTAAAAATAGTTTGTGAAATATCTATTATATAGCCCATATTGTGGGTAGATAGGACCATCAGTGAATTCAATGGCCGTTATTAATGCTTAATCATACCACCTTTTTCAATTCAAAAGTAGCTGCATATCTTTTCTCTTTGAAGAAAGGGACTAGAATTGTAAGGAAAGAAAATCACTAACGTTGACCTCTGTTGAAGTGTATGTCTTCTTCATGAGCAGAAGACTGAGAAGCTTAATATTAATCTGTAGGAAAGCAAATTAATGCTTTATTCTATAATATTCAGAATACTCTTTCTGTGGTGTCTGCAGATACCATTTTAGGGTGAAAAAGACAGTAGTAGAAATAGTAAAGTGCTGTTCTAGGAGAATTTTTAACTGATGAGTACATTATATATGTATAATAATCAGAATCACTGCTGATGGTAGAATGATCACAAGAATAGCCTAAAATAATGACTTCCCTGTATCTCCACTCTTTGCCCTGACATGTTGTAGTCTTCTCCAACTCTGACACTGGTCATGGCCATATAATTTATTTTTTCCAGTGGAGTCTTAGCAAACATATAGATGCTTAAAATAGATATGTGTGTTTTTGCTTTTCTTCTTGCAAAATTTGGACTGCTCACTTTTGCACCCCACCACAGCTGCTAGGACATGGCTGGTCTAGCACACTCTAGGTTGAAGCACATGGCCATGCACTGAGTTTCTTCAGTTGTTACAGCCAAGGCTATTCTAGATAACCTGACAGCTAATTTACTGCCAAATCTAAGAACGTGCACGAAGAGAACGGTAGACAGTGGACCTAATAAAACTTTTGTTGAAGTGCCCAATTTTTCCATTTACATCCCTAATGGTTAATCTAGAGTGTCAACTTGATTGGGTTAAAGGGTGCAAAGTATTGTTCTAGGATGTGTCTGTGAGGTTGTTGCCAAAGGAGTTGAACATTTGTGTCAGTGAACTGGGAAAGGCAGACCCACCCTCAGATTGGGTGGGTACAGTCTAATCAGCTGCCAGTGCTGCCAGAATAGAAGCAGGCAGAAGAACATGAAAAGACTAAACTGATTTAATCATCTGGCCTACATTTTTCTCCCATGTTGGATGCTTCCTGACCTTAAACATCAAACACCAAGTTCTTCTGTTTTGGGACTCAGACTGGCTTCCTTGCTCCTTGGCTTGCAGACAGCTTATTGTGGGACTTCACCTAGTGATTGTGTGAGTCAAGACTCCTTAATAAACTCTGTTTCATATACACATTTATCCTATTAGTCCTGTCTCTCTAGAGAACTCTGACTAATACAATGCCCTAAAGTGGTCTCAGATAAATTTCTTACAGGGTAGATAAATCTGTGTTATAAAATATTCTGTGTTTTGGTAACCAAGCAGCATTGAAAAGTAGTCACTAGCTTTCAGACGGAAACTTCACACCAGTTACAATAAAGGACAATTCCATTTCTTGAGCACTATTTCCGTCTGTTCTTCTAAGTCTGTTTTATACTCCAAAAGGTAAAACTCACATTCACAATTTGCCTTAGAGTCCTAAATGGTAAGTAAGATTGGCTGGATAGGGCTTTCCCAAGAGAGAAGTATGCCCAGCAGCAAAGACAGAAGAATGCATTCCACTCTTCCTAAAGGTGAGACATCATTTTCCTCAGGCTTAGTCCTGGTTGCAACTGCTCACACGACGGATAATATGGCACACTCTTTTAGTTAGATTTATTGTTTACAAGTCCTTCAATTGTTGGTATAAGATTCTGGCTTATAAGAGCTGCCAGTGAGTGTACCTTACAACTATATCCAGGAATGTAACACCAGTTTCATGATAATAATAATATCATTATGAGAATTTTCAGGGTTAAGCTTGGCCCCCATGCTTTTTGCGAAAGAGGGAACAATTCTTATCCTCTTTCCTTTATAAGCTATGGATAAATTTTAGTATGTCATTTCTAAGCTACTCATTCAGAGGAAGAAGAATGTCAGCCTGAAAAGCAGAAGATGACATTATTTATTTAACGTATATAAATAATTACAAGGTGAAAAGAAGTCTTCACTGTCTAAAGAGAAGATGACATATGGCTTCCCATATGTGATGCCACAGTAGCACGTGTGAATGTCAAGACATCATTCTAGAACTCCGGCCTATTTTCTTCACCTTTTACATTTATCACATCTTTAGAGATTTATAGTCTCTGAATTTCAAATTTTGGAAGTGTAGTGGCTATAACCATGAATAAAATATACTGGTGCACAAGTTATTAATCTCTCATGCCATTCTGGCACTTGTGTGGGGTCTAGCTGAATTTAGATGATCGTGTAGTCATTCTGTACCACCACTTTTACTTCAAATCCTTTATCACAACTTTTAAAAATCAGCTTTCAGATTTGTTTTGATACCTGCTCTAGAATTTTAGCAAGTCCATTTCTTTTTTCAATGATCTGAAAGAAAGCAATGGATAATGAGAAATGTTCATTCTTGAGAAGAAACAAATTATATTTAAAATGTTAGGAAATGTTCAATTTTGAGAAAAAAACAAATTATATTTAAAATGTTAGGAAACTGGTATTTATGTCGGATGAGGAAAAGGGTGAGTATCAAATGCAACAAAATACAGTAAGATGCATTAAGTCAATTTTAATATATAGCATATGAGGAGCTATAAATTCTAAATGATTTTAGGTACAGTGCCTGAAGCATAACCTGCTCAGAGTTTTCCAAGTAAGATTAAATTTTAATAATATTTCATTATAAGCATGCTAGAATCAAACTGATTTAGATTCTGGTACTATCACAAAGATAGTCTCAAATTTTCAATTCATTTTTAGTTATTGTCAGTTATGAACTGTATATATGGATTTGTGTGTATTTAGTCTTCCTTCCAAGAGCATTTCATTATGTAAAAATAGATATTAAATTATAATACTAAAAGACATACAGAATTATATGTAAATTGCTTGCATCTTTTAAAAATATGATATGTTCCTTAATAAAAGTTGGAAATGTGACATAATGATACCTTCCTAAAATGCTTATCCTTTATGCATTTTTATACTGAAATATTCTAATTTTCTGTAGCCAAAAGTAGCATCTAACGAAAATAAAATCTATAGAAATGCATGAATTCATGAGAGAACTGATGTATATTATTTTTCTTATTTAAAGTGAAATCTATTTTATCAATGAGTTAGGTAATTTTAGTTCTATAACTGTGTATTTTTCAAAGTGAAATTGGCCTTTTGGGCCGGGCATGGTGGCTCATGACTGTAATCCCAGCACTTTGGGAGGATGAGGTGGGCGGATCACCTGAGGTTGGGAGTTCGAGACAAGTTTGGCCAATATGGAGAAAACCTATCTCTACTAAAAGTACAAAATTAGCTTGGCATGATGGCACATGCTTGTAATCCCAGCTACTCAGGAGGCTGAAGCAGGAGAATCACTTGAACTTGGGAGGCAGAGGTTGCAGTGAGCTGAGATCATGCCACTGCACTCCAGCCTAGGCAACAAGAGCGAAACTCCATCTCAAAAAAAAAAAAAAAAAAAAAAGAAGAAGAAGAAAAGAAATTGACATTTTGCTCTATTTCTATCTCTCTTAAACAGCTTCTGAATAAACTGTCAATCAGCCTTTGGAGCAATCATGCTTTATTTATTAAGGACGACTGAAATCATCAGAAAAAATAATTTTCCATTCTATTATTGCTTTCATTTAAAAGGTAATAAAGTTTAGAAATGCTGCTGTAAGGAAACACACATACCATGGCCTTTAATAAAAGAACATTCTCATGTGCTTCTTCGTATTTCAGAACCTCTTATTGTATTGTCTCTTTTTAGTATAACTGGAGTGGATTGTGTTTCCTGACTGGATCCTGGAATCAAGAAATGAAATGTGAATGGTATAACTGAGGATGAGAACATAATGTAATCATGAATGAATCTTTTAGAAGAAAAAATTCTTTTTTTAGTTTACTAGTATTTGGTCACAAAGAAAAACACACAAAAAATACATTGGTATATAGCCTTCATGAGAGAAAAGAAAAGCTTTGGAACAATTGACTTTTTTTTTTTTTTTTTTTTTTTTGCAGATGTGACTAGACTGAAAGAAAGCTTACAGCAAAAGTGTGATGTTAGGAATCAAATATAGAATGTTAGTAAAATTGATTTCTGAAGAGAATGTACAGAAACAAAAAGCACTTATCATAAACACAACTGCATAAGGATTCTAATACATGGGTGATGTCTTTAATCATAGAAATGCTTACAATGTGGTGATCTTGAGGGTGTTGAGAAAGTACTGACAAAGTAAATGAGAAGGTAAGAATTAAGACACGATGAGCTGATCATGTATCTAGACCCTATTTCTCGATGTTTCCTTAATGTATATTATTCATATTTCAAGGGTAAAAGGATTAACAATTTACTCGAAATTTTAGATAATACATTTTAAAATTTGAATTCCTTCTAATCT
This sequence comes from Saguinus oedipus, assembly GCA_031835075.1. Lineage (NCBI taxonomy): Eukaryota > Metazoa > Chordata > Mammalia > Primates > Cebidae > Saguinus > Saguinus oedipus. The sequence continues at coordinate 62,087,975 of CM063171.1, read as the reverse complement.
CAAGAATTTATAATCTGGATAAAAGTATTTGGTAAACCTTTAATGCAAGATGAAATTCAATACTAGCAAAAATTTTTAAAAATTAGTAACTATCATATAGGGAACTTTTTTTAATGGTAGGCATTCTATTAAGTGCTTTGCATACCTCGTCGAATATAGTCTGAGAAACTTAAGAAATTTATTGTTATCACTATTTTCAAAGGAGATTTAGATGTATAAATAACTTAAGGATTTCATAGTAATTGACTATTGGAACCCAGTGTTTTTTGTTTTGTTTTATTTTGTTTGTTTAACTGCAAAGTTTATATTTTTCAAAATTATTTTAAAATTTATTTTTTAATTATGTGGCTAAGGATGAGTCAAAAATATTTTTTGATTATTGTAAAATCTATTATCAATAACTTAACTGAATCCAGTAAATAAGCAGCTTCTCTGACAGAGTAGCCTCCTATTAGTCCTGATGATCTTAATGTGAACTAATTTTTAGTGTTCCTCTCTTGCCTAAATGCAAAGCCTCCTTCTCATTACGTAAGGCTTATTTTCTGAAGCTATTCTCGGAATCCTACTTTTGATTATGTTACTATATTCAGAGAGGTTAGCCATGAAGAGGAGCTACAGTCTTCTGTGTAATCTAACCGGAAAACTAAACTCAGATCATCCATTCATCTTTTGGGTGCAAGAACTCTAGTAGGCCACCACACCACAAACTATAAGCTAAATTTTATTACCATTCCTGTACTTAAGTGAGAAATGTGAAGCTTAGTGCTTATATAATTCTCTAGATGATACATGGTGTAAAAAAATCAATATAGTTGAGGGTACCAATGCTAGGCTTTATAATTTTTCTTAGAATAGTTTCGACTTTGTATACATATAAATAATATATCAATTAAATATAAATTACGTACATATAGATGCAGGTTATTACAGTGGGAACCATATTAGTCTGTTTTCACATGGCTGTCAAGAAATACCCTGGGACTGGGTAATTTTTCACACTGCTCTAAAGAAATACCCTAGACTGGCAATTAAGGAAAGAAGCTTAACTGATTCACATTTATACATGCCTGGGGAGGCCTAAGGAAACTTACAGTCATGGCAGAAGGCAAAGGGGAAGTAAGAACCTTCTTCACATAGCAGGAAAAGAGAGAAGAAAGAGGGGCAAAGGAGGAAGAGCCCCTTATAAAACCATCAGATCTCAGGATAACTTACTTATTATTATGAGAACAGGATGAGAAAAACTGTCCTCATGATTTAATTATCTCTCACCAGGTCTCTCTCCAGATACATGGGGATTATGGGGCTTACCATTCAAAATGAGATTTGGGTGAAGTCACAGCCAAACCACATCAGTATGCCCCTGTACCCTCCCAAATCTCATGTCCTCACATTTCAAAATACGGTCATGCCTTTTCAATAGTCCCACAAATTTTTAGCTTATTTCAGCACTAACCCAAAAGTCTGAGTTCAAAGTCTCATCTGAAACAAGGCAAGTCTGTTCCACCCATGAGCCTGTAAAATTAAAAGCAAGTGAGTTACTTCCAAGATACAATGGGGATACAGTCATCAATAAATACTCCCATTCCAAATGAAGAATTAGACAATACAAAGAGGCTACAGATTCCATGCAAGTCTGAAAACAGGGTGGCAATAATTAAATAAATAATCTCTTTTGATTCCACGAGTCACATACATGTCACGTGATGCAAGGGTGGGCTTCCATGGTCTTGGGTAGCTATGCCCCTTTGGCTTTGCAGGGTACAGCCTCTCTCCCATCTGCTTTCACAGGCTGATGTTGAGTGTCTGCAGCTTTCTCAGGAGCACAGTCTAAGCTGTGGGTGGATCTACCATGGGATCTGGAGAATGGGTTCCTTCTTCTCGCAGCTCCACTAGGCAGTGTCACAGTGGGGATTTGGTGTATAGACTCCAAACCCATATTTCTCTTCTGCACTGCCCTAGCAGATGTTCTCCATGAGGGTCCTACCCCTGCAGCAGACTTCTGCCTGGATGTCCAGGCATTGCCATACAACCTCTGAAATCTAGTTGAAGGTTTCCAAACCTCAATTATGGACTTCTATGTACCTACAGGCCTAACATCACATGGAAGTCACCAAGGCTTGAGGCTTGCACCCTCTGAAGCAATGGCTTGAGCTATATCTTGGCCCTTTTTAGACACAGCTAGGATGCAGAGCACCAAGACCCAAGACTGCACAAAGCAGCCAGGCCCTGGATTGAGCCCATGAAACCATTTTTTTTCCTAGGCCTCCAGAGCTGTGATGTGAGGAGCTATCATGAAGACCTCTGATATGCCATGGAGATTTTTCTTCATTGACTTGGCAATTAATATTTGGCTCATTACCTATACATATTTCTGCAGCTGGCTTTAATTCCTCCTCAGAAAATAAGTCTTTCTTTTCTATCTCATGGTTAGGCTGCAAATTTTCTAAACGTTTATACTCTGCTTTCCTTTTAGATGTAAGTTTCAATTTTAAACCATCTATTTGTGAATTCATATAACTGAACACTTTTAAGAGCACCCAGATCAACTCTTGAATTCTTTGCTGCTTATATATTTCTTCTGCTAGAGACCCTAAATTATCTCTCTCAAGTTCAAGTTTTGCAAATCTCTAGGGCAGGGGCCAAATGCCACCAGTCTCTTTTTTTTTTTTTTGAGACGTAGTTTCACTCTTGTTACCCAGGCTGGAGTGCAATGGCGCAATCTCAGCTCACCGCAACCTACGCTTCCTGGGTTCAGGCAATTCTCCTGCCTCAGCCTCCTGAGTAGCTGGGATTACAGGCATGCGTCACCATGACCAGCTAATTTTTGTATTTTTAGTAGAGACAGGGTTTCACCATGTTGCCACGATGGTCTCGATCTCTTGACCTCATGATCCACCCGCTGTGGCCTCCCAAAGTGCTGGGATTACAGGCGTGAGCCACTGCCCAGCCCCTCTTTCTTAAAGCATAGTAAGAGTGATCTTTGCTCCAGTTACCAATAAGTTTCTTATCTTCATCTGAGACCCCATCAGTATGGAATTCATTGTTCACATCACTATGAACATTTTGGTGAAAACCATTCAATAATCTCTAGGAAACTCCAAAAGTTCCACATCTTCCCATCTTCTTTTGAGACCTCCAAACTCTTCCAATAAACCTCACCTGTTACCCGATACCAACTTACAAAGTTGCTTTCAGTTTTGTTTTGTTTTGTTTTGAGATGGACCCTCACTCTATCAGCCAGGTTGGAGTGCATGATCTTGGGTCTCTGCAACCTCCACCTCCCAGGTTCGAGCAATTCTGCTTTCAGGTTATTTTAAAACTACTCTCTGTGGTACTAATTTAGTATATTAGTCCATTTTCACACTGCTATAAAGAAATATCCAAGACTGGGTGATTTATAAAGGAAAGAGTTTTAATTGACTCACATGGCTCAGGGAGCCTCAAGAAACTAACAAATATGGCAGAAGACAAAGAAGAAGCAAAGACCTTTTTCACATGGTTACAGAGGGAGAAGAGCAAGGAGTGAAAGAAGTGCCCCTTGTAAAATCATCTGAGCTTGTGAGAACTCACTCACTGTCACAAGAACAGCATAGAGGAACTGCCCCCATGACCCACCTCCCATTTGGTCTCTCCAAAGACGTGGGGATTATGGGGATTACAATTCAAGATGATATTTCGGTGGGGACACAGCCAAACCATATCATGAACTATGAATGATGCAGCAGTAAAAAGAGTAGGCATGGAGTTGAGTTTACACTCAATGCATTAGCTAATAATGGAAAGTCAATTTTGCTAAATTAAATGTCAAAACTTCCCTCAGAGGAAAAATCTCTTGATGTCGCATGTCAGTACATTGATTTTCCTGTTACTATGTGCAAACATGACCTTTTTCACAAAAAATCATAGTTATATTGTTTTTTTCATGACCATTTTTTTTCAGATAGGATCTCTCTCTCTCTCTCTCTCTCTCTCTCTCTCTCTCTCTCTCTCTCTGTTGCCCAGGCTGTAGTGTGACCATGACTCATTGCAGCCTAGACCATCCACCTTCAGGTGATCCTCCCACCTCAGCCTCACAAATGGCTGGGATTACAGGTGCATGCCACCACACGTGGGTAGTTTTTTTTCTGGTATTTTTATTGTAGAGACAGGTTTTCACCGTGTTGCCCAGGCTGGTCTCGAACTTCTGTCTTTAAGAAGTGTGCCTGCCTTGTCATCCAAAAGTTCTAGGCATGCACCATGCCTCGTCAATCAGAATATTTTTGATGTTGTGATTAATCACCCTAAAAGTGAACCGAAATTTATTTTATTTATATCTAACTATACTCAAAACAATTACCTAGGATGCATAATTTTTCTAGCCAAGACAAAGGAAATACACTTGTACTTAAATACACGCAAACATGCACTCTCACATATATCAAATATACACATATGTGGTAATATATGAAATAAATTAGGAATTCTTCAAGTTTCTTTCCTAATTTGAAGTAGACACATCTTAGGATAGAACACAGACAATAAATCTGTCCAAGTAAATTTAAGGGCAATTCTGTTATCACTACATTTATTAGCCAAGAGAGAAGAATACAATATGTTCTTTTCCTCATAAGTTGAAAATATAAGAATGTGGGCACTTCATGAATTGTGTAGTGTCTTGAACTTTGATTTTCAAAACTATTGTATGATGCAATAGTTTTTATTTAAAATTATAAAACAAGTAAAGTAGTAAAATGATTTCAAAATTCATTTTTTCTCAACTATAAGGAGGACGTTGATGGCCATGTATTTCTCCTCAAAGATAGTGACATCAGACTTTTATACAAAAGATAGGCAATAAGAAATGATGCCAAGGATGTGGAGAAAAGGGAACCCTCATAAAGTGTTAGTGGGAATGTAAATTAGTACAGCTACTATGAAGAACAGGTTGAAGGTTTCTCAAAAAACTAAAAGAACTACCGTATGATACAGCAATGCCACTGCTGGGTATATTCCCCAAAGAAAAGAAATAGGTTTATCAAAGAGATAACTGCAAGCCCCTATTTATTGCAGCACTATTTACAAAAGGCAAGATTTTGAAGAATTACAGTTATCCATCAGCAGAAAAATTGATAAAGAAAATACGGTACATATATGCAATGGAGTTCCAATCAGCTATAAAAAAAATGAAATCCTGTTATTTGCAACAACAGTGATAGAACTGGAAGATATTATGTTAAGCGAAATAAATCAGGCACCGAAGTAACATTATGTTAATAAAACAATTTAAGTCATTCATCAAGAGAGAGTAGAATGATGATTATCAGAGGCTGGGAAAGGAGGGAGGTGGGGATGGTTAATGGGCACAGAAACATGGATAGTAGAATGTGTAAGATCTAGTATTTGATAACAGACTAAAGTGATTACAGTCAATATTAATTAATTTTACTTTTAAAAATAATTAGAAGAGTATAATTGGGGGCCAGGCGCGGTGGCTCACGCCTATAATCCTAGCACTCTGGGAGGCCGAGGTGGGTGGATCATGAGGTCAAGAGACCGAGACCATCCTGGTCAACGAGGTGAAACCCCGTCTCTATTAAAAATACAAAAATTATCTGGGCGTGGTGGCGCATGCTTGTGTCCCAGCTACTCGGGAGGCTGAGGCAGGAGCATTGCTTGAACCCAGAAGGCGGAGGTTGCGGTGAGCTGAGATTGCGCCATTGCACTCCAGTCTCCATCTCAAAAAAAAAAAGAGTATAATTGAAATATTTATAATATAAAGAAATGATAAATGCTTGAGGTGATGAATTTTCAGTCTACCCTGATGTGGTTATTATGTATTATATGCCTATATCAAATATGTCATGTATCCTCTAAATATATACACCCACCATGTACTCAGAATTTTTTTAAATGGTAGTGACATCATCCATTTTCAAGTGTGTTTTGTTTCATTTTCATTTTTGTTGAATTTACTGTTTTATAAATGTCTAATCAAACACTCTGTGTAGTGGGTAATGAAATCCTATATGCAAGCAATAATAAGCAGTAAAATGATAATCAACTAACATGGCTAACTGTAGTTTATCCAGAAACAAGCATTAACACACATCATAAGTTCCTTATTCCACTTCTCCCTACCACCACATTGGGCAGACTCTTCTGATTGCCTGGAATTTCTTTTGTTTAATTAATGATGTCTTAATTTAATTTAATTTTTTTCATTATACTTTAAGTTCTGGGGTACATGTGCAGATCATGCAGGATTGTTACATAGGTATACACATGCCATGGTGATTTGCTGTGTCCATCCCCCCATCATCTACATTAGATATTTCTCCTAATGTTATCCTTTCCCAATCTCCCCATTCCCTGCTATCCCTCCCCTAGCTCCCTCACCCCCCAATAGGCCCCATTGTGTGATGTTCTCATCCCTGTGTCCATGTGTTTTCATTGCTCAACACCCACTTATAAGTGAGAACATTTGGTGTTTGATTTTGATTTTCTGTTCTTGTGTCAATTTGTTGAGAATGATGGTTTATAGCTTCATCCATGTCCCTGCAAAGTACATGAACTCATCTATTTTTATGGCTGCATAGTATTCCATGGTGTATATGTGACATATTTTCTTTTTTTGAGACGGAGTTTTGCTCTTGTTACTCAGGCTGGAGTGCAATGGTGCGATCTCGGCTCACCACAACCTCTGCCTCCTGGGTTCAGGTAATTCTCCTGCCTCAGTCTCCTGAGTAGCTGGGATTACAGGCATGTGCCACCATGCCCAGCAAATTTTTTGTATTTTTAGTAGAGACGAGATTTCACCATATTGACCAGGATGGTCTCGATCTCTTTACCTTGTGATCCACCCACCTCGGCCTCCCAAAGTTCTGGGATTACAGGCTTGAGCCACCATGCCCGGACATTTTCTTTATCCAGTCTATCATTGATGGGCATTTGGGTTGGTGCCAAGTCTCTGCTATTGGAAACACTGCCTCAATGAAGATAAGCATGCAGGTATCTTTATAATAGAATGGTTTATAATTCTTTGGGTATATATACCTAGTAATGGAATTGCTGGGTCAAATGGAATTTTTGTTTCTGGATCCTTGAAGAATTGCCACACTGTCTTCCACAATGGTTGAACTAATTTACAGTCCCACCAACAGTGTAAAAGCATTCCTATGTCTCCACATCCTCTCCAGCATCTGTTTTCTCCATATTTTTTAATGGTCACCATTCTAACTAGGGTTAGATGGTATCTCAATTGGTTTTGATTTGAATTTCTCTAATGACCAGTGATGATGAGCTTTTTTTCATATGTTTCCTGGCTGCATACATGTCTTCTTTTGAAAAGTGTCTGTTCATATCCTTTGCCCAATTTTGGATGGGGTTGTTTTTTTCCTGTAAATTGTTTAAGTTCTTTGTAGATTCTGTATATTAGCCCTTTGTCAGATGGTTAGATTGCATAAATATTTTCCTATTCTGTTGGTTGCTGGTTCACGCTAATGAGTTTCTTTTGCTGTGCAGAAGCTCTTACGCTTAATTAGATCCCATTTGTCTATTTTGGCTTTTGCTGCAATTGTTTTTTTTTTTTTTTTTTTTTTCCTTTCAAAATACAACCTAGGCCTTTTCTCTGGAAATCACTTTTTTGTTGTTTTTTTCCTGGGCTAAGAGTAAAATAGTCCCTCTTTTTAAAGTATGCTTTCTGCATACTGTGATTATAATGCTTCACAACAATTTTAAACTTTATTTTTGAAAGAAAGTCTCAATCTGTTGTCAATGCTGGAGTGCAATGGCACAATCTCGGCTCACTGCAACCTCTGCCTTCTGGTTCAAGTGATTCTCCTGCATTAGCCACCCAAGAAGCTAGGACTGCAGGTGCCTGCCACCACACCTGATTAATTTTTGAATTTTTGGTAGAGACAGGGTTTTGCCATGTTTGCCAGGATGGTCTCAAACTTCTGACCTCAAGTGATCCACCAGTCTCAGCCTCCCAAAGTGCTGGGATTACACACATGAGCTACCATGCCTGGCCCAGCAATTATTTACATAAATTTCTCTTTCTCTGACCAGTCTTTCTATTTTGTGAGTGCAGCTACAGACCCAGTCCCTCTCCATCTTGTCCTCCAGAACCGAGGACACTGCCTTTGTTAAATATTGAAAACACTTAAAACATCTGTTAAAAAACGCATAAAAACAAATGCAAGTAAATGAAAAAAATAAATAAGCTGCAAAAGATGATTTAAAATATCTTTGCAACTCTTAAGAAACATAATTACATTTTTATGGTATCAGAAAGGTGCACTGCCTATAATTTTACAATGGATTTATTTATCTCATTTCTTTTTAACGTATCATATTTATTTTCAATTTCCTTCCAATAAATTAAATTAACATAAAATAGTTTTGTTTTTATTAACTCATGTAATTTGAATCTGATATTACTTAAAAATACTCATTGTAATACATTTGTATAATTTTTCTGCTTTTGGGCATTCAATGAAAAAGGATATTAAGTCACTAAACCTCTTTTTCTTGAAAAAAAAAAACAAAACAGCCAAGGACATATCCTCAGATTGCAGACAATATGAAAGGGGAAAGAACGTACTGCACATGAAATGATTTGAGTCCCAGTTCTGGTTTATTTCATCACTAATAAGAAAACTCCGACTGATATCCCATTATGAACAGTCCTTCTGTGCCGACTTTACATGAAAGACTGTGAGATTAGACCCTGAGGCAGACTGTCTCCAAACCATGCAAGGACACCTGGTGCGCCACAAATAATTTATCTGGCCACATTTTGAACCCTCTTGCTAATGCTGCAGTATATCATTTTCATGATTCCTGTTACCAGTGAAAGAATTGTGGTAGCAGGTTGAAGGTAAAAATTGGGAAGGAGAAAAATGTACAAGGAATGACCTAGCCAAAATGTTTGCTTCTACAAGAGCTATTCAAATTTTAAAAGTAGGCTCCTTGTGCTCAGTGAAGCTTGCTCAGCCACTGCTCCCCAATCCTACCTGCCTTCTGAATTCAAATTACCTACAACACAATTTGGGAAGTAGACCATGATGTGTTCAAACCATTGGCCTTTTCCTTCAACATAAAGGTCTAAGAATAAAGAAAAAATATCTAGTAAATGTTTATTCATAGCTTTTTTTCTCCCTGCATCCTTTTTCTGTACACTTAACTTTAACAAAGTTGTTTTATTTAAATGTATTTTGTGTACGCAAATTAGAAGGTAAGGAGTAAATAGTAAAGAAAAGAATTTTTGAGACGGGGCCCTGACCCTGATCCCACACAGACTAATGGGTAGGAGCATAGAATTCCCATACAATTTATTTGTATCAGTAAACAGAAGGAAGACCACATGCTTTTTAAAGTCACCAATAATGCAGAAAATTTTTAGAATTCTCTGAATATTGCGTCACAACAAAAGGAATATTTGTGTGGGGTATGTATGCACAAATGCTCTTCCTTATTTGAGTGTGTTGAATACAATTTTGTCTTTTAGTAGGGTACAAATTTTTTATTTTTTATTCTTCTCTGATTCTCGCATCCAAGCAGTCATCAGACCCTAGATAATCCTCTAGTCTCGAATCCAGCTTAGCCCTATTTTTCCCAATGTCATCATCATGAACCATGAGATTATGTACACTTTCGTCTTGTGGCCCTAAACCTGCTAAAAGTGTGTCACATATCCAAGTCTTTCCCCATCAGGTTCCCAATGAAAAATGCTCGTTATTTTTTTGCTATTAATCGTTTTGATGTGTTTATTAGACACAATCCTATAGTATATAAAAGCTTTTATGCATTGTACACAAAATTCTTGCTGCTTGGTATTGTATTAACTATCTTTTATAATCTTGCCTTTACTTACTTTTCTAGTGTTGTTTTCAAAAAGGATCCTTTATATCAACTTGAAATGGGATTAGGTTTAATATAACTTCTATGAATTCACCTTCGTTCTCTTTCATTGGCCAAGTATTCTCTTCTTCCTCTCTCTCTCTCTCTCTCTCTCTAGTTATCTTTCAAGATCTAGATCAAATTCCATCTATTTCACAGTTTTGTTAAATACTGTCTCAGAACTGATTTCTTTCTTTGAACTTTTGCATATACACCTTCTCTCGTTCTCTCTTTTAATCTAGTTATCCCTCAAGATCTAGCTCAAGTTCGACCTATTCATAGCTTCCTCAAACACTAGCAAGAAACGAATTCCTTTTCCTGCTTCTGCATATACACCTCTTTTAGCCATTATTGTCATTGTCATCACCATTTTTTTTACCATCAATATTTACCCTTTATCCTCTCTCATGTTATACAACTTTTCTCAGCAGAAGCTACATTTAGACACCATTTAGTAGGAAGTTCATCTCAAGTGACTAACCTGCTGTTATACATAAAGAAATTATTCAATATGTCTTACTGAATGAATGAAAGTCCATTGATTTTTTGTTTTAGTAATAACAGTTTAAGACTTGCAGAGCTCAGAAACTGATGGAGAAATTTTCTCTTTACAATGGAATATGCACTTAAATAAATAGGTGTATCTTTTCCTTGCCTTTGTCCTCTTGAAGCACATTCATGGCCATCAGAGTCAGCAACAGCAAAAGCAGAAGCAGCAGCAGGTTTCCTGTGTTTAACATTGCAAGCAGCAGGTATGATCTTTGGCAACAAGCAGACTCCAGTAGAGCATAGAATGGTGCTACTGTGCAGCTGAAACAGATTACCCATCAAAGTATCTTCCTCTGTTTTTCCATTTGGCTTTTGTCAGCAATTGGCAAAGCTCCACACAGTAAGAACATGTTAAAAGAAGAGGGAAAGTAATGAGAAATAATTAGAGGTGGCTTGTTGCCAACATATGTCTGCATTTGAGGAGAGAAGAAGCTGTTGGACAATATTAGAGAAGCAATTCCGTGCCCAAAATCTAAATGAATATTTCTGGGGAGGGTCCATATGATAATATAGTAAAAACATAAATGTTTCCTAAATTACCATTTATTAATGAATGGAGCATATTTTCTAGAAGCCATAATACAGTGGGTTGGTAGCTGAAGAATTGACATATGGAATTGAGAACCATGAACTCACTCTTTCTTTTCCTCTGACAATTCCCTTATTAATGCACAGCCAGGAAACCTGGAAAATGTGTGATTTCACTGAGTTGGAGAGACATGAGAGTACTGTCAGCTGCTGAGCTTTTGTTTCTTTGTTCACCCATATTAAAATGATGGAAGGGAAGTGGGGATGAGGCTTCTTTTTTCCTAAGCCCAATGGTCTAAAGGATTTATTGGACATCTGCTTACCTATTGTTGGTTTTGAAATGTTTCTTCTCATGTTTGAAAGCAGAAGACGTTAGACTATCACATCAGGTATCAAGGATATTAGATGACTAGCCAGTTGCTTCTGTAAGTAAATGATAACTGGAAATGAATGAGAAATCAGGGGAAAAAAACATCAAATACATCTTTCACAACGGGAGGTTTTTGTTCATAAATAAGATTTCTCACAACCCAAGTTTCCCTTTAAGTTCATATCAGGCAGTCATGTTTTGGGACCTCAGTAGGATACTTAGATCTGTTTTAGGTATTTTAGCAGTAAACTGATTTTTAGTGAGTAAACTGAGACTAATTAAACTGAAAGAGTTAAGTATAAATTAACCATACAAACATTAAAACATGGCTGGGCATGATGGCTCACATCTGTAATCTCAGCACCTTGGGAAGCCAAGGTAGAAGGAACACTTGTGCCTAAAAATTCAAGACCATCCTAGACAAAATAGAAAGACTGCATCTCTACAAAAAAAATAAATAAAAATTAGCCACATGCCTCTGTAGTCCAAGCTACTCAGCAGGGTGAAGAGGGAGAAATCCTAGAGCCCAGGTGATAAAGGCTGCAGTGAGTCATGATTGTGCAACTACACTTCAGCCTTGGTAACAGAGCATGACCTTATCTAAAAATAAAAAAAAAACATCAGAATCTCTTTAGATATGGTGGTGTCACCCTTTTAATCTGAAAATAAAATTGCCATTATGAGCAGCATCTTTATCTTTAACTCAGCACTCAAGCTATTTGTCGTTTATGGAAATTGACTTGAAGAGTCATGATAGTAAATAGTTGCACGCATATTTATATATTTAATTATACATTCACACATATTACATATAAACAATAAATAGCATTATATATAAACAATGTACTATAAATACTAAGGAAAACAAAGGAAAGCAGCCTGTTTATTGCTCTGTTTATTTCTTTCTCTGAGTCCCTGAGAAGGTAACCTTCATTAGAGTCAGAATATATTTAAATGGAGATTTCTTTCAACAGTGTCACTACCTGGGTCATCAGCACAATCAAAAACAATCTGTAATTAGCATCTCAAATGATCTGAGAAATGAAGGCACCAGGTAAATAGGAGTGATTCCGAAGGGACTTTCCTCTTCTCCAGGGAATTGCCTTCCCAATCAATTTCCAAATATTTAAAGAGATATAAATTCATTCACAACTTATTCTCAGTTGTGACATTTATAGAATGGAGGCCAGATGTGACAAGCAATTTGATGCCTAAAAACTCTGTGCATGAAGGCACATTAGTGCACACACACATATACACACACACACACTCACCCACACATATATGCTGACCAACCTTGTACTCTGGACAGGAAAGGAGAACAACACAAGGAGGAGATTTAAATTTTTTTTAACTTAACTTTTAATAGCATCAAGCAATGAAGCATGCAATGCTCCCTGATGGGGCTATAATGAGGGAGATAAAAAAATTAAAAGATAAAAACAGCAAGTGAGAAAACGGGCAAATTATATAGGTAAAATTTTGACTTTTTAACCTGTTTCTTTCTTTCTTTTTTTCACACTCACCCACCTCCCCAATGCTTTTTTTCTATGATTTTTTTCCTATTTTAATGAGGCCATTACCACAGCTGAATAAATCCAGGGCTACCCTGAAAAACCATTGCCCATTTTCTTCTAATTATTTCATAAAATACTGGTAAAGACTTCAGTCCAAACATCATTTTATTAAAATAAAAAAATGTCAGTGGGTGTCCAGGAGCCAGAATAAATTATGGTAGAAATCAAGATCTCAATTTCATAATTGAAATCAGTATTAAAAATATTCCTCAGAAATTTTTTGAGACTTACTACCTTCTCATACTGAAGCTAAACCAGTATATGGAGGCATAGAGGTTAATTATTATACACATTATTTTCTAACTAAATTTATTTGAATTCTATTTTAAACCAATGAATTATTATTTATTGGCTTTTGCCAATAATTCTCTTTGATTGTGTGAAGTCTTTTGCATTTATCTTATTTATTAAACTTAATAAATGTATGCCATATCTATTACTATAGCCACCATTAATATAAAAAAAATTGAGACTGACTGGGATAGTATATCTTAACCATAGTTACCTGGTTAATAAGTTCTTATTGTTGTGTTTGTGTGTAGGTATGGGTGCATATGGTAAAAATTATGTAACATAAAATTTATCATTTTAATTATTTATTAGTGTACAGTTCACTAGTCTTAAATGTATTTACATTGTTATAAAACAAAACTTTTTCATCTTGCAAGTCTAAAATTCTATGTCTATTAAACAACTCCTTTTTTTTTTCCTTCCCCCAATCTCTAGTTACCACCACTTTCCTTTCTGTTTCTGTAAATTTGACTACTTTAGATATCTTACGTAAGTGGAATCCTACAGTATTTATCTTCTTTGTGATTGGCTTACTTTACTTAACATAATGTCCTCAGAGTTTATCCAAGCTGTAGCATATGATAGGATCTCCTTTCTTTTTGAAACTGTGTAGTACTCCATGATATTTATGTATCCCGCTTTGTTTATTCATCTATCTATCCATGAACATTTGGGTTACTTCTACCTCTTGGCAAATATTTCTTTGAGACTATGCTTTCAATTCTTTTGGATATATACCCAGAAGTATATTTACTGCATCATATGGTAGTTCTATTTTTAATTTTTGAGAAACCTCCTTACTACTTTCGACAGTGGTTGCACAGTTTTACAATTTTACTACCAGCATACGAGGTCCTCATTCTCATCAACATTTTTTATTTTCTGGTTTTGGTAGTAACCATCCTAATAAGTGTGTGTGTGTGCATGTAGTTTTTATTAGCATTTCTTTGATTAGTGATATTGAGCATCTTCTTATATGCTTATAGCTCATGTTTTTAACCTTGAATTGAATTCAGGCAATCTGACTCTAGAGAACATATTTTTTGGTACTAAACTGTGCTTTCTGTATAATTCTAGTTTTTTGCTGTTTCTCTAGGTTATTTAATTTTTTGGAAATATTTAAAAATATACTTCTTAATTCCATATCTTATTTATATGCTATCTTAATTTTTTTATTGTGATATTATTAATTATGAAGAATTTTTATTTTAATTACATATGGAAATGGCTAAACCAATCATTTAAAATTTTGAGCACTAATAAGTTGCAATGACCTAGAATCTCTAATAAGTATTTTTCTGTAGCCTTTTCTTATGATTTCCAGGAATGTTAACATATGAAATAATTACTTTTTTAAAAATATAACTTTATATACCTTTGTGTTTGGGACAAACAATTTCCCATTTTTCTTTATGACCATTTATGCTGTAAAGAATACAATTACAGAAGACAGATGCAACTAAAATAGGATTATACAGAGAACAGACTCACTAAATTAACTCCGATTCTTCATTTCCTGTGAAGAAGAAATGCATTCAAGCTAAATATTTATAGCCATAGTTTATAATTCCGTATATGTGATCATTTCTACTATTATCATCTGAGTAACATGCTGACCAAAAGCAATGGTGTTTATTCCAAATCTATAAATGCCAGCTTCAGTTGATTCATTCTTTTTATAAATAAATACAATATATAGATAAATTTTATGTAAATACATAAAACATGAACAGGTAAATGAAAACAACTACAATTTGGATTAAAAACTAGATTAAATGTTCTGGAAATAGTTAATAAAAGCCAATTGCTAAAAAGAAAAAGAAAATTTGAAATTAAAATGGTTGCAAAATTACAAAACTGTATAATGCTATAAATATTTGGAAAATAGAAAAATCTCAGATTTTTAAAATTGAATTGTTTTTCATATATTTCACATTCTTATTCTACTTCATGAGAATCAAATTCAAATTATCATATTAAATATGGGTATGATTTATAAAGGACTTTACTCTGTGACTCAACATCAAACACTTGGCTCCATTTAAAAAGATTATCAAATAAATGCTAACTTACATGTTAATTGAAAGAAAGTGAAGCATACATAAATCACCTTTTTTTTAAAGTCTTAATTGTTCCTTTTTTCTTTTTTTTGACATGTAGTCTTGCTCTGTTGCCAGGCCAGAGTGCAATGATGCCATCTCAGCTCACTGCAACCTCTGCCTCCCAGGTTCGAGATTCTTCTGTCTTAGTCTCCTGAGTAGCTGGGACTACAGGCATGTGCCACCACACCCATCTAACTTTTGTATTTTTAATAGAGAGATGGGGTTTTATCATGTTGGCCAGCATAGTCTCAATCTCTTGACCTCGTGATCTGCCTGACTCGGCCTCCCAAAGTGTTGGGATTACAGGTGTGAGCCACTGTGCCCAGCCTTACCTGACTTCTTAATCAATAACCAAATAATTGCACTGCTTGCTTTGGATAATAAATTTTGCTATAAATGATCAAGAATCATAGCTTTCTTGGTCGCATTGTGCCTCTGTCTCTATTTTTATCTCTTTCTGTCTAGACATGTAGATATAGATGTAGATAGAACATTTATATGTACATATGAAATATATCCTATAGATATAAAAGATACTCACCCCATACATGCTATCAGAACTTGACTAATTTGCTTAAGAGAAGTCACACAAATGACTATGCATTCTTATTATAGTTAAGGTATAAACTGAAAGTTTTCTATTAATGCAAAATTAAGTTCAAGAGTCAAGCTGGAAATAGCAATAATATATTCAAATTATATAGTGCAGATGAATCAGAGCTGATATTACATTAATTAGTTTTAAAAATATCAGAAACCATCTTGAATCTTGATAAGAGTTACAGCATTAGCAAAGAACTGCCTGGGTTTTATAGTGAACATTGGTGAACAATTTTTATAAAATAATATGTTTTCTTCTAATAAACCTACATGGCTCACTTTTCTCATCAGTAAACTTCATAAACACAATTCATAGGGATGTTTTAATATTAAATAAGTTAATACATATAAAGGGCTTAGAATATTCATTAGTGCACAGTAAGCACTATATGTGCTAGATGATTGTTATTTCCATGCCAGAACACAGAAAATATGTACCTTTACAGATAGTCACATTAAATTATCAGCAGAGACAAAAATAGTGACTGAAAAACTTGGCCTCTTGTGCCTCCAAATATACTGAACTCCACATTCAACTTCATAGGTATGTGCATGTGACAAAAATATGTGGAGTAATTAATATTTTTAAAAAGAGTAAAAATATTTTGAGAGCCTACATTTGTCCTTGTAGTTTGTCATTGTTATAGCTTAAACAGATCACATTTTTACTCCTTTTACCATGAAAAATTAGAAAAGACACAAGTTTTTATTACATTCCTTTTAAGATTCTAAAATTTTTATACACCAATAACAGGCAAACAGAGAGCAAAATTAAGAGAGAACTCCCATTCACAATTGCTACAAAGAGAATAAAATACCTAGGAATACAACTGACAAAGGATGTAAAGGACCTTTTCAAGGAGAAATACAAATCACTAATCATGGAACTAAAAGAAGACACAAACAGATGGATAAACAGCCCATGTTCATGCTTAGGAAGAATCAATATAGTGAAAATAGCCATACCACCCAAAGTAATCTGTAGATTCAATGCTGTCCCCATCAATCTACCAATGACCTTCTTCACAGAACTGGAAAAAAACACTTTAACCTTCCTATGGAACCCAAAGTGAGCCCAAATAGCCAAAACAATCATAAGCAAAAAGAACAAAACTGGAGGCATCACACTGTCAGACTTTGAACTATATTACAAGGCAACAATAATCAAAATAGCATTATACTTGTACCAAAACAGAGGCATAGTCCAATGGAACAGAACAGAGGTGTTGGAGGCAATGCCACACATCTACAACCATCTGATCTTTGACAAATCTGACAAAAACAAGCAATGGGGAAAGGATCCCCTGTTTAATAAATGGTGTTGGGAAAATTGGCTAACAATATGCAGAAAGCAGAAACTTACAGTAAAATTAATTCCAGATGGATTAAGGATTTAAACCTAAGACCTAACACCACAAAAAAAAAAAACCCTAGAAGGAAAGCTAGGTAAAACCATTCAGCACATAGGCATAGGCTAGGACTTCATGACTACAACACCAAAACAATGGCAACAAAAGCCAAAATAGACAAATGGGATCTAATTAAACTTCACAGCTTCTGTACAGCAAAAGAAACAATCATTACAGTGAACTGTCAACCAACAGAATGGGAAAAAAATTTTGCAAACTACCCATCTGACAAAGGGCTAATATCCAGAATCTATAAAGAACTAAAACAGATTTACAAGAGAAAAACAAACAAGCCCATCCAAAAGTGAGAGAAGGATGTGAACAGACAATTTTCAAAAGAAGACATATATATGAAGCCAACAAACATGAAAAAATGCTTATCAGCACTGGTTGTTAAAGAAATGCAAATCAAAACCACATTGAGATACCATCTCACAGTAGTTAGAATGGTGATCATTAAAAATTCTGTAGACAACAGATGCTGGAGAGGATGTGGAGAAATAGGAACACTTTTACAGTGTTGGTGGGAGTGCAAATTTTTTCAACCATTGTGGAAGACAGTATGGTGATTTCTCAAGGATATAGAAACAGAAATTTCATTTGACCTAGCAATCTCAATTACTGATTATATATCCAAAGGATTATAAATCATTCTTTTATAAAGACACATGCATATGTATGCTCATCTTGGCACTGTTTACAATATAGCAAAGCCTTGGAACCAACCCAAATACCCATCAATGATAGACCGGACAAAGAAAATGTGGCACATATACACCATGGAATACTATGCAGCCATAAAAAATGATGAGTTAGTGTCCTTTGTAGAGACATGGATGAATCTGGAAACCATCATTCTCAGAAAACTGACATAAAAACAGAAAATCAAACACCACATGTTCTCACTCATAGGTAGGTGTTGAGCAATAAGAACACATGAACACAGGGAGGGGAGCATCACACACTGGGGTCTGTTAGGGGAGGGACAGTGGGGGGTGATCAGAGGGATGGATAACATGGGGAGAAATGCCAGGTATAAATGATGGGGAGATGGAGGCAGCAAACCACCTTGCCATGTATATACCTAGGCAACAATCCTGTATGATCTGCCCATGTACCCCAGAACCTGAAGTACAATTTTTTTTAAAAAAAGTAAGCACTAGGATTCTTACACATAAAAAAAAAGGAAAAAAATACATCAGACTTAATTTGGCCAGTAACATTGAAGTGAGTAACTGTATTTCAAGCACTGGGAAAGACATTTTCTGTCTACTGGGTGACACTGGAGAATAAAATAAGCTTAAGGAAAAAAATTAAATAAATAAATATTTAAAAAAAATTTTAAAGTGTATTGTAACACTTCAAAAAATTGAACACTTATTAACCAAAATAATAGAATCAGCTAAATTTCTGTGAACCCCTTATGTATGCATGTGGAGAAAACGTCAGATTTGTGCTGCTTCTCTTCCATTCATTTCCTTCAACCCTTGTTCTGTGTTGGATCTGAATTAATTTCTATGAAATATTCTCCCAAGTTGGCATTGTCAATTTAGTCTACATAATTTTCCCCTGTAAACTTCTGCAATGTCATTATTACTCTAGCTTGGAGTTGTAGTTTTAATTTCTTGTGTTATTCCCTTCCACAAACCTATACTCTCAGTTGCAAAGCTCTGACAATTCCACAGTGCTATTGCCCACATCCTCTCTTCACCATCTTTCCTTATCGTTGTTATGTCTGTGTCAAAATACCTGCTGAATACAGGTAGTAACAAAGGGATAGCAATTACTTTGAAATTTGAAAACTATTTTTGAAAAATACTTTAGAAAAATAATTTTTTTTTAAATTCTTGACAAATGTATAAAATATATATATATATATTTTTTTTTGAGACGGAGTTTCGCTCTTGTTACCCAGGCTGGAGTGCAATGGTGCGATCTCGGCTCACCACAACCTCTGCCTCCTGGATTCAGGCAATTCTCCTGCCTCAGCCTCCTGAGTAGCTGGGATTACAGGCACGTGCCACCATGCCCAGCTAATTTTTTGTATTTTTTAGTAGAGATGGGGTTTTACCATATTGACCAGGATGGTCTCTATCACTTGACCTTGTGATTCACCCGCCTCGGCCTCCCAAAGTGCTGGGATTACAGGCGTGAGCCACCACACCCGGCCTAGAAAAGAATATTTTTATGAACTCTTTATAAATTTTAGATCTGGGGAGGGTAGTAAATTGGAAAACTTTTAAAACTTGATCTTTCTGAATGGTTGCTGAGAATATTTTCATTCCATGATGCATGTAATTTATTTATTTACCTGAACCTATTATTTTGTAATGCTTGTTTTTTCTAACCAAACCATGCAAAATGCTTAGTCTTATTTGAGATTTATTTAAGAAGGTATTATTTGCTTATATTGGATAATGTAAACATACTCAGATAACGATTTTCTTTTCTCACAGAAAGGATTGGGCCTTAGAGGAAGAGAACTGTAATTTGTAGA
The DNA here is from genome assembly GCA_031835075.1 of Saguinus oedipus. Taxonomy (NCBI): domain Eukaryota; kingdom Metazoa; phylum Chordata; class Mammalia; order Primates; family Cebidae; genus Saguinus; species Saguinus oedipus. The sequence continues at coordinate 62,068,173 of CM063171.1, read as the reverse complement.
CTTATGCTCTTTCCACCTCTGACTCCTATTTTCTGTTGAACTTACACCTAAATTATAACACTTGATTTCAAATATCTGTGTCCAGTCCTGGGCTATTACCATATTTTTTAAATAAAATGTATATCATATGTGCCTAAAAGTTATAGTTTAATTATATATTATTCAATTTATACTGATCAGGTACTTATTTGTCATATGGTAACTCTAGTGGAATGAATATGTTCCCCCAAAAACATATTTATGTTCTAATCCTAAAAACTTGTGAAAACTACCTTATATTGCAAACAATGTGATTAAAATAAGAATCTTGAGAAGAAGGGTTTTTCTTTGAATACTGTGGTGAGCCTTAATGCCATACAATGTTTCTCCTTAAGAGAGCAACGAAGAAAAAACAAATACACAAGCCTGAAGGTGACGTGAAGATAGAGGCAGAGGTTAGAGAAATGCAGTTCCAACCAGAGGACTATGAGGCCGCCACCAGAAGCCAGAAGAGATAAGGAATAGATTACTTGCTGTAGTCTCTGGAGAGAACATGGCCTTTACAACACCTAGATATGACTATTCTGGTGATAATGATTAGGACTTCTGGCCTCTGGAACTGCAAGAGAATACATTTCTTCACCAAGTTTGTTGTACCTGGTCACAGCAGTCACAGGAAATGAATATAGTGAGTAATAATGCAGAAAATATGCAAGCAGACAGAACCACTGGAAGTGAGGAACATGTCCCTGGAGTTTGCAATGACAGTAAGTGTCAGGAACATCCCCAATGGACGGGCAGCTTTGCTTTCCCTTCATATCCTCAATATGCTGTGTGTTAACATGGCTGCTCGGACTCCAGCCATTTATCTCAAAATCCTCACTTCTGCTTTCAGTGTACTTCTCATCCTGCCTCGTTTTCCAGATCACTTGGGTAAGTGTCTGCTTATTGCCTTATTCATAGGTAAAGATAAAAATCCAGGAACAACATTGAAAAAGATTTCTTTGGGGCTGGATCAAATGATTTGACAGGGTCAGCATTCTATATATTTCATATTTCCTGGTTTGGACCTGGGTGAAATCTATTTCTTCATCTGGGTTCAAATTCAAGTCCTGCTAATTACCCAATATATTACCTCCAACAATTTAATTAAACTCCAGAGTTGTGGTTTTCTTATCCATAAATTTAAGGTACCATCTTTCTCACCAATTTCATTGTAAGCGTTATAGATCTTGTAAGTAAAATGCCAAGCAAATAGCATTTAGAAAGTGACAGACTTTATTAATATCATTATTATTTACGTTTTGCCCAGCCTTTTTCTGTCTTCACTCAGGAAAATCCGAGGGTCTGATATCCTTGTCCATTTTGCTTACATGAGTGGGTATTTGAGGTGACTGCTTCACTGAGAGAGTTGTCTTGCCACTGGCCAAACTCTCAATTCCTCAACATGTTTTTTTTTACAAGGAGCAAATTAAAAGGTCAAGCTTTATGAGAAAGGCAGTTGCCAGAATGATTGTTTAACTGCCTTTATTATTTTCTACATAATATTAAGTGATCAACACACCTCATATTGCTTGCATTGGTTTTCACAGCCTCTGTTAGTTCAGTTTTGTTCTTTGAATTTTTTTGAAACTCTTAAGTGAAACTGAAGAAACATCCTTCATTCCTACCTTGATCCTGGTTTGAAGAGGGGATGACAAAGAAGAAGGAGGAGGAGGGGAAGAAGGAGAAAGAAGAGGAGGAGGAGGAAGAGAAAGGAGGAAAAGAAACTTCCTCATGCAGATTTCATGGGCAAAATCTTGTCATTGTTTGTTTTCTTATTTGGGAACTGAGAAGCTGGCTTCCTCAATCCTCTATTAAAAAGTTAGATTAAATAGTATTTCATGCCCTTTTTGGCACTTAAACAAATTAACTCTTGGGGATGAAATAGCCCCAGTGTTCTGCTTTCCCAGATGAGCTTATCAGTTCATTTTCCTCCCTGTATGATGGCAGGACTTCAACATGGCTAATAGCTAAATGCTCTGGTCATTGAGGCAAGATTTCCAAAGCCCTCATGACCCGAACTTCTTACAACTTATGCCCTGTATTATCATACCAAAAATCAGTTTTTGAAAGATAGTATGAATCTTCTGCTGCCTTTTTCTGAATTTATTTCCTTACAGTCTAGCTCATGCATACAGTTTCCATTTGGAGTATGAATATGAGCCACAGAGAGGTACTTCTGACTCTAAACATCCTCTGGAGTTTCACGTTTTTTTGTCTGCTGACATCTTCTTCAGCAGAATGTCATGCAAACACTTTAAACATGTCCCAAGCTAAAGTCAGATATGCATAGATAAGTATCAATTCAGAGGGGAAAATAAAAAAGTTCCAGACAGAGCGTATGGAGTAACAACTAACATTTTCAAAGAGTTGGATTTTTGCTGACTTGGAGTGCTGGAATCAGCTTCATATGATTGACAATTTTGAAGTAAACCTTAAGAAAAGAGAATAAAATGACAGAAAGTGTTTGATTTTTGCCATGAGATGAATGGTGGGTGATAAGATTCAGAGATACGAATACTCAAAGAATGTTTGTAGCAGAGTGAAAGACAAATTTGAATAGAAAACAAAATATGAATTCAAATAGGATTTATTTAAACATAACTGAAGCCCCAAATAAGCCTGGCATCCAAAATTTTCCAAGGTTTTGCACATCACTTTTTTTTAATATGGTACCTACAGAAGTTAATTTTTTAATTTTTGTTTTGTTTTATTTTACTTTAAGTTCTGGGATGCATGTGCTGGACATGCAGTTTTGTTACATAGTTATACATCTGCCATGGTGGTTTGCTGCACCTATCAACCCATCATCTAGGTTTTAAGCCCTGCATGCATTAGGTATTTGTCTATGCTCTCCTTTTCCTTATACCTCAACCCCAAACAGGCCCCAGTGTGTGATGTTCCCCTCCCTGTGTCCATGTATTCTCATTGTCCAACTCCCACTTACGAGTGAGAACTTGTGGTGTTTGTTTTTTTGTTCCTGTGTTAGTTTGCTGAGGATAATAGTTTCCAGCTTCATCCATGTGCCTGTGAAGAACAGGAACTTATTCTTTTTTTATGGCTGCCTAGTATTCCATGGGGCACATTTGCCACATTTTCTTTATCCAGTCCATCATTGACCAGATTTGGGTTGGTTTCAAGCCTTTGCCATTGTAAATAGCACTGCAATGAACATACATGTGCATGTGTCTTTATAGCAGACTAATTTATCATCCTTTGGTTATGTACCCAGTAATGGGATTGCTGGGTCAAATAATATTTCTGGTTCTAGATCCCTGAGGAATGGCCCCAGTCTTCCAAAATGGTTGAATTAATTTACACTCCCATCAACAGTGTGAAAGCGTTCCTATTTCTCTGCATCCTTGTGAGCAATTATTGTTTCCAGACTTTTTACTCATCACCATTCTAAGTTCTGAGATGGTATCTCATTGTAGTTTTGATTGGTATTTCTCTAATGACCAGTTATAATGAGCTTTTTTTAATGTTTGTTGGCTGTGTGTCTTGTTTTGAGAAGTGTTTGTTCATATCCTTCACACACTTTTTGATGGGGTTGTTTTTTTCTTGAAAATTTGTGTAAGTTCCTTGTAGAGTCTAGATATCAGACCTTTGTGAGATAGATAGATTCCAAAAATTTTCTCCCTTTCTGTAGGTTGCCAGTTCACTGGTGATAGTTTCTTTTGCTGTGCAGAAGTGCTTTAGTTTAATTAGATTCCATGTGTCAATTTTGGCTTTTGTTGCTATTGTTTTTGGTCTTTTAGTCATGATGTCTTCACCCATGCCTATGTCCTGAATGGTATTGCCTAGGTTTTCGTCTAGGGATTTTATGGTTTTAGGTTTTACATTTAAGTCTTTAAACCTTCTTGAGCTAATTGTTGTATTAGATGTAATAAAGGAGTCCAGTTTCTAGATGGCTAGCTAGTTTTCCCCACACCATTTATTAAATAGGAAATCATACACATAATTTTTTGTCATTTTTATAGAAATGCTGGGCATATCCTGTCTTACTTACTTTCTACTCTTATTTGCCTGCTCAAATCTGAGTATATTTTGTCTTACAGTATCTTTTCCACAATATCACAATATTTTGTTAAATTTTATCATCTTTAAAATTATGGTTTAATCACATTTATTTTAAATCCCCTGGCTTCCACTGGATGTTGCATGTTTTGTTTGTAATATCTGGAAGTTCAAAAAGTCCTGCTTATCACAAAGCTGCGTCTTTAGTTAGTTGGCACTGAATCTGATTGCATCCGCATGCTTGGTCACTTTAGGCCTTCAGCTTAAAGCCTTGTGGTCCATATCTAAAAGGGCTATAATCAGCCATGTCTATTTGACATATCTACTCATTCTGCACTTTATGGAATCAGAGAAATCCACATGTGTTTTCAAATACACTGTTTCTTTTTTCAGAAATGAACAAATGTCCAAGCAGCTCTATTACTAAGCTTACAGTCTTTGGAGAACCAAGATTGGGTCTCTGGATATTCAAACACTCAGCAAGATCACCACTTGACACAATCCCTTTAATCAGGCATCAGTTAGGTTTTCTAGCACTTCAGTGCTGAAATCAGCTATATACTTGAGGCTTGATGGCTCTTCCCCAATTGTTTTGGGGTGCCATCACCGCTTTGCTCTTGGGACTGTTCACGAAGTACTCTATGCAGTTAAGTTTCACAGAGTTAAGACATAGCTTCTTCATGTCACAATATATCACATTGTTCTGACACTGAATTTGAACCAAACAGACAATTCTATTATGTTTTCATAAGATTTTCAAGGGATTATATAAGCATATCTTGATGTAAACAGTTCCCAAATTTGTGATATATAAAGCCATATATTTCATACTAATTATTTTCAAAGTCGTGTGATTTATTATTATGATAACTTGGAATAACTTTAGTTCTGTAGTAAGAAAATTGATCACTTTATAAATATTTTAATAAGGTTTTTAAATTCTACCACATTACAAAGGAAAAAAAATAAGGGAAAAGTTGACATCAAGTGAACAATTATGTATCTGCTAGTAGACATAAAATTTAAGAAATATTGAGATACATATTTTTATTTTTCAATTCACATTTCTTATCTTTTGTAACTGTGAGTTTCACATATATAATGATATTTAAGTTCATACTCTGCTCTAGGCATTAAATTTCAATGACTCATTATAAAAGAATGACATTTTAAAAGTCTATTTTCTGTCTTTGAAATATTTGATGGTGATTTAAAGTTTGTCTTTGAAAACTGAAGTTCTGTTGAATCAGCAAGAGCAGTACTCCAGGGCAAGGTAAGGGCAGTGAAGTTTTTCTTAAACTCTCATCTTTCATACTGTCTTTTTAAGCATTTGTATGTTCCATTCTTATAGAAAAAATATATAGAAAATTTTATTCAGGAAGTCTACTCTTAATTTTGTGAAGAGAGTATAGAAAAGTATGGGAATATTAACTCCAAAATTGCAACTGAAGATTAATTTAAAATGCGAATTTACAATCCTTTTAACCAATACCAGTAAATATTGATTACAATGAAGACAAGATAAAACAACCTAAGATTTACTGTTTAAGTGCAGGCATTACATAAATGTACAAATTGAACCCACATGGTTAAAAAATTAGAAGTACAGAGTTGACGATTAGTGGCTTAATGACTTTTTTGCCCTATCAAGCAAAGTGACAAAGAAATCAATCCAATTAAGAATAAAGGTAACTAATAACTACACATAAAAAAATTACTATGGTCTTCTTATATCACCTAGGCTGGTCTCAAATTCCTGGCCCCAAGCAATCCTTCATCCCCAGACCCCTGAGGAGCTGGGATTGCTGAAGTAAGCCACCATGCCTGGTTAAAAATACAAAAATGTTTAACCTGATGATATGACTTGTGTAAATGGAGCCTTATTGACCAAATTCCTACTTTCATTATTTAACTGTATATGTGTCTTTGTCAATATTTTATCTATGTTTGAAACAGATATTAATTCCAAATATCTTCCATAAGGCTTATAGTGTTTGTTCTGCTTCCCAGATGTAAAAACAAATTATTCATTAAGATATCATCATTTTTAGAAAATTCAGTGAATTTTCTTTACTATTAATGCAGATAAGATAGACAGGAATCCTTTCTTCATGGAAGTAGTGAAATTCTAAAAGTAATGATTTTGTTGTTTGCTTTATTAGTGTTTAAGCACTCACCCAAATAATTAATAATGTATATCTTAACTTCCTCATTTCTCAAGAATAAATTAGCAGGTCAACAGAAAACAGAAGAAAAGAAGATTTTTTTTTAACAATAGGGTTGAAGATAGTAAACATATTTTTATGGCAATATTCATGTATCAGTACTAACAGCTGAATAGGACCTCATTTCTTCTCTTACATGACAATTACAATGCAGTGTGTTGTGTTGTTTTATTTTAATGTATTCTTCATTTTCTAAAAAATACATTTGATATTTTTGCTACATCTTTCTATGACACTCAGAAAGGAAATAAACCACATCTATCTTTGCTATTCCTTTTACAAATGTTCTTTGTTCATGATGTGTGATTTCTGGGTGTGCAGACTGTGAAGGTGGATGAATGTGGATAATGCTTATTATGGCTCTACACTTCATGTTGCTTACCTAACTTGCAAAAGTACTCTGAGAATTAATGCCTATTTAAAGTACCTTACTATTGCACTTTCCATTAGAGAGAATGGCTCATACACATTGCAGAAATCACCCAGTGGAAATAAAATTATACATACACTTAGAATCCTCTGAACTTGCAGTAGGCTAAATTTTAATGAGACAAACATTTTCCACAGCTGTGCTACAACGTTCTTAGTGATCAAAAGGAGGTGTTGAAATGCCATGAAGAAAATAATTTAGGAGAAAATGTAGGAAGCTTTTCATAATTATGAGTATTAGTCAAATAGCATTTGAGGAGCACTCAGTTATCTGCATTTGGATTGCATAGTCAGTCAACCTTATGAAAGCAGTTTTTTTTGTTAAAAAGTTCATATAGCTAATTTCCCCAGATAATGCTGTCTTTCCATTATGAACAGCAAATTTAAAAGATTATAAAACTACACTAATAATCAGATACTGTGCCTTTTGGCCCCAGAATTGCCACCTAGTGACTATTAAAAATAAATGAATCTCATATGTAAGAAAGTGAAAGTCCTGAGCAAATTCAGCACCAATCTGTGTATATCTGCAACTTGCCACTAGGTATACAATAAAACACATTTTCTCAAAGCATTACTTTTTATCCCAGAAATAATATAATTGTTTTTATTAATACCAGTTTTTAAAATGAAGTAGCCATTTTTCTAGAATGAAATGTTAAAGTTAAATTATCCCATAGTTGTCTGCTTAGTTCCTGGCTAGTTGGCTCTTACCATGAATACTCTAGACCACAACACAGTCCAGCAACTGGAGGGTTAAATTATGGTAAGGTAGGGCTTGTCCAGGCACTTCTCAAGTGTTATCTAGCTAACTGCATCTATTCTAATTGGTTAGGGACCCAGGTCTGGAAAAAATTAACTATTCTATGACTGGATTTGATTATTTGGATAGATTCCTAAGTGAGGATGTGACAATTTTATTCCTTTTCCCATGGTCTCTGTACTTGAAAGGAAAAAAAAAAAAAAAAGACAAAATAGTGCTGCATATGTCCTACTGTATTCACTCAAACAGTAAAATATAGAACTCATGGGACCCTGGCACTCATGTTTTCTCCCTTGTAGAATAAACTAGATGCAATCAGAGACAAGAAAACTAAAATATGAAGAAAAGATAATGAGTAGAATGAGTATCTACTACAGTTGCTGTTGAACTCCCTCAACCCTTTGCCTTTTTTACAGCTTGGTTGTTCAACATACGAGTTTACAAACCACAAATTTTACCCTTAACCTGTGATAATTCTACCTCCTTTGTTCCTTAAATGATGAAAACCTTTCAAAGGCATTTGCTACCATTTGGAATAATTTATATGTAAATGGCTTGATGGTAGTTCCCTCTTCTAAGGCACTTCTCTTGTGAACTATTGAATCATCAGCATGACATATAGATATTAACTTACCATTGGTGTTCAACAAATACTTGAATGACTTAATGACCATGTCTTTTGCTTTTAATTTTCATTATCACAGCATAATCATAATAACCTACAGTGAGCTTAATAATCATTGATCTCATTTATTGATTTAATCTTCTTATTTCTGAATGCAGTTAAAACTTTTACAGCACACAACTACATTGACATATGAATGCTATCTTTGATGATCTGCTATGTGTTCCATTACACTGTCCCAAATATTGCTACCTAATTAGTATTGCTTATTGCATTGTTAGAATTGGAAGAGGACTTTGAATTTCTATAATTTTGTTAATTAATGAAAAAATTGAGATCTAAAGAAGTGATATCTTCAAAGTCTCATAATTATTTAGTAGCTAAACTAGGTAAAGAATTGGGAATGCATTTTAAATCCATTGATGTTATTCATTATAATATATTATATCTGTATTTTAGATATAGGTATATCAAATAACTATCAAATTAATACCTTTGCATATTTTAATTAATGATTTTTAAAATACCATTAATTAGGCTTGGTTACATAACTATCTAGTAGATATTGCCAGTTCTGTCAGAACAAATTTTATTTTGTTCTACTTGTTTTAAAAGTGAGTATTATAATATTTAACATTCACATTACTACTACATATGTAATGTAATGTCAATTACATAATTTTAATAAGAAATCATTTAATTTTTAGATTACTGTGATGATAGAAGCTTAAGCATCCTTATAACTCAAAGAGAAAAACAAGCCTGAGCCCATATTTTATTCTTATCATGCCCAATCTCCTCTGACACATAAATAGCTTACTCCACAAACAATAATTTATGTCATAGTAGCTGCCAACACAGACTTTTTTTCTTTTTTTTTTTTTTTGAGACACAGTCTCGCTCTGTTGCCAGGTGCCAGGCTGGAATGCAGTGGCACAATCTGCTCACTGCAACCTCCACCTCCCAGGTTCAAGCAATTCTCCTGCCTCAGCCTCCCAAGTACCTGGGACTACAGGTGCACGCCACCACACTCAGCTAATATTTGTATTTTTAGTAGAGATGGGGTTTCACCATGTTGGCCAGGATAAACACAAACTTAATTTAATCTCTTTATAGTCTTGATTTATTGTTGCTAATTGTCTTAGCCAAGGCTCTTTAGAAAAGAAACCCCGCCGAAAAGTTATACACTTGAGCTTTATTGTGTGAGTCAATACCAAGACAACACAAAAGAAAAATTGTTTTATGAAGATAGCTTTAGTTTCCAAAAAGTCACAGCCTGTTGCTTTCTGGCAGGATGTTTTTTAAAATTTCCCTGTAGACTGTTGCCCCATGTCAGAATCTCTCAGAATAAGAATGGAAGAGGAACTAATTTGACAGTTCCTTATCATCTCCTGCTTCTCATTAAATGATTTTCACCCCATAGAGTATTAATTTATCCACACTTCTAGAATGTAGACTTCTGAGTAACTGTTGGGGAATTAAGATCATACATTGCACAGTATGGTCTGAGATCAGAAATGGTAGAATAAACTCTGGCCTTCACAGGTTGGGTTGAATTGTACTCCAGTGCTATGGTCTTATGGGTACAACAAGGTCAAGCAAGAAATTAAAGCTTAGCTCCCTCCACAGAGGCTAAGAATGCTGGCTATCAAAGACAGAAAATGTGGTGAGTAGGACGAAAGTGGTGGCTGCATTTTTCAATGGGTAAGCGAACGAGAACATGTTGTGCCTAGGAAAATCAGGAAAGGAGCATAATTTGGATATGATACACAAATTAGCTAGAGTAAAGTATTGGCTTCCCAGTGAATAGTCTTTTGGCTCCTTGATCTACTTATGTATGCATAACCACAATTATATGTAATAAATGGTCTTTACAATAAAAACATTTAGCAGGTTGTAAAAGAAAGAATAACAATTCTATTTTCTTCCATAATATTGTATTCCACAGAAAATATAATTTCGGTTTTACAAACATGAGTAATTAATTCATTAGAAGCCTGTTATTAATTTTCAAAAAGAAGAATATATCCCCCACATCTCCAAAACATACAAAGGTACATTTTACATCATACTATTCAAAACAAACAAAATTATGATATATTCTAGTTCAGACTAGATCTAATTCTTAAATATTTGTGTCTTTAAACATTAGGTCCTTATCAGTAATTCAGAACCAGTTTTCCCAAGAATTTTCCAAAACTGAATATTTTCCATAGCAAAAAAAGAAACAAAAAAAACACAAAAAAAAAACAAAAAAAACCTCTTGTTTTAAATTTAATCCTATATTACTACAAATGTATTGGTGAACAAAATATCTATGATTTTGGTGACCTATACAACAGCCCTTGTTACCTGGTTCTGATTCTATCTATTGAAGAGGGAAGAACAAGGCTTCAGTGAAGAGTGAAGGTATTAGATCAAAGGGGTAGCGGGAAGCAAAATGTACAGCAAGAAAATAGAAAAATAAAATAAAATTCTAAGCGTAGAGAATAATCAAATATTTCCACTTCTCTCTACTCATGTCTTCTAGTGAGCTCTCACATTATCTCAGCAGTAGACTGCAAAGACCTTACTTTTATTTATTATGTGCTTTATAAATAAAATATTTTCCAATTTATAATCATAAATATATTTGTGTGTATATATATATTTATAGTTATAAATATTTTAGATTCTTTATATCAAAATTGAGAAACTATAAAAAATAAGGAAAAAAATGAAAGCAACGATTAACCAGAAAACCACTATGCTATGTTTCTTTCCAGTCTTTTTATATGTATATATTCACAATAACCTGCAGTAATCTTAAGTTTTCAGTAGAATTTTTGATAATTAAATACTCCAGTGCAAACATAACAGAATATAGAATATTTTTATCAAACCAAAACATTTTCTCATATTCTTTAGTGAAATCTCCTGCTTCTTCCAGAAAAGACAATTTTTTAATGTCTGTCTTTATAAGTTAATTTCAAATCTTTCATTCAACATATTTTTGGATTTCATTTGTGCTGTTGCATTCACCAGCAGTTTGTTACCTTTTATTGCTGAGAAGTATTAAATTGTATGCTATTGCTATAGTTTAAATGTTCATCTCCTTCCAAACGCATGCTGAAATTTAATTACTATTCAAATAATAATGTGAAGTGGGATTTTTAAGAGGTGATAGTGCATGAGGGCTCTGTCTTCATAATTGTATTAATACTATTATAAAAGGATTTGGATTCCTTATAAATGGATAAGTTCCACCCCCTTTTGCCTCTCTCTTGCCCTCTTTTTACTCTTCTGCCATGGATGACACAAGAAGGTCCAGAACTTGTACTTCCCAGCCTCCAGAATCATGAGCCAATAAATTTATATTCATAAAAGTTATCTAGGCTGTGGTATCCTGCTGTAACTGCACAAAGTGGACCAAGACAACTATCTTTCCATGTGTTCATCTTTCTTCTTTTGATCGGCTTTTGGGATAATTTATCAAATCTTAAATGAAATTAATACAGAAAAATAACTAGTATACTTAATTGAAGCCATGTTCACACACATAAAAAATAAGCCTAAAATAATTTTTAAATTTAAGCTTCATGTTTCCAAATATGGCTCTTCACTCATCAATTTCTTAAAATGAGAAAGCTATGTATCTGTATGTAAGTGTGTGTATTTGTGCATGTCTGTGTTTCTCTTTTAAGAATGAATTATATTATAATTGGAAATTTAAGAACTAAAATAATATATATTTTTTGTTTGCCTTAATAAATTTTTTAAAAATATAAGCACTTTTACTGAGGAAACTTTCCTTCAATTAACTATTAGAGAGTTTAATTGATAGAAAATGACAAATTATTCAGACAATTTGATAACCAATTTTAGTTGTGTTCAAATATTTCAGCATCCATGAATTTTGACCTTTGATCCGGATTTCAACAATAGCATACACAATTTTCTCTTTCCTATGATGACATTCTTTTGATTTTTAAGTTGTTCTTCAATATTCTTTCCACACCAAAATGCTATCCATTTAGTAATTTCTATCATTATTTATATTTTTATTTAAATATAAAAATCATGGTCTTGTATAATCCAAATAGGAGAATTTTATACAATTTGACAAGAACAACTCTGTGTGTGTGTGTGTATGTGTGTGTGCGTATGTGCACGTGTGCACGTGTATGGTGTTCTGTTAAAATTATAGCATGATATACTGACTGTTAGACATCCCAGACTGGCTCTCTTGGCTTTCCAGATGTTCTGTATTTGTCACTGTTTCACAAAAACTCACTAGTGTAAATATTTCTGCAATGCTGGATCATAGCCAGGAAGAAGATGAACATTTTGCTCACTACTGTTCACATCTATATGTCTCCACAGAAAGGAGATACCCACAGTTGTTTTTCACGAGTCACCTTCTGTAGAATCAAACATAGGGTTGCCATTCGAAGTTGCTACTACTTTGGAAAAATTAGTGTGTTTAATCCTCCATTGTCAGTAAGTGAAGGGGAAGAAGTACTTTTAATGTAAAGTGAGTACAGTTTCAGACCCTGGGAAACTATAAGCCTGATGTTGTCTGGAGAAGTACTAACAGTGAGAAAGAGAGAGATAGTGAGACTAGTGGAAAGTATTGATCAACCAATAAAAGGAAATTCTTGTTATCTGGTGAAATCTTCAAAGGCCTGTATGGTCTCTGTCACAGCAACTCTACTCTGCTAATGTACCTGAAAATAGTCATAAACAGAACATAAACAAATAAATGTAACCCTGTTCTAATGATATGTTATTAATCACCATAGAAATTTAAATTTCACATAATTTTAATGTCATGAAACTAGCTTTGATACATATATTTATATATATATTTCACATGTTATATAAAAAATACATATATTTCAAATGTTATATATGTAAATATTTATATATATTTCATATATATTTGAACTTTGATATATATATATGTTTCAAATGTTATATATATATATATATATATATATATATATATACACACACACATATATATAACATTTACATATACAGGTGTGTATATATGTGTATGTGTGTACATGTCTGTACATATATATATACACACACATATACATAAAATTTCAGCTCCTAGGCCAGAGTTAGCCCATGCATTGTAGTTTCTTTCACTTATTTTATTTCTCTCAGGTTCCAGTTCAAGTTCTTGTTTTCTCAATGAAGATTTTAAACACAATTCCATTACTTACTCTCCACTGAAAATGTTGAATGGACTGAATGTTTGTATCCTCCCAAAATTCATATATGGAAGCCTTAACCCCTAATGTGATGATATTAGGAGGTGAGGGCTTTGAGAGAAAATTAGGATTAGATGAGATCATTAGGATTGAATTCTTACTAATGGAATTAATGCTCTTATGAGAGTCTTGAGAGACATTGATTCTCTCTGAGAATACTAGAAGAGTGGGCAGTTTGCAACAGGGAAAGGACCCGCAACAGACACCAATGATGCTGGCAACCTCATCTTAAACTTCCAGCTTTCAGAACTATGAAAAATAAATTTCTATCTTTTATAAACCAACCACACTATTGTATCTTCCTATATCTATTAGTTCATCCTCATATAGGTATAAGGAAATACTCAAGACTCAGTAATTTATAAGGCAAAAAGGTTTAATTGACTCACAGTTCTGCATAGCTGGGAAGGCCTCAGGAAATTTACAATCATAGCAGAAGGGAAAGTAACTCTTCTTACAAGGCAACAGGCAAGAAAGAGAATGTGTATGTAGGAGGAACCATTAAACATTTGTAAAACCATTAGATCTTGTTAGAATTCACTCACTATAATAAGAGCAGCACCAGGAAAACCGCCCCCATGATCCAGTCACCTCCCACCAGTTCCTGCCCTTGACATTTGGAAATTGTGAGGATTACAGTTAAAAAAGAGATTTGGATGGGGACACAGTGCCTAATCATATCATTACAGTGGCCCTTACTGATTAATACAAAGTGTAATCACTTTTTCTGTGTTTCGTGCTATATATTTTTTGTATTTTCATGTTTTTTTCCTTGACATGCCTGTATTTTTAAATTTTTTTTGAGCTCTATGACACTTTCTAGATCATAGAGATGTGACTACATTTCTATAATTGGCAGTCCTATACATTATTCTCTCCTGTAGGTTCTAACAGCTGAACGCTCAGAACTTTTTTAAATATTGAAAAATATAGCATATAACTTTGGACTTACAGCAGCACTTGAAAATTTGAAAAAACCTGATATTGATTATCATGTGGCAACAATTGGCTGGGGCTTTAGTAGCAGCTGTAAATTTGGACAAAAGGCATTTGATTTCATAATTGCCACTGTCTCCTCATTGCTTATTTGTGGTAGGAGAATTCTTAGATGGCTCCATGGAGCATGACGGGGATCTGTGAATATAATGATACATAATGAGATAGTAACTCCTATGAGTACATTACCCGATATAGGACAGTGCTGCAGACTAAAGAGAGATTCTCACACTAACTTTGAACAAGTAAAGGCACATGTTGTCAGAGAACCATGTGATAAAGAACTCTGGTAGCCTCTATGAACTGAAAGTGACTGCTGCCAATAGCCAGCAGGGAAATAGTGCCTTAGTCCTACAACTCCAAGGGACTGAATTCTACAAAGAAACCTGAAAACGTTTTGCAGATAAGTTTCAGTCTCAGATGAGATTGCAACCCTGTCTCTCACCTTGATTTCAGGCAGCCCTGAGCAGAGAATATAGTTTATCTGTGTCTGTAATCCCGAGAAATCTTAAGATATTAAAAGTATGTCATTTGACCTACTAAATGTGTGGTCATTTCTTATGCATCAGTAAAAAGCTAATACCCTATTACTTTTTACCAACACAATTCAGATTTTATTCCTACTTAGCCAGAGAATGCCAAAAAGCTCTATTGCCAATAAGTCTGCTACTTTGCAAACAGTAAGAAACTGTGGAATTGAAAGATTTTATTTTCACTCATGATTGATAGGATCTAAAATAGTCAACCTTTCTGTGCTGAACAGTAGAAATACTAATAGAACCCAGAAAGCTATTAAGTAACAGGCTGTTTCCATGTGAGTAAAATTGATGAATTGTTCTAGACACAGATCTGCCTTATATCCCCATTGATTACCTTTAAGGCAGTGGAAAATAATCAATTTGAAAAGAGGAAATGCACTACCTTTTACTCCAAGTAATGAAATGGGTGTCTATTTGCTTACGATATAGTTTCCAGCCCTACCGTTCACAGATGGGTTACATGACCCACATCAGACACTCCTATGGTAGCCTCTCTGTCTTCCCCAAGAGAAGACCCTAATCTGCCCAATTCACCATCTGTGAATCTTCCCAGATCTCCTACTTCCACTCTAAAAATGATCCTTTCAGGACATAGCTATACTTTAGTGCTTCATATGTAACAACTATTTGTTGACCCTCTCCCCTGGTACTTCCTTATACCACTCCTATATTCTTCCTCTTGATTTTATACCAATGTTCCTGTTAGATGCTACTAGAATGCGATACATAGAATAATCCATAAACAGTATGATCTAGTCTTTCCTCTGTGTGACTGTCCTTATGAGCAACTATATAAAACGCTTTCAGTTTTTAGAACATTTAGATTCATTTTGCTGTCCAAAATTCTTCTTTAATGCCTTCCAGAATTTAAAGAAAATTAAGTTAATAATTCAGTGAAATATCTGAGCTACAAATATGATTTATGAAGAATATAAATGTAAAATATGAATTGCAAATTAAGACTATATTAAAAAAGAACAAATTGCAAATATAAGTCCAACTTTAACTAAAAACAAAAACATATAAATAACACATTTATTTCACAAACATTTTTGTTTCTTGCTTATTACATGCTAGGTACTATTTAATAGCTTCATATAAACTCATTTAATGTTTACCATGGCCCCATGAATTAGTTGCTGTTATTATCTCTATTGAATACAAGAAGAAACTAGAGAGCAAGGAACCTAAATCTTAAGGGCACAAAGGTAGAAACTGGTTGAGCCAAAATTTATAGTCAGATCATCCTTCTCTAAGCCCATTCTTTGAAGTACTATACCATGCTGCTTTCATGCATTTTTCTCCATTTTCCACACTGAAAATTAACACATAATATATTAATAACAATAACATTTAAAAATATTGTGATCATACCCCAAAAGCAAAGTATATGTAAGGAAAACCATCTTAAAGCTAATTTAAATACATTTCTTATATAACCTTTCCCAAAAGAGTGATGAGAAGATCATAATTTTTTAAAAAAACCATTAAACACCTAAGTGCCTTCTGTTATGGCATATTCATATAAAAAGCATATCTTTCCTTTTTTGATAGTAAAGAGTGAGGTATATTTCTAAATATATTAAATTAATTTTAAGCAATTTGGGTCAAATAACATAAATCTAATTTCTTTTTTTTTTTTCTTTTTTTTTTTTCTTTTTTTTTTTTTTTTGAGGCAGCGTTTCGCTCTTGTTACCCAGGCTGGAGTGCAATGGCGAGATCTCCGCTCACTGCAACCTCCGCCTCCTGGGTTCAGGCAATTCTCCTGCCTCAGCTTCCTGAGTAGCTGGGATTACAGGCACACGCCACCAAGCCCAGCTAATTTTTTGTATTTTTAGTAGAGACGGGGTTTCACCTTGTTGACCAGGATGGTCTCGATCTCCTGACCTCGTGATCCACCAGCCTCGGCCTCCCAAAGTGCTGGGATTACAGGCTTGAGCCACCGCGCCCGGCCATAAATCTAATTTCAATCAATTGACAGAAGAGATGAGAAAAAACAAACTAGAAGGAATTTTTATAAAACCTTTATTTGTTTTCAAATTATAAACCAATCTGAAGTATCACCCAAGAGTTGTGAAGTAAATTTAAGTTCTAGTACTTATAGTTTCTCTGCTCTTTTCCACCTGTCTCCATTATCCCATGAATACTTGAAGATAATTCTATTTTCTATTTATAAAATTTATAGTGAAGTCTTACCCAGAAAATAATCTCGGATTAAAAAACAGACAACTAGAGAACTCAGTATTTCTCTACAATAAATATACTTTTTATTAAAAGATTAAAAAGAATAAAAGAAATATATAGATATCTACATATATGTATATACACATGCATATGTATGTATAAATATCTAAGCAGAAGAGGTGCAATATATAATACAGTAATCAAGAACACGGATTCTGAAGCCAGAATGATTTTTAATCTGGCTTTCCTAATTTACTGCTATGTGAATCCCTGCAAGTGATTTAATTTTGATTGTATTTAATTTTCTAATTTACAAAATGTGTAATAACAAAATAGAACACATATGCCATATGTGATATATGTAAAATATAGCACATAATATGAATACACTCAGGTACAACAAAGAACAACTTGATTTATTCCTCCCCCTTCCTGTTCAAACTACTTTAGAGACACTACTTTTGTTCTTTGATAGAATTCAAGGCAAATTCCTTGACTTATCTTTTGGTTCTCTGGTACTGAAAAGTGTTCCCAGGTATTCAAATCAATACACAGACTCATTTTAATAAAATGTCCAGATCCTCAGAAGTTCAAAACTTTAAAAAGTTAAAGCTTCTCTCATTCTATACTGAACTATCTTAAAATTAAAGAGCCTGTAGGGAAAGCATCTAAAATAAGTTTATTTTCTTCTTCTCTTCCCTCACTGTGACTCCACTAGGACACAGTGGTAAGGTCAGAAAGCATAATAAATGCATAGATATTATAAAGAACAGCCTCGGAAGATGATTTATTCTGGTTGTAACATTTCTGTCTGGTCTGGACAATATCTCTTTTTTCATTGAGGGATCTCTCACATGCAACCACAGTCTGGTAAATTCTGGTAGGTCACTTTGAAGTATCCTTGCTCTATTTTTAGGGGTTCAAATATTCCTCTTCCTCTATATTTGGAAGGATGCGTTTTTTGTTTGTTTGTTCGTTTCACTTTGCTTTGATTTGTTTTTCCAGATGGTGTTTATAACATGCTGATTAAATAATTCAGGTTCATTACATCAATGAGTGGCAGTCAACCTCAATCCATGACCATTGCGAGTGGAGCTACTTTTCAATGGATGTTAATTTGGATTTCACAGTCAAGCTAGTTTCTTATCCTTTGGAACCATAGGGAGTGAATCAGGTACCAAACACTGTTTTCTCCCAGTTCCAGTGAACATATACAAACACAAATACTCATTGTTTTCCCCATGAGACTTGCTGTAAGAAGGAAGTTTACCCATCCCTACTCTAAAAGGGCTTTGGTAAGACCCGAAGCTCACCAACAACTCCCTGTCAATTTCTAGGCTCTTTTATGATTGCTTGAGTGTTCTTCAACTGAATTTGGGGGAGGATTTAGTTACCTACAGATCACACAATAGATTGTCACATAGTACATTCGAAAATCTTGCTTAGATGGTATCTTTCTCTTTTTTGGAAATTTGTTATAACTTGTTATAATATGTTATAAGCTTTTGCTTAGTATTTTGCATGTCACTGAACACCAACTTGAAATTATTTTTGTAATGTCCTACTATATGTTCTTATATTCAAATACACAGAAACGGTTATACATAATAGAAATATTAAAGCACTGTCATTCTGAAAATTATAGATTGCATAGGGAGAGAAGAAAGGACTGATAGAACATGTAGAAAATTAGATTTTTTGCAGTTGTTCTTATTCATTATAAGGAACAATGGTGCGTAGATTAGAAGAAAAAATAATGTGTTGCCTGAATTCTGGAGATGTAACTAGTTATCCCTTAGAGTAGTCCAAAAATTTCAAGAAGAAATCAGATAGCTGCTAAATACTGAGTGTTTGAATATCCTTGAAAATGCACATGGTCGGTAAGCTAAAAAGATAATTCCGTAAAATCTACAAAGCCATTAATTTCTACTATTATTTTATTTATTCTATTTTTTCCTCTCTCTTTCCCTACCTTGCCTCCTGTCTGCCTACTTATCTATTTATCCATTATCTCTTCTACCACTATGTTGGAAGCCATTCATAAAAATAGATAGAACCCACCCACTGGGATAAAATACTCATTTTTATAGCACTATTTAAAGGCTTCTAGAGCTTTACACATATTACCTCATTAATTTTCACAATATCCTGCAAAGTGAGTAGGTGGAAACTATTTCTCATTTTATGGTTGGATAAAGTATGATACTGTAAACTTACCAAAGGGACTTATGTAGAAATAAAATACAGGAAATCAAATAAGGTATGATTTTGAAAAATATAGATTAATTGCTTGCCTAATGTTATTGTAGAAGTTAATTTCATATGTTGTGAACTATTCAGAAGTTCTTAAACTTTTGATAAAATTAAAGCTATTATCTCTATATTCTTATGCTAATAAGTGGGGAATCTTATCAAATATAATAGATATAGTAATAAAAGAGCCATTGATAATATAGAGTGAGCACTTACGCTGTCGCAGGGGCTTCCTGTATTATCTAGTTTTACATTCACACCAACCTTACCATTTTAATTCTCTATTGCAGTCTAAGAAATTATACAGGGATAATTTGTTATCCCAAAACTTTACAGCTTAAAATAACAACCATTTACTTTCTCACGCAATTTCTGAGTTCAGAAATCTTGGAGAATCATAGCTGGGTTGTTCTACCTCAGGGTGTCTAACAAGGTTGTAGTAAAACTGTTGATTGAGGCTGTGGTTTCATACGAAGTTTCAATTGAAGAAGGATCCATTTCTAAACTAACAATATTAGCATAATCCAGCTTCTGGAAGGTTGTTAGTCTGAGAACCACAGCGCCTTGCCAGCTGCTGGTCAGAGGCCCCTCTCAGTTCCTTGCTATACCTTCATAGGCAGCATACCTTTCACCTTTTGGGATCCTCACAAGCAATTTTACAGTTACCCTAAGCTGTATCTTTAGATCAAGGGTTTCTGGCATTACTCTAAATTTGATTTTTCTCAGAAACCATTTCTTATTAGTTTTATTATCAGTTGCCTTCTGGAGAGGCTGAGTATTTTTAACATCAGCAAGTTCTGGCTCCAATTTGTTCATTGGTCTTTCTTTTACTTTATCTTCTTTTTTTTTTTTTTTTTTTTTTTGAGACAGAGATTTTCTCTTGTTGCCTAGGCTAGTGTGCAATGGCACCATCTCAGCTCACCACAACCTCCACCTCCCAGGTTCAAGTGATTCTCCTGCCTCAGTCTCCCAAGTAGCTGGGGTTACAGGCATGTGTCACCATGCCTAATTTTGTATTTTTAGTAGAGATGGGGTTTCTCCATATTAGTCAAGCTAGTCTCAAACTCGAGATCTCAGATGATCCTCTGGCCTCGGCTTCCCAAATTTCTGGGATTACAGATATGAGCCACTACTCTCAGCCTACTTTATTGTGATTACAGATGGGAGCCACCATGCCCAGCCTACTTTATCTCTTTAACCTTGGATGTTGGTATAATAAACAAGAAGAAAGTAGGTGCCATCTTCAATATTCTGGCTGAAAATCTACTTAGCAAAGTACCCAACATTTCCGGTACATTTTCTATTTTCCACTTATATTGATTTCTAAGGCTACCATAGCAAATTACAACAGATCTTTTGGCTTCAAACAATAGAAATTAATTTTCTCATAATCCTCAAGCCTAGAAGTCTGCAATCAAGGTTTGGGAGGATTGGTTTCTTTCAAGGCCCCTTTAGTTGGCCTGTAGATGGCTGGCTTCTTCTGTTGTTTCCAAGTAATCCTGCCTCCTGTCTCTCTTAATCTCTTCTTATAAGGACACAAGTCATGTTGAATTAGGGCCAACCCATATTACCTAACTTAACCATAAATAGCACTTTAAAGGTCCTATTTCCAAATATGGTCACATTCTGAGGTACTAGGGTTTAGGGCTTCAACTTATATCTTTTGTAGGACACAATTCAACGCCTAACACCACATAATTACAGCAGTAGTGTTGATAAACTTCTGCTATTATATAAGAAAAATCCTCTTTCCTCTCATTTTAAATAAGACTTACCTCATTCACCTGCAGGCCTTCACCAACAGCCTTATCAAAGAACATTGGGATTCTATTGACAATTTATTTAACATATCCCAGGCATTTTTTGTTTGTTTGTTTTTTCACATCCTCTCCTTCAAGTTTACTGACAAGTTCAAAGTTATTCCTACATTTTAGGGTGTTCTTTCAACAGCGTCTGCTTACATGTACTAAAATACATACTAAGTATTTGTTGCAACATAATAAATCGCTCCAACACTCATCAGCTTTAAACAATGCAAATTGATCATCTGACACCATTTCTGAGAGTCAAAAATCTGGGAGAAGTTTGTCTGGGTTTTCTGGTTCAGGATCTCTCACTGGGTTGCAGCCAAGCTCTTGACCAGAGATGAACCTTGAAATAGCTTTTAGTTAGACTAGACATTTTACTTTCAAATTCAATCAAATGGTTGTTGGTAGATCTCAGTTTGGGTAAAACTCATCAATGGTAATAAATATTTTAATAAAATAGCTGTAAGTAATATTGATTAAGCACATTTTCAAGAGTTTGTGCATTGCCTAATTTTACACTCACTATTAACTCAATATTCACATGGTAGGTTTACCTACCAAAGCAGCTTCATGGGCTGGGCTCACCCCTATAATCCCAGCACTTTGAGAGGCCAAGGCGGGTGAATCACCTGAAGTCAGGAGTTCGAGCCCAGCCAGGTCAATGTGGCAAAACCTGTATCTACCGAAAAAATAAAATAAAAGCAAAAACTTAGCCTGGCATGGTGGCTGGGGCCTGTAGTTGCAGCAACTTGGGAGGCTGAGACAGAAGAATGGCTTGAACTGGGAAGATGGAGTTTGCAGTGAGCTGACGTGACACCACTGCACTCCAGCCTCAGTGACAGAGTGAGACCCCACTGCAAAAAGAAAAATAAAAGTTTGATGGTTCCCACTATGACAGAAAATAGGGAAAAAGACAAAAATAAAAGCAGACCAAAACAAACATTGGATAAATTAATGATATATGCAACAAAATCACTCTAAATCTAGTATAATATTTTTGTTATAAAAAGTGATCATAAAGTAGAATATATTAAATAGAAGAAAATGAAACTAATATTATTTCTCTGCAAACTCTCTCCTCTGGATCTCTGGATTATAGTTTTTTATTGTCTTAAAGTGTGGTTGACTTTTTAAAAATATAAATATGGCTGTATCCATGGGTTTACTTCTTTTCAAAAACGTGTGTATGTGTACTTCATTAGGTAACATCTAGTTTTGTGTTTAAGAATTTTAGTTTTTGGAGAATTGAAAATATTGGAAAAAGATAAGAAAATTCAGCCCAGATTTAAAAGTTATAAACATGTAATGATTGATGAGATAGTGCTGGGATGGAGGGGTATATGTAATATTGATGAAGTAATAAAAATAAAAAAAGTAAAAAATTAGAATATTAAAAATGTAAGTAATATTGGCTATATGCTGATCAAACCCTTTTCCTAGAATATGAATTTATAATGAAGGAGAAAACAAAAACATGTAATCTGCCCTTGTTTAGCACTAGGAAAACTGTTCTGCGTAATCATACTTTCTATGTTACTATTACTTTGATTCAAAATTCAGTCTCTTTTACACATATTATAAAGTTATCATTCCTTGCAAATGTTTATTTTGATATTTTAAATACACATAGTTTAAAAGAAGTATTATATTTAAGAATTATTACAAATATAGTGCAAAGATTCAATTTATCTTCACACCCAATTTCTCCTATTGTTAATGTCTTAGTAGGACACAGTTTTCACTATTAATAAATCAATATTAGTACATTATTACCTTCTCCAGCTTTATTGATGTATAACTAACAAAAAAAATTGTTTATATTAAGATTTATCACATGATGTTTTGATATATTGTGAGGTGATGCCCACAATTATACTAATTATCATATCTATCACCTGTATGTGGAATAAAAGGAGAGCAGAAAGGCAGTTGCCAGAGATGGGGAGTGAAGAAAATGGGCACATTTTGGTGAAAGGGTATAAATTTCAGTTACAAGATGATCAAGCTCTGGAGATCTAAGCCACAGCATGCTAAGTATAATTTATAAATTATTAGTAATTAAATCCTTTATTTTTTCCTCGATTTTTCCAATTGCCTATCCAAGTTACCATAACACTTTTAGTCATCACATCTAGGAAGCCTCAGCTTGGTTATGACAGTTTCTTAGACTTTCCTTGTTTCTTATGATGATAAATTTGAAGATTACTGGTCAGGTATATGGGTATTTTGTATAATGTTACTCTATTGAAATTTGTTTCATGTTTTTCTTATGATTAGATTTGAGTAATGGATTTTTAGGGCAAAGATCATAGAGGTAAAGTGCTTTGGCCAAAATGCAAATAGTGATATGGACAATAAGGTCTAAGCTGAGGTGGTCTCAGATGGAGACATGGAACCTGTTGGGAACTGAAACAAGGATAACTCCTGCTATGTTTTATCAATGAATGTAGCAGCATTTTGTCCCTTCCCTAGAGATCTGTGAAACTCTGAACCTGAGAGAGATAATGTAGGGTGTCAGGAAGAAGAAATTTCTAAGCAGCAAAGCATTCAATAGGTGACTTGGGTACTGTTATAAGCACTTAGCTTTATGTATTCACAAAGATATGTTTGGAACTTATATTTAAAAAGGAAGTAAAGCATAAAAGTTTGGAAAATTTGTAACCTGACTATGCAATAAAAAAGAAAACACCATTTTCTGAGAAGAAATTCAAGCTGGTTGCAGAAATTTGCATTAAGCCACAAGGAGCAAACTATTAATCACCAAGGCAGTGGGGAAAATATTTCCATGCCATGTCAGAGGTCTTCACAGCAGCTTCTCTCATCATAGGCCAAGAGGACTAGAAGGAAAAAATGGCTTTTTTGGCTGTGACCAGGGCCTTGCTGCTTTGTGTAGTCTGAGGACTTGGTGGCCTACCTCCCACCTGTGGTTTAAAGGGGACAATGTAGATCTTATGGTTTTACTTCAGAGGGTGCAAGTCCTAAACCTTGGCAGCTTATATGTGGTGTTAAGCCTGTGGGTGACAGAAGTCAAGAATTGAGATTTGGGGACCTACACTTAGATTTCAGAGGATGTATGGAAATGCCTACATGTCCAGGCAGAGGTGTGCTTCAGTGGTGGAGCCTTAATGGAGAACCTCTGCTAAGTGTGGAAGTGTGGAAGGGAAATATGGGGTGCAAATCCCCAGAGTCCACACTGCAGCATTGCCTACTGGAAATGTGAGAAGACAGCCACCATCTTCCAGACCACAGAATGGTAGATCCACCAACAGCTTGCATGGTGTACCTAGAAAAGCCACAGACAATGCCAGCCTTTGAAAGCAGCCAGGAGGGAAGCTGTACCATGCAAAGATACATAGGCAGAGCTGCCCAAGACCATGGAAAACCACCTCTTATATCACTGTGACCTGGGTGTGAGGCATAGAGTCAAAGGAGATCATTTTGGAGCTTTAAGCTTTGACTGCACCACTGGATTTCAGACTTGCATGGGGTCTATACCCCTTTCTTTTTTCCAAATTTCTCCCATTCAGAACAGATATATTTACCCAATGTCTGTATATGCCATTGTATCTAAAAGCTAACTAATTTGCTTTTGATATTAAAGGCTTATAGGTGGAAGGGACTTGCCTTGTCTCAGATGAAACTTTGGATTGTGAACCTTTGAGTTAATGCTGAAATGAGTTAAAATGATGGGGGACTGCTGGGAAGACATAATTGGTTATAAAATGTGAGGACATGAGATTTGGTAGGAATCAGGAGTGGAATAGTTTGTCTGTGTCCCCAGCCAAATCTTATCTTGAATTGTAGCTCCCATAATTACCATGTTTCATGGGAGGAACCCGGTGCGAGATAATTGAATCATAGGTGTGGCCCTTTCCTGTGCTGTTCTGTCAGTGAATATCTCTCTCAAGATCTGATGGTTCTATAAAGGTAGTTTCCTTACACAAGCTCTCTTGCCTGCCACCATGTAAGATATGACTTTGTTCCTTCTTTGTCTTTAGTGTGATTGTGAGGCCTCCCCAGCCATGTGGAACTGGGAGCCAAGAGACCCTCTTTCGTTTATAAATTACCCAGTCTCAGGTATGTCTTTATTAGCAGCATGAAAAAAGTAATACATGTTTTTCTTGTAAATTTGTTAAGCTCCTACTGGATGCTGGATATTAAAACTTTGCATTTGCAAAAATTCTCCTCCATACTGTAGGTTGTCTGTTTACCCTGTTGGCTTTTGTGGTGCAGAAGCTCTTTAGTATAATTAGATCCCACTTGTCAATTTTTGCTATTCTGTGAATTTTTTTGTCTTTGTCATAAAATTTTTGCCTGTTTCTAAGTCTAGGATGTTAATGCCTAAGTTATCTTCCAGGGTTTTTATAGTTTTTGATTTTACATTTAAGTAATTAATATATCTTGAGTTGAGTTTTTTATATGGTGTAAGAAAGCTGGTTCTATCTTCAGCATATAGTTAGCCACGTATGCAAGCACCATTTACTGAATAGAAAGTCTTTTCTCTGCTGCTTGTTTTTGTCAGATTTGTTGAAGATCAGATGGTCATAGACGTGTGACCTTATTTTGGGGTTCTCTATTCCATTCCATTGGTCTATGTATCTGTTTTTGTACCAGTACCATGCCATTTTGGTTACTGTAGCCCTGTAGTATATTTTAAAGTCAGGTAACATGATACCTCCAGCTTTGTGTTTTTTGTTTAGAATTGCCTTGGCTATTAGGGCTTTTTTATGGCTCCATATGAATTTTAAAAATGTGTTTTCTAGTTCTGTGAGGAATGCACTGGTAGTTTGATAAGAGTAGCATTGAATCCAGAAATTGCTTTGAGCAGTATGGCCATTTTAATAATATTGCTTCTTACTATTCATGAACATGGGATGTTTTCCCATTTGTTTGTATATTCTCTGATTTCTTTAAGCAGTGTTTTATAATTCTCATCATAAAGATGTATCATTTAGGGAAGTGGAACATCTCTATGATGAGAATTATAACCAGGAGTTAGCTATACTCCTAGGTATTTTATTCTATTGTGGCAGTTGTGAATGGGATTGCCTACTTGATTTGGCTCTTGGCTTGACTCTTGTTGGTGTATAGGAATGCTTGTGATTTTGGACATTGATTTTGCATCCTGAAATCCTGAAGGACTTTTTGGGATAAGACTACAAAGTTTTCCAGATATAGAATCATAACACCTTAAAACAGAGTTAGGTTCACTTCCTCTCTTCCTATTTGGATGACCTTTTTTCTTTCTCTTACCTGATTTCTCTCTCCAGGACTTCCAGTACTATATTGAACAGGAGTGGTCAGAGACAGAATCCTTGTCTTGTGCCAGTTTTCAAGGGTAATGCTTCCAGATTTTGCCCATTCAGGGCTTTGAGTTTTTCACAGATGACTTATTATTTTCAGATATATTCCTTTGATATGCAGTTTATTCAGGGTTTTTAACATGACAGGATGTTAAATTTTATTGAAAGACTTCTCTGCACCTATTGAGATAACCATGTGGTTGTTGTCTTTAGTTCTGTTTATACGATGAATCACATTTATTGATTTGTAGAGTTCAACTACCCCTGCATTCCATGGGTGAAGCCTACCTGACTGTAGTGGATTAGCTTTTTGATGTGCTGCTGGAATTGGTTTGCAAGCATTTTGTTGAGGATTTTTACATCAATGTTCATCAAGGATATTGGGCTAATGTTTCCTTTTTTTTTTTATTGTGTCTCTGCCAGGTTTTGGTAACAGGATGATGCTGGTCAAACAAAATGAACTGAGGAGGAAACTTTTCTCCTAAATTTTTTGGAATAGTTTCAGTAGGAATGGTACCAGCTTTTTTTGTATATCTTTGTAAAACTATGAATCCATCAGGTTCTGGGCTTTTTTGTTTGTAGAATGCTTATTATAGATTCAATTTTGAAGCTTGCTATTGATCTGTTCAGGAAATCCGTTTTCTCCTGCTTCAGTCTTGGTAGGGTATATGTGTCCAGTAATTTATTCATCTCTTCTGAGTTTTCCAGTTTGTGTGCATAGAGATGTTTGCAGTAGTTTCTAATGGTTATTTTTATTTCTGTGAGTTCAGTGGAAGATTCTCTTCATCATTTCTAATGGTGTGTATTTGGATCATCTCACTTTTAAATTAGTTCTTTTTCTTTAATTTTTTTTTTATTAGTCTAGTTAGTGGCTTATCTACCTTATTAATTTTTCAAAAAAAAAAAAAAAAAAGCAACTACTGGGTTTGTTGATCTTTTGAATGGTTTTTCCTGTCTTAGTTATCCGTAGCTCAGCTCTGATTTTGGTTATCTTTTGTTTTCTTCTAGCTTTGGGGTTGATTTGTTCTTGTTTCTCAAATTCTTTCAGTTGTGATGTTAGGTTGTTAATTTGATATCTTTCTGACTTCTTTATGTGAGCATTTACTGCTATAAATTTTCCTCTTAATACTGCCTTAGCCATGTCCCAGAGATTTTGATATGTTGTATATTTATTCTTATAGGTTTCAAAGAACTTGATTTCTACCTTAATTTCATTATTTACCCAAAAGCCATTCAGAAGTATGTTGTTTAATTTCCAAGTAATTACATGATTTTGAGTGATTTTCATAGTCTTGACTATTTATTGCACTGTGGTCTGAGGTTGTGTTTGGTATCATTTCAGTTCTTTTGAATTTGTTGAGGATTGTTTTATGTTCAATTATGTGGTTGGTTTTATTGTATGTGTCATGTGGTAATAAGAAGAATGTATATTCTTTTGGTTTTTGGTGGAGAGTTCCATAGAGGTCTATCAGATTCATTTCCTCAAAGGTCCTGAATATTATTCTTAATTTTCTGCCTCAGTGATTTGTCTAACACTGCCAGTGAAATATTGACCTACTTAAGGTATCTTTTAAGTACACCTACTTAAGGTATTCTTTGCATGTTTCTCTATTAAAGTTAATCTTCTTTTTTACTCCCTTACTATACTGTAATTTTTGGGGAAAAAAATGTTACTGTATCCAACCTGGACTTCAGGAGTGGGGAATTGTGTTCTACTTCCTTCAGGGTAGAATATTTACATACATTAGTTAGAATTCTTCTGTATAAGAGAATTTGCCCCTGTTTATTCAATTTATTTTTATCATTCTATAGTTATAGATAGCTATTTTATACTTTTGATTATTATACTTTATTAACCACATGTTCTGTGTGTGTGTGTGTGTGTGTGTGTGTGTGTGTGTGTGTGTTGATATTTTGTGATCTCCAGAGGTTTACTGACCCTAGAGAGACTGTTCTAAGATTAGCCAATTCCTAAAAATAGTAAATAAATCAATCCTGAGTTCATCTTTCAAGTGCATACTAACCAGTACAGACTTTATACTCCTAACCATCTTTTTTTTTTTTTTTAATTAGGTTTCTACTTGTAAGGCCATAGTCCACTTGCCCTAAGTCACCCCAGGACCAGGTTCCACAAAACTAGAGACCACTGATTCCTGGTTATTAACAAATACTGTGCTGGAAAGGGTTTACTCAGTAAACCTGGGTTGCAGAAATACTGCACATTCCAAAGAAAAACCTGCTGTCAGGACTGCACTGGGTCAGTTAAATATTGGCTGTTTTTGTATGCCTGAGACTGTGGGCCATGCTGTATCAGTTTAATAAGACAGTTTACATAACAATGTGATTTAGAATTAACACCTGTTTTTGCTCAGAGGTTTGGAGTCTCCATAGCTGAAGTGAATCAGTGGGACACTACATGCCTTCATGACTGACCTCCAATACAAACCTAAACACCAAAGCTTGAATAAGATTCTTTGGTTGGCAACACTTTGCAAGTATTGTTATGCAGCTAGGTGGTAAAAGAGCATGTCCTATGAGACTTCATGGGGAGGAGACACCTGGAATCTTACATTAAGTTTCCTCTGGGTTTTGCTTCTTGTGTACCTTTTGCCTTTGCTGATTTTAATCTGTATTCTATAACTGTAATAAATGTTCACCTGTAAGTATAACAGCTTCTGATTCCTTTGAGTCCTTCTAGTGAATTATCAAAGCGGAGAGTGGTCTTGGAGACACCACACCACACATAATCAGTGGGCAACAACTCTATAAACTAGTGTACAGTGCTTATGTACAATTTATTTTGACTTTAGTTTAATACATTTCACTATTTTTTTTGAAATTTTTAAAAATTTTGTTTGTTTTTGTTTCAATGTGACTTTTATTTTTATTTATTTGAGATGGAATCTTACTCTGTCACCCAGGCTGGAGTGCAATGGCACGATCTCAGCTCACTGCAACCTTTGCCTCCCTAGTTCAAGTGATTCTCCTGCCTCAGCTTTCTGAGTAGCTGAGATTATAGGAACCTGCCACTGTGCCTGGCTAATTTTTGCAGTTTTTGTAGAGACTGGGTTTCACCCTCTTGGCCAGGCAGGTCTTGAACTCTTGATCTCATGGTCCACCCCCCTCAGCTTCCCAAAGTGCTAAGATTACAGGCATGAGCCACCACACCCGGCCTCAGTATGACTTTTAAATAGCATTGATGGAAAATTATAGCATCATGTTTAAAAATCATCAAATACCATATTATTTAAAGTATTGACTCCATAATCTCATTTCACTATCCAGAAACTACAAGCAAAAGGCTGACTCTAGCCTGAATTTTACCACATATAAAGACACAGGGCACTTCATAAAAACTACCTTAAGTGAATGAAAAACAAAACTTGTAGTATCACTAAACAGTTTTTCTAAGATATTAAGTGGCTTCCAAGGAGAGAGATTAACTTTTTTACAACTTTATATCTTCTTTTTCTTTTCTCTTTTTATAAATTGTACTTTGGGTTCTGGGGTACATGTGCATAACGTGCAGGTTTGTTACATAGATATACACGTGCTATGGTTGTTGGCTGCATCTATCACCACGTCATCGACATTAAGTATTTTTCCTTAGGGATAACTGAAGGAGAAATAATTAATTTTTAAGGTTAGATCAGCACCACGTGGCCCCATAACATTCAATATTTTTTTTCATACATTTTATCTTTTTCTTTATTTTATTTATTTATTTTTTTGCTTTAGTGGGTCTCAAAATTTGGTGACAGATTTTTGGTAAAGTTGTTTCCATTAGAAAGTACTTGTTTTAAACACTAATAAAAGTGCCACACACACAGACACACACACACACACAAAGCCAAAATGGTTCACAAAACATTTTCCTTTCCTTGTCAAGATGTTATGATGCATTATTATCATTAACCAGTCTTTCACTGTTAAACTTAAATGACCAATTGAAACAACAGTTCTAAGACGCTTTCCTCCTTTGATTAAGAGTAGGATCACAGGTGCATGGATATATTCATTTATCCTCCTGAGCTTTCTAGGCACACTCAGTGACCTTGCCAGCTCCAGCAGCCTTCTTGTCCACTGCTTTGATGACACCCTGTCTGTCTTACATCACAAACAGAATAATGACTCAGAGGAAGACAGTAAAGAAGCTCTTGACACACATGGGATTGACAGGAACCACATGAATGATGGGAGTATCACCAGATTTCAGGAATTTGAGGTCATCTTCCAGCTTCTCAAAAGAATAACAATCAGTCTTTTCGTTCAGCTCAGCAAACTTGCAAACAATGTGAGCTGTGTTACAATTCAGTACAAGGTCATAGCCAACACTAATTTGGTTGGTCAACCACTGATTTGGTTCAAGTTAATTACTTGAGCAGTTGAGAAAGTTGTTTTCATTGGTATGTCATTTTTGCTGTCACCAGCAACGTCGCCACAATGAAAATCTTTGACGGATACATTCTTGATGTTAAAACCGACACTGTCTACAGGAAAAGCTTCACAGAGCATTTCAACATATTGTACTTCAGTTGTAACATTGACTAGAGCAAAAGTGATCACCATGCTTGACTTGAGAACACCAAATCTCCACTTGGCCCACAGGGAATATATCCAACCAGCAATTCTGTAGACATCTGGAGAGGCAAATGCAAGGGGCTTGTCAGTTGGAGTAGCTGGTAGTAGGAAGCAATGCAGTGCTTCAAGTGTCATGGTTCCACTGACATTGTTGTCTTTATGGGTATCTTTCCATCCCTTGAACCAAAGCACATTTGCACTTGGCTTCAGCATCTTCTTTGCATTCCAACCAGAAATTGTCATAAATGCTACCGTGTTGGTCTTGTAACCAATTTTCTTAATGTACATGCTAGCTTCCTTAAAGATACACTTGTATCTTTTTTAGCTATAGAGTGTCTTAGTAGAATTCATTTTGTTAACACTAACAATTAGTTGTTTCACACCCAGTGTGTAAGCCAGAAGGGCATCCATATGAGTCTCTTCATTTTTGGAGACAACCAACTTCGAACGCATCAACACCAGCCTCAGCATTCAGGACAGCAGAGTCAGCCTGAGATATGCTTATAATCATGTTTCTGATAAAGTCTCTGTGTCCTGAAGTAACAATGACAGTCATGTAGCACTTGCTGATCTCACATTTCCACAGGGAGATGTCGATGGTGATACCATGTTCACACTCAGATTTCTGTTTAATTCAAGACCCAGCCTTCATATCTCAGAAACCTCCTTACATTTTTAAATGGTTCTTTTGTCAATCTCATGACATTTGTGGATCTGATAAGCAATCGTGATAGATTTGCATAAATCTATGTGTTCAATAGTGACAATGTCGTTATCAGCCTTTTCCTTTCCCATTTTGGCTTTTAGGGGCTGTTCTCATGACATCTATGCTTGGACAACAAGCCCATTGTAAAAAAGAATCTGTTTCATACATCTTTTTGGTTAATTACAGTCATGTGTTGTTTAACAATGAGAATGTTTTCTGAAAAAATGTGTTCTTAGGCAATTTCATCGTTGTGGGAACATCATAGGATATACTTACACAAACCTAGATGGTGTAGCCTACTACACACCTAGGCTATATGGTACAGTCTATTGCTCCTAGGCTACAAACCTGTATAGCATGTGACTGTACTGAATACTGTAGGCAATTATAATACAAAGGTAAGTATTTGTATATCTAAACATACAAAAGGTACACCAAAAATATAGAATAAAAGACAAAAATGGTATGATTGAAAAGGGCACTTACTGTGACTGGAGCTTGCAGGACTGGAAGTTGCTCTGGATAAGTCAGCAAGTGAATGGTGAGTGAATGTGCAGGCCTAAGACATTATCGTACACTATTGTAGACTTTATGAACATTCTTTTTTTTTTCTTTTCTTTTCTTTTCTTTTTTTTTTTTTTTTTTTTGAGACGGAGTTTCGCTCGTTACCCAGGCTGGAGTGCAATGGTGCAATCTCGGCTCACCGCAACCCCCGCCTCCTGGGTTCAGGCAATTCTCCTGCCTCAGCCTCCTGAGTAGCTGGGATTACAGGCATGCACCACCATGCCCAGCTAATTTTTTGTATTTTTAGTAGAGACGGGGTTTCACCATGTTAACCAGGATTGTCTCAATCTCTTGACCTCGTGATCCACCTGCCTCAGCCTCCCAAAATGTTGGGATTACAGGCTTCAGCCACCGCACCCAGCCTGACTTTATGAACATTCTGCACTTAGGCTGCACTATATATTTTTTTAATTATTTTTATTCAATAATAAATTAACCTTCACTAACTATAAATTTTTACTTTACAGACTTATGTTATTTTAATTTTTGACAATTCTGTAATAACACTTCAAACAAAAACACATTATACAAATTCACAAAAGGATGTTAAGATCCTTATCAATAAGCTTATATCCTTTTTAAATTTTCTTAACTTTTTTAGAATTTTTTGTTAAAAACTAAGACACAGATACACATATTAGTTTCAGCTTAACTGGATCAGGATGATCAATATTGCCCTCTTTGAATTCCATCTTTTGACCCACTAGAAGCTCCTCAGGGGCAATAACACCAATGGAGCTTTGTCAACTCTTATAACAACAATAGTTTCCTTTGGAATACCTCCTGAAGTTAATGCCTAAAACTGTTTTATAGTTAACTTTTAAAATATTTTCATAGGACTGGCAATGAACTGGTTTGTTTATGCTAGTATCACACCAGACACATGAAAAAATATTGGGTACTCTGACATTACAACAGCTATGAGGATATTAGCTGATACCAGTTTTCTTCAGCCCTATTATAGTTCAATGGGACTATCATCATGTATGCTGTCCATTGCTGAATGAAATGTAATTATGCAGTGTATGCATGTATGCAATCAGAAATGCTTCATGAGTCTTCTTTGCTGAACTCCAAAACTTTTATTGACACAGTCCACCATGTAACCATTAAGAATATATTGACATTAACATCTGAAGTGAAAGATATATACCATCCTAGTTTTATAATTTTCATTTATACTAACAACATGAATTGTAGTGATTGTATATTAATCTCTGAAGTAAGCTGTCAAGAAATATACAACAACAACAACAACAAAATAGCCACCATAGCTCTTTGCTGTGCTTGCTTTAAATGTTTTACCATTCCCTCAATTCCTCTTCATAGCAATACTGTGAGGCACTTATTGTCATCATTACTTTGGAGATAGTAAAATAGAATCTCAAAGGTATATACCAAACAGTTCAAAGTCATTCCATTAGTAACTGGCAGAAATGTGATCCAAAGCAAAGTCTTTCGTTAAAGCCAACAATATCTTTCATATAGTCCTAACTGTGTGACACAATATAGATGGCAGTATATAGTATTAGCATTTTAAAAGATGACTGTAGAAAATAAATCTCCAAGGAACACTGAAGCGATCTCAAAAAAATGTAATTCTGTTAGAATTACAAAAGGACACTCACAAAAATGAATGTCCTCCTGGGATAGGAAGAGATAGAGCATCTCAAACACCTGAACTAGATTGACAGCTTGTTAGTTACCATCACAAAATATCATACTCCTCTTTGTAGAATTTATAAAAATGTTTTTTCATTGGTTGTATGGAAAAGAATCATAGAGCTCTGGTCTTGTATTTGCCACATGAGTTGCCTATAAACTGATGGATTGATTTTAATTTGGCCTTGGCAGCTTTTGTTACCCTCTGAGGTATTAGTCTTGCTCTGTTCCAGACCTTTTTCTTGAACTCTGCCTTTGGACACTACTCTTCTTCTAAAGATGTGTCCATGGGGCCCTAGGCGGGCTGTCAGTCATAACTTTGTTGGCCATAACCGATATGGTGTGTCAAATCCTTTAGTAATTTTGCCAGTTCTATTTTGTAAGAAAACATACCATAGTTTTTGGCAATGGCAATCTATATTTTAAATATTGTATTGGATAAAAAAGAACTCATCCAATGCAAATAATGTTTTTACTAGTAGAAATAATAACTATATTATTAATAATAGTGTTTATATATAAAAACACTAGGTTTTTGCACATATGATTCCATATTCTACTTCATCTACCTAAGCATTTTTAAATGTACATATACTGAGAAATGCATAGGTATTTGAGAAATATTAACCATATTCTAACTAACCAATACATCTATGCATTAGAAGAGATATTCTCAACTTCACAAAGTCTGTTGTCATAATAAATTTGCCTCATTTCTCTTACCTTCATTTCTATTAATGGTAGAATTACATATTTATATATCTATATGATAAATTTGATTAGATATAGTGAAATTCCTCTTTTATTTTCTTCTGTGATATTTCTTCTGCTATTCTCTCTCTCATTCTATCACTTGCCTATCATTTTAACAAACTCCATTCACCTTTATGGTCCAATAAAACATGATTATTCTAAATAGATATATAAAACTGGGGTTTCATAATTTCCATTAGAAAGTATACAAACCATTTGATGATGTTTTGATACAGAATATTGTTATGTATATTAGAAATCTTAAAAAATTGAAATTATACAACATGTTTTTATTTCCTGCCATAATTATCTAAAAGTGTTATAATTTTTGGCATTATTTGAGATCATTTATTTTAGCATATAAGCAAGTTTCTTAAACAATTACTAAACACAGTAATATACAGGGAATGTTGCATTTATCTTAAATGATGAATGGATATAATTTTCAAGAAAATTGTATGACTGTGGGGTTGTTTTATTCTTTATATGTATTAAAAATGTAAAAATATTACCTTTAAATTATTTCCCATAATTCCTAGCAATACAGAAAAAAACACCCAACTCTCCATTTTATTTTTGTATAAATATATAACACTAGTCAAATTCTAGGAAAAGTGATATCACTTACAAGCATATGTCTTAATAAGTTAATAATTAGTATTATCAACTATTAAGATACAATGATTTTTCACTGTTTAATATTAATTGTTTTTAAAATAGAAGAAAATAAAATAATATGAGAAATAGTATATTTTCCACTTTCTCATTTAATTTTTTTACTATGCACACACTATATTTAAATTTTACCTTTCTATTTTTTAAAAATTTGGCACATATACACCATAAAATACTATGTGGACATAAAAAACGATGAGTTCGTGACCTTTGTAGGGACATGGAAGAATCTGGAAACCATCAGTCTCAGCAAACTAACACAAGAACAGAAAACCAAACACTGCATGTGCTCACTCATAGGCAGGTGTTGAACAATGAGAACAAGTGGGCATACGGAAGCGAACATCACACACTGGGGTACATTGGGAGGTGAGGGGCTAGGGGAGGGACAGCAGGGGACAGGGAGGCTGGGGAGGGAAAACAGTGGGAGAAATGCCTGATGTAGTCGATGGAGGTACAGAGACTGCAAACTACCATGGCATGTGTGTACCTAGGCAACAACCCTGTGGGATGTACGTATGTACTCCAGAGCTTAAAGTACAATAAAACAAACAAACGAAAGTAATAAATATTTCTGATAGACCCAAAAAAAGTAAGCATTGAAACAGAAAATCTTTGTGATATTTTATATCAAATAAAGACATTGTAATATTTCACTTTAGCAGGTATGTGTATGTACTCGGCTGGGAAATATGATGTTTTATATACCTATTCCTAGTGAATTGAACTTGAATTTCTAGCAAGCCTCAATACATCACAAGATGAAATAGTAAGTTCCTCTCAGAAATGAACACAGCATTGAAAAAGGGAGTAAGATTGTTGAAACAGTCAAGTATAGAAAATAGATCTTCTATCATAAAGATCTTGACAGTAAATGTCGAAGCAGTAGAAATCACAAATAATCTTGGTTTTTATGTTATACATTCCAAGAATTTTTATAGAGCTCAACTGGATTATAATAAGATCACAATAAAACTCATCCTAAGATACTGTGTATGTTGTAACTTTTCTTTTGTATAAGTAGTAAAACAAATCCCACTTGCTCACTCTCAGTGGCTCTCTCTCCATTGCACATTTTTTGCAATACAGAAATATATTTTGCCTATTTCTTTCCAAATTTTGCCAACTCCAAGATTTTGAAATATAATGATCCATCTTTAAGATACAGATGATCGTAATGAGAGTATTAGATGACTTTATTGTCTTTAACTGTACATAATCACAACAATGCAAAGCATTTTATATTACATGACAGTATAAAGCTATTTATATTCAAGTGTTTAAGCTACAGAACTTAAAATATAAAGAATATAGCATAATGCAAACATAGAAGTCAATTTTAATAAATCAGTTTGCCTTTATAAAGTATGAAAAACGTCTAGGCTTGACCAAAAAATTTTCCCCCTTAAGCTCTGGAATCTTTTTTAGACAATGTTATCTTCTACTTCATGGTATAGCTCAAGAAATCTACCCATTGATTTATTTAATTGAACATTAGGCTGTAGTGCTACATATTTTACATATTTCATTTTTGCTCATTCATACAAACTTGGAAACATTTATTCACAGTGGTTGATACGTGGAATGTACAAATATCTATTTAATTTAAGTAGTTTAACGTAAATACTCTACCTTTACTTGAAATTACACAGAAAGCCTTCAAATTAGAACTCCTTTAACAAAAAGTAAAGATTCTCACACTGTTCAATGACGAGAACTTTTAATCGTTCAAGGAATGTCATGAATCATAGGCATTTTCCAAGCATTATTCTATAGACTTTGGCTATATAAATGTGGGCAAAACAATATTTCTTCCTTTACAGAGATTCTGTGGGAGGCAGCAGCGGGTAAAAAGAAAAGCAAATAAAATAATCACCAAGTTAAATAATAACATATGAGGTAAGTGATGATACTTTGATAATGGTGAAAAAAATGTGGAAGAAAGTATAGACAGTATAGATAACTTGATCCAGGAAGTCCTGTTCTGAAATTGTGCTATCTAAATGCAAACACAAGCAAACAAAGGAACCAAGCAAGTGACTTTCTGGGAAAAGGGTGTTTTAGGCCATGGAAAGAACACATGCAAATGCTTTAGGGCAGGCCAAGGCATGCTTGGAGCCTTGG
Organism: Saguinus oedipus; assembly: GCA_031835075.1. NCBI lineage: Eukaryota > Metazoa > Chordata > Mammalia > Primates > Cebidae > Saguinus > Saguinus oedipus. The sequence goes on along the minus strand of CM063171.1, from coordinate 62,030,684 downwards.
ATCTGTAACAAGGAGACCAGTATGATTGAAGAAAGGGGAGTGGTAATCACAGATGCTATCAGAGAGGTGGTAAGGGACCAAGAATAACATAAAAGCCTTCATAATACTTGGGATTTTATTCCACATGCTGTGGGAAGCCAGGTAGGGCTTGAAACAGTGGGGTAACGTCATTGATTCATATTTTAAAAGACTCATTGTGGTTTATGGAAAGTAGAAACCCGTAAACCTAGAAGCAGGAGACATGTTAGACTGTTTTTTAAGATGAGGTTAGAAATGATCATGGCTCTAATTGGATTTGTAGCAGTGGCAATTGTGAGAATGTTTGGATTCTGCATCTGTTTGAAAGGTAATTCTGAAAGGATTTGCTAATGAACTGGTTAAGCACAGTGTGAGAGAAAGAAAGCACCCTGTGAGAAAAAGAAAGCAGTCAGGAGTGACGTCAAGGTCAAAATGACCTAAACGTTATTTTCCTCCTCACAGCAAATTGATACTAATATTGAAATTACTTATCCTGATATATTGAGATTTACTGACACATGAGCTGAGTACATTCTGTTGTATGTTTCAAAGATAACTAATATCAAAGAGACAATTGATAGACTAATAAAAGTACATGACACTTTTTCTTATCATTTCAGTGTGTGTGCAAAAAATTTTAACATAAGTTAAACTCCTCTTAGAAAACACAAACTGTTTCTGGAAACATACCTCTACAGTTTAAATGGTAAGTCATTCTAAAGATGCTCATCATCACTGATTATTAGAGAAATGCAAATCAAACCAAACTGAGATACCACCTCACGCCAGTTAGAATGGTGATCATTAATGAAATCTGGAGACAACAGATGCTGGAGAGGATGTGGAGAAATAGGAATGCTTTTACACTGTAAAAGCATTTACAGTTGGTGGGAGTGTAAACTAGTTTAACCATTGTGGAAGACAGTGTGGCACTTCCTCAAGGACCTAGAAATAGAAATTACATTTGACCCAGCAATCCCATTACTATGTATATACCCAAAAGATTATAAATCATTCTATTATAAAGACACATGCACACGTATCTTCATAGTGGCACTGCTTACAATAGCAAAGACCTGGAACCAACCCAAATGTCCATCAACAGTAGACTGGACAGGGAAAATGTGGCACATATACACCATGGAATACTATTCAGCCATAATACATGATAAGTTAGTGTCCTTTGTAGGGACATGGATGAATCTAGAAACCATAATTCTCAGCAAACTGACACGACAACAGAAAATCAAACATCGCATGTTCTCATTTATAGGTGGATGTTGAAAAATGAGAACACATGGACACAGGGAGGGGAGCATCAAACACTGGGGTCTGTTGGGGGGTGCCAAGGGAGGGACAGTGGAGGGGTGGGGAGGTCAAGGAGGGATAACATGGGGAGAAATGCCAGATATAGGTGATGGGGGATGGAGGCAGCAAACCACATTGCCATGTGTATACCTATGCAACAATCCTGCATGATCTGCACATGTACCCCAGAACCTAAAGTACAATTAAAAAAAGAAGACACTTCTTGAGCTCAGGAAATATTTGATCAACAGGAACTCTGAGAACTTGAAAACTTTGAACAAGACTTTCTTCCTTTAAATGAATCTAATAAGAGGAAAAAAATTTATTTCAAGTAAAATAGTTTGTATATATAGAGGAGAGCAGCTATCTGGATACCAGGTTAATTTATAAATAGTTATATCCATGATAATATTTATATGTATGCATTGCATGGATGATTTTCACTAACACTGTATTTATTGATACTGTCTACTGTGTTAAGTCTGTGGTTAGTGGTGCCTCTTCAGGGGGGAGGGAAAACGGAGATAATATTTGTACTGGGGATAAATAAACTATGTAAATGTACAGAACACAAGTCGGAAAAATGTAGAGAGTAAAGACACATTTTAGTCAACGAATGTAATTGTCAAATTAGCTAAATCTTAAAGAAAGTACATAATCTACTGAGAGCAGGAAATTTTTCTCCCCACTGCCATTTTCTCAGAACTTCGAAGAGTACCTGACACTCTATATCCCTCAATAATTATTGGGACAATTGATTAATTATGACATAAAACTATAAAATGGAAAATTTCTATGTATCTTTGCAAGGCTTTCTTGAATCAGAACAAACTCAAAAGAATTCTACCCAGAGCCTTGCATTTATAAAATATACCTTCATACTTTGGTGATCAAATAGTAATACAACATACTGAGAAAATTTTATTTAAAAGATTGATAAGGAATAATAGAAATAAAGAAGAGGAAGAAGGTCATATGTGATCTGTGACCTTTAGGAATTACAATTCAGTTGAGGAAAAATACACATAGCAGGTATAACTTAGTGCATAGCATTCTAGTTTTCTATCTCAAATCCCCAACTATAGCATTCATTTAACTGTGACTTTATTTATTGCTCCTATGACTTCCTCTTTCACATGAATGAGCACTTCATAGAGTGATTAACCAGAACTTCTTATTGAAAATTTTATATAAAAAAGCCTTCTTAATAAAGAGAAGTAAAAATGAGTTCTAGGGGAAACTATAAACAGATACACAATAATAAAAATGTAAAGATGTACCCAGAAAACCGTGAGCTGTTTTGAGAGAAGTAATAGGTCTCTTCAAACATATGAAAAATAAGAATAGAAAGGGTCATTCAGGCTAGACTTTAGAGAACTATCAATGTCTGAAAAAGGAGGTTGGGCCTTGGATCATAAGCAGAGGTTACACACTGAAGGGTTTTAAAAAGTGAGAGACATGATCAAGGTTGTGTTTCTAAAAGCAATTCGGATGTGGATGGTTTTGATTGATTATAAAGGCAGGATTTCAAATGTTGAGACAGCAGGAGCCCACTGAGCAAATCCAGTAGTTAGTTCATAAAATCCTGAGTAGGCACAGACATGAGAATAAAAGGAATTGTGGTGGCTCAGATTGAAGGGACAAACAAATAAAAATGTGTTAGAAGTTACATCAAGATTTAGAAGTGCTGGTTGGAAATAACATTCATAAAAATAAGAAAATTAAGAGCCCTGTGTGTATGAGTGTGTGTGCTTGTATCATCTCTCCATAAATAGAGTGAAGCTGAAAATATAATTATCTTCAAGAACATGGTCGGGCACGGTGGCTCACGCCTGTAATCCCAGCACTTTGGGAGACTGAGGCAGGTGGATCACGAGGTCAACAGATCGAGACCATCCTGGACAACACGGTAAAACCCCGTCTCTACTAAAAATACAAGAAAATTAGCTGGGCATGGTGGCGTGTGCCTGTAATCCCAGCTACTTATGAGGCTGAGGCAGAAGAATTGCCTGAACCCAGGAGGCAGAGGTTGGGGTGAGCCAAGATCGTGCCATTGCACTCCAGCCTGGGTAACAAGAGCAAAACTCCGTCGCAAAAAAAAAAAAAAAAAAAAAAAAAGAACATTTAAGAGACTATTTTTCAAAATGGTTATACAGATTAAAGACAAGTCTGCCCAATGACCAATGGGACAATAATCAAACTGTCTCAGGTGGTAATTAACTTAGTTTAAAAGTAGGTGACATTGACTAAAAAACAAAATGCTGAAAGTCAGAGAAATGGAATAAGCATATAAATCCACAATAGGGAGAAACATGTCAAGCAAGGACTGACCCATATTAGAGACCAACATGGGAGAAGCTGAATATGTGCTGAGTTAAAAGGTGTGTGAAACTTTTACACAGAAGGAAATAAAAGTAGAACCTAAAAGAGCAAACAAACAAACAAAATTCTGATTCACAGGTGATATGATTTGGCTCTGTTTCCTCACCCAAAATCTCCTCTTGAATTATAATAATCCCCACATGTCAAGGGTGGGACCAGGTGGAGATAATTGAATCACAGGGGCGGTTTTCTCCATGCTGCTCTTGTGATAGTTAGTGAGTTCTCAAGATACCTGATGGTCCTATAAGAGGCTTCCCCCTTTGCTTGGCACACATTCTCTCTCCTGCCATGCTGTGAAGAGATGCCTTCACCATGATTGTGAGTTTCCTGAGGCCACCATGGCCATGTAAAGCTGTGAGTCAATTAAATCTCTTTTCTTGATAAATAACCAATGTCCAACAGTACTTTATAGCAGCATGATAATGGACTAATACGTTTGAATTTTTTATGAATTCTTTTTTATTGTTTTATAGTTACCTCAAGAAGAAAAAATAATAATAAAAAATAAACATTACTTGAAATCTTTGACTCACTGCTTGGGTTAAATAGCTCAAAGCAAAAGTTGTACATCTTCATATCATTATTTCTGTATTATTTTTCAATCTTCACTTTTCAAAAATATATTAAACATTTCCCACTTTCGTGTGAAGTCTGGTTAGTTGTATATATAAGAAAAATGGTTAGGATTCTCTATTATTAAAAAAGAGTGTGAATTTCTCTATATTTATTTTTATCTGATTTCTAAAATAAGTAGTGTATATTTAGAAGAGCATACTCAAGCCTTTGTCAGAGATAACTGTATGTTGTATTTTCCCTAGCAAAGGGCTAATTCACAGAGGGGAATAACATAGGCTGGAAACTTATATAGGGTGGAAACTGGGAGGAGGGTGAGGAGCAGGAAAAGAAACTAGTGGGTACTAGGCTTAACCAACTGGGCAGTGAAATAATCTGTATAACAAATCCCCATGATACAAGTTTACTTATGTAACAAACCTGCACTTTTACCCCTGAACTTAATAAAAGTTACAGAAAAGGCTAGTAATAAAGTTGCTAAATAGAGTAACAAAATTCTGAGTGATGTGTGATGAGGAAGGAGTAATTTGATGAGGCAAGATTTAAATAACAAGGTATTTAAGGTGTAGATTTCTGAATTGATGGAGAGAATACAATGAGTTGCATTTCAAATTCATTCTTGTTGCTAAAAGTGTCTTGGTCTAACAAAATGATATTTTTTTCCAAACCCAGAAAATTTTCTATCTACAGTGACCCTTGGAAAATGGGTTTGAATTATGTGTGTCCACTTATAAATGAATTTTGTTTCAATAAAAGTTAAAAGTGTGCCTACTCCCCTGCCTCTCCTTTCAACACCTCCACCTCTCCTGCTTCTGACACTCCTGAGACAGCAAGACCAAGCCCTCTTTCTCCTCCTCTTCAGTCTACAAAACATGAGGACAACAAGGATGAAGACTTTTATGATGATCCACTTATATTTAATAAGTAGTAAATATATTTTCTCTTTCTTATAATTTTCTTTTCTTCAGCATTATTTACTGTAAAAATTTACAAAGAACTCAAACAGATTTACAGGAAAAAAAAAAAACCCATTCAAAAATGGGCAAAGGATATGAACAGACACTTTACAAAAGAAGACATACATGAGGCCAACAAACACATGAAAAAATGCTCATCATCACTGGTCATTAGAGAGATGCAAATCAAAACCACATTGAGATACCATCTCACGCCAGTTAGAATGGCAATCATTAAAAAATCTGGAGACAGCAGATGCTGGAGAGGATGTGGAGAAATAGGAACACTCTTACACTATTGGTGGGAGTGTAAATTAGTTCAATCATCGTGGAAGACAGTGTGGCGATTCCTCAAGGACCTAGAAATAGAAATTCCATTTGACCCAGCAATCCCATTACTGGGTATATATCCAAAGGACTATAAATCATTCTACTATAAGGACACATGCACACGAATGTTCATTGCAGCACTGTTTACAATAGCAAAGACCTGGAACCAACCCAAATGCCCATCGATGATAGACTGGACTGGGAAAATGTGGCACATATACACCATGGAATATTATGCAGCAATCAAAAATGATGAGTTTGTGTCCTTTGTAAGGACATGGATGAATCTGGAGAACATCATTCTCAGCAAACTGACACAAGAACAGAAAAAGAAATACCGCATATTCTCACTCATAGGCAGGTGAGAAAAATGAGAACACATGGACACAGGGAGGGGGTCTACTACACACTGGGGTCTATTGGGGGGAATGGGGGAGGGACAGCGGGGGGGGGTGCTGGGGAGGGATAGCCTGGGGATGAATGCCAAGTGTGGTGAAGGGGAGGAAGGCAGCAAAACACACTGCCATGTGTGTACCTATGCAACTATCTTGCACATTCCACACATGTACCCCAAAACCTATAATGCAATAAAAATAAAAAAAAAGAAAGAAAAAAAAATTAAAAAATAAAATAAAGCATATAACATGTAATATACAAAATATATGTTAGTTGACTGTTTCTGTTTTCAGTATGACTTCCTGTCAACATTAGGCTATTACTAGTTCTGTTTTTAGGTAGTCAAATTTATACTCACATTTTCAACTGTGCAGAGGTTTGCACTTCTAATGCCTTGCGTTATTCAAGAGTCAACTGTGTTTCCTTTAAAGCAATTAACTATATTTCAACATGGTTAGTCCTATTAGATATTCTTTTTTTTTATTTTTAGTACATTAATTGTAAAGATATTCACTTATACATCATAGTTGCTCAGTGAATGGTTGAATGACTCAAATTGGATGAGTTAATGATGGCCAATATATCTTCTTATGAACTTTGTTGGATCAAAGTTGAAGATTATAATTGCTGATGTTTTAACTTAACATTCTCAAAAATCTTGGGAGAATTAAAACCGTGTTGTTATACATTTTTATTTCAAATGCACTTTTAACATATGTGTTCCATCTGATTCCTAAAACAGCCTTGCTGGAAACAAGAGTACCTTTTACTGCTCCTAGTTTATAGGTAAACAAATTAAAGCTTCTTGGAAAAGTTCCTTAACAGTGTCAGAGGCTGAAATCTAGACAGACCTAACTGTATAGAGCATTTTTCACTTCCAATTTTGCTCTCATTCCCAAACCATGATTATTTCATGCAATGGAAACACTGAGCTGGACAATACTCTTAAATTTGAATTATTCTGAAAGGCATTTACTCAGCCCGGAATTTCCTAAATTCAAAAGAGAACTTGAATAACAACCTGGAAGACTCAACTGCCTGACAGATTCAGAGTTGGCAATGATTTGGCTCGCTCTCAGCAGACACTTCTCTTTAAGTGTTACTTCACTGAGCAAGACACTCACTATATGATAATGCTGTTTCACTGGCCTTCCTCTGCTTCCTGCCATAGGTTTAAATTACCCACAATTTTTGTGGAAACAGTCCAACCCTATAAGGATAAGAGCTGAAAAGGAATATCTTTAGTGAAAAGCAGTTATACTTGAGGAAAGTTGGTTAAGAAAAGTCCAATGTTTTCAACTTGATTACTTAAATGGAAGAATGAAAATGTTTTCAGATATCTTTTGTTTTGATGTGAATAAAGAAATCAATTTAAAATTTGTTTCAATAAGTGGTTGTACCATCCTATATCCTGTTTAATATGTCATTTTCATGCCAGACTTCAGCTTAAGTATCACGTAGAGCTATCAATACTGGTGATCTAAAGTTGACATTTCAGCTGGGTGCAGTGGCTCATGCTTGTAATTCCAGCACTTTGGGAGGCTAAGGCAGGAGGATTGTTTGAGGCCAGGAGACCAGTGTGGACTATGTAGTGACACTCCATCTCTACAAAACAAAACAATAAAAAAAGAGAGAAAATTCAGATCTACATCAAAAAAAGGAAGAGTATTTGAAAAGAAAGGAATGAAGGTAAAATAAAATTTAAAAAAAATTAAAATTAAAATTTACATTTTACTGACTTTGATTTAGGAAAAGATTATAGTTCTTCATTAGCAATTATAAGACAGTATAGAGGAAATAGTCTATGTTGGAGAGGAAAACATAAAATTCTGATTTTTACTCTGAAGATTATTATGGGATTCTCGCTCTCATATTGCCTCATATTTTTTTCTGCCTATCTGTCTCCATCTCTCTCTCTTTCTCTCAAATGCAGTATCCCTGTTATTTGTGAAGTACCTACAGACATCTATTCTCTCTAGGCACACATCTCTAAATATAACTTATTTGTTATATCGAGAAACAAATACATATATTATTATATTATTTTATTATATATTATATTTATTAATATAATTATATAATATATTATATATATTATTGTATTATATTATATTATTATAACATATATGTTAGACATATAGTATTATAACACATAATTTTAGATTCAAACATGTAAAAATTAATATAAAATTGGAATCTTTTTCAAAATTAGGTTTTAAATATATAGATTGTCCAAATGCAAGGAAACGGCACTCACTCATTTAAAATAAAATTTATTCTTATACTTGGGATTTTTGCTAAGAATTCATTTGTTTATTAAAATATGTGTATTTAGCCTGATGATGTAATCACCCTCAAAATGAAAAGGAAGAGCATTTAAACTCAATAAATATAAGCATATTTTTAAACAACTTCAATTTTTGAATTACCTTGCATACATGTTTTGTATGTGCATGGAAGTCACATGGCACACAGCATATTTTGTAACTACTTGTTACAACAAATTAATGTCTTACTAGCACTGCAGTTAGTATTGAAATACTGAAGAGGGTTAATACTAGTAATAAAGTGCTGATACTAGTCACCCAGCACTTCCATATCTTGAGCACTATATTGTTTATTGACACATGCTTTGGTTGCGTATTAGAACATTTAAGTCCTGGGTATGTTATGGAGTATTTAGAGTAAAGCCAAAACAAATAGTTGAAAAAATTTTTAAAAACTCCTATATCATTCTTTTTCTAGCATTAAAATAATTTAAATGCTGTAAAATTTTATTTTACAACATTCAAATTATTTTAATGCTAGAAAAAAATGATATGAGTTTTTTATTTTACAAGATTGCTGTAAAATAAAACAATTATTTAATATTTGAAATACATTGAAATAACAGAGGTCTACTTATAGCCTTAAGAATTTGCCTTTTTGTGGGGAGAAAAAAGCCCCACCAAACAGAATTTAGCTAATTTGTGCCTCTCTCAAAACATGTGAACTCTTAGCTTGGTTAAAATAACATATAATTAATAGTTATTTGTTATCATTGCTTGTTAATTTAGGCGATTATATGTGTGCTATTTATTAAGCTCTTTCAGGGTCATTTCAAACCAAAACCCTTTGGAAAAATCCTGCTTAATTTTTATTTTCCTATAATTCTAAATTTTATTTTACATTTGGGGGTACATGTGCAGATTTGTTATATAGGCATATTGTGTGATGCTGAGGTTTGGATGTAATTGATCCTGTGGCCCACACAGTGAGCATAGTATCAAGTAGGTGGTTTTTCAGTCTTCCCTCCCCTTTCTCTCATTCCTCTTTTGGAGGCCCCAGTGTTTATCGTTTCCCTGTTTGTGTTCCTGTGTACCTAGTGATTAGCTTCCACTTATAAATGAGAACATGCAGTATTTAGTTTTCTGCTTGATTTTAATCTTAAGCTTTATAGTCAGTATGTCCCACCCTTACAAACCGGTACTTTTCCTTGGTTCCTTGGTAAATACGAGAACCACTCATAACGTGTAACAACAGAGAAGGGAATATTTAATATTGGTTATGAATTTCTTATTTTTCTATCATTAATTGTTTTCTCTGATAGACTGATTTATCTTTATCCTGTTTGTTTTAAGCTAAATATATTCACCTACTTTCAAAGTGGATAGATATACATATATCAGATAATATTCATATTGTAATTTTGCTTGCTAAACAAATATATATGATATTAAGTAAGTAACTACACAACGGTCTGCTTATACAAGTCATGTCTTTAAAGTAAGTCATTTTTCTTTAATATAATTTTATTAGTCAACTAAATGCTTAAAACAATATACTTTTACAAACATAATTGTAATTATGGAGCTTCTGTGTATATAATGATGCCTTATTTTTATTATCTTTGCATTTTATTTATATGTAACTATCCTAAACATCTGACTTCTGAAATACATTGCCCAGTTAAGTCACTCTATCACATCTAGAGGATAATTACTAAAAAAAGATATTTAGAGTATTGCTTAGAAATTACAAACTACCCCAACCCCGTTTGCTACATTTGTAGCACCTGCTATTTTCTCTGCAACTCACCTGTTAAGATATAATTTATTACTATAAAGGTATCTACTTATGGTTTTCCATTTCAAACACAATATACATAGTTCTTTTGAGTGTATTTCTGAGAATGTTTTCATCCATTCTGCTTCTGAGCAAAAGTACCATTTAGTACTGTATAAAAAGTGAAATGTGGGTGATGGTGGTAGAATTTTTCACAAGGAGGAAGATAATATGGAAAACATAAGAATGGGGATGGCCAGGCATGGTGGCTCAAGCCTGTAATCCCAGCACTTTGGGAGGCCAAGGCAGGTGGATCACGAGGTCAAGAGATCGAGACCATCCTGGTCAACATGGTGAAACCCCCGTCTCTACTAAAAATACAAAAAATTAGCTGGGCATGGTGGTTCGTGCCTGTAATCCCAGCTACTCAGGAGGCTGACGCAGGAGAATTGCCTGAACCCAGGAGGCAGAGGTTGCGGTGAGCCGAGATCGGGCCATTGCACTCCAGCCTGGGTAACAAGAGCGAAACTCTGTCTCAAAAAAAAAAAAAAAAGAATGGGGATGAGGAACTAGTCTTACAATCACTTTAAAGATCATAAGTCTTTCAGTTAAAACATAATTCTCTTAGTTTGACATCAATAGCCCTTGACAATACTTTCCTGTCTAACCTTACAGCCATAACTTTTTTTTTCAATTTTATCCCTGCACTTGACATACATATCATTCCAACTGAAAATAATTATTAAAATCCCCAGGCCTTTTAAGACATTATCCATTTGTGGAAAGGACCTTCCTTCAGTCCATTATAGTCTTTTCCTCTCCAGCTAGTGCATTTCTATTCGTCTTTCAATATCCAATTCAAATGCTAACTCTGTGACACCTTTCTGTATTGCCCCAGACAGAAATAATTGTGTTCCTTCTGACATCTCCTTGTATATTTTATGGAATACGGTAAAGTACTTAATTCCACTGAATTGTAGCTACTGCCTTATTGTCTTACCAACTAAAACAAGAACATCTTGGGGAATATGAGAATTTAAATTGAACAATAACCATAAAACAAAAACTCTGGGCATTGTGTAATCTTCCTTTTAACTAATCAGAGGTCAAGTATACTGATGAAAAATGATTATATAGATTTGATAACACTTTATTCTAAGATTAATTTTTGTTTTATAATTTTTTTGTTTCATAAAATTTAGACAGAAATACATTACATATAAATTGCTTTCTTTGTGACTCCCCACATTTGTTGCTATATTCACATGTTGTCCTGGCTAGCTAACGTGTTTAAGAATGCAAGAAAATTTTCAAAAAGGGAGTCCGAAATTTAACTCCACAAACTACTATCTGGATTGGAATGCTCCATTAAATGCATTTATGATTTTGTTTTGAGTTATAGGGACGGGGAATGTAAAGGATTTGAGACCATATGTTGATATTCTTTTGATATGTTAAGAAATAATCTAGTGTTATCTTCTATTTCTTCTTAAATGTTTTTAGAGGTTACTTGGTACACTGGTGGATAAAAATTTGAAATGTTGATGTTTAAGGGCTGTTGATTGCTGGCAGCAAAGAAGTCCAACTGTGCTGGCACCGGAGATAGCGTCTCCACATTTTCTTCCAAGATCATCACCTTTGTACTAAATAGCTCCCACATAGTGTGAACAGAAGTCATACGTTTTAGATTTTCTGCCTTGGAACCCAGGAAATCAGAATGATTGAGTAAACATATTAAACTTCCCCTGCATTTCCAGCCTGAACAGATGTTAAGTACGAGCTGATCCACCTACATTCAAACCGAGAGAGTCCACATCCACAGATCGTTTCATTTCCTTTTTTCAATTTACATAGAAGCATAGATTCTTGCTGGCATATATAAATGTGCCATTTAAGGCAATCAAAAATGGCTCCACATCTCACTTGATTTCCACAATTGTTGCTGTAACGATGGACTACTGAGGAGAGAAACTTAATTTCCCTGGCAGATCTTCCCACGTTTAAGCAACATGTTCGTGAAGAGCCAATATTCAGTAATTACAGCACAATTCCTCACAATTTCACAATTCGCTAACAGTATGCATTTTCACAATGTAAAGCTGATTTTCCTTTAACCAAATAAAACATGAAAAGATAGCTACAAGCAATGGGCAATCTAGATCATTAGATGATTGATGTAAAATTAGAGGACATTGAGACTGGAATAGATTGCAAACATCAGGGAGCTCAGAAAACTTGTAAACTCTGTATTTTGAGAAAATGTGTTGTTGATGCTTTTGCAGCTCTGTGTAGCAACCTAACAAATAAAGGCCTAAAATAAATTATCTATGAGTTACTTTGTTATTATTTGCAATTATTTCATATCATACAGCTTCTCTAGGAAGTCCTCAGCTTATTCACCAAAACAGAATTTTTAGTTATAATTCCATTCCTCTGTTCATACTATTTCTCTTGCCTATGAGACAAAGAATCAAAACCAGGTAATCCCAACCAAAGAATATTGTAGTGGTTATGTTTAATTTTCTAATGATGTGAAAACTACCTAATCAAATGAGTTGTACTCTTGCAGATAGTCCCTATGAATCAGTAAAAAGAAATAGAAGTGATCTACCAAGTCAATACACTGTAAGTAATCATATCTTCTATTTCCAAATATTATTTTGTTTTGATAGTAATGAAAGGTACTATGTATAGAGCAATTAATTATGCATAAACACTATGCTAGTCGTCTTAGCTATCACAACAATAAATAGTGCAAACACTGTAACCTATATACTCTTTGAAGCACAGGTAGTCATAACATGGGTACTCACATTCTGTATTCTTTATAGTAGAAAAAAGTTAGAGAATGAAGCAGAGAAAAACACAACATACAGAGATATGAAATGTACATGAGAAAAATTTAATCTGATAAATTACATAATAAATCTTCATATAGTACATAGTATCAGGACAGCAAAGGACTGGCAGATAAGAGGAGCATTTCTATTTAAGTGGCACTGAAGCACTGACTAAATTTTAAAATGGTACAGGCTTGTTAGTCCATAAAAGAGAAATCTAAGCTCAAGTAAGGAAAAAGCATGTAGAAGGTGACAAAGTTATAAAATGTATAATTGTATTTCATATTAGGAAATACAAAAAAAAAAAGAGTACCAGAAGATTCAAGAGTACAAGAGACCAAAGGATCAGGCTTGTGGGTGGTTAAAAAATATACTCCCACTGCTTTGTGGGCACAGATCAGTGAAAAATTTTACCTGGATGATAGATGTGAGAGGGTTAGGAACACTCGGCAAATGTAACCTGCAGTTTTCTCTTTCTCCTAGCCTTCTTGCAATTAACCAGGACCATGAAACAAGCTGTAGCCAAAGGGCCATGCGTAGAAATCACATGTGCCCCTTGGGCCAATAGAAAACCCTCCAGCATTCAGTCCCTCTGCCAGGGCAATGAGGAGACTGTGCTGAGACTGTGGAAGCAGAAGACAAAAGCAACCTCAATGAATTCCTGTGTAGCAACCAAATACCCCAGAAACTCACCTGTACTACAGTGATTTTGTGAAAGCAAGAAATAAAATGTTAGATTGTGACATCTGCAATGCCAATCCTATCTTGATTAGTACGAATTATCAGGAAGTAGGAGAAACAAGAACATGGGATTTCTGGCACCATCGTCATTGGTCATGAAGTAGGAAATTATCTGTAACATTCCATCCTGTATGGTAGTGAGGGTTTGTTCTATTTGCCAATGTTTAGAGCCACAATAGTGTAGTTACATGGGTTTAATTGCATTAACCATTACATATTCATTTTCTTTAGACGAGTTTAATTTAAGTAACAAGCTACCAGTGTCATTAAACAAATGGACAAAATGAGCAATGAAACATTTTATGTTTCTTATTGAAAAATGAACAAATATTATTCTAGTAATGAAAGCTCCTAGTGTAATACAATGTCAAGATTGAAGTGGTTCTTTCCTACCATTTAATGGATGAGTTCTAGAAAAGACAAGTGCTGTAAACAAAACACTATTTCCATGGCAACACATACTTCAGCTTTTAACCTTTCATCACACAAAAAGAATTTTAAAACATTTTTTTTTTTTATTTTTATAGTTTGTAATAACAACGGTGACCTCTAAATCCGGTATTATTTTCTGGAAGCTAGTAATTGGCAATGCTTCAGGCCTTACAGTTTTTGGCCAATATTCTAGGAGAGCTTTACCCAGGTTTCTTATTATTTATAAAAATTCAGTTCATTTTCTGAAGGCAGATACTTAAAGACAAAATAAAGTGTCAGATATGCCTCCCTCTAAGTCAAATATTTGTATATACACATATGCTGTATGTTTTGTGGGCATGTGCAGACATATATATGATTGTGTATGTGCATATGTAAGTTATTAAGATTTCTGATAAGTAAGTAATAGTATAAATAGCCAGTGATAAAGTATATATGTGAGAAATAATATTGTATTAGTTCTCTACTGACATACAGAAATATTTCTATAAAGTTTGCAGATTAAACAAAGCAAATGAATTATTTTATGGTTTGTGTTGGTTAGGAATTTGGAATGGGATTTAGCTGATTCTTCCGCTTCAGAGTCTTACAAGGCTGCAATCAAGGTAGCAGCCAAGATTATGGTCTTACCTGAAGCTCAGCTGGGAAAGAATCCTCTTCCACATTCGTATGGTTCCCGAAAGTATTCATCAAGCACCTGGAAGGCTGTTACCCTGAGGACCTCAGCTTCCTGTCAGCTGTTAGCTGGTGGCCACACTCAACTCTGTAAGCTGCGATCTTCTCCATATAGCAGCAAAACACATGGCAATTTGTTTCTTCAAAGCCAATGACAGGAAGAGTCTCCCAGCAAGACCAGTTACAATCTCATGTAATGTAATCATGTTCACATTAACCACATAGTCTCATATTTGCCATTTGCTACTATTAGAGGCAACTCAGTTCCTGCCCACGTTTAAGAGCACAAAGGTGTTATCACCAGAAGATAGGGATTATAGGAGCCACACTGGAGCCTTATACCACAGAGATTTTCACCTCAGTCCACATGATTAGAAATTATAGGATGACAGTTTTGGGGATCCCAAAAAATAAATTTTGCTTAATTAGCAACATAAAATGTAAGTAACTGCTATGTGACAAAGATTTTGTAAAATTGTGTTACAAATACCATTTATTCCCTTTCTCAAGGAAATAATTCATAAAAATTTTAGTATATACCCAAAATAAATTTTCGTATTAATTTTTACCTGAGACAATACATTTTTAGAGGAATAAGAAAATAAATTATTACCAAAGACTCTAATAACCAAAAAGACCTAGATTCAGATCCTGGCACAATTATGTTTAAAGCTTGTAAAATATTTGTAAAGACATGGCTGATTATTAGTTTTACTATCTATAAAATGAATATAGCATGTGCTTGATATGCTTATTATGGGTGTTAAATATTATAAGATTTGAAAAGGCCTGGTATATAGTAGCATCTACTTAAATGACTGATAAGTTATTGAAATAATACTTAATTTTTATATATAAGAATATTTAAATTCATATATTATTAAATTTTCATATACTCATTCGGAAACTGTTTCTTGTTTGGTTAATAATTATTTGAACTTCCTGTACTAGGTGACAGTCATACCTCAACCTATCAAAAGTTAATTAATTTCTGCTAGGGAAAGATACAAAGTAATAATATTATCCAAATTATATTTCTGAATACTATGCTCAGAAGGAATGTAGCTCACAGGAATGGCAAAACCATTCTGGCACAGCTGTAAAATTATGTACAGTTCATCTGATTTAACTTTCTTGTGCCACGAAGTAAGAACTTTCAGAAAATATTAATTAAAATACACATAACGTGTTTTGCTCATGAAAAGAGAAAGTTATATTTTGACATCATTTCTGCTCTGGTTGGGATCTTGGATTCTCTGGAGTAGATGTGGGATTCTGGTTCACTTGAAAAACATACCTCAGCCTCTTTGTTTAAGGAATTACTAAATATAGAGCTTGGAAGTTTAGCTTTCCTGAACTAAAGATCACTACAGCAGCTCTATGACTATGTCATGGTTCCATAAGTCAGAGGAGTGTCATTTTCAACATTTTCGTATCTCATTTTAGGGGGATACTCTGTGATGACTACTTATAAAACTTTTAACACATTGGTTTTTTTGTGTGTTTCTATACACCAGGGATAGAAAATGCTCCTCCACATTTATCTTTACTAAGTTGAAAGTGGCTGTGAAGGATGGCAATAAACACAAACTGGAAGTCTGAAAGAGAGGACACCAGCATCAGCTCACTCTGCCTGCCACAGGTACCAATGGTTTCCCATATGCTATACATCTAACAAATGATCTCCACGCTGTTTGTGTGGACTCTGGAACCACAAATTACAACTTCCTCATGCTTTCTATTAATCTGGCATTTTATATGTGATATGGACCGAATCATGCCCATATTCCCCAATTCACATGCTGAAGTCCTAACTCCCAATGTGACTGAGTTCATCAAAGTGGATTTTGGTACAGAGAAGGGAATACTGCTGCCACAGATACTTAAAAAGTGGAAACAGTTTTCTCACTGGGTAATAAGAGAGGGCAGTAAGAGTTTCGAGGTACATGCTAGAAAAAAACCCACATTGCTAAGGAGGGACTATTGATGAACATTGACTATGAATGATGATGATTCTCATGAGGACGCAGAAAGAAAAGGAGATAGAGAGAAAGTCTCCCACTTATTAG